>BRKX01000007.1:7500-2735000 GCA_026008535.1 Perilla frutescens | reverse complement strand
CGGGATGATAAAAAAATTAAACAAAATACAACAAAAAATATTTTGTCTCACCATTTGATTAGACCATTTTTTTAATAGCTTATGAGACAGTTGAGAATTATATAAATGTAAATGAAATAAAGAATTACAGAAATTAATATTTAAGGAATACTAAAAAAACTTAATTAACCAAATTAAACAATAGGATTCAGTTCAAATGAGAATAGTGTTTCGTGTAGGAACATGAGAATAGTGCTTGTTGAGTGTAATTTTAGTACTTTTCTTACTGTATTTTGATGTAAATTTTTAATTTTTATTTTTAATGTTTTCTTATTGTATTTTAATGCTAAATGTTTTAGCACCAAATAAAATAAGAAAAGCACTAAAATTACACTAAGCAAGCTTATTCTGACGTTCTCATAGCAAACTTAGTTCTTATTATAAACCCCTATATATATATATATATATATGTTTATTGAATAATATTGAAAGGTTAAAATTGCCTCCTCTATAATAAAAAGGTAAAAAAAAAATCATACTTGCTCTCCAAACACGTGTAATTCACACAATGTTAAATTTGGCGTGAAGGGTGTTTTATAAAACAAAGGGAGTTTTTTAATTTTTCAGAAAAAACATAGAATAATTATATAAATTTTAAACTTGAAAGTAAATATTAATATACATTTAAACTAATTATATAGGACTTAAGCATGCATGTTAGATCATTCTTCTTTCTTTAATTTTTTTTACCTTGTAAAAGGAAGCATTATATTTTAGATTCTAGGGGTTAATTCCCTACCGTGTTTTGTTGTCTAAGTTTTACTCCATCAATGTGCATTTATTCAGTTCATCTTTCTGAAATGCATAAAAAATACACGAAGTAAAATACGAGATTCAAACACCAGAGAAAATGAAGGATCGAGGATGTGAACTTTTATTATGCAAGTTTTACTTCATCAATGTGCATTTATTCAATTCATTTTTTTTCCGAAAAGAGCATCGATATCTATCGATACATGAAATAAAATACGAGATTCAAACACGAGAGAAATCGAAGGAATCCAGGATGTGAACTCTTATCTAATATATATCCTCAACTACTACCCCTATTTTCTTGATGTGATCAATTCATTGACAAGTCGTGGCCACAAATCATTTAAGCACACGTGTGTCGACATTCTTCTAAGATAGGGCGATTAAGATACATCTAAGAAACAGGTGAAATATTGAATTTAATGAGAAAGGCCCCCTTCCAAGATTTTGTGCATTATTGACTAGAAAAATATATAATTTAATAAAATTAAAAATTTTGATCAAGAAACATTTTGTGAGGTTAATTATTATGGGGATGGGACTAGTCCCAAAAACAATACCACTAGATAGCAAGATTCAACATCCTATTGGTTGGAGACATATCATTTCAAGAAAAATTGTGACTTACACATTTGCCAATCAAATCAACATATGTTAATTGCTAAAATTGATATAGGGCTCTACATGTGACACTTCACCTCCAAATCTAATTCACTAGTTCAGTTTTGTAGATATTATGTCAGGTGAAATTTCAATTTATCATGTAGGTGGATGTACATGTATAATTAATTTTCAATTTTATATTTTACATAATTTTGACCCTGTTCATTTTATTTCTTCGTTATGACATGTGCTTCGCTATGATATGGAAGCATCCATTTTGGTAATTCTACACACCACATACACAAGAATAATCTCAAGCCATGGAAAAGGCATCTCAATGGTGTCATTGTAGTATTAAAACCTACAACTACTTGTGGTACTAGATTATATAAATGCTTCATCTAGGCATTTAGTTAGTTTATTATGAATTTTACATAAAGTTTTAGAAGCATGCCTTCATATTCTATAGCCTTTACATAGCCTATATTCCACACACACGTAATGTACATAACAAGATTACTCTAATTACAGAATATTATGTTGTTGCATCCATCATGAGTATTAACGACGAATATATTCAGTCATTAGAATTTCCGTCAATGATCATTCTTATGACGGATTCAATCCGTCTGCAGTTCGTCGTTAAACCTAGATAACGATGGAATTCCAAGGGTTAATGACGAATTATTCTATGGCTAAAAGGCGATTTTTTTTGAAGTTATATATGATAAAACTAATAAAATCAAATTTAAACTACGATATGGAATAAAAGATCTCATGTCGAGATATTCGAGACAAGGTTGAAAAAATGGCCTATCAACCATGAGGGCATCTATAGTGGGAGGAATCTCAAAGTGGACCTTCACTAAGATTAAAATAGAACTACCTAATAAACCCTCTTCCTATAATGCTAGTCTAAATTAAATTAAAAGACAATATATATGCATATATCATGGCCCAAATGTAAAAGAACTTATAAATTTATGAGATTTTATTCTTGTAGCTCCACTTTTCTCTTGACAAACTCATCATTATTACATCACCCATACTTTTTTTGGGTTTATAATTGCAATAATTGTTTGTGACCCCTTTTATTAAATTCTATTCTGTATTTTAATTTGATGAATGTCTTGTCTTTGAATCCCTCCTCTACATACTTCTGCTAGCTCGGATCAAGTCTCCATAGCAATTAATACTAAAATCTTGAAAAGAAAATGCAGTCAGAATATATTTGATTCCTACAAAGGACAAATTATTACATCTTCTAGTTCAATATATATCGGCATTTTTTTTCTTTCGATTTTCGGATCAGTTATGCTTCCTTATTTATTTACAATTTTTTTTTTCCATTTATTGATATGCCCCTGTCTAATATCGATTGAAACCAAAATAAACAATTAAGCAAAGTCTCCTATTAGATTTTGAGGCTCAAAATCAGGCCCATCAGATCTTCAAATTGGTGGCCGGGCCGTGCTCGGGTCACATCAGGTCGAGCTGCCCGCTCCTGAAAAAAAAAAATTGCCCCCAAAAGTGTATCACTCATTAAACTAAAATGTATTATTAGTCGTAGTCTCAAAAGCATCACCCTACTACTTCAACTATATAAGTTTATTATATCTCAATTATAATTTAATAATGACTCGCGATCGTTTCGCGCTAAAAAAGAATTTATATATTCCTGATGCCCATAGCAGGTGTAGCCAATGATGTGAGTATATGGTCAATCTCATAGAGAGTTGATGTACGTAACTTCTATTTCTAGTCAACAATTTTAAGGGAGTTTTAAATTTCTTGTTGTCACAGCAACTAAAAACGCAAACACTCATATACATAAGATGTATATCAGACGGTTAACGCATTGACCGGGTCAACGCGCGTTGACTCGGTCAAAGCGTTGACAAAAAAATTGTGAAAACGAGTGATACTTTTTAGGGATACAATTGATACTTTTTTTAATTTCGAATGATATTTTTTAGTGTGTCAATTGATACTGATCTTAACAGTTTTTTTCTTTGTTTTTTATTCTGGCCTATACTTTTTATTGATACAAATGATACTTTTGAGCCTTTGAAATAATACTTTTCAATATTATGAATGGTACTAATTTTAAAGGATTTTTTGGTCAAAGCATTGACCGGGTCAACATGTGTTGACCGTTTGATGTACATCTTATGTACAAGAGACTTGCCCAACTAAAAATCTGCAAAGGTAAACAAAGGATCAGAAATATCAAATAATAAAAAGTTCCAAGTTGAACTAGATTCCAATTAACTTACACTTACTCGATCATGGACATACCAATTTTCCCATATAAATGAATCACCCAGTTATGGAGACCGGATTCTTCGATGCACCTCCTCATTCATCCTTACAATTTAAATTTAAAAGTGATTCATCGTCGATTAAATCATTAACCTACCATCCACCTCCTGATTCCCTAAAAGATGTAAATGATAGGAAACACTGTGCCTCTAGATGAACTCAAGTCTTTTGTGTTTATTAAATCCTCGTCTGCCCACAACAACCCATAAAGTCCTAGCTATCATTGGATTAACATACAGTCACAATTCATTAATCATTTTAGCTTTAGTGTGCCCATTATAACTAAAGAGTGATAAGCTACATTACTCATATTAAACACACCCTCTTCTAGCATAGAAACAAAACTTGACAGAAACTTATTCATACAATATTAATTTTGCCCAAAAGGCCTTACGAATTTTAAGTGTGTTTTAAATATTCATCTTTGTTCAAACCCGGAATAGAATTCTAGCTAGTCATAATATAATGAACTAAAAATGCAATATTTAAAGACATGATAAATGAAAATAACTTACTGGAATTGAACCAAAAGGTGTCCAACACCAACGTTGAACAAAAATAACATTAAGGTAAAGATCCTACTTGTTGCGGGCATAAGGCCCGAGATTGTTCATAACTGCAAACAGCTAAAATGCTAAAAAACGAAAGTGCAGGAAATAGATGTTTTAGTATATCTTTTCCAACAATCGAATTAGTATTTAAATGAGTACAAAGATCAAATCAAATCCCCACAGATATGGGGGTCTTCAACTGTATGTCAGATTTCTCGTGCCCACAATAACCTGGATGGATAAAGCTTATCTTCAAGTTGGTTGAATTGAATCCGAGATTTCAGAGATCTTGACTTACTTTCTCGTGGCCAGCTTCAATCAGGATCGTATCTCCAGTGATCCTTATCCATCTCAACCACACCCCGAAATTCACGTTTGTACCCTCAGCGTTGTCTTTTTGAATCTGTGTGAGTACTGTGAGCTTGACAATTACTATTCAACTTGGTCTCCTTTATTTTAGAGTTGAAATGCCCATATAATCCCGTTTTAGAGTTGAAATGCCCATTTCTCTAGATTCACTACTCTGAATGTCCCTTCCCTATATCTGGTTCTTTTCTAACTCAAAATAGAAATAAAAAGGACATTTATACTATAAAAATGACTCTACAAACATATAATAAATATCAAATACATCTAAATCACAGTTTATAATTCTCAATTAGGGTTTATATTTATTTCAAAAAACTAATTATCGAGTGCAAGGCACGAGCCCACGCATAAAAATTAAATTAATTTGTTTAATTTTAAAGTTAAGTAATTCCATTTCACTGTATATATTTTTTGGGAAAAAACTACAAAAAATGCTGATTTTGACCTTTTTTTATTTGGATCTGACCCCAATATGAAAAAAATATAAAATATATAAAAAAATAGTACTTGCGTGTGCACGACAAGCAGCATGCGTGTCGCACGCACCAAATTTTTGACCTTTTATTTTAAATGAGTCTGGCCCGAATCTAATGGGCCATGACCCGTTAAACTTATGTATAAGAGACCTGCTCGTGCAATTATATATGTTTTTCATAATAACATTCATTGATCAAGGTTAAAATGTGAATAATATGTATAATTATCATTTCCAGTGCATGCAATTATTAATTTATATATGAAAAACTTAATTCCGACCTATATATAATTGGGACGAAATGATTAATTAATACTTTGGCATGCATTTATTTCGATATCGCAAACTAAAATTGTAGTTATTATTATTATTATTTTTTTAACTTATAAGTTATTCAAAATCAACACACTACTCTTAAATGCATTAGCTAAATGAAAAGTCACATGCAAAAGGAAATTAAATATGTAGTAGTATACATACATATATATTACTGTGATCTATTGATGGAAGACATAATTAATCTACAATGTCTTTCAATAACACTCCATATTTTCACTCTCACAATGATTGGTTTTGCAATGAGATATTTTCCATTGTGTGCTGGAAAAGACTGAAAGTGACAATTTATGCAAATTATATTATGCTGCCACAAACCCAATCGAGCTAATTTTCTTCTCCCCGTTGTTTAATTGTAGTCCTTTCGTCTCTCTCTCTCTCTCTCTCTCTCTCTCTCTCTCGTGCATGAGTGGCAGAATTTTATCAATCGAAATAGGAAAAAAGCATGGTTAAGTGTAGTATTTGCTCATAATTGCATGCCCAAAATGAGACAATGTCTATTATGAAATAACAGCTGTGTTAGAATCAATTCACTGTTGCTTGAAACGACAATTCCACAAACCCTAAGCTAGAGTACGATTTACCACTCATTCTTCATCATGCCTCTTTCACTCTTTTACTAATTTCTTTTTCTATTATATCGTCCATTTTTTATTTTTTATTTTTTATTTTTATTTTTTGTTGAGAGTTTAAATGAGAAGGGAGATCGAGAAAGCTTTTGCCATGAGCTTCAGAATCATGGTCACAAGAATTTTCAGTTCTGCACCAAATGAATGATTTGGGGAACAAATGAACGTCATTTTAAAATATGTGAAATTATTATTATTTTTTTAAATATTTTTCACGTATATCATGGGGTCACTAGTTTGGCGTTAAAAAATTTGAGAGGGTAAAATAAACGAAAAATTACACTTTGATGATTATAATTTGAACTCTTTTTAAAAAGAGTCCATTTTTTTGAAAATTAACAAAAAGTGCTACTTTTACATAAAAAATTACAAGTATAATATTTGAACAATTTTACAACCCGAAAATCGTGTTAAATTGATTGTATTTTAATATTTTTTTTGCTTGAAAATCATGTTCAATTGATTGTATTTTAAGATTTTCTTGATTGGAGGATTTTTTATTTCGCGCGTTGGTGAAAATAAAATATTAAAATACAATCAATTTCATAGGATTTTAGGGCTGCTAGAAAAATTGATCATATGTTATATTTACAATATTTTTGAAAAAATGAGTACTTTATTTTAATTTTGAAAAAAGTAAATTATTTTTTAAAAAGAACAAAAAATGTAGGTGTCAAAAGTGAATTTTTCCTAAAATAGAGAAGAATTGAGACGTTGGGGTCACGTTGTAATTAACTACAAATTGGGGAATTTTTGTAAAAAGTTCCAAATGTTGGGGCGTATAATATGAGACATAATTATTTTTAAATTTTGCCTCAAGTGATGTTTGGACTCAAAACGAGTTTATAATTAGTAGGCTTGTTAAAACACTACCAATTTGAGAGTAAATTTTAAGAATAAAATAAGTTCTAATATTCTTGGTGACGAAAAATATAAAAGTAATAAATACATTTAATTGGTTACTTTCAAAGAACAAAATAAATAAATAAAAATAAAAATAAATGGGCGCCTTAACTCTGATGACAAAGAATTTTTAAAATGTGGTCGTACTCCTTTACAGCAAATTAAACATGAAACAAATTTTCATTTAGGCGTGCAAATTTAATTAAGCACTTTTTAGTACATAAAAGTTGCATTATGAAAAAATCAATAATATCACAGAATTATGTCAATGATGCTTTAACAATAATTGTCTGATTATAATTACCCTTACTCTTGTTTTTGACCATAAAGTTGTTGAGAAAATATAAAAAGAGGGCCCAAACTAGAAAATATATAAGTACGCTTTGACAAGGTTTGCTATTATTCGATATATATAAAATGATCATATATATACATATATATACACACACACACACATAACACACTACGTATGATTCTGATTTCAGAATTTTATTTCAGTTTAGTCTATTTGATAATCCCTCCATCTCAATAAGATATGATTATTTTCCTTTTTTGGATGTCCAAATATATAGGTTGATTTCTATATATTTATCTAATTTACTAATATGTACCCGAATTGATATCTTCACATTAAGTCTTAAATCATTATCAAAGAAATAAATAAGAACATATTAGGAAGTTATTTGATTGATTGTCTTTCCTAATTTTTTTCTTAATTCTTTATCAGCCTATATCTTATTGGGATGGAAGCAGTGTGATTTAAGATCGAATTTGATTAGTGAAAAAATAATTAGAACTTGAATCGAATTGAAGGGCTTTTTTTTAAATGAGGAAAATTTCACAATCGCTATATCTAAATGTAGTGGTCTCATGTACATCTTATGTATATAATGCCATATATCAGATGAAACAATTATCATTATCAGTACTAAAAATGTATCACATTTATTTTACTGAAAATTAGTAAAATATAGTAATAGCAATTATTACTACATTTTTTTGAGTTGAAAAAAGTTTACATCACTTCTAAACTAAAAAGTATCATAAATCTCTGTCAGATCGAAACAGTTCGGTACAACGGATATGACCAAGTTTTTGCTTATTTGAATTTGTGTATTAAGCCCACAACACGAGATATAAGTCGAACTAATTAATTAAGACCAAATTAAGTTGTTGGTATTTGGCTCAATATAATTGGATTCATTTGCTTGAAAACTAATGATCATATACGGAGCAAATCAAACCTCGATCCTTTTAGAAAAACGATGTAACATTAATACATTAAAAATTGATTTTTTAATGAACATGGAAAATTTCCTCTACAATCTACAACTTTCAAACGCACAGTTAGATTATTTTGTGATTGCAATATATACATATAAAATTTCAATCAAATTTTATCAAAAGATTGTGTAGGACGTTCAGGGTATTTTTTCTAGACGCACACACACAGACTATATATATAGAAAGAGATAGAGAGAGTTAATTACGATTAAATACATAGATTTAGATACAAACTTTGAAATGTTACATTTTTTTTTTTGAGCAATTGAAATGTTACAATTAATAAAACATAATCTTGCATTTTTTTTTTCAAAATTGACACAAGTTGTAATAACATGAAAACCAAACACAATATTTCATACTGCTTTTTATTGTATTAATGAAATTCAAATTATGAATATACAATATATCTATACAATTTTATGATAATTCATATCATATAACAATTCTTGTTCAATGAAAATTTTGGGATGTCTATTTTGGAAAAGATTGAAAAATTATGTTTTAATTACAAATAAACAATAATGACAATTTTGTTAGACGTGTGACATAATGTAATGTCTAGATAGACATAAAACAATTAGTTATGTGTGTGTATATATATATCTATATATATATATATTGGGAACTGTATTGGTTTGTTCATAACGTGAAATACGAGATGAAATAAGTAAAAAAATAAATGAAATGGATTTGGGTTAAACTATAAAAACTGAAACAGTTGTGTGTGCAGAATCTAAATTATTCGTGACTTTCTCATGCTTAAGTAGTTAAGTTATAGTGCATGACCCATTAATCCACGCGCATGAGATATCATCTTAGAAAAAAGTAGGCTTTAATCAAATTCTTTATTCCCATTATTATCTACATTATAAATGTGGTCCCTTGAAGCATATTTTTTTGACAAATAGTAATAAATATTCATAAATTCGCATGTAGAACATGGAATCGTGGACTGCCCTAGCTATTTGGTGAAATAACGATTTCATGACTGTAAAAAGGCATGAGTTCAAATTCAACAATGTATAATAGATTTCGATCTAGAAGTTATGATCTTCCAATCTTGATTTTGTTGTTATCAGGGATGGACCCATGGGTCCCCCTCATTTAAAAAAATAGAATTAATATAATATTTTAAATATTTAATTAAATTTTTTAACAAGTTCAACAAATTTTGAATTTCATGCGTGATTTATATGTTGTTAAGTGTCCCTATATAATTTTCATTCTCATTCTTTAATATTAACTTTATTGTATACATTTAAAAATTAATTAAGATTTACTTAAAATTTACACTCACACTAAATTCAAACATAATTAGTTTCTTAATTTCATATTTTGGTTAGTTCAATGCTGCGTTTTTTTGTTTACAATTTATTCTACTTTTGAATTTGGGTCTTTTAAAATTGATGTTTATTGCATTTATAACTCGTAGTTTATTTTTTTTATTAAATATGTTTAGTTATATGTTCTAACTACAAGTGCATTATTATGACACGTCACTAATTTTAAATGAGAAATTTTTTGGGGTGTATATATTGTTGTAAGTTGGGTCCCCCAGGATAAATTTCCTATGTCCGTAACAGCTTTGTTATGATCATCACCTAAATCATAATAAATTGAATATATATAGGGAATACATACATACACTTGGAGTAATTGGATATATATAGCATTAATATATTTCAATGTGATTTTGATGAGATGTTATTTTCAAATTATTCATTCCAGATCTACATATATAAGATCATTTTCATTGGTGAGGGGGATATGGACCATACAGTTGGATCCATCTAGGGTTCATTAAGAAGAAAATGAAACATTCTTGTTGAAGAAATTTATAGAGCATGGCATGTTTATTAGGTTGGAAAATGATGGTGGCCACTTAATTAATTTGTTTTTCTTTCCACACCAACTTATATACTTCATCACTGCATCTAATATATATCTTAAAATTAAATTCCGCGGTTACTATTTGGAAATATATATTTAATCGTTCTAAAAGTAAGATTGACAAACAAAAAAAGTACTCCCTCCGTCCACCCATCCACAAAAAACCTAGTCTCCTTCTCATTTTCATACGTAGTAATATGTAAATTAAAATGTATTTAATGATATTAAAAGGGTAAAATTATGTAAGTTCAAAATTCAAATTAGATTTGCTTGACCAATTAGCACATGTAATAGTTATCTTTTATCTTTTATCTATTTAATAACAAAATCATTACTAAAAATAGTTTTCCCACCAAAACTCATTTCTAATTTTGGAAAGTAATTTTTTTATTAATAATATCAATTCACTAAGTAATATTTTATTATTAATTATGAATCACTTTAGTAAAAGCTTCACGCACGCACACACATACACACATATATGCTTTGAAAATAAAAAAAACAATGTTACATAGCATATTGTAGCAATTTCATGCATTTTCTTCGTAATTCGAACCTAATTTGAATTTCAAAATTAAATTTAAATAATTATTTTTCTCTTTTTTTGGGGAGCTTAATCTCAATGACCATTAATAACAAATGTAGAAATTTATATAATTTACAATAATTGTATATTAATTTTATTTTGTTACGATAATTTTCTTATTTTTTCATATATAATTATAAATTTTAACAAATAAAATTATAGGTATCTATCATTCTTGCATTGCATCGAAAATACTCTAGTTTTATCAATAACATATAATATTTTTTTCCTCAACGATAACGATAACAAAACGCACACGATTTAAAGTTACCATAATGCCATTAAACAACATCATTACAATCTCGTAAGAGGTGGATTCTATATTAGATATAGCCCAGCTTTCTAAATTGATATAGAATTAATTTATTTAGATATCTGATTATAAAAAGGAAGTCTGGTGAATCATCTTACTTGTAAAAATCCATAAAAATCCATAACACGGGTCAAGATCCGAATTCAAACAAAATCGATCAAATACTTCCTCCGTCCCGATTATGTAGTCCACATTTCTATTTTGAGGTGACCCGATTATATAGTCCCATTACTATAAGTAATGTTATTTTTAATAGAAATTTACAATTATACTCTTATTAGGTTTTGGAAATTAAAAAAATTAAACATTTAAGTTTGTGAAAATTATAAATCTTAAATGTTATTTTTTCAAAAAAAGAGAAATATTAATTAAAATTGACCAACTTAATTAATTTGCATGTACTTGAATTTGATCAATTCTATTGATATTCATTGTATTTGCATTTCATTAATTGCTTATTTTCTTTATTTCAAAAAATTAATACATTAAAGTTGAGCTAAAATTTAAGTTTTATTAATTTTTCATTAAATAAGGTTAAAGTTGAAAGTTTAGCTTTTGTTTCTTGTTTTCATAAATATTTTTAATCTATGTGGGAGTAGAAAATTGACTATATAATCGGGACGGGGAAAGTATCAACAAAGCTACAAATGTTTCATATAATATATACAAGTTTGAATTTGAATATTCACTCGTCTCACAGATTTTGACCCGCATGAAGAATATAATTATATTGTAGATATAGTAATAAAAGAAATTAGAGGAAGATTGATCCTATAATTAGATGCAGGTGATGTGGGCAGCAAAGGGAAAAGGAGGCTCCCAAATCAATGGCCTTAAATATTGGACCATAGTTTCTAATACACTTTCCAACAAAATCTCAAAGGACCAACATCCTCTCAAATGTCCCATTCTCCAAAAACCCACGAGCACCCTCTTCTAAAAAGTACCATTTTAAAATTAAAAAATTAAAAATTAAAAAATTTCATCAGCCAACCAATAAAAAAATTCAAGATTTCTTGTTCCCTCAACTTCCCAACTAGATAAGTAATTAAGCAATATACATATGTTGTAACTTGCAAATGGTTAAGCTTGAACACTTTGATATATTATTCACAACAAGATACTTGATATTGAGCATATGAACTAATTATTATTTTCCCAATAACATCATGTTGAACACTTTGCTCGAGACTATATGTTATCTTGAATTATTGCCTATATATAAATGTATATATATTTACATAGGAGTGAAAATTTGCATAGGACCCCCTAAGATGATTGAAGGGTCGAGGGGGCCACTGATCAAATGGTGTGCTTCAAGAATCATGTGGGTTTGTTCATTGTATGGTCTAGGGGGAGCATTATATATTGTACGACCAAAAAATTGAGGATATTATGGGATGGGGAAAATAAAAATAAAATCAAAGAATTTCAAGAAAGAATCCCAAATAGAGAAAAAAAAAGTAATTAAGGGATTGGGTGGCCTAAAAAGACTGATTTTTTTGCATAGTAGAAAGGTACAAAATGCAAATACAAAGAATCCCATCATTCCATATTCCCCTTTAAAAGAACACAAGAAACCAAAAGAAAACATGAAGATGCATGGCAACGAGTACATATCTAGGAGAAAACAAAAACCCACAAATTTCAATGAAAATGGAGGGGACTAAAGCAACAATTGCAGTTGCTCGAGGAAGAAATATAGGAAATTTAGAGAAGTAAAAATCTTGCAAACATCACTACTAGATGTAATATTTATCATTCATGTATATGTACGTATGTGTATATGGGAGGGTTAACGTGCATACATACCTCTAGTGTGTAAATTAGGGATAAATCTCAATCATCCAATGAGATGATCCAATGGATTAAAAAAGAGATTGTAATTTCATAAGTTATATTTGAAAATGCAATATTAAAATTCAACATACAGTTGCTTAAATCAACATTTACAATGCTATTTAATTTCAATGCTATTTAATTTCAAAAATTGAAAAATAGCGGAAGCAATTTTGTGAATTAAAAAATGGATGTGACAATTTTGCAATAAATATTGAGAAATACAATGCTAAAAATCAACATGTTGATGCTCAAATTAATACACAGGTGCTCCAATTTAATATACAAATACTAAAACCACATGCATATCTCTTGAGAGAGAGAGAGAGAGAGAGAGAGAGAGAGTTTGTCAATTTAATTAATTTAAATGGTCCGGATTGATCCATAATTTGTACACTAAAGTAATATTTATATTTGATCTCCTTCTCTATATATGCGTATGTATTTACATACATACCGTTTTTGTATGTGTTGAGTAGAAAATAAATGCTACACGAAATGAAATATATCGGGAATAAATAGTGTAGAAGCATAAAATCAAAAGAGGGCCAACTCTGTGGTGCACATAAGGCCCAAATGGAAGAAGAAAGGATGAAGTATTAATTCATGTACTTTTTAGCCCTCAATTAAGTTATTTGTTTATTTAATTTAGAATTATCCCTCAAGTTCTCAATCCAAGTCAACATGGTCTTACAACACAATGAACTCAATCTAACATCATAAATAACATTAGAAAAAAAAAGGCCAAGATAAATAAACACACACAACTTTTCACAATTTTATCTTCTTTTTCCTTTTTGTTTCCTCCCATCTCCACATAATCAATAATGATAAATCACTTTGTTGCATAAAACAAAGTCCTTCTCTCACTAAAAGGAAAAAAAAACCAAAAAAAAAAAAAAGAAAGCTACAATTTCATCTCCCTCAAGCTTTCCTGCTCTCATCTCCCCTTTCCCTTTTTCTTTTTTCCTCCCCATTAAACTATGAAAATGGCAGATTACCAATCATCCTTTCCCCTCTATAGGAAACACTCATCATTGCTCCCAACAATCCTTTTCATCCTTAGAAACCTGTGAGCTTCCAAGATTTGATTTTCCTTCCATTCTCTCTCTCTCTCTCTCTCTCTCTCATCTCCTAACAATTTAAATATCACAACCTCTGCAACTTTTTTTCCTCCTCCCTCTTCATCCCTCTCAACCATCCTCCCCTCATTCCCACCTCCCTCTCCTATGATGGATACTTCTTCCACCAACTCTGTCAATGGCTTCTACAACTTCCTCACTCGAGGCATAGACGATCTCGAACGAGCTTTTTTATCGAGCAACTTCATGTCAATCCAGTTCCTCCAAAGAGTTCTCTCTCTCCTAAGATCTTCCCACAACCAGCTCACCCTTCTGGTTCAGAAACTCCACTTACCCGTCGGTGAAAAATGGCTTGATGAATACATGGATGAGAGCTCCAAGCTTTGGGAAGTTTGCCAAATCCTTAAAACTGGTATTTCAGCCATGGAAAACTACTACTCCGCCGGCCTCAACATCACCTCCTCTCTCGACGGCCACCGCCATTTGAGCCCGCAGCTTTCCCGCCAGGTAAACAAACACCCAGTTTTTGATCATGATTCATGGCCATCAAGATTAATCAATCATGGATAAAGATGGGATTTTTATTCGTTTCTTTCTTTCGAACTGTGTTCATTTTCTTGATTGGGACATTTGATCGAACAGGTAATCCGCGCCATATCAGGATGCAGGAGAGAGGGCGTGGGGCTGGAGGAGGAAAACCGGTCACTAACAGAGACAAGAATCGAACCCCTCGCGCTGAAATTCGACGCCAAAGTCTGCGTCGAATCGAAGCTGAACGGATTCAACGGATTTAGGGGAGTGCTGTACGCAATGAGGAATGTGAGTTCGCTTCTGCT
Organism: Perilla frutescens; assembly: GCA_026008535.1. Classification (NCBI taxonomy): domain Eukaryota; kingdom Viridiplantae; phylum Streptophyta; class Magnoliopsida; order Lamiales; family Lamiaceae; genus Perilla; species Perilla frutescens. Next base: position 2,720,187 of record BRKX01000007.1, on the reverse strand, counting down.
AATGATTCTGCTGCACGGCTTGGTTTACAGCTGGCCGGAATCAAACTCCCTCGTGAACGGATACGACGACTGCGTTCTGTTCGGATCACCGTTCATGATCTCGACGGCGCGGCTGCAGCAGAGGGTGGCAGCGGAGATCGGTCAGATGGCGGGGCGGCGCGGAGTGCTGCTGTACGAGTTCCGGCGATCGAAGGCCGCCATGGATGAGCTGAGGGCGGAGCTCGAGAAGCGGTGCTCGCAGGGGATTGTGGAGTGGGAATCTGAAGTTGGGGTTAGAGAGAGAGTGGAGAATTTGAAGGGGTGTTTTGGGATTTTGAGGGGTGGGACTGAGAATATTGTTGGGCAGCTTGATGATTTCTTTGATGACATTGTTGAAGGGAGGAAGAAGCTCTTGGATTTCTGCAGCAATAGGTAGAGAGAGAAAGTGACAGGTTTTTTTTTTTTTTTCAAGAAAATTGGAAGGTAAAAAAAAATATTAGAAGGGTAGGTTAGATTTGTAGTTGGCTTATTATTGTAATTTATGTTTGTCTATTTTTATGGTTTTATCTCGTATTATATTTCATATTTCATTTTACAACAATAGCTAAATTAAGGGGCTGCAAAATGGGATTTTGTCTCACAAACCCCAAAGAGGCAAAAGAAATTTTAAAATAAAGTATTATTGAGAAAAAAAGTGTAAATTATATTTTGATCCTAGTTATTTTTTAGAAAAAATCCACATTCTAAAAATTGACAACACGGGATCCATTTAAAAAAAATCATAAATATAACATTTAATAAATTTAACGTCGCAGAATTCGTACGTAATTGATTGTATTTTAATATTTTTGATTGTATAAATTTTTTACGTGGCCGTGGCCGGCTAAACATAAATTTTAAAATATTAATCAGATATTATATTTACAATTTTTTTTGAAAAGATAGGCACTATTTTATTCCTTTTGAAAAAATAAATTATTTTTAAAAAAATCCCAAAATATAAGTATTAAAATGTAATTTACTGGCTGAAAAATTGATCAAATATTATATTTACAATTTTTTTGAAAAAGTAAGTAATATTTTATTAATTTTGAAATAATATGCTATTTTTTAAAAAGATCCCAATATACTTTACTAAAAAAAGAAAAAAACAACACCAGGGTTTTTAGGTATTGAAGAATCAAGAAAGAGAATTGAAAACCAATGGGTAAAAAAAAATAGAAAATAAAGTTATAATAGGCTTGAAAATTGAAATGACTGCAACAAGCTGTAATGCAAAAGAAACAGAGATCAGATTTCAACAAGGCATAAAAGTAGCTTCATCTCTGTTTATGCTTCTGTTTCCCATAAAAAGAAAGAAAGAGAGCAGTAAAAAGTAGAATGGAAACTTCTTATTACACAAACAAGGGGGGGACAAAAAAAGGTCAAATCTTGATTCATTTTCTTCATATATTTTTTTATTATTTTATTGCATTTTTTTTAATTTAATAAAATACTCTCTCCGTCTCAATTATATAGTCAATTTTCTATTCACAGATAGATTAAAAATATTTATGAAAATAAGATATAAAATCTAAACTTCCAAGATTACCCATTTTTTAGATTTATAGCTTCCAAAAGCTAAGAGTATATTTGTACATTACTGTGAAAAATAACATTAATTATAGTAATGAAACTATATAATTGAGACACCTAAAATAGCAATAGGGACTATATAATTGAACGGAGGACCTGAGTACTATTTTCGAGGGTGTGACAATTATATAATTTTATTATTATAAGTAGTATTAATTTTCATAATAATGAATAAATACACGCTAGCCTAGGTCTTGGAAATAAAAAACTAACCACTTAATTTTTTTAAAAGTCACGAATCTTAAATTATTGAAAGTTTAACTTTAATATCTTGTTTTCATAAACATTTTCAATATATATGCCGAGAGAAAATAGATTATATAAATGGGACAAATGAGGTATCTTTTTTTTTAATGTTGGGAATTTAATTTACATACTATATAATTTGGATGAAATTATCTGTTACACTTTCTACAACACTATGTGGTACACAATTAAATTTATTAATTTTTCTTTCGTTTTTTATTCAATTTTAATTTCTTGTGCTTTATTTTAATTTTACACTTATTAGTTGGGGTTCATCCTACTCAATTATAATATATAATTTTTTCCAATATTTAATTATAATTTTTAATTAATAATCGATTATCTTCCCAAAAAAATTATATACTCTAATTGAGTATAACAAATCTTAATTAACAAGTGCAAAAATTAAATTAAAACCAAACACAAAATTCAAAGAAAAATTAATAAATTTCATTATGTAGCACGTAATGTTACACAAAGTGTAGCAGAAGATTTCAATCGTATATAATTAAGACTGAGGGGTTGCTGTTTTTTATTTGTATTTTTTTTAATGGTGGGAATTTAATTTACTAGAGTTAGGTAGTTGTGACACTTAGTGATGATTTGAGTAGAATAAAAATGATGAAAGTGGAGTTGGGACAGTAAGAATGGGTGTTAGATTCCTGGATTTGGCTTTAATGCCAAAAGCAAATGCAATTTTTTTGCACTCTGTGAAGCTTTTGTCTGTTTCAGTTCACCTTGACAGCAATGGATTTGATGATGAAAGTTTTTTCTCAGCCCAATCTCTCTCTCTCTCTCTCCCCTCTCTCTCTCTCTCTCATACAAAAACACACAGGGACAAGAAACACACATCAATTCCAAGACTAATTTTTGTTGTCAAGTTGCCATTTTCTTCCTCTTTTTGGGGTGGATTGTGGAAGGCAACATTATAGTATAACAGTATTATTATTATTAACACAAAAATGAAAATATTTTTGAGTCCCTTTCTTCACCTGCTAACCGGATCTCATGCTTTTTGTCCCTTGCCGGAAATTCATGCACTACCTCACTTTAATGTTTAATCTTTTTTAAACATTACTTAATTCATTTTTTTTTTTACATAATAATCATAGAGTCAAAACATGGTCATAACTGCAAATTATGCTGGTGGTTTGGAAACCATTTTTGTGTTCTAACGAATTTTCTCTTTTATATCTCGATAATATTTTTATAATCATATACTCCCTCAATTTCATGAAGATGGACGTTTTAATCTCTTAATTTTGTTGTAAATTATTTGATGTTTTGCATTTTTGAACACCTTCCTCCTAATTTTACTCTTATGAAATTTCTTCCATAAATATGTTCAGAAATTAAAATTAAAGATAGATATAGAGACATATAGATTATAATGAGAGAGAAATTTAAAGATATTATGAAAATATAATTTAATAGGGAGATATGATACATTTTTTTTATAATCATGCATTATTTTGGTCCATATAATGATTTCAATTTTAGTCTGAATTAATTCCAGTATAAAATTTTAGGTTAAATCGTCGAATTTAAGAAAGAAATGTGGAGGCAATACCTGATTTTATAGTTAATCTTCGACTACGAGAATTGGATTGTTCCACATTTTTATCTACAGATATGGTATTAAACGGAAAATTATTTGCTATCCGGATGAAATCATCTGCTACATTCTGTGCAATATGCCAATATTATATGCTATACAATTAAAATTATTAATTTTCATTCAGGTTTTTTTTCTTCAATTTCAATTGGTTATGATTTAATTTAATTTTATAGTTGTTAATTAGGGTTCACTTTTTCCAATTAGTGTATATAATTTTTTTAATATTTAATTTTGTGTTTTATTTAATTTAATAATTTAAACTAAACCGTAATCAATTGAAATCGAATAAAAAAATGGAATAAAAATCAATAATTTTAAATGGGTAGTATAGATTATTGCACATAATATAACAGATGATTTCGTTCGACCCTATAGGATACTACCCCACAACCATAAGGATCTCGAGACGTGGATATAGTGCTTAGTATTTTAATCATGTGTTCACTTGTTATTTTTTTATATATATAAAAAGCATTCACAATATTGATGTGTCGAAATTCTTGTGGTTGTAAATAGTACCCCATGGGATAGTATAGACTCTCCCGGTATTAAACATTGACTTTCTTAACTACATATACCATCATCGAGATGCGGAAAGTAGCAAAGAAACTCTTGGTCTTTCTGGTTTGGAGTGATATAGTTCATAGATGATCTCATGACTAAAAGATCAAGAATCTGAATTCCACTTGTTATACTCCCTAGTTCCATAAATCTACGATATCAATGATCGGCACGAGAAGCAAATAGTCCTCAGTACTATCAGACCAGGTGTGTGAGTTCAAAAAAAAAACTTGTAAAATTTGAGTTTAACTTATTATTATTATTATTATTATTAGAGAAATCGTTAAATATTTAATGGCGCTTGTTTAATCTTTAAGGTGCGAGCTCCCGCTTCCGAATCCATTGGCCTGAGCTCGTGCTCACACCAAATTATTAAAACATATATGATTTTATATATTATCTTAATTCTTAAGCATATGATACTAATTAATATTTAATATAACTACTATACTATATTTTTTAGAAATACACATTCCAAATGAGTAAATTACACTTTCGGTCCCGTAAGAATTTGGTCAAAGCACTTTTAATTTTAAAATGTACAATTTTGATTCCAAATTTAATTTTTCGACATTTTTGATCTCATAGTTTATATTTCAATACTTTTGGTCCCAAAAGATAACGGACTATACTTAACATCTATTAAATACCTATTTTAGAACCAAAACAATACTTTTTTATTTTATTTTCGTTGCACTGTCTAATTAAGGGTGAAAAATATAGAGAATGCAGTAAAAATTTCAATCCAAAATAGGCATTGTTTTGACTTCAAAGTAGGTACTTAACATACCTTAACGGATGTTAAGTACATCCCGTTAGTTTTTGAGATTAAAAGTGTAGAAATATAAACCGTGGGACCAAAATTGTCAAAAAAATTAACTTACGACCAAATGTACATTTTGGGACAAAAAATGTAATTTACTTTATTCAAAATTAAATTAATAATTCAGATCAATTTAAACCGTTTCAGTCGTAGATTGTATTGAACGATCATAGACTGAATTATAATATATCATATTAAAATAAGTTGGTCTCATATCATATAAGAAACTAAGTTATTACAACTCATGTTGATGACATGCAATTAGCTGTTTATCTCTTCTCCATACTCTGCAGCTAGACAGCCTTGTTTTGCAGTAAAATTGCCAACATAGAGAATCATAGTAATTATCGAAGACATACAAATACTCCTACTACAATAGAACAAACACATTTAAACCTTAAAGAAACAAAATAATGGAATGATCTCAATCAAAGCAGATAGTATAGTAGTACACTGTACATGACAGGTTAGTTAACACCCAAGCCTACCAGGGCTGGCTTAAATATTTACGGGCCCCTGTGCTAATTATAAAATTGGGGTCTTATTATTGAAAAATATTTAATTTTAATTTTAGTAATAATTTTTTAAATATTAGCAGATTACAATTATATTTTGATAAAAAAAAATTCAAAATACCTTATTGATACTATTGATAACATCCCAATGCAATCTCAAACTAATATAAACAAATATAGAGTGATATGTCGACTGTCTTTTGAATAAGAGAGACAGAGAGGGAGAAATTATACATCTTTTTTAAAAATAAATACACGAGCTTAAAAAAAATAAAATAAAAAATGACGCCCTATACTGTCACTTTGACCACTCTATTAAACGGTCCAAAGCCTACGAGCAATGACGGAGCCAGGAATATGAAACACAATAATATAAAAATTATAAAATATTATTAAAGATTAATTATATATTTTTATAAAGCTATAATAAAGATTTAAATATGGAATTTTTGTATTTTTAATATATGAGACTTACTACAGAGTTTACAATAATTTTTAAATTCGATGAATGAAGAAAAAAAATCAATTTAACTTGAGAAAGAAGACACAAAGTCAATAAAAAAGAATCAATAAAAGATATAGTAATAAATGTTCACAAATAAAACTAAAAGCAATAGTGAAGAAAATGGAGGACCTCTCTGACAAAAACTTAAACTTCCACCTCCATATAGTGCTTGGAAATGTAGAGAACATATTTAATAGAAGAAACTATATTTTTTAATTAAAATGCCTACGAGTCCAAAGTGTGAGATTTCTTGTTACATTATCGAGCTAGCTACACCTCATGTTTCACTTTCATCAATGCACTTCACATGTATTGAATATTATATCATTGTATTGAATGACATCATAAATGTACACGCGACATGTATTGATGAAGTGAAACATGAGATGTAACATAAAAATAGTAATTTAAGGTTTATACTTACTCTCCGATCATAGTGTATTTTCGAGTAGTTTTTTAGTCACTTGCCTAATTGAACATTAGGCAGTCTACTAGAGCCAAAAACATCAAAGATCATAAACAAAAAGTAGAGTGATTTTTGCAGCTCAGATACACAATGAATGCAAGATAAAAGGGGCAAATCCTTATGCCCAAACAGAGGTTGTGGCAGATCAATTTTGTGCATTTTAAACACATCTGCCTACTCATCTGCTACCACAATTGTTTCCCACAACTCACTTGTCACAAATTAGACATACATTTATTTTGGGAAAAATCAGACATCAAAATCACTTAGTTCACCCAAATCAGAAAACCAATTGATCAAATAATATAACCATTGGAATCTAGCACAAGCAGGTATTCATTCATCACTCGTATTCGTGCAAACTCTCTAGTCCGATTTTGTGCGAATGAGTTAGACCCAATATCCATTTTCTACCTGCATTTTGAACTCGAGACAACAGAGGCGAGCAAAACGATACTAGGCTTGACCTTGTAAAAAACCGTGCCTAACCTCCTCCCAAATACATCAATCACCTATCTAAATTTCCAATCCTGGCCCTCCTTTTCAATCTACGATCTTTTTTATTAACAAGCTAACATTATATATAGGTGTCAAAATCGGTCTGACCCGTGCTGAAAAAATATTAGCCATAATGGGCCGGGCCGGCCTAGTGAAAAAATGAAAAAATAGCCATTGGCCCGGCCCGACCTAGCCCGAATTTCGGTATGTGTTGGCCATAAACTTTTAGGCCTGACGACACGTTTCGGGCCGGAATGCCTTACTAAATTTGGCCCGCGGGCTCGAGCCCGGCCGGGCGGCTAACATTATATGATAATCCATCAACACTCTCGTAACTGCCAATTGATACAAATTCCCAATTAATAAATATTCAAGCAATCGATTAAATCAATCCTAACCAACAAAATTAATATCAGATATAAAAAGAAACAGAATTAAATAAAATTCTCTTAAGGTTAAGTAGTATACACATGGTGCAAACTCAAACTGCAGAATCTATAAAATTTAGATGATATCAAGCATAAATGCTACATACCAATCGAATATAAGATATACATACATATCTATATCTATATCTATATCTATATCTATATCTATATCTATATCTATATCTATATATATATAAAATAAATGATTCTAAAATTTACAAGAATTGTTAAGGTTAGGGGTAGGAATAGAAGCAGCAAAAACAACGACAACACCGTCTGAAGCAGCTGCAGTGAAAATAACGAATTGGATTCCGACGATTTCCTGGATTTGACGGAGCTGATGATGAATTCCGGCCGGCCGATGAAACTTCCATTGGATTTATCTGCTGACAGTTACTGTGTGTGTGTGAGAGAGAGAGAGAGGGAGAAAGAGAGAGAGAGAGGAGAGGGGATCGGAGAGCAAATAAAGTCGCCGAAAGCAGAAATGCGTTTTAAAGATAAAAGATGCGCACTATTGGCGATTAACATTCTGAATTTGCCTGCAATTTTATATTATAATTAATAAGTATATTTTATGTTATCTTACTATTTAAAAGTACGAATATGTGTCTTTTTCTTGGATTGCTTAAATTTTTAATGTTAGGAGGTTATCTTACGACACTTTTCTTGAGTACTTGTGATGAATGCTACGTCAACTATTATTTTAAATATATATATTTGAATTCGAAGAACTCATCAATTTATTATTTTTATTTTTCGTGTTTATAATCGCACAATTTTGGATTCTTATAAACTTATTCGTAGCATTCAATTTGCATAGGCTCAAATTCTAAATAAAAGTTCTAAAATAAAATTTTATTGGTCCTTTGGAGATGATATAGTGGTGGAATGATATTTTTTAGAGATAAAAAATTACATGTTCGAATTTCCTCAATATAAAAAGTCGGGTGTGTGAGTAAAAAATAAAATAAAATAAAAAAATAACTAACTATTCGCGCCGAATACAATGGTGATCCCAATAATGTTAAAAATGTTTGTATTTGTAATCAATTATGGGCCAAAGGCTGGCAAGATGAGCCCAGCTCATTTGTTGATGGGACAGATTAATATTAAGGCCCATTTAAAAAAATAAATGAAAACCAATCCATCCTAAATGATTGCTATCTCCGTCTAATTCATATTGATTGATTAAATTGTTCACTAAAATTAATAAAATAATTGAAAAAAATTAAGCAGATAAACTTCCTCCATATTTATTTTATTTTACATTAAATTAATATTTAATATAAATATATTAAATAGGGATATAATAGTAAGGGGATTGTATTCAATGCAGCAGCACTCAGATACATTAGTGAAGGATTGTATTTAGTACCGCAGAACTCGATCCAACACTGCTCCAAAAACTATATATAATCTAAAATGAAAGTAACTATATATAATCTAAAATGAAAGTGATTTAATTATTTTTCTCTTACGACTCACACGGCACACTAGCCCAATGCTACACAACGCTTGACAATTATTTTTTTTCAAAATAAATATATATTCTAAAATTAAAGTGAATTAATTTAAATTTTTTGAATTAATTTATTTTTTTATCCGGCGCACAGTGCACTCTTCTAACACACACGCGCAGGCTCGTACATTGCGTCAAAAAATTATGTTTTGTTTGAAATAAATATATACCTTAAAATGGAATTAGTGAACCCAAAAATTAAAGTGAATTAATTTAATTTTTTTTATCATGCATGTGCAGTGCACTCGTCCAATGCTAATGCGTGGGGCTCATGCACTGCGTTTGATAATTAATATTTTCAAATGAAATATAAACCATAACAAAATCTAACTCCTAAGAAAACTAAAAAAAAAAATCTAAAAATCCTAACCCTCCCCCACCCAAAAAATAACCTAAAAAATTCTAAAAATCTTAAAAAAAAAAAAAACTTGAAAAAACCATAAATCCTAAACTCTAATCATTGATTGTGATGGAATAAACTTTAATTTGGATTAAATAAACTAGTGATATTTTTTAGGATATGGGTGATACTTTTGAACGTTATAAGCGATATTTTTTAATGTTACCAGTAATACTTGTTTTGATGAATTTTTTTTTGGAATGGGACAGTTCAACCCCCGAATTTGGAAGGGTTGACCCACAAAATTGATGATAACATGTAGTATTATTTATCTTCTTTTTTTTTTTACATTAGGGTGTGTATTGAATAAATCATACTTGTATGTATGATATATGTTCACATTTAATGGTATTTATGGTATTTAAACTCGAGACTTTCGATCTCAATCTATCTTACTTTACTACTAAATTATCCCTCCAAATTAAACACTGTATTCATCTATTTTGTAGGAGTGAGATGCCTGTGTATTGTAAAGAATTAAAAAAGATTGATATAAAATAAGTGAAGTAAACCTTTTTCATTTGAACTAAACCCTTCTAAAATAAAAACTCCTTTTGCCCAATTTAAGAAAGACATTTAAAAAATGGGATAAGGGTCACGCAGACCCCTGTACTTTTTGGTGGGGACCTTCTAGGCCCCTGTACTTTTTTTGGCTCAACTGGGCCCTTAAACTTTTTTTTTTCGAGTCTATTAGGCCCCTCCGTCAAGCCCTCTTGACGGAGCCGTTAACTCAAGATGAAACGACGTCGTTTCATCAATTTTCCAAAAAAAAAAAATTAAAATTAAAATAATATCCATTAATTGACCCTTGCCTATCTGTTCAAGCACAGCCCGTGTTAATAATTGGGGATCGAGAAGAAAATCAAATCAAGTCATCAAGAGAGTAAGAGAGATCGATTTGTCTTTCCAAATTTCATGATTGTTACCACTTCAAATGTATCTACATTTGTTTGAATTTGGCTCAAGAATCCAATGTGATGCAGCATCCTAATCTAATTCTGAATTACTGCATCAATTTTAAAGAATCATTCGACATTCATTCAACGCCACCACCACAACTTCTTCTTTTCCCCAATCTCCACCTTTTCCGCAGTATACTCCACCACCTTTTCTTCAATCACTACCACCTTCCCGCTGTCGTCCCCCATCTCCTTCTCCTCTCCAATTTCGGCTTTTAGGGCTGATAGATGAAGTTAGGGAAGAAATTCACTAATTGAAAAGGAAAGAAATCGACTGATATTACATCTTTGATGAAGAGCTGTGAATGAGATTTGGGTTGTGGGTTGAATTCAAAAATTGTACATCAGTACATGTGTTGATAATTTGATAAAATCTCTATCAAAATTGTAGAAACAAATGAAGCAAAATGCGATGAAACAGACGTGCCCCTTTTTCATATCTTTAAAACCAACTTCTCACCTAGCTCTCTTTCCCTATAGTCTTCTCATCATCGATCATGGCTGGGGATCTTGAATTGAGGCTGCCAATTATCAAAATAAGTAATTTCATCTCTGACATTAGAAGAGATAATGAGGAAGAAGATAAAATATACGGGTCAGGGATGGATTAACACGGGTTGGGCTTGAACAGATGGGCAAGGGTCAATTAATGGATATTATTTTAATTTTGAATTTTTTTTATTTGAAAAATTGATGAAACGACTTCGTTTCATCTTGAGTTAGCGGATCCGTCAAGAGGGGCTTGACGGAGGGGCCTAATAGACCCGAAAAAAAAAAGTTTGAGGGCCCAATTGAGCAAAAAAAAAAAAGTACAGGGGCCTAGGAGGTCTCCGCCAAAAAGTATAGGGGTCTGCGTGACCTTTATCCCTTTAAAAAATACCCAATTTTAGTGTATTTGTCCCGAAAACCCTTTGAAAGTGACTTAATGGATGAATTGATGGGTTTTTCTTACACATTATACTTAGTTGACTTAATTTTCAAACAAAAGTGTACCCACTTTTTATATTTTAAACAGTACTAAATTTATATTCACATTTTTTTATGCTTGAAACCAACCAAACTACTTATCATGATGAGTTCATCATGCTGAAAATTGTGTTCCAACAAAAATCTCGATCGCGATTGGGAATCACAATCATGATTAGGATTCACGATCGGAAATTTCGATCAAGCTCCGGACACACTCTGAAAAAGTTCCGACATGTCTGAAAATGCTGAAAAGTGAACAAAATCACATAAACCATTAAGAATATAACTGAAACATGAGTATTTTTTTAATTGGACAAAAAAGATATTGTCTTTACAAAAGTAAGTATTTTAGATTTTTATCTAACATTTTCTCTACTAAGGTTTCTGTTGACGTTGTCTAACATCAACTTAAATTTTCGGCTAAAATACGATAAAGGCGGGCCATTTATATTATTTTTATTCGGAGTGATGATTTATTCTCGTTTCACTAGTTGAAATATTAGATATGATTGAATTAAGCATGCATGAATGTAATGGAGTTATACTTTTATGGCTGGTAATTTATCGATAATTACTTATTTAAGTGCATTTCCAATCGTATATTAAAATTGATTTTGTATGCTTCACATAAATTATACTCCATCCGTTTCTGTTTAAATGTCATTTTGAATAAATACACATAAATTAATAAATTAATTAACTTACCTAATTTACCCTCGTGTGAATACATTAAATTAGTTAAATATATACAATTACATAAATACAAATATGAGAAAAATATGAATTTTCTGCCTCGAATTTTTAGAATGACATTTTTTGTGAAACAAAATTAAAAAATATCATGAATTATTTTCCTAATTAATAATTATATATTGCAGGAATTAATCTATTCGGCATTTATTTTTAAGTTAATATCAAATTTTAGCCTGATCTTTTAAGTTTTTCACAAAAATATCATGACCTTTCACAAATAATAATTTAATATCTAACCTTTTAAAATTATCACAAATGACTATCGACCCCATCCTTCACACCTCAAGCTCTCTTTCACTCGAGAGTTTTGGGTATGAGAAAGTGATCTGATTTCTAATATTTTCTTCTCTCTATTTTGGAAGTACTTCAATGCACCCTTGTAAGTGTTTTCCTTTAAGTAACGTAACTTTCTAGAATTTTTGTAATTTTTAATTTGGTTGTGACAAACTAGCTCTTGAAGTTTTGATAACCAAGATTTCCTTTTCTAGCTAGGTTGTGGTATTGTGGTAATATCTTCTAATCAAATTTCTCTATTTCACTCTCGTGTCCTATTATAAAATTTAATATTTTAACAATATTTATTATTAAAATAAAATGTATTATAACATGTATTGCTAATATTATTTTTAAAAAAAATTATATATCCTAATTATGGAATAATTAATCATAATTGTTGGGTACCGGTATCTATAACATCGAAGTTTAAGGCTTTATCCCACTTCACCGGTGCGGCTGTCGCTCGGACATTGCTCAAGCAACGACAGTAACACTAATAACCAATTATATTAACTAAAAAATGAAAATTTATTACTGAAAAATAACTATAAATTCTAATTGGTAGAATAAACTAAACGAAATTGATGAAAAACTAATAAAAATCATAATATGACACCTACTGTAATAGAGAAAGTGGATTTCGTGGTACTATGTATACAAACAATTTTCATGATTTTAGTCCAAACCTTGACTTTAATTTGTCAAATCTTATACCAGAAGTCTCAAGTGAAGTGATCAACAAGTTGTAGCATTTCAAACCTTCCACAAGAAGCTTCAAGTTGGGGTGTGTGTATGCATATATATATATATATATATATATATATATATATATATATATATAAATAGACAAAGAAATATTCACATTCAACAAAAAAAAAAAAAAAACTTCTAAATCGATCTATCAAAAATGAAGCCAGATTTCTTCACATATCTACCCCCAGAAACCATCACCAATATCCTCACAAGACTCCCAATCCAAACCATTGCAATTAGCAAATGTGTTTGCAAACCATGGCTCCATCTGATCGAGAGCAATGAGTTCATCAACTCCCATCTTGCTAAATCAGTCCCCGCCCTATTCATTCGGCAGTCGACGCCAGAATGGGACTCGAGTTCGTGCTCGATTTTCAAATTCGAAGACAGGCACGAACTCGAGCCCCACGATCTTCACTACCACCAACTCACCAAGTTTGATTTCCCTCACAGTGTAACTGTGGAGGGATCCGCTAACGGCTTGCTCTTTCTAAACAAGTTCGACGACACTCACTACGTATGCAATCCCATCACTCGTATCGAGGTCCGTTGCCCTAAAGAATTAATCCCTCCCTATCCAAAAGTATTCAGTTATCCTGAATTCATTCAAGATTCTGTCTGCTCTTATCCTCCATTCATCGCTTACGGATTTGGAGCAAGCAAAATAAGAGGTGAATATAAGGTGGTGTTGATTTCTCACGACTCTGTCATCGTTCACAACGGTGAAACACCGAGGAGGATTATTCCGGAGTTGGAGTGTCATGTTTACACGATGGGAACGGGCTCTTGGAGACGGGTTGAGCCACCGGGTGACCCGTTCGATTACAGTGGTCGTACCTCGAGTGTGTTTCTCGATGGGAGTCTTCACTGGATAGTGTCGGATTCAGATAATAAGCTGTGGATTTCTTGCTTTGATCTTGAAACGGAACGTTTTGGCAGCTTTCCTACTCCACCTCTTTTTCAAGAAAGCTTCGAGCTTAAACCGGGGATGACTGTTTTGGGGGATTGCTTGTGTTTGTGTGATCACACTCGTGAGGAAGAGACTGTTATCTGGTTGATGAAGGAATCTTGGAGTAAAGAATATGTGATCAATATAAATGAGAGTCTTGATATTGAAGGGTTTGAACTTGTTTTCCCTCTCAAGGTTTTCGAAGATGGCGATATTTTGATGTTGAGGGAAGAACGACAACTGTTTTACTACTCGAGCAAGACTTAAACTGCTCGAGAAATTGGTATCTTTGCCGCCGGCGCCGGCATCGGGAATTTTATCAACGCAATCGTTCTCACTCCGAGCTTTCTTTCACTCAAAAGCTTCGGAATGGAGAATGTTGTGTCATTCTGATTAATCTAGCCGCATTTCTTTTGTGATCAATGTGAATAATGTTTTTATTTTTGATGACTAATGAAGCATGTATAAATATATCATGTGGTATATATAGTAACTAGTCAATTTAGTGTCTCAATTTACAAAAATAGATAGGGAGTTATATAGTTTGCATCTCGTAAACATATTTGCCACACTATTTTCAAGACAGACTGTGAAATGATCAAATGACCACACGCATATAAAAATCAATTAGGTGCACTTACAAATGACAAGAATTGATGGGCTATTAAAAAGTGATCCCATTTAATTAGTCTATGCCAGTAGTGATTATATTTGCTAGGCTCTGTGCAACACAATTAAATTAATTTATTAATTTTTTTTAATTTTTTAATTCAATTTCAATTTATTGTATTTTAGTTAAAATTTACATTTATTAATTAGGTAGGATGAACCCTAAATAATAATAGTAAAATTAAAATAAAGCATAATAAATTAGAATTGAATAAAAAAATTGAAGATTGATAAATTTAATTGTGTAGCACCAAGTATTGCACAAAGTATAGCAGACGATTTCATCCACTAGTAGTGATTATCTGGTTTTTATTTTTAAATTTTACTCACATGCAAAAAGTAAAAAAAATACATGACCTAACAAGTACAAAATTAAAAATTCACATATGTGACACTAATATGTTCAATTTTCTCTCATTCTCATCTCAACCAAAGTTTGGAGATATTTTTTCAATTCTTTTGTTCGATTAACTTGGAATTACATATTTTAATAGTAAGAGTGTGTATACACACTTTAATTTAAAATTTTAAAATTTCTCATGATTGCTCATCAAATTTTCCCAGTGTTAATAACATTTACAATCCGTGCTTTTCTAAAAAAAATTATTTTTTATAATATATACTAATTGGGGAAAGATGAACCCTAAATAAATATTTAAAATTAAACCAACTTATAATAAATTGAAATTATATAGTTTCGGAATGGTGAATGTTGTGTCGATCTGATTAATCTAGTTGCATTTCTTTTGTGATCAATGTAACTAATATATGTTATTATTTTAATCATGAATAATGAAGCTCATATATATGTATCAATGTCTGAATACTCACACCAGATCCCCATGCTATTCTCACATCTCATGTGCCACATTTTTTATGTTGTAATTTATTATAATTTAGTTTAATGTAAAATTTTTATTTAGGGTTCATCCTTTCTCAGTTAGGATATATATTCAAAAAAAAAATTAAAAGAAAAACTAGTTATCACACTCAGAATGTAACACAAAAGGACACGGGGATCTGATCCGCCCAATACTCGATGTGCCATGTGTACCCCGTCCTAATCTGGAAACAAAATCTTGTCTAATTACAATTCATTTGATATCCATATATATAGATAGAGATGCAACAAACAAAATTTACACCACTTTGAAAGAAAAGAGTAGGGGGTCGACCATATTGCTACTTATGGGACGTGAAATTAAACTTCACAACGAGCATAAATACCCTCTTTAACTTCTATCTGAACCGATTGAATATTTTTATTGGATTCGAAGGAATATGCAACAATTTTTTCGAAGAAATATGCCAACGAAAAATACACACTATCCCTTCCTTTCTATCGAATCGATCATAACCACTACCTACATTTTAGAAAATTGTGCAACACAAATAGGAAATACTCCTTCCGTTTCTGTTTAAGTGTCATTTTGGATGAATGCATACAAATTAATAAACTAATTAACTTACCCAATACTCCCGTATGTGAATACATTAAATTGGTTAAATATGTATGTTTGAATGTATTAAATAAGGGCAAATGTGAGAAAAATGAGAATTTTCTGTCTTGAATTTGTAGAATGACACTTTTTGTGAAACAAAATTAAAATGGTAGAATGACTCTTATTCAGAAACGGAGGGAGTAATAAAGAGATCCGGGATTCCTTATTAACTTTGATATTTGTAATATTTCTCTTCTCTCTGTTTCGACTTTTATATTTTGGAACTACTTCAATGCACCCTTCTAAGTTTTTTTTTTGTTAGGTAATGTTTTCAAATTTAGAAGCACTTGTGTGCACTAAGTGCACCACCAGACGCATTGACCGGTCAACGCCGAAAAACACGGCTAAGCCTGGTCAACTAAAAAAAAACCTTCAAAATCAGTATTAACCGTACACTAAAAGGTATCACCCGTATCCTTGAAAAAAATCAGCCAAAATAAATAAATAAACCGTCAAAATCAGTATCAACTGTAACACTAAAAAGTATAACTCAAAATTCAAAAAGTATCATCCGCATCATGAAAAAGTATCACCTATTTTACCATTTTTCTTTTTTGCGGGTTGACCGGGTCAATGCGTGATGACTCGCGTTTGACCGCTAATCGTCTGATATAAGCTTATATACATCTAGTTTATATGTAGTTTTTGCCTTTCAAATTTCTACAATTACTCTAATCTTATAAATATTTAATTTAAATTGATTATATTTTTAATTCATAACAAGCTAATTAGATAAGGCAGTAGGCTCGATATATCCTGCCATATACTAAAAATTACCATAATTGTAGAAATTAAAAACTTAGAATGGTCCAAAACAGAAAGAAGAGAATATTACATATAGAGGTTCCAGAAAGCTTGATACCAAAAAGAGGTCACCAGCAAGTAATTAGTTGAAACATATTTTACATTAACTAGTAGAGATCACGTGAGTTGCACGTAAATTGTATGGTTTTTACCAAAATATGTAAAATAAAAAGTTCTTTTGAAAGTGTAAAATTTAAAGTTATAAGCTATATTATATTATAATTAGAAAATATTAATAAATATCTAATAAATAATTACAGTAAGAATATATATATATATATATATATATTAATAACATAAAATGAATTCTTTTATCTAAATATAAAAAATAAGTAATATATCATTGTGTTAAATTCTATATTGAATATTATATGTATTTCTTCTAAAGTACAAACTAAGCATATATGTGAAATATAATAAAAGTGTGCACAAAAAAAGAATAATATTTAAATTAATTTAAATTTAAAACTATATATATATATATATATATATGGCGAATGTAGATTCTCATATATGTGAATACAATAACCAAACTTTTTATTACGATCAACATCCCTTTAAACTTCTTCTTGAATAATTTTTTTATATTAAAATAGAACATCTTGTCAATGTTTTTTTACTAATAATTTTTGGGCGAATCTATGATGATAAAAAAAATTCACATGCATTATATTAGGTATCAAACAAAATTCATTATGGTTTCAAAAATGGATATATCTTTTTGTGGTTATGTTGGTTTTAATTTCTCAGAGCAATATCCTAGTAAAAAGTGAAAAAAATAGATTAGAATTATAATATTTATATGTTATAATTAGGCGTGTTTCTAAATACTCCACATATATTTTTGAACGTACATGATCATTAGCTCAGGAAAAAAATTAGTTAAACGTATTTTCGATCATATTGATCATATTTGTAATTCAATAGTTTCTAGATCCAAAATTGAACGATAAAACATCAATATTTACAAATTTAAATCACATTTCTATTACAAATTCAAAATATATATGACAATTATTAACATATTCTAATTTCTAGCATTTATGCCTCCCTCTTTTCAAATTTGAAAAACTAAATTGTGACACTCTTTTTATGTCCCAAACATGAACACTTCTCGTTCACATGTGAAAATTTCTATCTTTGATTTTGTAGCATATGTAAATTATATATTTTTTTAAATTAGTTAAAACTTCTTTTTTTAAATTGAGGATAAATTGGATCTGAACATTAGCCCGAATGCTGACCTGTAAGATGGTCTTATACATTATTTTTAATTTTAGGGCAAATTACAATTTAATTCCCAACGTTTGAAGGTTTTAACAAAAATAACCCAATGTTTTAATAATTACAATTTAATTTCCAACACTTGGATATTCTAACAAAAATAACTCAACGTTTATTATTAACAATTTAATTCCCAACGTTTGAATATTTTAACAGAAATGACCCGATAATTTAGGCGAAAAAAACCATTTTGGTCATTTTTTTCGGCAAAAATGTTAGTCCTTATATGGGTCTCTAGCTCACTTGAGAGTAAATGTGATTTAAATCGACCGAAATAGTTTTTTAGCTTAAAATATTGAGTCATTTTTGTTAAAATTTTCAAATCTTGGGAATTAAATTGTTAATATTAAACGTTGGGTTATTTTTATTAGAATATCCAAATGTTGGGAATTAAATTGTAATTATTAAAACGTTGAGTTATTTTTGTTAAAACCTTCAAACGTTGGGAATTAAATTGTAATTTGCCCTTAATTTTATATAAGGATCATATATATATATTCATATCTCATTCATATTATTAATCAAAATGATTCATGTATCATAAACACTAAAAACTTATTTGTAGTATTCAATTTTTTATTTTTTTAAAGACGTATATTTGAAGCAACATGTACATATAATTTCGTGTTTATAATCACGCAATTTTGGATTCTTATAAACTTATTTGTAGAATTCAATTTGTATAGGCTCTGTATTTTTTTTATTTTATTTTTGCAACTAAAACACGCTCAAATTATAAATAAAAGCTTTATAGTAAAATTTTACTAAGTGTTCGTGCCAAATACAATGATGCTCCCAATAATGTTAAAAAAAAGTCTGTATTTCAGTATTTGTAATCAATTATGGGCCAAAGGCTAGCAAGATGCGCCCAGTTCATTTGTTGATTAGACAGATTAAATTTAAGGCCCAATCAACAAAATAAATAAAAACCAATTCATCCCAAATGATACTATCTCCATCCAATTCATATAGATTGATTGAATTTTTCACTAGAATTAATAAAATAATTGAAAAAAAAAGTAAGCAGATAAACTTCATAATATGCCATATTTATTTTGTTTGATATTAAATTAATATTCAATGTAAACATATTAAATAGAGATATATTAAAAATAGATTGTATTCGTTGCAGCAGAACTCAGATATATTAGTAAGGGATTGTATTTAGTACAGTAGAACTCGGTCCAACACTGGTCAGACGGCGCATGGGGGATATGTGCCCATCTTTTTTTTTATATATATATAATATATATTACATTTGTCTCCAAAAACTATATATAATCTAAAATGAAAGTGATTTAATAATTTTTCTCTGTCGACTTGCATAGTGCACTAGCCTGACGTTAATGTGTGTGCTCGTACACTGCGTTTGATAATTATTTTTTCAAACTAAATATATATACTAAAATTAAAGTGAAGTTAATTTAATTTTTTTGAATTAATTTATTTTTTTTATCCAGTGTCTCGCACGGTGCGCTTTTCCAGCGCTTACGCCTGGGCTCGTACATTGTATCCAAAAATCATTTTTTTAAATAAATATATACCTTAAAATTGAATTAGTGAACCCGAAATTTAAAGTGAATTAATTTAATTTTTTTATCATGCATCCTGTGCAGTGCACTCGTCCAATGCTAATGCGTGAACTCATGCATTGCGTTCGATAATTAATTTTTTCAAATGAAATATAAACCATGAAAAAATCTAACTCCTAAAAAAACTAAAAAAAAAAAAAAAACAATCTGAAAATCCTAACCCTTCCCCCGGCCCACCAAAAAAAAAACCTAAAAATTCTAAAAATCCTAAAAAAAACCTCGAAAAAATCATAAACTCTAAACTCTAATCATTAATTGTGATGTAATAAATTTTAATTTGGATTAAATAAACCAGTGATATATTTAGGATATGCGTGATACTTTTGAACGCTATAAGTGATATTTTTTAGTGTTACCGGTAATATTTATTTTGACGAGGGTTTTTTTTTTTTCGAAATGGGACAGTTCAACCCCTGAATTGGGGAGGGTTGACCCAAAAATTGATGAGGACATGTAGTATAATTTATCTTTTTTTCTTTTTTTTTTTACACTAGGGTGAGTATCGAATAAATCGCACTTTTATGTATGATGTGCTCATATTTAATGGTATTGGTGGTATTTAAACTCGAGACTTTTGATCTCAATCTATTTTACTTTACCACTAAATTATCCCTCGATCCAAATTAAATAATGTATTCATCTATTTTGTAGGAGTGAGATGCCTGTGTATTGTAAAGAAAAAAAAAAAGATTGATATAAAATAAGTGAAGTAAACCTTTTTCATTTGAATCGAAGTATAAAACTACTCACTCTTCTAAAATAAAAACTCCTTTTGCCCAACTTAAGAAAGACATTTAAAAAATACCCAATTTTAGTGTATTTGTCCCGAAAACCCTTTGAAAGTGACTTAATGGATGAATTGATGGATTTTTCTTACACATTATACTTAGTTGACTTAATTTTCAAACAAATGTGTACTTAATTTTTGTATTTTAAATACTACTAAATTTATATTCGCATTTTATATTGCTTGAAATCAACCAAAACTGCTTATCATGATGAGTTAATCATGCTTTCCGACAAAAATCTTGATCGCGATTGGGAATCACAATCATGATTAGGATTCACGATCGAAAATCTCGATCAAGCTCCTGACACACTCTGAAAAAATTCTGACATGTCTGAAAATACTGAAAAATGATCAAAATCACACAAGTTATTAAGGATATCACTGAAACGTGAGTATTTTTTAATTGAACAAAATAGATATTGTCTTTACAAAAGTAAGTATTTTAGATTTTTATCTAACATTTTCTCTACTAAGGTTTTGTTGACATGGTCTAACATCAACTTAAATTTTCGGCTAAAATACCATAAAGGTGGGCCATTTATATTATTTTTATTCGGAGTGATGATTTATTCTTGTTTCACTTGAAATAGACATGATTGAATCAAGCATGCATGATTGTAAATTATGTAATAGAGTTGTACTTTTATGACCGGTAAGTTATCGATAATTACTTATTTATTCGTTTTGGTGATTTTTTTGGTCAACTCGTTAACCGTCTGATATACATGTTATGTACAGGAGTATTTGTGTTATATATTTTTTGAACCTCTATATGTAATATTTTCTTCTCTGTGTTTTGGAAGTACTTCAATGCACTCTTGTAAGTGTTTTCTTTTAAGTAACGTAACTTTCTAGAATTTTTATAATTTTTGGTTGTGACAAACTAGCTCTTGAAGTTTTGATAACCAAGATTTCCTTTTCTAGCTAGGTTGTGGTATTGCGGTAATATCTTCTAATCCAGTTTCTCTATTTCACTCTCGTGTCCCATTATAAAATTTAATATTTTAACAATATTTATTATTAAAATAAAATGGACTAATTATTTTTAAAAAAATTATACACTCTAATTATGAAATAATTAATTAATCATAATTGTTGGGTACCGGTATCTACAACATCGAAGTTTACAGCTTTATCCCACTTCACTGGTGCGGCCGTCACTCGGACATTGCTCAAGCAACGACAGTAACACTAATAACCAATTATATTAATTAAAAAATGAAAATTTATTACTGAAAAATAACTATAAATTCTAATTGGTAGAATAAACTAAAAGAAATGGCAAATTCGATGCTAGACCGAAACCTATTGCGTCTCTCCGCTGCGATCATGACACGTGGAAAGCGAGTTGTCCGCAGGAAAAGTAAAAAACGGACGAACCAGGAACTCGAACCGATGGAACCGGATCGGGTGGATAATTGACGGATTGACTCATTCCTCCGTTAATTGCTAACGGCGATCCTCATGACTTTAATGCACCCACTATTTGCTTCTGAATTCGTGCAGGGGACGTCTTTTTGTGATGTTTAATAATTATGCGATTTTAAATAAATGGTGGTTAACCCATTTGCATGCAACGAATTTTGCGTGGATTAACTAGTTAATTCCGGATTAATTCCTCATATAGTAAGATTGTTTTTTATTGTCGAACAATTCCCTGTTAATATAATATAGTGTAAATCTATAAATATAGACAAAAAAAGTAAAAAAGGGAAAAAAAAAGGCAACATATAAGGGTATAGTAGTTTCATGGGCAATTTGGAGTCATGACACACTTGTCCCCATACCCAATGATTGACTAAGTGTACCTTTTACAATTTTTTAATAACTAAGCATTAAATGCACCCAGACCTAACCTCAGAATAAAGAATAAATAACAATTGGAATAACGAAATTTTCTTTTAGGTTCGTTGCATGTATGACGAAAACAGATACATGTATAACGATTGTTTTAGTTTCGTTGTATGTATTATTTTTTTGTATTACGAAAAATTTTGAAATTTTTCGTTATATATTTATGAATAACGAAAAGCATAAAACGATATATTTATGAATAATGAAAACCCATAACCCATAATGAAAGCCATAACGAAAATTGTTGAAATTTTTTTGTTAAAAATTTTCTAAAAACTAAACCTTTTTTATGTATAACGAAAACATTAAACGATACATGTATAAAAACATATAACGAAAATTTATAAATATATAACGAAAATTTATGACGAAAATTTATAACCAAACATTTATAACGTTATGCATCAATGCATTATTCTGTCATTTCTTTGTGGTCAACATGAGGTAGGTAAAATGCATAAATGTTTGTATTTGCATAGGTAGGTATTAGTTGGCCCAAACTAAATAAAATTTAATGCATTTAATTTTGTATAAGAGAGATTAGTGTAGTTCACCTATATTTACACTACACCGATATATCAATTCAACCAACACCCAAATAGAAGAAATAGTTCGAGAGTTTGGTGAAGAAAATCGCTGAATTCACATAAAAAAAATGAGTGTTTGATCGTGCAAGCGAGAAGATCATCGTCGACAACAAAACATCATCATCGGTGAAATTGCGCGGAAAAATTCTCCAAAATTGAAAGGTACGTTTCAAGTTTTGTTATTTTGTTACGTAGCTAACTTAGAAAATTGTTCTATGTTTTAATTTAAACATCGTTATGTTAAATCTAAATGTTCGTTATTGTTAAATTTCAATTTTGGTATGTTAAAAACTAAATTTTCGTTATAGTTGAATTTGACTATTCGTTATGTTAAAAATAAAACTTTCGTGATTGTTAAAATTAATTATCGTTGTGTTAAATATAAATTTCGTTATTGTTAAAATTAAGTTATCGTTGTGTTAAATAAATATTTCGTTATCTTTAAATTTAAATTTGTCATTCTGTTTAAAATAAAATTTCGTTATGCTTGAAATTGAAATATCGTTACATGAAAATAAATATTTCGTTACGTGAAAATAAATATTTCGTTATGAGTCGTTATGTGAAAAATAAATATTTCGTTATGCTCAAATTAAATTTCCGTTGTTGTGAAAATGAAATTATCGTTATGCTTAAAATTGTATATTTCGTTATGCTCAAATTAAATTTTCGTTATAGTGAAAATGATATTATCCGTTATGCTTAAAATTGAAATATCGTTACGTGAAAATAAATTTTCGTTATCTTTAAATTTGAATTTTCGTTATAGTTGAATTTAAATTTGTCGTTATGTTTAAAATAAACTTTCGTTATTGATAAAAAGATTTTCGTTATAGTTTAAGGTTATGAGTCATTATGTGAAAAAAAATATTTCGTTATGCTCAAATTAAATTTTCGTTATTATGAAAATGAAATTATCGTTATGCTTAAAATTGAATTATCGTTATGCTTACGTGAAAATAATTGAATTATCGTTATGCTTAAAATTGAATTATTTCGTCATGCTTGAAATTATCATTATGCTTACGTGAAAATAAATTTTCATTATCTTTAAATTTGAATTTTTTGTTATCACAGATGGTTAGACGTCGTATAATTGTACGACATAGTGGCCGTTGGGAGAGAGCTCAATATGTAGATGGTGTGGAGGAGTTGATCATCATGTCATCTGATGATATCTGTTTTAGGACACTGATGAGAGAGATACATGAGTTACTGGAGACCGATCCCATCTTTGTCGAGTACCAGTTATCATGGATGTCGAGGTACCACGTACCTCACACCCAGCAAACTATCTCCATCCAAGCTCTGAACATATAGGGTCAGGAGCTCCGCTGCTGATGGCACCATCGGCTGGACATCCATCTGCATCAATAACGAACACCATGCTAACATTAACCCATATTACTTTAATTTAATAATTGAAATTATTTATATAAAAAAGGCTACCTGTCCATCAAAAAATCTGGAGAAGTCGATGCTCGGGGCTATGAATGACCATCTCAATAAGCGAGGTGTGGTCATCTGACCTCCAGGGACGCCCAAATGACGGTCAATCTCGGGAAAAACCTCACAGGCCCATCACTGTTTAAAAACGTAGAATATCATGTAAGTATAATATCAAATCACTAAAACATAAATTTATCATGATAAATTCAACTAATTACCTGAAATGCCCAAACAGGTCCGTACCAATGATACGCTCCGTCCCCCTGTGTGCCCATATCCCGTCGACCTCTCGGGAGAATGCTGATAAAGTGCATAAGGATCTGAAATGTGTAGCCCCCCATGGAAAAGAATTCCATGAATCAACATCCTCGACCAGTGCCCACACCCAGTCATCGATCATACGTTCGAGGTCCTGGCAAAATAACATCCGATACAGGATCAGGATGTTCGCAATCTTCACGCAATCTGAAAGGTGATTGGCTAGTCGCATCGCCGTGAACTTCTCATACATCTGTGTAATTGTCGTCTTCTTCCCCTCAAATAGCCGGTGATAGATGCTTCTGGCCGGAATCACATGAGCCGCATTCGGATCGAAACTGGACGGCCCGAACTGTAAGTCCGACACCAGTGCGAACTCTGAGGGTCCAAAGTGTAGTGTCGTCCCACTCACATGGAACCAACACTCTCTACCCTCGCGTGCAGGATCCTGGACACGCACTTGGCGACAAATCAAGGCATGCATCGCCTTCTGGGCTATGTTACCCCCCCTAAAGTCCACGAAATGTCCTAAGCATCCGGATCTGAACATCTGGATCGTATCCTCACCGCCAAAATGATGTAACACCTCCCTAATCTTCTCTACTAACTCCATCTTCACGTACATATTCACAGTAGGCTTGAACCTCTGGAGGGGGCGTCTAATCGACTCGATCTAAATTTCACAATAGAAAATTAGACTGTTATTAAATTATTAAATTAAATTTTTAGCTACGCCTATTAAACATTTATTATTATTATTATTATTATTATTATTATTATTATTATTATTATTATTAATATTTGCTTATTGTCGTTGTTATTATTATTAGATTATTATTATTATTATTACAAAATCATTCTTATTTATATTAATTGTTTTTTTTTACTAATAGTACTAATTAGACGAATATTTTTATTATTATTTGATTATTGTTCTTGTTATTATTATTTGATTATTATTATTATTATTATTAAAATAATAATTATTAATTATATTAATTGTTTTTCCTATTTATATTTTTTACTAATATTGTTAATTAGCAAATATTATTGTTATTATTAGATTATTATTAATATTATTATTATTAAATTATTGTTGTGGTTATTATTATTATTATTATTATTATTATTATTATTATTATTATTATTATTATTATTATTAAATTAGGCATAACGATAAATTATGCAAGGGCCGTAACGATTTAAGCATAACAATTTAATAAAACGATTTAACCATAACTATTTTAGTAAAACGATTTAACAATGACAATTTATTAACATAGGGATAATGATTTAATAAAATAGGCATAACGATTTAATAAAACGATTTAACTTAATGCATAACGATTACCTATAGATCAAGTAAGGCATAACGAAAATAGGCATAACTCATAATTAAAATGATTTAACTTAATGCATAACGATAATTAAAAAAAAAAAAGATTAAGGCATAACGAAAATATGTTAGGCATAATGAAAATTAATTAAAGCAATAACAAAAACAAATTAAAGGCATAACGAAACCAAATTAAGGCATAACGAAAATTAATTAAAGCAATAAAATCTACGGCCCAGATTAAAATCACCATGCGGTGGCATTTTCATAATAACTTAAAATTCTACTGCTCACGAATCTTAGTAAGGGTTAAATCGAAAATTCAAACAGTCAGACTTTTGTAGTATGAGCATTAGCGTTCACAAAATTTTAGCATTGTCATAATTTATTTTAGCATTGTCATATTTTATTTTAGCATTAGGCAAAAACCCTGTTTTTGGTCCCTGTACTTTTATATATTTCCGAATTGAGTCCTTCCACTTCATTTGGTTAAAATGAAGTCCCTGTACTATCAATTTAGTAAAAATGAGATCCATGTATTATGAATTTAGATAAAATCAAGTCATCGAGGGACTTCATTTTATCTAAATTGATAGTAGAATGACTTGATTTTAACTGAAATTGATAGTACATGGACCTAATTTTTTTAAAAAAAAATTCATTTTTCTTAAAAATAAACAAATAAAAATTGAGAAAATAATTAAATAAAAATAAAATAAATACAAATTAATTTTTTAAGTAAAAAATTAAATAAAAATAAAATATAAATTTAATTAAATTTTTTGAAACCAACATAATTTTATGTTTTATTTTTATTTATTATTTTTTTAAAAAATAAACAAATAGTTTATTTTTTTATTCATTTTTTTAATTTTAAAAATAAATTGCAAAAAAATAAATAATTTAATTTTTATAAAATTATGTAATTTTAATTTATTTTCAAAAGAGTAAGTTAAAAAAATCAAACAATAGTTAAAGAAAAAATCAGTTAAATACAAATCAAAATTTTAAAACTTTTGTTTGATTTTTTTTTTTCAAAAATTAATAAATCAAGATCAAAATATAAAATTATAGTAGTTATAAAAATAATTAAATTTATTTTTTAATTTTTAAATAAATTTTATACTTAAAAATTTCAATATATATTTGTTTTTTATTGTTGTTTATTTATTTTTTCAATTTTTATATTTATTTTTAAATTGTGTCCTTGTATTTTCAATTTTAGTTAAAATCAAGTCCCTCTATTATCAATTTAGATAAAATTAAGTCCCTCAATGACTTGATTTTATTGAAATTCATAGAACAGTGACCTCATTTTAACTAAATCGATAGTACATGAACTTCATTTTAACCATATGAAATAGAGGGACCCAATTCGAAAAAATTTAAAAGTACAGGGACCAAAAATAGAATTTTGCCTTTTTTAATAATAAAAAGGAGCAATAATTACTAATGAAAATCGAATAAAAATACAACACATAAAAGAGATGAAAACAGGGAAATTGGAACACCAAAAAATTGAAAAGAAACTGCTAAGAAAATTTGAAAACCTCCGCCCAACACACCCTCCTTGTATCTCTTTGGACTTCTTCTTGCCCCCAACATTCTCGAAAAGCTCGAGTGCGGGTCTAACTGATTCTAGCATATACAGAAATCTCCTCAAATCCATTATTTCTCTCCTCGATTAGTCAAATGATCCACGATTAATTTTGTTTAAACAAATGCCACGATTATTTTTTTCTCGATTAATAAACTAATGAGCCTCGATTAGTTTAATGTGGCAAAAGCTTCGATTATTAATAAACTATTTTTTTCTCGATTATTAATGTGGCAAAAGCTTCAATTAATCGTGACAAAATTTCAAAAGCCACGATTAATTGTGGCAAAATTTCAATTCTATAATCGTGGCTTTTGATTAATTTAATTGTACATTTATGGCGATGTGGCAAAAACTTCGATTAATCATGGTAAAATTTCAAAAGCCTCGATTAATTTTAACATAGCCATGATTAATTTTAAACGTTTTCACGATTAATATAATAAACCTCAATTAATTTTCTAAAAGCCACGATTAATTTGAACAATCCACGATTAGAGCCAGGATTAATATAATAAGCCTCAATTAATTTTTTAAAAGCCACAATTAATGTAAAACATGCCACGATTAATTTTTCGGGAATTCATAATCGATAATCAATTTGATTATACTACAGTGTATGTGTTGTATCGGGATTTCACTCGCGGGAATCACTTTGATTATACCATAGTATATAAGTTGTATTGGAATTTCCTTACGAGAATCAATTTAATTATATTATAGTGTATATGTTGTATTAGAATTTCATATGTGAGAATCAATTTGATTATACTATACTGTATATGTTGTTTCGAGGATTCATAATCAATAATCAAAGTGATCCTCACAAGCAAAATCCCGATACAACATATACACTATAGTGTAATCAAATTCATTATCGATTATGAATTTCTGAAACAACCTATACACTATAGTATAATCAAATTGATTCTTGATTATGACTTCTCGAAACAACCTATACATTATAGTATAATCAAATTGATTCTCACATGTTAATGCAAGTGTGACATCTTCGTGTTTTATAGAATATTTTAGTTAATAAGTTATTACCGTCTTTTTATTTTTCTGGCTATTTTTTATTTTTTATATTAGACAATTATTATTACAAAATTAAAAGGAGTTATGTTGACAATATAATCAATAAAAAATATTTATTTGAACACACATGCTTACATATATATATATATATATATATACATACATGTTGTATTATAATATTATAATATATTTCAAATTACAAATAAAATATATGTGTATATATATATAATATTTCAAATAATTTCATAAATAATTAATGGGTAAAATACACTTTGGGCATTTTTCAAAAAATGACCCACTTTTTCAAAATCAACAAAACAGTATCTACTTGTTCAATTTTTTGCAAATCTAACATTAATTCATTTAATGGATCACAAATCATATGTAGTTGATTGTATTTTAATATTTATTGATTGAAGAGATTTATCTATGTGGTTGGTGAAATATAAATATTAAAATACAATCAATTGCAAATTATTTTCGAGCTATAAAATTGATTCAATGTTAAATTTGCAAAAAAAAAAGTGCCTGTTTTGTTAATTTTGAAAAAATTGATCATTTTCGGCCCGAAAATCATATGTAATTGATTGTATTTTAATATTTATTAATTAAAGGGATTTGTCTACGTGGCTGGGAAAATATGAATATTGAAATATAATTAAATACAAATTATTTTCGAGCCGTAAAATTAATTAAATATTAGATTTGCAAAAAAAATTGAAAAAGTGAGTACTATTTTGTTAATTTTGAAAAAATGAGTCATTTTTGAAAAACTATCCAAAATGTCAGTATCAAAGTGTAATTTGCCAATAATTAATATCTATTACAATCAAAATATTATATTATAAATTATGCAACACTTGTTTGTATACAATGTTTGTAGTAGCATTTATTGAATTTATAAATATTTATCTCTATTTGATTTAGTTATACGCTAAATTAGAATGTTAAATTATTAACTATTTCATATTCATTATAATTAAAATATATTAGAAATGTTATATTTATGTATAAAGTATACACAACATGTTAACAATTATGATCTTTTATCAAATAATTTACTTTATTATTTCATCGAATTATTTAATAAATATTGATATTTTTTTCACATAATAAAATCTACTAAACATTATCCATTACTTTTTAATATGAGAAAATTCACATATTTATTCAATTCGTACAAATAAATATGAATATCATATATATAATGAAATATAAAATATAGCATAAGTGAATTTTTTATTTATAATAATTATCAATGAAATGATATTTTTAAGAGGGAACAAAATTTTGAGTAAATCCATTTGACTGTATTATATAGATTTCCATGGCAAACCTTTTTTTTCTACTCTGATTTATGACTTACCCATATCCCCAATTGTGCATTAAATGTCAATTGACATCTTGGAAAAAAAAAAAGGAAGCGTCCAGCCCAAAGCTGAGATGGAGGAGATGGTGGCCTCCCTGCAAAAAAGCTGACCTTGAAGAGTTGTGTAATTAAATACACCGGGAGTGAGATAACGGAGAGTTTAACGCCATCCACGGGCCAGCCTTAAACCGGTTTAAAATTCTTACTCGGACTAGATGGTCGATTTAATGTTGCTGCAGGTACCTTTTTTTTTTTTTTTTTTTTTTTTTTACTCACACACCCGACCTGTGGTATTGAGGAGGTTCGAATCCGTGACCTTTGTTGGTCTCTGAGCAACCTCACTCCACCACTAGGCCATCCCCACTGGGACCTGCAGGTACCTTTCCAGGTGGCGCAATCCTACACTAGTGATGCAGTGAATTTCGGTCTAGCATCGACTCACCCGCAAAAGAAATTGATGAAAAACTAATAAAAATCATAATATGACACCAACTGTAATAGAGAAAGTGGACTAGTAGATTTTATTTCATGGTACTATGTATACAAACAATTTTCATGATTTTAGTCCAAACCTTGACTTGGTCAAATCTTACACCAGAAGTTTCAACAAGTTGTACTATTTCAAACCTTCCACGAGAGCCTCAAGTTGGGGTGTATGTATGCATATATAAATATAAATAGAAAAAGAAATATTCACATTCAACAAAAAAAAAAAAAAAACCTTCTAAATCTATCAAAAATGAAGCCAGATTTCTTCACATATCTACCTCCACAAACCATCACCAATATCCTCTCAAGACTCCCAATCCAAAGCATTGCAATTAGCAAGTGTGTTTGCAAACCATGGCTCCATCTGCTCGAGAGCAATGAGTTCATCGATTCCCATCTTGCTAAATCAGTCCCCGCCCTGTTCATTCAGCAGTCGACGATAGAATGGGACTCGAGTCCGTGCTCGATTTTCAAAATCGAAGACGGGCACGAACTCGAGCCCCACGATCTTCACTACCACCAACTCACCAAGTTTGATTTCCCTCACAGTGTAACTGTAGAGGGATCCGCTAACAGCTTGCTCTTTCTACGCAAGGGGTACGTCACTCACTACGTCATATGCAATCCCATCACTCGTGACTATATCGAGCTTCGTTTCCCTAAAGAACTGATCCCTCCGTATAGAAAAGTAGTCAATTATCCAGAAATTCTTGAAGATAATGTCTACGCTTATCCTTCATCATTGACTTGTGGATTTGGAGCAAGCAAAATGAGAGGCGAATATAAGGTGGTGTTGATTTCTCACGACTCTGTCATAGTTCACGGCGGTGAAACACCGCGGAGGAGGATTATTCCGGAGTTGGACTGTCATGTTTACACGATGGGAACGGGCTCGTGGAGACGGGTTGAGCCACCGGGTGATCGGTTCGGTTACGATGGTCGTACCTCGAGTGGTGTGCTTCTTGAGGGGAGTCTTCACTGGATAGTGTCGGATTCAGATGATAAGCTGTGGATTTCGTGCTTTGATCTTGAAACGGAACGTTTCGGTTCCTTTCCTACTCCACCTCTTTTTCAAGAATGCTCCGAGCTTAAACCGGGCATGACTGTTTTGGGGGATTGCTTGTGTTTGTGTGATCACACGCGTGAGGAAGAGACTGTTATCTGGTTGATGAAGGAGTATGGAGTGGAGGAATCTTGGAGCAAAGAATATGTGATCAACATAAATCAGAGTCTTGATATTGAAGGGTTTGAAATTGTTTTCCCTCTCAAGGTTTTCGAAGATGGCGATATTTTGATGTTGAGGGAAGAACGACAGCTGTTTTACTACTCGAGCAAGACTGAAACTGCTCAAGAAATTGGTATCTTTACGGCCGGCTACGAATATTTTATGAAGGCAATCGTTTTCACTCCGAGCTTTCTTTCACTCAAAAGTTTGGGAATGGAGAATGTTGTGTTGTTCTGATTAATCTAGGTTTTTTTTTTCTTTTGTGATCAATGTAACTGATGTTTTTATTTTGATGAATAATAAAGCATATGTACATTTATCATGTGGTATTTATCATAACTAGCCAATTTAGTATCTCAATTTAGTTATACTAGTAGAGGACACGTAATTCATATGATTTTATAAAAGATAATGTATATGTGAAGAAGTAGCTAAAATTTTGATATGAAAAGTCAAAACAGGAAACAAGAAAAAAAATTGAAGAAGGATGAGATCGGAAATGAAAAGAAAGAAATTTGATGAGAGAGAAAAAAAAGGGGTGATAGAGAAATGAATTTACGGGCCACAGTTAGAGAAGAATTCATTTGCAAAGACTGACTTTTCATAGTGGCCCACAGAAAGTCAAATTATTTAAGTTGATAAAAGCTATTACACAAATTAAAAAGAAATTAGCAACAATAATAGAATTTCGCCGTAAACTTTTGTCACTATTTGTACTGTTTCTTGTAGTGTTATTAAATACTTAACAAGTTAGAAAATGAACTTTATTAATTACATTATAAAATTGTTAATTATACATTACACTATTTTACTTCATTGTATTATCACTACATCATTATATTTAATTTTATTCTTATTAAAATAGTAAGATTATCCTTAATTATTATTAATTAATTAATTAATATTTCTTCAACATAAAATTAGTAATTGAATATTTATTTTATTTAACATTTGATAAAATTAATTTTTTTTCATAAATTATGATCAAATGCAAAAGGTTACTCTGAATTTTATTGATGTTCATTATCTATTCGATAATTATTTTTTCCTTTTAAGGATGTTGCAAAAAAGCAAATGTTTGTAAAAGAACTATCGTGTAAATATTATTATCAGGGGCGAATCTAGGATTCGAGAGTGGGTGGGCTGAAAAATAAATTTGATACATAGCAAAATATATTTAAGTTTACATAAGTTGTGCTCTACGAGACTTTAGTACATAAAATTCATCAATAACTGAATCTATATATATCTTTAACAAAATCCCTTTTAATATAAAGCATTAATGAATCTTCAAGCAAATCATCCCCCATCTTGTTACGAAGTGCCATCTTCACATGCTTCATTGCGGAAAATGCTCGTTCAGTTGTAGCCATAGAAACAGGCAACGTCAAAACTAGATGAATCAGTCTAGTTAATATAACATAAACCATCGACCTTGCACTCTTACTAAGTAGTTGACTCAATTCAACAAGTGTAGAAACTCGAAACTCTTGTAGCACCATTACATCATGCTTATAATGCCTTAACTCATACGCCAATGAAACAAGGTCCTGATTAGAGAAATCTTCAGCATAGAATTTTCTCACAAGCTTGCAAATATTATCACTGTTGAATGATTCGAATGAATTTTTAGGATCCAAGGCCACACTGAGATGAAGCAATTCAATAAAGACATCATTAAATTTTGTATTCAACTCCATCAAGATGCAACCAATTGTTGCATTGAAAACATCAAAGTGATAATAATGTTCAATTGTAGTTTGCCCACGAACGACCAACCTTATATGGAGAATCCAAATTAGGGACATCAATATCATTCTTCAAGCAAAAACCATTGACTTCTTCAAGAAATTTTTCCCAACCACTTTCTCTCAATTCTTGAAGAAAAGTCTTCTCTCAAATATACAAGGGTGTCAAATCTTCTCAAATTTGCCAAGTCACCCAATTCCACTTATTTCCTACTACAACATAGCATGTCCTGAAAATTGATTCCCTAATAATGTGAAATTTTTTTGTTATTGAAAAGCTATATCTGACTCTAGTTTCTGTTTAGAACATGAATCATGTGCCAAATAGTTGAACCATTTTTATCAGTTAGTGACTTCACATGAACGATGAAGAAAAGTATCTTTGAATTTTTTGTTAGACTGTATACAAGAACCTCAAGAAACTAAAGTATGATTTAGATAAGACAAAGAATCTGAATGCAATAGACGCTACAGAAAAACGAAATCACACAATGTAAAGCCATCAGACACGACTATCTCAAATATATTCGCAGATCAATCCTTCTCCAAAGTAAAGAAATATTACGGTTACAATATGATGTCTAACAAAAACGCTGAGTCCCCTTAACTTTACATCCAAATAAACAAAAATCTCATAAAAATTCAAAAAGGCAGGAAATCAGAAAATAAAAAATCGCATTTTTTAGGAAATAATTGTTAATCATACATTACACTATTTTACTTCATTGTATTATCACTACATCATTATATTTAATTTTATACTCATTATTACACTATTTTACTTCATTGTATTATCACTACATCATTATATTTAATTTTATTCTTAATGAGTAGTTGTGAAGTTTATTTTGATGAAATATATAATATTTTAGAAAAAAAAAATATTTTTATAGTTGTAAGGTATGGCATAATTTTTACAACTTAATTACTTTGAAAATATTAATTAACTTATTTTAAATAAAAATAGAGAAGTGGCCAAAATAACATTTGATTATATACTCTCTTTATTACAAATATATATGTAGGTGATGATAATTTTTTATGCTCTTATAAGTCTACATCACTCTTTGACAATGAAATTGTTTCAATATATACACATTATGTAATATCTTTACTTTTGTATCTATTTTAGTTCACTAATATTTGAATTATTGAAATCACATGATGCAAATCAGTAATTTAAGTAGAAATTAAATTTAAGTATATTGAATAAATTATACTTAGAGGGATTATTTTCAGATAATTAAATTAAGGGATAAGGCCCAAATAGGCTCCTGAACTTATTTGAGGGAACAATTATGCCCTCGAATTTTTTTGGTCTCAATTGAGCCCCTAAACTTTTAATTTGGGCTCATCAAGCCCCTCCGTCACACACCTCACAAACGGTCGTTAGTGAAGGCACAAAACGACGTCGTTTTGTATTTGTCCAAAAAATCAAACCCGAATCCATGAATAGTGTTCTCCAAATTATTTTTTTAATATATCTTAATTGGGGAAGAATGAACTCTAAAAAATATTTAAAATTAAACCAACACATAGTAAATTGAAATTAAAAAGATTAAAAAAATATAGGCTTGTCAGTAGGATGTCATAGAGAATGACATATGTGATCTTACATGACAATTAAAATAATTTGCAATCACCATTAACTATGTCAATAATGATCCCACAATTTTCGATTGAGGATATATGAATCACCATCACCTAATTTAAGTAAATTATGTATATATTATCAATGGTATATACATATCCGTGTGTGAAAGAGAGACGTCTCATGATTCGAGTACTTAAACCACGCTCCCCATTTCTCCAATTAAAAAAAATGAAAATTTTGCATTCATCACTTTTTTTACTTAAAACGCCAAAATTAATCCCCCCTCCCCCCATTTTTTAAAACTTAAAAGAAAATAAATTTCAAAGCTTGACTTGGTCAAATCTTACATCAGAAGTCTAAATTAAATTGGTTTGTGTGGCAATAATTTAGACTACTTCAAATCTTACACCATAATTTTCAAGTTGGAGTGTGTCTCTCTCTCTGTGGATATATATATATGATACACAAATCAAACAATCTCCACAACTCCAAGAAACCCTCCAAATCTAATCCAAAAATGAAGCAAGATTTCTTCACACATCTACCCTCAGAAATCATCACCAACATCCTCTCAAGACTCCCAATTCAAACCATTGCAATTAGCAAGTGTGTTTCCAAACCATGGCTCCATCTGCTCGAGAGCGATGAGTTTGTCAGTTCCCATCTCGCTAAACCAGTCCCCATGGTGGCTGTCTTGATGCCAGAGAGGGGCTCGAGTTTGTGCAAAGTCTTCGAATTCGAAGACGGGCTCGATCTCGAGCGCCATGATCTTCACTACAATCCACTCACCAAGTTCGATTTCCCTCACGGTGCAATCATACAAGGCTCTGCTAATGGCTTGCTCCTTCTATACAAGCTTGGCACCCACCCTAATCCTCTCTACGTTTGCAATCCAATCACTCGTGACTACATCGAGCTTCCTTACCCTAAAGGGTTTGAATCCTCGTATCCACAAGTTGTCACTTTCGGATTTGGAGTGAGTAAACTAACTGGCCAATATAAAGTTGTCCGGATATTCATTGATTCTATCAACGCTAAATATGAATGTCATGTTCACACTCTTGGAACAGAGTCGTGGAGAAGCATTGAACCCGGTGCTCCATTCAACTACGAAGTTCTCATCTTTGGTGCATTTCTCAATGGAAATCTCCACTGGATAGTATCTGATTCAAACGGGGCTACGTGGATTTCCTGCTTTGATCTCGAAACAGAACGCTTCAGCTCCTTCTCTACTCCTCCTTTAGGAAGTAGTGAGTTTCTCGGGGGCTTGTCTGCTTTGGAGGATCGCCTGTGTTTATGTGATAACACACGTGACGATGAAATTGTGATCTGGTTGTTGAAGGAATATGGAGACGATGAATCTTGGACTAAAGAATATGTGATCAGTGAAAATCCAGAATTTTACGGTGAAGGCTATGAACATGTTTACCCTATCAAAGTGTTCGGAGATGGTGACATCTTGATGTTATGGGAAGACTTCTTCCTCTTCCACTACTCAAGCAAGACTAGAACTACTGAAGAAATCAATATCTTTGAACCCCATCATATGAACTCAATCCTTTTTACCCCAAGCTTTCTTTCTCTCAGGAGAATGTTAACTCATTCTGATTGTTTGCAGTTCAAACATTGCTAATCTGATTTTATTTTTGTAATTGATGTAATTTATTTTTCAACTAATTGTCTGCTTTCTAAAATTGTTATGAAATTGATGTAATTCCTATGACCCCATATATGGTCATGAAGAAAAATAGTCTAAAGCTCAAGCAGTTGGATATTTTAATAAAATATATCCGTACAAGTGAAGTCTAATCATATAATTTTTTTTATCAATTTCAAGAATTCATTTTTAATAATCAATAATGGGATAATCAAAATCATTCTTCTTTATTATAGTGAATAATTAATTAACTTAATTTTCCTTCTCAACTTATTGAAGAAGTGTATAATTATAATTTTTTTTTGAAAAGTATAAAATTCTGATTGTGCATACAACTAATTAGTAATATTTTCCTACTGAATCAGAAAAGAAGAGTATCCTCTATATATCCTAATATTTGTAGTTGAATAAAATCACCTATTGCATTTCTCTATTGCACTATAATATATACTAATATGTGTAATTTCATTTAATGGATATCTATAATTAAATTCAACATTTCATATTAATTATTGAAACTTAAAAAAAATAAAAATATTGAATTAATAAAAATTAAAAATATGATTTATTAAAATATTACAAAACAAACATAAAATTACATAATATTATATGTAGTTTTATTGTTGGTGTAATTTTATCTAATTTAATTTTGTGTTTCAATATTTGAATTTAATTAAATTTATCATGTATAATAAATTTTAATATTAATTTACAACGCATTATTTAAAATACAAAATAAATTACAAATAACATACACAATAAAAAAATAAAACACTAAATAAAAAATAACATAAAAGAACTTGAAAAAAAAAGATTTGCTTCCAAGAGAGAGGACCTTATTCATCTCCCTCAAAATAGCGTGTCGTTTTGCCATATTGTTGGAGAAGGAACTGATGCCATTATTGAGATGTGACGTGTTCCTTGGAGATGGCCTAAATCGAGATTTTTGGAAGGTGGGTCACACTCCACTAGGTATATACATGGAAAATTTTATGACACGTGAGGACGTAGTGTGTTTTCTGCCACAATAGACTTAATGTGATACTTCGATATGTCACAATAGATCTATTATGACATATCAAAATGTCACATTAAATCTATTGAGACACGTGACACGTTATGTGAGCACGCGTGGTAGAATTTTCCGTACATACATTTCAAGACTTTGGCACCTGAGTATTTTTAAAATAAAAATAAAAATTAATCTAATGCACTTATAAGAAATGGGATTTATAAGAAATGAGATCACATGTTGTAAATCCTGTTGCAACTCTTCAATATTTTTTCAAAAAATTTATTTATTTATTTTTTAATTTATTATGATTTATTTTAATTTAAATTGTCTATTTATGGTTCATCCATCCCTAATTAGAATATATTAAAAAAAATTAGTTATACAACAACAAATGTAACACAAAATGCAACAGAGGATCTGCTTTGCACTTATAAATGACTAGAATTGACGGGCCATCAAAAAGTCATCATTCAATTAATCTATCCCAGTAGTGTTTATTTGTTTTAATTATTTTTAAATTTTACTTTGTAAGATATCTTCTATTCCAAATTTGGTGTTTTAATCCATGTTCCATGATCAAATTTATAATTTTTTTCTTTCATTTTTTCATTAATTTTAATTTATTATGTTTTAATCTTGTTAGATAGAGATTTGAATCTCATATATTATGAGATTAGATTAGGAGGATCACGTGTAATTAGGGGAGGAATAACTACCTTATATATCCCTGTTTGGCTATATAAGGGAGATTATGTTATATGTTCAAACACGAGAAATATATTCAACAACATATTTTCAATACAATGAATTCCAATACAATGCTTTATTCATACAGATATATGATACCCAAGTCTAAATTGGTATCAGAGCAGGTTGCTCTGGTATAAGCCGGACTCAGAAAAACATCATCGTCCATACCATTCTCGATCCAAGTAGCCATAGACCAACTCTCTGCAAAATCAGTTCCAATGTCAAACAACAACCAAATCGCAACAAACAACCAAATCACAGAAATCAATCAAACTGAGTTAACTCAGCAGATTACCAATCGGTTTCGAGGAACAGAAAGCATCACGTTGGGACTCAAACTAGACGGCACAAACTATCCCCTATGGTCCCGGCTCATGAGAGTCGCGATTGGGAGTCGAGGGAAGTCGCACCATGTCACCGGAGTCCCTTCTTCTCCAACCACAGACGATCCAAAGTACTTCCAGTGGGAAGAGAGTGATCTCACAGTTTTTTCATGGATAATACAGAACATGGAAAACCAAATTGATTCACAATTTTGCACAGCACCAAACTTCAAAGGCTTTATGGGACGGTTTAGCAGTAACGTACGGGAGTGGAGCCGATCCCGTACAGATTTATGACTTAGAAACACGAGCAAACAAAGTAGTACATGGTAGTCATACCTTGGAGGATTTCTGGAATGATCTACAGGGGTTATGGATTAACATTGACAGACGACAACCAAAGCCAATCGACTACTGCGAAAAAGGGCATAAATCAATACCAAAAACGTACCGAGACTCGCTGACTTTACCAGTTTCTGGCCGGATTGAGTGATCAATTTGACAATATCCGACGAGAGATCATCAAAGCTACCCCGCCTCCCTCAGCCGAGGCTGTCTACGCCATTGTGAAAAGATAAGCTACCCGACTTCAGATATTGAAACTGGCAACTGTTACCGGCGTGAGTAGCGACACCTCTTCATCATCGGGGATTGGAATCGGGGCTGGCCTCGCTGCTCGTTCATCTGGATCACAACCATAGACGAAGCCGAAGGTCTCTAAAGATAAAGAGAACAAAGATTTGCTCGTGTGCAGCCATTGTGGGATGAAGCGACATACGAAAGAACAGTGCTCTCAGATTGTTGGATTTCCTGATTGGTGGGAAGACAACCACAAGAAATCGAAACCCACAAAGGGAAAGGCAACCATCGCCGGCGCCGCCGTGGTGGTGGGTGGCTCCGGGGCCGCCGGCACCCCAGGCGGTGGATGGAGTTTTTCAGTGGTACAGAGATGAAGGAGTCAACGAAGCGGCTAGGGCAAAACATGAGGGGAGCGGCAGATCAAATAAATTAGGTAAAGGGCTCAATTTGCAATTGAATCCTTTCTCTCCTTCCTTATTTAATTTTTCCCCTTATAATTGTGGTTCCTCTAATAATGACTTCACCGCAAATAATAAAGCAAATGCACAGCCCGTTAGTTGCACCAAAAGTGGAGATATGTCAATAGCATGTACAGTTCAGATCGAGAATAACACTAAAATTAATCAGTGGATTTTTGATTGTGGTGCTACTGACACAATGACTTTTGAGGCTTCTGATATTATACGGTCTACCATACCCCATAAGACACATGTTCAAACTGCTAATGGTGCTGTCACGCCTGTTCAGGGGGCTAGAACAATTGAAATTTCCCCAACCTTGAAGATTTCAAATTGCTTATACGTTCCATCTTTATCTCATAAATTACTCTCTATCAGTCATATCACCAGAGAGTTGAATTGTACGGTTCTCATGCATCCTCATTTTTGTCTCTTACAAGATATCAGGACGGGGAAGATTATTGGACGTGGCACTGAGAAACGGGGATTGTACTATGTGGGTGAAATTGCTCAACAAGGCGCTGTGATGCTAGCTCATGGATCTCACAATAGGGATGCTTGGCTTTGACATAGACGTCTTGGACATCCCTCTTCGGGTTATTTAAAGCTTCTATTTCCTAGTTTAGATTTATCTCAGCATTTGTTTTGTCAAACTTGTGTTTTAGCCAAAAACCATCGGCAATCCTTTAAACCAAATAATACCAAAGTGGATTCAATTTTTACGTTAGTGCATTCAGATGTTTGGGGTCCTGCACCTGTTTTAGGGGGGCCAGGATTTTCGATATTTTTTTAATATTTGTTGATGATTGCACACGTATGACTTGGATTTATTTTCTGAAACACAAATCTGAGGTTTTTTCTAAATTTGTTCAGTTTTACACCATGATCCAAACCCAGTTCCAAACAACCATAAAAACCCTCCATTCTGATAATGGCGGTGAATTTGTTAACACTGCCATGACCCAGTTCTTCCGTGACAAAGGCCTCATTCACCAAACCACGTGCCCATATACCCCTGAGCAAAATGGAGTAGCCGAAAGAAAGAACCGAATTCTTCTCGAAATCACCCGAGCCCTTCTTCTTAAATCCCAGGTTCCCACACACTTTTGGCCTGAAGCTTTAGCCACAACCACCTACCTCATCAACCGCTTACCTACTAAAATTCATAAACTCCAAACCCCACTTCATGTCCTTTCTACTCATTCTCACGTGCCACCAGCCCTTAACCTTCTACCTCGCGTCTTTGGTTGTTTAATTTTTGTCCATATTCCTAAACATGAACGCACCAAACTCTCCCCTTGTGCCATTAAATGTGTATTCGTCGGACACAGAATCAATCAAAAGGGCTATCGTTGCTATGAACCCCTATCCGGTCGCCTCTACACTATTCTAAATTGTGACTTTCTGGAATCTGAATACTTTTACCATCACCACCTTAGTAGTCAGGGGGAGCGTTGGGATTCTTTTACTGACCTACTAAGTTGGTGTTCTATGCATATGCCAAAGTCAAATCCGATTATGGGTCCAACAGAGACAGTTAACAGTTCCGCTGAGTAGACTTCAGAAACAGATATACAAACCCCAATTCACCGTGATACAGTCCCAGTATCTTCACCGCTTCTGATAACCGAGGTAAGTGATATCATTGAGGATAATGTTACAGAGAATACTGATATTTCTGATGTGCACTCTGATTTACCTACAGTGGCTGAGATAAGGGAACAAGGGGACAGTACAGTAGTTGATGAGAATGTCGGACAGTATGTGCTACCACCAAGAAATAACAGAGGGGTCCCACCTAAATGGTATACTCCGGAAAGAAATACAAGGAAGAATAACTACCCTAGTTTGAAATGAAATCAAGAGACTCAAGGAGTATCTGTTCACAGAGTTTGAAATGAAGGATTTGGGTGCCCTCAAGTATTTTCTCGGCATTGAAGTTCTCAGGTCTGCTAAAGAAATCTTCATCTGCCAAAAAAGTACACCCTAGATCTTCTAGCAGAAACTGGGATGGTGGACTGTAAACCAGCTGACACGCCCATAGCTGTGAATCATGGCTCACAGATAGTTGAAGGTGCTGAAATGGCAGATTAAGGTCGATATCAACATTTGGTAGGAAAGCTCATATATTTGTCTCACACCAGACCAGATATTGCATATGCTGTTGGCGTAGTCAGTCAATTCATGCACCAGCCACAAGCTGATCATTTGGAGGCAGCAATTAGAATTGTGCGATATCTTAAAGGTACATTTGCACATGGGTTATTGTTTGAAAAATATGACCATTTCGAGATTCAAGGATACACAGATGCTGATTGGGCAGGTAACTTAACAGACAGACGGTCTACAAGTGGTACTTTACCTTTGTTGGTGGAAATCTTGTTACTTGGAGAAGTAAGAAACAGAAGGTCGTGGCTCTCTCTAGTGCAGAAGCAGAATTCAGAGGCATCAAGAGTGGATTAACAAAAAATCTATGGCTGCGTAAATTATTGAAAGAAATAGGTCTCTGTCCTGCCCAGACATGCCAATTATTTTGTGATAATAAGGCAGCGATAAGCATTTCTGAAAACCTGGTTCAGCATGATCGTACCAAGCATGTGGAGGTTGATAGACACTTTATCAAGGATAATCTCGAATCTGGTATTGTGGAGTTACCTTTTATTCGATCAGAAGACCAATTAGCAGATATTTTAACCAAGACTGTCAATTCCAAGGTCTTCATGGAAGTTCTGAGCAAGTTAAGTTTCGGTGATCCGATAACTTAACTTGAGGGGGAGTGTTAGATAGAGATTTGAATTCATATATTATGGGATTAGATTAGGAGGATCACGTGTAATTAGGGGAGAAATAACTACCTTATATATCCCTGTTTGGCTATATAAGAGAGATTATGTTATATGTTCAAACACAAGAAATATATTCAGCAACATATTTTCAATACAATGAATTCCAATACCATGCTTTATTCATACAGATATATGATACCCAAGTCTAACTAATTTAATTTTATAATTATTTTTTAGGGTTCACCCCACTCAATTAGGGTTCATAATTATTTTTTAATATTTAATTTTTAAAGAAATGATTATTATGATTGGTTATTTTAAAAATATGATTTATAATTTTTTAAATTTCAATATTTTATTGATAAATGTGAGTAGGTCATTTATATTATAATTAATTTTTATTTTTATTATATATATTATTAAACTTGTAAATTCGATCGTGGAATAAATGTTGGAATACCAAATGTGGAACAGAGGATCTCATCCGATTTTCCTCACACGTAAAAAGCAAAAAATAATATGACCTAACAAGTACAAAAGTAACAATTCATTTACAATTTAAAAAAAATATCATTCACTTGTGTGACTTTAGTGTGTGTATATATATCCATCAACGTACACATTCATTTTTCTCCCATTCTCATCTCGTACAAAGTTTGGAGATATTTTTTCAACTCTTTTATTTTATTAAATTAGAATTACATATTTTAATAGTAAGAGTATGTATACACATTTGAAGGATTTGAACTTGTTTACCCTCAAAGTTTTCGAAGATGGTGATATATTGATGTTGAGGGAAGATATGCACCTCTCTTACTACTCGATGAAGACTGAAACTGCTCGAGAAATTGGTATCTTTACCGCATTTCATCATATCAATTCAATCATTCTCACTCTTAGTTTTCTCTCTCTTAAAAGTTTTGAAATGGAGAATGTTGTGAAGTCGATCTGATTATGTTATTAATTATATTACTAGTATTTCTCCAGTATAATGTGTAAATAATTATTTTTTTAGACTTGTAATCTTAAGATTTTTTTTAATTCATGATCTGTTCAATTTTTAAAAATTAATAAAATGATATGCACATGCGATAATTAATTAATTAATTAAGAATATTAATTTTGTGTAGTTATGACAAACAAAAAGAAAACTAAACATTTTGGAACTAAATGAAAATTGAAACATAAATTGAAATATTTCAAACGACATTTATTTATAAATAACGATGTATAATTATTCATTATTAAAGAATATTTGATTTCCTTAAATATATGTGAGGTATAAAAAATATAATTATTTAATTATTTTAAATAATGAAATAGAAATAGAAGTAATAAATTATTATAAATTATGTAATACTTGTATGTTGTTGTTGTTGTTGTTATTATTATTATGCAAATAAATCTATTTTTTTAGGCGATAAATATAAAGTAATACAAAATCCTCCACCTAGGCGTAAAAAATAAAATAAAAAAAATATTACAAATATCAAATTTTCAACTAAAAAAATAATGAATAAGATTTCAAAAATTAGTTAAAATACAACTGTTGTAATATAAATCATTGTGAAAAATGTAAAATAAAAATAAAAAATTACAACAATAAATATTATTATTGTTGTCTATTAACTCAAAATTGTTATCTATTATACAAAAACTGTTGTCTAAAATATAATTGGTAAATTGTGTGATAGACAATAATTTATGCGAGAATTGTTGTCTATCACACAATTTTGTATTAATATATGTGTAGATTGATAAATAGATTATTATCTATAACTGTGTTTTTGGGTAAAATTAAAAACGTTCCAAACGGCGTCGTTTCGATGTACAGTTGGAATGGTAATTGTTTTTTCAGTATAAACAGTAGTGTGCGTGAAGTGCCGTAGGGCAGATCTGATTTATTCTCCCGCAAAATTCTCATTAGCCGTAATATTGTATAATATTTGCTTTTAATTTACTGGATTTTCGAAAGTTGCGGCGGCGTGACAGCCACCTGTATTGACGGCGGATCAGGTAGTTAACATTGTTCCTTCAAAATTTATGCGTTATTTTTCAGAAATTTGCTTTTGTTCTGGGTTATATCATCTTCTGGATTCGATATTTATTGCTTAATGGATTGCATTTTCTTGGTTTGTGAGAAGAAAATTGTGTTATTAATGTTGCAGATTTTTTTTTTTTACTGGTTAGGTTAACAGTTTAAGCCTAATTTCCCTTCAGTTTAATTTTAAGTT
Organism: Perilla frutescens; assembly: GCA_026008535.1. Lineage (NCBI taxonomy): Eukaryota > Viridiplantae > Streptophyta > Magnoliopsida > Lamiales > Lamiaceae > Perilla > Perilla frutescens. The sequence continues at coordinate 2,675,348 of BRKX01000007.1, read as the reverse complement.
TTCAATTGTTCAGAAATGTTAATTTTTTTTTTCAATAATTATTTTAATTTTTTGTTGTGATACACCAGCTCATGATAACTAAGATTACCTTGAAAAATGAGGCAAAATCTCTTCTTGATGAGGTTCTGAGGTAGAGGATTTGCCTGATGTTTTATTGCTGTTGTGGATCATAAACCTGTTATGCCGTTAGGAAATTGCATTTTCTAGCAGAACATACATTTCTGTGTCATTGAATTTCCTCCATGCCTCAGTGGGGACGCCGCTGCCGTGCCGGAGAGAATACAGAGATCGAAATAGGTTCCAAGGTAGGAGAGAAAAGATATGGGTTTTTTTCTCACATAAAGTGAAACGAAGCGAGTTAGAAGCAGGGGACCATATCTACACTTGGAGGGCAGGCTTCATCTACTCTCATCATGGCATCTATGCAGGCAACGGCAAAGTCGTGCACTTGACTCAACAGTGGAACATGAGCTCTTCTAATCACTCCAGCTCCACTTGCTTTCGATCACCCTATTTAGATACACATGAATGTGGTTGTAGTAAACATAGATCTGGAGTGATCACGTCATGTTTGGATTGCTTCGTGGGAAAGGGATCATTGTACCGTTTTGAGTATGGAGTGAACCGCGGAGCTCTCATTGCTAAGCTTCGAGGTGGGACATGTACCACTGCCAACTCTGATCCTCCAAAAGTTGTGATTACCAGGGCTGTGTATTTGCTACACAATGGATTCGGAGAGTATGATGTTATCAATAATAACTGTGAAGATTTTGCTTTGTACTGTAAAACAGGGTTTGTGGTTCGTGGACAAGAAGCCCGAGGGCTCAGTGGCCAAGCATCGTCTGCTATTAGTGTTCCTCTTGCGGTGCTTGTTTCTCTTTCCCTTGTCGGATTTATTTCGAATCCTGCTGTTCTTGCTGCAGCAGCTGTGGTTACACATGCTTTTAATAAGTATACTCATGATCTTGGTGTTCGGTATGATTTTACTAAGGCGAAACTGGGGAAATGTCGGCATTCCAGTCGCTTCAAGTCGGTATGATCATCCTCTACATAAACTGTTGATGCATGATTCTCACTTCATTTTTCTTCCCCACAATTGTATTTAATGTTTTCAGATTTTAAGAAGGGTACATTACTCTTTGGAGATTGGTTTATACCGGTAATTTGATTTTGGTTTGTCATATCTCATTGGATACATTTCTGTGTCATTAGCTAGAAGGAGAAAAAAAAAACGAAATGAAGCAAGATTTCTTCAGAGAAGTCATCTTTAGTTTCCTTGAAGACTTTGTTTACCCCTTCTTTTGTGATCAATTTTTGGTATAGCTGTAGAAAGTGTACATGATTCAATATATTAGTTGATCGCTTTTCTTGATTTGGGTGTGTAATACCACTAGGCTACATGTTATGTATTAGTTGATCGTTAGTGAGTGCATTACTGTGATTGGTTGAATGACGGTGAGGTAAATTCGATTACACACTCTAGTGTAATGCGCACAGCCGCTCGATCGACGCCACGTGTAAAGTGTTTCTCAGTAAAAGCGATCGGCTCATGCTTTTCTCGGTTCAGAATTTCGAGTTGCTACAGTTCCGGTTTTGCCTTTAGTTAACCATGGTTTGCATTTCAGAAATTCCACTGCTCGAGATGAAAACATTATCACTCACTGGCTGGCATCCATATTTTATTACCTTTGCCCAAAGTTCAATTCTCCTAAAATAATTCAACCCTCCGGATTTTTTTTATTGTCTGTGGTATAAAGGTTAATTTGTTTTTCTTTGAATTATATTTCCATGTATATAAATTAAGTAATTAACTATACTCGCAATTTCAGTCGTTGTAAAATGATATGCTCAGTAAATTATGTCCCATGATTTATTGCGTGTGTTTTTTTTGTCTGTAATTAAGGTTCGTTTCCCTTGTGGTTCTCCATCAAATATAGTTTGTATTGTGTGCTTGAGTTCGTCAAGCTAGCTCAGATGGGAAAACTAAATAGGATTGTGTCAACTTTGTTAATTGGGTTGAGTCAGAATAGGTAAATATATGTATGTGTGTGTGTGTATAGATATCCCATGGGCACCCAGTCCAAGATCTTGACAAGTGGACATTAGTATCTACTTTTAAGACTTCAGCTTTATGCCCTTTTTTCCATTTGATGTTTCTAAATAAAAAGGAAGACTGAGTTATCCTCTTAATTTGGTTAATTCCGTTTTATGATTCAAATTTCAGAGTTTATATATTTAGGTAATGTACTTGTGCAGACGTTTAACTCATATTATGTGAATTCAATCATTTCAACCAAAAATGTCATTCCAATATTAACATATAATTTGCTATAATTTTTACTATCTCGTGATCTGTACTTATGGAGAGTTGTTCATGATTTGAAACTGGTAGTACTTAGTTTCAATTAACGTGTTTATAATTCTCAACTGATGTTCAAAATTATTAGCCATAGTGTTGAACTGAAAGTATTTTCAAATGCCTTCCGCAGCAGATACTTGCTTGAGCTTCTTGATCCCTTCTCCCACAGCCACTTATGAGTTGCTGGTATTTCGTGTTTCTTTTGAACTTTTGATGGTTTTGCCCAAGACTCTGAGCCCATTTTGTCTGAATAATAATTTGGAGCATGGCTATCTACAACACCAAATTCTACTTAGGTGTGGTGGTATGAGAATATGGCTAAGTATATATGTTCTAATTTGATTTAGCGACAACTAAACATTTTGATATATGTGTCTTCTGGATATGATGGCCAACGTGTTCAGATTCACAGATTAGCAGATGGCTTTGTGCGTGTTTTTTGGAGGAATGTTGCTATTAGTAGTGGCCTTGAATCATAGAAATACGCATTCAAAAAAATATAAAAACCATCTCATGATAAATATTGTAACTGAACCGAGTGGAAGGAGATGTTGAAAATTCAACCTGTTTTTGGAGGGTATTTTTGGTGCTATTTGGCGGGGAAGTTTAAAATTCGAGTTTTGGGGTACTTTTGTCATGGCAAGAAATGTGAAAATGTCAAATTTTTAATTACATTTTGAGTTTGGAGTTTTTGTCCATTTGAAAGATATGTTGAATTATAAAATATCTCAATACTACAATTTATCTATATTAATTAATAATTAATTAATAATATAAAAGTGTGTTATTTTATAATTTTTAATTTACCTATTGTATCCCTATCATATAATATATTTAAGGATAATAATGTAACAATACAATTATGAATATTAATAATTTATATAAAATCAGATTAATTATTGTAATGATTATATATATTATCTCAATAGATTTTTAACAGGTTGGAGTTCTTATTAGGATAAACTTGTAATCTAGAAACAATGATAACTCCATCAAAAATATACTACAAAGTAAGCATTGAATATAATGAAACACAAATTACCGATCTTTATATATATAATAGCACAACGGTTCTCAAAATAGTAATTTTTATTTTTCCCGCCTAAAACATCTTTCCAAAATTAGTAACTTTTATTATTTGCAATTTTTAATTTATTTTATTTATATTAACTACCTCTAAATTTAACTGTTTTATTAAATTATACCGCAATGCACTTAATTATGCACCAATTACCCTTAAAATGAGTAATTGTTGAGTTGGTCAATTATGCTATTAAATTTAAAATATTATCCACATTTTATTGTAATCATTGTTTATCATTTATCTTGATATAATATAATTCAATAAATAGTGTTATACTACTAATATACTATATATTACTTTAACATAATTTGCAAATCTTTATAAATATATACATGGCAAATTTTATAATCAACAAAAAAATAATATATATAGACGTTATATACAATAGAGATATGTGTATATATTCCTATCAAGTAAGCATATATTTTATGCATAGCAATTATTCTATATTAACTATATTGAAATACTTATTATATTATAATCAATTAATCATAACTATAATTAATAAAATTAAGTTTGATTGCTCATATATCAATTAATGTATTAATTATTACGGAATTTAGTGCAGTGCTTACAATTAAAATATTTTCTACTAACGGTCAATTATCTCCACCCAATTTGTACCTTCCGAAAACTAAAAATAATTTCTGCCTAATTTATCTCCATTACTGACTCTATAAATAGCCACATATCTAACATGATTCTTAGATAATTTGAGTTCCTTTGCGAGAATCAAAATATATAATGTTATGATTTATTAATTAGATTGCATTTCATTTCCTATTTAAGATATGAATGGTTTATATGCTTATATTTCTCAATTAGACGTCAATCTTTTTATTGTTCTTTATCTTTTTAGATTATCACATCATTAAAGTTCTAGCAAATGATATGATTATATATATATACATACATTCATAATTTTTCTATTGTATTTATAACAATGTTTTTTTAACCCTTGGAGTCAAAGTTTTCCTCAATTAATCATCTTATATATCTTTGTCAAATTTTATTTTCTGAGCATAGTTGAATTTTTAATCATTAACTCACGAATATTTGTACACTATAATTAAACCTGATATCGGTTGAGAGTTTTTAAACGCACACTTGCACCATGTTAAATGAGGGGACTCATTTAAACTTGATTAATGTGTCAATAATTTTATTTTACTTTTTTTAAATTTGGGATTAAACCCATGCTCTCACAAAGCTATTAAAATCACAATGAATAACACATTTTTGTGGTTACAAAATTATCAAAATCACTATAAATACCACGTATTTGTGGTAGTATACTAACACATTTTATTTTATGATATATTATCAAAAGTTATGTATCGTTTGAATGCGCTTAAATTTGGATAATTACTAAAGATCACAATTTTTATAGTTTAGTAAGATTACTTACATGTACGTATATTAGTGGGTGATTGAGATTCAATTCCAAATCCCCCCCTCCAAATAAAAGTAAAAAAGAATGGTGTAATATATGCGTGTGTGCATTTTTTTTTAAAATTTGTCATGTGTGTTTAATGATTATTTAATCAAGCTTATAAATCTTTTTTTTTGTTAATTGTTAAATAAATCACGATGTTTATACCATTTAGTAAATTAGACACCATGTTTAAATCTAGTATAATATATATGAAAAGAAAAATCTATACATAATTAAATGCAAAGAATGCAACAAATTAATATAAATTAAGCAATAAAATAGCGATATTTTATAGCATATTAAATATCATTGTTTATTATACAATATTTAATTAACTCATTGCTCTATAACGACCAATCATTTACTTATAGAAACTAGTATTACACCCTGTGCGATATATAATACATAGTTTTTACAAATAAAATAATTGAATTACGATCAAAAAATTAATAGAAAAAAATCATAAAATGTATACAAAGTAGGGTTAAGGATCACATAGTCTCCTCGATTATTCTACAAGGGTCACATTGCCCCCTCTTTGACTATTTGGTCCATTTTCACTCCCTCAACTCTCTAAAATGGCTCATATTGCCCCTTCAATGGATGGAAAAGTTAACACCATTAACAAACACACACTAACACACATTTTACTCACACACTAAGATTTTTCATCTATTTTTATACACAATTTTACAACTAACCAAAATTATTACAAATTAATAAATTATGGTTAATAATAACTAAAAAAAATAAATACCAATAAATTGATTAATAGATTAACTAAAACATAATAATAGTAATATAGTATGAAAATTTCAATATATATATATATATATATATCGAGTTCATTTATAAAATTATTTTGAATTTTAAAATTCGATGATTCAATGATGAATTCTACAATATATATATTGAGTTTTCGTTTACGATGATTTAATATTTTGGAAAGAGAGTATGATTTATGAATTTCAGATTTGCTTAGATTTTTCATCTTCGAAAGTCATTGTGTAGTGAAATTAATTGATTTGTGGGTCCATTTTACCATTGAAAATAAAGTCGAACACTTAATTGTAAATTTAAAATACACAGATGATGGTTTTTAGATTTAAATAATTTTATGAATTATCTTAATATATATATATATATATATATATTGAATAATGAATTTTTCATACTATATATTATTATTATTATTAAGTGTTAATTAATTTATTAATAAATTTAATGGTATTTATTATTTTATTAACTGCTAACCATAATTTATTAATTTGTAGCACTTTTGCTTAATTATAAAATTATGTGTAAAAGTATGTGAAGAATCTTAACATGTGAGAAAATGTGTGTTTGTTAATGATGTTAACTTTTCCATCCATAGAAGGGGCAATGTGAGCCATTTTAGAAAGTCGAGGGGGCTAAATGAACCAAATAATCAAAGAGGGGGCAATGTCACATTTGTAGAACAGTCGAGGGGCTATGTGCCCTTAACCCTACAAAATATATAATGTTATAGTCAAATTTGTTCGTTATTTTATTGACATACAACCTATATTCATTAATAATTTTCAAACAAATGACATAAATGGCCCATTCAAAATCCATTACAAATATAATTGGAATTCGTTATCAGTTTAGGCACAATGAGAACAATTAAGAAGAAATCTGTGAAACATTAAGAAACTTATTGTAGTCATCCCTCCGTAGTATGTGAAGTGAATAGGACATCATCGAGAAAGAGCTGTCATGGATTGAACAATGCTTCCTTGATTTGATTAATATATATGTTGCGGCATCATCTCTTTTATATATAGAGAACACCTTAAATTTCATCTTTAACTACATATTATTTTACATCTCCTTACACACGAGTATGTACGTATCAAATTGTATTATTGTACAACGTTAATCTATACATTAGTATGATATTAAACATTGGTCTTTGTTTATGTATGACATGTAATAAACACACACACACACACACACACACACACACACACACACTAGTATTACATCTTGTGCGATGCACGCGAGATATGTATAAAGAGTTGGAATAGTACAATACTATTGAAGTAAATATAATAAATTATATGTGAATTATTAATTATATAATATAGTATATTACTATTTTACCCTTAAATTAAGTACATATCTATATTATATCTAAAAACAAGATAGTCATTATCGAAAATAGAAAAAAATAAATTTTCCCGCCCAAAATATCCTTCCAAATCAAGAAATATTAAATTAGTATACTATAATATAAATATTAATTAGATTATAAATCAATAATTCTTTCACCAATTATAGAACCAATATATTAGTCAATAGATTGATTGATATGGGATCAATAATTATTGGAAAGTGTATATTTAAAAGGTGAACTTAACTATTGGAAATATGACAATATATTTAAAGTAATTATATTGTTAGTCAATACATGTCCATGTATACTACTAATTGATTTTTTCATAATTTGTGTCTATGATTGATTTGTCAATCTCCATAATATAATGACATAAAATTATATTTATGTTATTTTTAAAATAATATAACTTGGAATGAATAGTTTCTTCGAAATCTTACCTTGATTCTCAGAAGAAAATGGATAAAATCTTATTTCTGCAAATTTGCTGTTGAAACTCATGACCGTGAGTTTTTAGCATCTCTTGAGACAACTTGATGATTATATATTGGATTTGTGTAGACAAAGAACTCTTATCTTTTTTATGCGTAAGGCAGTTTTGGGTTGTTCATAGTTGAAATTAATCTTGAAGAATTGTTCAATGCTTGCGTATGAGAAATTTTTATTTGTGATTTAGGGAGGAGAAACTGCAGTGGTTCTTCAATTGATTATACTTGAATTGAGGATGAGAATAACTGTTATTTAGATAATGTTTTATTATTATTATTATTATTATTATTATTATTATTATTTAGATTTGTTTTTAGAATAATTATTAAATTTTTATAATCATAATCCATAAGGAATTATGGATTCACATATCTTATTCCAATATGAGTTATTTTATATTTACTTTTAAATTTTCTCTGTTGGAGGCACGATTAAAATATAAATTATTTTATTTAAGATAATAATAACGACAAGAACAAAATACTATAAATAAATAAATAAGAAATCTTTCAGAAACGGGTCGTTACAAAACTCCCCACTTAAATAAATTTCGTCCTCGAAATTAACTTATTTGACTTAAAAAGTCGGGATACTTTGCGAGTAATTCATCTTTCTTTCCCAAGTTGCTTCGTCTCTTCCATGTCTACTCCATTGAACTTTAATGAGAGGAATCATTCAATTTCTTAGAGTATGGACCTTTCTTTCAAGCACAGCTACATGAACTTCCTCGTATAAGAGATTTGGGTTAACATCCATAGTCTTATAGTTGACTACATGACTTGGATCATGAATGTACTTCCTCATCATTGATATATGGAATACATTATGCACGTCTGCTAACTCTGGTGGCAAGGCCAATCTGTAGGCTACATTACCAATCTTCTCAAGTATCTCAAATGGTCCAATAAATCTTGACCTCAACTTTCCTCTCTTTCCAAATCTAACTACACCTTTCATAGGTGCAATTTTCAAGAAAACTTTATCACCAACTTCGAAGTGTAGATCTTTCCTTCTTTTGTCAGCATAAGACTTTTGACGGTCATGTGCTATCTTCATTCTATCTCTGATCTTCTCTATGACTCCAACAGTTTGTTCAACAAGTTCCGGTCCCAAAATTTTTCTTTCACCAATTTCATCCCAATGCACAGGGGACCTACACTTTCATCCATAGAGAACTTCATATGGTGCCATACCAATGGTAGAGTGAAAACTGTTATTATAAGCGAACTCAACCAAGGGTAGGTATCTCTCCCAATTTCCTTCAAAATCCAAAACATAAGATCTCAATGTGTCTTCTAATGTGTGGATTGTTCTCTATGATTGACCATTAGACTGAGGGTGATAGGCAGTGCTGAAGTTTAATCTTGTACCCATAGCTGATTGTAAACTTCTCCAAAAGTTCGATGTGAACTTAGAATCTCAATCAGATACAATTGACACAGGAACTCCATGCAACCGTACTATCTCCTTGATATAAAGTTGTGCATGTTATTCTAGTGTAGTAGTTCGCTTAACAGGTAAGAAATGAGCACTCTTTGTCAAACGATCAATTATAACCCAGATTCCATCATTTTCTCTACGTGATCTTGGAAGTCCATATACAAAATCCATTGTACTCTTTTCCCACTTCTATTCTGGTATTTCCAATAGGTTAAGTAACCCAGATGGGCATTGGTGTTCTGCCTTAATTTGTTGGCAAGTTATACACCTTTCCACGAAACTTATAATAGATCATTTCATATTTCTCCACTAATATATTTTGCGCAGATCTTGGTACATCTTTGTACTTTATAGTGTAAGGTGTACAATGAGCTTCATCAAGAACTTCGCGTCTCAAATTTTCATCTTTTGGCACACATAATCTTCCTTCAAACACTAAGGTACTATCATTAGTTAAAGCAAACCCTTTGATATCTCCGGCAAGAACTCTATTCCTCATCTTTTCCAAGAACTTATCACTCATTTGAGTTTGCTTTATCCTTTCTCTCAAAGTAGGTTTGACCACTAATGTTGCCAACACTGCTGTTGTACTATTTGGTGGAACCACTATCTCAATCCTTAGTTTAGCCAAATCTTCAATTAATTGCTCTTGACTTCTGGGTAAGGCCGTTACTTGACCATTTTTCTTCCGGCTCAAAGCGTTTGCAACAACATTTGCCTTTCCCGGATGGTAATGAATGGTACAATCATAATCTTTTACCAATTCCAACCATCTTCTTTGCCTCATATTCAACTCCTTCTGGGTGAAGAAGTACTTCAAGCTCTTCTGGTCAGTATAGATATCAGACTTACCACCATAAAGGTAGTGTCTCCATATATTCAGAACGTGAACTACAACAGCTAACTCCAAGTCATGTGTAGGGTAGTTCAGCTTATGTATTTTCAATTGCCTTGAGGCATATGCAATCACCTTACCACATTGCATCAAAACACAACCAAGTCCAAGTTTCGATGCATCACTGTAGACTACAAAGTCTTTGAACCTTCAGGAACAACTAAAACTGGTGCTGATATCAGTCGATGCTTCAACTCTTGAAAGCCGTTTTCACACTTATCAGACCATTGAACTTCATTCCCTTTCTAGTTAACTGCCATTGGTCCAGAAATCTTTGAAAATCCTTCAATAAATCTTCGATAGTAACCGACTAATCCCAAAAAGCTTCTTACTTCATTCACATTCACCGGTCTATTCCAGTTTGTTATTGTTTTAACTTTAGCAGGGTCCACTTCTATCCCTTGTGCAGTAACTACGTGTCCCAAGAAGACAACTCGATCCATCCAAAACTCACACTTCTTGAACTTTGCATAAAGTTTCTCTTTTCTAAGTGTTTCCAAGACAATTCTCAAATGTTCTTCGTGTTGCTTCTTGTGTTTTGAATAGATCAAAATATCATCAATGAAGACAATCACAAATTGATCTAAGTATGGATGAAACACGCGATTCATCAAATCCATGAAAAACTGTTGGCACATTTGATAACCCAAAAGGCATCACTATGAACTCATAATGTCCATAACGAGTTCTGAATGCAGTTTTCGATCTATCCCCTTTCTTAATCTTTAATTGATGATAGCTCGACCTTACCTCAGGCTTCACTGCTCAGACGGCCTCTGGGCCTCAGCCAAGATGAGGGAGAACAAGGTAAGTTTTTACTAATATTTTAATATATATATATATATAGGTATAAATATATATATATAATTTACTAATATTCTAATAAATGCAGGAGAAGTGTGACGCCTTGGCCGCTGAGTGGATAACGGACGTGTAGTGCCCCGTAAAATTATTTATTTATTTATTTGCGCTATTTCTAATTATTAATTGGAGCATGCTATTAATTGTTAAGTCCTATAAGTCCCACCTATAGTAAAAAGTAACGTATGTGGAACATGTTCGTAAATGTGTTTCATTTTTGTTTATTATTTTATTTCAGATTTTTTTTTGAAAAGCCCACAACCTTTAAGTGTTAAGCCCAAATCCATATTTTTTTAGACCAAACCTTAAGCCCATAAGAAATTAGGGCACTGTTCGTTTCCTTCTTCACTTCAAAGGAAAGTTTTGACCTGAATCTTTTGCCAAAATACTACTTGTTAATTCCAGCAAAAACCTTAAAATTATTGGAAAAAAATCGTCCTTGATATTTTTCCGTCCATGGATGCATTGAAAAACCCAAATTTCAATAGTATAAATAGGTGTCCTCCCACTATTCTTCCACACACACTCACAAAGCAGAAAATAGTAGGAAAGAAAGCTTCATCTCCTTCAAACCACTATCTGTTCTTCTGTTCCCGAAAGGTACGAGAGTTCCGCCTAAATTCTTGTGAAATGAAATTATGAGATTTTCTTGTCCAGCGTTTTCATGGTGTTTTCTGAGAAGAAAAATAAAATGGAGTTCTAAAGCTATACATTTAAAGTTAACCTATAAGTGAAATACAAAGTCCTCCGGATTATAAAGTACCGAGTCTTCGAGACTATAAAGTACAGAGTCCTTGGGACTATAAAGTATCGAGCCTAAGGGCTGAATCAAATTTGCAGATCACAGATTTTGATTTTACGAACCAAAGACTTTTATCGCTTCACATATTTACTTTTAAATTTATGGTTTGGATAACGGTCATTTCCTCACTGAGTTTAAAAGAACTCACCCCAATCTTTTACCTCTTTCAGAAAATAGCTCGGACGATGTGTGACGGGCAAGATGCAATGGCGGTGGTCGTTTAAGTTCATTAATTAATTTAAGAATAAATTTTGAGATAATATTATTTCCAAATTTTCCGCATTTATCTTTTAAAACTCTTATGTTGCATTTATTGTAATGATTTTATTAAGACCCGATTTTATGGGATTATTTAAAGCATGGTTAACGTAAGCACAATTAAATTAGATTTTATTTTGACTTTATTTCTGTAATAAATGGAAATTTCTGATTTAAACTTTCGTTGTATTTTAAGTAAATCATTTATTAAATGAAGAGATTTAGTAACGTGTCATTTTCTTTTAAAAGTGAAATTGGGGCGTTACAGTTTGGTATCAGAGAGACACGTTCCTGCATACAAAAAAAAATTTATACATATAAGATAAAAGATTTTGACCATCATCGCATCCGCCACATCGCTCCGAGAAGAGGTAAAAGCTAAAGTTTTGTTTTTCTTTTCAAGTTTTATGCAAGCATGACTATGTGAAACTTATGTTTATGAGAAAATGTTTATTTAGTCCTCAAAATTTACCCTAAGAATTTTGTTGCGAGATGGCTAGAAGCAGGTTGACTACTAGGACATGCAAAAGAGTTTCAATTAGTACGCGTGTCGAGTCTCGCGCAGAGAGATTATGGCGTGATTTTATGCAGTGCAAGAGGATTAGAGAAGTAATGGTAGAGAGACATTTAGTAAGGTTCTTAAGAATGTGGAAAATAATGAAACGTGAAGGAGGCGAGCTCAAGCCAGTTAAAGCTGCTCAAAAGGTGGTGAAGATCATACCAGCAACTCTCAAACCCACGGCAGAAGATCTATACGAGAAACTCCTAAATTATTCCCCCGGGATAGGAGAAACCCTAGATTTTGTGGAGTTCATATGCGGCGTTCTAGCAGAATGGGGTCGAAACTAGTAGCAGTTTGAGATAGAGCATCTCTATGATTTATTTATTATTAGTTTTCGTTGTTTCTAAGTATTAAGTATTCGATAAACCAAAGGCGGATTAATAAAAGCATCTATTTATTTATTTTCTAATTTTTATTTACCAATATACTCGTCAATAGGAATATGCCGCCAAGGAGAAATAAGAGAGTCGTCACGGAAGATGAAGAAACCGAGTCAATTTTCAATCGCAGACCAAATAATGAAAATGGCAACAACAACAATGACAACGTGAATGGATTTGAGCAGAACCTCGCTATTGCACTTAGAGGTATACTACCCCAACACAACAACGCAAATCCACAAAATGAAGAAGGCAACATCTTAACCCAATTCCGATAGTTGGGACCTCCAAGGCTGACAGGGACTGGAGGACCATTGGCTGCTGAGGAGTGGATCCGGGAGCTAGAGAGAATCTTCAACTACCTGGGCTGTACGGATGCACAGAAAGTCACATGCGCCATTTTTCAGTTCGCAGAGGATGAAAGCCACTGGTGGGAGGCCGTGACACTTAGCATGAGCGAGGAGCAACAAAGGAACCTGACTTGGATAGCTTTTAAGAGATTAGTTATGGAGAATTATTTCCCAAAAGTATTCCGCAAACAGAAGGAGAAGGAGTTGATGAACCTGGAGCAGGGCAACATGACCATCTTGGAGTACGAGCATAAATTCAATCAGTTGGCTCGATATGCCCCACACCTGGTGGACACAGATGAAAAGAAAGCTTGGCGATTCGAAGATGGGCTGCGTACGGAGATTGGAGCACATATATCCGCTCTAAATCTCACTACCTTCTCCGAGATTGTTCAGCGAGCTCGAGCAATGTCTACTCGCCTGAACTTAGACAAGCTTGATTCAAGACCTCCCAACAACGGTCGGAAAAGACGATGGGATGATCAAGATGGAGAGCGAAATTCCCAGCCTGAAAAGAAGACGAATGTTACCGGAGGAGATACGCTCGAAATGACATCACGATGCCCGCAATGTCAGAAATATCATAAATACCATCTGAGAGAGTGCAAGTTGGGAACGCGAGCTTGCTTCAAATGCCACAAGGAAGGACACATGGCTTGGGAATGTCTGTTGCATCAAAATAAAATCACCGAGAGAGGAGGAAACACCGAAAGAGGAAACACTAGAGGAGGTGAAAACGCAGAACAGAGAGGAAATTCTCGAGCTTTTGCGATGAATGGAGAAGAGTAGAGAAAAGGAGATGACATCACGTTAGGATTATTACCCATTTCTAGTTCACTTATGCAGTTATTTTAGTTTTAGTCTCGATTTTTAGTATTCGTGTGAGAACGTAAGAAGTTTTTCTAAGCTTGAATAAAGTTTTGCAATATTTTGGTATGATTGATCTACTTAGCGCATGTCGGTAACAAGTTGTTGAAGACCCGCAATAAAGTGCAAGGAGATTGAAGACACATGTGATAAAGAACATTCAAGATCCTTGATAAGGCTGGCGTAGTCAACGAATCAGGATGGCCGAATCACAACTACAACTTCGACGTCTGCTATGGTTTTGAGAAATATTTTCCATGTTCGAATAAGATAGTTAACCTAGGATCTAGCAAGATTTGGATCGATTAGAGAATTTTTAAGTAAGAGGACGTAGCAATACCCATATTTTTCGAGTTAGGAAGATCTCAGAACTTAGAATTTGTAGGCAATGAGTTTGGCATCGGCAATGTCGCAAGATAGATGATAGATTTTGGTATAGATACCTTAGAGTGGGAAGATCACATAAGCAATTTCGAGGACGAAATTTTATTAAGTAGAGGAGAATGTAGTGCCCCGTAAAATTATTTATTTATTTATTTGCGCTATTTCTAATTATTAATTGGAGCATGCTATTAATTGTTAAGTCCTATAAGTCGCCTATAGTAAAAAGTAACGTATGAGGAACATGTTCGTAAATGTGTTTCATTTTTGTTTATTATTTTATTTATTGTTTTATTTCAGATTTTTTTTGAAAAGCCCACAACCTTAAGTGTTAAGCCCAAATCCATATTTTTCTAGACCAAATCTTAAGCCCATAAGAAATTAGGGCACTGTTCGTTTCCTTCTTCACTTCAAAGGAAAGTTTTGACCTGAATCTTTTGCCAAAATACTACTTGTTAATTCCAGCAAAAACCTTAAAATTATTGGAAAAAAATCGTCCTTGATATTTTTCCGTCCATGGATGCATTGAGAAACCCAAATTTCAATAGTATAAATAGGTGTTCTCCCACCATTCTTCCACACACACTCACAAAGCAGAAAATAGTAGGAAAGAAAGCTTCATCTCCTTCAAGCCACTATCTGTTCTTCTGTTTCTGAAAGGTACGAGAGTTCCGCCTAAATTCTTGTGAAATGAAATTATGAGATTTTCTCGTCCAGCGTTTTCATGGTGTTTTCTGAGAAGAAAAATAAAATGGAGTTCTAAAGCTATACATTTAAAGTTAACCTATAAGTGAGTCTACAGCCTATATATATATATATATATATATGTTGTACGTGATTAAATGGTGGACTTCATTTGAAACCTCTCTGCAAAATTTCAACTTGTGGGCCAGCAAATGATTTTGATAGTTCCAATGTGCATCTCTCTTTCTTTATACATATATATATATATATATAGATAACTATTTCTAATACACTCTCACACACCCACGTGTATATATATATATATATTTAAACTTGCACACCACCCACTCACACATTTAATATATTATATATATAGATATAGTCATGTGTATATATATATGCGTATATTATGAAAAAAAACACACACACACATCACGTTAATATATATGTATGATATGTATATAAATATGTGATAGATATTTTGTTCAATCATACCCATGTTTTAATCCCGATATATATATATATATATATATATATATATATATACTTGTAAACCTACACATTTATTTGGTAAATAAAAGCATATGTATGTGAATGAATTTTTAAAATATTTTATGTATCATTAATTGACTATTATTTATATTAGGCGGCGCGCGTGGACATAATTAATTTGACAAGTCAAAGTTAAGGTGGGGTTTATGTTGAAAATTTTGATGTTATCCTCTCTATATATTTATAGATGTATTATGTGAAATACAGAGTCCTCCGGACTATAAAGTACCGAGTTTTCGAGACTATAAAGTACAGAGTCCTTGGGACTATAAAGTACCGAGCCTAAGGGCTGAATCAGATTTGCAGATCACAGATTTTGGTTTACGAACCAAAGACTTTTATCGCTTCACATATTTACTTTTAAATTTATGGTTTGGATAACGGTCATTTCCTCACTGAGTTTAAAAGAACTCACCCCAATCTTTTACCCCTTTCAGGAAATGGCTCGGGCGATGTGTGACAGGCAAGATGCAATGACGGTGGTCGTTTAAGTTCATTAATTAATTTAAGAATAAATTTTGAGATAATATTATTTCCAAATTTTCCGCATTTATCTTTTAAAACTCTGATGTTGCATTTATTGTAATGATTTTATTAAGACCCGGTTTTATGGGATTATTTAAAGCTGGTTAACGTAAGCACAATTAAATTAGATTTTATTTTGACTTTATTTCTGTAATAAATGGAAATTTCTGATTTAAACTTTCGCTGTATTTTAAGTAAATCGTTTATTAAATGAAGAGATTTAGTAACGTGTTATTTTCTTTTAAAAGTGAAATTGGGGCCTGACAGGATGGGGCACGCTATCTGGCTGGGAAACATGGCCCCTGCCGTTCATCGCCCTTCCACTGTAGCTGGAGGATCCTCCTCGTCAGCCAGTCTGGGCTCTGGCTCGCTGTACACCCAGGCAGAGCTCGATACGAGACTGGATGAGATGAAGTCGCAGATGTCGGCACAGATGGAGGAGAAGTTGAGTGCCCAACAGGCGACTTTGCAGCAGGTGCTGGAGACGGAGTCCCTGCTTGAGCACCTTTTCAGCCAGCAGTCGGGTGGTGCTGGAGGATCCAGAGGTTCTGGATCCGACAGACAGGATGATGGATCCGAGGAGTAGTTGTATTTGTATTATATTACATTTTTGAATATTTATTTATTTGTATTTAAATTATGTACAATTATATATATATATATATATATATATATATATAAATTTTATGATCTTTTATTATATATATTTGGGTACAAATAAATAATTAAAAAAATTGAAAAATAACCGAATTAAAAAAATAAAAATAAAAAACAAAATAGCGACGGACTAGTTTCCTCGCCTCGATTCCACAACCGAAATTGACGACAGTTGAAGGCGACAAAATATTCTGTTGCCACACGGGGCGATGGAATATTCCGTTGCCTTATTTTTTAGCGACTAAAATAACGAGACGGATAATTTCCGTCGCCATTTCGTCGCTCGTTAAATTAGCGATGGAAATTTCAGTCGCTATTTAATGATTTTCTTGTAGTGAAGTGTATTGACTCAGTTGGTTTAGCACACTGTACAAAACTATCCAATTTTTGGAAGTACATGTTGAGGGAAAAAAAATTGGTTGAACTCTTTCACTCCGAGTCACAGGCAACACGTAATGAATATATATAAACGGGCTGAATAAATGGTCGATTTGCGGTTAAACCAATCGAATCGGCCAACCCTCAATTAATGAGAGATTAAACAGTCAGACTAGTGAGAGATTGGGCTAGGCTTAATGGGCTACCTCAATTAAGATGGGTTGGGCTATACACAATATATTACATTATTAAAATATATTCGGTTCAGTTCGGCCTTTTTCGATTTCTGTGAGTTCAAATCGAAACCGAACCGAATCACAAATCGGTTCTCTGAAAAAAAAAATCAAAACCGAATCGAACCGAACTCGACGGTTCAGTTCGATTTTTCAGTTTTGTTCAGTCCTAGCAGTAGCATCAACAAGGGATGGAGCCACACTGTCCCCCCCCCCCCCCCCCCCCCCCCCAATTTTTTTTGATAGGGGTAGTTTGACAAAAACCTATTTTATTTCTTTAAATATGGAATTTGATAATTTTACATTTTAATCAAAAAACTATTTTATTTCGTTAAATATGTTCTTTACATTTCCAAGGACCAGATGGACGCCTAAGATTGAGTACTGCATTTTCTCACTATTTGTTTTTAATTTTATTTCTGAACAGACTTTATGCCATCTTTCTTAAGTTGAAATTTTTTTTTTCTCATGAATTTAAAATTATTGTAAACTTTGTAGTAAGTTACATAAATTAAAAATAAAAATTCAATATGTCATTATTATAGCTTTATTAAATATATAATTAATTTATAATAAATTCTATATTTTTTATATTATTGTTTCCATTAATTCCATACTAACAATCGGACTTCCTGAAGATAATTCTTGACTCCGTCACTGCCATCAACCCAAACCCAAACAATTATTTTAATCTGCGATCACCATTAGCTATGTCAATAATGATGCCATGCTTTTTGATAAAGGATATATGAATCACCAATTCACCATCACATGATTTAAGTAAATTGTGTATACATATCTGAAGGGAGAAGTCTCACGATCTAGCTAAACCACCACTGACCCCTTCTCCAATTAAAAAATTTAAAAATTTTGCATTCATCACTTTTTTTACTTAAAACGCTAAAATTATGCCCTCATCTTTTTAAATTTAAAAGAAAACAAATTTCAAATCTGGACTTGGTCAAGTTTTACACCAGAAGTCTCATGTTGGTGTGTGTAGTAATCATTTAGACTAGTTCAAATCTAGCTTACACCAAAATTTTCCAGTTGGAGTATGTCTATGTGTGTGTGTGTATATATATATCATAGACAAATCAAGCAATCTCCACAACTCCAAGAAACCCCCTAAATCTATCCAAAAATGAAGCAAGATTTCTTCACACACCTACCCTCAGAAATCATCACCAATATCCTCTCAAGACTCCCAATTCGAACCATTGCAATTAGCAAGTGCGTTTCCAAACCATGGCTCCATCTACTCGAAACCAATGAGTTCATCAATTCCCATCTTGCTAAGTCAGTCCCCATGCTAGCTGTCTTGACACCAGGAAGGGACTCAAGCTCGTGCACGATCTTCAAATTCGAAGATGGGCACGATCTTGAGCCCCACGATCTTCACTACCATCACCTCACCAAGTTTGATTTCCCTCACGGTGTCGAGATAAAGGGATCTGCACACCATTTGCTCCTTCTTTCCAAGCTCGGAGATAGGTCCGAACAACCTCACTACGTATGCAATCCAATCACTCGTGAATACATCGAGCTTCATTTGCCTAAAGAACTGATCCCTCCGTATAGAAAAGTAGTCAATTATCCAGAAATTCTTGAAGATAATGTCTACGCTTATCCTCCATCATTCACTTGTGGATTTGGAGCAAGCAAAATGAGAGGCGAATATAAGGTGGTGTTGATTTCTCACGACTCTGTCATAGTTCACAAAGGTGAAGCACCGAGGAGGATTATTCCGGAGTTGGAATGTCATGTATACACTCTCGGAACAGAATCATGGAGACGGGTTGAGCCACCTGGTGACCCGTTCGAGTACGTTGCTCGTACCTCGTGTGTGTTTCTCAATGGCAGTCTTCATTGGATAGTATCTGACTCAAATGAGAAGCTGTGGATTTCATGCTTTGATCTTGAAACCGAATGTTTTGGCACCTTCCCTACTCCACCTCTTTTTCAGGAAAGCTCCGAGCTTATCGGGGGATTGTCTGTTTTGGGGGATTGTTTGTGTTTTTGTGATCACACGCGCGAAGAAGAGACTGTTATTTGGTTGATGAAGGAATATGGAGTGGAGAAATCTTGGAGCAAAGAATATGTGATCAATATATTTGATGATCTTGATATTGAAGGATTTGAACTTGTTTACCCTCTCAAAGTTTTCAAAGATGGCGATATATTGATGTTGAGGGAAGATATGCACCTCTTTTACTACTCGGTGAAGACTGAAACTGCTCGAGGAATTGGTATCTTTACCGCATTTCATCCTGTCAATTCAATCCTTCTCACTCCTAGCTTTCTCTCTCTTGAAAGTTTTGCAATGGAGAATGTTGTAAAATTCTAATTATGTTATTAATTATTACCCGCCGAAATCCTATATTTCAATAGATATGGCTAAAGTTTGAATCTTGGTAAAAATTTAACTTTTTTGGGCTTACTTATTAAAGCTTGATTAAGCTCGATCGATTATAAGCTCGTGAGCTACTCGATTATAACCTCGCGAGCTACTTGATAAAACCTCGTTTACAGTCGAACTCGAGCTACTCGTGAGAAGCTTGCAAGTAGTTTGAGTTTGGCTCGAGAAAATTGTCGAGCTCGAAAAAAGCTCGAATTCAGCTCGTTTAAGAAAAGATCGAATTTCGATCAAATTTTTTTCAAATGCACATCCGAGTAGCTCACAAACAATTTGACTTATTTACCGTTCTAAAGTGAAATAGGAATGCAATAACAAATTTGCAATTGATGATTTTTTATATGAATTATTACATTAGTTGGGTTTCGGGTAAAAATCGTTCCAAACGGCGCCGTTTCTGTATACAGTGGGAATGGTAATTGTTTCTTCGGTATAAATAGTAGTGTGCGTGAAGCGGTGAAGTGAATCTTAGATCTGACTTCTTCTTTATCTCAACAGCTGTAATATTGTATAATATTTCCTTTTAATTTACTGGATTTTCCATAGTTGCGGCGGTAGCTCGTGACAGCCACCTGTAGTTCACGGCGGCGCAGGTAGTTGACTTTGCTCCTTCAAATTTTATGCATTGATTTTCAGAATTTGCTTTTGTTCTGCGTTTATAATTATATCACCTTCTGGATTTTATATTTATTGGTTATGGATTGCATTCTTGGTTTGTAAGATGAAAATTGTGTTATTAATGCTGCAGATTTTTTTTAAAAAAAATTTACTGGTTAGGGTTAACTGTTTAGGCCTAATTTTGTAAAATTGTGTTTGAGTATTCTGGAACCTTTTATTTGTAATATTCTTTCTCTGTGTCGGCTTGTATATCATGGAACTACTTCAATGCACCATTTAATTTTAAGTTTTCAAATTTTCAGATATGTTTTTTTTTTCAATAATTATTGTAATTTTTGGTTGTGATAAACCAGCTCATGATAAGTTGATAACTAAGATTACCTTAAAAAGGGAGGCAAAATCTTTTCTTGATGAGGTTCTGAGGTAGAGGATTTACTTTATGTTATTACTGTTATGCCTTTAGGAAATTGCATTTTCTAGCAGAGCAGACATTTCTGTGCATTAGCCAGAAAAGAAAAAAGAAAAGAAAAAAAAAGCAAGATTTCTTCAGAGAAGTCGCCTTGAGTTTCCTTGAAGACTTTGTTTACCCCTTCTTTTGCGAACAATTTTTGGTCTAGCAGTAGAAACTTTCTACTAGAAAGTGTACATGATTCAATATATTAGTTGATCTCTTTTCTTGATTTGGGGGAGGGGAATGGGGATAGAGCCCCCGTCCCTCACCCCAAATAGGTGAGTAATACCACTAGGCTACACGGTATGTATTAGTTGATTGTTAGTGAGTGCATTATTAATGTGATCGGTTGTATGAAACTCATAACATCTGATGACCTTTTTCCGTCCATGAACAGATACAGACTGTGTCTTTAGTCAAAAGACTTTGTTCAAATCTTACACCAGGAGTCTCGAGTTGGGAGTGTATATATATAGAGCAATCATCACTCCTTCAAGAATCCTTCCAAATCTAATCCAAGTATGAAGCAAGATTTCTTCAGATATCTACCAACAGTAATCATCACAAATATCCTCTTAAGACTCCCAATCTGAAGCATTGCAAGTAGCAAGTGTGTTTGCAAATCATGGCTCAATCTACTCAAGACTGATGAATTTGTTAAATCACATCTTGCTCAATCAGTCCCTGGGCTGGCTGTCTTGATGCCAAAGTACGACTCAAATATGTGCACAATTTTTGAATTTGAAGACGGAATTGATCTTGAGCGCCACGACCTTCACTACAATCCACTCACCAAATTTGATTTCCCTCACTATGCGATAATACGGGTTCTGCCAATGGCTTGCTTCTTCTATACAAGCTTGGCTTACACGATGAAGCTCTGTATGTTTGTAATCCAATCACTCGTGACTGTATCGAGCTTCATTACCCAAAAGAATTCGAATGTAGGTATCCAGAAGTTGTCACTTTCGGATTTGGAGCGAGTAAGATAAGTGGCCAACATAAGGTGGTCCGGATTTTCAATGATTCTATCAACGCTAAGTATGAGTGTCATGTTCACACTCTTGGAACAGGGTCATGGAGAAGCATTGAACACAGATTCAAGTACAACGGTCTTACCTTTGGTGCATTTCTTAATGGCAGTCTCCACTGGACAGTATCAGATTCAAACGGCGCTACATGTATTTCTTGCTTTGATCTTGAAACAGAACGCTTCAGCACCTTTTCTACTCCTCCTTTAGGAAGTAGTGAGTTTCTCGGGGGCTTGTCTGCTCTGGGGGATCACCTGTGTTTGTGTTGACAACGCATTTGAAGATGAAATTGTTATCTGGTTGATGAATCTTGGACCGAGGAACATGTCATCAGCCCAAAACCTAAATTTAGGTGGCGAGGCCACGAACATGTTTGCCCTATCAAAGTGTTCGGAGATGGTGACTTCTTGATGTTATGGGAATACGAATCCCTCTTCTACTACTGGAGCAAGAATGAAACTACTCAAGATATCAGTATCTTTGGACCCACTAGTTTTGACTCATTCCTTCTCACCCCAAGCTTTCTTTCACTTAGAAGTTTGGGAATGGAGAATGTTATCTCATTCTTATTATTTGCATTTCAACAAATGGTAATTTGCATTTTGTTTTGTTCTAGATATAACTTAAATATTTATTTGCCTTGTAAAATATTTAAGGTTCCTTTTTCATAGGCCGATGTTGATGTCTCGCTTCAGCAGGCCGATGTGGCCAGATGTAAAAGGCTCCTGATTCATGTTGAAGGTTTTGGCATGCCAAGAATCATGAGTATGGCGGAAGGAAGGTTATGCTTGAGACGGATTGCCAGAAGATCGAACAGAATCTCTGCTCCGAAGTAGAGGACTACTCTTATAAAGGAGCTTTGTGTCAGTTAGGAGGGAGACGACTCGTTTGGAGCAAGTGATCTTTATTGGGCTCGGCGAACAGCTAACGGGGTAGCTCATTCCCTTGCTAAGCTAGCGTCTAGCAACCCAACCTTCTTTTTTTATACCGGTGCTATTCCATTGTGTTGTCGGACTTTTCACCGGCGGAATGCTATTTGAATTAATTTAATTTCTCTTTCCTAAAAAAAATCGATTATATACAAAAAAAAATCTATTATATATATATATATGTTTTGGTCGACATCGTTCGAAGACAACATGTTACTTTTGTTGAATCATTGCTGATTCTAAAGTTGAGTTGTTCACTGTTTTGAGTTTGTCATTTTTTACCACTAATTGCAAAATAAAAATAAAAAATGCTCCAATAATTGAATTTTAGTTGAATATTTGTTCTCAATTTTCTTTGGTTGAAAGTTGAAACTTTTTAATTCAAAATTAACAATAATCTAAAAAAAAGATAAAAAATTAATTTCAATTTTTTTAATGTTTTGTTAATAAATTATAAATTCAATTTTAATAATAATTTATAAAATAATGAGGCAAATAATATGCTTCAAGTAGGTATTCAAAATTAAGAAGAATTTGTATTAGTTTCTTTATTTTAATGAATCTGATAACTTTTTAAAATACCCCAAAATTGAATTAAACACACAAATTTTAAAATAAGAATCAGATTATTTTCCTAGACCATATTCTTTGCGCACCAAATGAGGGCATATGAATGTCAATCTAGCGTGAAATCGATTCACTGTTCAAATAATTCGAATAGTCAAATAAAAAAGAGGAGGATTAAGACTAGAGAGTTCTAGCTCGCAAGTAATTCAACCAGAAGTGGGCCGAATGGAATTGCATGATAACTCGATCGGTCTAGCCCGAAATTCGTGGGTTGGCTGAATATCCCCAATATTTTGACAATTTATCTTTATATGATTTGTTAAAAATATTAAAAATTTTGTGTTTAATGTAATTTAATTTAAGCACTAAAGAGTATAATTATCCACATTTAAATGGTTTATTCAATTAATCAGTAGCAAATTATGTTATATTTAGTGTTAATTTGTTAAAATTATAAATTTAGGCGACATGAACGGATAAATTTATACATATTAAATACTCTTTCTTTAACTTTTTTGGCTTGATGGTCTAGCCTGAAAAATCGAATGGTTTTGCATTAGGGTTTAAAAATTTTCAACCCAAAGAAAATTAGTCCGTTGGCCGAACCTAATAATCCGACAAATCGATACAGTTAACATGATGTGATGTGTAATGGGCTTTTATTTTTGTAATTTTTGAAATTATATATAAAATTGATTCGACCCTAAATTTATTTTTCCTCGTCTGTGTTCCTGATCTCACTCTTCGTAAAGCACAGTGACGGCGGAACACATCCACCACTCCGCCGCGGCGCCGCCCTTATCCTAGCAGTGACCGCCCATCACGTGCTCTATGGCTATTTTATGCAAGTTTTCACAGAAAGAGCAGGTAAAATGAAACCTAACTTTACATTCACATATTTCAATATATTTTTTTTCCATTTTCCCCCATCAAATGAACTTGTATTGCTTGTACTATTTTAGCATTTCCATTTCCCCATCAAATTTGTATCAATTTGTAGCAGAATTTATATCTGAAGATAAAGGATTAGGGTTTAAGCCTAAAATTCGTTAGGTGCTCAATTGGGTTAGCTTGTGAACATGATTTGATACAAAATTTGAGGTTAGATTATTGCAGTTGAAATCTGTTGAATTGTCAATAATGTTATCTGTTTTCTTTGATAAGGGAGGTAGATGATCTGTTACCATTTTATGACAGAGCAGATATTTCTATGTCATTAGCCAGAAAAAAAAAGCAAGATTTCTTAAGAAAAGTCATCATAAGTTTCCTTAAAGACTTTGTTCATCAATTTCTTTAGGAATCAATTTCTGGTCCAGCAGTAGAAAGTCTACATGATTCGATATATTAGTTGATCGTTAGTGAATGCATTATTAATGTGATTGGTTGTAATGAAACTCATAACATCTGATGACCTTTTTCCTTCCATGAACAGATACAAACGGTGTGTTTAGTGAAAAGGCTTGTTCAAATCTTACACTTGAAGTCTCTCGAAGCATAAAGCAATCACCACTCCTCGAAGACCCTCCAAATCTATTCCAAGGATGAAGCAAGATTTCTTCAAATATCTGCCATCAGAAATCATCACCAATATCCTCTTAAGACTCCCAACCCGAGCCATTGCAAGTAGCAAGTGTGTTTGCAAATCATTGCTCCATCTGCTCGAAACTGATGAAGTTGTCAATTCCCATCTGGCTAAATCAGTCCCCATGCTGGCTTATTGGATAGATGGGACGGGCTTCACTCAATCGTGCCGAATTTTTGAATTTGAAGACGGACTTGATCTTGAGCACCATGATCTTCACTACAATCCATTCAAGGAATTTGATTTCCCTAGCCGTGCAATGATACGGGGTTCTGCTAATGGCTTGCTTCTTCTACACAAGCATGACCACCCTAGACACCCTGATGATGCTCTTTATGTTTTTAATCCAATCACTAGTGAATATATTGAGCTTCAATATCCTAAAGAATTCGCATGTTTGTATTCACAAGTTGTCACTTTTGGATTTGGAGTGAGTAAAATAACTGGCCAATATAAGGTTGTCCGGATTTTCATTGATTCTATCAATGCTAAATATGAGTGTCATGTTCACACTCTTGGAATAGAGTCATGGAGAAGCATTGAACCCTTTGCTCCATTCAAGTACGAAACTCCCGTCTCTGGTGTATTTCTTAATGGCAATCTCCACTGGGCAGTATCAGATTCAAATCACACTACGTGGATTTTTAGCTTTGATCTTGAAACTGAGCGCTTTAGCACCTTTTCTACTCCTCCTTTAGGAGGTAGTGAGCTTCTCATGGGATTGTCTGCTTTGGGGGATCACCTGTGTTTCTGTGACAACACATATGAAGATGAATTTGTTATATGGTTGATGAAGGAATATGGAGACGATAAATCTTGGACCAAGCAATATGTCATCGGTAAAGATCCTATATTTTATGGTGCATACTATGAACATGTTTCCCCTATCAAAGTTTTCAGAGATGGTGACATCTTGATGTATTATGATGACTACCTCCTCCACTACTACTCCAGCAAGACTAATACTACTGAAAAAAGCGACATCTTTGAAGTGAAGCGTATCAACTCAATCCTTCTCACCCCAAGCTTTCTTTCTCCCAAAAAATTGGGAATGGAGAATGTTATCTCATTCTGATTATTTGCATTTCAAAACCTGCTAATCTGATTTTTTTTTTGTAATTTATGTTTCAACTAATTACTTGCTGGTAACCTCTTTCTGGTATCAAGCTTTCTGGAACCTCTTTATGTAATATTCTCTTCTCTCTGTTTTGGAACTACTTCAAACGCACCATTCTAAGTTTTTTTTTTGGGTTGTTGTTAGGTAATGATATTTTAATTTCTACAATTATTGTAATTTTTGGTTGTGACTAACTAGCTCTTGATAACTAAGATTTCCATTTTTCTACGATGTGGTTTTAGGGAGTCAATTTTCATCAACAACATCGTCTCAAGACTCCAAATTCGAAGCATTGCAATTAGCAAGTGTGTTTGGAAACCAAGGCTTCATCAACTTGAGAGCTATGGAGCCATGGTTCGTGTACGATTTTCAAATTTGAAGACGGTCACGATCTTGAGCCCCACGATCTTCACTACAATCCACTTACCAAGTTTGATTTCCCTCAGTGTAGAAATAAATGGATCTGCTATTGGCTTGCAATCGGACTGAGTTCTGAAACTGATAACACTGTGCAATTCAATCACTCTGACTATATCGAGCTTCATTGCCCTAAATAATTAACAAAATCGTGCTGAGTTCGACTGCAGAGCTGGTACCTCATGTGCATTTCTTAATGACAATCTTCACTGGTTAGAAGTTATGTGGTTGATGAAAGAATATGAAGTAGAGAAATCTTGGACTAAAGCACATGTCATCAAAATAAATAAGGATTTTGATATTGTTGGATTTTGCACTTGTGTTTACCCTCTCAAAGTTTTCATAGATGGCCACATTTTGATTTATGATATAGTTCCACATTGAATCTACAAGCAATTTTGGATGGGTATTAAGTTGGGAGTCAACCCTCTACACTTTAGTTAGTTTTTGTGGGTAGAGTTATGACCTTTGACTTGAAAGCTACCCAAAGTAACAAAAATAATTGTGGATGAGTACTTAAACTGAGGATCAAACTTCCTCTTTTAAACTAGCTTTTGTGGTAGAGTTAGAATTGCTCGCTTGAATTTCTATCATCGTAATCCGTAAACAAAATCTAAACATGCCACTTAAAATGAACTTCATTTGTCCCATTTTAATAGGCTGATTGATTTCTTTTACAGAGAATTAATGTTTAATGTGAACATTTTAAATAAGGATATATATGAATAAAATAGCTAAATATATATATAGAAACATGTCTATATATTGAGACATCCCAAAAAGACAAATAAATCTATTAAAATGGGACGGAAGGAGTACAAGATGACATTTTTGCAATGTTAGAGGGCTTAATGAAGCAAATGGAAGCATTGAAATTCAGAAAATTTCATCGAATGTTTGTCTACTTGAATACGTATGTTTTCTTGTAGTGTTAGATTATCCTACCAATTTTGACTAATAATATATAGCTATAAGCATTTATTTACTAATTACATTAACTCTCATATATTGAAATTACAAAAAGTCATCAATTTAGACTTAGCATTTGACTTTTTCTAATAACACTAATAATAATTAAATAGATAGATACATCTATGCACCCAATTAGGGATGACAATGGATAAGGTACTCTGGTACTCATTTCATATTTGCATTTTAAAAAAATATCTATACCGTCCGTACCCGCGTGGGTAGCAATTATTATATATCCATGCTCGTTACCCGTAATTTAACTAACTACAAAAAAATTATAAATTTAAAAAGTTAATTAAATCTAAAATCATAATAACAATTTGATTAATGCACAATTCCAAGTTTTCATAAAAATGATATTAAATAAATAATTAAATTGAACATAACAATATACTATGAATAGCAAAAGAAAGAAAGACACTTACGTGACCTAGTAACATAAAATCATTAATTTATTTTTTTTCTTGTATTATTTGTGCTTGCAATTAAAAAAACTAACATGCCGAAAAAATAAACTACTAAATAAATCATCTTCAATTAACTTCCTAATAAATATAATTACGTACAATAATGATTGCAAAATGTCTGCAAATTAGGTCATATACTGATATATTATTGCTTTATTTTCAATTATCAATAAGTATTCAATTTTTCATAATATATATATACACACACACACACACACACACTCGTGTGTGTGTGTGATATCTTACACAAAGTATAAACTAGGAAACAAATTACAACCCAATATATACAAAATAAATACTAAATAAAATCACACTTAATTTAGTATTTTCATATTTATAATAGTAATAATAATAATTTTTATAAATATACTTATATATAAAAATGTATATATGGATATATATACACACACACACACACACACACACACACAGGGTATGTGGTGGGTTGGGTACTAAGGTACCCGTTCCTACACCCGTACCCGCAATATACACACACACACACACAGGGTATGTGGTGGGTTGGGTACTAAGGTACCCGTTCCTGCACCCGTACCCGCAAAAAAAAAAAATGCGGGTAATTACCCGTGCCCATCCCTCGTTGACTGGATAATTACCCTACCCATCATGGGTAATTTTTGTGGTACTTATAGGTCCCGTTACCTATTGACATCCCTACACCCAAATACACAAACATTTAATTATTTTAGGCACAATTTTGGATTCTTATTAACTTATTTGTACTTTCTCGGTTCCAAAAATGTAACCCATTTCTCATGTTCATATAAAAATATCATTAATGTACTTGAAAATGATTTTTTTTCCTGGGATATGAGTAGATTTTTAAAATAGTGTACTTCAGAAGTAAAATTACAAAATCTTCATATTATTTTTATTTAGTCTTCCAAAGAAAAATAATGTTCTCTCAAAAAAACATTGATAATGTAAAAACAATATTATGTAAGGAAATATAATGCTTATTTACTAAGATAGTTATCATAAGTATAAATTATCTAGTATAGATCAGTGTTTTTAAAATTGGATCGGACTGGTCGATTCGATTCGTCCGCGAATCGACCATTTCATCTTCATGTCCTGTTTGGTTATTTTGAACTTTGTCGAAGGATTTTATGGTATTCTTCCCTTTTATTGTGATAGTTTATAGGACACTTTAAGAACTTTCAGGATTCACATGCAGTAGCAGTCGAATCTTCTGAAATAGTGGCCGGTGAGCCATCCTCAATAATAAGAATAATTTCGGAGTGCGAAATTGCACTGACTTTTTTTTTATGTCAAGAGTAACCCGTAGCTGCTCCTGAGGTGCGCTAAGTAAACTTCGCTCTTGTGTAATAGCCCTACAAACCACACATAAGAGGTAAACTACATTTTAAAAACTAGGTGTACTGCTCACACATAGTGGACTAGTGGTGTTGGTGGTGTGGTATTCGAACTTAATATCTTTAGCCTCAAGCTTACACTATCCACAACTAGGCCATCCCAAAAGGAGACTGCATTGATTCTATTTTAGGATATATATCTATATTTATTTAAAAATAAATAAATGTACACAAGACCTTTTCATCTTATTTATTCTATTTTTTCCCTTCACATTTTGGCCCAATATTTCCTTTACTAATTGGTGGTGACCCACACCTTTTTAATTTTTCGACCACTAGCGAAAAAATGGAATCAACCAACTAATTGTCAAAGTATCATCTGCTTTGCTTTGATAATTAAGGATATATAATAACTCAAGAATTTATTCAAATAAAACACATTTTATTATTATTAAAAAATTATTTTAGCCAACATTGCTAAAATGCCCATATATGTTTATTCATTAAATATTTTATTTGGTATATTTTGAAAAATTAAAAATAAAGAAAACAACAAAAAAATGTAATTAATAATTTAAAAAGTAATGCTAAAAAATATTAAGAAATTGTAATAGGGTAGGATGAACTTTAAATAACAAGTATAAAATTAAACTTAAACATAAGAAATTGAAATCAAAGAAAAAATGAAAAATAAAGTAAAAAAATTGATATTAACATTTTTTGTATGATCCTAACATTTTTGGTCTTGAATTTAAATTTTTCTGACGTTTCTGGTCCCAAATAATATGTTTTAACGGTTTTAGTCCCAAAATTTAACGACCGTTAAATATTCGGTTAATTTTAGAATAAAAAATTTAGAAAATGTCGGGAAAAATTCCCTTTTTTCCACTCTCACATTTTAGCCCAATATTTATATTCAAGAAACAGCTTCCCACTTGGATGGGGGCAACCTGGTAATTTCCTTTGCGACGACTAGGGAAGAAAATGAAAAAACAGAGTCAACTGATTAATTACACATTTATTATCTCAACAACCATATTTCTTCCATTCTTGATCTTCACCACACGATATTTCCTTCTGGATTTCCAAATATCTCTCACATACTGCTACTCTTTTGCTCATTCTCTCTTGCAAAACTATTTCTCCTTTGATTTCATTTTCATAAATAATTAATCGGATCCCATAATTTCCATATGGCTGACGCATTACTTCAAGTTTTGATAGAGAAGTTGAGTTCTCTAATCCAAAACGAGATCGGATTGATTTTGGGAGTGGAGAAGGAAATGAAGAAGCTGCAAAGGACTCTCACCACTATCCAGTCCGTGCTTGAAGATGCTGAATCCATACAATTGCGAAACAAGCCAATCCAGATTTGGCTGAGCAACCTCAATGACGCTGCCTTTGAGCTCGAGGATATATTAGATGAGTGTGCCACAGAGCTCTCCAAACTCGAGCGTGGAGACATAAAATTGAAGTACTTGAAGAAAATCTTATCCGGTTACAAGATCGGAAGAAGCATGAAGGAAATGGCTGTGAGATTGGATGATCTTGCTTCAGAGCGTCGCAATTTCCATCTGCGTGAAATTGTTGCGCCTCCTTCAAGCAGCATTGATTGCAGACGTGAGATGGGATCCATTCTGAATGAACCTGATCACGTTATCGGAAGGGATGAAGATAAAGAGAAGATTATAGATGTGTTGGTGAATCGAGTTTCAGACTGCGAGCAGCTCTCTGTCATTCCAATAATTGGTGTTGGAGGCCTTGGAAAAACAACGCTTGCCCAATTAGTCTTCAACGACCAAAGGGTAAGTCAGCATTTTGATACCAAATTATGGGTTTGTGTTTCTGATAATTTTGATTGCAAGATTTTGCTTGAGGCAATGATAGTATCTGCAACCGAAAAAGCTTCGGGTGTGGAGCAGTTGGACGCATTACAACGCCGTGTTAGGGAGTTGTTGAGTCAGAAAAGATATTTGTTGATATTAGATGATGTGTGGAATGACAATCCAGAACATTGGGCTAAGTTAAAAAGTATCTTGGAGTGTGGCTCTAAGGGTGCTTCAATTGTTGTCACCACACGTCTAAGAAATGTAGCAGATATAATGGGAACACTTCCATTTCATTCCTTGAAAGGGTTGTCAGAAGAGGATCTTTGGTTGTTGTTTAAGTTAAGGGCGTTTGGACGGGAGAAAGAGATTCATTATAACCTAGAAACAATAGGGAGGCAAATCGTGAAGAAGTGCGGTGGAGTTCCTTTGGCGGCTAAGGCTCTTGGAGGTCTTTTGCGGTTTAAGAGAAATGAAAATGAATGGATTCATGTGAGAGAAAGTGAATTATGGGATCTTGGGGAAGATATAATTATGCCGGCATTGCGATTGAGTTTTCATCATCTCCCTTCAGAATTGAGACGGTGTTTTACATATTGTGCCGTCTTTCCAAAAGATTCTAAAATGGTGAAGCAAGAATTAATATTTCGTTGGATGGCTCATGGATGCATTTCATCAAATGGAGGACAAGAGGTAGAGGATATTGGTGATAAGATATGGAACGAGTTGGTTGTAAGATCTATTTTCGAACAAGTTAGAGGAAAAGGAAAACATACCACTTTCAAGATGCATGATCTGGTTCATGATCTGGCTCTCTCAATTATGGAGAATAAAGTTCAAGGGACTCAAATGAAAAGTAGTAGCAAAGTACGTGAGGTGCATTTTGGTAAACATTCTGGGGATTGTTGTTCAAGTATTTCGCTTAAAGTGGCAACGTTGAGTACCATAAACGACTATACTCGTTTGAGGATTCTGAAGTTAAATGACGATAGTGTAAAAAATCTGCCCATTGCGTCAGGCAAATCGAAACATTTGCGGTACTTAGACTTATCAGGGTCTAAAATTTGCAGTCTTCCTCGGACATTTCGCAGGATCTGGAATTTGCAAATTTTGAATTTAAGCTATTGCAGCAGTCTCAAGAGTTTGCCCAAACACATAATATACATGACTAATCTCCGTCATATCATTCTAGAAGGATGTAGGGCGTTGAGTGAGATGCCCTCTGGAATTGGGAAATTGGGTAATCTGAAGACATTGAGTAAGTTTGTAGTAGGGCATGGAGTGGGGAATCAACTGGATCAACTAGAACTATTGAATCTCGGAGGGACGCTCGAGATTAAGCACTTGGAGAGAACAAAGGAGCATGCGAATGCGAAAAAAGCTAATCTGGTTGAGAAATATGACCTTCGTGAGTTGGAGTTACACTGGGAATTAGGTGAGGGTAGTGCTTCGGGAAAAATGATGGAAGAAAAGGTAATAGAAGCTCTGGAACCTCACCCAAATGTTGAGAGTTTGGAGATATTTGGGTTCAGAGGTAGTCACCTTCCCCTTTGGATAACAAAGATGAAAAACTTAACTATTTTAAGTATAGTTAATTGCAGAAATTTGTTGCATCAGCTTCCAATCGGCGATCTTCTTCATCTCAAGTCCCTATCCTTAAGGAACCTTGAAGGGTTGGAGTATATTGTGGATCAGAATGAAATTCGAGTAGGGGCAACATTATTCCCATCATTGGTAGAGCTGGAATTGGTAGGTTTATGGAATCTGAAAGGGTTGGTAAAGAATGAAGTGGAAGGAGAAACGATGATGTTCCAGAATCTCCGAGAGCTAACTATAGAGGATTGCAGCGCCGAAAGTATCTCCTCATTCTCTAAGCTGGCTAAGCTCGAAAATCTTACTGAACTTTGGTTGGATTTTGGTCGAGAGAGGACGAGGCCATGCATTGAACATGAAGACGCATGGGAGGGCCTCAGTAACCTCAGGGAATTGAGAGTCAAGAATGCAGGGGGGGATGAGTTGCCAGAGAGATGGTTTGGAGGCCTAAAATCTCTGAAAAAGTTTGAGATAAGATTTTGCAGAATAGGGAGGAGCGTTCTTGAGGGGTGGTTGCGGCACATTATAAGCTCTCTGGAGGTACTAACAATATGGGAGTGCTCTGAGTTGGATTCGCTGCCAGAGGAGATTACACACCTCCATCTCCTCAAACACCTCTCACTATTCCGTCTTCCTAAACTCACCTCACTCCCATCAACCATCCAAGGCATGTCAAATCTTCAATATCTTTGGATTTGGGGTTGCCGAGAATTGGAAAAGCGATGCGAGAAAGAAAAGGGTGAGGACTGGCACAAGATTGCCCACATTCCCCAGCTCTCGATTTGGTGATTGATTAAAGATCCCTGGTATGTACTAATTGTTTTACTTTTTTCCTTTTCTTTTTTTTTTTTTTAATAAGATGCTTAGTCGGTTTTATTATAACTGTTTTCAGCATTAGTGTGTTGTTTGCCACCTAAACTTTTTTTTTTTTTTTTTTTTTTTTATCGACATACCTTGTTTTGGTCTCTTTCTTTTGATCCGTCCAGTATATACATCATGAAAACATGAATTTCAATTTTTATTACATCTTAATATTTATCTTTATATATATAAAAACAGAAACCTCATTAAATGAGCAATCGCCTCATTTTCCTGCCTATATGTTAATTTAATTGCATATTATATGTGTGATATAATATAAAATACATCAATATACATATAATATAATAGATTTTTATAACTAATATAATATAATAGTTAATATCTACGTATAATACAATTCGTACAGTATATAAAATACATATACACACGGGCAAATATATAATAATAGAACACGTATACATATATTCAATTATACATCCATATATAATACTAATCAGTACTCCCTCCTTTTTCATTTTGTTTGTTGTTTTAGGTTTTTATTTTTTGTCGAAATGTTTGTTGTTTTATATATTTTGACACTCTCTCTCTCAAATTTAACCTTACAAGTATATGGAGTGATAAAAAAATTTCATCTTTATAGAAAAATATAAGTGAATAGGATTTTATGTAATATAAAAGGGAGGGATATATTTGTCCAAAAAATTAATTGTTAATTCTAGATTAAAATTCTAAAATTACAAACAAAACGAAACGGAGGGAGTAGTACTTAAATATATATAATACACATTGTTGATACTGATTGGTAGTGTATCATAGATTTAGGAATATTTGTTTATATTGTGTATTTGGAGTTTTTGTCTTTCTTGCAGGATAAAATCTGTTGAGAGAAAATAGGAGCATGTGGGATTTGACCAAGTCCAAAGATCTGCTGAAGCCGAGGTTGTTCCGGAAGTTGCGCCGGAAATGTAGGAAGTTGTTCCGGAAGTTGCGCCGGAAATAAAGGAGTGCAGTTCATGGAGATCAAGGCTTAGTGGATCGGTTGCTTTGAGTAGGGATCAAGCAACGAGCTGTGTATATATAGGGTTCAGATAGTTAGTGTTAATTACGAGTTTTTAGTAGAGCTTTTCAGATATTGTAAAGTTTTGAGTTCTCGTATTTATCCGTTTCTACTAGATATAATTAAGACAACTTTAGTCCCAACCTTCTGTGAAGGAAGAGATAAAGTGTCTTAATATTTAGTGAGAGTTTATCTGGTAGTGTTTTTGTAATTCACATATTTTATATAGTGAAGATTTCGCCTTGAGGCACTTCGCAAGATTATAGAAATATAATCTTGTGAAAATTCCAATCCATTGTTTCTGTTTTAAATTTCCGCAGCGTATGCAAAGTTGTCTCAACTTTATACACAACTTTGTACACAACTCTTTCAGAACCGAGACTTCGGTTTTTTCAATTGGCATCGAGAGCAGACACTTGATACACTAAGTGGTGATCCTGTTTTCGTAAGCACAATGGATTGCACGAACCCGCTGTTCAACAAACCTCCCGTTCTAGATGGCATGAACTATTCCTTTTGGAAAGTTCGGATGAGATCATGCATCAAGTCGATTGATGCAAGAGCATGGAATGCGGTTCAAAAAGGATGGACACACCCCAAGACCGTGGATGCTGAAGGAGATACATGCCGTACACCACAGTCAGAATGGACCAGAGAGCAAAATGAAGAAGCCACCTTTAATGACAAGGCGCTCAACGCGATTCAATCCTCACTAGACGTTCAGATGTTCAAACTTATAAGGAATTGTGAGACGGCTAAGGAAGCTTGGGATATACTCCAGCAGCATTGTGAAGGTGATGTTGGAATTAAAGAATCAAGGCATCGGATTCTCACCACAAAGTTTGAAAACATGAAGATGGAGGATGATGAGTCCGTAGGAGACTACTGCAACAAACTACTGGAGATTGCCAACGAGTGCAATGATTTGGGTGATCCAATTACTAATAAGAGGTTAGTCTCAAAAACTTTGAGGACTCTAACTTCCCGTTTTGACATGAAAGTGGTTGCAATTGATACTGCTACAACTACTGGAGCTCTGGATTTCACCAAACTGATGAATGATCTAAAGACATTCGAGATGGAACTAAATGAAAAGTGTGGACAGAAGAAGAAGGGAATTGCCTTGACTGTCGGGACAACTTCAAAGACAACTTCACAAACAACTTCGACTTACATTGAAGAAGAAGAAGATCTTGAAGAAATCACTGAGAAGGATCCAGATTATGCTCTTCTCACCCGAAGAGTTAACTCTCTCATTCGAGCCAACAAAGGAAAACAACAAGTGGGAGGTAGAGAACAACGAAAGCCTCGAAATGATGCCTCCGGATCTTTGGTTCTTTATGACAGGCTTATCTCACCAGGAAAGGAACCAAAAATCATTAGGCGTGCTGCATCTGATCACTTCCGACCTAAGGAAGTGACGGACTTCTCCACAGTTCAATGCTATGAATGCAAGGGCTTTGGACACTTTGCCAATGAGTGTCCCAACACATTTCGAAAACTGGGAAAGCATGTCAACTTTCTATCTCTTAGTGATAGTGAGCTTGACACCTCAGGGATTTATGTAGAAGAGATCTCTAATGATCCACGAACTGAGCAGGCAGCCTTAACTGCAGTATGTGTTGAAGAGGACAAGTCAGACTACACCGAAGTTGAGATAACTTCAGATAGGTATGATGAGTCCTACTATAACACTCTTTTCTGTTTCAACACTGTTGTGTCCTCTGCAGAAAATGAGGAAGAAGTCACAGAAGAGGAAACTCTGGAGTTACTGATAAAGATGCAGGAACTTTACAAGGAACTGTACGTTAAATGGTCCAAACAGTGCAAAGTGGTGGATTCACTAACTGAGGAAGTTTCTGTGCAAAAGGCCTCACTACAAAAGCTGGAAGTCATGCTGACAAAGAAGGATGCTGAGTTGGACAACATGAGAATTAAACTCAATCATGCTGATGAAACTTTTAAAAGACTCAACACGGGAACCTCAAAACTAGATGAAGTTCTGTCTCAAACTCAGATAACTTCACATAGCCTTGGGTATGATTCAAGTACAAGACCAGTCTTCACTCAAATTTTATCTACTCATGGCAAACCATTTGTGAGAGCCAAGGAAGTTCCCACAACTTCGTCAGCAAAGAAAAAACGTAGGAGGTACATTTGTCACTTCTGTTTTCTTCCTGGACACATTAAGCCCTTCTGTCATAAGTTTTTGCAGGAACACCATAAGGAGATGCATCTGAAGTACCAAGCATCAAATCCTATTCTATCAAACAAAGGTGACAAGTCCAAGAAACTGGTATGGAGACCCAAAGTTACGCCAACAGTTACCTGCCAAGTGGTCTTCACTGCATCGACAGATAATGACTCGACCACATGGTACTTTGATAGTGGATGTTCACGTCACATGACAGGCTCCCGATGTTTTCTTTCAAACTATCAAAGAATCAATGGCAGTGAAGTAACTTTTGGTGGAGGATCAAATGGGAAGATTGTTGGACGAGGAACCTTGGACAATCCTGGACTTCCAAAGCTGACCAATGTATCACATGTTGAAGGGCTGACTGCAAATCTCATTAGCATCAGTCAACTTTGTGATGACAACTTCAAGGTCATCTTCGATAAAGAAAGGTGCACTGTGATGGACAGCAACGGAAATCATTTGATCTCAGGGGTAAGGTCTTCCAATAATATTTATGAGACTAGCAAAAATAGTTGTCTAAGTGCGCAGGTAAATGAAGTACAACTTTGGCACCAAAAATTGGGACACACCAACTTCCGCAATATGAAGAATCTTCAAAGACTAAATGCTGTTCTAGGAGTTCCCAAGTTGAACATTTCAAGTCCTAGCCTTTGTGGAGATTGCCAAAAAGGAAAACAAGTCAAAGCGTCGCACCCAGTTGTGACAACTTCTGAGAGACCTTTCACAACTCAAAGCTGCTTCGAACTTCTTCATATGGATCTTATGGGACCAGCTGAAGTTGAAAGTCTTGGAGGTAAATGGTATTCCTTTGTGATTGTAGATGATCTATCTAGGTATACTTGGGTAAAATTTTTGAGAAACAAGGGTGAAACATATGATTCCTTCTTTGAGTTATATGCCATGATCAAAAATTTTTACCATGCTAGTGTCAAGAGACTAAGATCAGATCATGGGAGGGAGTTTGAGAATATTCAACTCCTCAACTTTTGCACGAAGGAAGGAATTCATCATGAGTACTCATCTCCAAAGACACCCCAGCAAAACGGTGTGGCCGAACGAAAGAATAGAACCCTACAAGAAATGGCCACGGTGATGCTGCATTCAAAGAAATTGGCTAAACGGTTTTGGGCTGAAGCTTTAAACACTGCATGTCATGTAAGCAACCGAGTGAACTTAAGAACCGGAACCACCATGACGTCATATGAGATTCTTAATGGAAAAAAACCCAACCTTAAATATTTGCATGTCTTTGGTTGTGTTTGTTACATTTTGAATGATAGGGACTATCTATACAAGTTTGACCCTAAAAGTGACAAAGGTGTGTTCATTGGTTATTCCCTCAACAGTCATGCTTACCGGGTGTATAACCTCAGGACCAAAACTGTAATGGAGAGTGTGAATGTAAGGTTTGATGATTTGGCTAGTCTGTATACTCCGACTGATGATTCTGACAGTGTTCTTGAGATACAGGGAAGTACTGATGCTACTGATGCAGAACAAGTTGACCCAGAAGTGGAGCCCACTTCAGTGACAAACAAGGATACACTCTCTGATGAGCCTGACTCGGATAATGATCGTGATGATTCAGCAACCCCAGAAGTGTTACAAAACAGTGTTCGTCGAGACCCTCCCAAGAGAATTCGCAAAGATCATCCAATCGACCAAGTCATTGGAGATGTTCACGAAGGGGTTCGAACAAGAGGGAAAGCAATTGCTAACTACAAGGAAATTGTAAGGATGGTGTGTCTATCATGTGTCATACATGAAGTTGGCACAATTGTGTTTTTATCCATGATTGAACCTAAGAATGCTGCTGAAGCCTTGAAGGATGAATTTTGGATTAGTGCAATGCAGGCCGAATTACTTGAATTTGTGAGAAACAAAGTCTGGACACTAGTGCCCAGACCTTCTGGAGTTAATGTTATCGGGACTAAGTGGATATTCAAAAATAAAACTGATGAGTTTGAAAACATCATTAGAAATAAGGCTCGCTTAGTTGCCCAAGGATACACTCAAGTAGAAGGCATAGACTATGATGAAACTTTTGCTCCAGTTGCACGAATAGAGTCTATCAGGCTTTTGTTTGCTATTGCATGTTATCTTAACATCACTCTTCACCAGATGGATGTTAAGGCAGCTTTTCTAAATGGAATCTTGGAAGATGAGGCATATGTGGAACAACCCAAAGGATTCGAAGATTCTTCAAAGCCCGATCATGTGTACAAACTACACAAGGCTTTATATGGACTAAAGCAAGCCCCTAGAGCTTGGTATAGTCGTTTAACCGAATTTTTGCTTGATTTTGGTTTTTACAGGGGACATGCGGATAGGACATTTTTTCTCAAAAAGGAAAACAATTTTCTAACCATAGCTCAAATTTATGTCGATGACATAGTGTTTGGGTCAACGTGTGAGAAAGCCTTGAAGGAATTTGTGGAAGCCATGTCAACCTCCTTCGAGATGAGCATGGTTGGGGAACTTAGCAACTTCCTCGGCCTTCAAGTCAAGCAAAAAGAAGAAGGAGTGTTCGTCTCACAGACGAAATATGCAAAGAACCTTGTGAAGAAGTTTGGTCTAGAAAGTGCAAAACACATGAGAACCCCCATGAGCACAACTGAGAAGCTGTCGAAGGATGCAGTTGGGCCTGAAGTTGACCCAACTTTATACAGATCGATGATCGGAAGTCTTCTGTATCTGACTGCAAGCAGGCCAGATATAATGTACAGTGTTTGTGCATGTGCTCGATTCCAATCCTGTCCAAAGGAAGAACACCTGAAAGCTGTCAAGAGGATCATTCGATATGTTACTGGCACTTGTGAACTGGGACTTTGGTTCACAAAGGACACAACTTCAGATCTTGTCGGGTACAGTGATGCTGACTGGGCTGGAGAAACCGATGATCGAAGAAGCACAAACGGAGGATGCTGTTACCTAGGCAACAATCTCATCTCCTGGCACAGCAAAAAGCAAAACTATATTTCTTTATCCACAGCTGAGTCGGAGTATGTAGCAGCTGGAAGTTGTGCAACACAACTGATTTGGTTGAAGTCAATGTTGGATGACTATGGTTTGGAGAGCAATTCCCTAGTAATGCTTTGCGACAATACAAGCGCAATCAACCTTGCAAAGAACCCCGTCCACCACTCAAAGTCCAAACACATCCACTTAAGGTATCACTTTATTAGAGATTTAGTCGAAAAGAAGTTATTAAAGTTGGAGTACATTAGTACAGATTCTCAACTGGCTGACATTTTCACAAAAGCTCTTAGCTATGAGAGATTCTCATCATTGAGAAAATCTCTTGGCTTATGTTCTATATGAGTTCAAAAGTTGAATCAACTGTGGTCACAACTTTTGATATATCATAGTTGACTGTGAAGTTGAGCAGATTCGAGGATGTAAAAGCCTGTAAAAGGTGAAATCATGATCGTTCTTAAAAAACCATATAACTGGGTCAAAGACCTCAGATAAGTGGTTTTTATGAGATTCTCTTGATTATACATCTATTCACCATCTGCTCTCTTCTTGAAAAGTCTTTTATGATGTGTCAAAAGTGTTCTGAATATTTCATCCTCTATGACAACAGTTGTTCAAAAACAAAATTTATAAAAAAAAAAAAAAAAAAAAAATTAATTTGAAAGTCAGTTGAGTGAATCTGGAAGTATATCCTACTCTATCTTTAATTTCAGCTTTAACTATATCTTTAATTTATTTCATCCCTATTTTTGTGGCGGGACGAATCTGTTTGTTAGTCTACTCATTTAAAACTCCCGTCTATTTTGCTAAGTCTGTTAAAAACAAATCCTTGCTCCACTATTCACAAAACCCTCATTTCTCCATTTTTTTTCAAAACCGTTCATCTTCCTGAAACTCACGATCTCTCTCTCGAATCCTCTCCAATATGACGCCGGAAAAGATGAAGAAATTGCAGGAATTTATGGCGGACCCTGAAGCTTCTGCTTATCTCCGCCATTTATCGACGTTTCCGCCGCAACCGTCTCCTCCCCGTTCCTTCGCTCCAAATCCGTTCCGTCTTCTTTCACCGGACACCACCCCTCTTCTCCGACCTAGCATTTTACTCTCATCTTCTCGAGGGAATGCTCCGATGGAGATCTCTCCTGAGGTGGGAAGTTCGGAAATTCAGTCTCAACCGCTTCCTCTCCCGGCACCGACTTCAATGCCGCCATCTGTTCTGACGCCGTCGGCCGAGCAGGCGATTATCCTCGCTCCTAGCGGCATCGTGATGCCGTCGTTCGATTTCCCGGAGCTCGACACTCCAATTTTGGCCGAAGACCAAGAGGACCAAACTCCTCCGTCTAAGGACGGTGCTCAACAAGGTGGAAGTCCGATTGCCGTTCCATTCTCTGCTGCCGAGCCGGAACCACAGCCAGATGACAACCCATCTCCGACTCCTTCTCCTCCGATGAAGAAACCCTCCAAAACACCTGGGGTTCCTCCCTCTCGTCGTTCCAAGCGTATATCTCGATCAAGTCGTCCCTCTCAAGCTCCTGAAGAACCCATCCACATCGATAGTGATGCCGAGGGTGAGGATCACTTAGATGCTTCCTCTGACGGATCTGCTGAGAAATCGGCCTCTCATCAACTCTCTGAAACCGAGGCGGACGAAGAGGTTGAAGAGGAGGTTGCTGCCTCTCGGAAAGGGAAGAGAAAATTATCTTCCTCGTCACCGTTGAAGACGAAGGGCAAGTCAGTCAAGAAAGTCAAGCGGGAAGTTTCTCCGACCGAGACCGACACCGACTCTGACTCCGAGCTTGAGGTAAATAAAGCTTTGAATGAATGTTTTTACAATGAGGCTGCTAAGAAGAATTGGGATAGTTTTAGGAAAAGGGAGTTCATTAATGATAGGGCTGTTGATTTGAAGGATTTTGCACAATATAATTTGGTTGATTTTCTGCATAAAAGGAAAGTTTTTAGAAGTGTTACCTATGTGAAACCCTATGTTGCTGAGATTGTGAAGCAGTTTTATACCAATCTCCCTGTTGATTTTGCTAACCCCTCCTCCAAGATGTTTGGAAAAGTTTTTGTGCGTGGGAAGATCTTCTCTTTCACTCCCTCTCGCATTAACAAATTTTTAGCTGCTCCAAATGTTGTTGAGTCTGATGTTGAGATTGATGAGAAGCTGGAAGTTGAGATGGAAAATTTGCTTACGGGTGGCCATGCAGATGTGTGGACTGTGAATAAAAGGCCTAACCGCATAGCTTCGGTCCTCACTTCTCTTTTTGCAACTTTGCACAAGATTTCTGTGTCAAATTGGATTCCTACATCCAATACAACAGTTGTGCCATTTGAGCATGTGTGCCTACTCTACAAAGTTTTCAAGGAAGAAAAGTTCAACTTAGGCACTCACATTTTTAATGCTGTTGCTGAAGTTGCTGTGGCGAAGTCTACCAAGAAGTTGATCGTACCCTCTCTCATCTATAGTATGCTCGTTGAGCAAGGGTTGAAGCCGAAAAAGAAAGATGTCCTCACATCCAAGCCGAAAATCTCACTAAACTTGAGTTGGATTTTGGTCGAGAGAGGACGAGGCCATGCATTGAACATGAAGACGCATGGGAGGGCCTCAGTAACCTCAGGGAATTGACAGTCTATGATGCAGGGGGGGATGAGTTGCCAGAGAGATGGTTTGGAGGCCTAAAATCTCTGAAAGTGTTAAGGATAGATAATTGCAAAATAGGGAGGAGCGTTCTTGAGGGGTGGTTGCGGCACATTATAAGCTCTCTGGAGGAACTAAGAATATCTAAGTGCTCTGAGTTGGATTCGCTGCCAGACGAGATTACACACCTCCATCTCCTCAAACACCTCTACCTTTCAGATCTCGATAACATGGTATCCCTACCACAAGGGTTTGGGTTTGGGTTACAACATCTCCAATCTCTCACACTATTCCATCTTCCTAAACTCACTTCACTTCCGGAATGGTTGGGAAATCTTACGTCTCTCACCCAATTGAGCATCTATGATTGCCAACAACTCACCTCACTCCCATCAACCATCCAAGGAATGTCACATCTTCAACATCTTTGTATTTGGAATTGCCAACAACTCACCTCACTCCCATCAACCATCCAAGGCATGTCAAATCTTCAATCTCTTACTATTCGGGGTTGCCACCAACTCACCTCACTCCCATCAACCATCCAAGGCATGTCAAATCTTCAATCTCTTAGTATTTCGGATTGCCACCAACTCACCTCACTCCCATCAACCATCCAAGGCATGTCAAATCTTCAATCTCTTACTATTCTGGGTTGCCACCAACTCACCTCACTCCCATCAACCATCCAAGGAATGTCAAATCTCAAAGAACTTACTATTCGGGGTTGCCGAGAATTGGAAAAGCGATGCGAGAAAGAAAAGGGTGAGGACTGTCACAAGATTGCCCACATTCCCCATCTCGATATTGGTTGGTAAGTACATTCCCCATCTCGATATTACCATTTTCAGCGTTAGTGTGTTGTGTCATGTGTGCCACCTAAATAAAGTACTGCATTCTATCAATTTTTATTACATCTTAATCTTTATCTAATTATCTTTATATATATAAAAACAGAGACGTCATTAAAGTGGCAATCGCCTCATTTTCCTGCCTATATGTTAATTTAATTGCATATTATGTCTATTATATATAATATAATATAATATACATCAATATACATATGATATAATAGATTTTTTTAACTAATATAATATAATAGTTAATATCTAGATATAATACAATTCGTACAATATATAAAATACATATACGCACGGGCAAATATATAATAATAGAACACGTATACATATATTCAATTATACATCCATATATAATACTAATTAGTACTCTCTCCATTTCATTTTGTTTGTTGTTTTAGGGTTTTTTTTATCGAAATGTTTGTTATTTTATATA
The DNA here is from genome assembly GCA_026008535.1 of Perilla frutescens. Classification (NCBI taxonomy): domain Eukaryota; kingdom Viridiplantae; phylum Streptophyta; class Magnoliopsida; order Lamiales; family Lamiaceae; genus Perilla; species Perilla frutescens. Next base: position 2,631,713 of record BRKX01000007.1, on the reverse strand, counting down.
TTTTAACATCATCTCTCTCAAATTTAACCTTAGAAATATATGGAGTGATAAAAAAATTTCAACTTTTAAAAAAAATATAAGTCAATAGGATTTTATGTAATATAAAAGGCATGGATATATTTGTCCAAAAAATTAATTGTTAATTCTAGATTAAAATTCTAAAATTACAAACAAAACGAAACGGAGGGAGTAGTACTTAAATATATATAAAACACATAACAACAATCTAATAAAATATAATATAATATAATAGTTATAATATGCACACATAATATAATATGATATGATATGATATAATATAATATAATATAATATAATATAATAGGATAAATATTTACATATACATGACCTATATGATTTCATAATTCTCAAAACCCTTTTATCAATTAGCCAATAATATAACTATCTATGTTTTGCCATCAATTAACCACCATTGTGCAATTATTAAATATGACCTATTATGCATTCAATATTTATCATTTTTTACCACACCTACAATTCCTTCAGTTTCAATCATTATCAACACAATTTCGAATTTGCATTAATTTTTTTAGAGGTCGCCCTATGAGATGAAAATTAATGATTATAAATACTTGCTTGATGTATCATAATCTTTAACACTAGATTTTGTGTATGTTAGTATTGTGCATTTCATGTTGTGATTCTAACATTTGAATAATTTATATATCCGAATTTGTTTTAAATTCTATTTTTATTTATTTTTTTACTACTTTGCTGCAGAGAAGTGCATGAAACATCCTAGTTTTATGAACCAAGAATGCTATTAAATTTATAAAAACTAACATGCAAAATAATATACAAAATAGAATTTAAGCATTTTTCTCAAATATACCAATAAACTTATACTTGAAAAACCTAATGATATAATTATAAACTTTTTCGAATGTATAATACTTAATCTTATTAATTAATTATTTTTAATTATTACATTGTGCATTGAAAAGTCGACTCAAAGGTTTTCAAAGTAAAAGTGGGCAATTTTATACACATGTGGTTATTTATTATCAAATATATATTGAACTTGTAATTTATTGTTCAACTGATTGTTTATGTGAAAGTGAAAGTATGTTAGGGACCGTTCATAGGTCCGTGACCGTAAAAGTTGTTCTTGGGTTGCCCACCTTATATGTGTATATGCGTATACTTATTCAGGAAACTGTGAATAGGTTTCGAGGCCATAATAAGTTGCATTTGGGCTGACTCCCCACTTTTCAAATCATTATTATTATACAGTAACAGTTGACATGACATGAATGTCTGAATATGAGTTGTTCGTTTAATATATTTTGGATAATGCATATTCTCCACTGAGTGTATTCGTTGTACTCATCCATTTATTACAATATTTCAGGTAGAGGAGTTCGATGATGGCGAGGAGGAGATGGATGTGGTTTAAGTCATATTTAAATATTTAAGTTACTAAACTCGTTTGACTATTAAACTTTAGTTGATATTTCTGTTGGATTGTGTGTTTCTAACTTTAATTATTTGAGAAAAATGCTTAAAATTCTCTTTCGTATATTATTTTACATGTTAGTTTTATAAAATTAATATCATTTTAGATTTATAAAACTAGGGTGTTTCGGTACAGAAGGACTTCACGTGATTTTCAAATTCGAGCACTCTAATCCGATCAAAACCAATCAAAAGTTGGTGTATTTTAGGACAATTTAGTGTCCACATAGATGTACATGTGGAAACATCCGGCAACCACATCAGCTTTAGTTAACCAAAATTTGAAAATCATATGAAAAAACAAACAAGTGTTAAGTTCATGTTATTAAAATTACGTTTTTAAAACATGAGAAAAATTAAAAAAAAAACACCCCAAATTAAAATGATTAAAAATGAAAAAGGGAAAAAAATCTGGAAAAAAGGGGGTGGTGTTTGTACCCCAAGTGTCGCACAGGTACGTGGGCGCATTGAGCTCATGAGCAAGCTCTACTGGGCTTGATTGGAGGTGAGTCTGGACATGATTTGAACTATTTAATTTTGGATGGATTTTAACTCAATTTAATATGTCTAACAAATTATGAGCCGTTATTTTTGTGAAGTAACAAATCTTAATAACCTTTTGGCCGTAACTCTTTGAATCCATAAAAAAAAAGGAAATGTATAATTAAACATTGTTTTTTTCTTGCACTCGACGGATGCTAACGCATGAGCTTGTATATTGTACTTGATAATTAATTTTTTGAAATAAATATATACCCTAAAATGAAATTAGCGAACTAAAATTTAAATTGAATTCTTTCTCGTGTAATGCACTCGCTCGACATTAACGCGTGAGCTTATGTACCATGTTCGATAATTAATTGGAGTTAAATATATGACTTTTGAAAAAATAAAAAAAAATGTAAAAAATGATTAAAAACAAAAAAGGAAAAAAAATCTGAAAAAAAGGGGCGGTGCTTGTACCCCAAGTGTCGCACGGGTTCGTGGACACCTTGAGCTCATGCGCAAGCTCTGCTGGTTTGATCAGGGGTGAGTATGAACGTGATTTGAACTATTTTGGATGAATTTTAACTCAATTTAATCCGTCTAATGAATCATGACACATTATACGATCTCATATAAATTTTTGTCAAGTAATAAATCTTAATTGCCTTTTTGTCGTAACTCTTTGAATCCATCAAAATAAAAAATGAAATGGATAACTAAACATTTTGCTAGAGACAATATATAGCGGAAATTTTAATAACTTAATTGTGAAACATATAAATTGCAAGATCCAACCAAAATCTGCCGCCGCTTATGTGAGAGAGAGAGGGGGGGGGGGGATTATTTTAGAGTAAATTTTATGAAATCACCAGTTCAATATATATACTCAATGGTTAAGATATTTCATAATGGTGATTAAATGCAATAATCATCACATACCATAAATTGAATGCTTTTGATTTTTGTTATTTCGGCATGACTAGTGGCATTTGCATCTTTGAATTTGGATTTACATTTAATATCCTTGAAAGTATTGATACCATTGTTGACAAAAGATTAAAAATAATTCATTTTCTCATTTAGCATCATTGTGTCCTAATTAAATTTCGATATAAACATTGGACCGGATTAGTTGCCGGGTAGCACGGCCACTTATGGATAATAAAATTATTTAGTAATATAAAATTATTATGATTTTTTAGATCTCTTACGACATCAATCCGTTATACGAATCTTATTTGACCTATGAAAGTAATTTATTTTATCTGGACAATCAAGATTCATTTGAAAGCAAAAATACATAGTTTTCATATCTCACTGGATTTCATAAGGGTAAAATAGTAATAACAATATCTCCATAATTTTAAATCATGATATTTAGGGTTAATGATATCGTGAAGAATATGAAAACTACTACACCACAAAAATTGTTTATAACAATCTGAAGCTTCCTCAACTCCCTAGATCGAGAACTACAAAATGAAAAATATATAGAAATTCATTCATCGAACACAATCTGAGAAACGGGCTCCATCATTTGCATAACAATCTTCTCCAACCAAAGAACTTATAAAATAAATGAATAAGTAACTTGGATTGATTTCTAGTTATTACATTCGATTCTCATTTGAACTTTCATGTGTGTGTCAGTGTTTGATTCACTCTTATAAAATATACTACTTCTAGAATATTTCATTCTTGTTTTCTGAATTATGATTGTGTTTGTCACAATATTTTATCTTTTATTCGTCGGTGTTTTTCAATATTGTTTTAGTCCATATTAGCTAACCTAGTTTTCTTTTTACGTATTTTCTAGAAGATATATAACTAGATCATTTCCCTTCAAATACTTCTTATGCTAATATTATTATTTGTATGATATATATATATATATATATATATATATATATATATATATATATATATAACTAGTATTCCTCACGTGCATTGCGCCCCTCCGTTTCCAATTGAATGTCATTTTGGATGAATACACATAGATTAATAAATTAATTGAGCTACCTAATACACCCTTGTATGAATACATTAAATGAGTTAAATATAGATGTATGAATGTATTAAATGAGAGTAAATGTGTGAAAAATATGAATTTTCTATCTCAAATTTATAGAATGACACTTATTCATAAACGGAGGGAATATGATATTATTTGGTTTAAAATTGGTATCCGATCCCTTAGTGTCTCATTTAATGTATGATTTTTTTTGGTAATAATAATTCATTTTAAATATAATGAGATTTGTTTCATTGAATAAAATTTCTAAACAAGAAATGATAACATTATATCTAATGTTAGTTCCATAAAAAATATGAATCTAAAAAATAAGAGTACAGATTAATCATAAAGATGCGGAATCCCATGAAATTGCCAAAAAAATGTCTTGTTGTGTTATATATTATATTTATGTGACACCAAAATCTTAATATATTAATTTTATACGACACAATATATGAAATTCAATATATATAATTTTGAACTATTTTTGGATTAAATACTACTTTTGAAACTATTTTTTGACCATTTGGACTCATTAATGATAGGAATTAGAACTAAAGTTATACTAATAAATACAGTAAAAAAAGCAATTTTGGTTAACAAAAGTGCCGCATGTACTTATGAATTTGTTTATTCTATTAATTGGCTTGTAAATTTCTTAAAATATGTTTTTTTTATATATGTATTAATTTTAATTATATGGCCATTAACAATTATTTATAGCAAAATAATTATTTTATTTTTTATGTTATTAGATATTAATACTCGATAGTATTAATGTTGGCCTAAATTTCAAAGATATGGAAAATATGTACCAACTATAATGTAGTGAACCCGAAAGTTTCTGACATTTTTGTAGTTTTTTTATATTTTCTGTAATTATCGGAGAAGATTAACACATAAAGTTTGTATCTTGGTGGTAGAAATGGGAGGAGTTTGAGAAGAATGTAGGGAGAGAAATAGCGAGAATAAGGAGGAAGGAAACTCAAATATTTTTCTGCTTAGATATTCCATGAAATTACAAGGTATTTATACATTACATCATATAGATAAAAATAAACCTTAGGGTACTAATGGGCCTCACTAATAAGATATTAGGCCACTTTTAAAAAAGGTAGCCATTTTATTAAATAAAAGAACAAAGCCTGCTTCCACAAACCATCAACAATTAAATTCCCCTCAAATATTATATTGATCGGTATTGGAAATAAACCCAAAAATTGAATCTTCAACTTAGTCTCCTTCTTCGCAGCAATTTCTTCCCCAAATCCATCTTCTTCTTCAATTTCCAGAATGAAGTAATTCTAAAAATTCAAATCCATCAACACTCTCATTCTCTGCTCCAATCTCCAGCCCATTCTTCTCTTCCAATTTCCGTTATTTTCCACTCCAATTGTTGTTATCACAACATATAATTAGCAAGGTTTCCGTAAATGAATAAAATTACAATATTAATTTTGAAAAAAAAAATCTAAAAAATTCTTGAATTATGAATACGCTTGTCCACGATTGTATTACATGGTTATTATATAATTTTCAAAGACATATAGTAATTTTAATGACTTAATTGCGAAACATATAATTTGCGAGACAACCGGCTAAAAAATGTTGGCTGCGACCCAACGAAAATCCGCCGCCGCTTATGAGAGAGAGAGAGAGAGAGAGAGAGGATTATTTTAGAGTAAATTTTATGAAATCACCAGTTCAATATATATACTCAATGGTTAAGATATTTCATAATGGTGATTAAATGCAATAATCATCACATACCATAAATTGAATGCTTTTGATTTTTGTTATTTCGGCATGACTAGTGGCATTTGCATCTTTGAATTTGGATTTACATTTAATATCCTTGAAAGTATTGATACCATTGTTGACAAAAGATTAAAAATAATTCATTTTCTCATTTAGCATCATTGTGTCCTAATTAAATTTCGATATAATCATTGGACCGGATTAGTTGCCGGGTAGCACGGCCTCTTATGGATAATAAAATTATTTAGTAATATAAAATTATTATGATTTTTTAGATCTCTTACGACATCAATCCGTCATACGAATCTTATTTGACCTATGAAAGTAATTTGTTTCATCTGGACAGTCAAGATTCATTTGAAAGCAAAAATACATAGTTTTCATATCTCACTGGATTTCATAAGGGTAAAATAATAATAACAATACCTCCATAATTCTAAATCATGATATTTAGGGTTAATGATATCGTGAAAAATATGAAAACCACTACACCACAAAAATTGGTTATAATAATCTGAAGCTTCCTCAACTCCCTAGATCGAGAACTACAAAATGAAAAATATATAGAAATTCATTCATCGAACACAATCTCAGAAACGGGCTCCATCATTTGCATAACAATCTTCTCCAACTGAAGAACTTATAAAATAAATGAATAAGTAACTTGGATTGATTTCTAGTTATTACATTGAATTCTCATTTTTCATGTGTCTGTGTTTGTAACACCTCAAAACCAATTATAGAGGCCCAATGAATTTTTCTAGAGCCCAAATATTTAAGTTGAGTCTATTTTATTAAAAGGCCCAAATGATGGACTTTCTAGCACAGTTATGATTTTAATTATTTACGGTCCAATTATTATCCGATCTAGATGAACAAATATGTTAGACGATAGTGCTCGTCGATACGAATCCATAGAACTTGGTTTCACTATTATATGAATTAAATTGACCAAGATATGATTTAATTTATAAATTAAGTCCTAATTTAGGATTTATTGAGGAGGGGTATAAATACCATTCACTACTTCATTAAGCCTCATTTGCACCCCTTTCAATTTGGAACAGCCCCCACCCCTCTCTCCCCTCTCTCTCTCTCGATCCCTTTCCCCTCCCCACAACCACCGCCGCCGCCGCCGCTCCTCCGCGCCGGAAAATTTTCCGACGATATTTTTTACATGCAATACCATTTTTAGATTCCCCTCTTTTCCCTCTTTCCATTTCTTCAATTATTTTTGCAAGATTTTGAGGTTGAGGCATCCGATTTTCGGATCTAAGTATGGGTTAAACCCTAACCTTTTAATACCTCATTTCTCTCTTTATTTTTCAAGTTTATTTTCAATATTAGCATGTATATTGTGATTTATGGGCTGTTTTGGATGGATGCCTTTAAAATATATTTTTAAATTTCATGTACGGTGTTCTTGGTGTTCTTAAAAATTTTAGAGGCTAAATGATGGATTAATGAAATAAGCAAGAAAAAAATAAATAAATGGAATATGTTATGTGTATGTGGGTGCAGTGAGTTTGTGCATGTGTGTGTGTGTTGATTATTCTGTGTGTGCGTGCGTTTTGAATGTGTGTGTGTTTATGTTGTTTTTTTTTTTAAATAATAAAGTATCATTAAGTTATTTAATTAAAAAGTTTAGGTTATAGTTTAAAATTAAATATTTAGCCCAATGGTTAATCTTTAGTTTTTATACTCAAAGATCTAGTGATCGAACTTATTTGGGAGCAAATAATTATTTTAATTAATGGATGTATTTTATGTCTATATTTAATTAAAATGATGGAATTATTTTCGAAAATTGAATTTAGTCTAATGGTTGTGGATTAATGTTTATATCAATGAGGTTTAAAGTTCAAACCCTATTGCACACATTTTTAGATCTCTTTTATTGCAATTAATATCTTCTGTTTCATCTATAATGAATTAAAGTCATGTTCTAAATTTCAAAAATCATATCTAGTTTAATGGATTAATATCTTCTGTTTCACCTATAATGAATTAAAGTCATGTTCTAAATTTCAAAAATCATATATAGTTTAATGGATATGTTCAGATTTCTTAAATAAAACCTATAATGAATTAAAGTCATGTTCTAAATTTCAAAAATCATATCTAGTTTAATGGATTAATATCTTCTGTTTCACCTATAATGAATTAAAGTCATGTTCTAAATTTCAAAAATCATATCTAGTTTAATGGATATGTTCAGATTTCTTAAAATATCTAGTTTAATGGATATGTTCAGATTTCTTAAATAAAACGGTAAGGGTTTGAATCTTATTAATGGAGTTTTAATTTCATTTTAATCATTTTTATCTAAGATGATTTTAAACCTTATATAATTAATAACATCATATAATTATTGAAAATAGCATATGGTTTAGTGGTTAGTGTGCAGATTATTACTTAAGAGATTAAAGGTTCGAATCTTATTGAAGTAATTTTATTCCTTTTTAATCTTTTTATCATAAAAGCTTCCTGGACTATATATATAATTAATTATAGATGATTAATTTCGAAATCAAGGCTTAGTCTAATGGTTAAGTGTTATGTTTATGTTTAGGAGGGCTAGGGTTCAAAACCATTTGATTGTAGTTTTAATTCTCATTTTGTGTATTTAATTCACTGCATTTATATTGGTTCGCAAAAATTGGTTTATATAATTCGAGAAAATGATTTATAACGAAGTTGGTTCGCAAAAATTGGTTTATATAATTTGAGAAAATGATTTATAACGAAGTGCTGATCGAATTTTTATAATTTGAGAAAATGATTTATATTGGTTTGCAAAAATTTTATTGTGATTTTTCTTTTTTTCGCGTGTGTTCCCGTTAGCGCACTGGGCCTCCGGGTTTGGGGCGCTACAGTTTGATCCACTCTTATAAAATAGACTATTTCTAGAATATTTCCTTCTTGTTTTCTGAATTATGATTGTGTTTGTCACAATATCTTGTCTTTTATTCGTCGGTGTTTTTCAATATTGCTTTAGTCCATATTAGCTAACCTAGTTTTCTTTTTACGTATTTTCTAGAAGATATATAACTAGATCATTTCCCTTCAAATACTTCTTATGCTAATATTATTATTTGTATGATATATATATATATATATATATATATATATATATAACTAGTATTCCTCACGTGCATTGCGCCCCTCCGTTTCCAATTGAATGTCATTTTGGATGAATGCACATAGATTAATAAATTAATTGAGCTACCTAATACACCCTTGTATGAATACATTAAATGAGTTAAATATAGATGTATGAATGTATTAAATGAGAGTAAATGTGTGAAAAATATGAATTTTCTGTCTCGTATTTATAGAATGACACTTATTCATAAACGGAGGGAATATGATATTATTTGGTTTACAATTGGTATCCGATCCCTTAGTGTCTCATTTAATGTATGAATTTTTTTGATAATAATCATTCATTTTAAATATAATGAGATTTGTTTCATTGAATAAAATTTCTAAACACGAAATGATAACATTATATCTAATATTAGTTCCATAAAAAATATGAATCGAAAAAATATGAATCTAAACAGATTAATCATAAAGATGCGGAATCCCAAGAAATTGCCAAAAAAATGTCTTTTTGTGTTATGTATTATATTTATGTGACACCAAAATCTTAATATATTAATTTTATACGACACAATATATGAAATTCAATATATAAAATTTTGAACTATTTTTGGATTAAATACTACTTTTGAAACTATTTTTTGACCATTTGGACTCATTAATGATAGGAATTAGAACTTAAAGTTATACTAATAAATACAGTAAAAAAAGCAATTTTGGTTAACAAAAGTGCATGTACTTATGAATTTGTTTATTCTATTAATTGGCTTGTAAATTTCTTAAAATATGTTTTTTTATATATGTATTAATTTTAATTATATGATCATTAACAATTATTTATAGCAAAATAATTATTTTATTTTTTATGTTATTAGATATTAATACTCGATAGTATTAATGTTGGCCTAAATTTCAAAGATATGGAAAATATGTACCAACCATAATGTAGTGAACCCGAAAGTTTCTGGCATTTTTCTTTTGATATTTTCTATAATTATCGGAGAAGATTAACACATAAAGTTTGTATCTTGGTGGTAGAAATGGGAGGAGTTTGAGAAGAATGTAGGGAGAGAAATAGCGAGAATAAGGAGGAAGGAAACTCGAATATTTTTCTGCTTAGATATTTCATGAAATTACAAGGTATTTATACATTACATCATATAGATAAAAATAAACCTTAGAGTACTAATGGGCCTCACTAATAAGATATTGGGCTACTTTTGAAAAAGGTAGCAATTTAATTAAATAAAAGAACAAAGCCTGCTTCCACAAACCCATCAACAATTAAATTCCCCTCAAATATTATATTGATCGGTATTGGAAATAAACCCAAAAATTGAATCTTCAACTTAGTCTCCTTCTTCGCAGCAATTTCTTCCCCAAATCCATCTTCTTCTTCAATTCCCAGAATGAAGTATTTCTAAAAATTCAATCTTGCATCAACACTCTCATTCTCTGCTCCAATCTCCAGCCCATTCTTCTCTTCCAATTTCGGTTATTTTCCACTCCAATTGTTGTGTTCACAACATATAATTAGCAAGGTTTCCGTAAATGAATAAAATTACAATATTAATTTTGAAAAAAAAAATCTAAAAAATTCTTGAATTATGAATACGCGTGTCCACGATTATATTACATGGTTATTATATAATTTTCAAAGACATATAGTAATATTTAGCAATTGAAATTATTCGTGAATTGATTTAACTTAACAAATGTCCAGTTGTGTACAAAGAGGAACAATTGCTCCAATTTTGAAAGTATATTATGAAATATAAGTACAGGTTTAAATCGATCATTTAACTACTATTATATATGAGGATTTAGGTTATGAAGTAGTTCTTTCGTTCAAATTGATGCCATATTATTTTTGTTGGAAAATTGGATGTAATAAATTGAGTCGTGATTCATTTTATTCCGATTTTTGATGACCAAGTTATTTAATTTTAGAGGAATTAAATAGCATGCGATTGTTCTATATTTGTAGTAGATAATCGTGGTATTTTTATTTTCTCAAATTCAATTTTCGGTTAGTGAGAAATTAATTATTGAAATCGATCACACGATTGACATTTATGATATGTGGGAAAATGTGTTTTAAGCACATTTAATCCCATATTGATTTCTTTAACCTAGTTAAGAAGTGTATTTAATTATATTAACACTTACGTGTAATATCTAAAGTGCACAAGGATGTGGGCCATGAGCCCACACGCGCGTACCCGCCCGTACACGTGTCCTAGCTCATCCTCGTCCTCAGACTTGGGCTTGGACTTTGGGTATATGTGGGCTTTCGGAGCCTAGCCGTGTAGCATTACTGGTGGAGTTAGTGGGTTGGAGTCAATGTGCAGCATTGCCGGTGGAGTTAGTGGGACTCCATGGAGTAGTAAAGGCTAGTAACTCCTGGAGGTTACACACCTAGGATTGTTGGTGGAGTTAGCCTGAGGATTGTTGGTGGAGTTAGTAGTGGGCTGGAGTCAATGTGCAACATTGCTGGTGGAGCCTGAGGATTGTTGGTGGAGTTAGTAGGTTGGAATCGTAATTGTTGTAACTCCTTGAGGAGTCAATGTGCAGTATTGATGGAGTGGTGTAACTGACACCTGGTCTCAATGCTAGAATAGTGGAGGTTGGTAACTCTTGGAGGTTACACATCCTGAGAATACATAGCTGATTTGAATGCACTCAAACCCTAATTGTTGATCCCCACCTGAACCCGGAGAGCCCTATATGTAGGGCATCTAGAGCATGCTAGTATACAGAAAAATGAGTATATTACATCCCCGCCTGAACCTGGAGAGTCCTATATATGGACATCCCAGAGCATGTTAGCATACAGAAAAACGAGTACATTACATCATATAGTATATCTAGTGTCCGGTCCCCAGTCTCTGCACTATCTAGTTCGTCGGAGCCTTGCCAGTGTTGTGGTGCTACTACCGAAAGGACAAAGTTGTTTCAAACCGTGAGCACTAGTCGGGGTGTATTTGTCTTGCGGAGAGAGGTCCCTTCAACTCGGCTTGGCAGAATTCTGCTAATTTGAGTTTCCAGTTTGTTTGCTAAGTTTAGCAATTAAATTTAGTTTTTTATATTTGTTGTTTTCTGCTCATTTCTTTTCTTTGTACTTCAGATTGCTTGTAATTCAGAAGCAGCACTATAATTGTTTACAAAATTTTTCAAATGTATCAAAATGATATATACTTCTGTTAATCCCTTAACAAAAGAATATTGACATCTGGTACTATCATCCGTTAAAGCACACTCGTCAATACACACTTTTTTCTCACATATTCAGATCGTTATACACACTATTTACGCACATTTGGATCAAACACGTAATGTTTATCAGAAAAGAGAAGAAATGACAAGAAGATATACATCAAGACATAAATAAAGACAAACAATTAAGTTAATTCTTGAAAAATATAATTTATTCCAAACTAAGCTTAAGTATTTGTAAAAGGTTAAATGATGGCAACGACGGAAAGTTTTTTCTCATCAGAGGTGGAGAAATCTCAGCTTCTAGCTTTCTAAGAGATGGAGATATCTCTATAGGCAGCGATGCTTATATACATTTGAGCTCTCTTGGAGAATCAGAGGTGGGCCTAACTCGCCCTCGATATTTGGGGGGCATGCCCTCACGTAACGTGGAATTATATTAACATCGCAACGGCGATCTAGGTTTGACTCTAATATCATATTAAAAATGCATATTGGGTTCACAAAATCGACTTGTAAGGAGATGGCTACCCTCAACATCATGTGGGTCAATTTTAATAAAATCTAATGTGTTCAATCCAATTGAGTGTAAAAAAATATATAAAAAAATATATAAAAAAATAAATGTTCATCTGCAATAAATTTGATTTATAAACATAATTAATAAAAGATTATGTTGTACACTTACAATTACTCATTGTAGCACTATATATACAATATGAGAGTTTTATCATTACATTTTACATTATATTATTGTTGATATACATCATGTGTATTGAATACTACATTAATATCTTATATGATATTATAAAGTATACATATGACATAACATGTTTAGTGAAGTGATATAATAGGAGAATGTAATAAAGAGACGTACATAACTAAGTTATATATATATATATATATATATATATATAGAGAGAGAGAGAGAGAGAGAGAGAGAGATCTATAAGTTAAAGTTGAATATTTTCAGCCAGAGTTTGGGAATTGTTTTAATTTATATGTTAGTTATAAGTTCGTGTGTGTAATTAATCTCGGCAGTAGGAAAACTAGTTTTTAATGCGTTAGGTTTTGGCTGACAAAAATATGTTACAATTTTACATTTAAAAAATTATATTTTTGGCACAGTTTTGCATATATATACACAAATGTATGAAGGTTTTTACTCGTGCATCACTGAAAAATCATGCAGATACACGAATATATGAGAATTTTCACTCGTCTACCAATTTAAAATTGAATGCGCGCATGAGTTGTTGAACTCTATTGTCGATTTGTGCCCCAATATAAAAATAATTTATTGTGCCTCTAATTCCCCAATTCACAAGTCAGTTGTCACAAACTGTGCATGGGGTCACTCAAGTGACAAATCCTTTGGAATACATAGAACACAAAGCTTAAAGGAAAACACCCGGTCCTTGTTTGTTTTCATTTCCAACTTCAATTTCCACTTTTTACATCTAGTTCAATTTACGAGGTGTATTGATTTTTGAAAAAATATAATGATTTTATTATGATGAATGATTTAATGTTTAGATAGGTTTGGAAAATGGAAATGTGTTTCATGTTTTCAATTTGAATTTGTGGTTGAGATAAAAAGATAAATATTTGTGTGGTTATGATAAATTAATGAATATTTGAATAATGAGTCCCATTTAATTGAATAGATTATAAAGGATTGGAAAAAAATGAAAATTGGAATTCAAAATAAGTAAAACAAACATATTTTGAATGTTTTGAATAGTAAAAGTAGAAAATTTCAATTCGAAAATAGAAACAAACAAGGCCTGACAGTTTCCTTCAAGTCTTTCGAGTTCAAGCCACATAATCTTACAGAGTCACAACAAATAACAAAGAACAAGAAATCAAATACGAAAAGGCAGGGGATTCACCAGGAATAATCAACAAGAATTAAACCCTATTTGCGACCATACAACAAATTTAAAACGCACAAGTCAGAGAAAAATTAAACACATGAGGCATGTTTCAGAAACCCAATCCTATTCTACGACCATGGAGCATATCTAGAAAGCACACAAACCCTAGATCTAAGAGTTCAAGGCAATACCAGATCGGCGCCTTAGGTGAGGGGAACACCGTCTTACCCTTATGCTTTGTCCACGCAGCTGCTGCCGGCGAACGGGGGCGGAGGGGAGATCTTACACGCGGCTCTCTATACCACTATTGGCTATCTAGATTTCTCTCGATGTACATATCTATTATATCAAACAATGATACAATGTTCTCGACTTTTTTAGTACCCCAAACTTACCACCCCAACAACGGCGGTTAAGTGAGTTGTTAGTTTTGGAACAAAAAACAGTAATATATAAGATCAAAAATAACACATAGAAGATCCCATTTTGTCTAAATATGTCAAATAATTAATGATAATTAATGGCAGTTTCCTATCCCAACTAATCAAATTAAAATAATTATAAATCATGTCATGGTGGGGATGGTCTAATGGCACATGAAATTTCATGTTACACTTTGTGTTACGCCCAGTGTTACATTTTCAAATTACGAGTTTTTCTTGTACTTTTTTTCTTCAATTTTATTTTTATGTGATTTAGTTTAATTTTGTGATTATTTTTAGGGTTCACCCCACCCAATTAGGGTTTATAATTATTTTTTAATATTTAATTTTTTATTTTCAATTAATAATTCATTATTATGGTTGATTTTTTCAAAATTATATTTTATAATTTTTTTAATTCATTTTTGTGTTGATAAATGTTGATTATGGTTATTTATTTTATAATTAATTTTTATTTTATAATAAATATTATTAAAATCATAAATTTAATGATGAAACAAGGAGTGAAACACGAAATAGTGTTACAGGAAATTTCAACCCGTCTAATGGTGGAGTGAGGTTGCTTAGAGACCAAAAGTCACGAGTTCGAATCTCTTCAATACCATCAGGTCGGGTGTGTGAATAACATATATATATATATATATGTATACATATAAAATTATAAATCATATTATCAAAATTGATTTTTGATAGTTACCAAAGGTATCAACTTAATAAAATCGGATAAAATAAAATGAGATTTTCTTCATGTTAATTACCTAATTAACAAGATGTGGGATCACCTAATTAATCACATGGGGTTATACTTCTCCCATTATAAATAGGTGTCGTCCCATACTTATAGTAATCATTCTCCCTTCAATTGTCTTATAATTATATTCATTCACTTAATTACACTATAATTTATAGATATGAAATCATCAAAAATTGGATGTGTTTTGTCATGGTGTTGATCCTGATTATTTTTTCTGGTTATTCAGCTGAAGCTATTTCTGAAAAATGTGTCAAAACCTGTGTGGCCAAATGCAACAGATTTAGGACTGAAAATTGTTTACGTGATTGTCGCATTCGCTGCAAAGCCGGCGGTGAGGCTGCGGCGGCGACCACCAGCTTCACGACGGTTGAAGGCTGAGAGATCAACACTACATGCATGGAGTAAATGAGTGATGGATTTATTATTGGTCTGATACTACTAGAAAATATGCCTATCGCTACATGAATCGTAAGACATTTAATAGTGGATGTCATTATAAGCATTCAATCGAGACATTGACTTAACACTACAATAGCATCACTGCCCTATCAAATATGTGCCCCTAATATAACCCAATTACTACACCATACCAACTGTGGCGATAGTTATTGAAAAAAATTGCTAGAAAATGAAGCCTAGAAGACTAGAACCAAACATGCCCATTCACTTTAATAATAATAATAATAATAATGATAATTCCTATTAAATTGCTACCACAAATCAAATTCCTTAGAATTAGAATAAGTTTGACGAGATCAACGCCTATAATAAGTTCTAAATTCAAATTAATATATTAGCTTCAAATTAAAGTACACAGATTTTAGAAAAAAGAAAAGAGACGGTACAAAAAAGAAAAGGGAAACATATATATTAAAAGAATCTAAATAAATTCTACTTAGAAATTCTGTTAGAGATTTTTCAATTTCCCTGTTGCCTAACTATATCCAGTTGCAAGACCCATGACCTTGGAATTATCTCTTGCACCCAGAATCAAAATTCAAGCAATAATATTTCTCCACTATTGGTGAATTTCCCATACTTCACCAACACACTTTTCATAACATATATAATTCTTTTTAAAAGATTTGATCTTCTACTCGAGTGGTAGCCATCAAGGATCAATACTCAATTGGTTATTGGCTCTCAATCAATTGAGGGAGGTTTTCTAATAGAGAATTTCAGGTACATTGCTCTATTTTTCCTGCCCTCGTCTCTTTGAGTTTTTCGACTCAATTTTCTGCTAAAACCGTGCTCTTTTAATGTTGCCCTGTAACTGTTTGATGATTTGTTTTTGCTGTCTCTGGTGGATTCTTGAATTATTATATGCTTGTAGAATGGAGAATGCATTTATGTTGTGGTAGAAGTATAACAATCATGACCAACACAGCTAGGTGTCTACTTTTACCTGCTTTTGTGCTTTGTCGGTTATTACACACGATCGAGGTTTATCGTACACACCTCGGTAGTGGTTCGGGTTAACCTCATCATCCAAAAAAAGGAGTTAATTGTTGAAGTGAACAGATTCTAGAAGTTGAGCCACCTTTGTTTTGCTTTCTTTCTGCTACATTTTAATTTGCTTTAGACCCAACACTTTTGTCACCAATGACATACAAGCATAGTGTGTAAAGATGTAGCTCTGTATTGAATATGTGTACATGAAAGGCACGAGAATTAGAGAATAAGAAATTTTGTTAAGGTTTTCCTTCATGAATGCTCTATTTTCCTTACATTTTGGAAGCCAATATAAAATAAAGAGTGCCAGTAGTTGTCCATTTAGTGAGAACTTGTCGTGTGCTCAGCAGGGGAGATGGACAGATCGACGGAGAAAGAAGGAGAAAAAGATGAAGGGGAAGTAACAGTCGGCGGCAGCAGAATAGCGATGGCGGAGAAAGCAAGCTTAAAAATCCAATCTTTGGCATTGGGAGAGAGAAGCTGATTTGGGGATAATTCCAATGGAAAACGGCCGGTTGAAACTAATGGAATCAATTCAGTGGCAATGGGTTAGTGGATTGAGGGGATTTGGTCTTTATTAGTTAATTGGGCTTGTTTATTATGTTTATGATTGGCCCATTTATATATTCAATCAAGGACACCAGTCCAATGTTATTAGGGTATTTTTGTATCTAGTTTGTGGTCCCCAAATGTATGGTTTAAATACCGAAGCTAATGAAATGAAAAGGCAAGCAGAAAATTATTCCAGTTTCCTTCCTCCTTATTCTCTCTATTTGTCTCTCTACATTCTTCTCAAACTTCCCCCAATTCTACCACCAAGATACAAGCTTTATCTGTTAATCTTCTACAATAATTACACAAAATATGAAAAACTACAAAAAGAATGCCAGAAACTTTCGAGTTCACAACAGAACTCTACCTTAACTTAATAGAGCTAGCTTTCTGAGAATTATTAATGACTTTTATTAAAAAACTTGAACGGTGCTGGACATGTTACCAATTGAGTAACATGACAAAACAACTCCATGTATTAATGATGATTTCTTAATCTTTATTAAACGTGAAATATAAAAAAAGAAATCATTAGTAGAAATGGTTATAATATATTAATGGTTCTTATATTACATTCATGTTATACCAGATTATTTACAAATCTTCTTCATTTATAGTTCATGTCACTTGTGTAGCAAGGACCAAGACTAAATTGGTGATTGACTCTCAATGAAATGAGAGGCTTTCTAAGAGCGAATTTCAGACATATTGATCTATTTTTCTTATCCCTGTTCTTTGAGTTTTTCTACTCAAATTCAAGATATGATTCTGTTTTTCAGTGTTCCTTTGTAATTGCTTGAGGATTTTTATTTTTGTTTTCTTTGGTGGATTCCGGAATTATCTTATGCTTGGATTTTTTGTTGCCATTTATCTATATTCATTTCGAACTTGTGGATTAATTATTTATCCTAGCTTTAGTAATTTAATGGAGTATCTTTTATTATTTTGTGAGTAGAGATGATGGATATTGTCATTTTCTAATATCAATTCACTAAGCAATCTTTGTTTTATTTAATATTTATAAAGCTATTAGGAGAAGCTTATTTTAACATGGATAGAAGTTGGATGACCAAGTCGAGAGTAACTGAAGAATATCAAAATGGACTCAAGTTCTTTTTGGACTTTTTTTTTAGTAATGCAAGCATAGATGATAAGATATTATGTCCATGCAAAAACTGCAAGATTGGTATTTTTGTGAGTAGAGATGATGCATATGAGCATTTGATAGTCGATGGATTTATTCCTGGGTACACCGAATGGATCGCTCATGGGGAGCTTTCTAGGAAGTGTTCTAGGCCTGAAAATCAGCATGGTTATTCATAGAATTCAGGCTATGTTGATGACATGCAAGGTTTAATTCATGATGTTTTTCGAGTTCCACAAGACGGTGGTTATATGCAAGACCGAACTTGTTCTCCACGAGATGCAGAAATTGCTAATGGGCAGGCAGGGGAATTCTATAAGTTGATTGACTCTTCCCAACAAAGATTATATGGAGGATGCGAGAAATTCTCAAAACTTTCATTTATAATTCGTTTGCTACATTTAAAGTGTCTTGGGAGATTGAATAATAAGGTTTTTGATATGTTTTTGGAACTACTAAGAGAGGCATTTCCAGATGCATGCTTGACTTACCCAAGTCTTATTATGAAGCTGAGAAATTGATGAAAAGTTTAGGATTTGGTTATGAAAAAATTGATGCTTGTTTGAATGATTGCACTCTTTATTGGGGGTGAATGAAACAAGAATTTCATGTGAAACATGCCATGAACTAAGATGGTGTACTTCTGATAAAGATCCTACAGGTGAGAAAAGAAAGATCGCACGGAAGGTATTGTGGTATTTTCCACTCAAACCAAGGTTGCAAAGATTGTTCATGTCTGCCAAGACGGCTTCCCATATGAGATGGCAGGCATCCTGCTGATTCCCCAGCATGGAATAGATTTGATAGCTTACATCCTGACTTTGCTAAGGACTCTCGCAATGTTCGATTGGGATTAGCTTCAGATGGATTTAATCCATTTAAAATATGAGTGCAAAACACAGTACATGGCCTGTTATACTAATTCCGTATAACCTTCCCCCATGGATGTGCATGAAACAACCTTATTTTATGTTATCTTTATTGATTCCTGGCCCATCAACACCAAGAAATAATATTGATATTTATTTGCAACCACTCATTGATGATCTAAAGGATTTATGGGAAGTGGGAGTTGAAACATATGACGTGTCAACAAAACAAAATTTTCAGTTACGTGCTTCATTGTTGTGGACAATAAGTGATTTTTCTGGATATGCAATTTTGTCTGGATGGAGTACTAAAGGAAAATTTGCATGTCCGAATTGTAACAGACACATTCAAAATGGTTATGGAACGGTAAGAAGTTTTGCTATATGGGTCATCGAAGATTTTTACCTAAAGAGCACGAGTTTCGAAAGAATGCTCGACTTTTTGATGGCACTGTTGAGAATGGGGAAACACCTCCACGATTATTTGGTGATATGGTGATTGATGAATTGAAAGACTTTTCAATTAAATTTGGAAAATTAGTTGATGACAATCTGAAGTTGCCTTTGAATTGGAAGAAAAAGAGTATTTTTTTTTAACTTGCCATACTGGAAAGATAATCTTGTGCGTCATAATCTTGATTTTATGCACATAGAGAAAAATGTGTGTGAGAGCATTTGTGGAACATTACTGGATATGGATGGCAAGTCCAAAGATAATCACAACTCACGTCTTGATATGAAAGAAATGAAAATTAGACCAGAGCTACATCCTATTTCCAAGGAGAATGAAAAAACTTACTTGCCAGCATCTTTTTCAATGAGCAAGAAGGAGAAAACTATGTTTTGTGAGATTTTGAAAGGAGTTAAAGTTCCTGACGGTTATTCTTCAAACATTTCACGGTGCGTTCAACTGAAACCTCCCAAACTCTTGGGCTTAAAAAGCCACGACTATCATATCTTGATGCAACAATTGTTATCTATATCATTACGGAAAATAGTTTCACCCGTTGTACGCTCTCCTTTACTTAGATTGAGTATGTACTTTAGAGAACTATGCTCTAAAGTAATCTATCCAGCTGATGCTATTCGTTTAGAAAATGATATTGTCGTAGTGCTTTGTCAATTGGAGAAGATCTTTCCACCATCATACTTTGATGTTATGGTGCATTTGACTGTTCATTTAGCTACCGAAGTAAAGTTGGCTGGGCCAATTTATTATCGTTGGATGTATCCAATAGAAAGGTAATGATAGTATTTTTACAAGTTGTTTTACTTTTATTATTAATTTTTTTAAATTTGTTGTGATGATCTTTGTTTTTTATTCTTAACTATTTAAAAAAAGGTTAACAAATATAATATTTTTGTCATTTTTATTTTTTTAATACAAAGGTATTTAGGTACATTGAAGTCCTATGTGCGTAATAGGAACAAACTTGACGGTTCAATTGCTGAAGGTTATTTAGCAGAAGAATGTTTGACATTTTGCTCTTTATACTTGGCTGATTATGTGGAGTCAAAGTTTAACCAAACAGCTCGGAATGAGGACATAAATGAAACTGTTACCTTAGGGTTAGATGTTTTCACAATAAGAGGCCGTGCTCCTGGAAAAGGGGTTGCTACAAGATTTGATGTTGAAACACTGAAGAAAGCACACCAATATGTCTTGTTCAATTGTGAGGCTGTTGAAAGCTATATCGAGTAAGCAAATTCGTCTAGATCTATTTATTGAATAATTTTATGTTTTTTTGCATTGGTAAAATCAGATTATGTTCACTTTTTAGGCAATATCACAAAATAGTTAAACAAGCACATCCTCGTGTTGCACGTCATCAACTTGACCGCATTCACAATGAAGGCGTTTTCGATTGGTTTGCCCAATATGTAAGTGATAAATTTAAAATAATAGTTGATTATATATATCTAATATCAATGTTATGTATTTAAACTCTTATGAATTTAATTTCTCTTAATAGGTTGAAGGATTACAAATGTCAGATGAAAATTCAATTTCAAGAGATTTGCAATTACTTGCCAGTAGACCAAACTTTATAGGGTTGAAATATGAAAAATTTATTGTGAATGGCTTTAGGTTTCACGCTAAAGATATAGAGAGTACGAGGAACACACAAAATTGTGGAGTAAGTGTACGAGCCATGACACCAAGTTTTTCAAGTACAAGGGACCAAAATCCTATCCTAGGCGAGTTGGACTATTATGGAATTTTAAGAAATATTATTGAGCTAGATTATGGTGGAGGTCATAGGGTTGTGTTATTTGAATGTGATTGGGTGTCCAAAGGACCACGACTGAAACAAGACCCGGATGGGTTCACAATAGCAAATTTTTTCAAATTTGCCACGTCATAATGAGCCTTTCATTCTAGCATCTCAAGCTATACAAGTTTTTTATGTTCAAGATCCTTCTGATCCAGAATGGCATGTAGTTGTCTCTACTTCTGCACGAGCACATTATAACATGGAATCCAATGTTGATGTTGAAACGTTCTTGCAAAGCAATATTTGTAATCCTTCTATCAATATTGAAAGTGATGATTTTAGCTGGGCTCGCCAAGATATTGAAGGGATCGAAATTGATATTACTAACTGAAAACATTAAGTTATTCTTAGGTATGTTTTAATTAGCATCTTATTGTTGCTCACTTTTATCAATTTTAGTTATGTATCATGCTTAACTTTTCGTTTTATTGTTGTCACTCACATGCAGTTGTTACTAGATCATCTTTGTCCTTAGACCTAAATGACTAATCATGATCTGTAGGTTGAACCTTGTCCAAACCAGATTCATGGCCAAAGGAAATAGTTATTTTTACAGATGTAGCATTCAAGCGCAGGTCTCGAAATTTTGACTGCACAACATTGGAACTGAGATAACTTGCCTTCCGTGAACTTTTTTTCACCTATGTTTCTGTCTGCGTACTAGAACATTGTTGCCACTGTTAATTTTGCGAGACTGTGTTTGGCCTAGTTTTTGTTTCTCTCAATAATTATTTTTTGTTACTAGGATGGGATGTTTTTTTGTTGGTTGACTTTTATTTTAGTTCAAGATAACTGTTGCAGAAATATTATAAATCCTTGTTTGATTTACAATGTTGATTTAGTTGATTTAATAATCTCACTTCTAATATCTCTGTTGTTTTTTGTCCTAGTAAAATTATGATTTGGAATGGAAATTCTAATAGTTAACAAAAACTGGGTATGTGCTTGTTGATTATTTACTTTTTATTCATTGATGAAGTTCCTCGGTCATGAGCAAGGACTAGTCAAAGATGCAACCTTCCTAATGAGACCAGTCGTAGCAGTGAGATGCTCAAAGATGGCAGCAATATTAATGACAGATTAAGTTTCAAGCAGAAGTAGAAATGATCAACTTTGCTGTATACAGAAACCTCCTCTGACACTACGAATTTTGCATAATTACAACAGAATGGGCTCTTGGTTTATCCCTATATGTCTAATGGAAGAGTTAGTTTAATAAATTGTTTTCTTAATCTCTTTATTCTTGCTTGTAAATATTACATGGTGTTTATAATAGGCAGCAAGAATAAATGTCCAGAGACTAATAATAGTGGGAAGTTTAGAGTGGGAAAATGGTATGATTGGTGACAAAATCCTTTTATCTTTGTCAACGGTATGAGATCAAAGTTGATGAACTAGAATGATAGTTATTAGGTTTTAAATATATTTTTCTAGAAAAGGGTACAACTTTGTTGCTACTCATTTTCACTTTATATTAGCTTTTATGTACACTATCTTTTTATGTCTACTTTTAGTCATTACGGTTCAATTGAAGGAATATGGATTCTCTTTGACCCGGATCTATTTTTTTATTATTATTTTTCTCTATTTTCAAATTTTTATACTTGGATTGAGTTCAGAATGAATGAAGATGGTGGGGAATCATGTGCCGACCACTTTAAGATCAATGCACGTGATTTCTTTGTGCCTACTCAGTTGAAGTTGCATCAGATTCTCAGACTCAAGTTTCTTTGGTTTAACCTTAAATGTCTTCATGCCTCTGAGTCTATCTTTTCACGAGTCAGGAGTTGTGCTGATAGATTTGCTGCTTCTACTCTGTTTTCTTGTTGCAGGAAGATTGGGTGCTTTTAACAGCAAATTATTGTCAGATAGGACTGAGACTTATGGCCCATTTCTCAAAAGATAATTCATTGATTGAGCTGCTAACTAGTCGATCCCCAGGCTGATGTCTTCACCATGATTGCCTCGAAATGGAAAGGGAAACATGAGTCTAGTGTGAGTTCACAAGATCGTGAGCAATCAAAGAGACTGGTATATGGAATTCTCTATGGCATGGGGCCAAATACACTGGCAGAACAGTTGGACTGCAGTGTAGATGAAGCTGCATAAAGAATTCAAAACTTCAAGAAAAGGGTGAGGCAAATATAGTATTGATGTTTGCCTTTTTTGCATTAGCATCTCTTAGTTTATGATACTGCCAAGTGAAATGTTCAGATACAGGTTTGGTAGTCATGCCTTCTTTAAAATCCATCCAATTGGTTGCAGAAGCTTCATTTCTTTCTGTTGCTCTAGCCACTTCCTTCCAAGTTTGCTAAATCTTTAAACAAATAGTTGATTTCTACATATAACTTAAGATAGTCATAACTATATATTTGTGGGATGGCCTAAGAAGTTAAGAAGGGAATTTAATATTACATGCAGAGAAATGCACAGAGGGTTGAGTAGTAGTTCACTGTTTGCCTATATTCTATAACCTTTCCTGTTTGGGTAACCTGTCTATTTAATTATTATATAAGTTGATGTGTGTACATGAATGGCAATAAGAAGCTACAGGTTTCTAATATAGATGATCACTATTTTTCATCACAACCTTTTTCAGCTATTTGAGGGGAATAATGTTGATTTGTTTATTATTTGCATTACTTTCACATGTTTATGAGTGAGAAATGTCTCACTTTTGATAAATTTTCCTCTTATAAGATGCACAAATAAGGCACTGAAGGACCCTTCTTTCGATTATATCTTCTCTTGTCATATGTTTTCCTCTGGTAATAACACAACCCTTTTTGCTGCACTCATGTAAAGACCCTTAATGGACGAAAACGTTTCCTATCAAATATTAAATTTGGGAACAGTAAAGAAAAATCCAAAGCTCAGAGACAAGCTGTTAATTGACTTAATTCACCGTGTTGTTTGTACGTGTCTAATTCTTGCAGGGCTATCCAAGCCTTAACTTTCTTTCTGGTGCTCCTTTACTATCCTCCTTCATATGTAAGTGAGTGTGTGTGTGTGTGTGTGATATATATGTATATATAATCAGGAAGTGAATGGATTGGGCTTGAAAAGTTTTACCATAGAACAGAGTAGCATGATTTGCACTCCATAGCAGCTCCCTATATATCCAAATCCACTAATATGTAGACCCAGAATTCTCACTCTTGAGAAACATGAATCATAATTTATACTTGAATACACATACATGGCATATCCTATAGAAACTTGTAGAGAAAATAATACAAGTCTTGCTTTTCTATGTATTCTCAGCCTATATTGCTGTTATATTCAAGCTGATAGAATTTATTTTTATTCAGACAATGTTGTTCTCAATGACGATTCTTCTTTTATGTCTTGCAGTTCCTCTGCCTGTCAAAATAAAATTCGGGAAAACATGGGGATCTTTGGAACCTTTTGGCCAATTATACTTCAATAGCACTTATGTGAGGAAACAGTTCGTGGCTCGTCTTTCAGTCTAAGGTGATGTATTTACAAGGGTTCGATAATTCTACAGTGCTAAATAGAATAATGATGCATTTAAGGTAATACCGAGAACTGGAGTTAGAGTTTTTTTAATGATAACAATTTAGTTCGATTTGGAAAAGAGGACAAATTTATTGCGGGTCGAAATTTAAGGACATTAACATTTAAGTATTGCGTCCGTAGGCCAATTTTCAGCCCGAACGGGCTACGGAGGCCAATTTTCAGCCCGAACAGGCCGAAATTTTAGGACATTAACATTTAAGTGTTGCACTCGTAGCCCGTTCGCGCTGAAAATTGTCCTACGGATGCAACACTTAAATGTTAATGTCCTTCAATTTCGGCCCGCAATAAATTTGTCCTCTTTTCCAAATCGGTCTAAGTTGTTGTCCTTAAAAAAACTCCAACTCCCGAGAACTGTATCTTCCTTTATTATGATCTGACATTGTCCTGCTGATTATGTGGGATTACAAGTTTGGAAAATGTTTGCCTGAAAAGCTTTACTTTTTCTTATCTGAGTCCCACCTTCGGCTGAGTGAAGAAATGGCAAAGACATGCCTATTAACTAAGTCTATTGTCTTTTCCTTCATTCATTGTAACACCAATTTGTGTCAGTCCCTGGCTTCACCTTGAGCACCTGAAAAGACAAGGAAACCTCATATGCCACCGTGGTGTCGGTCTTGTGGCAGTAGAACATGGCGTATGCATACTCCTGTTGGTGGCACACCACCACCGCCTTCTCGCTCGGCTTCTTCATCACTGCCTTGATACGGTACAGTTTCCTCTCCGAGCTATCTGCCGCCGTTGATACTGCAGTCACTTCTTCACCTAGGTTTGACGTGCTGAAATCGATCATGGACTCCAAAGAAGTTGCACGGAACTTCTCCTCTCCTTTTATGCCCGCGTCCTCGCATTCTTGAATGGTTTTCTTCATCGACTCGGCCTAATCGGAATCGGGATTTTCAAATGCGCGTGCCAATTATTTACACCAAGCAAGTGATTTCAATATGTATATTTTTCATCTTTGATGAAAGTAATATTTGAAGTGAAATGAATTTTTGCGCTTGAGTAATTTGGCAATTTAAAGGATGCCATCTTATCATGGATTATATGCTATTTATATTTCTGAATTTTGAATTGTAATGAATTTTGAATTGCAATAATTATTTGACGCTGAAATTATGATGATGATTTTTGTTAAATAATTAAAATTATACATTTATTGAATTAACCAAAAAATAGATTTTGCAATGAGCGGGAAAAAAAAATTTAGAAGTGTGTTATAATATATATATATATATATATAGAGAGAGAGAGAGAGAGAGATTGGGAAAAAAATTTAAATCAGAAATGCTAAGGTTTAAGCTTTGATAATTATTATATATTTATTTAAATTAAGAAAGAGGCCATATATTAAGTATCAAGTGACAAAAAAGAATTTTTTTTACTTCATGTAGTTCAATATAACAACTTACATTCGATAAATTACAAAATTCAAATGATAAAATATATACTTATGTCCTGAACTTTGAATTTTTTTATAAAAATATCATGCATTTTAAAAAATATAAAAAAAAATGACGTGACTATGACATTTTCTCTAAAATTGTCTTGAGTTTAAAAAATACTAAAAAATATCCTGAACTTTTTACCTTTTTGTTAAAATGTCATCTGATTCATGACGAGGCATAAGGAGAGGCTATCAAAGTGAAATGAAATTTTTATTTAAAAAAAAAAAAATCAAAGTTCAAAATATTTTTAACATTTTTTTAAATTCAGCACATTTTTAGGAGATAGGTCAAAGTCGAAAAGATAAGTATACATTTGGGGAAAGGCCAAATATATACTTATATTCCGAACTTTGATCTTTTTTCTAAAAATGTCCCGAATTTCAAATAATACCAAAATTTATTCTTAACTTTAACATTTTCTCTAAAAATATCTTGAACTTCAAATAATAGCAAAAATGTCCCGAACTTTCCACTTTTTTGTAAAAATGTCATAGGATTTAATTCCGGCGTCAGATTAATGACGAGGTATACCAGAGTCCAGCGTGTCAAAGTGAAATAGATTTTTTTTAAAATCTCAATTTGAAGGGTATACAATTTTTTTGGCAAACTGGGTTGGTTCTGTTCGGATTGGGATTTTGGGAGGAATGAGAAGAAATCATTTAATTTTCTTTTTTTCCATTGGGATTGAGAATTTCGAAATGAATGAAAATAAATTTTTTTCTCTTCAAATTGGATTGGTAATGAGACATTTGTTGGAAAGAAAAGTTACGATTTTAGAGATGAAAGTGAAAAACAATGTTGTCATTATTTATTTTATTTTTATAAAAATTACGAATTCCACGTCACTTTGATATGCCAGACTTCGGTTGCTAGACTTTGGTCTGTTTCGTCACTAATCCGCCGCTGAAAATTGAATCTCATGACATTTTTGCAAAAAAAAAAAAATAGAAAGTTTAGGACATTTTTTTTAAAATTTTTTAAAGTTCGAGTCATTTTTAGATAAAAATCAAAGTAAAGGACAATTTTACAATTAAATGTCAAAATTTAGGATATATTTTGCTATTATTTAAAGTTCGGAATATTTTTAGAAAAAGAGTCCAAATTTAGGACATAAGTATAAATTTGGCTTTTGGTGAAATTCAAATATAGTAGGAAAAAAAAAGTTTAATTTCAAAAATTCGATAATTTAAATCTTTTGTAGTCATTTTTAATATTCAATAAGATTTGTTTCAATTATATTTCAAAAATTTCTTTAATATTTGAGTTATCATTTTTGTTTGCAGATGTTTATATCCTTTAATTTTTATGTTTTGCAAGTGTTTATATCTTTTAATTTTCAAAGTAAATAGATTTAACTAATATAAAATAGATCTATTAAAATATATATTTTACTACACGAAGTAAATAAATTCAAAGGATATTGTATATAATGTATATTTTACTACACGAAGTAAATAAATTCAAAGGATATTGTATATAATGTATATTTTACTACACGAAGTAAATAAATTCAAAGGTTATTGTATATAATTCCTAATTAATCTTTAAGTTGTATCACAAATTTGTTATTTTGCAGCCACATACTTTTACCTATATTATGTAGAAATAGAAAATATATAAGATTTCATATCAAAAAGTTGAATATTTTAATTAAATAAATAATATGTAGTAGTTTATTTGAAGATATTTTTATTTTTGAAGTACATTGAATTAGTAATATTCACATAACAAAAAAAAAATATTGTAATTATATTTTCTGTAACTTATGTTACAGAATAAATATTAGTTAGTGAAAATCGATGTATCTTACTTCTCAACAATTTTTTCCATGCGCAGCTACTCTGTAGAAGAATTTGAAGAACCATGATCATGACTCCTGTGATGATATAATAAATTAGCGGACACTCGATTTTTTTAATGATTTGAAACATAAGATGTGCTACATAAACATACACAATCAAATAAGTTAAAAATACTAATACTAATACTAATGTAATAATAGCAAAAAAGTGTGAAGCTGATGTATATAGATAGAAAGTAAAATCAAAGGCTCCAATCTCTAAAATTTCAATTTCAATTTCAAATTTGACATTGATATGCGAACCCCAATGTGATAAGATATTTCTGATGTCCTTTGGCAGGCCTACTCAACGGGCTAGTAATTTTTTTAGAAAAAAATTAAAAATAAAATGAATTTAAGCTTGTGATTATTGTTTTGGCAAAATTGGACTTGCTAACGATGTGTGTGCATGAGATTTAGGCGTGCTGCATCGGTTTAAGGCGGGAAAATCCATGCAAATTACTATGCAGACTACTTCACTTTAATATATAGTATAGATGTGAGATTAAGAGGGGGCAATTATTCCTCAATCATATGCCCACCTCTTCCAGTCCTCATATGGTAATATGTCCTTGCAATTGTGTGACTGCAAAGCCTACAACATCATTATTTGGCTTACTCTCTATTCTTGATACAACTTATATAGCCTTCTCATTTTCTGAAATTTGATGAAAGAAAAAAGTGCAAATATTTTAAATGCAATATCTACGAAACATTTTCCTGTTTAGCATCTTATTAATCACCTATTTATGATGAAGATTTATTTTATCCAGTCTTATGTTGTTTTTTTACTATAAACATGTGAAACTAAGTAAAACAGTTGTTATTTCTTTCGTTTTGTGTTTTCTTCGAGTGACATTGATATATATAATTATACTGGCCTAGCCATGATGGTTTCAATTGCTTTTGAGGATAAACACATGCTATTTTACATATTCTTGCTGGTAATGCATGGTAACTTCTATTGCAAGGTCGAGGAAGTTATGAAGATCGTACTGAACTGAAATGCTGCGTCTTATCGTAGATCTTGTGGAGGCAAGCATCTATGCTGATAATCCTGAGTGGAGATGTTTATATCTTGTTTATGTATTGTTAATATTATCAGTATATCCTATTTCTTTGTTGATCATTATATATATATATATATATATATATATATATATTCTACTAAGTTTATTATCTGAATTTCTCTATCGTGGACGAGCAAGTAGCTAAAGATATTAAGCTAATTGATGCCATAGCTGAGAAACAAGCTCATATTTTTGGTTAATGTAGATGCTGGGTTTTGGTTTCATGGAGTTCCTTGTATTGTGGATGCTATTCGACAGGATTTTTGTAGTCCTGGTTTTTTTCGTTTTCATTAGAGGGGTACTCTTTTTCCCATATGGTTTTTCCCACTCGGGTTTTCCATGTGGGTTTTGACGAGGCTCCGGTCCCCTGAGTTATCAGCATGTGATTTCCGGGATTTTTAGGTTTGTGACGTTTCTTTTCTTTATATATACATTTCATCAAAAAAAGATAGAAAGTAAAATCAAAGGCTCCAATCTCTAAAATTTCAACTTCAATTTCAAATTTGACATTGATATGCGAACCCCAATGTGATAAGATATTTCTGATGTCCTTTGGCAGGCCTACTCAACGGGCTAGTAATTTTTTTAGAAAAAAATTAAAAATAAAATGAATTTAAGCTTGTGATTATTGTTTTGGCAGAATTGGACTTGCTAACGATGTGTGTGCATGAGATTTAGGCGTGCTGCATCGGTTTAAGGCGGGAAAATCCATGCAAATTACTATGCAGACTACTTCACTTTAATATATAGTATAGATGTGAGATTAAGAGGGGGCAATTATTCCTCAATCATATGCCCACCTCTTCCAGTCCTCATATGGTAATATGTCCTTGCAATTGTGTGACTGCAAAGCCTACAACATCATTATTTGGCTTACTCTCTATTCTTGATACAACTTATATAGCTTTCTCATTTTCTACAATTTGATGAAAGAAAAAAGTGCAAATATTTTAAATGTAATATCTACGAAACATTTTCCTGTTTAGCATCTTATTAATCACCTATTTATGATGAAGATTTATTTTATCCAGTCTTATGTTTTTTTTTACTATACACATGTGAAACTAAGTAAAACAGTTGTTATTTCTTTCGATTTGTGTTTTCTTCGAGTGACATTGATATATATAATTATACTGGCCTAGCCATGATGGTTTCAATTGCTTTTGAGGATAAACGCATGCTATTTTACATATTCTTGCTGGTAATGCATGGTAACTTCTATTGCAAGGTCGAGGAAGTTATGAAGATCGTACTGAAATGCTGCGTCTTATCGTAGATCTTTTGGAGGCAAGCATCTATGCTGATAATCCTGAGTGGAGATGTTTATATCTTGTTTGTGTATTGTCAATATTATCACTATATCCTATTTCTTTGTTGATCATTATATATATATATATATTCTACTAAGTTTATTATCTGAATTTCTCTAGCGTGGACGAGCAAGTAGCTAAAGATATTAAGCTAATTGATGCCATAGCTGAATTTCTGAAGAGTGCAAGTTGTTTCCAGCAGATGTGCAGATCCAATCAATATATTCAGGGTAAGAAGTAGTTCTTTTCCAGATTGTTGGCATCTCTGTAAAGCAGGAATTCTTCTTTGAACTTATTTCAGATTCTCTCCATTATTTTTAAGAAGTAATACTGCTTTTAATTCCATTTAGCCTTTTAGTAAAGGTATCAATTTGCAAACTAGCTCAGTTTCAAAAATGAGTCTGCTCTAACTTGTCTGTTTTATGCATTTTGATGTTTCCAATACTGCCGATCAGTTGCATTATGTTAGGACAAAATATTATCCCCTTGGGGATTTTCATTATCTTGGAAACTCATTATTTTCTATTTTTTTTCTGTTCCCTCAATCAAAATTTAGTTGTAGGCCAGATATATGTGATTTGGAGAAACAACTTTCAGATCAATCAAACAGACTTCTGAACCTTCAAGAGATGGTTGACGATCTAGCTTCTAAGGTTTGTATCAAAACTTTTGACTCTATATTTTTTATATAAAAGCTCCACCTTTCTCGCTGCATTGATGTCATCAATTACCACTAATATGGTATTACCTTCTGTAGCAACCCTGATGAAAATTACAAAATTATGGGCACATCTGGAGTCTCTCCTTGAAACTGCAAGATTGTTCAACACCATTTACACCAAGGTTTTGTTTTTCATTTAATCTTTTCTTAGTTGGATTGTGTGGCTTAACTCACATGTCTTTTGCATTAATCCCGCTGGTTACGAAAGAGATTAATGTTCTTCCTATATTTATTGACATGTGAAATGATTAGTGTCTTGATGAGATCTTGATTTTGGCTGACATTTTCAATTCTACTATTCTGTGAAATATATGTGTGCATCATTCTCCTTTTGCCATGAAATTCTATAGTGAGAAGAATTCTAAGGTGATTGGCTTTTTGTTAAATGCACTGAGCTGGGACATCAAGTTATTTGACATTAAAAAGCTCATTTCGCCTTTGATTTGCAAGCTTAAAGAATTTTTATTTTGTCCAATTATTTGTATTTGTGCTAAATTGTGAATGCTCCTTGACAAGGTTGAATCTCAATTTTTAGCTTGATAAGTAATTTCTCAGTCCGAATGCATGTCTTTTGGCTCATGTGTGTTCTATCAAAGTTGGATCTATTTATTATCTAAAGTTTTGATTACTATTGGATAGCATATTAATTTTTTCTTGTTAAACTTGAATATTTATTGATTGCATCACTTAATGACCATGAGTAAATTTGGGATGTATTTTAGTCATTACACTGGTTGCGGTTGAACTTTAATAGAAATATGTTTACATGCACATTATTTTTGTGTAATCTTGTTCCAACTATTTTGCTACATGCAGGAAACACTTCCATGGAAACATATAATGTTGTTGAGCTCAATAGTGTTTACACATTTCTTAAATTGATAAACTATTATGATTTCATATTCATGTCCTGTTTGGTTATTTTGAACTTTGTCGAAGTATTTTAAGGCATTCGTCTCTTTTATTGTAACAGTTTTTAGCAAACTTGAAGAACCTTCGGGATTCACATGCAGCAATAGCAGTCGAGTCTTCTGAAACAGTGGCCAGTGAGCCATCCTCATTAATGAGGAAGGATAATTTCGGAGTGTGAAACTGCACTGACGTTCTTTTTTTTATGTTGAGAGCCGCTGCTGAGGTGCGCATCAGGTAACCCCTTTCTTGTGTAGTAGTCTGCAACTTCTGTTGACGTGGGCACCGGGGAAATCCCGCGCTCTTGTGTAGGGATGGCAATTCCACCCATAGGTTCGGAAAACCAGGTGTGCACGCTCACACCTAGTGGTTTTGGTGGTGGTATTAAAATTTGAGATCTTTGAGCTCAAACATACACCATTCAACAACTAGATCATCCCAACACTACACTGATTTCATTTAGGGTATATATTTATATTTATTCTAAAAAAATTAAATAAATTCACTCTAATTTTAGGGGCTCGCCAATTCTATTTCTATTTTAGAGTATGTAATTTTTGGGAAAAAAATAAAAATAAATAAAAAATAAGGTTGGTGGGTGTCAGACAATATTTGGACCCTTTTCATGGCCAAGTTGATGTACCTAATCTATAGAAGGCCTCCTTTTATTTTTTAAATAGATGTTAATTATGTTATTTTTTTTTTTGTCACCTAGTACTATGTTAATGGTACTGTTGTGTTTTTTATACACGATTTCGATAAAAATACATGAATGTTGTTTACATAGCAGGAGGCAAAAAAATCAAAATTAAGATAATTAATATCTACTAATGTCGTCATTAACATTCTCAATATAGGTTTTCCAAAAATATTTTTTTAATTAAAATAAATAATTGGGGTTTCGGGCAAATCTACCCTTTTTGCCCTTTTCACATTTTGGCCCAATATTTCTATTCAAGAAACAGCTTCCCAACCTGGAAATTGCCTTCACTAATTGGTGGTGACCCACCTTGATATTTTTCGACAACTTGCGAAAAAATGTAAAAATGGAGTCAATTGATTAATTACAACCATATTTCTTCCATTCTTGATCTTCATCACACGATATTTCCAAATATCCCTCACATACCGCTAATCTTTTCCTCATTCTTGTGTAAACCACACTCTCGGCGCACTAGGTAAATCTCGCTCTTGTGTAATAGTCTACAAACCACACTTGGAAAATCATGTTTGACAAGCTCACACATATGGTATTGGTGATGATATTCGAACTTGAGATCTTTAACCTCAAGCTTACACCACTCCATAACTAGGCCATGAGTACATTGCACTGATTCCATTTTAGGGTATATATTTATATTTATTTAAAAAAATTAAATCAATTCACTTTAATTTTAAAGATCACCAGTTCTATTTTAGAGTATATAAATTTTTAAGAAAAAATAAAAAAAAAAAAAAAAAATAAGGCTGGCTAGTGTCAAATAATAGTTGGACCCTTTTTCAGTCTGATGGGCCCAAACCGATATACCTAATGTATACAAGACCTTATCATTTGATTTTTTAAATAAATGTTAATTATATTGATTTCTTTTTTTTTTTGCCTATTGCTATGTTAATGATAATATTGTGTATTTTTACACGATTTCGTTAAAAAAATACATGAATGTTGTTTACAAAGCAGGGGCGAAAACAATCAGGATCGAGATAATTAATATCTACTAATATCGCTATTAACATTTTCAATATAATTTTTCCAAATATATTTTTGAAATATTTTTTAATTAAAATAAACGATTGGTTTTTAACCCTTTCACATTTTGGCCCAATATTTATATTTTAATTAAAATAAACAATTGGGATTTCAGCCCAATATTCTCATATTTGAAAAATCAGGTATGAGCCTAAGGGTAACCTATAGTCGTCAAGGTGCACACCGGGTAAATTTTGCTCTTATGTAATAGCATGCAACCCTTGTCGAGGTGGGTAATTTCTACTCTTGTATGATAGCCTATAAACCACACATAAGAGATAAATCACACTTGTGACAGACTCACACCCAATGATGTTGGTGGTGATATTCGAATTTGAGATCTTTGACTCAAGCTTACACCACTCCACAACTAAGCCATCCACAAGAGGTATAATGCACCAATTTCATTTTAGAGTATATATTTATATTTATTTTAAATAAATTAAATGAATTCACTTTAATTTTAGGGCTCATCAATTCTATTTTAGAGTATATAATTTTTGGGTAAAAAAATAAATAAATAAAAAATAAGTATGGCGAGTGTCAAACAATAGTTGGACCCTTTTTCGGTCTGATGGGCCCAAACCTATATACCTAATGTATACAAGATCTTCTAATCTTATTTTTTAAGTAGATGTTAATTATGTTGAGTCTTTTTATTTATCGCCTACTACTATGTTAACAGTAATGTTGTGTTTTTTTTTTACACGATTTCATTAAAAAAGGGATGTTAATTATGTTGAGTCTTTTTATTTATCGCCTACTACTATGTTAACAGTAATGTTGTGTTTTTTTTTACACGATTTCGTTAAAAAAGCACATTAATGTCGTTTACATAGCTAGAGGAGGCAAAAAATCGGAATCAAGATATATATTTTTTTAAATCACACACCCGACCTGTAGTATTGAGGAGATTCGAACCCATGACTTTTGATCTCCGAATAATCTCACTCCACCACTAAGTCATTCCCACCGGGACATCGGAATCAAGATAATTAATATCTACTAATGTCGTCATTAACGTTCTCAATATAGTTTTTCCAAAAATATTTTTTTAATTAAAATAAACAATTGGGGTTTGGGACGAATCTTCCCCTTTTCCCCTTCACATTTTTGGCCCAATATTTTTATTCAAGAAACAATTTCCCACTTGGATAGAAATTTCCTTCACTAATTGGTGGTGACCCACACCATTTTGAGTTTTCCACGAGTAGGGACGAAAATGAAAAAATGGAGTCCAACCATCACCACACGATATTTTTCCTTCCGGATTTCCAACTATCACTCACATACTGCTAATCTTTTACTCATTCTCTCTTGCATAACTATTTTTGGTTTAATTTCTGTTTTTCTAATTAATCGGATCCCATAATTTCCATATGGATGAGGCATTACTATTTTATGTTATTTATATCACTCTCAATGTCACGATTAGTTATAAATCAAGTTTAAAGTTAAAAAAAAATAAATAAAAAAAATTAGACAAAAAGCCTGCGAGCTTAGGTAGACACGAATAGGACTTCATATCTCAGGCCCCTACCTTGGCAGGCTTATCATCCTCCCCATCCTGCCAAAAGACGGGCTTTCCAAGCTCGTGGCCTGCCTCACCGGTCGATTTTGACAACTCTAATATACTTTTTGCTCTTCAAACATATTTTTTTATTAATAATTATAAATTTATTAAATATTCTTACTAAAAAATTAATGATGATAAAACAGAAGATAAAATAACATAACCAGCAGAGACGCGTTTTTCTTTTCCCGTGGTTTCCCCTACCGTCGACGACAACCTAGCGCCCAATCCTGACTGGATAGTGCAGCCTCATCTTGTCGCTCTCAAGAAAGTAAAATTGAATCTAGAAATCTATGCGGAAAAAAAAAAATTAGATATTTTTTTAAAATAATCGAAAAAATACATTTGTCTAAACATTCTTTACATGTTTCAAAATTTTTAGTTGAATGAAAGGTCTGAGTTTGATTTTTATTTTCGACACTTTGAAATTTAATTTTCTTTTTTATTTATTCTTCGTTATTTATTTATTTATTTATTTTTAATAATGATATTTTAAGTAAATTTATAATTAATAAAAAATGAGGTGTGAAGAGTATTAATTGTACTACAAATAGAATCGCCCATATATACATATAAATATATAATATCACGTGTGTGCATAATTGTCAGTTTGTTACTCGTAAGTTGTGAACATTCGATTTCTTAGTTTTGATAATATTCGTTTAATGTCAATGATTTAATTTAATATTTATTATTTAATGGAAGTATTATTTTGTCAATATTAGTCTTAATTTTTTATTATTTTTTTTCTTTGTTTTATTATCATTATTTTATACATTATAATAAAAAGGACTATGCAATATATTGTTCGAGAAAAAAATAATATAACTAAGATAAACATTGTATTTTGATGTCGATGGTAATCCGCAGCCGCTACTGAAGTGTATACTGGGTAAACCCTGTCCCTACCCCTGTCCCTGCGTAAAACCTGCAAACCACACTTGGCAGACACGTGCGCTCACACCTAATGGTGTTGGTGGTGGGATTCAAACTTGAGACATTTAACCTCAAGATAACGCCACTCCATCACTAGGCCATTCCCAAGGGACACGTAAACATTGTATTCTACTCCCTCCATTTCGTTTTGATCGTTGCTTCAACTTTTTTATTTTGTGTCAATATGTTTGTTGTTTTATATATTTTCACTCTCTCTCTCTCTCTCTCTCTCTCAATTTTAACCATATCCCAAACACTATTTTAAGAAAATATGAGTGAATAAAATTTTATGTCATATATGAGAGATCAATATATTCATCCATAAAATTAATTATTAATTCTAGATAAAAAAAATAAAACAACAATCAAAATGAAGCGAAGGAAGTATGTACACACGCGTGTGTGTGTGTGTGTATAAGTCTTGAGCATTCGATTTCTTTCTTTTTAAAATATTAATTTAATATCGTTGATTTTCTTTAGTATTTATTATGTAATAGGAAATATTATTTTATTAGTATTAGTCTTAATTTTTATTAATTTTCTTTTCTTTTTTACTTTATACATTATAACTAAGATAGACTATATATTATATATTATTCCAAAACAATATATTACATCACTAAAATAAACAATGTAGTGTATGTATATATATACATATATAATGTGTATGTAGAATTGTTACTCTCGAGCATTTAAATTGGTCGGTCCAGTGTATGTATATATATACATATAAACAATGTAGTGTATGTATATATATACACAAATATAATGTGTATGTAGAATTGTTACTCTGAAGACCGAATTCCTCAGCCGGTCCAGTCCGTCCGACAGATCAACCGAAAGGCCTTTGGTTCTTAGTATTTTAATATGTATTAGTAATTAGTAATAGATGTTAAAAAATTATGATTGTGTATTTGTGTATGGCCCATACGCAAACAATATCTAATATCCTTATTTTAATGACAATTGGATTAATCAAGAAATGCTAAAAAATTATAAGAGATTAAGAGAACACTAAGAACGGGAAAAAAAAAATTGATTGGCCATGATTATGAATATAAGCATATTGCTACTGCAAAGTATAAAAGAAGAGGAAATAAGGGGAAGCAGAATAAGTAATTAAACACTATCAAACATTAGAATGGTCATATCTTGCTAAAATAGGCAGCACAAGACAATGCACCAGCTTAAATCAAAAGGAAATATTGCAATACTCTATTGAAGACTCTCCACCGTTATTCATTATTGATTTTTCAATTAATTTTAGGTAATAGGTAAGGATAATTATTAAATGTGAAATAAATAAATAAATAAATATAAAATAGTATATATATATATATATATATATATAGTTTAATCGATCTTTCGATTGGTTCGGTCATAAATTCTCTAAGACCGAACCCACGGAACTTACAATTCGGTCCTATTAATCAAGACCGAAACCGAATTGTGCAATGTAAAACCTGACCGAATAAATTTTTTCAGTCGGTCCATTCGGTTGGTTCGGTTTTTACACAGTCCTACATATATAGATTATTTAGGGAAAAAAAATTTCCTAACAATCTTCCATTTGAGTTGCATATTATTCTGAAAGCAACTATATTAAAGAATAATTCATTAGTTGTGCAACTTTATGCTATTTCTTTTAGGCCACACCCTTAACAATCTAATCCATCTCACATACTAGCAATGGAACTACCGTGACATTCACCACATTATAAATCATGATTAAATCCTGATAATCATCATACTAAGATACTCAATGACATAATGAGATTAATCTATAAATGCAATGCAAAAACATCAAATATGGAAGAACTTAAGTGAATTCAAAATAAAATCAAAACTATCAATTTTATTCAGCAAAAAAGCTAAATAATCCAAAACCAAAGTATAACACGTAGAACATAAACTCCCACTGAACTAAAGTAACATCAGAAATAACACTAATATGAGTATCATACTCATAAAAGACCTTATGTGATACCCCGACCCTTTTTGCTAAATTATAAACTATAATTTTAGTAAATGGTTTTGAATTGATATTGTTTGAATATTAATCATGTGAGTATGGTTGTATTATGCCGTTGTTTTGTTGCAGGTTGTTCCACTCGAACCGATACGTCATAGCACACAGTGGTATTATACTGAGTATATATAATACAGTTTGAATTTTAAATACCAAATTCTCTCAAGGAGTTCTTCAAGCTTTGGGAGAGGATTCTCTTATCATCATCCATCAACTAAGGTAACTCTATACCTCTTCTTTTCGGTGATTAAACACCAATTTCATGTTAAATTGAACCTAGGATTTACATCCAAATTTGGGGTTTTTTTATTCTATTGATCTCCTTGCTTTGATATCTTGAGCATATGATTTATTTATATTATTGAAGCTATATGTGTTGATAAATTGAAAATCTTAGGGTTCATTGTTGCTAAAAATATGATTTTTGCCCTAATTTTCCCTTAATATGTTGTTAGTTGATTGAGGGTGTTGTGATGATTATATGGAGTTGATTTTCATGTATGTTAGAGCCCTAGGATGAAGGTTCTTGTATTTGAAATATTAGGTTTAAAGGATTTAAATTGAATCATGATCATGTGGTTTAAATGGGTGCACGTAACATGCTCGATTAAATGCTTTAAAGAGTTTTAATGTATATTTTGAGTCTAAAATCATGTTATGAGTTTGTATATCCATGATTGTATATATGGATATGTATGAAGACCTTAAAGCAAAGTATAGCATGTGTTTGGTCAAATTATGATTTAATTGAATAACTCGACATCTAAAATGAAAAAGGAAATTGATAGGTGCTTAGTGACGTATTCGGGTTTGAGGTGGACGACTTGTGCACGGCTAAGAAGTATCTCAAAGGTTGAGAAATTGTGAAAGTGTCTCGTAAGGTGGGGTTACTCTAAACTGTAAACACGTGTAAAGTTATAGTTATTGTTGTGCTTGATTGTATAAGTATGAAGGGTCTTCGGACCAGTTATATGAATGAGACCCTTTGGGGTAATACAGAGGTCCTTTGGGATCGACAAAGAGGTCCTACGGGATTGATATAGACTTGTTAATGTCCTCCCTGGGGGACAATAAGCCTGCGGGCATCCCTACAGGGCCAAATATGTTCATTAACAGGGGCATCATGATGTTTGGACCCTACGGGGTTGAGGCTAGTCTCCATAATGTAAAGAAATGTCCATATGTTATATTTTCACTTGTACAATTGGCTATAACTGTTTGTAGTGTTCCCCACTGAGTATGTTGTTAAATACTCACCTCATTCATTTAATAAATTTCAGGTTGAGGGGTTGAGGCTCGAGTAGGAGCGTTGTGAACACAAGAGAACCCCCACAAGCTTGTGTTTTCTTTTTATGCTTTTGAAATACTCATGATATTATTATAACATTGATCATTATTTTTGCTTTATGATCAATGATTATTGGGGATGGGAATAGCCCGATATTTTATAGGTACGCTATGTTAACTTGACATATTTTGTATACAAGTTAAAGGCGGGTCGTTTGACCTAGGAGCCTATGATGTTCCAATATATGTCGTTGAATTCCTATACTATGTTTGTTAATTTAGGGTGCTAGACGGGCGGGTTGTCTAAGACCTATGAGCCCGATAGGTTAGATGATTGTATGAATGATGTGGATGAGTTTATTCTATGCTTCCGTTAAATACTATGTTGTGTGACATGGTAGATTTCGATAGGTTGCATGTTATAATTGCGAAGAAAAATTTATATGGGATTTACGATGTCATACCATATTATGCTTTTTGACCTAAGCTTCCGCTCATTTTAATATAAGTGCATAAAATTAAGTAAGTAAATTGCATGTTAAGTGACATGGCCAAACGGAGTAGTTTGGGGCATTACACCTTATGTGTTAATGTTTTAGTTAGTGAACTTGCTTTGTTTCCATGTGTACTATAAAAAATTGTTCATTCTAAACTCTCTCCTTAACAATAAAAACTTAATATCGATAAACTTTGAGTCTGTGACACTTATGTTGTTCTTGGAGTGAAGTACGACTAATTTGATGTCTCAAAGTAAATGATGAACTTCATAGTCATGGTGGAAGAAACTACAAGAATCTATTTTATAGACTTCCCTACAATAGCTCTTTCAGCCAATGTAAACACATATCCCGAAATTGAGCATCTATTATCTTGACATTCATCAAAATTAGAATCAAAGAACTCAATGATCTCCACATTCTTTAATATCCAATGAGTGAGCATGCAATCCAAATTGGGGACATATCTCAAGATACTGAGTGTAACGCCTCAAACTACTCCGTTTGGCCACGTCACTTAACATACTATTAACGCTCCAAACTACTCCGTTTGGACACGCTACTTAACAAACAATTCATTTACATGCATTTGCGTTCTAAATAAATTGAGCGGAAGCTAAGGTCAAACTTGCATAATGTAGCATATCTTCACAATTCTGAATATAAATTTTTTCTTCACAATTATAACATGCAACCTATCGAAATCTACCCTGTCACACAACATAATATTTAATGGAAGCATAGAATCTATGTCATTCATTCAATCATCTAACCTATCGGTCATAGGTCTTAGACAACCCGCCCGTCTAGCACCCTAAATTAACAACCATACAATAGGAATTCAATGACATAAATATACACAACGTAGGCTCCTAGGTCAATCGACCCGCCATTAAAATATTAATCATAATGTATCGAGTTAAACATAGCATAACTACAAAAGATCGGGCTATTCCCATCCCCAATAAGCATTGATCATAAGATAAAAAGGATGATCAACATATTAATAATATCATGAGTATTCAAAAGCAAGCAAAATTAAACACAAGCTTGTGGGGGTCTCTTGTGTTCACAACGCTCCTACTCGAGCCTCGACTCCTCAACCTGAAATTCATTAAATGAATGTAGTGAGTATATACAACATACTCAGTGGGGAACACTGCAAACAGTTATAGCTAATTGCACAAATGAAAATATAACATATGGACTTTTCTTTTTCTTTGTGGAGACTAGTCTCAACCCCGCAGCGTCCAAACATCATGATGCCCCTGTTAATGAACATCTTACCCCTGTAGGGATGCCCGCAGACATACTACCCCCCAGGAAGGACATTAACAAGTCTATATCGATCCCGAAGGACCTCTGTATGGATGCCCGCAGACATACTACCCCTCTTTCTTTTCTCTTGGTCCGAAGACCCTTCATACTCATACAATCAAAGTACAACAATAACTATAACATTACACGTGTTCACAGTTTAGAGTAACCCCACCTTACGAGACGCTTTCTCAAACTCACAACCTTTGAAATTCTTCTTGGCCGTGCACAAGTCGTACTCCTCGAACCCCAATACGTCACCTAGCACCTTTTTAATCCTCTTTTCATTTTAGATGTCGAGTTATACAATTAATCCATAATTTTGATCAAACTCATGCTACACTTTGCTTTAAGGTCTTCGAACATATCCATATACACCATCATGGATACACAAACTCACAACATGATTTTGGACTCAAAATACACATTAAAACTATTTGAAGCATTTAATCGAGCACATTACGTGCACACATTTAAACCACATGATCATGACTCAAATTAAATCCTTTAAACCCCATATTTCACATACAAACACCTTCATCCTAGGGCTCTAACATACTTGAAAATCAACCCCAAACACCCATCACAACACCTCCAAACATTTATCAACATATCAAGGGAAATTAGGTCAAAAATCCAATCTTTAGCAACAATGAACATGGAGATTTCAATTTTAACAACACATATAGCTTCAATGGAGTGAATAAACCATATGTTTGAAATATCAAAGCAAGAAGATCAACAAATCGAAAATCCTCAAATTTGGATAACAAACCCTAGTTTCCAAAACAACAAGAAATGGGTGTTTAATCCTCAAGAAGAATAGGTTTACCTTAGTTGATGGATGATGATGGTGGATTACACTCCAAAAGTTGAAGAATTTTGAGAGAGAAATGAGGAGAAAATCGCCAAAGAACAGAGAAAATGAAAAGAAATGGCTAAGTGTTGTGTTTTAAAGAAATCCGGAAGCAAAGTCCCCGGACTCGCGCGACCGCGCAACCCCCGTGACCGCGCGGGTGTGCTCTCGGCCAAACTGCCCCCGCGAGCGCGCACAGGCTCCCGCGGCCGCGCACCTCCCCTGCGGGCGCGCGGCGTGCTCCTTTCAACCCCCTTTTCTCAATCGACTCCCGGACATTCCCAACTCCCTTTTCCTTTAAATTTTCAAAGCACTTTTAATACACACCGAAAAAGCAGAGGGGTGCTCTCGGCCAAACTGCCCCCGCGAGCGCGCACACCCCCGACCAGGTCAGCGTTGGGGTGATCAAGGTTTGGCAAACAAAATTCAAACGCAATAGCATTCATTCTTTAACACATAACTCGACAATTTAATACTTAAAATTTAAATTGTATTATACACTCAGTATAATACCACTGTATGCTAGGACGTATCGGTTCGAGTTGAACAACCTGCAATAAAAAATGGCATAATACAAACGTACTCATATGATTAATTAATATTCAAACAATATTAATTCAAAATCATTTACCAAAATTATAATTTATAATTTACCAAAAGGATCGGGGTATCACACTGAGTGCAACATTAATCTTCGTTTACGGACAAATAATTAATTACAGTGGCAATCTTGGTGTAATGATCAAGTACATATAATAAGTTATGTCAAACAAAAGTCTATATATGGACGGACTAATGTTCACATGAAAAATTTGAATAATTATCACATACTTATCATCATATGTGCGTTGTTAATTGGTCAAGCTGTGTCTTCATAATGGTCGAGCAAAGAACGCATAAATAACTTCACATAACACCTATGAAATCTTAATCTTAATATATTATATATGAAAGCAAAAAAGTATACCTAAAATAGTAACTCAAGTTTTCCCGCTCATTTACACTTGTCAGAAATGGAAATTTAATGTTTATTACATAATAAATAATAAATATATATAAATTGAAAATTCATTATTTATAAATCCGAAAATGTTGTTTTTATATATGGTTGTCAAATTCATGCAATCATTTTATATGATAAATTTATTATCAATCTATACATATAATCATATATATATATATATCACCTATAATTACATGTTGGTAATAATACCATTCTATAATTATTTTAATGATTAAACTTTGGTATAATTCTATAATATATTCCGTAAGCTAAGCTATCTATTGTACTAAGATACAATAATATCTATAATATAATATAACCAATCTATCATATATAATCATTAATATTAATACAATTTCCATACATAATCATTTATAATTACATTAATAATAAATATGTATATTCAAGCCGGTTAATTAGTCCATCAATCTATCACATAATCTTTTAATATATGTATAGTCAATTATTAATCAATTTTCTTATGTAATTATTGAAACTTTAATTGTGTATTTCTACAATTAAGAAAGACATTTTATATAAATTAACCCAAATTGCCTGTTACTATAACTAACCATATGCAAATAAATATACATACATACACGCGTATAAACCATATAAATATATAGAAAGATTGTAATCAATTTGTTAATTAATATTAGTTAATTATACGTTTCTCCCCCTCTCTCTATAATATATATAGAAATTACATAATTAGCTGAATTTAATATTAATTAAGCTTCTAGATTACGGTAAATTTGGATGAATTTAATTGAATTCCGCAGCTTCACTTTTATAGAATTGTTTGGTTAATGCATTTGTATAAATAGTTGTGTTGTAGTCTATCATTTTACCAAAGTTCTAATTGTCATTATGCTTTGTTTGTTTAAAATAAACAAATTATAAATTGTGATGCCCAAGCACTAGAATCATGGTACCTTTATCAGCCTTTCAATTGAGATTCTAATATTTGATTTTATTACTTTAATATTAAATACATTTTAAATTTATAATTTTAAATGTTATGAAATTTTGATATAAATATATAAAAATTGCAAACATTTCAATATTTATTTTCCATTTAATTATATATTAAATAAAATTTCAACAAATAAAACTTACATATTTTAATTTCTTAAACTAAATCTATACCACATTAAATAACCGATAAATATTATTTTGAATGAACAAACTATAAATTGTGAGGCCTAACAAACGAACCCAAACAACTTTCTCAATCTTTCGACTAAGATAAAGTGCAAGTATCGGATTTATTCAGTTTAATATTAATAGAGATAATTTCACTTTTGATCACATTAAA
This sequence comes from Perilla frutescens, assembly GCA_026008535.1. Taxonomy (NCBI): domain Eukaryota; kingdom Viridiplantae; phylum Streptophyta; class Magnoliopsida; order Lamiales; family Lamiaceae; genus Perilla; species Perilla frutescens. The sequence goes on along the minus strand of BRKX01000007.1, from coordinate 2,586,890 downwards.
ATAGGGTCAAAACACTTTTAGTCACACATTCTATTTTTTTTGGCCCCAAGGTTTATTTACTCGACATTTTTTGTCCAATTTTTTTTTAACTTTTTTGGCCCTAAAACTAACAATTTACCACACAACAATTCAGGAATATTCATTTTGGAACCAAAACATCACAAAATAAAATTTGGGACCACAAAAGTCAAGATAATAAAATTTAGACCAAAAATGTAAAGATTGAGATCGAAAGACGTGTAGAGAATGAAAATATGATTGAATGTTTTGTTGGAAAAATAAAATCAACTTGTCATATCAATATTATATTAGGCGATTACAACGCATATTATATAATGTTTTCAATTTTTGTGGTCCCAAATTTTATTTTTCAATTTTTTTTTGTTCCAAAATTAACATTCTCTGACAGTTGTGAGGTAAGTTCTTAGTTTTGAGACCAAAAAAGTCAAAAAAATAAAATTTGGGACAAAAAATATCGAGTAATAAACTTTGGAACCAAAAAAGTTAGATGGGGGACCGAAAAAACATTCATATTCTAATGGGACAAAAAGTGAAATTATCTCATATTAATATATTTTGTAATGTTATAGATTTTAATTAATTATATTAAAAATTCAAACAGTAAGTATTCAAATTCAAAAATTTAAATATATTTAACTTTTCAATTTTAATTGTTTAAAATATATTCTAAGCAAATATATTGTTGTCGGACAAACTTACAGGATTTAATCTTCTAATGAATTCAAATCTTTAAAGACAATGTACTTCACTTTTCTACTAAAAAAGGGTAAATTACATTTTTACATATTATACAACACAATTCAAATTTTTGAATTTTGTTCTTTAATATTAAGATATAATATATCAAACATAAAAATAGTCAATGTTTAATTTCACACTACGTATAGACCAAATAATATAATTTAATACATTCATACATGTGTGTAAGAAGACCTAAAATGATATGATGTCGAAGATGGAGTTTGAGGTGTTCTCTACAGATAAAAAAGATGATGATGAAACATTAATTAAATTGTAGCGCTACTCAATTGATGTCCTATGATATGATGTCAAAGATGGAGTTTAAGGTGTTCTGAGTCATTGATGTCCTATATATCTACTTCTCACAGTCAGTAGGATGGCGAATGTGTATATATAATAATTTTTTTAAAATGTGTTTGAATGTGTTGTGTCATTATCTTCTAATTTTTTTCTTATTTTGCCTAAAATTATAAAAAATTTCGATTATGTTTGGAATGAACTTCAGACGAACCAATTATGTTATTTGTTATACAGGGCACAATAAATGAAAAATGTAAATTTATTAATAGATATAGATTGTCTGTCAATATAATAGCAAATAAACTTGAATATTCTTTATACCTTTTATACTTATTTTTATTAATTATTTAAATCTAATTTAATTATTTTATTTATACAAATTATTTATTATAAATTATTCATATATCTCTCACCGTGCATCGCACGGGATGTAACACTAGTATATATAAAAGTAAATAGTTATACTTTAATTAGTAACCTAGCATTTCCCGCCAAAAACACTTACTACATTTAGTAAGTTGATTTTTATATGCTAATGTAATTGTATATTAATTAATCATTAATCATATAATATCATATATAATAATTTTATGTATCTATATTATATATATCAAATACCTTTAATTAATTAATTGGAAAGCATTATCTACAAATTCCGAAAAATGTCGATTTTATATATGATTGTCAAATGTCAAATTCATGCAATAATATAATATGAATATATGATAATCAATCTATATATATATATATATATATATATTATCTATAGTTACATTGATAATCATAATAATACCACTGTATAATTACTTTAATAATTAATCTATAATATTTATTCCCTAAGCTATCTATTACTAATACAATGTCTATAGTACAATATAATCAATCTATCATATAATATAATATCATTATATAGTTAGCGTTAATAATAATATAATTTCTATACATAATCAATTATGATTACATTAATAATAATAAATATGTACATTTTTGCTGGTTAAATATCTCAATCCTCCCATCCATCTATCATATAATCTTTTAACATATGTTTGATCAGTTAAATCAATTTTCGTGCGTAATATTATAGAAACCTTAATTGTGTCTTTCTATAATTAACCAAAACATTTTATATAAATTCATGCAAATTGAGATTTCAATTAATATGTTAATTAGTTAATTATATGTTTCTGTATTTACTATATAAAATTGATGATTGATAGTAATTGATAATTGATCCTTACTGCAATTATAAGTATGACAAATTACATAATTAATCTCATAAATTGAATATTATTAATTAAGTTTTTAGATTGTGGCAAAGTCGCATGAATTTATGCAAATTTCCGTAGCTTCACTTTTATATCATTTAGTTGAAATGTTTGTTCGATTATTGTATTGGTATAAATAATTGTATTGTAGTCTAATATTTTTTCTCAATAGGAATATTTAGAAAATTTGATCCCTATTTCAATTTGAATATTTTTTTCCGTTTTATATTTGTATACACTAATATAATTTTATTTTCTTATTTCTGTTGTATTTGTATTCACTAATATAATTTTGTTTTCTAATTGGCAGAATTTTTTTAACAGATACATGGTGAATTGGTGATGATTGTTGATTGGTTTTGATTACGTTTGTTCATGATCGTTTCACCGAATGTATGTTTTGCATATTTAATTTATTCTAATGTCTTTTGCGGGTTTATTACAAATAAGATATAAATACACACTCCATGACTCAATTTTTCCGTTTGGTGACATAAGTTGGTCCCTTATACCACCAGTTGGTTCCTCCATTTCAATACATGAATGAAGTTGAATCAAGATATGCAATTTTTCATGAATTTCAACTTCATAAATTTATGTTGTTGATTCAACAAGAATTTTATATTCGAAAATGCATGAGGAACCTAACAAGTCCATCAATTATATGTTGTGAACCTACTACGGGAATGGGATGAAGAAAGAGCTTAAATGGAAGGAGATACCTGTTTAGGAGGAACTAAGAGTGTTTGGGTTGTTTTAACTATTAGTCTATTTTATCAATTCCCTAAGTGGCCCATTTCCAGCTTTATGTAGCCCAATCCAATGTTAATTATTAGGTTTATTTTATGTGCTCCTAGTATTTTGTAAGGTATATATACCTATTTTACCTATGGAATGAGTAAGAAGAAAATTATCTAAATCTCCCTCTCAATCTGTTTTCTCTCTTCTCTCTCTATCTATCATTTCTCTCTCCAATTCCTCCAAGACGGGTATCTCCTTCCATTTAAGCTCCTTCTTCATCTCATTCCCATAGTAGGTTCACAACATTATATTAGGGAAGACGTTGAAGATATCGCAAGATCGAAATGGTATTTTGTTAACATACAATCCTTATTTTTTAGTTTGGTCATCAGATATTCCACTACTACATATTTGAAGTTCGATCATGTTAATCGAATCACATTATGAAATTTCATATGTATGCCTCATAAACTATTATTTTCAAATATGTATATATACAAAAACTATAACATAGTTGCATACCTCATTTTCCTTTATATATATATATATATATATATAACTTTCATATTATTTGTCTTGATATCCAATTTGAATCCATAAAAATTGAAATTGTTAATAAAATTCAGTCCTACTATTTTTTATCCGCATAATTCTGTATTTAATTATGTATTATGTGTGTGTGTATAAATAAATATCTTAGTGTATTTTCTTTAATACCAAAATATATTTCATTATAAACTCAATAACAAAAAAAAATAACTCCATTAATTACTTACATGATATGTCAAACACGCATAAATATTTTAATTGCAGTCGGTGTTATCAAAATATTCCAGCAAAATCTTTTTTTTTTTTTGCCCATGGAATACAATAATTTTATGTGTATATAGTTGGCTCATTCATTTTTAATAATGCAATAAATAAAAAATAAAAATCCTCATTTCCATCACATTATTTGTTGTTTCGAATTTGTAGTATTGTTCGATTCGATTCATTAGTTATTATTTAAATCGATCAATAACAAAATTATTATATAAATCTAACATAGAATTATATGTTAGATCTATTTTGGTACCATTATTTTTTAATAAAATTTTAAAAACTATCGAAATTTGATTTTAATATATATTTTTATTTTTTTGAAAATAATTAAATAACATAGAAATAATTACAAAATAATAATAAAATTATTTAACCTAATTTTCAAATTATTTTTTAAAATATGATAAAATAATATTATAAGACATGATGATGTGTAAATATATATCATATATTAATTTTTTTTTTGTTTAATGAGGAACTAAACCCATTTTTATTTTACGGGAATAACTAAATCCATGAAACTGAGTGGAATGACTACCCTCTTACTTTTGAAAATATCAATTCTTTTGAGAATGGTAATTTGTGATTCCAAAGCATAATCATAGATATGCGAATGGATATAAGAATGGTCATTCCATCCATTCCATTCCATCATACCAATCAACTTAATTATAACACTTAATTATAAATTCCCACATGTGTTCCTTAATATGTATTTGATTTTGAAATTCATTTTTAAAAAAAAAAAAACTAACATTTTCACCTCCATTTACTTCGGACTGTGTATAGATGTAGTGGCCATGTGGCTTGGCTCATTTTTCCTTATTTAATTGGTTGTTTACAAAAACAAAAACAATGTAATTTATTTATTTATTTATAATCATTTGTTCATTATCTTAAATCAAATTAAATATTTTATATCATATACAAAAGTCGTCGATTGCATAATACAAAATATTTTAATAAGTATTTTCCTCTAAAGCTGATTTTTTTTTTTTTTGGATTCATTTATCTTTTCATTAAAATTATAATATTTTGCTATTATTTCATGAAAAATTGGAATTTTTAAATATTATTTTCGTGTTCCCACTTCATTTCTCATTACTTGCTAGCTCGAAAAGTTATGTAATACGATAGAAATAAATAATATTTATTTAGAAAATTATTATTATTATTATTATAAACTTTTCGACATGAAATAAGATACAAAGTGAGATACCAATTTTCAACCAAATAACATCTCATACATGACCACGCATCGCGTGGGGGTAAAATTAGTTTAAATAAAGTCAATATCCACACACAAAGGTTGCAATTGCAACATAATACTTTGACTAATAAAATTGAATATTAATAGACCAATTAAGCAAAACATAACTATTGAAATATATTTAAAAATTTATTTAATTTTAACTCAATTTTACGACATTAACATGCATCCCCAATTCAAACGCATATTCACATTAAATTGAACAATCAAACATCAAATTCAAATAAGTTGGAAGCATCTCGAGACACCTAACATGGCATTAATATCAAGTCCATGGACAATAATATTAAATTGTAAGTGGCCATCCCTATGTAGTGATCAAATATTAACAATAAATCATATCAAATAATTAGTCTTCATATGGGCCAACATATTGGTCACGGGGACAACTTTATGATTGCCACACATTTATCACCACGGGTGCTTGTGTATTTCAGCTAAATATTCATCTTCATATGGCTGGATAAATACTTGCATGAATATACACTCACACAGTCATCCAATAATTTTCGTGAGATGCACCAAACAAATTCAAAAATAATTACCGAAGCATATATTTGAAAATAATACATGCATTCAGGTCCTCACGGGTATCCGCCTCTAATAGGACAGGTTTGGGGATAAAAAATTAGGTTGGGACCGAGTATAAATTTTAATACTCGGGGCGGGTTCGGGTATGAGTTCGGGAATAGATACCCAACCCGAATCCATCCCGATTTAATATAATTCATAATTATATGTTTAATAAATATAGATTTTAAAATTATAATTTATGCTTAAGCCTTTAATACTTTATTTTTCAATTTTAAAAAATAAAAAATTATATATTTAATAAATACAAATTTTCATTCTTGATTTTTCATTTTTTAAAAATAAACAATATATAACGGGTACCTGATGGGTATTCTTCCCCCTGTTGGGTAATCCCCACCCCTAATGTTTAAACAGGGATGAGGGCGGGTATGGGGTCAATTTAGTATGCAGGTATGGGAGTGCATGGGTGAGCAATACCCGACCCCGCCCGCCCCGTTTACATCCCTACTATTGTGTAATTGTCTGCAAACCACACATGAGAGATAAACTACACTTGAAAAATCAGGTGTGATGTGTGACAGGCTCACACTCATTGGTGTTGGTGGTGGTATTAAAACTGGAGATCTTTGACCACAAACTTACACCGATCCACAACTAAACCATTCCAAAACTGCACTGATTCCATTTAGGATATATATTTATATTTATTCAAAAAATAAATAAAAGAATACACTCTAATTTTAGGGGCTCACCAATTCTATTTCTATTTTAGAGTATGTAATTTTTGAGGAAAAAAATAAAAAATAAGGTTCGTGAGTGTCGGACAGTATTTGGACCCTTTTCAGTATGATGGGCCAAGTCGATATACCTAATGTATACAACACCTCATTTTATTTTTTAAATAGATGATAATTATATTTTTTTGTCACGTACTACTATGTTAATGGTACTGTTGTGTTTTTTAATTATATACGATTTCGTTAAAAAATACATGAATGTTATTTACATAACAGGAGGCGAAAAAATTGAAATCAAGATAATTAAAATCTACTAATATCGTCATTAACATTCTCAATATAGATTTTCCAAAAATATTTTTTTAATTTGGCCCAATATTTCTATTCAAGAAACGACTTCCCACTAATTGGTGGTGACCCACACCTTTTTTATTTTTCGACGACTAGCGAAAAAATGGAGTCAACACGCATATTTCTTCTGGATTTCCAACTATCTCTCAGCTACTCTTTTGCTGATTCTATCCTAGAATGAGAACTTGTTTCTCAAAGATATATATTAATTCCTCAAATCACAATATAATTCTAATTTGAAACAAATTAAAGGTAACATAAAAAGACATGGAAACACACAATACTATAATTCAATTAAATCTTGATCCCAATGACATCACATACGGAACCTTAGTCTCGACTATAATTATCATAAATATGCAAAAACAAAACATAGGAACACATAAAACACGTAAAATAATAATCACGCGCATAAAGGTTTCCCACCTTGACGTTGACTTCAATAATCCTTGACTTGAAGCTTATGATCTCAAATACGCGTCGGTCACCGTACAAAGGATTGGTGTGTTTGTGCTTCGTCTGCAGCGTGCATGTGCTCGCTTTCGTAAGAAAAAAGTACGATTTAACCAGTGGTTGGTGAAAATTAATGAACTTTTGATAACTAACATGTTAGAGAAATCTTTATCTTCTTAAAATTAAGGCAAAAACTCCTGTGCATCAGATGCATGGGTCGGCCCATGAGACGGACCCGCTCCGACCCGGGCCGACCCGCATCTGACCCGCGAAAAAAAATAAAAATAAAAAAATTCGCCACCCATAGTACCAATTCGTGTTTTTTTTTGTTTTTTAGGGTTTTTTTTTTTTTCTGTTTTTTGGGGGTGTTTTTAGGGGTTTATTTTATATTTTTGGGGGTTTTTTTAGGGGTTTATTTTGTATTTTTTAGGGTTTTTTTGGGGAGTGTTTTTAGGGGTTTATTTTATTTTTTAGGGTTTTTTGGGGGTGTTTTTAGGGGTTTATTTTCTGTTTTTTATTTTTTTATTGGGGGTGTTTTTAGGTTTTATTTTGTGTTTTTTATAATTTACTTGGGGAGATTTTTTAGGTATTTATATGTGTTTTTTTTAAGATAAAATAAAATGAAAAACAGAAAAAATAAAAAAGAAAAACAGAAAAAAGCAAAAAAAATGCAACAGAAAAAAAAAATAGAAAAACGCGGGTGCGTGTTGTACACGCGCCGCGCGTGGGCCTCGTCTCACGCTGTCTCACGGGGGAGGCTCTGCACAGGAGACCTCCCCTAAAATTAATGAATATCCAAATAAACTTTCACTAACTTTAGAAATCTGTGGTCTAATTAGTAGGTTTAATTTTGAGAAAAGCGTAACAAAAAATACGAATTTTGAACATTAAAGTTTGTACGTGCCTATTAATCATTTCTAAAAAATCCAAATTAAAAACCCAATATAAATTCTTATCACTACAAGATACACGTTTTAGCAATGGAATCTAGCGATGGTGTGTGATCCATTAATATTTTTGAAGTACATGATCAAATTCACCATTTACTAATTAATATTAACGTTAATTTAATTTATTTAATATTGCATGTAATTCTTTTATTTCTCTCTTTAATGCTAAGAGTTTAAATAAATTATATAACATTGGTACTAAGAATATTATTATTATTGAACATTTAAATATTTCTTAATTTTGATAAATAATTTTTGAGAAATTATTATTTTTCAATATCATTCATTTAATTTCATTATATATTTACCGATGATTGAATTAATGATTGAAATTTCCTTAACTAATTGGTGGTGACCCACACCTTTTTTGTTTTTGGACGACTAGCGAAGAAAATGAAAAAATGGAGTCAACTAATTAATTACAACCATACGATATTTTACCTCGCATACTACCTTTCACATTTTGGCCCACTTGGATGGGGGCAATCTGGTAATTTCCTTTTCGACGACCAGGGAAGAAAATGAAAAAATGGAGTCAACTAATTAATTACACATTATCTCAACCATTCTTGATCTTCACCACACGATATTATCATCTGGATTTCCAAATATCTCTCACACACTGCTACTCTTTGCTAGTTTGCTCATTCTCTCTTGCAAAACTATTTCTGGTTTGATTTCATTTTCATAACTAATTAATCAGATCCCATCATTTCCATATGGCTGAGGCATTACTTCAAGTTTTGATAGAGAAGTTGACTTCTCTAATCCAAAACGAGATCGGATTGATTTTGGGAGTGGAGAAGGAAATGAAGAAGCTGCAAAGCACTCTCACCACTATCCAGTCGGTGCTTGAAGATGCTGAATCCATACAATTTCGAAACAAGCCAATCCAGGATTGGTTGAGCAAGCTCAACGCCGCTGCCTTTGAGCTCGAGGATATATTAGATGAGTGTTCCACAGATCTCTCCATACTGGATCGTGGAGACATAAAATTGAAGTGCTTCAAGAAAACCTTTTCCCGTTACAAGATCGGAAGAAGCATGAAAGAAATGGCTGTGAGATTGGATGATCTTGCTTCAGAGCGTCGCGATTTCCATTTGCGTGAAATTGTTGCGCCTCCTTCAAGCAGCGTTGATTGCAGACGTGAGACGGGATCCATTCTGAATGAACCTGATCACGTGATCGGAAGGGATGAAGATAAAGATAACATTGTCGATATGTTGGTGAATCGAGTTTCAGAAAAGCAGCTCTATGTGATACCAATAATTGGTGTTGGAGGCCTTGGAAAAACAACGCTCGCCCAAATAGTCTTCAACGACCAAAGGGTAAGTCAGCATTTTGATACCAAATTATGGGTTTGCGTTTCTGATAATTTTGATTGCAAGATTTTGCTTGAGGCAATGATAGTATCTGCAACTGGACAAGCTTCGGGGTTGGTGCCGTTGGATGCATTACAATGCCGTCTTAGGGAGTTGTTGAGTCAGAAAAGATATTTGTTGATATTAGATGATTTGTGGAATCACAATCAAGAAGCTTGGGCTGAGTTAAAGAGTGTCTTGGCGTGTGGCTCTAAGGGTGCTTCAATTGTTGTCACCACACGTTTAGGAAAAGTAGCAGAAATAATGGGAACACTTCCATTTCATTCCTTGCAAGGGTTGTCAGAAGAGGATCTTTGGTCGTTGTTTAAGTTAAGGGCGTTTGGACGGGAGGAAGAGATTCATCATAAACTAGAAACAATAGGGAGGCAAATCGTGAAGAAGTGCGGTGGAGTTCCTTTGGCGGCTAAGGCTCTTGGAGGTCTTTTGCGGTTTAAGAGAAATGAAAATGAATGGATTCATGTGAGAGAAAGTGAATTATGGGATCTTGGGGAAGAGGAAGCTATAATTATGCCGGCCTTGAGATTGAGCTATCATCATCTCCCTTTAGAATTGAGACGGTGTTTTACATATTGTGCCGTCTTTCCAAAAGATTCTGTAATGGAGAAGCGAGAATTAATATTTCGTTGGATGGCTCATGGATGCATTTCATCAAATGGAGTACGAGAGGTGGAGGATATTGGTGATAAGATATGGAACGAGTTGGTTGTGAGATCCATTTTCGAACAAGTTAGTGGAGAAGGAATAGATACCACTTTCAAGATGCATGATCTGGTTCATGATCTGGCTCTCTCAATTATGGAGAATAAAGTTCAAGGGACTCAAATGAAAAGTAGTAACAAAGTACGGGAGGTGCATTTTGGGGAAGATTCTGGCGATTGTTGTTCAAGTATTTCACTTAAAGTGGAAAAGTTGAGTACCATAAACGACTATACTCGTTTGAGGATTCTGAAGTTAAATGACGATAGTGTAAAAAATCTGCCCATTGCAACAGGCAAATCGAAACATTTGCGGTACTTAGACTTATCAGAGTCTTATAACATTTGCAGTCTTCCTCGTACATTTTGCAGGCTCTGGAATTTGCAAATTTTGAATTTGAGCGGTTGCTTCAGACTCAAGAGTTTGCCCAAACACATAATATACATGACTAATCTCCGTCATATCATTTTAGAAGGATGTAGGGCGTTGAGTGATATGCCCTCTGAAATTGGGAAATTGGCTAATCTGAAGACATTGAGTATGTTTGTAGTAGGGCATGGAGTGGGGAATCAACTGGATCAACTAGAACTACTGAATCTCAGAGGGAGGCTCGAGATTAAGCACTTGGAGAGAACAAAGGAGCACGCGAATGCGAAAAAATCTAATCTGGTTGAGAAATATGACCTTCGTTACATTGGGAATTAGGGGAGAGTAGTGCTTCAGAGGAATCGGGAAAAATGGTGGATGAAAAGGTGATAGAAGCTCTGGAACCTCACCCAAATCTTGACACTTTGCGGATAGTTGGGTTCAGAGGTAGTCACCTTCCCCTTTGGATGACAAAGATGAAAAATTTGACTATTTTAAGTTTACGTGATTGCAGAAATTTGTTGCATCGGCGATCTACATCTGAAGTCCCTATCCTTAAGGGAACTTAAAGGGTTGGAGTATATCGTGGATCAGAATGAAATTCGAGTAGGGGCAACATTATTCCCATCACTGGTAGAGCTGAAATTGGAAGGTTTATGGAATCTGAAAGGGTTGGTAAAGAATGAAGTGGAAGGAGAAATGAAGATGTTCCAAAATCTCCAAGTGCTAACTATAGAGGATTGCAGCGCCAAAAGTATCTCCTCATTCTCTAAGCTGGCTAAGCTCGAAAATCTTACTAAACTTGTGTTGAATTTTGGTCTAGAGAGGAGGAGGCCATGCATTGAACATGAAGACGCATGGGAGGGCCTCAGTAACCTCAGGGAATTGTCCGTGTCTTGTGCAGGGGGGGATGAGTTGCCAGAGAGATGGTTTGGAGGCCTAAAATCTCTGAAAAAGTTGGAGATAAGATGTTGCGAAATAGGGAGGAGCGTTGTTGAGGGGTGGTTGCGGCACATTATAAGCTCTCTGGAGGAACTAAGAATAGTGAGTTGCTCTGAGTTGGATTCGCTGCCAGAGGAGATTACACACCTCCATCTCCAATGTCTATCACTATGGGGTCTTCCTAAACTCACTTCACTTCCGGAATGGTTGGGAAATCTTACGTCTCTCACCCAATTGGGCATCTATAGCTGCCCCAGGCTCACCTCACTCCCATCAACCATCCAAGGAATGTCAAATCTTCAATCTCTTATTATTGCGGATTGCCAACAACTCACCTCACTCCCATCAACCATCCAAGGAATGTCAAATCTTCAATCTCTTACTATTATGGGTTGCGAACAACTCACCTCACTCCCATCAACCATCCAAGGCATGTCAAATCTTCAAAGGCTTTGGATTCGGGATTGCCCAGAATTGGAAAAGCGATGCGAGAAAGAAAAGGGTGAGGACTGGCACAAGATTGCCCACATTCCCCATCTCTGGACTAATGGTAAGTTAATCTAATTGTTTTACTTTTTTCCTTTTTTATTACCATTTTCAGCGTTAGTGTGTTGTGTCATGTGTGCCACCTAAATAAAGTACTGCATTCTATCGCTGATTTGCTCGATTATATCAATTTTTATTACATCTTAATCTTTATCTAATTATCTTTATATATATAAAAACAGAAATATCTATATGTTAATTTAATTGCATATTATGTCTATTATATATTTATATATAATATACATCAATATACATATAATATAATATGATAAATATTTACATATACATGACCTATATAATTTCATAATTCTGAAAACTCTTTTATCAATTAGCCGATAATATAAATATCTATGTTTTGCCATCAATTAACCACCATTGTGCAATTATTAAATATGACCTATTATGCATTCAATATTTATGATTTTTTACCGCACCTACAATTCCTTCAGTTTCAATCATTATCAACACAATTTCGAATTTGCATTAATTTTTTTAGAGGTCGCCCTATGAGATGAAAATTAATGATTATAAATACTTGCTTGATGTATCATAATCTTTAACACTAAAATTTTGTGTATGTTAGTATTTTGCATTTCATGTTGTGATTCTAACATTTGAATAATTTATATATCCGAATTTTTTTTAAATTCTATTTTTATTTATTTTTTTACTACTTTGCTGCAAAGAAGTGCATGAAACATCCTAGTTTTATAAACCTACAATGCTATTAATTTTATAAAAACTAACATGTAAAATAATATACGAAAGAGAATTTAAGCATTTTTCTCAAATATACCAATAAACTTATACTTGAAAAACCTAATGATATAATTATAAACTTTTTAGAATGTATAATACTTAATCTTATTAATTAATTATTTTTAATTATTACATTGTGCATTGAAAAGTCGAGTCAAAGATTTTCAAAGTAAAGGTGGGGAATTTTATACGCGTGTGGTTATTTATTATCAAATATATATTGAACTTGTGATTTATTGTTCAACTGAGTATTTATGTGAAAGTGAAAGTAAAGGTGTGTCGGGGACTGTTCATAGGTCCGTGACCGTAAAAGTTGTTCTTGGGTTGCCCACCTTATATGTGTATATGCATATACTTGTTCAGGAAATTGTGAATAGGTTTCGAGGCCATAATAAGTTAGCTTTGGGCTGACTCCCCACTTTTCAAATCATTATTATTATACAGTAACAGTTGACATGACATGAATGTCTGAATATGAGTTGTTCGTTTAATATATTTTGGATAATGTATAATCTCCATTGAGTGTATTCGTTGTACTCATCCATTTATTACAATATTTCAGGTTGAGGAGGAGATGGATGTGGTTTGAGTCATATTTAAATATTTAAGTTACTAAACTCGTTTGACTATTAAACTTTAGTTGATATTTCTGTTGGATTGTGTATTTCTAACTTTAATTATGCTTAGATGCTTGAACTTGTTAACAACGCTTCCGCACTATGTTATTTGAATTATTATGTTATTTTCTTCTAAAAAGTTTATTATTGTATTATTAGGTTTTTAAAGTATAGATTTATTTGTATATTTGAGAAAAATGCTTAAAATTCTCTTTCGTATATTATTTTACATGTTAGTTTTATAAAATTAATAGCATTTTAGATTTATAAAACTAGGGTGTTTTGGTACATGCAGAAGGACTTCACGTGATTTTCAAATTTCGGTACTCTAATCTGATCAAAACCAATCAAAAGTTGGTGTATTTTAGGACAATTTAGTGTCCACGTAGATGTACACGTGGAAACGTCCGGCAGCCAGATCAGCTTTAGTTAATCAAAATTTGAAAATCATATGAAAAAACAAACAAGTGTTAAGTTCATGTTATTAAAATTACGTTTTTTAAAACATGAGAAAAAAAAAGCACCCCAAATTAAAATGATTAAAAAGAAAAAAGGAAAAAAAATCTGAAAAAAAGGGGTGGTGCTTGTACCTGTGCGTCCCTAAGTGTGCGCGCACAGGTACGTGGGTGCCTTGAGCTCATGAGCAAGCTCTACTGGGCTTAATTAGAAGTGAGTCTGGACATGATTTGAACTATTTTGGATGAATTTTAACTCAATTTAATCAGTCTAACAAATTATGAGGCGTTATTTTTATGAAGTAACAAATTTTAATTGCCTTTTGGCCGTAACTCTTTGAATCCATTAAAAAAAAAGGAAATGTATAACTAAACATTGTTTTTACCTAGAGACAATAGTGGAAATTTTAATGACTTAATTGCGAAACATATAATTTGAGAGAGAGAGAGAGAGGATTATTTTAGAGTAAATTTTATGAAATCACCAGTTCAATATATATACTCAATGGTTAAGATATTTCATAATGGTGATTAAATGCAATAATCATCACATACTAATTGCGTGAAAAATCGGAAGTCTTCCACCCAATTAAATTGAATGCTTTTGATTTTTGTTATTTCGGCATGCATGACTAGTGGCATTTGCATCTTTGAATTTGGATTTACATTTAATATCCTTGAAAGTATTGATACCATTGTTGACAAAAGATTAAAAATAATTCATTTTCTCATTTAGCATCATTGTGTCCTAATTAAATTTCGATATAATCATTGGACCGGATTAGTTGCCAGGTAGCACGGCCTCTTATGGATAATAAAATTATTTAGTAATATAAAATTATTATGATTTTTTAGATCTCTTACGACATCAATCCGTCATACGAATCTTATTTGACCTATGAAAGTAATTTGTTTCATCTGGACAGTCAAGATTCATTTGAAAGCAAAAATACATAGTTTTCATATCTCACTGGATTTCATAAGGGTAAAATAATAATAACAATACCTCCATAATTCTAAATCATGATATTTAGGGTTAATGATATCGTGAAAAATATGAAAACCACTACACCACAAAAATTGGTTATAATAATCTGAAGCTTCCTCAACTCCCTAGATCGAGAACTACATAATGAAAAATATATAGAAATTCATTCATCGAACACAATCTCAGAAACGGGCTCCATCATTTGCATAACAATCTTCTCCAACCGAAGAACTTAAAAAATAAATGAATAAGTAACTTGGATTGATTTCTAGTTATTACATTGAATTCTCATTTGAACTTTCATGTGTGTGTCTGTGTTTGATTCACTCTTATAAAATATACTACTTCTAGAATATTTCATTCTTGTTTTCTGAATTATGATTGTGTTTGTCACAATATTTTGTCTTTTATTCGTCGGTGTTTTTCAATATTGCTTTAGTCCATATTAGCTAACCTAGTTTTCTTTTTACGTATTTTCTAGAAGATATATAACTAGATCATTTCCCTTCAAATACTTCTTATGCTAATATTATTATTTGTATGATATATATATATATATATATATAACTAGTATTCCTCATGTGCATTGCGCCCCTCCGTTTCCAATTGAATGTCATTTTGGATGAATACACATAGATTAATAAATTAATTGAGCTACCTAATACACCCTTGTATGAATACATTAAATGAGTTAAATATAGATATATGATGTATTAAATGAGAGTAAATGTGTGAAAAATATGAATTTTCTGTCTCAAATTTATAGAATGACACTTATTCATAAACGGAGGGAATATGATATTATTTGGTTTAAAATTGGTATCCGATCCCTTAGTGTCTCATTTAATGTATGATTTTTTTTGGTAATAATAATTCATTTTAAATATAATGAGATTTGTTTCATTGAATAAAATTTCTAAACAAGAAATGATAACATTATATCTAATGTTAGTTCCATAAAAAATATGAATCGAAAAATATGAATCTAAAAAATAAGAGTACAGATTAATTATAAAGATGCGGAATCCCATGAAATTGCCAAAAAAATGTCGTTTTGTGTTATATATTATATTTATGTGACACCAAAATCTTAATATATTAATTTTATACGACACAATATACGAAATTCAATATATAAAATTTTGAACTATTTTTGGATTAAATACTACTTTTGAAACTATTTTTTGACCATTTGGACTCATTAATGATAGGAATTAGAACTTAAAGTTATACTAATAAATACAGTAAAAAAAAGCAATTTTGGTTAACAAAAGTGCCGCATGTACTTATGAATTTGTTTACTCTATTAATTGTCTTGTAAATTTCTTAAAATATGTTTTTTTATATATGTATTAATTTTAATTATATGATCATTAACAATTATTTATAGCAAAATAATTATTTTATTTTTTATGTTATTAGATATTAATACTCGATAGTATTAATGTTGGCCTAAATTTCAAAGATATGGAAAATATGTACCAACCATAATGTAGTGAACCCGAAAGTTTCTGGCATTTTTCTTTTGATATTTTCTATAATTATCGGAGAAGATTAACACATAAAGTTTGTATCTTGGTGGTAGAAATGGGAGGAGTTTGAGAAGAATGTAGGGAGAGAAATAGCGAGAATAAGGAGGAAGGAAACTCGAATATTTTTCTGCTTAGATATTTCATGAAATTACAAGGTATTTATACATTACATCATATAGATAAAAATAAACTTTAAGGTACTAATGGGCCTCACTAATAAGATATTGGGCCACTTTTGAAAAAGGTAGCCATTTAATTAAATAAAAGAACAAAGCCTGCTTCCACAAACCCATCAACAATTAAATTCCCCTCAAATATTATATTGATCGGTATTGGAAATAAACCCAAAAATTGAATCTTCAACTTAGTCTCCTTCTTCGCAGCAATTTCTTCCCCAAATCCATCTTCTTCTTCAATTCCCAGAATGAAGTATTTCTAAAAATTCAATCTTGCATCAACACTCTCATTCTCTACTCCAATCTCCAGCCCATTCTTCTCTTCCGATTTCTGCTATTTTCCACTCCAATTGTTGTGTTCACAACGTATAATTAGCAAGGTTTCCGTAAATGAATAAAATTACAATATTAATTTTGAAAAAAAAAATCTAAAAAATTCTTGAATTATGAATACACGTGTCTACGATTGTATTACATGGTTATTATATAATTTTCAAAGACATATAGTAATATTTAGCAATTGAAATGATTCGTGAATTGATTTAACTTAACAAATGTCCAGTTGTGTACAAAGAGGAACAATTGCTCCAATTTTGAAAGTATATTATGAAATATAAGTACAGGTTTAAATCGATCATTTAACTACTATTATATATGAGGATTTAGGTTATGAAGTAGTTCTTTCGTTCAAATTGATGCCATATTATTTTTGTTGGAAAATTGGATGTAATAAATTGAGTCATGATTCATTTTATTCCGATTGTTGATGACCAAGTTATTTAATTTTAGAGAAATTAAATAGCATGCGATTGTTCTATATTTGTAGTAGATAATCGTGGTATTTTTATTTTCTCAAATTCAATTTTCGGTGAGTGAGAAATTAATTATTGAAATCGATCACACAATTGACATTTATGATATGTGGGAAAATGTGTTTTAAGCACATTTAATCCCATATTGATTTCTTTAACCTAGTTAAGAAGTGTATTTAATTATATTAACACTTACGTGTAATATCTAAAGTGCACAAGGATGTGGGCCATGAGCCCACACGCGCGTACCCGCCCGTACACGTGTCCTAGCTCATCCTCGTCCTCAGACTTGGGCTTGGACTTTGGGCATATGTGGGCTTTCGGAGCCTAGCCGTGTAGCATTACTGGTGGAGTTAGTGGGTTGGAGTCAATGTGCAGCATTGCCGGTGGAGTTAGTGGGACTCCATGGAGTAGTAAAGGCTAGTAACTCCGAGTAGTAAAGGCTAGTAACTCCTGGAGGTTACACACCTAGGATTGTTGGTGGAGTTAGCATGAGGATTGTTGGTGGAGTTAGTAGTGGGCTGGAGTCAATGTGCAGCATTGCTGGTGGAGCCTGAGGATTGTTGGTGGAGTTAGTGGGTTGGAGCATTGCTGGTGGAGCCTGAGGATTGTTGGTGGAGTTAGTGGGTTGGAGTCGTAATTGTTGTAACTCCTTGAGGAGTCAATGTGCAGCATTGATGGAGTGGTGTAACCGACACCTGGTCTCAATGCTAGAATAGTGGAGGTTGGTAACTCTTGGAGGTTACACATCCTGAGAATACATAGCTGATTTGAATGCACTCAAACCCTAATTGTTGATCCCCACCTGAACCCGGAGAGCCCTATATGTAGGGCATCTAGAGCATGCTAGTATACAGAAAAATGAGTATATTACATCCCCGCCTGAACCTGGAGAGTCCTATATATGGACATCCCAGAGCATGTTAGCATATAGAAAAACGAGTACATTACATCATATAGTATATCTAGTGTCCGGTCCCAGTCTCTGCACTATCTAGTTCGTCGGAGCCTTGCCAGTGTTGTGGTGCTACTACCGAAAGGACGAAGTTGTTTCAAACCGTGAGCACTAGTCGGGGCGTATTTGTCTTGCGGAGAGAGGTCCCTTCAACTCGGCTTGTCAGAATTCTACTAATTTGAGTTTCCAGTTTGTTTGCTAAGTTTAGCAATTAAATTTAGTTTTTTATATTTGTTGTTTTCTGCTCATTTCTTTTCTTTGTACTTCAGATTGCTTGTAATCCAAAAGCAGCACTATAATTGTTTACAAAATTTTTCAAATGTATCAAAATGATATATACTTCTGTTAATCCCTTAACAAAAGAATATTGACATCTGGTACTATCATCCGTTAAAGCACACTCGTCAATACACACTTTTCTCACATATTCAGATCGTTATACACACTGTTTACGCACATTTGGATCAAACACGTAATGTTTATCAGAAAAGAGAAGAAATGACAAGAAGATATAAATAAAGACAAACAATTAAGTTAATTCTTGAAAAATATAATTTATTCCAAACTAAGCTTAAGTATTTGTAAAAGGTTAAATGACGGCAACGACGGAAAGTTTTTTCTCATCAGAGGTGGAGAAATCTCAGCTTCTAGCTTTCTAAGAGATGGAGATATCTCTATAGGCAGCGATGCTTATATACATTTGAGCTCTCTTGGAGAATCAGAGGTGGGCCTAACTCGCCCTCGATATTTGGGGGGCATGCCCTCACGTAACGTGGAATTATATTAACATCGCAACGGCGATCTAGGTTTGACTCTAATACCATATTAGAAATGCATATTGGGTTCACAAAATCGACTTGTAAGGAGATGGCTACCCTCAACATCATGTGGGTCAATTTTAATAAAATCTAATGTGTTCAATTCAATTGTGTGTAAAAAAATATATAAAAAAATAAATGTTCATCTGCAATAAATTTGATTTATAAACATAATTAATAAAAGATTATGTTGTACACTTACAATTACTCATTGTAGCACTATATATACAATATGAGAGTTTTATCATTACATTTTACATTATATTATTGTTGATATACATCATGTGTATTGAATACTACATTAATATCTTATATGATATTATAAAGTATACATATGACATAACATGTTTAGTGAAGTGATATAATAGGAGAATGTAATAAAGAGACGTACATAACTAAGTTATCTATATATATATATATATATATATATATATAGAGAGAGAGAGAGAGAGAGAGAGATCTATAAGTTAAAGTTGAAAATTTTTAGCCAGAGTTTGGGAATTGTTTTAATTTATATGTTAGTTATAAGTTCGTGTGTGTAATTAATCTCGGCAGTTAGAAAACTAGTTTTTAATGCGTTAGGTTTTGGCTGACAAAAATATGTTACAATTTTACATTTAAAAAATTATATTTTTGGCACAGTTTTGCATATATATACACAAATGTATGAGGGTTTTTACTCGTGCATCACTGAAAAATCATGCAGATACACGAATATATGAGAATTTTCACTCATCTACCAATTTAAAATTGAATGCGCGCATGAGTTGTTGAACTCTATTGTCGATTTGTGCCCCAATATAAAAATAATTTATTGTGCGTCTAATTCCCCAATTCACAAGTCAGTTGTCACAAACTGTGCATGGGGTCACTCAAGTGACAAATCCTTTGGATTACATAGAACACAAAGCTTAAAGGAAAACACCCGGTCCTTGTTTGTTTTCATTTCCAACTTCAATTTCAACTTTTCACATCTAGTTCAATTTACGAGGTGTATTGATTTTTGAAAAAATATAATGATTTTATTATGATGAATGATTTAATGTTTAGATAGGTTTGGAAAATGGAAATGTGTTTCATGTTTTCAATTTGAATTTGTGGTTGAGATAAAAAGATAAATATTTGTGTGGTTATGATGAATTAATGAATATTTGAATAATGGGTCCATTTAATTGAATAGATTATAAAGAATTGGAAAAAATGAAAATTGAAATTGAAAATGAGTAAAACAAACATATTTTGAATGTTTTGAATAGTAAAAGTAGAAAATTTCAATTCGAAAATAGAAACAAACAAGGCCTGACAGTTTCCTTCAAGTCTTTCGAGTTCAAGCAACATAATCTTACAGATTCACAACAAATAACAAAGAACAAGAAATCAAATACGAAAAGGCAGGGGAAACACCTGGAATAATCAACAAGAATTAAACCCTATTTGCGACCATACAACAAATCTAAAACGCACAAGTCAGAGAAAAATTAAACACATGAGGCATGTTTCAGAAACCCAATCCTATTCTCCGACCATGGAGCATATCTAGAAAGCACACAAACCCTAGATCTAAGAGTTCAAGGCAATACCAGATCGGCACCTTAGGTGAGGGGAACACCGTCTTACCCTTATGCTTTGTCCACGCAGCTGCTGCCGGCGAACGGGGGCGGAGGGGAGATCTTACACGCGGCTCTCTATACCACTATTGGCTATCTAGATTTCTCTCGATGTACATATCTATTATATCAAACAATGATACAATGTTCTCGACTTTTTTAGTACCCCAAACTTACCACCCCAACAACGGCGGTTAAGTGAGTTGTTAGTTTTGGAACAAAAAACAGTAATATATAAGATCAAAAATAACACATAGAAGATCCCATTTTGTCTAAATATATCAAATAATTAATGATAATTAATGGCAGTTTCCTATCCCAACTAATCAAATTAAAATAATTATAAATCATGTCATGGTGGGGATGGTCTAATGGCACATGAAATTTCATGTTACACTCTTTGTGTTACGCCCAGTGTTACATTTTCAAATTACGAGTTTTTCTTGTACTTTTTTTCTTCAATTTTATTTTTATGTGATTTAGTTTAACTTTGTGATTATTTTTAGGGTTCACCCCACCCAATTAGGGTTTATAATTATTTTTTAATATTTAATTTTTTATTTTCAATTAATAATTCATTATTATGGTTGATTTTTTCAAAATTATATTTTATAATTTTTTTAATTCATTTTTTTGTTGATAAATGTTGATTATGGTTATTTATTTTATAATTAATTTTTATTTTATAATAAATATTATTAAAATCATAAATTTAATGATGAAACAAGGAGTGAAACACGAAATAGTGTTACAGGAAATTTCAACCCGTCTAATGGTGGAGTGAGGTTGCTTAGAGACCAAAAGTCACGAGTTCGAATCTCTTCAATACCATCAGATCGGGTGTGTGAGTAACATATATATATATATATATATATATGTGTGTGTGTATACATATAAAATTATAAATCATATTATCAAAATTGATTTTTGATAGTTACCAAAGGTATCAACTTAATAAAATCGGATAAAATAAAATGAGATTTTCTTCATGTTAATTACCTAATTAACAAGATGTGGGATCACCTAATTAATCACATGGGGTTATACTTCTCCCATTATAAATAGGTGTCGTCCCATACTTATAGTAATCATTCTCCCTTCAATTGTCTTATAATTATATTCATTCACTTAATTACACTATAATTTATAGATATGAAATCATCAAAAATTGGATGTGTTTTGCCATGGTGTTGATCCTGATTATTTTTTCTGGTTATTCAGCTGAAGCTATTTCTGAAAAATGTGTCAAAACCTGCGTGGCCAAATGCAACAGATTTAGGACTGAAAATTGTTTACGTGATTGTCGCATTCGCTGCAAAGCCGGCGGTGAGGCTGCGGCGGCGACCACTAGCTTCACGACGGTTGAAGGCTGAGAGATCAACACTACATGCATGGAGTAAATGAGTGATGGATTTATTATTGGTCTGATACTACTAGAAAATATGCCTATCGCTACATGAATCGTAAGGCATTTAATAGTGGATGTCATTATAAGCATCAATCGAGACATTGACTTAACACTACAATAGCATCACTGCCCTATCAAATATGTGCCCCTAATATAACCCAATTACTACACCGTACCAAATGTGGCGATAGTTATTGAAAAAAATTGCTAGAAAATGAAGCCTAGAAGGCTAGAACCAAACATGCCCATTCATTTTAATAATAATAATAATAATAATAATAATAATAATAATAATAATAATAATAATAATTCCTATTAAATTGCTACCACAAATCAAATTCCTTAGAATTAGAATAAGTTTGACGAGATCAACGCCTATAATAAGTTCTAAATTCAAATTAATATATTAGCTTCAAATTAAAGTATAACAGATTTTAGAAAAAAGAAAAGAGATGGTACAAAAAGAAAAGGGAAACATATATATTAAAAGAATCTAAATAAATTCTACTTAGAAATTCTGTTAGAGAATTTTCAATTTCCCTGTTGCCTAACTATATCCGGTTGCAAGACCCATGACCTTGGAATTATCTCTTGCACCCAGAATCAAAATTCAAGCAATAATATTTCTCCACTATTGGTGAATTTTCCATACTTCACCAACACACTTTTCATAACATATATAATTCTTTTTAAAAGATTTGATCTTCTACTCGAGTGGTAGCCATCAAGGATCAATACTCAATTGGTTATTGGCTCTCAATCAATTGAGCAATTGAGGGAGGTTTTCTAATAGAGAATTTCAGGTACATTGCTCTATTTGTTATCTCATTTTAACCTCGCTGGAATTACAAAGGAAGTACAGAAAGGTAGAAGTGTAGAGGAACAAACAATTACAATATTTAACTGAATTGAAATAAAGTAAAGAACCGATGTGCAGATTCTGGTTCCGGCAAGCCGAGTCGAGGGGACCTCTCTCCGCAAGACAAATACACCTCGGCTAGTGCTCACGGTTCGGCGGTTGTCTTTCAAAGATGAAACGGCTTCGTCCTTCCGGCAGTAGCACCACAAGTCCGACAAGGCTCCGGCGAACTAGATAGTGTAGAGAACTGAGAGGCTGTAGACTCGAAGAGAACTTTGTATGCAAGCAATATGATTGTGCAGAATGTAGCATTTGGATCCATGCAGGATGTCCTATTTATAGGCACATCTCCACTGCAGGGGACAGCTAGGGTTTGAGGGCATTCAAACCTGGTGTTGTAACCCCCCTGGAGTTATAGCTCTGCCATTAAGCCCTCCAGGAGTTACCTTCTACAGATCCCGACAGGTGTCCCTTGTCGGCTCAGATCCCGACACGTGTCCAGGGCAGCTGCAGAATTTGACTCCCGACAGGAGTTTGAAGGCTATTAACTCATGGGAGTTACACCCTTCAAGCTGGACATGCACCATGTGCACCCACGACCCGGTCCACAGCCGTTATAGACCCGGATAGTCGATCCGCTGACCCGCTCCACGACCCGACTGTTTCGGTACCGTAAAACTGATACGGCTAAGCCCCGGAAGCCCACATACGCCCAAAGTCCACCCAAAGTCCAATTGCTAAGATCCAAGTCCGAGGACGAGACGAGACGAGACGAGCCGGGCAAGGGCAAGGGCACGGGCACCGGGCACCGGGCACGGGCACGGGCTCGGGCACGGGCACGGGCACGGGCTCGGGCACGGGCACGGGCGGGCGCGCGCGTGTGTGCGCGTGTGGGCTCATGGCCCACATCCTTGTGCACTTGATTAATCCACTTAAGTGTTAATACACTTAAATACACTTCTTAATTTGATTAAGAAATCAATGTGGGATTATTTAATGTGTCTTAAACACATTATCCCACACACCATAAATGCCCAATCGTGTGACCAACTTTAACCATTTATTTCTCACTCACCGAAAATCGGATTTGAGCAAATAAAAATAATACGATTATCTACTCACGACATAGAGCAATCATACGGTATTTAATTCCTCCAAAATTAAATATCCTGGTCACGAAAAATCGGATAAAATGAGTCACACTCACTTTATTAAATCCTATTTTCCAACAATCCCCCACATGAGTGGAAATAGTGCATGCATGTATGCAGACAAGCAGCCCAGTTATCTTAGAAACACAACTGCACTAGGATAGGTAGCTTGTGACTTTGAACCTTCCATCTTCCAACACTATCGAGTATACCGGCTGTTTAGTGGACATGATGCCTTGAACTATACATCCTTAGTGTATACCGAGACAATAGTATTGAAAACAGCTGTATATCAAACATTATCTGTTCTCACGTTTGTGTCCTTTTCAGGCCATGGACAACCTCTTTGAGTTCATAAGTATCTCTTTAGAAGCGGCCCCACTTCTCACTTATATAGGTGATCTCCTCTTCCGAGTATCCTGCCATACTCAACCTCATTAGGTTTAGGAATCATTAAAAGTCATATGACTTATCCTCACCACATTGACAGGTGTGCACTTGGTTTGCCCACAGGGAAATGTACACTTATAATTTTCCAAGTGCTACCAAACTGAATATTTATAGCTTAGTTTTCCCATTGAACTAAGTTCTTGGGATCTTCAGTCATCATGGTTGGGTTACCACTACAAGCATTCTTAGAGTGTGGATTTCAAACCCATTCCCTCTAGCAACTTAGCCATTTGATCTCGGTTTAACCCTTTGGTTAGCGGATCCGCTAGATTATCTATTGACTTCACATAGTCAACGGAGATAATCCCACTTGAGATCATATGCCTCACAGTATTATGCCTCCGACGTATGTGTCGAGACTTACCATTGTACATAGCATTGTGTGCCCTTCCGATAGCCGCTTGACTATCACAGTGAATCATCACTGACGACACTGGTTTTTTCCAGCATGGAATGTCTTCTAGAAAGTTGCGAAGCCATTCAGCTTCTTCACACGCTTTATCCAAAGCGATAAACTCAGATTCCATGGTAGAACGGGCTATACAAGTCTGTTTCGTGGATTTCCATGACACTGCTCCACCTCCGATAGTGAAAACAAATCCACTAGTCGAAAATGAGTCTTTTGTGTCTGATATCCAATTCGCATCACTGTACCCTTCAAGTACAGGAGGAAACCTTGTATACTGCAGCCCGAAGTTCAAAGTATACTTCAAGTATCTTAGAACTCGTACTAGAGCTTTCCAATGTTCTTTGCTTGGATTGCTCGTGTACCGACTCAACTTGTTCACAGAACATGCAAGATCAGGTCTAGTGCAGTTAGTGATGTACATCAAACTCCTAATGACCCTTGCATATTCTTCTTGAGCTACCGGTTCTCCTCGGTTTTTGCTCAAGTGTACATTGAGTTCCAACGGGGTCTTAGCCGGCGGACTATCAAAAGCGTTGAATTTCTTAAGCACTTTCTCTATGTAATGAGATTGTGTTAAGACAATTCCACCACTTGTCCGTACTATCTTGATCCCTAAAATCACATCGACTAAGCCCATATCTTTCATGTCGAAGTTTCGTTTCAACATTTGTTTCGTTTCAACAATCACTTGGTGTCCACTGCCCATGATTAACATGTCGTCTACATAGAGACAGACTATGACATAGCCATTAGAACTGCTCTTTATATACACACATTTATCACACTCATTGATTTTGAAACCATTTGATAACATCACGTTATCAAACTTCAGGTGCCACTGAATAGGTGCTTGTTTCAGACCGTACAACGATCTAACAAGCTTACACACCTTTCGTTCTTGCCCTGGTGCAACAAACCCTTCAGGTTGTTCCATGTATATTTCATCCTCCAACTCACCATTCAGAAACGCAGTTTTTACATCCATCTGATGAATTTCAAGATTGTGCAAAGCAGCAATCGCTAAAAGCACCCGAATAGATGTAATCCTTGTTACTGGTGAGTATGTATCGAAGAAATCATACCCCTCTTTTTGTTTAAAGCCTTTGGCAACCAAACGAGCTTTATACTTGTCAACAGAACCATCTGCCTTATATTTTCGTTTTAGGATCCATTTGCATCCTAACGGCTTACACCCACTTGGGAGATCTGTCAACTCCCAAGTGTGATTTTGCATGATGGAATCAATTTCACTGTTGATAGCTTCTTTCCAGAACGCAGCATCTGGACTAGATAGAGCTTCTTTCAAAGACTTTGGCTCATCATCTAGCATATAGGTGATGAAATCTGGACCAAAGGTCTTAGCCGTCCTAGCTCGCTTACTACGTCTCGGTTCTTCATCCACAGGATCAGAACTAGTAGTATCTTCAGAGGTTCGTTTCTCAGAACTACCTTCTGTCTTATCCTTATTCTTACAAGGATAGACATTCTCGAAGAATATAGCATTCCTCGACTCCATCATCGTTCCTTCAGTCAACTCCGGAATCTCCGATTTATGAATAAGAAAATGATATGCACTACTATTAAGTGCATACCCGACAAAGATACAATCAACCGTTTTAGGGCCGATTCTAACTTGTTTAGGAAGTGGCACTTCAACCTTAGCCAAACACCCCCACACTTTGAGGTATTTATAAGACGGCGTGCGTCCTTTCCACAACTCGTAAGGCGTCACATCCTTACCCTTAAGTGGAATTTTGTTCAGGATATAGTTGGCTGTCAACACAGCTTCCCCCCACAAGTTCTGTGGTAATCCCGAACTTATCAACAAAGCATTCATCATCTCCTTAAGAGTTCGGTTTTTGCGTTCAGCAACACCATTAGACTGTGGTGAATACGGTGCCGTAGTTTGATGAATTATACCCGCCTCTGCGCATAACTCTTCAAACGGGGCAACATACTCTCCACCTCTATCACTTCGAATTGCTTTAATTCGACTGCTTAGTTGATTTTCGGCTTCATTTTTGAAGTTCTTAAAAGCTTCAATCGCCTCATCTTTACTTCTTAAAAGATAAAGATAATAATATTTTGTGCAATCGTCAATAAAAGTAATAAAGTACTTTTTACCGCCTCTAGTTTGCACAAACTTTAAATCACACACGTCTGTGTGAATTAACTCTAGAGGTTTAGTGCTCCGTTCAACCGATTGAAATGGTAACTTAGCCAATTTAGCTTCAACACAAACTTCACATTTGTTTTGTGTATTAAATTGGTTCACTTTTAGCAAATCTAAATTTACTAAGCGTTTTATAGCATTTAGATTAACGTGTCCTAATCTACAATGCCATAAATCCGAGCACTCAACAAGCAAGTAAACAGAAGAAGCAATTTTATTAGCATTTTCTTTTGCCACACGGTGCATCGCCATTACATTCATTTTGAAAAGTCCATTGGCGAGATAGCCCCGACCAAGGAACCTTCCGTACTTGCTCAAAATAAACTTTTCAGACTCAAACACTAGTCTAAAACCATGATTGACTAACAGCGAGCCTGAAACCAGATTCTTGCGGATGTCCGGAACATGCAGCACATCCTTCAAAGTCAGCTCTTGGCCTGAAGTCAGCTTCAAAACCACGTTGCCCACACCAACCACTTCAGACGAGGCTTGGTTCCCCATGTGCAACTTTCTACCTTCAACAGCTTTGTAGGTAGCAAACGAGCTCTTGTCCGAGCAAACGTGACAAGTAGCCCCAGTGTCGACGAACCACTCTCTCGGGTTGTCCACGTGATTGGCCTTGAACACAACGGCAGCCAAATCATCGTCATCCCAATCATCTTGTCGGGCCTTGCCTTTGCCTTTGTTGTTATGTTCCGCCAAATGCGCACCATAGTTAGTACGTTTCTTCTTTGGAGCCGTGCAATGTTTGGACATGTGCCCCGGCTTGTCACAATTGAAGCAATTGCCGTTGAACTTCGTCATTGGCTTCTTCCCTTTGTCAACTTGACCCGGGCGCTTCCTTTTGTTGCTATTTGATGGTCCACCACGTTCCATCAAATTAGCCTTAGCCTCGATCGGGACTCGTGGTCTCGGATCCGCCTTTCGGTTATCGGCTTCAATTCGAAGCTTAACCACAAGATCTTCAAGAGTCATCTCCTTTCGTTTCTGTTTGAGATAGCTCTTGAAATCCTTCCAACACGGTGGCAACTTCTCAATCACCGCAGCAACGGTGAAAGAGTCGGGAAGGACCATCCCTTCAGCATGAACGTCGTGCACAATGAGCTGAAGCTCTTGCACTTGGTCCATTACTGACCGGGTGTCCACCATTTTATAGTCGAGGAATTTTGCCACCACGAACTTCTTAGTTCCGGCATCCTCAGTTTTGTACTTCTTTTCTAGAGCTTCCCACAGTTCCTTAGCACTAGTTACATTTCCGTATACAGAATATAAACTATCTACTAAGCCATTAAGAACATAATTTTTACAAAGAAAATCGCCATTGATCCATTGATCGTACGCCGTTCGTTTGTTGACGTCCGGCTCATTTTCTTCGACCACAGGAGCCTCCTCCTTGAGGTATCCAGCAACTCCGAGCGTGGTTAGGTAGAAGAGCATCTTCTGCTGCCACCTCTTGAAGTCCAACCCGGAGAACTTTTCTGGCTTCTCGGCTTGGCCATGGGGAATGGTCGTTGGAGCAACAGTGTTGGATGAAGACACCATTCCGGCAAAGGTAGTTGATTAATTTTAGTCTTAGGTATTTGTCTTGCGATTGTTATAGTGCTCACGGTTCGGCGGTTGTCTTTCAAAGATAAAACGGCTTCGTCCTTCCGGCAGTAGCACCACAAGTCCGGCAAGGCTCCGGCGAACTAGATAATGTAGAGAACTGAGAGGCTGTAGACTCGAAGAGAACTTTGTATGCAAGCAATATGATTGTGCAGAATGTAGCATTTGGATCCATGCAGGATGTCCTATTTATAGGCACATCTCCACTGCAGGGGACAGCTAGGGTTTGAGGGCATTCAAACCTGGTGTTGTAACCCCCCTGGAGTTATAGCTCTGCCATTAAGCCCTCCAGGAGTTACCTTCTGCAGATCCCGATAGGTGTCCCTTGTCGGCTCGGATCCCGACACGGGTCCAGGGCAGCTGCAGACTTTGACTCCCGACAGGAGTTACTTTCGGTTTCTGTCCAGCCCACTAACTCCACCAGCTCCAGATAGCAGTTACCTGAAGGCTCCACCAGCTGCAGTGGCAGTTACTCACTTGAAGGCTATTAACTCATGGGAGTTACACCCTTCAAGTTGGACATGCACCATGTGCACCCACGACCCGGTCCACAGCCGTTATAGACCCGGATAGTCGATCCGCCGACCAGCTCTACGACCCGACTGTTTCGGTACCGTAAAACTGATACGGCTAAGCCCCGGAAGCCCACGTACGCCCAAAGTCCAAGTCCGAGGACGAGACGAGACGAGACGAGCCGGGCAAGGGCAAGGGCAAGGGCAAGGGCACGGGCTCGGGCACGGGCACGGGCACGGGCGGGCGCGCGCGTGTGTGCGCGTGTGGGCTCATGGCCCACATCCTTGTGCACTTGATTAATCCACTTAAGTGTTAATACACTTAAATACACTTCTTAATTTGATTAAGAAATCAATGTGGGATTATTTAATGTGTCTTAAACACATTATCCCACACACCATAAATGCCCAATCGTGTGACCAACTTTAACCATTTATTTCTCACTCACCGAAAATCGGATTTGAGCAAATAAAAATACTACGATTATCTACTCACGACATAGAACAATCGTACGGTATTTAATTCCTCCAAAATTAAATATCCCGGTCATGAAAAATCGGATAAAATGAGTCACACTCACTTTATTAAATCCTATTTTCCAACACTATTTTTCCTGCCCTCGTCTCTTTGAGTTTTTCGACTCAATTTTCTGCTAAAACCGTGCTCTTTTAATGTTGCCTTGTAACTGTTTGATGATTTGTTTTTGCTGTCTCTGGTGGATTCTTGAATTATTATATGCTTGTAGAATGGAGAATGCATTTATGTTGTGGTGGAAGTATAACAATCATGACCAACACAGCTAGGTGTCTACTTTTACCTGCTTTTGTGCTTTGTCGGTTATTACACACGAGCGAGGTTTATCGTACACACCTCGGTAGTGGTTCGGGTTAACCTCATCATCCAAAAAAAAAGGAGTTAATTGTTGAAGTGAACAGATTCTAGAAGTTGAGCCACCTTTGTTTTGCTTTCTTTCTGCTACATTTTAATTTGCTTTAGACCCAACACTTTTGTCACCAATGACATACAAGCATAGTGTGTAAAGATGTAGCTCTGTATTGAATATGTGTAGATGAAAGACACGAGAATTAGAGAATAAGAAATTTTGTTAAGGTTTTCCTTCATGAATGCTCTATTTTCCTTACATTTTGGAAGCCAATATAAAATAAAGAGTGCCAGTAGTTGTCCATTTAGTGAGAACTTGTCGTGTGCTCAGCAGGGGAGATGGACAGATCGACGGAGAAAGAAGGAGAAAAAGATGAAGGGGAAGTAACAGTCGGCGGCAGCAGAATAGCGATGGCGGAGAAAGCAAGCTTAAAAATCCAATCTTTGGCATTGGGAGAGAGAAGCTGATCTGGGGATAATTCCAATGGAAAACGGCCGGTTGAAACTAATGGAATCAATTCAGTGGCAATGGGTTAGTGGATTGAGGGGATTTGGTCTTTATTAGTTAATTGGGCTTGTTTATTATGTTTATGATTGGCCCATTTATATATTCAATCAAGGACACCAGTCCAATGTTATTAGGGTATTTTTGTATCTAGTTTGTGGTCCCCAAATGTATGGTTTAAATACCGAAGCTAATGAAATGAAAAGGCAAGCAGAAAATTATTCCAGTTTCCTTCCTCCTTATTCTTTCTATTTGTCTCTCTACATTCTTCTCAAACTTTCCCCAATTCTACCACCAAGATACAAGCTTTATCTGTTAATCTTCTACAATAATTACACAAAATATGAAAAACTACAAAAAGAATGCCAGAAACTTTCGGGTTCACAACAGAACTCTACCTTAACTTAATAGAGCTAGCTTTCTGAGAATTATTAATGACTTTTATTAAAAAACTTGAACGGTGCTGGACATGTTACCAATTGAGTAACATGACAAAACAACCCCATGTATTAAGGATGATTTCTTAATCTTTATTAAACGTGAAATATAAAAAAAGAAATCATTAGTAGAAATGGTTATAATATATTAATGGTTCTTATATTACATTCATGTTATACCAGATTATTTACAAATCTTCTTCATTTATAGTTCATGTCACTTGTGTAGCAAGGACCAAGACTAAATTGGTGATTGACTCTCAATCAAATGAGAGGCTTTCTAAGAGAGAATTTCAGACATATTGATCTATTTTTCTTATCCCTGTTCTTTGAGTTTTTCTACTCAAATTCAAGATATGATTCTGTTTTTCAGTGTTCCTTTGTAATTGCTTGAGGATTTTTATTTTTGTTTTCTTTGGTGGATTCCGGAATTATCTTATGCTTGGATTTTTTGTTGCCATTTATCTATATTCATTTCGAACTTGTGGATTAATTATTTATCCTAGCTTTAGTAATTTAATGGAGTATCTTTTATTATTTTGTGAGTAGAGATGATGGATATTGTCATTTTCTAATATCAATTCACTAAGCAATCTTTGTTTTATTTAATATTTATAAAGCTATTAGGAGAAGCTTATTTTAACATGGATAGAAGTTGGATGACCAAGTCGAGAGTAACTGAAGAATATCAAAATGGACTCAAGTTCTTTTTGGACTTTTTTTTTAGTAATGCAAGCATAGATGATAATATATTATGTCCATGCAAAAACTGCAAGATTGATATTTTTGTGAGTAGAGATGATGCATATGAGCATTTGATAGTCGATGGATTTATTCCTGGGTACACCGAATGGATCGCTCATGGGGAGCTTTCTAGGAAGCGTTCTAGGCCTGAAAATCAGCATGGTTATTCATAGAATTCAGGCTATGTTGATGACATGCAAGGTTTAATTCATGATGTTTTTCGAGTTCCACAAGACGGTGGTTATATGCAAGACCGAACTTGTTCTCCATGAGATGGAGAAATTGCTAATGGGCAGGCAGGGGAATTCTATAAGTTGATTGACTCTTCCCAACAAAGATTATATGGAGGATGCGAGAAATTCTCAAACCTTTCATTTATAATTCATTTGCTACATTTAAAGTGTCTTGGGAGATTGAATAATAAGGTTTTTGATATGTTTTTGGAACTACTAAGAGAGGCATTTCCAGATGCATGCTTGACTTACCCAAGTCTTATTATGAAGCTGAGAAATTGATGAAAAGTTTAGGATTTGGTTATGAAAAAATTGATGCTTGTTTGAATGATTGCACTCTTTATTGGGGGTGAATGAAACAAGAATTTCATGTGAAACATGCCATGAACTAAGATGGTGTACTTCTGGTAAAGATCCTACAGGTGAGAAAAGAAAGATCGCACGGAAGGTATTGTGGTATTTTCCACTCAAACCAAGGTTGCAAAGATTGTTCATGTCTGCCAAGACGGCTTCCCATATGAGATGGCAGGCATCCTGCTGATTCCCCAGCATGGAATAGATTTGATAGCTTACATCCTGACTTTGCTAAGGACTCTCGCAATGTTCGATTGGGATTAGCTTCAGATGGATTTAATCCATTTAAAAATATGAGTGCAAAACACAGTACATGGCCTGTCATACTAAGAAATTCCGTATAACCTTCCCCCATGGATGTGCATGAAACAACCTTATTTTATGTTATCTTTATTGATTCCTGGCCCATCAGCACCAAGAAATAATATTGATATTTATTTGCAACCACTCATTGATGATCTAAAGGATTTATGGGAAGTGGGAGTTGAAACATATGACGTGTCAACAAAACAAAATTTTCAGTTACGTGCTTCATTGTTGTGGACAATAAGTGATTTTTCTGGATATGCAATTTTGTCTGGATGGAGTACTAAAGGAAAATTTGCATGTCCGAATTGTAATAGACACATTCAAAATGGTTATGGAACGGTAAGAAGTTTTACTATATGGGTCATCGAAGATTTTTACCTAAAGAGCACGAGTTTTGAAAGAATGCTCGACTTTTTGATGGCACTGTTGAGAATGGGGAAACACCTCCACGATTATTTGGTGATATGGTGATTGATGAATTGAAAGACTTTTTAATTAAATTTGGAAAATTAGTTGATGACAATCTGAAGTTGCCTTTGAATTGGAAGAAAAAGAGTATTTTTTTTTAACTTGCCATACTGGAAAGATAATCTTGTGCGTCATAATCTTGATTTTATGCACATAGAGAAAAATGTGTGTGAGAGCATTTGTGGAACATTACTGGATATGGATGGCAAGTCCAAAGATAATCACAACTCACATCTTGATATGAAAGAAATGAAAATTAGACCAGAGCTACATCCTATTTCCAAGGAGAATGAAAAAACTTACTTGCCAGCAACATCTTTTTCAATGAGCAAGAAGGAGAAAACTATGTTTTGTGAGATTTTGAAAGGAGTTAAAGTTCCTGACGGTTATTCTTCAAACATTTCACGGTGTGTTCAACTGAAACCTCCCAAACTCTTGGGCTTAAAAAGCCACGACTATCATATCTTGATGCAACAATTGTTATCTATATCATTACGGAAAACAGTTTCACCCGTTGTACGCTCTCCTTTACTTAGATTGAGTATGTACTTTAGAGAACTATGCTCTAAAGTAATCTATCCAGCTGATGCTATTCGTTTAGAAAATGATATTGCCATAGTGCTTTGTCAATTGGAGAAGATCTTTCCACCATCATACCTTGATGTTATGGTGCATTTGACTGTTCATTTAGCTACCGAAGTAAAGTTGGCTGGGCCAATTTATTATCGTTGGATGTATCCAATAGAAAGGTAATGATAGTATTTTTACAAGTTGTTTTAGTTTTATTATTAATTTTTTTAAATTTGTTGTGATGATCTTTGTTTTTTATTCTTAACTATTTAAAAAAAGGTTAACAAATATAATATTTTTGTCATTTTTATTTTTTTAATACAAAGGTATTTAGGTACATTGAAGTCCTATGTGCGTAATAGGAACAAACTTAACGGTTCAATTGCTGAAGGTTATTTAGCTGAAGAATGTTTGACATTTTGCTCTTTATACTTGGCTGATTATGTGGAGTCAAAGTTTAACCAAACAGCTCGGAATGAGGACATAAATGAAACTGTTACCTTAGGGTTAGATGTTTTCACAATAAGAGGCCGTGCTCCTGGAAAAGGGGTTGCTACAAGATTTGATGTTGAAACACTGAAGAAAGCACACCAATATGTCTTGTTCAATTGTGAGGCTGTTGAAAGCTATATCGAGTAAGCAAATTCGTCTAGATCTATTTATTGAATAATTTTATGTTTTTTTGCATTGGTAAAATCAGATTATGTTCACTTTTTAGGCAATATCACAAAATAGTTAAACAAGCACATCCTCGTGTTGCACGTCATCAACTTGACCGCATTCACAATGAAAGCTTTTTCGATTGGTTTGCCCAATATGTAAGTGATAAATTTAAAATAATAGTTGATTATATATATCTAATATCAATGTTATGTATTTAAAATCTTATGAATTTAATTTCTCTTAATAGGTTGAAGGATTACAAATGTCAGATGAAAATTCAATTTCAAGAGATTTGCAATTACTTGCCAGTAGACCAAACTTTATAGGGTTGAAATATGAAAAATTTATTGTGAATGGCTTTAGGTTTCACGCTAAAGATATAGAGAGTACGAGGAACACACAAAATTGTGGAGTAAGTGTACGAGCCATGACACCAAGTTTTTCAAGTACAAGGGACCAAAATCCTATCCTAGGCGAGTTGGACTATTATGGAATTTTAAGAAATATTATTGAGCTAGATTATGGTGGAGGTCATAGGGTTGTGTTATTTGAATGTGATTGGGTGTCCAAAGGACCACGACTGAAACAAGACCCGGATGGGTTCACAATAGCAAATTTTTTCAAATTTGCCACGTCATAATGAGCCTTTCATTCTAGCATCTCAAGCTATACAAGTTTTTTATGTTCAAGATCCTTCTGATCCAGAATGGCATGTAGTTGTCTCTACTTCTGCACGAGCACATTATAACATGGAATCCAATGTTGATGTTGAAACGTTCTTGCAAAGCAATATTTGTAATCCTTCTATCAATATTGAAAGTGATGATTTTAGCTGGGCTCGCCAAGATATTGAAGGGATCGAAATTGATATTACTAACTGAAAACATTAAGTTATTCTTAGGTATGTTTTAATTAGCATCTTATTGTTGCTCACTTTTATCAATTTTAGTTATGTATCATGCTTAACTTTTCGTTTTATTGTTGTCACTCACATGCAGTTGTTACTAGATCATCTTTGTCCTTAGACCTAAATGACTAATCATGATCTGTAGGTTGAACCTTGTCCAAACCAAATTCATGGCCAAAGGAAATAGTTATTTTTACAGATGTAGCATTCAAGCGCAGGTATCGAAATTTTGACTGCACAACATTGGAACTGAGATAACTTGCCTTCCGTGAACTTTTTTTCACCTATGTTTCTGTCTGCGTGCTAGAACATTGTTGCCACTGTTAATTTTGCGAGACTGTGTTTGGCCTAGTTTTTGTTTCTCTCAATAATTATTTTTTGTTACTAGGATGGGATGTTTTTTTGTTGGTTGACTTTTATTTTAGTTCAAGATAACTGTTGCAGAAATATTATAAATCCTTGTTTGATTTACAATGTTGATTTAGTTGATTTAATAATCTCACTTCTAATATCTCTGTTGTTTTTTGTCCTAGTAAAATTATGATTTGGAATGGAAATTCTAATAGTTAACAAAAACTGGGTATGTGCTTGTTGATTATTTACTTTTTATTCATTGATGAAGTTCCTCGGTCATGAGCAAGGACTAGTCAAAAATGCAACCTTCCTGATGAGACCAGTCGTAGCAGTGAGATGCTCAAAGATGGCAGCAATATTAATGACAGATTAAGTTTCAAGCAGAAGTAGAAATGATCAACTTTGCTGTATACAGAAACCTCCTCTGACACTACGAATTTTGCATAATTACAACAGAATGGGCTCTTGGTTTATCCCTATATGTCTAATGGAAGAGTTAGTTTAATAAATTGTTTTCTTAATCTCTTTATTCTTGCTTGTAAATATTACATGGTGTTTATAATAGGCAGCAAGAATAAATGTCCAGAGACTAATAATAGTGGGAAGTTTAGAGTGGGAAAATGGTATGATTGGTGACAAAATCCTTTTATCTTTGTCAACGGTATGAGATCAAAGTTGATGAACTAGAATGATAGTTATTAGGTTTTAAATATATTTTTCTAGAAAAGGGTACAACTTTGTTGCTACTCATTTTCACTTTATATTAGCTTTTATGTACACTATCTTTTTATGTCTACTTTTAGTCATTACGGTTCAATTGAAGGAATATGGATTCTCTTTGACCCGGATCTATTTTTTTATTATTATTTTTCTCTATTTTCAAATTTTTATACTTGGATTGAGTTCAGAATGAATGAAGATGGTGGGGAATCATGTGCCGACCACTTTAAGATCAATGCACGTGATTTCTTTGTGCCTACTCAGTTGAAGTTGCATCAGATTCTCAGACTCAAGTTTCTTTGGTTTAACCTTAAATGTCTTCATGCCTCTGAGTCTATCTTTTCACGAGTCAGGAGTTGTGCTGATAGATTTGCTGCTTCTACTCTGTTTTCTTGTTGCAGGAAGATTGGGTGCTTTTAACAGCAAATTATTGTCAGATAGGACTGAGACTTATGGCCCATTTCTCAAAAGATAATTCATTGATTGAGCTGCTAACTAGTCGATCCCCAGGCTGATGTCTTCACCATGATTGCCTCGAAATGGAAAGGGAAACATGAGTCTAGTGTGAGTTCACAAGATCGTGAGCAATCAAAGAGACTGGTATATGGAATTCTCTATGGCATGGGGCCAAATACACTGGCAGAACAGTTGGACTGCAGTGTAGATGAAGCTGCATAAAGAATTCAAAACTTCAAGAAAAGGGTGAGGCAAATATAGTATTGATGTTTGCCTTTTTTGCATTAGCATCTCTTAGTTTATGATACTGCCAAGTGAAATGTTCAGATACAGGTTTGGTAGTCATGCCTTCTTTAAAATCCATCCAATTGGTTGCAGAAGCTTCATTTCTTTCTGTTGCTCTAGCCACTTCCTTCCAAGTTTGCTAAATCTTTAAACAAATAGTTGATTTCTACATATAACTTAAGATACTCATAACTATATATTTGTGGGATGGCCTAAGAAGTTAAGAAGGGAATTTAATATTACATGCAGAGAAATGCACAGAGGGTTCAGTAGTAGTTCATTGTTTGCCTATATTCTATAATCTTTCCTGTTTGGGTAACCTGTCTATTTAATTATTATATAAGTTGATGTGTGTACATGAATGGCAATAAGAAGCTACAGGTTTCTAATATAGATGATCACTATTTTTCATCACAACCTTTTTCAGCTATTTGAGGGGAATAATGTTGATTTGTTTATTATTTGCATTACTTTCACATGTTTATGAGTGAGAAATGTCTCACTTAAGCTTGTAATTATTGTTTTGGCAGAATTGGACTTGCTAACGATGTGTCTGCATGAGATTTAGGCGTGCTGCATCGGTTTAAGGCGGGAAAATCCATGCAAATTACTATGCAGACTACTTCACTTTAATATATAGTATAGATGTGAGATTAAGAGGGGGCAATTATACTGGCCTAGCCATGATGGTTTCAATTGCTTTTGAGGATAAAGACATGCTATTTTACATATTCTTGCTGGTAATGCATGGTAACTTCTATTGCAAGGTCGAGGAAGTTATGAAGATCGTACTGAACTGAAATGCTGCGTCTTATCGTAGATCTTGTGGAGGCAAGCATCTATGCTGATAATCCTGAGTGGAGGTGTTTATATCTTGTTTATGTATTGTTAATATTATCAGTATATCCTATTTCTTTGTTGATCATTATATATATATATATATATATATATATATTCTACTAAGTTTATTATCTGAATTTCTCTAGGGTGGACGAGCAAGTAGCTAAAGATATTAAGCGAATTGATGCCATAGCTGAGAAACAAGCTCATATTTTTTCTGAAGAGTGCAAGTTGTTTCCAGCTGATGTGCAGATCCAATCAATATATTCAGGGTAAGAAGTAGTTCTTTTCCAGATTGTTGGCCTCTCTGTGAAGCACGAATCCTTCTTTGAACTTATTTTCAGATTCTCTCCATTATTTTTAAGAAGTAATACTGCTTTTAATTCCATTTAGCCTTTTAGTAAAGGTATCAATTTGCGAACTAGCTCTAATTATCAATTTAGCCTGATGCGCTTCTTGAATGATTGTCGTTCTTTATACTTGTCTGTTTTATGCATTTTGATGTTTCCAATACTGCCGATCAGTTGCATTATGTTAGGACAAAATACTATCCCCTTGGGGATTTTCATTATCTTGGAAACTCATTATTTTCTATTTTTTTCTGTTCCCTCGATCAAAATTTAGTTGTAGGCCAGATATATCTGATTTGGAGAAACAACTTTCAAATCAATCAAACAGACTTCTGAACCTTCAAGAGATGGTTGATGATCTAGCATCTAAGGTTTGTATCAAAACTTTTGACTCTATATTTTTTATATAAAAGCTCCACCTTTCTCGCTGCATTGATGGATGTCATTAATTACCACTAATATGGTATTACCTTCTGTAGCAACCCTGATGAAAATTACAAAATTATGGGCACATCTGGAGTCTCTCCTTGAAACTGCAAGATTGTTCAACACCATTTACACCAAGGTTTTGTTTTTCATTTAATCTTTTCTTAGTTCGATTGTGTGGCTTAACTCACATGCCTTTTGCATTAATCCCGTTGGTTACGAAAGAGATTAATGCTCTTCCTATATTTAT
The DNA here is from genome assembly GCA_026008535.1 of Perilla frutescens. NCBI lineage: Eukaryota > Viridiplantae > Streptophyta > Magnoliopsida > Lamiales > Lamiaceae > Perilla > Perilla frutescens. Next base: position 2,547,733 of record BRKX01000007.1, on the reverse strand, counting down.
TGACATGCGAAATGATTAGTGTCTTTACTTGAAAGCTATTATAAATGTTCCAAATAAGCAAAGCTATGAGATCTTGATTTTAGCTGACATTTTCAATTCTACTATTCTGTGAAATGTATGTGTGCATCGTTCTCCTTTTGCCATGAAATTCTATAGTGAGAAGAATTCTAAGGTGATTGGCTTATTGTTAAATGCACTGAGCTGGGACATCAAGTTATTTGACATTAAAAAGCTCATTTCGCCTTTGATTTGCAAGCTTAAAGAATTTTTATTTTGTCCAATTATTTGTATTTGTGCTAAATTGTAAATGCTCCTTGACAAGGTTGAATCTCAATTTTTAGCTTGATAAGTAATTTCTCAGTCCGAATGCATGTCTTTTGGCTCTTGTGTGTTCTATCAAAGTTGGATCTATTTATTATCTAAAGTTTTGATTACTATTGGATAGCATATTAATTTTTTCTTGTTAAACTTGAATATTTATTGATTGCATCACTTAATGACCATGAGTAAATTTGGGATGTATTTTAGTCATTACACTGGTTGCGGCTGAACTTTAATAGAAATATGTTTACATGCACATTATTTTTGTGTAATCTTGTTCCAACTATTTTGCTACATGCAGGAAACACTTCCATGGAAACATATAATGCTGTTGAGCTCAATAATGTTTACACATTTCTTAAATTGATAAACTATTATGATTTCATATTCATGTCCTGTTTGGTTATTTTGAACTTTGTCGAAGTATTTTAAGGCATTCTTCTCTTTTATTGTAACAGTTTTTAGCAAACTTGAAGAACCTTTGGGATTCACATGCAGCAATAGCAGTCGAGTCTTCTGAAACAGTGGCCAGTGAGCCATCCTCATTAATAAGGAAGGATAATTTCGGAGTGTGAAACTGCATTGACGTTCTTTTTTTTATGTCGAGAGCCGCTACTGAGGTGCGCATCAGGTAACCCCTTTCTTGTGTAGTAGTCTGCAACTTCTGTTGACGTGGGCACCGCGTAAATCCTGCACTCTAGTGTAGGGATGGCAATTCCATCCGTAGGTTCGGAAAACCAGGCTCACACCTAGTGGTTTTGATGGTGGTATTAAAATTTGAGATCTTTGAGCTCAAACATATACCATTCAACAACTAGATCATCCCAACACTGCACTAATTTCATTTAGGGTATATATTTATATTTATTCTAAAAAAATTAAATAAATTCACTCTAATTTTAGAGGCTTGCCAATTCTATTTCTATTTCAGAGTATGTAATTTTTGGGGAAAAAATAAAAATAAATAAAAAATAAGGTTGGTGAGTAGGGGTGGGTCGGTAAGGCATACTGAAAATTTCACGCCGTACCGTATACCGTACCGAAATTTCGATATCGAAAAATATCATACCGTTATCGTACCGAAACTTTCGGTATACCGAACTTCGATATACCGAAGTTTCGGTATACGCCGTAATAGATATTAATATCGTACCGATATTTTCGGTATACCATACCGTACCGATATTATACGGTATACCGAACTTACCGAACTTTCAAGCTATAGCGAACTTTCACGGTATATCGAAAATAGCGAAATTTTAAGGTATACCGAAAATACCGAAATTCACATACCGTACCCATCTGAATTTTACAAATAACAACAAAAAAAATTATGTCTCCATAATCAAAATACAAACATCAAACAAGTTTAATAATCCATGTCTTAACAATCAAATTTCAAATATAATACTACTAAATGAAATAACATAGCAACTTGATGTTGATTAGCAACTTGAAAATTTCAACATCACAAGAAACCTGCAAAATTAAAAATTAATTAAATTACATTTTTTAAAATATTAAAGTTGAAATAAATTTGCATACAAATTGATAATCTTACTTTTCAAAAGACATCAAAGATTAAATGGAGTCGGGAGAAATAGTTTGAGAACGTTCTTGATTTACAGTTGTATCTGCAATAGAAACAGAAGAAATTAATAAAATTATTAGTATACTTCATTTTATATTATAAAAACATCAAATATTTAAATTTAAATTTAATTAGAAAAAGAAACTTTTACTCTTTTCAATTTCTTCAATCTCCTTGTACAAATCAAGATCGTCGTCTGTGGGATCCTTATAAAAGTTAAAGTCGTCTGCTTTCAACCAATCATTAGTGCACACTAATGCATCCACCATCTTCGGACTTAAACTACTTTTAAAAGGATCCACCACTCTTTTACCTAAACTAAAAGCGGATTCACTAGCATAACTCGTGTATTTTTTATTATTTATATTTTCTAACTTCTTGTGTTAAACTTACTAAATATTATATTTTTTTTTAGAATTTAATGAACTCTAAAAGCTTTTTTTATCTTTTTATTTAGTAATTTTCTTTTATTTATCTTATAACTTACTTTACTCATAAGTCGTAATTGTAATAATGTGAGTTTATTATATTTTATTAGTCATGTTCAACTCTAATACTCTAATATCTAACATCAAAGTGTTATTATCATAGTTTACATATATTCTAATTTATTATTATTATTCTATTATTTTTTTTAACTTTTAGTGGTTAATATTGGAGAATAATATAAAGTTGCTATTTATTATGTATACTTTGAAATTGTTCATTTTCAATCATAACTCGTGTATTTTTTATTATTTATATTTTCTAACTTTTTGTGTTAAACTTACTAAATATTATATTTTTCTTTTAGAATTTAATGAACTCTAAAAGCTTTTTTTTATCTTCTTATTTAGTAATTTTCTTTTATTTATCTTATAACTTACTTTACTCATAAATCATAATTGTAATTGTAATAATGTTAGTTTATTATATTTTATTAGTCATGTTCAACTTCAATTTCTAACATCAAAGTGTTATTATCATACTTTACATATATTCTAGGTTCTTGTTATTATTTTATTTATTTTTTAACTTTCAGTAGTTCTTAATATTGGAGAAGAATATAAGGTTGCTATTTATTATGTATACTTTTAAATTGTTCATTGCAATTCATAACTCATATTTTTTTATTATTTATATTTTCTAAACTTCTACTTACTTAATATTATATTTTTTTTAGAATATAATGAAATCTAAAATATTTTTTATCTACTTATTTTGAAATTTTCTTTTATTTCTCTTATAACTTTTTTTTTTTAACTTTTAGTGTTTAATATTTGAGATGAGGATTGAGTGTTTAATAATAAAAGGAATAAGAGTACTGTTTTTTAGTTATTACATGTAACTTTCAAATTTCAATTGTTCACTTTATTATGTAATAGTTTAAATTATACATGATTTATATGATATATTAATAAAATTGTAAATATATGCAATGTTATAGATCATCATATATAATTTAAATATATCATTTGATTAATTTTTTTTCTTTTATTGATATATAGCTGTCACTTATTATATTTGTAGTCATGTGTACTCAAATGAAATTAGTATACTACAATAACTATAAGTTGTGAAAAAATAATAATAATAAAAAAAATTAAAAATTATCGGTATGGTACGGTACATCGGTATACCGTACCATAACGATATACCGAAATATCGATATATACCGATGTACTGACATACGATAAACATTCGGTATACCGAATACCGGTATATATCGAAAATATCGGTATATACTGAATACCGCGGTATACCGAAAATTATCGATACGGTATCATACCGTACCGAAAACTGCGGTATACCAAAAATTCGACATTTTCGGTATTTTTTCGGTACGATAAGTGCAGTATTTCGATATTTCGGTATTTTCCCCTACCCCTATTGGTGAGTGTCAGACAATATTTGGACCCTTTTCATGGGCCAAGTTGATGTACCTAATCTATAGAAGGCCTCCTTTTATTTTTTAAGTAGATGTTAATTATGTGTTTTTTTTTTGTCACCTACTACTATGTTAATGGTACTGTTGTGTTTTTTATACACGATTTCGATAAAAATACATGAATGTTGTTTACATAGCAGGAGGCAAAAAAATCAAAATCAAGATAATTAATATCTACTAATATTGTCATTAACATTCTCAATATAGTTTTTCCAAAAATATTTTTTTAATTAAAATAAATAATTGGGGTTTGGGGCAAATCTACCCTTTTTGCCCTTTTCACATTTTTGGCCCAAGAAACAGCTTCCCAACCTGGAAATTGCCTTCACTAATTGGTGGTGACCCACCTTGATATTTTTCGACGACTTGCGAAAAAATGTAAAAATGGAGTCAACTGATTAATTACAACCATATTTCCGTGCTTGAAGATGCAGAATTGATAAATAAGAATAATGTTGGTGTGAAACTGAATTGACGGCCGCTATCAAGATGCGCACTGGATAAATCTCGCTCTTGTATAATATTTTGCAAACCACATATGAGAGGTAAACCACACTCTCGGCGCACTAGGTAAATCTCACTCTTGTGTAATAGTCTACAAACCACACATGAGAGATAAACCACACTTAGAAAATCATGTGTGGCAAGCTCACACATATGGTATTGGTGATGATATTCGAACTTGAGATCTTTGACCTCAAGCTTACACCACTCCACAACTAGGTCATCACAAGGGTACATTGCATTGATTCCATTTTAGGGTATATATTTATATTTATTTAAAAAAATTAAATCAATTCACTTTAATTTTAAAGATGATCACTAGTTCTATTTTAGATTATATAATTTTTGAAGAAAAAATAAAAATAAAAAATAAGGCTGGCGAGTGTCAAATAATAGTTGGACCCTTTTTCAGTCTGATGGGCCCAAACCGATATACCTAATGTATACAAGACCTTATCATTTGATTTTTTAAATAGATGTTAATTATGTTGATTTCTTTTTTTCGCCTATTGCTATGTTAATGGTAATATTGTGTATTTTTACACGATTTCGTTAAAAAATACATGAATGTTGTTTACAAAGCAGGGGCGAAAACAAACATGATCGAGATAATTAATATCTACTAATATTGCTATTAACATTTTCAATATAATTTTTCCAAATATATTTTTGAAATATTTTTTAATTAAAATAAACGATTGGTTTTTTCCCCTTTCACATTTTGGCCCAATATTTATATTTTAATTAAAATAAACAATTGGAATTTCAGCCCAATATTCTCTGATTTGAAAAATCAGGTATGAGCCTACGGGTAACCTATAGTAGTCAAGGTGCGCACTGGGTAAATTCCACTCTTATGTAATAGCATGCAACCCTTGTCGAGGTGCGCACTACTGGGTAATTTCTACTCTTGTATGATAGCCTATAAACCACACATAAGAGATAAACCACACTTGTGACAGACTCACACCCAATGATGTTGGTGGTGATATTCGAATTTGAGATCTTTGACTCAAGCTTACACCACTCCACAACTAAGCCATCCACAAAGGGTATAATGCACTGATTCCATTTTAGAATATATATTTATATTTATTTTAAAAAATTAAATGAATTCACTTTAATTTTAGGGCTCATCAATTCTATTTGAGAGTATATAATTTTTGGGTAAAAAAAAAAAGTATGGCGAGTGTCAAACAATAGTTGGACCCTTTTTCGGTCTGATGGGCCCAAACCTATATACCTAATGTATACAAGATCTTCTTATCTTATTTTTTAAGTAGATGTTAATTATGTTGAGTCTTTTTATTTATCGCCTACTACTATGTTAACAGTAATGTTGTGTTTTTTTTACACGATTTCATTAAAAAAGGGATGTTAATTATGTTGAGTCTTTTTATTTATCGCCTACTACCATGTTAACAGTAATGTTGTGTTTCTTTTTTTTACACGATTTCGTTAAAAAAGCAAATTAATGTCGTTTACATAGCTAGATGAGGCAAAAAAATCGGAATCAATATAATTTTTTTTAGATTGCATATAGCTTCCTAAATTAACATATTAATATTTAGATTGTAAATTAATATATATATATATATATATAATTAAATCATTACTTCCATAAAATTCGTGTGCTAGAATCTTGATATTAATAATAATTATATTGCAAGGCTACATTATATACATATTTACCATATTTAATAAATATGCTAATATTTTGTAAATCATTCTCTATCTAAATATAAAATTAAATAATCTTAATCTTATCTTAATATATATATGTATATATCTAAAAGTGATATAATATACGAACTTATCTATTTTTTTAATTATTTATTTTTCATGTAAAACCGTCAGTAATAATATATTGCAAATATATTATCATACATTTCCAGAAATACCAGATTACATGGAGAACAATTCTATAATATAAGAAGCTAATTATATTATCTATATCAATATTGAATCTCTATACACAATACGAAACTAATTAAATCCATATATAATATGCAGTTACCTATATATATATCTATATATATATATATATTGATTGATATTGACTTGCGAATCAATGCCGAATTAAATGAAGAGCAATTAATTGTTTCTATAATTTCATAGATATAGATTATATAATATAAGGTAAGTCTATAATTGCGTTAACCCATAAATATAATTTTTCCTTAGCCGTGATATCTATAATATGTTATTGAAAAAATAGTGTAAAAAGATGGAAGCAGTCGATTAAATGCATCTTCATTCTTGGTATTTTCTTAAACACATTTCAACAGCGGTTTTTTCTTGCTTCACTGTCACATCCGACGGCGATATACCCCTAAAGAAAAGGGGTAGCTTCAATTACACTTCGATTATATTGTTAATCAAAATGTTGTCGGAGTTTTGTGATTTTTTCTCTATTATTTCTCAATTGTAAATTTCATTTGATTTTTGTATCTATAATAAATAAATTCGTTGGTGTTGATTTTGCAGGAGGCAGACGCCAGTTCACATACAGAGTTGATTTGTATAATTGTTATTCTATTATGATTTAGGTTAATGGAGTTTATTTGGATGTCATTGTTGTGTCCACATTGCAGTCTCATGCATTTCGGTCTCGGAAGCTCATAGAAAAATCTCTGGCAGCACCCTATTCGCGATGCTAAGTAATTCTCTTATTTTTTGAATTTAAGCACACACGATATGCAATTGATTTAATTGGCTATTGTACATTATGTTTTGATTCTACAAATGACCTGTTTTTGATCAAGTTTATTGGTTTAAGGTTATTTATGTATTGTGAATTTTGTCATCATTGTATTATTTGATCAATTGCCCAAGAAATATATACAATTTGCCAGTTTTAAAGATATTGGTGTCCGTCGTGTCCGTGTAATGTCGCAGCTTTACCATAATCCCCCCCTCCGGTTGGGCTACTATTTAGAAAGTTTGAATGATATTTTTAATTTAGCTTTCGAAAACAATGCATAAATGTTAGTATTAGACCATTGAGATTGGACTTCGGAGTAAAATAAGAAGATTTATCATTTAATTTTTTCATGTTCTGAAGTTAGTTTCAATTTTACTGAGTGTGTATTGATCATAATTTCCCGTTTCTTTATTTGGTAACCTTATATCAAAGACATAGAACTCAAGTTTCCACCCAAAAACAACTCATACAAGATTTGGCACAACAACTCAGAGCAACTCCCCGACATGGCCTCACCCTTTCACGAGATTCTTTTTAAACTTCAGAAAATTAGGCCATTTTGATATATTAGATGGAATGCAAAATGGAGAAATAAAATGAAGTCATTTTAAGCTTTGGAAAATTAGGCCATTTTGTTTTAGCGTATCTTATATTAATGAATTTCTTTTTTTTATTCAAATATAAATAAATTGTATTTTTTTTATTGAGATGTATGAAATTGACATGGCCTCACCCTTTCACGAGGTTCTTTTTATTTTCTTACAATATCTTATTTGATTTAATTTAATTTAGAATTAGATAGTGTACATGATTGTGTAAGTTTTGGTAATTATGAATAGATGATTGCATGATACTCTCTACTAATTTCAAAACCTATTAAGATATATTTTTCTAAAAAAAATGCATATTCTCTATTTAGAAAGGGTTAATATTGAGAGAAAGTGCTAGAAATATGGTGAAATTTTGAAACAAACTAAAAACTCTAAAATGACAATTGATTTGAAGCACATAGATTAGTAATTATAAAATATGGTGCATCATACTTTCAACTTCACTTTGTTTTTACTTCACTTAATAATAAAATAGTTTAAGCCTATTAATTAATCAAAATGTGTTCTTAGGTACGTCTATGGGTTATAACCTGCAAAATTCAAAGAGAAAAAAATATTTTTTTTTATCAATTCAGAATCAGAAAAAAGAAAATTATCAATTTAGGACTCTAAAAATTATGTATTTTATCTTTAAAAAATTATATTCATATAAATTTTCATCAAAACTATTGTATTGATTGTTTTTTAATCTTAATAAAGAATATGTTTTAAAAAATGATAATTAAAAAAAATTACAAGAATCAAAGTATGTGATCGAGTTTTTTGAGTCATAGATTGATATATTTTTATCATATAATAGTATCTATAATAAGAAAATCAAAACAAATGTAAAAGTATATTAAAAGGTTTTATAAATATTTAAAAAATAATTTATAAAATTTTGGATATTCATTTACAAAAATAATATTAAATTTATAGTTGGGTGCATGTAGTTATAGGTAATGAAATAAATTACTATGACCAAATAACATAACTATTCATTTAGAAAGATAAAAGCATCATAAGATTCATCGATGATCTTTTCTTTTATAAAGTCGAAACAGTTGATTGACACATTGCATAAAAAAATTCACAAGTAGAGATAAGAAAATATCATGATATCATCCAGCATCTTTTTAAAATTCACGTAGTAAAGATTTATCATTTTTTTATCTCAAAAGAAGGTATTATTGCTTTCTCTCTATTAACTTTAGACCAAAATAACAATGCTTATTTATATACTTTACCATTTTCATAGCATAGGTGAAGAGGCAATCAAATATTATGAATTATTAATTTCACAAACCACTATCATTCAATTGTTGTTTTTATTGCATATTGCTCCTTTGGTCCTTTAAATAGTTCGCCTCAAATTTATTGTATTACATTTATTTGTATCAAAACACGACTTAAGGTATTCACCATTATTGTGGCGAAGATATATGGGCAGTAGATCGAGTCAGCTTTACGAATCATTATATTTGACTATGATTTAGTTTTTTTTGTAACCCTTATATTATTGATTTTTTTTACACCTTGCATATCTTACATTTCAATCATAATCTAATATTGCCTTAAATGATGCAACATTTACATTTTCAAACTCCATTATTTTTAAGTTTGTTTGAAAATTAACATGATTCTATTAAATATCATTTAATATATATTTGAAATGGATAATGGGAAAGTTATAAGGGTCGTGATAGAAAAATCAATATAAAGTCATAATTTCACATTTCTTTAACATATTTGGTGCAAGTAATCTTTTAATAATTAGAATAATAAAATTTATTATGATATTTTAATAAAACGCCAAGTTTATGTATTTTATACGTGCATCGCACGGGTGATATACTAGTTGTACTACAAATAAAATCGCCCATACATACATATAATATCATGTGTGTGCATAATTTTCCGTTTGTTAGTCGTAAGTTTTGAACATTCGATTTCTTAGTTTTGATAATATTCGTTTAATGTCAATGATTTAATTTAATATTTATTTTTTAATGGAAGCATTATTTTGTCAATATTAGTCTTAATTTTTTGTTGATTTTCTTTTTTTATTATCATTATTTTATACATTATAATTTAAAAGGACTATACAATATATTGTTCGAGAGAAAAATAATATAACTAGATAAACCTTGTATTTTGATGTCGAGGATAACTCGCAGCCGCTACCTAAGTGCGCACTGGGTAAACCTTGCCCCGGTGTAAAACCTGCAAACCACACTTGGCAGATCATGTGTGTGACAGGCTCACACCTAATGGTGTTGGTGGTGGAATTCGAACTTGAGATATTTGGCCTCAAGATAACACTACTCCACCACTAGGCCATTCCCAAAGGACGCGTAAACATTGTATTCTATTCCCTCCATTTCGTTTTGATCGTTGTTTTAACTTTTTTATTTTGTGTCAATATGTTTGTTGTTTTATATATTTTCACTCTCTCTCTCTCTCTCTCAATTTTAACCATATCCCAAACACTATTTTAAAAAAATATGACTGAATAAAATTTTACGTCATATATGAGGGATCAATATATTAATCCATAAAATTAATTATTAATTCTAGATAAAAAAACTAAAACAACAATCAAAACGAAACGGAGGGAGTATGTAGACATGTATGTGTGTGTAAGTCTTGAGCATTCAATTTCTTTCTTTTTAAAATATTAATTTAATATCGTTGATTTTCTTTAGTATTTATTATGTAATGGGAAATATTATTTTATTAGTATTAGTCTTAATTTTTATTAATTTTCTTTTCTTTTTTACTTTATACATTATAACTAAGATAGACTATATATTACTCCCTCCATCCCATTTTGATAGGTGATTGGGGTTTTTCTCGGGATTAAGAAAAGTATTGGGAAAGATAATTAATCAAGAAACTTCTTAATATGCCCTTAGTTATTTCTTTGATATTGAATTAATGTTTAATGTGAACATATTAAATAGGGGTATATATTAGTAAATTAGCTAAATATATATAGAATCATGCCTATATATGGGACATACCAAAAAGGAAAACAAGTCTATCAAAATGGGATGGAGGGAGTATATATTATTCCAAAACAATATATTACATCACTAAAATAAACAATGTAGTGTATATATATACATATATAATGTGCATGTAGAATTGATACGTACTCTTGAGCATTTGAATCGGTCGGTCCAATGTATGTATATATATACATATAAACAATGTAGTGTATGTATATATATACACACATATATATATATAATGTGTATGTAGAATTGTTACTCTGAAGATCGAATTCCTCAGTCGGTCCAGTCTGTCGACAGATCAACCGAAAGGCCTTTGGCTCTTAGTATTTTAATATGTATTAGTAATTAGTAATACATGTTAAAAATTATGATTGTATATTTGTGTATGGCCCATACGCAAACAATATCTAATATCCTTATTTTAATGACAATTGGATTAATCAAGAAATGCTAAAAAATTATAAGAGATTAAGAGAACACTAAGAACGGGAAAAAAATTGATTGGCCTGCAAGGGTGGCAAAATTGGCCCAACCCAATGGGTTAGCCCAGCCCACATGATATTTGGGCTTGTTTGGCTAAAAATTAAAGACCCAAAAAAATGGGCAAAAGTGGGTTAGCCCAATTGGGCTTTGGGCTGCTCTGGGTTAGCACAATTTTTTTATCATATACAAAATCAAAAAAAAAATGTGACCTTCCAGAAAAACTCTTTCTCTCTCTCTCTCCCTCTCTCTACAACACCGCACTTGACGTTCTCTTTCTCTCTAACGCAGATGAATTGAAAACTCATGAGCAATATTTTATTGCATTCACTTATAGATTTAGCTTTGAAGTAATCATTTAATTTGAATTAATTATGTAGGGCTAATAGTGCTAGAGAGAGAGGTCCCAATTTATATTTAAGAAAAGTACAAAAGACAGCATTATTAATTCATGAGAACGCTGACATAATTTATGAAATTTCACGTTTTAAACACATCAACATATTATTTTAGAAGAAAAATATTATTAATTAAGAAGATAATTAAAATATATATACAAAAATTGAAGTGGAAATCCACTTTGTCAAAATGAGCATGATGGCACGTAGTTGGCCTTAAAAATATGTCATAAATAATCAGGTATATTCATTTCCAATTTAACCTAATTAATTGAATTATAAACCATTTACAATTTTGGATAGAAAATATGTCGACGCCTGGTATCTCAAACTCATAAGCAGAGGACCAACTCTCATTTGTACTTGTAATTGGTTACATGGTTTCAAGAAAATTGAAGATTTGAGTAATAATTTATTAATTTTAATTTTATCACATCCAATTTTTACATTTGATTATAGTTATTTAGTCTTCTTTTTATTATATTTTCATTAATTTTAAAGACATTTTAAGTATTTCAAAAAAGTTGGGTATGATGTTTATTTAGTTGGTTAATTTAGTTATATTTGTGTATTGAATTTAAAGACATTTTAATTGTTTAAAAAAATATTCTTTTATGTATTTGCGTATAGTGTTTATTTAGTTGGTTGATTTAGTTTAATTTGTGTATTGAATTTAAAGATATTTTAATTGTTTAAAAAATATTTTTTTTATGTATTTACGTATAATGTTTATTTAGTTGGTTAATTTAGTTTAATTTGTATATTGAATACATAAGAAGTTTTATAATATTAAATTTAAACTTTCAATTTTTAAAAATAAAATGGGGTTATATTAGGATTTATGATTAATGCATGTGTTACAAATGGGTTGCCAGCCCATTGGGCTGGAAAAAGCAACCCACCCATTTTTGGGCTGGATTGGGTTGGGTCAATGTGTGGTGTTTAATCCATTGGGTTAGTGTGGACTGAGTTGGGTGTTCATTTTGCCACCCTTTATATAAGCATATTGCTACTGCAAAGTATAAAAGATAAGGAAAGAAGGGGAAGCAGAATGAGTAATTAAACACTATCAAACTTTAGAATGATCATATCTTGCTAAAATAGGCAGCACTACAAGACAATGCACAGCTTAAATCAAAAGGAAATATTGCAATACTCTATTGAAGACTCTCCACCGTTATTCATTAATTATTGATTATTCAATTAATATTAGGTAATAGGTAAGGACAATTATTAAATGTGAAATAAATAAATAAATAAATATAAAATAGTATATATATAGCCGAACCCACCGAACTTACAATTCGGTCCTATTAATCAAGACCGAAACCGAATTGTGCAATGTACAACCAAAGCGAATCAATTTTTTCGGTCGGTTCGGTTCAGTCTATTCGGTTGGTTCGGTTTTTACACAGTCCTACATATATAGATTATTTAGGAAATAAAAAAATTCCTAACAATCTTCCATTTGGGTTGCATATTATTCTGAAAGCAACTATATCAAAGAATTCATTAGTTGTGCACCTTTATGCTATTTCTTTTAGGCCACACCCTTAACAATCTGATCCAACTCATATACTAGCAATAGAACTATCGTGACATTCACCACATTATAAATCGTGATTAAATCCCGATAATCATCATACTAAGATACTCAATGGCATAATGAGATTAATACATAAATGCAATGCAAAACCATCACATATGGAAGAACTTAAGTGAATTCAGAATGAAATCAAAACCAGCAATTTTATTCAGCAAAAGAGCTAAATAATCCAAAACCAAAGTATAACACGTAGAACATAAACTCCTACTGAACTAAAGTAACATCAGAAATAACGCTAATATGATTATCATACTTATAAAAGACCTTATGTGGTAATGTTTTAGTTAATGAACTTGCTAGTAATTTTTTTTTTGTTTCTATGTGTACTATAAAAAACTAGCATTTCGCCCGTGTGATGCACGGATGAAATATGTATAATTTATTTTATTAAAATATCATATAAAAAATATTCAAATCATACGGCTCGCACTGCTTGTATTTTGTAAAGACAATTGTCAAGCCAAATTTAATTTCCACAAGTCTTGTGGTAAGTGGTATAGTGTTATTTGATCAAAAGATTCATATTGAAAATTTTCAATGATCGATGGGTACTCTCACGAATTGATAACTGCAAAAAAAAAAATCACAATTTGCAATTTTCATATCACTTTTGAAACATTGCATTAATGACATCCCCTTTCTATTTGCAGTAAATTCAACATCCCTAAATTTTTTCCGATAATTGAATATTTGATGTGAACTTTTTTTCAACGTGTATATGAACTCAAATAAATAAAATTTGGAACAGAATGACGTATCAAGTATCAACGTTGTCAAAAAATTGTTCAAATTATTCTAAAGCTAGCATTGTGTCAATAACTTGATTTTTGCATTTTTTTTATGTTTAACACGAACATACGGTATATATTTTTTTCAAATTTTATAATTTGCGTGTTAGATATTTTTGTAAATACATAATAAATCTACAGTATAATCCTCAAGTGCCATTAAAATAGACACAATTTCAAATCTTAAGTATAATGTAAAACATATGTGAGATCATATATATGAATAGTTTTTTTTTCCTTGAGTTTATATATTTACGTAGCAAATACAAATTAAATTACAATTTTAATTCATCCATTAACATTGAAAGCTAAATAAAAAATCACTATTTGCATTAGTATCCTCTATATAATTAGAACTCATTAGAGTTAAATCATTCATCAACATCCTTTATATAGAAATTGAATAAAATATTTAATTACCAATTATTTAATTCTTCAAAATTTTCCTATATTTGTTAAAATATTGTTTTTTTACGACTGATAAAAAAAGAATATTAAAATATGGTAAACATAACTTAAAATAACTATTTAGAAATAAACAACTAATTGCTTTTATCAGTTCTAAAAAATGATTAAAAATTTACGAATTAATGGATATTTTTATTAATGATTCTTATCTGATGAAATCGTGATACACTATTCGAACTATTTTCGTATTTTATCAACATAAAAAAATAAAATAAAAAATTACAATCAAAATTTTGTAAGCTTCAACCATTATTTGGATTCTACTTTTACAATATGCAAAACAATTACATAAAATATATATAACATAAGAGAGTACAGTACTTTGGAATGCAAAAAATGAAAAAGAAAATCACTCATGGCCTAATACTAACAATCACGCATGGTTTTCTGTAGATAAATTAATAAAACTGAAAACCATTCAACTTTCTTGAACTTGGAGGGCCCCTAAGATTATTTTCTTCTGATCGAGCTTCCCAAAGCTAAAATGTATGAGATTGTAATATTAATATGGAACATAACATAATTTCACTTATAGAAATCAAAGTAAAAAAATAAATAAATCCAATCTAATAAGTGATAACATTAATATCTATTTCTCACAAAAGAACTCGGATTATCGTAGAGTCATGTTATATTCGAGTATTTATAGAACCAGCAATGCAAACAAACAATTGCCTATTAATATTCGAAAAATCATGAAGCGAACACTTCTTTGGAAGGTACGAAGTGAGTGGGAATAATTTACGGTTACTATAGATTATTATGTAAATACCAAATTATGAAATAAATACATTTAATTCATGATCAATCAAACTTAATTTCATTAATTACATTTATAATTAGAATATAATAAGTAATTAGAATCAATCAAACTTAATCTCATGCATCGCACGAAAGAAATACAAAAGTAAATTTACAATATGTACTAAAAAGATAAATTTACAATAAAAAGACATAAATAAACATCTAAATATGAATATTGAAACTTATAATCATATATATACTTACATGAAAAATATAAATAGTTTTAAAATTTTATATGTATTTCCTTGTGCGATGGATAGATGTTATTTTACTCATTTTAAGTTCAATTTAAATTATATATATAACAAAAATATCGTCCACCAGACCACCATCATAGGCTCATTAAAAAAATAAAATAGCTATAAAATGATGTGGATATTAATGAATATATTTTCAACACACAAGTAAAGGAAAAAGATAAATTCAGCCTATAATATTTTTCTTTTCACTAATTAAGAAAATAGAATTCATTGAAATATTTAAAAAATGAAATATAAAATAACTTACATAATCTAGTATTGAGTCACTTTTTTTTTTTTAGTTTAGCATATGTTAATTATATTTTGGTTAATATGAGCAATGTGTCACCTAATGTGTTCACCTATGATTTGGTGTCTGACATAATTTTAATAATTTATCACTTGAAACACTAAATTATTAAATATGAATATTAATGACATCTACATAAATAGAACGTAAAGTTGTATTGTAATACAAATGGATTATTTAACTTATCATGCTTATTTAAATTATTGTTTGATTATATTACCAAACAGTCTTAACTTTGATGCTTGAAAAATATTCAAAACATGAACTTTTGTAATTTTTTTATTTAATTATAGCACTGAAATTAAAATATTGGTGTATATCTTAGTATACAATTGTTGCCGAATGTTAACTAAAATAAAACTACTCATGATGCATCACCGATTATTACACAAAATAAATGAAATTACATATATATAGTTGAATTACATTTTAAAAAAAATCATGGAATTGTAATCTATTGCCATTTAATGAACAATCCATAACTTTTTTTTTAGATTTTATATATGTGTTTTTAACTTAAAGAACGAACAACAAAATGGAAGCACACATGAAAGTACACAATACATAAAATAATGAAATCAAGCATTCTCTAAATTAATGTTAATTATCAATCATCTAAAAAGGAAAAAAAATGGAAGAAGCTTTCGATTCTCCTTCTACATTATTTGATGAAGATATATATATATATATATATATATATATATTTGTCTTCCTCCAAATAACAAATAAAATAGAATGGATCTAACCAATTTATAATAATAGAGAACACTTAGACAACTTTTTCATAAAGTCCAACGTAGGTTTTGTTTACCAACACAAATTTGATCTCCTCATAAAAAATGTAGAATGAGATTGGAGTCGCATGATTCATTCCCCATCTAGTAATAATCAAAAGCGCCAAAAGTTCAACATTCTCTAAAGCACACCAAAACACCAAAAGTTAAATAAATTAAAACTCAAATCTCCAATATGAAATTTGACACAAGAATTCAAGCGAACATATCTTATATTTAGATATCTAATAAATAAATGCAAAAAAAAAAAAAAGCAAAACAACTTGAAGATATGTTTCTTCTCTAACTGATGTGTGGATGTCAGACTCCACAATCAATTTATAGACTCCATAACATAGAATGATATATTGATATTATTATGCAATCAATGTAATTGATAAAATTGGCGCAATATTTGGTGGGTTATATATATAATGTCTGCAACATTCGATGATTAATAAAGATTAAAGCAATCTTTAGGCTAATAGATTTATAATTTAAATCTTACTATACATTTTTATATATAAATATGAGGCTAATTAGTGTTAGCTTCTACATAAATCGTCTAATTATGCTTAGCTATTATAAATTTTGAATCAATAATTAAATATATATATATACACACATATAATAATACATATATTCCATATGCAAGAATCCACCCATATCTATTTCATATAGTAATTTATCCTCCAACATACAATATTCTATTGTGAGATTGTATTATTACCACAAAATGCCTATCCATATTTGTATTACCACGCAATAATTACTCATATTCCATAATTAAGTTCATTAGCGTAGCCGGATCCTAATTAGGGTATCGGTTTTTGGAAATGGGGTTATAAAATTGAATGAAAAATTAATTATTAAATTAATTACGTACACTGATTAAAAGCCTTCCAATATATACAATCTATAGTCATAATTAAATAAATTGAAACGGCCATATTAATAGTTAATGATTGATGAAACCGCCAATTAATATTTAATATTGATATTGATTTGTTAATAAATATTAATATTTTAATATTTTAATTATTATTTCAATTTTATATGAAGATTTTCATTTTTGGTAATGTGTTTTTGGCGGGTGATAAGTGGTGTTTTTGCACAACATTTTGAGGTTGAAATGAAGTGAATTGAAGAGTTTTGCATGTGATTTAACCCAAATTGCACTTTTAACCTCCCGATTTGGAAGTTTTGTTTGTTGTTTGACTTTCACAGGAATTGGAGAATTAATCAATGAATATTTGAGTGATCCAAAGCCATGAGAATATAGATAATCGAATGAGGAATGCGCTGCAAGTTGAATCACCTCAATCGGATAAGAAATGAGGGAGAACGGAGCAAAACCGTGAAAGGTGTCGGTGAAGAGTTGCTGGCGCGAGTGGCAGCGCGACCGGAGGCGCGACCGGCCTGCACTCGTGCTAGAGACAAGATTTTCTTCAATCGGGGCGCGACCGGGGGCGCGACTGAGCCCGTTTCGCGCCCCCAGTCCAAATTTTCAGATCTGGGCTTCTTCTTCTTATTTGGCGATCTCTCTCCAACATACACACACACACACACACAGAACAGATTTTTTCTCCACAAAAAAAATCCCCAAAACTCTCCCAACACCAAACCCTTCTTCCCTCTCCCATTTTCACATCTCACCCCTCAAACCCACACCCTAGCTAGGATTTCCACCTAGCTAGGGTGAATAAGGAGCAATGGCCCGAAGATGGAGCAAAGAGGAGACGAGCGGAGGCAAGGGTGGAGTCGAGGCCAACTTCCGGGTTGTTCTTAGTTTCATTTTCTTGTTTTTACCTTTATTTTCTTTGAGATAATTTAATCCTTGCATTGTATAGATGTTAGGTTAGATTATCTTGTATTTTGGGATTGAAAATATTTGGTATTTATGCATTTCTATTTCTATTGATTGTTTATGGCCTCAATTTATTTCTTGTGCTTATGCTATGTTGGGTGTTGATTAATTGATCACTAATTTGCACGATTTTATCTATTGATTCATGAATCGAGAGATGAGTCTCAATAGACGAATCCTAGGCACGAGACACCTATGTCGATAAATTCGAGAGAATTGAGGCTTAGTGCGAGGGCTAGAAATCTTAGGAGTTTTGGTAAGTATATGTGTAAGATTCGTTCGGAGACGGTGAACCTAGCATGTACCCTCCAAACTTAAGTATCTCGAGAGAGAGCTTAGACGAGATTTCCATAGTGAAATTTAGCACCACAAATAGACATTCAATAGGATCTTTAGTGCCAAGTACCGAAGAAATCAATCCTAAAAGTACCTCTACCTTCTTGTCCCATTCTCCATTTATTTTCCCCTTTTATTTATTGCTTTTTTTAGTTTAGATTAGTTAACTATCTTTCCTTTTTTCTTATCATCTAGATAACGATTAAGGTCCGATATTGTAGTACACACAATTAGGTCTAATTAGTCTCTGTGGATACGATACTCTTGCTCGCCATATGTACTATAATTGCACCGTACACTTGCGGTATAATTTTAGTCGAATAAAAAAGTCGATAAGCGGGAAACTGGGTTACTATTTTTAGTATAACTTCTTGTCTTTATATATATTAAGATTGTTCATTCTGAACTCTCTCCTTAACAACAAAAACTTAATGTCGATAAACTTCGAGTCCCGTGACACTTATGTTGTTCTTGGAGTGAAGTAAGACTAATTTGATGTCTCAAAATAAACGATGAACTCCATAGTCACGGTGGAAGAAACTACAAGAGTCTATTTTATACAATAGCTCTTTCAGCCAATGTAAACACATATCCCAAAATGGAGCATCTATTATCTTGACATTCATCAAAATCGGAATCAAAGAACTCAATGATCTCCACATTCTCTAATATCCAATGAGTGAGCATGCAATCCAAATTGGGGACATATCTCAAGATACTGAGTACAACATTAATCTTCATTTACGGATAAATAATTAATTACAGTGGCAATCTTGGTGTAATGATCAAGTACGGATAATAAGTTATGTCAAACAAAAGTCTATATATGGAAGGACTAATGTTCACATGAAAATTTTTGAATAATTATCACATACTTATCATCATATGTGCGTTGTTAGTTGGCCAAGCTGTGTCTTCCTAATGGCCAAGCAAAGAACACATAAATAACTTCACATAACACCTATGTAATCTTATCTTAATATATATAAAAGTAAATAGTTATACTTTCATTAGTAACCTAGCATTTCCCGCCTACTACATTTAGTAAGTTGATTTTTATATACCAATGTAATTGTATATTAATATCATATATAATAATTTTATATATCTATATTATATCAAATACCTTTAATTAATTAATTGGAAAGCATTATCTACAAATTCCGAAAAATGTCGATTTTATATATGATTGTCAAATGTCAAATTCATGCAATAATATAATATGAATATATGATAATCAATCTATACATATATATATATATATGTATATATTATCTATAGTTACATTGATAATCATAATAATACCACTGTATAATTACTTTAACAAGTAATCTATAATATATATTCCCTAAGCTATCTTGTAGCGCCCCGGTCCCGAAAGACCGTGGAAATGGACGCCACGGGGGTGGGAATTAAGAAGCGGGAAAGAAATGGAGTAATTAAATTAATGACGGGGTGTTAATCCAAAAGGATTAATGTTTGGAATAAAATTTAATAACCGAGTATGCCAAAGATAGGTTATGCCTTCCGGAAAATTAAACATCATAACCTCTGTAACTAGAGCGAATCCCCGTTTATAACGGCTTATAAGAGAAGAATGGAGGCTGTAACAATTCAATAAGCCCTTTCATAGGTCAAACGATAACAAATAAACAGATACCAACAATCAATAGACCCATTCATAGGCCGACAAAAGAAACAGACACCAATATACTGAACAAATTATGCCCTTCCATAGGCCAAAATGAATGATCAAATAGACTTAACGAAAGATGGGCTTCATCCCCTTGGAATAATTATATAGCTAAGCATATGATACATGTTAACCAGGAAGTCAACAAATGTTCAGAATCAGAGAAGCAGAAACATATCAACAAAATACCAAGATCAGAGTTCTTAGCATATAACAAAAGAATATCATATGTGCGGAAGCTCAATTCTTAACAGAATACTAATAAAAAGAGACGACAACGAAAAAATATGTAAATCATAATAGCCCATATCTCAGCCTCGTCACCTCCACGCTCCAGCCTACTAACTTGAAAATATTTGGAAATATTTGGGCTGAGTACTAATGCACTCAGTGAGCAAGTTTTGACAATTCAAGTTATGCAAATCATTTTGTTAAAGTAATCTATCTGTGTTCATGCAGGTAGTGAAGCTTAGGAGATTTAAAAGTTGGAAGCAACCTAAGTTCACCAAAACATTTTATCGTGAAGCGCTTAAGAGTATAACCCGTCACTGCCCGCAACCCAAACTACATCACCACCACGATATCGTTGAGGATTTTATATGTTTGAAGAAAGGAAATATGGAAATGGACAAATATGAAAATAGTTGAATAAGTATTATAAGAAGTACTGTACCGATAGATTTTCTACGATGATGATATCCGATGCCTCGTCATGCGTTCATGGAGGACATAACTCGTGGTACCCAACCAGAAAATATATATTTTATTTTAAATTTTTATTTTTCATTCTTAACTACTTTCAAGCTTCCGCATTATATTTTAAAATATTTGATACGAAGAAATGGTTTTTAGTAGCGTTCTTATTCACTAGGAATTGGGGCGTTACATATCTATTACTAACATACAATGTCTATAGTATAATATAATCAATCTATCATATAATATAATATCATTATATAGTTAACGTTAATAATAATATAATTTCTATACATAATCAATTATGATTACATTAATAATAATAAATATGTACATTTTTGCTGGTTAATTATCTCAATCCTCCCATCAATCTATCATATAATCTTTTAACATATGTTTGATAAGTTATAAACCAATTTTAGTGTGTAATATTATAGAAACCTTAATTGTGTCTTTCTATAATTAACCAAAACATTTTATATGAATTCATGCAAATTGAGATTTCAATTAATATGTTAATTAGTTAATTATATGTTTCCGTATTTACTATATAAAATTGATGATTGATAGTAATTGATAATTGATCCTTACTGCAATTATATGTACGGCAAATTACATAATTAATCACGTAAATTGAATACTATTAATTAGGTTTTTAGATTGTGGCAAAGTCGCATGAATTTATGCAAATTTCCATAGCTTCACTTTTATATCATTTAGTTGAAATGTTTGTTCGATTGTTGCATTGGTATAAATAATTGTATTGTAGTATAATATTTTTTCTCAATAGGAATATTTAGAAAAATTGATCCCTATTTCGATTTGAATATTTTTTTCCGTTTTATATTTGTATACACTAATATAATTTTGTTTTCTTATTTTTGTTGTATTTGTATTCACTAATATAATTTTATTTTCTAATTGGCAGAATTTTTTTTAACAAATACATGGTGAATTGGTGATGAATCTACTTTTAGTCCGTGTGCCCGTGCAAAGTTCTCACACATGGGGAGAAAATAAAATTGTTGATTGGTTTTGATTGCGTTTGTTCATGATCGTTTCATCGAATGTACGTTTTGCATATTTAATTTATTCTAATGTCTTTTGCAGGTTTATTACAAATAAAATATAAATACACACTCCATGACTCAATTTTTCCGTTTGGTGAAATAAGTTGGTCCCTTATACCACAAGTTGGTTCCTTCATTTCAATACATGAATGAAGTTGAATCAAGATATGCAATTTTCTATTATGAATTTCAACTTCATAAATTTATGTTGTTGATTCAACAAGAATTTTATATTCGAAAATGCATGAGGAACCTAACAAGTCCATCAATTATATTAGGGAAGAAGTTGAAGATATCGCAAGATCGAAATGGTATTTTGTTAGCATACAATCCTTATTTTTTAGTTTGGTCATTAGATATTCCACGACTACATATTTGAAGTTCGATCATGTTGATCGAATCACATTATGAAATTTCATATGTATGCCTCATAAACTATTATTTTCAAACATGTATATATACAAAAACTATAACATAGTTGCATACCTCATTTTCCTTTATATATAACTTTCATATTATTTGTCTTGATATCCAATTTGAATCCATAAAAATTGAAATTGTTAATAAAAATTCAGTCCTACCATTTTATATCCACATAATTCTGTATTTAATTATGTATTATGTGTGTGTGTGTGTGTGTGTGTAAATAAATATCTTAATTAGTGTATTTTCTTTAATACCAAAATATATTTCATTATAAACTTAATAACAAAAAAAATCCATTAATTACTTACATGATATGTCAAACACGCATAAATATTCTAATTGCAGTCGGTGTTATCAAAATATTCCAGCAAAATCTTTTTTTTTTTTGCCCATGGAATACAATAATTTTATGTGTATATAGTTGGCTCATTCATTTTTAAAAATATAATATATAAAAAAAATAAAAAAAATCCTCATTTTCATCACATTATTTTTTGTTTCGAATTTGTAGTATTGTTTGATTCGATTCATTAGTTATTATTTAAATCGATCAATAACAAAATTATTATTTATTGTATGCATGTTGTCAAATACGAATCAATAACAAAATTATTATATAAATCTAACATATATTTATATGTTAGATCTATTTTGGTACCATTATTTTTTAATAAAATTTTAAAAACTATGAAAATTTGATTTTAATATATATTTTTATTTTTTTTGAAAATAATTAAATAACATATAAATAATTACAAAATAATAATAAAATTATTTAATCTAATTTTCAAATTATTTTTTAAAATATGATAAAATAATATTATAAGACATGATGATGTGTAAATATATATCATATATTATTTTTTTTGTTTAATGAGTAACTAAACCCATTTTTATTTTATGGGAATAACTAAATCCATGAAGCTGAGTCGAATGACTACCCTCTTACTTTTGAAAATATCAATTCTTTTGAGAATGGTAATTTCTGATTTCAAAGCATAATCATAGATATGAGAATGGATATAAAAATGGTCATTCCATCCATTCCATCTCATTCCATCATACCAATCAACTTAATTATAACACTTAATTATAAATTCCCACATGTGTTCCTTAATATGTATTTGATTTCGAAATTCATTTTTTTTTTTAAATCTAACATTTTCACCTCCATCTACTTTGTACTGTATATTATATACAAAAGTCGTCCATTGCATAATACAAAATATTTTAATAAGTATTTTCCTCTAAAGCTGATTTTTTTTTTTTTAGATTCATTTATTTTTTCATTAAAATGAGAATATTTTGCTATTATTTCATGAAAAAATGGATTTTTTTAATATTATGTTCATGTTCCCACTTCATTTTTCATTACTTGCTCGAAAAGTTATGTAATACAATAGAAATAAATAATATTTATTTATAAAATAATAATAATAATTATTATTATTATTATAAACTTTTCGACATGAAATAAGATACAAAGTGAGATACCAATTTTCAACCAAATAACATCTGATACATGACCACGCATCGCGTGGGGGTAAAACTAGTTTAAATAAAGTCAACATCCACACACAAAGGTTGCAATTGCAACATAATACTTTGACTAATAAAATTGAATATTAATAGACCAATTAAGCAAAACAGAACTATTGAAATATATTTAATTTTAACTCAATTGTACGACATTAACATGCATCCCCAATTTAAACGCATACTCACATTAAATTAAACAATCAAACATCAAATTCAAATAAGTTGGAAGCATCTCGAGACACCTAACACAACATTAATATCAAGTCCGTGGATATTAAATTTTTAAGTGGCCATCTGTAACACCTTAAATTCTATAATTTAAAATGTTACTCTTTCTGTTCCTTAAAGCAGAAAATGATTCCAATAATAATAGTTCAAGTAATTTTTTTTTTCTTTTCTAAAATAATCATGCTATAAATCCTAAGAAGAAAATAGAACACAAAATATATATATTTTTTAAAAATATATGCGCTCTGAACAAAGTACCTATATTTCATAAGCTCCAAGTTCATTTCAAAAAGTAACTCATAAGTTCAAAAATATAAAATTCACACTCCTAAATTAATAAAACTATAATAACAAACTACCAGTTTAAGTTAGTCCAAAATCACTAACAAACATAAAATACTAAATTCAAAATAGTTTAAGCAACAAGTGCAAAAGTTAAGGTCAAGTAACAAAAATATCTTGAGAAAGTCCATCCCCATTTCCATCACACTGCTCCCAGCTCACTCACCTGAAAATATTTAAAAATGTGGGGTGAACACCCTTAAAATGTACTCAGTGGTGGGGGATCATGTGAATTCTTTACTATTTATCCAATAGAAATAAGTCGCAGGAATAATGGATTTAGGGTACTCTTCTTCTGATTCTAGAATACATCTTGAACTGTGCATAAGACATATTCTGGTGCATACAAAACGCTTCTGTGCGTACGAAACGCTATTCTGTGCGTATAAACGCTATCCATATTTCATCCACGATAATTCAAGTTGGATTAAAAAAATATTTCTGTCTCAAACATCATATATCATATACTTTTATTTCGAATATAACAATTTCACCCACCTAATAATAGAGACCACGTGAAATCAAATAGAGAATCACAAAGTGGACGAAGATTCTAATTGCGCCGCACCTAGTATTAAAATAATATTAATTAAATCATTTGTATTGAATTATATTCTATAAAATTAAAATTAAACTAGATTTAAAAACTAACCTTCTTTATATTCTAACTCCAACTCACTACCGTTGTATGACTCTTTTATTTTCTAACCTTCTTATAAAATTTGTAGTGAATAGATTGCTTGATATATTTTTTTTCTTATGCGCAAAGATGTATTAATAGATGTATATATACACATATATATCATAATCATGTCAATTTCCGCCGTCTCATTTCTTCATAATCATCTCAACTATATATATGTATATATGATATTACATTTTAGGGGATAAAATATAGAATCAGTCGGTTAGTTTTTCTTTTACAAGTTGATTCATTTTCGAATTATCTAGTCAAAGTGTATATGTGTGTGTGTGTCTACACACATATAATTCTCTAGCTCATAGCCCACAATACTAGCTATTGCATATTCAAAGTTGTTTTTAAAATCTAATGCACACACACATATAGTAATAATAAATTATATCTCAAGACCTATATTTAGGACACATGTATTTATAATCATTATGACTATTTATTACTCTTGTAATTATCTTTACAAAGTATTTTTATTTTATATTATTAAATCCCACACCTAATATAGTTCTAATCCTTATCATTTTTTTTTATCTAAATGTCTTTGATATTATTATTATCATACAATGAATTTATTTTATGTGTAAATATATATACACACGAATTAACATATATAATTAATCACAAGTGATTTATGTTATCAAAATAAAAATATACTCTTAACTTATATAACTTTTATCTTAACAAGACTAGAAAAAGAAAAAAAATATATTATATGGCTCAAACTAAACTTTTAAAACCCAAATAATAATTACAAATATTCTTGATATATAATAGGGGCGCAACTTCGGACTCCCTCAAGTCCAACTAATTCTATTGAGCGTTATTAAATAAATAAAAACTCAATTTTTCAAGCAATCAAATAATTTTCATAGGTTTAAATCACGAAGAAGTGGGATGTTACATCATCTCTATGTAGTGATCAAATATTAACAATAAATCATATCAAACAATTAGTCTTCATATGGGCCAACATATTGGTCACGGGGACAACTTTATGATTGCCACGCATTTATCACTACGGGTACTTGTGTATTTCAGCTAAATATTCACCTTCATATGGCTGGATAAATACTTGCATGAATATACACTCACACAGTCATCCAATAATTTTCGTGAGATGCACGAAACAAATTCAAAAATAATTACCGAAGCATATATTTGAAAATAATACATGCATTCGGGTCATCGCGGGTATCCGTCTCTAATAGGACGGGTTTGGGGATAAAAAATCGGGACGGGACGGGGTATAAATTTTAATACTCGGGGCGGGTTCAGGTATGAGTTCGGGAATAGATACCCAACCTGAATCCATCCCGATTTAATATAATTCATAATTATATGTTTAATAAATATAGATTTTAAAATTATAATTTATGCTTAAGCTTTTAATACTTTATTTTTCAATTTAAAAAAAAGAAATTATATATTTAATAAATACAAATTTTCATTCTTCATTTTTTATTTTTTTAAAAATAAACAATATATAATGGGTACCTGATGGGTATCCTTCCCCATGTTGGGTAATCCATACCCCTAATGTTTAAACAGGGATGAGGGTGGGTATGGGGTCAATTTAGTATGCGGGTATGGGAGTGGGTGAGCAATACCCGACCCCGCCCGTCCCGTTTACATCCCTACTCTTGTGTAATAGCCTGCAAACCACACATGAGAGATAAACTACACTTGGAAAATCAGGTGTGATGTGATAGGCTCACACCTATTGGTGTTGGTAGTGGTATTAAAACTTGAGATCTTTGACCACAAACTTACACCACTCCACAACTAAACCATTACAACACTGCACTGATTCCATTTAGGATATATATTTATATTTATTAAAAAAAATTAAATGAATACACTCTAATTTTAGGGGCTTACCAATTCTATTTCTATTTTAGAGTATGTAATTTTTGAGGAAAAAAATAAAAAATAAGGTTCGTGAGTGTCACACAATATTTGGACCCTTTTCAGTATGATGGGCCAAGTCGATATACCTAATGCATACAACACCTCATTTTATTTTTTAAATAGATGTTAATTATGTTTTTTTTTTGTCACATACTACTATGTTAATGGTACTGTTATTTTTTTAATTATACACGATTCCATTAAAAAATACATGAATGTTATTTACATAGCAGGAGGCGAAAAAATCAAAATCAAGATAATTAATATCTAGTAATATCGTCATTAATATTCTCAATAAAGTTTTTCCAAAAATATTTTTTTTAATTTGGCCCAATATTTCTATTCAAGAAACAGCTTTCCACTTGCATGGTGGGCAACCTGGAAATTTCCTTCACTAATTGGTGGTGACCCACACCTTTTTTATTTTTCGACGACTAGCGAAAAAATGGAGTCAACAAGCATATTTCTTCCATTCTTGATCTTCACCACACGATATTTCCTTCTGGATTTCCAACTATCTCTCACATTCTGCTACTCTTTTGCTCATTCTATCCTCGAATGAGAACTTGTTTCTCAAAGATATATATTAATTCCTCAAATCACAATATAATTCTGATTTGAAACAAATTAAAGGTAACATAAAAAGACATGGAAACATGCAATACTATAATTCAATTAAATCTTGGTCCCAATGACATCACATACGGAACCTTAGTCCCAACTATAATTATCATAAATATGCAAAAACAAAACAAAACAAAACATAGGAACATATAAAACACGTAAAATAATAATCACGCGCATAAAGGATTCCCATCTTAACGTTGACTTCAATAATCCTTCACTTGAAGCTTACGATCTCAAATACGCGTCGGTCACCGTAGAAAGGATTGTTGTGTTTGTGCTTCGTCTGCAACATGCGTGTGCTTGCTTTCGCAAGAAAAAAGTACAATTCAATTAGTAGCTGGTGAAAATTAATCAACGTTTGATAACTAATATATTAGAGAAATCTTTATCTTCTTAAAATTAATGAGTATCCAAATAAACTTTCACTAACTTTAGAAATCTGCGGTCTAATTAGTAGGTTTAATTTTGAGAAAAGCTTAACAATTAAAATACGAATTTTGAACATTAAAGTTTGGATGACTAGCGAAGAAAATGGAAAAACGAAGTCAACTAATTAATTACAACCATACGAAGTCAACGAAATTGTACGACTATCCCTTGCATATTACCTTTCACATTTTGGCCAACTTGGATGGGGGCAACCTGGTAATTTCCTTTTCGACGACTAGGGAATAAAATGAAAAAACGGAGTCAACTAATTAATTACACATTTATTATCTCAATTCTCAACAACCATATCTTCCATTCTTCATCTTCACCACACCATATTATCTTCTGGATTTCCAAATATCTCTCACATACTGCTACTCTTTTGCTCATTCAATTCTCTCTTGCATAACTATTTCTCGTTTGATTTCATTTTCATAACTAATTAATCAGATCCCATCATTTCCATATGGCTGAGGCATTACTTCAAGTTTTGATAGAGAAGTTGACTTCTCTAATCCATAAAGAGATCGGATTGATTTTGGGAGCGGAGAAGGAAATGAAGAAGCTGCAAAGCACTCTCACCACTATCCAGTCCGTGCTTCAAGATGATGAAGTCATACAATTTCGAGACAAGCAAATCCAGAGTTGGCTGAGCAAGCTCAACGCCGCTGCCTTTGAAGTACTTGAAGAAAATCTTATCCAGTTACAAGATCGGAAGAAGCATGAAGGAAATGGCTGAGAGATTGGAACATCTTGCTTCAGAGCGTAGCAAGTTCCATTTGCGTCCTTCAAGCAGCGTTGATTGCAGACGCAGACGTGAGATGGGATCCAGTGTGAATGAACCTGATCACGTTATCGGAAGGGATGAAGATAAAGAGAAGATTGTCGATATGTTGGTGAATCGAGTTTCATACTGCGAGCAGCTCTCTGTCATTCCAATAATTGGTGTTGGAGGCCTTGGAAAAACAACTCTTGCCCAATTAGTCTTCAACGACCAAAGGGTAAGTCACAGAATTGTATTGGGGGTTGCCCAGAATTGGAAAAGCGATGCGAGAAAGAAAAGGGTGAGGACTGGCACAAGATTGCCCACATTCCCCAGCTCTACATTGGCTTCACAGGTATGTACTAATTGTTTTACTTTTTTACTTTTCTTTTTTTACCAGATGCTTAGTCGGTTTCATTACTATTTTCAGCGTTACTGTGTTAATTTAATTGCATATTATGTCTATAATATAATTAATCAGTCGATAATATAATTATCTATGTTTTTGCCGCCAATTAACAACTATTGTGCAATTATTAAATATGACCTATTATGCATTTAATATTTATGATTTTTTCAATTAATCACACCTATTATGCCTTCGGTTTCAATCATTTATCAACACAATTTCGAATTTGCATTAATTTTTTCGAGGTTGCCCGATGAGATGAAAATTGATGATTATAAATACTTGCTTGATGTATCATAATCTTTAACACCAAATTATATGTATGTTATGGTATTGTGCGTTTCATGTTGTTGTGATTCTAACATTTGAATAATTTATATATCCGAATATTTTTTTATATTCTATATTAATTTATTTTTTACTAAATGCAGAGAAGTACATGAAATACCCTAATTTTATAAACCTAAAATGATATTAATTTTATAAAAACTAATATCTAAAATAATATACGAAAGAGAATTTAAGTATTTTTCGCAAATATACCAATAAACGTATACTTGAAAAACCTAATAATACAATAATAAACTTTTTAGAATTTATAATACTTAATCTTATTAATTAATTATTTTTAATATTATATCTGCTAGGTGAAAGTGTCTTAGTTCCTACAAGTATAACATTGTGCATTGAAAAGTATGTCAAGGACCGTTCATAGGTTCGTGACCGTAAAAGTTGTCCTTGAGTTACCCACCGTGCATGTGTATATGCATATACTTGTCAGGAACTCTGAATAGGTCCGAGGCCATAATAACTTGTTTGGGCTGACTCTCCACTTTTCAAACCATTATTATTATACAGTGCCAGTTGACATGATATGAATGTCTGAATATGAGATGTGCATTTAATATGTTTTAGATAATGCATAATCTCCACTGAGTGTATTCGTTGTACTCATCCCTTTATTACAATATTTCAGGCTGAGAAGTTTGATGATGACGAGGAGGAGATGGATGTGGTTTAACTCAAATTTAAATATTTAAGTTACTAAACTCGTTTGACTACTAAACTTTAGTTGATATTTTTGTTGGATTGTGTGTTTCTAACTTTAAGTATGCTTAGATGTTTGAACTTGTTAAAAACGCTTCCGCACTATGTTATTTGATTATACTATTTTCTTCTAAAAAGTTTATTATTGTATTATTAAGTTTTTCAAGTATAAGTTTATTGGTGTATTTGAGAAAAATGCTTAAAATTCTCTTTCGTATATTATTTTACATGTTAGTTTTTTATAAAATTAATAGCATTCTAGGTTTATAAAACTAGGGTGTTTCAGTGCAGAATGACTGTCAAAATCAATCAAAAGTTCGTATATTTTAGGACAATTTAGTGTTCACGAAGATGTACATGTGGAAACGTCTGGCAGCCACTTCAACTTTAGTTGATCGAAATTTGAAAATTATGTAAAAACAAACAAGTGTTAAGTTCATGTTATTAAAATTACGTTTTTTAAAACATGTGAAAAATAAAAAACACTCCAAAATTTATGTATTGTAGGTAATTAACACTTATTATTATTATTATTATTATTATTATTATTATTATTATTATTTACTTAATTTCTCATTGGGACTATATGCCAAAAGGCCCAAAAAATAACGCGTGGGCTCATGTACCACGTTCGATAATTAATTGGGGTTAAATATATGACTTTTGAAAAAATAAAAAAAATGTAAAAAATGATGAAAAACGAAAAAGGAAAAAAAAATCTGGAAAAAAGAGGGGCGGTGCTTGTACCCCAAGTGTCGCATGGGTACGTGGGCGCATTGAGTTCATGAGCGAGCTCTGCGGGGCTTGATTGGGGCGAGTCTGGACGTGATCTGAACTATTTTGGATGGATTTTGATTCAATTTTATCCGTTTAATGAATTATGACCCGTAATCTCATACAAATTTTTGTGAAGTAACAAATCTTAATTGCCTTTTGGTCGTAACTCTTTGAATCCATCAAAATAAAAAATGAAATGGATAACTAAACATTTTGTTTTTACCTAGAGACAATAGCGGAAATTTTAATAACTTAATTGCGAAACATATAATTTGCGAGACAACCGGCTAAAAATGTTGGCTGAGACCCAACCAAAATCCACCGCCGCTAGAGAGAGAGAGAGAGATTATTTTAGAGTAAATTTTGTGAAATCACCAGTTCAATATATATACTCAATGGTTAAGATAGTCATCACATTTTCAACCCAATTAAATTGAAGGCTTTTGATTTTTATTATTTTGGCATGACCAGTGACATTTGCATTTTTGAATTTGGATTTACATTTAATATCCTTGAAAGTGTTGATATCTTCATAGATAAAAGATTAAAAATAATTAATTTTCTCATTTCACATTATTATGTCCTAATTAAATTTCGATATAAACATTGGACCGGATTAGTTGCCGGGTAGCACGGCCTCTTATGGCACAATAAAATTATGTAGTTATATAAAATTATTAGGAATATCGATCCTAAAAAATACTATAATTCACGCACCTTAAAAAAATAAAATTAAACAACATATGATTTGACATACAAAGAACGATCTCAGGTCACATTGATAACGGATGAAATCATCTGCTACTAATTTTTATGCAACACATTTTTATTTCTTAAGTTTTCTTCAATTTTAATTTATCGTGCATTAGTTTAATTTTACACTTATTAATTAGGATTTATCCTACCCAATTAGAGTATATAATCATTTTTCAATATTTCATTACATTCTAAGATTAATAATTGATTATTTTGTAAAAAAATAATTATATACCCTAATTGGGTAGGATGAACCCTGATTAATAACTTTGAAATTAAACTGAAGCGCGATAAAATGAAATTGAATAAAAAAATTGAAGAAAAATTAATAAATTTATTTGTGTAGCACAAAGTGTAGTAGATGATTTCATCCACATTGAGAATATCCAAAAAAATCCATGGAATTCTCAATCTTTGAAATTGTTGAGAGGAACTCAACAAATATTTTATTTTTGAGGTGATCTCTTCTAACATCAGTCTGTTAGACAGATTTTATTTAACCTGTTAAACAATCATCAAAGTATTGGTTTCCAAAGAAACAAGTGAACTGCAGATTGAGAATTCTAACTTGAATGAAGAAGATGAAATCAAGATACTTGAAAGCTCAAATCTATTTCTGAATTTTAGGGAGTTAACTGCATGTTACAACAATGAACTTTGAGTGTTTACAAAACTTGGATCCAGAGAATTACTCTCTCGACTGGTTGCATCTAGACTAGATATACTACTGAGCAACAAATCTAAGCCACACGATTACAATCACACCAACGGCTGTGATGCCAAACTACCTAACTACTTGAACTGCTCCAACTAGCTTCTGTTCAGTTAGATAGAATCTTCTTGCAACCGTTTTGATGCATGCAACCAATTCTTGAATCTAGTAGTTCACTCTGATTCACAAATCTCCACCTTGCATGGATGCAAACACTCTGTTCATCTAACGCAGATTCCTCCCAATTTGAAGTACCCCATTACAGAGTAGATAGATGACCTTCTTAAGAAGAGAAGGTCAGGCTAACAAGCTTCAGACAATGTCTAAACTTATTAGCAGGCAAGGATTTTGTCAGAACATCTGCAGCATTATCTTTAGTTCCAACTTTGGTTACTTTCACATCTCCTCTTGCTATAAGATCTCTAATTAAATGTAACCTGACATCAATGTGCTTTGACCTTTCATGGAATACTTGATGTTTAGCTAGGTGCAAAGCACTTTGATTGTCACACTTAATCTCCACAGAGCCTTGTTGAATGTCAAACTCAGAGACTAGACCTTTTAGCCATACTGCTTCCTTAATGGCTTCTGTCATAGCCATGTACTCAGCTTCAGTAGTACTCAATGCTACTACTGACTGAAGTTGAGATTTCCAACTGATTGCTGCATCGAATAGAGTGAATATATATCCTGTTTAAGATCTCCTTGTATCCACATTTGATGCAAAGTCTGAGTCAACAAAACCAAGTAGAGGTTCTTCAGCTGAGTTTAACTTTCTTTTAAACTCAATCTTCACTTCTGAATTTTCTTTTAGATACCTAAGTATCCATTTAAGGCCTTTCCAATGAGCTTCTCCTGGATCAGCCATATATCTGCTCATCACACTTATAGAGTGTGCTAGGTCAGGTCTAGTACACACCATAGTGTACATTATACTTCCAACAGCATTTGCATAAGGAATATGCTTCATTTTCATTCTCTGCTGCTCATCTTGTGGCTTGTCTGCCATTGAGAACTTAAGATGAGTAGCCATTGGGACACTGGTGCCTTTTGAATCATGCATGTTGAATCTTTTTAACACCTTCTTGACATAATCCTGTTGAGATAACCACAGAAATCCATTCTTCCTATCTCTGATGATATCCATCCCAAAGATCCTTTTTGCATGTCCAAGATCCTTCATTTCAAACCTATTACTCAGATCTTTCTTCAACTGCTCCACCTCAATTAATGATTTGCTAGCAATTAGCATATCATCTACATATAGAAGTAAGTATATCATCTGATTTCTGTTACTCCTTTTAAAATAAACGCAGCTGTCATATTGAGATCTGGTAAACTTCATGCTCATCATATATTCATCAAACTTTAAGTACCATTGTCTTGGACTTTGTTTAAGTCCATACAATGACCTTTTTAACAGGCAGACCTTGTTTAGATTTTCTGGAAAAGTGAAGCCTTCAGGCTGAGTCATGAATATGCTTTTATCCAGATCTCCATGGAGGAATGCAGTTTTAACATCTAGCTGTTCCAGCTCCATGTCATACTGAGCCACTGTAGCAAGCAAAATCCTGATAGAGCAGTGTTTAACCACAGGTGAGAAAACCTGTTCAAAGTCTATGCCTTCCCTCTGTGTGAAGCCTCTAGCCACTAACCTTGCTTTAAACCTCACATGCTCTTTTCCTGCAGCTGTAATTTCTGTCTTCCTCTTGAATAACCATTTACAGCTCACAAGTTTTTGATGCCTGTGTTTATCCACAAGTTCCCAGGTGCCATTCTTTTCTAGAGAGTTAATTTCCTCCTGCATAGCTGTAATCCACTTTTCTCTATCTTCTGATGCAATGGCTTCTCTGTAATTAAGTGGTTCTTGAGACTCCACCTCTTCAGCTACATTGAGGGCATAGTAAATCATATCAGCTTGCCCAAATCTAGATGGAGCATGAATAGTTCTCCTTGTTCTATCCCTGGCTAGTTGTTAGTTTCTTAACTGCTCTTGTGGGTTTGAGCCAATTTCAGAGTCATCATCTTGTTCTTCTGCTACTGCTTCTGCATTTCTTCTACCTTCAACTTCTTGGGTAGATCCATTACAGTCTACCTCAATCTGGTAGTCATTCTCAATGGTTCCTGTTCCCAAGCTTCCTTCTGTCTTTAGATATGGCATTTCATTTTCCCTGAATATGACATCTCTGCTGATGATTACCCTTTCTTTCCCAGATTCAGTACACCAGAGTTTATACCCTTTTACTCCTCTTGGGTATCCAAGCATTACACACTTCTCTGCTCTAACCTCTAGCTTATCTTGTCTGATATAGGAATAAGCTCTGCAGCCAAATGGCTTTAGATATGAGTAATCAGCAACTTTGACATTCCATAATTCATCTGGAGTTTTGAAGTTTATAGCTGTTGAGGGGCATTTGTTGATGAGATGTGCAGCTGTGACTACAGCTTCTCCCCAGAACATCTTTGGCATACCAGAACTTAGCAGCATACATCTGACTCTCTCTAAGAGTGTCCTATTCATCCTCTCCACAACCCCATTCTGTTGGGGGTTTCCAGGAACAGTTCTATGTCTCTTCATGCCCTTTCTTTTACAGTATTCTTGGAATTCATTTGATAAGAATTCCAGTCCATTGTCTGTTCTCAGACACTTGAGTGTGACTCCTTTTTCTGTCTCCACCTCAATACACCAGTCTTTAAACTTCTCAAAAGCTTCTCCTTTTGTTTTCAAGATAAACACCCACAGTTTCCTTGTATAATTATCTATCAAACTGATAAAGAACCTTCCTCCACCTCTGGTCTGAGATTTTGAAGGACCCAGAGATCTGAATATACATAGTCAAGTGGTGCAGTAGAGGTATGTGTACCTGTGCCAAAGGGTAGCTTCTTACTCTTGGCCAGAATGCATTGCTCACAACTTTCTATCTTGAAATTTCCTAGATTGTGTAAAATTCCTTGATTCTTGAGTTCATTAAGGCCTCTGTCACTGACATGGCCTAGTCTCAGATGCCATATTTTTGAGTCATCTTGACCAGAAACAGCTACTTCTCCCATCACTGTGGTGCCATCAAGATAGTACAGAGTTTGTCTTCTGATCCCCTTTAGGACAATCTTGGAGCCTTTCATTACTTGTAGGGTACCACCCTCTGATTTGAAGTGCATTCCTTTATTTTCTAGCATGCCTAGAGATATCAGATTCCTCTTGAGATTTGGAATGTATCTTACTTCAGCAAGGTTCTTGATAGTCTCATCATGGATCTTGAGTTTTATGTTTCCCAGACCCTGCACTTTGCAAACTTGATTATTGCCTAGAAGGACAGATCCATAATCTCCTTCCTCAAGCTCTGAGAACCAGTTCTTATTTGGGCACATGTGGAAGCTACAGCCAGTGTCCATGATCCATTCATCACTGACAGAGTACTCTACTACATTCAGTACTTCTCCATCACCTCCTTTGTCTGCAACATCAACTGAATTACTGCTACCCTCCTTGCCAGCTTGCTGCTTTCTTATCCAAGAATAACAGTACTTCTTGATATGCCCTGGCTTCTTGCAGTAATTGCAGGTTCTGGAGTCTTCATGGGCTACTTCTTTTCCTTTTGAATTTTCTGGTTTTTTGTGATCATTGTGAGGTTTCTTGGGCTTCTTCTTATCATGTTTCTTCTGGATATTCAATGATTCACCACCAGAGCTAGAGGCCTTGCCTTCATTCAACTTCTGTAATTCTTTTGCCTTTAAGACTGCCTGCACCTCATCCAAAGTGATTGTGGTTTCTCTGCCATAGAGCATGGCATCCTTCAGATGTTCATAGGTTTTTGGCAAGGCATTCAGTAAGATGATAGCTGCATCTTCATCTTCCAAAGTGACTCCAATACTTTCAAGGTCATCAACTGCCTTATTGAAAGTATCCAGCTGATCATCAATACCTTGATCTTCCTGCAATTTGTAGGAGTAGAGTCTCTGCTTCATGTAGAGTCGATTGGCCAGTGACTTAGTCATGTAGATTGACTCTAACTTTGCCCAGACATCTGCCGCAGTCTTTTCTTTAGAGACTTCTCTAAGGACTTTGTCACTGAGGCATAGTATCACTGTGCTGTGTGCCTTCTCCATTATTGCTGCTTTCTCGGTTGTTGAAAGAGTGGTTGGAAGAGCCGATTCTCCCTTCAAGGCTATAGCCAGTCCTTGTTGCACTAACATGGCTCGCATCTTGATCCGCCATAGACCAAAATCATTCTTCCCTGTGAACTTCTCGATGTCGAACTTTGTAGTGGCCATTCACTTGATTTCTTGATCAATAGAACTCTCAGATTCTTCTGCAAAACACGATGATGATTTCTGCCTTGTCACTTCCCACAGACGGCGCCACTTTGTTAAACAATCATCAAAGTATTGGTTTCCAAAGAAACAAGTAAACTGCAGATTGAGAATTCTAACTTGAATGAAGAAGATTAAATGAAGATACTTGAAAGTTCAAATCTATTTCTGAATTTTAGGGAGTTAACTGCATGTTACAACAATGAACTTTAAGTGTTTACAAAATTTGGATCCAGAGAATTACTCTCTCGACTGGCTGCATCTAGACTAGATATACTACTGAGCAACAAATCTAAGCCACACGATTACAATCACACCAACGGCTGTGATGCCAAACTACCTAACTACCTGAACTGCTCCAACTAGCTTCTGTTCAGTTAGATAGAATCTTCTTGTAACGGGTTTTCATGCATGCAACCAATTCTTGAATCTAGTAGTTCACTCTGATTCACATAACCTATGAAAGTAGTTTATTTGATCTGGACAATTAATCATAAATATGCGGAATCCCATGAAATTGCCAAAAAAAATGTCTTTTTTTGTGTTATATATTATGTTTATGTGACACCAAAATCTTAATATATTAATTTTATACTACACAATATATGAAATTCAATATATAAAATTTTGAAGTATTTTTGGATTAAATACTGCTTTTGCAACTATTTTTTTGACCATTTGGACTCATTAATGATAGGAATTAGAACTTAAAGTTATACTAATAAATACAATAAAAAAAGCAATGTTGGTTCACAAAAGTGCATGTACTTATGAATTTGTTTATTCTATCAATTGGCTTTTAATTTTCTTAAAATGTGTTTTTTATATATGTACTAATTTTAATTATATGATCATTAACAATTATTTATAACAAAATAATTATCTTATTTTTTATGTTACTAGATATTAATACTCGATAGTATTAATGTTGGACTAAATTTCAAAGATATGAAAAATATGTTCCAACTATAATTAGCAAGGTTTTCGTAACTGAATAACATTCCAATATTAATTTTGAAAAAATAAATCTAAAAAATTCTTGAATTATGAATACGCGTGTCCACGATTGTATTACATGATTATTATATAATTTTCAAAGACATATAGTAATATTTAGCAATTGAAATTATTCGTGAATTGATTTAACTTAACAAATGTTGAGTTGTGTACAAAGAGGAACAATTGCTCCAATTTTGAAAGTATATTATGAAATATATATACAGGTTTAAATCGATCATTTAACTAATAAATGATCAATTAAGAAAGTAACTAACTCTAAAAATAAAAGTATGAATGTAGAAGAGGAAGTCAAGATCCTGATGATCCCGAATTATATATCTTCACTTTGGTGTTTTAAATGATTTTACATAATTACTTATATGAAAATTATAATATCAAGTCACAATAAAAAGGAAAATCTTACTTGCCAATACTTTATACGATATTTATTACATATTTATGTGTGTATATATATTGTAATATATATATATATATATAGAACATGTCCGTTTACATAATTTTTAAAAATGCTTATCTTATGACTTATGAGCACTCGCAAAGTAAATAAATACTCCGTATGTATCTTGAGCCATCTAAATATATACAAATTATATATATATATATATGTATGTATGTATATTGAAACCAAATTCCCTAATTTTCCCTATATTTAACTCGAATATATTTTTATAAAATAAAGAATATTCCCTCCGTCCCAATAGCAAGGTCCTAGTTCAAATAAAGAAATAATTAGTGTGTAATAAGGGACTAATTAAATGAATTTTGGGCCCACTTCTTCCTAATCCTAATCGGCCCTCCCCTCTCTCATTTCAATGTGCACGCCTCTTCACTTCACTCCCTCTCTCACGCTCTCTCCGTCTGCAACACCACATCATCGCTCCCTCTCTCTCACTCTCACTCTCTCCGCCTGCAACACTCTTTCCTCCCTCTTTCTTTTTCACCGTCGTAATGAAACGGAAATTCTCTCTGCCTAAATTCGCTATCTTTGCCCGTATCCAAATTCTTCGCGATTCCATCGTAATTTCTGAGAACGATTAAGATTCACCCATGAAATCTGAGCTCTATGATGATTCGATGCTTCTTTCTGAGAGACATCATAAATCGGCACTAATTTATGAAGCTCCAATCGTAAATTCAGAGATCCGGCCAGATTTGCCCCAAAACCCTTTGATCTGTTACGATTCGGCTTAGATTTTAGATCTATTGCATAGATATGACTTGCACCCTGTTAATATGCAAGTTCATATAAGTATTTGTGTCGAAATCTGTAGGCTACCGGTGGAGGAGGCTTCGTGTTCATATGTGCCAGCCTCCGAAGAATTTGTGCCAGAAATAGAAGAGCATTTGATGATGGTGGTGGATGAGTTTGTACCGGAAATAGAGGAGGCTTCGATGATAGCGGTGAAGAATTTTATGCCGGACACAGAGGATCAAGTGGTGATGGCATTGGAGATTGAAGCTCAAGGAGGAGATTGGAGAGCTGAGGTGGCCAGTGAGATCTAATCCTGCTGCTGTTCCGGTGATATTTGTTAGGTTTGCTGCATATATGATATTTATATTGTACTGTGTTCCTTTTGGTGATAGTTGTGGGAGGCTAAAGTGTGCTGAAATGATAAAAATGAGCTCACACATTAAATATTGGGCAATGACATCAATGATTCGATTTTAATGATGAGATGTCATTATTTGGATATAGGTTTAGGTCTGCATTTAGGTTCTATATTGCTGCGTATGTGTTTGTGCTTGTTTGTATGAAATGTTAACTGGAATTCTGGAGAAACAATATATAACCTACATATGTGTATATGTATGTAGTCTGAAGGAACATGTGGATGCACATGTGTATGTTTAGTTTGGAGAATTTGATCCATAAACTGCATCTTTACAAAAAAACTGCATCTTTACAAAAACTGATAAAAATGCATCTTTACAAAAACTGCATCATCACAAAATAACTTCAACCTGCAAAAAATGATTGTGTCTGACCCTTTCAGTTAATTCCCTTCCAGCCCTTCAACACTTAGGGTATTCATTAGTTCTTGTATCTCATGGACTAATGTATCTCATGCACACTGCCAGCTTCCATTAAATATGAAAGACACTGTCTCACCAATTCCACAGGAACTTCCAAGTTCAAAGGTAAACTATCTGCCCTAATAAGTGCATCCTTCCTCATGTGCAGAATCTTATAGCAATTTTGTCCTTTAACTTTCATTATCTCAGACTCAAGAAAACCTTGTTTAATTTCATAGGGCATATGTTTTCAAATGACGTAATCACTGCATTTACTAACTCATCAACTGTACATGTAGTTGTTTCTATTTGCAAGGCTTGAATAGTCATAAACCACCCTAAATCATTGACATTCACATCTGGTGAGTTGGGTGGCTGTTGTACCAAAGTGAACTTAAAGCCATCTGTATTTGATGCCTCTCTGAAAATATGATCTGAATCTTTTATGTATGGTTTAACATTGTTCTGTTGCATGTATATGACTTTCCTTGCAAATGGTGGCCATTTTGCCTTTATAGCTGGTAAAATCTGCAATAAAGATCATTTTACCCTGATGATTAAATGTTGCACACATAAATCGGAATATGTCCATACCTGATTGATCAGACAGTTCCTGATCACTTCCTTTGTTACTGACTCAATTGCTTTAGTTTCTATTATGCCTTTGCCTCTGTTTTTGCTTGTCTGTTGTGCTGGAACCTTGTGAGTGAAAGGAAAAATTCCAATCTTACCATCAAACAGTAGAGTACCATCTATTGCAAACAGGTCTGCATACTGCACACAAACATTATTTTTTCGATGAACTTCTTGCTCTTACATGATCTGTGTGGTTCAGGCTCTTCTGGAGTCATGTAGACTGTGTGTGTGTGTCTTTTTTCATGTAAAATCACTTTTCATCGATGTGCACCGTGTTGTGCATACTTCTAAATTTTACCTATCTAGTTCTAAGGCTTCAAGTGAAAATCTCAACCTTAATAGCTTATTAGAAGCGGCCTAATAGTTGATTTGTGAGCTTTGATCAGCCCTTGCCTAATCCATCTCCCAACTGTAGACTTTTTTACTTTTATGCCATGTGCTAAGGTTCTTATGTTGCCTCTCTTGTTAAGTGCCAAGCTGGAAATCAGATCTAAATCAATAACAACTCTCTTAGTTCTAGTAAATTTTTCCTTTGCTTCAATATGCATTGGCTGATTTTTTTCTGCTTGTTTCTTTGTTGCAGCCCAGACTCGATTGACGAACTTTCTGCATACATGGAATTTGTTGGCTGCTTCGTTCATTTTGCCCCTCGGTATTTTTCCGTCAGTGCTGCATTCAAGAAAGAACTCCAATATTTGATTTTTTTGGGAAGAGAGAAAATTCAGTTTTCTCATCTTTTTTGGGTGTTTTTTGTGATGTATTGATTCTCTTAGCTGATGATATTTATAGGATTAGATGTAGATTTGAAAGAAAGTGATGTTAGTAGTTTTAGAGGGAAACTTTGGTGGCAAACTTTTGTTGAGAAGTTGGAATTTAAAAAATTCTGCAGGAACCAGTTTCGAGCTTTTAAATGAAATCTGATTTTAATTTTTTATTTTCCAGCAACTATACTCTCTCTCTAGCACAATATTGGAATTTGGAATCTGATTTTTACTCAACAAATATTGAATCAACAACTATAATGGAATTTAGCTCAACAAATATTACTCATAAAAATATTGCTCGACAAATATTACTCGTAAAAATATTGCTCAACAAAACGTAAAATAAAACATGAGGGCCATGAAATGGGTTTAAAAAACTATTGGGAAATGGTTGTTAGATTACTTTTAATTATAGTTCTCCTTAATAAAGTGGAATAACTTACTTTATACACTAAACTTCTTCTTAATACCCGTTCCCAATAGAAAGGGACATTGCTATTGGGACGGAGGGAGTATCATGTATGTGACTGTGAGTGTGAGCTGCCCAAAGCTTTTTTTATTTTTTTTATTTTTTATTTTTTGTTCGGGAAAGAGGGTAACAAAGAATATCCGCAACCGCTAGATGTACTATGAATAAATCTTATTTAGGCACAATAACTTGTAAACTATATTGAATAAATAAAAAATTAAATGCCACGAGGTTGTGCAATTTGCTACACATCATTTTACAATGTAGAATTATTGTCAAATATACTGTTCTGTTGGGAATACTAATTCTACCTTGAGATTAATATATCAGTAGCATAGGTTTTGATCACCATTCTCTGCTCCATTATGAATTATGATTTACTCATATAATGTGTTATTCCTATTTTCCTTTCATTGTCTTCCGCTTCTCTTGCTTCATTTTTTTTCTCTTTCATTTCCCTTTCCTTTCATTTCTTTTTGAGTTATGGAGAACACACCATCATCTGGGATCTCACATTTCCCACAATCTGGATCTGGATCTGGTCCACCTTTTGTATCTCTCAGCAGCCACTCTATATCCACGAAGCTGGATGATGGGAACTATCTGCTTTGGAAGCAGCAAGTCATTGCCAGTTGTGTGGTACAAAGATCTATAAAGACACTGCAAATCGAGAAAAATCCAGTTCTTGGGCAATGCAACCAATCGAAAGTTCTGTGTCAAAACGTAAATCCAATTTCTTCTTCTCGAGCATTCCTCCATGAAAACTTTCGACTCGCCTTTGTCATCTTCATATCATAACAAAATAGTTCTCAAATTGAGATGAGATCAGTAGATCATTTAGATTTTAACCATGACTCTTGATACCATGAAGAATTCAGTAGATTAAAACCATGAAATTGAAATTGAGCTCTGGTAAATTAAATTTCGATATAAACATTGGAACGGATTAGTTGCCGGGTAGCACGGCCTCTTATGGCAAATAAAATTATATAGTAACATAAAATTATTAGGATTATCATCCTAAAAAATAATATGATTCACGCACCTTAAAAAAATAAAAAATTAAACAACATATGATTTGACATACAAAGAACGATCTCAGGTCACATTGATAATGGATGAAATCATCTGCTACTATTTATGCAATAATTTTTAATTTCTTAACTTTTCTTGACTTTTCTTCAATTTTAATTTATCGTGCATTACTTTAATTTTTCACTTATTAATTAAGGTGTATCCTATCCAATTAGGGTATATAATTATTTTTCAATATTTAATTTCATTTTCATATTAATAATTGATTATTTCGTAAAAAAATAATTATATAACCTAATTCGGCAAGATGAACCTTAATTAATAACCGTGAAATTAAACTAAAGCACGATAAAATGAAACTAAATAAAAAAAAGTCTATTTCAAGTAAATTTGGATGGGTTACAGCTTACATGCATGCATGAAAGAAAGGGAATAACATAAAATAGGATAAGAAAACTTAAGAGACGAAGAGTTACTTTAAACAACTATTCGTCGGTGATGCCATCAATTTTGACGTGCGCTTGCCATGCCAAATAATATTTGTTCATTTATTCAATGATTTTTTTTTCTTACTTCATTATTATTATTATTATTATTATTATTATTATTATTATTATAGACAATTCCTATCTCGCCAAATGATAACGTATCTTGAAAAAAAAACGTATATATTAATTTAATTTGACCCCAATTATACTATTAGAAAAAGTGAAAAGAAGCTAAAAATGATTTATCTATGATTAATTATATATTTTGGACATTACGTACAATAATCTATCGTCATCCGTCATCGCTGATATAATATCCACGCTCTCGAACAATCGATATAGCGTAAATATTCATTTCAACCGACATTGATTGCGCTGCCCTTTCAATTCTAATTCTATATATAGCGGCGGCTTCCCCTTCCTCTGCAAGTATGTTAGTGTAATAATCTGCTCCTACACTCTTCCACTGATTTACTGAAATCTTAAAATTAATTTCTGAGAGAAAAAAAAATGGCTGAAGAGAAAGTGAATATTCTGCTTGATTTATATGCAAGCATGTTTGGAATGAGAGCGAGAGTGGCATTAGCTGAAAAGGGCGTGGAATATGAATACAGGGAAGAGGACTTGAGCAACAAAAGCCAGCAAACCCGTCCACAAGAAAATCCCCCTTTTCATTCACAGCGGCAAACCCG
Source organism: Perilla frutescens (assembly GCA_026008535.1). Lineage (NCBI taxonomy): Eukaryota > Viridiplantae > Streptophyta > Magnoliopsida > Lamiales > Lamiaceae > Perilla > Perilla frutescens. The sequence goes on along the minus strand of BRKX01000007.1, from coordinate 2,503,463 downwards.
TTTCCGAATCCTTGATCATCGTTCAGTCCATCGACGAGGTGTGAAATGTAAACCCTCCTCTACTGCCTTCCGATCCTTACGGGAGAGCTCAGGCGAGGTTCTGGGCTGATTACATAGACAAAAAGGTATTATAAATTATAATAATGTGTTAATATATAAAAATAACCATTTTCATTTAGTAAATTATGTTTTTAGTCACTTTTTTTAAAAAAAGATTATTTATGGCCACTTTTTAATATTTTAAAAATATTTATTATAAAAATAAAATTTATTATTGTACAACAAATCATAATAAATATTTATTGCTAAAAATTAAAAATTTTAAAAAAATTATGTCATAATTTTGGAATATTAAATTATATTAACTAAAAAAACCAAAATAATTATTAAAAAAATAAATATATACCCTAATTGGGTGGAAGGAACCCTAAATAATAATTATAAAATTAACTAAATTAAAAAAAAATTGAAATTGAAGAAAAAATAGATGAAAATCTAATAAAAGTAAAAATGGGACACCAAAAATAAGGTTATCTTTGTAATTTAATGGTTTTCTTGTATTAAGTGTGGTGGTTATTAAATATGGCGATCTACATCATATTCCTTGGCGCGGCCAATCTGGGAAATCACTGTACTCCTCATGAGAAAGGCAAATTAAAACACTTGAGATCCTATAATCTCAACTTGTGTGTGTTAACCGTGTACCAAATCTTAAAATTATTACGTTTTCTTTTATTTTTTCTTAAATTTATTTTCTTTTGCTAATTTAGTATAATTTTACATTATTATTTAGGGTTTATTCCACCCAATTAGGATTTATAATTATTTTTTTAATATTTAATTTTTATTTTTTAGTTAATATAATTGATTTTTGGAGTTGATTATTCCAAACTTAGGGTATATAATTTTTTTAGATTTTAATTTTTAGCAATAAATATTAATTATGATTAGTTATAGTATAATAAATTTTATTATTATAAAAAAACATTATTAACAATACATAATTTTAATGTTGGTATACAAAGTTGGGACTAGATGATCTCTACTCAAATTAAAATACCGTGTTTGATTTATTTGTTTCACTTTTTCTGGATGAAATTTTTGAAGGCAAAGATAACATAAAGGAAAAGGAAAAGAGTGGAGATTTTATAAAGGAGACATAAATGAAAAATCATACAGGCTGTGTTTGATTGATTGAGTGGTAGCAAGTAGAAGAGAGCATATATAGAACAAATCCACTGTTCCGATTATTCTTTTTATATATCTTATTATATCTTAGTAACCAAAAAAAATAATAATAAAATAATACTAATTTATTCAATTGAGATTTTGAAAAATATTTTGTATCCACTAATGACATAATAATGTCACATTGTTATCATGTCACATTATTACAACATGTAAAGTATTTATATATAAAAATCTAAATCTACAAAGACATGGATGAGGAGATTTATGTTCGCAGCAACCACAACAACACCGACAAAAACAGAGATAAGATGTTTTACTTTTCTTTTCTCTGTGTTTCTACTCACTTTAATGTCTTAACAAAAATTTGACAAAAAAATGGAGAACTTATTATTACTTTTTATAGCGACTATCTTACTTTTAGATATAATATAGATTTGATAAAAAAAAAAAGTGGAGAACTTGGAATATAAATTCACAAATAAAGAGAAACTTGATCTAAACATCAAAAATACTTTTGTTTCTCTCCAATTTCCTCAATTTCTTGCCCTCGATATGAGCTGATCCAGTTAGCTTTTTCATTTTTTCTAGACAGTTTCTGAATTTGAACTTGAGCCTCTGTTGCTACAATTACGATTTGGACAGTAGTGTGTTTCTTTGAGTGACAGTTGAACAATTAATTTTTTGTTGAATGACAATAGATATAAAAGATTGAAGTAGTGATATTCCAACAATCATCCATTTTAAGCAATATTTTTATCATTTTTAATTTTACACATACCTTGCATTAATGTTTGATACACAAAACTCTATTCAATTAATTCCTTTATTTATAATGATATCATTTATAATATCATTAAGCAAAAAAAAAAATTATAATGTTTAAAGTTATTTAATTATATGTAACAAAAAATTTATTGTCTTCTCTTTATTCTTGTATGCCACAAAACATAATCTACATAAATGAATTTTTTAATGGTTGTTGCATATTCGATTGTGTTTTTTTTTTTTATCTTAATGTTTGTCTTTTCTTTTATTATGTCATCTATAGTAAAAAGTGAGAAATTTCCATTTGCAAATGAAAACAAACTAGGCCTAGTGTTCTTCCTTCTCAATCTTCACAGTTGAGAGGAGAAATCGTCAAAGAGGGACCTTTTCAGTGAACTCCCCTCCAAGAGATCCTCTAGCGCCTTCTTTGGAGTGATAATAGATGCTTCTGAAGAGGCCACCTAAAATATTCCCAAATTTTAATTGACACTGAAATATCACAAATTCAAAAGACATAAAATTAATTAATCGTACCTTCTCCTCAGTTAAGGTATCTCATTGTCAAGTATAGAAATATAATCCCTCTCATGTACACAGAAAATGATAGATTCTAAGTATTTGTATTTTTTCTTTATGAAAAGATTATCTTAAATACAATCATTATAAAAATACTAACAACATTACCTCACTCTCTTTGTACTTCAGATAATATTTGCTAGTTACTACAGTTTCATCAGACCAAATTTTCAATATCGAATAATTTATCTTTTGATCAGGTTTAATTAGAATTTGAACAGTGCTTCCTTGTCGACCAAAGACTCAAAAATATTGTGTATCTTTCAATTTTTAATTAAATAATATAAAATAAAATTTTAAATTAAGTAAAGCTTGTTGTTTTTCTTTAGCGTTCCTTAGGTATTTCTTAATTCTTGCTAATAATTTATGACACGAATTACAATATATTTTTGTAATGTATTGCTGCAAAAATATGTACATCAATAAAACTATATTGAGCAATGAGATACAAATAAAAATTTTATTATAATCTAGAAATACATACGTGAAAAAAATACTTTCCGCAAAAACTCATGTGCATAAGGTGCATGGGTCGGCCCATCAGACGGTCCGGACCCGCTCCGACCCGACCCGTCCCCGTGACCCGGATTATAAATAGCTTCAGAGACCCAGTTTTCTTATATTTTCTCCCTTTTGCGATTTCTAAACCCTAGTCGCATACTCTTTCTCTCCCCTTCTCTCTCTCTCGATATTTCTGATTTTCCGATCAAATCCACACCCCGTCATCGATTAGTACTTCGTCACCGGTGTTTTGAAGCTTTCCTTCATGCTCCTGTGTCACCCTTAAGATTTCTGTAAACCAACCATTCAGTCGTCTGTCTTTCTCTATCTCGATATAGTTTTAGATTTTTCGATTGTATCTTCTATTACGGCTGATTCATCACTTCCTAGTCAAAGATTTAATCTTCTCTTGCTCCGTTTCTCTTCGTCTCTCAATTCGTCTAGTTACGATCCATCTCTCTATCGATCTCGATCTCTTTTAGGGTTTTTCGTTTCATCGTGTTTCAGTATATGCAGTCAGGTAATTATTGATTTTATTTTTTCTTTTGTTGAAATCATGCTCGGTTGTTGTAAAAAATTTATTGCTAGGGTTTTGTGATTTTTTTTCCATTTTATTTGTGTTTTTTTGAAAAAAAAAATCTAGATTTATTCGTAGATGTTCAATTATGTGTTTTGATGTAAAATTATATGATTATTGTTAAGTATTTTGTTGACTATCATTTTTTATTTTTATTTTATTAAGTATCATTTGTGACGCTTAGGAGTACCAATTGAAGTAGAAATGGGTACCAATTGGAGTATCAATATTACTGATGATTAGTATCATATTAGATACTTGTCAGTATCTGAATTTTAGGACAGATTTGATTTTATGTTTTTCTGTGCATTTTGACTTTTGTGTATTAAGTATGGCATTGGAAACTGAGTGGTACCATTTGATGTATTGATTTGAATGCTTAATTTGAAATTTTATATAATTATTATGAATTATCATGTTAAGTATCATTTACAATGCTTATTAGTACCAATTGAATCAGAATCAGGTATCAAATTTTCCACAATTTTTGTCTGTTATATGTTTTGTTAGATGTTATGTTTATGTCTTTAAAATTCAATCTAGCCTGTTTTGCCTGTTTCATTGTTTGAATGCGTGTGGAGTGTCAGTTTTCATGTTGATTAGTACCAAATGAGATGCTTGTAAGTATCAAAGTTAGGTCAAATTTTATATTATATTTTTATCTGTGTGCATTTTCGTTTTTGTATCGAGTATCAATTTTCATATTGATTAATACCAAATGAGATGTTTATAAGTATCAAAGTTAGGTCAGATTTTGTTTTATATTTTTATGTGTGTGCATTTTCGTGAGGGGTAATCCACCACTTGGATAGCATGAAGCATTCAAGTGTGGAAGACTATGTTTACTGGCAGTTCTCATGCTTTGTTGTTAAGTGTTTGTCAATTGCATGCTTTATGTTTCTTTCATTTTTTATAGTTAATATATATATATATATATATATATATATATATTTATGTTGATAACTTGTTTGTATTCTTTTTCTTGGATAGTGCGATAAGTTTTATGTTTTTTGTTGAGGAGATAAATCATCCAAAAGCCCCAGAGTTGAGGTCATATGAGGTGGCTAATGTGGAGTTTGGATGGAACAAGCAAAGTGGTGGATTTGCTAAGTTTGTAATTGTATTCATGAGCAGGAAGAAGTGATTGAGAATTATGTATTTATTTTTGGATACTTTGTGGTGATATTTCTTGATTTCTGAATATTTGATACATTTAAACAACACTTTGGTATGTTTCGAATTGGTTGTTTGGATTTGTTATATGTAGGTAGTTGATTATGGTTGGAACATAAAGTTGTTTGTAATGTTGAAGATGATTGGATGGGGTAAAATACTGTTTTTGAGTTATTTGTGGTATGTGTGATGGTGAATGGATGTTTTGAATTATTTATTTTGAATCAATGGAATGGTGGTTAGTATTATTTTATTTTAAATTTTATATCATTTAAGATGTTATTTTGTGGAATAAATTTTCTATAAAGTATACATGATTATTTTTAATTTTGTCCTTTCAATAACTACCATGACCTATATTAAGCGAGACCCAGATTTATTTTCAGAAAGAATAGTAGTATCATTTTGTAAGTTATAAAGTATCAAATGTTCAATAAAAAAGTAACTATTTATTCGATGTGAATATATCATTTGATATACATAATTTGATTTCAAGGAAAGACAAATTTTTTTTCAGAAATGATATCAGTATCATTTGTGAAGTTATAAAGTATCACATTTAAAAAAAAGGTAACATTACATCCTGAAAAGTATGATTTAGTCGGTGTAAATGTATCAATTGACATACAAAAATATATCGTTTAAGAATCAAATGTAATATCATTTTAAAAAGCATAAGAATGTATCGTGTCTCATCCAATGAGTATATGTTTCTTTTGATATGGAAAAATTTAAAAAAAAACTGAAAATAAATTTTATAAATTAATGTCTAAGAAATGAAATTACATCATAATAGTATTCCAAAACTATAATTTTGTTACATAATAAAATCCCATTAATATTTTGATGCAAATTCAACTCTTAAACCATCCTAAGATAAATTTAAAAAATGGGGAATCTTCAATTCAAGAATCTGCAAAGTAAATTTAAGAAATGAGTCAGAGCATGTCATGGACAAGGGAGAATCACAAGGAATTTTGGCTTTGGTTTGTGAAGGAGAGAAATGAGCAGTCTTAAGCTCAAAATTGGGGATCGACACACACAAGAATGAAGGAGTTGAAGCAGAATGAATTAGGCCGCAAATGTTTTATTTATTTTAATTCCAAAAGTGGCCCAGTCTTGGCCCAATACTGTTATGCTTAATATTCTGTTATTTCATCATATCTTAGCTTATGCAAATTATTCCTAGGGCAAGTAATGTAATCGGTACTATAAAAGGGGTAGTTGGTACCACAAAAAGGTAAGAAATGAATTAACCGCTTTCTCTCTAATTTTCTCTCAATCTTCTCCCATTTCTTCCATTCCTCCCTTCATTTCTCTTATTGCAAGTTTACATTTTTATCATACAAAGTTGAATAATTATTACAGAAAATTCATACAAAATACAAATATTCTAGAATCCACTACATTTGGTATCTCAGAGCCACGATCTGGTAATGGCCGATGGTACTCGGTTGCGTGAGCTGCAAGAACAACAAAAATAACTTGATCAAGTTTTGAAGGCAGAAACTCTAAAAAGAGAAGCAGCAGAAATGAAAATACAAGATCAGATCTCAAAGTCTAATGAGGAAATGAAGGGGTTTATCCAGGGAGTAAACATCAAGTTCGATAACCTGGCTAACACTTTGGGATCAATCCAACTGTAGATGTCAAACTTAGACAAATGGAAGAATACAACTACTGGCACCTCCATTTTGGGCAGCACAAGCCCTAGAGGTCAGACTGAGAGCAGTCAGCCCAGGCCCTACCAAGTTGTTCACAATAGAGAATGGGTTGATACAGGTAAACACTCTTCCTCACATTTTCCTAAATTAGATTTTCCAAGGTTTGATGGGGACCAGCCAAGGGCATGGATTCTCAAGTGCCAGAGCTATTTCAGAATGGTTCATAATGTTCCTGATGATCAGAAAGTTACGTTGGCCACCATGCATTTTGATGGGAAAGCTTCCCAGTGGTATCAAAATCTGACCCTAGATAAAACTGACCTCACCTGGGAGCAATTCTTAGAGGTGGTATCTGCTAGATTTGAAGAGACCAGGGATGCTAAAGTTATTGCAGAGTTTAACAAACTTAAGCATGTGGGGCCTTATACTGATTATGTGGAGAGATTTGAGGAGTTAAGAACATGTATGCTGTTGTTAAATAAGGGGCAATTCACTGAAGAATACTTCATAGCAAGTTTCATCAGTGGGTTAGGAGAAGAAATCCAGTCATTAATTCACATGTTTAAACCTAGAACCCTCAGTCATGCTATTGAGTTGGGACAGCAACAAATAAATAATTTGGAAGCCATGGCCAAGAAGTTCAAGGGGAATTTCAAACCTATCCAGTTTGCAGGGGGAAAGAGTGACAGTTTTAACACTGTAGGTAACTCCAGGGGTCAACCTACACCTTCTAGACCTCCTTTTAAACTTCTCACAACTGTTGAGATGGCAGCAAGGAGGGAGAAATACCTATGCTATAATTGTGATGAGACTTTTACAGCAGGCCACAGATGCAAAAACAGGATTTTATACATGATCATGAGTGAAGAAGAAGAAAAGATCTATGTGCAGTCCATGACAATAGAAGAAGAAATATTAAAACCACCAGACCCCACTGTAGAGATGGAAGAAGTACAGATGGCAGTGAATATTATTTCATGAGAAGGAGGATTCACTACTATGAGAGTGTTTGGGCAGGTGGGTGACCAGAAGCTACACATTCTTATTGAGTCTGGAAGCACACTGATACTGCTAAGTCCCTGGGATGCACCTTGGAGCCTAAAAGACCTATGATGGTGAGAGTTACTAATGGTAACAGAATGATAACTTCTACCAGGGTAAATGGGTTCAAGTGGACTATTCAAGGACACCAGTTTACCTACTCACCAAGGACCCTAGCTACTGAAGGTTGTGATCTAATATTGGGGGGTGATTGGCTTAAGACATGCACCCTAATTGAATTAGATTATGACAAAATGACCTTCACAGTCAGCTGGATGGGAAAAAGGATTAAAATACAGGCCTTAAACTTAGCAGGGGACTGCCACATGATCTTTGAACATACATTGTACAAAATGTGGCATCACACATACCCCAGCCCAGTTGAAGAGGTTTTTATGGTGAAGCTGAAAGCAGTGAACCATGAGCACAATCAGGCACTAAGGAGCTTGCTAGATAGCTACAAGGTTGTATTTGAAGAGCCACGGGGACTTCCACCTAGCAGGGGTGTGGAACATCAAATTGTTCTCAAACCAGGTAGCACTCCTAAACACAAGTATCCTTACAGAGTTTCTCATGAGCACAAGAATGAAATAGAAAGAATTGTTAATGAATTATTGGATGCTGGGATGGTGCAAAACAATATGAGCCCTTTTACTTCACCTGTTCTAATTGTTAAAAAGAAAGATGGGACTTGGAGAATGTGTGTTGACTATAGATATCTGAATGAATTGACTGTGAAGCATGACTACCCAATTCCTATTATAGATGAGCTTCTAGATGAGTTAAATGGGGCTAAATTCTTCTCTAAGGTTGATTTAAGATCAGGATACTTCCAAATCTTGATGAAACCAGAACACAGGTTTCTAACTGCTTTTAGCACACATAATGGGCATTATGAATTCCTAGTGATACCCTTTGGATTATGTAATGCACCAACAACATTTCAATCATTAATGAATCAGGTGTTCAGACCACACCTAAGGAAATCAGTGCTGGTATTTTTTGATGATATTCTGGTATATAGTTCCTCATTGGATAAACATCTAAAGCACTTGGAGGAAGTCCTAAGCATTCTGAGACAAAATCAACTTTATGCCAAAGAGAGCAAGTGTCACTTTGGACAGGAAGAGGTTGAGTATCTTGGTCACATCATTACAGCTGAAGGGGTAGCACTGATCCATCAAAGATAGACCGCATGATTAAATGGCCAGTTCCCACAACAATTAAACAGTTGAGGGGATTCTTAGGCCTTACTGGTTATTACAGAAAGGTTGTTAAGGGGTATGGGGAACTCAGCAAACCATTAACTACTCTGTTGAGGAAAGGTGCCTTCCATTGGAATGAGGTAGCCACCAAGGCATTTGAAACCCTCAAGGTTGCTATGGCCACCACCCTAGTCCTGGCACTACCTGATTTCAATCTGCCTTTTACTATAGAGACAGATGCTAGTGGGAAGGGAATTGGGGCAGTCCTAATGCAGAAGGGCAGGCCCTTGGCATATCTGAGCAAGGCACTCTGCCCTAAGAATCAGGTCCTATCCATCTATGAGAGGGAGTTTCTGGTAGTGTTGATGGCTACTCAGAAATGGCGACACTACCTACAAGGCCACAGGTTCATTATCAAAACAGACCAACAGGCTCTCAAACATCTTTTAGACCAAAAGATAGTCACCCCTATGCAACATAAATGGCTTCCCAAGCTACTGGGATTTAACCATGAAATCCAATATAAAAAGGGGGCACAAAATAAGACTGTTGATGCCCTGTCAAGAATGCCTCACCCACTAGAGGGGTGCTGCACTCTTACAACAGCATTACCAGCTTGGGTGCAACAAGTGGTGGACAGCTACAAGGAGGATCTACTAATCTCTAACATTATCAGCTCTAAACTGCTAGGCAGGGATACCCACCCAAATTATGAATTAGTTGTTGATCTGTTGAAGTACAAGGGCAGAGTTATGGTTAGAAGTGGGATAGACATCAAGTAGAAACTCCTGCATGAGATACACAACTCCCCATATGGGAGGCATTCAGGGATTTATGGAACTGGCCTTACATGAAGAAAGATGTGATAGCATGGGTTAATGACTGCAGCATATGCAGTGTGAACAAACCTATAGGGGGACCCTACTCTGGTTTACTGCGGCCACTACCAATTCCTAATCAGACCTGGACACATATCACTATGGATTTTATTAAAGATCTACCTACTGATAAGTGTTAAATATTGTATATTTATTATCTATATATTCTGTATATTTGAGACTTATTGTGTTAATTTGTGTCTGTTACAGCAATAATGTGGAGATGAGGGTGTGGAGAAAATGAATGGAAGAAATCATGCAAATATGGAAAGAATTAATGAAAGAAGAAAATCTGCGATTTGCATAGCTGAATTATCGATCTGCACTTATTAACATGGATGAAACGGCTCATTGGATAGGCTTATATAACTCTTGCCATATCATTCTAAGAGGGCATTCCGGATTGATCATAGTAGTTTTTTTTTCTAATAAACTAGATTTCTCGTTTTTATTTTGAGTTGAATTATTTTCGATTTGCAAGAATATTGGAGAATTCATTCGTAAGTTTATTTCAATTCAATGGTTGTTTATGTTATGATTATCGGTTGGTTTAATCTTAATATGAGTAGCTAAGTTTATTTTCTGGAATGAGGTTGTGATAATTGTTGATATGCCCATATCGTGAGGTCAAATTAGTTTTTATATGATTCGTATTCTTATACCCCGTTATGTTCTGCGATAACACGTTTAGTTCTTAATTAATTAATTATATAGTGGCCAATATATAGTTTGTTAATTAATATCTAAAGCCAATAGAATTGTAAGATCTGTAATTGTCGATTCAATTCTATATGTGGTAAAACTGACTCTCTTTGTCAGTGGGCATACGGGGATGTTAAGGGCATACGGGTTGGAATGCTTATAACATAACTGGGTTTCTCTAATTCTTAACGCTATTAATTAATTAAATCTGTTAAGAGTTCTTGCGGATTGTTAATTAATAAGAGTTGGATAATAAGGGTTCTTTTGTTCAATGATTCGTAAGGAGGAATAAGGAGTATGTCAGGGGTTCCGGTATTCTATAACTGGTTTATAAGAATTGTGAATTAAAATCAATGCATCGATGAACGATATGATCATATCACTTTTATTTACAATCTCATCCGGTTTTTATCATATTGATTCTTTTCTCTTCTGTTTTGTTTCATTAGTTAATTAAACTCTCTCAAAACCACCAAAGTTACATTTGAAAGAAAGAATACATCGTTCCCTGTGGATTCGACCTGTATTTTCCACCTACTACACCCTTACTGGGCATTTGGAAGAGCAGTTATTTTGGGCGCGTGACGACCGCGTACCACCTACTTCCTAAAAGAAAAATGTAATTTTGGTGCTGGTGGATTGGCTCACCAAATATGGGAGCTTTATACCTATATCTCACCCCTATACAACACAGACTATTACTAAGGTATTCCTAGATGCAGTCTACAAGCTTCATGGCCAACCTCTAAGCATTGTTACAGATAGGGATAAAGTCTTTACAAGTGCATTCTGAAAGGAATTGTTCAGACTTATGGGAACTTCTCTGGACATGACTTCAGCCTATCACCCTCAATCTGATGGGCAGACTGAAAGGGTTAATCAATGCCTAGAAACCTACCTGAGATGTATGGTTTATTAATACCCTAAATAGTAGGCTAAGTGGTTACCCCTAGCAGAATTCTAGTACAACACTAACTATTACACAAGCTTGAAGGCCACCCCTTTTCAGGTACTCTACGAGTACCCCCCACCCCAGCATTCTCTTCAATCATATTTCTCTACTGATAATACCGATGTTAAGGAATTATTCGCAGAAAGATAGCAGCTCATGACTAAGCTGAAGGCTAATCTCCATTTGGCCCAAAACCGAATGAAGGTATATGCAGATTTAAATAGAGTAGAACAAGAATTCGAGGCAGGCGACTATGTCTACCTCAAGCTTCAGCCATGCCAACAGAGCTCGGTGGTACTCAGAAACAATGTCAAACTTGCAGCTAGGTATTATGGACCATACAAAGTCCTAGAACGCATTGGAAGGGTGCCCAATCACCGGGAGTTACCTTAGGGGGAGAAAATCCACCCGATCTTCCACGTCTCTCTCCTGAAAAAGGTATTGAGCAGTTCCATTGTACCCGCAGTAGATCTTCCCTCCCACAATAATGACGGGGCTTTCACTGTAGAACCTCACTCCTTTCTAGGGGAGCGTACAATCTCGCGAGGCAATTTGAAGGTGGGGCAAAGATTGGTTCTTTGGGACAGCGTTGGGAAAAGACTCCAATTGTGGGAAGATGAGTCGATTTTTGCAAAATTGGCCGGCAAAATCGATCCTTGTGGACAAGGATCACAAAAAGAGGGCGCATCGGATCAGGAGTGATGGGCCGTTGGTAGCAATTGAAGGCTTGACTTTCTCATTTTAATTAAAAGGCCCAAGTACCGGCCCAATTGTCTTTATTTCATATTTCAGTTTTAGCATATACTTTAGGGTTTCAATCTTTACTTTATGCAGTACTATAAATACCTATTTCCCAGTTCTAATCAGCAAGTAATGAAAGTATCTATTTCCTTCCTCAAACTTCTCTCGTTTCTGCCCCCTTTCTCTAATATTTTTCCCCCATTTCTAATCATCATATCTATATCGTTTGATTATTAAATACAAATCTCATCCATAATCCAACTTATTACAACCCAGATAATTTACATTAACCAAAAATACATCAGTTCGTTACATTTTGTACCTGCATAAATAGAGGATTAGTGAAGCTTCTTCATAAATATAGATAATATAATTAAATCTTTAAAAATGTGTTAATATAAGTTACCTATATTCTCCAACTTCCACCTTCACATTGCACCTCTGACAAAAGAAACCACTTTCTACTTTGAAAATTTTCTTTGAACATTTTTTGCATGACAAATAGTACCATGATTCAACACTCTCAATAGCTACGATTTTACCATAAACCCTAAATGAACCAATCTGTTTTATTTAAATACACAAAGTTAGAAATATATAATATCTTAATGTACGTAATTTTACTTCAAAAAAGAATAATGATCTTAATAATTACCAAATTATTCTCAGTGATTTCTGAAATATTCTTCACGTCTTCATTGTTGATGAGGTTGATATTGCACCAATAGTGTTGGTAGTAACACTATCCTTAATAGAAATCCTTTATTAAAATATGTAAAAATGTAAAGAATTTAATTCACGAAAAATAAATAATTAAAAACTAATTAATATATAACTTGAAAATCTATAAATTTATATATTTAGCTAAAATATTTTCATCTATATATTAAAGCAAAATTGCAGGTGCAAAATTGTAATGAATAAATTAAGTCAAAACTTCATTTAAATATGTAGTTTGGCCAAAAAACTTTCAAAGGTTGTCATTGGTGTAGTGGATTGAAGTTGATATGAAACTCATGCAACCCGGCCAAGGCTTGGGATCGATTCCTCTCACTGCGTAGTACACACCTTTTCACTTCTTTTTCACTTTTCTTTTTTCTTTTCCTTTCATTCATTTTTTTTTTCATTTTAACTATTTTTGCTTTTTTTTTCCGGTTATTAATTTTTCGTTTAAGCAATAATCATTGTGTTTTTGTTTTTCTTCCCTTACACTTTTTTCTCTTTTTTTTTGTCCCCTTTGATTCTATTTTCATTCGCTCAATTTTTTTCTTTTATTATTTTTTTCTTTAATTTATTTTTACTTCTTTTGTTCTTTTTTTTTTCATTTTATTTCCTTTTAAATTTTAGTTTGTTAATTTTTATTCAAGCAGTAATCATTGTATTTTTGTTCCTTTTGTTCTGTTTTTTTTTTCTTTTTCTTTTCAATTTTGTCTTTAATTTATTTTTAACTTTTTTGTGCCTTTTCCTTTTGCCATCAATTACTTTTATTTCATTTTAATGTTTAGGTTATTAATTTTTATTTAAACTTTAATCATTTTATTTATTTTTTGTATTAAAGGTTTGACAAAAACTTACGATTAAAGTTTGTTTTGTCTTTTGTTCTGTTTTTTTTTTCCTTTTCTTTAATTTAATTTTTTTCTTTTATTTCGTTTTAATCCTTTGTGTGTTTTTTCTGCCTTTTACTCTTTTTTTCCTTCTCATCCTTTTTCATCTTTTCATCAAATTTTTCCTTTTATTCAATTTTTACTTTTATTTCATTTTAATGTTCAGGTTATTAATTAATTTATATCTAAACAATAATCAATGCATTTAATTTTTGTAACAAAGGCCTGACAAAACTTATGCTTAAAGAAAGAAACCGATACTTTGCAACAATTTCAAATATAAAAATATTTAATTTGTTCTTTCAACTCTAATATTGAAAGTTTTCATTAGACCGAAGTTTTAATTTATTATATTTCTTTAAGCAAATTTGTTTGCTCGTGTGTTTTCTGTTAACAATCACTAGAACATGACTATAAGTTTTTGAATGGCTGAAAAAATTGAGTATTGAAATTCTATTTGTTCTTTATTTGCGAAATTATGAGTTTTCAAAACTTTCCAATTTTATACAAATAATATAACAAATACACATTGAAAATAAATAAGATAAATATTTTATTCTATACATAACCGCAATCTATAATTACAACCCCCAAAAATGTAATAATAATATAAACTAGGTTAAAAATAAGATGCCACATCTTTATTTCTTAGTACATATAAAATGTAATAATCATTTTACTATAAGTAATAGTGACGATGTTGATAACACTTTTACTAAAAATATTGTATAAAAGTATTACAAAATATATATGAAATTTCATGATTGTGTTTTTTTATGTAATTTCCTTTAATATATAATTTGAGTATTATTATATGACACTGGTTAAATTATCTACAAATATACAAATAATAAAGCATCTATAAATATATAGATAATAAAAGTATGTTCGTACATCGTATGGGAGATACATTAATAGAATATCAACTTTGTAACGTGAAATGTACTGTTCACTTTGATTACTCCTACATTTATTAGAAAAAAAAGATATATAATTTCAATTTATACACCGTGTGATGTACATTTAAATAATTGTGATGAATCTGAACAAACTTGATATATCCTCCTTCAATACATTTGTATGATCAAGATGTTGGAAAATTTCCATTTGGTGGACTTACATATATAAAATAAAAATGTGTATGGTTGTTTTATGGTAAGTCGAATTAAAGTGATCTACTAAAGTTTAATTATGGACTATTAAAAGTATCAGATAATCATGGAATTAATGTGTATATACCATAAGGAGATATTCAATTTGTTGAGGGAACAAATTGAAAATCACATATATACATAGTTATATATTTAGGGTTATGGTCCCAAAACGACAGTACTTCATACTGCCGTCTGTATTCCTTCTACAGAAAGCAAAATAAAGGTGATACCGATCGTTTAGAAGATCCATAACAAATTCTACCGCCGATTCAACAATAAAGATCTAAATACACATCCTAAAGTCATAGTATGATTTTTGTGTATCTTAAATGAATTACATAAGATCAAAAAAATCACAATTGTCAAATGATGTTGATTATAATTTATATCTTGTTCGATAATTAATTTTAGAAAATATAAAGTGAAGTATTCATATCATGTTTGCTACATTACAAGAAAAAAGTAAAAAAAAAATCTAAAATTGGGTTTTTTTTTAATTCGTGTGAAAAAATAAAATCAACCTAAAGTTCATGTATTTTAAGGCAAGTTGGTTCCATGTAGATGTACACGTGGTAGTCTCCGGCTGCCATGTCAAATTCAACTTGTCGGAATCTGAAAATCACGTGAAAAACCAAACAAGGGCTAAGTTCATGTTATTAAAACTACATTTTTAAAACGTGTGAAAAACCAAAAATACCCCAAAGTTTGTGTATTTTAAGGCAATTTACCATTTTTAAATATATATTAATTATGTTGATTCCTTTTTTTTCCGTCTATTATTATGTTAATGATAATATTGTGTTTTTTTACACGATTTCATTAAAAAAATACATGAATGTCTTTTACATAGCAGAAGATGGAAAAAATCAGAACCAACATAATTAATATCTACTAATATCATCATTAACGTTCTCAATATAGTTTTTCCAAAAATATTTTTAAAATAATTTTTAATTAAAATAAACAATTGGGATTTCGAGCGAATCTTCCTTTTTTCTGCTTTCACATGTTGGCTCATCATTTATATTTTTAATTAAAAATATTTTTTAATTAAAATAAATAATTGGTATTTTGGGCGAATCTTCCTTTTTTCTGCTTTCCCATTTTGGCCCATTATTTATATTATTAATTAAAAATATTTTTTTAATTAAAATAAATAATTGGGGTTTCGGGCGAATCTCCCTTTTTTTCCCAATATTTATAATCAAGAAATAGCTTCACACTTAGATGGTGGGCAACCTGGAAATTTCCACTTATTGGTGGTGACCCACACCTTTTTTATTTTTTGACTACTAGCGAAGAAAATGCAAAAATGGAGTCAACAACCATATTTCCTTCTCTTTTCCTCCAACTATCTCTCACATACTGCTACTCTTTTGCTCATTCAATTCTCTCTTGCAGTTTGATTTCATTTTCATAACTAATTGATCGGATCCCATAATTTCCATATGGCTGAGGCATTACTTAAATTTTTGATAGAGAAGTTGAGTTCTCAAATCCAAAACAAGATCGGATTGATTTGGGGAGTGAAGAAGGAAATGAAGAAGCTGCAAAGCACTCTCACCACTATCCAGTCCGTGCTTGAAGATGCTGAATTCAAACAATTGCGAAACCAGCCAATCCAGATTTGGCTCAGCAAGCTCCACGCCGCTGCCTTTGAGCTCGAGGATATACTAGATGAGTGTGCCACAGAGCTCTCCAAACTCGAGTGTGGAGACATAAAAAAATTGAAGTACTTGAAGAAAATCTTACCCAGTTACAAGATCGGAGGAAGCATGAAGAAAATGGCTCGGAGATTGGATGATCTTGCTTCAGAGCGTCACAAGTTCCATTTGCGTGAAATTGTTGCGCCTCCTTCAAGCAGCGTTGATTGCAGACGTGAGACGGGATCCATTCTGATTGAACCTGATCACATTATCGGAAGGGATGAAGATAAAGAGAAGATTGTAGATTTGTTGGTGAATCGAGTTTCAGACTGCGAGCAGCTCTCAGTCATACCAATAATTGGTGTTGGAGGCCTTGGAAAAACAACTCTTGCCCAATTAGTCTTCAACGACCAGAGGGTAAGTCAGCATTTTGATACCAAATTATGGGTTTGCGTTTCTGATAATTTTGATTGCAAGATTTTGCTTGAGGCAATGATAGTATCTGCAACTAGACAAGCTTCGGGGTTGGTGCAGTTGGACGCATTACAATGCCGTCTTAGGGAGTTGTTGAGTCAGAAAAGATATTTGTTGATATTAGATGATGTGTGGAATGACAATCAAGAAGATTGGGCTAAGTTAAAAAGTATCTTGGAGTGTGGCTCTAAGGGTGCTTCAATTGTTGTCACCACACGTCTAAGAAATGTAGCAAATATAATGAGAACACTTCCATGTCATTCCTTGGAAGGGTTGTCAGATGAGGATCTTTGGTCGTTGTTTAAGTTAAGAGCATTTGAACGGGAGAGGGAGATTCATCATAACCTAGAAACAATAGGGAGGCAAATCGTGAAGAAGTGCGGTGGAGTTCCGTTGGCGGCTAAGGCTCTTGGAGGTCTTTTGCGGTTTAAGAGTGAAAATGAATGGAATCATGTGAGAGAAAGTGAATTATGGGATCTTGGGGAAGATATAATTATGCCGGCCTTGAGATTGAGCTATCATCATCTCCCTTCAGAATTGAGACGGTGTTTTACATATTGTGCCGTCTTTCCAAAAGATTCTCTAATGGAGAAGCGAGAATTAATATTTTGTTGGATGGCTCATGGATGCATTTCATCAAATGGAGTACAAGAGGTAGAGGATATTGGTGATAAGATATGGAACGAGTTGGTTGTAAGATCCATTTTCGAACAAGTTAGAGAAAAAGGAAAAGATACCACTTTCAAGATGCATGATCTGGTCCATGATCTGGCTCACTCAATCATGGAGAATAAAGTTCCAGGGACTCAAATGAAAAGTAGTAGCAAAGTACGTGAGGTGCATTTTGGTTATTATTCTGGGGATTGTTGTTCAAGTATTTCACTTAAAGTGGAAAAGTTGAGTACCATAAACGACTATACTCGTTTGAGGATTCTGAAGTTAAATGACTGGAGTGTAAAAAATCTGCCCATTGCAACAGGCAAATCGAAACATTTACGGTTCTTAGACTTATCACTGTCTGATATTTGCGGTCTTCCTCGCACATTTTGCAGGCTCTGGAATTTGCAAATTTTGAATTTGAGCGGTTGCGACAGTCTCAAGAGTTTGCCCAAACGCATTATATACATGACTAATCTCCGTCATATCATTCTAGAAGGATGTTGGAGGTTGAGTGAGATGCCATCTGGAATTGGGAAATTGGCTAATCTGAAGACATTGAGTATGTTTGTAGTAGGGCATGGAGTGGGGAACTTGGGTTGGAGTATATTGTGGATCAGAATGAAATTCGAGTAGGGGCAACATTATTCCCATCATTGGTAGAGCTGACATTGGTAGGTTTATGGAATCTGAAAGGGTTGGTAAAGAATGAAGTGGAAGGAGAAATGAAGATGTTCCAAAATCTCCAAGTGCTAACTATAGAGGATTGCAGCGCCAAAAGTATCTCCTCATTCTCTAAGCTGGCTAAGCTCGAAAATCTTACTAAACTTGTGTTGAATTTTGGTGGCATGAGGCCATGCATTGAACATGAAGACGCATGGGAGGGCCTCAGTAACCTCAGGGAATTGGAAGTCTATCATGCAGGGGGGGATGAGTTGCCAGAGAGATGGTTTGGAGGCCTAAAATCTCTGAAAAAGTTGGAGATAGTTTGGTGCAGAATAGGGAGGAGCGTTCTTGAGGGGTGGTTGCGGCACATTATAAGCTCTCTGGAGGAACTAACAATATTTGAGTGCTCTGAGTTGGATTCGCTGCCAGAGGAGATTACACACCTCCATCTCCTCAAACACCTCTACCTTTCTGATCTGGATAACATGGTATCCCTACCACAAGGGTTTGGGTTTGGGTTACAACATCTCCAATCTCTCTCACTAAAGTATCTTCCTAAACTCACTTCACTTCCGGAATGGTTGGGAAATCTTGCGTCTCTCACCCGCTTGGAAATCTATCTCTGCCCCATGCTCACCTCACTACCATCAACCATCCAAGGCATGTCAAATCTTCAATCTCTTACTATCTATGATTGCCAACAACTCACCTCACTCCCATCAACCATCCAAGGAATGTCAAATCTTCAATCTCTTACTATTGTGGGTTGCGAACAACTCACCTCACTCCCATCAACCATCCAAGGAATGTCAAATCTTCAAAGGCTTCGTATTGTGGTTTGCCCAGAATTGGAAAAGCGATGCGAGAAAGAAAAGGGTGAGGACTGGCACAAGATTGCCCACATTCCCCATCTCGATATTGGTGTTGGTCTCTGAATTGGTGGTATGTACTAATTGTTTTACTATTTTCCTTTTCTTTTTTTACAACATGCTTAGTCGGTTTTATTACTATATTTTCAGCGTTCGTGTGTTAATTTAATTGCATATTATGTCTATAATATAATATAATAGTTAATATCTACATATAATAAAATACATACAATATATAAAATACATATACACATGGAAAAATATATAATAATAGAACACGTATAAATATATTTAATTATACATCCATATATAATACTGATTAGTAGTACTTAAATATATATAAAACACATAGCAACAATCTAATCAAATATAATATAATATTAGTAGTATTTCTCATGTGCGATGCATGAATAATTATTATTTTTAAATTTTTAATATTATGATGAGATGAGAATTGGTGATTATAAATACTTGCTTGATGTATCATAATCTTTAACACCAAATTGTGTGTATCTTATGGTATTGTGCGTTTCATGTTGTTATGATTCTAACATTTGAATAATTTATATATCCGAATATTTTTTTAATTCTATTTTTATTTATATATTACTAAATGCAGAGAAGTGCATGAAATACCCTAATTTTATAAACCTAAAATGCTATTAATTTAATAAAAATTAACATCTAAAATAATATACGAAAGAGAATTTAAGCATTTTTCTCAAATATACCAATAAACTTATACTTGAAAAACCTAATAATACAATAATAAACTTTTTTAGAATTTATAATACTTAATCTTATTAATAAATTATTTTTAATGTTATATCTGCTAGGCGAAAGTGACTTAGTTCCTACAAGTATTTAACATTGTGCATTGAAAAGCCGAGTCAAAGGTCTTCAGAGTAAAGGTGGGGAATTTTAAACATATGTGGTTATTTATTATCAAATATATATTGAGCTTGTGATTATTGTTCAACTGAGTGTTTATGTGAAAGTAAAGGGACCGTTAATAGATTCGTGATCGTAAAAGTTGTCCTTGAGTTGCCCACCGTGCATGTGTATATGCATATACTTGTTCAAGAACTCTGAATAGGTCCGATGCCATAATAAGTGTCCTTTGGCCTGACTCCTCATTTTTCAAACCATTATTATTTGACAGTTGACATGACATGAATGTCTGAATATGAGATGTTCATTTAATATGTTTTGGATAATGCATATTCTCCACTGAGTGTATTCGTTGTACTCATCCCCTTTATTACAATATTTCAGGTTGAGAAGTTTGATGATGGCAAGGAGAAGATGGATGTGGTTTAATTCATATTTAAATATTTAAGTTACTAAACTTGTTTGACTACTAAACTTTAGTTGATATTTCTGCTGGATTGTGTGTTTCTAACTTTAAATATGCTTAGATATTTGAACTTGTTAAAAACCTTCCGCACTATGTTATTTGAATTATGATGTTTTTTTTTCTAAAATGTTTATTATTGTATTATTAAGTTTTTCAAGTATAAGTTTGTTGGTGTATTTGAGAAAAATGCTTAAAATTCTCTTTCGTAAATTATTTTACATGTTAGTTTTTTTTATAAAATTAATAGCATTCTAGGTTTATAAAACTAGGGTGTTTCAGTGCAGAATGACTGTCAAAATCAATCAAAAGTTCATGTATTTTAGGATAATTTAGTGTCCATAATGTACATGTGGAAACGTTTGGGAGCCACTTCAGCTTTAGTTGATCGAAATTTGAAAATCATGTGAAAAACAAACGAATGTTAAGTTCATGTTATTAAAATTATATTTGTTAAAACATGTGAAAAATAAAAAACACCTCAAAACTTATGTATTTTAAGGTAATTAACACTTATTATTATTATTATTATTATTATTATTATTATTATTATTATTATTATTATTATGCTTTACTTAATTTCTCATTGGGACTATATGCCACAAGGCCCAAAAAAGGTGATTATCTCCACGCCTAAGGACTTCGAGTACAGGCTCAAAAATAATTTGTATGTGAACTGATCACTTTATAACAATACCTGCAAATATAAAAAATATTTTATATTCTCTCAAAAAAAAAAAATATTATAACAATAGAACCACTTTATATTCCTTTTACACTAAAAAATATTACCTTATGGTAAAAATTTTCATAACATCTGTGACACCGTCTGAAACTAAAGATATTACCTTATGGTAAATTTTTTATAATAATTAATATATCAACTCAATCGTCTTAGACGATTTAGCTAAATCTAGATCATTCAGTGGCGTAGATCATCATCATCATCATTATTTTAGGATGACATATTTTTCTTGAAACAAAAAATTTGTAGCCATATGCTGATATGCATGATCGAAGGGTGATTTCGTAAATTAGAGAGGCAAAGGTATAAGCTTTTATAATTATTGTATATTAAGTATCAAGAAAGTGACAAAAATAAAAAGAAAAAACTTACATGATGTAGTTCAATATAACAGCGTACATTTGAAAAATGACGTATAAATTATATTTTTATACCTATATTTTGAATTCTTTTTAAAAATAATATATTTCAATAGCTACGGGCCCAATAATAATTAGTATATAAACTCAGGCCCAGCCCAAGTAACCCTAAAACAAAATCATAAAATATCATCAAATTTTAAAAATATTTTATACAAACAGAACCACTTTTTATTATTTTTGCGCTAAAAAATACTACCTTATGGTAAATTTTTCATAACATCCGTGCCACCGTCCGAAGCTAAACGTAACTGCAAAAATTTAGAAGGAATCCAATAATTATCCACTTCAAAATTCATAGAAGTTCTATTCATACATAGGCAATGCGTCATTATCCACGTTACTTGAAAAAAGTAAAATTTATCTGTCACTCTATATACAAGAAGGTTAAATTTATTAGCAAAGTAAAAAAATAAAAGAAGAAGAATAGTCGCATTAGACGTAGGGGTGTAAATTACATGAGTCGAGCACGAACATATACTTGTTCAAACTTGTTTAAAATGATATCGAACTTTAAAATTTATATTTGAGTTTATTTGATTTCCTATCGAGTCGGGCTCAACCGAGCTTTAATCGAGTCAAACACAAATCGAGCTCAAGTAGTTTGATATTTTTATACATGTTTGCTCCATTTTTACTTATCAAGCTCAAGTTCGAGTCGAGCTTTAAATCTTATCAAACAAAAAATTATGTTCAGGCTTGTTTGATATACTTATTGAATCGAACTCAAACGATCTTTTAACAAACGAATACGAGTCGAGTTTCGAGCTATTTGGTTTGATTTTTAGCCGTAATTAGACGGTAAATCTAGATCATTTAGCGGTGTAGATTATTATTATTAGTGTTAAAATATTAGTGTGGGATTTTTTCTTAGAAGGGAAATTTTATAATTCAGAGAGGCAAATGTTTAAGCTTTGATAATTTTATATATACTTATTGAAATTAAGAAAAACGGCCATGTTAGAAAGTGACAAAAAATGAAAAATAAATGTGCATAACCTAGTACAAATTTTTATCAAGTAACAAATCTAATTTAATCAATCTAATAAATTATGACTTGTTAGATGATCTTGTACAAATTTTTATCAAGTAACAAATCTTAATTGCCTTTTGGCCGTAACTCTTTGCATAATTGCATCCATCAAAATAAAAAATAAAATGGATAATTAAACATTTTGTTTTTACCTAGAGACAATAGCGGAAATTTTAATAACTTAATTGCAAATTAAAACATATCGAGACAACCGGCTAAAAAATGTTGGCTGCGACCCAACCAAAATCTGCCGCCGCTTAAGAGAGAGAGAGAGAGAGAGAGAGAGTAAATTTTGTGAAATCACCAGTTCAATATATATACTCAATGGTGATCAAATGCAATACTCATCACATACTAATTGCGTGAAAAATTGGAAGGCTTCAACCCAATTAAATTGAATACTTTTGATTTTTATTATTTTGGCATGACTAGTGGCATTAGCATTTTTGAATTTGGGTTTACATTTAATATCCTTGAAAGTATTGATATCTCGGTTGACAAAAGATTAAAAATAATTCATTTTCTCATTTCGCATCATTGTGTCCGAATTAAATTTCGATCTAAACATTGGACTGCATTGGTTGCCGGGTAGCACAGCCTCTTATGGCATAATAAAATTACATAGTAATATAAAATTATTAGAATTTTTTAGATTTCTTACCATATCAATCTGTCGTACGAATCTTATTTGACCCCTGAAAGTCGTTTACTTGATCTGGACAGTCAAGATTCATTTGAAAAATTATGAATCTAATAGCAAAAATACATACTTTTCATATCCCACTGGATTTCATAAGGGTAAAATAGTAATAACAATACCTTCATAATTCTAAATCATAATATTTAGGGTTAATGATATCGTGAAAAATATGAAAACTACTACACCACAAAAATTGGTTATAACAATCTGAAGCTTCCTCAACTCCCAAGATCGAGAACCACAAAAAAAAAAAACAGCAAATTCATTCATCGAACACAATCTAAGAAAACGGGCTACATCATTCGCATATCAATCTTCTCCAATAAAAGTACGTATAAAATAAATGAACGAGTAGCTTGGATTGATTCCTAGTTCTTACATGAGAATTGAATTCTTATTTGAACTTTAATATATGTGTGTTTGATCCACTGTTATAAAATACACTATTTCTAGAATATTTCATTCTTGTTTCCTGAATTATATTGTGTTTGTCACATTTTTCTGTCTTTTACTGGTCAGTGTTTTTCAATATTGCTTTAGTCCATATTAGCTGACCTAGTTTTCCTTTTTACGTGTTTTCTAGAAGATATATAACTAGATCCTTACCCTGCAAATACTTCTCATGGTTACTGTTATTATAAGTATAATATATATGTATATAATTAGTATTGCGCTATTCAAATTAATATGATATTATTTGGTTTACAATTGGTATCCCTTATAAGTGTCTCATTTAATGTATGAATTTTTTTGTAATAATCATTCATTTTAAATATAATGAATTTATTGCATTAATGAATAAATTTTCTAAACACGGAATGGGAACATTATATCTAATGTTGTAAATTCTATTGTAAGGTGCATGTAGTGCATGCACCACTTCTGTATATGACAAGTGTCCTGAGCCCACCATTTTTGGGCTATTTGCAGCCCTTTTTTTTGTCCAGAAACGAAAATTTGGGCCAAAAGTTTTGATTGGCCGAAAAAATCTATCGTGACACTTTAACTAACATATTGTGACATTTGGACTACCTATTATGACACTTAATTATCTATTGTGACAATCAAAAACTAAAATTATTTTATCGGCTGGCCGATAAATATTGAAAATAGAAAAAAATGGCTTACAGTAGAATTTACCATCTAATGTTAGTTCCATAAAAAATAAGAGTACAGATTAATCATAAAGACGCGGAATCCCATGAAATTGCCAAAAAAAATGTCTTTTTTTTTTTATTCACCAAAATCTTAATATATAAATTTTATACGACACAATATATGAAATTCAATATATGTATAAGATTTTGAACTTTTTTTGGAGGGGCACACTTGTGTGAGACCGTCTAATGGGTCTCTTACGTTAGACGGATCTCCACCCGACCCGACCCGTCAACCCGATTGACTTAATATAAATTTTAAAAAAAAGATGTTGTCCTCTAACTTATCGAAGCCTCTTTCCCGATTCCAGGCCCAATCAATTTTTTTCTCTCTCCTCTCCACGCGATTCCAGCAGGCTCTCTCCTCCCCCCGCAATTTTTTTCTCCGCCGATGATTTCATGGATAAATCCGGCAAAATTTCATTCATCTCCGGTGAGAAACAGTTTTGGGGTGGCTAGTTTTCATATTTGTCGTTCCCCAGTTTAGTTTCTTGTCATGAAAAATTTTGATTCGTTGGTGAAAATATTACGTTAGAAAGCAGCGGCATTGCTCTTTAATTTAAGAGCAAGCAGCAGAAGAGGAGCAAAATTCATTTTCCAACGTTTCAACTCTTCCTCACACAAATTTCTCTCTCAATTTCTCTTGCGCGATGACCTCTGATAATTGGGATTTTTGTGCTTTTTTTACTGCAACTTGGGCTATTTCAATACCATTTTATGAACCAATTGTATATTTTTGATGTCCAAACTCATATTTAATCTAAGTATAAATTCGAGGTGTGTTATAGAAGAATACCAATTAGTCGAGAAGTTGGCGCGATCCACGGTGCGAGCTCAGGCGCGAGTCCCACTCGCGCCCTAGGGCGCGACCTATAGCGCGACTCAACGTGCGAGCATAGTGCTTCAATAGATATTAATACTCGATAGTATTAATGTTGGCCTAAATTTCAAATATATGAAAAATATGTTCAACTATAATTAACAAGGTTTCCGTAAATGAATAGAATTACAATATAATTTTGAAAAAAAAAATCCTAAAAAAATCTTGAATTAAAAATACGCGTGTCCACTATTGTATTACTTATTATATAATTTTCAAAGATATATATAATATTTAGCAATTGAAAAAAAACTATTCGTGAATTGATTAAAACTTAACAAATGTTGAGTTGTGTACAATTAATGCTCCAATTTTGAAAGTATATTATGAAATATAAATACAGGTTTAAATCGATCATTTAACTACTATTATATATGAGCATTTTGGTTATGAAGTAATTCTTTCGTTCAAATTGATGCCGTATTTTTTTCAAATGTATCAAAATGATATATACTTTCGTTAATCCCTTAACAAACAGACATCGATGTCCGATACTATCATTCGTCGTTAAAACACACACATTTTTCTCCTTCGGGTATTTACACTCTTTTTATGCACATTCAAATCAAACAATTAATGTTTGGTCGAAAAGAGAAGAAATGACAAGGAGGTATGTATCAAGACATAAATAAAGACAAGCAATTACACTAATTCTTGAAATATATAATTTATTTCAGACTAAACTTAATTATTTGGAAACGATTGAATGAGGTCGCGTAGGTGGTGACAATTCAGGATTGGTCCTGCCCGATTCCTCGCCGCCTTCCGTCGGCGGCAACGGAGTGTTTTGCCTTGTTCGGAGGTGAAAGTTTAGCTTCTAACTTTGTAGGATGTGGAAATATCTCTATAGGCGGCAGAGCTTCTACATATTTATGCTTTCTTGGAGAATAAAAAATGGGCCTAACTTACCCTCGATATTTGGGGGCATGCCCTCACCCAACTTGGAACTACGCTAAAATCGCGGTGATGATCTGGGTTTGACTTTAATATTGTATTATAAATAAATATTAAGTCTAATTCACTATCACAAAAATCGGTTTATAAGGAAAGGGCCACTCTGATCATTATATGGGACAATTTTAATAAAAACAAATGTGTTCAATCCAATTGTGTGTAAAAAATATATATATAAATGCTGTAATCATCTGTAAATTTGATTTATAAACAAATTAATAAAAGATTATGTTGTACACTTGCAATTACTCATTGTAGCACTATATATATATATATACAATATGAGATTTTATCATTACATTTTACATTATAATATTGTTGATATACATGTATTGAATACTACATGCACTAATATCTTAAATGACATTATAAAGTACACAAGAGATGACATTATTAGTGAAGTGATACAATATGAGAATGTAATAAAGATACGTACATAATTGAGTTATATATATATATACACACATACATACATGAGTATTATTATTATACTATAATGACATAAAATCCGAGATGATCCACTGTCTTAATTAGGGATTCGAATTAACATGCATATTGACATGAGACTAATTTTAGAATATTTTTTTTTTACTTTTGAGTAAATATAATCGCATGTATATACTGTATTATTTTTTGAGAAAATTGTGGCCCATACCTCGAAAATGAGAGAAAATTTACAAGTTTGATATTATGTCAGAATCTGCTCATTTTGACCTTCCAACAAAAATAATATATTCTAATATACTTAGCTTCAAATTTGAACAAAGTCATGGGCCTTCTATATATTTCTATACCAAAAAGTCTCACTTTGAGCAAGTCCAAGACAATAAGTTAATTAAAAATTAAGAAATTAACTAACTTTAAAAATAAAACTTTGAATGTAGAAGAGGAAGTCAAGATCCCGATGATCCCGAATTATCTTCACTTTGGTGTTTTAAATGATTGTTGTGGTATCGCCTAGTTAGGGCTTAAACCGATTGCTTCCCTGCCACTAGCAGTTCCTAACTCAGGCTACTCAAGTAGCCGGAACCAAGAATAAAAGAGATTACAGAATATTTCAACAGAAGATGCTAAGCTAGGGTTTCTTCGAGCAGCAACAATGACAGCCTCAGAGATGAAGATCAAGCGAACCTTCAAGGTTCTTCACGGGCTCTAGATCCTTCAGATCTACAGAGAAGACAAGTAGACAAGTCAGATAACACAGCAAATAAGGGAATGAAAGTGACAAGAGAAGACAGAGAGCAATCGGGAGTGGGAAAAGGTGCCCAAGGCACAGCGGCTCAGATTTTCCCACTGGGATCAGTAGATGCCCTCTCCGGCGACCGGAGAACAGCCCAGAGAAGGGGAAGAGGAAGCGGGCGGCTAAGCTTTGAAGGGGGCGGAGGGTATCCTCCTTTCTCTCTCACAACACTCTCCTCCCAAACACTCAGCGGCCAAACAGGAGCCGATGGTCAGAACTCCGGCCGAGAAACTGTGGGAGCGAGGTGAGAAGATCCAGAAAGAGAGAGAGAGAATCTGAGATAAGATTGTGAGATCTGTCGTAAAGAGAGTGAGAGAGATGAGTGATGTTATAGATGCTTCTAGAGCATAGGGAAGAGACAACAGCAATAATGTTGTTTAATGAAGTAAGTTGGAACGCCATTTAGGGTTAGGGGTTTGGGGCTGGGCTGGGTAGATAGGTTATTTAGTATTGGGCCAGAAATAAGGACAAATGGGCCAATCCCAACATTTCCACCTTTGGCCCTTTTGGACTTGTTTCCGTCACCAAGGAAGAGGACCTGCCAACATAAAGCACACGAGATTATCATCATAGCCATTTATTTTTACTCACGAATGCAACACAAAGTCACACTAAGAGAAGGATGAAGTAAACACTATGCGTGTTTAATCCAGTCTCTACCACGCGAGACCAACCCAACTCACAAGTCTCTGGTCTCAAAAGATCATTGACCTTCATAAACTTGTTAAACCTAGCTGAAAGTACCAGGGTAAATCACCAACTTGAGGCCCCAACAGCCTCAGAAACAAGGATGGGTCTTAGAAACACAGATTTAACTGTGAGAGCCCATCTCAGATCCCATAAATATTAACCAAAGTCCATGTTAAGGGACTTCATGCAAGATTCCAGCTTTGCAACTGGTAGACACTTAGTGTCCATATCTGCGGGGTTAAATTCAGAGGGAATCTTATCCAGTAACACCTCTCCTTTCTCTACTATGTCTCTTATGAAATGATATCTTACATCAATATGCTTTGTTCTATCATGAAAGACTGGGTTCTTACAAAGTTGGATGGCTGATTGGCTGTCAGAATAAAGTAGGGGTTTATCATCAATGAAATTTATTTCAGTTAATACACCATTCAACCATATAGCTTCTTTTACAGCTTCTGTAGCTGCAATGTACTTAGCCTCAGTGGAGGACAAGGCAACTATACTTTGTAATTGAGATTTCCAACTTATACAAGAACCACATAGAGTGAACACATATGATGTTGTAGATTTTCTGTGATCCCTATCATTTGCATAATTGTAGTCCACATAGCCAACACATTTAACTCCATCAGGAGATTTTGAGAAAGTTAGACCACAAGAGGCAGTGGATTTTAAGTATCTTAACAACCACTTCAATGCTTCCCAATGGGGCATGCCAGGATTAGCCATATATCTGCTTAGGCAAGACACAGCATAGGCTATATCTGGTCTGGTGCTTATCATCAGATACATGACAGATCATATGGCATTAGCATAGGGGATATCAACCATTTCTTTTAATTCAAATTCACTTTTGGGGCATTGATCTTTGCTTAACTGAAGATGAGATGCAAGAGGAACAGAAACAGGCTTGCATGCATGCATATCAAATTTTTTCAAGACTTGTTCAACATATGGAGACTGATGCAGCAGTAAAGTATGCTTATTTCTATCCCTATCAATGTTCATACCTAAAATCTTCCTTGCATCTCCCAGATCTTTCATATTGAAGTTGGCACAGAGTTTAGATTGGACATGCTTCACAGTCTTCAAGCAAGGACTTATTAGCAACATGTCATCCACATATAGGAGCAAGAAAACAGGCACAGGAGAAAACATATAATACAGGCAGTGATCAAACTTGCTTCTACTGAAGCCCATGCTTATCATACAATTATCAAATTTAATGTTCCACTGCCTAGGTGACTGTTTCAATCCATACAGAGATTTTTTCAATAAGCAAACATGATCAGGGTGGTTTTTATCAATAAAGCCTTCAGGCTGTTGCATATAGATGTTGTTTTCAAGTTCTCCATGTAAAAAAGCAGCTGTCACATCCATTTGTTTAAGTTCCCAATCAAAATGAGCAGTTAATGCAAGCATGATTCTCACAGTGGTGAACTTAACAACAGGAGCAAAGATTTCATTATAGTCAACACCTTCTTTTTGTGTGAATCCTTTTGCAACCAGCCTAGCTTTATATCTAAAATTATTAATTTCCTGTTTTATCTTGAATAGCCACTTACATTCCACAACAGAGCAATCATCAGGTTTCTTAACTAAAATCCAAGTTTCATTATCATGCAATGATTTCATTTCACACTTCATGGCATCAATCCATTTTTCAGAATCAGGACAAGTAACAGCATCTTTGTAAGTTTTAGGTTCAGCTGATTCAAGATTATTAAACACATTGAAGGCATAAAAGGATAAATTACAGCCATCATACCTGGAAGGGGCTTTAATTACCCTTCTAACTCTATCTCTTGAAAGCACATAATCATCCAAATTTATTTGTTCAGAGTTATGCTCAGAATTATGCTCATGCAGAGACTCAGAGGATTCAGAAACATTCATATGATCAGAAGCATTTGAAGCAGAATCATCAGCATTAATATCATCTTGTTCATTTATATTATCATGCAAGTCGTGCTCAATGAGAGGAGGGTCCACCTTAGGCAGATCATGGATAAAGGTAACATCAG
Source organism: Perilla frutescens (assembly GCA_026008535.1). Classification (NCBI taxonomy): domain Eukaryota; kingdom Viridiplantae; phylum Streptophyta; class Magnoliopsida; order Lamiales; family Lamiaceae; genus Perilla; species Perilla frutescens. The sequence continues at coordinate 2,473,228 of BRKX01000007.1, read as the reverse complement.
AAGGTTTCTCCACCTCACAAGGAGCAACAGAAGGTGAGGATTTCATCAAATATGGAAAATCATTCTCATTGAAAGTAACATCTCTGCTAATGCAAGTCTTAAAGCTAGGCAGAGATTTATCCCATAGTCTATAGCCTTTTACCCCTTCAGGGTAGCCAAGAAAGATGCATTTTCTAGCCCTTGGTTCAATTTTACTTAATCTTTGATGTACATAGGCACAGCAACCAAAAACTTTCGAGTTATCAATGCAAACAGGCTTATTAAGAAACACAGACTCAGGTTGCCTTCCTAGCAAGGGGACAGAGGGGGATCTATTTATAAGGTAACATGCAGTCATGAGAGCTTTCCCCCAGAATGGTTTATCAAGCCCAGAGCCTGCAAGCAACCTTCTAACTCTCTCCAAGAGAGTTCTATTCATTCTTTCTGCAACCCCGTTCTGCTGGGGGTTGTAGGGAACAGATTTGTGCCTTTTAATCCCCATTTCACTGCACAAGTTATCCATAGCATGATTACAAAATTCTAAACCATTGTCAGTTCTTAAGCATTTAATTCTCATATTGGTTTGATTTTGTATTTCAGTAGCCCATTTTGAAAACTTCATGAAAACATCAGACTTATTTTTCATTAGGAAAACCCATGTTTTTCTTGAAAAGTCATCAATGATAGATAAGAAGAACATGTTACCCCCATGGGTTGGAACCTTTGAAGGTCCCCACACATCTGCATGCAAGTATTCTAGAATATGAGAGCTCAATTTCAGTTTAGGATATGCAGCAGATAAAGGGAAAGGGGACTTGTGTTGTTTTCCCAACAAGCAAGGCTCACAGAAAAGCATAGTAGATACTTTATCATTTTTAAAAGCCCCAACCTTATTCAATATATCCAAATCCTTGTTACTCATGTGACCTAATCTTGCATGCCATAAATGAGTTTTATCAGATTGGACCAAGTTTGCAGACAAGATAGGCATAGGTTTAGCAAGCACAGAATACAGATCTCCCTTTCTAGGAGCATCAAAGTAGTGCACAGAGTTCATTTCAAAACTAAAACACTTTCGGTTCACAGAGCCATAGAGCAATTGATCAGCCAGTTTTGAGACAGATAAGAGATTAAACTTCAATTTTGGCACATATCTCACATTCTGCAGATTGATCATGCTATCATTCTCAAATTTCAGGCATATATCACATTTTCCTTCAATGTCACATTGTTGGCCATCAGCCAAAGCAACATAACCATATTTAGACAGATTAAGATTTGAAAAGATGTGCTTGTGTGGAGTGACATGAAAGGTGCATCCAGAATCAATTAGCCATTCAAATTCAAGCATGGAATTTGACACAGCATTAGACAGATTTATGAATTGAAAATCAGATGTAGTGTGAACCATATACATTTCTCCCCTATCATAATCAGGCTCATTATTGTCACACCCAAAACACTCAGGATTATACTGCATGGTGAGATTAGCATGACTGTTCCCAAAACCTCTCCCCTTCTTAGGCTGTTTACACCTATTAGAGAAATGACCAGATTTCCCACAGTTCCAACATGTTTTCTTAGGCTTTTGGTCTTGGGATTGGAAATTTTGGGGTGAGGATCTGAAAGGTTGGTTTCTGGGAGGATAATGGTTTTGCCTTTGAGAATTTTGAGGGATAAATATGTTACAGGAGGGCTGAAATAAGTTATTGGATTTATCAATTCTGCATTCCCTCATATGTCTTTCCTCAAGTTCAGATTCTCTTTTATGCTGTTCTGCATTTAACACACTGGGGTTTTCTAGGTTGAAATCAATATAGGGCCTGCTCTTGAAGTTTTTATTTACATACATGATTTCATTTTGCAGAGACTTAGAACTTAATTTCTTGATTTCATTTTCTTTTGCCTTTAACCCAAACACAATCATATCACAAGTAAGTTTACACCCACCATACTTCAATGCAGATTTAACTTCAGCATATATTTCAAGAATAGCACCAAGCAAGATTTGAGGAGCATAAGCTTCAATTTTATCATCTCCAGCAAGTTTTACATCTTTTAACAGCTTAGTGAATTCATGCATATTTGTGTCAACATCTTTAGAGGGATCCATTTGAAAAGACATGATTTGGCTTTGTAAAGAATACATATGCTCTTCAGATTTTGCAATAAACAGATCAGTTAAGGCATCCCATAAGTCCTTAGCACATCTATGATGAGAAACTTGCCTCACAATGGCACTACTCAGATTTAACAGAATTGTAGCCCTAGCACCAGCATTTAGTTTTGCAAGATTTTTATCAGCTTCATGCTCATCAATTCTATCAAAAATAGCATCCCACAGATTTTCTTTGGTTAAAATGCATTCAACCCTAGTCCGCCAATCACCAAAATCACCACTCCCATTAAATGGGACAGCACTCAGATTATTCATGATTAACACAGAAATTTCACTTAAAACTCAGAAATTTCACAGAATCACCCAAGATTCACAGAATAATCACCAGAACACAGACAACCACTCAGGAATGCACCAACAAACAGGAAGAAGGGCTTCTACAAGTCAGAAAAGGAACACCTGGGGAATCTAGAGCTGAGGCTATCCCAGTTCGCAACACAGATTTATCTGTGGCCCAGGGGGTCACTCAGGTCAATCCATAACACCTTTTCAGCCACAAATCACCACCACAGACTTATTGCTAAGTCAACAAAAACCCAACTCAGAGGTTTCACAACAATAACTGGATATGAAACAACCAAACAACGAAAAACAGGCAGCAGAAGACACAACAAACAAACCCAAAACCCACTGAAATGCCCTTTCTTATCTTTGCTATCGGGGCAACCCGCTTTGAGGAGACCCACAGGGGAATCCAAACGGTCCCGACCGTAAGCAACAGATAAGGGGTTGGCTTTGAATGCCAAGGAATAGATCAGAGACAATAAACGGAAGCAATTAAGGCACAGGATCGACAAAATACCACAGAGGAGTTTTAGGGTTTCAAGAAGATACCAGAGCCGACTTTCCCAGGCAGGGGAAAGTCAGACTTACCCTTAGATTGGAGCCCGAGGGGGGCGAAGTATGCGCGGCCCTTACCGGCGGCGGGGTGCTAGGAATGGAGGCAGGAGGGTGTCCCCGGCTAGGCCTAAACCTGGCTCTGATACCACTATTGTGGTATCACCTAGCTAGGGCTTACACCGCTTGCTTCCCTGCCACTAGCGGTTCCTAACACAGGCTACTCAAGTAGCCGGAACCAAGAATAAAAGAGATTACAGAATATTTCAACAGAAGATGCTAAGCTAGGGTTTCTTCGAGCAGCAACCATGACAGCCTCAGAGATGAAGATCAAGCGAACCTTCAAGGTTCTTCACAGGCTCTAGATCCTTCAGATCTGCAGAGAAGACAAGTAGACAAGTCAGATAACACAGCAAATAAGGGAATGAAAGTGACAAGAGAAGACAAAGAGCAATCGGGAGTGGGAAAAGGTGCCCAAGGCACAGCGGCTCAGATTTTCCCACTTGGATCAGCAGATGCCCTCTCCGGCGACCGGAGAACAGTCCAGGGAAGGGGAAGAGGAAGCGGGCGGCTAAGCTTTGAAGGGGGCGGAGGGTTTCCTCCTTTCTCTCTCACAACACTCTCCTCCCAAACACTCAGCGGCCAAACAGGAGCCGATGGTCAGAACTCCGGCCAGAGAAACTGTGGGAGCGAGGTGAGAAGATCCAGAAAGAGAGAGAGAGAATCTGAGATAAGATTGTGAGATCTGTCGTAAAGAAAGTGAGAGAGATGAGTGATGTTATAGATGCTTCTAGAGCATAGGGAAGAGACAACAGCAATAATGCTGTTTAATGAAGTAAGTTATTATAAATATATTGAAACCAAATTCCCTAATTTTTTTTATTTTTTCTTCGATTTTAATTTCTTATACTTTAGTTTCATTTTACACTTATTATTTAAGATTCATCGTAACCAATTAGAAGGTATTATAATTTTCTTGTATTTAATTTTTATTTTTAGTTATTAATTAATTATTTAAAAAATCAAATATTAAATAACAAGTGTAAAATTAAATTAGAGCATAATAAATTAAAATCAAAGAAAAAAAAAAGAGTGTTCAATAAAGAATGCAACCCTAAATGTGCAATAGACGATTTTGTGTGGTGTGTACTATGAATAAATCTTATTTACGCACAATAACTCATAAACTATATAGAACAAATAAATCGCATTAAAAAACATTCAATGCCACGAGGCTGTGCAATTTGCTACTCATCATTTTACAATTGTAGAATGATTATCAAATGTAGTGTTCTTATTTAATTGTACAAACCACATGAAAAGCTTGAAAATTGGACTAATCGAGGTCACATCCATTCAATATAATATCTAAAAAAGTAAGATATTTGCCTTTTTAGTTGTAGAAATATATTTATTTTCAATGAAATGGACAATACAGTATAAATATCTTGATTATGAAACTATATTTGCATTACGCGTCAATTTGAAATCAACGCTTTCAAACTCAATATGACCGCCGCATTGCTACTTTTTTACGCCCTATACTTTGACTCCATCACTTCGAATTAGAATTGCCCACTTTATGCTCGTTGGAGATGATTCGGTGGCAAAATGGTATGATATAACGTTGACGGTTTCGAGTTCAAATTACATCAACACGGTAAGATTTTAGTTTGTCACATTTAGTTTTTTTAGGTGTGATTTACCTCTTTTGTATGATTTGCAGACTACTGCACATGGACAAAATTAATTGATTTTAAATGAAATCATCTATCCTACTTGATGTTCCATTTTGATTTTTATTACGTTTTTATCCTTTTTTTTCATCAATTTCAATTTATTTTGGTTTAGTTTAGTTTTATAATTATTATTTACGGTTCATCCTACCCAATTAGGGTTTATATTTATTTTTATTTTTTAGTTAATATAATTGATTAATAGGTTGATTATTCTAAAATTAGGGTATATAATTTTTTAAAATTTAAACTTTTAGCAATAAATGTTAATTATGATTTGTTATACTATAGTAATAAATTTTATTTTTATGCTAAACATTTTTAAAATATTAAATTTGAATGATGATGATGATGATGATTTGCCATTTAAAATTAGTCTCGGACTTTTCAAAAGCTACGTAATTTTATGTGATCCAAATACTCGACATTTACATTTTATGAACTCTCAAAATACACTATAAGACGTTTTATTTATAATATTTGTTCAATAATTCAATTAAACTCTTTAAATATTTATTGATGAATCCTCAATTTGAACAAATATTTGATCTGTTTAGTGCACATTTGATTTGTTTAGTGCACATTTGTTTCTATCTATACTTATATAATAGCAATATTATGACATTCAATATTTCATTTTCATCACAATTCTACTTATGTCAAATTTCTTGGAGATAGAATCCCTATGTTTTCCATAGTAGTTTTCACCGACAGTGATTATAATACAACTTTAATTTCTATACTGCATTATTGAAATTTGAGTCAGCTTTAATTTCAGTGGCCGAAAATTTTGACCGATGATAGAATTGTGATAAAAAAGATAATGTTGGGGGTCACATTGCTATTAAGTACTATACATTATAGTATTATTGAGAAAAAATAATGCAAATATTGAGATAGTAAGAATAATTTATTCAATTTTTTTTTATACTTGTAACTATTTTGAGATATATGATTATTTTCAGATACATACTGTGGTAGTGATATTAATCTCGTTGGATGTATTAGTTTATGGATTAATCTCGTTGGATGTATGGGTTTATGAAATTAGTCAACCCCATTAATCAATTATATTAACTAAAAAATAAGAAATAAATACTAAAAAATAATTATAAACTATAATTGGGTGGAATGAACCTTGAATAATGATTATAAAATTAAATTAAACCAAAACAATTGAATTTGAAGAAAAAAATATGGATACGAATCTAATGAAACTCAAAATGAGACATCAAGTAGGATATATAGATGATTTAATTTCCTTCTTAAATGATTTTTGAGAAATTACAGGCATAAATCAAAAATTCAATCATAACCGTACTGTAAATAAAGTCCAATGTTAAATAAGTTAAAACAAATAATTTACACATAATTAAGGTGAAAGTCCTAGTCACACCACTTGGTGTAGAAACTACCCACACTCAAATTAGTGGCCATGAGATTTTGATTTTGTGTTAAATTTCTGTCGCTATATCCATGTTTTATTAATATCAATATACGCAACATGTATTGATTATTATATAATTATATTGAAATACACCATAAATGTATTTATACAATATATTAGTATGAAATATAACATGAAAATGTAACAAGAAAATCAAATTGCGTACTTTCAGTTAGTCTTTGACACAAGACTTCTAGAAATAAAAAGATGGCGAACATTTTATTCTCCAGAAAAACAATAGGCCTGAACAACACAGTAAAATCAAAGTTTAATTATCTTAAAAATCATGAATTTTGAGTATAGTTGTAAATTTAACACGGAATTTAAAAGTAGTCAATTAAGATACTAAGTTTTAATTTGGTTTCTGTTCATAATGGGAAATTATCCAGTGTATTACTTAAGTATTCCAAAAGGACTTATCCTGCTATAACAGCAAAAGGAGATGATCATTCCTTAGCTCATCTGGTTTTATGAATTGATTCCACTTCCTGAGAAAAGGTGTGGAAAATATTTACCTAAGATATAAAATGTTGGAGGATGAGATATTCTTCAGAAAATGATTTAGTTTTCATTCTCATATACTTCCTATAGATGTCTTGTGTCACTTATAGGGTGTGATATACGGCTGTTTAATAATACAAGAATGGACAATAGTAATATGAATATTGTATGAACAAACATTTAATTTCCTTATTCCTTATAGTAGTTCAAGTGATTTTTAACCACTAATTATTCTTTGAGCCAAGGTTTACATGTTCATTTATTTATCTCTTAAAGTCTCAATTGTCAGAACAGTCTCTCAAGTTACAGTCTTGCAGGAAGTCAAAAGGAAGTTATCTGGTGATGCTGTTGCATCCACTAACCGTAATGGTAGATGGAAAGATCAGACGCGTGCGGAGAGCTGCACACAATGGATGCTGCTGCAGAGTCGCACAAACTCAAGCTTTATCTTCTGTTGTATGGAAATTGCTACACTCTGAAGAACTTGCTGTACCACTTATCACAGTTGAAGTTCGATTGGTAAGCCATCTTATTTTGTTATCAAATGGATAAGCTAACCTTCCAAAACTTATAACATATTTACACTCAGCTTCTATGGACTGGTAGTTTTTTGGAAAAGAGCAACTCGATTTATGATGCATGCCTTAACTGTCTATCAAAGTTTCATTCAGGTCTTTGGATCAAAATGGGAATTGATGGCATTATCAAATATCAAAAATCAAATATGGCCTTTATCCAAAAATTTGGAAGGATTTTTAGGGATAAATGAAGGCTTTTTTTTTTCCTTAACCTTTTTCTTTTTATTTATTGGACTTATGTTTTAATTTAGTTTCTGTTCATAATGGATCTCTTCTTGTAATTTCCCTTCAAAAAATTTGTGTTGGTTTTTTCACTTACCTTTTGATTTTATTCTGATTGACGCATCCCTTTGTAAAATAAAATAAAATCATAATTAGATTTTCTAGTTTGCTATCCAAAAAAGGAGGTTGAAGTTGTTAGGCTTCTATTTATTGCTTGTTAAGTGATTTCAGCATCGAAGAGCATTGCCCCAAGCTGATTTCGTGGGTGGAGAGGTGCATGCGGAGACAGTGTCTCCAAATCATTGGCAGATCCGAACAAGGTTTACAACTTCGTTTTCTGATACGACCAACAATAAGGCGGAAGCAAAGATCGAAACAACGTCAACTTAACAGAAGGATTCAATCCAAGATATCTACTGTAATAACACTTAAATATGAATAAATAAACTGTCCTAAACACTCAATTAAATTCGAACAAGAATTAAATAGCAAAACCCCAAATTAAAGCCCTAAAAACCCTAAGAACGACGTTAACAGAAACTGATGCTAAACAACTCGGGTTAAGCTCCTCCAAGAGATCCTCTAGCGCCTTCTTTGGAGTGATAATAGATGCTTCTGAAGAGGCCACCTAAAATATTCCTAAATTTTAATTGACACTGAAATATCACAAATTCAAAAGACATAAAATTAATTAATCGTACATTCGTACCTTCTCCTTAGTTAAGGTATATCTCATTGTCAAATATAGAAATATAATCCCTCTCATGTACATAGAAAATAATAGATTATAAGTATTTGTATTTTTTCTTTATGAAAAGATTATCTTAAATACAATCATTATAACAATACTAACAACATTACCTCACTCTCTTTGTACTTCAGATAATATTTGCTAGTTACTACAGTTTCATCAGACCAAATTTTCAATATAGAATAATTTATCTTTTGATCAGGTTTATTAGAATTTGAACAGTGCTTCCTCGTCGACCAAAGACTCAAAAATATTGTGTATCTTTCAATTTTTAATTAAATAATATAAAATAAAATTTTAAATTAAGAAGGTGCGAGTAAAGCTTGTTGTTTTTCTTTAGCGTTCCTTAGGTATTTCTTAATTCTTGCTAATAATTTATGACACGAATTACAATATATTTTTGCAATGTTTTAATTTGCTGCAAAAATATGACATCAATAAAACTATATTGACCAATGAGATACAAATAAAAATTTTATTATAATCTAGAAATACATATGTGAAATAAATACTTTCAATAGCTTTTAGTATAAGTCTTTGATTATCAATGTTCAGATATATAGATACATTATCTAATAATATTAGTTAATTTTAATTTGTTGAATAAGGAGAAAATACTTTAAAATTTAGCTAATTATTTATTTAAGTACTAAGGTAAATACTTCTCTAATCGCCAATCGGTTTGTTATGTAATGTTAATGTAACATTCTTTAAGTGAATCTTCTTCATAAAGTTCGATACTAAGTTTACAACACCAGGTTTGAATGCCCTCAAGCCCTAGCTGTCCCCTGCAGTGGAGATGTGCCTATAAATAGGACATCATGCATGGATCCAAATGCTACATTCTGCATAAACGAACACATCTTCATATTGTTGCATACGAATCCCTTCGAGTCAAAGCTTCCAGTTCTCGACGTTGTCTAGTTCGCCGGAACCTTGCCGGATTTGTGGTGCTACTGCCGGAAGGACGAAGCCGTTTCATCTTTGAAAGACAACCGCCAAACTGTGAGCCCTAGCCGGGGCGTATTTGTCTTGCGGAGAGAGGTCCCCTCGACTCAGCTTGCCGGAATCTGCACATCAATTCCAGTCTATTTACTTTGTTTAAATTCAGTTTATATTGTCATTGTTATTCTTCTAATCCTTCTACCTTCTTGTACTTCAGTTGTAATTCCAGTGAAGTGTAATACAACACAACAGATGTTTCCAATACTGCCGATCAATTGCATTATGTCAGGACGCAATATTATTCCCTAGCGGATTTTCATTATCTTGGAATCTCATTATTTTCTATTTGTTCTTTGTTCCCTCAATCAAAATTTACTTGTAGGCTTCTGAACCTTCAAGAATATATCTGATTTGGATTATACTCATTCAAGATTGGCTCCTTGCAGTATGAAACAAGGTTGAATCTCAATTTTTAGCTTGATAAGTAATTTCTCAGTCTGAATGCATGTCTTTTTGTGTGTTCTATCAAAGTTGGATCTATTTATTATCTAAAGTTTTGAATACTATTCGATAGCATATTATTTTTTTCTTGTTATACTTGAGTATTTATTGAATGCATCACTTAACGAGCATGAGTAAATTTGGGATGTAATTCTAGTCATTACAGTGGTTAGGGGTGAACTTTGTAATCTTGTTCCAACTATTTTGCTACCTGCATGAAATACTTCCTTCCATGGACACACATGATGGAAGTACCTCCATTATGGTTGACTTCTATACCGTAAAAAGAATGATTTATCCTCGTTGATAATGTTGTTTAACTATTATGATTTCATCATGTCCTGTTTGGTTACTTTGAACTTTGTCGAAGTATTTTAAGGCATTCTTCTCTTTTATTGTGACAGTTTATATGAAACTTGAAGAACCTACAGGATTTTCACATGCAGCAGTAGCAGTCGAATCTTCTAAAATAGTGGCAGGTGAGCCATCCTCAGTAATAAGAAAAATTTCCGAGTGTGGAACCTTAGATTAAAAAAGTGCGTCTAGGTGCGCAAAAAAAAGAGGCGTAGCTTTAGGGCTTTTTTTCTGATCAGGTGCGGTCACCTACTGAAAGCCTACCCATCACCCTCCACCGCTGCGTTCTCTGCCGCGTAGCCCTCTGGCAGAATCATGGAAGTAGGGTGCTGGTGTGAATGAAGATGAAGAAGAAAGAAGATGCGGCAGCAATGGCGCATTTGACATAAGAGAGAAAGAAGATCTTATTGTTTAATTTAGGGTTTTAGTAATTGATTGTGGGCTGGGCTTTTTATTGAACTATGGGCTACTAATAGTACTGGGCTCAATATAATATTACTCCAAATACAATAAAAAAATTACAAAATACACAATTAAATATATAAATATTTATATATTATCATATAAATATTGGTGCGCCTCACCTGCGAAAAGCCCGCGCCTGTGCTTACACTTTTGCGCCTAGGTTCCAAGGCAGTTTGCGCCTCGGTACGCCTTGCACTTTTTTAAACTAAGTGTGAAACTACACTGACATTCTTTTTTTTATGTCGAAGGTAACCCGCAGCTACTCACAAGGTGCGCTGGGTAAACTCCACTCTTGTGTAATAGCCTACAGATCACACATAAGAGTTAAACCACATTTGAAAAATCAGGTGTACACACCTTCCACATAGTGGTGTTGGTGGTGGTATTCAAACTTAAGATCTTGGTCTCAAGCTTACACTACTCCACAACTAGATCATCCCCAAATGGGCAATGCATTGATTCTATTTTAAGAGATATATCTATATTTATTTAAAAAAAATTAAATGTACACAAGATCACCTTTTCATCTTATTTTTTAAATAGATATTGTGGTGATATAGGCCCAACTGTGCTAGTGGGCTTCTTTTTATCTAACGCCCACTTAACCGGTGGCAACACTTGGCCCAGGAGCTCAAGACCCGACCCAACTCTCTTTTGCTCTACTTAATTGTTGTTGCTGTACTGTTTACACATACTTCTCATTCTTGTATGTGTTCTAGAGAACTCTTCATCTTCTCGAGTGAAATCTGTGAGATCTGTGAGACTTGGGTAGTTTCTGTTCTTCTCTTGATTTTCGTATAGATGGAGGGTTCCTAGATTCACCATCTTGGTGGATCGTACTTGAGTGTTGGTTAGGTTTTGGGTAGGGTTTTCGTCTTCTGGGTCAGTGAAGGTCCCGATAGTTAGGGTTCTTCATCGCCATTCTCATCTTGTGGTTCGTGCGTGTAATTGCTTGTAAAGATTCAGCCATTCCTTCGTAGAACGAGTCTGAGCCAATCAATACAACTTTCTGTGAATTTTTCTTGGGCTTAATCGGTTGTAATTAGGGATGGCTTTTGAGGCAATCACTTTGATACCCAACAGTGGTATCAGAGCGGGTTAAACTCACCTCTGAAGCCCCCGTAACTCACCTCTGAAGCCCCCGTAACTGAGGCCTCATCGTCGCGTTCACATACGTGGAAGGTAGGTCGGAGTACCCTCTCCTAGGGCTCCGCTCGGGTAAAGCGGCTTAATCCTCTCTGTATTTTATTTTCTAGTGCCGTCTGTGTACGGCTATAGGATTGGACTTCTGGTAGATTAGGGTATCTGTGATTCTCGGTCTGTGTGGTCTTCTCTGCTGCTATCTCTGTTTTTTGGTCCTTTTTTTCCTCTGAAGTCTGCCTGTGTTTTTTGCTGAGTTCGGGTCTCTGCTTTTTTTGTGTGAGGTTTGTAAAACCTCTGTCAAGTTCGTGTGAACTTAAAGAAATCGAAGATTTCTTGATACTGTGGCTGTGACTGATTGTTGACCCCCTGTGCCCTCGATAAATCGAGTGATTGTGAACTGAGAAATCCTTTTAGTCTTATACAGCCTAGTATCTCTGTGATTTGCCTCTGTTTATTCGTTTCTGAATATGTTCTTTGGTGTTCTTTCCTCTTGATCACTGTATTCTGGTATATTATGGCTAATAATTCTGTGAATGCCTCTTTTGGATTGGCTGTGTTCAATGGAAAGGGTGATTTTAATATTTGGAAACATAAAATGAAATGTATTTTGATTCAACAGCATGTTTTCAAAGCTATTGATCTATCATATCCTAGTGGAACCACTGACACTAAAAAGGCTGAAATGAATGAATTAGCATATTCTACTCTAATCTTGAATTTGAGTGATTCTGTGATTAGGAAGGTGGTTCCAAGTGAATCTGGAAAAACTGATTCTGCTGAAACCTTGTGGGATACTTTAAATCAAGTGTACACTGAAGTCTCCTTGCCTGGTGGAATGTTTTTACTTGATAGGTTTATTAATTTCAAACTTGACCTATGTAAAGACATGGATGAAAATCTGGATATGTTTAATAAACTAATTTTGGATTTGAAGCTTTCTGGTGACAAACATATTGATGATTATACCCCTTTTGTGCTATTAAATTCCATCTCTGAAGAGTTTAATGATGTTAAGTCTGCCATTAAGTATGGCAGAGATGATTTGTCTCTTGATATTGTGATAAATGCTCTTAAGGGTAAAGAAATGGATTTAAAACAGGGTAAATTGGCTTAAAATACACGAACTTTGGGGTCATTTTGGTTTTTCACACGATTTTAAAAATGTAGTTTCAATAACACGAACTTAACCTCTGTTTGGTTTTTCACATAATTTTCAAATTCCGGCAAGTGGAATCTGACGTGGCAGCCGGAACTGCCACGTGGCAGTTGGAGATGCCACGCGTACATCTATGTGGATATCAAATTTCCTTAAAATACATAAACTTTCGATTGATTTTGGTTTTTCACACAAATTAAAAATATCAATTTTAATTTTTTTTTTTGCTTTTTTGTTTAATATGGAAAATTCATCGATTATTACTATAGAGTTATTGTAGTAGACATTGTGAAGTATTTTGAATTTTCTTAGTTGATGCAATATATAAAATTTAGGTTCGAAAAAATAAATAAAATAACTATCGGACCTTTTTAGTTTTCAATTTGAAGAAAAATTTAAATAATATGACTTAAGCTAGTGTAATGGTATACATAATTGAATTCTGAATACAACAATCATCAAGTCATAAAAAGTGGTCAATGACGTATCGTATATGTTGATGAATAATATTACACAATTAATTAATTGAGTTTACAAATAAATTGATCACGTAGTAACTACATATTAATTTTTCATATATGTATAATAGCATCTTCTGATATAATTTGAGATTATCTAACCTATAAAGTTATATCAAAATATGCTATTAAACATATATGAAAAATTAATATGTAGTTACTACGTGATCAATTTATTTGTAAACTTAATTAATTAATTGTGTAATATTATTCATCAATATATACGATATGTCATTGACCACTTTTTATAATTTGATGGTTGTTGTATTCAGAATTCAATTATGTATACCATTACACTAGCTTAAGTCATATTTTTTAAATTTTTCTTCAAATAGAGAACTAAAAAGGTCCGATAGTAATTTTATTTAATTTTTTCGAACCTAAATTTTATATATTGCATCAACTAAGAAAAATCAAAATATTTCACATTGTCTACTACAACAACTCTATAGTAATAATCGATGAATTTTCCGTATTACACAAAAAAAGCAAAAAAAAAAAAACTAAAATTGATATTTTTTAATTTGTGTGAAAAATCAAAATCAGTCGAAAGTTTGTGTATTTTAAGGCAATTTGATATCCACGTAGATGTACACGTGGCATCTCCGACTGCCACGTGGCAATTCCGGCTGCCACGTCAGATTCAACTTGCCGGAATTTAAAAATCATGTGAAAAACCAAAAAGAGGTTAGGTTCGTGTTATTGAAACTATGTTTTTAAAATCGTGTGAAAAACCAAAATGACCCCAAAGTTCGTGTATTTTAAGCCAATTTACCCTTTGAAACAAGGGGGAAATAATTCTGGGCAAAAGGCTATGTTTGTCAGGGGTAAGGGAAAAGAAAAAGGCAAATCTGAGGGTAAAAATAAGAAGAAAACGAAGGAAAAGGAAAATGAGAAAGAAAAATCTAAGACTAAAAGCAATAAGAAGTCTAGGAAGTGTTACAGGTGTCAAGAAACTGGTCATTATGCTAAAGAGTGTAAAAATCCAAATAAGCCTAGAGAAAATGCTGAGGGTAATGCAAATAATGCTACTGAGGGCAATATGGATGAGTGTTATATGGTGCATAATGGCTGCTGTGTGCAATCTTCTGTGAATTCTGTAACTAGTTCCCTGAAAACAAATCAATGGCTCTTAGACTCCTGATGTTCTATTCACATTTCTCCAAATAGACACTTATTTTCTTCCTATAAACCTGTGCAAAATTCATATGTTCTTATGGCCGATGACATGAAAAGAGAAGTTCTGGGAATTGGAAATATATGTTTAAAGTTTTCTGAGAACTGTACTTATGTGTTAAAAAATGTCAGTCATGTTCCTAGGGTAGGTCACAACTTGATGTCATGTGGTGCTCTTGAAAGAGATGGTTTAACTGGTGTTTGGGGTAATAGTGTGATGTCAATCATGAAAAACTCCAATGTTTTATTCTCTGCACATAAATTGGGTGATTTATATGTGTGCAATACTATCCCTTTCTCTTTTGCAAATATTGTTAAACATGACAACTCTGTGTTGTGGCACAATAGACTAGGACACATTTCTGAAAAGGGTTTGAAATTTTTTTCACAAAATGGTTATTTACAATCTGATGTAATCTCTACATTACCATTCTGTGATACCTGTGTTCTTGGAAAACAACATAAACTTCAATTTCCTCTGAGCCCTCCCTCATATGTGCCTAAAAGCAAAGATGTACTTGAGTATGTGCATGTTGATGTATGGGGACCTACTAGTATTCCCACCCATGGTGGGAAAAGGTTTTTCTTGTCTATAATAGATGATTATTCTAGAAAAGTTTGGGTGTTTTTAATGATTACTAAATCTGAGGTTTTTGATAAGTTTAAAACTTGGAAAACTTTCATTGAAACTCAAACTGACAAGAAAATCAAAACCATAAGAACTGACAATGGTCTTGAATTTTGCAATGTCCAATTTGATCAGTTATCTGCTAATCATGGGATTAAGAGACATAAAAATGTTCCCTATACACCCCAACAAAATGGGGTGGCTAAAAGAATGAATAGGACTCTTCTAGACAAAGTTAGAAGTATGAGAACTATGTCTGGATTGTCTAAGAAGTTTTGGGGTGAAGCTTTGTGTACAGCTGCCTATCTTGTGAATAGATCCCCATCTGTCCCTCTTAATGGCAAGTGTCCTGAATCTATTTTCTTAAATAAACTTGTGGATCTTTCTAATTTGAGAGTGTTTGGATGCTCTGCCTTTATGCATCAGAAAATTGATAAATTAGAACCAAGAGCTAAGAAATGTGTATTCTTGGGGTATCCTGAAGGGGTTAAAGGCTATAGATTGTGGGTTAGAGATGAACCTGGATTCAAAACTGCAATTAGTAGAGATGTTACCTTCAATGAGTTTGAATTCCCATGTTTATCTTCTGTTTCTAATGTGAACAAACCCCTTTCAAATTCTGAGTCTAATGATGCTTTGTTTGAGGTGGAGTCTCAGTCTGTAGTCACTCAACATGTTCTTTTACCTAATGTGATGAATGAATCTGTTGAAACTGAACATGAGCATGAAAACTAACATGAACAAATGCATGAAGAAATTGAACATGAGTCTGCTTCTGAATCTGATGAGCATGCAACTGAAACTGATAATGATGACTTGAGAAACTATCAACTAACTAGAGATAGGGGGAAAAGAAACATTGTCAAGCCTATTAGATTTGTAGGTCATTCTTCTGAATTTGAATATTGCATGTTTAATTATGCTTTCAATGTCCATGAATCTCTATTTAGTGATGAACCTAAGACTGTTAAACAAGCTTTACAGTCTAATAAGGCTAATGAGTGGCTAAGTGCTATGAAAAATGAAATGGGGTCTCTCAAAGTCAACAACACTTGGGTTTTAGTTCCTAAACATACTGGTTGCTCTGTGGTTGATTGTAAGTGGTTATTTAAAGTCAAACATGAAATTACATATGTTAGATACAAAGCCAAACTTGTTGCAAAAGGTTTTACTCAAAAAGAAGGTGTAGATTATGCTGAAATTTTTGCTCCTGTTGTTAAATTTACTACTGTTCGCATGATGCTTGCTCTTGTAGCTCATTTTAACTGGGAAATGAAGCAAATGGATGTAACTACAGCTTTCTTAAATGGTGAATTGGACAAGACTATTTACATGTCTCAACCTGAGGGTTTTGTTGATGCTTCTAAACCTGATTATGTGTGTTTATTGAAAAAATCATTATATGATTTGAAGCAATCTCCTAGACAATGGAACATTAAGTTTGATCAATGTATGAAGTCTCTAAAAATTGTAAGGAGTAAGTTTGATCATTGTCTGTATTATAAGGATACTGACTCAGTACCTATGTTCCTATTGCTCTATGTTGATGACATGTTAATAATCAGTCCTTGTGCTAAGTCTGTTACTCATGTTCAAGGGTGTCTTAGTGAAAATTTTGAAATGAAAGACTTAGGAGATGCTAGGAAGATTCTAGGGATGAACATTGTAAAAAATTTAAAAGCATTCACTCTTGTTTTGAATCAAACTTCATATGTTGAAAAGATTCTTGAGAAGTTTTCTATGTCTTCTGCTAAGGCTGTTAATGTTCCTCTTGCATCTCACTTTGTGTTAAGTAAGAATCAGTGTCCTAACACTGACTCTGAAATGCTTGCTATGAAGAGAATACCTTACTCTAATGCAATTGGATCTGTAATGTATTTGATGGTGAGTACCAGACCTGACATTGCCTATGCAGTTAGCTGCTTGAGTAGGTATATGTCTAATCCAGGTAAACCTCACTAGGAGGCACTGAAGTGGCTTCTCAGGTACTTGTTGTCCACTGCTAAGACAGGTATTAGTTTGCATAAGCATGAAAAAAGGTGTTACTTTGTGTGGTTATGTAGATTCCAATTATGCTGTTGATAGGGACAATAGGAAGTCAAATACTTCTTATGTGTTTACTCTTTGTGGTGCATGCATAAGCTGGAAGTCTCAACTTCAGCCTGTGGTTGCTCTTTCTACTACTGAGTCTGAGTATGTGGCTATCATCGAAGCTATTAAGGAAACAATTTGGTTAAAAGGTGTTCTATCTGAAATTGGTTACTTAAAAGATAAAGTTACTATTTTCTCAGATAGTCAATCTGCTATCCAATTGTGTAAAAACCCCGTGTTTCATGATAGAACCAAACATATAGATGTTAGGTTTCACTTCATCAGAGATGTAGTTGAAAAGGAGCATGTGTTACTTGAAAAAATTCCTACTGAATATAACCCAGCTGATATGAGAACAAAATGTCTACCTGTTGAAAAGCATGTTTATTGCATGCGCATTGATAATGGTTAAGTACTTATTCTAGTATGATGTCTGCATGCTTTGTGCTTGCTTGTGTGTGTGTGTACATGTTCCTGTTCTATTGTTGTGTGTATAATAGAGGGTGTCTGGTTACTTTCCCTTGGTGCAAGTTCTGTTGCTTGCTAGTATAAGGAACCTTGTTGATCAAGGAGTGTTAGGTCTTCACTGCTTTGTGCTTTGATCCTCTCACTTAAAATAAGGGGTCTAATATTTTTCATACAGACTTAGTGTCTGATTCTCTCTACTTAATATTTTCTTTGTGATTATGTTGAATAGGGAGATTGACAATGATGCAAGTGGTGTTGTTTCAAGCCTTGACATGCAGTTGGACCTAAGGTGGAGAATGTGGTGATATGGGCCCAACTGTGCTAGTGGGCTTCTTTTTATCTAAGGCCCACTTAACCGATGGCAACACTTGGCCCAGGAGCTCAAGACCAGACCCAACTCTCTTATGCTCTACTTAATTGCTGCTGCTGTACTGTTTACACATACATCTCATTTTTGTATGTGTTCTAGAGAACTCTTCGTCTTCTCGAGTGAAATCTGTGAGACTTGGGTAGTTTCTGTTCTTCTCTTGATTTCTGTATAGATTGAGGGTTCCTAGATTCACCATCTTGGTGGATCGTACTTGAGTGTTGGTTAGGTTTTGGCTAGGGTTTTCATCTTCTGGGTCAGTGAAGGTCCCGGTAGTTAGGGTTCTTGATCGCCATTCTCATCTTGTGGTTCGTGCGTGTAATTGCTTGTAAAGATTCAGCCATTCCTTCGTGGAACGAGTCTGAGCCAATCAATACAACTTTCTGTGAATTTTTCTTGGGCTTAATCGGTTGTAATTAGGGATGGCTTTTGAGGCAATCACTTTGATACCCAACAGATATTAATTATGTTCATTCCTTTTTTTTGGCCTATCACTATGCTAATGATAATATTGTGTTTTTCTTACACGATTTCATTAAATAAAACACGTGAATATCGTGTACATAGTAGGGGGCAAAACAATCGAGACCGAGATACTTAATAGCTATTAATGTTGCCATTAACGTTCTCAGTATAGTTTTTCCAAAAATATTTTTTTATAATTTAAATAAACAATTGGGGTTCAGGCGAATCTTTCCTCTTTTTTCCCCTTTCACATTTTGGCCCAATATTTATATTTTAATTAAAAATATTTTTATAATTAAAATAAACAATTGGGTTTTCGTGCCAATCTTCCCTTTTTCCCCCTTTCACATTTTGGCCCATTATTTATATTTTTAATTAAAAATATTTTTTTAATTAAAATAAACAATGGGAGAAAATTGAAAATAGTCCAATTCAGAATAACAAATTCTTTTTTAACCAAGAAGAATCAAACCTTCTTTTCTAACCAATCATACCATCAAATGACTATCATACCCTTAAATGACTTTCTTTAAAATTCTATCCTAGTATACCACTTTCAGGATCAAACGGAAATAGTCCATTACGACCATATCAGGCCCATCATGCTTTCGTAAATCAAATACATAACACTATAAACCGGATTCATACCTTTTTGACCGGAATGCTGCCGGGTATTTTCGCCGAGATTTTACGGCCTTGCCAACCACACGATCGCAACCTATGGTTTCCAGCGACGAACTCCTTCAGCAACACACAGCGCAACCCACGTTCGTTTCCTACACGGGGTGTAGAGTAATTTTCTGGTATATAGTATATATATATATGTGATGAACACAAGGGATGAGCAAAAGCCTAGATTTTATTTAGGAATAATAATACATTTATTATAAATAAGTAAATCTCCTTTATGGAGGAGACAAACTTGTTTAGCTACACATGGTAGTTAGAATCCTTACTACGCTCATAAACTAAGAACACTCAAACTATTACAATTTTGAAGAAAGATAAGAAAATGTTCGATGATCTTTTCTTCCTTCAGTTTTTCGTTTTATAGAAGGGGACTCCTTCTATTTCACCAACTCCATTATTTAGCTCCTCAATTTACGTGAGTGGCCCCTTCTACCGACACTCTCTTTTGAATTTGTGGTCGGGCCCGGTTCCATTATCCTCAAGTGAAAGTGGTTGTAGGTGGAGGTACCCACAAATAATGGCACCATGTGCCTCTTGTATTGGAGCACTCAGCTTTTGTCGTTTGATGCTAGTGGCCTCTTCTTTTGGGTCACATGATCTGTGATCACCTGTCTCCACATTCCCTTGTCGGGAAACTACTTTTTTGGTGGGGCTCTTAGCATCCTTGCTTTCGGCATTGGATGCTTATCCTCCCCAGCTCGCTTTCGTTCCATCCTTGGACGGAACCCTCTTCCAAACTCTGGTTCCTTCTGGTTCTGGCAATCAGAGCATACTCAATTGTCCCATTGCCCAAAATGAGCCATGTTGCAATACTTGCGATAGGTTTCTTTGCCCATAGCAAGCTTGTTCTCCCATATCAAGGACCTTTTCTTTTCGAACAAATTCTCAGCAAATCTTGTTGTTCTCCCTGTCATGGTATTTAAAAGGAATGACCCATTCACAGAATTGTGGAAATACTTGAATGGGAACTTGACTTTGTCCATCTCCGTGAGACAGGCCCATAATCCCCATGCTCACCTAGTTTATATTTGATCTTCTGTAATGGAGGCGATTAGTGGGATTTCTTCAGATGAGGTTCTGATATCACCCCATTTTTTGGAATCTGGCCTTTAAAGCCTTATGTAGTGAAAGGCTTCATGATTCTCTTTCCCTGTTGGTTCCGGAGCAGCACTGATGAAGTATAGCTCAAGAACATCTCCTCGGCTAAGCATATCATTGTTAGCCCAGGACTCTTGCACGGCTTCCTGTATCCACTTTGGTAGACACTTGATTTCTGAGAAGCCTGGTGACATGGTCTGAATTGAAGCTAATACCCCAAAATCATACCATTGCTTGACTTTGTGTGGATTGGTTCCTGGTAACATCCACAACCTTGGGTACTTTCCAGAGATATCAACCTTTGTTTTAGACGGATTGATTCCCTATCTAGTATAGAGCTTCTCCCAGTTAGCGTGATAAACCTGCCAAGATGAAGCTTCAGACTTGTTAGTATTAATCTTAGAGGTACCCGTCATGGGTCTAAGATTAATGTCTCTCTCTTTAACCCCAGAGGTGCTGGGTTGACTTGATGGTTCAGAGTGTGATCCCTGACCCTCAATTTTCTCTTGGGCCCGTGTTTCTTTAGAAATCACCAGCTTAGAGCTCGTGCTAGGGGTAATTGAATCCCCTGTTTCTGTTTTATAGGTCGGTACTGCTAACTCTCCTTTCATCAATGGTAAGTTGATGGCCCGGAGGAGGGGTTCATGCATAGCTGACCAGAGTTGCCCCTGAGTCTTTACACATGCTCGTATTCTCTCGTTCACCTTATACTGGTCTGCTTGTTGCATTCTTCCTGCTTGTTCAGCATGAAGAACCAACTCGTTCCATTCACGCTGAAGCAACTCCATGTTTTCAGTGAAGTGCCTATGCGCGATCATGATGACATCAACCTCAATTGCTTCCATCTCTTGTTAGGAAATCTGCAAGAATATTTTCATGAAATTTTATCACAATAATGTCAAATAAATAATATTGACATTCGGCTTGCCATTTTATTAGTCTAGCTTTCTCAGGTTTAGATTCAATTTTATTTTTCAAGAAAGTTTTAACTTGTGTGTTATCAACTTTTAGAGTGAACTTCTTTGCTAAGAGAAACAGAGGCCATTTTTTAAATGTCTTCCGAACTGCAAAGAACTCTTTTTCATTGATATGACATTGAATGACCTCACTATCTGAAAAGAGACCACTGCAATATCTACAAGGCTCCTCTCCGTTGGGTGTGATCTTTGTAAGCACGGCTGCCCACCAATGATCACTTGCATCTGTATAGAGGATCAAATCATCCTCATCTCGTGGTATAGCCAGTTTTGGGAGATTTTTGCATATCTCCTTTAACTTCCTGATTCCTTGTTGATGTTCGTTTGTCCATACAAACGGGGTATCCTTCTTTATAAGGTTACTGAACACCTTCCTGTGTTTTGCAAGATTTTTTATAAAGATTCCTGCAAAATTGACAACTCCCAGAAAACTCTGTAGTTGCTTCTTTTCTTTAAGGACATCAGGGAACTTCTGCACCTTTTCTACAATATGATTTTGTAGAATGATTCCTGATCCATCCACCTCGATTCCCAGAAATTCTATCTTCCGGGTAGCTATTACTGCCTTTTTTTCTGACAGCACAAGGCCCTCTTTATGACAAACATCTGCAAAGATCTCCAGATGTTTGAGATGTTCATCTATACTCTTTGATGCGATTAAAATATCATCAATATAGACAAACATAAAAGAGAAATAATCTTTAAAAATATTATCCATCTTCCTTTGAAATATTTGGGGTGCGTTGGCTAACCCCATTGGCATTGCATTCCAAACATAATGCCCTTGTGGTGTTGAAAAGGCTGTAAACCTTTTGCTTTCCTCTTCCATGCGAATCTGGTAGAAACCTGACTTGCAATCAAACTTAGAGAATATCCTAGCATTCCGTATGCAGTTAATAAGATGTTCTCTACTTGGGATAAAATATCCGTCAAACTCAAGAATGTCATTAATCCCTTTTTAGTTAATGACTAGCCTTGGTTTACCTCTTTTAATCTCACCATGATTCCTTACTAAGAATCCGGGGCTGTTGTATGGTGAATTCCCTGGTTCAATTAGCTTGAGATCAAGGTGTTCTTTGATGATTGCTCGCATATCCTTTTGATCTTTGATGTTTATTAGGGTAGGCTTGTATCTAACGAACTCAAACTCTTTTCCAGCCTTAACCTTCAAGGTTGCTTTGAGTTGGTTCTTTCCCCACCAAGCCAGCGGATTTTCATCACAGTTTCTAGCTATCTTCCGCTTGACATCTTCGAAGGATATCTTTTCTTCTTCCTTAATATCTTGATGTGATATTAAAGAAGTCTTGAGGATTTAGATCTCCTGTTCTTCAAGATCCTTTTCCCTACGAAAATTCAAAACTACTTCTCCGAATTTTCTTTTGTCCTGCATTTTTGGGTGTCGAAGATGTCCTTCATCACCACGCTTGCTGCGAAATTGTAGTGGCATTTGTCGATTGAATGCCCCTTTTAGCTGCTGGATAATGATCTTATGATCACAGATCGTCGTAAAGATCAGTCTCCGGTTGATATTGTCCTGCGTATACTTTTTGAACATTTGTAGGAAATTGTTTCCTAACTAGATGTCCGCTCCTGTATCATGAAAATAGATTGGTGGAGTTTTCACCTTATACCATGGTGTATCTCCTGCTCCTCCAATCAATATTTCCGACTGCTTCACTCCCTCAGATAGGAGCAAGACTCTTTTTGAGAAATCTCTTCCCGCAATTGGATTTAAATCTTCTTTCCATTCTTCTGGGAAGATTCCTCTTTTTGCAGTACAAATTCCTGCTTCTGAGTCGATATAGGCTGCAAAGTATTCAGCCTTATATTTCTCATATAACATCCGTACTGAGATGTATATGGAGAATGGGCTGGTCATACAATCACCAGTTGTTTTCCATTAAAGGTGATCATCATCCCATCTTCCTTCAGCTCCCATGGCTTGAACCTTTCTAAGAAGTCAAGTCCTAAAATTAGGACTCCTGATTCTCTTCCGACTCTTCCACGTACTTCTATTGTCATAGCCTCTATATCGATAGTTCTCTTATAGTGGCCGACTTCTAGTTGCTGTAAGCAGTACAGGACGTCGCAAGGAAAATTATTTTCCCATCTTGTACTGCCGAATCTTGTGTCGATCTCTCTCCAACCTTCTGGGCATTTAATTTTTATTTTAACTTGCCTAGGTCGCCTGAGGTCTCCTTGGAAGATTCCTCTTGAGGACTGAGTCCATGGCTCTGTCACAATCCTGTCTCCTTGGAATGACAATCTTTTGCCTTCCAACTTGAGACTCTCATTGTATTTCAACAATGGTTTATCTCCTACTCGAATATTTATCTCTCTTGGTAGCGGCATTTCTGATCTATCTGGGTGGATTGCCTGTGCCACCTTTGAGAATACACCCGGTATCTCGATGAACTGCTTTCCCAGAAATAAATTTGTGTGGTGTGAATTGGAAAACGCATAAGACACCTGATATGTTAAAGAAAATGGTCGATTTCCCTCGTAGCTAATATCCTTTCTTTTGAAGTCTTGGTACAGTGTCAGGGCTTGACTGAAATCTCTATCTTTCAGATTATAGGATATTTTTAGATAGATTACCCCTATAATCTGCTTGGCACAGAGATTTCCCGATATAGTTCCTAACAAGGAATCTCTGTGGTTTCTTATACGCTTATCGCATATTGTAATATCAATGGGCGTATCAACACATGCAGGTAGTGCGGATTTGAGCACTATCTGGACAGCCCCGATGTGGATCCAGGATATGGTATCCTTTATCTCTGGCCTCATCCTTCCCAACTCTTCTTGAACTTTACTGTATGGAATCAGTTGTAACTCAACTTGATTCCCTGTAAGCTCTATAGGAAGCGACATCTCTCTTCTGGTAATCTTGTAGATTACATTGTGCTTCCTGCTTTTCAGACTAAAATTGCGGAGCAATTGATCAATCTGTCCGGCTGAAAAGCCTTGATATCTTTGGATATTAAGGCTCTTGTTCATGATTTTGTCAATCATGCTTTGTGAGATAGTGGTTTGACTGGAATATCCAGTTTCATCCACTTGCTCTTGATGGAAAACCTCAGCTCCGGTCTGATTCAGAGTCTGATCTCCCATCAATACTTTCATTGCTAAATACTTCTTCTTCTTCTTATATACTCTCATCTGAGGGTATATCCTCGAATTGGTAGACTTTTACCAAGTCTTGATAGTAAACCGCTTCCTCGATGTCTGGTGCACCTTCGAAGCTTTTGACTCTTCTCTTTTCCGGACAATCTATCGAAATATGTCCTCTTGCACCACAAGTCCAGCAGTTGCAGTCTTTAAAACTTTCATTTGCCCTCGTATGGGCTCTTCTGAAAGTTTTCCTCACGGGAGTTCTACTTGATGGACTTTGTGATGTCCTGTCTCTGGAAGGACCCCTTCTTTGTCCATATTTGTAAAATCTGGCCTTTTACCTGGTCCATCTGCTTCTTGGTTTCCAGCTCCTTTTTCTTGAGAATTCTTCTTTGGCATAAGGATGAACTCTGTGTTTCTTGTTCTTCCATGGCCTTTGAGATTCTCCTCCAGTGATGGTCGGCAGATCATTGGCTGTGCAGTCAAGAGGGGAATATTTATTCATCCTCTTTAATTTCTTGTAATTCTTTTGCAGAATGGCCTGTCCACACCATTCGGCTAGCTTTTGTTTGGCAAAAGACATTCTCCTCCCAACATTGTCAGGATCTCCTGGAATGTATTCTTTAATGAACATTTCCTTCCAGGGACTAGGGAACTTCCTGAAGAAAATCTCTACACAGACCCTTTCATCTACATCTGAATTCCATTGGTAGATGTGGTATAACTTGAAAAATTGATCAATTGACTCCTTCTCCATGTTGTTCAGTCTCAGGTTTAAAATAGCCTGAGAATAATTCTTCCTTTTTTCGGAATCTGCACTTCCGAAATTGTATGCTCCCAAAAAGGTGAGCTTAAACAAGAAAGCCATTCTATCCACGATCTCTGTGTATGAGGCTGGCTCCAAGGTTTCTTCTTTGACTGCTGATGCAACTCTTGACCATAACGTTTTGGCTACACCCAACAAACTCATCTCTAGCAGCTTGATGAATCCCTCCTTTTCTAGATCCAATGTTCCTACTGCTATTCTCATCGATGATGACCAATCATCAATAATCATATCGATGTCCTTGAAGTTAATATCGTCGATATTGAGCATGAATCCATACGGATGTATGGGATCAAGGCTTGTTTTCCCGAGAGGCGTATCTCGGAACTTAGGGATATATTTTCTCACCCTCGTTCCCGTAAGATTGTTCATATTGGGCCTCTCCCTCCTATGTTGATCTCCAACATGAAAGTCCTCACGAGCTCTCATGAGAACGTCTTGTGCTGGGCCTCCTTCATGTTGCTGTTGGGCTGGTGGTACCTGCGGCACCTGTTGTTCCGGGGGTACCTGATGGTATCCACAGGGAATTAAAGCCCCATCTCCGGTATTCATCTTCAAATCCACCATCTTCATATTGGCAAATGACTCTGCCAATTCTTGTAGATCTTCCAATCCTATCCTTTCGGGGGACGTCATTCTTTGATTTGTCTTAACAATTGGCAAATCCTTTCGTCCTTCAATTTCTTGGGTTCTTCTTTGGCCTTTGGTGTGAGATTCACTTTGCCAAAGTTGATGGGTTTTCTTCTACTAGAATATGTCTGATTTAATTCTAGTGTCTGGATCTTCTTTTGAAGTTCTAACAAGATGGTTAGAATTTCATCTTGTTTTATAGAAATTCGCCTTACTTCTTGTGGTACTCCATACGTGTGATTTTCGTAATTTTATACCGTCTTCTGGATCTCTCGTAAATCCTCCGAGATTTTAGATGTGTCTGCCACGATCTCTTTAAATCTGGGAGTTATCTCGTAGTTTCTTTGTTCCATCAACCGTGGTTTTGGTGTGCCCTTTGTTGATGGTTCATTACTTCGCATTGTAGCAGATTATTCACTATTAACAAGTTCATTTGAGCTTGTCTTTGGGAAATACACTACTCTATTTCCTCCAGGCTTGACTCCGATGGGAATTTCCCTTCATATTAGGCTTTCCAGTAGGATAGCCTTTCCTGATGACTTTCCTCCAGTTCCTTCAAAATTTGAAGGTACCTTCTGAAATAAAAACATCTCGAACAATTGTTCGGATTCATATTTTCTGGGTGTCTCCTCCGTTAGGATATTACTTTTAATAATAAATAAAATATTATTCCTAAATAAAATTACCTAGGCTCTGATACCATTTCTCAAGCAAGTGGCAACTTAGGATAAATTTGAAGAAGATTCAAAGATATATCAATTTAATTACTAAATCAAATAAGACACCTACACAAGTGCCTTATTAGATCAATTCCCTTAAGGATAGTATAGTCATAAAATTTTATTTTGTTCAATAAATAATGTTTTAAAACACTTGGCTAGAAAAGAATTTCTTATTCTAAAATAGGCTAGATCCATCCATTTACTCATAAACAATTGGGTTTTGGGCGAATCTTCTCTTTTTTTCCCACTCACACATATTGGCCCAATATTTCTATTCAAGAAACAACTTTCCACTTGGACGGGGGCAACCTGGGAATTTCCTTCACTAATTAGTGGTGACCCATACCTTTTTGATTTTTCCTTCTGAATTTCCAACTATCCCTCACACACTGCTAATCTTTTGCTCATGCATTCTCTCTTGCATAACTATTTCTGGTTCAATTATTTCGGTTTTTCTGAATTAATCGGATCCCATAATTTCCATATGACTGAGGCATTACTTCAAGTTTTGATAGAGAAGTTGAGTTTTCAAATCCATTGAACAGTGGCCGGTGAGCCTTTCTTGAACAGTAGTCATTTCGGCATCCATTGCTCGTGAAATTCTAATTAAATGGCGTTTTAATAAATAAGTCTAATTTACATTCATATATAGATTTATAATAATTATCATATATATAAATATTTATATATATTTATGAAACCTAGAACTACCACTACCACCATCATCATTATTATGCTGCTCCTGCTCTGATGATTTTTGTTTTGCATTTGCTTCCAAATCATGATGAATATTAAGAATATTATTATGATGATTATTGCTGCTGCTTTCAACAACAAATTTTCCCAGATATTCTCTCTTGTGTGATTTATTTATATTTATATTTATTTAAAAAAAATTAAATGTACACAAGACCTTTTCATCTTGTTTTTTAAATAGATATTAAGTACGTTGATTCCTTTTTTTGGCCTATTACTATGCTAATGATAATATTGTGCTTTTCTTACACGATTTCATTAAAAAAACACATGAATATCGTGTACATAATAGGAGGCCAAAACAATCGAGAACGAGATAATTAATAGCTACTAATGTTGCCATTAACGTTCTCAATATAGTTTTTCCAAAACTATATTTTTAAATTAAAATAAACAATTGGGGTTTCAATCTTCCCTTTTTTTCCCCTTTCACATTTTGGCCCAATATTTATATTTTAATTAAAAATATTTTTTAAATTAAAATAAAAAAGTGGGGTTTCGTGCCAATCTTCCCTTTTTTCCCTTTCACATTTTGGCCCAATATTTATATTTTAATTGAAAATACTTTTTTAATTAAAATAAACAATTGGGGTTTCGTGCCAATCGTCCCTTTTTTTCCTCTTTCACATTTTGGCCCATTATTTATATTTTAATTAAAAATAATTTTTTAATTAAAAAAAACAATTGGATTTCGGGCGAATCTTCTCTTTTTTTCCCACTCACACATATTGGCCCAATATTTCCATTCAAGAAACAACTTTTCCCACTTGAAATTTCCTTCACTAATTAGTGGTGACCCATACCTTTTTTATTTTTCCTTCTGAATTTCCAACTATTCCTCACACACTGCTAATCTTTTGCTAATTCTCTCTTGCATAACTATTTCTGATTTAATTTCTGTTTTTCTGAATTAATGGGATCCCATAATTTCCATATGGCTGAGGCATTACTTCAAGTTTTGATAGAGAAGTTGAGTTCTCTAATCCATTGAACAGTGTCCGGTGAGCCTTTCTTGAACAGGAGTCATCTCGGCATCCATTGCTCGTGAAATTCTAATTAAATGGCGTTTTAATAAATAAGTATAATTTACATTCATATATAGATTTATAATGCTTAATTATTATAGATGCAATTAAATATATAGACTCATTTATGATTATATGTATATATAAAGAATATATATATATATATATGTTTATTTTAATTTTAGGGTTTATTAATTCCATTTTAGGGTATATATTTATATTTATTCTAAAAAAATTAAATGAATTCACTTTAATTTTAGGGGCTCACAAATTTTATTTTAGAGAATTGTTTTTTGGAAAAAAATAAAAAAATAAGACCAGCTAGTGTCGGACAATATTTGGACCCTTTTTGGTTTGATGGGCCCAAGCCGATATACTTAATGTACACAATAAAAAATAAGGCTGGTGAGAGTTAGAAAATATTTAGTAGATGTTAATTATGTTGATTCATTTTTTTTATGGCCTACTACTATGTTAATGGAAATGCTGTGGTTTTTTTACACGATTTTGTAAAAAACACATCAAGGTCGTTTATATAGTAGGAGGTGAAAAAAATCGGGATCAAGATAATTAATATCTACTAATATCGTTATTGATGTTCTCAATATAGTTTTAGCAAAAATATTTTTAAAATAATTTTTAATTAAAATAAACAATTGGGCGAATCTTCCATTTTTTTTTTCCAATATTTCCTTCATGAAACAGCTTCCCACTTGGATGGTGGGTAACCTGAAAAATTCCTTCACTATATGGTACTGAAAAGCAAATTAAATATACCAAAGATTGATATGAAAGCAAAGAACAAATTTCAAAAGCAGCAAAGTATCACATTCACACACATGTGGGGCCTTCTCTTAACTTTAATATATGTTCGTTCGAACATGTTACTTTATATATAATAGAGTGCTTGCAAATTTCTTGTTCTTCCATTGTCATGGTATTCCTTTTTCTTTTTAGCGAGTCCCAAATTTATCTCGGTATGTGCAAGCCAAAAATTCTACCAAAGTTGGAAATGAACACATATTAAGGAAAAACTCATTTTAATATGATGCAAAGTAAACATAAGTGTATATCTATATAAAAAGTGTCAATGCTTCTTACAAAATATGATTTGCCTATTTTATCCACAATTTGTACTTAATTTAAGGGTAAAAAAGTAATATAATATATTACAATTTTTGTTTGTAAATTTAATATATTATATTTATTTCAATAGTTTTGTTATAACTAAACTCTACTACATAAAATTATCCCTAATATAAAACATTATAAATAATTATTTGTAAATATAATATATTATATTTATTTAATTTTTTACAAAATATGATTCTTCTATTATATCCATAATATGCACTTAATTTAAGGGTAAAATAGTAATATACTATATTATATAATTAATTATTCACATATAATTTAGGGTTAATTGGTTTAAATATCACGAACTATTCATGATTTCTGGTTTTTAACACGAACTTTAAAATGTTGTCTCCACAACATGAACTTACATTTTTTTGTAATTACAACATCAATTCAAAATTGAGTGCAATTACAAGCACATAAATTAGATGAAATACTTAATTTTTTTATTTTTTTTTCCGTAATACATTGATATAATTTTATTTCTCATGTATGTTTTATTTTATTAACATTGAAAATTTGATGTAAATTAAGTTAGTATTTTATCTATGTGAGGTACAAGTATAAATTATTTATAAACACAAATAAATAATTACGAAACTTCTGAGATTGAGTGAATAATTATGAAAAATAAAAACATAAAAAATTATATGAAAATGGAGTTTAAATAAATATTCGACTAGAGATGCCCAAACGGAACCGGACCGGCGGTTACAAACCGCCGGTTAGCCGGTTTTCGCCGGTTTGGAAACCGTCGGGACGGTTACGGTTTACAAACCGTAACCGTCAACCGGATTCCGCCGATGCGGTTCCGGTTTAACCTTCCCGAAGTTCACAGCCCGCCGGTTTGGGTTTTTTTTTTTTATATAATCCTCTATACTCCATTCATGTATTGTAATGATAAATTTCATGTAGAATTGATTATTCTATCTTTCATTTATTTTGTATCTCTGTAGTAAAAGTTAATAATTTTGGTAATACTAAATTTTAATATATATATGCAAATGATCGATTACCTATCTCGGGTAACTACACAAATATTCACTAACTCTTATAATTAATTTATTGTGTTTAGTTTTGGTAATACAATTGTCATTTAGGAAAAAAACTATATACATTCTATTGACACATGTAACATTTGACAAATTATTTTCAAATAAATAAAAAAGTAATCCATTGAGACGGGTGTTTTCTTCGATCTTACTTTTTTGTGATTTAATTTAATTTCATGATTGTTTATCAGGGTTCAAATCACCCAATTAGTGTTTATAATTATTTTTTAGTATTTAGATTTTAATTTTTATTAATAATTCATTATTATGGTTGGTTATTTTAAATAAAATTTTATAATTCATTTTTGTTAATAAATGTTGACTATGATTATATATGTTATAATTAATTTATATTTTATAATGGATATATTAAAATCATGATAATGAATTGTAATTTGTTAATTTGTAATTTCATAGTTTGATTTACAATTTGTAATTTTATAATGTCATATTATTTAACAAATTAACTTGTATTCTTAATATTCTTGTAAGTTGTAAATTGTATGTTGTAAGTTGTAAACTGTAAGATATAAATTGTTAAATGTTAATTCTAATTTGTAAATTTTAATTTAGTGTTAAATTATAACTTATAAATTTATAAATTGTAATTTCATATTTTCATAGTTTGATTAATTTATAATTTGTAATTTTATAATGTCATATTATTTATCAAATTAAATTGTATTCTCATTTCTCAATATTCTTGTAAGTTGTAACTTATAACTTGTAATTTGTAAATTGTAAGATATAAATTATAAAGTTATATAATAATATCAAAATTCAAATAAACTTGTGTTTTGTTATACTTCTTAGTTTTTAACTTGTAAATTTATAGTTTTGTTGATTTAGTTCGTCCAATCATCCGTTAAAAAAAAAAAAAACCCAAAAACCGAATAACCGCCGGTAACCGGCGCTAACCGCCGTTGGGACAAACCGGCTGTTCCGGTTACAAAACCGTAACCGGCAACCGCCTTAGCACGGTGCGGTTACGGTTCCGGCCTTCCGGAGCCGCCTAACCGGTGGTTTCTAACCGAAACCGGAACCGTGGGCACCTCTATATTCGACACGTAATATAATCAATTTTTTGGATATGACAACATGAAACCGTCATATTTATTTATAGAACGACAATACTAAATAATATTACAAACATATGTAAATAAAATATAAAATGCATCATGAAATATGAAAGTATTTCATGATGTTATAATTGCAAAAAATGATGTTATAATTGCAAAAAAAAATGTAAGTTTATGTTCTACGTATAACATTTTTAAATAGATTAAGTATTTCATATAATTTTTGTGCTTGTAATTGCTCTCAATTTTGAACTGATGTTGTAATTACAAAAAAAATATAAGTTTGTGTTGTGGAGGCAACATTTTAAAGTTCGTGTTAAAAATCAGAAATCATGAATAGTTCGTAATATTTATTTCAATAGTATTGTACTATTCCAATTCTTCATCCACATCATATTAGTTTTTCACCAAATATTTCTATATCATATCAACCATAGCAAACAAGAAAAAAAATTAAAAAATATAATCCCGCAACAATATAATATAGTATATAATTAATTCAACACATATAATATATTATATTTAATTTTATAATTTAAATAATAATTCAATAGAATTGTATTATGATATTTTTTCATTCATCCACATGAATTAATTCTCTATCAATCATATAGTCTATATAAATTACGTTCGAATGAAGAGATTGAAAATCAAATGCTTGAATTTATAGAAAGATTATAAACTAACCTGATGATACTTAAGAAGTTATCTATCAAAAGTTAAGAATTTGTTCTCCATCAATCATTATATAATTAATCATTATCACGTGTATATATTATATATATTTCAATAGTATTGTACTATTACAATTTTTCATTCACATCAATTAATTCTCCACCAATTATTTCTTCATCATATCAACCATAGCAAACAAGAAAAAAAACATAATCCTACAGTAATATAATATATTATATAATTAATTCTCCACATATAATATATTATATGTTATAATTTAAATATTATTTTAATAGAATTGTACTATTATATAGTTTATATAGATTATGTTGGAAAAACAATCTGTCAAATATTTTGATGAAATGTGAAATAACTTAAAATAATCAACCGTGAGAAACTCGATTGAATGAATACACAATTATCACATAGACGGGTTGATAATCAATAAAGATGTCATGTCATCAGTTGTCTATAGCACAACTGATCTATACAAAGGTAGAGAAGATGTAAAAGTTTTAGCTTCGAGCCTCGATAAATCTTATGTGTTGTACATTGCTTTATTTTGATTGACATATCTTAATTGCAATGCGTTCATTCAAATCAGATGTCCAGAGTCATATTCACTAACGGTTGATTATCATTATTTTATCTTGTTCATTAGATATTTCATCCTCTGAAATTATTATTCTAGGCTATCTCAACGATAATTAATACAAATCAAGTAACGAGCCAAGAACTTATATTTCCGCACTTTAAATTGAATTTTGAAAAGTGTTTACTCAAGCCTCCTTCTAAACCTCACTTGACTCATTCGGAACCAATAAATTACATCCCAATGAAGGAGATTGAAAAATAAAAACTTGAATTTATGGAAAGATTATAAACTAATCTAACTCATTGTTCTTAAGAAATTATCTGTCAATAATCAAGAATTACATCAACATTCAATCAATTATTTGATTCATTTAATATAAGTTATTTAAATAGTTTTTAATAGAAAACATGTAATTTAGTTGTGGTAACTACAATGTGTGTGTGTGTGTGTTCTAAATCATTTTATATGGTATATGAAATAAAATTGAAAAAAAAATGGTTCCATAATATATATAACCAAAATGCTAAGTTTTAATTTATTAATTGAAATTAATGTGTTCACTCTCATTCATATGATTAAGAGTAGTTCCAATTAAATTTATTGAAACTAAATTTCAACTTCTTTATTTATGGTTGGGTTCGGATAATGTTGACTGCACCAAGAAGACATGTCAGATAATATATGTTGAACTATTAGAATATATATCTATTAAAGTAAATGAAGAACACTTAAAAAAATTCCATGATGAAGATAAATATAAGAATTGATTAATGTAGAAAATTTTGGGGCTCTATTTTGAAAGTTGATAGATAAAATTTTAAAAATATGGTTAATTGTAAAAAAAATCACCAACTTTATACGAATTCATAATTTATGCATGACTTTTAAAACATTACAATAATAAATGGTTGATTAAAAAAATAAATTTTAAATTATGGTTCAAATGTTACCTTTTTCTAGCCTATTAATTTATAATTTGAGAAATTTAGAATATAATATTGGTTGGTTTTATAATTATATATAAAATATTTTATATTAGATTATTCAGTTAATTAAGAATAGCTATTTAAGTTCATGGGGGGAATGAATATTGCATAATTTTTTGGAATATGGATTATGTTGACTATCTATAATCATATGGCTGAGAATAAATATAGTTCAATTACTTATAAAAGAGTTGAAATAGAAGAATCGAATATTTTCCCCTTAAATTGAACTAATAATTATTTAACATAATTCTCAAACTATTTAGTTAAACATAATGCATATAGAACAATAATATAATTCGTAGTTATATGTAGAAGTGTTGTACATTAATTAGGATTTTTTTTATAAAATTATATATATATATATATATATATATATATATATATATTAGGTGTTTTGGTTGAATGAGAATAATTAAATTCCTCGGGTGAAAGGAATTTATATAACACATATTTTGGAATATAGATTTCCATGAAAATGTAGATTACCAATTTTAAAACATATCAATCATAAGAGTGAGAATGGGCATTCTCTCTTAGTTGTGGAAATAATTCAAATTGAGAATATATTTTCATTAGAATTGTACTACTAATTACACTAGTGCATTATATATATATATATATATAGAGAGAGAGAGAGAGAGTAAAAACAATAGTAAAATATAACTTGTTTATCATGAACTATGCATTAAAGACTAAATGTTTTATTTGTGTTTTTAGACTCCCGAGCATCTTAGAAACACGCAAGTGACTATTGTAAACCAATGTTGATCCACCCGTGCAATTAGAGACGAACCTAAGGGCTATTAAAGCTTTATATTTTATGTTTAGAAATGGGGTAATTGTCAACTTGCACCCTTATAAATTAAATCAATTTTTGCACAATGCACCCTAAAACAAAAAAAAAATGACATTTCACACCATCAAATTAGTATTTTCATTGTAAATTACACCCTTAAATAATTTATGATGATTACTCCAATTGAAAAGGTAATTTGATCAAATTAAAACAACTATTTATTCCCTCAACTTTTTTAAAACAAAAAAAACAATTTTTATTAAAACAATTTTTTTTAAGTAAACTGGATCAAAATAAAACAACACCACTTTCTTCCGCCAACTTTTAGTACAAAAAATTAAATTTTTGAATTTTGGGTTGGTAGCCTAAAAAAAACATAAAATACTACGATTTTTTTTTTTTTTTTACCTTTTTACGGCCATTTAGGATGTCAAGCACTAATTTATATTGATGTATTTTATAATTGTTTTAATAATATCTTTAAATTTTATATTAATGTATTTTATACTTTTTTATTAATATCATTAAAAATATTATATTTTAAGTTAATAATTTTTTACTTGCCAATAAAAAATTAATTATATATAAAAGTGAAAAAAAAAGTTGTATAGCAAAAAGATAATAGAGATAGATGAATAAAATGTATGTGTCGATTAAATTAAATACAATCTTAACAATATTATAGTTGGAAGACCACCAAGAAAATGTTTGACGGTGCAATTTGCAATGTGCATATTAATTAATTGGATGGTATAGAATGTCATCTAGTGTATTATGCAATTCAAGGTGCAAGTTGCCAATTACTCTTTTAAATGCTTCAAGTTTACTTCATTATATATTTATAGTAAAAATTATATTTTTGGATTTGAGAAGGAATGTTTCAATATTAAGGTTTATTTATCTTTTACGATTTCGGTTATAATATAAGAGTGCTTTTTCGTTTCTCTGCTCAAATTTTGTTTTCTTCTTTTCCAACATCTATTTGAGAAAGATACTGATGTTGATGCCAGCGCTCTTCTGGTCATATATGCTTTCAGTTTAGCTGAAGGTTCAATATCCGGAGCAAAATCTGCAAAATTTCATTTTCCCGACATAGTTGATCTTGGCTGAGATCTTTTCTCCCAAGACTCAGTCTCCTCTACTGTAGTTCTTTTGCTTGAAAAAAAAAACAGAAAAAAGAAAAAAAATACCAAACACATATGCAAAAAGCACCTAGCACCAACATAGAAAATTAATAATAATTGCACTCGTACAAAATATTTATAAAGAATGGCAGCAAAGCAATACATGCTTCCTAACTAATGGATGATACCAGATTTACATCACGAGGAAAAAAATAAAAAGAAAACTAAAGTTTAGTTTAAATAAAAAAATGGCATTATTGATAAAGGAGAGGAATCAGAATGCACACTTCAAAAATCCTTGTGCATTATGTGATTAAATAGTATTGCTACCGAACAAACATAATCGTAAACAAAACAAAATTTTCCAATTATGCACGATGTTCATCGCAAAAGCCTAACACTTCCTCGGTAATCCATATTGCGTTCTCTAAAGTATCTGCATCATAATCCTTATATTTCCCTAATTAAACAGACTCTCCCTCATCTTACTCCACCAATTCTTCTTCCTCACATCGTCAGCATCAATCGAACCAACCGGATCAGATTTTGATTCTGTCAAGTAACAATGGCGGTGGAGGAGTGAGAAAAGAAGCAACACCCCATAATTCACACTTGAGGACTGTTGAACTCCTGATAAATCCTCCATCACAACGTAACGATCAACAATCTTCAATTGAGAAACATCATCGTCTAGGGGCTTCTTAACTTCTTCCACAGTCGCTGCCGCATCTCGTTCATCATCGTTGAGGTAGGGGCCGCAGCAGGTTTTTAAGGTTGAGAATAAATCTTGAAAAGATG
Organism: Perilla frutescens; assembly: GCA_026008535.1. Lineage (NCBI taxonomy): Eukaryota > Viridiplantae > Streptophyta > Magnoliopsida > Lamiales > Lamiaceae > Perilla > Perilla frutescens. Next base: position 2,436,638 of record BRKX01000007.1, on the reverse strand, counting down.
CGTTCCTTGAGAAATTTTATTATTAATTTTTTTTTTATTTAGAAACTACCCAATTCATAATTGTGAAATCTCTATAAGATGAGTTACTTGAGTGTACGGTTTTTCAGAAAATATTTTTTTTTTAAAAAATACAATTAATAGTGAATTGTCCAAATTGTCCCCACTATTTTATTTTTATATAGTATATAGATTAGTGAATCATTGAATCAAGAATTACAACTGAAAATCAAATTATATTTTCCGTAAAAAAATTGTAAATAATGTATAACATTTTTAAAATATATTGAAAATGAAATATTGAACGCATTTTACCACAACAAACTGTTAACCAAACTTTGAGTTTTTAACATTTCTTTATCATTGAGCAACACATGTTGCTATAATAATGAAGTTTTTTTTTATCTTTAAACACATGATATTTATACATTCAACACAATAAAAAAATACATTTGTTCACTGTAGTCATTTATATTACAATAAAAAATATATTATTAAATGTATGTTTGGATAATATACACACAAAAAATAGTTAATATTTTGTGACATGTGTAATAATTAAAATAGTTCAATCAATTCAGTGTATCGTGATATACGTAAATTAATTGATAACATAGAGTGGTTAAAAATATAATTTACTTATGAGATAAACTATGTTAATTGATGTGCGATAAGGTGTTTTGTCATGATAGTAAAAAATCAGATAATTAATAATATTTTGAACTCATTAACTTTTTAGTAAGTTTAAACAAATACATTAAATAATAAATTTATATATATTAATAAACAATGAACAAATTAATTAAATCACCCTATCGCCTTCTTTCACATTTTCATCAACTCTCACGGTCGTCCATTAATTATTATTTTTTTTGTGATCGTCCATTATGTAGTAATTTTTTAAATACAAATATTATAAACATGATTGAGTTTCTCAAACTCTTTTTGCCGTTTTTAATCTTTGGGGAATATAAGATATAACGTATCCATACCTAACCCTATATATGTATGTATATGTATATATATAATACTAAAACAACAAAAATATAAATAAATTAAAAGGTTATAAATTCTGAGTTCGCGTTTGAATAGTTACAATTTAATTATATTTTGTGTTTATATTAATTATCCGATTATTGATTAATCTAGAATTTTCAGATATTATTAAATTTATAAATTGATATATATATATATATAAATATAATGAAATATATTTTTTAAATTGACTACTCAAATATAGTATAGTAAAATTATGCAAACTTCAATAATTAATTTAAACAAATTAGTTAAATTGCATGCAATGCACACTTTTTCTTGCTAGTATAATTAAATAACTTACTAATCCTCCATTATCCATCAAAGTAAACAAAGCCTAACTAACTATAGAATAAACAATAACTGTTCGCTATTAATTAGAAGATAATGAGAAATTGATAACAAGCTCAAATTCTAACCAAAGAAACATCACCACACGATATTTCCTTCTGGATTTCCAACTATCCCTCACATACTGCAAATCTTTTACTCGTTCTCTCTTGTACAACTATTCGTGGTTTAATTTCTGTTTTTCTGAATTAATTAATCAGATCCCATAATTTCCATATGGCTGAAGCATTACTTCAAGTTTTGATAGAGAAGTTGGGTTCTCTAATCCAAAACGAGATCGGATTGATTTTGGGAGCGGAGAAGGAAATGAAGAAGCTGCAAAGCACTCTCACCACTATCCAGTCCGTGCTTGAAGATGCTGAAGTCATACAATTGCGAAACAAGCCAATCCAGAATTGGCTGAGCAAGCTCAACGCCGCTGCCTTTGAGCTCGAGGATATATTAGATGAGTGTGCCACAGAGCTCTCCAAACTCGAGCGTGGAGACATAAAATTGAAGTACTTGAAGAAAATATTATCCAGTTACAAGATCGGAAGAAGCATGAAGGAAATGGCTCGGAGATTGGATGATCTTGCTTCAGAGCGTGACAAGTTTCATTTGCATGAGATTGTTGCGCCTCCTTCAAGCAGCGTTGATTGCAGACGTGAGATGGGATCCATTCTGAATGAACCTGATCACGTGATCGGAAGGGATGAAGATAAAGAGAAGATTGTAGATTTGTTGGTGAATCGAGTTTCAGACTGCGAGCAGCTCTCTGTCATACCAATAATTGGTGTTGGAGGCCTTGGAAAAACAACGCTTGCCCAATTAGTCTTCAACGACCAAAGGGTAAGTCAGCATTTTGATACCAAATTATGGGTTTGCGTTTCTGATAATTTTGATTGCAAGATTTTGCTTGAGGCAATAATAGTATCTGCAACCAAAAAAGCTTCGGGTCTGGAGCAGTTGGACGCATTACAATGCCGTCTTAGGGAGTTGTTGAGTCAGAAAAGATATTTGTTGATATTAGATGATGTGTGGAATGACAATCAAGAAGATTGGGCTAAGTTAAATAGTATCTTGGAGTGTGGCTCTAAGGGTGCTTCAATTGTTGTCACCACACGTCTAAAAAAAGTAGCAGAAATAATGGGAACACTTCCATTTCATTCCTTGGAAGGGTTGTCAGAAGAGGATCTTTGGTCGTTGTTTAAGTTAAGAGCGTTTGGACGGGAGAGGGAGATTCATCATAACCTAGAAACAATAGGGAGGCAAATCGTGAAGAAGTGTGGTGGAGTTCCTTTGGCGGCTAAGGCTCTTGGAGGTCTTTTGCGGTTTAAGAGAAATGAAAATGAATGGATTCATGTGAGAGAAAGTGAATTATGGGATCTTGGGGAAGATATAATTATGCCGGCCTTGAGATTGAGCTATCATCATCTCCCTTTAGAATTGAGACGGTGTTTTACATATTGTGCCGTCTTTCCAAAAGATTCTGTAATGAAGAAGCGAGATTTAATATTTCGTTGGATGGCTCATGGATGCATTTCATCAAATGGAGGACAAGAGGTGGAGGATATTGGTGATAAGATATGGAACGAGTTGGTTGTGAGATCCATTTTCGAACAAGTTAGAGAAAAATGGTATGGTACCACTTTCAAGATGCATGATCTGGTTCATGATCTGGCTCTCTCAATTATGGAGAATAAAGTTCCAGGGACTCAAATGAAAAGTTTTAGCAAAGTACGTGAGGTGCATTTTGGTGAATATTCTGGGGATTGTTGTTCAAGTATTTCAGTTAAAGTGGAAAAGTTGAGTACCATAAACGACTATACTCGTTTGAGGATTCTGAAGGTAAATAGTTCGAGTGTAAAAAATCTACCGATTGCAACAGGTAAATCGAAACATTTGCGGTACTTAGACTTATCAGGGTCTGATATTTGCAGTCTTCCTCGCACATTTTGCAGGCTCTGGAATTTGCAAATTTTGAATTTAAGCTATTGCAGCAGTCTCAAGAGTTTGCCCAAACACATAATATACATGACTAATCTCCGTCATATCATTCTAGAAGGATGTTGGGCGTTGAGTGAGATTCCCTCTGGAATTGGGAAATTGGCTAATCTGAAGACATTGAGTATGTTTGTAGTAGGGCATGGAGTGGGGAATCAACTGGATCAACTAGAACTACTGAATCTCGGAGGGAGGCTCGAGATTAAGCACTTGGAGAGAACAAAGGAGCATGCGAATGCAAAAAAGGCTAATCTAGTTGAGAAATATGGCCTTCGTGAGTTGGAGTTACGTTGGGAATTAGGTGAGAGTGGTGCTTCTGAGGTAATAGAAGGTCTGGAACCTCACCCAAATCTTGACACTTTGCGGATAGTTGGGTTCAGAGGTAGTCTGTTTCCCCTTTGGATAACAAAGATGAAAAACTTAACTATTTTAAGTATATCCGATTGCAGAAACTTGTTGCATCAGCTTCCAATCGGCGATCTTCCTCGTCTCAAGTCCCTATCCTTAAGCAACCTTGAAGGGTTGGAGTATATCGTGGATCACAATGAAATTCGAGTAAGGGCGACATTATTCCCATCATTGGTAGTGCTGATATTGAAAGGTTTATGGAATCTGAAAGGGTTGGTAAAGAATGAAGTGGAAGGAGAAATGAAGATATTCCAGAATCTCGGAGAGCTAAGTATAGAGGATTGCAGCGCCCAAAGTATCTCCTCATTCTCTAAGCTGGCTAAGCTCGAAAATCTTACTAAACTTATGTTGGATTTCGAAAATCTAAGTGGAAGGAGGCCATGCATTGAACATGAAGACGCATGGGAGGGCCTCAGTAACCTCAGGGAATTGAGAGTCAAGAATGCAGGGGGGGATGAGTTGCCAGAGAGATGGTTTGGAGGCCTAAAATCTCTGAAAAAGTTGGAGATATTTTGGTGCAAAATAGGGAGGAGCGTTCTTGAGGGGTGGTTGCGGCACATTATAAGCTCTCTGGAGGTACTAAGAATAGTTAGGTGCTCTGAGTTGGATTCGCTGCCAGAGGAGATTACACACCTCCATCTCCTCAAACGCCTTGAACTTTCAGCTCTCTATAACATTGTATCCCTACCACAAGGGTTTGTGTTTGGGTTACAACATCTCCAATCTCTCACACTATTCCATCTTCCTAAACTCACTTCACTTCCGGAATGGTTGGGAAATCTTACGTCTCTCACCCAATTGAGCATCTATGATTGCCAACAACTCACCTCACTCCCATCAACCATCCAAGGAATGTCAAATCTTCAATTTCTTGATATTTCGAGTTGCCAACAATTCACCTCACTCCCATCAACCATCCAAGGAATGTCAAATCTTCAATATCTTTGTATTCGGGAGAGCCCAGAATTGGAAAAGCGATGCGAGAAAGAAAAGGGTGAGGACTGGCACAAGATTGCCCACATTCCCCATCTCTCGATTTATTAAAGATCCATGGGCTTCACAGGTATGTACTAATTGTTTTACTTTTTTCCTTTTCTTTTTTTAAATAAGATGCTTAGTCCGGTTTTATTACTATTTTCAGCGTTCGTCTGTTAATTTAATTGCATATTATGTCTATAATATAATATAATAGTTAATATCTACATATAATAAAATACATACAATATATAAAATACATATACACATGGAAAAATATATAATAATAGAACCCGTATAAATATATTCAGTTATACATCCATATATAATACTGATTAGTAGTACTTAAATATATATATAAAACACATAGCAACAATCTAATCAAATATAATATAATATTAGTATTATTTCTCATGTGCGATGCATAAATAATTATTATTTTTAAATTTTTAATATTACGATTACTTTTTTAATTTTAAATATGACCTATTATGCATTCAATATTTATAATTTTTTCAATTAATCACACCTATTATGCCTTCAGTTTCAATCATTATAATCAACACAATTTTAAATTTTCATTAATTTTTTCGAGGTCGCCCGATGAGATGAAAATTGGTGATTATAAATACTTGGATGTATCATAATCTTTAACACCAAATTGTGTGTATCTTATGGTATTGTGCGTTTCATGTTGTTGTGATTCTAACATTTGAATAATTTATATATCCGAATATTTTTTTAATTCTATTTTTATTTATATATTACTAAATGCAGAGAAGTGCATGAAATACCCTAATTTTATAAACCTAAAATGCTATTGATTTTATAAAAACTAACATCTAAAATAATATACGAAAGAGAATTTAAGCATTTTTCTCAAATATACCAATAAACTTATACTTGAAAAACCTAGTAATACAATAATAAACTTTTTTAGAATTTATAATACTTAATCTTATTAATAAATTATTTTTAATGTTATATCTGCTAGGGGAAAGTGACTTAGTTCCTACAAGTATTTAACATTGTGCATTGAAATGTCGAGTCAAAGGTCTTCAGAGTAAAGGTGGAGAATTTTAAACATATGTGGTTATTTATTATCAAATATATATTGAGCTTGTGATTTATTGTTCAACTGAGTGTTTATGTAAAAGTAAAGGGACCGTTAATAGATTCCTGACCGTAAAAGTTGTCCTTGAGTTGCCCACCGTGCATGTGTATATGCATATACTTGTTCAAGAACTTTGAATAGGTCCGAAGCCATAATAAGTTGCCTTTGGGTTGACTCCTCAGTTTTCAAACCATTATTATTTGACAGTTGACATGACATAAATGTCTGAATATGAGATGTTCATTTAATATGTTTTGGATAATGTATATTCTCCACTGAGTGTATTCGTTGTACTCATCCCCTTTATTACAATATTTCAGGTTGAGAAGTTTGATGATGGCAAGGAGAAGATGGATGTGGTTTAATTCATATTTAAATATTTAAATTACTAAACTTGTTTGACTACTAAATGTTAGTTGATATTTCTGCTGGATTGTGTGTTTTTAACTTTAAATATACTTAGATATTTGAATTTGTTAAAAACGCTTCCGCACTATGTTATTTGAATTATAATGTTATTTTTTTTCTAAAATGTTTATTATTGTATTATTAAGTTTTTCAAGTATAAGTTTGTTGGTGTATTTGAGAAAAATGCTTAAAATTCTCTTTCGTATATTATTTTAGATGTTAGTTTTTTTTATAAAATTAATAGCATTCTAGGTTTATAAAACTAGGGTGTTTCAGTGCAGAATGACTGTCAAAATCAATCAAAAGTTCGTGTATTTTAGGATAATTTAGTGTCCATAATGTACATGTGGAAACGTCTGGCAGCCACTTCAGCTTTAGGACTGGCACAAGATTGCCCAGATTCCCACACTCTTGATTGGTTAGTACATTATCAAAGATCCATGGGCTTCACACGTATGTACTAATTGTTTGACTTTTTTCCTTTTTTATTACCATTTTCAGCGTTAGTGTGTTGTGTCATGTGTGCCACCTAAATAAAGTACTGCATTCTATAGCTGATTTGCTCTATTATATCAACAATTAAATGTTAATGTCCTTAAATTTCGGCCCGCAATAAATTTGTCCTCTTTTCTAAATCAGTCTAAGTTGTTGTCTTTAAAAAAACTCTAACTCATGTAGGAAAAACAATAAACTGCCTTTTTTTTAACGACAACAACTTAGGCCGATTTGAAAAAGATGACAAATTTATTACGGGCTGAAATTTAAGGACATTACGTGCATCTCACGTGAGGTGCAGCCCGTTCGGGCTGAAAATTGGCCTACGGACGTATCATAATCTTTAACACTAAATTTTGTGTTTGTTATTATTGTGCATTTCATGTTGTGATTCTAACATTTGAATAATTTATATATCCGATTTTTTTTAAATTATGTTTTTATTTATTTTTTTACTACTTTGCTGCAGAGAAGTGCATGAAACATCCTAGTAGAAATAATATACGAAAGAGAATTTAAGCATTTTTCTCAAATATACCAATAAACTTATACTTGAAAAACCTAATGATATAATTATAACCTTTTTAGAATGTATAATATTTAATCTTATTAATTAATTATTTTTAATTATTACATTGTGCATTGAAAAGTCGAGTCAAAGGTTTTCAAAGTAAAGGTGGGGAATTTTATATGCATGTGGTTATTTATTATCAAATATATATTGAGCTTGTGATTGATTGTTCAACTGAGTGTTTATGTGAAAGTGAAAGTATGTCAGGGACCATTCATAGGTCCGTGACCGTAAAAGTTGTCCTTGGGTTGCCCATCTTATATGTGTATATGCATATGCTTGTTCAGGAAACTGTGAATAGGTTTCGAGGCCATAATAAGTTGCTTTTGGGCTGACTCCCCACTTTTCAAATCATTATTATTATAGAGTAACAGTTGACATGACATGAATGTCTGAATATGAGTTGTTCGTTTAATATATTTTGGATAATGCATATTCTCCACTAAGTGTATTCGTTGTACTCGTCCATTTATTACAATATTTCAGGTTGAGGAGTTCAATCATGGCGAGGAGTTGATGGATGTGGTTTAAGTCATATTTAAATATTTAAGTTACCAAACTCGTTTGACTATTAAACTTTAGTTGATATTTATGTTGGATTGTGTGTTTCTAACTTTAATTATGCTTAGATGTTTGAACTTGTTAAAAACGCTTCCACACTATGTTATTTGAATTATTATGTTATTTTCTTCTAAAAAGTTTATTATTGTATTATTAGGTTTTTAAAGTATAGATTTATTTGTATATTTGAGAAAAATGCTTAAAATTCTCATTCGTATATTATTTTACATGTTAGTTTTATAAAATTAATAGCATTTTGAATTTATAAAACCAGGGTGTTTCGGTACAGAATGACTTCACGTGATTTTCAAATTCCAGCACTCTAATCCGATCAAAACCAATCAAAAGTTGGTGTATTTTAGGACAATTTACTGTCCACGTAGATGTACACGTGGAAACGTCCGGTAGCCACGTCAGCTTTAGTTAACCGAAATTTGAAAATCATGTGAAAAAACAAACAAGTGTTAAGTTCATGTTATTAAAATTACGTTTTTAAAACATGAGAAAAATTTAAAAAAAAAACACCCCAAATTAAAATGATTAAAAACGAAAAAGGAAAAAAAATCTAGAAAAAAGGGGGTGGTGCTTGTACCCGTGCGTCCCTAAGTGTCGCACGGGTACGTGGGTGCATTGAGCTCATGAGCAAGCTCTGCTGGGCTTAATTGGAGGTGAGTCTGGACATGATTTGAACTATTTTGGATGGATTTTAACTCAATTTAATCCGTCTAACAAATTATGAGCTGTTATTTTTGTGAAGTAACAAATCTTAATTGCCTTTTGGCCCTAACTCTTTGAATCCATAAAAAAAAAGGAAATGTATAATTAAACAATAGCGGAAATTTTAATAACTTAATTGCGAAACATATAATTTGCGAGAACCGGCTAAAAATGTTGGATTATTTTAGAGTAAATTTTGTTATTTCGGCATGACTAGTGGCATTTGCATCTTTGAATTTGGATTTACATTTAATATTCTTGAAAGTATTGATACCATTGTTGACAAAAGATTAAAAATAATTCATTTTCTCATTTAGCATCATTGTGTCCTAATTAAATTTTGATTTTACATTGGACCGGATTAGTTGCCGGGTAGCACGGCCTCTTATGGACAATAAAATTATTTAATAATATAAAATTATTAGGATTTTTTAGATCTCTTACGACATCAATCCATCATACGAATCTTATTTGACCTATGAAAGTAATTTATTTCATATGGACAGTCAAGATTCATTTGAAAGCAAAAGTTTTCATATCTCACTCGATTTTATAAGGGTAAAATAGTAATAACAATACCTCCATAATTCTAAATCATGATATTTAGGGTTAATGATATCGTGAAAAATATGAAAACTACTACACCACAAAAATTGGTTATAACAATCTGAAGCTTCCTCAACTCCCTAGATCGAGAACTACAAAATGAAAAATATATAGAAATTCATTCATCGAACACAATCTGAGAAACGGGCTCCATCATTTGCATAACAATCTTCTCCAACCAAAGAACTTATAAAATAAATGAATAAGTAACTTGGATTGATTTCTAGTTATTACGTTGAATTCTCATTTGAACTTTCATGTGTGTGTGTGTCTGTGTTTGATCCACTCTTATAAAATAGACTATTTCTAGAATATTTCATTCTTGTTTTCTGAATTATGATTGTGTTTGTCATAATATTTTGTCTTTTATTCGTCAGTGTTTTTCAATATTGCTTTAGTCCATATTAGCTAACCTAGTTTTCTCTTTACGTATTTTCTAAAAGATATATAACTAGATCATTTCCCTTCAAATACTTCTTATGCTAATATTATTATTATTATTTGTATGATATATATATATATATATATAACTAGTATTCCTCACGTGCATTACGCTACCTAATACACCCTTGTATGAATACATTAAATGAGTTAAATATAGATGTATGAATGTATTAAATGAGAGTAAATGTGTAAAAAATATGAATTTTCTGTCTCGTATTTATAGAATGACACTTATTCATAAATGGAGGGAATATGATATTATCTTTATCTTTATATATATAAAAACAAGTAGTTATGCCTTAATTAGTAACTACAGTTTTCCCGCCTAAACTCGCTTGCCCAAATTAGTAAGTTCACTTAATATACATTAATTTAATTATATATCATATCTTTATATAATATAACGATGTTTTATATATACATATATATAATATACATAATAATTAATGTATGTACTATAATATATATATATATATATAAGTTTTAAATAATTATTATGAATCAAATTAATTAAATACTAAGTTTGATTTAAAAAAAAAGGACTACGTCAATATAACAAGGCCATTGTCAATGTTCATTTTTTTCTTTTCAATTTCTTTTTATAATGATTGTGAATTGGCATAACTTACATTTTCTTCAGTTATTATTATTTTTTAAAACACCCTTTCTTTAGTTTTTATTCAACGCAATTTTTATTTTTTTCTTTTAGTCGGAACTTCCATAATATTTAGGGTAAAATATACTTTATTTGGGTAATCACTATTTCATTGATATTACTGAAAGTATATATATGTTGATATTCAACAAACTCAATAATTATTGAAAAGTCACTATTAATTAGAATGATTCGAAAAACTATTAATGGAAACTCAACCAATATACTAATAACAATTAAATTGAAAATCAATCCCTATTAATTAGAATAATTAATGTGCATTTTATTAGGTAATAAACGAATAATCATGCATGATTATATTCCATCGGTTATTTTTAATTAATATTCATACACCAACGATTGATTATCATCATAGATCGATTATATAAATTTGTTATTCCATAATTTTTACACTACTAGATGTATTGCAATTTGCAAAGGAGATCGGAATAGCAATCGAAAACTAATATGAAAGAAGAAGATTTGTCAGAATTGAAAGGAGATCGGAATAGCAATCGAAAACTAATATGATTATATCTCACATATTTTACATTGTTTTGTTGGAGACTTCTTTTTTTCTTTCTTTCTTTTTGTATAAATATATTTGAGAGCACGCATATGTTTTGTTTAATTGTAAATAATATATGATCATTTTATCCTAATTAATCTTAATGTTTGTGTGCAAATATAAATTATAATATATATATATATATATTCTTCGTATATTAGCTAGAGATGTTCTGATTCATAAATTATTGATGACGATTTAAGATTTGTCTCAAATTTATAAGGAATTTTCTGCAAAATGAAAAATCAAACAATTGTATATCCACCGCATGAAAGACGACATTATCAAAGTTTTGGGCATACATTAAGTATGCATCATTTTCATAACTATGACCGCATTAAGGTGGTTAAGATATGTTCATACCTAGAGAGTAACTTTTAATGATTAATTTCATTTATTTGATTGCGTTGATATAAATCAATTATACTTTTGTTTTAGAATATTAATTAATTATACTAATTGCTATAAACTAGACTAATTTCACACCTGTGTTATTATAGTGGGCTTCTCATACAACTATATATACAACATATCTTCTTTCATATTGATGATATTTTTTTAAATGACTTTTCACAAATAGGTGAAAAATAGTATAGTTGCAATTTTCTTAATTAGTATATGTGTATGTGGGTGCGCGCATTTGCAAACTGTTATATAGATAAAAAAAAATGCAAACTATTTTATAAATTTAATTTTATTAAATCATGGGTAACTAGAAATATCATGCATGAAAGAAACATTGTAAGACTATTAAAAACCATCAATTTTAACCATCATAGAGCTATATTTATTTTCTATCTTATTTTAACGTCAACTTAAAAAAAATGTATATATACGATTTTTTTTGCATTAAATAATATATTTTTTATTGAGATTTTGGAGAAATAACTTATTATTAATAAATTGACTACTTTTGCTGCAAACTATTATCAACAACTAAAAACATATTAATTTCTTCTAAAAATATTTTTATTTCAATTTTAGCTTTTTCTTAATTACATGTTAAATATGATAGAATTATTAGTCTTCCGATCTCCAATAAATATGATGGGATCATGTAATAAAGATTATGAGGAAATTTTAATCAATCCATAAAATTACACATAATATATATATATATATATACTCCCTATTATGAGTCAAAAATCGATATTTTAAGACCCATTATTTAATTCCTACTCACTTATATTAAAAATATAATTATAGTTTTCTCTTGGTGAATGCATTTATGTATGGTGTTGTTTTTTTTGTGGGGTTTTTTTCGGGATTGAAATTTCCTATTACACTTTCTTGTATTTCACTCCGTGTTTCATTATCAAATTTATAATTTTAATAATATTTATTATAAAATAAAATTAATTATAACTTAAATAATCATAGTCAATAATATTTATCAACAAAAAAAATTAAAAAAAATATAAAACATAATTTTTTAAAATCATAATCTTCTTAATCTTATCTTAATCTTAATATATATAAACATGAATAAGTATATTTTAAATAGCAGTTCTAATTTTCCCGCCCATTTACACTTACCACAAACGGAAATAACAATTATCCCACATCGAATTTTAAAGAGAATTATTTTGATTTAACATATTATAAATTCTAATGATCTACAATGAAATTCTCACACATTTCTTAGTCTCTTATTTGAGAATGAGCATAGTGTTTGATTTTATTAGTTTAATGTTTAAATACATATTAAAATATTTGAGTTAAATTTCAACAATTAAATATGTGTTTTTGAAAATGTATTCAAGTTTAATAGTCAATAATTTATCTTGTCACTATGAATTTAAAAATGTGTTTACATTTGTAATTTTAAATATATTTTATCAATTAAATTATATTTATTTTAATTTCAAAATTAAATGTATCCTACATTGAGCACCAACAAATATTGAATAAAATTTATTAACAATGTAGGAGAGTTAGAAGCTATTGTTGAATAATACTTTAGCGGCGGCTCACACTTAGTTGAAGAGTTAGGTGCTATTGTCGTCTTTTTAAGGTTTTAGATCTCTTTCGATCTTAAAGATGGTTGGTCTTGAAGTGGGATTATCAAATGATTGTGCTCCTTGAACTGAGCGGTTGTTCTTGATACTTTTTAGATCTTTTACTGAGAAGAGCTTCAGATGGACTTGAAGCGAGTATATTATGACCGTTGGTTTGTGGCAGGTCTCTTGAGTGATCAGAGGTTTGTTGGTGCATGTAGTCGTTAACATGGTTGTTGTAGTCGTTACTCTGTCGTTGACTCTTTGGGATGCATTAACTTCGTCGATTGTGCAGTCAGTGGCCTTGGATTCGGGCCTAGCTGTTTAGTTCAGTTAATGCCTCAGTTTGGCTTCTAAGAGTTATTTTTCTCTTTATTGCTTGAATGACTTTTCAGCTCAACTGATTTTGGCCATCGGTTGGGTTGACTTGGATATCAGTTCAACTGACTTATCTTTCAGTTTTGGCCATCAGTTGGTGATAAACTCGGGATTTGCATGCGTTTTGGATGTGCTTTTTACGTATTTTTGGAGTCGAATGCATGTGTTTGTGATTGTTTTGAATAGTTTTATGTTTTGTTGGTACAATCACGGGTTTATCGAGTTTTGACAGGAAAATCGCCTATTTTGGACGTGTTTTGAAGTGTACATGGTTACCGGGTGGAAGGAGTACTTGAGTTGAGACCGGGAAGGCGAAAACGAGCCAGAGAAGCATAGTTTTGGAGAGAGTAGGAGGGCACGGACCGTGCCGTTGCACGGCACGGCCCGTGCCGCGAAACACGCATGCTGAAAACTCTCAGTACCAACGGCACGGACCGTGCCCCATGCCGTAACCCGACGCGAGAGTTTGTCCAACGACATGGACTGTGCCGTCACACGGCACGGACCGTGCTGCCTTGTTCCGAAAATTGGTTTTTTTTCCTTGTTAGGCTTTGTTTTTCCCCAACTATATAAGGCTTCCCTGTGGACGAATTTTGGGACACTTTTTTACCCTATTATCAAAGCAGATGAGTGCTGTGAAGAAGATGAAGGGCGAAGAACGAAGACTAAACACCCGGCATAAGTTGTTTATTATTATTTTAATTTCAACTATGAGTTGTGTAATCAATACAGTATTCTCTCTAGATTTCTATTTTGCCATGAACGCCTAAACGTATATTAATTCTAGGGTTTGCATACATGTGGATTTTGTGCTATTAATCTAATTTTGTTATTCTTCCCTTTTGATTATTGTGTTCAAGTGTTCAACTGTTTTATTTCATGCTTCGATTACTGGCCATAATTGATTGCATGCATAGTTGGTGAATTGGAGACCTGGGGGAGATAATTAACCGACGGATTAATTGAACAGTTTGATACAATTCTTCATGAATCTGTAGGAGATAAAATATGATGCTTTAGGGAGTTAGTAAATTTACCTAGAGACGAAAGTAATAGGAATTTATTAATCAACGACTACCTTGAGACCTGGCAGAGATAGGTAGCAACTTTTCTGAGTTCTCCACTAATAATCGGATTAAAAATGGGAAGAATTAGGATCGGATTAGTACATAGATGATACATGTGAATTGCATTCCCTATGATTAATCTCTATTAATTGAGTGAATTTGTTAATTTGATTTAGTTGATTTGCTTTGGATAAATCAACTTAATTGTTCTTAGTTAAGTGTTCAATTTTTATTTTTGATTGATTTGATTGGTGTCTAGCTTTAGTAATTCCACAAAAAATTTAGGTAGCTTGGATAATAGAAACGTGTTAGCTTAGTACTCGGTGTAGTCATATTTTCAGTCCCTGAGGATACGATACTCGATTCACTACTATATTGCATTATCCTGTGTTAGTTGCAGAATTGTGCATAAAAAAATAGTGCATCAATCTTTTGGCGCCGTTGCCGGGGACTAATTTTGATTTTACATTGATATTATTACTAAAATCGATTTATTACTTCAGGTAGTGCATGAAAACAAGGTCTACACAGCCACACGTAGATCCTGTTCCAAGTTCCCCTGATCGAGCTCATAGACAGAGGAATAAGGAGCGCAGACGACAAGAAGCAGAAATGGCAGCCAACAATGAGAATAATGATGTGGAAGCATTGGCTAGGAGGCTCCGAGAGATGGAGCAGAGATTGGCCAGATAAGCTGCGCCCGAACAAGAAGCAGCACCTCTAAACCAGCTGTATCGGGCACCGACTGACAGATACTTGGGAGCCGGATGGGGTGGTGGAATCACCACGAATAACTTCGAACTCCGTCCCACGTTGATCAACATGGTAGCTGCAAAGCAGTTCAGCGGAAAGGCTACTGAGAATCCGAATGCTCATCTGGATGCATTCTTGGATATCTGTGACACCATCAAGATGAATGGTGTGAGTGACGACATTATTCGCATGAGGATGTTCGTTTTCTCTCTGAGGGATCGAGCTAAGGAGTGGTTCAAGAGTCTTGACAAGGAATCCATCACCACATGGGATCAAATGTGCCAAGCTTTCCTCGCCAAATACTTTCCTCCATTGAAAGCTCAGAAAATAATAGCTGATATCACCCACTTTTCTCAGATGGGGGATGAATCCATTTATGAAGCTTGGGAGCGATACAGAGACTTGCTACGATCTTGCCCACAACATGGATTCAGCGCCGATCAGCAAATTACTCACTTCTACAGTGGATTGACCAACAACACCAAAAGATTGGTGGTTGCCTCGGCTGGAGGATGTTTGGTGAATAGAACCGCAGCTGAAGCACTGCAGATTATAGAGGAGATGGCGGCCACCAGTTACCAATGGTCGATAGAGAGACGACAAACAAGGCCTGCAGCTGCAGTATCTGATTCTGGGATGGATGAACTGAGAGCCGAGATTGAAGAACTAAAGAAAGCAAGTTCTAGAGGAGCGGCGCGCACACATGGATGTGAATGCAGTACAACAGCAAGGCTCTGAATCCTCTGTCGTGGAAGGTGTCAATTTTGTCAATCAGATGAATTACAACAGTGAAAACTACAACAGAGGCCAACAAGGATTCCAGAGTAATAACATGGCGTATCATCCAAGTAATAGGAATCATCCAAATTTTTCCTATGCTAACCCCAACAACGCCTTGCAACCTCCGGGCTTTGCTACCCCCACTGCAGGTCCTTCTAAGTCAAAGAAACCTTCACTTGAAGATATGATGAGTCAGCTAATAGCTAATCAGAATAGCTTTATCGGGGCCACTGGAATGAAGATTACTCAGATCGATGGAACTGTGAGTGCTCTGTCTAACTAGTTGAATATGCTCGAGGTTCAAGTTGGACAAATAGCCAATAATTCATCTACTCAGCACAAGCCCGGCCAGTTTCCCAGTCAATCAGTGATCAATCCCAAGGATCAATGTAATGCCATTCAGTTGAGAAGTGGAAAGGAATACACCAATCACAAGCATCTGATACACGATGAGGAAGATGACGATATGGTTAAAGTCGTGAATGAGGAAGCAGTTCCAGTTCCAGAGGTTCTATATGTTTCTGCACCAAAAGTGGCACCCTTGACAGTGCCCATCAGTTCCATTGCTCCGTTTTCGACTAGGCTAGCTAAGGCAAAGACTGAGCAGAAGATGGAGAAATTTATGGAGATCTTCAAAAAGGTAAACATCAACATTCCTCTGTTAGATTCTTTATGAGATATGCCGGTTATGTTAAATTCCTGAAAGATGCTGTGTTGAAGAAGAGAAAGTTGGGCAAATTTGAGACTGTGAATCTATCTGAGGAATGTAGTGTAGTCTTGCAACGGAAGTTGCCTCTGAAGCAGAAGGACCCGGGTAGTTTTACTATCGCCTGTGTGATTGGTGGACGCACTTTTGGTAAAGTGTTGTGCGATTTGAAGGCTAGCATCAATCTGATGCCTTTGTCGATTTTCAAGAGATTGGAAATTGGTGACATCAAGCCGACTTCTATTGCACTGCAAATGACGGATAGATCAATTTATTTTTCCTGCAAATTTTGTGGTTCTTAACATGCCGGAAGACAAGAATATTCCATTGATTCTTAGAAGACCGTTTCTAGCTACTGGTCGTGCGTTGATCGATGTGCAAGACGGACAGCTGACATTTCGGATGAATGAAGAGAAGATTACATTTTCTTTGTATGATGCTATGAAGAGGCCACATGAGAGTGACTTTGATGATTGCAAAGTGATAGAGTTAGTGGAGGATGAGTTTGCCTACACCGATGTGCCAGTTGCATTGGAAGACCCTCTGCAGCACTATATCTAGCACTCTATTTATTCTATTGACTCATATGACTCTCTTGATTTTGCATGTGATGAAATTTTGGAATATCTTGTTGTTTTAGATTCTATGCAGGAACTCCCACAGGAACCAGTACAATACTTGGATATTAGGGATCCGCTACTAGAAGGCATGGAGACTCATGCCGCCAAGTCGGCACCTACACCACCGGTCTTAGAGATGAAGCCACTCCCAGATCATTTGAGGTATGACTTTTTAGGTGAGAATGATACATATCCTGTTATTATATTTGCTTTTCTATCTGCTGTGGAGTTGGATAAGTTGTTGAGAGTGTTGAGAAAATATAAGTCTGCTATAGGTTGGCAAATTTCTGACATAAAGGGGATTAACCCGTCTATTTGTATGCATCGTATTTTACTTGAGCAGGATTACAAACTGAAAGTGCAAGCACAACGGAGGTTAAATCCGGTGATGCAAGAGATGGTGAGAAAAGAAGTTTTGAAACTTCTAGATGCCGGGATGATCTATGCCATATCTGACAGTGAGTGGGTGAGCCCGACGCAATGTGTTGCAAAGAAAGGAGGCATGACAGTTGTGAAAGATGAGAGGAATGAGATGATTGCTACACGGCTCGTGACTGGATGACGAGTCTGCATTGACTACCGTGCTCTGAATGCGGCTACACGTAAAGATCACTTTCCCCTTCCTTTCATTGACCAAATGTTGGATAGACTTGCAGGGTACGAGTATTATTGCTTCTTAGATGGCTATTCGGGTTACAACCAAATTATGATTGCCCCGGAGGACCAACACAAGTCGGCGTTTACTTGCCCCTATGGTGTTTTTACATATCGATATGTGCCGTTTGGTCTATACAATGCTCCATCCACATTCCACAGGTGCATGATGGCCATCTTCCACGGTTTCATCGAGAAAATTATGGAGGTATTTATGGACAATTTCTCTGTCTTTGGTTCCTCTTTTGATAATTGTTTGGAGAATTTGTCTCAAGTTTTGCAGTGATGTGAGGAGATGAATTTGGTTTTGAATTGGAAGAAGTGTCATTTTATGGTACGCGAAGGTGTGGTGCTTGGCCACAAAGTCTCTGCTGCCGGCCTGGAGGTCGATCGAGCCAAAGTTGTAGCTATCGAGAAGCTACCTCCTCCTATGTCTGTTAAGGCGGTCCGTAGCTTCCTTGGCTATGCTAGATTTTACCGGAGATTCATCAAGGATTTTTTCAAAATCTCCAAGCCTTTGTGTTCTCTGTTGGAGAAAGATGTGAAGTTTGAGTTTGATGACGAGTGCATGGAAGCATTTGAGAAACTGAAATTGGCTCTGGTAAGTGCTCCAATTTTAATACAACCTATTTAGACTGACCCATTTATTTTGATGTGTGATGCCAGTGATCTTGCCGTTGGAGCTGTGTTGGGACAAAAGCGGGATAAATTCTTCTGAGTCATTCATTATGCCAGCAAGACCCTTGACTGTGCCCAATAGAATTACACTACCACGAAAAAGGAGTTGCTTGCAGTGGTGTTTGCCTTCGACAAATTCCAGACTTATTTGATTGGGGTGCAAACCATTGTCTACACCAACCATGCAGCCATCCGGTATTTGTTTGCCAAGAAAGATGCCAAGCCGAGATTGATTTGATGGATCCTGTTACTGCAACAGTTTAATATGGAGATCAAGGATCGAAAGGGCTGTGAGAATGCCGTGGAGGACCATCTGTCCCATTTGGAGAAACCAGTGGAAGGCGAGGATCTAAAGTTGCTCATAAATGAGAGTTTTCCGGATGAACAAGTACTAGAAGTGAAAGTCATTGACAAAATTCTATGGTATGCAAACATTGTGAATTACATAGTGATACGTATCATTCCCAAGGATCTCAGCTCCTACCAACGTAAAAAATTCCTCCATGATGTCCAATCTTACTATTGGGAAGAGTCAATTCTTTACAAGAGGTGTGTTGATGCAGTGATTCGGAGATGCGTTCGAGATGATGAAATTCATGCTATCATAGAGCAGTGCCACAGTTCGCCCAGTGGGGGCCATTTCGCAGCTAATAGAACCGCTATGAAGATTCAACAAAGTGGATTTTATTGGCCTTACATCTACAGAGATTGCCATGCTTTCATATCCAAGTGTGATCGGTGTCAAAGAATTAGTAATATTACCAAGCGAGATGAGATGCCTCAAAAATCCATGATGGTGGTCGAGCTGTTGGATGTGTGGGGGATAGATTTTATGGGACCGTTCCCTAAATCTCGAGGATTCCTCTACATTTTGCTTGCTGTGGAGTATGTGTCTCGATGGGTAGAATCCGTTCCTACTACCACCAATGACTCCAAAGTGGTGTTGAAGTTTTTGTGAAAAAATATTCTAACTCGGTTCGGCACCCCGAGAGCTTTGCTTAACGATGTGGGGTCGCACTTCAACAATAAATGGCTTGGAAGTTTGCTAGCCAAATATGGTGTGAAGCACAAATTGACATCTCCCTACTATCCTCAAGCCAATGGACAAGCCGAGCTTGCCAATAGGGAGATCAAGCAAATTCTAGAGAAGAATGTGGTACACCGAAAGGATTGGGCGGATCGTCTCGATGATGCTCTTTGGGCATATCGCACTGCATACAAAACCCCTATAGGTTTGTCTCATTTTCAGCTAGTTTTTGGTAAATCTTGTCACTTACCTGTAGAGATCGAGCACAAAGCATATTGGGCCGTGGGGAAGATCAATTTTGAGTTCCAAGAAGCTGGAGTTGAGAGGGCTCATCAGTTGTTGGAGTTGGAGGAATGGAGAAATGTAGCTTTTGAGAATTCTTGCATCTACAAGGAGAGGGCTAGCAAATTTCATGATCGCGTCATCAAGCAAAAGGAATTCGCTCCAAGAGATGAAGTTCTTGTGTACGATTCGAGGTTGAGATTATTTCCGGGAAAACTAAAGTCTAGGTCGACGGGTCCATTCATGGTGTACAAAACTAGTTGGAATGACACTTGTGATTTACTGCGAGCCGATGGAAGTACTTTCACAGTCAATGGGCACCGTCTCAAACAGTACCTCAGACACCCAACTGAAGAGCGGCATTTGCGGGTCACACTCTTGAATGACCCATGAGCTCTCTTGATGTATCGTCTAGCTCAAGACGTTAAATGAAGCACTTGGTGGGAGGTAACCCATCGTCCTGTTTTTCTTTCAATTTCTTCGTTGTGTTTTTATCATTTTTTCTTTATTTCTTTGTATTGTGTTTTAGTCTTTTTTTAAGTTTTTTTTTAGTATGTTTTTTTTCTTTTCGGTTTTTTTTATTTTAATTTTTCCGTCCAGCTTTAGTTTTGTTTATAAAAAAAATAATAAATGAATAAATAAAATGAATTTCGGCACGGACCGTGCCGTCCAACGGCATGGCCCGTGCCGCTGAACAAAGCGTGGCCTGGTAGTCTTGGTATCGATGGCACGGACTGTGCCGTCCAACGGCACGGTCCGTGCCAATTCACAAGCCCAACCCGTTTTAATCTTCATAAGGTGAGTTCTCTTGGTCCTCTTTCATTCTCACACACGACGCACACCACGGGAAAAGGAGGAACTCGAGCTCTCCTTCTCAAATCTCTCTTAGGATTCAACTCCTTGATTCCCCCTCCCTTCAATCCTTCATTCTTGCCTTACTCAATCCTTCAACCCTCCAATTTGAGAAAATTTCAAAGAAAAGCTAGAATTCTCCCCCAATTGTGCCCAAATTTGGATTTTGGCCAATTTCTCTCCAAAGGTACGAAATTTCTCACTCTCTTTCTCTTTACAGTTGCTTGGTGTTGTTTGGAAATGATGGGTAAGCTTAGGGTTGTTCAATTTTGTGATTTAATTCTCTTTTCTCTTTGGAGCATTTTATCGAACATGTGGCATGCCTGGCATTTTCATTGCAAATTGACAATTTCCCTTGTTCTAATCATTTCCATGCTTTAATGTCTCTTCATTTGGCTTGGTGTTGTTGTTGAGAGACGATAGTGGAGGGGGGTACATGTTTGATTTTTGGGTGACATTTGAGTATTTTGGCTAATTGAGGAATTTTTGGGGGTGAATATTGATTTAGGCTAGCACTTTGATTACATGGTGTTGGCATTTGCTTAACTACTTCCCTCTTTGCATGAGTTAGTGTGTGTTGAGTATTTTTTAGACCTGTGGGGGGAGACTAGGCATTATTTTGTATATCGTGGACACATTCTTGATGATCTTTAGGTACCAAATTCTTACTCATGGCTCCAAGGATTGCTAGAGGTCGACGTGGAGGAAGGGGAGCAGCCCCCGAGAACCCCAATGACCCAATCCATTTTGGGATCGTTTTGAATGACTTTGAACATCGTGAACGTTGGGACTGACTTGTCCAATTGGAATGCCTTCCATCTCATTACCCGGACACTTCTGTGCTACGGACCCTTGGTTTGAATGACGATTTATGGGCCCTTTGTCAATGGGGAGGGGTTGGCTTTGTTTTGGAAGGACAGTGGCCCTCATATCGACGAATGATGCTGGAATTTTTGAGTACTATCTCGTTATATAAGCGGAGAGACGCCAGATACCCGTCGAGTATTTCATTTCAACTGGACAACCGGTCCTTCACTATTTCCTTGGATGATTTGAATAGCATTTTCAACAACGAGTGCGGGAATCCTATTGAGCCGGCTTGGGAAGATGACTTATTCTGGAAGGCTATCACGAGGGTGAATGATGCTGACCCTGGCTTCAATTTTCCGGCCTCGCATGGCCAATGCCTCCATGATCCGTAACCCCATTTTCCGCTTACTGTAACGAGCGTGTGCAAATGCTCTTTTTGCTAGATATGACAGTGGCACTGTGCAGAGCCGGGAAATCTTCTATTTGTGGTGTGCTCTGAGGTAGCAAGATTTTAATCTGGGGGCCTACATAGCTTCACACCTGAGCCATGCAGCCGCCAAGAAAAGTGGCATTCTCATTTGTGGCGGCATCATCACACCCATTGCGGAGTATTGCGGTGTTGACTTCACTGATTGGGAGGTACTGCCTGGGAATATGGTATTGTCTGTCGAGACTTTGATCAATATGGATGTCATACGCGTGGATCGGGCAGGTAGGTGCTTCTTCATGCAGAAAGCAGCGGGCCACTTCCCCTTGCCGAATCGTCATCTGATGAGAGTGTCCGATTAGCGTCATTCCACTAATTGGAGTATGTCTTCACCGGCCCATCAAGCCGCCATGGCCGTCACTCAGCCGGTCTTGCCCTTTCGAGCACGTGTGGCTGAGTTAGCGGAGGATGAAGGGGCTGACGCGGAGGAGGAGACAGAGTATTCTGCTGAGGATGATGGCGGAGCTAGCACCGGGGGTGCCGACTCATAGGTAGATACCGATGCCCGTTCTAGTTCATGAGTCGGGGGACGTCTTCGATCTCATCCCGGCTCTCAGGAGAAGTGCCTGGATGATGTGGAGGGTCGTCTCTCTTCGGTCGAATCTGAGATGCAAGGACTACGGGACGAGTTCACTCACATGAACACGCGTGTGGGAGCCATCGATTCGAATGTAGCTACAGTGCTACAAATGATGCAGCAGTGGGGGTTGCAGTTTCTCCCAAACCCGCCTTCGTCGTGATTTCTGTTGAGGTTGGCGATTCAAGGTCTTTATGTCCGTTTCTTCAAACTTATGCTCTTTTGAGTATAAGTTTGGGGGGTGGATGGACGTTATGCCTTGAATCCTTGTTCTAAGAATTTTTTTTAATCGCGTTTTGCATTTAGTTAGTCCATTTGCATTTGTTTAGGGGTTTAGGTTGTAGGCACGTTTATTGCTTTTAAGTATGATGCCGGGTGTATGTTGGATTGGATTAATCTCATGCTATGAACTGTGATGAATGATGGTTGCCAATGATGAATTCTGGGATTGTCGAAATTGATTGTCTTTATTGAGTTTACTATGAGCATGATAGGTGCAATTGCGACGAATTGCTTGGTTGTCTTGACCTGTGACTGTCCTGTGAGAATTTGAGCCTTATTATCATTTTCTTGTGTGTGAATGCTGGGTTATTGTTGAATGTCTAGAACTTGCCTCTTGTCTGCTCAAGTTTAACAGAATGTTGTGGGATTTTGAGATGATTTAAGGCCATTTTTGTTCACCCTCTTCTTATCATGTGTATTCTTGGCCAAAACACTTCAAATACCCATTGTAAGCCCCGTTGAGCTTTTGAGTCATTTCATTGTTAGCCAATGTAATTCAATCATGTGTTCAATATGTTTCTTTTCACTCGGACTTGTTGGGTGGGTAGAACAATTTAAGGAGGGATGACTTATGTTGGTGGAACTTTGGGAGGAAGGATAAAATGATGGAGTGTGGCTTGTGAAAAGGATTATGGAGTGGGAATATGCATATGGCACTTAGAGAAAATATGAAAAATGTGAAAAAAAAAACAAAAGAAAAAAAAAGGAAAAAAAATATAAGCTAAGTGGCCATCTCCATAATTTGGTGATGCTTTTGATTTATGGTGTTGAAAAATGAGGAAGAAAACTAGACAAAGTCTAGTTCTACTCGGTTGGTATTGGGGTTGAGTGTTAAGTGAGGAAGTATTGAGAGTAATTAAATGCGATAAGTTCGATTTAGTCACTTGGCCTATATTTTTTCTACCTTGTCCAAAAGCCTACATTACAACCAAATTAGAAAGTCCTTTTTTATCTTTATTCCACGTTCATTGCATGTAAAGGCGAGATTAGATATTGGGCAAGCTTATGGTTAATTCTTCAGTTAATCCAGTTCTGAGTGCTTTTATTGTTATCCCAAACACTTGAGAGTGAGTGATACACGAATCCGGTGAGGCCATAAGTTCAAGGCTAAAGACAAGTTAGTAGTCGTGTTGTGCAAGAATATTTTTACTCATTGTATACTTGATTTGGATGATTGATGTTTGTGGTGTCTGAGGCAATGAACTGTCAAACATCATCTCTGTACTTGAGTTTAATTCTTTCATTTGATTGTTCGAGGACGAACAATGAGTAAGTTTGGGGGAGTTCATAAACTCGGGATTTGCATGCGTTTCGGGTGTGCTTTTTACATATTTCTGGAGTCGAATGCATGTGTTTGTGATTGTTTTGAATAGTTTTATGTTGTGTTGGTACAATCACGGGTTTATCGAGTTTTGACAGGAAAATCGCCTATTTTGGACGTGTTTTGAAGTGTACATGGTTACCGGGTGGAAGGAGTACTTGAGTTGAGACCGGTAAGGTGAAAACCACGGCACGGTCCGTGTCCCATGCCGTAACCCGACACGAGAGTTTGTCCAATGGCACGGACCATGCCGTCGCACGGCACGGACCGTGCCGCCTTGTTCCGGAAATTGGTTTTTTTTCCTTGTTGGGCTCTGTTTTTCCCCAACTATATAAGGCTTCCCTTTGGACGAATTTTGGGACACTTTTTTACCCTATTATCAAAGCAGAGGAGTGCCGTGAAGAAGAAGAAGGGCGAAGAATGAAGACTAAACACCCGGCATAAGTTGTTTATTTTTATTTTAATTTCGACTATGAGTTGTGTAATCGATACATTATTCTTTCTAGATTTCTATTTTGCCATGAGCGGCTAAACGTATATGAATTCTAGGGTTTGCATACATGTGGATTCTGTGCTATTAATCTAATTTTGTTATTCTTCCCTTTCGATTATTGTGTTCAAGTGTTCAACTGCTTTATTTCATGCTTCGATTACTGGCCATAATTGATTGCATGCATAGTTGGTGAATTTGAGACCTGGCGGAGATAATTAACCGACGGATTAATTAAATAGTTTGGTACAATTCTTCATGAATCTGTAGGAGATAAAATCTGTTGCTTTAGGGAGTTAGTAAATTTACCTAGAGACGAAAGTAATAGGAAATTTATTAATCAACGACTACCTTGAGACCTGGCGGAGATAGGTAGCAGCTTTTCTGAGTTCTCCACTAATAATCGGATTAAAAATGGGAAGAATTAGGGTCGGATCAGTACATAGATGATACCTGTGAATTGAATTCTCTAGGATTAATCTCTATTAATTGAGTGAATTTGTTTATTTGATTTAGTTGATTTGCTTTGGATAAATCAACTTAATTGTTCTTAGTTAAGTGTTCCATTTTTATTTTTGATTGATTTGATTGGAGTCTAGCTTTAGTAATCCCACAAAAAATTTAGGTAGCTTGGATAATAGAAATGTGTTAGCTTAGTACTCGGTGTAGTCATATTTTCAGTCCCTGAGGATACGATACTCGATTCACTACTATATTGCATTGTCCTGTGTTAGTTGCAGAATTGTGCATAAAAAATAGTGCATCAGTTGGATTGACTTGGACTTCAGTTCGGCTGACTTAACTTTCAGTTTGGCCATCAGTTGGGTTGTCTTGAGCTTCAGTTTTGGCCATCAGTTAGGTTGCCTAAGCCTTCAGTTTTTCTTTGAGTGCTTTGACATCTCATCAAAACTTTACTAAGACTTTCTTTTGATTGTTTTTCCTAACAAATGTATTTTGTACTATTCTGAATTAATAATAATTATAAAATATAGTTTGTAATTTTTTTTTTTGCTTCAACAAATTATACTAACAACCAACAAGTCAGTTTTGGAGTTTGGGCCTTCAAATTCAAATCATATATATTTTGAAAAAGAAATAATTAAAGGAAATGCTGCTGAAAATATACAACAAACCTTTTGTAAATTCTAGCAACCTTATATGCTATTTAATTTTAATGATTAAATTTAATTTTTTGGAATTCCTACTAGCTTGATAGCAATACTAGGGATTGGTATGTTACAAATTCAGCGTTTAATATTGACTGACATGTCATTAAGAGAGGTTATATAAAATTATATAGTACACATTCAAATAGAGTTGGTAAATTTTAGTGTGTAATTATTTATACAAATAATATGATGTTAATATTTTCACTTTATAACCTTATTACATATATTACTAGCATCACAAATTTACTCAATTAGTATTATTTGAAATTGATTATGTAATCATAAAACGTCTGCAAAGTTTCAAATGCTTTCGGAGTTAGAAAAACTGAAAAGTAGTAAGTAGCGAAATTTTTTAAAGGACAAATATCCCACATCGAATTTTGAAGATGATTATTCTACTTGAATGTACTATATATTTTAATGGTCAATTGTGAAAATTTTCACATCTCACACTTTTCTTGGGTTTTAAGTTCAGACTTGAGAACAAATAGTGTGTTTGAATTTATCAATTTAATATTTTAATTAAAATTTCAAATTAAATATGAATATTTGAAAGTTGATTTTACCAACATAAACTCATTATTTTTTATATTTTACATGTATTAGCCTTAATTTGAAATACCTGTAATTTGCGAAACAAAGTGACAATATTAACTTGATAAATAACTTAGATTAAAGAATTACTTCAAATCACGATTTAAATTCGATATTTTTAATCAACTGTAATAATAAAGTCGATATTAAATATTGGTTGGATAAAACTCATAAGATATATTATTTCAATTCTAAACGCGCGCGCGCCAACACACACACACATATATTCGCGTGAAAATTAATTTGAAAAATGGTCTTACTGACGTGTAGAATTTTAAAAATCAAGATCCACATAAAAAAAATTGAATTTTCAGAATATATATGAATTTTTGAGCTTATCAATTTTACTTTAAATATTTTTAAATTTGTGAATTATACATAAGTAGGTGCTCAACTTTTGATATTTTTTAAATAGTTATAACTTAAGTACATATATTAATTTTATAAACTAAATTATCTCACATAGAAGAGCTAACACAATATTTTTAATTTGTAACAAAATATACACAAATAAAAATTTTGAAGATTAGAAAATTAATTTTGCATAGTAAAAGCTCCCCATATTCAACAACAAAATTAAATAAATCACTACATGTGGAAAAATATTGCCACATCATAATTATGATCATCGAAAAAAATAGGAGTGGTTATTTTGCTACCAATAAAAAAAGTGCTATTATTGCAACATTTAAAAGATTGTATCTAAATTGCAAGTTCATTCAAATATTGTGGTAACTTTTTTAGCAATACCTTAAATATATTTTAAATGGTTAGAACTTATATATTTTATTTGTTCATACAAATTTCATCCCACGTAAAAGACTCAATAATGGTCATTCCACCTTACTCGATCTTTCAGTTGAGATCAATTATAACATTTCATTATAATATTAAACTTTATAAAATTTCAATATTTTAAAATTATAATTCTGAATTAACAATCTACTCAAGATAAACATCCACGTTGATCCTTTATGTTGCCTTTGTGAGAAGGAGCCTGAAACTATTACACATTTATTCTTTAAATGTGAGTTTTTTGCGGCTGTGTAGGAGAGTGTTACTCAATGGTGCGGTCATCCTAGAGTTGCATGTGATTGGGATTCAGAGAGGTTGTATATGATCACTCAGTCTGGCACAAAGAATAACAAGTAGAGGATTTATAGATTGATGCTAGCTGTAGTCATCTATCAGGTTTGGAAGGAACGCAACAGTAGGAAATTCAGAGAAGCAGACAATGGTGTTGAGCAGGTGGTGAGGATGTCCCAACTTCATATTGCAGTCCGATGCCAAAATGAGCCTGGTCTTTTGCAGATGATAGCTCATTAATTTTGTCTTTGTGTTGTTTGTTTTGTAAGTTTCTTTGGTTGACTGCCTTGTATACTAACTCTTCTTATTTTGGGAAATATAATTACTAATTACAAAAAAAAATAACAATATTAAATAAATGTATTTAGAATTTGCAATAAATGTATGAATTAAATTTATTAATTTTTTGTTAAATATTTTAAAAATTTTGAAGGTAAAATATTTACATTATCATTTTTTATTATATTTTTAAATATTAAAAACTTATATATTTTAATTTTTGAAACAAAATTTATCTCAAATCGAAGAATTAACAAATATTATTGTACATAAACAAACTATAAATTCTGAGACCCAATAATGATTCTTCCACATGTCTCGATCTTTTTGTTGAGATCAAGTGTAATATTTTGATATTTTATTTTATAAATTAAATATTAAATATTCGATATATTTTAAATTTATAGAATATAAATATTGTAAAATTATTATTTTTATTGAATCTATCAAAATATTGGAATAAAAATTATCAATATATGAATTTATAATTATTAGGTTTTAAGTTAATTAATTATATATTAAAAAAATTAAGACCCGCTTCTAAAATTTTAAATTAAATATATTTAAATGTTTGAATTAAATGTATTAATGAATTTTTATCAAATTAATTTTAATTATTTTTAAAATTTTGAAGTGAACATATTTAAGTTATCAATTTAAAATATATTTTAATTATTGACATTTATATCATTTAACTTTTCAAACAAAATTTATCTCACATTGAAAAACTAAAAAATATTATTGTGCATGAACAAAATATAAATTATAGGTGTTGGTCCCGGGCGAGTCGATATCAGTTTAGAGAGGGGTGAATAAACTGATTAAAAACTTTCACTTCAAATGCGGAATAATAAGGGCCTTTTGACTCGCTTAGAGAAACTTATCTATGCACAAACTGGTTGATCAGTTATGACAGCTTGAGTGCAGATTGTGTGAGCTTGTGTACAGATCAAAGATATACAATAATCAAAACAGTACAGCACACAAGTGATTTATAGAGGTTCGAAGTCTCAAACTTCTACATCCTCTCTTCCTTCCGCAGAAGGGCAACTTCACTATATAACTTGAGTTTCTTTACAAATTACACAATGAAGGACAGTTGGCTAAACCTGGTAACTGCTCGCTACCTCAGCGGATCGATGACTCACACTTGAAGTCCCTAACTGCTCGCTAGGAAGGTAGGTGCTATTGTCGTCTTTACAAGATTTTAGATCTCTTTCGATCTTCAAGAGATTAGTCTTGAACAAGGGGTATCAACTGATGTGCTCCTTCAATTGAGCTGGGTAGTTGATCGTTGTATTGCTGAAACTGAGAAGGCTGCCCTGGCTGGATGATCAACAGCTGGCTGAATATCTTGACTCTTTGAATTCTTCTTCTCAGTTGGACCCTCGCAGTTTTTATCAAATGTCGAACTTGAGCTAAGAGGGAGGGGGAGAAAGAAAGCTCTGCTTGAATATTTTAAGAATATATCTGCAAAAGTTGTGGAAGCGAAGAGTAGTAAAAACTCTGATTCACTCGTCTTTTATAGAGGAGTGATTTTATGACCGTTGAGTTCCATTGATCGGTGGCTCTGTTGGCTCATCAATGGCAGATGGTCTTTATTGATCGCTAGAGCTTTTGATTGAAGTAGCCGTTGCTTTGCCAATCGATCTCCATTGAATATTTAATTCCGGGATCTTTGTTGAAGCATTTATTCCAAGATTCGCTGGTTGAGCAATAACTCCAGGATTCTCTGGCTTCAGTTTTTAGTAACTTTGAGTTCCAGTTAGCAGTTCTGAACTTGTCTGTTCAGTTCGGTCATTGCTCCAGTTGGCGGTTTTGAGCTTGTCAGCTCAGTTTGGTCGTTGCTCCAGTTGACAGTTTTGAGCTTGTCGGCTCAGTTTGGCCATTGCTCCAGTTGGTAGTTTTGAGCTTGTTTCTCCAGTTCGACTGATCTCAAGTTTTTGGCAAGCTTGTCAGTTTGACTAATCATTCTTAAGTTCTTGTGTCAGCTTTGACTAATCACAAGTTGGTTGACTTCAGTTCTGGCCTTTAGCTGATCTGTCTGTTTACTTTAGTTTGGCCATCAGTTGGATACTTCCAGTCTTTAGTTTAAACTGATCTCTTATCAGTTCCTTCAGTCTAGTCGACTCTTTTCTCCCTCAGCTCGGCTGACTTAGCTGTCAGTTTGTTTTGACTGGTTCGACTTTTAGACTCCTCAGTTGAGTTGAATTCTGACTGGATGATGTATCCTTCCAGCTTGTAGACCATACTCCAGATTGGTTGACTTTGGCTTTTCTTGAGTTCTTTCTTGATGCTCTGGATTAGTCAGCTCAGATCTACAACTTGAATTTTAGTCAGTTTTTCATAAATAATTTTGACATCTCATCAAAACCTAATCTAGAGGTTCCTTGATAGTTTTTCCTAACAATTTCTCCCTTTTTGATGATGTCAAAACTGCAAATGTTCGTTTGATAGACATGTTGTAGTTTGCTTAAGCAAATTCTTGAAATCAGAGCAAATTTAGTTCATGAAATTCATTCAAGTATCAGAGCAATCAAGGTATGCATGAAATTCAAGTATTAGAGTATTCAAACTTCAAATTTCAGAGCATTCTTTCATTGTGCATTCAGACTTCAAGTATCAGAGCATTCTTTTTGGGCATGCTTTCAATTTATTAGAACATGATTATCCCAAATATCAGAGCATTATCCCAAATCTTATGGGCATGATTAGCAGAGTATCAGTGAATGTTTATAAGCATGATCAAAGCATGATATTTGAAGAATTGAAGTATGTATTATATATTCAATCAAAGTATATTATATCCAGGCTTTTGATTTTCATTAGTAGTTGGAACCACTAATTTACTTCCTGAGGCTGCTCCTTTTCTTCCTGCTCGATTCTCCTCTTTCTTGGACTCCTTGTGCTCTCCAAGCTTCGCCCTGAAGCTGATCTTCCCCCTCATGATGTATTTCTCTTTGGATCTTATCCCAAAAGGTTAAGCACCCATAATCATACTGTCCATCTTCCTCCTTTTTGGCATCATCCAAAAGCTGGGGTGGATCGTATGATGGTATTGACAGGTTTGGCAAGAAGGTGAAGACAGTTGCCAAATTGTCATCATGGACTGAGGGAACTGAAGGAATTGGCATGGGCGAGGAGAACCATGCATAGGCTTCTTCAGTTGTCATGAACTGGCCATGATCAGTGGTGAGAGAGGCTGCTTGCTCTCTGAAGTTCATCGAGGCCAAGTTGGTGAAGATCTCATCGGTTGATGCGATGGGTGGATCTTCAAGAAATAGTGTGCATGAGGAGTTGGCCGGTTCGTTGTCGGGAAGTGGAGCGTCGGCTGGTATACTGAGCTGGATTCGTTTGATCATCGAATCCATTATCTCCGAGAGCGTTAGTGGTGAGGAGAGTGGATGATTCATCCAGTTTCTACTCCATGTTCCTTCGTTGATCCAGAAAATGGATCCACGGGTGCGGATAAGGTAGAACATTGTTGCCTCATCGAGTTGAAAACGTCATATGTGGTACTGGAGGTACCGTTTCAGTTGCTCGAATAAAGAGGGGTCAGTGCCCTCAACGAGACCGAAGCAGCTGTTTAGCTGATGGTCTAGAACTGCTTCAAACTCATCCTCAATCGGGTCGCGATGGACGGAGGTGAGGTTGTGAGCTGGCTGATATTGTAGGCTGATCACTCAGTCTTGAGAGAGGCTCGCTCTCAATCAGCAGCTGTCTTTCATCGGATGAGCTGGCGGGTGCTTCCAAAGGTCCTTTTCCACGACTTAACTTGGAAGGTCCTGGTTGACGTGATTTCTTTGGAATCTGATGGCAGTAGATTTTCGGGAGCATGTCCCTTCATCCGATTGGCTCATCAGTTGGGATGACCTCATCAAACTGTCTTAGAATGATGTGGCTTATGCGACCCATAAACCCAACCTTCTCACGGAACGAGCCAGTTGATGGATCATATTCCGCTCGCTCGACATTTGCTCACAGTTGAGCAAGAATGAAAGAGGCCCAGTCGTCTTTACATCCGAAGTATAGAGCGGCCGTTTGATGTGCTTTGAGCTCGGAGAACTGTACCGTCTCAAAGTTTCCATGCAAGATATGGTCGGTGATATCCAAGAGTTGGATGATCTCACTGGGTAAGCTCTCCTTCAGTCTGTGAGAGCAATCATGGTGGTCCACGTGAGGATGTTTCCAAATATCCCACAGTGCGTATTTGCACGGCAGTTCCAGTTCCATCACGTCTGTGCCGTCGTCGAGGAGGTGAAGTGTAGACATCATCGTATCTTTTGTCACCGTGATCACCTTATTCTGGACGGTGGAGATGATATTGTTGCCGGAGATGGTTGCGTTGTGGTAGAACTCTGCAACATGAGTAGGTATGTTCTTGACTGGTATGAGTGTCAAGAATGGTAGCAACCTGATTTCCTCCAATGGCTGATAAATTCTTTGAAAGTTGTCTGAGCCTAGACGTGCATTAAGGAGCTCTAGATTTAGAGTCTTATCCTTTTTCAGCTTGCGCTCGAGTGATTTGACATCCACCATCTGAAATGAGGGCTTAATTTCTGCAAAGAGATGGTGTTGTTAGATATGCAAGTGTGTTGAGAGAGAGAGAGTTGCAGTTGATCAAAGCAAGGATGAGAGAGAGGTTGAAGATGATCAGAGCCTTCATCTCCTTGCATATATTTATTCAGCTTTGCATGCAGGAATCTAGGACACTCGATTGCTTTTCTTAGCTGATCAGCTATCCGATTTGATGGATGATTAGCTGAATTAATGATGCATGCATTACAGTCGTTCGATCGTTAAACAACTTTATTATCATGTGGCTGAGATGGAGTTATTTTGAAAATGGGGTAGTTGCCATAAATAGCAAAATATTTTCTGCAGATCTTGCTATTTATATCTCATTAGAAAACTATATTTTCCTTTTCATCTTCGAAGAGTTGATTTAATATCAACGCAGAGATATTAATGGCAATTTTGAGAGAGAGAGCCTTATTTTCAAATTGTAGCCGTTGAATATAATATAATAAATTTCATAATCACAATGGTAACAATTTAATTATGATAAGCTTTGAACATTTACGGAAAAACTTATCCTGATTCAGTTGGGATACAGTCCAACTGATTGGATGATCAACGGTTGGATGATCAGTTTAGTCTTGGTTCTCAGTTGTCGTTGATGAGCTAGCTGAAGCTGAAGCTTTTAACTAAACTGAATTGATCAGTTGCCTGACTTCTCTTGAGACATTTTTCTCTTCTTGAAGGACCGAGCTGGACTGGTTGCACTGCTTCCTTTCGAGCAGTTTGATCGATTTGTAGTTGAAACAAACCTAGTTTTGTTCTTTGGCAGTTCGGGCCTTGCTGTCTTCCTGGCTTGGTGAAGGTGAAGCTGAATGGCAACTGACGAGGTTTTCATCCTTTGACTAAGAGATTGTAAAGTTCCCTTTGGCGATGA
This sequence comes from Perilla frutescens, assembly GCA_026008535.1. Taxonomy (NCBI): domain Eukaryota; kingdom Viridiplantae; phylum Streptophyta; class Magnoliopsida; order Lamiales; family Lamiaceae; genus Perilla; species Perilla frutescens. The sequence continues at coordinate 2,403,406 of BRKX01000007.1, read as the reverse complement.
CCGAAACTGATCATTGTTCATAATCAATTGCACGCCTTTTGATCTAGATGTGAGTAGAGGAGTGACATAGCTCTTAGATAGGAGACTTAGTGATGTGGCAGTATCTTCATCATCACTGTCTTTTTCATCAGCATGCATTGGATTCTTTTAAGAAGCCACGGCTTCAGTATGTGATAGATGTGGTTCTATCCTGTCGGTGGTAGTTGGATTTTGTCGTGATGGCTCAGCTGACTGACTTGATAAATTATCAAAGTTCAGTTTTCGGCATAGCGAGCCAGTTGGGCAGTTGACTGGTTGATTTGCAATCCAAACTCCTTGAGGCATGATGCGATTTTGAATTCAGCTAACAAGGCGGTTGCTGGAATCTTGTTGACAAGCCGGTGATTCATGATGTGCTGGACTAGCACAATGGTTGGAGAAAATGGATTTGACGATCCTATCCATTTAATGCTCCAAGTTTCTTCACGTTGCCAGTAGCTCATGCCATGAAAGGCAGTTAATAAAAAGTGAGACTGGATGGACATAGAATGTCTCCAGTTATACCAATAGAAGTACCGGTGGAGTTGTTTGAACAACTCTTGGTCATATTGTGCAACAAAGACAAAGTGAGTGAGAAGGAGATTGATCACTTCCTTTTGAGCACCTTTGACTACATATTCACCACTATAGAAAGTGCGAATATTTTCTTTAGTCAACTGGAGAGGAAGGCATGTGCTTCTGAAGTAGTCCGCTCCATAGTTTGGATGAGGGATTCCAATAAATGGAATAAGCTCATCTGGATCAGAGCAAACCTGGAAATCAACTGGCGATCCGTTCTTTGATCTTGGAGAGTGAACGGCGTTGGTAGTTGAGTTGCTCGAAGTGTTGTTGCTTGTCTTTACCTTGGCTTTTCTCTTCTTTCTTAGTGACTGAAGATGAGCAGTACCCTTCTTGGGAATCCAGTCAGAGATAAGGACTGGTAGTGATTCATCATTTGGAAGTTTAAGCAGGTCTTCAAGCATTTTGCTTATTCTAAGAACAAGTCCTACCTTGGACTCAAATTTGCCAGATTTCTTTAAGTTAGAGGGGCCTTAATGACTTGATGTTTGAATTGTTGAAAGACAAAGTCTGCCTAGTTTGTTTGTCGCCCTTCAGCAAGGTGTATCATAATCTTGTATCTCTCTTGGGTGAGTTGACTCAGGCTTTCAATGGCCCCGAACATCATCTTGTTCGTTATGTCAAGTAGAACAACATACTCGGGTTTCAGATCGGTTTTAACTGTCGTAAAACTGAATTGCTTGTTGCAGGTTGAAGCTTTCCATTCTCTCTAGTATGACTCTGCAGATTCCTTTAGTTCTTGAACTAATGAACCTTCTTGTGGAAGTTCGAACACTTCTGCAATTGTTCTCTCAGTGATTTGTAGTAGCCGTCCTTGAATCACTGATGATATTATCTTTCCATCTGCAGATAATTTTGCTTGAAGCAAAAATTCACTCACCAAATTTTGTCTAAAGAATTTTGGTGGTGTTTCCAGGTAGTGAAGAATTCCTATCTTGTGAAGATTTGACAGAAGGGTTGGATGGTTTGATTCATTTAGAATCAATTGAAATTTCTTCCTATCAAGAAATTTGTCTCTCATAAGTTGCTCTTTGAAGGAATTTGAAGATCTGGGTAATTCGGCCATCTTTGGGATTGGCTGAGATTTTGGGAATTTCAAGATCTTTGAGAGAGAGAGTTTTTTGAGATTGCAGGAGGAGAAGGCTTTTTGAGACGCTTGAAGGAGGGGGCGTTTTATGAGTGTTCGGACAGGCTCATAGATCTGATGGTTGGAATGGTACTAGCCTCTGGCCTCTTTTGGTCATTGACATTTAATGACTTTGTCACGTGTCATTATTTTGCAACGGTCAAAATTTTCAAAAATAAATGTGAAGTTCGACATTTATTTGAAAATAAAAAAGATAATCTTTTTATATATAAAAAAATGAATAATTACAAACTGAATTACAAGAAGTAAACTTAGGGCTTTCTAATCAGTTTGAACTTGATCAGCCACTTAGTCCTTCTTGTGATCAGTTTTTCTCCTCTTGGCCAGCGGTTCTGTGACATCATCTTCCTCATCCTCATCGCTGCTTGATGACTCAGTTTCAGCTAACTGGAGTCTTGGATGGGCTTGCAACTACTGGATCTGCTCAGAGTGCAGTTTAACCTGTTGCTGCAGGCTGTGGATCAGTTCCACATAATAGGGATGGAGCTAGACTGTAGAGCTGCTTGGTTGAGCATTGAACTGAACTGCTCTTGAGTCGACTTCTTCCCTTGCTTCAGTTCCAATTAGTTCCTCACAAGGAACTGTGTGAGTCAGTTCGTTCGCTTCAATGATGATGGTCTCATCATAACTTGATTCTGATGAGATCTCTGGTGCAGCAGTTTGAGCAGCAGCTTGAAGAGCTCTTTGAATTAGATCAATGTACACAGTTATTGCTAGTGTACCTTGATAGGCAGGTTGTTCATTTACTTGAGCTATCTGTCCAGCTGGATGGTCAGACTCAGCTGGCTCTGGAGTTGACTCTTGGGGAGGAGCAATTTGGGGTTCAGTTGGCTCCTCAGCTAATCGAGTCTTTTCAGTTGACTTCTCTGGCTCTTCATCACTTGGAAGATCTGGTAGAATTGGAGATTTGAGCATTTCTTCAAACTCCAGATCACTGGCAGTTCGCTCATCAACAGCTTGCACCTCAGGAGAATCATCAAGGAGATCGATGATGATGTCATCTGGTTGAGGAGATTCTTTGAAAGTTAACTGCCTAGCAACCGATGCTATGGCAGTTTGCCTTATGCTGTAAACTTCTGCAGTTTCAGCACCTTGTTGACTACTCTGGGCTTCTCTATTGAATAGATTATGCCCCTGCTGAAGCTGTTGCTTTCTGAGAATAAGCAGTTCCTTGAGTAACTAGTGCTGTTGAAGTTGAGGATTTCTCCAGTGTTGTTGTTCAGCTTCAGTTTGTAGAGATGGCAGTCTGATGTTGGCCCCGATGAGCAAATCATTCATCACGTCCAACAATGTTTGTTGTTCTGGGTGAGGGTGGTTCCTTCGAATGGCAAGCATTCTCTTCAAGGTAATGACTGGATTTTGCTCAGGGGTCTCCTGCCCAGCCCATTGCATGCTCCAGTTCTTGATGATTTCAGCTTTTGATAGAGCTCTTATATTCTCTTCAGTCTCTCCCATCGGGGGGCACGCAGTTCTAAAGAAGTCAGCTCATGTGCCCCGTGGTGGAACTCCCCTGAGAGGCACAATGTCATCTCCTTTGACTGGTGCCATATCAAACACCTTGATGTTATGAGGAGGCAATTTTGGAGAGGGTGGAGGTCCTGATTTCTTCTTCTTCCCTTTTGGTTGAGATGCTGCAGGCTTCTTCTTTGATCTGTCAGTTCCTTCCTTGGCTTGAACTGGCCTGCTAGAAATTTCCTCTTCAGGTGAATCAATCGTTGATCCACATCGAACTTGTCACAGAGGCTTAGCTTTAATTGTGGTTCCCAATATTTGGCTTATTGGGACATTGTCGTCTGAGTCGGAGTCCTCTTGAGGTATCTCAGTAGCAATCTCTTTGCCTTTTCTTTTTGCAGGCTCCTCTGCTTTCTTTGAGAAGGCAACAGTTGGCTGACTGCTTTTGATGTTTATGGATTTTGAAGTTGGTTGCCTTCTGCTAGTTGCGCGTATAAGATCCAGCTTATCGATCATCAACATGTCAGTTTCTTCTGACATGGAGTTAAGAGTGCTCTCCAATATGCTACTGATCCTGCAGGGGTAGCACATCTTCTGATGGAACTCAGTTTCTGTCCAATGTTTTTCAACAATATCGACATACTTCTTGATTTGCTCAAAGAAGTACTGAGCCCAGTTTACGTTGATGCTTCTGATGATTGCTACACAGACTTTATATTTGTGCTCCGACATCTCTGAATGACTCCCAGTTGTCCCAGTAATCATTCTAGCTGCAACTGATGCTAGAACTCTGTATTCTTCTTGGAAGCAGGACATGAGTGTACTGCTTTTATAAGGATCTTTGCAGTCCCCTCACTTCCAGAGACGGTAGGCTTCCTCTTGATCAACTTCTACATCTTGTAATCTTGTTCCAGTGGTGGGAAGTTGGAATAGTCTTCCAAGCAGTTCTGGAGTTATTACCAGTTCAACTCCACGAACTTCAGTTATTATCCTGTCATCGTATCCTTTTGAGTTCAGGTAGAACTCAACTACGGCTTCAGGGTAGATCTTTGATGGATAAACTTCCGTGAAACTCTTCAATCCAGTTTGCTCTATCTTCGAGATCAGTGAGTTGCAAAGAGAAGAATCTGAGCACTTTTCTCTATAAGCAACTGGATCTAGGAATTTGTCTCTGTAGAGATTCGTTTGGAATCTTTGTGAAGATTCACCAATTCTCTTGAAATTGAACTTTTGTCGAACAGTTGGTGTGCGTCTATCAGCCATGGAGTTTTTGAGATGTTTGATGAATGGTTCGGAAGGGATAATCTGGTTTTGGCTGGATTTTGGAACTGGATTCTTTACTTTCGTAATTTTGCAGAACCATTTCAAGAAATGAGGAAAGAGATAGGTTTTAATTCTTTACTGAGCTTTGAATCGGTAAAAGTGAAAATGAGAATTCAGTCATCCCTTTTATAGGAGATGATGAGGTTCATCCAACGGTTGTGTCATTTTGTATGTCCAAGTTCAACGGTCGGATTAATTCAATCGACGCGACAATTGGCCTTTCATTTCTATCCGTTGGGGATAAATGAAGAGAGAGAGAGAGAGAAATTTCAATGGTAATATTTGAGTGACACGTGTTTTTACCATTTCCACTATTGAAATTTTGAACTTATCTTTTCTCTCAAGCAGTTTCTTCTTGGCTTGAAACTGATTACGTCATCAGTTGGCTTTGACTGTAGCTGATGATCTTTCTATTGATCAGCTCCAACTGAGATGTTTTCTCATTAGTTCCTTACTGGTCTTGACTGCTTGGGCCTTCATTCAGCTGTTTCTCAGTTCAGCTGTTCATCAGTTTTGCTGCTTTCCTTCAGCTGGTTCTTGAACTAATATCTCCTTTTGAGTTGGTTCCAGTACCTATGATTTCTTCATCAGTTTGATCTTTTTGCAGCTGGTATGTTCTGCATAACTGACTGGATCATCAGTTTGAGCAAATGAACTGATGATTTAGTTGAGCTGATGAGGTAAACTGATCAGCTCCAGTTTACTTTCTCTCCACAGCTTCTTGCTTCATTTCAAACTGATAGTTTATGTGTCCAACTGATTAGTTTCTCGACTTTTTCAGTTATGAACTGCTCATTCTGATGTGTTGAAGCTTTTTAGTTCAATTCCTCTCTTCAGCTTGAGTGATTCATTGGCCTTTTTCTTCCAGTTGATCATCTTCATCTTTTGATGCTAGCTCAAGTAGTCCCAATTGTATGCATAGCTCCATAAACCTTGCTTCAGACAATGGTTTGGTGAAGATGTCAGCTATCTGCTTTCCAGTGTTGACATATTTGATGCATATGTCTTTCTTCTCGATGTGATCTCTGATGAAGTGATGTCTTATGTCAATGTGCTTAGTTCTTGAATGTAGAACTGGATTCTGAGATATTGCAATTGCACTATTGTTGTCACAGTAGATAGGTACTTCTTCAGTTTCGACTTTGTAGTCCTTCAACTGTTGCTTCATCAAGAGTATCTGAGCATAGCAGCTTCCAGCAGCTACATATTCTGCTTCAGTTGTTGACATGGCAACTGAGTACTGCTTCTTGCTAAACCAGGATATCAGTTTGCTTCCAAGAAACTGACATGTTCTACTGGTGCTTTTTCTGTCGATCTTGCATCCACCGAAGTCTGAATCTGAATAACTAATTAGACTCAAACTGTCATCTCTGGGATACCATAGTCCAAGATTTATGGTTCCTTTGAGATATTTAATAATCCTCTTTGCTGCTTCAAGATGACTTTTCTTTGGGTTAGCTTGAAACCGTGCGCATAGATCGACTGAATAGGAGATGTCTGGTCGGCTAGCTATTAAGTAAAGTAGCGACCCAATGATTCCTCTGTAATATGTCTGGCTAACTGATTCTCCTTCTTCATCAAGAGTTAGCAGAACTGATGTATTTATAGGAATCTTGAGAGTTTTTCCTTTACTAACTCCAAACTTCTTGACTACCTCTTTAGTGTACTTGGCCTGACTGATAAAGATCCCATCTTTCAACTGCTTCACTTGGAGTCCTAGGAAGAATGTCATTTCTCCCATCATGCTCATCTCAAATTCGCTTTGCATCAGTTGAGCGAATCGTGTGCATAGATCTTTATTTTTTGATCCAAAAATTATGTCATCCACATAAATTTGAACCATTAAGATCTCAGTTGATCATTCTATTCGGAATAGAGTTCGATCAATGACTCCCTTTTGAAACCCATTTTTCAGCAAAAATGTTGTGAGAGTTTCATACCACGCTCTAGGAGCTTGTTTCAGTCCGTAAAGGGCCTTCTTCAGTTTGAAGACTTGATCACCAATTTCAAAGCCTAGCGGTTGCTCGACATACACGTCCTCCTTGAGCATTCCTTGAAGAAAAGCACTCTTGACATCCATTTGGTAGACTGTGAAATTGAAGTGAGCTGCATAGGCTAGGAACAGTCTGATGGCTTCCAATCTTGCAACTGGTACGAATGTCTCATCAAAGTCGATCCCTTCACTTTGTGAGTATCCTTTGGCTACCAGTCTCGCCTTGTTCCTTGTGATCACACCTTGTTCATCCAGTTTGTTGCAAAAAACTCATTTTGTACCAATGACCTTCTGGGTTTTTGGTCTATCGACAAGAAACCATACGTCATTTCTTGTGAACTGATTCAGTTCTTCTTGCATGGCCATGATCCAGTCTGAATCTTCTAAGGCTTCTTTGACATTTGCTGGTTCAGTTTGAGATATGAAGCATGTGAATAATGCATGCTTAGTTGAACTTCTGGTTTGGATTCGACTTCTTGGATCATCAACTATCTTGTCAGTTGGATGGCTTCGGAGCCATTTGGGCAAGATAGCTTCAGCTGGTTCTACTGTGGTGACATTATCAGTTACCCTTTCATCAGTTGGTTCAACATCTTCATCAGTTCTTCCCTCTGTTTCAGTTGTGGGGTTTATGGTCTCAGCACGATTTGTGTCTTCATTGACCGTATTGTTTTCAACTGGTTTAGTACCAGTTTCATTGCCTTCTTCTAGTGAAACTTCAAGCCGCTCTGGAACAATGTGATCCACATAGTCCTGCGAGTTCTCAGTTTCACTAGGTAGTACTTGAACTGATGTGTCTATTCCTTCTTTGTTCCTGTACTCATTAGCAAATACATCAAATACCACATGACATGTTATTTCCACAACACAAGTTCGTTTATTAAACACTCTGTAAGCTTGTGCATGAGGCGAATTATAACCAAGAAATATTCCCTCATCAGCTTTAGCACTGAAGGCTTTCAGTTGAGTCTTGCCATTGTTGTGAATGTAACATTTACAGCTAAATATTTTAAAATATAAAATCGAAGGCTTACGACCCTTATATAGCTCATAGGGTGTTTTGTCATGTGCGGCTACGATGGCACTTCGATTTTGAGTATGGCAAGCTGTGTTGACTCCTTCAGCCCAGTAACCTTCAGCTATGTTGGCATCAGCTATCATTGCTCGAGCTACTTCTTTGAGTGTTCGGTTGCGCCGTTCAGCTACACCGTTTTGTTGTGGAGTTCTTGTAGCTGAGTGTTCATGAGTGATTCCAACCTGGTTGAGAAAGCTGATCATTTGCTGATTCATAAATTCAGTTCCATTGTCGGAGTGAATCCTTTGAACTGATCTTTCTTTTTCAGTTTGTAGCCTTCTGATCAACGTCGTTAGCTTGTTGTAAGTTTCATCTTTGCTCCTCAAGAATTCCACCCATGTATATCTTGAGAAATCATCAACTACTACAAGAGTGAATCTTTTGCCTTTTGGGGTTTGTGGTCTGACTGGACCAAACAGATCCATATGTAGCAGTTAGAGGCAATCAGTTGTTCCTGGTGGGTGACTCCTGTTCTTGAAGGATGACTTCATTTGCTTCCCTTTTTGGCATGGTCCACACACACATGTTTTCTTATACATCTCCTTGGGAAGCCCCTCAACTAGTTCTTTCTTGGCTAGGTAGTTGATTGTTTTGAAGTTGAGGTGGTTCAGTCGTCAATGCCATAGCTAGCTTGCTTCAGTTGATCCCTTTGAAAGAAAGCAAGCTTCGAAGTAGCCGGTTGACCGATCAACAATATACATGTTGCCTCTCCTTATGCCAGTGAGAAGAACTACTCCAGTTGACTTGTCTCTTATGTTGCAGGAGTTTTTGGTGAAGTCAACTGAGTAGCCATTATCGCAAAGTTGGCTAATACTGAGTAGTTTGTGTTTTAGTCCATCCACGTGGGAGACTCCATTTACCACAACTTTTCCCTTGACCACGAACCCTTCTCCAATGGTTCGGCTTTCGGAGTTATCTCCAAATGTGACAAGTGGACCTTTGACTTCTTCATAACCGTCGAGATCTTCTCTGTCTTCGGTCATGTGCTTGGAGCACCCACTATCTAGATACCAAATATCTTTGGTTTTCTTCATAGATAGGATGCTCTTATCCTACAAAAACAAGGATTAGCATTTAGGGACCCGTTTCATATCGGGTCCTTGTTGATACATCAAGTTCTTTGGTATCCAAACTTGCCAAAATTTTGGCTTTTTATCACTCAGAGAATCAACTGATTTGGATCGCTTGATCAGCTTAGATTTTCTTCCAACTCTTCTATTTTGAGTTGAATCAGTTGAATGGTACCTGCGTTGAAAGTTAGTAGGATAAAACAATTCAACTAGAATGTTGTTATCTCGAGATCTTTGAGCTCTTTTATCAGGCCAATGCCTTGTGTGTTTCCAGTTTACTGGATTGAATCCCTTTGGATCAGCTCTAGGTTCATTTCTGGAATCCAGATACTCATTATAGTGATGATAGGGTTGAAATGAGTTTCTTTGATTTCTCCTATCAGTGTTTTGATTGAATTGCTTAGCAGGATAGACTTGAGATCTAAACTGGTCTTTCTGTTTAAAGTAGACCGATCTATCAGTTTGTCTTGGAGGCATTCCGTACTGAGCTAGTGGTCTTTGTTGAGCTGTAGGCTTTGAACGAATGGATTGATTTGAGTGAACTGATGGTCTTGGCTGGAACTGGGGCTTCAGTTGGCCTGGTGTTTTTAGTTGGTGGGACTGACCAAATTGTTTGGACTGAGTTTGAGGATTTCTTAATATTCATTTGCCTTTGGTTGACTCAGCTAGCTGATCATGAGATCTAGCGAATCCTTTTAGGATTCCTTTATCACTGGGTTGAGCAACTGCTTTTTCTTTTTCTAAGGCAGTGACCTTGCTATATCCTAGCCATGAGCTACTGGTTCCAGTTCTTTGATGATTTAAAATCTCATCTAGAGTTTGAGATCCTTTTTTGAACTTCAGAGATATTTTTTCTCTCTCATGGATCTCTTGCTTGAGTTTTTGGTTCTTAGCTTCTAGATCTGCATTTCTTAGTTTCAACTTTTCAAATTCCACAAACTGAGATTCAAGAAAAGTCAATCGTTCATGATCAATGCTCAGTTTTCTAACTCTATTTCTCAGTTCATCATTTTCATCTTTCAGTTCAACATGCAAGCAGGATATTGAAGCCAATTGATCTTCTAGCATCATAAGTTTCATATCAAGTTCATTGCTAGAGATAGTTGCTTCATTAATATGATAGAAGGAGGTTTGAGAATCAGCTGTATTAACCTCTTCATCATTGTCAGCCATGAGCCAGAATAGTGCTTCATCATCTGAGTTGTAGTCGTCAGAATCAATTCCAGATGGATAGTCTAAATCGTCTAGCACGACATTCTCGTAATTTGCAACCATTGCTTTCCTTTTGAAGAAGCTTCTCCTCACTTTGGCTTTCTTGTCTTCAGGGAGTTCTGGACATTTATATCTGTAATGTCCTTGTTTGTGGCAGTGAAAACATTCTCCTAGATTTCGGTTGCCACTCCTGAACGGTTGATCGTTCAGCTGGTTGATGAGTTTTCTCATCTTTTGGGATTTCATCAGTTTGAGGTAGAATTGATTGTTTATCCCGAACTTTCTTTAACTTTTCTAACAACCTGGTAACTGATTGGATTTGATCATTGATGTCTTCAGTCAGGTTCTCCTTCTTTTCAGTTGTTTCTTTTTTTCGTTCGGATGAAGATCCGCCTTGATTCTCTCTAGCTAGTGAGCTCCTGGGTTGGAAGTTGTTCCTTCCCCGAGTATCTCTAAACCGGTTCCTTTCACCATAGAAGGCTGCATCTTGAGCTGATGATGTTGATGCTTCCTTCTTTCGGTTTAGACTGTACTCATGAGCTTTGAGAGAGCCAAACAGTTCCCTTGGAGTGATGCTGTTTAGATTTCTTGATTCTTTTGTAGCTATCACTTTCATATCCCATTCTTCGGTGAGATTATCCAATATTTTGGAATTCATCTCAGAATTGGGATAACTTCTCCCGATGTTGGTTATCTCACTGATTATGCCAAGAAATCTGGTTTCAAGGCTTGAGATGAACTCTTCTGGCTGCATTTTGAAAGATTCATATCCATCGACTGCCAGTTGGAGCTTGTTTCCTTTGATGGCTTCGGACTCTTGGCATAGGTCTGCTAGTAAGTCCCATATCTCCTTGGCAGTTGTGCAGTTCTTTGTGTCCTTCATTCTGTCCTCATCTAGAGTTTGAAATAATGCAGCTTGAGCAACAAACTCTAGATTCTTCAACTTCTTCTCTTCACTGGTGAGAAGATTAGTTGGCTTTGGGATCCTCGCTGGTTGATTGATATCAACTATGTGAGCATCATTGTCCATCATGATGATGATTGGACCATCTTCAATGACTTCCCACATATTCTCATGAATTGAGTAGAGATGTGCCTTCATTCTCCTGCTCCAATTATCATAATTCTCAACTGAAAACAAAGGTAGTTTATGGTTTCTCATAGCTAGAATGTTAGCACAGATAAGTAGATCTGATTTAGTTGATCTGCAGAAATGGCTAGTCCTTAAAATCAACCGCTCTGATACCACTTGTTGGTCCCGGGCGAGTCGATATCAGTTTAGAGGGGGGGTGAATAAACTGATTAAAAACTTTCACTTCAAATGCAGAATAATAAGGGCCCTTTGACTCGCTTAGAGAAACTTATCTATGCACAAACTGGTTGATCAGTTATGACAGCTTGAGTGCAGATTGTGTGAGCTTGTGTACAGTTCAAAGATCTACAATAATCAAACCAGTACAGCACACAAGTGATTTATAGAGGTTCGAAGTCTCAAACTTCTACGTCCTCTCTTCCTTCCGCAGAAGGGCAACTTCACTATATAACTTGAGTTTCTTTACAAATTACACAATGAAGGACAGTTGGCTAAACCTGGTAACTGCTCGCTACCTCAGCGGGTCGACGACTCACACTTGAAGTCCCTAACTGCTCGCTAGGAAGGTAGGTGCTATTGTCGTCTTTACAAGGTTTTAGATCTCTTTCGATCTTCAAGAGGTTAGTCTTGAACAAGGGGTATCAACTGATGTGCTCCTTCAATTAAGCTGGGTAGTTGATCGTTGTATTGCTGAAACTGAGAAGGCTGCCCTGGCTGGATGATCAACAGCTGGCTGAATATCTTGACTCTTTGAATTCTTCTTCTCAGTTGGACCCTCGCAGTTTTTATCAAATGTCGAACTTGAGCTAAGAGGGAGGGGGAGAAAGAAAGCTCTGCTTGAATATTTCAAGAATGTATCTGCAAAAGTTGTGGAAGCGAAGAGTAGTAAAAACTCTGATTCACTCGTCTTTTATAGAGGAGTGATTTTATGACCGTTGAGTTCCATTGATCGGTGGCTCTGTTGGCTCATCAATGGCAGATGGTCTTTATTGATCGCTAGAGCTTTTGATTGAAGTAGCCGTTGCTTTGCCAATCGATCTCCATTGAATATTTAATTCCGGGATCTTTGTTGAAGCATTTATTCCAAGATTCGCTGGTTGAGCAATAACTCCAGGATTCTCTGGCTTTAGTTTTTAGTAACTTTGAGTTCCAGTTGGCAATTCTGAACTTGTCTGTTCAGTTCGGTTATTGCTCCAGTTGGCGATTTTGAGCTTATCAGCTCAGTTTGGTCGTTGCTCTAGTTAGAAGTTTTGAGCTTGTTTCTCCAGTTTGACTGATCTCAAGTTTTTGGCAAGCGTGTCAGTTTGACTAATCATTCTTAAGTTCTTGTGTCAGCTTTGACTAATCACAAGCTGGCTGACTTCAGTTCTGGCCTTTAGCTGATCTGTCTGTTTACTTCAGTTTGGCCATCAGTTGGATACTTCCAGTCTTTAGTTTAAACTGATCTCTTATCAGTTCCTTCAGTCTAGTCGACTCTTTTCTCCCTCAGCTCGGCTGACTTAGCTGTCAGTTTGTTTTGACTGGTTCGACTTTTTGACTCCTCAGTTGAGTTGAATTCTGACTGGATGACGTATCCTTCCAGCTTATAGACCATACTCCAGATTGGTTGACTTTGGCTTTACTTGAGTTCCTTCTTGATGCTCTGGATTGGTCAGCTCAGATCTACAACTTGAATTTTAGTCAGTTTTTCATAAATAATTTTGACATCTCATCAAAACCTAATCTAGAGGTTCCTTGATAGTTTTTCCTAACAATAGGGCTCAACTATGGTGTTTCCATGTTTCTTGATCTTTTTGTTTATATCAAGTGCAATACTTGATATTTTATTTTATTAATTTAATATGGAATATATATATATAATTTAAATATTTTTAAATTTAAAATTTGAATTAAAAGTTTGACACTTACATTTTGGGCTCTTTAAAAAAGAATAACTCACTTAACGAAATAGTACCCCACTTTTTCAAAATAATTACAAATATAACATTTGATTAATTTTACAATTCAAATGTCGTATATAATTGATTATATAGTTTTTTTTTTTACATAGTTGAGGAAATGTAAATACTAAAATAAATTACGGAGATATCCAAGCCAAGGGCCCTAACTCTACCACAAAAGCTAGCTCAAGGGTGGAGGATTGACCCCTTAAGTATCAATCCCCGCCCATATGAGAATTCGATGTAGGATCGTAACAGGATCACACTATTTGATTTTTGTATAAGTGAGTTAATAAAGTTACATGTAATAATATATAACAATCCATTATGGTTGTTTAGGCTCTAGGTGATTTTATTTTTTATCATATATTATTATTTATTGATATTTACATATTAAATTTTTATTTACCTTACATCTCATATCGGTTGTATAATGAAAATTGAGATGTAGGTTGTTGTATAAAAGCTCAAATTAATTTTTCAACATTTTCTATATCCCACATCGATTGTAGATTCACAAATTGGAATGTGAATTGTTGTATAAAGGGTGAGTAATCTTAAATTGAAATTGAAATCTGAAATTATTTCTGCAACTTTTATTTCAATTTTCTTACATCCCACATTGATTGTAGATTGAAGAAATTGGATATAGATTGTATAAAAGAGTGAAAAATCTCAAATTTTTTATTTAGTCATATTTTGAATCAAAAGGTTCAAATAAAAATTGATTGGTACCTAATTGGCCGATTAATGCCGTCAAGATTGCCTGGGTGATGAGGATTTGGCCTCCCCGATTTTACACCTGACTTTGATGTTTCTGGCCAAACCGATTTCTACAACCTTGAAAAATACACAAATAATTTATAATTCAACCGATCTAACAAATAGTTTATAGTTCAATCGATCTAACTTATATATTTAAATACTAAATTCAAGATTGAATATGATTTTATTATTATTCATAAATATTTTTAATAACATTCACTTCAATGTGCATCGCACAAGTGATGTACTAGTTTGATTTACAATTGGTATCCGATCCATTAGTGTCTCATTTAATGTATGAATTTTTTTTGGTAATAATCATTCATTTTAAATATAATGAGATTTGTTTCATTGAATAAAATTTCTAAACACAAAATGATAACATTATATCTAATGTTAGCTCCATAAAAAATATGAATCTAAAAAATAAAAAATATGAATCTAAAAAATAAGAGTAGAGATTAATCATAAAGATGCGGAATCCCATGAAATTGCCAAAAAAATGTCATTTTTTGTGTTATATATTATATTTATGTGACACCAAAATCTTAATATATTAATTTTATAAGACACAATATATAAAATTTTGAACTATTTTTGGATTAAATACTGCTTTTGAAACTATTTTTTGACCATTTGGACTCATTAATGATAGGAATTAGAACTTAAAGTTATACTAATAAATACAGTAAAAAAAGCAATTTTGGTTAACAAAAGTGCATGTACTTATGAATTTGTTTATTCTATTAATTGGCTTGCAAATTTCTTAAAATATGTTTTTTTATATATGTATTAATTTTAGTTATATGATCATTAACAATTATTGTGGTAATATATAAAACTAGCCGGTCAAACTTTAAAAAAATTTATTTTAGCCACTAACTTTTAAACATGTTCATTTTAGCCAGAATGACGATTTTACCCTCGCGTGTTGCGCGCATTGCCAGCGCGCACCCTTAGCGCGCAGTGTCCAGCGCGCACAGGGGCTTTCGTCTAAAGTGGCTAAAATAAATATGTTTTAAAGTTAGTGGCTAAAATAAATCTTTTAAAAGTTCAAGTGGCTAAAATAGTTATTGCCTCACAATTATTTATAACAAAATAATTATTTTATTTTTTATGTTATTAGATATTAATACTCGATAGTATTAATGTTGGCCTAAATTTCAAAGATATGAAAAATATGTACCAACTATAATTAGCAAGGTTTCCATAAATGAATAAAATTACAATATTAATTTTGAAAAAAAAAATCTAAAGAATTCTTGAATTATGAATACACGTGTCCACGATTGTATTACATGGTTATTATATAATTTTCAAAGACATATAGTAATATTTAGCTATTGAAATTATTCGTGAATTGATTTAACTTAACAAATGTCCAGTTGTGTACAAAGAGGAACAATTGCTCCAATTTTGAAAGTATATTATGAAATATAAGTACAGGTTTAAATCGATCATTTAACTACTATTATATATGAGGATTTTGGTTATGAAGTACTTCTTTTGTAACAGCCCGCTTTTCATTTTTATAATTTAAAAGGAAATATCAATATATAAATAGTTACGTGTATATATTGTGTATGTAAAGTTTAGTCAGAATTTTAATAAGATAAAGTATTAGATTATTTTACATATTTTGATATATATAAGGATCGAAATGTCTGTATTAGGATAGAGTTTTGGACTTTTAATTATTTATTATTTTATTATTTCTATTTATTTATTTATAAAACATATAAGATTAAGTATATTGATTTTGCCCTACTATTTATCAAAATACGTAGATTTGATTTTTACAATTCAGTTTTACGGTTTGCACAAAATGTTCAAATTAGAATCCCATTATATGCGATTTTCTCTCCATGACTTTAAATAAGTTATAACTTCCCGTCAGTTTCTGAGAAAAACAGCATCCTACCAAAGATATTCATAGGGTTGTATTTAAATTTCTCAAAAATTCCCAAAGTTCTTCACACTTTCGAAAGAGAAATCTGAAATAATCTTCAAGCAAGTTTGGTGTGCAAATTTGCAAGTGATATTCGGTAAGTGTTCGTAAAACAACAATTTTAAATCCTCAAATGATTTATTTTTCCTTTTTCTTTTAAGTGCTTCACAGACTCTACAAATTTTTATTTTATATCGTAATGATGTTTATAAATTATTCAGATGAGCCCTTTTGTGATTTTAAGCATTTAAAAGAAGAAAAAAAAATAATACCCGTTGCGATAAGTTACGATTTTCATTTATGGAAATTTACTATTTTTCAAATTCGTCTTTATTGAATCGGTAAAATAGAGGTTTATGAATATTTTTAATTTTAGTAGTTATTATTGATCAAAAGTTTCGTTTTCAAACAGTAGGTGAAAGGGATTTTAGACTTTGTTATGATTATTATTTTAAACTAAATTATAGATGTATGTAATAGCATTTAATATTCGTAATGATGATGTTTATTTTCCTAAAATTTTGTTTCGGATACCTATGTATACAAGTATCACTTAGAATTAGATTTACTATGTTACTGAATAGAGATAAGAATAAATTTTTTTAGAATATATGTATAGATCAAATTTGATTTCGGCAGATTATTAGAAGTGATTAGTTCAGTTTATTTAAATTGTTTAGATTATGTATTAATCCTATTTATTTGAAAGTTTAGGGATTTTGACCTCTATATTTATTTAAATTCATTATTTAGGAGCAGATCAGTTAGGATCCTCATTCACCGATTAAAGTATTTCGGGCAAATTCAGACAAGTTGAGGTAGGGAAAAATACTTCCTTTCAAGCTATGTTTCAAAATAAAATATGTTTTTAATTGTCCATCGTGATTACGTGATATATGTGGATTATGGATGAATGTTATGAGCATGCTAATGTATGCACTATGATCCTGTATACAGTTGAAAGAATATTGTCCCATGATTCTTATATGTAAATGATCATATGAGGAAATTGTGGTTGAATGTTATCCCGTTTATCATGTGCTTGATATTCGGTTGAAAGTTATGATTCCATGTATGCATATGTCTATGTTATCACGTATGGACAAAGATATGAAATGATTCCTAATTCCCACCTACCGAGTATATTTTATATACTCACCCCTATGATTTCAAATATGTTTTCAGGTGAAGAGTTTGGAGACATATGACGGAAGTGTGGTGTGATTTAAGGGTTTAAGTATTATTAGGACTTATTTATCTACTGAATTAAAAACTAAGTATTTATCTTTTATTACTAGCTATTTGATTAGAACTGGGATTTTATATATGTTTCGTATTTTTATTGACTGAGGATTTAGTATATCAAAACTTGTTCAGTGTTTTTGGTTGGGAACATGTTGCATTATTCATTTTGAATATTAGTATGCAAATCAAGTTCGCTCTTAATTTTTTTACAAAAAGAAAAAAAAATGTAGTGGTATTTTATTAAAATTATTTTTAAGTGCCAATTAAGTGTTATATATATATATATATTATTTTATTTTATTTTTCTTTACGTGAATTAACTTAAAAATTATAATTTTATTTAATAGATGATGTATCATTAGAGTACATAATTTATCATTTTATTTGTGTAAATCAAAATAGGTGTCGATTGATTTTGCAAAGGAAACCATGAGTTAATTACTTCCTTAAAATATCTTATTATGTTGATTAGAAGTATTTCAGTTGTAAACAATATTCATCATGTATTTTAAATTTATATATAAAAAAATATATTAATTATTTTTCCGCATTTTAAGTTAAGATTTTACATTATATTTTATTTTAAAAATTAAGGTGTTACATCTTTCGTTCAAATTGATGCCATATTATTTTTATTGGAAAATTGGATGTAATAAATTGAGTCGTGATTTATTTTATTCCGATTTTTGATGACTAAGTTATTTAATTTTGGAGGAATTAAATAGCGTACGATTGTTCTATATTTATAGTAGATAATCGTAGTATTTTTATTTTCTCAAATTCAATTTTCGGTGAGTGAGAAATTAATTATTGAAATCAGTCACACGATTGACATTTATGATATGTGGGAAAATGTGTTTTAAGCACATTTAATCCCATATTGATTTCTTTAACCTAGTTAAGAAGTGTATTTAATTATATTAACACTTGTGTGTAATATCTAAAGTGCACAAGGATGCGGGCCATGAGCCCACACGCGCGCACCTGCCTGTACATGTGCCTTAGCTCATCCTCATCCTCGAACTTGCACTTGGACTTTAGGCATATGTGGGCTTTCAGGACCTAGCCGTGCAGCATTGCTGGTGGAGTTAGTGGACTGGAATCAATGTGCAGTATTGCTGGTGGAATTAGTAGCATTGCAAGGCCTAGCCATGCAGCATTGCTGGTGGAGTTAGTGGGCTGGAGTCAATGTGTCACATTGCTGCAGGGCCTAGCCACGCAACATTGCTGGTAGCTGTTGTAACTCTTTTGGGAGTCAAGTCTCAATGATGGCATTGCGGGGCCTAGCCATGCAGCATTGTTGGTGGAGTTAGTGGGCTGGAGTCAATGTGTCGCATTGCTGCAAGGCCTAGCCACGCAGCATTGCTGGTAGCTGTTGTAACTCTTTTGGGAGTCAAGTCTCAATGATGGAGTAGTAAAGGCTGGGTAATTCCTGAAGGTTACACACCTGAGGATTGTGGGTAGAGTTAGTAGTGGGCTGGAGTCAATGAGCAGCATTGCTAGCGGAGCTTGAGGATTGCTGGTGGAGTTAGTGGGTTGGAGTCGTAATTGTTGTAACTCCTTGAGGAGTCAATGTGCAAGTCTCAATGATGCAGTAGAACTCCTGGAGGTCTGGTCCTTGCTGTGAGAAGACCAATTATCACCACTCATCATGTCGGAAATAAATTTATGTCAAGATGGGATGATCCATATGTTGTTAAAGAAGTCTACACAAATGGTGCCTACAAATTGATCTCTGAAGATAACGTAAGAATTGGCCCAATAAATGGGAAATTCTTGAAGCGTTATTATCCTTAAAAGGAGAACATGAGAAGCTAACTCCTGGCCCGCATGAGTATAAACTACGTCCGGTAACCACCAAAGAATGTGCACGTGGTTAAACTGCTAACTTTCCCACCAAAAGTTAAATTTATGTGGTTAAACTGTTATTTATCTCACCAAAAGTTAAATTTATGTGGTTAAACTGTTATTTACCCCACCAAATGTGTTCTATGTGGTTAAAATAGAAAACACCCACTTTGTTTATAGTGGTTAAAGAATATTCACTCTTGGCCCGCATGAGTATAAACTGTGTACGGCACCCCCCCCCCCAAAACAAAATACAAATCGATCATTTGAACTACGTTTTGACTTGATCCCTTTCAAAAAGGGTACGTAGGCAGCTTAGATATTTCTAAGTTCAGTCATGATTTGTGTTTTACCATTTCAGTTGAATGATCATAGTTGAAGAATTTGAAGGCTCAAAGTGGAAAAGAATCAATGCATTGATTTAATAAAACCACAAAAGAATTCATATCAACTATGGGCATTGCCCAAATGTTCAAAAAAAAAAAGAGAAAAAAAAACAGCAAGCTAAATAAAGATCTAAGCAAAAGGATCTTGATCTTCCAAAGCTTTCTGGGCTGACTCCAAAAGAGATTTTGTGCCTTCTACCTTCTCGGTTGCCTGTTTCTCGGAGACATTCTTCAGCTTGGCAAGTTCTTCTTCAAATCCTTTGATCTCCTTTTGAGTAGCATCATGAGAGATTTGATGTTCTTTCAAAGATATACACAAGTCTGTATGCCGCTCTTCCAAATCAGCAAGTTCTTCCTCAATGGACTGTATCTGACCAATCTTTTCATTGCTTCTAGTCTCAGCATTACGAATGCAACATTTAATCTCCTCAAGACGTTGGGTATAAAGCCCTTCAGACTTAAAAGATGACGACCTCACTTTATCATAAGCAGCAGCTGTGGTGAAAAGCTCGCCCAAACTCTTCTCTAGAAAGGACATGTCAAAGTCTCCAGAAAAAGCCTTCATTTGTGAGAATCCACCAAGTACTTCCTCTTGAATGGATGATATGAATTCAGGTGGAGTCCTCAATACTTTATTATGAAGTTCACTCTAGCAATTTTGAAGGTACGACTTGCGATGCTTG
The DNA here is from genome assembly GCA_026008535.1 of Perilla frutescens. NCBI lineage: Eukaryota > Viridiplantae > Streptophyta > Magnoliopsida > Lamiales > Lamiaceae > Perilla > Perilla frutescens. The sequence goes on along the minus strand of BRKX01000007.1, from coordinate 2,383,629 downwards.
TCAAAAAGAGCTTTGACATTGAATCCAGAAATGGCTTCAAGAGGGGGAACTGGCTAGGCCTTGATTAGTTCATCAGATTGAGGTTCAAGCAACCTATCAAAATCCACTGTCTCATGATTGTTCTGCAAGTCTTCTAAATCATCCCCAAATATCTCTCTCTCCAGCTAAAAAAAAAAAGAAAGAGGAAAGAAAATGATTCAAATGAAGAAATGGAACGAAAAAAAGAAAGGTAAAAGATTAATTAAAAAAAACCTCAAGTGTGGATGTATGATGATGACTGCTCTCAGCATGATCTTCAGTAGATGCCACATGTTTCCTTTGTCTCTTAAAATGATGTTCACCATTGCTGCTGGTAGAATCGTCTAGAAGACACAAAGCCATCTTTCGCTTGTCCTTGGAAGGATTCACTTCTTCAACTTTCTTCTTGCCTTTGGAGGTGTTGTCCTTAGGAGGATTCACTGCTTCAGCTTTCTTCTTCTCTTCAAGGGTGTTGTTCTTGGGAGGACTGATATTTTTCTTTTTACTCTTGGGTGCCTCATCTGTCTTGTGAAGAATCAAAGTCATAATTTTCTCTTCCAAGAAACTTCTGTATGTTTGATCCCACCAACTCTTATACCCAGATGATAAGAATCTCTTTGCACTTGCAATCAAGTTGGGAAAACAGACCTTCAATCTAGAATGGCGTTTCATGCATATACGCCAGTATTTGAACCCGTCATCTAAAGGAACTTCACGAATATCTTGGGCAAGAACACCGGGTATGATTTGATAAAACCCGAACTGACGACTAAAGCGATGTGGACTATATGGCTCAACAACAAAGCGTTTACTCAGCCTTCTGATGAGATAGTTAGAACGAATGGCCATGAAGAAACACTGTTCAGATTCACTCGCGGCATCATCATCAACAAAAGATTTGACATAATCTTCCCCAGTAAACATTGTGCAATTCCAAGAAATATCTCCTTGGAAGATTCGCTTACGGGCCTTGGAAAAGTCATATTGTCTCGCGCCTCCTTCACCTGAATACTGAATCATTCTAGAGGTGTGCGTCTTTCGCTCAAAGAGGAAATGTGTTTTGAAATAATGTGCCACCCAACTATAGACAAAGTGAACTGGGAATGCTATTGAAAGATCTAAAGAATTTTATATATTATTCAAACCTCTATAGATACTAGTCAAAACTGGGATACTAAGAGACACTCTTTTCCCAGCCGCCATCATACTTGCCATCTTAAAAGTATCTAGCCGAATTAAGTTCCCATCACCATCAGGAAGAACAAAGCAGCAGAGCCAACAAGCAATGTGGGCAGCAAAATATGCTTATTTCCATCGTTTCTCTTTAATACCAAGACGCACAAAAGGGACCGTTTCTATGCCGGTCCAAGGTTTGTAAGCTTTCAAATCACCAGTTGGATTATGAGTTGACTGAGGTGCCGTCTTGCTTTCCTCACGTGGGGGAGGCCTTTGATACACTGGTTGATTTTTAGACCAAAATTTGATCCAGTTCTCAATTGTAACTGAACCAGCTTCAGCACGAACAATGTGGTATGCATGAATCAAAAAACTACAGGAAGCGGGAATATGTAAGTCACCTTCTCGATTTGTACCCATAAATTCTTCTGTGCAAAGCACTACCTCATCATAAAATGCTCCGTATACCGGAAGCCCGGACAAAAAGTACAAGTCCCACAAAGAAATCGACAGCTCACCAGATGAAGTCAACAAGATATTTGTCGAAGGACACCAAGCCTCACAAAAAGCTTTCATGATCTTTGTACTCGGATCATAGGTGAAAAGAGAAGCATACACAGAATCAAAGATACCCGCTTGGCGAAGTTCACTTTCACATCGACTAAGGATATCTTCAGTCCATTCCCAATATCCATAGAAGTAGTGAAATTCTCTAACAAAATTCACATTGTCCCCGCATGTGACCCCCTCTTCAACAATTCTACGTCCCAAAGTCGGCAATAAACTAGGTTGACTAGTTGGGCGATGATGTGATGATTCCAAAACCTATGCTGAAGATGCTTTGGCAAAAGGAACCTCTCGAGTCCAAGTTGTCCTACGCAAGTGATTCGTGAACTGAGGCCAGTTAGGAGCAAATGAGCCGATGAGAGATCTATGCACTCTTAACCGCGTCCCTTTCTCTGCAGGTTGTCGCTCGTAATCCATAATCATCAAGTAGGTGTTCCCAGAATAAATAACATCTCTGAAGCAAACCATGGCGGAAGTTAAGAACTTAAGGCGAAAATCTCTTAAGTCTTAAGGACTCAAGGCGAAAATCCCTTGAGCCGTGAGCTGCTGCTGGAACTTCGAGACTTAAGAACTTAAGGTGAAAATCCCTTAAGTCTTAAGGACTCAAGGCGAAAATCCTTTGAGCCGTGAACGTTGTTGCTGAAACTGCGGAACTTAAGAACTTAAGGCGAAAATCCCTTAAGTCTTAAGGACTCAAGGCGAAAATCCCTTGAGCCGTGGGCTGCTGCTGGAACTTTGAGACTTAAGAACTTAAGGCGAAAATCCCTTAAGTCTTAAGGACTCAAGGCGAAAATCCCTTGAGCCGTGAACGTCGCTGCTGAACTCTGAAACTTAAGAACTTAAGGCGAAAATCCTTAAGTCTTAAGGACTCAAGGTGAAAATCCCTTGAGCCGTGGGCTGCTGCCGGAACTCCGAGACTTAAGAACTTAAGGCAAAAATCCCTTAAGTCTTAAGGACTCAAGGCGAAAATTCCTTAAGCTATGAGCGTCTTTGAATATTGTTGTCGTAAGTTGGAATTGAGGTGCTCCGGTCAAAATGCAATTCCAAAGAATCCTGCAAAAAAAAAAGAAGAAGAAAAGAGAGAATTTATGCTTTCTCGGCAAAAAATAAATAAATGGAAGGATAACATCGCAGCTCGGAAAAGGTAACAAATTACCTGGTACGACAACCTCTTCTGTGAATTTGTCAAAAGGCGTGCAAAAAAAGAGTGCACCAAATTTGACTGTGGAAAAAAAATTCATCTCTTTCATCTCTTAGACAATCTGTCGAACGCATGGAAGGCAGAATAGTATGAACAAAATTTGAAAAATATGGGGGCAGATAATTTACCGTAATCAAGCAAAATTCCAGCAAAAGGAAGAAGAATGTGTAGCTGTGGTTCCTACTCCAATTCGCTGACGGCAACACCTATAAGCCCAAGAATCACTACTCAACTTCTTTGCAATTTTATGTTGTGTGAAGAAAGAACCAAATGAATGGGGTATTTATAGGCCTTCATTAAGTGTTCGAATTAATCTGAACACTTTGATGTATATCAGAATACTTGTCATGAAAGGAGATAATTTGATACTTTTTTTATGTTATGATATATATATGATGCTGCTATTGAAGACCCCGTCCGCAGTAGAAGTTTGCTAAGGTGCAGCGGATCTCGGCTTCGAGGAGTCCTAGTTATGTATTGTAAATATTCCTTTTAAGTCGCAATATTCAACGTCTCCTAATTTGGAAAGGATTCTGTATCTGGTATCTTGGCATGGGTTCCTGTTACCAAGCAAATTAAATAATGAAGAATTCAATTTTGAATAGGACTCGGAAACAAGCTGGAATCTTGGAGAGAGAAGATGTGACTTCTCTTGAAAGTATTATTGATTTCAATTGGGCCGATCAAGTTTAGGAAGAAAAGAAGCAAACATGGCCCATTTCGTTAATTGTTTTCTGCCTTAATTGCTAAGTGGATTAATCAATGGTTTAAGGGCCCAATAACTATTATGATCTCGTGAAAATCAATGCCAAGCTGATTTGAGGTCACAAATAATTCCTCAAAATATTGCTAAAGGATAAATACTAATTCAAGAACTCATGGACACGAGTATAAAATGTCTATAAATTCAAGTTTCAAAATGAAGACTCCTTGATACGAGTTAAAACTATCTAATAAATCCCAAATCTTGAGACTAATTCATTTCCAAGGCAAATCGTCCATGAACAAGTCTCAAGGGGGCATTTGTAGACGGATGAATTTTAATGGCTAAATTAAATCATGACATGTAAATAATTAAATATCAAATTATATCATTTATTTATATTTTAAGAATTTAATTAAATTAATTCCTAAATTAAATAAATAGATATTGATATTTAATATTTGGAGATAAAGATTTAAATATCAAATATATCATTTATTTATATTTTAGGGATTTACATGAATTAATTCCTAAATTAAATAAATAAATGTTGATATTTAAATATGTGGATAATCTCGACCAATCAGGAGTCGACACGTGTCAAATCTGTGCAGAAATCAAGGATTTGATAAAGATAAGTCCAAAATATTGAGGAGCCAAACAAATCGCGCCACCTCAGCCCTAAATCTCCGAATTTCTCTCTCCTTACACCTATAAATAGAGGCCATATGGAGAATGAAAATCACACCAGAAGTCATTTGAAGTGTTCAAGAATTTGAGAACTTCCATAAGTGAAATTCTCTAAAATATTCAAGGCGTTCTTGTGACATTCAAATGCGTTCTTCATCAAAGTCATCACGAAGACAGCGTTTGATCCACAAAAAAGGCAGTTCAAAGCGTTCTTCGTCAAGTTCAACCCAAAATCAACGTTTGATCCGGAAACAAGGCGTCGGCTCTCCGAATTAACGTTTTCAAAGACCAAATACCAAGTCAAAGAAGATCGATGATACAATCTTCCCCGAAAACTTGGAAGACCATTTAAAGATCGTTCCTGGAGTGATTAATCAGAGGAGAAATAGAGATTGGATCCAAAAATACAAATTTGATCCGAAATCAATTTATTTGTACACTGTTTTGTGTTTTATTAAATTAAATACAAAAATTCGTGTTACAGAGAGGTCCCCTCAACTCGGCTTGCCAGAATTCTGCAGATTCGAGTTTCCAGTTTGTTTGCTAAGTTTAGCAATTAAATTCAGTTTATTATACTTGTTGTTTTCTGCTCGTTTCTTTTCTTTGTACTTCAGATTGCTTGTAATCCAGAAGCACTATAATTGTTTACAACATTTTTCAAATGTATCAAAATGATATATACTTTTCTTAATCCCTTAACAAAAGAACATTGACATCTGGTACTATCATCCGTTAAAACACACTCATCAATACACACTTTTCTCATATATTCGGATCGTTATATACACTGTTTACGCATATTTGGATCAAACACGTAATGTTTATCAGAAAAGAGAAGAAATGACAAGAAGATATATATCAAGACATAAATAAAGACAGACAATTAAGTTAATTCTTGAAAAATATAATTTATTGCAGAATAAGCATAATTATTTGTAAAAGGTTGAATGACAGCGGCGACGGAAAGTTTTTTCTCGTCGGAGGCGGAGAAATTTCCGCTTCTAACTTTGTAGGAGGTGAAGATATCTTTATTGGCAGTGAAGCTTATACATATTTGAGCTTTCTTGGAGAATCGTGGTGGGCCTAACTCACCCTCGATATTTGGGGGCATGCCCTCACATAACGTGGTAACATTCTAACGAAAATCTAGGTTTGACTCTAATACCATATTAGAAATGGATATTGGGTTCACAAAATCGACTTGTAAGGAGATGGCTACCCTCAACATCATGTGGGTCAATTTTAACAAAATCAAATGTGTTCAATCCAATTGTGTGTAAAAAATATATAAAAAAAAATATTCATCTGCAATAAATTTGATTTATAAACATAATTAATAAAAGATTATGTGGTACACTTACAGTAACTCATTGTAGCACTATATATACAATGTGAGATTTTATCATTACATTTTACATTATATTGTTGTTGATATACATCATGTGTATTGAATACTACACTAATATCTTATATGATATTATAAAGTATACATATGACATAACATGATTAGTGAAGTGATATAATAGGAGAATGTAATAAAGAGACGTGCATAACTGAGTTATATATATAGGATTTGGTTCAAATATGTACTAGTCTTTGTGTGAGACTAGGAACGGTGCTTATTTACTATAATTTTATAGCTTACTTTATTATATTTTAGTGCTAATTTTTTATTAAAAAAATTATAGATTATCTTGTTCTATTTTAGAGCTAGTACTAATAGCACTAAAATACAAAAATGTAAGCTATAAAATCATAATAAATAAGCACCGTTCCCAATTCTCACACGAAGCACAGTCCTCATTATAACTCACCCCTAATATATATACACACACTATAATGACATAAAATCCGAGATGATCCATTGTCTTAATTAGGGATTCAAATTAACATATTGACATGAGACTAATTTTAGATTAATTTTTTTACTTTTGAGTAAATATAATCGCATGTATATATTATTTTTTGAGTAAATTGTGGCCTATACCTCGAAAATGAGAGAAAGTTTACAAGTTGGATATTAGGTCAGAATCTTCTCATTTTGAACTTTCAACAAAAATAATATATTCTAATATACTTAGCTTCAAATTTGAACAAAGCCATGGGTCTTCTATTTCTATACCAAAAAGTCTCTCTTTGAGCAAGTCCAAGAAAATAAATTAATTAAAAATCAAGAAAGTAACCAACTTTAAAAATAAAAGTATGAATGTGGAAGAGGAAGTCAAGATCCTGATGATCCCGAATTATATATCTTCACTTTGGTGTTTTAAATAATTTTACATAATTACTATCTGACCCTAAAATTAAAGACAAAAACTTGTATGAGACCGTCTAACGGGTCTCTTACGTTAGACGGATCTCCCTGACCCGACCCGGCCCCGACCCGACCCGACACATATATTAAAAAAAAAATCAGATTCTCTCGCCTTCAACCCACGGATTCACCCCTCTCCCCCGATTCTCTGCTCGCCGCATCTCCCTCTCTCCCGCGATTCTCTCCTCCTCACCAACCGCCGGTGATTGTCCCCTCGTAACCGCACTCCTACATATTAGTCACAACCGCACCGTTCACAACCGTCACCATCCTCGCTCTTCCGTACCATTCCAGGCAACTATTGGCGAAATTTTTGCGAGCACCATCACCGTCAGCAAATTTTCGACCACCTGTGTTCCAGTCACAACCTAAATCGGTTCTACGAGTTCAACATCTCTGGCGCCGACTTCGAGTCCATTCTGTAAGTTTATTTAGGGTTTTTGTACTTTTAGGGATTGGATTTTTTTCCTTGAATTAGAAGTTGGTTAAAGTTTAAATAATGGGTAGAGATATGTTGTGAGTTCAGACTTGTAATTTACGGATTTGATTTTATTAATTTGTAATACATTATTTTAGTCGTTCAGATTAGGCGTTTTAGGGATTTGATGCAAATTTACTATTTCTTGAATAAATCGGGATTTGTGATACTGCTTGTTCTAGAAATTTATCAATGGTTGCTTTCTTGAAGGATTGAAGAAGATTTTGAGTTTTTTCTCTGTTTCTCTTTGTTGTGTGCCATTGCTACTACTATATGTAAATCTTTAAGTGTTTCTCTTTGTGTTGATTTTGTATTGTAGCCATTGAAATTCTGGACATGCTTTGTTTTAATTTGTTACAGTGATGTGGTTGTTCTGCCTTTGTGTTATCTGTTTTGGGTTGTTCGTTATTCTTATATAAGAAGAAATTGGGGATATTCCAACTTTAATAATTAGGTGCAGTCTTTTCAGATTGCATTTAGGTGGAGAAATAAGATAGATTTTAGAGTAAATGAGTCATGTGCCCTGTTTTGGTGTTGGCACTGTTGTTCGAGATTTATGGTCATTTGATTGTTGTTGATGCTTGTCTGCTTACATACTGGTACAGTTCGTGGTGTTGAGCTTTCTTGATGTGTTGTGTGGAATTATTTGTGTTGTGAAGAGAACTTTGACGACTTAATGTTGTTTTATTCTAAATTTCTATAATTCAGTGATTGTTGTTTAAGCCTTAACCAACTTTGATTTCGATAGTGCTATTATTGACTCTGGTATGATAGTGTTATTATTGACTCTTATATGATGCTTTTATTCTATGCTTTGTAGTTGGATTTTTTGGTGATGGAACGAATTAAGAAGAGGTTGCAGCGACCTAGTAAGTCTGTACCTCAGGAGAAGAAAGATGATGCTACGAGGAATGAATTTTGGTATTTTAGATTATGATGTTGTATATTTTGTGTTACAAACTATTTTATGTTAGTAGTGTTAATTGTTCTTAATCATGTCATTTTTATTGCAGTGAGAATACAGAAACAAATGTTGACGTTCCAAGGACATCTAAGAGGTCTAAACAATCTGTTAAGGAAGCCAAGGACAAAGATGTTGTAGTCAGATAGTATATATATGCAATCAACATTTTTTGGTGATTTGATACTTGACAGGTTCTTAGTGATAGTTTTATGTTAGTTAGACATACTTACATCAGTTTGTGATACTTATTCTTATTTAGTGATACTATATTTTTATTTAGTGATACTTTATATTTATTTAGTGATACTTTTACATTCTTTAGTGATACTGTATTTTTAAAATATTGATACTTGACAGGTTTTTAGTGATACTTTTATGTTAGTTAGAGATACTTACATCAGTTTGTGATATTTATTCTTATTTAGTGATACTTTATGTTTATTTAGTGATACTTTTACATTCTTTAGTGATACTGCATTTTTGAAATATTGATACTTGACAGGTTCTTAGTGATACTTTTAAGTTAGTTAGAGATACTTACATCAGTTTTAATTTATTTTTCATATTGCAGTGAATATGATGATGAGGAATGTGATGAGAGTGATGATAACAATGCTGAAGATTCTTCCTTTATTTTTCATATTGCAGTGAATATTGATGAATAAAGTGTCACTATGGATGTTGTACAGTAACACTGTTTACTGCATGAATAATTTAATACAAATAATTTTGTTAAAATAATTTATCAAGAAATAATATAACATGTTTTATATTTTAACAATAATATAATAAGAAAATCACAAGTTATATGATGAAGAAAATCACAGTATCAATAGTGATGAGTAAAGTATCACTAATCATCCGTGAAGTAACACTATTTGATAATCACAGTTTCAATAATATAATTTGGGATACATTTATCAAAACTATCTGAATGCATTCTCAAAACAATCTGGGATTAGGGGTTTTGGACCCAAAATCACAAGTTATATGATGAAGAAAATCACAGTATCAATACTGATGAATAAAGTATCACTAAGCATCCGTGAAGTAACACTATTTCATAATCAAAGTTTCAATAATATAATCTGGGATACATTTCTCAAAACAATCTGAATACATTCTCAAAACAATCTGGGATTACGGCTTTTGGACCCAAAATCACAAGTTATATGATGAAGAAAATCACAGTATCAATACTGATGAATAAAGTATCACTAAGCATCCGTGAAGTAACACTAATTGATAATTACAGTTTCAATAATATAATCTGGGATACATTTCTCAAAACAATCTGAATGCATTCTCAAAATAATATGGGATTAGGGGTTTTGGACCCAAACTCCTTTGAAATTGAAGTGCCACTTGTATTCTTCTTCTTTTTTTTGAAGGTGCCCTTTGATTCTTTTTCTCCTACCCTTTGTGGTTGAACGTCCAGGATCCAATATTGGATCCAATATTAAATACCATAGAAGTATCACGATTGTTCAAAAGTCAATATATGCGTGTGATACACACTTTTCTTGATTTATGCAGTAAAAAATAACAACATATCAGTAACAAATAAATTAGTGTCAATAAGTAGTAGTGTTGTATCAAAAAAACACAGTTGATGTATCATTATTATCGAGTGAATCATAATTATTTTTTAAGTGAAACAGTTGCAAAATATCAATAATACCTAGCGAAGGATTACTATCATGAGAGCAAGTATCACTAAATACCATAGAAGTATCACTACTGTATATAATTATTTAGGCAGAATCATAATTACATTTTAAGAGAAGGATTACTATCACATATAAGGTATCACTAAATATCATAGAAGTATCACTAATTTACGAAATACATTTTTGCAGTTGATTTGTTACAAAATCAAAGAACAGAACTAAAGTACTACTTACTCTCAATTTGCAACATAACAGATCCATTCTCGTTGATAGATGTTGTTTCTAGATCTTCAATATTGTCTTCATTATCAAGTATAACAATATCTAAAATTTACAAAATTTAAATTACTTTTAGGATTGCAATAACACTAATAGATTACTAAACTAAAACTTCAATGAATCAGTTCACACTAGCATATTATCAAACATTTTGAATGCAAAATTTGATATATCTAATAATTGATGAAAAATTGAATCAAAATTACAAATTTTATAAAATAAGAACACATACCTATCGTTTCTTTGCCGGAATTGGCGGAAATTCCTCCGGAAGGAACCGTAGTTAGTTTTCCCAAATCATCCATTTAATAGTTGAACAAATCGCGAGCCATGAGAGATGTGTGCGGTGCTGCCGCCGCGAGTTGGAGGGAGAAAATCTAGGCACCGCCACGAGCTCGACGGGGAAAAGCTATTGGCACGGCGATCTGGACGGAGAAAAAGCAACCGGCGCGGCGTGCTAGGGTAGAAAACGTAGGCGAGCTGGGGTGAGAATTGAAAGAGAAAAATTAGATTTTTTTTTTATATATATGTCGGGTCGGGTCGGGTCTGGGTCGGGTCAGGGGAGATCCGTCTAACGTAAACGACCCGTTAGACCGTCCTACAGGAGTGTGCCTCAAAATTAAAATGTTATTTTATATATATAAATCAAATTAAAGAAATATATATATATATAGAAAAGAAAGTGAGTGGTATTTCAAGAAGAAAATAGTTTTCTTGATAACATGTGTTTGAATTCTTATCAATTATAGTACCCTACGTATCGCATCTACCGAAATAGTGCTATAACAATGCATATTGTCTCGTGTTCGACTAGAAAAATATCTACTAGTATGTATTTAAAAATGGAGACAATATGTATTGTTAGGGTATTATATATATATATATATATATATATATATATATATATGAAAAGAAAGTGAGTGGTATTTCAAGAAGAAAATAATTTTCTTGGTAACATGTGTTCGAATTCTTATCAATATTAGTACCCTATATCGCATCTATCGAAATAGTACCCTAACAATACATGTTATTTCAACAGATGTTTGACTAGAAAAATACATACTACTTCAAGTACTATGTATTTTAGAAAACGGAAACAATACATGAGACAATATGTATTATTAGGGTACTATTTCAACAGATACGATACGCAGAGTACCAAAATTGATAAAAGTTCAATTATGTGATACAAAAAACACCATTTTCTTGTATTTCAAGTATTAACCTACAAAATTTTACTAAACTTTTAATGTATGAAACCGTAATGGCTGAGGATAATATGAAAATTATAATATCAAGTCACAATAAAAAGAAAAATCTTACCCGCCAATACTTTATACGATATTTATTACATATTTATGTGTGTATATATTGTAATATATATATATATAAACAGAACACGTACGTTGGCATAATTTCCAAAAATACTTATCTTATGACTTATGAGCACTCCCAAAGTAAATAAATACTCTGTATGTATCTTAAGCCATCTAAATATATACAAATTATATATATATATAGGAGTTGGTTCAAACAAAAACTTATTTTGGTGTGAAAATTGCGGACTGTGCTTCTTTAGTGTATTTTTAGTGCTTTTCTTTATGTATTTTGATGCTAATTTTTTTCAATTTTTTTAATGATTTTCTTATTGTGTTTTGGTGCTAGATGTTTTTAGCACCAAAATACAGTAAGAAAAGCACTAAAAGTACACTAAACAAGCACAGTCCGCATGTTTTCACACCAAGATAAGTTTTTATTATAACCAACCCCTATATATATATATATATACATATATATAGAGAGAGAGAGAGAGATGGGATCATGTGAGAACTACACCCCCATGTGAGAATTGAGAACCAATATCAGCCATAGATTGCTCTGATTTGGACGGTCAAGATCTGCCCCAATATTGATAAAAACGCGGTGGCATATTTGTAATATTAGAGAGTTTTTAATGAACCAAGGGTATTTTTGTAATTTAAGAATTCTGAATCTCCTTCCATCTGTAATTCGTCTTCTTTCTCAACATCTTCCCATTTTTCTTCCTCGCAGTTACGCACCAGACCGAGCCGTAGGTATTTCTGCTGGGTTTTGAGGATTATTCATCTCTGTGTGTGTGTGTGTGTGTGTGTGTGTGTGTGTGTGTTATATACTATATATATACTCATCTGCCTATATCTCTGTTCTTGTTAGTGTTTTATTTTCATGAATCGTAGTTAGGAGTAGCCTAATTTCTTAAGCTCACCGAAAATTTCTACGCTTTCAACCTTTCACGGTTTTTATAGGTGAAGAAATGATGAATTTGGTAAGCTTTTTTTTCTTTTTTAATTTAATATTTCAGTTGATTTTTGGTTAGATAGAATTATTTTCATGATTATTAGGTTTAGCTTTGAATTTTGGGGTTTCATTTGTAGAAACTGGAGAAGTCTTATGCTTAACCGTTTTAAGCGTTGTTAATCTGATAATTGGTGCGAATTTTCTTGTATTATTTGTTATGTGTTTATCCTCGCTGATATTGTTAGTTCATTTGTGGAAATTAGAGGAAAAATTATTAACTGTTTTAGTTGGAGAGATGTGATGATAATAAGTAATTTTTCATGATTTTTTTTTTGTTTTCCCTCCTTTTGGATCTAGATTGGGATATTCTTTGATACTTGTTTACTAGAGGAGATTGTGTAATGGGTTTTTACATATGTTGAGGACCATTTTGTTTGGTGAGTTTTGTGGTTTTTGATTATTAGAATATCGGTGCATCTACTGACTTAAATGTTATCATAGATGTAGGAGTATTATCACTGTATATATTTTTGGTGTTACATTTGTTAATTTTTTATGGATAGATTCATTTTAGCACTACTGTGATCTATTTTAGCACTGTTGTAACATATTTTATCACTTCTATGAACTATTTTAGCACTGCCATGTACTTTAGCATTACTGTGATTTATTTTAGCACTCTTGTGATCTATTTTAGCACTACTGTGAGCTATTTTAGCACTTAGGTTGACAAAGCTGACTAAGCTATTATTTTGAATTTTTTACTATCAGTATTTTATCACTACTGTGAATTATTTTAGCACTGTTGTAACCTAGTTTAGCATCACTGTGAACTGTTTTAGCACTGCTGGACTTGAACAGAAATCAAATTGATTGAAGAGGAAATTGTGCAAGAGAAGAAGCACGCATTGATTAAGGATTTGACCGCTGTTGGTGGAGTTGAATCTCGACATGGCTACAAGAAGAAAGTTGATACATTGATGGAGAGAGCATTGCACAATAGAGGAAAAATGATAGGAACATTCGATAAAAGTGAGCAAAAATGGTGTATATTTAAATTAGTTCCATTTATTTTTCCACTTGCGTTTTCTCGTGTATGGCATTAAATAGCAAACATAAAAAAATTAAATTTTCCTATCCAAATCCTTGAAAATAAATTTAAACTGCAACTTTATTACTCTTAATACTGTTACTTTTTATTTTATTTTCATTGATTGTTGTTGATATTTTATTTTGTTTAGCTATTGAAAATTCGAGTTTAGTAATGAAATCGACATGACCTACAGAATTTGGAACATATTAATTAAGTTGGATGTCATCTAACTATAATCCACTCAATGAAAATCCTTTGATAGTTGATGATTGAGCTAATTTAATTAAGTCAAGAGACTATTAAAGGTAGAGAGAGAGGGAGATAATAATTAAATTCGTGAATTATTTTGCATGATGAATGCAGCATTTGCAATAACAAATGAGTATTATAAAAAAACATTTTGTTAACATGTACTTTAGCACTACTGTGATCTATTTTAGCACTGTTGTAACCTATTTTAACACTACTATGAACTGTTTTAGCACTGTCATATATTTTAGCACTACTATGATCTATTTTAGCACCGTTGTAATCTATTTTAGCACTATTGTGAACTATTTTAGCACTTAGTTTATACATTGTCTGCGGTTAATGTATATACTTTGTCTATATATATAAGCTATAAAATATTGAATGTGTATATATATATATATATTAAAATTTTGCATCTTTGTGTGATATATATGTGTGTATATATGCATATTTATGTATAAGTGCATTTCATTATTTTTTTTTTCATTTAAATAGCATATGCATGCATTCATATTTGCATTAACATATATGTGCATGTAGATGCACAATACATATAGAAAATTATAAGCACAGAAACGCATTAATATTGAAAACAAAGGAGAGAAAACAATGCATACAATTGGAATATTGCAAGCTAATTGAAAATCATAAAGATATTATGCAAGAAGCTAGAGAGAGAGGGAGATAATAATTAAATTCATGAATTATTTTGCATGATGAATGTAGCATTTGCAATAACAAATGAGTATTACAAAAAAAATTTGTTAACATGTACTTTAGCACTACTGTGATCTATTTTAGCACTGTTGTAACCTATTTTAGCACTACTGTGAGCTGTTTTAGCACTGCCATGTACTTTAGCACTACTATGATCTATTTTAGCACTGTTGTAATCTATTTTAGCACTACTGTGAACTATTTTAGCACTTAGTTTATACATTATCTACGGTTAAAGCTATGTTACTATAAATCCACCAATTACAATTAATCGTTTTCAAGAATATATATTCTAAGCTAGGTTTAAAATAAAATTAAAAAACAAGATAGCTAAAAGTAAAAGTGTTATTGTAGCAAACCAATAAATTAAATTATAGGTCAAGCACTAGGACTATCGTGCTCCACCACCAAGCAAAGCACTATAAGTCTATATCCTGCATTGCAGCACATGAAGGCGTGGCGCACAAAAATGTTGTGTTTTTTTTCTCCTTTTCTTTTTGTTATTTGACGAAAGCTTATAAATTTATTTGAAACACGAAATGATTTATTAATATTGTTAAATCGAACGTATACACTTGAATCAATCGGCTTTAAAAATGGTATAATATAATGGAGAAAAACTCCCATGGACAGTCGAAAAGGGGCTCGTTCATTTGGCATGCGAACTGAACGCCGACTTTGGACATATGCCTATAATTGTAACTCTAACTCTGCACGGAAAAGAAGAATTAATATTAAGATTGACTTTTCTTCAATATATGTTCCATTTTCATCACCTTTTTCTTTTTCAATTATTAAATTTTGTAGGCAGCCTTTTAATCAGTTTTAGTGCTTATATATCTAGGAATTGTATTATCTAATTTCGGATATTGTAACTGTGTCGTCTGTCTTTTCAAGTTATGATTTTAGCCATTTCTACCACACATTTGCTATGTAACATGTTTGGACAACTGCCTATTAAATATATTTGTGCATATATATTAGATGATAAGTGAGGGTGTTTGAGCTGACTAAAAATGTTGTATGCTAATAAATATATTTGTGCATATATGTTTGGACAGTTGCCTATTAAATATATTTGTGCAAATAAGTTTTTGATTGTTGTGTTTCTCTGAAATGGGTTTAATTAGCATGGGTACTCATAGTTAAAAGATTTATTAAAAAGGCATGCATGTATTTTGAAATATATTTTAAAGATCCATCAAGAAGTTACCAAAAGATGGGACAATGTATATATCATTATCTAACCCAAAACCAAAAGTGGGATCGATGCATGCTGCTTTTCAGGAGGAACAACTTTTGATCGAAACCTTTATTTTATTTTTAAATCAGAATTAATCCAAGATGATAGAATCAATGAAAAAATTATATATACCTTAATCTGGTCTCCAATGTGTACGATGAGGGCATTAGGAATATAGCTAAAACTCTAAATTAAAAAATATACGCGTGAATCACATATACAATGCTAAACTCTAAACTAATGTGTTAAAACGGAAGATCATGAAGCATAAAAAGATGCCGATGATATTTTTTTATTGTAATTCTAAACAATTGTCATGCTAAACAAGGATCATGTTAATGCTAAAATAAGTCATAACAGTGCTAAAATAAGTCATAACAGTACTAAAAAAGACCATAACAGTGCTAAAATAAGTCATGACAATGTTAGTGCTAAAATAAGTCATGACAATGTTAGTACTAAAATAAGTCATGACAGTGCTAAAAAAGGTCATGACAACGCTAAAATAGGAATCCAAATATAATTAATTTGTTTGATGACAGTGTTAAAATTAAGGCCATGGTAGTGCTAAAAAAGCGCTAAACAAGGATCATGTTAGTGCTAAAATAAGTCATAACAGTGCTAAAATAAGTTATGACAATATTCTTACAGTCATTCTCGGCCCACTCAATGTATTTTCAGCCTAATAATGAAGCTTCAAAATTTATTCCTTCAATTCATTTATAATTGTAGCCAAATTTCCTTCAGAAATCAATCCAAAACAACTAAACTCCAAAACATAAAGAAATCAAAGCATAAACTCGGGTTAACGCACACTTATTTGATCAAACAGAATACAAAAGAAAGATCAAAACAAGTGCAAAAACCCAATTTATCTCTATCTGAATTTATCAAAATAAGTTTAAATATTTTCATTTTTCATCTATTTATCTTGAAGACAAGAACATTTGGTTGTGCTTTCAACTGATGACTTCTTTTCACCCACTCTGCAGGAACTATTCACAGAGGCCCTTCACAATGGAAATATGAAAAGGTTTTTCAATTTGATCCCTCATTTTCAAACACAATCGGAGCTTGCTTATTGTGGTTTAAGCGACCCTTGCAATGGTCTTGAATGCACTTGCTATTGATCCATGTAGAGAATGGCCGCTTGAAATCCTCCAGCTTGTGCTCTTTTGATTTTTTGTCAAAGCTACATCCTCCTCGGACTATTAACACGAATGGAGACTTGGTGTCAATCACTACTGGAATAATTTCATTACTCAATGATGAGCATGCATTCAAAGGTTCTGCAGGAGTTGACGGCGAAATTGTACTTCGCAAAAAGAAAGCTGATTTCGGAGTTTCTTGTCATGCTAAACAATGGTCATGTTAGTGCTAAAATAAATCATGATAATGCTAAAATAAGTCATGACAGTGCTAAAATAGAGAATGACAATGCTAAAATCCTAAATTAAAAATACACGCGTGAATCACATATACATTGAAATTTCTGATTTTACCCTTACTAAGATTCAGGGGCAGCGAAGTTAGAAGTTATTATAATTATGCCACCGCGTTTTTTTTTAATTTTGGAACAGATCTTGGCCATCCAAATAGGCAAAATTGTGGCTGAGATTGGTTCTCGGTTCTCACATGGGGTATGGTTCCTTCTGGAACCCAACCCTATATATATATATATATATATATATATATATATATATATATATAGGGATAAGGGTCACGCAAGCCCCTGTACTTTTTGGCGGGGACCTCCTAGGCCCCTTTACTTTTTTTTGGCTCAATTGAGCCCTTAAACTTTTTTTTTTTGCTCTATTAGGTCCTTCCGTCAGACCCCTCTTGACGGGCCGTTAACTCTAGATGAAACGACGTCGTTTCATCAATTTCCAAATAAAGGGATAAGGGTCACGTAGGCCCCTGAACTTTTTTTTTTAGCTCAATTAAGCCCCTGAACTTTTTTTTTTTGTCTATTGGGCCCCTTTGTCAAGCCCCTCTTTACTTTAAAAATCGATTTCCCTATTCGGCAAGAACCAAATGGATTTGCACAAGATGATGCATGAAGTTTCCAAGGTTTTCTATTTTCTTCAATTGTTGTATGATTTATGGTGCGTTGATCAGATCTGACGGCTTATATTTGTTGCAGTATGCTCTGTATTCCGTGTATCTTGGATTGGTGGTCTGTTTTTCTTCCAACGCAGGTTGGGTTTTTGATCTGAGATTGTCGTTCCATTTCTTGATTTTAGAAATAGAAATTTTAAGTAAAAATATCTTAATCTAAATGGGGTGGGTTTAATTAGTATCGGGTCAGGAAATGTTAAAATTGGGGCGAGTGAATTTTTAAATTGAACTTAGAATTTTTTTTATTCGAATAACACATAAAACGACGTCATTTTAATACGAATTTGACGGAGGGGCCCAATAGACCAAAAAAAAAGTTCAGGGGCTCAATTGAGCAAAAAAAAAAAGTTCAGGGGCCTACGTGACCCTTATCCCTTTTTTTTATTTGAAAAATTGATGAAACAACGTCGTTTCATCTAGAGTTAACGGCCCCGTCAAGAGGGGCCTAATAGAGCCGAAAAAAAAGTTTAAGGGCCCAATTGAGCTAAAAAAAAGTACAGGGGCCTAGGAGGTTCCCGCCAAAAAGTACAGGGGTCTGCGTGACCCTTATCCCTATATATATATATATATATATATATATATATATATATATATATATATATATATATATATATATATATATATATATACTGAAACCAAATTCCCTAATTTTCCCTATATTTAACTCGAATATATTTTTTTATAAAATAAAGAATATCATGTATGTGACTGTGAGTGTGAGCTGCCCAATGCTTTTTTTTATTTTTTTTATTTAGGCACGATAACTCGTAAACTATATAGAATAAATAAATCGGATTAAAAAAAAAAATCAATGCCACGAGGTTGTGCAATTTGCTACACATATCATTTTGCAATGTAGAATGATTGTCAAATGTACTGTTCTTATCCAATTGTACAAGCCACATGAAAAGCTTGAAAATTGGTCACATCCATTCAAGATTTTATCTAACTTTTGTTTATTAAGGTCCATTGTAATAAATTGAAATTTTTATGCAGCTGAGGACTATAAATAAAGGGGGCAAGTAACGCAAAATAACATGTCCCTCGCTAATTCAAAGTACGATATTTGCGTACGAAATCGTCTATTGCACATTTGGTATTGTATTTACAGTACACTTGATTTTTTAATTGTTTTTTCAATTTATTGTGCTTTGATTTAATTTTACACTTGTTATTTATGGTTCATCCTATTCAATTAGGGTTGAATATAATTTATTTTTTCAAATAATTAATTAACAACTAAAAATTAAAAATTAAATACAAAAAAAATTATAATACATTCTAATTGGGTAAAATGAATCATAAATAATAAGTGTAAAATGAAATTAAAGCATAACAAATTGAAATCGAAGAAAAAAAATGAAAAAAATCGAGTGTGTAATAAGAAATGTAACAACAAATGTGCAAGAGAAGATTTCAGCCGACATATTTGCTCCCTAAAAAAAATAAAAAATAAAAAGATATTTGCTTTTTTAGTTGTAGAAAAATATATTTTTTTCAATGAAATTGACAATACAATATAAATATTTTGGTTTCAAAATTTGGCTAGTTATCTTGATTACGAAACTACATTGCATTACGCGTCAATTTGAAATCAACGCTTTCAAACGCAATATGACCGCCGCATTGCTACTTTTTCACGCCCTATACTTTACTCCATCACTTCGAATTAAAATTGCACATTTATGCTCGTCGGAGATAACTCGGTGGCGAAATGATATAATTTAAGTTTGACGGTTTCGAGTTCAAATTACATCAATAAGATTAGATGTGAGTTTATTAGGTTTAATTTTTCTGTGTAATTTATCTCTTTTGTATGGTTTGTAGACTACTGCATATGAACAAAGTTTATCCTAAATGAAATTATCTATCTCACTCGGTGTTTCATTTTGATTTTTATTACATTTTCATCCATTTTTTTTCTTCAATTTCAATTTATTTTGGTTTAGTTTAGTTTTATTATTATTGTTTATGGTTCATCTCACTCAATTAGGGTTTATATTTATTTTTTTAACAATTTTTTTTAGTTAATATAATTGATTAATGGGTTGATTTTTTTCAAAATTAGGGTATATAGTTTTTTAAAATTTAATTTTTTAGCACTAAATATTAATTATGATTGGTTATACTATAATAAATTTATTTTTATATTAAACATTTTTTAAATATTAAATTTGATAATGGGACATATAATGTGGACTAGCGAATTTTATCTCACTTTATCCAGTGTGGTCCCTTAGATAGTGTCTATCAGTCGTTACTTCATAAATAATAATAATAATAATAATAATAATAATAATAATAATAATAATAATAATAATAATAATAATAATAATAATAATAATAATAATAATAATACTCGAGATTCGCATTTTATGAGCTCTCAAAAATATATTATAAGACGCTTTATTCATAATATTTGTTCAATAAATCAATTAAACTCTTTAAATATTTATTGATGAATCCTGAATCTGAACATATATTTGATCTGAGATTGTACATATTTGTTTTTATGGTGAATTATACTTAATACCCCAACTTTTGCTCTTTTTCACAATAACATCATAATCTATCTATACTTCATAGCAATATTATGACATTTAATATTTCATTTTCATCACAATTTCATTTATGTCAAATTTCTTGGAGATGGAATCCAGGCATAGTTTTCACAGAAGGTGATTATAATACAACTTTCTATACTGCATTATTGAAATTCTAGACAGCTTTCAATCGCCGAAAAATTTGATAGATGATAGAATTGTGATAAAAAGATAATGTTGGGGGTCCGATTGCTATTAAGTATTATATATTATAGTGTTATTGAGAAAAAAATGCAAATATTGAGATATTAAGTATAAATATTTATTCTTTTTTTTTACTTGTAACTATTTCGGGATAATTATTTTCAGATACATATTGGGATAGTGAAATTAATCTCGTTGGATGTATCAATTTATGGATTAATCTCGTTGGATGTATTGGTTTATGAAATTAATTAACCCTTTAATCAATTATATTGACTAAAAATAAGAAATTATAATTGGATGGAATGAACCCTAAATAATGATTATAAAATTAAACTAAACCAAAACAAATTGAATTTGAAGAAAAAATATGGATAGAAATTTAATGAAAATTAAAATGAGACATCAACTGTAGGATAGATAATTTAATTTGCTTCTTAAGTGATTTTTGATAAATTACAGACATAAATAGAAAATTCAATAATAACCGGATTGAAATAAAGTACAATGTTAAATAAGTTAAAACAAAAATTTACACATAATTTAAAAAGATGGGCGAACATTTTATTCTCCAAAAAAACAAAAGGCTAGGACAACATAATAAAATAAATGATTAATTGTCTTAAAAATCATGAATTAGTTGTAAATTTAACACGAACTTTAAAAGTAGTCAATTAAGACACCGACTTTTAATTTCGGTGTTATTCAACGTCCCAAAATTTGGATTTTTTGAAAAATGTATTGAAAAACACTATTTAAAAAAATGTTCTATCTTTTAATTATGTGGGTCCTTTTTTCCACCTAAACCTATTGAATTTATTTATGTATACGGTTGTATATAAGAAATAATAGCACACATGTCTAATTGAACATGCACAAGTTTTCAAAGTGTAAAAAAAAACAGCACTAGAAATTCGCTATTATATCTCATTTTCAAAACTTTAATTTATTTTATTTGTATTGTTCATCTATAATATGAGAGGTTTAAAATAACTTAAAAACAACAAAATTGATATATAAAAAAATTAAAATACATGAACTTATTAGTTATTTTTGTAACTTAACTTGAAATTTAAATTTTAACATTATTATTTTTTTTACAGAAATTAAAATGTGGGGATGTTAAATATAATAACACTACATAAATTAAAAGGTGATTTTTTTTACTCACACACCCGTGATCTTTGGTCTCCAAACAAACCTCACTCCACCACTAGGTCGTCTCCACCGGAACAATTAAAAGGTGATGTTTTAGTTTCCTACTTTTAAAATCCATGTTAAATTTACAACTTTAACCCAAACCTCATGATTTTTAAGGCAATTAACCATAAAATGAAATATCCTTTGCATCTATTTCAATATCTTATCGTTACTCAATCATAAATTTTATTTAAATATCGTACAAAATATACCATAATATACATAACACATTATGTTATATAGTAATGTGCATTAATATAATATATACATATATATGTATACATATATAGCATAGATCATTTTTTTTATTTTTGTAACTTTAAAATAACTTAAGAACAACAAAATTGATATATAAAAAAATTAAAATACATGAACTTTAATTTTTTATTTTTGTAACTTAACCTGAAATTTAAATTTTAACATTATTACTTTTTTATAGAAATTAAAATGTGGGAATGATAAATATAATAACACTACATAAATTAAAAAGTGATGTTTTAGTTTTCTACTTTTAAAGTTCACGTTAAATTTACAACTTTAATCCAAACCTCATGATTTTTAAGGCAATTAACCATAAAATAAATATCTTTTGCATCTATTTCAATATCTCATCATTTCTCAATCGTAAATTTTATTTAAACATCGTACAAAATATACTATTATGTTAGATTACATTAATAAAATATATACATATATAGCATAGATCATAATATGGGAATTAAAATTGGGACCATTCAAATTGAGAAATTGTGATAGCTAAGCATACCTTACGGCTTATAGACATTAAGGTTGAAAAATTAAGACACCCAAAATAATGACATTTTATCCAATCACAGCAATTCGCAATATCCACTTTGAAAAAGGTGCTTTCCTTCTGCTTCAAGTAGCCTTATTATTTAATATTTATCCCCTAAAAAGAAAAAAGGCAGCCTATTATTTAAATGTCTAAAAAGGAAAATAATATACCCTTTAAATTCTTTTGTTCACCGCCAAAACAAAATGAAGAAAGAAAAAGATTCCCATATATTTCAATTTTTTTAAAAAGAAAGAGGAAATCTAATCTCGAGAGAGGTCAAAATTGAATCGAAAATATCGATCAAGATTCATTAATTTCTTTAGTAACAAGTTCAAATTATAGAATATTATAGAATATGATTATAATAATAATTTTGATTTCATTGCCTTAAAAATTACAAATTCCACTTCATTTAGACATGTCGGACTTCGGTATGCCTCATCATTAATCCGACACAAGAAATTGAATCCTATAATATTTTTACAAAAAAACGGAAAGTTCATGATTCTTTTTAAGTTCAGATCATTTTTAGATAAAAGTTCAAAGTTCAAGACATTTTAAAAAACACATGTTAAAGCTCATGCCATATTTTAGTATATTTAAAATTCAGGATATTTAAAGAAAAATAGTAAAAGTCACGACATAAGTATATATATTTGACCTAAAATCATAAATAGGACACTTTTTCCTCAATTAGTCAACAATGCAATTTAATCAAGTGTTTCTAACAATTCAAATAATACTATTTTTACTAAAAAAAAAAAAAGGAAAATCCGGAAAGAGTTCTCACATTTTCTTACAAATTTGTGATACATATCTTCGAAATTTGTAATGTATTAAGGCAAAAATGTAATCTCGAGTCCTAGATTATCGCATTATGTTTTATTTAGACCATGTACCTTTTGTTTTCTAGTATTATTTAGCGTTCAATTTATATCATAATCAAAATACGAGGCCTAATACAACAAAATGTACAAATCGAGTTTCTTAAAAGTGCATTCTTTTTTTGGAAAAATTATGATATAGTATATATTTTGACACTTTTTCAAAAATAATTCACTTTTCCAAAATTAACAAAACACTACCCACTTTTTCAAATAAATTACAAATCTAACATATATTTAATCAATTTTACGGTCCGAAAATCATATCTAATTATATTGATTGTATTTTAATATTTATATTTCTTCAGCCACATAAGAAAAAAATCATCCAAATACATACAATCAAGTAGGTACGATTTTTTAGTTGTAAAATTTATTAAATATTAGATTTACAATTTTTTCTTTTGAAAAAGTGGGTATTATATTATTAATTTTTAAAAAATG
The DNA here is from genome assembly GCA_026008535.1 of Perilla frutescens. Taxonomy (NCBI): domain Eukaryota; kingdom Viridiplantae; phylum Streptophyta; class Magnoliopsida; order Lamiales; family Lamiaceae; genus Perilla; species Perilla frutescens. The sequence goes on along the minus strand of BRKX01000007.1, from coordinate 2,359,798 downwards.
AGTTATTTTCAAAAAATGCCGAAAATGTGGATATTAAAATATAATTTACCCCTTTTTTTTTAATTCTAAAAACAGTTGCACAATTTTTCTTTTCATCAAAGCATCACACAAATTCATCTCGAGCTAATCATATATTCCCACTGTTTCGAAATATTTGTTGTTTTAGGATTTTAATTTATAATTAATAATTAATTTTTTTGGATAATATACTCCTTCCTTTTATATCACATAAAATCTTATTCACTTATATTTTTTTCTAAAAAAAATGAAAAACCTCTCTCCATATATTTGTAAGGTTTTAGATAAGATTATAATTGAGAGAAATCGTTTGAAATATCTAAAATAACAAATATTCCTACACAAAAATAAAATTTATAAAACAACATATATTTTCAAATAGGGAGAATACTATTTTTCTTTTTTACACGGTAAAGTTATTATGTAGAAATAAAATACATCAAAAATTCAAATAGTAACCTCATATATGTTTATCTAATAAAAAAATTCCAATATGTTAAATTATATTTTATGTTATTTCATGGATATATAATGTGGGTAGATAATGCGTATATACAGTGTGTACAAACTTTAATGATGGACCAGAATTTTCACCAAAATAAAATTTGACCTTTCAAGCAAACAGAAAGCATTAAAGACTTCCATTTGGCTCATGTCACACCTACATATAGATATAGGAAAAATAAAGTTACAAATAAATTGAATTTTCACATATATATATTTTTTAGCATTGAACACAAGGCTGTGTGGGTCCCAGTTGGAGACATAAATTTCTTGCTTTGCTTTTTATATATCTCTCTTCCTCCAAACTTTCTTGAATTCACTCTAAAATTCTTTGCTCTTTCTCCCCCTTTTTCTCTCACTGGAGTTGTTGAATGTCCAAGATTTCCAAATCTTTGTTTCTTGAAGAGAGAGAGATCATCTGGGCTCTGAAGATTGGCTACGCAGATCATATTTTTCGGAGGGTTTCCAAGGTCACGATTTCTTCTTCATTGGATTTGAAATGTTCCAACACTTTCTAGAATCATCTCCTTGTTTTCTAGTCTTCTGCTATTTTTTTTATTGGATTTCGAGAAGTTAGAATCAGCTGGAGTTGGAAAGCTGTGATCTTGTGTAGTATTGTATGAACTTATACTGTTAATCAATCTTGGAAATAGGATATTATGATTTAGTAGATATTATGTTGACTTAATAGTCAATAGATCAACCCTCTGTGAATTCTTGAAGGTTTTGGTTGTTGATTGTTGATTTCTGCTGGGCATTTGGGATTTTGACTTGTTCTACAGTATTACAAGATTCAGCGTGATTTAGCCCATCCTTTAAAATTTGTAGGCTGTTTAGTTCTTGGTGAATTGTTTGGTGAATTCAAATGATCTTTGCCTTCCTATGAAATCTCAGATTAGAACTCTGCTCTTCACGTCCTAATTTATTGCTTTGTACTGCAATCAGGTCTAAATAATGAATAATCGGTCTTCTTACATACAGCATTAGTTATGCACAGGTGATTGTTGGATTAGAAATTTCGTTTTCTGTTGGGTTTTCGTCCGTCTCTAATTCAAATGACCGAGCAATTCAACTGAAGAATTATGTTGTTTCATATGAGAGGCTGTATATCATTATCAGTAATTTATCTGCTTAATTTCTGAAGGGTACAGTGAAGGATATTTTTTTATTTGTATGTGTGTGTGTGTTGTAAATATAGCCCTCTTATTTACTGTCAGTTAGGCATATCAAGTTTTATACGATATGTGTATTAGGGCAGTTTATGCCTATATAAGATCAGTAATCTGAATATTCGTCTATAACATTTGAGATCATGATTTGAAAGCAAAGCTCTACATTCTTGCCAGTTAAATTATGTATATATTGGTGGCAATTTGTAAACATCACTATCCATGTTGCTCTTTATGTTGGAACTCTGTTGTTATTTACTCTCAATTTAAATTCTTTTTTCTACCTTTCCACTTCAGAAAAACATTTTGTGCCACTTTCTGCTAAACTAGTATAAATTGAATGTGCAGGTTGAAGTTGAATCGAATGTAATATGTGCCATCACTGTGGTGCTAAGATTGCAAAATCAAGTAACTGCATAGGGCAGGAAAATGGGCATTCTACAGAATTAATTAGTGGGCCTTTGATACAGTCTTGCAAGTTGTGTGGTACAAAGATCTATAAAGACACTGCGAATCAAGAAAATTCCAGTTCTTGGGCAATGCCACCAATTGAAAGTTCCACATCAAACTGCAGTACTGTTCCTCTTTGTTATTTATCCCAATCTAATTCTATTTTTGGTTAGTTTGTTTTTGTTCCTTCACTCATGCCTTCAAATTTTCAGGTGATATTTCGGTTGATGCAAACATATGTGAGAGGTAAATGTCCATTTTCTTCTGTTAATTGGTGTTAGAATAAGAATGATGATAGCTTTCTTTGCATTTTGAAAATTTTCCCTGGTTTCAACTTTATCATGAACTCATGTTTTGTCTATCTAACATCAGGAGATATTTAGAGGATAGCGGCACAGATAGTAGTCAAGAATATTCTAGTTCCTCATCAAAGGGAAGCATGGATGATTCTAATTCGACAATTACTTTAAATGGTTTTCACCAAGCTGATCATATGGTGAAGCATGAAACTAAGCAAGTTAGTTTTGATGATAGTTTGAGGCCTAGTGAAAATATAGGAACTACAGAAAGTGCAGAAGTTCAGCCAGGAACAGATAACAATGTGGAAATATCAAGTTGTAATGTCGATGAGGCATCCGAAGTGTCTTCTTTGAATGATGAAATAGATGCGGAATTTTGGCTTCCTCCAGAACCAGAAGACCAAGAGGATGATGTGTTAGGGAGTATATCAAACTATGATGATGATGATGAGGGTGATTATGGTGCAGCCTGGGCCGAGCCTAGTTCATTGAGCAGCTTTGGAGAAGAAGGCAGTGGAAGTTACAAGTTCAAAGAGGAAAAACTTAAAGCAATGAATGATGTACAGAATGGGAAATTTAGGGCTCTTGTCAGTCAATTAGTGAAATCAGTGGGTGTCTATTCTTCTAGAAACTGTGGTGAGGATTGGGTTGATATAGTGACTTCTCTATCATGGGAGGCTGCTGCTTTTGTGAAGCCAGATGCACACGAGGGTAAGGCAATGGATCCTGATGGTTATGTAAAGATTAAATGCATTGCAACTGGTTCGCGCACACAAAGGTAATATACTTGTGTTTGACAATGCTTCATACAAGTTATAATGCCTCAGCATTTGAGTTTTTTTAAGTAGAGTTGAAGTAGACGCTTGACTGCCAGGCTTAGTACTAGTGGGTATTAGGCATTTTAAGGGGAATGGGGATGGTTATGATATGATGGTAGTGGGGAATGGGCGCGGCTAAGGGTTTCGTTCTCCCCGATGTTGTTTGGGTTATAGATGTATGCTTATTTATATATTTTGATTGTCACATAGTTGGTCCAGATGTGTATCTTCTTTATCATGCAACTTTTCATGTTCTATTGCATGATTTGCATCTGAGAAAAGCATATTGTTTTTTCCCAAAATTATCCCTAAATTCAGGCTAATTGGATTCCATTCAGATTTTTTGCCATTGATTCCGGGGAACATTGTGAACAACAATTTGCACGTCGCTTGCATGTTTTTTACAGTTCCATTTTTATGAAAGCCTGACTACTTTTCCACTTCATGCTGGCTGTCTGTTTAGTAAATTGGAGTAATTTTCTCATCCTTTTTGAATTCTGTAGTCAACTCATCAAAGGGCTAGTCTTCAAAAAGCATGCTGCTCACAAACACATGCCGACAAAGTATAAAAACCCAAGACTGCTGCTGATCCCTGGTTCACTTGAACTTTCTTCTGGTGGTTTGTCATCATTTGAATCAATGCAGCAGGTGCAATTGAAATATCCTCTTTTGACCTAACATGTGGCATATTAGCTCTATCAGCATCCATTTGTCTTTTCTGATCATGTTTTCATTGACAGGAAAAGGGCAATCTGAAATCTATTGTTGAGATGATAGACATGTACCATCCTAATGTTATTTTGGTTGAGAAATCAGTTTCCCGTGACATACAAGAGTCTATTCATGCAAAAGGGATAACACTAGTCTTTGATATGAAGCTCCACCGCCTGGAGAGAGTTGCTCGTTGCATTGGGTCACCTATCTTGTCCTCGGAGGTTGGAATAGGTCAAAGACTTAGGCAGTGTGACTCCTTCCGCATTGAAAAATTTGTAGAAGAATATGCTGCTCCCAAGGAGGGTGGGAAAAAACAAAGCAAAACTTTAATGTTCCTTGAGGGTGCTCCTAATCGGCTCGCTTGTACTGTAAGTTCATGTTTCAAAGATGAAATGCCTACATATTGGTGTGATTATGTTTAGATCCATATGCAACACTCTATTAGCATTTGAAAAGGAGAAAGTTACAGCCTAAATTCTGAATTATGTACCCAATAGAACAATTTCAACTATATGGTGGAGAGCTGCTGCTACGTTCTCTCTTCCTTTCTTTGGTTCATAGTTAAATTGCTCTTTTCATTCTGCACACTTTCTGTGCCTGCATGTATTTCTGGAAATATAGTCTAATGCACGTAAGGGTTAACTTGAAAATTGGTATGTTTGTTTAGTTTTGGGTTTTAGAGGAAACAAGTGGGTGATGATTTAAATGAGGAAATAACTATTTTAATCACCTACCGTTCAATTGTTTGTGGCTAAAAGTTTTCTTGGTTTTGACTCATTGAGTTTAAGTGATTATATGATCTTGTCATTTGTTATCATTGTTATTTCTATTCCAAAGTAATTTCTTCACTGTAGTCACCAGCATAACTATTATATTCTACATGGTATGGTAAATATCTGAGATATTTTTACTCAAATCTCATTGAGGCTGTAGTCTATTTGCCTACTAAATAATTAATTTGATGAGGAAATTGCTTCTATCTGTGACCTTAATTGTTGTATGATGCACAGATTCTGCTGATGGGAGCTAACAGTGACGAATTGAAAAGAATTAAATGTGTAGTGCGGTGTGCCGTTGTCATGGCATATCATTTGATGCTTGAGACTTCTTTCCTTCTAGATCAGACTGCAATGTTCTCCACAATTTCACCCAATGAGGTGGTTGATCTAGCACTGACTGATGAAAAGTCAACATTGGTTGAAGCTAATGAGGCAACTGTTTTTTCCGAGAGGACAAGCAATGCAGAAGCGGACAATTCACTTGCACTTGAGTTCCATAAGTCACAGAATCTAATCCCATCATCAGAAGGCAATTCTTCTTTGTCATTTGAAGCATGTAATCCTGCAACATTTCCGGGTCTTTCTATTTCAACATCTATCCAAAGAGTTATGGATGACAGCTTTCCTCTTTTCTCCAACTCTCCTCAGAATAAGTTGAGTCCACTAGATTTTGATGGAAGAAATCAGGATGGGCCAGACGAAAAATATGATGTTCAGATCTCTAGTGTTCAAGAGGCAGCAGAATATCATTATGGTAAGCCCAAGGCTAGACATGAGGGAGATACTTTACTTAATATTGAGCAGCCACATCTGCTAGAATCTTCAGATATGCAGAACAGTTGTGATGTTACCGGAGACCAAACACAGAGCAAGGATGAGATCAATTCAGTCTTAGATTCTGAGAGTATTTTGGTTCTGATGTCCAGCCGTAATGCTTCACTTGGGAGTATTTGTGAGCACCGTCATTTTTCCCATATTAAGTTTTACAGGAGTTTTGATGTTCCCCTCGGCAAGTTCTTACAGGATAATTTACTCAATCAGGTTGGTAGAACTCCTATCTTATAATTGTTGAATCAATGTTTTTGATGATGGAACTTTGTCCTACCATTTCCAAGCTTGCATTATGAAAGCCCTATTGTACCTGTTGTACCTCTACTTACAAACATGCTGAAAACTCGTACCTTTTCATCCTTTGGCTTCTCAATTTTTGTGGTTCTGTCATTGTGAAACTAGATGGTCTAAACTTATTATGTTTGCTCTTCTGGTCTGGTTCAAGAGGGTCTTTTAGTGTTTTGTTTGAACAGAATACATCCTAACAGAAAATCTTTCTCTGTGCAGAGACTCCCGTGTAAGGCTTGTGGTGAACCGCCTGAGGCGCACTTCTCCTATTATGCACATCACAATAAACAACTTACAATCCAAGTTAGGCGTCTCCCTGCAAGAAAAAGTCTGCCCGGGGAAACTGAAGGGAAGCTTTGGATGTGGAGTCGCTGTGGTCGGTGTAAAAAGGGTAGCCCAAAATCTACAAAAAGGGTATTGATATCCACTGCTGCCCGTGGGTTATCGTTCGGAAAGTTTTTGGAACTGAGTTTTTCGAATCACTCATCATTCAGTAGTTCATCCTACTGTGGTCATTCTTACCACAAGGATTTCCTCTACTTCTTTGGGTATGTTTTATTTGAAAGTTCTAGCTGTTATTACTTATTAGAAGGTCTATTGAATGCTCTAGGTCTTGAGTCTGGTGAGGAATTTTAAGACTGTATATCGACAACATGTTTCAAATGGTAATATTTACCTGTACCATTTCTTCCTTTGGAGAAAAGAACTTATTTTAAAATGCTCCCCCTCCCATAAAGAATTATCCTCCCTCCTGGATGGCTAGTAGTAAATTCACTGAGCATTTTTTATTTCCATTAATTATATTGTCATTTTGTTGTGTCTTTCTTAAGTAATACTCAGCATTTTCGGCGAACATGCAGATTGGGGCCCATGGTCGCAATGTTCAAATACTCTCTAGTTTTGACCTACTCAGTTTCGCTTCCACCTCAGAAGATGCAGTTCAACTATTCAGGCGGAGGAGAGTTTCTTGAGAAAGATTCTGAGAACGTATGTACTTTCACAACTATTTTGCTATTTTATCCTGTCTGGTGAAATGAAACATCTTTTTAATTATTGAAGCTATCTTCCTTTCTTCTTCTGACTGATGTAATTGTAAATTGTTTCCTATTTTTAAGGTGTACTCGAAAGGGATTTCTATGTTCAATGAGATTGAAAAATGTTTGTTGGATCTAAGAAATCGATATGTTGGGGTAACCCTGAGCATTCAGGGTTCATATATGGAATTTTCCGATATTGTGGAGATGCTGAAGGAGGAGAAGTCTCAATTTGAGGTTAGATTTACATTCTGATACATTTTAACTCTTCTTTTATTTTGATTAAGATTAGATCTATTTCTTAGTTCTTCTTGGCTTATTAGAGATGCAGAATGGTCGCTCAAAAAAAAAAAAGAGAGAGAGAGAGATGCAGAATGGTTAAATAGTTAATAATTTGCTTATTTTCACCCTTATAATCATTTATTGTGTGACAAAGAAATGCTCGTAACTGACATAATTCTGAATGGATTTTCTATATGGTTTCTTCTCTATATAATTGTAGAACGGTGTATCGGATTACTGAAGTTTATTGGAATATACCACTGGAACAACTCAAGTTTCTCTTGTTCTTACAAATCTAGATGAATTATGACTTCCATTAGTCTGAAATTTCTGTGGATATGCTGTTTAAGTCCTTCTGTCCATAGAAAATCCAGCATTAGTTGAATAATATGCTGTTTGGTTTCACATGGATGTTAACTACAATTTTTTTTGAAGGATTAGGTTTTATATAGTCTCTTACATCAAATAGTTACAGCGCTCGTGATGTTGCTTTTTAATGATATGATTTTTTTTATTAGGTTGAGGTTCAAAATGCTACCAAAAATGAAAGTGAAGATGGTGCTGTATGTAAAATTTTAAGTTTGAATCGAGTCCGGTTGGATCTTCTTCTGGAATCATGCATATGGGATCGAAGACTGCATGCATTGCTCTCATCAGAATTTAAGGTGATTGATTCTGATTTAGTGGAGTTGCATGCGTCAGAGCAACAGTTAGTGAAAGGGGATGAAATTTCCGGACAACCATCAAGTAAGGCTGATACTGCTGCTGAGAAATATGTCAATGCTCTGGAGAAAACTTCTGGGTCTGAAATCAAGCAGGATTTTGTAGACAGTGATGATTGTCCAATTAAAGAAATACCTATTGACGGACATGAAGGATCTGCTGGAGATAAATCACGGTCTATGTTAACTGTGACAGATAATGGTGCGATGCCACATATTGATAGATTGAATGAAAATGGAGCAGGAGCCCATGATTTCTTAGTGAAACCTACTTCAGAAAATCATTTTGATTCTGCTGAAGGAAACTCTCAGCAGGGTAATCTTGATTCACCCGTGGAATTGCAGACAGGTCGTATAATATCGATATCTGCAGACATGGAAGTGGCTGATTCTGATTCAAGCAATTCTTTAAGATGTAAGCACCATCTTTCTATGTTCTCTAACTTGGAAAATGAGAAAGGCTGGATCTGGGCACCCTTTTCAGACATCCGACGCGAATACATAGAGGATCTCCAGAGAGGATACTTGCCAAAATTTGAATCTTGTAGTAGCTATGCTGCAGAATCTATGGCTCAAAAATTGATTTCTGATGAGGGGTCAAGACTGCACATTCCTCTTGGCCCTGATGACTATATTGTATCCGACTATGAAGATGAATTCTCAAGCATAATAGCTTGTGCTTTGACCTTGTTAAAGGATGAACCAATAGCAACGGAGGATCTAGCAGAGGATGCTCAGAGAGAGAGAGGAATGGATACAAAGTCAAATGAGGGTTCTCAGAGCCTGCCACGAATATTTTCTCTGACTGCTCCTAATTGGTCTTCATTTGGATCTTTCGATTCCGATAGCATCTATTCTCCTCCTACGTCCATGGACGATCTACATTCATCAAGTTTTGACGGCTTAAATTTGTTAGAATCATTGGTCTCCTATGGGGCTAGCCATCCAGAGGTCTCTATGGGTTTGGGGAAATATCCAGGGAAGCGTAAGTACTCTGTTGTATGTGTATATGCAAGCCAGTTCCGTCAGTTGCGAGATCGATGTTGTCCTTCAGAAGTTGATTATATTGCTTCCCTAAGCCGTTGTAAGAATTGGGATGCCAAAGGTGGAAAGAGTAAATCTTTCTTTGCAAAAACACTAGATGACAGGTTTATCATTAAGGAAATTAAGCGGACAGAATTTGAATCCTTCATGAAATTCGCCCCAAACTATTTTGAGTACATGAATGATTGCTATGAGAAGGGAAACCAGACATGCCTAGCTAAGATTCTTGGCATCTACCAGGTTAGTCCATCTATATTTATCCTTATTTCTCTCTTGTTCAGGTGCGCATATATTCGTTTGTTTATTCTTAACCGAACTTATTTAGGTTGTCATAAGATCAACTAAGAACGGGAAGGAGACCAGGCATGATCTCCTGGTGATGGAGAATCTTTCATTTGGTCGACAGATATCCAAACAGTATGATCTGAAGGGGGCTTTGCATTCTCGATTAACCACTGCTGGCAATGGTGATGGAGATGTTCTTTTGGATCAAAATTTTGTCAATGATATGAACATATCACCTCTGTATGTCAGTAGGAAATCAAAGAGGAATCTGCAGCGGGCTGTGTATAATGATACTAGCTTCCTCAATGTTAGTTTTGTTAATTTTTCTTTTAGCATTGATTTAAACAATACATTGATCACTGGAACCCTGATTGCACGCAGTGCTAGTTCTTATTTTGGTGCTAACTATTGTATGTTTCATTCCTTTTCAGTCAATCAATGTGATGGACTATTCTCTTCTGGTGGGAGTCGACACTCAATGTCGCGAATTGGTATGTGGTATCATAGACTATCTCAGGCAGTATACTTGGGACAAGCAACTTGAGAACTGGGTCAAGTCTTCTCTTGTTGTTCCCAAGAACCAGCTGCCAACCATCATCTCTCCGAAAGAATATAAGAAGAGATTTAGGAAGTTCATAGATACGCACTTTTTGAGCGTTCCTGACCATTGGTGTTCGCGAAGATCTTCCAACCCTTGCAAACTTTGTGGCCCTGCTGAGGGAGCTGGTTCGTTTAATGCACGAACCATGAAGCAAGGCAATCAAGACGAGGATTCTTCTCAAGAACAAGGGAAACATGGATCTGGTTTGATGAAATCCCCACACCATGACGAACAAAATGGCCACTTTTCTTCATGAGGTCTGTCAGCTCCATCTTATGAACCCAGCTTTCTTCTACACACTCTTTTTTTCGTGTATTGTGTATAGTTGATTGTCGGTGTATATCCCCCTCTCACCCTGCTATTATTTTTTTAAGCAATGTTCTGAGGGTATTTTGGCATATATAGGTCAGGAAATTTTAGGTTGCACATATTTCGATATACGTATATTTTGAGTAAATGTGAAAATGACATTGTGCAGTTCATATGACCTCTATTCATATCTTCAATGAAAGAAAATGTATTGGGATTTATCTACTGGCTATGTTGTGCTCGTACAGTTAACAGCTACGAGCAAAGTTTTATTCTTTCATGGAGATAAAGATGAAATCGACATCTATGAAGATACTGCATTTGTTTATGTTAGAATGAGCAGCTAATCATTTGATATGTGCATGAGAATGTTGAAACTAGTTTTATAGCATGTACAACAAGGTGGTGAAGATTAAGGGAGAAATTCTATGCTACCCTATCTAGAACAACTCTAACTCTGTTGATTTTCGGAAACATGCCAACGGTTTAGAGTCGTACGTGATGAGGTAGCTTAGAACTTCCCGTGGTGAAACGAGTTTCGATTTGGGTACATACCTGATTCTTGTTATTGCACTGCCCTTGAAAAAACATCATAGGAATCTGGTTTGCCTGTCTCTGTGGAGATGGATTTTGTGATAAGATGGCTTTGTTGTTGAAGATGGTGTGAGCATTTATTCATTAGGTTTGAAGCTATTTCAAGACCTTAAAAAATCCTTTGTATGAATCTCTTCTTGTTATCACGGTTTTCTTGTCTGTGAAATCTTCTTAAGCTAAAAAAGGTGCCTGTTAGCATCGGTTTTATTTTATTTTTTTACTTTTTTTTTTCCTTTTTCTTTTATCAAAATTGGACCTTTTCAAGAGGGTTAGTTACGATTAAATAGATAATTTTGACATAATTTGCAATTTAGATACGAATTTTGAAATGTTGCAATTAAAATATAATTTTGTAATTTTTTTTGCAAAATGGACACAATTTGTAATAGTATGAAAATCAAACATAATATTTCATATCGATATTTATTGTATTAATGAAATTCAAATTATGATTATGTTATATATCTATATAATTTTGTAATTATTCATATTATATATCTATTTTTCGTTAGTTGGAAAAAAAAATTGGAGTCTCTTTTAAAAAAAAAAATAATAGAAATTGTAAGATTGTGTTTTAATGCAACGTTTCAAAGTTCGTGTATAAATTGAAAATTGTGTTAAAATTTATGTATTTAATTGTAATTAACTCTTTTCAAGACTAAACATAGGATTGTATCTTTCATTATTGCAACATTTTAGGGTTGTAACCCAACCAAGTTGTCTTGTTCAAGATTGCCTCGTTTATTATCGAGCAAACTTCGAGCTTTATTTAGCGAATACTTCAAGGTTCGGGAATTTATTCGAGCTTTAATTGAACTTAAACAAACTTTCTAAATTTAGATTTAAATTTAAATATTCATTATTTCTTTTTTAAAAATGAATTATTTTATTCACAAGCAATATCATATATTCATATTTATCAAAATTCATTCTTTTTTCTTGTAATAAATAAAGTCACTTAGACTTAATATACTTATTAATAATTAAATTATAAGAATATAAATTTTATCAAGCTAATAATTTTATATTTTAAAGTTAATTTACTTAACGAACTTGCTTATGAGCTAATGAGCTGATTAGTGCCAAGCTCAAGTTTGACTCATTTGGTTAACGAGTTTTACTAAGCGAACTCGAACAAACTTTTATCAAGTCGAAATCCGAATAGCTCACAAGTTTGACTCATTTGGTTAAAATGAGCTTTTCGCTTAAGCGAACTCGAACAAACTTTTATCAAGTCGAAATCCGAACAGCTCACGAATTTTGACTCATTAGTTAACGAGCTTTGCTAAACAAACTTGAACGAACTTTTATCAAGTCGAATTCCCGATAGCTCACAAGTAGCTTGACTCATTTAGAGCCTTATATTTAGTACATGTAATTTAATAAGTTAATATCTTGCAACCAAGGCTACACTTAGTTCTTTGGTAGCATTTAGAGACTATAATCAAATTTCAAATGTCAAATTAATATAGTTGAACATTAACTAAGAAAAACTGCAGCCAAAAGGATACCTTTCCTGCAGGAAACTAAATTAAGAAGGCATGATGAAGAGCAAGGAATGACTTCTTTCCCATCATCTCATCAAGGAATCTCCTTTTCATACAAGCTTTAAATATATCAGCAACAATCAAAACCATTCTTACAGATCTCAATCGAATTCCACTTCACAATTCTTGCAGCTCAGCATGTCGGGAAACATCACTGAAAATCTGCGGGGAAGCACGGACCCCGAGGGCGATTACCACGCTGCAGACGACCAAGGCGACAACGATGACAACTATGGAGCATCTGATCAAGAAGATGATGTGGACAACTCCAACTACATATACATTGTCAACACAGTATTGAGTGGAACTGCTCGTCTCAACGTGCTTCTGCCCACGGCCACCATCCTCGCCTTCTCCATTTTCGCCCCGCTGCTGACGAATGACGGCAAATGCACCACCGTGGACCGGTGGCTGATGGGGCTCTTCCTGGCTTTATCAGCCAGTTCATGCGTGTTCTTCTCATTTACTGACAGTTTCAGAACGAGCAGCGGCAGGTTGTACTACGGGGTGGCTACACTCCACGGCATAAGGAACTTCGGGGGAGGGCGGGCGAGACCCCGTCTGCCATCGGAGCATAGGCTGAGATGGAGTGATATGTATCATGCTTCACTTTCCTTGATTGCCTTTCTTACCTTTGCCCTGCTGCACCGTGATGTTCTGAGCTGCTATCATCTTGTTTTGTCAAGAAAATTCATCAATACATTTCCACTGGTCATCGGGTTCGTGATCAGTCTGCTCTTCGTGTTGTTTCCTTCGAAGAGGAGAGGGATTGGGTACCCTTTCTTGCTGCAGATTGATAGTTTCCACAACAGAAAGTGAAAATCAATGTCCCTGCATCACACACACGCAAACACACACAATACCTTTTTCAAGAAAAAAGAAGTAATTTTCTTGATTGTATTTGAGAGAAGTGAAGGCATGTAATGTTCACAATCTAATGAATCTATGCATAACAATCCACTCTTCCAAACCTAACCAAGCCATATCACATATAATTAACATGATATCATGTGATTCGATCCTTGATAGAAACAAACATGAAAATACAAAACTGGAGTAGGGTGAAGTTATAAAAGAATTGAGCTCTTGCCAATATGATACATCAAATACAATGGCAACGAAGTGGAACCGAGACTCCCTGGGGTTTTCTCCTCTCTCGTGTAATAGCTTCTCTAATCAAGGGTAGTTTTTGATGAACTTTCCACCATATGTGATTCACAGCTCCATCTGGAGGTATTGGACCAATGCCGCCTGGATGGCCGTTATCATATTGAAAGATGGGTTGCACCGTAGCCATATTTCTACGAAAACTATCCTTCTGTTCACTGGAATAACTTTTAAGATGACTCACTAGCCAATTTGGCCTCACAGCATCACTGACTGAGATAAAAACAGAAAATTCTGCATAATCAACGATTCCTTCAAATGGGAGTTCAATGTTATCGCTGACTATGACCGGTATACAGAGACTCTGTATGGCATCAAAAAGTCTACATGAAGTTGGTGTATCGCCCGCTGGATGTAAGCAGAACTCTGATGACCTCATTCCCTTTATCGACTGCTCCATCCCAGTGGCATTGGGAAAGCCTTCTTCCATAACAACTCCAGGCTCATCAATCAATAAATCCCATAATTTTTCACGAACAAGACCGCCCTGTCGATAAGGGAAATAAGTCAATTGTAGGAAATTATGAAATGGAATAATCAACAAAGATATGATATATAGTGAAATTAGATCATCCATCAGTACATTCTGCAGAGACAACAATGATTGAGAATAGAATAAGAAATAAGAAGTTAAGAAGACATATTTAAAGCATATTCAATCATAGAAATTAGCCTATCACTCATACAAAGTTGGGAAGTAGTACATCATTATATGAACAAATTTCATGTTAGCTAGCTAGGCTTGCTAAATTATAGAACATAAGAATACTAACCCGGTGCCTGTGTTTTGCTCCTTTGAAGTAAAGAAGGGTACGTCGCTTCCGATTTTCTGATATAAGCAGCCTAGGAAGTAAATGGGTGTATGGTACGATGACATCTTTCAGTAGTGAAGCTTGAGTATGATGTATCATCAAGTCAGATGAGCTACCATTGGATGTTTTGGAGTCAAGCCTGAACCAGCCACCAAAGTCCACCACGAGGAGGATAGCAGGGGCTATCTCATCTTTGACATGCCACATCGCAACAGGGTCTGCCAAAGAATGCTTCAAGTTTTAAAACCTGACAATCCAGAGACTAAAATATAAGCAGCTAAAACATGCTACACTCATCTGAGATTGTCTAAATCAAAGATTATACATCAGGGCAGATCTTAAACCGTTGCAGAACTCGATAAATAAATTTAGAAAGTAATTGCTTGATACTGATGTTGACAAAAATAAGTTGTCTTGTGATCCCATGCCCCACTAAAGATTAGACCAGAAAAATAATGCATGACAATTGAAAACTACATAAAGTTGAATTACAGGCAAGAAAAAAGATCAAGAATGAAGGACCCCATAAGCAGCAAAGCTACTACAAGAAGATCTATGATGGTTGGTTCACTCAACCATAAAGTTACTCTTTCCATAAAATAGCAACCTTTCACTTACGCAATTCATGTTATGGTTCTTTCAAACATACATTCCACACTGTTTCTGCAGTTACATTATTTTCTCACTATCCCATTTTACTCCATAGTCAGCAGCAACACATTTTCTACAGAATTCAGAACTTTAAACAAAAATTCCGCATTGCACATTAAGAACAGTGTCATCTATCGCTAAGTGTTAGCTCCAACAACTGCGGTTTATTAAAGCTAGCTTGCATTTTGCAAAAAAATCAGCTCAACTTAATAGATTGGTAAGCCAATCACATACACCTAACAATACACTCAAAATCAAATTCTTTCTAAATATTAACAAGCCGTCGAAGCACACTTGGGAGCTCACTCAGCTTATGCACACTATCATACATATGCTCATGGAAACTTAATTTTTTATTTTTTTCCAATCAAATCACATCTAACAAAGCTGAGGGGGTAAAAATCACAATTCAATAACAACAAACTGCCACTCAACAGTCTCAGCAATCTCAATCAATACACAACCTTTGATCACATTTCATTAGCTAAATCCCTTATTTCCTTGGTTGAACACATTTAATTAAAAAAAATCTCAGAAACCAGATCACCAATTACCTGTAAGAACAAAAACATGATCTCTGCCCCCAGATTTTCGCCATGCTTCCGAATTCTTAACCGAGTCAATCACCATTCTCTGCCTCATATAATCCTCATTCTCCTCAACCCTCTTCCTAAACACACCTTTATCAACCACCAGCTGCAATTCAGCGCTCAATGTCGCGAAAAACGGCACGAAAATCACATCCGCCTCCCTGTAATCCGAAACCCTTTTCGCGAAAGACTCTCCTTTCGAATCCTCGGGCGTCAATAAATCCCCCAAGATCCAATATTCCGCGCTGTACTGTTTAGTTACGGGATTTTCAGGATACGGGAGAGATGTATCGGATTGTTTTGGCGAGATTTTCTTCCGGATTTCGTTGTCGACTTGGCTACCGATTCTCGTGTCGGAGGTTAAGCCCCAGTATTTCTGTAAGAGGCCGTAGTTCAGGGATCTGGGGAGTGGAGAAATGTAGACTTTGATACAGTCTTGTGTGGTGGAGAGAGCTCTTTTGGGAATTGGCGGCGGTGGAGTTGTGGTGGTGGAGTAGAAGAAGAAGAAAATAAGAGAGAGAACGCAGAGGAGCGAGAGTGTGAGGAAGAGTGATGGGGTTTTGGGCGTCGCCATTGGAGTGAATGTTAAGTTCGATTTGAGTTTTTAGATCCGACTCCTTTTAAACAACAGCGTGTGTGTGTGTGTGTGTGTGAGAGAGAGAGAGAGAGAGAGTAAAATGTCAGCAAATCAAATTAATATTCATTTTTATGTATTTATTTTAATAAAAAAATTTCCAAAAAAAATAACTATTAAAATTTTCAGAAATTAAATAATAATATAATATAGAAACATTTCATAATAATATTGCAAAGAGCAAAAATTACATACTAATATTGCAACATAATCATTCTTATTTGATGTCATTTTACTTTGGTATACAATTTTTTATTTTAATATTTTTAAGAAATAAATAAATAAGTAGAATATAAAAATAAAAATAAAAAAATCAATGAACAGTGATAGAGCACCGTTACAGTGTTGTTCTATAAATAGAGCTGCAATGTAGCGGTGCCGTAAAATACAACATGGTTTAGAATATCTGTTAAAGTGGAATTTGGGGGACATATACTCTATATTTACAGTGTGAAGCTTCTGTTGGAGAAACCTAAGTAACCTTACTTCCGATTAAAATACGGTCCAAATTTACTTTGATTTGTAACTAAACAAATTGAAAATCAAATAACTTTGAAGTTTTATGTGCAGTATATTCAGACTCATTAAATTGATGCGTGTGGTATATTCAGACTCATTATTCGCTATAAAATTCATTGACAACAGAGTTGAGGGCGAGGAATACATCGGCGAGGGAGCTCCCTCCATTAATGGAGGTATTTAGAGGTGGAGGAATTATTGCTTTTCGATATATATTTTAAGAAGTAAATTTTAATGCACATTCACTTGCACAGTATGGTGTGTGATGTAATGATTTATGTACTTGGAGCAATAGTTAGTGTTCTAAAAATAAATCCGACTCTTTCATGACTATCTCCTGTTGGCAAAAATTTATATTAGACGATCGGATCATAATTTATTAGATCGATCAAACCAGTGCAAAACCCACATAGAAGCCCAAACTCGTTGGCACGTGTGCAATTTAATTTTTTCCCCTATTTCCAATTTTCCTACTTTTAATTTTTAAAAAACCTTTTATTTAATTCAAAAAATTTAATTATTGAGCGTAGTGAAATAGTGCACAAGCCTATACGTTAGTGGCCACCCCGATAAAAAAAAGCTCCATTGTAAGATATATATTTATTTCAAAAAATTAGTTATCGAGCGCAACGTTGCACCGCATTTGTTAATTTATTTTTTCAAAATAAATATATTTAATAAAATAGAATCCGTTAACTCTCCAAAATTTAAAATGAATTAATTTAATTTTTTTAAAAAAATAAATAAAATATAAAAATTGAATAAAAAAGTCAGGATAAAAAAAAAAGAAAAAAAGACGGACCACCGTCTCGTCTCATCACGTCTCATCACATTCATCAGACCGTCTCACAGGAGACCCCTTTTTGCTTCCATGACTTTTTATTCGTGAGTTTATCAAGTTGGAAAATTTAGTTAAATTTTGCATTAGTTTTACTATTTAATTTGAGACCCAATTCTCAAATATTACCAACATCTTCTAGATCGAGCTACCAAGATCACACATATACGAAGCGAACGTGGGTAGTTATAAAAAAACCCCGACATACTCGGGCTAAAACCGTATTCGAGCATTGGATCAAAGATCATGAGACTAACTGGAAGGAGTGAATCCGAGGTAACAAAAGCAAAAAAGAAATAGAAATCTAGAAGCTATAAACAGATGGTTTGAGGGGAGTTGAATCTTCGAGGTATGGTTACAAATGCTCAAATACTCACTGCAGGTGAATATCAACTAGGAAACAACATAAAGAGAACGAAGGGCAAACTCGACCTCCATTCTTGGGAGCTCGTATTTGAGCTCCGAAGCTATCCATAGTCTTCGCTTTTGAGCAGTCCCGCCTCTTGATCTCTGGACTAACGCTCCAAGATTACTTCGTCAAAATTCCAGTCTCTCACAATGTCCCTTCTGACAGCGTGGCTCCGGACCAGACGTGGAGCTCCTGCAACACCATTACTTGGAATGGTAGGCTGAGGCATCACCTTAGAAGATGTGAAGCCGTGGTTAGCTCTAGGGTGTAGCATTGTTGTTTTTCTGGCCAAGCAATTTGCAATGGCTGAACATCTTCCTTCGTTGTCTGAGCTCGATACGGAGTAGCTTCTAAAGGAATGGGACGGACTTTCTACGCCGTGGCATACGAGACATGCCAGACTCATGCTGTCAGAGAGCAATATCAATCAAATGCAGTCTTCCTTTGCAGCACTGTACATGGAAATTGAAAAGAAAAACTTGATGAAGGAAAAATAAAATAAAAAATCTTGTAACCCTTTTAATACGCTAATAAGCATAGATATTGTGTAGACATCCGTCAATCTGGGACGTAAAAGGATGAAAAATGGAAAACTTGAATAATTCTTGGTGATGTTTGTTCACAATGGGAGAGAGGAGAATTGAATAAAGTGTGACAGGAATAAGACTGACCCTGCTATTGTTTCAATTATAATTTTCTAAAACAGATAGACCATTGAATTTAGACCATTTCCTCCAACATTGACAGACAGGAGAGAGAGAGAGAGTTGTGGCCGTGGTTCATCTCACTAAAGTATGTTCTTAGGATAAGACTAAAGACACCGAAAACATATAAACACCAGAGACATGTGCAGACACAATATGATAGTTTTAACGATAAAACCCCCCAACTCTTTAGTATTGTGTGATTCACAACAAGTTAGGAACTGTACATTAATACTTCATGCTTTCTTAAATTTTGAAAATGTATTAACAGCAGCTACAACAAATGAATTTGATATAGTTCACAGAAGGTAAAGTAGGGAAACTGTCTTAAAAGGGCCAAAACATATATTTCAGGTTGAAGGACTGATCAATATATAAATTCACTACAAGAACGACTAAGCCTTTATCCCACTTCACCGGATTGGCCATAAGATTAATATTTCATCATCGTGGTCAATATATAATTTCACATAAGTTTTATAACCAAATACACGAGAGTTCGTAAAATAAGAAGAAAGGGTCATTCTTCTGTCCTTATTATAAGAAAAGGCTACACCTTTACACTTCAAGTTTCGATGTGGTATTTAAACCAATATCATCCAATAAAAATGTGGCTTCATTTGGTTTCCAAAATATCTATTCCCCCATGCAAAACGGGTAAAAGGCATACTCATGTTGATGACAAATCAGAATCCTTATACCGTTATACCTAAATTGTCAAAGAGAAACAGGAAAGTTTACTTGTATTATCCCGATGGCTTATTGAATTACATTTCGAACGTGCTCCAAATTAACTAGATGGCTAACTCAGCAGTAAATACATTTTAGCATGCACTTGAATTATAGTCATCAGGTACAAAAAAAAACCGATAACACATTCACCAACAACCCCAAGAACACACTGCAACAACTTCGCAACCAATGACTGATAATTCACTCCATCGTCGAACTCGCAACAGCAAGAGTTTATCCAATTCAGCTAACTCAACACATTTCCAAACCATAAAGCATTCACCTTGAATCTCTCTCTCTCTCTCTCTCTCTCTCTCTCTCTCTCTCTCTCTCTCTCTCTCTCTCTCTCTCTCTCTCTCTTAAAATTAATAGTCCGAAAACCAAATCTACCGTTTCTCCTAATCAAAGCCATCAACATAACTTCTCTCAACACGGGTTTCCACATAAACACGATGATAAACAAAAATCTCAAACACACAATCAATAAATTGCGCAGGTAAATTACTATAAGTACAAAAAACTGCCCCAATTACCAAACTCATCCATTAATCAACAATCAGAAGTGAGAACCCAAACTGAATCCTAGTGCAAAACTGAATCAAGACGATGGCAACAGTAGAAATAAAAGAATCAATCAAGAAACTAATTAAAAGCCGAAAACGAAAAGGGATCTGAGAAACAAACCTGAAAAATAGTGAAAACAGCAGTTAATTCCCAAATAATGGTGAGATGATTAAACTTAGGGTTAATAATTCCTGCGTGCGTTGAATCTTGAAAGGAAGCATCTTTCTTTGGGTTCAACTGTGTGCGTATATATATCGTCTGTTTCTACATAATTGTTTTTACAGTTGAGGCTGATTGTTCATAGTTTATTCTTATTTTCTTGTTTTTTTTTTTAATTATCAAATAAATTGTCACATTTTCACCATTTTGTAAAATATACACCACGTTTAGATTTAATAAATTATAACACCATATTGTAATTTGAATGAGGTTAAATAACCCTAATTTTTCTAGCCACTTAAATATGACGTGTTTGGTCTATAAATCACGTTGATAGTCAGATCAGCACAAATATGTAACAAACGACCTCGTTTTTATTATTTTCTCATCCTCAATTTTTCTGGTCATTTAAGTATGATGCGTTCGGTTTATAAATCATGTTGACAACCACGTCAGCGCACATGTACGACAATCGTTTTTGTTATTTTTTCTCCTCTCATTTTTTGTTGTTGAGAAAATCATTTTTTATATAATTTTTTATTTTTAAAAGAGAAAAGATATTGAAAAAAAAACAAAATCAACATCGTTTGTTACACTTGTGTATTGTAGCTGCCAATGTGTCTGATTATAGATCAGACCCATCATACTTAACTAATCCGAAAAATAAAGAACGCTTAATCCCTTCAAATTAAAATGTGGCGGTGTAATTGACTAAGTTTAAATATGGTGTTTAACTTACAAAAAGTGAAAATGTGATGATTTATTTGGCAATTAAACTTTTTTTTTTCCTTATTTATATTTTGTATTTTTTGTAATCCGATGATTCTTTTGCAAAAAAGTAATATGATTATAGCCCCTTTCCAATTATGGTCCATAATTATTACAAGAAACATTATAAAATGTTGTGGTAATATATGCACAAAATTACATAATAAATGAGCTATATTTTACCTAATCATTATTAATTATAGAACAAGTTCGTTTAATCAATGAACTCAAAAACAAGAAATCTCATTGAGAAAGTGTTAGTATGTAAAAGTTTATCTAATTATTGACGAAGTTATTACACAGCATTTACTGTTCACACGAGTTTAACAAGTTGAGTTTTTACTTTTTACCATGTATGACATCAATTTATGAACTTAAATTTACAAATTAAATTTTATCTATAGTTAAATTTTACATAGTTCATAAAGTAGGTTCAATTTAATTACAAACTTATTTAAATAGGCATCGCCCAATATAGCATGCAAACAATCTTAATTATCTTAGTATTGCTTCTAGTTGAAGCTTTGTTTAGAAATTAAAAAGGAAATATTTTAAAGCAAACTGCATTTTTAGATCCCTAAGTTATTATTTGAAAGATTAATAATTTTTAATTTTCTTACATGAGGTTGCTAAATCTCTATTGTTTTCAAAGATCTTTAAACAAATTTGTTTTATTAGGTTCCATAATTTTTAGTTTCTATTTTCAGTACTAGTAAATTTAGGGACTTTGACTGCGTTACTAACAAGGTAAAATCTCTACTCAACCATCAAAATTTTATCTAAAAATAAAGAAAAGGCACCATGAATAATCAATCAAAGGTATATTGAAAATTGTTGTTTTCCAAACAAACAAAAAATAATTTTTTGTTCTAACTCTCGGGAAGGTGGTAATTTTGGCCCGGCTCGACTCCCGTTTGGGCCGAACTAGACTAAAATAAATTAGACATGAAATAGAGATTGACTCGAATGGGCCGGATCACTTGGCCTAAAAAATTGACGAACGGGCCCAATCCACTTCTTTCGGGTTAGACCTGATTTTTGCCACTGGTCCAACAGACCTGAGCCGGGCGGTCCGAATTGCCACCCCTAGTCGTATATTTGGTGAGTTTCCGGAATGAGAGAGAGGGCACGCGAAATTATGTAAATTATATTTCAAACCATTTTCAATCACATAACATTTCAATACTTATATCAAATTATTTTTGTTATTATTTTTAAAAATAAAATAAAATAAAGGTAGTTGAAATTAGACCTAGAACTGGACCCAATAGTAGGTGGTATGCCACATTAATCGACAATAATTGTTCAATTGTAAAATCGTTACATCTAATAAACAAAAATTCTAAAATAGCTAGGAATAAGTATTTGGGCTTTTGTTGGTAGGGTCAAAATTGACCCGATAAAGTCAGCTTGGGCTTCAAAAATCAATGCTGAGGTGATTTGGGAGCTCCCACACATCACTATAAGTATTAATGGGGATTTTTGGGTTAGCTATTTTATAAAGAAATTTATAAAGTCTACATTTTATAAGATGTTTTTTTTAGTTGGCAAGTCTTTGGATGATTGAGCTTTCAAATGTTAATAATAATAAAATGAAATATGTACTCTAAAATAAATAATACTGCAGAATAGAATTAGTGAACCCTAAAATTAAAGTGAATTAATTTTTTTTATCCGGTAGGTCGCACACACTCGCCCGACGTTAACGTGTGGGTTTGTACACTGCACTTGATAATTAATTTTTTCGAATTAAATATAAATCATAATTGGTATTAATGAACCATAATTGAGACAATGTAAATATTTTTTTAGGGAAAAAATCAAAAAATGGCAGACGTGTCCCCGCCGTGCATAATGCGCATGCGCATATCATATGTATTTTTTCTTTCGAATTTCTTGGACGGATTTGGGTTGATTTGGTTTGCCTAATAAATTGTGACTCGTTAGGCAGTTTGATATAAGTTTTTTTTTTCATTATAAATTGTTTTACCAAGCTTATAGGCCCATTCAAACACCCTCCAAGAAAGATAAGTGTTCGAATATGTTTTTAAATATAGTGTGGGTAGAAAAATTAAATCATCACGATTACAATTAATTGCGCATAAAAACAAATTCAATTGTCTAATTAATACTTAGCATAACATCAATTCATTAAACAACAATTTCAATAGTGGAACAAGAGGGAGAAAAAAACTTGAATATCCTTTAACTAGTCGAACTCGAACATCATAGTATTTAGCTTGACTCGATTCGTGTACATCCGTATACCACACATAGCCTTGTCAAGCATAGTTGCACAAGGGCTAATAAATTTTGAGAAATTATTTGGAAAAGACCACCCAACAACAAAAACATACTAAAAATTTGGTATGAAATTAATTAATTAATGTCGCCAAAGTTTGCTATTTCCAAAAGGGACGTATCTAACTCCAAGGCAGAAATGTACAACATGAGAAGCGCTGAGTACCGTCTGCATCATCGCACTCTTCCCATTTTGCTGCAATGACAGAAATAAGCATTGACTTTAAATATCTCTGATAAAATTTATTACACTCTGCATTCTAATTAATGAAACCAAACTACTCAACTCCTATGTATGGCCCTTTGCTTCCCTTGGATTATTGAATCATGTCCTTTTTTCTTTTTCAATAAATAACAAATGAATTGTAATTAATTACTCCTCGAAAGTGTACATAAATTAATCTTAGGGGGTGTATTGGATTGAGATTTCGTTGGATTTCGTTGGACTTTTAAAATCCGGGTGTATTCAATCCAGACTTTTAAAAGTCCAACGAAATTCTGGTGTATTCAATCCAGACTTTTAAAAGTCCAATGAAATCTTGGTGTATTCAATCCAGACTTTTAAAAGTCCAACGAAATCTTGGTGTATTCAATCCAGACTTTTAAAAGTCCTTTAAAATTCTGCGGTATTCAACAATCCACGGACTTTAAAATGTCATTGATTTCGTTGGATTTCAGCTGGATTTCACGTGAAAATTACAAAGGATGAATTCCGACCTCCAGACACGAGATTTCGATGGATTTGAAAAACCCAGCGAGCGCGGTGTCCCAGCGGCCGTTGAGGAGTTAAAATCGGGCACCCCAGCCGTCACCCGACCCCAGCGGCCGCTGGCCTTGCCGATGATGGCACTCCAGCGGCCGCTGGGTGCCAGCGGCCGCTGGGATCAAGGCCGCTCGATTCCAGCGGCCGCTGGGTTTAATTTTTCTTACCAGATACACCGATCGTTGTGTTCCAACGAGCGCTGGCGAGATGGATTTGAAATCCATTGAAATCGTTCAAAATCGGTCCGAAATCTATACGAAATCCGCCAGACTCTGCGTGGAGTTGGGAGACTCCATGTGGAGTTTTGGGAGACTCCACGTGGAGTCTATGGATTTATAAAATCCATAGAAATCCATGGACATTTTAAAATCCAACAAAATCCATCAAAATCCCAATCCAATACACCCCCCTTAGTATCATATATACAATAGTCCGCAAGTGTGACGCCCGGAACCGGAACATGAAGTGATCGTCAGTGCATATGTACTGATAAAGAGCTATTCCTATAAGACTTCCAAGTTAAGGTAAATGAATAGTCCGCAAGTGTGATGCCTGGAACCGAAATATGAAGTAGTGATTGTCAGTGCATAGGTACTGATAAAGAACGATTCCTATAAGATTTCTAAGTAAAGGTACATGAATGAATCGATCCACCTGAAAGAGAGGGATTATGAGACTATACATAAATGTGGCTGTATATTCGAGAAGAGTTTAAATAATTTGAGAGGTGCTAATGATATTATAGGTGCATCTTCTTTTTCAGCACTCATTGGATGGCCCTGGGAAGTTCTTCAGGAAGCATATGAGCAATGACAAAACACGTTTTCATTAGTCCGAAAATTGGGTCATTACAGCAAATATCATGAAAGAATATCTCAAAAGCTGGGCCATTACGACAAATATCATGAACAAATATTTCAAATTGAGATTTGTGTTGATTTGTGGGGATAGCCGTCCGTCCGGAAGTTGGGTTGTTACGATAAATATCGTGAAAAATTAAAAATGGGAAAAATCATAGGCGGTTAGAAAAGTCACTATTTTGAAAAAGTAATTTACAATTGTGAGTTCAAAACATGAACAAAAACCCTAGAAGAAAGTCCAAATCTGTCACTGCCAGCCTTGTATGTATATGTAAATAGAATTTGAACAGATCATCAAATTATGGGTCAAGTGTTAGTAGTTTATAACTTTTTATAATATTTCTTAAAAAAAAATATCTTTATAATATAGACTAGTTTTTTCAGCATGATGGATTGATGGGCCTCTATTTAATGAAGGAATCCATGTGGCTCAAACCTTCAAACCCACGACGCCCATGTGTATATATAATTTGGTTCAAATGGATACTAATATTTCGTGTGAAAATTAAGAACGTGCTTATTTATTATAATTTTATAGTTTATTTTATTATATTTGAGTGCTATTTTTTTAAAAAGATCATTATTCATCTTGTTGTATTTTAGCGCTGACGCTGATTAGCATTAAAATATATTAAGATAAACTATACAATCGTAGTCTCACACGGAGCACTATATATATATATATATATATATATCAAAGGTGGGTTATAATGGGTGCTAGTGCTTCGTGTGAGATCTAGGAACATTACTTATTTACTATGATTTTATAAGCTATAAATATTTCTAAAAAAATTAGCACTAAAATACAATAAAGTAACCTATAAATTCGTAGTAAATAAGTATCGTTCCTAGTTCTCATACAAAACACTATTACCCATTTGAACAAATCTCATAGTCACTAACAATATCAATTATTTAATTTATATGATTAAAGAATATTGCATTTTAATTTATATTCAACCCCCTGATATTTATATGAAAAAATATCATTTTTATCTATCTATCTTTCGATGTACATTAAATGTGCCAACTAAGGTGATCATCAGCCTTGAAAACTAAAATTTGGCAAACCAATTTGGCCTAATTTACTGAACCCTATAAAAACATGCATTAGCACTAACGGTATAGGGTGGTTCATTTAATTTTTATTTTTAATTATTATTCTAGCTCTAATATTCTTGATCAGTAACTTATGGCTGTTTAATTAACAGCCTCAGTTTCCTTTGCTCGGTATGATTTTGAAAATTTATTCCCACCCCCACCGTTTCCATTTAAATGTCATTTTAGATGAATACACACAAATTAATTAACTTATTTAGTACACTTTTGTGTGAATACATTAAATGAGTTAAATATACATGTTTGAATGCATTAAACGAGGGCGAATGTGAGAAAAATGTAATTTTTCTATCTCGAATTTGTAGATGACACTTTTTGTGAAATAAAATTAAAATATTAGAATGACACTCATTCAGAAACGGAGTGTGTATTATTTATTTTATAATTTTGTGATATCATTGAATGTAACAAACTTGCCATTTCAAATGCTATAATTAATATAGTTAAATGCATTATCTAGAGAAGTGGTTAGGAGGGAGTGGAAATCTATTAAAATATTCATTACTTTATCGATCCCATAATTGTAATCTTCTTTCATTTTTTTCCGTCCCAAAATTACAACACATTTTCTTTAACATACCATTATTTAATATCTTTGAAATTAATTAACAATCATTTCTTTTGAATGGATAAGAAAATGAAAGTTTAATTAGTTGATTAAAATAAATGCTTCATTGTTTATTTGGTATATTATCAACTTGACTATAGCACCAAACTTAGGCTATAAATGAAAAAGTTGACTAGTGGGATTTCACAAGAATATGGTGAACAAAAGATGCATGCATGTATTAATGCATTGATTTTGTTTGGTTGACCAATATGATGATTCTCATAAAGATTTTTGGTCTGTTCATTGAAAAATTCAGTTAATTAAAGAGTTAAAGACCCAAAAAGTCCAAATTTGCGACCACTTCAAATTGTTTAATTGCAAATTGAGCCAACCAAGTTTTTGCTGTAACTAATAATTGCGACTTCATTTATAGTAATTAATACATACATATATAGGAATAAATCACATGTAAATACTAACTTAGTGTATAGATTTTGGATTAATTTGAACCGTTTAGATTAATTAGATGGACGGACATGATCTTTTCTTTTTTATAAGAGATATGGATGCTGGTTTTAGTATTTGTATGTTGAATTTGAGCATATGTATATTGCATTTTAGCATTGTATTTTTTTTTTGAAGAATTATCAATTCATAACCTGAAAAATGGGTAATCTATCGATTCAGGATCTAAAGAGATGAAAACTCTCAATTCAGGACCCGAAAGATGAAAATTCTCATTTCAGGACCTGAAAAATCATGAATTTTGATTTCTTTTTATTTCTTAATTAATTTTAACAATTCTTTAATAGATTTAATATTGAATTAATGAAAGAATTTTCATTAAAAAATAATACAAAGTTAACTAAAAAATAAAAAGAAATCAAATTCGCGATGTTTGCTGTCCTCAATTGAGAATTTTTATTTTTCGGGTCTTTAATTGAGAGTTTTCATCTTTCAGGTTCTGGATTAATAAATTACCTATTTTTCAGATCTTGACTCGACAATTCTCCTATTTTTTAACATATATTACAAAATTCATCATTTTTTAATTTATAAAATTGACACCATTACTTTTAATTTTTGAAATTAAATAGCATCATGAATGTTGATTTAAGCATCTTTACGTTGAATTAAAAAATAAAAAAAGAGGATGTCGTATACGCATCACTTCATGAATTGATTGGATAAACATTTAAATAATAGTCATATATATGGTATTATAGCTCATTTCCAAGATCAGTAACATTTATTTCCAGCTGTATATTCCATCTAAATATCATTTAAAATTTTCTCAATTAATATAACGTAAGAATATATTGTTCATGGGTATTTAATTATCTAGTAATGTTTATAGCAAAGCCGTTTTATACTGTAATTCAATCCAAAAACGTAATAAAATACAGAGATAGTGATAGATCTGTTTTGAAATTCGAACATACAAAATCAAGATGAACACATAAAAGACGTAATTCGTACGAATATTTAGCTCTAATATTTTTCTTAGAAAAAAAGATATATTTTGTTTTAATAAATTATTGTACATCGAATTTGTATTTCAACAGGTCATTTTGTACATATAGATGCAATTTGTATTTCGATTTGTTAATGGTTTAAATAAATATGTTAAAAAGGTTTATTTGCATTGAAACTTTTGGGTCATTTTGCAGTTACAATATGATCTTATATTTGTTGTAAATAAAACACGATATTTAATATGTTTGGCAATTACAACACCGACACGCCCAATTTTTTTTTGACTAATTCAGTCTATATGTCCTACCAAATTTACATTTAATCATGTTAAAAATAAAAACATACCCCATATGAATTTGAAGTCGGGTTTGGATTAGCTAGGAAAAATAGGGGGTAGGGTGCTGTGATTGCAAATATTATTAAAAATTGTGTTTTATTTACGAATTCTAAGATCATGTTGTGATGGCAAAATAGTGTAAAGCTTGTTATTTTTAATGTAAATAACCAAAAAATAAAAAATAAAAAATAAATCCCTTGAAATGAATAAAATACATAGATAGAGATTTGCTTTTTTTTTTTTTTTTTTTAACTAGTACCCCATCACTCATATTATTCTCCTATATTGTATCTTTTTTTTAGAGAAATGAAATTTCAATTAAAATTAAGAAAACCGTTCAGGATTTGGTACAACAAATAATAAGAAAACTGGAAAAACACCAGAATAACAAGAAAAAACCGGATTCAAAATCCTCTATGGAATGAAGGGAGTTCAGGAACAACCAATTCAAAATAATTTAATTTGCAGATTGTCTCAAATTTTGCTTAGAGTTTCGTCCGATTTAAGTTGTGCAGCATAGGCATGAATTTTTAAGTTGAAAAATTATTCTGTTTTAATAAATGTTAATTTGTGTATAAACATTGGCTGTTAGTACACAATTTTTTAAATTTTGGGATAAAAGTGTAAAAATTCAAAAATATTGACCAAAATTGTAATTAATGCAATAAAAAAAGGATTGATAGAAAGATAATGAAAAAGATAAAAAAAATTCAATATTTTGAAGACTTATTCTAGATAGTCAACAAAGATAAGGGAATACGGTTTTCTTTATGGGGAAAAAAACCAAGATAATACGTTTCTAATAGTATTTTATTATATCCTTTCATTATAGAAAATAAAAATAAAAATTATGAAGTCGTTTTCTCCTACTAGCAAGAACTGCGTTCCTTCCACGTAAAAAGAACGACTATAATAAATAATATATATATATATATATATATATATTACATTAAATTTCAATTTATACTAATATTTATTATTTTTTTAATTAATTGTTGGCCAATTTCACAAAAAACATCAATATGATTATTAGTGATAAAATGAATTGAAGAATATGAAAACATTTAATTATGAAGAACACTCTTCGTTTGTTTTATATTTATTTCCCAAAAATACAATAAATATAAGGAGAATTGTCAATTTAAGATCTGAAAGATGAGTAATCTGTCAATTAAGGACCCGAAAGATAAAAAATATCAATCCAGAACGTGAAAGATAAAAATTATCAACTAAGACCTCAAAAATCATGATTTTTTTTACTTATAGTTATATTTTTATATTAATTTTCAAGGAAAACTCATTTATTAATTATCTATTAAATACAATAAATGAATTATTAAAATTTATTAAAAAAAAGATATGAATCGAAAAATGTAATTTTTGAGGTTTTAAATTGACAATTTTCATATTTCAAGTCTCAATTGCTAATTTTCATCTCTCAGATCTTGGATTGACTAATTATCAATCTTACAGGTCTTGAAGGTTAACATATTAGATTGTTTGATATTTTAAAATTGTCGTGAATGTTAATATATCAGCTTATATAGATTAGCTAGAATTGTAATGATAATATAATAATATATTAGTTAGAATTTTAATAATATTATAACAAAATGAACTTATATGATATGTTAATTTGATTATCAATCATTGTTTGATTATTGATGCGTAAATTATTTTATGAAAATGGATTAAAATATATTTTAAAAATATATAGTCAAATGTAGACGGGAAAAAAAGTAAAACAAAAATACTGTGGAGAAAAGAGATCTTCTGGAAGATTTTGAAAAGAAAAATATAAAAAGGTAAAAACTTACATGCACTAGATATATATAAGTTTATATCAGACAGTACCCGGTTAAACGCGGGTCAACCCGTAAAAAAAATGGTGAAACATATGATGTTTTTTTAATGATACAGATGATACTTTTTCAATTTTTGGAGATACTTTTTAGTGTTACAATTTATACTGATTTTGACTGTTTTTTTTTGCCGATACCTTTTAAGGATATAAGTGATACTTTTAGTCTTTTGAGTGATACTTTTTAGTATTATGGTTGATACTGATTTTGAAGATTTTTTAATTGACCTATTTTTGAAAAAAGAATAAAAAATGTAGGCATTAAAATATAATTTTCTCTTAATTTTGTATTGGAAAATGCAGATTTATAGCCTTATGTTATGTCACACAATTTGAGGAGCATATTTCATACACACACACACACACACAATATACATATTTTTTTAACATTAAATTGTCTTGAATGTTAATTTATTAGATTCATTAAATTGTATATTAATATTGTAATAATATGTTACATTAGATCATGATTCCAATCCTCATAGATTTTTAATTAGTTAGAAATGTAATAGTAATATAATAATACATTAGATTATACAGATTTGTTAAAATAGTAATAACATTATAATAATATATTAAATGATTACATTATTGTCCCTAAATAAAATATAAAATAGGGGTATAATAGGTAAACCAAATTATAAGATAACACATTTTTTATAGTAAGTATAGATATATAATTTTTTTAAAGAAGGTCAAACCTCCTCTATAAATAGAACATGAAAGATCAAACTCTTTACACCTTGTCCATATTGAGAAAAACAACACTCCCATCATCATCATCATCATCATGTCCCAAACAGCACCTCAAAATCTCCCACACTTTTGTTTCTTTGTCATTTTTGCCTTTTTGTTTGCTCCATCAACTTGTCACAACACAATCCCACAAAAGCATGAGCCCAAGATCAAAGGCATGTTTGTTTTTGGAAGTTCTTTAGTAGACAATGGCAACAACAATTTCCTCCCAAACTCCTTAGCCAAGGCAGACTTCTTCCCCTATGGGGTTGATTTCCCTCTTGGCTCTTCTGGAAGGTTCACCAACAGTGAAAATATTGTTGATATTTTGGGGAAGAAGTTGGGGCTCCAAGACTACATCCCACCCTTCAATGATCCCTCAACAAAGGGGAGCAAAATATTGCATGGTGTTAACTTTGCTTCTGGTGGTTCTGGCATTCTTGATGATACTGGTGCTCTTGCTGTAAGTCTCTCTCTCTCTCTCTCTCTCTCTACATGGTTTCTTGATTTTGTTAGTACTAGGTAGGCCCCAATTATGTTACTAGGCTGTTATTCTGTATGCATTGATTCCTCATGGTGAAGTTCATGTGATTCAGTCACATGATTTCTTGCAGCATTATTGAAGGTGTAGGGTGTTATATATTAGAATATACTCAAGGAATATTGGATGTTAAAAACAAACTGTAATGTAATAAAGTCTAGTTGCATTATCACATCAAATTAACTAATGCTTATGCAAAATGTAATTTTATTTAGGGAAATGTGACCAGTTTGAACCAGCAAATCAGAAATTTTGAGGAGGTGAGTCTGCCAGAACTGGAGAGGCAGTTGGGGAATAATAATAGCAAGGAAATTCTGTCTGAGTTTTTGTTTGTGGTTGGAAGTGGAGGAAATGACTACTCACTGAATTACTTTGTGGGGTTGGGCAACAGTAGTGTCAGCCTTGAAGCATTTACTACCAGCATGACAGACACTCTCTCTGCCCAACTTAAGGTATTTATATTTCTTAATTGCACTATTATTATATATATTAGGATTTAGGTGTGGTGTATTATAGCATAATTAATTATTCAAGAAAATGTTTGATCAGATCTCTGAGTTATTGCTCTTGTTTTTTAGCAATGAGGGAATTTTCTGAAATTGATATCATGCATGTTTAGTGTCTGTGTGCTAGCACTTGAAATAAGGAAAGAAATATGCAGGAGAAAAAGGAAAATGTTGTGGAAATTATGTGTTTTGTGTTCAAGAAAAAGTTTAATCAGATTTCTAAGTTATTGTTCTTACTTTTAGCAATGAAGAAATTTTTCAAAATTGATCTCATGCATGTTTAGTGTCTATATGTGTACTAGAACTTGAAATAAGGAAAGAACATGGGAAAAAAAGGAAAATGTTTAAGGGGATTATTATATATATATGTATGTCTGGGTATAGGAGTTATTTTGATGATCATTGGTTGCTTGGTGTACGTATGTTATGCAGAGGCTGCACGAGTTGGGGGCGAGGAAGTTTGTACTAATGGCAATCAATCCGAATGGCTGCAGCCCGATGGCTACGGCCAGGGTTCCGACACAAGAGGGGTGTGTGGAGAGCTTAAATAGAGCAGCTCTTTTGTTCAATGACAACTTGAAAAGCTTGGTAGATGATATCCGGCCTCAAATGCCCGGTTCGAACCTCGTTTTTGTCAATGCTTACAAGGTTCTTAGGGATATCATCAGATTTCCTAGAGCTCATGGTATGTTCTTCTTCTTTTGAAGATATTTTCCCTTTCCATCAAAAGTCACAAGTTTAAAAAAAGTTGAAAAAGGGCCACTGTCATAGAATTGAAGGCATATTCAAGTGGTAAAAGGTTGTCCCAAAAGATCTTTGTCATAGTTTTGTGATTTAGTCACATGCTATATGTACTTGATTTCACTTTTACACATAAAAAGTATCAAGTGTGATTGAAAAGCTTATTATTGAGTGAAAGAAGCTTTTATTTGGAACCTAAAACTATAAATGAAGCAAAAAATCAGTTTCAACAGTAAATTATAGCATTACATATACATGGCATCAAGATAATTATTGGGTTACTTGAGCTTAGTTTGGAGTTTCTTTTGATCTATTCTTCTTGAATATATGGAGTTTGAAAAAGGAGATGAATATATACATCAAGTGCCTCCAAAATAGTTTCTCCTTTGAAGAAAAAAAGTTGACAATATTATGATATAACTTTTTCTGGTTGAGTTTAATGCCTCTAAGCATGAATTTCCTTGAAGATCATATGCAATATATATCTTTCTTAATGTAATTTGCTATAATCAAAGACTGAATTATTGATCTTTCTGGTTTATGAAGGTTTCTTGGATGCAAGAAATTCTTGCTGTGAAGTAACCAAGATAAGTGAAGGCGGAACGGGCATTCTGTGCAAGAGAGGAGGGTCGGTTTGCAGTAACCGGGATCAGTTTGTGTTTTTTGATGGCTTGCATCCAACAAAAGCTGTAAACATTTTGGTTGCAACCAAGGCTTTCTCGTCCCCGCTGAAAGCCGAGGTCTACCCTTTTAATGTCAAGAAGCTCTCAGAAATTTAAGCTTCATATTTCTGTCAATGTTCACTGTAGAACTTGTTTTTTGATAATGTAAAAACATGGAATCCTCTTGTTTCTAGCTTGTTCTTGAATACTAATTTGCACTACTTTTGAACATGAAATGCTAGTTAGGTGTGTGCATGAGTATTTGTTTATTACCTATGCATGCATTGGAGGTATGCAATTTCATTCCTTGCATAAATCAAAATGATACAAACAAGCATAAGCACCTTAGGTAGAAATAAGAAACTCAAATTTCTGAAAGATTCTTGGCATTACAATGTTTATCAAAACATACATCATTCAAGAAAAATGTGTGGATCCATCATGATTCTAAATTTAACGAAGAAATTAAGGCCGTTTCGGATAAATAAATAGATGAAGTTGCTGCTGAAGTCTGAGGTGATTGGCCTTCAACCATGGACAAAGGTGGAGGTGGTTTATGTATATCAGCAATGCCTTCAAGCATCTGCACAACTTTCCCCATTGTAGGCCTAAGCGCCGGGTGTTCTTGGATGCACCAGAAGCTTACTTGAATAGCTCTCATTGCTTGTGCAACATCAACATCATGTTCTTCCATTAGTCTCTTGTCAAGAACTGCTACAACATTGCCCTTCTCGAACTCTTCATAAGCCCACAACGAGAACTTCTTGTTGTTCGTCTCAGGAGAAACTTCGAAGTTCCTCTTCCCACACACAATCTCTAGCAATACCATCCCATAGCTATAGACATCAGCCTTTGAAGTTATTGGAAGATTCGACATCCACTCCGGGGCTATATACCCTCTAGTTCCTCTCACCATGATCATGCTTCTGTGCCTCTGATCATTCAGGTTCAAGAGTCTGGAAAAGCCAAAATCAGAGATTCTAGCATTGTATTTTTCATCCAAAAGAATGTTCTCAGGCTTTACACCACAGTGAAGAATGCAATCACGACACTCCTCGTGGAGGTACGTGATCCCCTTTGCAGTCCCCAAGGCAATGCTGTACCTACAAGCCCAGTTCAGAGCTTTCTTGTTTGATGATGATTCTAGTGAGGGAAAGAGAGAGCTTTCAAGAGAGCCATTCTTCATGAACTCGTACACGAGCAGCCTGTGTTTACCTTCTGAGCAAAATCCAATCAGCCTCACCAAATTCAAGTGGTGAGTGCTACTAATTGTTGCAACCTCCATTCTGAACTGTTTCTCTCCCTGTCCAATTCCCTCCAGCTGCTTCACAGCAACAACCATTTTATTGGGCAGAACTCCCCTATAGACTGACCCGAATCCTCCTTCTCCGATCTTTTCCTCGAACCCTTTCGTCTGCTGTTGGAGCTCCTTGTATGAGAATTGAACAAGAGCACTAGATGCATAGTCTGCACAAGTATATTGAGGTACTATACTTTTGTATCTTGGTTTAGACCTACAACACAACCACAATGAGCAGCCGACTAAAATGACCATAACCAAACTGCTTCCCAAAACTACAACAGCAATCTTTAGCCCTGCAACGGAGTATAACTTATACTCGACTTTTCTTGAAGAGATGGGAGGATTTGGCATGGCAGGCTCACAGACCTTCACATATGATGTACTAGTAATTGCTGGTGATTGATATCCACTAATGAATCTTGATCTTTTCATGTAGCAAACTCCTGTCCCATCTGCCAAGAAACTTGAAGCTACACATGAAGGATTGGTTAGACAATTGGAACTGCAATCTGCAATATTTGCTGTAAAGGAATCTGAATCAGTTTCAGGAGGGAATGTCAAGAACAAAGTATTATGCAAAGGCAGCATTATTGTTTGGCATTTCTGAATATCCAATTTCTTCCCACAACTTCTGTTCCTGTCACCGTGTCGATTGTTCAGAAGGAAATTCTGAGATGGGCATCCACAGATAGGATTTCTGCTCACCTCATCATACCTGCAAATACCAAAATCCCCACAATAACCAAAAATCTTGCACTGATCACTCACAGCAGTCCATGTCACACTTTTACTTCCTCTTCTACCACTCATTGAAGTAGTGTACATTTTCACATTCCCATCACAATCCAACTTCACAAATCTCAGAATATTATCACTTGCTTCTCCATAGTCACTACCTCGAGCCATAACTACAGAGCTCGAATGTAACGAATGGTGAAGCAAAACCATCCCTTCTGATTGCATGCTTAAACTAGGTGAAGTCATATTAAAATTACCAGTATTATTGATCCCTTTAGAGGCATAGTACTCTACAGCATTGTTCCATCGGAGAGATACTTCTCCTGAACTTGACAGGTTAAAAGAGTACAATCCGCAACGCAAGACATTATTAACAGTGAAACTTTGTCCAGGAATAATTGTATCAGTTGGATTGTCAAAGGTTGTCCACTGAGAAATGTTTCCAATCTTTAGTACAAGATTACCTGAGTTTTCAAGTGAGGCAGAGGTGATGCCTTGTTCTTGAGTGTTGGACTTCCACACGATAGGAAAGTCATCAAAGAGCAGGAGGTTTCCATTGGCAGTAAACTCGAGCCTGGCAGAGGAGCTGACAGCACCACCGGGATCACCACCAGCTTTCCAGATGGGAACACCATTATAGGTGATGGCAGCAAAATATGTGCCTTCAGATTCTTGAATGAAGGAGAGTGAGAAGAGTTTGTTAGGTGAATTCCATGACTCTTTTGGGTTTGAGGCATATAGTTTTGAACCAGGAATTATATCCTTAGCTATGACAGTAATAGCTGGGATCAAGATGAAAAGGAGCTGCAACATGTTCATGGATGACAACTTCATTCTCTCCTTTTCCAAACTTCTGGCTCGATCAAACGAGAAATCAATAAACACATGCATCAAGAAGTAAACTTGTTGGAACTTGCCTTTGGTTGCTACAACCACAACCAAGTCTAAATTAACCGCGTAATGCAATAGTGTACTAGACCAAGTCTTAAGAATACTTTTTCATTTGCTAGTCATGGCTTTCATTTTCAATTATTAGCAGATGATTATCTTGTGTTCTGTGATGGTTCAGCTCAATGGTTTAAATTCAATAATGCAGTCAAGTTATTAACACTTCCATCTGTTTCAAGCAGTTTTTTTTTTTTGTATTCTTCTTGGCAGAAACTTCAGCAAGTTACCTCATATATACCATTCTGATTTTGTGCTATAAAACAAACAAAACTAAATTTTGCATTGAAATGGTTGTTAGTTAATCAACATCCCTCTTTGTCTTCTTGTCTTTTCTTGGTTGATTTTTCAAAACATGGACAAAATCAAAGTTGTAAATTCTACATTGAAATTCACAAGATTTTTATTTAAGGTGGGACATGAGCAATTCTTTTCCTGGAGTGGACCTACATGGCATGATCAGAGACAAGTTTAACAGAATTAACTGTAGGTTTTTCATGAAAAAACCAAGTTGATCATCTTCAGCTTGCTCATCTGGTAAAGTAATTTTAAACAAGATTTTGATTAAATTAATCTGATAAATGGCCTATTTCAGAAAGAAACCATAGATGAGCTTTGATGGAAGGTGATGGGCTCAAAAACTGATCTTTGTAGGAAGAAGATAAGAGGAAGTCACAAATTAAATATATGCTATAGGTTGAATTCTAAATGACTTGATTTCCAACATTTCATCACAAGACTGGATATATATTTATACTAGTCCGTGGACAGGCCCGTCTTAAAAATTAAATTTGGTGGCCCTGTGCTAATTTTAAAAATTAGCCCCTAGTATTAAAAAAACACTCAATTTTAATTATAAATTTCAAATTTCAAACATTAGCATATTACAATAATATTTTGACGAAAAAAAAGTCATACTACTTTATTTATATTGGTTTTTTTAGAATAACCTCAATTTTGAAAAGCTTCTTATCATATCCTAAGTCATATTTTCTAATTTTAGGAGGCATAATTTAAAAACTCACAACAATGTTTCAAAAACTCAAACTGAAATTGATTAAAAAAACAACCTGGAAGAGAGAGACGAGGCAACCAAGATTGTCCGATGAGCAATATTTTTTTTTTCAAAGGGGCAAGCGCCGAGCAAAGGTTCACAGGAGCAAGATTTTTTATTTTTATTTTGAAGGGGCAAGCAGAAGCATATGAGAATTCAAAGAAATATGATTTGAGCAATATTTTTCCTTCATAAAAATTGGGAGAATAAATAAAAGTTCGGAGACTCGACAGTAAAGGGAAGATGGAAAGTGTCAGAAATGAAGAGCAATTTCTTGATTCATGTTTGCTCAATGATTCGTCGCTGATTATGTTCCTTAATAAAGGAAAGATATATGGATAAGATATTATATATTTTTATTTATTAAAAAAATATACATGATTTTTTTTGGCCCTTTGTGCAATTGAGCCTTTTGCACATGCTATTAGCCGGCTCTTGGAACACTAGTATTCACCACATTTTTTAGAGACGAACAAGTAGACAGTTTTATCGAGTCAAGCTTGAACTTGACACGTATAAATGTACTTACGGAGTAAACATAACTTAAACTTCACTGTTAAGTTGAGAAACTATTCTAGAGAAAAACAACAATGCTTTATCTTTAGTTGAAAAACTCAACTAATTAATGGTATCTCCAATGGGCTAGTACAATTCTTGGGTGACACCAAATGTTACTCGTTAGAGATGTAACATTTGCATAGGGAGGATTGTGTAGCATTTGGTTAAAATTTGGTGGGTAGCAATATCGCTATCATGTAGCAGTTGAAAAAGTGGAAAGAAACGCCACTCTCAAGCGAAGGAGCGAA
This sequence comes from Perilla frutescens, assembly GCA_026008535.1. Taxonomy (NCBI): domain Eukaryota; kingdom Viridiplantae; phylum Streptophyta; class Magnoliopsida; order Lamiales; family Lamiaceae; genus Perilla; species Perilla frutescens. The sequence goes on along the minus strand of BRKX01000007.1, from coordinate 2,321,665 downwards.
CAACACGCCGAGCTAGGAGGAGTGCATGCCTAACACCCACATTGCATCTTTTCTTTCTAACCCATTAAGAGCATCTCGAATGATGTGGAATATGTTGAGGTGGCATCCAACATATTCCACACCTTCAAGAATTTTGCATTGTGGAAGGAGAAGGAAAACTTGTTCAAATAAAGTGGAGAAGTTGCAGTTGTATCTAGGAATATGATTTTGGGCCTCTTCTCCCACTTTCCACTTCTACTTTTTCCTTTTTGCTTCTTTCTTCTATTTTTCTTTCTTTCTTTTTGCTTAGTTGTATCTATGAAATGATTTGACAGTGGGATAAATTATAGGTACTAGTCGTTTGTAATCTCATAGATCCGACCATTCTCTACCGTAACTATAACGGTCCTAAGGTAGTGAATTGTAGAGAAATGATAGAACCTCCATAGTTGTTTTCAAGATAGTATTGTTGAAAAGAAATATGTTTAGGAGAAATAGATATTTAACTTTTATTGTGACACTTATGTTTCAGCAAAATATCTAAAAATGAATTAGCATCAATGGAGATGCCCTAATAAATTTCACCACTTTTGTCATCGTTTTCTCTCTCCTTTTCCATTTCTTTCCTTTTCTTCTATTTATAGGTTGTGCACCATTCCACCTTGCAGCACTTCTTTTTCTCTTCTTCTATTCATAAAAAAAATAAAAAATTATTTCTCAAATAATTGTTTGAAATATAAAAAATGGATGATTATATATATATATATATATATATATATAGATTATTAAACAATTTATGTTGTACGAAAGCAAATATCGTTTCTTTTCCTTTTCTTCTCTTGCTCTTTCCTTTTGCTTTTTCTCTTTTTTTTTTTCCTTTGCCACTTTTCTTATATTTAAGTTTTAGTTTATAAGTTGTTTATACTCGTCTTCCTCTATTTTACGCACTTAATTTGTTATTATGCATGTTGTATTCATATTTCTCTATTCAATAAAATTGTCAATTAGTGTTTAAATAAATTAAATTTTCAAATTAATATTTAAAATAAATTTACTAAAAAATATAATCATATTAATATATATATATAATGAAAATCATAAATATTTTTTTAATAAGTTAATAATATGTAAATAGAATGAGTAATATAAGACCACTCACAACTGTGACGATATTTGGATGTCACTGCAAAACGCTAAACAATTTTTTTTAAAAAAAAGGAAATGTCAAACTTTTCAACGACCTGGTCGGCCGACCGACCTAGGTTGGCCTCAAATTGAAAGACATGTGGCACTCTTTGATTGGGTGCCACTTAATTTTATATATATTAATTTAAAATTTAAATAATTTATATAATTATCAAAAATAAAAAATAAAAAATATATCAACATTCATAGTTTTTTTTTCTCTATAAATAGATCCTAACATTGGTATATTTTTACAAACAATTGAACTATCTTTTTCTCATATATATTACTTCACCAAATTCTCAATCTCATATTTCTTCTTCATTTTAAGTTATGGATCCAAATCATCCAAATTATTATCATGACTCCCAAAATTTTTCAAATTTTGTAATTTACTTTCAATAACAAAATTTTCCAAATTCAGAAGATCAACAAAGTTCTCAGTATTATCAAAATTTTCAATTTTCACCAAACATCACTCAAATTCCATCATCCGAAGAACTTCCCACCATACAAAATATCTCTTGCAATTTGTTTGGGAATGTTCAACCCTCAAACCAAAATCAGAAAGGAGCAAAAAATATAAGTTGGTCCGTGAAAGAAGATGTAACTCTTATGTCATCTTGGATCTACGTTAGCACAGACAGTGAGCGCGGAAAGACGCGGAAATAATCAAAAGAGGCCCGCAGTGTGGTCCCGTTTGCATAAATTGTATCACGAAATTCAAGCTGAAAATTCAGACGAGCACAACCCAAGAAATATCAAATCAATGAAAGGTCGTTGGAAACGACTTAGTGAAAATGCAGGCAAGTGGGTTGCTGCTTTGGAAGAAGCAAATCAGAGAAAAAGAAGCGGAATGAGCTAGAAGGATATTGAAATGGAAGCTCATACAATTTATGAAGCGAATGGCAGCAAGTTTCAAGACTTGGTTATTTATAATGATGTTATTAGTAAACATTCAAGGTGGGCTGCATCGTTTCATAATGATACAACACGATTTTGTCCTGAAGATGGAATGGGAGATGATGAAGAAAGTGGTGGTAGCACCAAAAGATCAAGGACTTCTGAAGATGGGGAGTATCATAATCCTTCAAATCCAGAAACTTCAACTATTGGAGGTTCGACTATTGCTCGTCCAACAGGTAGAGATAAGTCAAAAAAGAAAAGAAAAGGTAAAGCAACACAATCTGAATCTAAAGTTGCTGCAGAACTTCGTGCATTGAGGCTCACCAGAGACAATGGAAATGAGTTAATTGCTAAGAAACTCGAATTGGAGAGCCAAAAACTACAAATGATGTCCTTGAAGATGGAAAAAAGAATGTTGAATACATTATTGACGAAAGTTCACTTATCTCCAGAAGATGAAGAGGTGAAACGCCGACTAATTGCCCTTGTGTTTGGGCAAAATTAAATTAATGTAATTGTAATTATGTGACATATTTGTAATTGTGAGATGTCTTTTCCTCACATTACATTAATGTGTGTTGTAATTGTGGAGTGTATTTTACCCATATATAATTAATGTGTCTTGTAATTGTGAGATGTCTTTTTTCTCACATATAATTAATGTATCTTATATATCTCTAGTACTTTTATTTATTTCCCTATAAATCCACATGCATATGTCTCAATCATATAAAAGCAAAGTTAAATCTAACATACAAAAGTAAATCTAACATGTAAAAGTAAAGCTAACATGATTCGTATGCCTTGTCAATTTATCTACAAAAAATCACATGCACCTGTCACATTATTTACATTGGATTATCATGATTTGGAAATTTTGGTTATATAATAATGTGAATTATGTATAAGAGTGCAATCCGATAGTATAATTAGACAGAAAAATATATGCACTATATTTTTAGATTTAATTTAACATTAAAATAAAAAAATAACTTATATTTTTCCATTTGGTAAGAATTTAAAATATACATAATATAATATGTAAATCACATGCTTACAAGTTGGTCATAATAATAATGATTCGCATGATTTGGTTATATTTTCTATGAACAAATTGAAATCACATGCAGGTTTGGTCAATTTATATGCAAACAATCACATGGATTTATCTCATTATTTGCATTGAATTCCGATTCAACTTAACTCTTTTTTATTGTTTTGCATTGTCTATAAATATATCATGAAATACAAATCAAAATTAACCCACAAAAATCCTCAATATTACTTTTTTCTCTTCAATTTTCAATTCTCTTCAGAAAAATGCAGATTAATGAAAATGCTTCAATCGAATCAAACTCAAGTTCTGATGATTCAAATCCCAATGAACTTGATGAATGGGAAGAACGAGTTCATCAACATCATGAAGATGATAACATCATCTTGAATATGCTCCTAATCAATCCTCATCTGGTTGTAGGAGCTCAAACTTTTACAATTAGAAGAAGGTATTGTGATAGGAACGTGAGATTGGTGAAGAGTGTTTGATGAAAGACTATTTTGTCTCTAATTTGAAATATTCTTCGGAGCTCTTTCGATGTCGATTTCACATGCAGAAATGACTTTTTCTTCATATAGTGGATGCCGTTACTACCAATGATGAATATTTTCAACAGAGGCTTGATTGCACGGGTAGAAAAAGTCTTTCGCCATTGCAAAAATGTACCGGAGTCATGAGGGTGTTGGCTTATGGAACATCACCTGATGTTGTTGATGAATACTTACGAATGAGTGCAACGGTTACAAGAGATGTTGTTATCCATTTCGTAGATAGTGTCATTTACTGCTTCGGTAATACATACCTTAGAAGGCTTAATCAACAAGAGTTGGCAAGATTACTCTATATATTGGGGAACAATGTGGTTTCCCTAGCATGATTGGTAGTATTGATTGCATGCACTGGGAATGAAAAAATTGTTCCACTGTATGGGCTGTGCAATTTACAGGGAGAAGTGGAAAGCCAACAATTATTTTGGAAGTCGTTGCATCATATGATTTATGGATATGGTATGCATTTTTTGGAACACCAGGTACGTGCAATGATATTAATGTTCTCCATCGCTCTCCAGTTTTTAGTGATGTTTTAGAAGGCCGATACCACATGTTAGTTATATCATCAATGGTCGCCAAGATGATAGGGAATATTATCTCACTGATGACATATATCCTTCATGGGCTGCATTTGTCAAGTCTATTACATCTCCTGTGACTCGAAAGCATAAATTATTCGCTCAACACCAGGAGACTGTTAGAAAAGATGTAGAGCGGGCCTTTGGAGTTCTACAAGCTTGTTTTGCATTTATTCGACGCCCATGTCTTATTTGTGATAAGGTTTTGATGGAAAAAGTTATGATGGCTTGTATCATCATACACAATATGATTGTAGATGATGAACGAGACACATACCAAAACTATTATGATCTCATAGAATTTTTGACGGATGTATCTTCAACTTCAAATGCCGAACTTTTTCACTACTCTACTGAACGCATCACAAGTTTGTCTGCTTATATGATTAATAGCGCTCTTCAAAAGGACTTGATCTAGCACATATGATAAAAATTTGGCACTAATTGAATATGTAATTTACATCTTATGTGCTCGTAATTTAGAAATTTTCAAGTGTTCTCATTGTAGTTTCTTTAATTATGTTTTATTTTATTTTAACTCTTGTAATTTTCATTTTATTGTCAAGTAAATTATGAATTTATAATTGTATAGATATTTTTTTTAATTATGAATTTAAAAAATATATCTAATGAATTAATTCTGATTTTTTAAATATAGTAAAAATTATTATTAATAATATGTTATTTAATAAATAAAATGATAAATATTTTATATAGATTGAAAGAAAGAGAAATTAATATTTTAATTGAATATCGGGTTGAATGAGTGTAACTGATGGAGTGTAAATTTTAAAATGATGAGAATTGTGGATGTGGAGGAGAGAGAAATTAATATTTTATTTGAATATTGAGTTAAATGAATGTTACTAATGTAAATAGTCTAATAGTGTGATTCCCAGAACGTAACAATTAGATTTGAATAATAATTCGGTGAATTTAATAACTTTTATTGTGACACAGTGATTTATACCTAAAGTGTTACCTACCCTCGCCGAAGATGCCCAAATAATGTTTAACCATTTGAGTGTGGTCCATTCCATGAAAATGAATTGACTAACACGACTCATCTTACTTGAGATTTGAGAATTCTATTGTAGAAAGACTCCGTCAAAGTAGTCGGGCCATTGAGGAAAATCAAGCCGGCCCAGCCCGATCAAGCCAAAATTTATCGGGGCACCATTTTGGAAACCCGTGCTCGCCCTAAAAACGGGCCGATCAAACATAATAAATATTCTCTCCGTCCCATAATTATAGTATCCTAGTATTCTTTTTTATTTTATTGTCCCAAAATTATAATTCATTTTTTTTATTTGATATGCATTAAATTTGCATTTTTCTTAGTTCCCTTATTTAATATTCTTTGAAATTATCAATCATTTTATTTTGAATTAATAAGTAAGGTTATACTAAATTTTTTTAAATAATTTTATGTTACCATGTACATTAAATATATATTCTTAATTCGTGTAAAAATTGAAAGGGAACTATATTTATTGGACGGAAGGAGCAGTCGGCCCGTAGGGAAGGTACATGATATCGGGCCGGGCTGCATTGTTCAGCCCGCCTTAAACCGGGCCCTAGTTGAGTTTACTATTACTAGTCCAAGTGTGCAACGTGCGTCTTGCTTTTTGACATTGAGGTTCCATCTCCAATAAAATTTTGGAAGTTAATTATCAAAAGCTGACAAAAAAATCAAGAAAACCATGATTTGTCACCACTTATCTTCTAGAAAACAAAATTTTCCACCACATTTCATGTAATGTAATTGCTGATAATTGCATATTTATATCAATCTTGGTGGTGGGGTGAAGAAGAATATATTTGGGGTCACCTTTTAGTTCTGTCACCCTCATAAATATATGTAGCTAATACAGAAATTAAATATGTACTCTTCTTGCAATTAATTCATCATTACAGTTGTGTTTCTGTTGCCTAGTTTCATAAAAAAAATTCAAAAAAATGAAGCTGTCATCATTGAATATGTTGCTGCTGCTGCTGATCTTGTTTTCAGTTACTGCAGTTGTAGCACAAGATATTCTCCCAGGCTCAACTCTCTATGCATCAAATCCAAAACAGTCATGGAATTCTCCCAACAAATCTTTCACTCTTTCCTTCATTCAAGAATCCCAAAACACATACTTTGCAGCCATCACCTACAATGGTGTCCCAGTCTGGAAAGCCGGTGGTGATCCCGGCGGCGCCGTTGATTCCTCGGCCGAGCTCCGGTTCCTGCACGACGGCAACCTCCAGCTTGTGGCGGGGCCGTCGGGGGCGTTGGTGTGGCAGTCCAACACCTCTGCACAAGGCATCAACTCTGCTTCACTTGAGAACTCAGGTAGTTTTGTGCTCAAGAATGGGAATGTTTCTAGGTGGTCAACTTTTGATAATCCAACTGATACTATTCTACCTGACCAGAATTTCACCTCTGATAGTGTTTTACGTTGCGGATTGTATTCATTTCATCTGTTGAGGTTTGGGGAAATCACTCTTGTGTGGAACAATTCTGTTGTGTACTTCTCTTTTGGGAGCAATAGAACTAGTGGTTTGAATCTGAGCTCACCTAGTTTAGCCATGCAGTCTGTGGGGATACTTTTCCTTTTCGACCCGTTGCTTTCGAGCCCTTTGGTCATGGCTCAAGGGAGTTTGTATGGGGATGTGAGTGATAACACTCTGGTGTTTGTGAAGCTGGATTGTGATGGGAACATGAGGATGTATAGCTCTGCAGTGAGTGATGGGAGTGGGAGCAAGATCATGAGGTGGACTGCAGTGAGTGATCAGTGTATGGTTTTCGGGTTTTGTGGGAGTTTTGGTGTCTGCAGGTATGATGGAGTGGATGTGAATCCAATCTGTGGATGCCCGTCTCAGAACTTCGATTTCATTGATTCGAATGATGGGAGGAGAGGCTGTAGTTTGAGAGGGGATATTCGGAGTTGTCAGACAACAATGTTGTCTATGAACAACACTTTGTTCTTGACTTACCCTCCTCAGATTGAAACAGATTACTTCACTGCAAACATCAGAGCTTGTAGGTCTAACTGTCTCGTTGATTCGAACTGTGTGGCTTCGAGTTCCATGGCAGACGGGACGGGGGTTTGTTATATGAAAAGATCCAAGTTCATCAGTGGCTATCAGTCCCCAACTCTCACCAGCACATCATATGTGAAGGTGTGTGATCCTGCCATGCCTAATCCTCCTGTATCTTCAAGAAAAGACGAGACGAAATCTGCAGCGCTGAAGATTGTGAGTATAGTGTTGGGAAGTAGTTTGTTGGTAGTGATTTTAGTAGGTGGATACATGTGGTTTAATTGTAGGCCTAAGCCAAGTTATGAAGGTTTAGCCTCTGAGTACTCATTTTCAGACTATGCATCTGGTGTTCCTGTTCAGTTCTCTTACAAGAAGCTGCAGCAAGCGACGAAAGGGTTCAAGGAGAAGCTCGGGGGAGGAGGGTTCGGGTCAGTTTATCGGGGAGTTCTGTCGAGCAAGATGGCTGTTGCTGTGAAGCAGCTGGAGGGGATAGGGCAGGGGGAGAAGCAGTTCAGAATGGAGGTAGCCACAATCAGCAGCACTCATCACTTGAATTTGGTGAGGCTGGTTGGATTTTGCTCTGAGGGGAGGCACAGATTGCTTGTGTATGAGTTCATGAAGAATGGCTCTCTTGACAGCTTTCTCTTTCCCTCACTAGAATCATCAAGTGATGAGAGGGCTCTGAGTTGGGGTAGCAGGTACAGCATTGCCTTGGGGACTGCAAAGGGGATCACGTACCTACACGAGGAGTGTCGTGACTGCATCCTCCACTGCGACATCAAGCCTGAGAACATACTCTTGGATGAGAACTACAATGCTAGGATCTCGGATTTTGGCCTTGCAAGGCTCTTGAACTTGAATGATCACAAGCAACGGAGCCTGATCACCGTGAGGGGGACCAGGGGCTACTTAGGCCCCGAATGGATAGCTAACCTCCCTATAACTTCGAAGGCTGATGTCTACAGCTATGGCATGGTGCTGCTGGAGATCGTGAGTGGGAGGAGGAACTTCGAGGTCTCTGCTGAGACGGGCAACAGGAGGTTCTTGTTGTGGGCATACGAGGAGTTTGAGAAGGGCAATGTGGGAGCAGTTCTTGACAGGAGGCTGATGGAGCATGACATTGATGTTGTGCAGGCAGTGAGGCTGATTCAGGTGAGCTTCTGGTGCATACAAGAGCACCCGTCGGTTAGGCCGACGATGGGGAAGGTGGTGCAGATGCTTGAAGGGGTTACTGATGTGCACAAACCACCTCCACCACTGTCCATGGTTGAAGGGTCAGCTCAGTCTTCTTCTGTTGCGATTTCATCAGTTTCGTCGTCTCAAATATTGGCAGCTGGCTCGACGTCTCACACTTCTGCTTGATGATGATCTTGGATCCTTGCATTTTGCTTGACAGGTAACAGAAACATGGTGATCTTTAGATTGGAAATGCTTGTTTTGATTTAGTTCATTTATGTGTTTTTAATTGTTTAGTGATGTTGCCTTCTTGGAATATTGAGTGCACCATAGAAAAATGTAAGGCAAAACTGATTTTAGAGAGTCATAACATTGGGAATTTTTGTTTGATTTTGTAGTTGATGTATATTCTTGTACCACACTATTAAGTTAGTTTTTTTTTTTTTTTCATTTGAAGGTCAATAATTCAAACTTATGAAGTAATCAAAGAAAGGGACATGTTTTTATCAATACTTATTTGGGAAAATTATACTTTAATGCTTACATTAAATAATCTATATTTTCAAAATTAACAAAACAATACTTAAAAAAAAATTCAACTCTAACATTTGATTAATTTGTCGGCCAGAAACCCTATGTAATTGATTGTATTTTAACACTTTTATTTCCCAGTTGCCTAAAAACCCCTCAAATCAAGAAATCTTAAAATACAATCAATTATGTACGATTTTCGGTGTGCTAAGTTGATCAAATGTTAAATTTGTAATTTTTATTTTTAAAAAGTCGATATTGTTTCGTTAATTTTGGAAAAAGAACCCAAAATGCAGGTATTTTCCTTACTTATTTCTATATCTTGTTTTGGGTTCACAATATTTTGTTGATTTCTTCAACTTTTCTAGATCTCACTTCTCTTATTTGTGTTCAAGGAAAATATAAAAAATGAAAACGTATTTATTTAAACATTTTTTGTTTTGTTTTTTAGGGATTTAGTGTTAAACGTATCTTGTTAGATAGATGTTATCTTTTAGTTAATTATTTGTCGTGCATCATATACTTTTCTTTATTGAACAAATTCAATATGATTGTTTTACTTAATCAAATGGTTGACTTGAAGAAAATGGACAGAACATAGAAAATCATATTCCATATCTTCTTCTCCCTTGACCAATTCCTATTTCATAGTCACCACCATAAATATTTAATTTAGAAAATAAAAACAAATATGAATCCATTCATATAATCAATATTATGCCTGATTTTATTATTTGCACTCTAGCTGCGTAATATGTAAAAAAACCTTATAAGTAAAGATAAACAAATCAAATACAAAAATAAATATCTATTTATTTGTACTAGTAATGTTTAGATCTACAACTTCTTTGAGACAACCGTGAATTTTTTATAATCATTTATAATTGTTTACATACGAATTTGGAGTGATCTCCCGCTACGATCGTGTATATTGGGGGTTTGGTTTTGAAGAGGGGTGTTTTTAAAAAATTTGCCTCAAAAATACTTTTTTGTATTGGTTTGTGCCAAGGATCGGGTCCTGTGAAATATAGAGACAAACATTGTAAATGTGTCGATCTTCAATTACTGAAAAGTTGGTGGTATGCGAGTTTGACACGTTGTGTAGGAGGTGTGTTGAAAAAGAGAGAATATGAAATGTGGTTTGAAGACTGGAGTTATCAAAAAGAAAAAAAGAAAAGTGTCACTCTCTTCTTTTTTTTTCTTTCTTTTTGACATGATTAGGTACTAATTAATTAAGGAAAAAACAAATATATTTATTTCTCTAAGTTTCAAAACTAAAAAAAAAAACGGCTTCAATTTTAATTTTCCATCGATATTCAATGACAAAAAAGATCGTGAAGATCGAATGATTTAAACTTGTTGAAAAAAAGTACATTCTAAAATCAATAAACTTTGTCATCATACTCTATAAATGTTGAAAAATGGACATCCACAAAAAGAAACACATCACATGTCCATCCAAAAATATCTTATACTACTTATAAACAAAAAGGTTAACCACACATCTTCTTCAAACATTTCTTTATCATTAACCTAATTATATTTAATTATCAAAATTATATATAAAAAAAAGTTTGCCATCAACAACACAATAATAATGAAACTTCATCATAAAATTTAATTGTATAACAAACTTTCACTAATTTTAATCTTCTCGAACCTTAAGCTACAAAACTATGGCAACTCTAAAAACTCACTTCAGTCGTTTATTTTTTCTATCAAATTACATATACATTATTAATCATTTAATTAAGGTTTAATTACATATCAATATTTAATTTTTGTCAAGTTTTTGTCTCAAAGTTTTAAAAATAACACATCAGTACCCAATGTTTGTTTAATTAATACTTAGAACTATTGTAATATTTCGGCGAATCGAATAATGACGTGGATTGCTGAAAATGATATCATTTTGTTTAATAGATAAGATATTTGTTTTCCACATAATTATATTAAATCAGATGAAAATCAACGTAAGATTTTCAGTAATCCATGTCATTATTTAGTTCGCTGAAAAATTGTGTTAGTACTAAAAGTGTTAATTATGCAAACGCTGAACATTGACGTGTTACTTTTAAAATTTTAGGAAAAAAGTTAAAAATGAGCAAACTATATTGGATATTGATGTGTAATCTATTGCTATATACTAAAATGAAATAGTCTACTATTATTCATTTCTCCCCCAAAAATATCTTATCATAAATAGTGTGAAAAGTTTCATTATTCTGAATTTATGAATTTCTACACTAAAAAAATGTCGAGCAATAAAAAAATGAAATATATATTACCATATATTAATATGAACTAGTCTATAACTATTCATTTTACTCCCAAAAATGTCTTATCATGAATAATTTAAAAAATTATTCCTATAGAATTTTGGTGTTTCACTCCATATGTTTAACGGACATTGGAAATTTTTATAATACAAAGTTTAAAACATTTATGAGGTACGTGAGACATAAATTTAAACTAAATATTATTATCTCATATTTCATCACACAACGCGTGAGTGTAAAACTAGTTAACTATTTATTTAAAAGTTGGCACTTCAATGCAGTCGTTAATATACATATCGACATATTGTGAGATGAATATTATTTCAATTCATAAAACATTTCTTTATTGTCATAACTTCTAGATTAAAAAAATTATTGGTTAGTCTATGATAATTTAATATCAATATATAATATTGTGCGTGTGCAGTGTGCACATTAATATGAAAAATAATTGAAAAATTCATCCAACCGTGGAGACAGAGCTGCAAAAACAGAGGAAGAAAATGGAAATTGAAAAACAAACCTCCATTTCTTCACGCTTCCGAGGTCAAAGTCTCCCCCCCTCTCTCTCACACACCACACACACTATATGTATGTTTGCTCAGCTTCCAAATCTTTGTGGTTTTGTGTTTTTCTGTTCAATTTACTGTATAAAGCTCTGATCTTTATCGCCGTAATGAAATGAAGCTTCCACCACCACCGCCCCTCCTCCTCTTCTGCCTCCTCGCCGCCGCCGCCTCCGGCGCCGACATCCTTCCGGGCGCCACCCTCTACGCCTCTGACCCCAGCTCCAAATGGTCCTCATCCAACAACACCTTCGCTCTTTCTTTCATCGTCGACCCCTCTGCCTCCGCCGGAGCCCTCATCGCCGCCATCGCGTACAACAGCGTATCCGTCTGGCAAGCGGGGCCCTCAGTCAACTCCTCCGCCGTCCTCCGCCTCCTCTCCTCCGGCGACCTGCAGCTCCTCCCCTCCGAGTCCTCCACCACTCCCCTCTGGTCCTCCGCCACCGCCAATCTCGGAGTCACCGCCGCGGCGCTTGAGGAATCCGGCAATTTCGTGCTCAAGAACTCCTCCGGCGCCGCCGTGTGGTCGTCGTTTGAACACCCAACTGACACCATTGTTCCCACGCAGCAGTTGAATGCCAACCACACTCTTAAATCTGGGCTTTACTCGTTCAAAATTATGCGAAATGGGAACTTGACGCTTTTGTGGAACAACAGCATCACCTTCTACAATTCAGGTTTGAATTCTACCGCGAGCTCCAACTTAACAAGTCCAATTCTTGAAATTCAACCAACTGGGATTCTCACCCTCTCCGATCCCACGCTTTCCGCCGATCTGTTTTTGGCTTACAGTAGTGATTATGCAACAGAAAGTAATGTTTTTAGGATTGTTAAATTAGATAATGATGGGAATTTAAGGATTTATAGTTTTGCACAAGGTAATGGAGCTTTAACTGCTGTTTGGGCTGCTGTGAGTGATCAATGCCAGGTTTATGGATTCTGTGGGAATTTGGGGATATGTAGTTACAATGAGACTTCTCCCATCTGTTCTTGCCCTTCGCAGAATTTCGATTTGATTGATGCAAAGGATACTAGGAAAGGCTGTAAGAGAAAAGTGGAGCTTCAAGATTGCCCTGGGCCGGTGGCTATGCTGCCGTTGGATCATACAGAGTTCTTGACTTTCGAGCCTGAATTGGCGTCGGAGGTTTACTACATGGGGAATTCACCTTGTAACCTTAATTGTCTAAATGGACAGGCTTGTGTTGTTTCGACTTCTTTGTCGGATGGATCAGGGCAGTGTTACTTGAAGACGGGTAGCTTCGTGAGTGGCCTCCGTTCCCCATCCATCCCTAGCACTTCGTATGTCAAAGTTTGCTCGCCTTTGCTGCCTAATCCCTCGGTTGCTTCAGCGAGTGGTGGGGGGAGGAATAGGTGGAGGTTGAAGGCATGGGTGGTTGTGGTGGCAGTGTTGGCCACTGTGTTTGCATTGGCACTTGTGGAAGGTGGTTTGTGGTGGTGGTGCATTCGGAATAACACCAAGTTCGGTGGGTTGTCATCTCAGTACGCGCTCCTTGAGTATGCATCGGGTGCACCAGTGCAGTTCTCGTACAAGGAGCTTCAGAAGGCGACCAAGCGGTTCAAGGAGAAGCTCGGAGCAGGAGGGTTTGGGGCCGTGTATAGAGGGGTCCTTGCTAACCGGACTGTGGCTGCAGTGAAGCAGCTGGAGGGGATCGAGCAAGGGGAGAAGCAGTTCAGAATGGAGGTAGCCACGATCAGCAGCACTCACCACTTGAATTTGGTGAGACTGATTGGATTCTGCTCGGAGGGGAAGCACAGGCTGTTGGTGTACGAGTTCATGAAGAACAGCTCTCTTGATAGCTTCCTCTTCACACCCGAGGGGGAGTCGGGGAAGCATCTGAATTGGGAGTCTCGATTCAGCATTGCCTTAGGGACTGCACGGGGGATCACGTACCTCCATGAGGAATGCAGGGATTGCATTGTTCACTGTGACATTAAGCCCGAGAACATACTCCTAGACGAGAACTACTGCGCAAAAGTGTCTGATTTTGGCCTTGCAAAGCTCGTGAACCCTAAAGATCATCGGTATAGGACCCTAACGAGTGTGAGGGGCACGAGAGGCTACTTGGCTCCCGAATGGCTTGCTAACCTCCCGATAACCTCCAAGTCCGACGTGTACAGTTATGGGATGGTTTTGCTGGAGATTGTGAGCGGGAAGAGGAACTTCGAAGTCTCTGCAGAGACCAACAACAAGAAGTTTTCTTTATGGGCTTATGAAGAGTTCGAAAAGGGCAATTTCGAGGCAATCGTAGACAGAAGGCTTCCCAATGATGAGATGAACATGGATCAAGTGATGAGAGCAGTTCAAGTGAGTTTTTGGTGCATCCAAGAGCAGCCCTCGCAGCGGCCTATGATGGGGAAAGTTGTCCAAATGTTGGAAGGAATCATGGAAATCGAACGGCCACCGGCACCTAAGGCTGCTGCAGAGGGATCCATTGGTGGCACTAGTGTGACTGCGAGTAGCATTAGTGCTCCATCCACGTTTGCAGCTTCAATGCCAATGCCCTCTTCGTCGTCGTCGCTCCAAACGGCCGGAGTTTTGTCGTCCGCCTCCGGGAAGCATGTCGAGCGGGCATCTTCTTCGTTGTTGCACTCTGAGACGAAGTGAGTTTGATTTAGTACCCTGTACATTGCCTGCTGGAGATGGATAAGCAACAGGAGATTATTTTGCCTTCATTTAGGTGAAAAGTGAAAACACATTACAAATTTGTATCTTGCTTTTCTGTTTGTGATTGTGATAATTTCTTGATTTCATTTGTGTTTAGCTGTGACAACAAAGTTCCTTGTAATAGAATTGCATCAAGAATAGCAATAGAGAGAGAGAGAGAGAAATGTAATTAATGTTGTACAATTATATAGTGGCATGTCCTATTTTTTCTAGAATATGCTTTTGTTAGTCTTATATAATTATTATATTCCATCTGCATTATAATTCTATACTATAATTTTTTTTTATAATTTTTATACATGTAATAATATATGCAATTTGATATAATAGGATATTTATCAATAATAAATGAAAAAAAATATATATATAGTAGGAGAGAGAAACGCCGTTCTCTCATCTCTCTTATTTTGTTGTGCCATCTATATTTTACTAAGAAAGACAATATTTTCTCTAGAGAGAGAGAAAATATATGAAACAACAAATATTTTGACACTATATAAAAATATTAAAATAAAATTAAAAATCTTCTTCATAAGGTAAGCAAGGAGTAAAACAACCCATTGACCCATAATATATTTTGGAAAGATCCTTCTTCTCTTTCCCATAAATGGTGGGCTTTCTCTCTCATCAGCTAAAATAATTAATTATTGATTATGAGAGAGAAAGTAAGAGAAAACTAGCTAGTCCACGCCTCACGTGTAAAAACAAATTAATTCAAGAAAAAAAAAACAGCTATAAAGTTGGGTCTCCACTAGAAAATTTTGTGCAAGGTTACGTGAATCACGTGGATTATTGTTGTAGTGGTCTCCATAGATACGAAAAAAGGTAAATTCTATGTTAAGTGATCATACATTGTAATGATTGTATGTTTAAATCCCTACTATATAAAATGAAAATATAAAATGATCTTAAATAATTGGAGCGGTGTTAATATCGTGTGTACAGTGAATCTCTAAAATATATGGCTCAAATTTGATATTTTGGGGTATTTTCGATTTTAATGTGTTTAATTAATTTTTTTTTCTGTTCTGAATTTGATTATATTTTATTTATTTATTTCAATGTTTTGACATTTTAGAATACTTCTCGATTTTTTTCTGTTTTTATAAGAAGCTTTTATGTATTAAATCAATATTTTATTTTATGTATCATTTGTGTTTTATTTTTCAACATTGTACTCATCTTTCTAGTATCAATAAAACTGTTGTTTTTTTTAATGATTTGGTAAGAACATGATTCATTTTTAATTTAAAAATTTTAAAAAAAGTTTTAATAATAGCTTTGATATTTGTATATCTAAAAATAATATTTAAATAAAAATTAGTTAAACTATATATAAAAGTAATATATATATATATATGTGCGCGCGCGCGTGTGCATTTTATTAAATCGATAATATAATCGTGAGACTCCAAAAGGTTATTTTATGTATCATATGTTATAGTGGATGATTTGAAGGAAGCTGATATTTAAAAAAATAAGTATATAACTTTTGATGTGGCGGTGACGTGTACAAAAAATATGGTACACTACAGGAGACACTCTTAGAATAGAGAAGTTTAATTTAGAATATAGAGAAAATAGAGTAGTATTATAATATATTGTATAATTGATTATTTGATTAAGATGTTTGAGGAGTTTAAGGTTGTGAGTTTTTTTTTGGTCTTGAGATGTCTCCTGAATATATGTGCCGTGGTTGAAAGAAAAAAGTAAACAAAACAAGTTTGAAGTAATTATAAGTCAAACGAGAGACATAGATAAATATTTCAAATTTAGTAGCAAAAAAGAGAGATTACATAAAGAGGAGATAATAATAGAGCTCGATCATAAAATCTTTTTCCTTAATTTTGACTAATAGTTTTAGATATATATTTTTAAGTTTTTATGTTATTTTTTATTTAGTGTTTTTTTTTTTTTTTGTGTACATGTATTTGTAATTTATTTTGTATTTTAAATAATGTGTTGTAAATCAATACTAAAATAGATATTTCTTTGAGGAGTAAAATAGGTAAAATTACACCAACAATAAAACTACATAAAAAATACTACTCCCTCCGTTTCTATATAAATGTCATTCTAGCTATTTAATTTTGTTTCAAAAAAAGTGTGATTCTACAATTTCGAGACATAAAATTCACACTTTTCTCATATTTAACCTTATTTAATGCATTCAAACATTTATATTTTGCTCATTTAATGTATTTACACAAGGGTATATTAGGTAATTCAATTGATTTATTAATTTGTGTTCATTCATCCAAAATGACAATTAAATAGAAACGGAGGAAGTAAAATAGATAAA
This sequence comes from Perilla frutescens, assembly GCA_026008535.1. Taxonomy (NCBI): domain Eukaryota; kingdom Viridiplantae; phylum Streptophyta; class Magnoliopsida; order Lamiales; family Lamiaceae; genus Perilla; species Perilla frutescens. The sequence continues at coordinate 2,304,845 of BRKX01000007.1, read as the reverse complement.
AGTACATGCAATAAAAACATAAAAATAATCATAAAATAAAAAAAATACAAATATTTTTCTAATAATCTGAAAGGCCGTTTCCACTCCCTCCAAGATTGAGAAAATTTCTAAATATTATGTAACTATACATTTGTCTAGATTTGTGAATAAAAAATATGTTAATTATTATTATGAAACATTAATTTTAATTATAGTTATCCCATGAAATTGCATATATTATTATATGTTAGCGATGATAAAATAATAATTATAAAGGAAATAAATGAAATATTATTTTTTGGTGTATAATTATAGTACATACTGATAAAGATGAAATGAAGAAATCTATTGTATTTTAGTGATAGTAATGTTGTATTATAGTGTAAACTGTTAGAGATGACATGAAACGTCCATCTTCAAACACAATAGTTGATCGAATTAAAGTATTTGGGGTTTAACCACGTGAATTTAAAAAAAAACATAATAATAAATAAAAAATTGTGTGTTTTTCAGTTGATGAAATAAATTTGGTGGGTATTGAATTTGAGACGTTCCTCCTACACAAATCTCCACGATTTGGGTGTCTTGAAAAAATAGTGTTTTAATTTTAATTTTAAAAATTATATTATACTTGAAATTAGATAAGTTTTATTTATTTATTATTATTATTATTATTATTTTCACCCTGTTCTCTCCCTCTTCTTAAGCACAGTGACGAAGCGACGACAGATCACAACCGCCACTCCGCCGCTCGGCCGCGGCGCCACCCTCACCTTACCTGTGACCGCCGAGCAGGCCAGCGCGCACTTTTCGTGGACCTCTTGTTATTTACGCTATAATTCACAGAAAGAGTAGGTACAATGAACTCGTCTCTTTACCTTCACAAATTTTGCAATTTTTGCATTTTCCCATCACATCAACTTTTATTGCTTATGTTATTTGATTATTTGAAGAATTTTGGACCAATTGTAGTAGAATTTGTATCTGAGTAGAACGGATTATGGTTTAGGGTAAAAATTAATCAGGTGTTCAATTGGATTAACATATGTGATCGATTAATATAAAATTTGAGGCTAGATTGGTGCAATTGAACTCTGATGAAATGTCAAATAACTCAGATGAACTTTTACTGCTTATACATTTGATTATTTGGAGAATTTTGGATCAATCGTAGCAGAATTTATATCTGAGTAGAATAGATTTTGATTTAGGTTTAAATTGGTCAGGTGTTCAATTGGATTAACTTGTGTGAATGATTAATACAAAAAATGAGGTTAGATTGGTACATTTGAACTCTGATGAAATGTCAAATAACTCGGATTATTAAAAAGTTTATGCCTTAATAATGGCATATGTTGTCTTTGATCAGGGAGATACCTTGAGGCAGAGAAGCCATCTAAGTAAGCCTAAAATGAAGCAAGAATTCTTCACATATCTACCGTCTGAAATCGTCATTGATATCCTCTACAGTGTAAGTATATTGAATATGCATAAATAGTTATATAATAATGTAAATGCAAACAGTGACTGCAAAAAGATTCAATCTATATCATCATATTGTCGGAAAAGTATACAAAGACATGTCTTCCAGTATATAAAACTAATAAGTGGGTTGTTGGCTTGCTTGTTGGAAAGTCGAGAAGGTAGTGTTACCTAGGGTGCGGGGGTGTTGTGGTGCCGGGCTGTGGATCGACCTCTGTGGTCTTGTTGTATTGTTGTTGTTCAAGGTGAAAGTCCGGGACCAAGAAAAACCTGAGCCATCACCTCTTTCCCATTGTCGTTGCTTGAGCAACGTCCGGCGAAGACCGCGTTGGCGACGGAGAAAAGAGCATTTCCGATGAGGCTGATACCCAACAATGGTATCAGAGCCATGATATCCTCACTGAGTACCCTCCACCGCTTCCTCCTCGCCGTCCCTCCGTCTCTGTGGTTGCGCCGTCCATCTGCTCCTCGGTGAGCTCCGAAGAGGTAAGTCGGGCCATCCCCTGCCTGGGATACCCGCTCTGGTAAAGTGGCTGAAACTCGCTTATTTTTTTATTCCTAGTTGGTGCCCCGGGTGTGGGCTTAGGCTTGGTATTTGGTAGTTTTAAGACTTCTTGTATTTTGGCAAGGTACTGCCTCTGTGTTGATTTTTTCTTGGGTATATCGATTCCTGCTATAATTGTGTCTGAATATGGTTCATTTGCTTCCGCTTGTTGTCTCTGTCATATGCTTTCGCTTGCTGCTCTCTGTGTGCTTGCCTTTGTCTTGTGTTTGTTGAGGGCTTAAGTGACCCCCCTGTGCCACAGATTAATCTGTGTTGTGAACTGGGAAATCCTCTAGCTTCCTCTATTGTGTGTTGAAACTTGTTGCCATGGCTCCTTCGTCCCCATATATTCTTGCTCTTTTTGATGGCAAATCAGACTATAATTTATGGAAACAGAAAATGAAATTTGTTTTGATTAAGGAAAAAGTGTTCAAAGCTGTTGAACTCAAATATAATGATAATGAAACCGATCTTAAGAAATCTGAGATGAATGAGTATGCTCTGTCTTCCATTATGTTGAACCTATCTGATGTTGTGTTAAGGAAAGTATGTATGATTGAATCTGCAAAACAATTGTGGGATAAATTGGCTGAGCTCTATAATCTGACTTCTCTTCCAAGTCGCATATTTTTACTTGAAAAAAATTTCAACTATAAACTGGATTTGAATAAGGATATGGATGCTAATTTAGATGATTTCAATAAGCTTGTTCAGGACATTAAAATGTCTGGTGATGAGCATATTGATGATAACAAATGCTATCCCTGAGGCATATAATGATGTTAAGTCTGCTATCAAATATGGGAGAGATGATATTACATTTGATACAGTCGTTAATGGATTAAAGAGTAAAGAAATAGAGTTAAAGCATGGTTGAGATGCTAAAACTCCTGTTGATAATGTTTTGCATGTGAGAGAGAAGAATCATTCTGGTTCTAGACATAATAACAGGAAGTGTTATAATTGTGGTGAACTGGGTCACTATGCTAAATATTGTAAGAAACCTAAGGATAAGAATAAGCAAAATGGTGAGCATACTAATGTTGCCTCCACTAATGATTTTAAGTATAATTATAGTGATGTACTGTGATACTTTGTGATCTCTGGAATATGCTCCAAGTAAGGTGAAGCTGTTGTTGTTGTTTATATGTGATGTTTTTTGTGCTCTCTGTGAGCTGTATTGTTGCTTTGTGAGTTGTTAGTGCTCTTTGTGAGCTTTGTTGTTTCTTAGTGAATCTATTTCTACCCTTTGTTAGCTGTTTTTTAGTTTTTTGTGAGCACCTTTCGGTTTAAGGTGGAGTTGTTTCTTTGTGAAGTTGTTGCACTCGGTGTGCTTTTGTATTGGTTGATCTTTGTGATAAGAACTAACTGTGTGTTATCTCCTCTTTGTCTATGTGATATTGCAGGAGAGGAAAATGGCTATGATGAATTTCCTCCGGACATCCTCCGGACATCTTTGATAGCAACATGTGCCACAAGGTGGAGATTACTGTAATATTATGGCCCATTTGCCTTGTGGGCTTGATGGCTTTGGCCCATATTACTTCTTGTTTACCCAACAGTCACAGCCCACTACCCCTAATGGCAACCTATATATCGATCTACTGTTCCCTCATTTTTAAAACATCAAATTACTCACATTCTACTCACTCTCTCTGCAATAGCTCATTGTTGCTTACTCTGCTCTTCGTGGGCAATTGTCAATCGAGCTTCATGCTTGTGTGGTCTCTCCGTGATATTAACGTCCGTGGTTAGTGGGTTGCTGGCTTGCTCATTGGAAAGTCAAAAGGGTAGTATTACTTAGGGTGCGGGGCGTTGTGGTGCTGGGCTGTGGATCGACCTCTGTGGTCTTGTGGTATTGTTGTTGCTCAAGGTGAAAGTCCGGGTCCAAGAAAAACCTGAGCCATCACCTCCTTCCCATTGTCGTTGCTTGAGCAACGTCCAGCGAAGACCGCGTCGGCGACGGAGAAAAGAGCATTTCCGGCGAGGCCGATACCCAACAAATACTAATTGAGCTAATGAATAATGCGAGTCAATCAACCATTATGATAAAAAAAATAATACAACTTGATGAACATGATATAATTTTAATTAACAAATACCTTTTTATTAAAAAAGAATATTCGTACCACGCACACACAGAGAATACTAACAACAATTAAAATATCAATGATCAAGGTCTGTACATGTATCATTTTAGAAAGTGCACAAACACGACCACTACATCAATCGACAAAATCCCTATGTCGTCCCATTGTAGTTAAGAATATTTAATTAGGCTATCAGTTGATTTCAAAAAAAAATAAAAATTAGAGTGTAACAATTATCATATTCCCCATCAGAAACACATTTGCTTAATATTGATATTTGACCTTCAAATGATAAAATGTAATGCCATTGCATAGCAGCCACAACCTTACCAATCATTTAAAAAAAAAAATTATTTGGGCCTGAGCCTAGGCCTACTAGAGAAAAGAGGTAAGTCGCCTCGTAGGGAAGAACCACGTGTTACTAGGGTAGATATCAGAGCTGATGGGTTCCTCCGCCGTCCTTCGCCACTGGTTCTCTCGCAGTGGAATTTTCAGATCTCACAGAAGTTATGATGTGGATTGTGATTATTCTCTGTTTCTGGGCAATTCATGTCGGATGATGAGTTCATCTGTAGCGGCGTCGGTGCCATGGAGGATTCCTTGGAAGGGCTGACGATGTTCGTCGGAATCAACCACCCATTCGCAATTCGGTCGTCAGAGGTGAAACCCAATTTGATTTACTTCACCGATGAGAACCGTTTAGTCGAACATTCGAGGTTGGAACGGACCAACTACGGCGGCCACGATAATGGCATTTTCAATTACCAAAACAAGGATTTCTCTCCTTGCTGCACTTTCTATCCCATTGAATACCATAAAATAAGGAAGATTCTGCCACTGCCAATGTGGAGCAGAAGTCCCAATTGGTGGTAAGATTGTAAATTTAATTTATTTCATCGAGCTCGATTTCTTTAAAATTTTGCACCTTTCATCTCAATTATAACTCTACTAAATGCAATTTTTTTTATTGATGGTGAACGAGGCAATTATTTTCTGGGTTAATGTTTAGGAAAATAACAGATGACATTAAATCATATCTAAATCCTTTATATACTCTCAAATAACTCAATCAAAAATCATGACAAGTTTTAGAGACACAAATACATGCATGATAAACACTCATCAAAGAACGAACTGTGTAATGATACAACAGTGTAAAGCTTAAGATTTCACAAGATTGAACTGTGTAATGATACAACAGTGTAAAGCTTAAGATTTCACAGGATTGTTCATATTTCAATCTACTTCAATCAAAAGTAAGTGCACATTGATTTATACAACTCATAAGAAGTCAAATTCGTTCAAGTTTTCACAAATAAGCTCATTTTTCATCATCAACATTTCACGAGTTCACTAGACACGAACGACTCTATAAACAAATAAACACAAAACTAACGCCAATAAAATTTAAAAAAAAAACACATGTGTCAAACATATCATATCTATCCCCCTCCTCTAAACTTATTCAATTACACAGAGAATAAGTTTGGATGGGACTAAATAAAATATGTATATTATTCAATTACACAGAGAATAAGTTTGGATGGGACTAAATAAAATATATATTTGGAACGAACTCACCGTGAACTAAAATGAAGGAAAGGATTTTGAAAACTGCATTGAAGCATCTCAACTTGTCTTTGTGCTCCAAAAATCCTTTCTACATTTTAGAACAATAAAATAAAATATTAAATAAAAGAAAACAAAAATAAACAAAGTAAGAAAAATGATAGGTGCTTTATTTAACGTCTATAGCTAGACGATACCTCACCAATCAACGAGGTCTAAAGCAACACTCCAACCAACAATATGATAGATGGCTAGAACTATGAGTGCTGCTAAAAGAGTTGCTTCTATATTCTCAACGATGTTTAAAGCAACACTCCAACCAATAATATGATAGATGACTAGAACTATGATTGCTGCTAGGGCTGAGCAATCGGTCGGTTCGGGTAGGAACCGACCGAGAACTCAAAACTGAATCACCCGAAGTCGCCGGATATGGCCGACTGATCACCGATCAACGGTGGTCGTCCACCGAACCGACCACCTACTGCATCAATTCGGTCGGGTTCGGTCGGTCATCACCTTGTAAAAAAAAAATTAAATCACAACTTTCAATCCTTTTCAGTACTGGATTGCTAAATCTCAGTTGAATCACATAAAAACACAACTGCAATTACATTTGTGCTGGAGACTCGAAGTCGTCCACCACGAATCTCTCGCCCACTATCCACGATCGAAGTTGCTGCTAACCTGTTGGCCGTCGGCGACTAAGGCGCTGGTCAGAGATGATAGGAAATAGCAGGCGCCGCAACTGCAAGAATCCGCCGACTCCACGCTGACAGACACAAAGAGAGAAGAGAATTGGGGAAGAAAGAGAATCGGCTCGAGGTTTATTCACTTAGGGATTGGGCTAAACAAGTGGGCTACTGGGCTTTGTGAGCTAGTGGGCTTCAAAGTTGTATTGGAAAAAATAATCAACATATGTAGTCGGTCGGTTCGGGCTGCCGATTTTTTCAATTCAATAACCGACAGCCGACCAACTATCAATCGGGTGGCCCATCCTAGCACCGAGCACCGATCCGACATCACTGACCACCGCCCCGAACCGACCGAAATCGATCGGTTTGGTCGGGCGGTTCGGTGGCGGTGAGCTCTTTGCTCAGCCCTAATTGCTGCAAAAAGAGTTGCTTCTATGTTCTGGGCAGAAGCAATCAATACTGCATGTTACATCAGCAAACGAGTTCATCCCAGACCAGGTACATTCACTACTCCATACGAAATTTAGTATGAAAAGAAACCTACTGTGAAGTACTTCCATGTGTTTGGAACCACTTGCTATATTCTCAATAATAGAGAATATCTCAGCAAAATAAACAACAGATGAGTAGAAGAAATGTTTGTAGGATACTCCATAAATAGTAAATCATACATGATTTACAACAAAAAAACCAAGACAGTAGTAGAATCAGTCAATGTCAGATTTGATGATCAAGATTACTAATAAATTATAATAATTTTTTTATTATTCATCTAATATAATTTTATTATTTTTTAAATAGTGTATTAGTAATTGGAGTATTACTCTGACCACAGAAATAGAATTTCAACATCTCTAGGCAAAACCCCAGTTAATTAAAGTAAGGAAACAAAATAGAATAAGTGTTCTCTTATTATTCTCCTCGTCTTCCCCCGCTCACTCTCGCTCTCTTTATATATGTATGTATGTATGTATACATATATATTATAAAATGAAGTTCACTCCAAATAAATTTCCCTCCCAAGAAACTACATCATCGACAATTTTTATAAATAAGAAATCATTTATACATTTTTTTGTCTCACTCTTACACACACATATCACACACATTTTTTATTTTATAATTCAATTATGTTGTATTCAATAACATATTTTCTTATATACATGAAATTCAAAATCTATTTGCACTAATGAATGAATATGTGAATTTTCGCATACTAAGAAAAGATTGATAACACTCGGTAGATTTTATTATGTCAAATAATCACCAACATATATTAAATACATTAAATAAAAAATAAATAAATAAAATTGAAAAAAATAATAATTAATTTTTATGAACGACTGTAATTTTATTTTATTATCAAAAAATTAAATAATAAAATAAAAAATAGATAAAGAAAATAAAAAATCCAATTAAATAACAATCATTTTTTAAACTATCGTTCAATTTTTTTCAAAAAATAATAAAAAAATTATAGCGATTTTAAAATTTTTAATTAAATTTATTTTTTATTTTTATTTAATTTATTAAATATATTTTTAATTAAAAAATCAATTTGTAATTATTTTTTCTTTGTATTTAGTTATTTTTTTCAATTTTTATTTGTTAATTTATAAAAAAATAATTTTTATTTTTATTTTCAAATTGGGTCTCTATACTATCAATTTGATTAAAATCAAGACCATGTACTATCAATTTGGTTAACCCCTCATATTCTATGGTTAACCATTACAATTTTTTTCCTTCATAAAATTACACAATGGTACTTATACAATTTATCCTAATTAAATTTATGCAAACTATTTATTTATTTATATAAAGATTGTAATTTCTAAATCTATGGAATAAATAAAAATTATGTTTGCTTCCCAACTATCGAACAACACATTATCTTCTCCCACTTTCAGTGCGCTAATTGGAAACATGAAAAAATAAATAAATCCGAGATTGATATAATTAAAATGTAAAAATAGAGATAAAAAAATGAAAAGAACTTTGAGGGGGTGGGAAATGCATTTTATATATTTGTCGAGTGATGGTTCATCCATGTGTTATATAGTCTTCATAATTTGGAGAAGAGTAAATGACAAGCAATCGAAAAAGATAATCCTTCAATTTCATTGTAGATTGTTTATAGCGTAATTTATCAGTTTGTACGTATGTGATGTTATTTAATTATTATACTGTAGTTATTTTGATATTATAGACTTTGATTAATTGTTTGTTAAATTTTAAAGTGTTAATATCTTGTATTTCTAATTTATGGATGATTATATTTTTTGATATAATTGGATGTTTTTTTTTTTGTCTTATTTTGGAACACCTAATTGAATTAAGTACCTTAATAATCATATTTTTTAAAAGAATCAAAGTAAATTACACTTATGGTGATCCCGTAAAAATATGATTCAATCAATTTTGGTTCCAAAATGTACAATTTTGGTCCCAAGTTAAACTTTTCTACAATTTTGGTTCCACAATTTATATTTTAACATTTTTTGTCCCAAAAACTAATGGACTATACTTAACATCCATTAAGTACCTATTTTGAATCCAAAATGGTACCTATTTTGAATGAAATTTTCACTACTTTCTCTATTTTTCACCTTAATTAGTTAGGCGGTGCAATCAAGATCAACAAAATAGGTAATATTTTAGCTCCAAAATAAGTATTTAACGGAGGTTAAGTATAGCCCGTTAGTTTTTGAGACCAAAAGTGTTGAAATAAAACTGTGGAACCAAAAATGTTGAAAAATTAAATTTAGGATTAAAAGCGTTTGCACCCTAATCTTTATGTGACCAAAAGTATAATTTACTCAAAGAATAATTATTAAATTTAACGATTAATAATGTCAATATAAACATGTTAGGCGACCGAGTATCAGTCTTTTGAGGACTGGCTTTAGTCTTGAAAATTTCATAACAATATATTCATAAAAATGGTCAGTATCAATTTAAGAAATTAAAATGCATGTGATAATAATTCAATAATTTAATTTAAAATATGAAATGCCATTTTTGAATAGAAAATATCGCCTAGATTCAATAGCACCACGTACACAATGCAAGTTGATTATGACTCGTCTTTTTTTTTTTTCATTGCATGGCATGATGGCAAATTGGCAATCGACTGGTATGCCGTTTAATTTGTCGGCATTTGCACATATATAATATCTTTGGTTAATATTGTCCTTTAATTTATTAATAGAAATGTTATGTTTCTCAAGACTAAAGTATAAACAGACGATGGTATGTTTTATAAAATTATTTTAATATAAATCCACACTGGATCAAGAATCTAGATTTGGCAATAGGAGGGGGAATTTTGTCTCCCACAACGGGAATAGTTAAGGAGTAAATGAGTCGATTGAACTACTTATAAACTATTAAGATCACGGTTCAAATAAAATATGTCCAAGCTCATTTCACAAGACTTGTTGATATAAATGGGTTAAATTTGAGTTTGAGATTAATTACTCGATCAGCTTGAAAATATTAAATTAATAATTTAATATTTTTTTAAATTTTAATGAGTAATATATTAATTTTAATCATTATTTTTTATATATTCACATATAAGCTTGACTGAAGGCTGAAGCATATGTGATAACCAAGACTTTTTGTTAGATGAAGATTAATTAATACTCTCTTTTTTTTTTTCTAGTTGGGATGATCATTAATTAGTTATAGACAATATATAGGTCTTTTAATTATGGAGATCGAGTTTTTTTTTAGTAGAATTATGGAGATCTAGTTATCTAAATTGTGGAATTTTGACCTTAAGATAGTTACTGCTTATTCTTATCTGGTCATTAGAGCAAGAGAATATTACTATTTTTGCCCTAACCTCTGTGTTGAACATGCAGATGCCGATGCTTTCGGATGGACATGGTTTGCAACTCATTCAGAGACGTTAAGACAACTAATGATATACTGCATGGCAAAGTCTGAATAATTTCTCATTGTTGAGGATGAAAATATAATCCTTGAAACTTGAAAGTATGAAAGAAACTTTATTCAAGTTTTGTATTATTTAAGGCCCAAGTCAAGCCCATAAAGTAACAAATTTTACTTTCGTGTTACCCTAGACTAGATACTATCACCCTGTAAAATCGTAAATTCAATTCTCTTGGGATGTAAAATTTCTTCAACGACGCACCTATTCTAACCATCCTTCGTATACGGTATTTTTATTTTATTTTTGGCATTTTCAATTGTGTAGTCTGTTGTGCTTGAGGATTTGTATTCTGTTATTTTTTTTTTTTTAATTTTAGAGTTCTTAGAAGTTTCTAAGTAAATATCAATTTATAACGGCAAGGAGATAAATGCGCTACTGCAGAAAATGTAAATCAATGGCGAAGTGATAAATGTGCTAGTTAGGTTACAGTTTTTGGTTCTATGGAAATATTAATTAAAGAAAAACTTCATCAAAAATCCATAGAACCAAAAACTGTAACCTAACTAGCTCATTTATCTCTTTGCCATTGATTTAAATTTTCTGCAGTAACGCATTTATCTCTTTGCCATTATAAATTGATATTTACAGAGAAACTTCTAAGAACTCTAAAATTAAAAAAAAAAAATAACAGAATACAAATCATCAAAATCCTCAAGCACAACAGACTACACAATTGGAAATGCCAAAAATAAAATAAAAATATCGTATACGAAGGATGGTTAGAATAGGTGCGCCGTTGAAGAAATTTTACATCCCAAGAGAATTGAATTTACGATTTTATAGGGTGATAATATCTAGTCTAGGGTAACACGAAAGTAAAATTTGTTACTTTATGGGCTTCAATGGGCTTGACTTGGGCCTTAAATAATACAAAACTTGAATAAAGTTTCTTTCATACTTTCAAGTTTCAAGGACTATATTCCCATTTATTTTCATCCTCAACAATGAGAAATTATTCAGACTTTGCCATGCAGTATATCATTAGTTGTCTTAACGTCTCTGAATGAGTTGCAAACCATGTCCATCACTCGCACCCGAAAGCATCGGCATCTGCATGTTCAACACAGAGGTTAGGGCAAAAATAGTAATATTCCCTTGCTCTAATGACCAAATAAGAATAAGCAGTAACTATCTTAAGGTCAAAATTCCACAATTTAGATAACTAGATGAGGCATACAACTCAACCATTCTGCTATACAAACATAATAATAATTGTAGTGGAAATCACATCACATGGGCATAGGTTAAGGAACAAGTAACCAGTGGCAATTTAGTGTCCAGCTACTAAATCAAACACCACTATCATCATAGTAGAAAGAGATCCATCATGTACCAAAACATTACTTCAAGACAGGCAATAATGCTCTAAGATATGGAGTTTCATAGAGCTAGCAACAAAAGGAGGGAAACTAACGATCTATGGTTCTCGAATTTGCAATCTCCACTGGAAATGTTAATACAATTGTGTCTATCACGATACATCAGTTTTCAGATCATGGTGTGTCATAAACCATTAACAAACTCATAGCAGTAAGGGGGCAGAAACTTTTTAAACTTTAAGATGATTCCACAAGGGGAAAAAGATCTGAAACTGTGTTAGCCCGACAAAATCAATAAAATAACAATTAAATCCTGACTATCATTAGGGGGTGCTGATCAATCATACCCTAAATTTTAATTAGTAGCTGATAAGAGAACTATAAGAAAAGCTGATATTTTTGCATGCAAGAAAACAAGATTCTAAGACTCAAAGTACAGTTAGAATTGTATTAAACAGTCATAGCACCTGGAACCCCATCATGTTGCCAGTTCTACAGCCCCAAAACAAAGGAGTTCCAATAGTCCAGTCAAACCTGCATGTCAATCGAGCATTGATATCATAAAGTATTGGAGAGACAGAAACACAAATAATAAGAGAGCAAAATAAATATAGCTTAAAAACTTCTGTAGCACCCACATAAGAAATGTTAATAAGATACTCAAGGACCACAAGCAGAAGGTTTAAACTCTCTTGTGAAGATTTGAGGATTCGTATGTCAGACTGCACCCGGGGAATAAATCAACCATCAATCGGATAAAAGCCATCGAGGCCTGGATATTTATAATAATGCCCTGCGAAAGAGGACATTACAAAATGGTTGATAATTTTAAACATGCACATTGTGTGTGTGAAAGGAAGATAGAGCTGCATAAATTTACAAAGTTTTCTAAACTCTCCTTCAACAGGACATTGCAAGTTCTATGCAATTTTAGATCAGATCCGCTCAAAACAGAGAACACCTTCATCAATAACATCTGAATTAGAAAAATACAGAATTTACATCTAATAACTCTACAATATCAAGATTGTGCCAAAGGTATGCCTGAAAGAGTGAAGAAATCCCTCTATGCTGGATTAGAAATTTGCTGATTGATCCTATGAATGCATTCAAACTTTACATTCATTTACATGTTTTCCCATTCCATCGTTCAGAATTTAAGGTCAGCACTCCTACCTACTGCTGAATATAACTACTTGCCTCTACTGTATTCATTCAAAAACAAGGGATCACCTTGTAAAATGATGTGAAAAACTACGCCGAGTTTTGAATAAATGCCCGGAATGACCATAGCAGATAGTTAGTGCAGTCACCTGAAAAAAATTCAAGAAGAATTATGTAGTACAGAAAACTGAAAAAGAACCTGCAGCCTCTACAAAGTTGGTATTAGATGGAAGGATGTTCTGAGAGGCAACAGTGAGACATAAGGAATCAGCAGAAAGCCAACAACTTAGACCTCATACAGACATATATAAAAGGAACAAAGGTCGCATAACAACTGAAGAAATTATATACAGTACCTGTAATTGCACCGTGAATATAGTATACAGTATCACATACTTCATGTTTGAAAAATCACCAAAACTAAGAGCAACAACCAGTAGAAAATAGCATGTAACAGCCAGCATAATTTTTTAACCGGCAACTTGAAACCACATATCTGGATTATTTTGCAAATCCTGCAGGATATGTTCTGCAGCAGTCCTCTGTTGTAAAAGCAGGAGAAAATTCGAAAGGGTAAGACCTGATCTTCGAATAGGAGTTCATGTAATCTATATATCAAATAGATAAATCATCATGGCAACCTTCAATCTCCTTACAAGCATTTAATAGTTTTTCTTGCAGCAAAATTGGATTTATTATATTAAGGCTCATGCCTTGCCCAAAAAAAATTATAACAGCCGGCATAATATTTTAACCAAATAACATAATCATAAATTAAAAAGTGATTCATTCAAAAGACAAACCTCTGTCTGATATTGTAAAGTAAGATTGCGATAAGTAGGCACAAAGAAGAATTTCAGCAGTGTTTCAAACTGCCTAACAAAAGCATCAAACACTACTCTCGAAACAAGCACATCTTTCCAAAAAAAACTCAAAAGCGTAGAAAACTGGACTGCATCCATTCTACGAGCCAACGAACAACAAGAAGAAATAGAGGAGTATAAACAAGAGGTGATTTAAATATATATCCTAGAGGAATACAGGAAAGGAAAGCATGCAATAACGCCACTGATAAGCTCGGTTGTTTGAGATGCCAGCAATACGTACAAGCATAACTATTGAATAAGACTGTTTCTGCAAGAAAATTAAATTCTCAATATTTTAACAAATGAAATGGAGAAAAAGAAGCTGACATGAAAACTCAGAGCGTTAGATAATATTGCTTATGTGGCAAATGAGCCGAAGAGGATTTATAACTTCAAAAAGAGCACGATGTACAGGAAGTATAACTTCAACTAAATTGCACTCTGGAGAGACAACATGAAGTAGAAAAGTTATATATGGAAGAGATATTGGAGAAGATAACGCATTACAAAATTACATGTTCAAAGATTGTTTCAATTCTTTAATCTTCTGTTGGGTCATCTCACCCCTTGTGAAGTCAAAGAACTCTATATTAGAAGCTAATAACAAAATTTTTAAGGCAACATTTAGATACAACTTTCGAGAGTAAATATAAATGTAATGAGAATTTACTTTCAGAATTGCCATTGCGAGTCTCGTATATAGGTTCATTAGTCTTTGCGCATGCAACCAGGTAAGGGATAAGGCTTCGCGACTGGGCTGGCCACTCATGCGCCAAAATCTGAATATACAGAAAATAATTAGAAAAATTACATGAGAAATGTTCTTACCAAGCCTATAATGCATAGGCAAACAACACAAAGCTTAAATGAGCATCATTTAAATGTGAGAATATTACCTGGACCAATATAATGTTAAAAACTTATTATCATAAAGCACGGAAAGTGATCTCATCACTTGAAAGCTGACAAGGAGAATGAATAGGAGAAAGGTGAGAACATCTGTACAAGTAATTTCGCTAAAACAGGAAAATAACAACAAAATCATTTTGGAAAAGGAAGAGATTTATGCGCCGCAACTATAACTTCAGAAATATAGTTCTCATGACATCTGATTGTTCAAATGGCAACGCATTCCATCTACACTTAGAAACACCTCCCAGCGATAGTCCATTTTATCAGTATCTCCAATCAACAACCAGAGAAGAGAGTAAACAGTAAACATGCTGTGAATATCAAACACTGATAAACAACTATCATGATAGTATTCAATTACCTGTAATGCAAAAAAACTCAGTACTCAAGTTTTGTGTTTGATAGTATGAGGACCTCTTGAAGCCACATATCTGGAGTATTTTGTAAATCTTGAAGATATTATCTGCAGCGGTCCTCTGTCACAGCAAGGCAGGAGAAAATTTATGAAGGGGTAACTCCCGATCTTCAAATAGGGGCTCACATAATCTATATCAAATGTAGAAATTGGCGTGCTAACATATCTTATTGCAGCATAATTAGATATTGGGGAGCACAGCATAACCAAAAGTCGCATCTCCGATTCGAGAAAAGAGCATCAAGTGGAAGAAAACTTCAAACAATATTAGGTCAAAAGAATTCTATATTAGGGCAAAAGAATGAGAATGAGAAAAATATCTGGGTTGTGTTCTGTTCACTAATCCAAATCCAATCTTGAGATGTGTAAAATAAATCTAACAATAAGACTGACATCTTCTAATGCGTAGCAAAATAAAGAAACAAATGAAAACAAAAAACCTACAGAAAAGGAACAAACATTGTGGGCCCGAACCCACGAGCATGCCAGTAAAGTTCTTATTACAAGTTTACAACCACAGTCCAATAAATTTCTTAAAACCATGTTCTGTACTGACATGCTCGTGACGATGAAAAACAGAAATAAATAATAGAGCAATTAAAATATAGATTTTACGGTCATCTAAATTCTGGAAACTCTAACCGTGGGCAATGCTTCACCTAATGTCATGAGCGGATCTAGGAGCTACCGGAAAATTGGAATTTATTATGTAACGGGATGGGGACCGCCGGACAATGCAGACGGCGGAGAAGAAGTGGTAGAGGACGAGCGGCCGCGTTGGGAAAAGAGGATTTTGAGGTAATTAATTTAGAAAAAACCTAATTAATTGTGAGCTTAACTCTATTTAAAGGCCCATTTTAATCACCATAAGTCCATACAGTAATTCTAAATGGCCACAATGTGGCTTGGCCATACAAGGTTGAAATAGTAATTACAAAGAATATTAATTAAAAAGTTAAAAGTAATGATTAGTGTTTTGTTGTGAACTACGTAAATATCCTTTCTACTTATTCTGGAGAGATAGTGCGTGGGATTAACTTCAAAATTCAAATTTTGAAATTTGTCTCTCTATTAATTACGAATTGCAACTTCCAAAAAAATTATATCAATCAATTTAAGATAAAATCTGTCAACGAATAAAAACTAATTTATTTTTCCATGCACAAATATAACCTTATTGTGTACGATAAGATTGGAATAAATTATACACATTTGAAATATATATGTTAAAATTCAAAAATATTTTTAAAACATAACATTATATTTGTGTAAATGAAAAAGAAAAAAAAAACTAATCAAAACATAAATAGATGGCAAGCATAGTTTTCGAAATGTGTTTAAAATTTATTGAAAAAAGATATAAAATAATATACTAAAAAAAAATTAAATATCATATTAATTATCGGCTTATTATAAAATGGTGACAAGAATTAATATTATTTAATTATTATTAAATTTTGAGCTGTACTTGCATGCAACGGGTCTTCCGTGCTGCTATTTCAAGTGGGCATGTGGGGCCCATGCGCTCGTCTTTTTTTTTTTTCTGGCCGATTTTTTCTCTTTTTTTTTTCCATTTTTCTGGCGGGGTTTTGTAAGTTTTTTTGTCTTTTTTTTATCAAGTTTATTTGTTTCAAAAAAATATTAGTGAACCCTAAAATTAAAATAAATTGATTTAATTTGTTTGAAATAAGTATTAAATAGAATTAATAAACCCTAAAAAACACAAAATAAACTCCTAAAAACACCCCTAAAAACCCTCAAATAAACCCCTAAAAGCACCCCCAAAAAATCCTAAAAAACACAAAAAAAAAACCCCTAAAAATACCCCCCAAAAAACTCAAAAAAACACAAAATATACCCTAAAAAAAACCCCCTAAAAAACCATGAACCCTAAAAAACAAGAACCCTTTAAAAAACCATGAACCCTAAAAAATCCCTAAACTACTAAGCTCTAAACATTAACTAGTATACCACCTGTGCGATGCACAGAGAAAATGTTATTAAAAAAATATTTATGTACAATAATAAAATTATATTCAATTTATGAATTTCGCATATAAATATATGAAATATATCATTTGAATTATAAATTACTTATGTATTTTTCATCATTGGAGAAATCAGCCTTAGTCCTTGGTGGCTCTAACTATGCCGGAAACACCAAAGTTGGTTGTAAAATTGAGAAGGCAGAGTACTCACCGCCCAGGTGGTCTCGACAATAATTAATCGGCCAATGAGGCACGAATAATTTTTTTAATTTTTTAAATATTTTTATTCAAAATATGATTAAATAAAAATTTGGAGGTTTTCCACCTTTTTATACAACAACCTACATCCCAATGTTTCAATCTACAACCAATGTGGGATGTAGGAAAAATTAAAAAAGTTGTGGAACTAATTTGAGGTTTTGATTTAAGATTACCCACTTTTTTATACAACTCATATCCCAATATTTCAATCTACAACCGATGTGAAATGTAGGGTAAATGAAAATTTAATATGTAAATAACAATATGTAATAATATATTATAAAAGAATAAAAATGCTTAGGCGAAGACAATCTAAATGGATTTGTATATGTTATTATATGTAACTTTATGAACTTACTTGTGGAGAAATAAAACATCATAATCCCGATGATTGATATGTAATTTTAGAACTTCACAAATCTACACACACGCGCGCGCACACGAATAAGGAATGATAGAAAAAATATATATTTTTTATTGAAAAATCAAATATTTATCTTTAAAGATTTTAACGCATTAAACGATTTTGGATGTGGATGTTGAATTTTTTAATATATTTAATTTACTTAAAAAAATATTTTAAATTAATATATTTAAAATATTTTATTATATTTGTTTAATATATTTAATTCAATTTTAATTCAAAAGTATTTAATTTCTAAAAACTTAAAATGTATCGTATTAAATTGATAAAATCAAAAATCAAATATTATACTTGTTCTCAATTTGCAGAGATCATTGTTGGGTCTCACAATTCATAATTTGTTCATATACAATATTATTTATTTGTTCTTCAATGTGGGATAAATTTTGGTTTAAAATTAAAATATATAAGTTTTAACTATTTAAAACATGTTTAGAGTTGAAAACTTAAATATGATAACTTGAAAATCTTAAAATTATCTAACATTAAAATGATAATATCAATTAATACATTTCGAGTTTCGACCAATCAAAATTTAAATATATTTAATTTAAAAATGTGCACGCGGATCTTGATTTTATAAAATATATTTAATCAATGAGTGTTTCTAAATTCACCACTAAATTTTCTTTATATAACACTATTAAATTTAACTTAAAAATAAATAATTATTAATTTACATAAATATCATTTTTAATTTTAAAATTACTTAAAAAATAAATAAAATAAAAGTAAAAAATCCCCTTCTTCCCACATGAGTGACCTCACCCGCCGCATTGCCCTACAATTGCTCTCTCATTTCCCCCATTTATGCTAATCTTCATTTCTAACCTCTTCCTCCTTTTATTTTCTTTGTAAGAATTGCCTATGAAATTAAATGTGTGTATTGATGTCGTATATTTTTGGAGCTAAAAAAAAATTGATTTCGTTAACTTCTCTAATTATAGGATTTGTCGCATAAACGTTTGGAGAAATACATATATATATTTGATTGGGGAATTAAAATTTGGAACACGGTGTTGATGATATTACTTTAAAATCTGGTAAAATTGAAAGATTTGTCAGGATTTTTATAAATCTGAAAAAGGGTTTTGTCATAGTTGGAACACAGTGTTGATGGAAACTACGTCATTTTCTATTTTATTTTGCAAAAAAAATTACTGGGGAAGAAAAGCGAAGGTGGCTGAGGTCAGGGAGAAAGGTGACAGCGACAGAGGGCGGCGGGTCTGTAGTATGGAGGGGAGAGAGTGAGAGTGGAGAATAATTTTTTATTTTTTTAATTTATTTTCATAGTGAAAGGATAGAAATTACTTTTATTGTGGTGTGTAAAGATAAAATGTGAAAATATGAAAAAGATGTGTGGTGTATAAAGAAAAAAATGACGGTTTATTTAGAAACACCCTTAATAAATCAATATTTTTAAAATATTTCATTTGAACTGTTTAATATACATAATTCAATTCAAATCTATAAATTTAAAATATATTTAATATTTAATATTAAAATGATAATATCAAATATCTAAATATTACACTTGATCTCAACTTAGAGATCAACAAATGTGGAAATATCATTATTGGACTCACAATTTATAATTTGTTCATGCATAATAATATTTTTAAGTTTTTTGATGTGTGATGATATTTGTTTGAAAAACTAAAAGTATAAGCTTTAACTATTATATATATATATATATATAATTCATGACATAAATATATTTAATAATTAATTGCTAAGTGAGAGAGTGAGAGTGGAGAATAATTTTTTATTTTTTTAATTTATTTTCATAGTGAAAGGATAGAAATTACTTTTATTGTGGTGTGTAAAGATAAAATGTGAAAATATGAAAAAGATGTGTGGTGTATAAAGAAAAAAATGACGGTTTATTTAGAAACACCCTTAATAAATCAATATTTTTAAAATATTTCATTTGAACTGTTTAATATACATAATTCAATTCAAATCTATAAATTTAAAATATATTTAATATTTAATATTAAAATGATAATATCAAATATCTAAATATTACACTTGATCTCAACTTAGAGATCAACAAATGTGGAAATATCATTATTGGACTCACAATTTATAATTTGTTCATGCATAATAATATTTTTAAGTTTTTTGATGTGTAATGATATTTGTTTGAAAAACTAAAAGTATAAGCTTTAACTATTATATATATATATATATAATTCATGACATAAATATATTTAATAATTAATTGCTAAGTTCAATTAATACATTTAACTCAAAATTTTAAGTAGATTTAATTTAAAATTCTCGATGTATATCTTGATCAATACATTTAATTTGAAAATTTAAATATATTTAATTGAAATTTTGATGTGGATCTGGAATTATTTTAATATATTTAATCAACTTAAAAATTTTAAATATTTTAAAGTAATATATATTAGAAACATTCACTCATAATACTTAAAATAATGATAATTAACATAAATGTGCGGTCCATCATAAAGAAAAAATAGGGGTTTAGAAAATTCACATATAAATCAACAATATAAAGGCCACATAATTTTTTTTCATCTTATGAACAAAATATTTTTTTGATAAAAAATAGTATTTTTACAAAATAAAAATAATAATTTATAATATTGAAATTCTAGCATTGAATGAGTATATAATATAAATATTAATTAATTAATAAATATTTTATTTTTATTTATAGAAAGTGCATTTAGGCATGAAATTTTATTATTACTATTTATAGTAACTATCTTACTTTTATATATAATATAGATATAGATATAGTATTACAACCCGTGCGATGCACGGTGGGAGATATATAAATAATTTTTATAAATTAATAAAATAACTAAATTACAGTTAAATAATCAAAAGAAAGAATCATAAAATGTATACATAATATATAACGTGTGATTCAATTCTGTAATTTCTGTTCACTATTTTATTGGCAAACAACCCATATCCAATAATAAATTTTATTCATTGTGCCCAATAAAACAAATGACATAATTGGTCCGCCCGAAACCCATTTCAATATAATTTGAATCTTTTATAATTTTAGGCACAATGAGAAAAAATAATAAGAAAAAAGACACATCTGTAAAACACATTTAAGAAAATTATTATAATATATGCATCTCCGTCATGCCTCCGGACCGTGTAAAGTGAATAGGACATCATCATAGGAAAATTGCCATGGCTTGAATGACGCTTCTTCATCTCTTTTATTTGTAGATAATATCTCAAACTAACATAAAAATTAATTAATCACTTTATTCTAAATAAAATAATTAAGAATTTCTATACTACCATAAATGGATTACGTTAAATTTAACAATAAAATGCGTGAAAATATTTTATTTGTTCAATGGGCCAAGCATTTCACTTACAAATCTAGTTAAAAATAAACTACTGCAGATTTAACTATTTAAAAATATTAATATATTTAAATTTCATATCTTTAATGTATATCTAAATTTTGGAGTTCAAATAAATTTATTTGAATTTTTAATATATTTAATGAAAAAATCTAAATGTATATTTAATATATTTAAATTTCATATCTTTAATGTATAATTAATGCATATTCAAGTTGCATTTCCTCATAATGCAAATCGATTTTCTTTAAAATTTTAATTTAATGTTAAAGAAATAAAATCACATACTTATATTTGATCGCAATTGAAAGACTGAGAAACGCATTATAATTACATTGTTAAGCCCTACAATTTATAATTTTTTTTTATCTATAACAATAATTGGCCGCTTCATTGATGTGGTATAAAATTAGTTTAAAATGTTAAAAAATTAAAGACTTAATTGATTAAAATTTATTTAAGATATTTAAAATTACAAATATATATATATATATATATATATAATTTTAAGACTTTAAATATATTTATTCAAACTTTTTAATTTATTTTGTTAAAATATATAATTTGTTCATTTAAAAAAAAAATATTTAGTGGGGTTCTTGAATTTGGGACAACTTTAGTTTGAGGAATTAAAATTTATGAGAGTTAATTATTTTTAATATATTTCATATAATTGAAATTGCAAACATAAAAATATTTAAATTTGTAAACTTAAAAATATTTTAGTTTTAATATATTCAATTAACTTATAGAATTAAAATCTTTAAATTAAAATAGAGTTAATATTATACTAATTAAATTGGATAATTACAATTAATATCTTTAGGAAGATTGTAAAATGTGCACAAATTCATTGTTGAGCCTCATAATTTATAATTTGTTCATGCATAATAATATTTTTTGCCATTGATATCAGATACATTAAGTCTTAAAAATCAAAATACACAAGGTTTAATAGATTAGAATATATTTAAAATTAGAATATTAAACATATTTACATTTTTAAATTTAAATAAATTTATTTGAATTTTACAATGTATTTAATTAAAAATATAAAATAATATTGTGTGTTGATGTGAAATAATATTTGTTTGGTTATTCATCATGGGATAAAATTAGTTAAAAAAATTAAAATGCATGATATTTAATTGTTTAAAATATATTTTATATATTTAAAATTTCAAACTTAGAATTGAAATATATTTATTTTAATTTTTTTAATATATTTAAATAAAAATACAAAATTTAAATTTAAAATATATATAATATTGAACTTCTAAAATCATATGTTTATACTTGATCTCAGCTAAACGATCAAGAAAGTTGTGGGAATACCATTTTTGGTCTCACAATATATAGTTCTTCATGCATAATGATTTTCTCATTTGAATCTTTTTAGATATTTAATTATTAAAAAACTTAATTTTAATAAGAAATTGATAAAATTAAATATTGACATTTGATTTCAAGTAAAATACCGAGAAATGTGTGAGAATTTCATTATTGAACCTCGATCACAATTTTTAGTTTGATGATCCAAAACAATATTTGCTAGTTGCTTCTCTGACGTTGTATAAAATTGGTTTTTAAAGTTAAAATATTAAAAATTTAATTGAATAATATATATATCTTAAATTCAAGATTGCATTTATAAATATATTTAATATCTAGAGTTAAAATATATTTATTTGAACTTATTAATATATTAAATTCAAAATTTTAATTTTAATGTATTTAAATTCTAAAAATTTATATATATTAAATTGCTTCAGTGCGGCAGCACCTAAGTATCCTTCTTAAAATTTAGTGTGAAATTTAATTAACATCATTTAAACATTTTAATAAAAAAAAATCATCATTTTAATAATTACAATTTAATTCCTAATGTTTAGACATTTCTAACATAAATGATGCAACATTTTTCAATCGATTTCGGACAATTTCACTTTCAAGTCATCAGGACTACCTATGTGATTGAATGACATTTTAGCCAAAAATAAAAATAAAAAATCAAAATGACATTTTTTTGTCAAAAACGTTGGGTTATTTTTGTTTTTGCCTAAATGTTGAAAATTAAATTAAAAGATTATAATGTTGGGTTATTTCTGAAAACATCCAAACATTGAAAATTAAGTTATAATTATTAAAATGTTAGATTATTTTAATTATAATGTTCAAATGTTGGAATTTAATTATAATTAGACCTTTAGTTAATAATATATTTATGGAGAACAATACCCATTATGTTTCGATGCGTGATAATTGTATTTCAAATTTGTGGTTGACAAAAAGAGCGTGAAAAATATGTCTAATATTAAACTAATAAAATCTTATTATATATATATATATATATATATAGCTTTGATTTTAGTTGAAAGACCGATAAAGTTGTGAGAATACTATTCTTGGATCTCACAATTAGAATTTGTTCATTCAAAATAATATATTTATACATTTAATAAATAAATAAATTCATATTTAATAAGAAATTAGTAGATATTAAAATTCAAAAAATAAAAAATCTGAAAATTTAAATATGCATTTAATATTAAATAGATAAGATCAAACATTATACTCAATTTCAACTGAAAATTTGATAAAATTTATAGTACAGGGGACCATTTTACACATTTTAAATTAACATAAATTATATATATATATATATATATATATATATATATAGATATACATGCAACTATCCTCAAAATAATTAAAGAGAAAGATAATAGCAGACTTATTCTTCTAAAAATTTTAAAAATCATAGCACACCAACAACGCAAGTGCTCTACTTCTTGTCTACAATTCTTGCCTTTCTTGACCTTCGGGTAAATAAAAATTCATCCTTGTTAATTGGTCATTTGACAAACCACTCTTGAGCACTCAAAAATTTGCCAATCAAACTTCTTCTTCATCAGCGTCATGTCACCATCTTTCAAAGAAGTTATTATCAACAATTGCTTAAGGATATGGATGCAAAAACTAATTTTGCTCATTTGTTGATATTAAGATAAAATATAATTAATAAGTCAACATGATATTGATTATTGAGTAAAAAAAAGTATGAAATAGAATTCACAAACCTTCTCATTATGAACCGCCTCCATGTAGTACAAATTTGATAAAACATCAGATTCTTAATTTCAAAAAGAATAATATATTTTTTTTTACAAAAAACTAAAATAACATAAACCACATTCATTGTATTGTTTCTACAGTTACAGCGGATTTTTCTGGTCCTAGTTGTATTTTTTTTTTCCTCAATTGAATTTTTAAATATCAAGGTGTATTTGTTTCATAGGTTTGCAATGCTAAAGAAAACTACTTAATTATCTCATTTTAGTATATAATTGATGAATAATATTTGATGACGCAGGTCATCTATTTTTTGGTTTAATTTGATTAAAAAATTACAACCTCAAGACCATGCATTATTTTACAATATTAATAGGAATAATAGACAACTAATAATTTTACAACATTAATAGAAATATTTATACATTACAATAAAATAACAATTTAATACTAATAATTAAAAAAAAGTGTGGTCCATCATAAAGAAAAAAAAAGTAATTTAGAAAATAATAAAAAGAAAAAGTGCGGTGCGGCTCTTCTTCAAAATTTTGTTTCTTCTCTCATTTTGGCCATTGCTCTTTTTTTACGAATACCAAGAAGTACGACATTTATCGATTTATCTTCTTTTTTAACTCATCGTAACAACTATACCAAAAAAAAAAAACATAATTCTTTCTCCATCATGTGTCATGATTCCTCCTCTTTAAATCAATTGGCTTTTCTTAATTTTTGAACCATGGCTATTATAACGAAATGGAGTCAATACTTCACAAATCTGCAAGTAAGAAAGATGAGTATTAGAGATTCACAAATATGCGAGTGAAAAATAGAATGAAACTATGATATTTAAAAGCACAAAAATAAATGAATGCATTTCTCAATAACATAAAAATTGATGGGGGAAGTGATAGAAAATGGACTCCCCCAACATTATATATAATGGGAAATTTTAATTAATGCATTAATGTATTAATTAATTAATTAATACGGATCCGATTTTAGGTGTTTGATTTGAGGGGGATTAGGTGTATTGATGCCTAATTAAAGCAAATCTTGAAATTAATAAATAAATAGTTGGTGAATTTGATGGGATTATTGAATTGATGCGAGAATATATTAAATCATATTATTAGACTATTGGTGCACCAAATTAAGATAAATTTAAAATTAAATTAGTTCTAATTATCTTCTCTTATATTAAAATCCATCTAATATATGTATATATATATGTATATATATGTGTGTATATATATTTTGTGGTAATTACCACAATAAAATTTAATCATCATAATTAAATAAGTATATTATCTAGCTGATGATTGCCATAATTAAATCTAATGTACTATATAATTCACCATCATTTAGCAATTACAAATGAGAAGTATATAATTAATTAGTCATAAAAAGGGTCCTAATTAAATGGTGATTTCATAATTTAATATAATTTACATTAATTCGTATTAATTAAATTTATAATTTTTCTACATGATGAAATCATTGATATATATTTGAATATAGATATACACTATATATATTATAGATAAATGTTTATGGGAAAATTGTGCCCGGATAATGATATAATTTTTAAAAAATTTAAATTGAATAAGTTATGTAACAGAAATAGTACAAATTATTATTATTATTATTATTATTATTATTATTATAGATGATTGATGGTTAATTAATTAATATAATCATAAGTTGGTATTATATATGAAATTATAATTAACAATTAAATATGATATGATGTTAATATATGATTAATTATTATTAATTAATATACAATTAAATTAAATCAAATCAAATTAAATTGCTATATAAAATAAACTTACTAAATGTAGTAAGTGGTTTTGGCGGGAAAATCTAAGTTTCTATTAAAGGTATAACTTCTTACTTTTATATATATTAAGATTTGAATGGAAAAAATCACAATTTGAACTAAATAAACTAGTATAAAATAACTAGCAGACCCCTTACTTTTTAATGATACAGATGATACTTTTCGAATGTTTTGTGATACCTTGTAATAGGACTGTTGGTACCGACTTTGGACAGATTTTTTTTTTATGGGTTGACCCGCCCGTCTCATATAGTGTTATTTGCATCATGATGCATGCAAGTTTTTGCCTTAAATTTTAAGTCATAGAATAATGTCACAACTCAATATTATAAATTATTATTAATTTATATAATATAGTATGGTGTCACAACCAACTATTATGGACTATTATATGTGCATATAGTACAGTATGATGTTAGGACTTAATATTGTTGATTTTGTATTTATGTAATATAGTATGATAACACGACTTAAGATTATAAATTATTGACATAAACACCATATATAGTATGGTGACATGATTTAATATTGTAGAGTATTATTGATTTATTGTATATTGTATGGTGACAAACATGACTTTTGAATAAACTTACAATTTTAATATTATTTTTGAAATGTTTCACAATGATCTAACTTTTTTTTTGAGAAATAATGATCCAACCATTTCATTTGTACATTTATAGCAAAATTCGATACATCAAAAATTTTCAGGTGATCATGAAAATTTATCTGGCTTAATTTTTTTTTTCAGGTCTAAAAAAAATAACCTCCTTTCCAACCTGTCATGGGTGCTCCATTTCCCCCCCTCTCTCTCTCTCTAAAGTAAATTCCATGCCACTCCTATCGGCAACAAACAATGAATATGGATGAGCATCATTTTAACAATTTTTGTTGTTGTCAACTATAAAAATACAAACTATCATCCTCATCTCTTATTTCTCAGTCCACAATAGAAATTATTGTTAACGAGAAAAGAATTGTTATGAAATTGAACATAAAAGACTTTAAGATATTTATCAAAAAAACCAACTCATACCCAGATCCCATCAACAACATAATACTCTGTCGATTTCAGATTTGAGATAAATTTTATAAACCAATAATTTAAATGATTCTTCGTTCCTTTCCAACAGATTGATGAAAGACACAATCAGGAGAAAAACACAAACTTCAATAACTTCATCTCCGACGGTAGAGTCGTCGAGGAGAGAGAAAAATGAGTCCAACGAGACTACCCATCATCTTCGCGTTCGTCTTCATTCGAAACGCACTCAAAGAAGTGGATATACCTTCTGATTTCTGGTCTACAATTTCGTTGTCGATGAAGATGGAGAAGTCGTCTCCATTGACGGTTCTCTGTGTTGAAGAGGTTGATTTCAATTAGCTCCTCTTCGATGATGGCGGGCTGCGGGTAATTGTGAAATGAAGAAGATGAGAAGTGAATGATTCGATTTTGTAGAAGGTGAGTGAAAAAGATGAGAAGTGAAGATGCTAGAAGCTGTGTCAATTCAGTTTTGCAGAAGAAGATGGGTTGTGGGAGTGGTGAGTATGAGTGATTCGTAGCGGCGGGAGGTCTCGATGTGTAGTGTTTAGGTTTAGTTGATCCATATAAATAACTATATATATATATATATAGATATAGATACAGTGAATATAGTTTATCTACAAATTACACTAAACTAACTGATAATTCACTTATATATTCTTTTCACTATTTTTTTCCTCATTTATTCATCTTAATTTTATTTTTTTCGAGATTTCAAAGAAAACCATACAAAAGTATTGAAGTTTCAAATTAACAATAGTTAAATAATCGAAACTCCTCTGTAGTTAATCATTTTATTTTTTGTTATATTATATTTAATATTTTTATTAAATAAATATTGTATGAAAATCTATCTATACATATATTAAAGCAAAATCGTATAGGTAAAATTGTAAATAAAAATATTAAAAAAATATGGGCAAAGGTACAAAAAAACACCTGAAGTATTTGTGAATTCCCGGTTAGACACCTAAAGTATGACTCAGCCCAGTCTGCCCCTTAAAGTTTTAAACTCAGAACATCCATGCCCCTCCGTCTACTGAGTTAAAATCGAACGTTACTGAGTTGAAACGGCGTTTATTTACAAAGCAACGGTGCATTATTTACCATTTACAAACCCTTAAATATGAAAAAGCCCTAATTCCCAATTCCTAACTCCCCCAAAATGCATTATTTACCATTTACAAACCCTTGAACGAAAACTAAATATAATGATTCAACAAAAACTGATTCAACAGTCTTGAACATTAAACAAAAAAGTCAAGATACACCATGTCTGAAATATACATATCTATTTCATCCTAATTCTATTACAAATACTTGGCTATGCCCAAAGCAATCAACAACCAAGACAATATCAAAGCAAAATATGCTTTCTTCAACCTCATACGCATTTTCTCCAGTTCAACCTTATGTATTATTTTCAGCTTACTCAAATCAGTTTCCAAAGATTGAATCTCATGCTTCACCTCAATCTGTGTTGCATAATCTCTTATCAATTGACCTTTCTCTTTCAACAACAATATATTTTCTGCCTTCAAACCATTTATGACATATTTAGCTCTATCACCAATTTCACTATCAATCCATTCAAAATAATTGCAACCTTGTTTCTGAATTCTATCTTTTGCTGGCTATAAAATTAAAGATTGAATTACTAACTTTTTATGACTACATCGCTTATCACACAATTTCAACAAAATTTAAAATCAAGTCTGCCATTTTGATAAAAAAAATTAATACTTGCATCATAATTCCGACAACCATAAAACCTTCTTTCCTGGATGTTTGTTAGTCCAAGATGTCCGTAGAAGAACTCGAATACCACAGTCGCAATATCCAGTTCCTTCTTGCAAATCGGCACCTCATCTTCTTCGTGACGCCATTGAGTCGGTGGATGATGGGGATTCCATAAATTCTTCTTCAAATTAGGAATTAAGGCTGGAAACTTCAAGAATTTGCATCTGCTCTCAAGAACTTGGGGAGATTTGGGGAGTTAGGAATTGGGAATTAGGATTTTTTTATGTTTAAGGGTTTGTAAATGCAGTAATAGTGCACTATTGCTTCGTAAATAAACATTGTTCCAACTCAGTAACGTTCAATTTTAACTCAGTAGACGGAGGGGCATGGATGTTCTGAGTTTAAAACTTTAAGGGGCCGACTGGGCCGAGTCATACTTTAAGTGTCTAACCGGGAATTCACAAATACTTCAGGTATTTTTTTGTACCTTTGCCCAAAAAATATTGATTAAAAATAAAATTCATGTCGGCAAATTTGTGAATGAATGTCTTTGGCGGAGTGGTTAGTGGCTGTATGACTATCTTGTGACTCGCGTGTTCGAACCATGAGGGATCAACTTTTTCAATTTTTTTTTAATTTCCTTTTGTTAGTTTTTTTTTATTATTTTTTTTTGGTTCTTGGCTCAGTTATGCCAAGAAACATTTTTTTTTTCTGGGTTCTTTGTTCAATTTTCTCTTTTTTTCGTTTGTTTGTTTTTTTTTTAATTTTCGGATCAGCAACTTTTTTTCAGTTTTATTCTTTTGGATTAATTTGCGGGAAATATTTTTTTGGGGTTAGTCTTATTCTTTTTTTTTTGTTAGTTTTATTTTTGCTCTTTAATTCTAGAATTTTAATCGATGATAACTCCTCGAATCTATTGATAGCTGGAAAACTTAGCATTGAAGATCATTTATCTTCTAAATTTTATTTACAATTAGATCTTTGACATTTTACTTTCTAATCATTATTTACATTTACCGAGTTAATTACATAGTTAGAAGAGCTTTGAGTTATTAATTCTTTTGATATAAATGGTGGATATTGGTATTGATTTTTTTTTACATAAATGGTTGATGTTGTTATTATTTTGATTTACAATTCAAATATAAACTCAGATCATGTCAAATCCTAAACTCATCACATATCCTCTTGAATTTCAATATTTTTTTTTGGAAAGTGATAATGAAATTTCCATTGATGTCGAACAAGACGCATAATTGTTGGCTGACGAAAATCTTTTGTAAATTTTCATGAAAAAAATAAAATGTCTTTTAACAAAACAAAATGAGATAGAAGTTGTATATGTATGATTCTTATGTACTTATAACAATTATTTCTAACATAATATGATATTATATAACAAAAATGTAATTAAGTTTACGATTGGGAAAATTGTTGAAAAGCCTCAACTAATGGTTTTGATGAAATGTCAAAACATATGTGATGATCTAATGAAAAATTGCAGGTTATTCGAAGCTGGAAATTAGGGGTATTGACCAAGTAAGACTTCAGACAAAATCCAGCTGAAACGAGAGTCAGCTGTCCTGAAGCATGGTCAACCAACTTAAGAGGATGCCTTAATCAGACCAGTCAGAGTCAACTCTTCAAAAGCTTAAAAAAAGTTATAGGGGGAAGAGAACTTTTGAGACTGGTAGGCATCCACAGATGAGTAACCATCAGTCTAGCTGAAAGCCAAGAAAGACTGATGAGAGCAGAGCCAGCTTGAAAGGCTAAAACTGAACTGATCAAAGATCAGTCAGTTACAATGAGCCAATCGTAAAACTGATTAAAGATTAGTTAGCTGGAAGAAAGCTCAAAAGAGCTTTGAGCCTATTCTGAACTGAGCTACGATCAGTTCAATGAAAGAAAAGCTTAAACAAGCAGCCGACTGGTAGTCCAGAACTGAAAGCTTTATAAGCCTAGCTGACAAGGCATCTTTACTGGACCATCCCAGAACTGAAGCTTAAGGCAACTGAGGAACAACAACTGGACAATCTTAGAGCTGAAAGCCGAGATAGCTGAAAGCCCATCAGCTAAATGTCCAAAACTGATAGCCGAAATACCCACTCTCTCTGACAAACAGTTGTTTAGTGATTATTTGTACTGTTTTATTGTAGGAATTTAGTATCTTTAGTATGTATTTTTCCTGTGTTTTTGTGTTGTTTTGATGTTGTTATCTTCATTTTTGATCTTTTGGTGAGTTGTGTCAGATTTGCACAACATCTCGAGAAAATAGAGGATAAATGACTGCACAATTTGAGGGATTCAAGACAATAGAAAGATAGAAAATCGAATAAGAAGCGCACAGCAAGTTGAATCGGGTCAATCGGCCAAGAAACGAGTGAGAACAAAGCAAAATCGTGGAAGCTGCTGAAGACGGAGCGACATCTCCATGCGGCCGTGCAAGCCCCGCGACCGCCCGGTGGTGCTCTCAGTGAAGTGCCCCCCCGAGCTCACGGACCCCCACGGGCGCGCGACACCCAATCCCAGTTCAGCCTCCCGAATCTATTTTTCTTTGGTGAATCAGTTGCTTCCTCTTTCTTCAATTTAATCTAGCTTCACTCCTTCATTTTCATCCTCATGGCCAGCTAGAATTTTGATTAGGGTGGAGACTTTTTGGCCACCTAGGTTAGTAGGATTTAATTCTCTAATTACTCCTCTTTTGATTTTTGTCCCCCAACTCCCACACAAATCTCTTCATATCTCCCATATCTTTGACAATAACTCCTTCTATCATCATCATTTGACTTTGGGAGGGGGATACACCAATCTTCTCCAACATTCCATCTCCCCATATATCTCTCACTTCACTTTTTGGGAAAATTCATTCATACACCATCAACCATTATCTCCATCACCTTACTTCACCAACTTCATCTTCACCATCTTCATACTTTACCATTCTTCACCACTGTTCCAAAGAGAGAGAAAGGAGGAAGAGAAGAGGCAAGGGGGTTAGAGCTTAAGGAGGAAGGCCCGAGAAGAGGAGTCCAACTCCAAGCCGTCCGCGGAAGCTAGGCTTGTGGAAGGAGCTCCACTTTGATGACGGCCCGAGAAGAGGAATCCAACTTCAAGTGGACCGCGGTAGCTACGCTTGAACGAGGAGCTCCACTTTGGTAATTCTTTCTTTTAGCTTTAGCCCATTTGTGGGGATTTGTCCCAAAACTCTCGAGGTAACAAACATTGTAGAAGTTTGTATTTTATTTATCTTTTGATTTATGAAATGAATGAATTTTATGATTATTGTGTGATCTTGAGCATGATGTTGGGCTAATTCCTATATTAGGGGATAGATAATCGATTTAGGTTCGATTTTATGCTTGTGATGGTTGGTTTCTTGTTGTTGGAATTGTGCTTGATTATGTTGGGTAAGTGGTGACTACTTAGCATTGCTAGACTTTAGATGAGACCGAGAGGAGATTCTATAGCCCAAACTAGGTTCCTTCAACATTTGGTGGACTGGGTTTCATAAGCCTAATCGTTAATCTTTAGGTGGACTGTGTACATAAGCCTATTGGTTCGTATGATATAGCCGATAGAGGTTTAACATATAGACGGTGACAGTAATTGAAGTTAAACCAATTGAAGGGACTATTGTACGATCAGGATTAACATAATCAACTTGACCCGAGCTAGGAGAGAAATCAATGAGAGAATCTACACCCTAATATTCTTCTCATAATCTTATCCTCTATCTTTGTGATTGGTGGTGTTGTTAGTTAATTTTACTTGCTTTAGATTTACTAGTTTAGTAAAAGTCATACGACCCCTAGTTAGAATGTTTAAGTGTGTGTTTAAATTCATGTGCTTGTTGACAATTATTGCATAGAAAGATAATCTCCCACACGAAGCTTTCCTCAAGAGACACGACCCGAGTTAGTTCTCTGCCCTACAATCAACCCCGTCCTCTTGCGGGTCCAGATCGAAGTAGTTTGCATAGTGCGATTCGGCACTCAACAAATTAGCGTCGTTGCCGGGGAAAGCTTTAGTCGTATTGTCTTTTTATGTTATAATTGTTTTTATGTTTGTGCTTTTGTGTTTGCTTAGTGTTTATGTTTTCGTGTTGTTTTGGTATTTGTGTTTTTATGTGTAACGCCCCGGTCCCGAAAAGGATAATAAATGGAGGACGGGGGTGTCACTTAAAAAGAATAGGATTTGGAATAATTATTAGTTAAATAAAATAGTTATTGGAAGCAAGAATAGGTTATATTCCCCAGAAATTTGGGCAGCATAACCTTTGTAACTAGAGCAAATCCCCGTTTAATAACGGTTTATAAGAGTGTATTTCGAGATGACAGGACATTCAATAGTCCGTATAAGGACAGAGTAAAGCAATAAACAGATGCCAACAAGTAATGATCTATTTATCAGAGTTGTCTAAGAATGTCCTTTTCATAGGACGGAGTCAAAAACACGTAAGACCCATTCATAGGTCGACAAAAAAGTAAACAGATACCAACATGCGATTCAATGGGACCTCTTCATAGGTCAAAGCGAATAAAGGAACAGTTGGTATTTCAATAAAAAGGGCTTCATCCCTTAAGCAATTATTTATTTAGAATAGGCATCATTGTACTAGTAGTTTCTGGACATGCTATAATCAAGTTCGAATTTCAAGTACTAAATACGATTATCAGAGTATTCAGCAGAAAACATAGCGGAAGTAATTTATTCAGATAACCAGATAAGAGGCATCTCAGTCAACCCCGCCATCAGCTCACATCACCAACCTCAGCATCTCAACCTGAAAATATTTTGAAAAGAGTTGGGTATGAGTACTAATGCACTCAGTGGGTAAGTTTCGAACTCAATTTACAATATGAAATATCCAAAAATAATACACAGCATATAGGAAGCAAAACGCAAAAGCCCTTCCCATATCTGCAAACCTTTTCTTCTCCTTTGGGATCCCTTTTGCTCAGTCTGTCGTCTACTGCACTATGTAGCATGCTGCTGGTAGGAAAAGGGAGGGGTTACCTCGCTAATCCGAGGAGAGTATACCAGGGGCTACCTAGCATTGACCCTGAGTATGCTAGGGATCGCCTAGCAGTGACTCCTTATAGTGACATCCGGTCATAGTGTATGTACGGGGTTACCTCACAGTGACACCTTTAGTGATAATCATCACAGCTGCAAGGGTGTACAGTCCTGCCCATGTTCAATAATTACTTGCACTACAAAAATCCAAGATTCTAGCACAAGCCTATCTTAGCTAAGTTTAACATCGTCTCAATATATCTCATAAAACTTAGCAAATTAAATCGCAGCTTAATCATTCTTATACAACTATTCCACAAGTATGCTCAAATCCTAGTCACAATATCCCAATAATAATCCAATAATATTCTAACAATATTTCAACAATATCTTAATACTATCATATTCCATAACATAACAATATTCTATAATTCCTCCTATAACAGTGACGTTAAACAGGTAGAGCATAAAACATTTATTTGGATATTTCTAAGTTATCTATCATGCT
The DNA here is from genome assembly GCA_026008535.1 of Perilla frutescens. Taxonomy (NCBI): domain Eukaryota; kingdom Viridiplantae; phylum Streptophyta; class Magnoliopsida; order Lamiales; family Lamiaceae; genus Perilla; species Perilla frutescens. Next base: position 2,270,587 of record BRKX01000007.1, on the reverse strand, counting down.
TCTAAAGAGTTATTACTTTTAAATTGTATTTATTCTTTAAAAATAAACCCACCTTGCTGACGAGCAGGCGGCGGTATGACAGCTTCCGGGTTTGCTTCCTTCCTTCCAATGAGCTCCACGGGTCCTACAATGTTGGTGCATGCCTTAGAACAACTACTATAATTTTCGGAATTTATCTACTATATTTGGAGCATTTATCTATATATATTTAATATTATTCTATTCAAAAATAGATTGCGCGACTCTAACGACCTCGTATAAACTCGACACACAAGGATGAAAATTCCAAAATAATATTCTTGATTTATTGGACTAAAAATATTTGACAGAGGTCTCTTTCCAAAATTTGCCATTTTACTCAATTAACTTCGAGATTCCACCAGGACACTTTTTAACCGTTCAAAAATTATGAAATTAATCTGGGATGATCCTACACATGCCAAGACTATAGTTGAGAAGTTTTAGAATTTTTCAATAACACATGCTTCCGGAATAAAAATAACTGTCTACTTTTAAAAATCAAGATTCATCAAAACTCGTCGAAAAATTACGAAACTTGGCAGTTTTATAGAGAATAATTTTTCGAGCAACTTTCATGTTCAAACTTTTTCGATTCGACGGGCGAAAATGGGTGAAAACGGCGAAAAACAGATTCTGGCCGGTTTTTCATGACCCAGTCACGTTTTCCGGCGATTTCGCCGGTTTTCGGCCACCGGATGGAGACGACGTCAAAAGACGAAACGTAGAGCACACTTAAATACACGACATACTAAAATTTCAGATTAAAAGGACGAGAAATGGACCGAAACGAGCTCCTGGAAGGTGTCAGCTAGCGGCGACCCCAGCGGCGGCGGCGATTTCCGGCGACGACGCCGGCGGCCGGCGGCTGGTGGCTGCCCCTGCCGGCAGTCCCTCCTCCCCGGCTCCTTCCCGACTCGATTCGTACCTCAAAACTCCACTCGAACCTCGACTCCGCTCAAAAACACTCGAAGAACACGAAGAACTCGAAGAACGCTCGACTCACTTTCTAATTAGAGTTGCTAACTCGATTTGGGATGGAAAATAATGAAAGGGGGCTGCCCCTTTTATAGGAAAAGCTTGGGGGGTTGGGTATTGCTTTTTCGGATATAAAATAATGATAAAGTTAGTTTGAACGCGATTACTTTTTCAAAAACACTATTCATAAGTTGCTTTATTGTAAGGAAAGTTCATTTGACCTCGTACACAAAAAGTAAGGATACCGGGAGATTTCTTGATTTATTTCCTATCAGGTCGACCAAAAAGGGTCGGCCGATATGGTCGTTCGATATACGAATGAAGAAAGATTCCTTTTTCCGGCCATTTGAAATTCACTATTCATAACGCTCCGGACACTACCGTTTGCTCATTTGACTTCAGATTAAAAATCCGAGAACACCGACGGATTCGTTGGCCCGTTTTCTATTGAGGAACCTTGCCGAACAATTTCTCGGGATAACGATCGGAATTTCGAAAAAGATCGAAATTAAAAAACGAGTCAAAAATCACTATTCATCCTTTTTACCTTTTACCTTTTTAACCGCCGGGAACTCGATTTACCTCGGATTAAAATTCCGAGAGTACCGACGGATTCCTCGAGTCGACCCCTTTCAACGGAGTCCAATATTGACCATAACCTGAATTTTGTTTGATCGTATTTTCATGAAAACGACACCTAGAGTTGCGTCTTACATCGATTTTACTTTATTTAGCTCCAAAATAATTCTTTAGTCTTCTAATATAATTAGAAAACTTCTTTATCTGAAATTCAAAAATACGGGGTGTTACATTATGTGTCTTGTGTTGTTCTGTTTTGGTTTTGTTCTTTGTGTTTTTGTGTTTTTCTTTTAGTTTGCATAATTTCTTCCCCAGTTGCGTGTGATCTCCTTTCTTGTTTGAGTCTGTGTATGCTAGGTCAAAAATGTCTAAACAGAAAGCTAGCCCTGTGTTCAAAAACATTCACAGACCAAGGAGGATTGGGGTCCCCAACTGAAAAAGGGAAAGTTCGAGTGAAGCTTACTATTTGAGTAACGAAGCTCGAAATGAAGACCAACAATGGGAGCACAGAGTCGAGCCGATCATGCTCAATGATCCTCCATGATAATCTACTAAGGCTCTGTCTAGCTCAGGACATTAAATTGAGCGCTGCATGGAAGGAAACCCATGATTTTATTACTTTCATTTGTAGTTTAATTTTTACCTTTTTGTGTGTTTAAGTTTTTATTTTTGTTGTTGTCTCGTAGGGATGAAGAGTTGCGAGTGTGCAGCTGGGAAGAGAACTGATACAAAATGACTAAGTGTAGGACCGCCGGCGCAGCACTGGTGCGACCGCGGGGTATGGCTCTCAGCCAAATGACCCCGCGAGTACGACATTAACAAGTCCAAATTCTCTCGTATTTTTGTGTCTTTTTTCTCGTTCTTTTGTCCTTTGTTTTTTCTGTTTTTGAGTTGGAAAGAGCCAGAATGGGCACAAGGGGTAGCAGGAGGCAGAAGAATCACTTCCAGAGGGCACAAGGGTGCCAATGATACCAAGATGGGCAACAACTTCTCAGCGGAAAGCTCTCTCTCGAGCCTGGCAGAAATCGCCCACCATTCCAGCAAAAGCTGAAGGAGAAGTTTGTGATCGTGCCCACAACAACCCCAGAGTGATTGAGAGGAGAAGGAGAGGAGACTGGGCACAAGGGAAACTAATGCAAGCTACAGCAGGAGCAATGCACCCTAGCCGTCGAAGGAAAGAGGAGCCGCGGAAGGCAAGTTGACGCTTCTAGAAGGATGCTCGGCTCTACAATGAAAGTTGCTATGTCGGCGCAACTAGGGCACGGCAAGTACAGAATCTGCGATTCAGAATCTTCTAAATAAGAGAAGAATCTGCCAGATATGGAAAATCTTGGGCATGGCGGCTGCGTGTTGGGCTGAAGATCCCCGGCCTGTCGGGGAGTTTACCTAGTGTCTTTGTACTCCTATATAAGTAGATGTCATGGCAGCAAACAAAAACCTAAAGAAACAACTCTCTTTACCGTTTTTATTTCTTTTTACACACAAATAATTTATTTTTCCGCACTAGCTATATGTTTTCCAAATCCAGCGTTGGTGTTGGATTCTTTTGCTAATTAATATAAGTAAGTTTTTCATTTATTTTATGTTTTGTTTTATTTTTTTTACTTATTAATAGTGTTCTAAGTCTAGCATGAGTGGCTAGACTCGATATTCCGGGTTGAACAAGGATAAGAACTTAATAAACACGTAAGAATCGTGAGGCTTATGGGCATAAACTGTGTGAATCTGGTTTCATCGTGTAATCATTTTCTTTGTTGCATTATACAGTGGGCTAAGCTAGTTAATCGTGGCTGATCACTCGTTAATTAGAATTGTGTTCACTACCTCTATAAATGGTCAATGAATCGTAGCTGTGTGTTGGTCATAAAGGGATGGGATGCATCACGGGTACTAAGGGCATAAGAAAGATCTTTATCTAGGTAAATCTGGGTCTGTCTAGATCATAATGATGTTTTGTTGCTTACAATCATATGAGAGATCAAGGTTGGGTAACAAGTTAGGGTTTAGGGGACGAGAGATCACCTATAGGCTAAACTGAAAGGATAGATTGGGTACATTAAGAGAGATCCGGTACCTTTAACCAGATAATTAGGTTTGCATAGTAATCAGCGTGCCCATGATCGGTCAAGTATTTGTTAAGTTCGACATCTAAGTTCTAATCTGGAATACGTTACTATTAATATTTTCCTTTCCTGTTTTGTTTTGTTTTGTTATTTTATTTTACAGTCTTTAAATACAAGTACGGAGACCACAACAATCCTCAAATCTTTTGAAAAAGTGACACTGGAAGATAGAATTCGCAGCTCCTCGTGGGATCGACCTTTACTCACATAAGCTTGCTACGCCTTGCTGTGGGCATAAGGATAACTCTCTCTTGAGAATTATTCTGACCACAAAACGACCGCGCGTCAGAATTGGCGCCGTTGCCGGGGAGCTGGTTCTTGAAATTCTATTTTCCAACTTGTTAGCCTGGCCGGTGGATGCCCAATACCTCTACAGGAGATTGCTCGTACGATCCAGAACCTGAGAAGACTCTTAAGAGGAGGAGAGCAGAAGCACGGAGGGCACAACAAGTAGAGAGACTTGCTTGTGAAAGAGAATTGGAGCAAGAAAGAGCACAACTGAAAAGGAATGAACAACTGAGGTTAGCCCCGATGACAGAAGAAGAAGGAAGAACATTGAGGCAGTTACTCTTTTCGACTAACATGAATTTACGTCCTATGGGCATAACACTCCCAGCGATTACTGGAAGCTGGGAGTTGAAGGCAAGTTTCATCCAGATCTTGCCCAAATACCATGGGATGACTGGAGAAGACCCTCAGAGGCATATTCAAGATTTCGAGATGGTGTGTCAAACTCAACATACGGATGGGGGAAAGGAACAATATGTGCATCTTGTCTCATTCCCGTTCACTCTTCATGACAGGGCACGAGACTGGTTATACACCCTGCCAACTGGCAATATAACCACATGGGCACAACTACAGCAGAAATTCCTGGAGAAATATTTTCCTGCATCCCGAGTCCAGGAGATGAGGTGAAGAATTGGAAGTCTGAAGATGGGCATAAATGAGAGTTTCTATGACTACTGGTGTCGATTCCATAGCATTTTGACAAAATGCCCACAACACCAGATCATAGATCACGATCCAATCCAATACTTTGTGTCTGGGTTGAGACCACAAGACAAGATCATTGTCAATGCTTCATGTGGAGGATCTATCCTGAACAAGCTACCAATTGAAACCTTCCAAATTCTAGCAGAAATGGCTGACGAAAATAGAGATGAAAGTGCCGAGGGCACACGGACAGTTCCAGACGCTGGGAAATCAACGCACCTTGAGGTCAAACTAGAAAGGATTTTGGACCAGATGGAGAAAGTGATGAACCATACTGGAGCACCAAAGAAAAGAGTGTGTGGAGTGTGCAAGAGCGTGACCTATTTCACCGATGAATGCCGAACACTACAGAGGAGGACATTGCTGAAGTCAACTCTCTTGGTGGGAATAACAACAATAACAAGCGATATGATCCCCACTCTCAAACATACAATCCTGGATGGAGAGATCATGAGAATTTCAGATGGAAGAGGAATGATGCCCACCAACCAGATTTGCCACCACCACCGCCGAGGGCACGCGAAGAACCCAGCCTGGCCGAACTAGTCCATGCCATGGCCAAAGAGAATGTGAAGTCACATCAGGAAAATGAAAGGTTCAAACAAGAGACAAGGGCTGGTCTGCAACATGTGAGCAAGCAAATTTCCCAACTAGCTCAAGATCTTGCCCAACTGAAGGAAAGAAACGAACAATTACCATCTCAAGTGGTAAATCCCCGAGAACAAGTGAACGTTGTGACCACAAATAATGAAGAAGAAGTGATGATAGCTGAACTGAAGGGAGACACTGAAGGCGTAATGAAAGAAGAAGAGCGGACACAGGAAGAGGTTGCGGAGCCCATAAGGTAAGAAACAAAGAAGAAACCTCCATTTCCTGAACATCTTGCTCACGACAGAAAAGACGAAGAGATGAATGAACTTCTCAAGGTCTTTCGAAAAGTGAAAATCAATATTCCACTACTGGATGCAATAAGGTAGGTTTCTCGTTATGCCCGTTTCTTAAAAGAGTTGTGTACCAAGAAGGTGCGATTTGAAGATGATGCGAGACTTTTCATGGGAGAAAATGTCTCCGCAGTGCTACAGAAGATGCCAAAGAACTATGAAGATCCTGGCATGTTTGTCATACCATGCATAATTGGGAGCAAAAGGATTGAAAAGACGATGCTTGATCTCGGTGTATCCATAAACGTCATGCCCATGACGATTTATGAAGAATTGAATATGGGACCACTCAAGGAGACAAGGATGATCATCCAGTTGGCAGATAGATCAAATGTCTATCCCAAAGGTCTAATAGAAGATGTCTTGGTGAAAGTGGGGGAATTGATTTTTCCAGCAGATTTCTATGTCTTGGACATGGGCAACACGACACCGTCTACATCCATTCTACTATTAGGGAGGCCTTTCATAAAAACTGCTTACACCAAGATCAATGTCGATGAGGGCACGCTGACATATGAGTTCGATGGCCAGGTAGTTGTGTTCAACATCTATGAAGCCATGAAGTACCCATGAGATCCGGAGTCAGTCCACTTTGTGAATCATTGCTATGCCCAAACACAAGCCATTCTAGATCACATGAACAACCAAGAACCTCTGGAATGAGTATTGTAAGCTGGGTTGACTGACTATGATGCCCTCGATGAAGATGAGCATAACAGAGACGTCATCATGATGCTGTACTCTCTGGAAGAATTACCGTATGGAGTGGTGGATTTCAATTTGCCCACAATGACGCAGACAAACCGGATGCTTCCATCGGTGCAGAGGGCACCAAAGCTAGAATTGAAGAATCTCCCTGACCACTTAAAGTATGCTTATCTTAGGGAGAATGAAACATTACCGGTTATCATAAGCAAAGGCCTGAACTTAACGGAGGAAAACCGGCTAATGAGATTATTGCGTCTGTACAAGAAAAGAATGAAAAGAATCTATGACCAACTCATTCGCCACAAGCCGTTTGAGCGTGGGAAAAAGGGTCTGTTGTATAATTCCAGACTTAAGCTATTAGGAGGAGGACTCAAGTCCAAATGGTCAGGACCTTATGAGATCCAGACTGTGTGCCCAAATGGAGCAGTGGAATTATTTGATTCAAGTACTGGAGAGACGTTCAAGGTCAATGGCCAGCGGCTAAAGCATCTAAAGGAACCAATGATTTCATCTATAGAGACTCTCGGGCTCCAGCTCGTTGAGCCTATATACATATAAACCTAAGGAGTGTCGTGCCCACGACAATAACTGGGGCGCTGACTGGGAGACAACCCAGGTTTATTTGTTTTTTTATTTCCTTTTATTGCTTTCTGTAATTTATTTATTTCCTTCTGAGTGTTTATTTTTTCCATGTTAGTCTAGGAGTTAGATTTTACGGCTGTATTTCATTTTTGGAGTATTTTAGGAAACAAACTCAGGTGAATCTTTCATGGAAAGAAAAGAATCTAGCCAATTTGGATGCTTCCAGCGTGGAGGGCACCAGGAAAGGTAATTCCGGGAAATTCGGGATCTCTCTGCCCCCGTGGGCACAGCATAAGATTCCGTACAAGGAAACCCTAGATGCCCAAAAGTCATTTGACGGGCCTGTCACATCAATTCAATTCAGTGGCTAGGGTGAATCCAAGTATTTAACCCTCATCCCTTCCTCCCCAAAAATTCACTCGCCTATTTTCACTCGAAAAATTCAAAAAAATTATAGACTCTCTCTTTCTAAAACTCCCTCTCTCAACCGCCATAACCACGATCACCATGTCCCCCAAAACTCGTGCTGCCAAGTCCACAAAGAAGAAGGTGGAGTTCACCCCTTCTACTTCACCGGAAAATTCCAGGGAGACCACCATCGACGTTGCTGCACCAACCAAGCCGTCGAGCACTGCCGCCATGAACATTCAACCTCTTACCACTGTCGAACCATCGCCTTCACCTGTTTCCACCCGTGAGTCCGAGAAGGTTGATGAACCTTCTCTGTAAATTGTGGAGGAGACCGCCGACGAGATCGACGACCAAGAGGAGGCCAGCATGCAGCAAGATGTGACTCCTGAGCCAATACCGGAGCACACTACTGAGCCCTCAGCAACTGAAAAATTGAAGAAGGTGAAGAAGGAGAAGGTCGCTGCCGCGAAAGCAACCCTTGAAGAGGAAGAAGCAGCCGTCGCCGATGCTGTCGGAGGACGAGAAAACTGAGGAAGAAAAAGCTGAAAGTAGTAGGGAGTCGCGAGACCATAAGAGTCAGGATGACCAGTCTCTGTCTCTGAAAGAAGCTGCTGAGGGCACAACAGATGCACCCTCTGTATCTGCCAAAGGGAAATGGAAAGCCTCTGCCAAGCCGTCTGCAAAGAAGGGCAAAACTGTGGTTAGCCCAACTTCTGGAAAAGTCATGCCAAAAGGAGAAGGCGTCTTGTCCACAAAGGAGATCGTACATGGCAAGATCATCCACTTCGCCTCGCTTGCTGTCTTGGGCATCGAGCGAGAGGTAAGGGAACTCTTCTCTAACATTGGTTAGTCCTTTTTCATTGAATGGGATTGTCTGATTTTTCCTAAGTTGGTCTATGAGTTTTTCCATGATCTATCTGTGAAAAGTATGGGGAAGGGAGGTACTTCTGCAAAAATTTTCAAGTTTAAAATTTTTGGTAAAAATTTCAATCTTTCTGCTGATGAATTGAACATGGGTCTGGGAATTGTTTCGTTTTTTGATCTGAATGATGATGATTATAAGTCTGTTGTTGTCGTGGTGCCCACAGATGAGAATGTGGAGGAGAAGTGGGGTGAGTTAGGTGACGGTTCCAAATTCAAGTCTGGAACCAGTAAGGGATACATGCTAAAAAGCAGTGCCCTTCACTTTTGTCACCGAGTGCTCGCCTACAACTTCTTTGGCCGGAAAGATAGCTCCAACTCCATTACCAATCAGGAGTTGTTTGTCCTCTGGTGCATTGTGCACAAGAAGAGGATAAACTTTGGAGCTGTGGCCATCGCCCACTTCAAGGACACTGTAGCCCATTCTAAGAATCGCATCTCCTGTGCCCAACTGATTACCCATCTTGCTGAAAAACTGCGTCTATTTGATCCTTCATCCACTAATCTGTATTGCAAGCATGTTGAGTTGTTTGATTTGAACTACTTGAAATGTATGTTGGATGTTTTTGACGATGAGGAGGGGAAACCCGTGTTTGGCATACCGAAGCTAGAAACTTCGAGTAGCCTTATTTTTCCTTTAAATGCAGGTCCCAGCAAGAGGCCCCCGAGGGCACAGCAGCAAGAGCCAGCAGCCACCACCATCATTGCCAGACTAGACCGATTGAAGACCGCTCTATTTGTCTATTTCAAGCATGTCGGATTTAATTATTCGACCCCATCTGATACCTAAACTGGTACTCTTTCCTTTAAGTTAGGTTTTTGTTTTTTGTTTTTTGTTTTTTGTATGTTTAGGTGTCGCCCATTTCTCACACTTTGCTTAAGGCAAAGTGTGTGGGTGTGGGCATTAAGGGTCTTTTGTTTTGTGTTGTTTTTGTGTTTTTTGTTTTGTAATTAGAAAACCCCCGTACTGACCCACTTTGCTTAAGGCAAAGTGTGTGGGTAGGGGGGCCCTCTAATGTTTCGTTGAGTTTGCGGTTAGTAGGATAACCTTCTCACACCCACTTTGCCGAAGGCAAAGTGTGTGGGGTGGGGGTTACTCTGCCTTCTTTGCGTTTTTTTAAGTATCAAACATGTGTAAATATTTGAACTTAAAAGCATGGAGTCTAGGGTCTTGTAACCATAAGGCAGCATATTTTACTGTATTGTCATTTCAGCATGCCCATGCTACCGCTTATATGATGAATAAACTAAGTACCTTGTGAGGAATTGAGCCTGAATTCACAATGCATGTGCTACTTCTTTCTTGTGTGATTTCTGCATTTTTGAATTTAGGTAAACTAGAACTTGCTTTTGCTCTATTCCGAGGTCACAAGGAATTTTGGCTATGCTACTGAAATGCTTAGGAAAATTTTCTTTCTGAGCCCACAAAGCCAAATAAAACCACCTTGACATTATCCCTTGCAGCCCTTTTTGAGCCAAAAATGAATAAAGCCCTGGTCATGTTCTTTCTTGAAAACCACAAAAAAAAACCATGGGCATGAGGGGAGGATAAATATGGCTAAGAAACGAGTGAGAATGAAGCAAAACTGTGGAAGCTGTCGAAGATAGAGCGACACCTCCACACGGCCGCGCAAGCCCCATGACCGCACGGTGGTGCTCTGGGTGAAGCACTCCCCGAGTGTGCAGACCCCTGCGGGTGCGCGACACCGAATCCCCGCGAGCGCGCAGCACCCTGCCGACGCGCGGGGTGCCCAGTTCAGCCTCCTGAATCTTGTTTTTCTTTGGTGAATCAGTTGCTTCCTCTTTCTTCAATTCAATCTAACTTCACTCCTTCATTTTCATCCTCATGGCCAGCTGGAATTTTGATTAGGGTGGAGACTTTTTGGCCACCTATGTTAGTAGGATTTAATTCTCTAATTACTCTTCTTTTGATTTTTGTCCCCCAACTCCCACACAAATCTCCTCATATCTCATATATCTTTGACAATAACTCCCTCTATCATCATCACTTGACTTTGGGAGGGGGATACACCAATCTTCTCCAACACTCCATCTCCCCATATATCTCTCACTTCACTTTTTGGGAAAATTCATTCATACACCATCAACCATTCTCTCCATCACCTTACTTCACCAACTTCATCTTCTCCATCTTCATACTTCACCATTCTTCACCACTATTCCAAAGAGAGAGAAAAGAGGAGGAGAAGAGGCAAAGGGGTTAGAGCTTAAGGAGGAAGGCCCGAGAAGAAGATTCCAACTCCAAGCCGTCCGCGGAAGCTAGGCTTGCGGAAGAAGCTCCACTTTGATGATGGCCCGAGAAGAGGAATCCAACTTCAAGTGGACCGCGGTAGCTAAGCTTGAACGAGGAGATCCACTTTGGTAATTCTTTCTTTTAGCTTTAGCCCATTTGTGGGGATTTGTCCCAAAACTCTCGAGATAACAAACATTATAGAAGTTTGTATTTTATTTATCTTTTGATTTATGAAATGAATGACTTTTATGATTATTGTGTGATCTTGAGCATGATGTTGGGCTAATTCCTACATTAGGGGATAGATAATCGATTTGGGTTAGATTTTATGCTTGCAATGGTTGGTTTTTTGTTATTGGAATTGTGCTTGATTATGTTGGGTAATTGGCCACTACTTAGCATTGCTAGGCTTTAGATGAGACCGAGAGGAGATTCTATAGCCCGAACTAGGTTCCTTCAACATTAGGTGGACTGGGTTTCATAAGCCTAATCGTTAATCTTTAGGTGGACTGGGTACATAAGCCTATTGGTTCATATGATATAGTCGATAGAGGTTTAACGGATAGACAGTGACAGTAATTAAAGTTAAACCAATTGAAGGGACTATTGTACGACCGGGATTAACATAATCAACTTGACCCGAGCTAGGAGAGAAATCAATGAGAGAATCTACACCCTAATACTCTTGTCGTAATCATATCCTCTATCTTTGTGATTAGTTGTGTCGTTAGTTAATTTTACTTGCTTTAGATTTACTAGTTTAGTAAAAGCCATACGACCCCTAGTTAGAATATTTAGGTATGTGTTTAAATTCATGTGCTTGTTGACAATTTTAGCATAGAAAGATAATCACCTACACGAAGCTTTCCTCGAGAGACACGACTCGAGTTAGCTCTCCGCCCTACAATCGACCCCGTCCTCTTGCGAGTCCGGATCGAAGTAGTTTGCGTAGTGCGATTCGGCACTCAATAGCAGTCAATGAAGATCTTGACAGGAAATCTTGGAAAGATACTGTTGATCTTTGAGCAGAAGTCATTAAAGTCAAACAGCTAGTTTATTTAAAGCTTCAAACATCTACAGACATTAAACTGCCGTCGGTGAATTCAACAGATTCACCAATCACAACGGTCAAAAGATCAGTCATCTATATAAGAGAGTGAACACAATTTTGACTAAGACTTTTGTCAATCTAACTTTTGCTATCTTGTAGATATTGAGCTCTTCTTTCTCCCTCCCCACAGCTCAAAGCTTAAATCTCTTAAGTGCGAAAAGTCCCGACTAAGAAGGCATGCTTCAAGTCTCAAGTAAGTAGCTAGCTGACGCAGAATTCCAGCCAGAGCAAAGCTTCTCAGTTCAGTTCTTCAAAGATCAACCACCCAGCTCAAGATCAAAGGAGCACCCTAGGTTGATAACAGGTTCAAGACTGCCTTCTTGAAGATCGAGCGAGATCTAAAATCATGTAAAGACAAGCAATAGCACCGAAAGTCTCAGCGAGCAGTTGGGACCAGTAAGTGTGAGCTGTCGACCCAGAAACCGGCTGAGGAGGGACGTGTACCGATGGTTTCGTTCTTCCGGGACAACAACAGTTGGAAAAGAGGTTGCGCTCAGTTTGAAGGGTGCCGTTTTTAGGTCCAACATAATTTCTTTACTGTGTAACTGTAATAAAGAAACTGTACACTTGCATAGTGGATTGCCCTTCTGCGGAAGAAAGAGAGGATGTAGAAGCAGGAAGCTTCGAACCTGTATAAGTCTTCTGTATAAGTCTTATGTGTGCTGTACTTACTGCTTTCAGCTTTGCATGTTCTTTAACTGCACAGTCTAGCACACAAGCTGCACTGACAAGCTAAGCTAAGTCTTCAAGCTATCAGTCCTAATTGATCAGCTCACCAGCTAAGCTTTAAGTCAAGCTTTCTCTCAACTGAATAGTGCACAAATAAAATATTGAAAGCGAATCAGGGCCCTAAACATTCCGCAATTAGTTTACGTTTTTGAAGTCAATTTATTCACCCCCTCTAAACTGACATAGACTTACCCTGGGACCAATAAGTGGTATCAGAGAGGTTGATTCTAAGGATCAGCTATTTCTGCAGATCATTTGAATCAGATCTGTTTATCTGTGCTAACGTTTCAAGCTATGGAAAACCATAAGCTACCTCTTTTTTCAGTTGAGAATTATGACAACTGGAGCACAAGGATGAAAGCTCATTTATGCTCCATCCATGAGAACATGTGAGAGGTGATCGAAGACGGTCCAATCATAATTATGATGGACAATGAAGCCCACATCATGGACGTCAACCAACCAATCAGGATCCCAAAACCAACACATCTTCTCACGGGTGAAGAGAAAAAGTTGAAGAATCTATAGTTTGTTGCTCAAGTAGCACTATTCCAAACTTTAGATGAGGATCGCATAAAAGACATAAAGAACTGCAGAACAGTGAAGGAGATTTGGGACTTGCTTTGCAGATCTGTGCAAAGAGTCCGAGGCTATCAAGGGAAACAAGCTCCAGCTCGCAGTCGATAAATATGAGTCTTTCAAAATGCAGCCGGAAGAAAGCATCTCAAGCCTAGAAACAAGATTTCTTGGCATAATAAGCGAGATGAACAACCTGGGAAGAAACTATCCCAACAGTGAGATGAACTCAAAAGTTCTTGACAATCTCACAAATGAATGGAATATGAAAGTAATTGCTATTAAAGATTCAAGAGACTTAAATAGCATTACCCCAGAGAGTTGTTTGGATCTCTCAAGGCTCATGAGTACAGTCTGAACCGAAAGAGAGAAGCATCGACTTCCTTTTCTCATGATGCTTCTTTCTATGCTGAAAGAAATCGGTTCAGAGAAGCCTACGGAAGAAACAACTTCCAACCAAGAGGGTCGCCTGTCAGAGAGAATCCAGGGAGATCGGTGACTGATCGAAGAAGAGAGTTAGCCAACAAAAAAAGGGATCATGACTGAGGATATAAACGAGCAAATCCAGTTAATGACAAGATTGCTAAAAAGGTGAGGAAGGTCAAAGATCAACAATCAGCTCAATCCCAAGCTGATGATGCTGCTAAAGGAGAAAGAATCCATCAGCCAGCTGAACGATCAGCTGAACAATTCAGGATGGCTAACTGAAACATAGAGGAATGTTTCCACTGCCACAAGCAAGGGCACTACATATTTGAGTGTCCCTAGCTTCCTGAAGATAAGAAGGCCAAAGTGAGAAGGAGCTTCTTCAAAAGGAAAACTATGATTGCTAATTCCAAAAATGCCATCCTCGATGATTCAGACTACCCATCTAGAATCGACTCTGATGGATACAACTCAGACGATGAAGCCCTGCTTTGCCTCATGACCGACAAGGATGAAGAGGTTAGTATGTCTGACTCCATAACCTCTTTCTATCACATACATGAAGCTTCGATCTCTAGGAATGAACTGGATGAACAATTAAGAATCCTAGAAGATCAGTTAGCTTATGTATCAAGCATGCATATTGAACTGAAGAGTGAGAAAGATGAGCTAAGAAGTAGAGTTGAAGAGCTAAGTGTTGAAAATGAGAAACTGAAAAGTCTCGAAGCTCAGTAAACTGAAATAGATCAGCTGAAACTGAGAAATGCTGAACTTGAAGCTGAAAATGAGTAGCATAAGCTAGAAATTCTTGAAAAAGAGGAATTAACCCTCAAATTCAAGAAGGGATCCCAGACTCTAGATGAAATTCTGAGTCATCAGAGAGTCGAAGCTAGGAGTCCAGGGCTGGGATATAGCAAGTACACTGCCGCTGAGAAGGGCAAGGCAGTAGCTCAAAGCTGTGTGTTAGTGCCATCTGCACTAAGTGTTCGAGATTGTCATAATCAGTATGGCAAATCAATATAGAACATAAATGGTTTTGGTTTTTCGCTAACTATGAAGACCATGTTCTTGATATTGTTATGAACATTCCACTGCCAATCTGATTGAAGATCAAGACATGTACTTAATCATGTTGATGAACATGATAATGTACATATGTTGTCCAGATTACTTCCAGAGACGTGCCAGTAGAAGATTCAAGGGATTTAAGCTGCCGACTTAAGGTGGACGTTTCAGAATAGAAAACTGCCTTGTTCGTGATGAAGATTAGAAGGAAGGAAGGAGTTCTAAACTAGGGTTGTCCGAATCTAATTAGGAAAGTTTTACTTTATTAATTAGAGTCAATATAGGACTTCTGATTTCCATGTTAAGGCTATATCATCTATTATAAATAGCCTGGAATCATAATCTAGTTTAAGAGTAGAGATTAAGACACGAGTTTTTACGAATACACAAAGGGCTGAGAGTTAAAAGACTTCATATTCGAAGCATATAATATTCGGGTAGACTATGTTTGATCGGTTAGATCATTGTGTTTCTAGTATGTGTTTGAAACTCACTTGCATACACACTTAGAAGAGTTTCGGGAGAGATTTCCTATGGGAGCTAGAGGGATTCTAGGTTGTGAGGGGATCTCACAATTCAGTTTAGTGAAAGAGGTTGAATCAGGTAGGAAAGGGGTCGAGTGACGGGAGTCTTCGTGTAATAACCTTTGTAACCATTCAACGGAGTAGTAAACTGTTTGTCACGGACTTGATAAGTCCCTCTGACATAGATCAGTTGATCGAACAGGGTTACCAACCTCGTGTTCTTTATTTGCTCAAGTTTATACATTCTGACCTTACATGTTCACAACAATGTTCAAGTACATGATGATGAACATGACCACTCAGTTTATGTAACTCCAATTGGTACCAGAGCGGGTCGCCTTTGGTGTTAGTGCGAAAAGAATCATGAAAGCTACATATCTGCGTGAAGGTTTTGGTTGCATTCCAGCTATGAGTGCAATCAAAGAAGGAGGATCCACAGTCAGACCACCACTGCTAGAAGGCAACAACTATCCCTACTGGAAAGCAAGGATGAGGGCCTTTTTGAGGTCACTTGATGAACTCGCATGGAAGAGTGTCAATGAAGGATGGGAAAAGCCAACTGTTGCCAAAGAAGGAAAGCATGTGGAGATTGAAGAAGGAGAATGGACTGTGCCACAGAAGAACTGGTACAATGTCAACTTTAAGACTCTTAATGCAATATTCTCTGCAGTAGATCTTGAAACATTCAGCCTAATCTCAATCTGTGAGACTGCTAAAGCTGCATGAGATATTCTGGAAACTACCGTGAATTTTAAATACAGTGTAAGGCTCTAATAATTTGATCTTACTGCGTGTAGATTGATACCATATCATCTAATAAATGCACATAGTAATTGCAAAAGATTCAATTTTATATATTATAAATATTTTTTAATGTATAAGACAAACTTTCCAATATACAAAATCAATAATAGGGCGGGGGTTTAATTCACACGCATACTCTATTGCATTCCTTGCATTTTCCTTTTACTTCATCAAAATTTCAATAGATTTTTTGTATTTTTTAATTTTAATTTTGTGTGAATTAATTTAAATTTGCATATATTAACTTTAAATTATAATTAATTATACCTTTTTAGTATTTAAATTTTAAACCATAATTAATAAATATAAAATGAAACTAAAATATATAAAATTGAAATCGAAAAAAATATATGACTATAAATATTAACAATAATGCTAGCCAGCCAGAATCTGGCTAGTCGAAATTGAATTTTTTAATAATTAATAAAATTGTATTTATTAATAAGTTAATTAGGTTAATTAGTAAATGTTATGTTTTTACTATACTGCCCTTCTTTCATCAATAATTAGTGACTGTATTTAATTACCAAAATCACTACAAGAAACTGAAGAAATAGCAACAGCGCAACTTCATCTTCTTCTCTTTTCTTCAAATTTTAATCTACTTCTTCACATTTTTCTCCTTGTTATCTTAATTTTTAATTTGATTTCACCGCAATTAATGTTGCTGATTTTTTGGGAAATCTTTTCGCCAATTATTCATCACAAGCGGGAATTAATTAGAGAGAACTAGCCTTAATTTTTATAGAGAGCATCAATGCAATCGGTGCTTTATTAATTAAATTGATTAATTATTAAAAAAAAATCTGAATAGCCACATCCTACTATATCTAAAAGTAAATAAGTATACTTTAATTAGAAACTCACTTTTTCCCGCCTAAACGTACATTATATAAATAGAAATACAATATAATATATTATCAATTTATAATAATATATGTTATATATGATAATATCAGTTATTATGACATGCAATATACACGCATATCAATAAATTAATTATTTCTGTAACTATATTGATTATATCATATAATGTAAAATTAAAATGCCATTAATACAGATGCGATTAATTATGTAAATATAGAATATTGAAACTCATACGTTAATAATATATTTATGTGTGAGTGGGAGCAATAAAATACAATTAACAATATATACAAGAAAATACACTAATAATATATATAATATTAAAATTTATTTATAATAGGCAAAACCCTATTTTGGGTCCCTGTACTTTTAAATTTTTTCGAATTGGGTCCCTCTACTTCATTTGGTTAAAATGAAGTCCTTATACTATCAATTTAGTTAAAATGAGGTCCCTGTACTATGAATTTAGATAAAATCAAGTCCTTGAGGGATTTGATTTCATCTAAATTAATAGTAGAGGGACTTGATTTTAACTAAAATTGATAGTATAGGGACACAATTTAAAAAAAAAAATAAAAATTGAAAAACTAAATAAACAACAATAAAAAAAATATATATATTGAATTTTTTAAATATAAAATATATTTAAAATTTAAAAAATAAATTTAATTATTTTTTTTATAACCACTATAATTTTATATTTTGATTTTGATTTATTATTTTTTGAAAAAAAAATCAAACAAAAGTTTTAAATTTTGTTTTTATTTAATTGATTGTTTTATTTAACTATTGTTTGATTATTTTTTTAATTTACTCTTTTGAAAAAAAATTAAAATTGCATAATTTTATAAAAATTAAATTATTTATTTTTTGCAATTTATTTTTAAAATTAAAAACATGAATAAAAAATTAAAGTATTTTTTATTTAAAAAAATAATAAATAAAACATAAAATTACATTGGTTTCAAAAAATTAATTAAATTTATATTTTATTTTTAAATAATTTTTTACTTAAAAAATTAATTTATATTTATTTTATTATTTTTTCAATTTTTATTAATTTATTTTTAAGAAAAATGAATTTTTATTTTTATTTTTAAATTGGATCCTTGTATTATCAATTTTCGTTAAAATCAAATCCCTCTACTATTAATTTAGATAAAATTAAGTCCTCCAAGGACTTGATTTTATCTAAATTCATAGTACAGGGACCTCATTTTAACTAAATTGATAGTACAGGGACTTCATTTTAACCAAATGAAGTAGAGGGACCCAATTCAGAAAAAATTAAAAGTACAGGGACCCAAAATAGGGTTTTGCCTTTATAATATATTCATCCTATTCTTTGTGATATTATCCTATAATTACGCCCATCGTATCTATATATATATTTATGCATAAGGTATAATATCCTACAGGCTACAATTAAAGGCTAATCAATCTATAAGATATAATCAATTTTATATTTACGTTATAATCTATAAGATACAATACCTATAATTACGTTATCTATGGATAGCTAATCAATCTAGGTATGATTATGTACAAATCTAGCAATGATTATGCACATATTAAATAGTGATCGTAATTGAGAAAGTTATTAGTATAAATATTGGTTATTGAAATTGATATTCCAGTAAAGATTTTTTCTCGAATTTTTTTTATTCTATTGGAATACTATGAGTTATGAAATATTTTGATTGTTTTTTTAAATTATTTTTTTGTTATTGAAATATTTTGAACTATCTTGATTGCTTCTTTGCAACTTTTGATTTGTTTGTATTATCTCTCTAATTTTTTTTCTACATATTTTTGTTCCAGATAATCCAAACATTTGAATTGATGGCCAAAAAATCAAGTTTGTGCTTTCATTTGATTCGATTCATTATCTTACTATTTTCATTTTCGGCCTTCAATTAATTTATATTTTTTTATATATGCATTAGATTTTGATACATCTCACAAAATATGAAATTGATTGCAAATTGTTGCGCGGTGTGCAATCTGTTAATTGAAATGAAGAAAAACTTAAGAGAGTGCATGTAATAATCATAATAAGTCCTATAAATTGTTCTAGAAATATTTTTAAGTTGTTGATCTTTTATGCATGTTTTTGAAGCTCTAATATATCTAAATTTTCTACTGCAGATTCATGAAGCATTATTTTTAAATAGTTAAAGCGAAATGCATATTTGCAGTAAATCAACTATGCAATATTTTCAATGCGTGCAACATTCATATTATTGAATCTCCAACCTATGAGTGTTATTCTTATTGAGTTTAGTTACATGTGGTATTTCAATTGTAGTGTTAAAGAACCAAAATTAATGGAATTTGTATTCATGCTTTCAGTCATTTTTACTCTTTGAAGATATAAATCTCTTTATCCCAATCTAAAAATAAAAATTGACAATAATATCGCATCTTTGCCTCAATCTATATAATGAAAATTGTTAATGATATTTAAAAAAATGGCTTCAATTAATTTCATCATGTATGTAATTCTATCCAAGAAACAATAAATATAAAACAATATTCGTATCTATTTTTGTAACTTAATTTTAATTGGCATACTAACATCAATCACTTTACATATTATATGGATATATGTTATATATTTACATTAATCAAATAATTAATATGTACCAATCAATTAACTAAACCATATGATCAAGTGAAATAAAGGTAAAACTTAGTTAAATGTGTATCAATTAACGTAAATTTAGCAATTCAATTAAGGTTAATTATGTTAATTATTAAAATTATATATTATATTCGATGTTTATAATTTTCGTGCTACTAATAAATTATGTTATCTGTCATATTTTACACGATTTGTAAAAACTGCATATTGTATGATCAAATGAAACACCCAGTTTAAAAACTTAATTGATCTAATTTTAAAAATAATTCAAAATTCAATTTATATCTTTCAAATTTAGTACACTTTCATTTAGATACAATATATATATATATAAACTTCAGTATAGTATTATTTTATTTTATTTTGTAGATTGAACATTTCTATTGCCATACATTGAGGTCATGGTGGCTTTTTTTCAATGTTCATGATTTGCAGTCATGTAGGAGAATTCTAACCACTACAAGGAATCCAAGAAGTTGTTATCTTTTCCTAAAAAAAAAAAATTATTATCTTAATAGCTTTCTTGCTAAGACATCACAAGCATGTTATTTTTCATTAGATCTTAAAAATATTTTACTTACTTTTAGGCCAAATTGTCAACCAGTTAAAAAATTTTATACATAAATTTTTAATTATTGGCCGTAATGAATTCAGAATTCATCAAAGCCATTGCTTGAGTTAATTAATTAAAGTTTTTTTTAGTAGAATAACAGGATGGACAAATGAATCTAATGGCCAACGGGGATTTATTTAGATTTTATTACATTCTCATTTTCATTTGAAGAGTTAATGGTGTAATTGGTGTCTAAGCTTTTTATCGAAATTGAAAATTAAGGCTTTTATTTATTTATGAAGAGGGAAGAACGGTGACGCATACTCATCAAATTTAATTCATTCATATGTTTCACCTTATGTATCATCGAATTTAAATCATTTTCATTCATATGAAGAGGAGAATTGTGACACATACTCATCGAATTTAATTCATTCATATGTTTCACCCCATGTGTTAATTCATTCATATATTTGTCTATAAATGTAAAAAATTCTTTAAAATGTTCATCTATATCATAAAACATATTTTTTCTTTTGTTCTGCTCTTATTCACTAAATTTATATTTTTTTTACATGCTAAACATTGCATTTAAAAAAATAATAATTTTTGGTGTCTTCACTTCATTTGTTATTACGTGTTTGAAGTTTTTTATATACAATAGAAACAAATCTTATTTAAAAAAATATATTTATTACAATATTGTAATGCACCAGGCCCATGAGGGTGGGGTTTAGTAATGAAACGATGATACAATGAGATCCGCTAGCAACTACTTGAAATTCATTCTTGCATTACCAAAATGGTTAATCTAAATTGTTAGATAGTCAATTGAGCCCACATATATTACTTATCATACTTTCATGACCGTCTCTGAGGTATTATTTTGAGCACACCTGAACTAGCTACATGGACCAATTGAACCCATATGAGGTCGACTCTGATATCATTTGTAATGCCACATGCCCTCGATGGTGGGGTCCATTAATGAAACGATGGCACAACAGATTACATTAACGACTACTTGACATGGGTGACATCCATCCTCATATTGCCAAAAAATGATTAACCCAAATTATTGGAAACTCGGTCCATTGAGACCTGCATATATAGATCATATATTCATTCTTTCACCAATGTGGGGACATCACAAATACACACACACATGAAATGAGAAAAGAAGCGAGGCATCCCAAATTTTGACCAAAATCATATCGACTCATATTTGGCCACGCAACATGTGGGGTAATGCTAGAGTCTTTTATGCTTTTTTGTAAATTTTATTTTAATTAATCGATTAATCAATTTTTTATATCTTTTTTAGGTGAACAATTTCGGATTGCATTGATGATATATATGTTTTCAATAAGTATTGTTTTAAACTTATTATGAAATATTCTTTATTTGAGATTAGATACAGTGGATTAAAATATTATCATATTTTACACTGCTAGATAATACATAAAATCATAATTCTTATTGTTTAATATATAATCTTATTAGGAAAGATTAGTTTGGGTTTTGTTTGAATAATTGTGAGGATTTTTTTAATTTTTCGATATATATATTAGAATTACATTATTTTTATACTTTAAAGACATTTGATGCTTCAAATTACGTATATCTCTGTATTCTTTCTCATACATTAAACAAACGATAATATTAGAATGTATGTAAAATTAAATTATTGAAAACATGATAAATAATATAATTTTAATACTTTAAAACATCAATACTATACAATAATAGATGGATAACGAGTGAAAGATAATTTTCAGAATAAAAATAAAATAAAATAATAAAAGAAATTAAATTATTCAAATTTTTCATTTTAATAATAAGAAAAAAATTCATGTTTATAGATTAGATTGTGAATTTATTTTTGATCTTATGTTATGCAATCGCTTTAACATTAGAAAAAAATAATAGTAAGAAAATATAACATCATAAAATCTATACTATATCTAAAAGTAAGATAGTCACTATAAATAGTAATAATAAGTTCCCGCCTAAATACACTTTCTATAAATAAAAGTACAATATTTATTAATTAGTTAATATTTATATTCTATAATCTTTCAATACTAGAATTTCAACATTATAATTTTTTTTTATTTAGCGAAAATACTATTTTTTATTAAAAATTACTTTGTTCATTCAATGAAAAAATTAGGTGGCCTTTAAATTGTTGATTTATATGTGAATTTTCTAAACACCCATTTTTTTCTTTATGTGGATCATAAATTTATATTAATTATTATTCTTTTAAGTGCTATGAGTGAATGTTCTAATATATTAATTTAAAAAAATTTAAAATTTTAAGTTGATTAAATATATTAAAATCATTCCAGATCCACATCAAAATTTCAATTAAATATATTTAAATTTTCAAATTAAATGTATTAATCAATATACACATCGAATATTTTAAATTAAATCTACTTAAAATTTTGAATTAAATGTATTAATAGAACTTGGTAATTAATTGTTAAATATATTTATGTCATCAATTTTATATATAAATTAAATAGTTAAGGCTTGTGGTTTTAATTTTTCAAACAAAAATCATCACACGTCAAAAAATTTAAAAATATTGTTATGCATGAAAAATGCATACGAATTTATATAAATGACTTTTAATACGACATTTTTTATTTTTATTTTATTTCTTTTTAAGTAATTTTTAAAATTAAAAATGATATTTATGTAAATTAATAATTATTTATTTCTGAATTAAATGTAATAGTGGTGTATAAAGAAAGTTTAATAGCGTATTTAGAAATGCTCATTGATTAAATATATTTTAAAAAATCAAGATCTACATATAAAATTTTAAATTAAATATATTTAAATTTTGAATGGTCAAAACTCGAAATGTATTAATTGGTCTTATCATTTTAATGTTAGATAATTTTAAGATTTTTAAGTTTTCATATTTAAGTTTTCAACTTAAAAGATGATGTTTTAAATAGTTAAAACTTATATATTTTAATTTTAAACCAAAATTTATCCAACATTGAATAATAAATAAATAATATTGTATATGAACAAACTATGAGTTATGAGGTTTAACAATGATCTCTGCAAATTGAGATCAAGTATAATATTTGATATTTGATTTTATCAATTTAATACGATACATTTTAAATTTTTAGGAATTAAATATTTTTGAATTAAAATTCAATTAAATATATTAAACAAATATAATAAGATATTTTAATATATTAATTTAAAATATTTTAAATTTTTTAGTTAATTAAATATATTAAAAAATTCAACATCCACATCCAAACTCTTTTAATGAGTTAAAATCTTTAAAGATAATGCATTTGATTTTTTTCAATATTTTTTTTTCTATCATTCCTCATTTGTGTGTGTGTGCGTGTGTGTAGATTTGTGAAGTTCTAAAGTTACATATCAATCACCAGGACTATGTTGTTTTATTTCTCCACAAGTGGGTTCATAAAGTTACATATAATAACATATAAAATTCCATTTAGATTGTCTTCGCCTGAGCATTTTTATTTTTTTATAATATATTATTACATATTCCTATTTTGCATATTAAATTTTCATTTACCATACATCTCACATCAGTTGTAAATTGAAATATTGGGATATGAGTTGTATAAAAGAGTGGGTAATCTTAAATCGAAACCTCAAATTAGTTCTGTAACTTTTTATAAATTTTATACATTCCACATTGGTTGTAGATTGAAACATTGGGATGTAGGTTGTTGTATAAAAAGGGTGAAAAACCTCAAAATTTTTATTTAATCATTTTTTGAATAAAAATATTTTAAAAATTGAAAAAAATTATTGATGCCTAATTTGCCTATTAATCGTTGTCGAGACCAACTGAGTAGTCAGGACCCTACCTTCTCGATTTTACAACCAACTTGGGTATTTCTAATACGGCTAGAGCCGGCAAGACTGATTTTTCCAATGATGAAAAATAAATAAGTAATTTATAATTCAAAAAATATAATTCATATATTTATACGCGAAATTCATGATGGAATATAATTTTATTATTGTACATAAATATTTTTTTTAATAACATCCCCTGTGCATCGCACAGGTGGTATAGTAGTATACATAATAAAACTTAATTGGTTACATAATGTATTGCAAAATACTACAATTAAACAAACATTTGTGATTATATTTTGAATATTATACGCACTTTATAATGAAAATCAACCAAAAATTAAAAGGTTTGCAGTGTATTGCGAATCAATTAGATATGGGCAAGGCCAAAATAGTGGGCGGCCAAATTTTGTAAGATGATTGCATATGGTGTGTCGAATCAATTACTTGATTTGGGAAGGACAAAATATTGGGTGGCCAAATTTTGTAGGATCATAGTAAATGGTTTGTGGAGCATTAATTAAATAAATGTTTTTGACTTAGTATACAGTTATCATGTTCATGGTCTCCTTTTCTTTATTCACACTCCTTAGTATACTAGTTCTGACTGAAAATCACTACTCAAATATTAATTGTGCGACACATAATGCAACTCAAAATGGAATAGAGGTTCCTTTCGGGTTTTAATTTGTTGTCATACTATTTTGAAATAGAATGATTTATGAGGAAATCATAAAACAATATTTTTATTCATTAATTAATTTTGACTCCATAACGATTAAAAAAAAGATTATTCGGTAGTTGGGCCTGGTCCGATTGAGAAAAGCCATCTAGGTTAATAGGATCGAAAGTAGCGCCGTCTGAACAACATGGGTTCTTCCGCCCTCTTCCGCCGTTGGAGTGGAGCAGCCGGAATTTTTAGATCTCTCAGAGTTTCGGCCGATGGAAATTTCAATTATCGGATGCATAGCACCAAGAATTCATTTGAGTCGCCGTTGCTGATGTTAGATCCGCAGTCAGATGGAGAGGGCAGGTTCGTTTACAAGTTTCAATGTCTTACAAAAAACTATGTTTACAGTTTTTTCAGTAACAGTTACAGTAATAGCCCCGGCGGGCGGCGGCGATGGAATTCAGATGAACTGGAAAACGAATATGGAATTTCAGACTTCAGATTTGTGGGATCGTCACATGGGTGGGTAGCTTCGTATAATGAGCGTATCCACGATCTGTTTCTCTCAGATCCCATAAGTGATCGACACATAAAGCTTCCTCCGCCTTTACACACCGTGAAAAGATTGATACTCTCCTCCTCTGCCGACGACGAAAAGGGGTGTCTGGCGTTCATGACTTTGGGTTCAGGCGACAGGGTGGCATTCTGCTCGCCGCTCCTCAGCGATGAATGGAGCCTCTTCGGCGGAGATGATAAGAGAGAGGGAGAGGTGTATGATAACCTTGTGTATTCAAGGAGACACAACCGCGTCTTCTGCATCACATCTGCGCCAACTACTACCACTACCAAGTTGGAGGTTTGGGATGTGGGAGATGAATCTCCAAGGCTTGATTGGATGATGACGACGGCCGATTTTAATCACAAAAACTTGAGGAAACTGAAATATATCGTGTCGGCGGAGCAGACCGGCGAGCTGTACCTGGTAGTGCGCCACGTCATCATCCGAGGGGGGGTGGTGAAAGCCAACTTTTTGGATCCCAAATGTTCGACGGATCCTTACTTCAGCAATCCTCATTACGGAACCGTTGATATCGACGTGTATAAAATTGATCGTGATCGGGGAAAGGTAACGCTGATGGAGAATTCGTTGGAAGGTCTGGCCATGTTCGTCGGAATTAATCATCCGTTTGCGATCATTCCGGCGTCAGCTTCTGGAGTGAAGCCGAATTCCATCTACTTTACCTATGACGACCGTCTAAGGCCACCATACGGGGTTGGTGAAGAAGATAATGGTATTTTCGATTACCAAAATAGGATTTTCGATTACCAGACCAGGGATTTCTCTCCTTTCCGTAATCCCTATCCCATTCACTGCCCAATATGGTTCAGCCCGCCCTAGAATTTACCATATTTTATTAGAGGGATCTGATCAGAGCCTATAATATAAGTAAGGCTGTCGTAAAATCGTGAATAAAATTTTGTTAAGAGTGAAGCTGCAGAGCCTGCAGGGTCTTAATTCTTACCTGGTTGGGATCAGGTTGACCAGCATCGAACATGTGACGTAATAGTTCCCTAACAACATCGACTTGCTGTTTTGTTTTTTAAAGCAATCATAGTCCGCGGTGAACTGAGTGCAAATGCACTTTGGTCTAATCTGTTGCCGAGTGACCAACATAAATAGAAAAAAAAGAAAGCAAAATACGCCCAGTTTTTGTTTTTCAATTTGAATAACTGTACATTGATACTCTTTTACTTTTTGTGTCATTTTCCTACTTAATTAGATGTGCACTTGCATTTTCTGTTTAATTTTTTCCCAAAATTTAAACATTGAGTTATTGGGAAGTGGAGCGGTCCCTATTAGTAATTTTGTTAACATTTAGAATATTATTTTATATTATTTCTTATTGTGTAGAAAACTAATACTATATTATAACTAATTTAAGACGTAAATAAATCATTTGAAAAATAATTGAACATATAATAAAAATAATTTATTAATTTACAGGTACAAAATTGGAAAATAATTATCCCAAAAAATTATACGTTTAAAAATACAAGAGGCTCAAAGTTTATTTTTTTTATTAATTTTTGTATCGGGCACAAGCGTCGATAGTTAGTTAACCGGGTGATTAGTGAACATCTATATTATTTTATTTTATTGGCAAATCATATTTTTGTTACAGAAT
This sequence comes from Perilla frutescens, assembly GCA_026008535.1. NCBI lineage: Eukaryota > Viridiplantae > Streptophyta > Magnoliopsida > Lamiales > Lamiaceae > Perilla > Perilla frutescens. Next base: position 2,244,051 of record BRKX01000007.1, on the reverse strand, counting down.
ATAATTATTGAATAAAAAAATGTTGGCACATATGAAATTTATTTATTTAGTATATGTTAATGAATATAATCACGATTGAAGTTGTTGAAATTTGTGCCACAAGCACTGAAATTAGACACAGATTTGTAATGTCAAACTCAATGTTAAAGACAGTTAACACAACTATCTTAACACAAATATGCAGGAAATAAAATGCACAATGATACACGATATAATTTTTAAATCACACACAACATCTGTATGATTGCCACAGGGCGAAATTATACTACCATGAGTACAAAATTTTCAAGCTGTCGATGTTGGACGTGAAAGCTCTCAACACTTCAGCAACATTTACAAGTTCTAATCTAGACTATCACTAAAAAGAACTAAAACATATAAATTGACATCCCGTCAATTCATATACAAACTACAACATACAAATTGACATCCCGTCAACTTGTACACAAACTAAAACAAATAAATTGACATCCCGTCAACTTGTATACAAACTAGTAAAGGTTTCACAACCTTGCTATCTATCGTAATTTGTACAATCTATTCCGTGAAAGGATTGAACAACAACAAACATTAAGATAGAAGAAGGAACGAAGAACAAAACCTATACTAAGTTTGTGATTCAAGCTTTCTTCAATCTTCACGCAGCGGAAAATGGATTGAGCTTGAATAAGTCTTCAAGTGTCGACCATGCTTCTTAAATATGCTCTTCACTTGAATCCAACAAGGTCTACGATTTCTCTTTCTTGAACATGGGTTGACGATAACCGCTCCACTCCATGATTTCACCGTATATGGAAGAAACAGCCTCCAAGGCGTGGTTGAAAGCTTCCCCACGTTCATGCTCTTTTTCTAAATATCCAACAAATATAATTTTCTGAAAAAGAAAAAGAAATAAATAGAAAAATCGCTAGACCTAAAAATTAGGAGATAGAGTTTTGACTTTGTCAAACTCTATTTTAAATAATATATCTAATATGTATATATCCATTTATTAGAAATATCTATTTCGTGGATATACACATATATTTTAAGATATATAAAATTATTTTATTCATTAAATTAATAAATAAAACTAGGAAAGGATAAGATTAGTTACGACTATGTCACAGACAATGTCGCATGAAGTCTGTCTAACATCGAGTACAACATTGAACCTCAATGTCATACAGCACTCAACAAAAGTTATAAGTGTTAGTGCTACAATTATGCACTAAGTATTTGTGTTGTTGTATTGGCGAGATATGTTCGACAATGTGTGCCCGGATATGTCCCAAGAAGCCCGTTTTCCACTGTGCAAGAAAAGAAGAACAGTTGGTGAACTGTTCCAGATTATGTATCAGACAGAACCAGGGACACTCTATTTATGGCAGTTTCCATGTTGGAAAGATCTTGCGCCGAACCAGTTTGGAAGGTCAAGATAGATTCGTTTAATTACCTTGTGGTGTAGATTCCGTGCTGAATTAACCCTACTACACATGAAAAGCATCTACACATGTTTGGGAAGATCACAAACCATTTATTCACTTACCTAGTTGGCGAAAGAAGGAGATCGATGCCAAGCTGAAGTGACGACTATATGAAGGCCGAATTGAGGAGCAATCGGTACCACTCATATATTGTTTAGATTCTCTTGATAGATTGTTTGAGAGTCAGTTTGTTTTTGGTCATTGTAACTAGTAGTTGTTCCTTAAAACAGTTCAACATGATAGACTAGTTTTGAGTGTTTTCAAGTGAAACACATGAGGGGATTTTTATACCTGTTTTGTACGCAATCTCGGGAGAGATTGTAAGTTGAAGTCGTGGGTAGCTAGAGGGAGTCTGGTGTCACGATTGTGAGGGAATCTTACAACTTTCGGCTAGCGAAAGAGTTTGTGGAGAAGAACGGGCGACATAAGGCGGGAGGCTTGTATGTGTAAGAACTTTAATACACTCTTCGAAAGAGTAACAGTCGAAACTTCAAGTTTGGGAGCAATCCCCCCATAGTAGGTTGTTTGAACCGAACTGGGTTACCATCTCGTGCGTTTTTACTGCTTTATTCTTTAATGTTCTTGCATCTGTCTCACACATATCATAGAACAGATTTTAAGCAGATAACTAAAACACGTATTGCACGGATTATCGTTTTTCAATAAGTAAATGAAATAAAATTAATGTACAATAAGTCAATTATGGGATGTAAATTTGTAATGATAAATTATCATAATATTACAAAATTAATATGTAATATTATGCAAATGTTGACAAATATTAAAGTGTTTATGTTTTTATATGTTTCATGTATATAATTTTATAAAATGGTGTTCTCTAAAACTTTATCTATCCCAAAAAATCAAATCATCTCTAGTTTTGGTAAAATAAAAAATTATACTAGGATCTCGACTAGATTAAAAATTTATTTTTGCCCATTTCGTAAAATTTGTTAAAGGTCGAGTCTAGCTTGTTTCCAAATCACTGCTCAACTCGTTAAATGAATTTACCTTTAAAAATATTAACTTCATAATACTTATATTTTTATATTCTAATTAGTGATAAGTATATTAAAGACTCTAATTAAATTTATTTATTATAAGAAAATAAGGAATTTTAGTAAGAGATGAAGTACAAAAACACACTTAAACTATTGTCCTAGTCTCGATTACACACTTAAACTATTGTACTAGTCTCGATTACACACTTAAACTATGGCTCAATCCAGCTGGCTTCAGACACTATTTTAACTAGTGCAAAAAAACACTTCTGTAAAAATTCATTTTCTTCTGTTAGTAATTAATGTTCATTAAATGTGCAAAACTCTTACAACATAATTCTAAGTGATTATGGTGATAATATTGTGCAATGTCGTAAAGTTGGAAGCTCTAATCATGAGTTTTTCGAGGGTTTTCTCATTTCATCAATTGAATGTCAAATGATGGAGTAATTCGAGAAAGAAAATCGGAGGTGAATATTTGTATTCGAGACTTAATTAACAATTCTGACGATAATTCAACTTCGAATATCGAAACAGAATGATGAGCCTAGAAGTCTAAAGTGTAGGCTATATAACCATGGTCTCAAGTATAAATTCAAGTATGAACATATAAATTTATTTATTTATTTGTAAAATACTATTGGAACAAAATATATACGATATATAATATAATATATTGTCGCAACTCAACTTTATACATTAATGTTAAATTATATTTATATGCGGTATCATATTAAACTGTACGATACAACACTATGTAGTATGGTGCCACAACCGATTATTCTAATTAGTGTAACTTATAATTTAATTGTCAATGTTTATTTCAACAAAAACACATAAAATGCTTATATAACTACAAAAAAAATTCTCAATCTATAACCTTCTTAAAAAAACACACATGATTGATTTTTTGGGAATTGACATGCTGATAATTTGACGAATACATTACACATCTTACTTCATAAGAGCATCCAACATTGAAACAAAAAGGTCAACAAGTAGTCCAATTTGATTTCAGAATAATTATAATTCTATTAAATATTTGTCAATGCATGTTTATAATTGTACATTAATCTAGTAGTACTAAATTAATTTGCAGATACAAAATATGAAGAAAAATAGTTGAGTAATCGACTATTCAAATAACTACCAACATTTATGTACACTACAAAAAAACCCAAAGAATTAAATTTTATTTATACCGCGATGAATTCAAAATTTAAAAGGTGTTTATTGTTCTTCTTTGGATTTTGAAAAAGAAGCGCATTACAAAACAATAATTTTTGCGTTATATTAACGAAAAAAGTGAAATGCACGAAACATATATATTTTAATATTTGCCAACATTTGTATAACATGATCAATTAATTTTATAACATTAGGATAATTTATCGATATAAAAATGCAAGCTATTATCGACTAATAATTTATTTAAGTAACAACCGACGCTTGTGTCCGATACAAAAAAAAAATTAAGAAAAAATTAATATTAAAGACAAGTAAATTATATTTTATCAAATATATATAACAAAATCATTTCCACATTTTGTTATATATTAAGGTAATTTGAAGATATAAAATAATTAATTGAAGATTATAATTCAATAATAATTGAAAAACATATATAATTCAATATTAATTGAAGTAAAAAGTGAACTGTTGATATAAGTTAGTACCTCAATAGGTAAAAAATAATATACGTACAGTAATAGGTATTTGAAAACACTCACCATGTGTATTTTGCTTTTTTTTTTAAAGTGAAGCCACGTGTACGGTGGATTTACCTAAGTGCAAATGAACTTAGTTCACGATAGACTTTTCCATCTATATATCTGCTTCTGCCTGTACAAATTCTCAAGAATTCTAACCGTACAGTGACAAATGAAAAGCTAACCGTATTAAGATGCATACATACTCAAATATGTTCAACTCCCAACCCCTTAATATAGCTATATTGGTTTTTTTAAGAGAAGCTATATTTAATATAATAGGGTTATTTGCATTCATAATCACATTTTTAGACCATTTTGCAATTATAATACCTTCCATATTTTTCTAGTCAATTCGATACTCAAACCCAAATTTATACGACATTGACCTCCCGTCACTCGCTACCTTTTCTACCCATACATCTTTTTTCGTTGAATTGAATTGTGAGATCATCTCACAACCTAGATGTCTAACCTATTTAGTTCCCACAAAAAATCTTTCCCGAGATTCTTTTTGACAGTGTATGAACAAGTATGTTTCAATACACGATGACTAGAACACTATTTTCTAGTCTAAGACACAACTGTAACTAAGTGACTCAAAACAGTTAGAGCTCTTAAACAATAATTGTGCAGTGCTTCTGTTCGGTGTGTTCTCTGCACTCCAACATGTCCGTATCTTAGGCTATTTATAGATGAATAGAGATATCCTAAACTTGGGAACAATGTCTTAATTTGATTCGGAAATAAACAAAGAAATTTTCATTGTTTATAACTAAGATCAAACTCGAATCATGTTATGAATTCTTCTAACAACATAACTCTTCCTTTGACTTCAGTCTTAAACTCTTTTGTTGAATATGACAACTTCTGGATAAATCTCTGAATCTTCTCTTGGTTGTAAACATTGAACAACTCTATTGATATTTGGAAGAATAATCTGGATAAAGGATGTTCATGTAAACGTTCAAGAACGTCACAATAAACATTGTTGATCTTTGAGTCTTCTCTTCAATGCAAACGTCCATGTACTTTGCAATGTACATTGTTGATCTTGAATCTTCACATCAGGCAGCACAACGGAATCTTTTGTATGTTCACAGGCTGACTTCAGGTTATCACTCAAGCTAGCCGGCAGTACTCAGCATGTTGAACAATCTCTGTTGTGGCACGATGCACAACAATCTTCTTCTCAACTCAATCCACACTCTTTGCTTTGAGCTGTCTTCAGAAAATTCAAATCACGTTCACGTACATTGTTAATTATGAACGTTGTCCAGAACAATGGTAATGTACTTAGAAAACCAAATACTGAAGTGATTTATAAATTGCCATAAAGATGAATGTCAATCAACCACTTATAACAAGAGCAATGTAAAGCTCTCGATAAACAATCATAGTGCAGTGACATCATTGAATCAATCTGAACCAACTTCAATGATTGGTGTCACAAAGGCACTAACAGATTTATATTGTATTATATTATATTATATGTGTGTGTTAAAAAAATAATAATCAAAATCTATGTAATTGGTGTCACAAAGGCACTAACAAATTTATATTATATTATATTATATACGTGTGTGTGTGTTAAAAATAATCAAAATCTATGTTATATATTTACTAGACCAAAACCAATTTTGCTCTTAGTTCCTCACCTTTTTTCCTCATTCAACAACTCTTTATCTTTCCATAAGGATCGCACTATAAAGTTTGGCAAAAAAATTAGTTCTCTATAATTTGTGATTGATAAAAAAACACATATGGTGGTGACCTTAGTAGACAACTTCGGAGATCATGAATTATTTAATTTAATGAAAATTATTACTATTTTGCATATTATAAACGTTAATAAATTTTAAATTTCATCTACTTATATTGCTTTAGCTATATTTTGTTTTCTAATTCACATTAATTGATTTTTGATAAATTATTTATAGCTAGAATATTGAAGTTTAATACTATGAGTCAACATTTTGTTTAGTTTCATATTTTTGCACCTATATTTCGTTTGACAATTAGTTCATTTGATAACTAGACGATAATTTTAAGTATCATAGGTACATATTTTCTTCGCGCATCGTACCAGAGAAATAATAGTACTATTATATAGATATAGATATGGATAGTAATTTTCGTAAACACGGTATTGCATGGTGAAATCCGGCGTGTTACTTGTAATAACTAGGTAGCGATCAAATTAGGAGAGCACCGTTCTGGCGCCGACACTCAAAGCTGAACAACATGGGTTCTTCCGCAATCCTTCGCCGGAGTAGATCTGCCGTAACTTTTAGATCTCAAGTTTTGCAGGCCTACGGAGAGCGGAGTAATGAGTTTCACCGAGAGAAGCCACGGCGGCGTTTTACCCTGACGAACCCTGACGGCCATTCGCCTCTTGGTTATATCCCCTATTGTGGGCGTTTACCCAGGTAAAACTTTTGGTTTTATTGTAATGGAAATTGACCTCAATGGTCTGGCCATGTTTACCCACTTTTTTATTTTATTTTTTCACTATTATTAGTAGAGTATTACGTAGTACTAGTTTAGTTTAATGACGATGATCATGTATTATTATGGATAGCTGGGAGTTAGGGAGTTAGGGAGGTGAGAGCTGACTGTCACAGAGCTTGTGATAGGTTGCTTAAACCATGATTGTTCAAATAATTAAAACTTTCTTCTTGTTAAAATAATTAAAACTCTCATGTTTTGTGACCCCTCTCCTGGTCATAATTTTCTTGCTATTGCAGATATTGATGGTGTTTGTGTGAACATTCTTACATGGTGTAATATTTGTTGAAATGAATTAAACAAGTGTTAAATAATAAAGGGAGAAAATTTAAAGTAATCAAAATCAAGTTGGAAAATTCTTTTCTAATTAAGAATTATAAACTTTTCTTTTCTAACTAAACATAATGCTAAATGTCTAATTTACCCTTAATGATTTTTATGAAAGTCAAAAATTGCGGCTCAGAAATTAATTGGCCGTGTACACGACGATTTTTTAATTTTTAAATTGCACGATTGAATTTTGGCCGTGAACACGGTCCATTGGCCATACAAATTTCTTGAATTAGGATTTATTTAGTTTTTAATGGCTATACAAATTTGTTTAACTATTTTGTAATATGTTGATTTTCATGTTGTGTTTTTTTTTTAAATTATTTTTTATATTTTTTTAATAGGAATTTGGTTACTTTTCGAATTAAATATGTTCTTCACTAGGATTTAATTAGTTTAGTCTTCGACTAGGATTTCAACGTGCAAATAACTAGGATTTAATTAGTTTTTCAATTATAATATAATTTATTTTAATTAAATCTGTATTTTCCGTTCCAGTTGATTTCGATTCCAAATTTCTTCATTTTTACACTTATCTACATCCTCTTTATGTCACGACAAACGAAATTAAATTAATATGCATATTTTTCATGAAAAATAGTAGAATTATTAATATCAATTAAGGTTGAACAAATTACTTTTTAATATATTTAATTTCACAAAAGAAAAAAAAATCCACCGTGAACACGGTGGAATTTTTTTTTTCTTCTTCAATTCGATCTGAACAACAATTCGACTGTGAACAACAATTAACTAAAATTACACAGAACTCAATTCAATTCACAATCAAAATACAAATACCCATACATCAACTAACTAATTAATTGAACGAAATTAACAAGAAATAGACGAGTTCAAAACCTACCTGTTGAGGATCGACCAATTTTTTCGACGGTGGACGGCGGCGGCAGGCGGTCTTCTCGGTGCGGGTGGTCTTCTCGACGTTGGCGCAGGCCGTGAACTTTGAAGAAGAGCAAGAACACGGTTCTTCGTCGTGAAGTTTGAAGAAGAAGACCATGAAGTTTGAAGAAGAAGAAGAAGAACCGTAAAGTTTGAAGAATGATTTTATAAATTTTTGTTTCCACCCGTGAAGTTAATAATGTTTTTGTTTTATTCCACCTGTGCAGTTTGAAAGGAGAATAAATTGACCGGTCCCACATTTCAGTGAGGGTATTTTGGTCAAGGAAAAATATTTTGGTTAAACAAGAAGACTTCACAATTCATGAATAGAAAAGAATTTTACAACTTTAAAATGGTTAGAAAGATATATCCAGACAATAATAAATAGTATGTTGTTTTAAATTATCTCTAACGCTACGTTTACCGCCTTCTAATTTCTTATTTCTCAAATCGACTCATCTTATCCCACTTAAGCAGTTGAGCTTTGATTAGGCACTACTGCACTAGACATCAACCTGCAAAAGAAGACGCTTACCCAACTAAATAAATAAATAATAATAGTTTTTTGTACATGTGGTATATGGGCCAGAGCCCATCAAATCGTTCCGGGATCAATTTGATTTTTTTGAAATAAATGTAAATACATTTTCTAAAATAGAATTAATGAACCCTAAAATTAAATTGAATTAATTTAATTTTTTTTTGAAATCTGACAACTTGCCTAACGCTAATGTGTGAGCTCGTGCATTGCGCTCGACAATTAAATTTTTTGAAATAAATATAAATTCTAATTGGTAATAATAAACCCTAATTGAGAATAATAAATTCTAATTTTGAAATAAATATACACTCTAAAATGGAATTAGTGAACGCTGAAATTAAAGTGAATTAATTTAAACTCTAATTAGGAATAAAAAACACCCAATTTGGAATAACAAACCCTTAACTTGTATATTTAAACCAGCAAAGTGATACTTTTAAAGCTAGATTGATATTTTTTAGTGAAATGAGTGATATTTTTTATGATGTAACTTTTTATGCCCAACCCGCGCAGCCCTACCCGTCTAATAGTGAATGTATATGTCTGTTATTGGGCCTCAAAGTTTGAGTGGAGAATTAGCCTAATAATAATGTAACAAAATAAACTTCTATCACAATATTCAAGAAATATGGAAGTAATATACAAGACATGGTTAAAAAATTATTTAGGCAATTTAAATCTAAAATTGGGATAGTTGGGCAAGGTTTAATACATAGAAATGATATTTTTTTATGATGTTTATACCATAACGATAGGTATTGTGCTGTAATGTTTGTCTTTCTATGCTATAATGTTAGTTTGTATATTAAACAATAATGTTATGGGCATGCTTTTTTTTTCATAACGTTAGTGATGTTTAGACCATAACGATAGTTATTGTGCTATAATGCTTGTCTTTCTATGCTCTAATGTTAGCTTATTTAATGTTATATACTCTATACATGATTTATAGTATATTAAAAAATAATTTTATGGACATGCATTTTTTTAATTTAACATGAACGTTGCGGCATATGAATTTAAAAATATATGGCTAATGATTTTAAACATTAAAATAACGTTATGCTTTTAAAGTTTTATAATTATCGTTATGGCTATGATACACTTGATTGTTTTGAACCATTAATAATATGGTTATGTTTTTTTATTATAGTTATGGTTTAATTTATTTAAAATTACCGTTATCGTTTTGGTATGCCCAAAGAATTCAAATGTATGCTCACATAAGCATTCTCATTATTCCTTAATTATAATTTAATTTAATTATATTTAATTTAATCATTATGCTCAACCTTGATCATAATGCCTTATTTTGTATACAATTATCGTTATCATGAGGTGATTAACGTTATCATTATTCCAAAAATAATTAAAAATAAAGCTCAATGATAAGTTCAACTTAATTATAATTGAACGATAGCTTTAATTTAATTATAATTGATATAACCATTATGCTCAACCAAAGCATAATGATAACTTTAATTTAATTATAGTTGATATAATCATTATGCTCAACTTTGACATTATCAACCTTAACATTATCGATAACTTTAATTTAACTAGAATTAATATAATCATTATGCTCATAGTGGTGTGATAGTTTTATATCAAACATTGTAATTATAATAGATATTAATATGGTTTATGATAATAAAATTGAGTTAATTTTACGAATTCTAGTATAATTGCATTAATTGATCTACGTATTCAACTTTATCCCATCGACCACTATATCATACAATAATACGACGTCTAACCATCTGCATTATCAATAAATAATTAAGTATTAAATTTAAATTTGTCTTACTCTAAACGTAACTAATTAAAAAATAAATTGCAACTAATAATGCTAATTTTTTATACCAAAATTTAATGCCTAACAATAAAGCATAACGGTAAGCTTTTATATTATACCATAATGTTAAATCAATTTGCATTATACACTACAAAAAATTCACGTTTTACCGACGGAATTTCCGACGGACATAATTCGGGTCGTCATTTAGCGACGTATTAACGACGGAAACGTTCCGTCGTCGTTTAACGACGGACTTACGACGAAATTATTGTCGTTATATGTTACGACGGACAGATTCCGTCGTTACGTTTACAGATTTTTGTTTTTTATTTATTATTTAATATTAACGACGGATATCCGTCGTTATATTTTTTTAAATATTTTTCTTTTAATTTTAATATTTAACGACGGACATATTCCGTCGTTATATTTACAGATTTTTATTTTTTATTTATTTTTTAATATTAACGACGGTGGATATCCGTCGTTATAATTTTTAATTAATTTTCTTTTAATTTTAATATTTAACGACGGACTGATGCCGTCGTTAAGTTTTTAGTTTTTTATTTTTATTTATTTTTTAATATTAGACGGACTGATGCCGTCGTTAACTCCGTCGTAAAAAATCGATTAATTAGATTGAATCTGGGCGCGGAATGTTCATTTTCACATTCCCTAATTCCCGATCGGCCCACCCCACCCCTGACCCCCCACCCACCCATCCATCCATCTCTCTCTCTGTCTGTATATATCTATATATATATATATATATATATATATATATATATATATATATTTCAGATTTCAGACGGCGGCGACGGCGACGAGCAACCCCGACGCAAGGTGCGGCCCTCTCTCTCTCTCTCTCGCTGTCTGTATATATATATATATATATATTTCAGATTTGTGTATGTGTGTGTGTGTGTGTATATATATTTCAGATTTGGTTAGTTTAGGTTAGATTAGGTTTTTTTGTTAATTAATTTGGATTAATATGTGTTTATTTAGGTTAGGTTAATTATATGTTATTTGTTAGTTTAGGTTAGATTAGGTTTTTTTGATAATTAATTTGGATTAATTATGTGTTTATTTAGATGAGGTTAGATTAGGTTAGGTTAATTATATGTTAATTGTTAGTTTAGTGTATATTAGGTGTTTATATTTTAATTTGGATTAATTATGTGTTTGTTTAGATGAGGTTAGATTAGGTTAGGTTAATTATATGTTAATTGTTAGTTTAGTGTATATTAGGTGTTTATATTTTAATTTGGATTAATTATGTGTTTGTTTAGGTTAGGTTAGATTAGGTTAGGTTAATTATATGTTATTTGTTAGTTTAGGTTAGATTAAATTGTACAAATTATGTGGTAGATTAGTTTAAGTTAGTGTTTCATTTTGTGTGTGTTAGTGTATATGTGTGTGTGTGTATGTGTGTGGTTGATTATTTTTTTTTTCTTGTAATTATGTTGTAGTTAGAAGAGCTATTTTGAGGTTCAAACATCAAATTGAGGAATTTATCAAGTAGATTCATATATATTACAAAGGTAAGTAATGTTTTTATGATTTTAATATGCATTACTAAATCTTGTAATATGCATGTTAAATATATTAATGTTGTCAATTTATTTTGTCAATTTATGTCAATTTATTTTGTCAATTTAAAAAATAGAAGAACATAGATCAATTTATTTTGTCAATTTATTTTGTCAATTTATGCTAAGTATGTTATTTAGGCTAAGTATGTTATTTACGCAATTAGCATGCTAAGTATGTTTTTTTTTGCAATTATATGTCATTTAATTATGTTAAATTTATTTGGCAAATTTAGGCTAATTAAGTTTGTTATTTAGGCAATTAGCATGCTAAGTATGTTATTTATGCATTTAGATATCAATTAATTATGTTAAATTTATTTGGGCAATTTAGGCTAAGTATGTTATGTATGGATTTATTATGCTGAGTATGTCAATTATGTTAAATGGGATGAGGGCCCCTGGATCTCTCTTTATTGAATTGTTGGTTTTTGTTTGGGATGAGGGCCCCTGGATCCCTCTTTATTGAATTGTTTGGGCTCGGCAGCCGATCACGGAGTTATTCAACTCCTAGCGTCTCATCTGCAGCTCCTCCACAGCCCGACACTCAGGCTGCCATCAGGGCTCTCCAGGAGCAGATGGAGGCCCAGCAGGCGGCTCTTCGCCAACAGATGGACGCACAGGCAGCGCTTCTCCAAGCCCAGCAGGAGAAGATCGATCAGCAGCAGGAGATGATATGCCAGCAGGCCGAGATGTTCGAACTGATGCGGACGCAGTTTAGGGGCCCTCCTCCATCTTGATGTTCACATTACTATTATTATTTGTATTTTATACACCTTTATTACATTTTATGACATTTTATGTATTTTATTGGAGATTTATATATATTATTTTACGTGTTTATTAAAGTTCTTTAATAATTTATTTACAAACAATAATCAAAATTAAAAAAAAAAAACAATCAAAAAATATAAAAAAAAAATTAAAACCGATTTTTTTATTTTTTTTAATTATTAACGACGGAAATATTCCGTCGTTAATATATTTTAATAATTTTATTTATTTATTTTTAATTATTAATGACGGAACATTTCCATCGTTACTATTTTTCTAATAATTTTATTTATTTATTTTTAATTATTAACGACGGAACATTTTCGTCGTTATATTTTAATTTAGTTTTAATTTTATTTATTTTTAATTATTAACGACGGAATATGTCCGTCGTTACTTCTGTCGTAAATCTTAACGACTGTAGACGACACAAGACTTAACGACGGATTATGTCCGTCGTTAAAGCTAACGACTGACATTTTCCGTCATAAATTTGGTTTGCCGACTAAAGATATAACGACGGCCGTGTTCCGTCGTTAATCCGTCGGTAGTTACAAATAACGACGGAAAATTCCGTCGCTAATCGGCGTTTTTTTTGTAGTGATAGCATAATGATAAGTTACAAGGCATAATGATAATGTTATCGTTAATTTCACAATTTTATCATTATTGTTATGCCTTCAATTTATGTTATCATTATGTTTTTTTAATTATCATTATGCATTCATTTATTTATTATCGTTATAAATATCTTTATGCATTAAAGATTAACATTACGTCTTGTTTGTAATTATCATTATGCAAAAAAACTTATCATTATGCTTTTTATTGAGCAAAACATTTTAAGCTAACGTTATGGTTAATTTCATAATTTTAATCGTTATCGTTATGCCTTCTATTTATGTTATCGTTATAAATATTGTTATGCATTAAAGATTAAAATTATGCCTTGTTTGTAATTATCCTTATGCAAAAAAAAAAAAAAGACTTATCCTTATGCCTTTTATTGAGCAAAAACGTTTTAAGCTAACATAATGGTTAATTTCATAATTTTAATCATTATCGTTATGCCTTGTATTTATGTTATCGTTATAAATATCATTATGCATTAAAGATTAAAATTATATATGCCTTGTTCGTAATTATCATTATGCAAAAAAAAAAAAAAAAAAAAACCCCTTATTGTTATGCCTTTTATTGAGTAAAACATTTTAAGCTATGGTTAATTTCATAATTTTAATCGTTATCGTTATGTCTTCTATTTATGTTATTGTTATGCATTAAAGATTAAATTATGCCTTGTTTGTAATTATCATTATGCAAAAAAAAAAACTTATTGTTATGCATTTTATTGAGCAAAACATTTTAAGCTAATGTTATGGTTAATTTCATAATTTTAATCGTTATCGTTATGCATTCCATTTATGTTACGTCATGTTTTTTTAAATTATCATAATACAATATAACTTAATCGTTATATCTTCTATTTAATCGTTATTGTTATGCTTTATATTAATCATTATCGTGATGCCTTCTATTTAATCGTTATCGTTATGCCTATGCTTTCTATTTAATCGTTATCGTTATGCCTTATATTGTATTAATCATTATCGTTATGTCTAGAGTTATCGTTATACCATAACGTTAGATAATTAAAATCTAGAAACCATAACACTAGTACATAACTTTAGATAATTAAAACTTAGAAATTATAACAATAAATTGTCCAACTTAGAGCAATTTTCTAAGTTGACAACGTAACACAATATCAAAACATATCAATTTTGGGTATAAATAAATTTGAAACATACCTTTCAAAATTTTGGAATTTTTAGAGTAATTTCACGATGTTGTTTTTATTGATGAAGACGATGCTGCTTTCTTGATTAATATTCTGAATCAAACTATCAAATTGTTTTTTTCTTTCTGGGTGTGGTATGAATTCATGTATTGGAGTAGTATATATATGCAAGGATTGAAATATCACGGATATATCGCAGATATTGACATTGCGATATGGATATTGGGGAGAATATCTTTTTTCCTGAGTATCGGCGAAATATCGCAAAATATCGCAATATATCGCGATTTTTTTTATATTTCTATAATATATTTTGATTTTTATTTAATAATATATATTTTTATGGTCTTTTTTAGGTCTTCAATATAATTATTTGAATTGCAATATTCTTTTCTTTATAAAGACACTCACTTTGTAAAAAATTATAAGAGAGAAAAAGACCGGGAAACCAACAGATGTCTTAGAAAGAAAAGTGAGATGCACCGGCTTTATTTTTTCAGTTAGGGGACATGATGGACAAATCACTAAAGTTTTTCTCCCCATATATCATATGAAATTGAAATCTAAGAAATCAAGAAACATATCAAGCGCATGTGCATAATTATATCCATAATTACTTTAATGTGATGAGTTGGCACCAATATTGTTTAGAACAAGATGGCATTCCATCTACTATATTTGAACCTCATAGATCCTCATTTTGGTATTAATTGTACTTTATAATATTTATTTAGTTATTTTATGTTGTATTATGTATTATTTTGTCAAATGTATTGTTTCAGACGGTATTTATATAATGTATTATTCATATGTTTGCTTTCAAAATATAATTCTATCAAAAAATTTAGTGGAATATGTGCATAATAATATGTCGTAATAGTTCCTAAAATTTCTTGCTAAATTTCCAAGATTTTAATATGATTTCCGTCATTTTTTTCAATTTTCTGCGATATCGATATGCAATATCGATATATCCGTAAAATTGAAGTTGCGATAGTGATATTTTCATCCTTGTACATATGCACATTATATCAACCTCTCTTACACAAAATTAAATCCATTAAATTTCATTTAATGTGGATCAACTAATACCTACATATAGAAATACATATTTATACATTTTACCTACCTCATTTTGACAAAAAAAAGAAAAGAAAGAAAAATGCATTAAATTTCATTTAATGTTGGCCAACTAATATCTACCTACATATTTAGATAAAAAAATAAGTATGCATTAAATTGAATAACATTTAAGCTAACTATAACATTAATCGTTATGGTTTGTATAATCGTTAGTATTGTATTAATCGTTATTGCCAATAATAAGAAAAAGCAAAATATAACGATAATGTTTACTCATTTGGTGCAATCATTATGCATTTAATAATGTATAACTATAATGTTAGTTTCACACTCATTTAGTGGAATCGTTATGCATTTAATAATACAGAACGTTAATGTTAGTTTCATACTCATTTGGTGGAATTATTATGATTTAATAATGCATAACGATAATGTTAGTCACACACTCATTTGGTGGAATCGTTATGCATTTAATAATCCATAACATTAATTTTAAAATATTATATCGTTATGCATTTAACTATATTAACGTTAGTCTTAAAAAATTAATCGTTTATGATGATGTTTGGGTGATGGATCAACAAGGTTTATGTTCACTGGTTGGAATTTATTTTTCCAAACTTTTTGAACCTTCTGCTGGTGTGACTAATGCAAGACATGTTTCTAGAATTGTCTCTCCTTTGGTGTCTGAAGAGGCAAATGCACAACTTATTAAAGATTTCACAATTGATGAGTTTTATGTTATTGTTCAACAAATGCATCCGGATAAATCTCCTGGACCCGATGGTTTTAATCCTGTTTTCTATCAAAAGTTTTGGGGTATTGTTGGACAAGATATTTTCCAAACTTGTATGTAGTGGCTTAATGATGCTCGTTTCCCGAGTGGACTCAATGCTACAAATATTGTCCTTATTCCAAAATGTGAAAATCCTATTACAGTGAAAGATCTATGCCCACTTTCTCTATGTAATGTGGTGTATAAAATTCTTTCTAAAGTGCTTTGTAATAGATTAAAGAGCACCTTACCACATCTCGTGGACAAAGCACAATTAGCTTTTGTTGAAGGACGATATATTCAGGATAATATTTTGATTGCATTTGAAACCATTCATTCCATGAAGAGGAAATCCAAAGGCAGGTTTGGTGATGTTGCTTTAAAAATTGACATTAGCAAGGCATATGAAAGGGTGGATTGGAGTTATTTGGATGAGATGTATGGGCGAAAGTATCGATCACCATTTTACTGGAATGAAGTGGGTGAACGAAGGATTCTTGGGCTAGACTCAGTATCAGAAATGATTGAAATTGTCAGAAAAATCCGTCAGAGGATTCAAGAAGCCCAGAGTCGGCAGAAGTCATATGCGGATAAACGCCGTATAAATTTACAATTTACAACAGGAGACAAGGTCTTCCTAAAAGTATCTCTTTCCAGGGGGATAATAAGATTCAACGTAAAGGGAAAGTTACGTCCACGTTTTAATAGGACCTTACGAGATCCTTGAACGGATAGGTGCAGTGGCGTACAGATTTACATTACCACCCAGTTTTGGTAATATTCATAACGTATTTCATGTTTTCAGTTAAGAAAATACGTGTATGATCCCAAGCATGTGATTCAGCATAGTGAGATTGAGATAGATCTAGATCTAACTTATGAAGAGACCAGAAGCCATGTTGGATCGATAGATGCAGGAGTTGAGGAACAAGTCTATTCATCTAGTCAATATCCTATGGAGTCACCATGGTCAGGAAGAAGTGACATGAGAACTCGAGGATAAGATGCAAGCAAAGTACCCAGAATTGTTCCTCTGAAGTATGTAAATTTCGGGACGAAATTTATTTTAAGGGGGTGGAATGTAATACCCCGTAAATTAAATACTGCTTAATTGGAGATAATTGTTAAAATTACTATTTAGTAAAGTAATTTTCAACAGATTAGGGTCGTAAGTATCCATTAATAATTTCAGTAGGGTTTTAATTCCCTTTTCAGCATGGAAAGCCGGAATCATAATTTCAGATAAATTCGATTCCCATTCTTTTAAATTTACGGTGTGTTTATCGTGAATCAGATATTCCGATAAATATTTTAAGGATTGGGAGAATCAGATAATCTCTAGTCATTCAGGTTTTAAATTTAGATAATTTAAACAGATTGATTTAAAAGCCGAGAGAATTAGATATTCTCAAGTTCGGATGTTTTAATTATTGAGGATTTAAAATCAGTATTTTAAAGCAGTGTTTTAAAAATCAATAATTTCAAATAAATCATTGTTTTAAAATAAGTGAATTATTTTAGCAATATCGATTTAGTTCGGGATTTTTTCGAAGACGGAAAATATCACCATAACCGAACAATCGGGTAGTTCATTTTGTCAACCCAAGGCATGGGAAGCCATGCCTCCCCTCACCTCTCCCATGCCTTTCCCGTCACCTCTTGTTCCCCAAAATCAACCAAAATAGATATGTGGAAATAGCGTAGCCATTCTCTTCATTCTGCAAGATTTTCGAGAGAAAGAAAGAGAGAAAAAAATGCAGCAACTTCTCATTTCTTCTTCTCCATTTCATCTTCTTTTTCTTCTACACAAAAGCTATCTAGAGAGAGAGGAAACAACCACAACAACTCTCATTTCTTCATCATCTTCCATTCTATCTTCATTTCCACGCACAAATTTTCGAAGAAGAGAGAGAGAGCCGAAGGCAAGCTCGTTCCAGCCATTTTCACAACTTTTTCAAAGCTTTTCCGAGTTATTTTCGAAAGGTAATTTTGAAATCGTGTTATGTGTTAGAAATCTTATCTTGTGTTTTTGAAGCATGTTAAATGGTAGAAATGAGGTTTAATTTGTTAAAGTGTATGATTCAAAGTATGTTAATTGAGGATTGGTGTTGAGGAGCACCGCAGCGCGCTCAAGGGCACCGCCGCGCATGGTAGCGCGCTCGCGCACTAGGTGTTTGGCAGATTCGCCACCATTCGGTAAAACGAGCATAACTCCCTCGTTAGACGTACAACTTTTTCAAAGGTTTTCCGAGTTATTTTCGAAAGGTAATTTTGAAATCGTGTTATGTGTTAGAAATCTTATCTTGAGTTTTTGAAGCATGTTAAATGGTAGAAATGAGGTTTAATTTGTTAAAGTGTATGATTCAAAGTATGTTAATTGAGGATTGGTGTTGAGGAGCACCGCAGCGCGCACAAGGGCGCCGCCGCGTGCACAAGAGTGCCGCTGCGCATGGTGCAAGGGGCGCCGCTGCGCATGGTAGCGCGCCCACACACTGGGTGTTTGGCAGATTCGTCACCCTTCGGTAAAACGAGCATAACTCCCTCGTTAGACGTCGGATTGAGACACCGTAAATTTTGCCGGAAACTAGACTTCTGTGGATTTCCAATGGTATATGTCTCAGTCTCTAATTCATTCTGAGTAAATTATGAAAAATCGGCAAAATCAGGCAATATGTTTTTCTTTCGGAAATTCGTGACAGATTTGCTACCTTCCAGTAAATCAGTTATAACTTTTTCGTTAGTTATCGTATTGAGTCACCATAAATTTAGCCAGAAACTAGACTTCCGTTGCTTTCCATCGGTATATGGCACATTCCCTACACTTTAGTGAGTCAAAACAGAAAATTTTACAAAGATGGACGTTGTGCAGAACGTTGTTTAGTCTACGAACTTAGTGATGACTTTGTTCCTAGAATCTAGTTGTGATGATGTTAAGGTA
Organism: Perilla frutescens; assembly: GCA_026008535.1. Lineage (NCBI taxonomy): Eukaryota > Viridiplantae > Streptophyta > Magnoliopsida > Lamiales > Lamiaceae > Perilla > Perilla frutescens. The sequence continues at coordinate 2,224,835 of BRKX01000007.1, read as the reverse complement.
TTTTTGATACCTTAAATGATGATGATGTATGCCTTAAGATGTTAAAAGCTAGGGTTGAGATTAACCCTTAAGCTAAGAGAAAAATTAGAACGGATACTAGACCCTAATAGGCCTTCGTGTCGTGTTGAGTCCTGTCAGATTTAGGATCAACATACTAAGTATATTTTTATATATTGAAGGCTAGCAGATCCGCAAAGGATAAGACCTGTGAGGAACTAGCAGCTGCTGTATTAAAACATCGGTGAAAGGTGGGCTTTCTTTTCAATGGACTCTTAGTCCAAATAATGATTTGAGTTTTTACTCACCTGAAGTTATTTATTTCTGATGAAAATAAGTTATTGTCATGCATAAAATGTTTTGTTTTGTATGATATCCTTATCTGTATTTAGTTAGCTCGCAAGGGGCTTTCTAACTCTTAAATCGATCGGGTCTCGTGCTAACTTAGCGTGTTAACCGAGGTTAGTGTACACTTAAGTCGGTGATATTAGGAAAAGGGAAAGGCTGAGTGGAGCTATTCCTGACTAAGACATCGACGATGCTAAACGGGCGTGGAAAAGGCTGATCGGAGCTATTCCTCGGTGTTTAGTTCAAATATGTATTCGTGGAAAAGGCTTTAGCAGAGCTATTCCTCGACGTTCTTGGTAAAGGCTTAAGTGGAGTTATTCCTCGGCATTCAGTTTGGATATGGATGACCATACAATAGAAAAGCGCGCGCAAAGACAGAAAATGATTTAGTAAAACATATGGCCTTTTCAGATAAAACCCCTGTGTGTTTACTCGGATGCATGATAATAAAACCAGTTTTAAGAAACGTTCATAATATCAGATATATTATGATATTTTTGGCAATGTGTTCACTGAGTATACTTGTACTCAGCCTTGCATGTTTGTTTTTAAATGTGCAGGTTGAGTGTTGATGGTGCAGGGTGAAGTGCTGAGAAAGAAAGTTGTTTTGTACAGGACTCAGAATATTTCCTGTATTTTGTTATGCTATATTGCTTCCGCTAATTAAGTCCAATCGAGTCAAGTCTTCAGTATGTCTTGAACTCGCTGATACCTTTTTGTTATTCTAAGGTATATATATTTATTCAATTATATTTTGAGAAATGAAAGTCAGTCCAGAACTTGAGTTTACAGCAAATATCGTTCCTGGAATACAGTAGTTCATTCCTTTATCTAATTATTTTCAGTTCGCGCCTTGATCCATCCTTTATTGGGATCGAGTCGTGTCAGTCATATTTCATATTAATCAAATATTAATTTGGGATCGTGACATAAAACTTGGAGTCTTGACCCAATAATAAGAGCTAGAAAACTCATTAAGAGCGGTCCTACCTATAGACAATTAGCCAACATATTAATTGTCATTTTGATGAACATGCCACACTGTAAAATACCTATTAGCCAATAATATTTGGTTACAATATGCAACAATACTACCAACTTCAGACCTATCAATAACATAAGAATGTAAAGCACTAAATACCAACGACGGACCCAAGGGAGACTGGTGGGGGCAGCCGCCCCCCTCAAATTTTGTAAAAAAAATTTAATATATATATGTTATATAATTATTATATAAGTATAATTAATATTTTTGTCCCTCAAGTATTAACATTGGATTTATTAATATCTAAGTATGGTTCATATGGATTTTAAATTGATGTAGTGAGAGGCCCAAAATGGTATAATACTAGATAAATAATTTTATTAAAAATTTAAAAGTATTTCCATCTTGTTTATATTGTTGTTTTACTACTTGTGTAAGTTCATTTTATTGTTATATTTTCCCTTATTTATTCATATTAATATTTAAATTTATTTCATTATAATTTAGATATTTTTTTATATTTATGGATTTGAGAATTAATGCTTCAAGGCTTTAATGTTATGATTTGATTTATACTTTATGATTTCACAATTTACCTATAATAGAATAATGTGTCATTATGCTCAAATTGTGCATTTAAATTATTTTTTTTACTAATTTTTGTTTAAGTTTTGCAATAAGTTTAAGTTAGGATTTTACATCCCCCAATGTACATTGAGAAAGAAATTGTCGAGATTTTTAATGCCGAGTCAATCATAGATGAATTTAAAATTATAAAAAAATGTCAAATACAACTTATGATACCAAAATTTTAAATAAATATAGTTTTATTTTAATTAAGATAAGTAGTTGCGTGTATGTGTGTGTGTGTGTGGGCGCGCGCGCGAGCGTGTCACGTTATAACTGTTTTTCGCCCCCCTAAATCTGAATTTCTACGTCCGTCCCTGCTAAATACAATCTTGAAATTAACTTAAAAAATAAGTTTAACAAAACCTAAGTGTTTAGTCCAAGAAAGAGTTTCGTATAAACCCATCACCTCCCCTTCTTCGACACTAATTTTGTCCAACAATAATATATTTGTTTAGAATATATTTTAAACAATTAAAACTAAAAACTTAAACATATATAAAATTTTGAATTTAAATACCCATCGTTTGAATTTTAATATAATTAATGAAAATTATAATATAAAAAATATATTAAAATAAGATAATTTCATTTTCGTTCAATTAGAATAGAATCGAATACTTTTAGTCCCACATTTGTGTTTTTTTATCTCAATGTTTATTACTCGACATTTTTAGTCTCAAATTTTATTTCTTTCGATTATTTTGATCTCAAAACTAAGAACAGATAATGGATACATATAATTGATGAAACTTTGTGCTTTAATTGAAATATTCATATTAAAAGTTTTTTATATTTTAGAATTCCATTTACTTCATTTCGATTGTTTTGTATTTAGTATATATGTTGTTTAGAGGGTAATCCTTAACTTATTGCAGTTATATTCAATTAATAAAAATATATAAAAAAATTCATACAAATCCGAAATAAAAAAATCACTCATATAGATAGATTATTGTTTCATATTGAACCAAAATACTAAATTTTTCAATGATCACTCCATTAAATATACAAAAGAGCATTGTGTTAGTTAACTCATATTTTCCAACAAAATCAAAATAGAGCACTATGAAAGTTAAAACAAAATGCATTGAATCTGAATATAAATATGAATATTGAATACAATTGAATATTACATAAAAATAAAAAATACATACTCTATTTGGATTTGAATCATAAGTAACCAAAATAAAAAAATGCAAAGTAACATGATAAATTAAGCGGACTAAAAATAGAGAATAATTAAATATTTGAAAAAAAAAATAGCATGAGACGACATACATAACAAAATTGTGGGAAGTTACATTGTAAAAATCTATATGTTAATATTTTATTCAACTATATAAGTAAATTTAATACAAAATGCATTCTAAAATCCTCGTAATTAAAACGCACCCCCAAATTATTAGGCACATTTCGTAACAATGTGTGCATATATCATCATTATTAATAAACCTTCCCTCTAATTGTTTAGGGTTTAGGAATTAATTAAATTAAGATTGTATGATTATATAGAATAGATTGTATGATTGTGGGATTACGTTTTAATAAGTTATAAATTAGTTAAATATATTATTGATTGGACGTCCCTAATTAGCGTCCCCAAATCATGTAATAATATTTAATTTACAATCCATACTTTATATATACATATGTAAATCTAATTGTAATATTTAGTGAATTACGACAATGATAATATGATGGCTTGGTTTGAGGAGTAATTGTCACATAATTATCATGTCTAGCTATTTAACTGTAACAAATTACAAATTAAAATTATTAACTTTATGTAAAATACATTTATTTACATTATTAACTACTTTACGTTAAATACATTTATTTACATTATTAACTATTAACATTTATCTTCAATATTAAAACTTCATGATTTTGATATGTAGGATAGTTTTGGCAGGAAAATAAAATTATAATTTTTTTTTTGGATTGATCTTCTATGTATAATATTATTTTGTTTTGTATTAGATTTGGATTGAAATGAGATATAGCATATATATATATATATATGAATCGGGTAATATATTGACTAACATATTTAAATATGAAAAATATATGATTAATGAATTAATTCTTTAATTGATGACGGTTTATAACGAATTAATCATGATTCATTTTATTATGGTACTATATATTGGCTAAAAGCAAAACTTCAATATTAATTTTATAATAATTATGATAAGTAGGATAGTTTTGATGGGAAATTAAAACCATAAACTATCCTACTTTGAGATATTTTTAGGATAAGTTTATAACATAATTATCATTAACTATAGATTTTAATTCTAAACTTTTTAATAATACATTTTTGTATACTATTTATTGGATTCCTTCAATAATATTCATGAGTCCGCCACTCACTCAGACACTCACTGCCTCCACACCCAATTCTCTTACGATCTCCTATTTGAAAACGATGAGCAGAAAAACAGCTGGTTTTGCAATTTATCTGATTCGTACTCGACGAATTGCTGCTACACCTTCTCCTAAATTCGGTATTTCTGTTCGACCATTCTCTAATTTCTGTTCGAATTTCCATAATTTCAGTCGCAAAGATGGGGCTTTTTCACCTAAGGTGCCCACCATAGATTTCAGCTGTGTTAAAGAATTAGATGACGCGATTCACTTATTTCGAGATATGATGAGAATGCATCCACAGCCTTCTGTTCTCGTTTACAACAAACTGTTGAGTGTTACTGTCAAGATGAATCAGTATTCTTTTGCCCTTCATGTGTTCGACGAAATGCGTCGCAGGGGTTTTCCGGTTAATGAGTACACGCTGACTATCGCGATCAATTGCTATTGCCTTCTCAAACGTCTAGGCTTTGGTTTTGCTACTTTGGGATTCTTCTTCAAGAGCGGTTACGAACCTAATGCTGCGACGTTTGGCACCCTCATTAAAGGGCACTTTCTAGATGAGAAGGTCGCTGACGCTGTGAAGTTGTTCAAAAAGCTTTTGGAAGTTGGAATATGTGAGCCTAATGATGTTATGATTCTGTCAGTGATAGATGGCCTTTGCAAAGGTGGACAGATCATTGCAGCCCACGATTTGCTTCGTAGATTAGAAAGAACTAGGTGGAGGCCCAATGTTCATGCTTATAATGCATTAATTGATGGATTATGCAAGGGGGGAATGGTAGATGATGCTTTCCAGCTCCTATCCAAGATGATTGGCAAGGGTATTTCACCTGATGTTTTCACATACACTTCTATGATTCAGGGGTTGTGCGATGTTGGTAGATGGAAGGATGTTAAAGACTTGTTAAATGACATGGCTAATTCTAATATATCTTTAGATGCCGTTACTTTCAATATATTGGTGGACGCATTTTGCAAGGATGGAAAGGTGAAAGAGGCTGAGGATGTTTTGGAAATTATGATGCAACAAAATATTTGTCCTGATATTGTAGCTTATAATGCCCTGATAGATGGGTATTGTTTGCGAGGGGAACTCAATAGAGCAAAGCAAATATTTGATACCATAGCAGACAGGGGCCTTATGCCTAATATTCTCAGTTATGGGAGCTTAATCAATGGATATTGCAAGAAGGGAAGAGTGGATGAAGCTTGGCTTCTTTTTCTCGAAGTTCCATGTAAGGGTTTGGAGCATGATACATGTACTTATAATACCATGATACATGGATTATTTAGTACAGGTAGATTTGCTGAGGGCTGGAAGCTTTTCAAGGATATGGAAGCTCAACGAGTAAGTCCAGACTTACATACTTATAGTACGTTGTTGGATGGATTGTGTAGGAATGGGGAGATTGATGAAGCTCTTTCATTACTGGACAAGATTCAAGGGAAAGAAGTTAATCCTGATATAGTCACGTACGGTACTCTCATTAATGGATTATGCAAAAATGGAAATCTTAGTGCTGCAAGAGATCTTTTCAACCAACTTCCTTCTTTGGGTTTGCAACCTGGTGTTCGAATATATACGATGATAATTGGTTCACATTGTCAAGAAGGGTCTGTGGAGGAAGCAAAATATTTGCTTATAGAGATGGAGAACCGTGGTTGTGTGCCTAATAGTGTGACATGCAACGTTATTGTCCAGAGTTTGCTGAAGAAAAATGAGATTCATGAGGCAATACCATTCTTGGAAGAAATGAATCAAAGGGGATTCTCAGCAGATGCTGCTACTTTTTCCATGCTAATTGATCAAGCGCAAGGACAGAACGAAGACGATTTTGCATCATGGTCCATTTTGCAGCCCATCTATTGACTTCAAGGGTGAGAATTGTATCTCTGCAACTTGTTTTCTGACACAAAAATTGAGCAAAATAAGTCTGTGCAATATTTATGTTGACTTCAAGGTTGAGAATTGAGATATCTCGAAATCTTCATGTTATATGTTTTATATTCTGTTTTCCAGAGGTCACTGATATCCTTTGTGAGCTTAAGATAATTTCTACCAAAATTTTGGTAACTACTTATTTCGATATTAGTATCAAATAATTATAGTACAAATTAGGCATGTAACTTAGAAATGTTGAAAAATGTCAAATTTTGTTCAAGTTTTTTTCACTGATATCGGTGTTAATGTGTCCACCAATATTTCTATGAACCTCAAATTTTTTCATCCGTGCAGGTTGCTCTACTAGATTTTCGTTTTGGCTGAGGTTATTTTGCGTAATTGCGTTTTGAGGATGCTCGTAGGAGTTTATTGTTGCTTTATTTTCATGCTAGATAGATTTCTAAGTGGTCGATTTATGGTTAGTTTCTTTTTTTTCCTTTAAGAATTAATGCAATATTTGGAAAGGGGAAAAGATGCAGATAGCCCATCGACTATTCTGTGGGGGAGCTTATTGCTGTTTCCTTAACTATTTGGCTCAAATTTTATCCCTTCTACTTTAAATGTTGTATCATGTAGACCATTTCATGGATGGAAAAGTTAATGGTGTTAGAAAACACGCACTAATACACATTTTTTCTACACACTTACTTTTTACTCACATTAATTCATACACTTTTTTTTAAGTGAACTGAAGAAGTTGCTGTTGAATTTTGCAGCTGATGTTGATACTTGTAGGTTCAGAGTGTTCTGTTTTTATTTTCTTTAATAAGTTGTTGGTCTGCTATAAACTGTATAAGGCCATTGAGGCTTATACAATTTCTAGGAGTTTCTGAATCCAAGTGTCACGTATACACTCTTGGAACGGGATCGTGGAGAAAAGCATTGCGCCTGGTGACCCTCTCAACTATCTTGGTTGGCCCCCTAGGGCATTTTTGAATGGGAATTTTCACTGGCTGGCTCGTGATTTGAACTTCTCGTGGTTGATTTCTTGCTTTGATCTTGAAACAGAGCTATTTAGCAAGTTTTCTTGCCCTCGTGTTTATGGACGTGCTGGAAATCTGTTTGTTTTGGGGGATTGTTTATGTTTTTGTGAATACGGATTGGATGATAAAGTAGTTGTGTGGGTGATGAAGGAATATGGGGTTGGGAAATCTTGGACTAAGGAGTTTGTGATCCAATGGTACGCTGATGACTCTGCTAAATTGGGTTATCCGATCAAGGTGTTCAGAGATGGTGACGTCTTGATGGTATACACGGGTGTTGCCTTGTATTGCCACTCCACCAAGAGTAAAGAAAATCGGAATATAGACATGTTTGAGCAGCATGAACATGCTGATGCAGTCCTTCACACCCCGAGCTTTCTCTCACTAGAAAGCTTTTTGGACTGCAGGTGAATTTAATCTAGTCCTACTTTTGTGCTTTGGATTTTTTGCATGTTGCAATTATTCTGTAGTAATGTGGTGTTTCTATGGAGTTTGCTTGTGTTAAAAGTTAAAACTGTGCTGTGGAAGTTCTTGGTTTGATGAAGTTGTGCTCTATAACATTTTATGGAGTTTTCTTTCTATAATTTCCTACCTCCTTGTGGAGCTATGTATATCTATGGAACTTATAATTTTTCTTAATCTTTAAATTGGTATAACACACAAAATTCAAATATTTGGGATGTGAACCAAATGTGACCAAAGAGTTGATCAAACTTTGAAACATAATAACTAAGAAAGGCCCAAATCTTGCACTTGTAGTTTTAGATATTTTCACTCTCTTTCTCCCAAGTTTAACCTTACAAATTTATGGAGTGATAAAATTTTGCTAACTTTTTAGGAAAATGTAAGGGAATAAGATTTCATTTGATAATATTTCATAATGTTATCGTAACCATTGAGGAATTGATCTATGACCCTAACAATTACAATGTCTACAGGTCCTTTCTTTATAGTTCTTGCATTAACTGGTCTGGAATTAGGCGTAGCTATATTACAAGCTTATGTTTTTACGATCTTAATCTGTATTTACTTGAATGATGCTATAAATCTTCATTAAAGTGGTTCTTTATTTAGAATTGAATAAAAGCGAGGAGCGAGTCATTAATAAAGAAATTCAGGATAAGCAGTTTCTGCTTCTACACGTACTTTTGCCAATGCATCGTCTCACTGGAAGAAATAAATAATGTTTCACAGAAGGAGTTGACCTATTCGACTTTGTTTCATCGGTTGATACTTATGAGATGGCACAAACTGAGGGAGGCCAAGGATGAGTTCGATCCATTAGGTTCTTCGATTTGTTCAGAAAAGAAAGGAGAGACAAGTCGTTGTCTCAAATCATTAGTTACGTTGCATCGTGCTCTATCTAGCAACGAAGTAAAAAAAATATTATGTTATGGAATCAATTTAAAAGTTAAAATGTCTATTAAAAAATATTGAAACAAAAGATTTCAAAAGTAATAGAGCCAATCCAATGTCCCAACTGATGAAATTGGCGTTTAAGATCAAATGCGATGATTCACATTAAAATAAAAATAAAAATAACATATGAATTTTACTATAAAATAAAGGGCAAAGGTTCATTTTTTTTTTGGATGTCGAGGGTAACCCGCAGCCGCTACCGTAGTGCGCACTGGGTAAATCCCGCCTCTGCAAACCTACACAGAGGAGGTAAACCACACTTGGCTCGTAGTGCGCACTGGGTAAACCCCGCCTGTGAGGTAAACCACACTTGGCAAGCCAGGTGTGACAGGCTCACACCTAATGGTGTTGGTGGTGGGTCGAACTTGAGACCTTTGGCCTCAAGAAACACCACTCCACCACTAGGCCATCCCCAAGGGGACGGCAAAGTTCATTCTGATCCTATAACTATTTGTGTAGGAACGCTTTGATCCCTATTTATCTTTTTGGTTCATAATGATCTTATAACTATTTTAAAGGTTTAATTTGGTCCCTATTTTGATCCTCCAACTATTTTAACACACACTTTTCTCACATAATTAGATTATTTCACATATTAACACACTTCTTACACACATATGGATTGAACACGAAATTTCCACAATTTTCACAAAGAATCCTCATATTGATTGAACATGAAATTTTCTCCATTTTCACAAAGAATCCTCCACTATTTTATGTTTGTATAGAAAATTCTTAATTATTTTATTTAGCGTAACGTAAATAATTATTTTTGTATGTTTTTTAGTTATTTTTTTATTTTATCATATAATAATGATTCATATTACTCACATAATTTCATTTATTTCATGTAAAAAGTGTACGTTAGTGTATGAAATAATCTAAGTATCATATTATTAATAAATGAAAACATAAAATATGATAAAATAAAAAACAACTAAAAACATACAAAAATAATTAGTTACGTTACGCTAAATAAAATAATTAAGAATTTTCATTACAAACATAAAATAGTGGAGAATTCTTTGTGAAAATGGAGAAAATTCATGTTCAATCCATATGAGGATTCTTTGTGAAAATGGTGGAAATTTTGTGTTCAATCTATATGTGTGTAAAAAGTGTGTTAATATGTGAAATAATCTAATTATGTGAGAAAAGTGTGTGTTAAAATAGTTGGAGGATCAAAATAGGGACCAAATTAAACCTTTAAAATAGTTATAGGATCATTTTGAACTAAAAAGATAAATAGGGATCAATGCGCTCCTACACAAATAGTTTTAGGATCAAAATGAACCTTTGCCCTAAAATAAAATATAAAAAATAAACTAAAAATAATATTTATGAGGAGAACTTGTAATAATAATAACAACAACAACAATAATAAATAGACATATTAGGATAATGAAATGATTATAAATATGTTTTTTAATATAATTATTATTAACTCAAGATTTTAATTCTAAATTTTTTAATAATACATTTTTGTATATTATTTGTTGGGCAAATGGCCAAAAAAATACCAGAACTATATGCTCAATTCCACATACATGTACGAACTATTTTATGGCCTGAATACCACCAAAGCTATTTAAAAAGTACAATCAACCTTCTAAATTATTCAAAATAGAACAAACACATACTTAACGTTAACATCGTTATATTTTTTTTTCGTTAACTAAAATGTGTCAAGTTAAATTCTATTACCTATGGATGTGGATCAGAAAAATTGAAATCATGGCTTAAATAGCTCACACTATGGAGTTTCAAATTCCAACATCGAATCGGTATTGAGATTTAAAATCTAATTCAAAATACAAACCCTCATCATCGATATTTCTCCGTATGATTATTCTATCATTTAAAAATTAAGATGATGATGATGATGATGATCATGATAATAATAATAATAATAATAGGTGTCGGTAGCGGCTACAAATTATAATCGACATAAATAATTAAAATTATGACTAATAATAATAATAATAATAAAATCGCGAGACTTTCCGCAAACGTTTTTAGGAACACAGCACTAATTTTAACTGCAGTAGAAATCAGATATATATATATATATATATATATATATATATATATATATTTGTATGTGAATTGACATGCTCACTGCCTCACCACAGCCAAAATCCCTCAATTCTATTTGAAATTTTCCCCTCGTTGCCGATGACGATGAGCAGAAAAACAGCTGGTTTTGCAATTGATATGATTCGTACTCGACGATTTACCCCTAAATTAGGTATTTCTGTAAGTCCATTCTCTAATTTCTGTTCGAATTTCCATAATTTCAGTCGCAAAGATAGGGCTTTTTCACCTAAGGTGCCCACCATAGATTTCAGTCGTGTTAAAGAATTAGATGATGCTATTCACTTGTTTAGAGATATGGTGAGAATGTGCCCACAGCCTTCTGTTCTTGTTTACAACAAACTGTTGAGTGTTACTGTCAAGATGAATCAGTACACTTTTGCCCTTCACATGTTCGACGAAATGCGTATGAGGGGTTCCCCAGTTAATGACTACACGCTGAATATCGCAATCAATTGCTATTGCCTTCTCAAACTTGTAGACTTTGGTTTTGCTACATTGGGCTTATTCTTAAAGAGCGGCTACGAACCTGATGCCGCGACGTTTGGCACCATCATTAAAGGGCTCTTTCTAGATGAGAAGGTAGCCGACGCCGTGAAATTGTTTAAAAAGCTTTTGGATTTTGGAATATGCGAGCCTAATGATGTAATGATTCTGACAGTGATAGATGGCCTTTGCAAAGGTGGTCAGATCATTGCAGCCCATGATTTGCTTCTTAGATTAGAAAGAACTAGTTGGAAACCCGATGTTTATGCTTATAGCACATTAATTGACGGGTTATGCAAGGGTGGAATGGTGGATGATGCTATGATGCTCCTATCCAAGATGATAGAGAAGGGTATTTCACCTAATGTTGTCACATACAATTCGATGATTCAGGGGTTGTGCGATCTTGGTAGATGGAAGGATGTTAAAGACTTGTTGAATGAGATGGCTAATTCTAATATATCTTTAGATGCTGTTGCTTTCACTATATTGGTGGACGCATTTTGCAAGGATGGAAAGGTGAAAGAGGCAGAGGATGTTTTGGAAATTATGATACAACAAAATATATGTCCTAATATTGTCACTTATAATGCGCTGATTGATGGGTATTGTTTGCAAGGGGAACTCAATAAAGCAAAGCAAATATTTGATACCATACGAGACAGGGGCCTTAAGCCTAATATTCTCAGTTATGGGAGCTTAATCAATGGATATTGCAAGAAGGGAAGAGTGGATGAAGCTTGGCTTCTTTTTCTCGAAGTTCCATGTAAGGGTTTGGAGCATGATACATGTACTTATTCTACCATGATACATGGATTATTCAGCAAACGTAGATTTGCCGAGGGCTGGAAGCTTTTCAACGAAATGGAAGCTCGACATGTAAATCCTAACTTACACACTTATAATACATTGTTGGATGGGTTGTGCAGGAATGGAGAGACTGATGAAGCTCTTACATTACTGCACAAGATTCAAGGGAAAGGAGTTAATCCTGATATAGTCACGTACGGTACTCTCATTAATGGATTATGCAAAAGTGGAAATCTTAGTGCTGCAAGAGATCTTTTCGACCAACTTCCTTCTCTGGGTTTGCAACCTGGTGTTCGAATATATACGATGATAATTGGTTCATATTGTCAAGAAGGGTCTGTGGAGGAGGCAAAATATTTGCTTACAGAGATGGAGAACCGTGGTTGTACGCCTAATAGTGTGACATACAACGTTATTGTCCAGAGTTTTCTGAAGAAAAACAAGATTCACGAGGCAATACCATTCTTGGAAGAAATGAATGAAAGGGGATTCTCAGCAGATGCTGCTACTTTTTCCATGCTAATTGATCAAGCGCAAGGACAGAATGAAGACGATTTCCTTGTCAAATTGATGAAGAGTGTACTGCCCAAGGAAATTGTATCATGGTCCATTTTGCAGCCCATCTATTGACTTCAAGGGTGAGAATTGTATCTCTGCAACTTGTTTTCTTACGCAAAAATTTAGCTAATTAAGTTGGTGCAATATTTATGTTAGACTTCAAGGTTGAGAATTGAGATATCTCGAAATCTTCATGTTATATGTTTTATATTCTGTTTTCTAGAGGTCACTGATATCCTTTTTGAGCTTAAGATAATTTCTACCAAAATTTTGGTAACTACTTATTTCGATATTAGTATCAAATAATTATAGTACAAATTAGGCATGTAACTCAGAAATGTTGAAAAATGTCAAATTTTGTTCAAGTTTTTTTCACTGATATCGGTATTAATGTGTCCACCAATATTTCTATGAACCCCAAAAATTTTCATCCGTGCAGGTTGCTCTACTAGATTTTCGTCTTGGCTGAGGTTATTTCGCGTAATTGCGTTTTGAGGATGCCCGTAGGAGTTTATTGTTGCTTTATTTTCATGCTAGATAGATTTCTAAGTGGTCGATTTATGGTTAGTTTCTTTTTTTTCCTTTAAGAATTAATGCAATATTTGGAAAGGCGAAAAGATGCAAATAGCCCATCGACTATTATGTGGGGGAGCTTATTGCTGTTTCCTTAACTATTTGGCTCAAATTTTATCCCTTCTACGTTAAAAGTTGGATCATGTAGACCATTTCATGGATGGAAAAGTTAATGGTGTTAGAAAACACGCACTAATACATATTTTTTCTACACACTTAGATGTAACACTTTTTACTCACATTAATTCTCACACTTTTTTTTTTAAGTGAACTGAAGAAGTTGCTGTTGAATTTTGCAGCTGATGTTGATACTTGTAGGTTCAGAGTGTTCTGTTTTATTTTCTTTAATAAGTTGTTGGTCTGCTATAAACTGTATAAGGCCATTGAGGCTTATACAATTTGTGTGCGTGTGATTCCTTGTTCTTTCAACTTTGCTTTTACCAATAAGACTTCCAATTATATTTTATGAGTAAATGTTTGTTGTTTCTCTGTCAATGAACAAAAATATTTGAATTTGTTGAAATACATTAATATATATTAATTCTGCACTGCTCTTTCATAACATTCCCAGACTTGACTGATCGTTACAACATCTTATCTTGGATGATGAAACATGCACTCCCTTCAACATCAAAATAGAGGTGATTTGCAAGCACATAAAAGCCACACATTTTCTCACTGAACGCGTGTAATGGTGTAAACTAACTATGATATATATATACACGTACAATCATTGAATATAACAGAAACAAAATCCCTTCCATTTACCAGATCAATTCATGGAATCAACATCTGCTCTGGAACTGAGGTTTCTACTCTAACGGATTGAAAGATTTCTGCGACCTCATCATCAAGGACGAAAGCTGACTGCGCATAAATATTTTGCTGTTACTTAATAAAGTGACGTTCTTTTTATTATTCTTATTTATGTTCATGATAATTTTGGGTGTGACAAAAATTGTCTCCAACATTGGAAGCCGACATTCACTTGCAATTCCTCCGCGAATTAAAGCTATTGCAGAATCCCGCATCTTCTCCAATGAGATTTTGATTCTGATAAATCTACTTCAAAAAAAGAAAAAAAGAAGAAATGAAAAAGATGTGATTATGTGTCAAGGTTAACAGATTTATTTATCTTTTTAGTGGTGACTATTTTTTAGGAAACTACATTAAATGTAACGCCCAAAATTAAATATAATTCCTAATTTCATAACTATTTTACCTTTAAAAAGGAAATATTTTTATGGAAATTTTCTTAGAAATAAAATCCACCAATCATCGTTCGGCAAGACTTTTCAAATAACCAATTATAAACATATTTCACAGATGACCAGTCCATATTGAAAGTCTAACATTTGAACGAGTCTAAAATAAAGGTGGGACATGTAAGATTTTAATAGTCTTGAACATTCGAAACATTTAGCGGAAGCATAATACGTTAAAATATTGACTGAAGTCAACATTCAACATTCAAAATATAATTTTGAATAGTGTAAGACTTAAAGAACCCATATGTCCATGTCAGCAGCCCGCATCATCACGTATCTAAAAATATTTTAGAAAACATGGGTTGAGTGTCAGAAAACACTCGGTGGGCATATCATGTTCATCCAAACACGTGTAAATATTTATCATGTCAAAATTCAATAATTCAATATTCATTCTAATGCTCATGCGCTTAAGAATGAGGAATATGTGTATAAAGTTTAAGAATTTTAGGACAAGGCACAATCATAAGTCATGTAAAACATATCCAAAAATTAACAAAAATGCACGAGTAATTTTCTATTTGGCTCGGTGGTCAATTTTCTGACCTATAGGGCGTAATTAGGGCTTGAACGGCTTATATGAATTATTTCTGGACCTGATCGACTATTTGGATGAATATGGGGATGCTAGGATGATTATGGGATGAGTATGGAGGCGTGGTGTGGCTGGAACGAAGGTGGACAATGGAAAATGAAAAAAGAGATGAATCTTACCCGAAACGAACCTCGAACCTACTTGGATCCGAAACGCGCTTATGGAGTAATCTTCGTGGCTGTCTAACCCAGATGCTACAAGATATGACGAACGAGACGGTTGATTTCAAGTTTGAATTCGCCAAAATCAAACTCTACGCAAGAACTATCGAATTGAGACAAGTTGAAAAGCAATACATTGTAATTTTCATTCAAACGAGTCTAAACATAAAAAATGTCAACAATAACTTTAAATACTATACTAGGGCACGAAATTCACAAGTCTTTGGGCTTGTAATTTCGAACTTAGACTTAAAATAAAATAAATAAATACATTGGCCCAATAACACCTAGACAAGTTGTGATAATTGGACTTTTAATTAATTAAATAAAATAAACTATATTAATGGATAAATAATTAAATCAAGTTGATTTAATTAATAAGTGCACGTCCATGAGCTGATTTAATTATATATTGCACGTCCATGCATGGCCACGATCTCTCAACTGCAACTTCGGGTTTATCACAACCTTTCCTCCTTACCAGCTCCCCATCCCGCAAGCAAATCAACCAAAAAAAAAAAAAAAAAAAAAAATCCAACTCCAAAACCACCCACACCTGATCACTCTTCAGAATTTGAGAAAGGGTTAATGTCACGCCGTAAAATAAAACCTAACCGGGGAATTTGTAATTTTAAATCCCCAAATTCCCAAATATTGATTTTGTGGATTTTAGATCAGCAGGTTGGGTTACGGATTAGCAGTGGGTCGGGTAAAAAAATAAACAAAATGATGTCATTTCATACCCACTTAACGGAGGAGGTTATGGCTCCGTTACGCAGTGGCTCAATTGACCCGATTTTAAAAATGCGGTGGCCCAATTGAGCCAAAAAAAAAAAAGTTGCAGTGGGCCAATTGAGCCCCAAATAAGTTTAGTGGCCTATTTGACCCTTATTCCTTTTAAAATTCTAGATTTAATTGGATTTTTGTTATGTAATATTATATCATTGTAGTCTATGCATTAATGTATGATATTCATAAATATTAAATTTTGAGAATTACGCGGGAAATAGTAAACACAACAAAACTTAACTAATTGATTTTTTGTTAATTATTTTTTGAGGGGATAATTTTATGTTAATTATAATGTCTGTGAGTACATTAAATTCACGTATATGTACACCTTCTAAATATATGTACATCGTATTTTTTGTTTTATTTGGTTTTTTAGAAGACTTGTTACGTTTTTGTTCTTGAGAAGATACAAATGATGAATATTTAGTTCAAAAATAAAACAATATATTTATAAATAGTTAGGTTAATATAATTATATACTAACAG
This sequence comes from Perilla frutescens, assembly GCA_026008535.1. NCBI lineage: Eukaryota > Viridiplantae > Streptophyta > Magnoliopsida > Lamiales > Lamiaceae > Perilla > Perilla frutescens. The sequence goes on along the minus strand of BRKX01000007.1, from coordinate 2,208,338 downwards.
TAATTCCAACTATTAAAATATTAAAATGTATTATGTTATTTTAAAATTAAAATCACATAATATATTTTTACTGCAAGTAATCATATATCATGCATAATAAATATTTTGAAAAGTTCAAAATGCAAATATATCTAAAGTATTTATATTCATATCATTTGAAACATTAACACAACACCATCAAGAAAATTTTATTATTGGTTCACGGTAGATTCATGCGAATAATTTTCAACTAAATTCTTGTCCCACTACATCAAAAAAAGCCTATTGCTACATCCCTTTTATTACGCTAAAAAAAATGGTGTCACAATAAAATCTCAAATAAGACATCAATATTTAAACTATTGTGACAACAAATGATATTTTTCTTGTGATTTTTGTATAGATATGAGAGAATAAGAACAAAATGAATAGATGGTGGTGCTGATTAGTGAATAGTAGGCAAAATATCAATAATTATGGTTTACGAAATTGCAAAGAGAATTTAACCAAGTTTGATACTAAACTCATAATTTGAATTTGTATTTAGAAGCAAGCATGATTCAAGAGTTTACCGCAAGGGAAGACAAGAACTTGAGTAGAGCTTTGTTGTTGAAATCTTGATCCAGCAAACTCTTTGATATATGTCAACTGTGGAAACTTTTTTTTTTAATGCAATTTGGTAAATGATAAGAACTTAAGGATTTGATTAAACAAAAAGAGGACACATGTATTCTTACTTGGAAGAAATTAAGTATGGCTACGTGGAAGAAATTGAGTATGGCTACGTGTTTAGTTAGGGAGAATAGAAGAAAACCCATTATTGTCTTATTCATTTTTTTTATTTACGGAAAAAAAATTATCTAAATAAACAAGACTAAAAAAAATATATTATAAGGCTCAAAAGTAAATTTTTAAATCCCAAATATTAATTTCAAATAATATTTATAATATTAGGGCGCAACTTCGGACTCCCTCATTTTCATCTAATAGTTAACGAGCACTATCAAATAAATTAAAATCAATTTAAATTAATTACATAATTTAAATCACGTAAAAGTGGGTTGTGACATTTTTTTTTTGTGGGTGAGTATGCTTAATTTGTTGATTTTGATGCTTTAATAATTGATTGTGTTAGGTTATTGTATGCTGTATATTTGAATAGTACTAATGCTTATTTTTATTATACTAATGCTTTTTTTACCGTGGATCATTTGAATAACTAATGCTTATTTTTATTGTATGTTATTTATTTGAATACCAATAGCTTATTTTTATTGTACTAATGCTTTTATTTGAATACTAATGTTTCTTTTGAATTATTAGATCATTTTATTTTAGTTTATTCGGGAATATTATTAATGTTTTTTTGTGTTTAAACTCGTAAATTATTCGTCGTTTTAAAATTCATTTACTTAGTTTCTTGATTTAAAGTTTTGGATTACATGGATTAAAAAGATAGTAATATTTTTTATTAATTTAATTTAGTATCAAATTCGAACATTTTTTTTGTGTAAATGCTTATTTTGTTTATTTTGATGCTTTATAAATTGATTAGGTTAGGTTACTGTAAATTCATTTGTTAAATATTAATGCTTTTTTTTAATTAATGAATGCTTATTTTGTGGTTGGTAATGCTTTATTATCTTATTTGGTGCATTTTGAATTGTTATTAAATTCAAAATCACATTAAAGTAGCCAGCATTATCAAATACAAATTGAAGCATCATGTAATGTCAAATTAACATTGACAAATAGATTATAGTAGAACCGTGTTAACATTACCCCCAAAAGATTATAACATTGTCAAATATGATCGATTTCATAACTATAAACTCTTAAATATATTATAACTATCAAATTCTCATTTACACCAAAGTACTATTGTAAAAAACAATTAAATAATTACATATTGTAAAATTAACATTGTTTCATACTTTAAAAGTTAAAAATAAATTATAATAAATTATTTTAATGGACCCCCTTAAAAAATAACTTTTATAGATGCACCTTAAAATGAATTTGATGCTTAATACATTTTTTTAGTGTTTAGAAAAACTCTCATAATACAAAAAATTAATTGACATTCAATGAATTCTTGCGAATTTTTTTTTTGTTAGGGGAATTAAAAATTTTATCTTCATTAATCATGATTTCATAGGGGAGTTATGAAATATTTAGTTTACCCTATCTGATAGGCGATCAAAAAGGAAAATAATAAATTAAAGTTGCTAAAATTTATTTTTACCCTTGTGAACCATGAATCAAATAAAAAGCATGTAGATTTTCAATAATTTCCAAAACAATCTAGACCATCCAAATCACTATATTAATGGATATGATTAATCCCTAATCAAATAAAATCGTAAAAGTTGCCTCTGTCAATGTACATTTATGCAAAAATGAACTTATGTTAAGAACAGCGCAGTCAAAAACAAAAAACAAAAACAAAAACTTCAGCAGAAAGCACATGCCGGGATCACACCCAAACTAACTATTAGGGTTACATGACACATTTCTGAAATGAAAACAGCAAAACACAATTAGAGTCAGCAAGCTCTTCCTCATTTGAATCCAATGTTCTCTAATATGGTCCTGCAAACAAGCACATCAACGGAATTAGACAGACAGGACATGAAATCGATACAAGATTTCAGATATGTACGCACTCGAAGGAAGACTGAAATCAGATTGCAGAAGCATATTTCTAGCCTAGCCATCATTTGAATTATTATCTACTACAATGGCTTGATTCTGCATTTCGTGTAGAAAAATCATTCCTTGAGGTTTGGATTGAAGATATGTGCTCATCTATTGAGGCGGAGGCAGAGGCAAAGCATGAGTCTGTGGACCAGAAAAAGAAAAGAGATGTTATATTCAGAACAATTCAGTCACTGATTGAGGTGGAGTTAGAGTTTTTTTAAGGACAACAACTTAGGCCGATTTGAAAAAGAGGACAGATTTATTGCGGGCCGAAATTTAAGGACATTAACATTTAAGTATTGCGTCTGTAGGCCAATTTTCAGCCCGAACGGGCTACGGAGGCCAATTTTCATCCCGAACGGGCTGAAATTTTAGGACATTAACATTTAAGTGTTGCGTCCGTAGCCCGTTCAGGCTGAAAATTGGCCTACGGATGTAACACTTAAATGTTAATGTCCTTAAATTTCGGCCCGCAATAAATTTGTCCTCTTTTCCAAATCGGTCTAAGCTGTTGTCCTTAAAAAAACTCTAACTCGATTGAGGTGTATAAAAGGAGTATTCAACATATTATTGCACAATGATTTGAGAAATTGGCCAGTAGCTTGCTCTAAACTATATCATGGGCATCTTTAAAAGAAACAATCTCATGCAAAAATGAACAATGTAAATCTCTTACCAAGTAATTTTCCTTCACAATCTCCACAACTGCTACATTTACCATTAGATTATCCTTTTATTACTCATCAAATTATAGGCGCGATAATATATTAATCAAGTACCAGGAAAAGGAAGCTATCATGGCAAGCCCAAACTAGTAACTAAATATGGTGAATTATGGAAGATAACTTAGAAAGGGTAATCTGTTTGGTTACTCTCCTCCAATCTAGTTTCAAAATTCATAGCAAATGTCAGATACTGAAAGAGTGTTAGAGACTAATGGAAGGATAGTGAGGAAAGAAACAGTAGCAAGTAAAAACAAGGGGATAAATCACAGAACTACAAAACAGTTTTGAAGGGGAGCAGCTGGTAATTTACAGATTTGAACGTGATGCCACAGAGAAAGTGAACATGAATAAACTAATCAAAATTTAACATAGAGATACATAGTTCAGCACATGAATCCAATTTACCCCTCTCTCATATGACATCAAATCTTCAGTTAGAATTAAGGAATTTTGTAGAGTTTTGAATCTGGTTAAAATTCGGAGAGAGGGTGTGAAAATATCTAAAACAACAAACATTGTGATACAAAAAAAAAATTCTAAAATATCAAACATTTTGAAACAGGGAGAGTAATTTATATGACTCATAAATCATCTATAAATTACTGTTTATATTAAGTAAAAGAAAAACCACTTAATTAAGTCAAGTCCACATTTCAAATGATGAATGTTTTGGTTGTGATAACTAATGTTACCTTCCAATTACTCGTGATTATATTGCAGATGAGATCACTAGTCCGAATTGTGTATCAGTTGTGTCCCAACATTAATAATTACGTAGTTTTAATAATGTTTGTAATAAAAATAAAATTTATTATATTATAACAAATCACAACTAATTTTTAATTTATTGTTAAGAATTTATTTTTTAAAAATGTATACTCTAATTTTAGATTAATCAAACCATAATAATCAATTATATTAACTAAAGAATAGTAAATGATAAAAAATAATTATAAACCTTAATTAGGTGGAATAAACTCTAAATAATAATATAAAATAAAACTAAACCAAAAAAAAATGGAAGAAAAATATAACAATTTTAATATTGGAACACGGTTGACACACATACTAGGACTAGATGATTTGATGTGATTATATTGTGTCTTCAAGAATGTGTTGTCTAGTGGAAAAGGTCATTTTCTTGCATAGCATAATTCATTTATCATAGTCTATAAATTAAATTTGTGTATCTTCAAGCAACTTGCACCTAGTCAAAGCCTTAGGCGCAAAGGCGGTACCTCAAAATTCAAACTTGACGACGCAGTCAATAACTTTTTTCTGACTCTTTCAAGTCTTTGTTTATAGTAAAGTCTCTTCTTCCCAAATATAAGGCCATAGCTTAAAGAAACCCTCTAAAACACAATCCAAAAATGGATCAAGATTTCTTCACAAATCTACCATCAGAAATCACCATCAACATTCTCTCTCGACTCCCAATTCGAACCATTATAAGATGCAAGTGTGTTTGCAAGCCATGGCTCGACCTACTCGAGACCGATGAGTTTGCAAAGTCCCATCTTTCTAGATCCGTCCCTGGACTAGTAGTCCCGGGTTGCAATGTTTTCGAGCTCAACGATGAACTCGATCTCGAACGCCACGAGCTCCGTTACACGCCTGTGGCGGAGTTCGACCACACACCATTCATTAGTCACCCTCATTCTCATCCATTAATACAAGGCTCAGTTAATGGTTTGCTATTGTTGTGGGATGTTTCCTCCTCCAATCCAGATTATCTTAACGTATGCAATCCAATCACTCGTGAATATATCGAGCTCCATAGCCATCAAGAACTTGTCAAAACAACAGTCACGTACGGATTTGGAGTCAGCAAAATGACTGGCCAACATAAAGTGGTTTCGATTTCACATGAACACAAAGATGATCAAAGAACAAATGAGAAGCAGCTGATCAAAAAACCTGAGTGTCGTGTTTACACTCTCAGAACACGATCATCATGGAGAAGCACCACGTCTGGAGCTGCCCTCGACTACAGCTGCCTGACTTTTGGAGTTTTTCTGAATGGAAATCTTCACTGGCTAGTATCGGATTTAGAGGGCTGTCGATGGATTTCTTGCTTCGATCTTGAAACAGAATGTTTTAGTTCCTTACGTCCCGCTCCTCCTCGATCGGATAGCTTGTTTGGTCTGAGGGATTGTTTATGTGTGACTGATTATTCATCTCCAGATGAGGTTGCTTTCTGGTTTATGAAGGAATATGGAGTCGAGAAATCTTGGACAAAGGAATTTGTCATTAGCAGAAATCCTTATCCTATTTTTGAACCATATGAAGCTGTTAATCCTATCAAATTTTTCGAAAATGGAGACGTTTTGATGGTTTGTGAAGATTATTTCCTCTTCTACTACTCCATCAAGACTAAAACTACACATGGAGTTGATATTCCCCAACTCCGTAATTGTCATGTTCCTATCAATGCGATCGTTCACATTCCGAGCTTTCTTTCACTCAAGAGTTTCGGAATGGAGAATGTAAGATCGTTCTGAGAGGAAGAATTAGTTTTTCTTTTTTTAGTCGGGAAGGAGGGTGGTATCGAGTTGGTCTCGTACTCGAGACGTCTCTCTCCCTGTGTGACTCAACTGAGTTATCAGCATTGTTTGGATTACATGATTCTATATCCTGATGTCAGTAAAATAAGATGTACTAGTAGAACATTTTTTGTTTTTGAATTTTTGTGGGTAAGTTTAGTAAATAGGAATAGGTAGATGCATCAATATAACATTCAATCATATTGCAATGTCTGAATACATTTTGTGTGTGTGTGTGATTCCTTGTTCTTTCAACTTTGCATTTGCCAATAAGACAGTTCCAATTGTATTTTATCAGTAAATGTTTGTTGTTTCTCTGTCAATGAACAAAAATATTTGAATTTGTTGAAATGCATTAATATATATTTCTGCACTGCACTTTCATAACATTCCCAGACATGACTGATCATCCACTGCCCAACACCATTTGCTTCTCCCTTGCTTATATCACTACAACTTCTTATCTTGGACGATGAACAAAAGCTGACCTCTTTTGCTGGCTGGGCTTCACAGCTAGATGGGCGTCGGAAACAGTGGAGGTTCACAACCACTTGACAGAAGACTCTCTTCTCGACGGTTTTAGAACCATACTCTGCTCCACCATATAAACACGATGTCTGTATTTCAGCACCAGAAGTATTACTCTTTTTTCGCTTACATTGATCCTCACTTTATAATAAAGCATCAACATAAGTCAAACACTTCATGTCAAACCAAACTATCCAAACAACCTCAAGAACTGAAACAAGAAGATTTATAAAAGGGAAGCACTTACAAGATTTAAGGCGCGTCACATGCAAAGATATCTCAACAGTTCACTAAGCAATTGATCGCGATAGTGAAGATGGAACAATACACGTCAGCACTCTCATCGTGTACCGATTCACAGATGCACCTGACTGACGCATTTCGTCAAACACTGAGAGTGCAGACATGTATTGTTCCATCTCCACAACAACAACCAGCAGATCGGTGAACATAAAAGAAGAAGGCGGTGGCCTAACCCTAATCAGTTCACGAAACACGAAACTCGTAAATTGAATGTCCTTTACAATACTGAAATCTAATCTGAATAGAGATGAAAAATCTTCACCCTCTTGGTGAAGATTTCTTCTATATAAATCCTCTTCTGTAGTGTGAAAAATTAATTAACTCAAAAAATCATAAGCAAATATACATTACATCAAAAGGGCTTAGAGAGAGAAAGTTGAATTACAGGTTTACCTATAGACTGAAATGTTTCTGCTCAATAGATATTTTCTATGGTGTGCAAATTGGAACATAAGAACTAATCCGATTTTTTACGGTAGAGGAAAAGATTTAAGGAGTATTGTTTTTAAATCATTAAAGTAAATACAATAATGTATGATTATTTAAGGAAAATAAAACCAAAAAAAATAGAGTTAAAATATTTCCGCCTATTTCAGGCGGCCACGTGGTCCCACGCGGGCGTGCCACGTGGCACATGGTACTTTTTATTGTAGTTGGAATGATAATAGTATTAATCTCAAGTTGATACCTTTCTTTTTATTTCAGCAGTAATAAGTTAAAATATTTCAAGAGCTTAGTTGATTATAGAGAAAAAATTGAAAGGTTGATTTTAAATCATTAAAGTAAATACAATAATGTAGGACTATTTAAGGAAAATAAAAAAAAAGTAATAAACAATAAAACAAAAAATAAAATAAAAAATCAATACTAGGAAGGGAAAAAATTTCAGGAGCTTAATCGATTATAAAAGAAAATGAAAAGTTGTTTTTAAATAAGTAAAGTAAATACAATGTTGTAGGATCATTTAAGAAAAATAAAACAAAATAATAATTATCAATGAAATAAATAAAATAATAATAAATCCAATTAAAAAAAAAATTGGAAAATAGGATTCGAACCCTTACAAACAAGTACCGCAAGATTTACAATTATTTTCAACAAGGAAATGGTTGTTAAAACTTTTTTCTGCTATATTTTTAATTTACAATGTTGTCCCCCACTTTGCTTTAATGTGTATAGATTGAAGATAGAATGATAGATGTATCTTCATAGACTCATATATCTACATCAATTAAAAATATAATATAATTTTCTGTTAATATATTTCTAAATCAAATAAATAACTTGTAATGACAATGCTAATAAAGGGAAAATAAATAATTAAGCTATATCTAATTGTTAGTAAAAAAATAAATCAATAGGAGTTAAAAGTAATGGTCAATTCGATTAATGCTATTAATATATTAATAGTAATGGATATGAATTAAAGTGTACTATCAAGACAATAATTAATTTTAATGTTATAATTAAAAATATTGTGATTGTTATTATCTAATAATAAATATTTAAATATAATCAATATTTAACAATTATAAAGATATATAAAAAGTTTATGGGATATGCATTGACCAATAACCACCACAAAAGATGAAAAAAATAAGTTTCGATTCATTTTCATTTTAGCGTGCAGGTGCAAATCAAGTGTAATTACGGGGTGTAAGTTGCCAACTGCCCTATGCGACACGGGTTTTTTTTATCGTACTACACAAAAACTTTAATATAAGTAAAAAGATGCTGTCTCGAGCGAGTCTCGTGCTCACTTGGTTTCAGTGCAAGTTTAAAAATTAAAATTATGTCTCAAAATAATAATAATAATAATAATAATAATAATAATAATAATAATAATAATAATAATAATAATAATAATAATAATAAATTTAGAAATCGCTTGGCTTTCTGTAAACGTTTTTAGGAACACTGCACTTCAATAATATTCACTCACTCACTCAGACACTCACTGCCAAAATCCCTCAATTCTCTTACGATCTCCAATTTGAGATTTATTATATTTGAAATTTGAAGACGATGAGCAGAAAAACAGCTGGTTTTGCAATTCATCTGATTCGTACTCGACGATTTACAGCTTCATCTTCTCCTAAATTAGGTATTTCTGTTCCACCATTCTCTTATTTCTCTTCGAATTTCCATAATTTCAGTCGCAAAGATAGGGCTTTTTCACCTAAGGTGCCCACTATAGATTTCAGCTGTGTTAAAGAATTAGATGATGCTATTCACTTGTTTCGAGATATGGTCAGAATGCGCCCACAGCCTTCTGTTCGCGTTTACAACAAACTGTTGAGTGTTACAGTCAAGATGAATCAGTACTCTTTTGCCCTTCACGTGTTCGACGAAATGCGTCGGAGGGGTTTCCCGGTCGATGAGTACACGCTGGCTATCGCGATCAATTGCTATTGCCTTCTCAAACGTGTAGACTTTGGTTTTGCTACATTGGGCTTCTTCTTCAAGAGCGGTTACGAACCTGATGCTGCGACGTTTGGCACCCTCATTAAAGGGCTCTTTCTAGATGAGAAGATCGCCGACGCCGTCAAATTGTTCAAAAAGCTTTTGGACTTTGGAATATGCGAGCCTAGTGATGTTATGATTCTGACAGTGATAGATGGCCTTTGTAAAGGTGGGCAGATCATTGCAGCCCATGATTTGCTTCGTAGATTAGAAAGAACTAGGTGGAAACCCAATGTTTATGCTTATAGCACATTAATTGACGGGTTATGCAAGGGTGGAATGGTGGATGATGCTTTGAAGCTCCTATCCAAGATGATTGGCAAGGGTATTTCACCTGATGTTTTCACATACACTTCTATGATTCAGGGGTTGTGCGATGTTGGTCGATGGAAGGATGTTAAAGACTTATTAAATGGCATGGCTAATTCTAATATATCTTTAAATGCCGTTACTTTCAATATATTGGTGGACGCATTTTGCAAGGATGGAAAGGTCAAAGAGGCTGAGGATGTTTTGGAAATTATGATGCAACAAAATATATGTCCTGATATTGTCACTTATACTGAGCTGATAGATAGGTATTGTTTGCGAGGGGAACTCAATAAAGCAAAGCAAATATTTGATACCATAGCAGACAGGGGCCTTAAGCCTAATATTCTGAGTTATGGGAGCTTAATCAATGGATATTGCAAGAAGGGAAGAGTGGATGAAGCTTGGCTTCTTTTTCTCGAAGTTCCATGTAAGGATTTAGAGCATAATACATGCACTTATACAACCATGATACATGGATTATTTAGCAAACATAGATTTGCTGAGGGCTGGAAGCTTTTCAAGGATATGGAAGCTCGACAAGTAACTCCTGACTTACATACTTATAATACATTGTTGGATGGGTTGTGCAGGAATGGGGAGACTGATGAAGCTCTTACATTACTGCACAAGATTCAAGGGAAAGGAGTTAATCCTAATATAGTCACGTACGGTACTCTCATTAATGGATTATGCAAAAATGGAAATCTTAGTGTTGCAAGAGATCTTTTCAACCAACTTCCTTCTTTGGGTTTGCAACCTGATGTTCGAATATATACGATGATAATTGGTTCGCTTTGTCAAGAAGGGTCCATGGAGGAGGCAAAATGTTTGTTTATAGAGATGGAAAATCGTGGTTGTGCACCCAATAGAGTGACATATAACGTTATTGTCCGTAGTTTGCTAACGAAAAGTGAGCTTCACAAGGCAATACCATTGTTGGAAGAAATGCATCAAAGGGGATTCTCAGCAGATGCTTCTACTTTTTCCATGCTAATTGATCATGCCCAAGGACAGAATGAAGATGATTTCCTTCTCAAATTGATGAAGAATGTTCTGCCCAAGGAAATTGTATCATAGTCCATTTTGCATCCCATCTATTGACACTCCAGGTATCTCTGCAACTTGTTTTCTTGCGCAAAAAATGAGCTAAATAAGTTTCTGCTTGGTTGTAATTTTGAAGTCTTTTATTTGACCACGATATGTATGTTGACTTCAAGGTTGAGAATTGAGATATCCCGACATCTTCATGATATATGTTTTATATCCTGTTTTCCCAGAAGTCACTGATATCGTTTGTGAGCTTAAGATAATTTTTACCAAAATTTTGGTTAATACATATTTGGATATTAGTATCAAATAACTGTAGTACAAATTAGGCATATAATTGAGATATGTTGGAAAATGTCTTCTTTTCATCCATGCATGCATATAATTGAGAAATGTTGGAAAATTGTCTTGGTTGAGGTTATTTCATTCAATCCCCTTTTAAGGATGCTCGTAGGAGTTCATTGTTGCTTTATTTTGATGCCAGATAGATTTCTTAGTGGATGATTGACGGTTAATTTTTTTTTTTAATTCTTTAAGAATCAACGCTATATTTAGGAAGGGGAAAAGGTGCAAACAGCCCTCTCGACTATTACATGGGGAGCTTATTGCCCCTTCCTTAACTATATATCGGGCTCAAATAGCCCCTCTTTTATGTTAAAAGTTGGACCATATAGACCATTTCATGGATGGAAAAGTTAATGGTATTAGAAAACACAAACTAATACACAATTTTCCGCACACTTAGATGTAACGCACTTTTCACTCACATTAACTCACACACAAAATATTCTATAGTTCTACACATTGATATATGGACAATAATTTTATTATATGGTTTTTCAAATTAAACTTCCTTCGATTTTTATAAATGTAGTTAAGCTTTTTTTTTCTTTTTTTTTCCGTAATGTATTGATATATTGTTTTTCTCATGTATGTCTAATTGTATTAACATTGAGAATTCGATCTAAATACAAATACATAATTTCAAAACTTTTGAGTTTGAGTAAATAATAACAAAAAATATGTACATAATTCGGTAGAGAGTTTTAAGGAAATTCATTTTAAAAATTGTGATTCTTTTGCTGGTGCTGCAAATTTATCAAATTTGCTGTTAGTTTTCAATGTTATTGCTTTACTATGCACTATCCCTTTTTTTAAAAAATGTGGATTGAAGAAGTTGCTTTTGAATTTTGCAGCTGATGCTGATTACTTCTTGGTTCAGAGTGTTCTGTTTTTATTTTCTTTAATATGTTGTTGGTCTGCTATAAACTGTATAAGGCCATTGAGGCTCATACAATTTGTGTGTGTGTGTGTGTGTGATTCCTTGTTCTTTCAACTTTGCATTTACCAATATGACAGTTCCAATTGTATTTTATCAGTAAATGTTTGTTGTTTCTTTGTGAATGAACAAAAATATTTGAATTTGTTGAAATACATTAATGTATATTTCCACACTGCACTTTCATAACATTCCCAGACGTGACTGATCATCCATTGCCCAACACCATCCCTTTTTTTAAAAAAATAAAATAAAAAATTGAATTGAAGAAGTTGCTGTTGAATTTTGCAGCTGATGCTGATAATTGTTCTTTAATATGTTGTTGGTCTACTATAAATTGTATAAGCCTCAACTTTGCATTTACCAATAAGACAATTCCAATTTGCTTCATATAGTGAACATTAATATATATTTGTGTATTGCACTTTCATAACATTTACCATTTGGTCCTTCCTTGCTTATATCATTACAACTTCTTATCTTAAAATTTCGTGTTCAATCTATATGTGTGTAAAAATTGTGTGTTAATGTGTGAAATAATCTAATTATCTGAGAAAAGTATGTGTTAAAATAGTTGGAGGATCCAAATAGAGATCAAATTAAACCTTTAAAATAGTTATGAGATCATTTTGAGCCAAAAACATAAATAGGGATTAAAGCGCTCACAGACAAATAGTTATCAAGAAGAACTTTTGGCCCTTTATATTCTTAGCTTCAAAAAAAAAATCGATTTAAAATCGGCTAAAATATAGATTCCACTTTAAATTTCATTTTGCTCAAGTTAGTGTTCCCTATTCTCTCACTTCTCAAGCTCAGTGACGAAGTGCCGCCGCTCCGCCACGGCGCCACCACACACTTCTGGCGGCTCTCTTGAGTTAATGTATGCTAGAATTCACATAACGAGCAGGTAAAATGAAATAATGTTCTATTTACATTCACAATATATTTTGCAATTTTTTATTTTTCCCAACAGATGGAACTTTAATTGTTTATACATTTGATTATATGGAGAATTTTGTTTATACATTTGATTATTTGGAGAATTTTGGATCAATTGTAGCAGAATTTATATATGAGCAGAACGGATTAGGGTTTAGGGCTCAAATTGGTCAAGTGTTCAATTCGGTGAATTTATGTGAATTTATATCCTTCTAGAGGTTTGCAACCTAATGTTTATATTTATAATATGATCGTTGGTTCGCTTTGTCAAGAAGGGTATGTGGAAGAGGCAAAATATTTGTTTATAGAGATGGACAACCGTTGTTGTGCACCCGATAGAGTGACATATAACATTATTGTCCGTAATTTGCTTACAAAAAGTGAACTTCACAAGGCAATTCCATTGCTGGAAGAAATGAATCAAAGGGGATTCTCAGCAGATGCTGCTACTTTTTCCATGCTAATTGATCAAGCACAAGGATAGAATGAAGATGATTTCCTTGTCAAATTGATGAAGAGTGTTCTGCCCAAGGAAATTGTATCATGGTCCATTTTTTGTTGTGTTACTCTTCTTTAGCTCCACCTGCAAGAGATAATTGGTTCACATTGTCAAGAAGGGTCTGTGGAGGAGGCAAAATATTTGCTTATAGAGATGGAGAACCGTGGTTGTGCGCCTAATAGCGTGACATACAACGTTATTGTCCAGAGTTTGCTGAAGAAAAACGAGATTCATGAGGCAATACCATTCTTGGAAGAAATGAATGAAAGGGGATTCTCAGCAGATGCTGCTACTTTTTCCATGCTAATTGATCAAGCGCAAGGACAGAATGAAGACGATTTCCTTGTCAAATTGATGAAGAGTGTTTTGCCCAAGGAAATTGTATCATGATCCATTTTGCAGCCCATCTATTGACACTCCAGGTATCTCGGAAACTTGTTTTCTTATGCAAAAATTTGAGCTACATTGTCATCTGGTTTATTAAGGACTATGTTACAAAATATTGGACGAAGGACTTTGTCATCAGCAAAAGCCAAATCCATGGTTTTCTTTAATCCTTCTACGCTTGTGTGCTTTGGAGGATTGTCTATGTTTGAGTGATAATGTGTCTTATGATGACATTGTCATCTGGTTTATGAAGGACTAAATATGTTAACAAATCTTGGACGAAGGACGTTGTCATCAGCAAAAGCCAAATCCATGGCTTTCTTGGTGTTTCAGATGATCATCTTGCTTACCCTTTCAAGGTTTTCAAGGATAGTGACATTTTAATGGCGTGGGGGTGTTTTTGTTTCTTCTACTACTCCACAAAGACTAAAATTAGTCTTGAGGTTGATGTTCTTGGGAAGGTTGCCGACTCGGTCCTTCACACTTCGAGCTTTCTCTCTCTCAAAAGTTTTGTGAAAGAGAAGGTACGCTCAATTCCATATTAAGCATTCTTGAACCTCTACATGTAATATTTTATGTTTTGGAACTACTTCCATGCACCATTTTAAGTGTTTTATTGTTGTGAAATGTTTTGCCTTTTTTTTTTAATCTCCCTCCATTTGGGCTCCATTTGAATTTGATGATGTGGTAGATGTTGATGTTGGAGTGGTTTGCATATTTCATGATTCGATGATTCGAGATGAATAATGGAACAACACAATTAGAACAGGGGGGGAAATTTTTCTTCAATTTTTGCACGAAATCTCTTTAGTTTTTCTTTTTCTTGAAAAAATTGTGGGTAATTTAGTAAAGAGGAATATGATCAATTTCATTATTTTTTTGCGCTAAATCTCTTTAGTTTTTCTTTTTCTTGAAAAATTTATGGGTAATTTAGTAAAGAGGAATATGATCAATTTCATTATTTTGAGTTTTAATAAACCCATCAATTGAATTATTCAATTTGGGTTTAGATTGGGCTTTCCCTTCAGCCCATTCCTCTCGGCCCATATTTACAGTCGGATTTTTTTAAATTTAATTGAAAACACATATATATAGTGGTTTTTTTTTTAAAAAAAGCACTGATGTTGTCAACATAGCACGAGGTAAAAGCAAAAAAAAAATGGGAACAACATAATTAACATGGCTACATTTATCAAAATGGGAACAACATAATTAACATGGCTACATTTATCCCCAATTTTTATTTTGAAAAAAAAAAGTGTATTTTTGATGATTTTAAAAAAAATCGAGTTGTGCCCATGTGATTAGCATCGAACGTTCCATCTCACAAAAATTTCGAATTTCATAATGCATCATCTAGCAAATTTTTGAGTAAAAATATTTTCTCAACAAAATAACAATTTTTATTTTTTGGGTCTTTGTTACCTTATTTTTTTGTATTACATTTTGTAATATAAACAAATCCCACAGCTTAAGTGTCTCCAATGTGACACATTATTATTAGTAGTATATTATGAGTGATGATTGATTCTTGTCTTATATGCATAGATGTAATTGAATTGTCATCATATCCTTATTTAGAATGGTTTAATATGGGTTTTTAACCAAACCTTTCAAATGACAAAAATGTCGTCAACTTTCATAAACAACAATTGAATACTTGTTTTTTTGAAAGACTACTCATCATGTGATCGATATTTTGAAAATCAATTTTGTGAAAGAGAAGGTCAGCTCATTCTGCTACTAATACATGTAATATTCTTTGCTGTTTCGACTTTTATATTTTGGAATTACCTCAAGGCACCATTGTAAGTGGTTTTAGTGTTATGAAATGTTATGCCTTCTTGTGATAGGAAGCCTTTATTTATTTTTATTTTTTACTCTTGTTGCAAGTTTTGGCTGTGACTGTTGTAGTCTTGTAAGGTTTTATAATATCTCCATTTAGGCACATGGAATTTTTTGTTACGCTCCCTGTGTTACACTTTCAAATTATGAGTTTTTCTTGTATTTTTTCTTCAATTTTTTTTGTGATTTATTTTAATTTTATGATTATTTTTAAGGTTCACTCCATTCAATTAGGATTTATAGTTATTTTTTAATATTTAATTTTTATTTTCAATTAATAATTCATTATTATGGTTGATTTTTTTCAAAATTATGTTTTATAAATTTTTAATTCATTTCTTTTGTTGATAAATGTTGACAATGGTTATTTATGTTATAATTAATTTTTATTTTATAATAAATATTACCAAAAATCATAAATTTAATAAAGAAACAGGGAGTGAAACACGAAAAAGTATAACAGAAAATTTGAACCCCATTTAGAATGTTGACATCCATTTCTAGTGTAGCAGAAGGTTTTTGAATTTGATGATCATGGTTTGCATTTGATATGGTTTTTTGTCCCCTTGGGGATGGCCTAGTGGTGGAGTGGTGTTTCTTGAGGCCAAAGGTCTCAAGTTCGACCTACCACCAACATCATTAGGTGTGAGCCTGTCACACCTGGCTTACCAAGTGTGGTTTACCTCCCCTGTGTAGGTTGCAGGCTATTACACAGGGGCGGGGTTTACCCAGTGCGCACCACGATAGCGGCTGCGGGTTACCCTCGACATCCCAAAAAAAAAAAAAAGAATATTAGACTTGCAAAAAATAAGTAATTGTCAATTAAATAGAAATTTAATGATATAATTAAGTATTAACTCTCTCGCCTAAATATTGGGCTTCAAAAGGTCACAATTTCCATATGGGTAGTTCTAATCATAGGCGTGAATTTCTCATCACAACATCCATATTTAAAATAAAATAAAATAATTATCTCATTTTACTTTTTTACCCTCTCAGAACTCCCAACTCAAAATGCAGATTTAACAGCAAATTAATAGTATTTAATTATAGTCCAATTATTCTAAGAAAAAAAATGAGAGAAATGATGTTGGTTGTATCCAGTAACGGAGTCATGAATATTGTTCAGGGTGGCCAAATTCATATTAAACAAATCATATAAAATAGTACAAATACAATTTAAAATAAATAAATTTTTAATAAAATGCAAGCTGGACGATGGGATTTGGTGGTAGAAAATAGCTCTTTTTTTTTTAATATTGTATCCAATATTACTATTATATCAATTTGGGGTATAAAATAGATTTTTATAATATTAAATTTAATATTACTATTATATTAATAATTTTAAAAAAAATACAGGGGTCCCAGTGCTCCGTTAGTGGGTGATTCTAAATACACCGCTGCTTGTTTTTTACACACTATACATAATTTTCATTTTTTCACAGTTTTTTTATACACTCCAATAAGTATCATTTTTACCCTTTCATTTTATAAATGAATTAAAAAAAATTGAAAAACCTCAATCCGTGTAAAGTGTGTTTTATGCAAGTGTTCTTGGATATGGTTGGAACAGAAGTAAGAACAATAAATAAAACGCGGTAAAAGTATGCACAAGATTGGTAACATAATTCGGTTAATCAACCTACTCTGGGGGGCTTCGCCCAAAATTGAAGATTCGTTCACTACTCCTTTATAAAGTGTATTGAAGAACTTACGCATACATGACTCCCTCTTTATATTGCCCGTTCTTCTTTATGAACTCTTTCACTGAACGAAAGTTGTGAGATCCCCTCACAACCTTGGCACAAGATTCCCTCTAGCTACCCACGACTTCAACTTATAATCTCTCCTGAGATTGCGTACAAAAAGGATTAAAAAACCCCTTGCGTGTTTCACTCAAGAACATTCAATGCTAGACTATCACGTTGAACATTTTAGGGAATAACTTCTAGCTATTATTAATATCACAAACCAAATGACTCTCAAATAATATGCTAAGAGAATCTAATTCAACGCCCATCGATTACTGTAAGGAATCGGTCTTCTTATAGCTTCACTTATTTGTTGTCTCGATCGTCAATCTTCAGCAACATGGAAAGTGAATTAGGGTTTGTGATCTTTCCATATGGTGTAGATACTTTCTTTGTGTATGAGGGTTAAATTTAGCACGACATCTACTCCACAAGGCAGTCAAACAAACGGATCTTGGCCTCCCAAACACGATCTGCACAAGATCTTCTAAAGATGGAAACTAGCATAATAAAACTATTTCGGGGTATGTCTGGAACATCAGAGAGAATAGTTTACCAACTGTTCTTCATATTTGCATAGTAGAATCAACACTTAACTTCAAGAACATACCCTTGAACACATTGTCGAACATATCACGCTAAAACAAACTTAGTGCAAAACAATGACACTAACAATCTCTCTCTTTGGCGTTTATAGAAGACAATAATTATTAATCTGCACAATGCATGAATAACTTCGCATATCAAGTAAATATATTAAAAAGCGATATATTGAAAAAATTATCTGGCACAGTTTCAAGTACTTCCCTTAAAGCTATACTAGGAGTTTCTTCACATCACGAACAATGTTTTTGCAATCACAACTGCGCAGTTAGGTTGATCAAAAATTTATACAGACCACCAAAAATCAAAGAGGGGCAAAACATAATCCCCCATGATAAATTGTTCAAAAACTTCAAAAATTTTTTTAAAAGAGCTCGATCTCTAATCATCATCCATCATCCTCCTACATCCTTTCTCCCCCTTAGTGTATGCCATAAATGGCAAAGCTTCAGATTGAGAGCACATCAACAGTGGCTGGACCAGAGCCGGGCACAGCAGAAGAAGACGGCTGGGCAGCGGCAGCAGGAGCAGGGCTAGGAGAGGTAGCAGCATGGGCAGCTGCAAAATCAAAGTTATCACCAGAAGGGCCTTGTGTGTTAAGAGGAGAAGCAAAGCCAAAGACACGAGCTCGGAGATCTATCATCAAAGATTCTGACTCTTATTTCTGGGTACGAGCAATTCGGATTGTCTTCTCCAGGAATTGAACCTCTCGCTCCAAAGACTGAATGTGCCGGTCAAAGAAAACGGCATTCACAGATGAGCGGGGAGCAGGTCTGTCAGGAGCAGACTGAGGCTCAGTTGCAGGGACACTAGTAGGTTTTGTGGCAGGAATATCACACGCGTGTTGGGAAGAGAAAAGCTTGTGACTAATCACAAAAGGGGGCTCCTCATGTTCATAAACATCAGCATCAGATAAAATGTCATGCTGCGACATAAAGATGTTAAAAATCATCACTGGATAATCTGTTTGGCTCCTCATCGATTTGGCTTAAACAAAGACTTGATCAAACATAACATGTCCGAGGTTGAACACCACCTGTTACCAACCTTGTAGAGCAGCACCCCCAATGCCTTGCCCACAAAGGAACGGTGCTTATTTGGAAGCCAATTCATTTCAATTTTGTGAATTATTGAATACTTCACAAAAATTTTGTGCTAAAGTTTTGAGAGTCTGTTGCGGATTAAACGTGGAAATTCAGCAACCACCTCTAATCAACATAATGGATCCATGTCAGCAGCAGTTCCACAAAAGGTGGGGATCAAGGTCCAGAAAATGAAGAAAGAGAAGAGAAGAGGGAAGGAATTAAATCTAGTTTGTTTTATTACACTCATGCGTTGTTATTTAATTCTTACTTTATTGTTTATTATATTTTCTGGCTAAGTAATTAGTGTTCAAGTTGAATGTGAGAATGATTAAGGTGGTGAGTATGCATGAGGCTAATCGGTCTTAATTTATCTCAAGTTGATTATCAACTTCATTATGGGCAGAACGATGACAGGACAATGGTAAGGTTAAGAGTTGGCCATTCTTAATTAAGCCATTGTTTATGTAAGTCGGGGTAGAAGTAAGGGCGATCGAACCCTGATGAGTCACTAAGTGATAAAGTAGGTGCCGAAACTTGGAGATTGAAGTCTAGGTGGATATGGGCACACTGATGAAGGGGTCCCATGTACCAGCGTTGGGTTCCTCCGATTGAATGCTGCTATCCTTGCAAACCCTCTGTATGACTCTTTTCGTTGGTTCTTGGATAGTTAGGGACTAAGAGTCACCGACCGTATCACTCTTAGCTTACATAGTAAGAAGGAAGTGGGAGGTGTAAGACGACCGTACCTGTTCCCTATAACCAAACGGTCTAATCGAGGTACCTACGGTATTGTGCCCGGGATTGCATATATCGACCGAATCCAAATTCACGTTTGACTTGAACATGTTTTATTCATATTTGATTCAAGTTTACACTTTAGTTTTGTTCGTATTTAGTTTGCAGGAACAAATTAGTGATAGTAATTCCCTCAAGTTCTAAAGAATAGAAAGAAGGATAGAAAAGTTAAACACTCCTTGTGGGACGATATCTGTCTCTAGGCACTATACTAGCTGCTGAGGGTACATTCAAGCATCTGGGCTTTGTTCACAATTGTAATTTTACACACAAAGCGATGGTGTGTCAATGTACGAACTATTTTTCGGCCCAATTACACACCTAAACTATTTAAGAAGTGAATTCAACCTTCTAAACTATTTAAAACATATCACATTTGCTTATAACCGACGGCTATGTTGGACACCGTTTATTTCTTACCAATGATAGTATAGAGGCTAGCGTTTTATCATATAATTGTCTCGACATACAAAAAAATCCCTAATTTCTTAGTTACCAAAAATCACATGAACCCTTGCCTAAAAAAAAAATTCAGATGAACCCTAAATCACTAACTTCTTAAAAGGCGGTAGACTCACATCATAGATTGAAGAATGGACATGGATTCGTTTTCCTCATTAGCCTCAACATCATCAAGAAGAAGAAGAAGAAGAAGAAGAAGAAGAAGAAGCCATGATTTGCAAGAGGGAAATATATTGTGCAAGTAATTTGTTGACAAAAATCCAGGAAGAACATTCTATGGTTGTCGAAATTACAGTGAAAGTAAAGCCAAACTTTTTTAAAGATATTCAATAATGAATTAATTTCTTGTTGAAATATTTAGCAATTTAATTTTTGTTGCAGCCACCGGAAGAAAGAACCCGAAAAAAAGTGTGTAATCATTCAGATAGTTTGATGCAGAAATGGGTGAGAGATAAAAAAATGTCATACATCATTTGAAAATAGAGAAGAGGATGCTTTTGAATGAAAAAAGTGAATTGGTCAAAAAATATGAGCATGTGTATGACAATGAGGTTGCACAATGAAATTTGAGAGAAATATTTTAACCTTAGCCTGAGGAATTTGGTGAAATTTGGAAGAACACGCTTGCCTCACATACCATCGTTAGTAAGAAATAAACGGCGTCCAACATAGCCGTCAATTAAATGCAGATGTGATATGTTTTAAATAGTTTAGTAGGCCGAATTGACTTATTAAATAGTTTACATGTGTAATTTGACCGAAAAATAGTTCGTACGTCCCTGGTGGGATTGGCTATATAGTCCAGGTGGTTTTTTGGCCCTTTGTCCACGTATATAAGTTATAAATGTCTACTACACAAGCACAAAAAAACAATCATAATAAGCATTTTCCAAAGTAGTACATTTTGAAATAGTCTATGAATATCTACAAGAAAACGTCGATCTAGCGACGGATGGTAACGACGGACTTTCCGACATACTAAACAAGCACACAAATCAATCATAATAAACTATGCATTGCTATTAAGAAAGCACTGAAATCAAACCATTTTAAACTATGAATTGCCTATCAATTAAATAAAAACCGAAAACAATCATAATAAGCTATGAATTTCTACTACATGTATAAGAATTTTAATGTATTTAAATTTTGCTATTTTAAATATATGAAACCTATGTGAAATTAAATCGTATATATTTTAATTTTTTAATAAATTCATCATGCATCAAAGAACTAACAAATATTTTTTTAAATGATGAGAAACTATAAATCGTGAGACCAAAAATTAGCATTTCTACAACTTTCTCGGTCTTTCAACTAAGATCAAGTGTAATGTTCGATACCACATTGAAAACTAATGAGTATTGTTATGCTTGAATGTAGTTTAAATTCTTATGGTCAATAATGAAATTTTAATAGCTTACTTGATCTTTTCAATTGAGATTGGTATATAATTTCATCTTATCAATTTGATACTGAATTACATATTTTAAATTTTAAACTTAAATATTTATTTAAATTTTATTTTATTTATTTTTAATTTAAAAAATATAAATATATGAATAAATTCAAATAAATATATTAAATTTTAATATGATAAATATATTTAATTTTGCAATTTTAAATATATGAAACCTAATAAACAATTAAATTTTATGTATTTTCATTTGTTTAATAAATTTATCCACATCGAATGACTAACAAATATTGTTTTATATATCTCTCTCCATGCATCACATGAGGTGTAATACTAGATTTTTTTTAAAGGCAAAATGTTATTTTGGGTCCCCGCATTTTAATTTTTTTTTCGAATTGGGTATCTACTTTATTTGGTTAAAATGGGGTCCCTGTACTATTAATTTGGATAAAATCAAGTCCCTCATGGAGTTGATTTTAATCAAATTGTTAGTATAAGGACCCCAATTTGAAAACAAAAATAAAAATTGCATTTTTTTAAAAATAAATAAATAAAAATTGAAAAAACTAAAAAATATCTACAAATTTAATTTTTAATTAAAAATTTATTTAAAATTAAATAAAAATATAAATAAATTTAATTAAATATTTTAAAACCACTGTAATTTTTTTATTTAACTATTTTTTTGATTTTTTTTAATTTAATTTTTTAAATAAAATAAAATTACACCCATTTAAAAAAATAAATTTATTTTTGTTTTCATTTTTTTTATTTTTTCTTAAATAAATATTACATACTGGCTTAATTAGCTTGATTAGTTAGAATATTTGTTTTGTTATCTGATTGCGTTGCAAATTGTGATTTACGACATCATAAATATGTAGGTTTTTTTTTTTTTAAATATAATTTCAGTTCATCTATAGGGCGTGTTTGAGTAGGTCCAGTATTAGAATTCATTAAAAAGTAAATACAATTGTAAAATTATAACATATAATGTGCTTGAAATAATAAAAATACTTTAAATAATCATGAAACTCTTACAATTAGTTAAAAATATTACGAGACTACAACACTTATGAAAATTACGTTTTTATTGAAATTATTTATTAATTAATTTATTGAGATAATTTATAATTTACTTATAATTTAAATTAAATAATTTCCAAAAAGGCACGTACCCGATATCATATAATTTTCCATGATCTCTTCCCTAAAGAAATTATCACTTTTATAAAATTCTCCATAAAGTCAGTCTCTCAATT
Source organism: Perilla frutescens (assembly GCA_026008535.1). Lineage (NCBI taxonomy): Eukaryota > Viridiplantae > Streptophyta > Magnoliopsida > Lamiales > Lamiaceae > Perilla > Perilla frutescens. The sequence continues at coordinate 2,185,411 of BRKX01000007.1, read as the reverse complement.
TCAAAATTATCAACTTCGGGGAATTATGGGGAAACTCTATAAAAATTATTTGACAACCAATAACCATGTATATTGTTAACTATTTTTTTCTCAAATTAAAATAAAATAACGTAATAATAATAAACCGTTGATCCTATAATAATTAGAAAAGTAAATCACACTAGAAAAATATATTGTGAAACAAATACCTAATAAAAAATTGAGCTGCAACAATTGGAGCCATTTAGCATCATCCAAATTTTCAAAATTATTTTCTTTTCTAAAAGTCATGGAAATTACATTTTCCCTCACTGCCACCACACCACACCAAAATCCCTCAATTCTTTTTGAGATTTATTATATTTGAAATTTTCACCTAAATTTGAAGACGATGAGCAGAAAAACAGCTGGTTTTGCAATTCATCTGATTCTTACTCGACGATTTACAGCTTCATCTTCTCCTAAATTAGGTATTTCTGTTCCACCATTCTCTTATTTCTGTTCCAATTTCCATAATTTCAGTCGCAAAGATAGGGCTTTTTCACCTAAGGTGCCCACCATAGATTTCAGCTGTGTTAAAGAATTAGATGATGCTATTCACTTGTTTCGAGATATGGTGAGAATGCACCCTCAGCCTTCTGTTCCCGCTTACAACAAACTGTTGAGTGTTACTGTCAAGATGAATCAGTACTCTTTTGCCCTTCATGTGTTCGACGAAATGCGTCGCAGGGGTTTCCTGGTTAATGAGTACACGCTGAATATCGCGATCAATTGCTACTGCCTTCTCAAACGTGTAGACTTTGGTTTTGCTACATTGGGCTTCTTCTTAAAGAGCGGTTACGAACCTGATGCCACGACGTTTGGCACCCTCATTAAAGGGCTCTTTCTAGATGAGAAGATTGCCGACGCTGTGAAGTTATTCAAAAAGCTTTTGGATTTTGGAATATGCGAGCCTAATGATGTTATGATTCTGACAGTGATAGATGGCCTTTGCAAAGGTGGACAGATAATTGCAGCCCATGATTTGCTTCGTAGATTAGAAAGAACTAGGTGGAAACCCGATGTTTATGCTTATAATGCATTAATTGACGGGTTATGCAAGGGTGGAATGGTGGATGATGCTTTCCAGCTCCTATCCAAGATGATAGACAAAGGTATTTCACCTGATGTTTTCACATACAGTTCAATGATTCAGGGGTTGTGCGATGTTGGTAGATGGAAGGATGTTAAAGACTTGTTAAATGACATGGCTAATTCTAATATATCTTTAGATGCCGTTACTTTCAATATATTGGTGGACGCATTTTGCAAGGATGGAAAGGTCAAAGAGGCTGAGGATGTTTTGGAAATTATGATGCAACAAAATATATGTCCTGATATTGTCACTTATACTGCGCTGATAGATGGGTATTGTTTGCGAGGGGAACTCAATAAAGCAAAGCAAATATTTGATACCATAGCAGACAGGGACCTTAAGCATAATATTCTCAGTTATGGAAGCTTAATCAATGGATATTGCAAGAAGGGAAGAGTGGATGAAGCTTGGCTTCTTTTTCTCGAAGTTCCATGTAAGGGTTTGGAGCATAATACATGTACTTATACTACCATGATACATGGATTATTTACTACAGGTAGATTTACTGAGGGCTGGAAGCTTTTCAAGGATATGGAAGCTCGACAAGTAACTCCTAACTTACATACTTATAATACATTGTTGGATGGGTTGTGCAGGAATGGGGAGACTGATGAAGCTCTTACATTACTGCACAAGATTCAAGGGAAAGGAGTTAATCCTAATATAGTCACGTACGGTACTCTCATTAATGGATTATGCAAAAATGGAAATCTTAGTGTTGCAAGAGATCTTTTCAACCAACTTCCTTCTTTGGGTTTGCAACCTGATGTTCGAATTTATACGATGATAATTGGTTCGCTTTGTCAAGAAGGGTCTATGGAGGAGGCAAAATGTTTGTTTATAGAAATGGAGAACTGTGGTTGTGCGCCCGATAGAGTGACATATAACATTATTGTCCGGAGTTTGCTAACGAAAAGTGAGCTTCACAAGGCAATACCATTGTTGGAAAAAATGCATAAAAGGGGATTATCAGCAGAGGCTTCTACTTTTTCCATGCTAATTGATCATGCCCAAGGACAGAATGAAGATGATTTCCTTCTCAAATTGATGAAGAATGTTTTGCCCAAGGAAATTGTATCATAGTCCATTTTGCATCCCATCTATTGACACTCCAGGTATCTCTGCAACTTGTTTTCTTGCGCAAAAAATGAGCTAAATAAGTTTCTGCTTGGTTGTAATTTTGAAGTCTTTTATTTGGCCACGATATGTATGTTGACTTCAAGGTTGAGAATTGAGATATCCCGACATCTTCATGATATATATTTTATATCCTATTTTCCCAGAAGTCACTGATATCGTTTGTGAGCTTAAGATAATTTTTACCAAAATTTTGGTTAATACATATTTGGATATTAGTATCAAATAACTGTTGTACAAATTAGGCATATAATTGAGATATGTTGGAAAATATCTATTTTTGTTCAAGTTTTTTTTACTACATCGGTATTGATATATCCACCAATATTTGTATGAACCCCCAAGATTTTCATCCATGCAGGCATATAATTGAGAAATGTTGGAAAATTGTCTTGGTTGAGGTTATTTCATTCAATCCCCTTTTAAGGATGCTCGTAGGAGTTCATTGTTGCTTTATTTTGATGCTAGATAGATTTCTTAGTGGATGATTGACGTTAATTTTTTTTTATATTTCTTTAAGAATCATTGCTATATTTAGGAAGGAGAAAAGGTGCAAACAGCCCTCTCGACTATTACACGGGGAGCTTATTGCCCCTTCCTTAACTATATATCGGGCTCAAATAGCCCCACTTTTATGTTAAAAGTTGGACCATATAGACCATTTCATGGATGGAAAAGTTAATGGTATTAGAAAACACACACTAATACACAATTTTTCGCACACTTAGATGTAACACACTTTTCACTCACATTAACTCACACAAAATATTCTATAGTTCTACACGTTGATATATGGACAATAATTTTATTATATAGTTTTTCAAATTAAACTTCCTTCGATTTTTATAAATGTAGTTAAGCTTTTTTTTCTTTTTCTTTTTTCCGTAATGTATTGATATATTTTTTTTCTCATGTATGTCTTATTGTATTAACATTGAGAATTCGATCTAAATACAAATACATAATTTCAAAACTTTTGAGCTTGAGTAAATAATAACAAAAAATATGTACATAATTCGGTAGAGAGTTTTAAGGAAATTCATTTTAAAAATTGTGATTCTTTTGCTGGTGCTGCAAATTTATCAAATTTGCTGTTAGTTTTCAAAGTTATTGCTTTACTTTGCACTATTCCTTTTTTTTAAAATGTGAATTGAAGAAGTTGCTGTTGAATTTTGCAGCTGATGCTGATTACTTCTTGGTTCAGAGTGTTCTGTTTTTATTTTCTTTAATATGTTGTTGGTCTGCTATAAACTATATAAGGCCATTGAGGCTCATACAATTTGTGATTCCTTGTTCTTTCAACTTTGCATTTACCAATAAGACAGTTCCAATTGTATTTTATCAGTAAATGTTTGTTGTTTCTCTGTCAATGAACAAGAGTATTTGAAAATTTGTTGACATTAAAATATATTTTTGCATTGTACCATGTGGCTGCTACTGAAACATAGCTAATGAAGCCGGATCCATATAGTGAATATGCGAAGTGCATGTGGCTGCATTAAAATATGTTGTTGGTCTGCTATAAATTGTATAAGGCCACTGAGGGAGGCTTATACAATTTGTGTGTGTGTGATTCCTCCTTTCAAATTTGCATTTACCAATAAGGCAGTTCCAATTGTATTTTATCAGTAAATGTTTGTTGTTTCTTTGTGAATGAACAAAAATATTTGAATTTGTTGAAATACATTAATGTATATTTCCGCACTGCACTTTCATAACATTCCCAGACATGACTGATCATCCACTGCCCAACACCATCCCTTTTTTTAAAAAAATAAAATAAAAAATTGAATTGAAGAAGTTGCTGTTGAATTTTGCAGCTGATGCTGATAATTGTTCTTTAATATGTTGTTGGTCTACTGTAAATTGTATAAGCCTCAACTTTGCATTTACCAATAAGACAATTCCAATTTGCTTCATATAGTGAACATTAATATATATTTGTGTATTGCACTTTCATAACATTTACCATTTGCTCCTTCCTTGCTTATATATCATTACAACTTCTTATCTTGGATGATGAACAAGAACTGACCTCCTCTTTTGCTGGCTGGGCTTCACAGCTAGACGGGCGTCGGAAACAGTGGAAGTTCACAACCGATTTAAGGCCACTTTGGAGTCAGATGACTGATGATTGCTTAATTATTTAGGACTTATTTTGTTGAGTGTTGTGCTTTGTTTGGAAGAAGAAGTATATGAATGATGATTGCTTAATTAATTAGGAGTTCTTTTGTTGAGTGTTGTGCGTTGTTTGTTGTAGAGAGAAATGTTTATTCACCCGTAACATTTTTATCAATTAGGTTTTATCTAATGATGCGATCCTCAATTAGGTTATTCATCCGTAATATTTTTATCAATTTGGTTAAATTTCAAAAATTTCATGTTTACTGCAATTTATTTTATGCATTAAAAATATAAGTGTTGATACTTAAATGATCTATCCGATTAATTAGTGTTATGTTACGTTTAGTGTTAAATATGGTTTGAATTTATATCTGAACCGAATACTCCGACAATCCAATACAACTAACCCGAAATAAATTAATGAAGATGATTCGATTGACATCCTACTTCTATTTCATATAATATATACAAAGTTAAATAAAATATTTATGTAATTGAATTATTATGGTGGATGGTGACCATTTATTTTCGGGAGAAGGTGCATTTTGATCATATAACTATTTGTGTAGGAACACTTTGATCCCTTTTTTATCTTTTTGGTTCAAAATGATCTCATAACTATTTTAAAGGTTCAGTTTGATCCCTATTTTGATCCTCCAACTAACGGCGACAGAGATGGAGAAAAACGACATTAATAATACCCGTTAAAACACACTAACACACATTTTTCTCACATACTTAGATTATTTTATACACTAACACACACTTTTTACACGCATAAGAATCTAACACGAAATTTCCTCCATTTTCGCATATACGAAGCTTGTTATAATATAAATCTGATAATTAAAAAAAATGTTCATTTTCAACATAATTTAGCATAATTTGAATGCCCAACAAACAAAATTCAAAAATTACTCTTGAAGAAGTCAAGATTTGAGTGAAATTCAATTAGGATTTGAGACCCATAAATTACTTCATGAAATATTATTAATAAATGAAATTATCTGTGTAATATGAATCATTATTATAAGATAAAAAAAAAAAAAAAAACATACAAAAATACGTTATGCTAAATAAAATAATTAAGATTTTTCTATACAAACATAAAATAATGGAGGGTTTTTTGTGAAAATGGAGGAAATTTCATGTTCAATCCATATGGGGATTCTTTGTGAAAATGGTGGAAATTTCGTGTTCAATCTATATGTGTGTAAAAATTGTGTGAAATAATCTAATTATCTAAGAAAAGTATGTGTTAAAATAGTTGGAGAATCAAAATAGGGATCAAATTAAACGTTTAAAATAGTTATGAGATCATTTTGAACCAAAAAAATAAATAGAGATTAAAGTGCTCGTTGACAAATAGTTATCAAAATGAACATTCGGTGTCGGCAAACTGCTATGATCCTGGATCAGTTGCCTGATGTTTTCTCCAGCTCTGCTATGATCACCTCGTTCAATTGAAAATGAATACGCAGTAAACCCTAATTCATCGGCTCGCAAATGTCGCCATTGAAATTGCTGGTTTTTCTTCGGCATGATGAATCAGATATCGGAATTATTGATAAAAATCAGATTAAAAATCACAAAGAATCTTAGTAAAAATCACAACCTTGCTCTAGATACCATGTTGATTTTATCATATATTCATGAATGTAATTGAGAGGAAAAGCTCTGTTTTCATATCAGTGAAAAAAAAATCTCCAATACAACTGTTCTATTTCTTATTTATACAATTGGGTTAACCGACTAACTAGCAAAATAAAATGTAAGGCTAATATTCTTGATCCATGTGGTTGCTTTATCAACGGTGTAGATTAGCTCTTCTGACTTGACTGCCACGTCTGCTCATCCAGCTAGGCAACCTTATGTGTGAACTCAACATAGACTAACGGGCCAACATAAGCTGGTTAGGATTTTTCATAATCCTACAGATGATAATGAAGGAACTCTGTCAACGGCCATTCCCAGTTCTGAGTGTCAAGTATACACACTTGGAACCGGGTTGTGGAGAAGCATTACTCCTGATCCCATGTTGGAGTATAAATTGACTATGGGATTGTATGTTCATCTGGGCTTGTCTGCCTTGGAGGATTGCCTTTGTTTAAATGATTGCACGTCTGATGAAACTATCATTTGGTTGATGAACGACTATGGAGTTGAGAAATCTTGGGTGAAGGTACATGTCATCAAAAGAAACGATGGCAATATTTACCCTATTAAGGTTTTCGAGGATGGTGTAATGGCATGGGGAGACTCAAGTGCCTTCTACTACTCCAGAAAGACTAAAACTACTCGTGAGATTGATGTTTTTAGAAGTACCAGCAGAAAAAGCGTGCATTGCACGCAATTCAACTAATTTGCTTAAATTAATTATTGAACCTTGCATAATTTTACTATACTATATTTGAGTAGTCAATTTAAAAAATATATTTCATTATATATATATATATATCAATTTATAAATTTAATAATATCTGAAAATTTTAGATTAATCAATAATCAGAAAAATAATATAAACATAAAATATGATTAAATTGTAACTATTCAAGCACGAACTTAGAATTTTATAGCCTTTTAATTTGTTTATATTTTTGTTGTTTTAATATATATATATACATAGAAATATATGTATATGTATATATACATAGGGTTAGGTATGGATATGTTATATTTAGATTTCCCAAAGATTAAAAACGGCCCGAGGAGTTTTAGAAACTCAATCATGTTTATAATAACAAAAAAAATTAATTAATTAATGGACGGTCGTGAGAGTTGATGAAAATGTGAAAGAAGGCGACAAGTTGATTTAATTAATTTGTTCATTGTTTATTAATGTATATAAATTTATTACTTAATGTATTAGTCGGTTATGTATCTTATATATGAATTTATTATATAATTGTTAATATTTTATTGCATAATTACTTTGTACCACTTATGCAATGAAATTATATCAATTACGCGATAAAGTATTTTAAACAATAAAATAATAGTAATTACACAGTAAAATATAGTAAGATGAGAGAGAGATGCATGTATCATTTCTCAAGATTCATTTTTTTACAAAAATTCTCAACCTTCTTAGGTTGTTGACGTATATATTTATCAACACAATTCAAATCTTCTATTCAACAATTTTTATGTTGATTTTACAGTCTAATAAAAATACAAATTTTTAATTAATATAAGTTCACAAAATCTTGCATCATCCATTTTAGAAAAATTTAGTATAAAGTTAATGAGTTCAAAATAGTATTAATTATATGATTTTTTACTATCATAACAAAACACCTTATCACACATAAATTAACATAGTAAGTAAATTATATTTTTAACCATTCTATGTTATCAATTAATTTACGTATATCACGATACACTGAATTGATTGAACTATTTTAATTATCACATGTCACAAAATATTAACTATTTTTTGTATGTATTTTATCCGAACATACATTTAATACTATATTTTTTATTATAATATAAATGACTACATTGAACAAATAAAACTAAAAATAACTTAACTAAATTAAAATGGTGTTGAATGTATAAATATAATGTGTTTAAAGATAAAAAAAAAAAAGCTTCATTATTATAGCAACATGTGTTGCTCAATGATAAATAAATGTTAAAATCTCAAAGTTTGGTTAATAGTTTGTTATGGTAAAATACGTTCAAGGTTTCATTTTCAATATATTTTTAAAATGTTATACATTGTCTACAATATTTTTACAAAAAATATAATTTGATTTTCATTTATAATTCTTGATTCAATGATTAACTAATTTAATTAGCAGTACAAATCTAAGGAAAAATTATTCAATTTTTCAATTTCAATTATTTTCTCAACTAACAGAGAATGTTCATTCTCATTCTTATGATTGATATATTTTAAAATTGGTAATCACCATTTCCGTGGAAATCTATATTCTAAAATATGTGCAATATAAATTCCTTTCACCCGAGGAATTTAATTATTCTCATACAACCAAAACACATAATATATCATCTAGTAAAAAATTCCTAATGTACAACACTTCTACATATATAACTACAAATTATATTATTGTTCTATATGTATTATGTTTAACTAAATAGTTTGAGAATTATGTTAAATAATTAGTAGTTCAATCTAAAGGGAAAATATTCGATTCTTATATTTCAACTCTTTTATAAGTAATTGGACTATATTTATTCTTGGTCATATGATTATAAGTAGTCATCATAATTCATATTCCAAAAAATTATGCAATATAATATTCATCCCCCATGAATTTAAATAGTTATTCTTAATTAACTGAATAATTTAATATAAAATATTCTATATATTATTATAAAACCAACCAATATTATATTCTAAATTTCTCAAATTATAAATTAATAAGCTAGAAAAAGGTAACATTTGAACCATAATTTAAAATTTATTTTTCCAATCAACCACTTATTATTACAATATTTTAAAAGTCACGTATAAATTATAAATTTGTATAAAGTTGGTCATTTTTTTTACAATTAATCATATTTTAAAACTGTCTAGCAACTTTCGAAATGGAGCCCCTAAAATTTTCTACATTAATCAATTTTTATATTTATCTTCATCATGAACTTTTTTTAAAGTGCTCTTTATTCACTTTAATAGATATATATTCTGATAGTTCAACATATATTATCTGACATGTCTTCTTAGTGCAGCCAACATTATCTGAGCCCAACCATAAATAAAGAAGTTGAAATTTAGTTTCAATAAATTTAATTGGAACCACTCTTAATCATTTGAATGAGAGTGAACACATCAATTTCAATTAATAAATTAAAACTTAGCATTTTGATTGTATATATTATGGAACTAATTTTTTTCAATTTTCTTTCATATACCATATAACATGATTTAGAAAACACACACACATTGTAGTTACCACAACTAAATTACATTTTTTCTATTAAGAACTATTTAAATAACTTATATTAAATGAATCAAATCATTGATTGAATGTTGATGTAATTCTTGATTATTGACAAATAATTTCTTAAGAACAATGAGCTAGATTAGTTTATAATTTTTCCATAAATTCAACTTTTTATTTTTCAATCTCCTTCGTTGGGATGTAATTTGTTGGACCCGAACGAGTCAAATGGGGTTTAGAAGGAGGATTAAATAAACTCTTTTCAAAATTTGATTTAAAGTACATACATATAAGGCCTTGACTCGTTACTTGATTTGTACTAACTATCGTTGAGATAGTCCAGAATAATAATTTCAGAGGATGAAATATCTAATGAACAATATAAAATAACGGTAATCAGCCGTTAGTGAATAGGACTCTGGACATCTGATTTGAATGAACGTGTTGCAATTAAGATATGTCAATCAAAATAAAGCAATGTACAACACATAAGATTTATAGAGGTTCGAAGCTAAAACTTCTACGTCTTCTCTACCTTTGTATAGATCAGTTGTGCTATAGACAACTGATGACGTGATATCTTTATTTATTATTAACTCGTTTTTGTGATAATTGTATATTCGTTCAGTCGAGTTTGTCACGACTGATTATTTTAAGTTATTTGACATTTTATCAAAACATTTAATTGATTATTTTTCCAACATAATCTATATAAACTATGTAATAGTAAAATTCTATTAAAATAATATTTAAATTATAACATATAATATATTATATGTGGAGAATTAATTATATAATATATTATATTACTGTAGGATTATGCTTTTTATTTTTTTTTCTTGTTTGCTATGGTTGATATGATGAAGAAATAATTGGTGGAGAATTAATTGATGTGAATGAATAATTGTAATAGTACAATACTATTGAAATAGGCATAATATATTACACGTGATAATGATTAATTATATAATGATTGATGAAGAAGAAATTCTTGATTTTTGATTGAGAACTTCTTAAATATCATCAGGTTAGTGCATAATCTTTTACAAATTCAAGCATTTATTTTTCAATCTCTTTATTCAAACGTAATTTATATAGACTATATGATTGATGGAGAATTAATTCAGGTGGATGGATGAAAAATTATAATAATACAATTCTATTGAATTAATATTTAAATTATAAAATTAAATATAATACATTATATGTGAATAATTAATTATATAATATAGTATATTACTATTTTACCCTTAAATTAAGTGCATATTATGGATATAATACACAAATCGTATTTTGTAAGAAATTAAATAAATATAATATATTATATTTACAAATAATTATTTATAATATTTTATATTATGGATAATTTTATGTAGTAGATTTCAATTATTAGGGATAATATTATGTAGTAGAGTTCAATTATGACAAAACTGTTGAAATAAATATAATATATTATATTTACAAAAAAATTATAATATATTATATTTCTTTTTTACCCTTAAATTAAATGCAAATTGTGGACATAATAGGTAAATCATATTTTGTAAGAAACATCCACACTTTTTATATAGGTATAGATTTATCGTGTGGGATTGATCCTTCACACCTCAAGCTTTCTTTCACTCAAAAGCTTTGTGAAAGAGAAGGTAATCTCATTCTGATGTTAAGCATTCTGGAACTAGTACATGTAATATTCTTCTCTCTGTTTTACTGTTTGGAACTAACTACTTCAATGCATCATTCTCATCTTTTTATTTTTAAGCCTTTATTTGTTTACTATTATCGTAAATTTTTAATTAGCTGTGACAAACTAGCTCATGATATAGCTAAGGTTGTCCTCTTTTTCGATGTGATTTATGGATGTTAATGCTGCAGAGAAAGAACTCGTTATTTCTTATGGGTTTCTCTTTTTCTAGCGGAGCAAAATTTTCTGTGTTGAGTTATGTAATATGTAGTGTTAATTCGTTAAAATTAGAAGTTTAATTATACTACATGAATGGACAAATGTATATGTATTAAATATTTTTCGTAAATTTTCTAGCCCAATGGGCTAGCCCTGAAAACCGGGTTAGGACCAAGAATTTCTACTAAAAAAAAAAACTAACTCGCATATATCTGAACTGAATTACTAATAAAATTGATCCGAAATCAATCGGTACCCTATTGGCTTCCCTAATTCAATCTATCTACTACTATAATAAAAGTGTCTTGTTTTATAAAATTTGATCTACCTATTATATACGCATTATAATTTTAATTTACGGATAATTGGGTAATATAATATATATTTATAATGTAAAATATCTTATACCATATTATAAGTTTCCATATTAATCTACTATCCAAAAATAAATTATGCGAGTAAGAATTCTAAAATGGAAAAATAGCATAACTATATGTTATGCAATTATTCTCTCTCCAATTTCAAAATTGTAAACTAATAATTTATAAATATCTTAAATGTGAAAAAAAAGTATTACGATGAGCATTCTGACACATGAAATAACATAAAATTTATCAAGATAAACATGACTTGACTACATAAAATAATTATAAAAATAATTAAAATAAAATTGATCATAACTCTTCAGATAACAAATCTAATGGATAAAATTTATCCATCAAGTTCACACTAACTAAATGTTTACAAATGAATAATTTTCAACTATAGTATATTGTGTATATATATATATATATATAATAATAATAATAATATGGATTGCGTGCAACGTTCTAAGCTAGTCTCATATAAAATATGCGAAGTTAAATAAAATATTTATGTAATTGAATTATTGTAGTGGATGGTGACTAATTTTTTATTGAACTATCAGTATATACAGTATACCGAAAATTCGGTATACCGAATACTGGTATATATAAAAAATATCGATATATATAGAATACCGTGGTATACCAAAAGTTTGGTATACAACTGTATACTGAGAATTTTAAAATTTAATATCGATACCGTACCGAAAATTCGATATTTTCGATATGATAATTGCGACATTTCGATATTTTTTCAATATACACTATAATTGCGATATTTCGATAATTTTTTTTCCAGTATTTCTTTCTCTATACACCACACTTTTTTCGCTTTTTATCCTTTAGTTTAATAATGGTGTTTTTAAATACACCACCATTTTTCTTTTATACACCATTTTTTTTTTCATTTTTATCTTACGTTTTCTTTACATATAACAATAAAATATTTTTCACCCTTTTATTTTAAATATCAGAATTTAATTATTAGAAACAAAAAATATATTAAAAAAAGGGGGGAAAAAAGAATTGGAGAACCGGCGGTTCTGCTGCGACGGCATGGTGGTGGTTTGGAAGGCAGAATTGGCGGTTGTTTATACTTAGGGTGGTTGTAATAGTGAACCCCAAAAAGCAACTTCAACACTTCCACATAAGCGCCATGTCAAAAGTTAAATCTCACCATATTTATAAACCTATCCCCAATAACAATAAACCTAAAAAAGCAAGTTCAACATGGGTCCCATTAATATACACATCTATATATATTTATATATCTTTTTCTTATACTATAGTTATTATCAATATTCAATTATATATTTTATTTAATTTAATAAAATTCAAAATCTAGTGAAATGATGAAAAAAATTAGAGAAAAAAAATATTATTTAAATACGTCACATTAAAAAAGTACATTAAATAAACACAACATTGCATTATGTGAAAATGGTTGTGTATATGGAACTTGAAAATATGGGGAATTGGGAGTAGGTTGAGGATGAGAATTTTGTGAACTTGAATTTCCTTGAGTATTTGGTGAACCGAAAAAATTAAAAAATGATTCACGATTATTTTCAGCCATTTAAACAAGGAAAATCAAATGGAGAATTGAGAATTGATGGGAAGAATATTATGTAAATGAAGAATTGAGAAATAGAAGGGGTGGAGAAATAAGAAAAATTATAGTGATATTTATAGACAATTCAAAAACTAGCCGTTCGACTATAAAATTGAATTGAAAAAAAATAACCGTTTGTTAATAAATGACAAAGTTAAAAGTTAATTATAGGAAAAAAAAATAACACCGCTGAACAACTATTCTGTAAAAGGCGACAAATCATATATGTATCTATTTTTATAAACTTATTCCCATAAATAAACTTAAAAATCAAGTTCAATAGGGTCTCACTTTAGAAAAAGAGAATTAAAAACAATGAAAAATGTGGCCGACAACCCTTCAGAAGGGACCCTACCTTCCCTCTTCTCATTGGCTCATTCTCCACTCTACCCAGCTCCCAGCAGTTGAACCCATTTCCTCCAACCCAACCTCACCCAACCTCCTCTAATGGTTCCATCCTACAAAAGCAGGTTCAAAGATGAACCTCAACCGTTACAAGCACCCTTATACACCACTTTTTTGAGCAGCTTTTTTTTTTTAATTTTTATTTAATAGGGCATTTACGTAATTTAATAAATAATTAATTTTAAATTATTTCATTCCACTCGATTGCCATTTTGAGAATTTCCCCATATTTAACAAATTCTCGCAGCCGAAGACGATGAGCAGAAAAACAGCTGGTTTTGCAATTCATCTGATTCGTACTCGACGATTCACGGCTTCATCTTCTCCTAAATTAGGTATTTCTGTTCTACCATTCTCTTATTTCTCTTCGAATTTCCATAATTTCAATCGCAAAGATAGGGCTTTTTCACCTAAGCATCCTAGAATAGATTTCAGCTGTGTTAAAGAATTAGATGATGCTATTCACTTGTTTCGAGATATGGTCAGAATGCACCCACAGCCTTCTGTTTCTCGTTTACAACAAACTGTTGAGTGTTACTGTCAAGATGAATCAGTATTATTTTGCCCTTCATGTGTTCGACGAAATGCGTATGAGGGGTTTCCCAGTCAATGAGTACACGCTGACTATCGCGATCAATTGCTATTGCCTTCTCAAACGTGTAGACTTTGGTTTTGCTACATTGGGCTTATTCTTAAAGAGCGGTTACGAACCTAATGCTGCGACGTTCGGCACAATCATTAAAGGGCTCTTTCTAGATGAGAAGGTAGCCGACGCCGTGAAATTATTTAAAAAGCTTTTGGATTTTGGAATATGCGAGCCTAATGATGTAATGATTCTGACAGTGATAGATGGCCTTTGCAAAGGTGGTCAGGTCATTGCAGCCCATGATTTGCTTCGTAGATTAGAAAGAACTAGGTGGAGTCCAGATATTTGTGCTTATAGCACATTAATTGACGGGTTATGCAAGGGTGGAATGGTGGATGATGCTTTCCAGCTCCTATCCAAGATGGTAGACAAGGGTATTTCACCCAATGTTGTCACATACAATTCAATGATTCAGGGGTTGTGCGATGTTGGTAGATGGAAGGATGTTAAAGACTTGTTAAATGACATGGCTAATTCTAATATATCTTTAAATACCATTACTTTCAATATATTGGTGGACGCATTTTGTAAGGATGGAAAGATGAAAGAGGCTGAGGATATTTTGGAAATTATGATACAACAAAATATTTGTCCTAATATTGTCACTTATAATGCGCTGATAGATGGGTATTGTTTGCGAGGGGAACTCAATAAAGCAGAGCAAATATTTGATACCATAGCAGACAGGGGCCTTAAGCCTGATATTCTCAGTTATGGGAGCTTAATCAATGGATATTGCAAGAATGGAAGAGTGGATGAAGCTTGGCTTCTTTTTCTCGAAGTTCCATGTAAGGGTTTGGAGCATAATACATGTAGTTATAATACCATGATACATGGATTATTCAGCAAACATAGATTTGCCGAGGGCTGGAAGCTTTTCAAGGATATGGAAGCTCGACATGTAAATCCTAACTTACACACTTATAATACATTGTTGGATGGGTTGTGCAGGAATGGAGAGACTGATAAAGCTCTTACATTACTGCACAAGATTCAAGGGAAAGGAGTTAATCCTGATATAGTCACGTACGGTACTCTCATTAATGGATTATGCAAAAGTGGAAATCTTAGTGTTGCAAGAGATCTTTTCAACCAACTTCCTTCTCTGGGTTTGCAACCTGATGTTCGAATATATACGATGATAATTGGTTCACATTGTCAAGAAGGGTCTGTGAAGGAGGCAAAATATTTGCTTACAGAGATGGAGAACCGTGGTTGTGCGCCTAATAGTGTGACATACAACGTTATTGCCCAGAGTTTGCTGAAGAAAAACAAGATTCATGAGGCAATACCATTCTTGGAAGAAATGAATGAAAGGGGATTCTCAGCAGATGCTGCTACTTTTTCCATGCTAATTGATCAAGCGCAAGGACAGAATGAAGACGATTTCCTTGTCAAATTGATGAAGAGTGTTCTGCCCAAGGAAATTGTATCATGGTCCATTTTGCAGCACATCTATTGACTTCAAGGGTGAGAGTTGTATCTCTGCAACTTGTTTTCTTACGCAAAAATTGAGCTAAATAAGTTTGTGCAATATTTATGTTGACTTCAAGGTTGAGAATTGAGATATCTTGAAATCTTCATGTTATATGTTTTATATTCTGTTTTCCAGAGGTCACTGATGTCCTTTGTGAGCTTAAGATAATTTCTACCAATATTTTGTTAACTACTTGTTTCGATATTAGTATCAAATAATTATAGTACAAATTAGGCATGTAACTTAGAAATGTTGAAAAATGTCAAATTTTGTTCAAGTTTTTTTCACTGATATCAGTATTAATGTGTCCACCAATATTTCTATGAACCCCAAATTTTTTCATCTTTGCAGGTTGCTCTACTAGATTTTCGTCCTGGCTGAGGTTATTTCGCGTAATTGCATTTTGAGGATGCTCGTAGGAGTTTATTGTTGTTTTATTTTCATGCTAGATAGATTTCTAAATGGTCGATTTATGGTTAGTTTCTTTTTTTTCCTTTAAGAATTAATGCAATATTTGGAAAGGGGAAAAGATGCATATAGCCCATCGACTATTCCGTGGGGGAGCTTATTGCTGTTTCCTTAACTCTTTGGCTCAAATTTTATCCCTTCTACTTTAAAAGTTGGATCATGTAGACCATTTCATGAATGGAAAAGTTAATGGTGTTAGAAAACACGCACTAATACACATTTTTTCTACACACTTACTTTTTACTCACATTAATTCGCACACTTTTTTTTTTAAGTGAACTGAAGAAGTTGCTGTTGAATTTTGCAACTGATGTTGATACTTGTAGGTTCAGAGTGTTCTGTTTTTATTTTCTTTATATCTTATAATTTATGCATACACCATTATATTTTAATTTTATTGATAATTCATTTTAACTTTTAATTTTATTGATCAAAAAAATAGAAGATCATTATTTATTACATTTAATTTTAAATAGTTCAATTTTAGTTAAAATTTAGGTATTAAATTAAATATTAAAACATAATTTAGGTATAATTTAAAACATAATTTAGGTATAATTAAATATTAAAACATAATTTAAGTATAATTAAATATTAAAACATAATTTAGGTATAATTTAGGTATTAACTTTTATGATAAATTTATTAAATATTGTATTATATATATATATTAAATTCGAAGCACGGTCTGTACCGATATATACCGTAATACCGTACCACGGTATATGCCGAAGTGAAGGTATATAACGGTATAACGGTATATACCTTCAATTCGATGACGGTATATACGGGTACATCGGTATATACCTTCACTTCGGCATATACCTTGGTACGGTATGACGGTATATACTGATATATGACGGTATACCGAACTTTCGGTATATGCTGGTATACCTTAATTTTTGAAAATTCATACCGTTACCTTACCGTAGAATGATACCTTACCGAAAAATTGGTATATCGTAAATATCGGTATCTTCGGTATTTTTCCGGTACGGTATGGACGGTATTCCGGTGTGACGATATTTTTTGCCAGGCCTAGTCTGCTATAAACTGTATAAGGCCATTAAGGCTTATACAATTTGTGTGCGTGTGATTGCTTGTTCTTTGAACTTTGCTTTTACCAATAAGACAGTTCCAATTATATTTTATCAGTAAATGTTTGTTGTTTCTCTGTCAATGAACAAAAATATTTGAATTTGTTGAAATACATTAATATATATTTCTGCACTG
The DNA here is from genome assembly GCA_026008535.1 of Perilla frutescens. Lineage (NCBI taxonomy): Eukaryota > Viridiplantae > Streptophyta > Magnoliopsida > Lamiales > Lamiaceae > Perilla > Perilla frutescens. Next base: position 2,168,017 of record BRKX01000007.1, on the reverse strand, counting down.
CACTTTCATAACATTCCCAGACTTGACTGATCATTACAACATCTTATCTTGGATGAGGAAACATGCACTCCCTTCAACATTAAAATAGAGGTGATTTGCAAGCACATAAAAGCCACACATTTTCACACTGAACGCGTGTAATGGTATAAACTAACTATGACATGTATCTACACATACAATCATTGAATCTAACAGAAACAAAATCCCTTCCATTTACCAGATCAATTCATGGAATCAACATCTGTTCTGGAACTGAGGTTTCTACTCTTAACGGATTGAAAGATTTCTGCGACCACATCATCAAGGACGAAAGCTGACTGCGCATATCCTCCGGAACAATATTTTCATCGTTCTTCTGTTCATGGAATTCATCCATTAACATTGTGATAGTAGATGACTCAGCCATAATCCCCTTTTCCTCATTTCTTCCAACAACGGCCTTGCATCGTAAAGCTTATTTTTTCCTTAAGCAAAATGACTCCTCTGTCCATCCCTCTTGACAAAATGAGGCATCATGCTACATTAGGTACCAAAACGATCATTTCAGAAACTGATTTACTGGGCAATAGCAATTGATCGTGATAGTAAAGATGGAACAATACACGTCTGCACTCTCATCGTGTACAGATTCATAGGTGCACATGATTGACGCATTTCGTCAAACAACAACCACCAACATTAAGAGTGCAGATGTGTATTGTTCCATCTCCACAACAACCACTAGCAGATCGGTGAACATAAAAGAAGAAGGCGGTGTCCTAATCCTAATCATTTCACAAAACACGAAACTCACAAATTGCATGTCCTTTACAATGCTGAAACCTAATCTGAACAAAGATGAAAATATTTATTTTTTATTATTTCCACTCATAAACTCTGAATAAATAAACAATACCAACAAGAGAGAGATATTTGAAGATGATAAATAAGGGCAAGACTCTAGGATATGGATCCACAATGTTCCTATTGATCCACAACAAGGGATTACACACACATATATGCAAAGTTCATAGATAGGAAGACCACGAATATAGCAAGAGCATCTCTCAAATATCTCTTAAATTGCGAATGCGACAAGGATGACTATCTCTAACGCATTCCAAGGTCGCACCTATCAAAGACTCTAAGCGGTCACATTTCCTTCCACATAATGACATTCGACTAAGAAGACAAATACGTAGATTTAATCCAATCATGCCTATGATCACGGGATTGACTAGATGCAAGTGATTCATACATTTGATGCTAGTAAGAATGCCACTTCAAACAACACCATTCAACAACTAGCATGGATTAAAATCTTGACAAAGCATAAATATATATATAAAACCCAAATCAAGATCAATATTCACATTGTTTCACCACATCCTAGAGCCCTAAGGCTCTTAGCCAACCATATTCACAATAACATCAAGAATACAAAAGAAGGAACAAAAACCCATTCTAAATACAAGCTTAAGAGAGTAGAAGAAATGATATAGCCCGATGTAGAAGACTCTTCTTCAATCTAATGGCTTGAATCTTCAAATGGATGGTTGAATCTCCTTTTTCTTCTTGATCTTCAAAAATCCCCAAATGTGGTGTTTCTCTTGTGTATTTTCAACTTCTAGAGTGGATGGATGTGTGGTTTGAAAACCCCAAAAGATATATAAAGGAGGGGACCAATAATTGGATGCCAAAAGTCAAATTTAATTTCCGTCTGTGCGGAACTTGACCCCAGGAACTCACGTTTGAGGGTCGAGTTTGGAACAAAGAAAATCAGGTCTCTGAAGGCTCTGCAACACGGGCTTTTGTTCGCATTTTGGGGTTGCGTTTCAGCCTTCAGTCGAAACTCGACCCAAGGGGGTCGCGTTTGAGGGTCGCGTTTCGGCCAAAGGATTTCGGCTCTCTGAAGGCTCTGCAACACGGGCTCTGGGTCGCGTTTGAGGGTCACGTTTTATCCTTCAGTCGAAACTCGACCCAAGGGGGTCACGTTTGAGGGTCGTGTTCGGCATGAGTCTTCGGTAGCTTCCACGGTTTTGCTTCGTTATCGCTCATTTCTTGGCCGATTGACCCGATTCAACTTGCAGTGTGCTCCTTATTCGATTCTCTATCTATGTATGGTCTTGAAGCCTTCAATTTTGAAGTAATTGATCCTCAAGTTCTTGTAAAACTCAAACAAGAAACAAAACATTCAAACCGGGAGGTTAAGAGCTCAAATTGGGTTAAAGCACACATTTAACTCACCAAAACTCATCATTTCAACCTCAATAAATGGTGCCAAAAACCACACTTATCAACTCCCCCAAACTTAAATATTTGTTTGTCCCCAAACAAAAACAAGAGTACAAAAGCAAGCAATTTGAGTAAATTTGAATCAAGATGGCAATTTGCTTCAAAAATCAAAAGATAAACAATGCATCGATAATATTCGCAATCAAACAAAAACAAGTACATTAAAATCATCATGATACAATTATTGAAGTTCAAGCTCTCACAAGGATCAATGAATGCTCACTCTCGAGTGTATAGGTTAAACGTTTATCCGCTCAAGGTAAAGTGTGCACTAGAATCCTACCATATGCTTGCAAAGTGACTACAATCTCCACTAATCCACATGTGTTCTCAAACAAGAATCATTAAGGGCTTTTCGGGTTGTAGTGAAGGCTTTTCGGAAGGGTAGGAAAAATATTTGGCAAAGTGGCATCCCAAAATACCAAATCAATACATTATCAACCAAGTAGAACCACACAAGTTCTCTTTTACTCCTTTTGTTTCACAACCCAATCTCTTTGAGATTTTTCCAAATTTTTCATCATTTCTTACTCTTTTTATTTGTGATCACAATGTGAACATCTCTGTTCTTTTCTTCAATTAAGGATTTTCAATTCAAATCAAGATAATTCACTTCTTTTTAATCTTTTCATCACAAGAGTATTTCAATATTTTACCTTTTTCTAATTACAAGATTTCTCAAAAGTTCCAATTGAAAGAATATACACAACTTGTTATTTATTTCATTCCCAACCCAACAAAATCAAGAAAATATTTCAAGGCTCAAAAAGGGCTTGCAAGGGATTCAATTTGTATTGGAAAGAAAAATATTTGGATCATCATGAGGTTAAACAACAAATGGCCTTAAATCCTTTTCAAGAAATTAAACACACAATTGTAACCTCAATTAAGTCACCAAGCAAGTTCTAGAGAAAGACTAGTGCACCAAGAAGACCATCAATCACTCATCAAAGAAAAGATTACACTTTTGTAATCTTTGGATCAAAATCTTCCCAATGTAAGCTTTTCATTCAATAATTGTACTTTTGAGACACTAAAAGAACCTTGTTTACATTATCATGCTATAAAATTTTTCCTTTTTCAATATTTTTCAAAAATTTTGAACATAAGCTCATGCTCATCAATGATTCCAATTTCATCAAAAACATGCTCTCATAACTCCTATCATGTTACAAGAACATACACCTATTTAAGTCAAAATATCCCCGAACCACATATCATAAGACAATTGAACAAAAATATAGATAAAACATCACATGCTCATGAAACAAAACGACATATAATCAAATATCCATCAATGCCTCCATCCAATCAATCCAACATAAAAACTAAAAAAAATTCAAGCATAATCCAAAACATAAATAAAATAAGCATGCTCAAACATCCAAACATGCTTCAATATCCGAAAACATAAATACACTAACTAGACAATTATTTAAATAAAGCGGTAAAATTAGTAGAAAAGACCCTTGCCATCATGACTCTCTTCCCCTCCCCCAAACTTATTTTGATCCAAGAGAGGAAATAAGTTTGGAGGTAAAAAGATGGTGGCAATGCTCACTAACGGCGCAGTGAGGTGGATAGCGTGGAGACTAGTGTGGAAATGGCTGAGAAGATGATGACAACATGAACTAGGATTGGTTTCTTGATCTCGGGAATGAGGTCGGGCTCGGCTCGCAACCTTTGTTTCTCGAGTTTTGAGCTCCGTATTTTTAGCTTTTAAGCCTTTTCCATGCTTCTTTTGACATCTATTTTCGAACACTTATGCTCTCCCGTCATTCATCACAACTCCCTGCATTCACTTCACTCCACAAACATAAACATTAATCATCAACTTCTAATCAAAACACCACCCTTATAAACAAATCTAAACTAACCAAGATAAACAAAAGACAACAAATCAAAACAACACAAAAATCATTGGGTTGCCTCCCAACAAGCGCTTAATTTAACGTCGTGAGCTCGACGGGATATCAATGGCCAATAGTCAACCAAGAAGATATGGTGGCTTCCTATGCCACACAAGAGCACCTTCTTGAATTCTCCAAGTGATGAGGACATCCATAGCAATGAGGAAGTTAATGAAGAGCTTCAATTCAAAGGACCCGTCACAAGATTAAGAGTTAAGAAGTTGCAAGATTATTTGCAAGCTACAATTCGCAAGAAGCTTGAAGAAGAAGACGGCGTACAAGGAAGCTTGAAGATCATGAACTTGTTGACATTGGAAGATGGAGATCAAGACATGGAGAACACAATATGAAGATGTGCATGTGTGCAAGAGGACGTGTGCATGTGCATGAAGTTGGAGAAGAATCGGCCAAGTTGAAGAAACTGATTTTCGGTTCTTATTTATTTTATTTTAGTAGTTATTTTATTTTAGACTATAGTATTTATTTTATTTAATTATACTATAGTATAGATCAGATTTTATTAATTAAATAGGTGTAATTTTCAGTTATTCTAAGTCCAAGTCATAGGTTTGACTAGAATTTTAATAAAGGGAAGAAACTACCTTAAATAGAATTCTAGTTTAGGAATTTTCCAAGTCCAATTCTAGATCAATTTGGACTCCTTATTTTCGGCCATTAGATTATAGATTTTCGGCCCTTTAGCTATTATTTTCGAACCTCTATTATTATAAATAGAGGTATCATGTGACATTCATACTTTAGACTATATTTGATTATTAAGCATTTGCTTTCAATATCGTCTCTCCCCTTTACATCTTTTGTGAGTTTAGATAATTAAATTCATACTCTTAGATTTAGCATCTCTAAGTTTTACAAAGGGAATTCGCCGTCCAAGTTCGAGGGATCGTCGGAAACTCGCTATCCGAAGAGCAACTTAAAGAATTTGGCCTTGTATACGTTCGAGATCCAAGGCAACTTTCGGGTTGTAATTCACAACACATCCACCACCGCTGTCCATCATCCACGACGACTCCAACCACCACCGTCGTCCACCTCAAGTCCGATCACCATCGTGTCTAGTTCGGGCTCCAATCGTTCATCCTCTCGTTCAATTCCGTAAGTCCGTTTCAACTCTATCATATCCTATCTACTCTAGCCCTTCTAAACCCATTCCTCGCCATCAAAAATCATCCCATAATTCCGTCCATATAGCCGTCTAAAACAGCCCCTTGTTCTTGGATATTGTGTTATTTTGTGTGTCATACGTCTAGGTATTTTATTTAGTTCTAGTCGTCTAGTTTGTTCCGTATTTCTTCCGCATAATTTACTTTAATTATTTGAGTCTTAGAAGACATAAAAACTTACGTGTGTCGACGTGTGTTCGTTCCTAGAGTTCGGGTCGTATCATAAAAGTGGTATCAAAGCCACGTCGGCTTTGGTTCGATTTTTGTGTCTTTGTTTTTATTTTACGTTTGATCGAGTTGTAATTTAATTTCCGTATTGTTCATTGTTAAAAAAAAAAGCTACGATCAAAAAAAAAAGAAAAGAAAAGAAGCGATCGTTGATAAAAAAAAAAATCTGTTAAAAAAAAAAGAAGAAGAACCGAAATTCAAAAAAAAAAAAAATTCATTGTTTCCTTTTAGTTCAATTTTAATTTTGGTACTTTCCTTTGGTACTAGATCATAGTTGGTAATTACCTTAGAGAGTCTTTTCTTATTTTTGGTAGTTTCCTTCTAGTTTGTTTTTATTTTTGGAACTTTCCATACAAGTTCTATTTCTTTTTGGTAACTTCCTTTAGTGTCTTATTTTATTTTTGGTTCTTTCCTTCTAGAGTCTAGGCTAATTAAGGTATTTAGATTGTGTCACATAGATTGATACATATCCAAATCCCCTACTTACCTTACCTCTTTCTTCTTTCCTTATCTCTTCTACTTCTTTCCTTCTTCTATCTAGATTTATTTTTGGAATTCCTAAACCTAATTGGAACTTCACTAATTGATCTACTTCTTCCCTTTCCTACACACCCCATACTCGACACCCTCATCCACACACACAAACAATCGGTCACCCCCCATCCACATTCCTACCACATTCGACCACTACCATACATACACATACTCAACCCGTATCTCATCTATACATACCAAATTCATCCTTGTTCCGAGAATAGCATTCCCGTTCTTCCTCGAAACAAGTCACACGAGTTCCCTTACCTCTATATACACGACTTCCACACACTGTGCACCCATATATTGAGTGATACACGAGTGGTAAAATCAAGAGTGAAAACAAACGAGAGAAAGTGAGATTGTGAGGATCTTCCTTGTTTTCTGTTACGTTTGTTCGTTTTGTAGGTACCATGAAGAAAGGAACCCGCTCCGAATCATCCTCCACACCTCCCGTCGACCCTCAGTCGACCTTGCCACCTTTGGACCCGTCCAGAGACCCTTCCAAAGCACCCATGGAGTCATCTTTGGATCCACCCGCACCGTGGCATCCCAAGTACCACTATGAAGCATTGTCTAAGCATGTTCAACGACAACACCAAGCTCTATCCGACAAGATAGATGATTTAGTGCATGCCCTTGAACGCACTAAAACAACACCCGTGTTTCCTCCACCCATTAGAGGAAACCAACGTCTAGAGCGTCACAACGAGCCTGAAGAAGAGTACTTTGATGAGAATACTGAAGAATTTGATCGAGGACGTCGCCCGAGATGAGGCCATAGTCGAGATGACTATGAAGAAGATCGAATGCTCCACAACATCAAGACGAGCATTCTAGAGTTTGAAGGCCTTCACGATCTTGATATCTATCTTGATTGGGAACATAAGGTAGAGAAGATTTTCGCATGCTATGATTTTTCAGAAGCTAAAAAGGTGCAGCTAGCATGTTTGGAGTTTAAAGGCTACGCAGCCACTTGGTGGGAAATGCAGCAAGAAAGAAGACGAAGAAACCGAAATCCACCCATCGACAATTGGGAGGAAATGAAAGGGTTCATGCGTGGACGCTTCATTCCAGTCCACTATGAAAGAAAGCTTGAAAAGAAGCTCAACCGGATCAAGCAAGGCACCCGTTCGATTGAAGAGTACCACAAAGAGCTCGAAACTGCCCTGAATCGAGTCGAAAAAGAGGAGACATTAAATGCTACCATCATTCGGTACATTGAAGGTATGAATCCTGATATTGCCTGTGAAGTAGAACTCAAGGAGTTCACCAGCATAGAGAGAATGGTGCAGTACGCATCGATTGTGGAAAAGCAGTTGCGAGAAGGCCGCTGTCGATCCAGTCAGACTTCAGCCCCTACTCGACAACGTTGGAGTAAAGGTACACCTTCCACATCACCTTCTACTCCTTCTGTTGATTCCACATGACCCCGAGGTCAATCCGGCCCTCCGGAACGCCGTTTCGACCGTTCTACACCGCAAGCAAGCCGTAGACCCGAGTCTACGCCCAGGCTGCCCTTCCAACAGCCCAATCAACCCAACCCAGCGCCGAATTCAACCCCTAGATAAGCCCGCGACATCCAGTGCCATAAATGTCAAGGTTGGGGTCATTTTCAGAACCAGTGTCCAAACCGGCGTGTTCTGTTCCTCAATGAACAGAATGGACTTGAATCAGCCAGTGAAGATGAAGAGGAGCCTCAGGCTGCCGCCCCTGAAGCAGTTGAGGTCCCTGAAGTCGAGCCAGATGAAGATGAAGTCGAGCTACCTCATGTCAGCTTGGTTTCTACTCGCAGTCTGAACATCAACCGTGAAGACGAAGAGCAATCGCAACGAGAGAACATCTTCTACACTCGAGTTGCCATCAAAGATCAGACTTGTGCCATGATCATCGACAGTGGGAGTGTAATCAATGCAATCAGCCAGTATGCCATTGATAAACTCGCCCTCACCACAACAAAGCATCCAAAGCCATACAAGTTGCAGTGGCTTACTGATAGAGGTTCCATTCGAGTCACAGGTCAGGTACACGTTACCTTTACTAAAGGTCATTATTCTGACACTGTTCTTTGTGATGTTATTCCTATGGAAGCAGCCCATATACTTTTAGGAAGACCGTGGCAGTTCGACAGAAAAGCGGTTCATGATGGTTTGACCAACACCTACTCGATCATTAGGGACGGCCGCACCACAATATTAAAGCCACTCACTCCTAAAGCTGTTGCAGAGGATCAAGAAAGGATGCAAGAGAGATTCAAGCAAGAACGGGCAAAACAAGCCGCAGCCGCAGCCCGAACCAGTTCGGCCGCCACCTCTCAGCCGAACCCCATACCAAGTTCGACCAATGCAGCCCCTAAGACACCTTCTAATGATGTCTTTGCTTGTGGAAAAGCACCCGGATCAGATCCAAGCAAAGAGAAGAATCGATCCCTGTTCATCTCAGTTAAAGGCGTAGAAAAAGCACTAAAAGCAGGTTTACCTTTCGTTCTTTTATCTTATAAGGACAGTGCTACTAATGGTTTCAAGGACGTATTCCCGGAAGAGATTCCAAGTGGATTACCTCCAGTTCGTGGGATCGAGCACCAGATCGACTTCGTACCCGGCGCAGTCTTGCCCAACCGACCGGCGTACCGTACGTCCCCTGAAGAAACGAAGGAGATCGATCGCCAAGTGAAGGAGTTGCTAGAAAAGAAGCAAATCCGAGAGTCGATGAGCCCTTGTGCAGTTCCAGTCATTCTAGTGCCCAAGAATAACAACGAATGGAGAATGTGCATGGATTTCCGCGCCATCAACAAGATAACAGTTAAGTATAGATTTCCTATCCCTAGACTTGATGATATGCTAGATGAATTAAGTAGTTCTCATGTGTTTTCTAAGATAGATTTGAGATCTGGTTATTTTCAAGTTAGAATGCATGAAGGGGATGAATGGAAAACTGCGTTTAAGACAAAGCATGGTTTATATGAGTGGTTAGTTATGCCTTTTGGTCTCACTAATGCACCGAGCACGTTCATGAGGTTAATGAATCATGTTTTGCGTGATGTGATTGGTAAATTTGTGGTTGTATACTTTGATGATATCTTGATTTACAGTCACAGTGCACAGGCGCACCTAGAACACCTTAGGCGTGTATTTTGCTTATTGCGTAATGCTAAGTTGTATGGAAACTTATCTAAGTGTTCATTCTATTTAGATGAAGTCGTATTTTTAGGCTTTGTCGTCAGTTCACGAGGTATTGAGGTAGACCGTTCCAAAATTAAAGCGATTGAGGAATGGCCAACCTCGAAAAACGCCTCTGAGGTTCGATCATTCCATGGTCTAGCTGGGTTTTACCGTCGTTTTGTACGGGATTTCTCCAGTATAGCCGCCCCTCTTACTGAGCTAAGTAAGAAGGATCGGAAATTTGAGTGGGGTAAACAACAAGAGCATGCTTTTAATACTTTGAAGTCATTGTTATGTTCTGCTCCTGTTTTGTGTTTACCTGATTTTTCTAAGACTTTTGAGATCGAGTGTGATGCCTCCGGGATAGGTATTGGTGCTGTTTTGATGCAGGAAAAACGTCCCGTGGCTTACTTCAGTGAGAAACTCAATGGCGCTAGTTTGCGTTATTCGACGTACGACAAGGAGCTATACGCTTTGAAGCGTGCATTGGATACATGGCAGCATTACTTGTGGCCCAAAGAGTTTGTCATCCACACGGATCATGAAAGTTTGAAGCACTTGAAAGGGCAAAACAATCTGAACAAGAGACATGCGAGATGGGTCGAGTTCATCGAGTCTTTCCCGTATGTTATCAAGTACAAGAAAGGCGAGGAAAACGTGGTCGCCGATGCCCTATCAAGAAGGTACGCCCTTTTAAACTTAATGCATGCTAAGATGCTTGGTTTTGAGTCTATTAAAGCATTGTATGTTGAGGACGCCTACTTCAGCCCCATATATGCTTCATGTAGCTCGAAATCTAGGTCATTTGATGGTTTTTATGTGCATGATGGTTTTCTGTTCAAAGAGTCGAAATTATGCATCCCTGTTTGTTCTATGCGTGAGCTATTAGTGTTAGAATCGCATGCGGGAGGTTTAATGGGTCACTTTGGTGTACATAAGACATTGAACTTGCTGCATGAATATTTCTTTTGGCCGCATATGCGTAAGGATGTAGAGAATGTGTGTAGTCGTTGCATTACTTATCGCCAAGCTAAATCCACTTCACACCCCTTTGGTTTATATTCGCCCCTACCCGCCCCTTCTTCTCTTTGGATCGATATTTCTATGGACTTTATCTTAGGATTGCCTAGATCTAGGTCGGGTAAGGATTCTGTGTTTGTTGTAGTTGATAGGTTTTCCAAAATGGCTCATTTCATTGCATGTAGGAAAACTGATGATGCTATACATGTTGCCAACTTGTTCTTTGTGCATGTTGTTAGATTGCATGGAATTCCTCGTACTATTGTTAGTGATAGGGATTCTAAGTTTTTAGGACATTTTTGGCGTGTTTTGTGGGGAAAATTAGGAACTAAGTTATTGTTTTCTACTGCATGTCATCCACAAACCGATGGTCAAACTGAGGTTGTGAATCGCACTTTAGGAGCTTTACTTAGGTCTCTAATTAAGAATAATTTGAAGTCATGGGAAGAATGTTTACCATATGCTGAATTTGCTTATAATCGTGTTGTGCATTCTTCTACTAACATGTCTCCTTTTGAGGTAGTTTATGGATTTAATCCACTAACTCCTACTGATTTGTTACCTTTAACTATTGAGCATCTAACAAGTGTTAAAGGTATGAAAAGAGCTGATTTTATTCAAGAGATGCATGAGAAGGTACGTGTCCGGATTGAGCACCAAGGCTCAAGGATAGCCGCCGCACGCAACACGACGCGCAAGCGCGTGATATTCCAGCCCGGTGATCGTGTTTGGGTTCATTTAAGCCCCGGCCGATTCCCTAACTTGAGGAAGTCCAAGTTGTCGCCCCGTGGAGATGGTCCCTTCACTGTTCTAAGCCGTGTTAATGATAATGCATACCGCATTGATCTACCTGGTGAGTACAAGTGTTCTTCTACGTTTAATATTACTGATTTATCTCCTTTTGTTGCAAATGAATTCGACCATGATGAGGATCTAAATTCGAGGACGAATTCTTTTCAGCAGGGGGGGAATGATGAGGACATCCATAGCAATGAGGAAGTTAATGAAGAGCTTCAATTCAAAGGACCCGTCACAAGATTAAGAGTTAAGAAGTTGCAAGATTATTTGCAAGCTACAATTCGCAAGAAGCTTGAAGAAGAAGACGGCGTACAAGGAAGCTTGAAGATCATGAACTTGTTGACATTGGAAGATGGAGATCAAGACATGGAGAACACAATATGAAGATGTGCATGTGTGCAAGAGGACGTGTGCATGTGCATGAAGTTGGAGAAGAATCGGCCAAGTTGAAGAAACCGATTTTCGGTTCTTATTTATTTTATTTTAGTAGTTATTTTATTTTAGACTATAGTATTTATTTTATTTAATTATACTATAGTATAGATCAGATTTTATTAATTAAATAGGTGTAATTTTCGGTTATTCCAAGTCCAAGTCATAGGTTTGACTAGAATTTTAATTAAGGGAAGAAACTACCTTAAATAGAATTCTAGTTTAGGAATTTTCCAAGTCCAATTCTAGATCAATTTGGACTCCTTATTTTCGGCCATTAGCTTATAGATTTTCGGCCCTTTTGCTATTATTTTCGAACCTCTATTATTATAAATAGAGGTATCATGTGACATTCATACTTTAGACTATATTTGATTATTAAGCATTTGCTTTCAATATCGTCTCTCCCCTTTACATCTTTTGTGAGTTTAGATAATTAAATTCATACTCTTAGATTTAGCATCTCTAAGTTTTACAAAGGGAATTCGCCGTCCACGTTCGAGGGATCGTCGAAAACTCGCTATCCGAAGAGCAACTTAAAGAATTTGGCCTTGTATACGTTCGAGATCCAAGGCAACTTTCGGGTTGTAATTCACAACACATCCACCACCGCCGTCCATCATCCACGACGCCTCCAACCACCGCCGTCGTCCACCTTAAGTCCGATCACCATCGTGTCTAGTTCGGGCTCCAATCGTTCATCCTCTCGTTCAATTCCGTAAGTCCGTTTCAACTCTATCATATCCTATCTACTCTAGCCCTTCTAAACCCATTCCTCACCATCAAAAATCATCCCATAATTCCGTCCATATAGCCGTCTAAAACAGCCCCTTGTTCTTGGATATTGTGTTATTTTGTGTGTCATACGTCTAGGTATTTTATTTAGTTCTAGTCTTCTAGTTTGTTCCGTATTTCTTCCGCATAATTTACTTTGATTATTTGAGTCGTAGAAGACACAAAAACTTACGTGTGTCGACGTGTGTTCGTTCCTAGAGTTCGGGTCGTATCACCAAGGCATTGCAATCAAATCCGGTTCAAAGATTCTAAAATACTCCTCGGGAATATCTTCTTCACTCTTTTCTTGACAAATCATCTTGCCCGATTTGACTTTTCGAATCACTTTGCACTCTTTCGTGTCCTTAGACCCATCTTCTTTAGGAACTTCTTTTCTCTCCTTTAATTGATACATGATCGACAAGTTATGAACCCTGAGAGTAAGTTCACATTTTTCTATATCAATTAGGGCCCTTACGGTACTCAAGAATGGTCTTCTTAGGATGAGTGGTATCTCTTCGTTCTCCTCCATATCGAGTACCAAGAAATCAACAGGAAAAATGAATTCACCTACTCGCACAAGAACATTCTCAATGATCCCCTTTGGATGAGTAATAGAATGGTCTGCTAATTGCAAGCAAACATTTGTCGTCTTCCACATTCCAACTTTTAGCTTATGAAAGAAAGAAAGGGGCATAAGGTTCATACTTGCTCCAAGATCACAAAGTGCATTCACAATCAACTTTTCGCCAATATCACATGGGATAACAAAACTCCCTGGATCTTTTAACTTTGGTGGCAACTTTTTTTGAAGGAAGGTACTACACTCCCCCGTGAGGCTCAATACTTCACACTTCCTCAACCTTTTCTTTTTTGAAAACATTTTCTTAAAGAATTTTGCGTAGTTTGGCATTCTTTGCAACAAATTCACATGAGGGAGGTTGATGTGGACTTTTCGAAACACCTCCAAGAATTTCTTGAATTATTCGTCTTTCTCATTCTTTCGTAACCTTTCAGGATATAGAATAACAACATGGAAGTGAGGCAAAGTTGATGGAAATGACTTACTTGAAGTTTTCTCCATTGACTTTTTCTCAATTCCAATTTCACAATCCTTAGCTTTCAATCCATTTTCAACTTTTCGTTCCTCAAGATTTATACGAGAAACCTCCAATTTTTCCACTGACCCAACATTCAACACATGTATAGCCTTATATTGCTCTTTTGGGTTGATGGTTGTATTGCTCGGGAACTTGCCTTGTTGGTGTTGATTCCCTATGATTGTAGCCAGTTGGCTCATTTGCTTCTCTAGCATATTCACTTGGGTGACAATCGCTCCCACATGATTCTCCAATTTTTCAAAGCGAGATTATGTCTCACCCATGTATTTTTTCGTCTTTCCCATGAATGCCATCAAGAGATCATCCATTTTAGGTTTCTTTTCTTCATCTATCACACCATTGGTAACTGAGAAATCGGGAGGTGTTTGAATGGTGTTGTTTGGATTACCATATGACATGTTTGGATGTTGTGCCCTATTTTGATAATTTTGATTTCCACCATATTAGCCTCCATATTGTGGTGTGTACCCTTGATTGTATGGCCTTTGTTGATTTGAATAGCCAGCCTCCTTGGTTCACATAATTTACTTCCTCAAATTGACTTTGAGAAGTCTCGGCTTTTGGATTGATGAAGGCTTCGATTCTTGAGTTTAGAGTTGATACTTGAGCTACCAATAGCTCAAGTGCATCCAAATTTGAGGTAGATGCAACTTTCTTCATTATTTGAACACCTTCTCTTGCAACCGGCCATTGAAATGAATTAGAGGCCATTTCCTCTATGATTCTCATGGCTTCGTCCGGACCTCTTGCTAATAAGGATCCTCCCGCGGCCGCATCCATTAGTGTTCTCACCTCGGGTTTACTTCCACCATAGAAGATACACACTTGGTGGTCGGTTCCAAACCCATGCCCGGGGCACTTTCTTAGCATCTCTCTAAAGCGTTCCCACGCCTCATACATGCTTTCCTCATCCCATTGCTTGAACACGGTGATGTCGCCTTTAAGTTTGAGAGTTTTTCCGGGTGGGAAAAATTTGTAAAGGAACTTTGTCACCAATGCATCCCATGTTTGGAATGATCCTTGGGCTTGGCTCAACCACCAAGTCTTCGCCTTATCGCTCAAAGAAAATGGGAATAGCTGAATTCGGATTGCATCATCCGGGACTCCATTCGCCTTTATCGTCCCACTATACTCAAGGAACTTGCATATGTGCTCATTTGGATCCTCTATTGGCATTCCTCAGAACGGGTGTTGTTGGATCATGAATATAAGGGACGTCTTGAACTCGAAATTGTTGGCTTGAATGGGTGGTCCATTCGCCACCCCTTGATTCACGATTGGTTGGAAAAGGTTTCGGATTGGGGCCTCCACGTTTCTATGTTGTGCTTCTTCTTGGGCTCACAATTTCTCTTGCATAACCTCTAATTGCCTTTGCATTTGGGCAATCATAGGATCTTGAACTGGTGGAAGGTTATCCGCCATTCTCCTCCGTCTACGTGCGTTGTTGTGGCGCATCGTTGCTTCAATTTCTGGATCCAAGTCGATAGGTGGCTCACCTCTAGATCGAGTGTGCATACACTACCTGTCAAAGAACCAAGAAATCAATGCAAATCTTAACAAAATAAAATAAAATGTCTAAACTAATCCACACAATTGTTATCACAATATTGCATATATCAAATTATTTCACAATTCCCCGGCAACGGCGCCAAAAACTTGATGGGAAAAGATTTAATCTCCACAATGGTTTCAATATTTATAAAATCGAGTCATGCTTACAAGTATACAAGGATATAATTGTAGACAGGATGAAACGAGATCGATCCACAGGGAAAAGGAATTAGAACTTGAAAATGCAAGTACCACGACGATAGACGAGCGAAATATTTAGACTATGAATTAGGATAAGGGTTGATTTTCACAACAAAACCAAAACATAAGAAATAAACAAGTGAATACCAAATAACGACAATAATCAATCTAAATAGCAAATGAAATAAACAATACCAACAAGAGAGAGATATTTGAAGATGATAAATAAGGGCAAGACTCTAGGATATGGATCCACAATGCTCCTATTGATCTACAACAAGGGATTACACACACATATATGCAAAGTTCATAGATAGGAAGACTACGAATATAGCAAGAGCATCTCTCGACTATCTCTTAAATTGCGAATGCGACAAGGATGGCTATCTCTAACGCATTCCAAGGTCGCACCTACCAAAGGCTCTAAGTGTCACATTTCCTTCCACATAATGACATTCGACTAAGAAGACAAATACGTAGATTTAATCCAAGCATGCCTATGATCACGGGATTGACTAGATGCAAGTGATTCATACATTTGATGCTAGTAAGAATGCCACTTCAAACAACACAATTCAAGAACTAGCATGGATTAAAATCTTGACAAAGCATAAATATATATATAAAACCCAAATCAAGATCAATATTCACATTGTTTCACCACATCCTAGAGCCCTAAGACTCTTAGCCAACCATATTCACAATAACATCAAGAATACAAAAGAAGGAACAAAAACTCATTCTAAATACAAGCTTAAGAGAGTAGAAGAAATGATATAGCCCGATGTAGAAGACTCTTCTTCAATCTAATGGCTTGAATCTTCAAATGGATGGTTGAATCTTCCTTTTTCTTCTTGATCTTCAAAAATCCCCAAATGTGGTGTTTCTCTTGTGTATTTTCGACTTCTAGGGTGGATGGATGTGTGGTTTGAAAACCCCAAAAGATATATAAAGGAGGGGACCAATAATTGGATGCGAAAAGTCAAATTTAATTTCCGTCTGTGCGGAACTCGACCCCAAGAACTCGCGTTTGAGGGTCGAGTTTGGAACAAAGGAAATCAGGTCTCTGAAGGCTCTGCAACACGGGCTTTTGTTCGCATTTTGGGGTCGCGTTTCAGTCTTCAGTCAAAACTCGACCCAAGGGGGTCGCGTTTGAGGGTCGCATTTCGGCCAAAGGATTTTGGCTCTCTGAAGGCTCTGCAACACGGGCTCTGAGTCGCGTTTGAGGGTCGCATTTTAGCCTTCAGTCGAAACTCGACCCAAGGGGGTCGCGTTTGAGGGTCACATTCGGCATGAGTCTCCGGTAGCTTCCACGGTTTTGTTTCGTTCTCGCTCATTTCTTGGTCGATTGACCCGATTCAACTTGCAGTGTGCTCCTTATTCGATTCTCTATCTATGTATGGTCTTGAATCCTTCAAGTTTGAAGTAATTGATCATCAAGTTCCTGTAAAACTCAAACAAGAAACAAAACATCCAAACCGGGAGATTAAGAGCTCAAATTGGGTTAAAGCACACATTTAACTCACCAAAACTCATCATTTCAACCTCAATAAATGGTGCAAAAACCACACTTATCAAGTACCAAATTGACTTGCAATTCCTCCGTGAATTAAAGCTATTGCAAAATCCCGCATCTTCTCCAACGAGATTTTGATTATGATAAATCTACTTCAACAAAAGAAAAAAAAAAGAAATGAAAGATGTGATTATGTGTCAAGGTTAACAGATTTATTTATTTTTTTAGTGGTGATTATTTTTTAGGAAACTACAGCAAATGTAATGCCCCAATTCCTGAAATATGAGGCGTCGCAAAATTAAATATAATTCCTAATTTCATAAGCATTTTACCTCTAAAAAGAAAATATTTTTATGGAAATTTTCTTAGAAATAAAATCCACCAATCATCGTTTGGTAAGACTTTTCAAATAACCAATCACAAACATATTTCACAAAGGACCAGTCAATATTGAAAGTCTAACATTTGGACAAGTCTGAAATAATGACGGGACATGTAAGATTTTAATAGTCTTGAACATTCGAAACATTTAGCGGAAGCATAATACGTTAAAATATTGACCGAAGTCAACATTCACCATTCAAAATATAAATTTGAATAGTCTGAAACTTAAAGAACCCATATGCATCATCTCGTACCTGAAAATATTTTAGAAAACGTGGGTTGAGTACCAGAAAACACTCAATGGGCATATCATGTTTGTCCAAACACATGTAAATATTTATCATGTCAAAATCCAATAATCCAATATTCATTCTAATGCCCATGCGCGTAAGAAAGAGGAGTATATGTATAAAATTTCAGAATTTTTCTCTAAGGATTTCATTCCCTAAAGCTTGATAGAAGCTGCTACTATTGGAAGCAATATGAACTTTTTTTATGCTTATGATTTAAATTAAATTAATATCAACAAATACATTAATATTTAGATATATTAATGTTATGTTGGTTGTCACTATAGAGTAAAAGGTACACATAAAAATATATATTATTAATTTATATACTATATAATTAAATATTCTACCATAAATGCACTAAACCTAATAGGTACTAAATGATAATCACATGAAAACTGATTGACAAAAAAAATGAAAAATTGTAAATTTGACCAATCAAGTCACTATAAAAATGTAACTAATGACATGTCTTCTTTTACACATAGATCTTTCCACTTGGGTCCTCAAGGATAAGTTTACTATTATATTTAAGGGCAAAGGTACAAAAAAACACCTAAGGTATTGGAGAATTCCAGGTTAGGCACTTGAAGTATGACTCGGCCCATTCAGCCTCTTAAAGTTTTAAACTCAGTACAACCATGCCCTTCCGTCTACTAAGTTAAAAATGAACATTACTGAGTTGAAACAGTGTCTATTTATCAACTGACGGTGCACTGTTCACCATTCATAACACCTTAAACGTGAAAAATGCCTTAATTCCCAATTCCTAACTCCCCTAAATCTCCCCAAATTCTTGAGAGCAGATGTAAGTTGAAGTTTCCAGCCATAATTCTTAATTCCTAACTGCCACAAATCTCCTAAAAAATTGGTAAAGTTTCAAGGTGAAAGTGACCCTCCATTTCATGCGGTGCAAAGTCCAGCAGTAATGGTCCGGGACACAGCATATATAACCCACAAATCCGATAAAAGGTAAAAGATACAACCATAAAACCTTCTTCTTAGATGAAGAACTCGAACACCACAATCGCAATATCTAGTTCCTT
Organism: Perilla frutescens; assembly: GCA_026008535.1. Classification (NCBI taxonomy): domain Eukaryota; kingdom Viridiplantae; phylum Streptophyta; class Magnoliopsida; order Lamiales; family Lamiaceae; genus Perilla; species Perilla frutescens. The sequence goes on along the minus strand of BRKX01000007.1, from coordinate 2,149,593 downwards.
CTTGCAAATCAGCACCCCATCTTCATTGTGACGCCATTGAGTCAGTGGATGATGTGGATTCCATAATTTTTTCTTCAAATTGGATTCCAATTAATAATAGATGTATGGCTTTGAAAGCTTCAAAGAGAACGTTTGGGAGTTGGGAACTAGGGCTTTTCACGTTTAAGGTGTTCTAAATGGTGAACAGTGCACCGTTAGTTGATAAATAGACGTTGTTTCAACTCAGTAACATTCGTTTTTAATTGAGTAGACGGAAGTGCATGGTTGTACTGAGTTTAAAACTTTAAGGGGCCGAATGGGCCGAGTCATACTTTAAGTACCTAACCGGGAATTCGTCAATACCTTAGGTGTTTTTTTTGTACCTTTTCCCTATATTTAATAATGTTACAACTATTAGTTTTTTTAAAACATTCATCTTTGAATAATTCGTCCGGATGAGGTATATCTATAATATCATCCTTGAAGAAATAAAAGAGGTTTTTCCTTATATAATTCTCATGCATCTTAATACAAGTCTATTTTCATCTCTCTACGTAACCAATCTTCTCATTTACGATCAACATTTTCGAGAGTTCTTCTTGAATGAAACTATTTGAATATAAAAATAGAACGTCTTGCCAACGTCTTTGTTAATGATTTTTAGTCAAACCATGGTTGATTGAGTAACCCCAACAAACAAATACATTAATATTTAGAGATATTAATGTTCTGTTGGTTATCACTATAGAGTGAAAGGTACCATAAAAATATATATTCTACTAAATGATAATGACACGAAGGCTGATTGACAAAAAAATGAGAAATTGCAAATTTGATCAATCAAATCACTATAGAAAGGTAACTAAAGATATGTCTTCTTTTACACAGGTTTTCACCCCTTGGATGTCATTGCCCGATGATAGGTTTATTATTATATTTAATAATATTACAACTTTTTTTTAAAATATTCATCTTTGAGTAATTCGTCCGAATGAAAGATATCTATAATGTCCCTGAAGAAATAAAAAAAAAACTTTTTCTTATATAATTCCCATGTATCTTATTACAAGTCTATTTTCATCTTTTTACGTAACCAATCTTCTCGCTTACGATCAACGTATTCGAGAGCTCTTCTTGAACAAACCTATTTCAATATAAAAATAGAACGTCTTGTCAATATCTTTGTAGAATTTTCAGTCCAATCAATGGTTGATCAAGAGACCACGAATGCATTATATTAAGTTTCAAAGAAAATTCATTCTGATTTCAAAAGGTTCATCTCTTTTCATGAATAAATAAAAATTTTACCGTATCACTTTTTGGCAATGACAATTTTGGGTTTGGTTTTATCCGAAAAGAATAACATATACAAATTTAATATTTATAGTTGAAATTTGCATTATATACTATTTGTCAAATACGAGTTCTGTTAAAATACTTGAAGCTTTTTATATTTTATATACACACAGAAACAACCTAAACAAAAAGTTATTTTTAAAATTTTAGAGATTATTTAACATTAAATTTATTAAATGTTAAGTTAATATATTATATTTTAAGTAAATATCTTAATAATGATTTTCTCATCAATCTGTAACATTGAAATAAAAAAGAAGACTCTAATTTTTAAGTGGGTTAGTAAGTTCTTTTATTTTTAATTGATTGTTGGGTAATCTCTATAAGATCGACCTTACATGTGATTATTAATGAGTGTACAAAACAAATAATGAATAAAATATTAGAGCACTCATAATTTATTTTGTATTAGTAAAGTTAATAAAAAAAAATAAGCTATTACATGTCCAAATTTGGTAAATAAGTCTACATTATATTCTAATTGTAACCCTTAATACATGGTATTATGAAATTATTAGTAGACTCTAACACAATATTCTAAACTAAACTTTCCCCAAACATATATGTAGTTAAGATAGTAAAAAAAATAAAAAATTCTAATATGAATTATTATATGCATGCTTGTGATGCATATGTTCAAAAATTTTAAAGAAAAAACTTAATTATCACATTTAGTTTATGTGTTCTCTCTAATGTTAATTATTGAAAATAATAAAGTTTGAAGTGATAGATTCATTTTTTATATTTAAGGTTCATTTATTCACATCATAATTAATTAAAAGTTACCCCCATTATATATATTGTCATATTTTCTTTTGAATTAGAATGACAGAAAATATATTATCTTATAAATAATATCTAAATATGTAAATGGACTAATTCGAATCGAATGCACATAATTCTATTCACAATGTTCTTTTTTTTAAAATAAAAAAAAATCTTCAATACATTCAAATTGAATTTAAGTCGATATATATCATATCACTAACATTGAAACTAAAACACAAATCTGGAGCTGAGAATTAAAGCATATACACAGATCATTCTAGATTAAACAAGTGCTACATACCAATTCTTGCACAAGTCAACAACTTCGCAAAAGAAGCAAATTAATAATGCTAAACCAACTTTACAAACCTGCGGCAATTTTGGATTCCCACAAAAGACGAAACGCAGGGGTTCAAGGTTTTTTTGACAAAGGCCGTGCAGACGAACAACTTTTGCACGTTACTGATAGATTGGTGGCAGATTTGTCATCAAGAAAAGAAAATATCTTCTCCATAATTTCTCTGTCTAGACTGCCAAGATTGGTGCTCTCACAAACTTTTGCCTTCTTTTTCTCTGGATCCACTCCTCAAGTGTGTACTCATCTTTGTCGCTATAAGGTATAAACACCATAGCTCAAAGAGTTTCATGTTCTTGTTTTTCTCTAATTCAAGAAAAATATAATGTTAAAATGTTTGTCGATGCATGCGAGAGATTAGGATTAGTGGGAATCCTTACAAGTTTATCATAATTAGGATACCAATTCATTAAAAATATATTAAGATAGTATAATTATTACAACAATTAATTTATATTAAAATAAATTATTGATATTCATAATTATATTGTAGTACATTATTGCCCTTAAATATAGTATATGTTAGGGTTATAATAGGTAAACTCAAAATTGTAAGATAACATACTTTTTATATTACTAGTAGAGAAAGCGTGCATTGCACGCAATTCAACTAATTTATTTAAATTAATTATTAAAGTTTGAATAGTTTTACTATACTAAATTTGAGTAGTCAATTAAAAAATACATTTCAATATATATATATATATATATATCATTTTAGAAATATAATAATATCTAAAAATTCTAGATTAATAAATAATCAGAAAAATGATATAAACATAAGAGACATAAATTATAATTAAATTGTAACTATTCACATGCGAATTCGGAATTTATAGTCTTTTAATTTATTTATATTTTTGTTGTTTTAATACACACACACATAGGGAAAGAGGGATGCATGTATCCTTTCTCAACATCCTTTTTTACAACAATTCTCAACCTTTGATTGTTGACGTATATATGTATTAGTATAATTCAAATTTTCTATTTAATAATTTTTATTTTTATTTTACTGTCTAATAAAAATACAAAATTTTAATTAATATGAATTCACAAAATCTTGCACCATCCATTTCAGAAAGCTTCAGTATAAAATTAAGGGCAAAGGTTCATTTTGATCCTATAACTATTTACGTAGGAGCGCTTTGATCCCTATTTATCTTTTTTGTTCAAAATGATTCTATAACTATTTTAAAGGTTTAATTTGGTCCCTATTTTGATCCTCCAACTATTTTAACACACACTTTTCTCACATAATTAGATTATTTCACACATTAACACACACTTTTTACACACATATGGATTGAACACGAAATTCCACCATTTTCACAAAGAATTCTCATATGGATTGAACATGAAATTTTCTCCATTTTCACAAAGAATCCTCCACTATTTTATGTTGGTATAGAAAATTCTTAATTATTTTATTTAGCATAACTTAAAAAATTATTTTTGTATGTTTGTAGTTGTTTATTTTATTTTATAATATAATAATGATTCATATTACTTAGATAATTTCATTTTTTTCATGAAAAAAGTGTGTGTTAGTGTATGGAATAATCTAAGTATCTAAATATTATTAATAAATGAAAACATAAAATTATGATAAAATAAAAGTGTGCGTTAGTGTATGAAATAATCTAAGTAGAAATTTCGTGTTCAATCCATATGTGTGTAAAAAGGGTATGTTAATGTGTGAAATAATCTAATCATGTGAGAAAAGTATGTGTTAAAATAGTTGGAGGATCAAAATAGGGACCAAATTAAACCTTTAAAATAGTTATAGAATCATTTTGAACCAAAAAGATAAATAGGGATCAAAGCGCTCCTACACAAATAGTTATAGGATCAAAATGAACCTTAATTAAACTTACTAAAATAATTTAAATAGTTAATCAGTTCAAAATATTATTAATTATATGATTTTTTATTATCATGAGAAAACACCTTATCGCACATCAATTAATATAGTTTATCTCAAAAGTAAATTATATTTTTAACACATCTATATTATCAATTAATTTACGTATAATATCACGATACATTGAATTAATTGAATTATTTTAATTATTACACATGTCACAAAATATTAACTTTTTTGTGTGTATTTTATCCAAACATACATTTAATACTATATTTTTTATTGAAATATATATAAATGACTACATTAAACAAATAAAACTAAAAATAAATTAACTAAATTAAAATGGTTTTGAATGTAAAAATATCATGTGTTTATATATATATATATATATGTATATAACTTTATTATTATAGCAACATGTGTTGCTCAATGATAAAGAAATGATAAAATTTCAAAGTTTGGTTAATAGTTTGTTGTGATATATTGTGTTCAATGTTTCATGTTCAATATATTTTTCAAAATGTTATACATTGTTTACAATTTTTTAAGAAAAATATAATTTCATTGGCAGTTGTAATTCTTGATTAAATGACTAACTAATTTAATTAGTAGTACAATATATATCATTCCTTCCACCCGAGGAGTTTAATCATCTCATTCAACCACAACACATAATAATATCATTCTATAAAAAAATTATAATGTATAACACTTGTACATATAACTACGTATTATATTATTGTTCTATATTATGTTCAGCTAAATAGTTTGGGAATTTATGTTAAATAATTAGTAGCTCAATCTAAGTGAGAAATATTCAATTCTTCTATTTCATCTCTTTTATCAGTAATGAGACTATGTTCATTCTCAGTCACATGATTATGGGTAGTCAACATAATCTATATTCTAAAAAAATGTGCAATATTCATTCCCCCTATCTAATTTACTATTCTTAATTAACTGAATAATCTAATATAAAATATGTTATATAATTATCAAACCAACCAATATTCTAAATTTTTCAAATTATAAATTAATAAGGTAGAAAACCATAACATTTGAACCAAAATTTAAAATTTATTTTTCCAATCAATCATTTATTATTGTAATATTTTAAAAGCAATGTGTAGTGATTTTTTTTTTTTTTACAATTAACCATATTTTTAAAACTTTGTCTAGCAACTTTCTCAATAGATATCCCAAATTTTTCTACATTAATCAATTCTTATATTTATCTTCATCATTGACTTTTTTTACGTGTTCTTCACATGAATATATATATATATATATATATATATATATATATTCTAATAGTTCAGCATATATCATCTACATGTCTTGTTGGTGCAGTCAACATTATCCGAGACCGACAATAAATAAAGAAGTTGAAATTTAATTTTCAATAAATTTAATTAAAACTACTTTTTTGGATGTCGAGGGTAACCCACAACCGCTACCGTGGTGCGCACTGGGTAAATTCCGCCCCTGTGTAATAGCCTACAAACCTACACATGGGAGGTAAACCACATTTCGCAGGTCAAGTGTGACAAGCTCACACCTAGTGGTGTTGGTGGTAGACCGAACTTGAGACCTTTGGCCTCAAGATAACACCACTCCACTACTAGGCCATCCCCAAGAAAACAATTGAAACTACTTTTAATCACATGAATGAGAATGAACACATAAATTTTAAAGAATAAATTAAAACTTAGCATTTTGGTTGTATACAATATGAAACCATTTTTTTTTTAATTTTTTTTCATACCATATAACATGATTCAGAACACACACACATACACACACACTATATATATATATATATTTGCCACAACTAAAATTAAATGTTTTCTATTAAAAATAATTAAATAGCTTATATTAAATGAATCAAATGATTGAATGTCATTCTAATTGATCATCTTATCTTTGTCCCCACATTAATGACTGATGAAGATGTAATTCTTGAATATTGACAGATAACTTCTTAAGAACAATGAGGTTAGTTTATAATCTTTCCATAAATTTAAGTTTTTATTTTTCAATCTATTCATTAGGATGTAATATATATAAACTATGCAATATTATAATTCTATTGAAATAGTATTTAAATTATAAAATATAATTATATATGGAGAATTAATTATATAAATATTATGTTTTTTTATTTTTTTTCTTGTTTGATATGGCTAATATGATGCAAAAATAATTGGTGGAGAATTAATTGATGTGGATGAAGAATTGTAATAGTACAATACTATTGAAATACATATAATATATTACAAGTGAATAATTAAATATAGAATGATTGATGGAGAAAAAATTCTTGATTTTTGATAGATAACTTCTCAAGTATTATCGACTTAATTTATAATCTTTCTATAAATTCAAGCTTTTATTTTTCAATCTCTTCATTCGGATGTAATGTATGTAGACGATGTAATTGATGGAAAATTAATTCATGTGTTGGAGAATTAAATCATATTTCTGAATGAAAAATTATAATACTACAATTCTATTGAATTAATTATCGAATATATTATATTGTTGTGGGATTATACTTTTTATTTTCTTTCTTGTTTGTTGTGGTTGATATGATAGAGAAATAATTGGTGGAAAATTAATATGATATGGATATGTAAAGATTTGAAAGAGTACAATACTATTTAAATAAATATAATATATTATATTGAATAATTAATTATATAATATAGTATATTATTATTTTACCCTTAAATTAAGTGCATATTATGGATATAATAGACAAATCATATTTCATAAGAAATTAAATAAATATAATATATTATATTTACAACTAATTATTTTTAATATTTTATATTAGGGATAATTTTATACAGTAGAATTCAATTATAACAAAACTATTGAAATAAATATAATATATTACATTACAAAAAAATATTATTTATAATATTTTATATTAGGGATAATTTTATGTAGTAGAGATCAATTATTATGGATAATTTTATGTAGTAGAGTTCAATTATAACAAAACTATTGAAATAAATATAATATATTATATTTACAAAAAAAATTTAATATATTATATTACTTTTTTACCCTTAAATTATGTGCAAATTGTGGACATAATAGGCAAATCATATTTTGTAAGAAACATCCACACTTTTTATTTAATTAATGAAATTCAAATCATGATCATGATGCATGCCTACCGTTTTTTCTTCCAATTTTAACAATATATTATACTGCCTTAAAAGGGATCTTCTACTATTCTGACAAGAATAAAACTATTGGGAGAATTGATACATGATTCTGATTGGTTTAGAATTTGATTAATTAACAGAATAAGTATGCATTTTTTTTTTAAATTTATGTTCATCTAAAGGGCGTGTTTGAGTAGGTAGAAAATGTGAGATTTGTGAACAGCAAGTTTGAATATGCACTTGCCATGATATATAATTATATATTAGTAGAAGAATAATTCTAATTTATTTCTCTTATATTATCTCTGTTCTACATTTGCTCTATTAAATTATTCGAATTCTCTTTCTGTTACTTCAGTTCCCCTCGTCACGGAAAAGCACAGGTAAAATGGAACTTGAAATTTGAATTCTTACATGTCCAATATTCATACATTTTTTCATCAACTGGCTTTTTTTACTCTATTTTCTGATTTTTTATGACTTATTTTCTTACTCCTGATTGTTGAAGCTTTGAGGAAATAAATATGGATTGATTAGCAGATTTTGAATATGAACCGTTTGATTAGGGTTTAGCCTAAAAAAGTTGGTTAGCTGTTTTACTTTGGTTTACATCACTGTGCACAATGTGAGGTTAGATAAAATGTCTATTTCTTTTCATCTTTATACGGATGAGTGACCATGGCTTAATATTCAATTCTCTCTTCCCAACTTCAAAATAAATGAGAAAAAAACGAAACATTTAAATCTCTAGCTCACAACCAGGAGTAATCACCCTCGGATTTGGAGCGAGCATGATAACTGGCCAACACAAGGAGGTGGTTAGCATTTCCCATGTTAACATGTATGAAAACGAAACACTTAAATTTCTAGGAGTTTCTGAATCCAAGCGTCACGTATACACTCTTGGGACGGGATCGTGGAGAAGCATTGCGCCTGGTGACCCACTCAACTATCTTGGTTGGCCCCCTAAGGCATTTTTGAATGGGAATTTTCACTGGCTGGCTGGTGATTTGAACTTCTCGTGGTTGATTTCTTGCTTTGATCTTGAAACAGAGCTGTTTAGCAAGTTTTCTTGCCCTCGTGTTAATGGACGTGCTGGAAATCTGTCTGTTTTGGGGGATTGTTTGTGTTTTTGTGAATACGGATTGGATGATAAAGTTGTTGTGTGGGTGATGAAGGAATACGGGGTTGGGAAATCTTGGACTAAGGAGTTTGTGATCCAGCAGTATGCTGATGACAATATGCAGAACCCTTTCTTCCCACACTCAATTTATCTCTCAACAATTCCATACTCACGTTGCCGCAATTTTAAAGAAGCAAAGTTTTTTTTAGGAACAAGAAGCAAATTTACGCTTACTAGAATCGATGAACCAGAAATAGGGTTCCACAATATATTGTGTTTTGAATTAACCATGTCTCATCCATTTCAAAAAAAAAATTTATAAATTATGAGAATGGATTCGAACTGAATTTTTCAAACCTAGTTTTCAGTGAGAGTCATTTTCCTTTACAAAGAAGAATAATTGCATTGAAATCGTCTGTAAAAGTGCGGAGAGATAACGGTACATATATATATCATGAGGATAGTGTGAAAAATTGTTGCAAAAATGAGAAAATTAAACTAGAACTACATCGACCATTAAATGAAGACGAGAGTAGGAGAAAACATGGTTAAAAAAAAAAGTTTTGTTCATATCTATACAAATCAAGTCACAGCCAATGAAGATTTCCATTTAGAAACATCGCTATAATGTACGATAGTCATAATTATACCTTCTCCTAGCCCGTCGGTTTCGGGCCAACCCTATCGGGTTATCGGGCTATTCGGGTCGGGCCATTCGGGCTGAAATTTTTTCGGGCTCTTGGCCCTAACCCTAAAACTTCGGTTTTCGGGCTAGCCCGTCGGGCCAACATGTTTATGACAAAAGTTAAGTGTGAGGAGAATACTCTTTCAAATAGTAAGTTTTCATGTCCTATATTAGATGCAAAACTATAACAGAGGCACCATATGTTTATACAAGCATCATATAATTACAAGCAAAGTTGATACACGAGAACTTAAGCAGCACAATCTGTATAGATGCATAGGTTAAAATCCTCACATAATCTACAGTTCTATATTACGATGCATTACAATTTATTCATTGAGAAATTTCGTCAAATAGTGTAATTGCGCATTCTTCAGTGTCGAATTGATTGCAAATTGTATTATATTTTTTTTCACTATATATTCTATAGAAGAGTTTCCAAAACATATATTCTAATTTATTTGATTGGATTTATCTCTTCCGCAGTAGTGACCATTTCTTCAACAGTGAGATTTTTTTTTTGAGAAATTTAGATAATAGATAGTCGACTGAGAGCATAATCTAACTATTTTATAATAATTCATTTGTTTATTATAAAAAATTAAAATCCAAGTTCAACAGAAGGAAAGAAGAACAGAGAACGGTGAGTTACTAGTTGAAAGCATAATCTAACTATTTTCTAGTATCAATTTGTTTCTTATCAAATAATAATAAGAGCATATTAAAAAAAAAATCAACCCTACGGGCCAACCCGCGGACCTAGCGGGCTGGCCCATTTAGCCCGTCGGTCCGTTCGGGCGGGCCCGTTCAGTTAAAATTTATTTCGGGCCTAAAAAATATGACCCTAACCCGCCATTTTTTCGGGCGGTTCGAGCCAGCCCATCGGTTTCGGGCTAGTTTGACATCCCTACCTTCTCCGATGAGCTCGCCTCGCATACCTTCCTCACCTCTCCCTGTGCTTCTCCATGTTCCAAGACTGCATACTTGAATGGGCTTCTCCATGTTCCAAGACTGCATACTTGACATTCATGATTGAACAAGAAGAGAGAGAAAACCATTAGCTGAAATTAATTGAATCCTATAAACTTTTGAGTCCATTTTTGTCTTGTTTTATTTTAATAATTAACTAGAGAACTAAATAATTATTATTATATTATCGGTTCAGTTTAGTTACCGTCGGTTTTTTAAGACTTTTTTTAAGGCCCAAACTGACACCGAATCGAAGTATGATCGGTTTTATAATGAAAAACCGAAGTCGAACTGAAATTCCAACTCATCAGACCGAATCAAACTGAAATCACCGGTTCGGTTCGATTTTTGACTGCAGTTCGATTTTGCTCAGTCCTAACCAGGATAAAAGCTTCAAATAAGCAGAAGAAACACAAAAATAAAAATACAAATAATAGAAAATTAATAGAGGGAACAAAGCGGTACTAACTCCGACAAATGGGGTGGGTTTAATTAGTATCGGGTCGGGAGATGTTAAAATTGGGGCGAGTGAATTTTTAAATTTAATTTAGAATTTTTTTATTCGAATAACACATAAAACGGCGTCATTTTAATACGAATTTGACGGAGGGGCCCAATAGACCAAAAAAAAAGTTCAGGGGGCTCAATTGAGCCAAAAAAAAAAGTTCAGGGGCCTACGTGACCCTTATCCCTTTTTTTATTTGAAAAATTGATGAAATGACGTCGTTTCATCTAGAGTTAATGACCCCGTTAAGAGGGGCCTAATAGAGCCGAAAAAAAAAGTTTAAGGGCCCAATTAAGCTAAAAAAAGTACAGGGGCCTAGGAGGTTTCCGCTAAAAAGTACAGGGGTCTGCGTGACCCTTATCCCAATAAAATATGTAAGAAAAGGAGAGTTTAGTTGTTTGTGAAAACATATCAACATTAAGCTCTATTTATAGATGCTGGAAAAAAAACTATTAATTGTGATATATAATATATATATATACATATTTAATTATTGATAATTATATAACATATTTAAGTTTTAAATTAATGTATATAAAATTTTGTGGCACTCAATCACGTGTACACAACTTGGGTCTCGCCTCAAGTCACCAATTCTCTTTCTTTTTTTTATTAAAGTTTTGTCTTTTATGCATGTCACCAACGTGGATAGTCTTATAATATATACATCTCGAATATTTTTAAAACATTGCAATAATAACTCAACTTTTTAGTGTGTAGTAAATTTGACACTTCTAACTTTTTCTAGATGATCATAATTATGAGATTTTTCCACGTGAACAAATTAATTTAGTTTATGAAGGTTGAAAATATGGATTTTTATTGTAAAATGTTAATTTTCTGATCGTCAGAAAATTTTATAAAAATATCTATTTTATTACAAATTAAAAGATTGAATTATTATTTCAACGTTTTTAAAGTCGTATTTAAATTGCAAATTCATTTGAAGGCCATGAATTTCATACTAATTAACCATTTTTATAACATCAAATATAGAATGAATCCTGAGTTACCAACTGCATATTATATGTTAAGTAATCTACACATTTTGCATTTCAATTAGAAAATATTGAAAAATACTTCATTTTAAAGTCAAGCTTTATAATTCCAAGCGAAGACGGCCCCACAGAGATTCATGCTACTCTTAAAATATACTCCCTCCTCTGGATAAGTGGAGTATTCTATTATTTTATTTTATTTTACGAAAAATATATATTTTACACAATTGAGATTAAAAAAAAATAACATTTCCTCTTATTTAATGTATTCAAACATCTCTATTTGAATGCATTAAATAAAAGCAAGTTAAGCTGAAATTAATTTAATCATAGAAATAAGATCAAGGTGTGTATTAATTATTTGCATGCAACCGCAACTTTACATTCTTAACTTCATATTTTCAAATAAAGAAAAAAGTTCCATAGGAAATTTTCATCATATTGGTTTGCTCCAATGTTTCTGATCACACACATGCATTTCATCACCATGACTAGAGTCTCAAAACACATAAGCTAAGAGAGCTGATGACATTTATAATGCATCAATTCATATATATTCAGCTTAATGCATTAAACTAAACTAGAGAAACTTGATTACAAATTAATAGCTGGAAATCAGATTAATGAGCTTACATTCTCCATTGTGAAGGTATTCAGTGGAACCAAGCTTGGGGCATAACTCACTGCGCCGATACAATCAAAGCCATACTCAGCTTTCTCAATAGTTTTAGTCTTGCTGGAGTAGAATAATATTTTGGAGATGCAAACTTGTGCAATCATAATATCGCCATCTTCGAAAACTTTGATAGGACGAAGAGCTCCAATAAAATCATTAGCAGGAGAGCAACATTTGGTGATGATAAATTTCTTCGTCCAAGACTTGTCATCCCCATATTCATTCATGAACCAGATAACGATCTCCTTTCTCTCATCAAGTGAATTATTGCAGAAAACCAGGCATTCTTCCAAAGCAGAAATCGCGGAATAACCACCATGAATAGGAGGACCAGAAAAGATGGTAAAAAGTTCTGTTTCGAGATCAAAGCAAGAAATCAACACATCCACTGTGGAGGAGCTATATACATGTCTCTGCCAGTGAAGATTTCCATTCAGAAATGTCGCTGCAGCATTATCGCCATAGTTATATCTAAGCGGGACACTAGGCTCAATGCTTCTCCATGATCCTGTCCCAAGAGTGTATACATTAATATCTATTTTCCAGACGCCATCCGATCCTTGAGTAGGAATACATTCACAGAAAAGCCTAACCACCTTATATTGGCTACTCTTCTTGCTCACTCCAAATCCCAATGTGTCCAACTTAACTCTACCTCTTGAGGGATACTTATGAGGGCGAGGAAGCTTAATACAGTCACGGGTGACAGGATTGCATATGAAATAACTGGGAGTCCCTAGAGTTTGAGTAGACAGAAAGAGCAGACCATTCACTGAACTATGTATGTGTTTATGATCATGAGGGAAGCTCAAGTTGAAGACCATAGGCTTCGAGTTTTCTGCAAATTCAAGAAATGTGTATGGCTTTGAGCCATTATGGAAATCTATTTGAAAGAGAGCAAGTCCGGGGGCTGATTTAGAAAGATGGGAGTTCACAAACTCATTAGAGTTGATTAAATCGAGCCATGACTTACAAACACACTTGCAACGAATAATGCTTCGAATTGGCAGTCTTGAGAGGATTTCGATGATTATTTCTGGGGGTAGGTATGTCAGCAAATCTTGCTTCATTTTCGAATTTCTGCAACTTTTCTACAATCACTTGGTACCTTCACCTCTCTGAAGAGAACACAAAAACAGGTGGTAATTAATGTTAAATGGTGTTGGATTGAGAGATTTGTCCCTCCTTTTTTCAGACTTACGCATTAAGCAATAAATGAAGTTGATCTAACCTTCTAAATCTAACTGAAAACGACCGAGATCTTTCAAATGGAGGGCTGATTCAGGTGTGTAGTGGCGGAGGCTTCAGTTAGATGGAGGAGCAAGGCGGCGGCTCGACGGAATTGTGGCGGCGTATGCATATCGTCGGAAAGAGTAAAAGCCCTAGTGTGAAACTACAAGTGTAAATAAAGAGCAATAAAAAAAAAGTGTAAATAAAGGCGCTGCATATCTAATATTTTTTTAATGGATAAATGAATTACACTTTTGATAAATATACTATGGGGTCTTTTTCAAAAATAGCTACGTTACTCACTTTTTAATATTTCTATTTCTCTAGCATCGTACAAAAATTCGTCAATCAATAAACCCTAAAATATAATTTACGTATCAGCTTAAAATTGATTAAATGCTATATTTATGAAAAATATTAAAAAGTGAAGATTAGTTTGTTAATTTTGAAAATTTGTTCTAATTTTTCAACATGTGAGTATTAAAGTGTAATTTGCCTTTTCGAATCAACAAAAATTTCCATACTTGTCTTTTTTACAAGATAAAACACTGTTTTGGGTACCCGTACTTTTAATTTTTTCGGATTGAGTCTCTATACTTTGTTTGGTTAAAACGAGACCTCTATATTATTGATTTGATTAAAATGAGGTCCATAAATGTCAGTTGGATAAAATCAAGAACTTGATAGTAAAGGACTCGATTCGAAAATAAAAAAAAATTTGAAGAAATAATTAAATTAAAATAAAAAAATATAGATTGTTATTTAAAAATTTAAATAAAAATTTTAAAACCGCAATAATTTTATTTTTTTTATTTTTTGTTTATTATTTTTGAATAAAAATCAATCAATAGTTTGAAATTTTTTATTTTTATTTTATTTAACTATTATTTGATGTTTTTAATTTACTTTTTTTGAAAATAAAATAAAATTACAATCGTTTATAAAAAAAATTAATTTATTATTTTTTCCCATTTATTTTTAAAATTAAAAAATTGAATAAAAAAATTAAAATATTTTTTGAATTTTTTCAAAAACATAAAACTAAAAGGGTTTCAAAATTTTAATCAAATTTATTTTTTTAAATAAATTTTTTACTTAAAAAATTCAGTGGTATTTAATTTTTATTTAATTTAATTATTTCATGAATTTTTTGTATATTTAAAAAAAATTATTATTTTTATTTTTGAATTGGTTCTCTATACCATTAGTTTGATTAAAAAGTCCATGTGAGAGACTTGATTTTAATCAAACTGATAGTATAAGAACTTTATTTTAACCAAATTGATAATAAAGGGACCTCAATTTAACTAAATAAAGTAGAAGGACTCAATTCAAAAAAAAAAGTATAAGGACTAAAAAACGTGTTTTGCCTTTTAAATCTCCTATAAATTGTATACGGTATGTGTTTCTGATCTAGAACTCCGTAAAAGCACGAACAATTAAATTGTCTCAGATTCTCAAATGTAAGTTTGGAAAACTTGGAGACTTGTGAATGATTTGATGCTTTAAGATCGTTGGGAATACTCGAATAATAGTGGTCTTCTTCAAATGACTTTCATCGTCTTTTATAGTGTTCACTTAGGAACTAGCCGTTGAATCTTCTCACGTGTAGGCAATGTGGCTTAATCTTCATCATTCATTCAAAATTATAATTGAGATTATTTGTTTGTTGCACAAGATTGATTGATCTCATTAGGAGAGGAAAGACAGTCAACTTTGCCACTTGTCTTTTTTGAGATGATTTTGATTTTGGTCTCATGGTACATCGGCTTTTTCGATTTTGGTCCCGACACTATCACTTTTAGTCCTTTTTCAAAAATATTACCCAAAACTAGTCCCATAGGATTTTTGGTGTCGATTTTAATCCCACGAATTTAACATCAGTTTTAACAAATGACGGAATGTGAATAGTTTTGGGTAATATTTTTGAAAAAGGACCAAAAGTGATATTGTCGGGACCAAAAGCGGAGAAATTTTCAACCTACTTCACAATTTGCAAGAAATTTTCAAAATTCGCAAGCAATAGAAGGACGTGATGAAGAAATTCGAGATTCGATGAGTTTTTTTGTGTATGAAGGAATTAGGAATGGCGGCGGTTGAATGTGCATTGTCGTTCTCGATGGCGTCAGTTGTGGAGGATGTTCTGCAGTAGCACGAGAATCTGTAACAGTCCGGTCCCAAGAAGGGAATTAACGAATGAGGGACGAAGTGTTTAACACAAGCGAAAGACTTAAACGAATAGGATTATGATTGAAGGGACGACAAGAGACGATTCTCGAAAAGACTCGATAATGAAGGAGTCGAACTTGCCAAAACTCAATTAAAGGAGACAGGGTACTCGTGTAATGATTGATAAATGTATTAGTTAGTAGATACCGTGTACTTTGCCCGTAGTTTTGTAAAATTGCATTGGTTGTTGTTATTACGTAACAAAAATTGAATATGATTGATAAATGTATTAGTTAGTAGATACCGTGTACTAAAATTGCATCGACAACAAAATGAAAATTACAAAAGTTAAAATAAAATAAAACATAATTAAATAAACTATAATGAGAACAAATAAAATTCTAAATTACAAGTACATAAAATATAAATTACATATTCAATTAGTACTAAATTTTTTGTCATATTCAGAGGATGGAATTTGAGTGAGATTTGGCGAAAATTGAGAATTTTGATAATATTGAGAACTTTGTTGATCTTTTGAATTTGGAAAATTTTATGGGTGAAAGTAAGTTCTAAAATTTGAAAACAATTGGGAGTCTTGATAATAATTTGGGTGATTTGGATCATTAATAATTCATAGCTTAAAATGATGAAGAAATGTGAGATTGAGAATTTAGTGAAATAAGATATGTGAAAAAAAGAGAGTTTAATTGTTTGTAAAAATATATCAATATTAGACTCTATTTATAGAAGGGAAAAAATATAAATTTTGATATATATATATATATATATATAATTATTGATAATTATATAAAATATTTAAGTTTTAAATTAATATATATAAAATTATGTGGTACCCAATCATGTGTGCACAATTTGGGCTCGCCTCAACGGTGGCTGCACGACGTAACTCACCAACAATCATGACTTTTTCTCTTTTCTTTTTTAAATTAAAGTTTTGTGTTTATGGATATCACCAATATGGATAGTCTTATAATATATGCATCCCCAATATTTTTAAAATATTACAGTAATAACTCAATCTTTAATGTGTAGTAAATTTGACATTTTTAACTTTTTATCGATGATCATAATTATGAGATTTTTTCACGTGAACAAATTAATTTAGTTTATGAAGGTTGAAAATATGGATTTTTATTGTAAAATGCTAATTTTTGGATCGTTGGAAAATTTTATAAAGATGTCTATTTTGTTACAAATTATAAGATTAGATTATTATTTCAATGTTTTTAAAGTAGTATTTAAATTACAGTTTCATTTGAAGGTCATGAATTTTATACTAATTAACCCTTTTTATATTAACAAATATATAATGAATCCTAAGTTACCAACTACATATTATATATTTGTTAAGTAATGTACATATTTTGTATTTCCAATTTCATATATCAATTGGACTATTCACATCAGTGACCTTCATCCAATTCAACATTCAAATAAAATATTAATTTATCTCTCATCCACATCCACAACATCCAACTTTATATAATTTATACTTCATCAGTGACCTTCATCCAATCCAACCTTTAAATAAAATATTAATTTCTCTTTTTTTTTCCAATTTACATAAAATATTTATCATTTTATATTTTTAATAAGAACATACTATTAAAATAATATTTTTCTCTTACATTTAAAAAAATCTTAATTAATTTATTAGAATTTTTTTAATTCATAATTATAAAAAAATTACCCATACAATTATAAATTCATAATTTACTTAACAACAAATAAAAATTATAAGAATGAAAACATAATTAAATAAACTACAATGAGATACATGAAATTCGAGCCTTTAGTCCATAAATCGAGTCTTTAGTCCATAAATTCGAGTCTTTACAAACACACACATCTCACAATTACAATTACATTAAGTTCTATTTATATAATTTTTTTTTATGAATTTTGATATAATTTTATTTTTTAATTTTTGATAATTATATAAAATATTAATTGCATTTATACATATTGCTTATTGTTCTTTCCGTCTTCAACAAAAAATAAAACAGCAACAGCTCAGGCAACAGCGCACGACTACTCCAGTACTCCGACACGGCGGCGCCTCATCAAGTTTAATTCTGGCTACGATTTTTTTTATGCATCTCAGAGTAGAAGTTCGCGGAAAGAACTGGTAAGATTGAACTGTAAATTGTAAAATATTTATGCATTTATTTTCAGCAATTAGCTTTTTTCTCTTTGTTTTTTGAAGTAATTGTTGCTTATTCTCTTTCGCTTGCTTTTATTCCTGTATTTTGGAGCTGTGAGGATATAATTCTGGATCAATTAGCAGATTTTGGAATATGAACCGTACGGATTAGGGTTTATCCCCAAAATTGTTGGTTAGGTTAGCTGGTTTACATGATTATGCAAAATTTGAGGTTAGATTGTGTTCTTGTGGTATGAAAAATGTCTTTTCTTTTATAAGGTTGAATCTCTCGTGTTAACCATGAGCCTTGTAGATGTAATTCAACTGGAGGAATTGTCATAGTTTAATCCTCAATTTCCTTTCCCCAAATTTAGGGGAAAAAAATATATAAAAAATCTCATATGTTAACAGTTAACAGTTAACAGCCTAATAGTGCTATATGTTTTCTATGATCAACAAAACAGAGAGAAACTGCCCATTATGTGAAGCAATTGCTATGAGCCAGAGAGACCACCCTCTAATGGACCAAGAATTCTTCGCAAATCTACCATCAGAAATCGTCATTCATATCCTCGGAAGTCTCCCTGTTCGAAGCATTATAATCTGCAAATGTGTTTGCAAGTCATGGCTCAGTCTGCTTGGGACTCATGACTTTGCCAAGTTCCATCTTTCTCGATCAGTCCCCAGCCTGGCTGTCTGTCAAACCTTGATGGGCTCATACTCTTTTCAAAATTTTGAATTTGAAGATGATCTTGATCTTGAACACCATGAGCTCCACTACAGACTAGTCACCAAGTTCGCATTCCCTGGTCCTTTACAGTTGCATGGTTCTGCTAATGGGTTTCTTTGTTTGGGCCATCCATACTCTGATGATGCTCTTTACATATTTAATCCAATTACTCGTGATTTTATCCAGCTCGATTGCCCTAAAGAGCATGCCTCTTATCCACAAGAAGCCACTTACGGATTTGGAACAAGCAAAATTACCAGCGAACACAAGGTGGTTAGGATTTCCAACTGTTGCTACCCAGGTGATGACATGATATCTGATGAGGAAATGCATGAATTTCTAGAAGCTAGAAAGCCTCAATGTCATGTATACACTCTTGGAAAAGGATCGTGGAGGCACATTGCACCTGGTGACTCTCTCATTGATGGGGATTATCCCGCTGGGGTATTTGTGAATGGCAATCTTCACTGGTTGAAATATAATTCGAATGGCTCAGAGCCATTGCTTTCTTGTTTTGATCTTGAAACAGAACTTTTTAGCTCATTTTCTTGCCCTTGTCAACCTGGAAGTAGACGATATCTTGGGCATCTGTCTGCTCTTGGGGATTCCTTATGCTACTGTGACAATACATTAGATGATGGAATAGTCATTTGGTTGATGAAGGAATATGGGGCTGAGAAATCTTGGACACGGGTATATGTCACTCACAACTTCCTTGATGAATTTGCTCCATATGTTTACCCTATCAAAGTTTTCAAAGACGGTGACATCTTAATGGCATGCGATCAAAGAAACAGAGTAGTCATGTTCTGCTACTCCACCAAGACTAAAGCCACTCGAAAACTAGATATGTTTCAAGAGCAGCCTGAAGCAATCCTTTACACTCCAAGCTTTCTTTCTCTCAAAAACTTTGGACTGGAGGTGATGAATTTAATCGACTTCTAATTTGCGCTTTGCGGAATGCAATTATGTAGTAATGTTTCTATGGATTTTGCTTAAGTGCTGCAGAACTCCTTTCTTAATGAAGTTATTGGGTGTGTTTGAAAATGTTATGTTCTATAACATTATATGGAGTTTTATCTCTTTTTTTTTTCATCTTCTTTTTGTAGAGACTTATGGAACTTATAATTTATCAGACAATCGTGGGCGAAGGAAAATTCTAACCCACCCCAATACACACTGCTCTACTCACACAAACAAAAAAAGAAAGAAAGTGGGCCTATTATTTATAAATTATTAAAATATGTGTGATGGGTTACATCAATCACGCTTATATTAAAAAAATAAGTGGGTATGTTATTTCTAAATTATTAAAATGTGTGACGGGTGTAGTGTGTGTTGGGATGGGATGGAATTCGTGTTACGTGTAGCATTACATAACACATCTTGCACTGGTAGTGGTAGGTTTAGAGAATGATAAACACGTTGTTATCTCTCACATTGTAGTCGAATTATCAAATTTATCTTATAATATATTATTATTCATTTTGACAATTAAATGCACAACTAATTAGGAAACTATTTAAATATAAAATTTGAGCTTTTTTCTGATACATGAACAATTACTAGGCGACATAGTTGCTAATGTGAAATTGGTAATGGAGGGAATACTTGCCTACATGTGGGGGTATTATTAACTACATGTAGGCAAGAATTTCTCGATAATGAAAGCCTCCAATCCTCCACTCCTGTAAGAATCGTTGAACCCTTTGATATCAATCTTCCAAAAACTTTTTCTCATTCGATTTTCTTATATTTTGTCCGCTCTCCCTATACATGAGTTTGAATTTCACCAATACTCTTTATGTTTAACTTGTAGCGTAATGCCTTCCGGTATTGTTTAACTTATAATTTGTTTTATTTGGTAGTAAACAAAATTCAAATATTTGGAATTTGAATAAAATATAAACAAAGAATATTTGAATTAGTTTATCGAACATATGTGGGCTAATTTCTTTTTCAAATTCTCAAAAAATAAAATCTACTTTTGAGAAATCATGGCTAATGGAGCCAGAAGCAAACCTCGTAAAGAAGATGAAGGATTTATGGCGGTTATCTTTGAGATTTTAGTTTTACATTAAGCCTTGAAAATCTAGAACTGTTTTTGTCGAATGTGGCTTTAGAAGTTTTTTGTGGTTTAGATATAGATAGATAATTGAATGTATCTTATTTTTTCGCTGGTTATTTAGTAATGTTTAGCAGTTGATAAAAAATTGAAAATATCCTTAAAATTGGTGCCAAACAAACTATTCAGAAACTGTGTTTATATATATATAGAGAGATATATAGATTTTAACTTTTTCCATTTCTATACAACCTATTCAATCACACACATACAATGGAAACTCGTTATTTAAATATTCATCAATTTATCATAACCACGTCTTTTCATTTGAACTACATATTCAAATTAAAAATATAATCAAACAAATATATTTCTATTTTCCAACCCAATATCTCTAAATATTAAATCATTCATTATAATAAATTCATCACATTTTTTCAAAACAAAAATTGAAGTCGAAATTCTACTGAAAATTGATGTTGGAAATAAAAGCACTGAATCTATACTTAATATAAAAGCACTAAATCTCACTGTAGAAAACACAAGTCCGCCACTCACTCACTCAGATACTCACCGCCGATGACGATGAGCAGAAAAACAGCTGGTTTTGCATTTCATCTGATTCGTACTCGACGATTTACAGCTTCATCTTCTCCTAAATTAGGTATTTCTGTTCCACCATTCTCTTATTTCTCTTCGAATTTCCATAATTTCACTCGCAAAGATAGGGGCTTTTCACCTAAGCATCCCAGAATAGATTTCAGCTGTGTTAAAGAATTAGATGATGCTATTCACTTGTTTCGAGATATGGTGAGAATGCACCCACAGCCTTCTGTTCTCGTTTACAACAAACTGTTGAGTGTTACAGTCAAGATGAATCAGTACTCTTTTGCCCTTCACGTGTTCGACGAAATGCGTCGGAGGGGTTTCCCGGTCAATGAGTACACGCTGGCTATCGCGATCAATTGTTATTGCCTTCTCAAACGTGTAGACTTTGGTTTCGCTACATTGGGCTTCTTCTTCAAGAGCGGCTACGAACCTGATGCCGCGACGTTTGGTACCCTCATTAAAGGGCTCTTTCTAGATGAGAAGGTAGCCGACGCCGTCAAATTGTTCAAAAAGCTTTTGGACTTTGGAATATGTGAGCCTGATGATGTAATGATTCTGACAGTGATAGATGGCCTTTGCAAAGGTGGTCAGATCATTGCAGCCCAGGATTTGCTTCGTAGATTAGAAAGAACTAGGTGGAAACCCGATGTTTATGCTTATAGCACATTAATTGACGGGTTGTGCAAGGGTGGAATGGTGGAGGATGCTTTCCGGCTCCTATCCAAGATGATAGACAATGGTATTTCACCTGATGTTTTCACATACAATTCAATGATTCAGGGGTTGTGCGATGTTGGTCGATGGAAGGATGTTAAAGACTTGTTAAATGACATGGATAATTCTAATATATCTTTAAATGCTGTGACTTTCAATATATTGGTGGATGCATTTTGCAAGGATGGAAAGGTGAAAGAGGCTGAGGATATTTTGGAAATTATGATACAACAAAATATATGTCCTAATATTGTCACTTATAATGCACTGATTGATGGGTATTGTTTGCGAGGGGAACTCAATAAAGCAAAGCAAATATTTGATACCATAGCAGACAGGGGCCTTAAGCCTAATATTATCAGTTATGGAAGCTTAATCAATGGATATTGCAAGAAGGGAAGAGTGGATGAAGCTTGGCTTCTTTTTCTCGAAGTCCCATGTAAGGGTTTGGAGCACAATACATGTACTTATACTACCATGATACATGGATTATTTAGCAAACGTAGATTTGCCGAGGGCTGGAAGCTTTTCAAGGATATGGAAGCTCGTCGAGTAAGTCCTAACTTACATACTTATAGTACGTTGTTGGATGGGTTGTGCAAGAATGGGGAGACTGATGAAGCTCTTTCATTACTGCGCATGATTCAAGGGAAAGGAGTCAATCCTAATATAGTGACGTACGGTGCTCTCATTAATGGTTTATGCAAAAATGGAAATCTTATTGTTGCAAGAGAGCTTTTCAACCAACTTCCTGCTGTGGGTTTGCAACCAGATGTTTATATTTATAATATGATCATTGGTTCGCTTTGTCAAGAAGGGTCTATGGAGGAGGCAAAATGTTTGTTTATAGAGATGGAAAATCGTGGTTGTGCACCCAATAGAGTGACATATAACGTTATTGTCCGTAGTTTGCTAACGAAAAGTGAACTTCACAAGGCAATTCCATTTTTGGAAGAAATGCATCAAAAGGGATTCTCAGCAGATGCTTCTACTTTTTCCATGCTAATTGATCAAGCGCAAGGACAGAATGAAGATGATTTCCTTCTCCAATTGATGAAGAGTGTTCTGCCCAAGGAAATTGTATTATAGTCCATTTTGCAGCCCATCTATTGACACTGAAGGTATCTCTGCAACTTGTTTTCTTATGCAAAAATTGAGCTACATTGTCATCTGGTTTATGAAGGACTATGTTACAAAATCTTGGACGAAGGATGTTGTCATCAGCAAAAGCCAAATCCATCATTTTCTTGGTGTTTCAGATGATCAACTTGCTTACCCTTTCAAGGTTTTCAAGGATGGTGACATTTTAATGGCATGGGGCCATTTTTGTTTCTTCTACTACTCCACAAAGACTATAACTAGTCATTATAATCTGCAAATGTGTTTTCAAGTCATGGCTCAGTCTGCTTGGGACTCATGACTTTGCCAAGTTTCATCTTTCTCGATCAGTCCCCAGCCTGGCTGTCTGTCAAACCTTGATGGGCTCATACTCTTTTCAAAATTTTGAGTTTGAAGATGATCTTGATCTTTAACACCATGAGCTCCACTACAGGCTAGTCACCAAGTTCGCATTCCCTGGTCCTTCAGAGTTGCAAGGTTCTGCTAATGGGTTTCTTTGTTTGGGCGATCCATACTATGATGTTGCTCTTTACATATTTAATCCAATTACTCGTGATTTTATCCAGCTCGATTGCCCTAAAGAGCATGCCTACTCTTATCCACAAATAGCCACTTACGGATTTGGAACAAGCAAAATTACCGGCGAACACAAGGTGGTTAGTATTTCCAACTGTTACTCACGTGAAGAAGACATGATATCTGATGAGGAAATGCATGAATTTCTAGAAGCTACCAAGCCTCAATGTCATGTATACACTCTTGGGAAAGGATCATGGAGGCACATTGCACCTGGTGATTCTTTCGTTCGTGGGAGTTGTTCGGCTGGGTTATTTGTGAATGGGAATCTTCACTGGTTAATGTTTTTTAATGGCTCACCATTGGGTTCTTGCTTTGATCTTGAAACAGAACGTTTTAGCTCATTTTCTTGCCCTCTTCAACCTGCAAGAAAGCAAAGTCGTGGGGATCTGTCTGCTCTGGGGGATTGCTTATGTTATTGTGACTATACATTAGATGATGTAATTGTCATCTGGTTGATGAAGGAAAATGGGGCTGAGAAATCTTGGACACGGGAATATGTCATCCGTAACTTCCGTGGTGATTTCCATTCAATTGCATCCCCTATCAAAGTTTTCAAAGACGGTGACATCTTAATGGCATGCCCTGTAATCTCCAGATTCATGTTCTGCTACTCCACCAAGACTAAAGCCACTCGAAAACTAGATATGTTTGAAGGGCAGCCTGAAGCAATCCTTTACACTCCAAGCTTTCTTTCTCTCAAAAACTTTGGACTGGAGGTGATGAATTTAATCGACTTCTAATTTGTGCAATTTTGGAATGCAATGATGTAGTAATGTTCAAAGTGTGCTGCAGAACTCCTTTCTTAATGAAGTTATTGGCTGTGTTTGAAAATGTTATGCTCTATAACATTATATGGAGTTTTATCTCTTTTTTTTCATCTTCTTTTTGTAGAGACTCATGGAACTTATAATTTATCAGACAATCGTGGGCGAAGAGTTCGTCTTTGCTCACAATCACGGAAAATTCTTACCCACCCCAATACACACTACTCTAATCACACACATAAAAAAGAAAGAAAGTGGGCGACATCGTTGCTAATGTGAAATTGGTAATGGAGGGAATACTTGCCTACATGTTGGGGTATTATTAACTACATGTAGGCAAGAATTTCCCGATAATGGAAGCCTCCAATCCTCCACTCCTGTAAGAATCGTTGAACCCTTCGATATTAATCTCCCAAAAAAAAAAAAAGAAAATTCATCCGATTTTCTTACATTTTGTCCGCTCTCTATACATGAGTTTGAATTTCACCAATACTCTTTATGTTTAATTTGTAACGTAACGCCTCCTGGTATTGTTTAACTTATAATTTGTTTTATTTGATAGTAAACAAAATTCAAATATTTGGAATTTGAATAAAATATAAACAAAGAATATTTGATGATCAAATCGAATAACAACTATACACCTAAGTCAAGGCTAGCTCCAAATCTTGCACTTTGTGAATTTAGAGAACTTGGAAAGCTATCATCTCAATTCTAATTTTATATATAAAAGATGAATTGTAATTCTCCATCATATGATCATATATATCTAATATGACCCCTAAATTTTTCTTTGATAAAATATTTTTTAAACTTATATTTTAATTGAAAAAAAAAATTAAGGGTGCCACCCGCGCATCGACCCTTGCGTTGTTTGGATTAAGATTCTTTAGTCCCAACTTTGTGTACCAACCGTGTGTCAACATTAAAACTACATATTATTAATAATGTTTCTTGTAAAAATAAAATTTATTATATTATAAGTAATCATAACTAATATTTATTGCTAAAAATTTAAATTTTAAAAAATTATATACCTTAAGTTTGGAATAATCGATCCCAAAAATCAATTATATTAATTAAAAAAAAGAAATTTAAATATTAAAAAATAATTATAAACCCTAATTAGGTGGAATAAATCCTAAATAAAATTATGCTAAACCTAAAGAAATTAAAATCGAAGAAAAAAAATGAAAGAAAAGGTAATAATTTTGAGGTTTGGTACATGATTGACATACACAAGTTGGGACTAGAGGATCTCAATTGGCCCAAACAGGAACAATGTCCGACTTTT
Organism: Perilla frutescens; assembly: GCA_026008535.1. NCBI lineage: Eukaryota > Viridiplantae > Streptophyta > Magnoliopsida > Lamiales > Lamiaceae > Perilla > Perilla frutescens. The sequence continues at coordinate 2,123,696 of BRKX01000007.1, read as the reverse complement.
CCATTATTTAAAAATATTTTTGCAAAACATATTTTACTCCTTAGGTAGATATTAATTATATTGATCCCGATTTTTTCGCCTCCTGCAACTATGTAAATGAGAATGTGTGTATTTTTCAAACGATATTCTTAAAAAACACACCAATGTCATTTACATAACCGGAGGCGAAAAAAAGAATGGAAACCAACATAATTAACATTTATCAATTTCTCTGTTTATGCCCCAAAATATTTCTTTCAAAAATATATTAAACTAATATTAAAAATTAAAAGAAGAAATCAACCGCCCCATTCATTTCGGCCTATTTCCCCCTCATTTACTCTCAAGCACACTGACAACAGACCTCCTCCACTTCGCGGCGGCGCCACTCCGCTAATCAGCCACCTCTCCAGTCACCGTCCTTGCATCTCTGAGTAGGAGTTCGCAGAAAGAACTGGTAAGATTGAAGTATAAATTTTGCAATATTTATGCATTTTTTCAGAAAGCGGGTGATACTTTTTAGAGACACAAGTGATACTTTTTTTAATTTTGAGTGATATTTTTTAGTATTTAGATTGATACTAATTTAAACAGTTTTTTTTTTTATTTTTTTTTCTGGTCGATATTTTTTAATGATACAAATGATACTTTTGAGCTTTGAAATTGATACTTTTCAGTATTATGAATGATACCAATTTTGATTGATTTTTTGGTCAACACATTGACTGGGTCAACGCGCGTTGACCCAGTCAACACGTTGACCATCTGATGTGCACATAGTGCACACAAGACATGTTCCCATAGAAAAAATTGAAAGCACCAAAAGCTAGCTCCATTATCTGAATAGGTTAAAACACACACTTAGATTCTACCACTCAAAGCATGTCTCACAAACTCACACATGCATTTAAACAAATATTTTCAATAAATCTGTCACAATAATTTTAACTATACCTCCAGATACACATACACTCAGGTGGTCCACAAATATAATTTTCATCTTTGCATATATTAACCATATACAAGTTACAAGTGATGATAATGTCACTCATCTTAGATCTTTCCCAATTCTGTGATAGTGGAAGTTTGAAATCATGGTATTGCATGAAAATGTGGTAACTGGTAAGTTAGAAGAAGTCTGGCTGGGGACATATGAATAATGGAGAAAATGAAAAAAATTCATCACGACTAGGAGCGAGTGCAGTGGCTGCAACAGAGACAATTGCATCATTCCGTTGTTTGGCATTCAAGAGTTTCACAACCATTGTTATGAAAGGGAGAATATCTAATGGCTGAAGATAAAGAAAAAAAAAGATAAAAAAGAGTTTGAACAACAGTGCATAAAATAAAATAAAATAGACCACTGCGATCCTTAAATTGTAATAACAAAACATTCAAATAACTAATCAATATTTGAATTGTAGTATGAGATAGCATTTGGGAGTCCAATTTTTTCATTTTGAGAAAATCGAGAACTAATATATGAAACAATTTCTTCCAAATGGGTCAATTCATTGATAGATCATTTTCTTTGGCTACTCTCACACAATTTACAAATTTTGATGTTCTGCAGTGTGCTGCAAATAACGAAGAAAAAAAATATTTTTAGATGATTCATTCAATGAATCAGTTTATCGAATATATGTGGGTTAATTTCTTTTCCAAATTCTCAAAAAATAAAATCTACTTTTGAGAAATCATGGAACCAGAAGCAAACCTCGTAAAGAAATGAAGAATGATTTATCGCAGTTATCTTTGAGATTTTAGTTTTACATTAAGCCTTGAAAATCTAGAACTGTTTTTGTGGAACGTGGCTTTAGAAGTTTTTTGTGGTTTAGATATAGATAGATAGATGAATGTATCTTATTTTTTCGCTGGTTATTTAGTAATGTTTAGCAGTTGATAAAAAACTAAAAATATCGTTAAAATGGGTGCCAAACAAACTATTCAGAAACTGTGTTTATATATATATATATATAGGGATGAGATCTGGTGAAAACCAGTCACCAGGTGGGAACTGGGAACCAATCTCATCCCTTCATTTCAAAATTTGGACGGTCCAGATTAAATAGATAAAGTGGAATAGGGGGGTGGCAATCTCGTAATTAAAATGAAAACTTTAAATTCACGCGTTTCATTAAGGGTAAAATTGGAACAAAAAAAAGTGACATCATCATGTTTTGAAATAATTCTTAAAAACTTTAAATGATAATAATTTATTCGTTTTTAATCGGATTTACGCAAATCTTATATCAAATTAAAGCTCTTTTCATACCCTTTCATTTAAGATCCATATTGCATATGTTTATTTGAAAAAAAATAGATGAAAAATAGAAAAAAATATTTTTAGGCATAATTTTCGCATAGAACAACCCCAGATTTATATTAGCATGTTGTATACAACATTTTAGCATGACCTATATAACATTTTAGCATATTGTGTAATACATTTTAGCGGGTGATATTATGAATATATTTCTAACAGTTTTATATAAACACCTACACCTATATAGATACTACAAAATGAAAAAATACGAGTTAATGATAAAAAAAAAGAATAAGAAAGCAAAGCAACGAAGGAGATGACTGACAACTAAGAAAGAAAATGTGTAAATATTTTCCGAAACGAATATCAAATTTAGCCTCCTACTTCGCTCATTTTAGCCTCATTCATTTCTAATTATAGCATGTTCTGATAAACAAAATATGGAACGATGATTTCATTAGAATGAAATGAAATACACATATTTGGGGACAATGAACCCTAATGAGAATCTGATAATTACTAATTGGAATCAGATGAACCATAATTGGAATGCAATAAACCCTAATTGGGAACGGTGAACCCTAGTGGAAAATATCACATCAAATTTAGTCTCCTACTTCACTCATTTTAGCCTCATTCATTTCTCATTTTAGAATATATGTTCTGATAAACAAAATATGGAACGGTGATTTCATTGGAATGAAACATAATACACCCTATTTGGGGACAGTGAACCCTAATATGAATCTCATAATTACTAGTTGGGATCAAATGAGCCCTAATCGGAACGTAATAAACCCTAATTACTGAACTCAGAAACTGTCCAGATTCAATTTTAGCCTCCTACTTCACTCATTTTAGCCTCATGCATTTCTCATTTTAGCATGTGTTGATAAACAAAAATTGAACGATGATTTCATTGGAATGAAATGCAATACACCTTATTTGGGGACAGTGAACCCTAATGTGAATATCATAATTACTAGTTGGGATCAGATGAGCCCTAATCATAATGTAATAAACCCTAATTGGGAATGGTGGACCTTAGTAGAAAATGTCACATCAATTTTAGCCTCCTACTTCGATCATTTTAGCTTCATATGATTCTCATTTTAGCATGTGTTGATAAACAAAATATGGAACTGTGATTTCATTGCAATGAAACACAATACACCCTTTATGGGGACAGTGAACCCCTACTGGAAATCTCAGAATTACTAGTTGGTATCATATGAGCCCTAATTGGAACATAATAAACCCTAATTGGGAATAGTGAATCCTAGTGGAAAATGTCACATCAAATTTAGCCTCCTACTTCAATCATTTTAGCCTCACGCGTTTCTCATTTTAGCATCTTCTGATAAACAAAATATACAGTGGGAATCTGACAAGGTATTTAACCTCATGCTTCCGTTATTTTAGCATCATATTCTAAGCAGTAACCGTGGTTAATAAAACTTAATAGTAATATAATTGCTGCAAAGAAAATGTCATAAACACTTTTATTAAAGATCATATATATTCTTAAAAATGAATGTGTTGAAAACAATTCACAAGCATGGTAAAACATGATATTAAACTATACTCAATCGCTATAATAACATCAAGCTGGACAGTTCCTAGCATCATGATCTAACAACTTATAGCAATTGCTACACATTCTGAGTGGTTTGTTCTCCTTTCTCTTCGTTGCCTCCTTCTTAGATATCAAACGACTGTCGCTATCTTTTGTTTTAACTGGAATAGGTGGATGAACAACAACTTCAAAAGGGACACGTAAACCGTAGAATTGTTCAAACGTCTTGCTATGTGAAGTAGAACCCTCCATATCACCGTGTGAGTAATCTTACTATGGTCACTTCAAACAAAAGAAGCTGACACATTAAAATCAAAAAATTATAAACTGAACAAGGTAAAATAATAATACAATCACATCAAGAGATGTTCAGACACACAAATTGATTTTTAGCATTGGGTATGTACCATTCTAGCATCATGCAACATACATTTTAGCATCAAAGTATTCTAATATTTACATGGTGTCTATAACATTGTGTAGCCGAGTCACAAAAAAACACACACACACACACAAAAGAAACAAAAAGCAAAGCATGGTTTGTATGACATGTTTTACAGAGTGCAGTAGAAATAACATTAAACCAGCATGTTATCATGCTAAAACATATATATGTGACGACAGGCTAAAACGACTACATTAACATGCTAAAACATATGTGACGATAGGCTAAAACGAATACATTAACATGCTAAAACAAATAAACAGATCAAATTAATACATATTCTGTATATTCTCGTACATACTAAGCCCTAGAATTCCTAACAATTAGAAAATAACTGATATTTTTCTAAAAAAAAAACTGATACAACCCAGATCTGAACGAAAAAGATCAAATCAATCAAAAATATCGAATCTTCGTAACAAAACGATGGAGCCATAAAGTAAAATAAGATGAGAAAAAAAAATCACGAGAAGAAACGAGAAATAAATCGACATACCAAACTGCTAAAATAAATTGAAAAAAAAACACATACATGGAGTCACCATAAAAAGACAGCGCCGTCGATGAACTCTACGAATCATAGGGTTGAATCTTCGTGATAAAAAGATGAAAGCAGATGCTGAAAAATAATGAGAAATCAAAAGGGAAGAAGAAGAAGAAGAACATAAATCAGGGAGAGAGGGAGAGAAAATGGGAAAAAAATCTGAAGAAGGAAACTTGAAGAACTTAATTACTATATTGCCCTCCCCTTCATCAAACTTGCCAAATATTACAATTATACCACCGCCCCATTCACTTAATCTGGACCGTCCACATTGAATCAATGAAGGGATAGGATTAGTTCCTAGTTCCCACCTAGGGAAAGGGTTCTCATTTGATCCCTTCCCTATATATATATATATAGATATATAGATTTTAACTTTTTCCATTTCTATACAACCTATTCAATCACTCACAAGAAAACTTGTTATTTAAATATTCATCACTTTATCATAACCACGTCTTTTCATTTGAACTACATATTCAAATTAAAAATATAATCAAACAAATATATTTCTATTTTTCAACCCAATATTTCTAAACATTAAATCATTCATTATAATAAATTCATCATATTTTTTCAAAACCAAAACACCTCTTAAATTGAAATCGAAATTCTACAGAAGGAAATAAAACACGATTGTTGAGAAGCATTTCACCTGGTGACCCTATTTATTCACGAGTCCGCCACTCACTCACTCAGACACTCACTGCCGATGACGATGAGCAGAAAAACAGCTGGTTTTGCAATTCATCTGATTCTTACTCGACGATTTACAGCTTCATCTTCTCCTAAATTAGGTATTTCTGTTCCACCATTCTCTTATTTCTCTTCGAATTTCCATAATTTCAGTCGCAAAGATAGGGCTTTTTCACCTAAGGTGCCCACTATAGATTTCAGCTGTGTTAAAGAATTAGATGATGCTATTCACTTGTTTCGAGATATGGTCAGAATGCGCCCACAGCCTTCTGTTCGCGTTTACAACAAACTGTTGAGTGTTACAGTCAAGATGAATCAGTACTCTTTTGCCCTTCACGTGTTCCACGAAATGCGTCGGAGGGGTTTCCCGGTCGATGAGTACACGCTGGCTATCGCGATCAATTGCTATTGCCTTCTCAAACGTGTAGACTTTGGTTTTGCTACATTTGGCTTCTTCTTCAAGAGCGGTTACGAACCTGATGCTGCGACGTTTGGCACCCTCATTAAAGGGCTCTTTCTAGATGAGAAGATCGCCGACGCCGTCAAATTGTTCAAAAAGCTTTTGGACTTTGGAATATGCGAGCCTAGTGATGTTATGATTCTGACAGTGATAGATGGCCTTTGCAAAGGTGGGCAGATCATTGCAGCCCATGATTTGCTTCGTAGATTAGAAAGAACTAGGTGGAAACCCAATGTTTATGCTTATAGCACATTAATTGACGGGTTATGCAAGGGTGGAATGGTGGATGATGCTTTCCAGCTCCTATCCAAGATGATAGAGAAGGGTATTTCACCTGATGTTTTCACATACAATTCAATGATTCAGGGGTTGTGCGATGTTGGTAGATGGAAGGATGTTAAAGACTTGTTGAATGAGATGGCTAATTCTAATATATCTTTAGATGCTGTTACTTTCAATATATTGGTGGACGCATTTTGCAAGGATGGAAAGGTGAAAGAGGCTGAGGATATTTTGGAAATTATGATACAACAAAATATATGTCCTAATATTGTCACTTATAATGCGCTGATTGATGGGTATTGTTTGCGAGGGGAACTCAATAAAGCAAAGCAAATATTTGATACCATAGCAGACAGGGGCCTTAAGCCTAATATTCTCAGTTATGGGAGCTTAATCAATGGATATTGCAAGAAGGGAAGAGTGGATGAAGCTTGGCTTCTTTTTCTCGAAGTTCCGTGTAAGGGTTTGGAGCACGATACATGTATTTACAATACCATGATACATGGATTATTTAGCAAATGTAGATTTGCCGAGGGCTGGAAGCTTTTCAAGGATATGGAAGCTCGTCGAGTAAGTCCTGACTTACATACTTATAGTACATTGTTGGATGGGTTGTGCAGGAATGGGGAGACTGATGAAGCTCTTTCATTACTGCGCATGATTCAAGGGAAAGGAGTCAATCCTGATGTAGTCATGTACGGTGCTCTCATTAATGGTTTATGCAAAAATGGAAATCTTAGTGTTGCAAGAGAGCTTTTCAACCAACTTCCTGCTGTGGGTTTGCAACCAAATGTTTATATTTATAATATGATCATTGGTTCGCTTTGTCAAGAAGGGTCTATGGAGGAGGCAAAATGTTTGTTTATAGAGATGGAAAATCGTGGTTGTGCACCCAATAGAGTGACATATAACGTTATTGTCCGTAGTTTGCTAACGAAAAGTGAACTTCACAAGGCAATTCCATTTTTGGAAGAAATGCATCAAAAGGGATTCTCAGCAGATGCTTCTACTTTTTCCATGCTAATTGATCAAGCGCAAGGACAGAATGAAGATGATTTCCTTCTCCAATTGATGAAGAGTGTTCTGCCCAAGGAAATTGTATTATAGTCCATTTTGCAGCCCATCTGTTGACACTGCAGGTATCTCTGCAACTTGTTTTCTTATGCAAAAATTGAGCTACATTGTCATCTGGTTTATGAAGGACTATGTTACAAAATCTTGGACGAAGGATGCTGTCATAAGCAAAAGCCAAATCCATCATTTTCTTGGTGCTTCAGATGATCATCTTGCTTACCCTTTCAAGGTTTTCAAGGATGGTGACATTTTAATGGCATGGGGCCATTTTTGTTTCTTCTACTACTCCACAAAGACTATAACTAGTCATGAGGTTGATGTTCTTGGGAGGGTTGCCGACTTGGTCCTTCACACTTTGAGCTTTCGCTCTCTCAAATGTTTTGTGAAAGAGAAGGTATGCTTAATTCGATATTAAGCATTATGTTACCTCTACATGTAGTATTTTATATTTTGGAAGTACTTCCATGCGCCATTTTAAGTGTTTCATTGTTGTGAAATGCTATGCCTTTCTTTAATCCCCATTTGAATGTTCATATTGGAGCGGTTTGCATATTTTTCTTCAAACAGGAATGTTTGATGCCAAATTGCCAATTGCACGCCACCTCCTGAGATTTTTTTAAAATTTAATTAAAATTCACCTTTATATAATGTTTTAAAAAAAAAACGAAAAAAGCACACCAATATTGTTGACATAGTAGGAGATAAAAATAAAAATATTAGTTGATATCCTCTCTCGACTCCCTGTTCGAACCATTATAAGTTGCAAGTGTGTTTGGAAGCCATGGCTCAATCTACTCGCGATTGACGAGTTTGCAAAGTCCCATCTTTCTAAATCTGTCCTTGGACTTGCGGTAAACGGTCGAATGTTGTGTACAATTTTTGAATTTGAAGATGTGCTTGATCTTGAACACCATGATCATCACTACAATCATATAACTGAGTTTGGGTGCTCTGACTTTAGACAGATACAAGGTTCCGCTAATGGTCTGCTCTTCTTTTGTCAAGTCAGGTATGTGCCGTTTGGCATCTGGTGGGCCTGATGATCTTCACATTATAAATCCAATGACTGAGGACTATATCCAAATTCCTCATGCTAAAGAATTTACCAAGGAATATTGTCAAGTTTCCACTTATGGATTTGGAGCGAGCAGAATAACTGGCCAACTTCAGTACATAACATTAATTCCTCTAAATATATATATGTTTCCTTTGCATCCGTATCTTATTGCTTACGCTGTTAAGGTTTTCAAGGATGGTGATATTTTAATGGCGTGTGTGGACTCATCTGTCTTCTACTACTCCAGAAAGAGTAGAACTACTCATGGGATCAATATTTTAGAAATCAATTTTCCTGTGCAATTGATCCTTCACACGTCAAGCTTTCTTTCACTCGGAAGTTTTGTGAATGAAAAGGTCAGCTCCTTTTGCCACTGATCCATGTAATATTCTTCTCTGTTTCGACTTTTATTGTTATGAAATGTTATGCCTTCTTATGATAGGAAGCCTTTATTTATTTTTTATTTTTATTTTTTACACTTGTCATCTGGTTGCTGAAGGACTATGAAGTTGAGAAATCTTGGACAAAGGACTTTGTCATCAGCAAAAACCGAATCTCCGACTTTGATTTTAAACCTTATCGTATTACTTACCCTGTTAAGGTTTTCAAGGATGGTGACATTTTAATGGCATGTAAAGGCTCACCTGTCTTCTACTACACCAGAAAGACTAGAACTACTCATCATGTGATCGATATTTTGAAAAGCAATTTTCGTGTTGCACGTTTTGGCTGTGATTGTTGCAGTCTTGTAAGCTTCCTTCAAGACTCTTGAGTTTGATAATCCCTCCTATTTCTGGTGTAGCAGGAGGAGGTTTTTGAATTTGATGATGTGGTAGATTTTGATATAGGATGATCATGGTTTGCATTTGATGAGTACATAACATTAATTCCTCTAAATATATATATGTTTGTATATATAATCATGTGATCAAGAAGAATATTAGACTTACAAAAAATAAGAATTGCATCTCCTTCCTATCACACCACAAGAATAATTGCCAATTGAGATAATCAGTCGATTTTTACATGTAATTCGCTTGGTCCGGTCCTAAAAAAAACAAAAACAGAACCTCCTCTTTTCTGGATCCACCTCACATCAATAACCCACCCCCTACCACCTATAGGTAGACTGACCGGACCGAGCAAATAACATTTATTGTATTAATATACACATATATATATATGTATATATAATATTAGATTAAGATATAGATTCAGAAGCAGGATGAGTAATTGGTGCAGCAATTTTGCGGCCATATAAATGATTGATAATATACGACTTCAATTTCATAATAATTGATGTTTTAAGTTTTACAACAAAAATTTAGAAGTGAAAATGTGTTTGCAAGACATGGCTCGATCTACTTGGGGCTCATGACTTTGCCAAGTTACATTTTTCTCGATCAGTCCCCAGCCTGGCTGTCGGTCTTAAGGTGATGGACTCACAGTTTTATGAATGCTTTGATTTTGAAGATGATCCGTATCTTGAACACCACGAGCTCCACTATAAGCTAGTCACTGAGTTTGATTCCCCTAATTATGCAGCGTTGCAAGGTTCAGCTAATGGGTTGATTTTGTTGGGCAACTCAAAGCCATATGGTGAGCCTAATAGTATTTACATATGTAATCCAGTTACTCGTGATTATATCAAGCTCAAATGCCCTGAAGAAGAGTCCGCCTACTCTTATCCAATATTTGCCACTTTCGGATTTGGAGCAAGCGTGATGACTGGCGAATACAAGGTGGTTAGGATCTCCCAATACTGCATATGTGATGAAGAAACACATGAACTCATAAGATTCACCAAATCTCAGTGTTATGTATACACTCTTGGAACAGGATCATGGAGACACATTGCCCCTGGTGAGTCTAGTGTTTTTGGTTGGTCTCCTGCTGGGACATTTGTGAATGGGAATCTTCACTGGTTGGATGATCCGGTTGGCTTCAAAAAACTGATTTCTTGCTTTGATCTTGAAACCGAACTTTTCAGCCCATTTCCTCGTCCTCCTCTTCCCGATGATAGAAACTTCTACGGGCATCTATCTACTCTCGGGGATTGCCTAAGCTTTAGTGTAAGTGCATATGGTGATGATGGAATACACATCTGGTTGATGAAGGAATATGGGGTTGAGAAATCTTGGACAAAGGAATTTGTCATCAGCAGCGACCTCCTTGGTCTGTTTAATGAAGTTTACCCAATCAAAGTTTTCAGAAATGGTGACATCTTCATGTTATGCGATGGTGTTACCTTGCTCTGCTATTCCACCAAGACTAAAGCCACTCGCAGAATGGATGCGTTCAAACACTATTATCACGACGTGATAGAAGCCATCCCTCACACCCTGAGCTTTCTTTCACTCGAAGGCCTTGGCTTTTGTGGTTTTCGGAATGTGAATTGATCGTCTGCAGGAGAAATCCTCCTCCCTCAACTCGAAAAAAAGGTTACTCTGATTTATTGCATTTCAGAATGGTGATTTGTAATCATATCTGTATTGTTTGTAATTTGTTTTGAACTCAAAAAAAAGGTTACTCTGATTAATTCAATGCATTTCAGAATGCTGGTTTTTAATCATTTTTGTACTGTTTTTCTTTTGTTTTGAACTCGAAAAAAGGTTACTCTATCCAGTGCAGAAATGCTGATTCTTAATCATTATTGTTTCTAATTTGTTTTGAACTCCAAAAAAGGTTACTCTTGATTTAATGCATTTCAGAATGGTGATATTTAATCATATTTGTATTGTTTCTAATTTGTTTTGAACTCAGAAAAAAGGTTACTCTGATCTAATGCATTTCAGAATGGTGATTTTTAATCATATTTGGATTGTTTTTAATTTGTTTTGCTTTTCTGGACGAAGCATTCTATCCGCAAAGTCTCCTGTGCATCAGATGCATGGGTCGGCCCATGAGACGGACCTGCTCCGACCCGGGCCAACCCGCATCTGACCCGCGAAAAAAAAAAATTCGCCACCCATAGTACCAATTCGAACACTAAATAGTACCAATTCGTGTTTTTTTGTGTTTTTTAGGGTTTTTTTTTCTTTTTCTTTTTTTTTAGGGTGTTTTTCGGGGTTTATTTTGTATTTTTTAGGGTTTTTTGGGGGGTGTTTTTAGGGGTTTATTTTGTTTTTTTTTTGGTTTTTTTGGGGTGTTTTTAAGGGTTTATTTTCTGTTTTTTATGGTTTTTTTGGGGTGTTTTTAGGGTTTATTTTGTGTTTTTTATAATTTATTTGGGGGGATTTTTTAGGGATTTATATGTGTTTTTTTAAGAAAAAATAAAATGAAAAACAGAAAAAAGAAAAAGAAAAACAGGAAAAAAAACGTAAAAGAAAACGTAAAAAAGAAACAGAAAAGGAAAGGAAAAAAAAACCGAAAAACCAAAAAAACAAGGCAGCAGAAAACGACAAAAAAAAAAAAAATGAAAATGCGGGCGCGTATACCACACGCGCCGCGCGTGAGTCAACGCGGGCGCTCGTGGGTCGCGTCTCACGGGGAGGCTCCTGCGCAGGAGACCTCCCCCATTCTATCAGTGTTTGAATATTAAAAATAGTCCCTCTATGATCAAATAAATGAGGAAATAAAAAACTTTCATGCCTTATTAGAAGCTGCCCTTCACTTCATCTTCATGCATTTCGAATTTGCGATGTATTGAAGCTTGTAAATAAGTTTGTAACTTCTTCGCTCGCAAACGCGTCATAGGACCTCTAAACTGCAGCTCCGGATCATCTTCTTCTTTGCCTAGCTCGACCTCATCAATAAATATTTAATAAAATGGGATTGTAAAGAATGAAATGGAAGCTCTTTTTTAGAATTGGGCAATTCTAAACATAGTCATATTTTTTTTATCATCATAGTCCCATATCAAATTAAAATAAAATTATTACACACACATACGGTTTATTCTCATAACCCCCAACTTAAAACCCTCATTAAAAAACAGAAGAACCAGTATAGCCTCGCTCTTCTAAGTTTTTGTTTTTGTTTTTTTTTTTTGTTTTTTTTTTCCGATCAACATTTAAGAACCTGGTTGAATTTCTCCTTGTTCAATTTGTCTTCATTCTTCAAGAGTTATTATAAGAAGCCTATTTTTGAATTTCAGTTTATTTATTTATGCACATAGTCACTGGATCAGATGATGAGCAATGCAGAATTGTGACAATATTTTGAGTTGTGATACAATTGAACAATTTTGGTTAATTTTCAATGATGTTTTATATTAATTTGGTTTCATCCTTCCATATACAACACAGAGCAGAAACGTTATTCAAGATGAGGATAAGAGGCTACCAATAGAGTTCATTTTCTAATTTTTTTTAATTTTCTTAAATGGGGTCCAAAAAGATTCATTTGTTCATTTTGTTTTTTATTTATATAGAAATGGTAGCTGCAAATGGAGTTTTATTTAGTTATTTTTATTCATAATTCAAGACGGGGTAGAAGGCTATGGATATGGAGTTTTATTTATTTTTTAAATACAATTCAAGATATGATTATGAGGGTAAAACAGTACATATAAATAATTATTTTATTTTATTTTCAATATGAGACTATGATGATAAAAAAAACACGTGGCTATATTTAGAACTGTTCTTTAGAGTTTCCGATCAGAATCTCTGCTGTCATTCTTGTTTCTCTTAGTGTTCCATAACTAGATGTTATTTTTCATTTTTAAAAAAAAAAAAATTAATATACCGTAATTGGGATGAACCCTAAATAAAAAATTTAAATTAAATAAAATTCTAACAAATTAAAAATTAAAAAAAAATAATTTTTTTTAAAAAAACCTAAGGCTTGGAACAAAAAATGATCTGGTGTGTCTGAATTTTTCAATGCTACCCTTACGGGTAGCATGCCCGAATTTCCTTTTTATTTTTAAAAATTATTTTTAAAATATTTTTTCCTAATTCTTTTTTGAATATATATTACTTTTTAAGTAGATGTTAATTATGTTGGTCTTGATTTTTTATTTTGCCTCCTACTATGTAAACGATTAAATTTTTTTCACACGATATCGTAAAAATACACACCTATACCGTTTACATAATAGGAGGTGGAAAAAAACCGCGATACATAGTTAACATCTACTAATATTGTCATTTATATATAAAAAAAAAGAGTTGCAAAAATATTTTAAAAATAATTTTAAAAAAAATAAAAATTCAGGCACGCTATCCTTACGGGTAGCATCGAATTTTCCGAATTTTCATTTTCGAACTCTAAATTATTTCTAAAAAAATATATTTTGAACAGAGGCCCAAATTAATGAAAAGTGTTTCCATCAGCCCATTTCTTTCCGGCCCATTGTAAGCTTCATTTTCCTATAAATAACTCATTTTAAGCTTCATTTTCTTTCAAAAATAAAAAATAAAAAATAAACTCATTGTTTGTCTCACTCTCAACCACACCTACTAATCTACTACTACTGCACATCTCCAATGCTCAAGTAAGTTTGCTTCATCTCTCAAATTTGATTCCTGCAATTTTGGTTTTTTTTTTTTTTCATATATATGAAATTATTATTATTTGTATTTGTTTCATATATATTTGTTGTGATTGCATGTGATCAGAGAAGTTTAAATCGAATTCATAGCTATGATTTCTTTTCCCACTACATTCGTGATTAACCAGCACGAATTTATCTTTTTTTTTTTTTAATTTTACCGAATTTAGTACTCTTGGTTAAAGAAAAAGTCACATTCTCAAAATTTAAGGTAGTAATTTTAGAAAATTAATTTAACCAAGGTTGATAATTATGAGAAAATTAATCTTTAGAAGGATTTGAGAGGTTAATTAATTTATTGATGTTAATTAATGAAATAGCTAGATATCACAGTGCAAATTAAATTGCAAAATTATGTTGGAACATGGATATCATTGAATATATAATGCAGTAATTAATATTGACGTCATCACATATGTAAGGCAGTTTTGAAGGTCAAAGTAGAAGATGGAATACGAAGTTACATCGATAACATCAATGTAAAAGATTAGATAGAGCTTTACGTCGATAATATCAAAGTAAAAGATGAGATAGAGCGTTCTATCGATAATATCTAAGTAGAAAGTGAAATGTTATTTTTCGCACATGTAAAAGTAGGAGATGGGAATGCAATTTTAAATCGATAACATCAAAATAAAAGATGAAATAGATCGTTACATCGATAATATCAAAGTAGAAAGTAGAATACTATTTGAAATGGTGAATCTCGTGCATTTCTAACCACTAGCCCATTGTTTTAGGCGCATTAGCTCAAAGTAAGAATGTAGAATACAATTTGAAGTGGAGAATCTCGTGTATTTCTAACCTCTAGGCCATTTTTTTCGGCGCACTTTAAGTAAAAGATAAAATAGGGCGTTACATCGATAATATCGAAGTAGAAAGTAGAATTTAATTTGTCGTATATGTAAAAGTAGAAGATGGAATACAGTTTTACATCGATAACATCAAAGTAAAAGATAAGATAGAGCGTTACACCGATAATATCAAAGTAGAAAGTACTCTTTGAAATGTAGAGAATCTTGTGTAATTTTAACATCTAGCTCATTCTTTTTGACATACTGTAAGTAAAAGATGTAATAGAGCACCGTGTCGACAATATTAAAGTAACATATTAGATAGAACGTTATATCGATAATATCAAAGTTGAAAGTGTAATGTAATTTATCGTGTATGTAAATGTTGAAGATGGAATACAACTTTACAACAATAACAGTTGAATAATATTTAACTTTATTTCTAACCTCTTGATCATTGTTGTTGGCCCATTTTAAGTTCTTATCATATTGATTTATTTAAATCTCAATCCACTCAACCACCAAAGGTTCACGTACAAAACCTTTGTATTGTTACATTTGAGAATTATTGTTCCTCTATGTTTATTTTATTTATGTTTAATTACTATTTTTTTTATTATTAATTTATTATTTTGTTTTAGCCGTTTGCTTATGGTTTGGGCCCTTTTAACTTCTGGTGTCCATCTATATAGCAATACTTTAAATTCATTTGCCTAATAACTATTCATGATCCATTTTCGCAAATTTGTATTTAAATTTAAACCGAATGCACACTACTAAAACTGATTAAACTTTTTCCAAAGTTGCACCAAATTCAGTCGAAATAAAATATATTAATTAGTTGTTATGATATTAAGTAATTAACCTGCACTAAAATGAGATTCTCTATTTCATATTTAATTTGATGTTCCAACTCCTATTTCACGATTTTTAATCAATTTTAATTTATTGTATTTTAGTTTAATTTTACACTTACAAATTAGGATTGATTCTGCCCAATTATTATTTATATTTATTTTTTAGCATTTACTTTTCAAAGAAATGATTAGTATGGTTAATTATTGTATAAATATGATTTATAATTTTTTTAAATTCTAATCTTTTGTTGATAAATATGACTAGGTCTATTATGTTATAATTAATTTTTATTTTCGTAATTTATATTAATAAACTTAAAAACTGAATAGTGGAATACGGGTTGAAACATCAAATGTGGAATATAGGAGGATTTCATCTGTTTATTAATATTACAATACTTGTAATACACATACGAGATCCTCTATTCCAATTCCACGTTTCATTTTGTATCACAATCATTGAATTCATGATACACGTGGCATGAATTCGATAACAAGATGAAACACGAAATTGGAATAGAGGTTTTGATTTGCTTAATCTCACATTAATACTACAATTTTTTGTTTGATCAGGGAGGTAAAAAAACTTGAAAACAACAAGAAACTTCCAAAATGAGCCAAGATTTCTTCGAATATCTACCATCGGAGATCACCATCGACATCCTCTCCCGGCTCCCCGTCCGAACCGTCGGAAACTGCAAGTGTGTCTGCAAGTCATGGCTCGACCTACTCGAGACCGACGACTTCGCAAAGTCCCATCTCTCCAAAGCCGCCCCGGGCCTAGCCATCTACATCTACGACTCGTCCGAGCTCTCCGATTCTTATAGAGTCTTCGATTACAACGACGACCCCAACCTCGACCGCCACGCCCTCCACTACACCCCCGCCACCGCCTTCCACCTCCCCTACTCCGGCTGGATACAGGGCTCCGTGAACGGCCTACTCCTCCTCCGTGACCTCAGCTTCATGCCCAACCGCCTCTACGTCTGCAACCCCATCACCCGCGAATACACCGAGCTCCTGTGCTCGCACGAGTTCGTCTACTCCGACCCCGAGGTGGTCACCTTCGGGTTCGGAGCCGGCCGAGCCACCGGCGAGCTCAAGGTGGTCAGGATCTTCCACGACTGCGAGCGTGACGAGGAGACAGACGAGCTGCTGAGCATCTCTTCTTCCGCATGTCAGGTCTACACTCTCGGAGCAGGATCGTGGAGAGAGATCTCCCCCGGCCCGGTGCTCGAGTACTACTACCACAGCGCCGGCGCGTTTCTGAACGGAAATCTTCACTGGTTGGTCTATGATCTCAACGACACCGCGTTGATTTCTTGCTTCGACGTCGAGACTGAGGTTTTCAGCACGATTTCTTCCCCGCCGCTGCCGAGTTGGGGGAGGAATCTGGCGGCGGTGTTCGACGTGGAGGGATGTTTGTGCTTGTGTGATAACACGTATGATGATGAGATTGTGGTCTGGTTTATGAAAGAGTATGGAGATGAGAGTTCTTGGTCGAGGAAGTTCGTCGTGCCGAAGAATCGGAACTTTGCGGCGGAATGCAGGGAGATTTTCCGGCCGATGAAGGTTTTTGAGGACGGTGATATATTGGTGGCGTGTCATGACTTGTTTGTGTTCTACTACAACAGCAAGACTAGGGTTATAGAGGAGTTGGATTTGACGAGAGGTGATGAAGCAAGCGTTGATTCCACACCTCATACCTCTAGCTTTCTCTCTCTTAAGAGATTTGTGGGGGAGAATGTGAAATCTTTCTGATTTTGTTGTTGATTTAGCTAATAGTTTGGATATGTGTTTAATTGTTCTCTTTTAGTTGTGTTTTGTTTCTGCAGTGAACTATTTGAATTTTATTCGAGGATTAACTATTTATAAGTCGTGGCATGCTTAGTTATCGTTAAAATCGCGTCAGATTTCATGTTACACCCTCAGTGTTATACTTTGTGTTGTACTTTTAAATTACATTTTTTTGTATCTTTAACTTTGGGGATTTTTTTTTTTTGTGATTTAGTTTGATTTGCTATTTTTTTAGTGTTTAACTCACTCGAGTCAGATTTCATGTTACACTCACAGTGTTATACTCTGTGTTGCACTTTTAAGTTACATTTTTTTGGTATCTTTTACTTCAGTTTTTTTTTTTTTGTGATTTAGTTTGATTTGCGATTTTTTTAGGGTTTAACGACTCACTCAATTAAGGGTTATATATAATTTTTTTTGAGTGATATATGTTGATGATGATTATTTATGTTATAATTAAATTTTATTTTATAATAAATATTATTAAAATTATAAATTTAGTAATTAAGCATGAAAAATTACAACAAGAAATTTGAATCGCCTCAAAATGGGGATAAGACCTTCTACTGCACATTTGGTTTCACACTTCATTTTTTTAGTGTTTTTCAATTTTAATTTCTTGTGATTTAGTTTAATTTTTTGCACTTGTTATTTAGGGTTCATGTATCATAATTTTATATTATTTATTTTTCAATTTGACAAATAAAGTACTATCAAATTATAATAAATATTCCTAATTGGGTAAGATGAACCCTAAATAATAAGTGTAAAATTAAATTAAAACATAAGAAATTAAAATCGAAGAACAAATTAAAAAAAAAAAAGAGTGTGTAATAGGGTGTGAATGCTAAATTCACAATCCATGTCTAACGAAGTTTGGGCAACGAAGATCTGAGAAAACAAACATAAAATAGACGTGAAATCCAAAAGACCATCCGGGAGTGATTGTAATGAAGCAAAACGTCGAACAGTTTGTAGACGATATGAAGAAGAAATATCTAAGGATTTTTATTTTCAGTTAGTTGGAATGGAAGTAACACACGGTATTTATAGTTCATACAAGATCAACATCTACGCAAAATAAAACTACTTTGCATAATCGTGTGCCACGTCATACTATGGAGATTCCTCAAAATAATGTGCTGAACACGAGCTGAGATAATCTGGAACTCCATCAGTGATGAAGTCTAGTCCAGTCTAATCTACTAGTCCCTCTTCTTTAGATTAATGTCATCCCCTCCCTTTAATTTAACAGGGGTTCATGCATAAGAGCCCCACTCATGGCATCCGATTTAATTTGTTACTAAGGGATAAGGATAAGGTCGACTCTGATATTCAAATGACTCGGTTTGACCCTCCTTTACAAGGCACCGTACTCTCTAGCTTGGCTAATTCTGAATATGCATGGGATCGCAACTAGCCTCGGGTGGAATGGTTTCGTAGTGGCCTCAATGGTGAGCTTCAAAATTGGGTCTGCAATTGTGTACTCCTACGTACACTTCGGAGATTTGATTTGACCCTCATTTTCAAGGTACCACCCACTCTAGGTTGTCTAACCTAGGGTGCGTATGAGATCCTTAGTGGATCTAGGCTGAGATGGTCACTCATGAGTCATGATTGTTCCCCTCCCTTAGTCATAGCTCCTGTTTTTCACTTTGTAGCCCCAAAAATAATTAAAATATAAAAATATTATTTTGTTAGAAATTTTAGTCAGTCCCCATTAAATAAAAATCCTAACAAATTAAATCAAATAAAACCCTATTTATAACCCCCCCCCCATCATCTTACATTAATAAAAAAAAAACTTAAAAAGAAAAAAATATCGTCTCACCATAAATTTGTCATAATTCATCTTGAATTCTATTTACCTCGGAGCATTCATATATATAAACTTATAAACCGGTTTATTTATCCCATTTTCGCATCCAATATTTAATGTTCCAGCACTTTGATCCATACCCTAAATAATCTTCTTCATGAAAGAATAGTAAATAAATTCCCATATAGGGTTCAAAATATCTGACTTTACGAACCATATAAATTCTTCATTGAATCCAATATTTCTGTTTATGAAGCACATGACAGAAAAACTTCTTAAATTCGTAATCCTTACAATTAAGAATTAAGACAGCCATAATCTTTCCCACAAATCAAATAAATCACAACTCAATCCCAACGTCTGTCTACCATCAGTGCAGCCACTCTCCATAATCCATAAGGAAATTAAATTACAAATTTTGTTCATGTTAATAACTATAAACATTGTTCACGATTGAACAAAAAAAGGCATAATAAGCTATATTTTTCCACTAATGATCATCCTAACCATAACAACTCTTTTTTCATTCGAAAGAGAAAAGAAGAGGTTGAGGTCTTTAGTGTTGTTGCATAAATACTTTGCCACATAAATCTGTTCTTCATCACTTAGATGACTCATATTACCTAGAGCTTCATAAACCTTTTTCTTCGGCATAGATGCATCATGCTCAAACCCAATCCTTTGCACAACAAGCTCTCCCATTCTTAAATCAGTTTTTTCGCAAAAAACTTTCATTCAATATTCTTGGAAACGGTCATCAAGTGAATCAAGACTTTTTTTTTTTACCTTTCCCTTTCATCTTTGTACTTCAACTAGTTCCTTTACGAGACATAGACATAAAATCATTTCTAGCTTCTTCATCTTGATTCGATGATGTAAATTAGACATATTCATTCTCAGTTGAGGTGTGTAGATCACTCTCTTCATTCTTGTGCAATAGATCTTAGACAACATCAGCAAATGTTTCAGCGTGTTCACCAGTCGGTCGATCCTTCCCAAATATTTCATTAAACCAATCTTTATATAATGGACATGACTTATGTCGCATTATTGTTCTTATATTGCTATTAGTCTAGGAAATATTTAAAAAAATAAAAAGGTGGGTGAGTAGTGCGTATAAATTTAGTTAGTATTATAAATTCTGAGTATCTAGAATGTTTGTTTCTCGATTCAAACTTATAATTAAAGACAGTCACTAAGTTATCATAAACCTCCCCTCGAACTCTCGAAGTATTTAGAAGTGAGTCACTCAACCAAGTTAATTGTTTCTAATCAAAACTTAGAATGTACATGCCAAGAGCACAGATGATCCTAAATCTTAACAGGTAACCCTAATCTCGATTTACGTGATACATGTCATTTGAATTTCTGAGGTACATATATACGCAATAGACACGCTTTTGTCTGCTTAAAATGATGAATATTTTTAGTTTGACTAACCCACGATATTTGCTGTTTTCGTTGACCGCAGACAGAAAACTAAAATCAAGAGAAGTGAGAGAACTTAAAACCGGTCTGAGCAAGACTATTCGATTTCTAGTGAGAGAAGACTATTCCAAGAGTTCCATTACGTACACGCAAAGCAAATCTATCTCCAAGTCTATTTATATGTGACATTTTCACATAAACTGATCATTACCATAACCCAAATAAACCTCTAATCTCTCCCAAAATGAGCCTACAATTCTTCACAAATCTACCATCACATATCATCATCGATATCCTCTCAAGGCTCCCCGTTCGAACAATCGTTCGTTGCAAGTGTGTTTGCAAGCCATGGCTCAATCTACTCGAGAATCACGAATTTGTCAACTACCATCTTTCTAAATCTGCTCCCGGCCTCGCAGTGTTGCAGCACGAGAAGTCATCCAAGTCGTACAAAATCTACGATTTTGAAGGCGAACACGATCACGAACACCATGAGCTTCACTACAATCCAGTCACTAACTTCGACCTCCCTTTCGACGGGCTGATACAAGGCTCAGGTAATGGCTTACTATTTTTGCGCGATCTGGAACTCAAACCTAATGGTCTTTACGTATGCAATCCAATCACTCGTGATTATATCGAACTTCATAGTCCCAAAGAGTTCGATTACACATACCCTCAAGTAGTCAGTTACGGATTTGGATCGAGCAGAGCCAACAACCAACATAAGGTGGTTAGGGTTTTCCATGATTCTATACATGATCAAGAAACAAAGAAGTGGCATGTTCATAATTTTTCGTGTCACGTATACACTCTTGGAACCGGATCATGGAGGAGTGTAACTCCGGGTGCTCTGTTGATGTACAGTTGTCGTTCCATCGGGGCATTTTTCAACAGAAATCTTCATTGGTTAGTGCGAGATTCAAATGGTTTCGAATGGATTTCTTGCTTTGATCTTGAAACCGAAGTTTTTAGCATCATTTCTCCGCCTCCTCCCAATCTTCTAGACCATCAAAGATTTCTGGGAGATGTGTTTGCTTTGGGGGATTGCTTGTGTGTTAGTGATAATTCATCCGACGAGGAGATTGTGATCTGGTTGATGAAGGAATATGCAGTCGAGAAATCTTGGAAAAAGGAATTTGTGATCAAGAAACCACATGTTGATGTTTCGAGTTATGATCCTTATCAAGTTGTTTGCCCTATCAAAGTGTTCAAAAATGGTGACATTTTAATGGCATGGGGAGATTTCTTCCTCTTCTACTCTCCCATCAAGACTCGGACTATTACAGAGATCGACATGTTCGGAGCTGTTGCATTTGGTGCTATCGAATCAATCCTTCACACGTCGAGCTTTCTCTCTCTCAAAAATTTCGAAATGGAGAAAGTCTGCACCTTCTGATTTTCTAGTATTCTCTCAACATGAAGATGTGATTTTTTTATTTTTTTTGATGTCTAAGAATTTGGTGGCTACTGTTCAAGTATGGGATATTGGGATTCAGATAAACTTTATTTTATGTGGTTATAGTTGTTACCAGAATTCTTATGATATGGCCAAAAGAAGATGTAAATCATAGAATAATTATTAAATGCCTATGAAATATAAAAAATTATATTATGATATTATCCTTAATATAAATTAATTTAAGTGTCTAATAATATAATACATTATATTTCAATATTGTCTTTAAATTAAATTAAGAGTACAGTATACATATGACATAGTAGGCAAACCCAATTTTAATGTCTAATAAAATATGCATTTTTTTAATACAATCTTGTCCTTCAATTAAATTGATAAGTTTACCCTAATTTTTTAAGAATTCCTTTTAAGTTGATGATCGAATTGAGATTGGCGCATGAGATTTCATGTTTCACTCTCTATGTTAATACATCATGTATTGTTGTAACGCCCCAAAATTTAATTCAAGCTCAATTTTATTTAATTAGGCCCAATTGTTATACAAGTTGTTTTATTTTAAAAATAGGCAAGTATGGACGTTTGAGCCCACTTTGAACTCATCTATAAGAATATTTATTTATTTTTGGCCCAATTATTATTTAAACGAGATAAACGAATATATTAGACGATAGTTGTCGTTGAAACCCGATTTTGATCCAATTACTCAGCCCATTCTAAAATTAATGTTGAGCCCGTGTTATTCTAATTAAAATCCATTTTTTTTAGCCCAATTCATTATATATAAGAGGCTAAAAAATATAAGCCCAATAGTAAAATTTATATATGTGTGTGTATATGTATATGTATACATGTATACTATTTCCCCATCCCCAAAATTTATAGAAGTCAAAGAAAAGAAAAAGGGAAAATGGAAGGGAGAGGGAGAGATCGAAGGTGAGAGAAGCAAAAGAGAAAAGAAAGAGAGGGAAGAGAAAAGAGAGAGAGGGCAGAGATCAAAAATCAAGAAAGAGAGAAGGTAAAGATTGAGAAGGAGAGAAAGAAGAGGAGATTGAGGGTGAGGGGAAAAGAAAGAAAAAGAGAAAGAAAGAAGAAGAGAGAAAGAGAGACGAGGAAGAAAGAGGGAGAGAGAGAGCCTAGGGTTGAGAGAGGAGGGGGAATCAGCTGGCAGGAGGTTGCCGGATCTTCTACCGGCGTCGGAGTTGCAGTAGGTCGTCGCCGGAGCGCCGGTGAGCAGCCACAGCAGCAGCCGCGAAGCTCACCGCATCTGCCACCTTCGTCGTCGTCGTACGGGTCCATTTCTTACCCCTTTCATTTGATTTTTGGATATGTCGTACGTTGATATGTGTTCAACGTTTTATCTTTAATATCGTTGGCATCCGGTAGCCGGAAACCGGCCAAATCGCCGGAAATTAGAAACTGTTACATTTTCCGGACAGATTTCTTGCGTCCAATGAATTTGACTTTTTGGCCCTTTAAATGTCAAAATCTGGGAATGTGTATTGAGGATCATTTTTAGGCATATGTCTTGGGGTTCTATTGAACTTGGAATTTCTTGATTCGGAGTTTCGGTTGAGGAGATATGGTCGATGTACGGAAACTGGTACGAGAGGTGAAAACAGGGGAAATGTTTTTAAGTGTGTGAGTTGGGGTTTTGAAATATCTATGTCGATTTTTAGTTGATTTTAAGAATATTGACATTGTATAATCACCATTTGTATGATCTTGAATTATTCTATAATGTTATGTCAAGTCCTAAATTTTAATAAATTGGTGTTTAACCAAAGTGTGTGTGATCGGCTAAACATGAATGTTTTGAATTCAAAGTGATTAGAAAATTTTCAAAATGGAGTCTTTAATGTGAATTTGAGATTTGTCAGTAGACTTCAAATATTGCTTGAGGTGATATTGATATGTAAGAGGGCTCAAGTTTGATTTTGGAAGGATTTTAAAAATGATTTGTGTTTAACCGTGAATATGTGTATTTTAAATCAGATTTGGTTTTAAGTCTCTAGTTAGTTTTATTTTCAAGATATACATTGGTGATATTGGTGGATTACATGTTTATATGATTAAGATGGTTCATATGTTTATAAAGGAATTTGTTATTATGATTTATGAATGAATCACCGAAGTCTTGGTGTTATATACTCCTCCCGTCCCATAATTATAGTCTATTATTCCTTTTTGGGATGTCTCAAAATTATAGTCTTATTCTAAATTGGGATTGTATTTAAATATTCTTTTACAAATATAACCCTATTTAATATAGTATGAATGCAATTAATATAGTAAAAAATAAGGGCAATATAGGATAATTATTGTAAATTGTATATTTTCAATACATATTAAATGTGATTTCTTAATCTGTGTGAAAATGGGAAGTGGACTATAATTATGGGACGGAGGGAGTACTTTTTTTAATGGTGTTTTAATGTTTTGAAAGGTGTTTGGGCTATTTTAGAATTTAAATAAAATAGACGGGTTTCCTTTATAGAATTTATATAAGTTTGAATCAAATTGCAAAAATTTAAGATAAGGTTTTTATTTTTCCCAAATAATTCGAAAAGGGGGTTGTTATGGATCAACTTTAATCCGATCATTAGATCTAAAAATAAATTGTATCGTTAAATTACCTTTATGTATCGAATCGAGTAGAAGTCTCTAAAGTCAAGTTTTCCGTGTTGAGGTCGTAGTCAAAAGAAGGGGTAAATCCCTTTAATTATGTTTTGGGCTCTGGGTTTTCGATATGGTTAATGAGTCATAAATTGACTTTGTGTAGGACGAGTTGAGTTCGAAGAATAAGAGAAATGAACCCTAAGACGCTGCTCTATTCCCAAAATTTGTATGTGAGGTGGGTAATACTATATTTATCTACGAGTAATCTTTATAAGCATGTTAGAGAAATATGAAATATCCAAATAAATGATTTTATGCTATGCCAGATTAATCTATGAAATTATCTATGGAATGATTTATTGGATATGAATTTATGGGATAAATGATTCAGCATGATGTTAGATGCTAGCATTATATGAACTATTATGAGATTTAGACTATTATGATATTTAAACAATGATGCTTATGGATTATTATTAGAATTGAAATTATGATATGAGATCATTGTCTCGATATATGATACCTTACGAGATAGATGTAGTAACTTTTATAAGCGATGATGTTATGCTATTAATTGATGAAGGAATGAGACCTAGATGATGCATTCTAGGTTGTAACCTATGTTAGTGGACTATACGTTTAAGATTATTATTTGATTGTCTAGCACTGTCATCTATGATAGCTATGACACATGATCGGCACTCTAGTGTGCTATTATGATATGATTTTATAATAAATCATATCCGAGACGATAGGCTTAGAACGAGCATAGTATGATCAAGTTTGAGCTATTATAGCTATAAGGTGGGTAATATCTACTCAACAGTGACTTATGTTTCAAAAACGTATTCTATTTATGATAATATATATTTATGATAAAGCACGCTTCAAAGTACTTTTATGATTCTATAATATCTACTCAACAGTGACATATGTTTCAAAAACATATTTTATTTATGATAACATATGTTTATATTTAAGCATGCTTCAGATTATTTTTATGGCTCAATGATTTCTAAGTAACACGTGGTTTTTATGTTTCAGAATCGTGTTATGTTTATGAGAAAAATATGTTTATATGAAAAGCATGCTTCAAAGTTCAAAATATATTTTTATGGCTCATCAGAAGATACTAAACTCTATGGTTCCAAGTATGAGCACTTCGGTGCGGTATGATATAGCACTCCGATGCAGTATGAGCACTTCAGTGTAGTATGAGCACTTCGGTGCGGTATGATATAGCACTTCGGTGCAGTATGAACACTATGGTGCGGTATGAGCACTTCGATGTGGTATGGCACAATGGTGCAATTATGGTACTACGGTACAAATATGTCACTTCGATGAAATTTATATGATAGGGAACCATATTGAGTTAATCTTCCGTATGTTAATGAATAGATACTTTTTATGTGCATAACAGTAAATACGTTAATATGCAAACCATTTATTGATTTATCAAGCATATTTCAGAAATTAAAACTCTCACTGAGTGTTTTCTGGCCCTCAACCCATCTACTTCTCATAATATTTTCAGGTATTTGATGACGACTAGCGGCTGACGTGGACCAATGGAGATTTCTTATTTTGTTGACCACTTTTTCATTTTAATTATTGATTATGTATAGTTGTGGTCAATAAGTATAAATTTTTATGCTTCCGCTTCATGATTTGAAACAATTAACTATTTTATGGACATTTGTGAATGTTGTGATTTTGGGCGCATTATAAATGTCGAGTGTTGAATTTTGACTAGTCTTGGTCATACGGGTTTGAATAGCAAACGCCTATGAGCGTGGATATATAAATATTTTAAACGAAATACTGTCTAAATTTTTAGGATCAAAAGAAAATATTTTTTTGGGGATTGCGAAAAATTTTATGGTCTATTGTTTTGGTGTGTGTTTTGTTAGCACCTGGGCCCTCGGGTTCGGGTCGCTACGGGTGGTATCAGAGCAGGTCTACGAATCTGTAGGCCTGCGGGATTATTTTTGAAATGTTATTGAAATATTATTTAAAAGAAATTGGTGTCTACTTATGGTCCCACGTCCACGTCCCATCTCGTCCAATCAGATACAAAATTTATATAAATAAATTTTTATTTATTTTCCAAATTATATTTTGGGCAAATGTGAGATTGTGATTTGTACTTATTTATTTTAATTATGTATGTGGAAAATGTGATACTATCCCACCGTGGGATGAACCTAGACGGACTTGAATATAGTTAGATTGGGCTTATGTTTTCGCTAGTTCAGTGATCTATAATTAGACTCATCTATACGACTTACGATAGATGAAGAGAAATTTAGCTCCCGCTAATAATTAAGTCTATTTTTCCCCTGTTGCGATCATGATATTCGATGAGCTAGAGGGCAACATAATGGCGGAAGATTCTTCAAGGCAATAATTTAACATACGCGATGGACGATGTTAACCATTTTTTCCAATAGTGGATTACTATATATGAGTGCTTTACTTAGATACAAGCGTGCGTAGTATCGTTGGCTAATTATGCAATTTAGCATAAATCACGTGGTATTAGCTTTTCAATAACCCAGAGTTTCGCAGTTCACCCTATGCAATGGGAAAGAGGATGTCATCATTTGCGATACGTGAATATCTACCCTCAAGCAAGACACAATTTGTTGGGTCATCAAATAATTTTGACGATACGACCATGGATTTTCAACAATAAAGGCAAATTGCAATGAGTCAGATGATGATGTTTTAAATAAATATATCGAGTGCTATCATCTAAGCAAATGAAGAAGCTAGTAAGAATCAAGTTCTGTTTTCGTTGAAATACTTCGCTATTATGTATTTGACCTAAATCATGTCGTCCGTGAAGAATTAAAGGTGACTCTACAACTCAATTATCAAGAAACAATAATGATGATTCTCGACTCTAAATTATAAAGATTTACGAAGCAATGAAGCTATGTTGGTGGAAGTCAAGTGGAGTTAGCATGAAAATGATGAAGTGACATAGGAAATCGATCAAGAGATCATGAGGCGGCACCAAGATTTATGCGATATCGAATGCTTGAATTTCGGGATGAAATTCTTTTAAGGGGGATAGATTTGTAACACCCCAAAACTTAATTCGAGCCCAACTTTATTTATTTAGGCCCAATTGTTATACAAGTTTTTTTTAAAAAAAAATAGGCAAGTATGGACTTTTGAGCCCACTTTGAACTCATCTATAAGAATATTTATTTATTTTTGGCCCAATTATTATTTGAACGAGATAAACGAATACATTAGACGATAGTTGTTGTCGAAACCCGATTTTGACCCAATATTAGACTTATTATTTAGGGTTCATCCTACCCAATTATAGTTTAATATAATGTTTTAGAATTTAATATTTCAAATAATCAACCAATAACTAAAGAAACTGAAAAATAAACACTAAAAAATTAAAATATATCATAATTGGGTATGATGAATCATAAATAATAAGTGTAAAATTGGATTAAAGTACAAGAAAATAAAATTAACGAAAAAAATTGAAAAAAAAAACTAAAAAAAATCAAACGTAAAATAATAAATGCAACAACAAACGTGTAGAAAAAAAGTCAAGAAAAGTGAGAGAACTTTCAACCAGTCTAAGCATTGACTATTTGGTTTCTAGTGAGAGAAGAGATAAGACTATTCCAAGAGTTCCATTAGACACGTACACGCAAAGCAAGTCTATTCATATATATATCACATTTTCACATAAATTGAATCCTTACCATAACCTAGAAAAACCTCTAATCTCTCCCAAAATGAGCCTACAATTCTTCACAAATCTACCATCACATATCATCATCAATATCCTCTCAAGGCTCCCCGTTCGAACAATTGTTCGTTGCAAGTGTGTTTGCAAGCCATGGCTCAATCTACTCGAGAATCACGAATTTGTCAACTACCATCTTTCTAAATCTACTCCCGGCCTCGCAGTCTTGCAGAGTAGGATCTCATCAAAGTCGTACGAAATCTACGATTTTGAAGACGAACACGATCACGAACACCATGAGCTTCACTACAATCTAGTCACTAACTTCGACCTCCCTTTTCACGGGCTAATACAAGGCTCAGCTAACGGCTTGCTATTTTTGCGCGATCTGCACCTCAAACCTAATGGTCTTTTCGTATGCAATCCAATCACTCGTGATTATATCGAACTTCATACTCCCAAAGAGTTCGATTATACATACCCTCAAAAGGTTAGTTACGGATTTGGAGCGAGCAGAGTCAACAACCAACATAAGGTGGTTAGGGTTTTTCATGATTGTACACATGAACAAGAAACAAAGAAGTGGCATGTTCATAATTTTTCGTGTCACGTATACACTCTTGGAACCGGATCATGGAGGAGTATAGCTCCGGGTGCTCTGTTGATGTACAGTTGTCGTTCCATCGGGGCATTTTTCAACGGAAATCTTCATTGGTTAGTGCGAGATTCAAATGGTTTCAAATGGATTTCTTGCTTTGATCTTGAAACCGAAGTTTTTAGCATCATTTCTCTGCCTCCTCCCAATCTTCTAGACCATCAAAGATTTCTTGGAGATGTGTTTGCTTTGGGGGATTGTTTGTGTGTTTGTGATAATTCATCCGACGAGGAGATTGTGATCTGGTTGATGAAGGAATATGGAGTCGAGAAATCTTGGAAGAAGGAATTTGTGATCAAGAAACCACATGAGTTCGACTATTTTCCTCCCTATCAAGTTGTTTACCCTATCAAAGTGTTCGAAGATGGTGACATTTTAATGGCATGGGGAGATTTCTTTCTCTTCTACTCCTCCACCAAGAATGGGACTGTTGCAGAGATCGACTTGTTCGGAGCTCGTATAGGTGGCGCCATTGAAGCAATCCTTCACACCTCGAGCTTTCTCTCTCTCAAAAATTTCGAAATGGAGAAAGTCTGCACCTTCTGATTTTCTGGTATTCTCAACATGAACATGTGATTTTTTTTTTGTTTTTTGGATAATCTAAGAAATTTGGTGGCTACTGTTCAAGTATGGGATTCAGATAAACTTTATTTTATGTGGTTATAGATGTGATCAGAATTCTTATGATATGGCCAAAAGAAGATGTGAACCATAAAATAATTATTAAATGCCTATGAAATATAATAAATTGTATTATAATATTATCCTGAAACTAAATTAATTAAGTATCTAATATAATAATATAATGGCTCATATAATATATTACATTATTATTGTCTTTAAATTAAATTAATAGTATACATATAACACAATAGGCAAACCCAATTTTAATGTCTAATAAATATATGTGTTGCTATTTGTACACACTAATTACTCTTTACACCATAAGATAGATTAGTTTAAAAATAATTAGTTATAAAATTACTTAATTAACTTTATATTAAAAAAATATAAAAATCAAAAAATTAAATAAAAGAAAAGAAAAAAAAATAAAAATATAAAGAGCAGTGGGCTGCAAATTGCCGATGGTGAAGATGGAGAAAAAAGAGCAGATAGCTCATTTTTTTCTTTTTAATTTGTAGTGTAAAGAGTAATTAATTTATGTAGCGCACATAAACAACTTAAAGGACATTTAAGTAATTTTTTTTATCATTAGTGTGCAAAGTTTAATATTCTTAGTGCAAATAGCAACTCTCATTAAATATAATATATTATATTAAAATCTTGTCCTTCGATTAAATTAATAAGGCTACCCTAATTTTTTAAGAATTCTTGTAAAGTTGATGACCGAATTGAGATTGGCACGTTTGCTTTCATGTTTTCCTCTCTGTGTTACATTCCGTTTTGCACTTTTAAATTATGAGTATTTTTTGTATTTTTTCAATTTTATTCTTTTGTGATTTAGTTTTATTTCACAATTATTTTTTAGGGTTCACTCCACCAAATTAGGGGTTTTTCAATTAATAATTGATTATTTTGGTTGATTATTTCAAAATTAAAATTTATAATTTTTTTAATTCATTTTTTATTAATAAATGTTGACTGATTATTTGTGTTATAATTAATTTTTATTTTATAATAAATATTATTAAAATTATAAATGTGCTAGTTAAACATGGATGAAGTGAACACACGAAAAAATGTAGCATAAAATTTGAACCATGAGATTGGAATCCTAATTAACTATTCACCTTATGATGTGAATTTTAGAGTAAATTACATTGTGATACCTATATTTTGGGCACTTTTTCAAAAATTACCTATTTTTTCAAAATTAACAAAATAGTTCTACCTTAAAAATAATTGCAAATATAATATTTAATCAATTTTTCAACTTGAATATCATAAGTAAAATACAATCAATTACGTTTGATTTTCAGACCGTGAAATTGATTAAATGTTAAATTTGTAAAAGTTTTGAAAAGCGGGAACTGTTTTGTTAATTTTTTTTTTTAAAATGAATATTTTTTAAAAAGTGCCAAAAATATAAGTATCAAAGTATAATTTACTCTGAATTTTAAGTTCTCAAACTCTTCTTAACTTGAGTCTTAAGTTCTAAGAACCGAGAATGTAACATGTAATGCAATAGATGATCTTAAGTGAACTAACTAAAGCAACAAAGTACGAAAAAAAAAGTATATATATTTTGTAGTTTTAATTGAACATTTGGTGTCGTTTCTCTTACAACGATATTGTATATATTTAGTAGAAAGACATACAATTTATAATCTAACCGGTCAAATTTTAAAGGATTGCAATCTTAGTGTTTGCGGAATGAGTTGTAAGCCAACCAAATTGATTATATTACTAATTAATTACCCAAGTATAATTATTGTGTAAGTTGACATTTGATACATACATACATATATATATATATATATATATATATCAAAATTTCATGTCCAATTGAAAGAGAACATGTCATGTGCACTACTGTACGATTTAATCATAATTTGCTTGGAATAAGCCACGTGCATTCGAGAAAATTCTATGCTACCCAATGGATAATACCAATGCGTGCTATACTGCCAACAATTGACAATTATATATGTACACTTTTTTATTGATGTTTAAGCCTTTCAATTTTGTTTCAAATTATTTCATGTTTTAGATATTTTTATACTCTTTTTCTCAATTTTACCTCCAATCAAAACACTATAAAATCTCTCACATATTAATTTATTTTTAATAGATGAAATTTCTTCCATTTTTATGATAAAGGTGGATAAAGAATGTAGCGACCTGAAACTTTTTAGAAAATCTGCTACATTTTATTTCTAAAAAAAACAGAGATTTTTTTATAATGCATGTTATATTTTTTTTGGTTACGTCATATAAGTCGCGCCTATATCATTTTGACTATATTATTATTATTATTATTATCATCAATGTTATTATATGATTTTCTTATTATAATAATTATTATTATTAGTTGATTAATATTATTTTAATTGTGTCATTTATTTTCCAACAGCTTTAAACTCCATATTTTTAGTTGTGTAGCCAATATTTATTTAACTAAGCCCAAACATTGTCCACTTTAGACCAAATGAATTTCTTTATTTTAGCCCAATGAACATAGCCCAAATTGTTATCTTCTTCATGAGGCATACCTCCAGCAATCAATCTTCTCTAGCGCAATAGTGTTCCTTCTCAAAGGTATATGAAAGAGTGTATGTATTTTTTTTTTCTTCTTCTTTTGCATTTCATTGGGGAGAGTTGAGGGAGTTGGCGGTTCTGCTGCGGCGGAGGAGTTACGGCGGCGGCGTCGTCATTGGCAGTGTAGAGGCAGGGGAGAGATAGAGGGAGAATGGGAAGATGGGTTGGCTGCAGTGGTAAAATTAAGGGTTGGGCTTGACATGCATTATTATTATTTATTTATTTATTTATATTTTATTGATTATATTAATGGATACATTTTAATATTATTAGGCGGCGCGTGGACTTAATCAATCCGTATTATTTTCCAAAATCAAAGTTCAAGTAAAGGTGGGGAATACGATGTGACGCACATTATTATTTATCCTTATTATGCTCTTATGCAGGTTCACTATTATTAACCTACGGGTTAAAATTATTATTATTAGCTGACGAGCTGCATATGTCCCGATATATTATTAGCCGCGGATTACCCATATTATAATTTGTTATAATTGTATAACTTGGATAAATGTGTTCGACACTAAGTCAATAGCACTCACCCCAAAGTTATTATTTATTTCAGGTTGATGATTTACTCGGGCGATGTGCGTGGTGACGTGTAATGATAGATTTTAAAAAGATTTTATTATTTAGCTTCCGCTGTAATGATATTAAATATTTTATATTTTAATAAAAGTAGCGTCCCCTTTATTGTTATTTTTATTATTATATTTTATGAAAATTGGGACGTGACAAAGAAGATGGTATATTTATTCTTTTCTTTTTTACTTATTAATTTTTATTGTAAACCTAAAACATCAATTATTATGAAATCGGGAGAATAGATCAATATAACACTGAACTATTTGATGAGTAAAAGCATGGTTGTAAAATTCATCATAGGCGCTCGGCGATGGGTAGCTGTGGTGAAAAGGGCCTAGTCAACACTTTATACAGTTAAGTAAAATTAGTTGCGTGTTTTTTGATAGAAACTGGCCTTAGGATAGTTGGTAGTGCGCGGCCTTGTTCCATCTATCGATCCAAGGACCTGAGAAATGCTAAGAATAACATTTAACCACTACACTAGACTTCAACTTATGTAATGATGTTGTTTTTATAATATAAATATTTATAAAAAATAATAAGGATATCATTGGAAAGTTAGTTTTTATAGTAATGTACAAATACACACCCTTAATAATTCTTGAAAAATTAAAAAAGTTAACCACTTAAATTTTGAAAGCCA
This sequence comes from Perilla frutescens, assembly GCA_026008535.1. Lineage (NCBI taxonomy): Eukaryota > Viridiplantae > Streptophyta > Magnoliopsida > Lamiales > Lamiaceae > Perilla > Perilla frutescens. The sequence goes on along the minus strand of BRKX01000007.1, from coordinate 2,090,263 downwards.
TAAATATTAAATAAGGATATCATTGGAAAGTTAGTTTTACTCTCTTATTTTCATAAATATTTTTAATATACGTACGAGTAGAAAAAAGACTATGTAATTGAGATGGATGGAGTAATCGCTTTAGTTCCTCTCTCTCAAAATCAAGGCTGCTTAATTATATTTATAGTAGCAACTAAAGGAAAAAATAGTTCATATTGTTTAAGGAATTGACATTCTACCCAACTATTCACTAAAAAAAACGACTTGAAATATTTTATATACTTGAATTGGGAAAAAGTCAGTGATATTTGGTTAATTTCTGATGCAGCCGCAAAATGCTCGACACTGACTTTGAACATAAAATAATTAAATGATGAGCTCTGAATTTGAATGTAAATTTCTTCTCATAGGAAATAATTAAATTATAAGCTCTATATAGTTGGAAGATTAATGGAGTCCAGAATATGTTTCAAGTGGATGATGAAGTATTAATATAATTGTTTGCTCATTTTCAAAGAAAAAAGAATTGAAGAATATTTATAAATTCCGTTTAATCATAATATGTTCAATCATATTTCTTTTTTCATTATTATTATTATTATTATTATTATAGATCATTTATAAGTTATATATATATATATATATGTGCATAAATAATAAATGAATATTTTATGTACATATGTATGAACATCTATATATCTTCTTAATATAATTATCTATCTTCTTAAGCATAGTAAGTAGAAAATTTAGTAATATCTAATTTTTTTGAAAAAATTAATGATATTAATTTCTATAATCATTCCAAGATACTTACATTACTTTTTTAAAAAAGCACATATTTATGTACGATATAATTTTTACTAGAATTTATTTATTCTATTTTTGATCGAGTTTGCAATATATAAATAAATAAATAAGAAAATTTATTGTTCAAATTTTATTAATATTACATTATCATTTTAGTCCTAAATGAATATTTTTCAGATATTAACAATTTCCATATTTTACTTAAAAAAATATTTATTAAACATTCAAATTATATAATATTACTAACTATTTTATTAATATTTAATTAAGTAAATTATTCAAAAATAAGATTCAATAATTTAAAATTGAAAAAATATTGATTAAAACAACATTATGCGTGTTGACCCGGTCAACTCCCAAAAAAAAAATTCTTCAAAATCAGTATCAACCGTAACACTAAAAAGTATCACTTGTATTCTTAAAAAGTAACGGCCAAACTAAATAAATAAATAAAATCGTCAAAATCGGTATCAACCGTAATACTAAAAAATATCACTCAAAACATATCCATGACTGATCTTGAATTAAAGAGCATGAAAAGATCTTTAATTTGGTATATTATTTGCGTTGATCCGATTTGAAACGAGTGAGTTATGATCGTTCAAAGTTTTTAGGATTTTTTTTTAAAAAGTAATGACATCAACTTTTTTATTGAGATTTGGACAACTATACCCGCACCTCCTTCTTTTTTGCCTTGACTTGGACATTTAATCTCAGTCATTAGATCATCTAGGTGGACGGTATAAGATGGGTTCCTAGTTCCTACACTAGGAAAAAGTGTATTTTTGATCCAACTCATATATATCCAAATATTGTTTGGTAAAACTCGCATGCACTAGATGTATATAAGTTTATAGCAGACGGTTAACGCGTTTGACCTGCGCATTGACTCGGTTAACCTGTAAAAAAGAAAAATGATGAAATAGTTAATACTTTTTAAGGATACAAATGATATTTTTTTAATTTTGAGTGCTACTTTTTAGTATTACAGTTGATACTGATTTTGAGGGGTTTTTTTATTTATTTATTTTGGTCGATACTTTTTAAAGATATATGTAATATTTTTGGGCTTTTGAATAATACTTTTTAATGTTACAGTTGATACTGATTTTAAAGCATTTTTTTTGTTAACCGAGTCGACGCGTATTTTTCGGCGTTGATCGGTCAACGTGTTGACCCGGTCAATGCGCCCGCATGATGATGCACACAAGTGCTTCTCTTATTGTTTTAGGCCTTTTACATTTTAAAAAATTTATTTTAGCCTTAAACTTTATAAAACTTTACTTTAACCATTTTGGGATTGAATATCATTAATACCCTTACTACACACATTTGACTATGTTTGAATTTTTTTTTTTATTCATAACAAATCCCCCCAATTCCATACCTCACTAACCCCTTCATCCCTACAAAGTTTGCAAATCAAGGATTTCGATTGTCATTAAATTTCGAAGTGGACATAAGTGAATAGTGATAATGACTTCAAAGAGATTCCCGACATCATTGACCACCAAAGGAAGTCAATGCACGAGTACTCAATACTCCTTTCTATTCACAATATATGTCATTTTGAGTTGCAGCACACAAATTAATAAAAAAAAAACTTCACATATTAACCTCATTTATGATAATTAATTAGCTATTTGGGACAAAGAAAAAAGAAAACAAAAAATATGAACTGTTTATCTTCTTCTCCAAGTCGATGCTTTTCGGCTGGTAGATGAAATGTACTTGTAATTCATTTATAACAATATCGTCTTATTCATTTTTCTTTTTCTAAAGATGGAAGGACAATTTAGGATAAAACTACGAACACTCGGTCATTAAAAATGATAAAAGGTTATCCATATATATATATATATATATAAGTGCAAGACCGCGGTACCAATATTGTACCTTTGAATAATCCCATATATACTCTCCAATTCGAATTAATTAATAAAATAAAAATAGAGAAATTCAATGTTAGGAGTAGTATTTATTAATGAAGCTATAGAGACCTAGTTTAAGTGATGAATGCAAAGGAAGTAATTAAGGTTAAATTGGATATCAAAAGTCAGAATGACATTCATTTTGTAAATTGTTAAAAAACCTTAAATGACATCTATTGTGAATAGGAGGGAGTATTAATTTTGGTAGTTTTTAGTTTTAGGATCGAGGGTGCTCTAACATCTGGGTACTTAGGTGCTCGATTCGACTAGCACTCGACATTCGATCTGTCGAGCCTTTGATTTACATGAGTTTGGATTAAAGAGCATCCAAATAGTTCTTATGGTTGATCAATTCGAAAAAATCACAACAATTTGTATCAGAACAGATTTTGGCATTGCTCTAGATTTAATCCTAGAATAAGTTTCGATTATTATGTATAAATTTGTAGATGATTTTAATGTATTTAAATTTCAGATTTATTTGTTCATAATTTTCGTGTACTATAGATTTAAAGTTGGATGTATTTTTTATGTATTTCAAAAAAATCAATTTTAATCTATATGTAATTTTTTATCTTCATAAAATAATATTTGGAATAGTATGTTAATCTTCATCAAATTTTCAAATTTTATGTGTATGATTTTTGAAAATTTGGATATCAAATTTAAAAAATCTGGAGGATTTAAATTAGATAAGGTAATTTTTTATGTACATCAAAAGTTATTTAATTTTAATCTTAATAGATTTGAAAATAAAATATTAAATTTGGAAAGTGTTTGAAGTCGATCGATCAAAATTTCCAAATTTATTTTTCTAAGTATTTTCGATACCTATGTACTGTATATTATTTGGAATAGATTTTTGATTAATATCAAAATTTTCAAATTTAATTAATTAAGGTAATTCAAATATTAAGTTTTAAATTTGGTATATAATTTTAATTAATTTTCAGATTTATTCTTATGGTATTTTCGAGACTTTTTATAAGATTTAATTTGGTAGATAATTATAATTAATTTTCAAATTTTATCTTATAATATTTTTTGAAAATTTTAATTTTATTAATAGTAATTTTCAAAATTAAATCATGTATGGATATCATATGATATTTTATGTTTATCATGTAATTTTGGTAATTGTATGTGTAGACTATTTTTGTTTGCTGGTGGTAGCAACTATCATGGCTTTAATTATGTGATGAATGTGATGTTTACTTTTACGTTGAATGTATGTTGGCCGTATACATGCTGATTTGGTTGCGTGATTTATTATCCATGAGAAAATCCATGGATTAGGTGTAGGCGATTTATTTTATTATGTTGTTTTAATGTAATAGAAAAAAAAATAAAGTGTTAGCCCTAGTAGGTGATTTTCGCTCGAAAATCACCTAAGTTTTTTAGTTGTATTTCATTATTTTTTAGTATTAGATTTTCATTTTTCAATTAATAATTCATTGTTATGGTTGATTATTTCAAATTAAATTTTATAGTTTTTTAATTCATTTTTATTGATAAATGTTAAGTATGATCATTTATCAAAGTTATAAATTTAATAGTGAAATATGGAGTGAAATATGAAAAGTGAAACCTGAAATTTGTACCGGCATATAATAGGCATGCCCAATTTTGTAAGTTTTTCTTCTTCTTTTCTGCTGTTGAGGATGGGATTTATACCTCGGTGTCTCATCCTTACGGGAGCAAATGTAATTAAACTACATATACAATCGTTGTCAATTTCATAAGATTTAAGGATGTTTATTATAAGCACAGATCTTGTTTCTGCACTAAATTATACTCCCTCCGTTTCTGTATAAGTGTCATTCTAACATTTTAATTTTATTTCAAAAAAATATATCATTCTACAAATTTGAGACATAAAATTCTCATTTTTCACATCTTTTGTCACGCCTCAAATTTTTCATAAAATAAATAATAACATTAAATAATAAAAGGAAATAAAACATCACTTTATTAAATAATATTAAAATGTTCATCAGAGTTTTTCAGCAGAAATATTAAAAGATAAATAATTATTTTCTTGACGACCATCATCTCGTCACGCGCAACCATCGCCCGGTATCAATCTGAAATGAATAATAGTTTGGGGGGAGTACTATTGACTCAATGGTAACCGCATTTATCCAAACTATACAATTATAACAATTTAAACTGTAGGTAGCCCCAAGCTAAATTCGGGACATATGCAGCTCGTCAGCCAATAATAATTGTTTATCCCGTAGGTTAATAACTATGAACCTGCATAAAAGCATAATAAGGATAAATACAAAAATGTGCGTCACACTGATCCCCACCTTAACCTTGACTTGAACTTGACGTTAAAAATAATACGGGTGTTAGTTAGTCCACGCGCCGCCTAATAATATAAATAATTGATTAACAATAGTAAATAAATAAATAAACAAATAAAATAAAATATAAAATAGGAATCATGCATGTTTGAGCCCACATCTCACACTACTCTCGGCCCACCTAAACAAACTAATCCACCCAACCCATTTAAATAGGAAAGATGAAGAGGAAGACAGAAGCTTTAGGTTGCTGTTCAGAGAAGCAAAAATGCTCATTTGGGCTAAAATAAATAAATGTTATTTTGGGCTAAAATTAAATAAGCAGCTGGGTCGGAAAAATTCAATAATCTTTTGGGCTCAAATTAAAAATGGAATATAGAGTTATTGATTTTAAAATAAAATTTATCAATTAATAATAAAAATAATATAATTTTGTAATAATATTAATGATGATGATTATAATCAAATTAATATAGTTAAAATGATATAAGCGCGACTTATAGGAACGTAATAAAAAATAATATAGCTTGCATTATAAGGAATAAAATTTTGAAAATAAAATGTAGCAAATTTTCTAAAAAGTTTCGGGTCGCTACATCTTTGCCCTCATTTAATACATTCATACATTTATATTTAACTCATTTAATGTAGTTACACAAGGATATATTAAGTAATTCAATTAATTTATTAATTTATGTGTATTCATCCAAAACGACACTTACTTAATAAGAAACGGGGGAGTGTGAATTTATTCGATAAAAAATCAAAACAAGAGAGTTAGACTTTTCAACTAGTCTGACTTAATTATACCGCGTTTCTAGTGAGAGACTATTCCAAGACTAGTTCCACTAGACTTTTCTAGGAAAGCAAGTTTCTCCTACTTTTCTAATATGATGTAAGACTCATTTTCCTGCTATTTATATATGCTTCCCTTCATTCAAATAAACTGATCATCGATCATATTCATAGCCAGAGAAAACCTAATCTCTCCCAAAATGATTATAGAATTCTTTACAAATCTACCATCACATATCATAATCGATATCCTCTCGAGGCTCCCTATTCGAACAATTCTTCGTTGCAAGTGTGTTTGCAAGTCATGGCTCGATTTACTCGAGACTAACGAGTTTGCAAACTCCCATCTTTCTAAATCTGTTCCTGGCCTTATTTTCTTAAAGAAAGATTATTACGAGTCATCAAAGTTGTACAAAATCTACGATTTTGAAGATGGTGATCACGATCTTCAACATCACGAGCTTCGCTACAATCTAGTCACCAACTTCGAACTCCCTTTTCGAGGGGAGGTACAAGGTTCAGCTAATGGCTTGCTATTTTTCGAGGATTACTCTAATGGTGTTGTTTTCGTATGCAATCCAATCACTCGTGAATATACCGAGATTCATTGCCCTCAAGAATTCCAACACGCATTTCCTCAGGTGGCCGTGTTTGGGTTTGGAGAGAGCAGAGTATCTGTCCAACATAAGGTGGTTAGGGTTTTCTATGATCGTATTAGTGATCAAGAATCACATAATTTGGTAAGCAATATTAAGTGTCATGTATACACTCTTGGAATTGGTACATGGAGAAATGTTGTAGTACCACGTAGTGGTACTGGAACATTAACCTGCAGTCGTTATTTGAGGGTGGGATTTCTCAACGGAAATCTTCACTGGTTAGTGTTTGATTCAAACGGTTTCCCTATAGGGATTTCTTGCTTTGATCTTGAAACCGAACTTTTTAGCATCTTATCTCTGCCTCCAGATCCGCAGAGATTGTGCCACGTCTTTATTTTGGGGGATTGCTTGGGTGTTTGCGACATTTCATCTGATGATCATGAGATTGATGATGAGATAGTGATATGGTTGATGAAGGAATACGGAGTCGAGAAATCTTGGACTAAGGAATTTGTGATCAAGAAACCCACAGTTTGTGGGTCATGTGATCCTGGCCTATTTGTTTACCCTATCAAAGTGTTTGAAGATGGTGACGTCTTGATGGCACGGTGTGATTTCTACTTGTTCTATTCATCGGGAAAGACTAGAACAAGTACAGTGATCAGCATGTTCGAAGCTCGTAGGTTTGGGCATATCGAGTCAATCCTTCACACCTCGACCTTTCTCTCTCTCAAAAGTTTGGTACTGGAGAAACTCCGCTCCTTCTGATTTTCTTCTATTCTTGAACATCATTATGTAATTATTTTCATTTTTTTTAAGTTTCTTCTTAGTAACAGTTCTTAAATGAAAGAGTCCTTATCATTATTTTCTGCCAAAAACAATGTCCTAACACTTGGATTAATCAACTCTTCAAGAACCATTGTCAAGCTAAATGCAAGTATTATTTAGTTAATCTAATCTGAATATTTGATCTCATCGTTCCAGACATTAATTGGCTCTAATCTAACAAACAAATTCAAGAAATCAGCTACTTTAGAACTATTAATTCCCAACGTTTGAAGGTTTTAACAAAAATAACTCATTGTTTTAATAATTACAATTTAATTCTCAACGTTTGGATATTTTAACAGAAATAACCCCAACGTTTAATAATAACAATTTAATTCCCAACGATGTTTGAACATTTTAACATAAATGACCCAACATTTTCGATGAAAATACTATTTCGGTCGATTTTGATCAGATTTATTTTAAAGTGAGTAACTTATATACGGACCATCATTTTTGTCGAAAAAATGACCAAAATGATATTTTCACCTAAAATATCAAGTCATTTATGTTAAAATAACCAAAATGGTTAAAGGGGATGCACCCTAACCACTTTAAGGATATTAGAAAAATTGCTCAAGTTTCTCAAATATCATAAAAACACAAACTTTCTTTTTAATCTGCTACATAAATTTCAGAAAATATAAAAAAATGTCTAAAATTTTCGAGATCACAACACAAACACACACACACACACACACACAAGGCATGTAATTCAGTTAGGATTCATTTACTGCATATTGTTGTTCCACCTTCCAACGCTATTTACATATATTCATTGCACATATATTAATGATATTATTATATACACGTGACATGTATTAATAATTTATATATATTTATATATTGAACAATATCATTTTATATATGAGACAATGTATTTTTTTATATATTAAAGTAATAGATGTCAATTATTATTGCAGGTCGAACTTTAACAATTACTGATTATCGGGTGTTTTTAAATTAATTACATCCTATATAATCATAGCGATGTTACACTTTATCCGAAAACAAGCTTATTTAAACAATTTAATAAGTATTACAAAATCCGTTGTAGTCTAGTTGGTTAGGATACTCGGCTCTCACCCGAGAGACCCGGGTTCAAGTCCCGGCAACGGAACTTTATTTTTATTATTTCGCCATTTTTGAAATTGCTTTTTTTCTTTATTTTTATTATTTCGCCATTTTTGAAATTGCTTTTTTTTTTTCTTTCACAAAAAAAAAAAAAAAGAGGAAGCTTTTTGGCCTTTTTTAAAATTGCTTATCTTCCATATTTGAGAAAATCATTAATAATAATATTTCATTACGAAAATCTTTGCATTATCTATACATATATTAAAGCAAAATCGCAGGGGCAGAATTGTAAATAAAAAATATTATCAAAAAAGTGTTTACAAAAACAATTTTCAGTCAAAAAGTTTTAAATGTGAACCTGTAGTGTAGTGGTAGCAGTGCTGCGATTTTTAACCTTCCTCAATAGGTACGAGGGTTCAAATCCTTAACAAAACATTTAACATTCAATTTTACAGATTTTTCTTTTGTTTCTGTTTTGTTTTAATAATTGTTAATTGCGCTTCTTCAGATTCTCCTTTCTTTTTTTTTTTTTATAAGATTTTCCTTTTTTTGGTTTTAATAATCGTAAAATGTGATTCTTCATATTTCCTTTTTTTATGACGGTTCAAATCCTCATCAACAAATTTCATATACATCTTTTATAGATATTTTTTTTTGTTTTGTTTTAATGATTGTTAACTGTGATTTTTCAGATTTTTCTTTTTTTTAATATTCCTTAATTGTAGAGAAATTACAATAATTCTGTTATTCCCAAACATTTATTTTTTTTTATTATTTTTGGTTTTTATTTCAAGATTTGCTTTCTTAAATCTTCTTGAGAAAACTTGAAACGTTTTGTAATGCAATCTATTGCATTGACTACATAATATAGTAGCTGACGGTTTTTTTTTTCTTTTTCATGTGGATCTATACGATCTCATCTCAAATTTTATGATAGCATTGGGACTACTTGGATAATAAATGAATCTTCAAATTTTAACTTACAATTACATTAAAAAAGCTCTTCAACTCCACACCCAATTATATATATATAGTTGCATCATAGACTCATTCTTAAGAATCCAAAAATATTGAGCTATCAGTCAATATTAAATGTCGTTCATGTTTAAGGCTAAATTAGAAAATGCAGTGCATGGTTGAATAGATTTAAGAACAAGCTTGAAGGGTCGCAAATGACTTATTTAATATGTAAACTTGCACAATCCATGTTTTAATTTTTTGAAAATGTGATTTGATTCATTTCTATGTGATTGGACTTTGTTTTATAGAAATATAATTAAATAAAAATATGTAATGGAATTTTAGACAGTTAAATCATATTATTATTGTAATTTTTCTGCAGTTATTATTAGTACATCACTATATTGTCCTAACTATTATTTTATATTCTTAACTAAATTTTAATATATTATTCTAAATCACTCTGTAACTTTTTTAACTAACAAAAGTGTTCCATAAAACAAAACAAAAAAGCAATAATGATATACAGAAGTTTTATACATACATGATTTTTATGTACTTATAAAAATTATTCCTACACACAAAATTAAAAAGTTGGCATTTTGTGGTGTTTACTAATTCTAGCGCAATTCTCAAAATTTATTATTTATGAATGTAAATGTGATTACAGAATAAAAATAATGTTGTATATATATAAAGCAACATTTGATAAAAGTATAATAAATTAATTATTATGTATTATTATTATTAGTATTATTAAACGCTTTCCGTACATTGTACGGGAGAAATACTAGTTACTATAATAATTGCTCCTCATATCACACTCACTTTTTACATTATTAATATTTTACTTTTCACAACATATATATGTCTTTTTTATCCTTCACTATAAATAATTAAAAAAATAAAATCAGTTTTCGGCGACTGGTTCTAACTTCGATCCAGAGACAAGGCAGAAGAAGACGATGGTTCCCTTTGATTATTTCTTTATTTTATTTTTTATTTAGTAAGAATATTTAAATAATAACAAAATTAATTATTTTTTAATTAAACTTTTTTTGATACATTAGGGCCAATAATTGGATGAATAAGCAAATTTTGATAATGGGCCGGACTGACCAGCCCACTAAGACTAACACTCGGGCCGGCCCAGAGTTGTATTTTTTAACAAAAACTTGCCACTAAAAAAATGAGTTTTGCAGGCAAATAAGTCCTCAAAAATTCTTGGTTTAAACAGATTAATTTCGTAGTCCGATCACCAAATTCTTGAGTGGCCAACTCATCTACGAGACTAATAATAAATGGCAGAGTTTTTGAGTTGGAGAGTGATGAGTTTCGAACTGCGTAAGATCATCTCCTATAGTGTACCATATTTTAGGTACATAACTTATTTACGTCACCGCCATATCAAAAGTTATGTATCTATTTTTCTAAATACAAATTCTCCCTCAAATTATCCATGGTATATACGTAACTTTTGAGGGTCCCACGAGTCATATCACTCATTTATAAAAATAAATTATATGATATATACATATAATCTTATATATAATCAAATCAATTAGTATTTATATATTTTTTTAATTTAAATATTTATAAGTAATTATTAAACATGTTATTTATTTATTTTTATTTAAAAATGAATCGAATTTTAGACAAATCATCCAATAAAAAAAGGACAATTTTATTGATACTAAAAATATGAGTACAGTATTCAGAAATAAAATGCAAATAATACATGAAATAAAATACTGAAATACATAGAAACTTCTTAAACGAACTAATTATTGAAATTATTATTATTATATCGTGCCCAAATATAAGATAGATATAACTGATAAGCAAAAATGATTCTACTTATAGACTAATTTTCTACAAGAAAATCATTGAGATGGGTTTCCACAATGACTAACGGGCAGGCAAAACTGATCATTCACAGTAAGGAAGACATATGACTGCAAAAGTTGATACATGCATGCAATCTCATCTCATTGGAAATTGTTACAGGACTACCAAAGCTGATAGACGAATACATTAGCCAAAGCTGATAAATGTCCAAATTGACAAGTACATGCATGAAACCAGAAAATTAATTATCATGCTCGATTTAATGAAATTGAATCGAAATTTTTATTGCAAGGTCTAAAATTCAAAAAAAATGAAAAGAGAGAGAAAAGAAAAGAAGGGTGGTTGGGAGTGTTGCTTTTGATGGTAAAAAGAGAATGCCTAATCTTGAAGTATAAGAACTAGACTTTCTTTAAAAATCCGAAGAAATACTTGTAATTGGGTACAGAAATAAAATAAATAAATAAATAAATAAATAAATAAAATAAAACCTATATTAATAATCTAATATAACCAAATTAATTAATTGTCATAATAAATATTTGACTTTATTTATGAGGTATCATGTGCCATCGAAATAAAAGGGGCTATATATTTTTATCAATTCCTTCTGGTATAATCCCATTAAACTATATTAATATACACAGATTATTATAATCAATGTTTTGACTCTATTTATGAAGAGTACCATATGTTTCTTGAAATACGAGTCATATTTTATTACTCTGTTTAATTTATGAAGAAATGCCATTTTTATATACCCCACGGTCATAATGTAGGGTTACAAAAGGAATCTACCTGTGGTAACAATTAATGTTTTCAGCATCTTTTATTTTTATTTTATTTTGTGTTTCGAAAAAATCTTTTTAAAATAATCATATAACGGTTACATATAAAGCTAAAATAAACTTAATTAAGTACTACTAAAATGATAGCATTATTTTAACTTTTTAGGTCAGATGCTTTGTATCTAATAACAAACTCAGTCTTGGTTTTGAAGTTTCAATGAATCACTCATTCTACTTATAATAATTATGATGAATTTGAAATTAATTTAATAAGTTTACATCCCACTTATAATAATTATGACAAATGAATTTGAAATTAATTTAATAAGCTTACATCCCAACGGCCAAGGGGGCAAACCGGCAAAGCATTCAGTATAATAATCTATTAAATAAAACATAATGCGCCACTCGTTTGAATTTTATTCGAGAATTAGCTTATTTTTTTATATTCCCCCGTCTCAATTATATAGTCCATTTTATTCTCGCAAATAGATTAAAAATATTTATGAAAATAAGACATTAAAGTTTAACTTCCAATATTACCAAAAATTTATGACTACAAAAAATTGAAGTAGTTGATTTTTAATTTCCAAGATCTAGTAAGGTATATTTATATACTAGTATATCACCCGTGCGATGCACGGATGTGACACGTAACATTTTATTAAAACATGACCCATCATTAAATTATTAATCCAATTATCAAAAAATTAATCCTCGAGCAAAATGTAAGAAGAAAAAAAATGTGAAATCAAACATGATGTTTCACTCATAAAATCGAATCTTAATCACTTATAAATAAAATCTCTCAGAACACAACGACCCCCATACCCTAACTATTTAACAACGAAAACAACACGACTAATACACCGTTCATTGTTTCATTTACCAAACACATTATACATTAAATTTTTATTTTATTTTTACCATAAGCTTTATAACTTAGGGAATGAATGATATGCAGTAATGGAATCTGGTAGAAATAAAATGAACTTATCAATAGAATGATGTTGAAAATGAAATTGAATGAGTATTGTCATTCATCATATGGATGGTATCCATAATGAATAAAATATGAATGATACTGACATTCGTGAATTGATTTTAATATCGTAGTTTATAATTAATAAAAAAAATACATGAATTTGGTTAAATTTATTGTTTTAATATAAAATTACTCTTCAAAAGATATCATTATATTTTAAAAATATATTATTGAATATTGTGTTATTTTAACCATATGAACATTTGTGAAAATTTTATATTCAATGCATTAGACAATTCGAATTCTATTGGATCCTTTAATTTATATATCCTTATAATAAAGCATGCTCCAAATCTTGGCGGATCTTTAATTTATTGTCTTTCATTAGGGTAAATTACAATCTTATTTTCAACATTTGGACGTTTTAAATTAAAATAATTCAATGTTTTAATAATTATAATTTAATTTCTTACGTTTGGATGTTTTAACAAAAATGACATAACGTTTTATTATTACAATATAATTCATAACATTTTGACGTTTTAATAGAAACGACCTAATGTTTTAAACCAAAAAAAAAATGTATCATTTGATTGTTTTCGGCAAAAATGTCATTCGTTATATAGATTGTCTAGCTTACTTGAGAGTAACGTTGTTAGAAATCGACCGCCAGAACATTTTTGCTAAAAATGTTGACTCATTTATGTCAAAATATTCAAACATTGTGAATTAAATTGTAATATTAAAGCATTAGGGTTATTTATGTTTAAATCATTTAAACTTGAGAATTAAATTATAATTACTAAAGTGTGGATCAGTTAATTTTGTTAAAATGTTCAAACATTGAGAATTAAATTATAATTCACTCATCATATTATCCCATATATTAAAACAAATTTTAAACACGTACACAATGTTGCAATTTAATGGGAAGTTTTAATACATTTAACCAAATAATTATTTATTAATAACTATATATTGCAGATATTTTAATATCTTCAAACAAAAATAATATTAATATCTTATACTCCTTCTGTTTCACAATAATTAATATTTTAACTTTTTAATTTTATGTCAAATTATTTAATGTTTTAGACCTTTTTATCACATTTAATTTTCTTCCAATTAATTTTACCATATTAAAAAACTATAAATTTGAATCACATTTTAAAATCCTAATAATAGTCGTGAAGTGATTTTGAACATAAATTTGAAGTGGTGGTAGGCTGCTACAAACGGTTAGGCGCATAAGTTAAAAATATATCGCATTTCTTATGACGCTATTAGAGGATCCATTTTGAGGTTAATTTAGAAAATATTAAAATGGGATGGATACTTTTTGAAGTGATTTTTGGAGGAGAATAATTTTCCAATTTACTTGTGTAGAATGGGGTAATTGGCAAGTTGAAACATTAAATTACACTCATTTTGTATAATACTAACAAAAAAAAAAAATGGCATTCGACATCTCATCTGATTGGTATTTTTATTGCAAATTACACATCAAACAATTTATTTTCACTTCTAAATAAATAGTCCAATATTTATCCGCTAAACAAACTCGTGCATGAATTTTATAATATAATTCGCTTATGATATATATATATATACATATATGTATGTATTATGTATGTTGCAGAAATTACTTTATAGTCTATATTTTCTTGGAAAAAGTTCTCAATGACCACAATTAGATGTTGATAGTTACAACAAAAATTATACAATTTAATAATTATTAGATTGTGGATTATAACATTTTATATGCTACAAAAAAAAATCACGTAAAAAAAATTAAACACATAAGATATATATATATATATATATATATATATACATTCACAAATAAAAATGGTAAATAAACGTATAAAATATGCTGAAAATAGAGCATAGAGATGCATGGTCCAAAGATATATTTATATTTAATTTTAAAACTTTGAAATAACATATATATAATATAATTAAGGGAATTGCATTTTGTATATATAATTTACGTCAATTAGTGTATATTTATTATTTTATTTTAAAAATCATCTATTCTCTTTGTTATGCTATTAAAAATTTAAGTGGGTTCAATGAACTTGTCACTTATATAAAAATTAAAAAGAGTTGTTGCACAAGAGTTTGAACTCGTCGACGATCGCTGTAGAATATTTATTACACTATTTGGAATGAATTTTTTGATGCTTTTTCCATAAGTGAAACATTTACTTAAGTTTATCATTCCATTCATTAAAAAGAAAATTTCAGTTTAGATCTTTATCATCTCTATAATGTATATCTAAATAACATTAGTCAATTTCAAACTGGAACACTATAAAATAGCATTTAACAATAAGTTGCATCAATAATATATAAAGAATGAAATTATAATGTAATATTATTTTATTATCAATATATTTATTAATGTTTTAAAGATTTGCTATTGAAGCAAGATAAATAGATGAAACTTAACACACTGAAACATAAATAAAGATTATTCAATTATTTAGAAACATAATGATAAATAAACATATATTAGTAAATTAAACTATTTATAATTTTCTAAAAACATCCATAACAGTTTGAATATGATTAATCCCAATAACTGCACAATATAAACCACCGAAAAAATTATTATTATTACAAAAAAACATATATATGTCATTATAAATAAGCCCCAACCAAATTATTCATCCTATATCACTCATCTTGCCACGTTTACTAAACACGTGATAATTAATAAATACAAATTATAATTTAATAAATCCTATTATAAAACATCAACCATAACATGAACCTCTTATTCTTGGTTGTTGGTGACTTTCTTGTTGCTGTGGAGTTTGGATAAATGAACTGCAAAATCATTGATTTTGGTATTTTGGGAGTGAAAAAAAAAATCACCAACAGAACATCACAATGGAGATGATTGATTGTCTTGATTTGTCAACCTGCAAACAACATTTTAGAAGTTTTTGTTAGTTTCAATTTTATTACACATATACATGTTCTATTTAAAAGTACAAAAAAATGTATGTGTAATCATATAATTCTATAATGTATAAATTGTCAAGAATTTAAATATTCAAATAGCACTGAAGCCTAAAAATGAAACACACAAATGACACAATTCACAACATTTCACCATATATTTATACATTAATGAATGCATCATTCCAAGCTTTCAAATGATGTAAATGTGTGGGATTCGCAAAATCAGCGGCATCGAAATAAATAGGAGCGAGAAAAATAAATTTGATTTGCCGGATTGTTTAACCAAATCAATGTAAATATATCCATCAAATTTGTTTACAGATAAGAAATATTTATTTATAACGTTAATTTAATATATTTACCTTATACTATCATTCAAATGTTTTGTACTTTTATATGGTTCAAATATGATAACGATTCATTTACCTTATGTATACGACATTATTGCATATTATATTACATAAATTATGCTTTGATTATATAGGAAAGATTTATCACACTATGTTGCATAAATTAGGGTAGATTTATATATTGATTATGATATTTTGGAAGCATACATATATGTCCACTTTGTGAAATAATAATTAACTTGTAACCTAATTATTATTAATATCCTTATTATGGTACACGAATTTAATTAAGTAAAGTATATATTATTATATTTTTGAATTTGGAATGGTGTTTTGGGCGGAAAAATTATTTTTTCTATTTGTATTGACTATCATGTTTTTAGATATAATATAGATATAGATTTAATATGATATGATTTTCGCATTTTATATATTGATTACCTAATTGCTAATTATTTCCATGTATAATTATTTATATATCACTATTCATATAGTTGATTTAGGCGGGAAATTTTTATAATGCTAGACTATCCTGTTTTTAGATATAATATAGATATACATTACTATGAAAATTAATACTATTTATAGTTATGAGACTCTATATAATTGGGACACCTCAAAATAGTAATAGGGACTATATAAATGGGACGGGGGAGTATAAGAAGAATTAGCTATTTATAGCCCCTGCGAACCCCTTTTTTTTAATTATATTTTCATATCTACATTTTTTTTGCTCTTTTTTTAAAAACAGCTCATTTTTTCAAAATTAACAAACAAGTACCAATTTTTTCAAAGTTTTTACAAATTTGATATTTTTTTTATCAATTTTGTGGCTGAAAAATCGTACGTGATTGATTGTATTTTATATTTTTTTGATTGAGGTTGTTTTTTAATATAACCCAAAAATATTTTATAATTTATTATATTTTAATACTCTTATTTCGTCATTCACGGAAAAACAAACTCTCCAATCAAGAAATCTTAACATACAATCAATTACATCTGATTTTCGTGCCGTAAAATTGATCTAATATAAAATTTGCAAAAAAATTGAAAAAGTGTGGACTGTTTCATCAATTTTTAAAAAGTAGGTTATTTTTAGAATGAACCCAAAATATAGATAACAAAACGTAATTTTCTCTATATTATGATTTTTAGTTTGACTTATAATAATTCATGATATTTGTTGTTTTCCTTGACTAGAAACTTTCAACTGGGCTGAGTAGTGACAAAAATCCATACTACACTTACCACTAGTACATTAATGTTAGAAATATCACATTAAATCTATGGTGACTGACTAGTACCTTTCTAGTGAGAGAAGACTATTCATACTTTTCTAATATGTGGAACTGGGGACTAATTAATTTTCCAGCAAATTCATGCTATTTATATATGCCCTCCAAATAAAGTATCTCAAAGAAACCTCTAATCTCTCCCAAAAATGAAACTATAATTCTTCACAAATCTATCATCATATATCATCATCAAAATCCTCTCAAGGCTCCCCATTCGAACAATTGTTCGTTACAAGTGTGTTTGCAAGTCATGGTTCAATCTATTCAAGAATCACGAATTTGGCAACTACCATCTTTCTAAATCTTCTCCCAACCTTGCAGTCTTGCAGCAAGAGATGTCATCGAACTTGTACAAAATCTATGATTTTGAAGATAAACACGATCATGAACACCATGAGCTTCACTACGATCTAGTCACTAACTTCGAACTCTCCTTTCACAGGGTGATACAAGGCTCAACTAATAGCATGCTATTTTTGCGCGACTTGAACCATAGACCGGTTAGCCTTTTCGTATGCAATCCGATCACCCGTGAATATATCGAACTTCATAGTCCCAAAGAGTTCGATTACACGTACCCTCAAGTAGTCAATTACGGATTTGGAGTGAGCAGAGTCAACAAGCAACACAAGGTGGTCAGTAGGGGCAGAACCAGAAATTTTTCATTAGGGAGGCCGAATTATTCTTCACTACGTATTAAGGGCTCATTTACTAGATTATATGGTATGAGATTGAATAAGTTTGATATAAGATGTGTTTTACCTTATAAGATATCAAATTGCATGTTTGGTTTGGTGTATTAAAATATATTTATTAATAATATAGTGTTTTCTTAGATGTATTAGATTTTCTTTAAAGTTTTAATTCCTAAAATAACCTTTAATTAGTTACCATATATTGTGTGAATACTCTATAATAAGATTTTTAATTAATATATGCAAGGTTATTTTAGTTTGTAATTTTTAATAATTATGTATGGTATTATATATCCCACCTGCATGGTATGATATGTTATACCATATAAATGGTTAGCACATGACGACGGGTCCTTGCATAATCATGAGCTTTAATATTGCTAGCAAACACAGTATTAAAATGTCATAGGTATTTATCACACCCTTATACTACCTAGCAAACAAGCCGTAATGATATTAATTATTTTATACACGTGATTTGTATTAATAATTTTAAGTAATACACACACTGAGCAATATCAATTTTATATATGAGACGGCGTATTTATGATAAGTAAGGGCTAATTACGATTAAAAATGGATAAACTTTGACACGATTTGCAATTTAGGCACAAATTTTAAAAGTTTGCAATTAAAACACAAACTTGCATCTTTTTTTGCAAAACAGACACCTCCAACTTTTTAGCGGCAAACGGAAACTGATGTGGCACAAAAATCATATCGTTTCATAATCACATGGAAAATATTTTCCACCGCATTGCAAAACGATGTGGTTTTATGTCTAAATAAAGAACTTAATGATTGAAGAATATACAATTTTGACTTTTTAATTTTTTATGTACAAAATGATATCGTTTTGTGATGAGGTAAAAATATTTTTCACCTAAACACAACACAATGTTATTTTTTTGCCTAGTTAGTTTTCTGTTTGCCAAGAAAAAAATTTGAGATTTTTATTTTGCATAAAAATGTAGGTTTGTGTTTCGATTGCAAACTTTTAAAGTTTATGTTTAAATTGTTAATTATGTCAAAAATCTATGTATTTAATCATAATTAACCCAAATAATGGATTAAATATTATTTCAGATCGAACTTTAAGAATCGGGTGTTTTTAAATTAATTACATCTTATATAATCATAGTGATGAATTGATAATGTTACACTATCCAAAAACAAACTTAATTAAACAATTAAATAAGTCTCACAAAATCCGTTGTAGTCTAGTTGGTTAGGATACTCGGCTCTCACCCGAGAGACCCGGGTTCAAGTCCCGGCAACGGAACTTTATTTTTTTTCTTTTTTTTTTTGTCTTGTAAACTATAAATCTAGCACTTAGGAATTTACCATGTACAGAAAATTTCACTATTTTTATGATAAATCTAGTACTTATTAGGATTTTTTTGCTTCAAATTAACCAACTTTATATTTATTGACTATTGTTTCATTTGACCAGAGACAGAAATTAAAGAATCGAGAGAAAACAGAAATTTCAACTAATTTGAAATGTTCTGCACAACCAAGTTTTCTAGTGAGAGAAGACTATTCCAAGTCTGCCTCAATACTTGTCAAATTTTAGGACTAATCTCCCAACAAATCCATTCCATTTATAATATAAAATGAACTATTACCACAACACACATAAACCTCCAATTAATCTCTCCCAAAATGAAGAAACCACTCTTCCAAAACCTACCATCACATATCATAATCGACATCTTCTCAACGCTGCCCCTCCGAGCCATCATACGTTGCAAGTGTGTTTGCAAGTCATGGCTCGATCTACTCGAGACTCACGAGTTCGTCATGCACCACCTCTCCAAGTCCACCCCAACCCTAGCTCTCCATCACCGGAGCATCTCATCAGAGACCTACAAAATCTACGAATTTGAAGATGATCATGATCAAGATCATGATCAATGCCATGATCACCCTCAATTCAACCCAGTCACCACCTTCGAACTCCCTTTCACCGGAATCATGCAGGGCTCAGCCAACGGCTTGCTTTTCCTCCGCGACTTTGTCCCCAGACCCAATCATTTTTTCATATGCAATCCGATCACTCGTGAATGTATCGAGATTCATAATCCCAAAGAGTTGGATTATAGGTATCCTCAAGTAGTCAGCTACGGATTCGGAGCGAGCAGAGTCAGAAACCTACATAAGGTGGTTAGGGTTTTCCATGATTGTGTTCGTGATCAAGAATCACAGATATTGATAAAAATTCCTAAATCCGAGTGTCACGTTTACACTCTTGGAACCGGATCGTGGAGGAGTATAAGGCCTAGTGCTGCGTTCGAGTATAGTTGTCGTTCCGTTGGGGCGTTTCTGAATGGAAATCTTCACTGGTTCGTCTATGACTCGAAGAGTAAGCCATTGATTTCTTGCTTCGATCTTGAAACCGAGGTTTTCAGCGTTGTTTCTCTTCCTCCACCTTTGGAGAAGAAGCAAAGATCTCTAGCTGATGTGTTTGTTTTGGAGGATTGTTTGTGTGTTTGTGATAATTCATGTGATGATGAGATTGTGATATGGTTGATGAAGGAATATGGAGTCGAGAAATCTTGGACTAAAGAGTTTGTGATAAGCAAAACTGGGGATTTGGCGGGAGAATATTATGAAATTGTTCGACCCATCAAAGTATTCGAAAACGGTGACTATTTGATGGCATGGGATGATGGTTGCCTCTTCTACGCCTCCGGCAAGACTCGAACTATCACTCAGACGGGTATGCTCGAATCCAATGATTCGATCCTTCACACGTCGAGCTTTCTCTCTCTTAAATGGTTCGGAATGGAGCATGTTGAATATTTTTGACAAAATGTGACCTTCACAGGTCTCGGGTTTCTGGCTAACACTCGTTCTTGTTACTTTGATCTTTAGTTTATATGACATTATCATGTTATTTTGATATTGTTCAGCTTATGATCTTCACACAATCAAGAAATATTCAAGAAATAATTAAACTTTGTTGAACTATGCTTCTTTCATGTGGTGCAAAAGATTGTTTTGTGACATATAGCAAGAGAAAAGGCATGGGTTTTATGGTAAGATGTGTATTGTTGTTTCATTTTCCGACACTATTAATGTCTCTGATACATATTAATGATATCATTTTATACACGTGACATGTATTGATAATTTTGAAGTATGTGATATCGTTCTACACGCGACATGGAGTATTGGATATGGAAGTAGTATATTAAGTACTAAACCGTATCGAGCCATAAATATTGATTATTGCGTGCTATTTAATTTATTTAATCCTAATTATGGTAATGTTACTTTATTCAACCTATAATGGCGTTCATGAACTAATAATTATAAAATTAAAATTATGAATAAAATGCAAGATCCGTTGTAGTCTAGTTGGTTAGGATACTCGGCTCTCACCCGAGAGACCCGGGTTCAAGTCCCGGCAACGGAATATTTTATTTTGTAAATTTTGAGTTTTTTTTATTTTGTAATTTTTGTGTTTATTTTTATTTTGTAATTTTTGTGATTATTTTTATTTTGTAAATTTTGAGTTTTTTTATTTTGCAATTTTTGTGTTTATTTTTATTTTGTAATTTTTGTGATTATTTTTATTTTGTAAATTTTGAGTTTTTTTTTTTATTTTGTAATTTTTGAGTTTATTCAACTTTATTTGTCAAAAATATGAATTCCTAGCTAGAACGCCTAGATCGAAGCAGACACAAACTGTAAAAATAACTAGGGAAAATGAATTTATGTAACGTTATTTATAAAAATAAATAAGTTTGTATACTATACTTTATCTTTTACATTAATAAAAGTACTAGATTTAGCTTTTACAAATAGAAAAGTTGAACACCTCAATTAAAAAATGGTAAATACCAAATTTTAGAGGACTTGCGTACATTCTTCGAACCATGCAATTCAATCCGTGAAAATTCTATCATACCCGAACCACTAATACATCATTTAAAATTAATAAAATTATATTAGATACATGATGAAAACATTTTTAAAATGTAACATTGATTGGGGTCCATACTAGGGTAAAATTTTCCTTCGGTCAGATGGGAAGGATCAGTCTGAAACACGGCTTAAGCCAACAAAAAACTAAATGAATAAAAATACAGTAAACGGTGAAGTCGTTATATTTTTTTAAAATTTTAAACAATCATAACTTTCTACTTTTTAATCCGACTTACGTAAAAATTATTACAAAATTAGAGGCATTTTTATTATGTTTCATTTAACTGCTCGAATGAGCATGTTTGGACGAAAAAACATAAAATACAAAACATATTTTAAGCATGTACAAGATGTAAATGAAATTAAATTCTAAAAATAATAATTATAAATCCTAATTAGGATATAATAAACTCTAATTGAAATCAGTATCTTATGTTAAATTTTAGTTAAACATGTTGATGTGGACCAAGTAATTTTTCACGTCATTTTCTTATTTGGGTAAAAATCTCATACAAGATCTGAACGGGTCACGTCACACTTCAATGTATATATATATATATATATGAAAATACTAAAATATTATAACATTTTGATAATCTTTTAAAAGTAGGAGCATTTTATTTAATCACTCCAAAAGTGTGGCTAAGATATAGTCATTTTATTTAATCACTCCAAAAGTGTGGCTAAGATATAGTATTTACTCATTAAAAATATATAAAAGTGAAAGTACAAACATCAATTTCAAAGGATGAGTAATGAGTTTAAGAAAAAAGAAATATCACATGTTGGTGGTTGTGGTAAAAAAAAAAAAACATATGTTGGTGGTTGTGGTGGTTGGGAGTGCTACTTTTGATGATAAAAAAGAGAAGATAATGCCTAATATTGAAGTCTAAGAACTAGACTTTCTTTAAAATCCAAGAAAAATCTTGTAAAGCTATGCTAATTTACCCAAATTGTCATAATAAATGTTTTGACATAATTTATGAGATGTCAAGTGTCCTTGAAATATAAGCTATAGACCTACAGTCCAATTAAACTATATTATGTTGACATAAAAAAATTATAATAATAAATGTTTTGACTCTCTTTATGATGAGTCAGCATGTTTCTTGAAAATACCAGATAGTATAATTTAATTACTATGAATAATTTATCAAGCAAGCCCATTTTTATATACCAACGGTCATAACATACGGTCACACACAAAGTATCTACTTTAGGTGTCGGTGATTTAATATTTTCAGAATCTTTTATAAACAAAAATTGTTTTGAAAAAATAATTTGAATAAATTAGACTTTGACACCTATATTTATTGGGTTATTTTTCGAAATCAATTAACTTTTTCAAAATTAACGAAATAGTATTCACTTTTTAATTATTTTTTTTGTAAATATAACATTTGATCAATTTTACGATCTGAAAAAATCTTACGTAATTGATTGTATTTTTTAAATTTCTTAATTAAAGAATTGTTTTTATTTTATTTTTTGCGCAGATGGAGAAATATAAATAATAAAATACAATTAATCGCATGTAGCTTATAGCTAGCTAGGCTCGTCGTACCGCTAAATTAGTTATTACCAATCATGTTTTCTTTTCCTTCATCAGGGATATTCCAGATTTTATTTTGTCAGACATTTCGTCTCCTGAACAGTTTCCCATTAATCTATGTGACGTCCCAATTGGGGCGTTACAATCTACAATCATTTTTCCTAAAAAAAAGATAGGATTTGCGGGCCAAAAAATTGATCAAATGTTGGATTTGCAAAAGTTTTGAAAAAGTAAATACTATTTTGTTAATTTTGAAAAAAAAAATGTATTATTTTTTAGATACAACCCAAAATATAGGTACCAAATTTATAATTTTCTCAAATATTTTTCTATTAATTAATCATATAACGGCTACCTATATAAAAGTTAAAATACACTTAAGTAGCACTCAAAATGATAACATTAATTATTTTAACTTTTTAGGTCGGATGCTTTGTATCTAAGCACAAACTTAGTCTTGGTTTTGAAGTTTCAAACACTTCACTCATTCTTCTTAATTATAAATTATAAATTATAAATTATAATAATAAGACAAAATGAATTTGAAATTAATTTAATAATTTCAGGGCCCAAGGGGCAAGGGGCAAACCGGCAAAGCATTGAATATAATATAATATGTTAAAATAAAAGAGGCCCATAGGGTTTGCGCCACTTGTTTGACATTTATGCCACCCAACAAATACTAACCACTCTATCCGAATATTTTTGTTTTTTTATATTTTTTCGCCAAACTGCACTTTGATACCTATATCTTGGATCATTTTTAAAAATAATCCGTTAATTTTTTCAAGAAATTTATAAATCTAATATTTGATCAATTTTATGGTTCGAAAATTGAGCGTAATTATATTTTAATATTTCTTTATTTGATGATTTTATTATGCAGTTGGGAAAAATAAAAATACTGAAATACAATCAATTACATAGGGTTTTCAGACCGAAAAATTAATCAAATATTAGATTTATAGTTTTTTGTAAAAATGGGTATTGTTTTGTTAATTTTTTAAAAAAATAGGATAATATTGTTTAAGAAGAGTACAAAATATATCATAATATTTTTATTTTTTTCGAAAATTTACATTTTGATACCTGTATCTTGGATTCTTTTTTGAAAATAACTCGTTCTTTCAAAATTAATAAAATAATACTCACTTTTTCAAAAAAAAATATTAATCTAATATTTGATCAATTTTACGGCTTAAAAATCGCGCTTAATTGTATTTTAATACTTCTTATTTTGATGATTTTATCATGTAGTTGGGGAAAATAAAAACACTAAAATACAATCAATTACATAGAATTTTCATACTGAAAAATTAGTTAAATATTAGATTTATATTGTCTAATAAAAATAGGTACTGTTTTATTAATTTTAAAAAATATGGTATTTTTGAAAGGAGAGTAAAAAAATATAAATATCAAAGTGTAATTTAGTCTTTTTTTTTTAAAGAAAAAACAATTATTTTAAATATTTTGAAGGTGACAGCAAAAATATGATTAGTAAAGTTGTGGATAAGTATGGTGTCGCTATCGACCACCACGTAGCTTTATAATTATCCATCCACACCACTCATAATCCAAATGTATATAAAATATTAAAATCTTCAAAAATAGTAATAATAATGATAATAAAAAAACAAAAATAGCAGCAGCATATAGAATAAGTGCACGTGGGCCCACGTCAGACTATGCCCTAAACAGCCAATTGCGCCAATTGTGATGGAACATTAATTAATAACCCCCTAGGCCACAGTTTCGATTTTCCGCTTGTTTATGATTAAATTAAATTTGATTATCCTAATCTCTCAAAACAAAACCAACAGAGAGAGAGAGAGTTTGATGCTGGCCTTTGGGACAGACTCAAAGCTAAATATATAAAAAAATTTGGTATAATATATGTATTAATTAAGATAAAATATATATATATATATATATATATATATATATATTATAGAGGTCATTTTTAGTAGGTTGAGAGACTGTATGGATCGAACGAGAATGAAAATTATCTGACCATGATTACGGTCGAATGATCGGAAGGCAGGGGGACGAGCTCGTTTAAAACCGGATGTCGTCTAAGGAGCAAACCGAGTCTTACCCTAATGAATCCCGGAAGAAGCGGGATGGTTATGTGGAAACTGAATCTATAAAGAGAATCAGAGGGATTATTCGCCAGAATATATTCATTCAAGCTCGGACTCATATTCGACCCCCTACTAAATTGAAAGCGAGTCAATTCTCATAATGTTCTTAGATTATTATTGCTTATTTCTTCGCTTAATTTAATTTTGACTTGAGAGTCGGAGTCTGTTCAATCATCGAATCCCTCGACAGTCTTTCATCTTCACCGTTTGTTGTCTTTATTTTGTAGATTGTCGGAGTTCGGATCCGTTTGAATAAATTGCAAACTTTAGGGTTTATAGTTATTTACGCATTTTTCTACCTGATATTTATCTACAATTTGTTTGACTATGTATTTTGCAAGCTGCTTAGAACTACTTCATATAGGTTAAATATATATTTATGCCCTGAATTTTCATCTATTTTGTAAAAATATCCTGAACATCAAATAATGCAGAAAAATACCATTACTTTTTACATTTTTGCAAAATTATCACCGAATTTAATTTTCGATGTCGAATTGTTAACAAATCACGTCTGACTCAAATGCTTAAAATGACGTGAGGTGAAAAAACCATATTTTTAGTTCAGATTAAATAAGATTTTACACGTCATTTTACATGTTGGATTCCAATGTGTCTTATCAACAATCTGACACCACAAAATAAATCATATGACATTTTTACAAAAATGTGGAATGCCTTTTTATTGCATTTTTTTTTTAAATTCAAATGATTTTTACAAAACAGACCAAAATTCAGAATAAAAGTATATATATTTCGTCTTTCATATTATTTTGCTCGAAATGTCGGCAATGCTCATTAGATTTACCTTGTACTTCTAGTTGATCGCAAATTTACACAAAATAGTGACAAGTTTTGTTAATATAGCGTCAAATATAAATTAAATATCAACTCGAGATCTAAATAAAAATACTACTAAAAATTCATGATTCGAACAATCGAAATCATTAGTTTAAGGTAGAAAAAAAAAACACACATTTTTTTTTATTTTTCAATTAATCTTAAATGAAACTATACATGAAATGACCCATCTTAATATATTAAAAATAATGGCAAATTACAATTTAATTCCCAACGTTTCAAAGTTTTAACAAAAATAACACAATATTTTAATAATTACAATTTAATTCTCAACGTTTGGATATTCTAACAGAAATAACCCAACGTTTATTATTAACAATTTAATTCTCAACGTTTGAACATTTTAATAGAAATGACCCGATAATTTAGGTGAAAACCCATTTTGGTCATTTTTTCGGCAAAAATGTTAATCCGTTATATGAGTCTCTAGTTCGTTTGAAAGTAAATGTGATTGAAATCGGCCGAAATAGTTTTTTTAGCTTAAAATATTGAGTCATTTCTGTTAAAATTTTCAAAAATTATAAATTAAATTGTTAATATTAAACGTTGGGTTATTTCTACTAGAATATCCAAACGTTGGGAATTAAATTGTTAATATTAAACATTGGGTTATTTCTGTTAGAATATTCAAACGTTGAGAATTAAATTATTATTATTAAAACGTTAGGTTGTTTTTGTTAAAACCTTTGTTTGGAATTAAACTGTAATTTGCCCTAAAAATAATTCAAAAATTAAAAAAGAGTCGAAATGTCACATTTTCAATTATTAGTATTTCCCCCAAAAATAATATTTTTCATTTTCCACCTCAAACTTACATCATCCAAAAGGGAGGGCCAGGTTGGCTTACCTTATCCATGTGGTAGGAGAAAAGAAAAAAAAAAAAAAAAAAAAAAAAAAAAAAAAAAAAAAAAAAACGAAAGTTCAAGAAAAATAGAAAATATCATCTCTTAAATTTTTTTTAGTATATAAAATATCAAAATATTATCTCTTATTATTTTTATTTTATTTTTTTCAGTGGAATCTCCTTACTATAAATCACACTCATAAATCTCCTTCCTTCCTCCTTCAACAAGATTCAATCCGCCATTTTCAAACCTCCAAAAATTCTCCTTTCTTCAAGAAAAGTGAAATGGTTTTCATCGATTCACCCCCAAAATCCCCGAGCAACGATCACGATTTCCTGATGAACCTCCCCTCCCACATCATCCTCGAGATTCTCTCCCGCCTGCCGGCGAAATCGATCACCCGCTGCAAGTTCGTCTGCAAGCAGTGGCTCGATTTGATCGCCGATCCCTACTTCGCCTCGCTGCAGTTCACCCGATCGAAGCCCGGCGTCGCCATCCACCAATCGGAGCCGTCGAAGAACCTCCTCCGCCTCGTCGATTTCGAGGACGCCAGCGACCTCGCCCACGACCCGACGGTGGAGATCGACCTCAAATCCCTCAGCCCCTTCCCCGATTCCACCATCGTCGTCGACGGATCCGTCAACGGGATGCTCCTCCTCCGCGACAGCAACCACAAGCACGAAACCCTACACGTGTGCAACCCCCTCACACGTGAGTGCATCCGTCTCGCCACCCCCGAGCGCGCCGTTCAGTACCCCAGCGTCGTCACGCACGGGTTCGGCGTGACGCGGAGGAGCGAGAAATACAAGGTCGTCAGAATCTACCATGAGAGAGAGATCGATCCGAGGAGCGGCTCCCTCGTTAGAATCCCCTATTCCGAGTGCCAAGTTTACACGCTCGGAACGGGGGAATGGAGGGGCGTCGGTGGCACCCCTTTCGCCTACGACAGCCGTTTAATCGGCCTATTTTTCAGGGGGAATCTGCATTGGTTGGTGCAGGATTTGGATGGGCAAGAGCTGATTTCTTGCTTCGATCTCGAAAGCGAGTCGTTTCAGCCATTCCCACCTCCGTTTCCTGGGAAGAAGCTGCTTGGGAGCCTTGGGGTTTTGGATGACAGCCTCTGTTTATGCGATAATGCTTCGTCGTTCGAAGTCGATATTTGGGTGATGAAGGATTACGGAGTTGGGAAATCGTGGGGTAAGAGGTTTGTGATCAGAAAAATGCCAGAATTGATTGGCCCATCATTTGAAATTGTTCG
Source organism: Perilla frutescens (assembly GCA_026008535.1). NCBI lineage: Eukaryota > Viridiplantae > Streptophyta > Magnoliopsida > Lamiales > Lamiaceae > Perilla > Perilla frutescens. Next base: position 2,061,457 of record BRKX01000007.1, on the reverse strand, counting down.
AGTTCTCAAAGTCTTGGGAGATGGCAACATTTTGCTGGTGTGGGCGGATTACTGCGTGCTGAATTACTGCAGTAAAAGTGAAGTTACTCAAGAAGTTGAAATGGATCAATCGAGAGGGCCTAATAGTGTTGATGCTTTGCATTTTGTGCCGAGTTTAATGAGCCTTAGAGGTTTTGTGAAGGAAAATGTGATTATGTTTTAGTTCTTGTGATGGAGTTTGTGTACATTCATTCTTAAAAATCTGAACTATATTTGATGTTCGGTTTTTTATTGAATCTATCATATTCACATGCAATGCTTGCTATATTTTTCTTACTTTTGAGTTGCTATAAATGACTTTTTTTTCCGTTGGGATGAGGGATTGAGATTCATTCTTGTTTTGACTTGTTAGTACAACGAATATTAACAAACTTATTAACTACCACCTCCACACCACCAACTCTATGTTACTTTTTGGACGAAAAAGGAAAATTTACCGTACATTACCAACTAGGAGGTGTGATTGTTCGGAATTCTAATGGTTCGTTCTATTATGGCGGCTCTAGCAAAGCCGATTAAGCACCCTACTTCTGTTCTCGGTACGCGTGTGATGTTGTTTTCAGATTCGGTTAAAGTATTGATAGATTTGAATGTTGATGAATGCATTTGTTTGAGGGTATTATAAATGATGGTTAGTGTAGGTTTTGTTCTAAAAGTTTATCATATGTATCGTAGGGGCCAATATGGCTACTTATGGTTTAGCTTCGTATGCGGCTTCTTTGTCGGATGCCATCAAGTGAGTCTTAGATTACCTACTTTGGTTTGAGTATCTTGTTTATTTGGATTGTTCGGCAATCTAATTCAAGGTTTTGGAGCTTTGAAAAAGAACTGAGAAGAACTTCAACTGATCTCGAACCGGTGCTAGTCATAAAATAAGACCATTCCAATTTTCCTAGTTATACTTTAAAAAAACTAAGCAATTTTAACTTCACCATTGATATCCTCTCAAGACTTCCTACTCGAACCATTGAACACTGCAAGTGTGTTTGCAGATCATGGCTCGATTTACTCGAGACTGATGAGTTTGCTAGGCACCATCTTTCTAAATCTGTACCCGGCCTAGCTGTCTTGCTGTACCGGTTGCCCTTGAAGATGAGCTCGATCTTGAACAGCACGAGCTTCATTACAAGTTACGACCCCCCTGTCACCAGCTTCAATCTCCCTATCCAATGCTGCGTGCAGGGTTCCACTAATGGTTTGCTTTTACTACGTGATCACAGCACTGGAGCTGTTCCTCACGACATATGAAATTTCTCCAATCAGTCGTGATGGTATCCAAATCGATTGCCCTTGACATGGATTTCTTGCTGTGATCTTGAAACAGAGTTATTCCGCGCCTTCTCTGCTCCGGGTCATGGAAGATTTCTTATGAACGTGTTTGCTTTGGAGGATTTCCTCCGTATATATGATCACACATCTTACAATGAGATTGTTATCCCAATGGAGGAATATGGAGTCGAAAAATCTTGGATCAAGAAATTTGTGATCAGCAAAACCGGGTATTTTTTGTTGGTGATTGTTATGAAGTTGTACGATCTATCAAAGTTTTCCAAGATGGTGACATCTTGATGGCATAGAGAGATTTCTTCTTGTTCTACTGCTCCAACAAGACTAAAACTCTTAAAGGGGATCGATACATTTCAAGAGTACAACCCGGGTGCTATCGACTCCATCTCTCACACCTCGAGCTTTCTCTCACTCAAAAGTTTCACAATGGAGGATGTGTGCTCATTCTGATTGTGTGCACTTCAGCCTGTAATCTTGTTTCCCTCTGTTTAAGTTTTGCCTCATCCAAATATATAAATATGATACTAAACCTTGAGATGATAACACCATAACATTGTAGAGAGAGAGAGAGAGAGAGAGAGAGAGAGAGAGAGAGAGAGAGAGAGCTATAACATTGACATTACATAACAACAGATTACAAGGCGAATATGGCCCTTCTGTAGTAGTTAATGAACAAAGAATAATAACGTTGTCATCAGCTTGACTAACATCTACGGAGCTCAACAAAGGAATAACGTCGTATTTCGGGGAGAATTGAAGTAAGCACTCCTATGAACATGGAAACAATCGAAAAGCTACTCTCGACACACGACTCAACTGAAGAGAGCTTACAGAAAATCTACATTTACTGCCCCATCATGCTCACAGCAAAAAATAGCACGAGCTACTTGTAAGCAAGGGGTCTATACTCTATATATACAACCTTTTACCTTTACCTAAAATGGTCTTGACGAATTATTGCTACAAACTCCCGATGCAATTCATCGTTTTCTTTCTGTTTCCATATCTCGCCATTTGAATGTACAACCCATGATATTTGAGGAAGTGCAGAATAGTCTGCAAAACCTTGACAGAGTGAGTAAACATCGTTTCTTGCAGGCTTTGGTCGAAAACCAATGAAAAGAGTCCAATTTTCTAACATTAGATAGAATGCATGAAGGTCTGGTAAACATGTTATGTGAAGAATAGCAAGTTGGAGTACACAGTCGGCATGATCTTGAATTCTTTTTTTTTTTCGTAAATTTTAGGAATAAATACGGAATGATTAATTTCTCAAGGGTTCTATGTCAGAGTCTCACCTGCATGTCATCAATATAACTCCACCGGAAAGGGGGAGAAAGAAAAATGTAAAAATGTCAGAGGTTATTTGTTTAGTAAACATCTCAGGCAAGGCATGTGCATGCAAGGCTTCGTTTATGTGATCTCGCTAGGTTGGTGCATGGTGCCCAAAAAGAGCAGAGTTCAAACTATAGGCACGAAAAAACACAGGCATAGACTTGATACGTGCTCGCCTAGTCGCCTTGAAGTGAAATTCCAATCATACGGTGTACGCAAGAGCAAGTAGCAGGATTATTGATATTGCAAACATCTAAAATGAATGAAATGCCTTGCAACTGAGGGAGACCTTACCTGCAGGTGGCGGCTTTTCAGGATCTCTCGTACCATGTAAAACCATTGTACCAGAAAGCACGGTAATAAATCCACAGAGAACAGAGACAATGCTACTAGCACTCTGACCCGACCAGTCCTGGAGAAGTGGAAAACAGATTAGTGGGAACATAATTTACCTTAATGTAACACTACAACAGGGCAGTACAAGATTAAATACCTTGAACATTATGGCACTGGCGAAAATTGTAAGCGACGTGAACATTGCATAATGAATTGGAGAAACTACTGAAGTGTTAAATGTGTCCAAAGCCTGAAAAAAAGCCACAGCTGCTTATAATGCGTAAACCTTATTACCAGTAGAAAAGCAGAAGAAGAGCAGTGACGAGCACAGACGAACTATTCTACTCAATATAATTTTACAATGCAATTAAGATCTCTCCTTAGCAAGCTACATCAGGTACGATTGTTTGTTATCATTTCGGTCTTTTTATGCAAGTCTTTTCTTTTTAATCAATTGGGCAACGTTCAAGATTTGATTTCTGTTTTAAGGAATATATCTTACTTATATGGACATGTACAAGTGAAATAATGAAAACAGGAGCTTCAATCGCGGATGATTGGGATGCATTAAAGAATTGAGGATTGTAGGTGTGTAGTCTCTGCTGCATAAAGAGCAATATAGTCAGTTATATGCAGCCAACCATCATGCTATGAGCAAGTCTTAAGAAACTATGTAACCGTTCAAATTGCTTCTAAAGAAGGCTAGCATAATAATAAGTCAAAAGGATGAGCATGTAACTATTAATATAAAGCATCCCAAAAGTGAAAAAAGTGAACGAGAACCTACCTTGTTTAAGTAGTTTAATTGAGTGATAATACAAGAAGCTGAAACCATGGCAAATATCCAGGTCTGGAAGTGGGCCACCTGACTATAGCCCTCCAGTGTGAGTTTTATAGCTATACCTACTGCTTTAATGCTCATAACCTACAATGAAGCAGTAAATCAGTACCATCAAGACAGCATACAAGATCAACAAATCTATTAACAATACTCATTCCCTTAGTATACACTTAAGCCCGTCTAGTTCAGAATGCTGTGTCTTATTCTGCTCTTTTACCCAGTTAAGTTCGAAGATTTAAGCGAAATAGAGAAGGCATTTAGGGATGATGAAGTGCCACAGGATACTGTAGCTGTCGGTTAAGATATCACATGCAAGGCTTAACAGGCAACTGTTGCACCACATAATTTCTTTAAAAATGCATACTTATGTAGCTTTAGTACATAAAAATAAAGTCATAAATATGGGTTGAAAGCATTAAAGTTGTCTACAAGGTTTTTCCAGCTAGATGAATGACTGAAACCTAGAAACATTTAAAGGTTGTCAGAACTAGCCCAGGCAAACGTGATGTGATGATGAGAGTAAGTTTTTTCAGGTCCGGTACCCGCAGGGCACTTTTATTTCGTGTCTCTTGTTCCTTTGGGACAACCAACTGACTGGATCTAAATATGAAAGGGATGGATCAGATCAGATGCAACTATTCTTGCACAAACAGCTTAAAACATGGTTCATCTAAAAATTTGACAGCAACAATTGCCTCTTCAAGAATTAACCAAGTAACTTGCTAGGCAGTGGTTAATTTCACATCAGTTAGAGAGAGTAAATTTTACTTACAGTCATGGATCCAATGATAGAGCAAACACCGATGTAGACCATTATATTTGTCTGTCCACAGCGTGGTTCACAATATAAAACAAGTACCAACACCACTGCCACTGCTGAAGCCATGTACAAAAGGAAAGCTGGGCCAAGAATAGGAAAAATATTCAGAAACAATGTCATTTCCCATTTAAATGCAACAATTGAAAGGGGATCCACTCACCTGGCTGTATTGCTAACTCCCAGATTTCATCTACTGAGCTAATACTATGTTCACCCGGTGCATGAAGCACTATGACAGTTGAACCCACTATACACAAAACACATCCCAATATTCCTAACTTCCGTAGTTTCTCTCTCAGTAAGAAATGAGCTAAAATAGCACTGCCAATGAAAGAAACTGTGGTTTAGCTTACATGATATTGCTTATTACTAGTATAGAACATGAATCATACAGGTACTGTGGCAGTTTTAACCGCAATACTTTTTCTGCAAATGAGAGGAAAAGGGATAGTTAAAGATAAAAGGATGGTAAAAGTAAAACACATATCTACCTTACTATTATACTTAATGCTCCAAGTGGGGTGACAAGGACTGCCGGAGCATATATGTAAGCTACAAAATTGGCAAACTCTCCGATAAGCACTACAATTTACAAAGGACAAGGTGAGTATGATATATGTAGACAGAAGTAGCACAATTAAAGAATCTCCAAAGAAAAAGCAAGACTTACTAGTGAACATGCCAATCCACCAGAGTGGTTCTTGTAGGTATCCATATCCTCCTGAACCTTCATTTTAGCGTATTCAATATCACTAAAGGTCCTATAAGGCTATAACATCACTATAACATTTTCACATGTGAATACATTATGTAGCAACCAAACCCTTAATCAGCAATTCATTTCCCTGCCATCAATTATACAATGAACCACATTCTATCTCAGGCCTAACCAACAGCGCTACAGCTTTCCCATTGTTTACGTGATCTACCAAACATGCCTACATGTTTCACACTTAAGAATTCGTGATGTTTTAAAGAAACTACATCATGCTAAAAGGAAATAGCAATTAAACTAAAACAGAAAATGCATTCAATTTATGGTAAATCCTGATCATATCTCAAGCCTATGCCACACTATTGTGAATATTGTAGTTTATGTTGGTACTATAATTCCTAATCTCACAAATGTCTTCATCCCATGACAAGACAAAAGTTATCAACTATGAGAATGAGATGAGTATCTTAACTGCAGCAGCGACTTAAATAAAAAGTATTGAAATGCAGTACTTCAAGGTCAGTTAAATCAATTCAAAATCATATGTGGATATTGTTTCCTACCTAGTAAGTAGAAATGTAGAGATCAGCAACATAAAATGTCTACGTTTCTCGTTAACTATTCCTCTTGATTAGATCTTTCCGTAGCATCTTAATTGTATCTAAGCATGCAAATCTACTCAATAAGCATCATATTCCTTCTTCAATCAATACAACCCATAAACAGCAACTAAGACCCTCGATAACTCCTTCGGTTAGTAATTTCCACTTACAAGTTGCAACCACTTGAATGCTAATAAAATCAATTCTGTTTCCCAAATGCTCTCACAAAATACATATAATAGTAAAAAACACACAAAATTTCAAGAAAGTGCCAAAATTGCAGCTTTTGACAACTATCTACAACAGACAATCCACCAAAAAATAATTATCAAGAGCTGAGAGCTCAATATGACAATTCAAGCTTCAAACTTTGCAGAAAAAGAACAACAAAACCAACTCCAACTTCCAATAAATAAACAAAAAAAAAAAAGAGAAATATAAAACTTACTAGCTCGAGCGCCGGAGGCCCCGGCTCTCTGCAAACCCTTCTTCTTGATGATGAAGCTGGACCCGATAAACAAGCTCGAGCCCACGGCCAGCCCGAACCCGATTAAGTTGGTCTCAAACATGACCCGGCCCGGTCCAAATCTGGTGACGCAGCCTCTCAGTCGATGCTCCCACGAGCTTATTTTTCATCTGTTACCCGGTTTACACTGATTTTCAGCAAGAAAAACAGAGATATGATTAGGGCTTTTGGTGGATTTTGGAGAAACCTAGATTGTTAAGTTTTGAGACAAGATTTTTGTGCGCGTACAATGTGTGTGAATGTTGTCAGCTTGTGGTTCAGCTACCAGTCCAAGTGCCAGGCTGGCATTGCTTGAAAGCGATGTTTAATGTATTTATAGGTTAGTTAATTTGGGGGGAAATTTTATTCAATTCTTTTTACTATTCTTTCAATATCTTTCATAATTTAAATATGATTTTTAGAACGTTGTAATAATAATTTGATCTTTAAATTTATAGTAAAATAGACAACTTTAAAAATTTGAATTATTAAAAAACTGACATCCCATGTGCAATAAAATTAAATTAATATGTGCATGTGAAAAAAAATATTGCAACATCTTAACTATACTTATCGTAAAAAAAAAAATTAGAGATGTCAAATTTACTATAAATTAGAAAGTTGGGTTATTGTTATAATGTCTTAAAAATAATATTTAAAATATAAATTCATTCATAGGTGTTGGAATTATTTTGCAATTAACCCTATTTTGAATGTGTAATGTAACAACTTTTTTTATTAGAATGAAATCGCAAGAACTCGATATCATTCTAGGGCCACTTCAAATTTACGTAATATATGTATGGTCAACTATTAAAAAAAAAAAAAAAACTTTACACGAAATTTTAATTTTAAGTAATTTTGAAAGTTGTCTATTGATTCATTTTTATAAAATCCGTCAAAATTAAATGAAATAGATGATACAGGGTAAAACTTATTTTGTTTGGTATAAATGTAAGTTTTAATCAAATTTTGTAGATATTAATTTTAGGCTAAATCATCATTTATATCCCAAACTATTCCTATTTTCTAAAATCTATCTCAAACTAATATTTTTATCAATTAAATACCTAAATTATTGAAAAACTAATCAAATCTATCCCCAAATACATTTTTAGGCAAAAAGTTACCTAATGTTTCGGTTAAATACTTGGGTCTTCTTCTTGTATTGTAGTCAAATCAATCATTTCTATGACATAATATCTTTATTATAAATTTTTAAACTCTTTTTTAGATCCGATTTTGGCCAAAAAAATATATTTGGGGACAGATTTGATTGGTTTTTAATAGTTTAGGTATTTAATTTATAAAAGTGTTAGTTTAGGATATATTTGAGAAAATTGAAATAGTTTAGGATATAAATTATGGTTTAGCCTTAATTTTATGGCAATCTCGCATGTACATTGTAGGGTATCAAGTCTCGCTAGGAGGTTACACCGCTTGATTCATGTCACCGGTAGTCGGATTCATTCGTCCCTCAAGGGATAGTAAGTAGAGATCGATGAGAGCAAAACTCATGATTAACCTGAGATCGATAATACCTTCAAATAGTGACCAAAGCACACTAAAGACCTAAAGGCAGAAATAGCAGCCAAATTCTCACACCAACAACTCCACCTCTCAACAAACTCATGACTAACCCACCGTTGCACCCAGGATACTCGCACGAAGATACTTCGGAGGAAATCTAGACGAATTGGGACGGCGGGAGAGTATGAGCACAGCGCTCCAAGCACTAAGCTTGTTTTAAGGTTTGCAAAAAATGAAAAAGAAGATCAGAGAGTGAGAGTGAGATGATGAATGAACACTAAAGCCCCAGACTTCATTTAAAGAAGCACGAATCATCAAAGAATCGCATTGGATACAAGAATGGGGGGCTCAAGATGGGTGCCATAATAAGGGGGAATGGACCAATAATTGGGCTCAAATGGGCCAATAACTCAGCATACACAATTCTTATATCATATGGATAGTACTATCCAAGTCCAATCTAATCCCACCTCAAACTCGCCCTGTTGGAAAATAACATACATGAGTTTCTTTGACTAAGCCCTCCGAGAGCTTGCTTCACCATTTATTCTTCTTATTCATTAGTTTATTGGTTTCTTTCTGCTGAACTGTTTTTTTTTTTCATTAGAGATCCTTATTATTGACATTTTTTGCAGCTCATAAATATCTATAATCATTGTTGGAGTGTGTATAAATAGTTGGGGTTGTGAACGCTTACACACACAAAATGATTATATCTTCTTGTTAGCTATTATTTCTCTATTTTGTATTCTTTTGAGAATCATTTGAACAACTGCAATCTGGTTGTTGTGAGTGCACGCTACAAACGAAATTGGGTTAACCTTGGAAAGCAAATGGCATTTTCTGACTTGTACTATAGTTCGGCCAATTATGCGTCACGGTGCAACGCTCCCTAATTTTGTTTGTGTCCTATTATCTTTCTAGTGCTATCAGGGTTCTATTTTTCTTATAAGTCTGGTCCAGAAAAAATGTATTATTTTCTAATAAGGGTGAACATGTTTCTAATTGCCACTGATCGACTTGATCAATTTCAGTTGGTTCAGTGCGATGACCATAATGAGACGACCGGCCGAAAACAACCACAACCATCTTGTGGTCTCTTCCAAGAAGGCAACAACAATCTCACTCTCTTCTTGCAATCAGTAGCAGCAATAATCCCCCTCTCCTCTTTTGTTATAATCAACAATAGCAATCTCTCCCTCATATTCTCTTCTCTAACAATCAGCAAGCATAATAATCTCCATCTCTTCTCAATTTCTAAGTTGTCGTCAGCGGCCAAAAGGGTGAAGACAGCAGCAGCCACTCACAATTCTATAGCTCCGCCCATCTCATATTTTGGGACTCTCAACAATTTCGGATAACCGACTGACCACCATCAATCGGTGATCAGTTCAGTTGTAGACCACAATCGGGTTGGTGGTCGGCCAGCCATTCCCAACAGTTCGATGGTGTCGGGTTGAGCAATTTCGGTCGGTTTTTACCTGAACCAACTGATTGCTCATCCCTAATTTCTAATTTTGAAAAGTATCACATTTATTTGACTTGAAAGTACTACTAAAAATACTTTTTAAGAAACGATGATATTTTTAAAATTATTATATAATTTTTTAATTGAAAAAATATCATGCACTCAACGCTTGTACTCCAATCGTCCCATTATACATAAGGTTTTACATCTAATGTACGTGACTACATGAGACGTTCTCTTAATTTATTAAGGTAGATTATATTTGTGTCAAATCAAGGTAGGTATTATGTCTTATTAAAACTTAATAGGTCATTCACAAAGTTGACTAAATTTATGGTTAAAGTGATAAGTTTTAATTTTTAAATAAAGGTTATTTTCATTAAAAATTGCAATTTTAATTATTTTATAATTATAATATACCTTGTAATTATTGCAAATACAACACCATCTTCAATCATTTTTGTAATTACAACAAAATTTATTTTTTCTTCATCAATTCAATACACAAAACCATAATCATGTAGAGTATGTTGCTTTTTTTTTAGTTTTCTTAATATGATTGTCAAAGTGGAGTGTACGTACCTAAATTTGGTCAGTCATATTGGACTGAATTGGTCGAATATTTGGGGTATGTCGTAATTATAAAAGTAATTAAATATGGTGTTTTATTACAACAATTAGAATGCCATGTTGTAATTGCAAATGATCTAAGGATTGTGATTTTTAATAGGGATGTCAATCGGACAACATGTTCAGTTTTGGGTCGGTTTTATTGGACTGTAGAGCTATTCAAACTATATTTTATTTAGGGAAAATTATTGATTTTAACCCTGACCCTTTGGTTTTCAGGCCAGAAAGTTTATGAATTTTTTAATTTGTATAAATTTATCAATCCATGTCGCTTAAACTTCTAATTTTAATAAATTACCAATAAATATAATTGAACTTATCTTATTCAATTAGGTTTCACCAATTATATTTTTAGTCCTTAAATTAAAATACATCAAACTTAAAATTTTCAATATTTAACCAAAATACAAATATAAAAAATAAATATTGGGTTATTCACTTCTATCCACTTAATTTCAGGTTAGCCCCATTGAGCTGTTGGGCTATTCAATTCCGTCCACTTAAAACTAAATTCCTTTTAGGCTATAATTTATAATTTTCTAACTCTAATCCTCTTTTTTTTTTTTTTTCCTGAGATTGAATTAACATCCTTAATTTTTAATATAAATAACTCTCTAAGTAATTAATTAAAATTGAAAATCTCCATTAGCTATTAGGCCTGCTTCAAGATATAGTTGTTAACTTCATCACTAAAAGAAGATGGTATTTCATATGTATTCAAGTTGTAAGTGTACGTATTTCTAAATTTATAAAACCAACCACTAAAAATAACTTGCAAAGCTTGAAATAAAAGGTAAATGACAATAATTCCAGAATCTAAATAAAAGATCACATGCCGTAAAAAAGCTAAACACTATTATCGATCATATATATATATATATATATATAACTTTTTCAATATCTGAACTATCAAATCAAACCTCAAATATAGTTAATCTTTTTTTTTTTTTTTTGGTTGTCGAGGGTAACCCGCACGGCGACATAGATGAAATCTAATGATAATTCTCGTCCAGTTAAAAGATTATAGATGATCCCCAATATAGTTCAAAAGGGATATTTTCACTTTTTATGACCCAATATAATTTAATTTAAACTAGATTTATTTATCTTCTATCTACATACTTGTGTATAACAATAACATCACAAAATATAAATAATATTTACTATCTAATTTAATTAAACGGTAAATGGCCAAAAAAAAACCTGAGCTATATGTCCAATCTCATTTAGACATTCGAAATATTTTTTAGCCTAATTACATACCTAAATTATTTAAAAAGTACAATTGTTCTCTCAATTATTCAGAAAATAACAAATCGATACTTGACGTTAACATCATTAGTTTTTTTCATTAATTAAAATGTGTTAAGCACAATTCTATTACTCATGAATGCCAATCTATCAAATTGAAACATCAGTCTAATAGCTCATACTATGGAGTTTCAAACCCATCTTTTAATTTCAAATTCCAATATCGGATAAGTATCAAGATTTAATATCTAATTCGTAATATAAACTCTTATCATCAATATTTCTCCATGTAATTATTCTATCGTTTGAAATTCCATTGACAAATTGAGAATATATTTAGTAAGCCCATGACGATAGGTTTGTAACCATACCAAATGACATTATATTATCATCCGAATTAATTATAATTAAGTCGAAGATTTTATGCGCACTTTATTTAAGGGAAAAACTAACGGCGTTAAACGAATAGTATGAATTTGATATATTTTGAATGACTGAAGAGACATGTTGTGCTTTTTAAATAGTTTAGGTGTGTATTTAAATCAAAAACTAATTCGTATGTCTAAGTGAAATTAAGCATATAGTTGGAATGTTTTTTTAGTCTTCTGTCCTAAATTAAATACAAGATCCAAACATAATATATAAAGTAAAAGATTCGGAAATGTAATGCAAAGTTGCATGATATGAGTTTATTAGAGATGCCATTCTCCTAAATAATGTTTTCGTCATTCCATTTATTTTGTAATTATTATGGGCCATTTGTTCCTTTCTTTATTTTAATTTATTTATTATTACGATATTTGCTCCATTAACTAGACAATAGGGATAAAGTTTGTACCCCTTAGATTGGGTCCATTAATAATGAACCAAATTAATGACAATAAAAAAAGTGGTTATCATAATATGCAATATTTAATTTGTATAGCACATGTTCCATCCCATACCTAACTATTATTAATAATGTCTTCCCAAAATATGTAGCACCTAATAATTGTATAGTATATATGTTTCATCCCATACCTAATTATAATTACTGTCCTCGCAAAATAACATCATAACAACATAGGTTAATATTCCTATACATATATATATATATATATCACTTTATCATATAATATTAATTGATAGAAATTATTTAATAAGATTTACATTATAATAATTATATATTATGCATTTAAATTAATACTCTATTTAACATAGAGTTGTGTAATTTATTCAATTAAGATAGAGTTTTAGTTCTAATTTAAGTTTTATTAAAAATTGAGTTATCACTATTTTGCTTATAAAAATGATAAAATCAATTTTATATGAGTAAGCTAATTAATTGAGACTTAAAACATTAATTTTCTATCTATATTTTCATAAAAATAATACATTGATATTTCTACATCATCGGCGTCACATCGTGAGATCATCTATCCCACAATTTGTGTTCCACATCATTTTCTTCTATTTGGTCATCAATTTCAATATTTTTACTTATTTTTTTATAATTATTAATTAAGATTTACTGTATCCAATTAAAGTTTATGATTATTCATAATTTTTCATTTTTAATTTTTAAAAAGAATTTATTTTTTCAATTTCAATTATCTTTTGATAAAATATTAACTAAACTTCTAACATTTTTAAAATTTTATAATAATAATAATAATAATAATAAATACTTAAACAATAAATTTAATGTGGTACACATAAAATACAAAAAAATTACGGCTACTTTCTATATTTGATATGCATTGAAATTTCATTTACCTTGCTATGCCGTATTTAATGTTATTTCAAATTAATACATCTTTTATTTTGATTCAATAAATGAGTGTATAATAAGAATATTTTACGGAAGTGCATGTTTTATGTGCACATTAGACGGTTAACACGTTGACTCAAAAAATCCTCAAAATTAATATTAACCGTAATAATAAAAAGTATCAATATCAAAAGTATCATTTGTATGTTTAAAAAATATTGTCCAGTAAAAAAAAAGTTAAAATCAGTATCGATAGTAACATTAAAAAATATCATTCAAAATTGAAAAGTATCACTTGAATTCCTAAAAAATATCATATGTTTTGATGATTTTTTTTTATCAACACATTAATCAAATCAATGCACGTTGACTCGATCAATATATTAACGGTATAATGTACATTTTATATACATAAAAATTTACATTTAAGTAATATTATGCTTCCAAATAAATTAAATATATTTTCCTATGTAAAATTGGAGGGACACCACAATATTACTAATGGAACTCAAAATGACAAAAAATAAAAAATAACATGACAATAAACTGTTCATCAAAAGGCTATATATTGATAAGGTAAAAAGTTATTCTCAATTACTGCGCACCCAATAATGGAGTAAAAGTGTGGCGTATTTGAGTAAAAAGACACTGTATTTCTCCATAATTTACTGATTTATTTTAATGGCGCGTATATTTTTCCCTCGGGCTACATGTCGACATCCCAACGGATCCGAATAATGCCCGGGAGAGCGTATAATTTTCCGACCACAATCTTATGGGAGAGAGGGTGTATGACATGCCATTGACATGATAGGTGACAAAATTCACTTTCAAAAAATATTGAATTTTAATTTTACCACAGGCAGACCATAATTATCCTATTTCTGTCTCTATTTCATCTTTTAATTTATTTCCATTTTTTCTCATGTGTCATCTCCTTCTGCTGCAGACAGCAGTCCCCATAAAAGCTTATGTCGAAGTCGCCGCCATCAGCAAAAGTCGTACACTTTTTTTGGCCTTTTTAAAGTTTTCATTTCTTTATTTCATTTTTGTGAAAGAAACAACTTGTTCGCCTAAACAAAGATATTATACGCTGTAAAGAATTAATCAAATTCATTTAATCACACTGTCACTGCACTAACATGATGCTGCTCTGCTTATTAATATCCATATTTACACGTAATAATATATGTATGTATATATATATATAGTAACATAGTAAGCTCTCGAGTTGCTACAATCTCATCGTCAAAATTCAAGAATCTTGAAATTCTGCAAGAAATTGAAGGTGGGCTAATGAAAAAAAAAAACCCTTTTCTATTTTATTTTTATTCTTCCATCTTGTGATCAATGGTTTTGTTCCCATATGCAAAATCAAGATTTTCATTCATTTTGTTTTGTGTTAACATTAACATGTGCAGAAATGGCTGAAAATCATGTAATCATTATTTTTTTTCTCTGTTTATAATATGCAGAAATGGCTGAAAAAATCTCGGATTTTTACTCTCATAAGCATCCTTCATCGTCGCAGGTAATTAACCCTCTTCATGAAATTCCACATTTCTACTTCCTAACATATATTCGCGTCGATTCTTGAAAAAAAAAAATTCAATCTTTTCCAAATATTTGTCACTTTCTTGAAAAGGTGGTAGAGGAAATCAAAGAGCTATGGAAAATGGTGCTGCCCATAACCGCCATGAACTTCCTCGTCTATGTAAGGGCGGTTGTTTCCGTCTTGTTCTTGGGCCGGCTCGGCAGCCTAGAGCTCGCCGGCGGCGCGCTGTCGATCGGCTTCACCAACATCACCGGCTACTCTGTTTTAGTAGGCCTAGCGTCGGGGCTGGAGCCGGTATGCAGCCAAGCCTACGGCTCCAAGAATTGGGACCTTCTCTCTCTCTCTCTACACCGCATGATCTTCATACTCATGCTTGCGATCATCCCCATTGGCTTGCTGTGGATCAATCTTGAACCGATCATGCTCTTCATGGGCCAAGACAGGGAGATCACATCCATGGCCGCGACGTACTGCCTCTACTCTCTCCCAGACCTTTTAACAAACACCTTGATGCAGCCGCTGCGCGTCTACTTGAGGTCGCAGGGGGTGACCAAGCCTCAAATGTGGTGCACTTTGATGGCGGTGGCGTTTCATGTGCCGTTGAATTACTTTCTCGTGATGGTCATGGGGTTGGGAGTTCGTGGGGTGGCCATCGCCTCTGTCTTCACGAATTTGCACATGATGGTGCTGATGATGGGGTATGTGTGTGTTTATGGGAGGTGGGAGTGGAAATGGGGGGCCGGCGGCGGCGGCGGCGGTGGTGTTTGCGGCGGAATTGGCCCTCTGCTGAAGCTGGCCGTGCCGAGCTGTATGGGGATTTGCTTGGAGTGGTGGTGGTATGAGATTGTGACGGTGCTCGCCGGCTATCTGCCTAATCCGAAGCTCACGGTGGCGGCCACCGGTGTTATGATTCAGACCACCAGCCTCATGTACACTGTCCCAATGGCGCTGGCTGGCTGTGTCTCTGCGAGGGTAAGTTTTCGTAGGTACGATGATGTTTTTGATTGTGTTTGAATTCGGATATCTGTAGTTTTGTTTTGTTTTCTTGAAAGCTTTTGATGATCATATTATGTTTGTATATAGATTGTTTTAGTGATTTTCTGCATTTGAAGTTTGAGCTAAGTTGGCTAGATGATGATATTGAACAGATTCTTGAGCTTAAACATATGCATATATAGTTGTTTCTTGATCACAACGTTGTGTTTTTTCACCTTGCTTTGATTGATCATAGTCTCATTTTAATCTCAATTTGCTTCGAGTGAGGGCTAAGTTCATGTTATACCTAGAGATGTGATCGCGATTTTGATGTATGATTCGTGTCTTGTAAAGAAAGCATGCATCATCTCGAGTCCATGTTTCCTATGAAAGAAAATTGATGGCCCCCTTTTTGGTTATTCCATTATACAAGGATTCTTGAAGTGGAATTTTTCATTTTTATGGGAATAAATTCTTGCATTGATCTCCACTTTACAGGTAGGCAATGAGTTGGGTGCAGGGAAGCCATACAAGGCCAAGCTGGCTGCAGTCGTGGCGTTGATCTGTGCGTTTGCAGTCGGAGTCATCAACGTGATCTGGACCGTAGTGTTTAGAGAGAGATGGGGTGCACTCTTCACAGAGGATGAAATGCTCAGAGCCCTAGTTGCATCGGTTCTGCCTATAATCGGCCTCTGTGAGCTCGGGAACTGCCCGCAGACCACGGGGTGTGGCATCTTGAGGGGCACGGCTAGGCCGGTCGTGGCTGCCCGTATCAATCTTGGCTCGTTTTACTTTGTGGGCACGCCTGTGGCCGTTGGCCTCGCCTTCTGGCTCTGTGCCGGGTTCACCGGGCTGTGGCTAGGGTTACTGTCTGCTCAGGCAGCCTGTGCTGTCTCAATACTATATGTTGTGTTGTGTTGCACAGATTGGGAAGATGAAGCTATGAAAGCCTCCAAAATTGGGAGCCTAGAAATGGAAAGTAAGTGTGTTTCTGATGAAGAGATGAGAGGACTATTGAAATTAGGGAATTGATTGAATGTTGATGATGGTGTGTGGGAAGTGATGTTGCATTTTGTTTCTTGTGTTGTGGAATGCTAGATTTGGGTGAAGGCACAAGTCTATTTTTGGTTTTTGAGGTATGTGATCATGTGAATTAAGAGGAATGTGGGGTGTATCAATCATTCAATGAAATGATTCAATGGATTGAAAAGGAGATGATAATTTGGTATCTTTTGAAAATGCGAAAATTGGACATGCAGATGCTTAAATCGACACTGACGACGATGTTATTTAATTTTGAAAATTGAAAAATAACGGTGATAATTTTGTAAATTTTAAAACGACGGTCATAATTTTGTAATATATGTTGAAAAATATAATGTTAAAATTCAATATACAGATGCTCAAATTCAACATATGGATGTTAAAATCAACTTGCACATCTCTTATTTCCATAAAAAATGCATATATTTAGAAAAAAAGAAAGAATATTGTTCGTCTATCTAATTATTTGTCTATAACGAGCGATGTGCTTGGTGTGAGGACTAAACATTATGTTTATTTATTACAGTTTTATTGTTTCTCTTAGTGTATTTTAGTGCTAATTAATACTAAATATAATTAGCAGTAAAACACAACAAGATAAACAATTTAAAAAAAAGACATGTCTTGTGTGCATTAGGTGCACATCAGACGGTCAATCCGGTGATCGGATCAATCCGCGTTGATCAAAAAATCCGTCAAAATCAGTATCAATCGTAGTGCTAAAAAATATCATTCAAAAGCTCGAAAGTATCATTTATATCATTAAAAAGTATAGGCCAGAAAAAGAAAAAAAAACTGTCAAAATCAATATCAATCGTAACACTAAAAATTATTATTCAAAATTTAAAAAAGTATCACTTGTATTCCTAAAAAGTATCACATATTTTGACGATTTTTTTAGTTAACACATTGACCAAGTCAAAACGCGTTGACCTGGTCAATGTGTTGACCGTCTCATATACATCTTATGTACAGGAGAATTTGTATTAAAAAAAATACCACTAAAACACAATAGCATAAGCAATAAAATTATAATAAATAAACATAGTACTCATGTTCTCAAACGAAGAATAATATTCATTTGAACTAAATCACACACACACATATATATATATATATATATAAATTAAATATGGAGTAACGGATATTACCACACTAAATGATCGAATTCGAATCAACAATATCAAGCAAATCCCATCGTAGGAAATGCTTTATCCATGAAGAAACGTGTCGAGTGTGTATTGATTAGTTACTTTGTGCAGAAGTGGGATTGTAAAGACAATTTTTTTTTTATTTTTATAAAGACATTATTTTAATTTTAATTTGAGATAGACAAGTGGCAACATTAGAGAATAGAAAGTAGTGGATGGGGCTGCTCAAATGGCTTTCAATAGTGCTCACAAATGTGACATTACAACTCAGTTATATTTTTGGAGGCACTGCTCTCAAATCCCAGCTTCCTTTTTCTGCTCAGTTATTACATCTTTTCTTCAGTAACAACACCACTTTGTGTTCTGATCCAGACATCACAATTAGTCCATACTTTTTTCTAGAATATATATATATATATATATATATATTTGATTTATATTTGTGTCGTGATCTACCAATTTGAGAAAAATAAATTAATATTTTTTTTTCATAAAGGGATTCATAGTTATAGGCTTATAGTCCACTTGAGATCCTCTAGTCCCAACTTGTGTGTCAACCGTGTGTCACACCTCAAAATTATTACTTTTTCTTTTATTTTTTTCTTTAATTTTAATTTCTTTTGATTTAGTATAATTTTACATTATTATTTAGGGTTTATTCCACCCAATTAGGGTTTATAATTATTTTTTAATATTTAATTTTCATTTTTTAGTTAATATAATTGATTTTTGGGGTTGATTATTCCAAACTTAGGGTATATAATTTTTTAATTTTTTAATTTTTTTGCAATAAATATTAATTATGATTAGTTATGATAAAATAAATTTTATTTTTATAAAAAACATTATTAACAATATATAATTTTAATGGTGGCACACAGTTGGCACACACAAGTGGGACTAGAGGATCTCTACTCCTTATAGTCAAGGATTTAGGGTTGAAAATCAAATCAAATAGCTCGATATTATAAGTATATTAAATAAGACTGAACATTAATTTGTGGTTGATAATATTTAATGTTTGGCCTAAATTTGAGCCCGATAAGTAAACACTGAGCAAATATGTATAAAAATATCAAACTATTCGAGCTCGATTCGATAAGTAATCAAACAAGATCAAACATAAATTTTAAAATTCGATATCATTTCTGACTTATTTATAGTCCTACTTATAGCTATTCATCAAATATAACTTATTATTGAGATCACTCTAAAGAAAATGTAGTGCGTGTGCGTTTGTATACATTTTTAAGCTTGACAATTTGTTTCGTTATCTTGCAAAAATCATTAATTTTTAGTTGGATTTATAAAACAATATTTCATATAGTAATAAATCCCTAACTACATCTTACACACACACACACACACTTCAGTTTATCATGCACAATATTAATACCCATGATTTGTGATAGTGTTAATTACACTTAAATATTCAACATTTGCCGGTTCTTCACTTTTGTTTCGAAATTTCATAAGTTACACTTCAATATAACGGTTGACAAATTAACATTTATAGCTTTAATATAATTTTTTGTTGTCCTAAACATTGACACTAAATGTCTCCTTCATCTTCAAATACCTCCATACCTCCCCATCCATATTTCCACATGGGGATGACTTAGTGGTGGAGACGTAGAGTAATGTAAGTTTGACCCAAAATGTTTAAAATTTGAATTTCACTAATACCACTAGGTGTTCCTTTATCACACCTGGTTTTCCATGTTTGAGTGTGGTTTGCATGCTATTACACATGAGCAATGTTTACCTAGTGTGCACCTCAGTAGCGGCTGCGGATTACCCTTAACATAAAAAAAAACCCAGCATTCCGCGTCAATATTTGTGATACCGAGTAATTGCATTAGTGATAAAAGTATTATCTCTTAAACATTGGATATTGAAGTGTAACTTTTAAAATTTTTGGACAAAAGTGATAGCGGGCAATGGGTATTGAAGTGTAATTAACCCTATATAATATTATTGTATATTGCAAAAAAGTGAGTTAATTTAAAAATCTCAAATATTTGATAAAACTCATGATTTAATGATCATATATACTCTATTACAATAAGGGAAATTCTAAACACAGCCTCTATTTTACTCTTTATAGCCCCCGCAATTTTATAAAATATAATTATAAATATAATAATACTTTTTTACCCCTTAGCCCTCAACATCTAAAATTCTATCATAGCCCCCATATTATTGCATCCACCCATTTTCTAAAATTAAAAATTAAAAATATATATACATAACTAGAAATAAAATTATAGAGCACTTCTATTCCCACCATTTTTTGGAAAATGAGATGAGAGAGTATATAACAAGAAAAAGAAAAAAAATATATAGAACAAACAAAAAAATGAGAAAACATAAATCATAGCCATCTCGGTTCTTCAAAGCACATGAGTTCTTCCAAGATTTCAAGAATTCAAATTCCTTGTTTCAACAACAAATTAAGCAAATTATTTTCTTCAAATTATCCTTAATTTTCAACCCAAATTCATAATTGTCTAACAGTTCCTCGCAATTTAGAATTTAATAAGCATGTTCAAAGCATCAATAATACAAAGGAAAAACATCGCCCAATTCATTTTCAATCACCACCAACCTTTTCACATCATGTTCAATTAACGCCTATGATTTAGAGGGATATGGTTAATGTCTATGACTTCTGTGTTTTTTTATTTATTTTTCTCCTTTATTGTAAAAAAAAACAGTCGGCCGGGGAGGAAGGGGGCTATATAGTTTTATATCAATGTTTTTCTCTTTTTTAGTTTTGGGGGCTATGATAGATTGATAGGGTTAAAGTTGTTGGAGTTAAGGGTAAAAACGTATTATCATATATAAATTTATATTTTATAAAATAACGTGGGCTGTAAAAAGTAAAATGGGGGCTATGTTTAGAATTTCCTTTACAATAATACTAATTTTCTAAGTTGGGTTGTCTCACTTGACCCATAAAAGGTGTGACAAGTCTTTCGATACTATTCCAAAATCGTAAATGATATTTAATGCTAAAAGCCCATAAAAAAATTGATGATGTAGTTTCACCATCTTAGCTACGTGGTATCCTAAACTATTTAGTTTTATTTTATGGGCAAGATTCTAAGCTATGCTATTTAAATAATCAAGAATGAGAATCGAAGAAAGTAAAAGTGGTATGGTAAATTAAAAAGAAAAAGGGGTTAAAAAGGGGGTTAATTCACCTAATAATATTTTCATTTTTGCAGGAATATTTGACATAGCAAATGAACTAAATAAAGACATAATTTAGTTGGGTTTGTCAAATGTTACATCTCAATATGTACATTAAATTCGAATTCTATCCTTTTTTTTAAATATACTAATCAATAGATAAATATGTAATGATGTAGACTATAATCGTGCCACTATGAAAATATAGCATCAAATTCAAACCTATGAGGGAACATTGGATGCAGCCCCTAGGTGGCACTATCCACTTTTTTTTTTTTTTAAGTGATATTGAGGCGAGATTAATAATGTATGCAATCAGTGACGAAATCAGAAATTCAGTTAAGGGGACCCAAATAATAATACACAAACATAAATTAGAAGTCGATAATATTTTTATTAAAGTCATAATACTATATTAATTACATTTTAACATAAAACGATTCACATAATAAAGATCAGGTATAATTGACAAATACAATTGAAAATGAAGCAATTCATAATAGTAAAAAAAAAAATCAACATAAAACATAAATTATAAAAGTGGATGGAAATAATTTCACCTTTAAAGAATAAAAGTAATATTTTTTTAGAATATGAGAGCTACTCTAATAAACCATAAATTCAACAATAAATTAATGAAAACACACTCTATTAAAAGTAAATTTAAATTTGATTTTCCTCAAAAAAAAAATTGATTAAAAAAAAAGAACGAATTGGAGAAATTTGAAAAAAAAAAAAAAAAAGATAAAGAATGATAGAAGAGAATTGGAAGACCTGCCCATCTCTACTGCTTGAAATTGAAAGGGAGTAAATAAAGTTTTTTTTTTCAATATTAAAATAGAAAATTACTAAAATACCCTTACTATTTTCTAAAATTTCAATGTATGCAACGATTTTTTTTTTATCTCCTCTTATGTTAGCAACATTGGAGTTTTTTAAATGACAAAATGATCTTAAAAAAGACCTAAATGTCACTAAAATAGCAAGGTACAAAAAATAATAATGTCACACAAGGGATTGCATATAAAATATTTAAAGAAAATACTACATAAATGTATATTTTGAATACTTTTTACAAAATCTAGATAGTGCCCAAAATAAAATAAAATAAAGCAAGCAAGAGGCGGAATACCACAAAGGGGGTTAAGGATGGAATGATGTATTATGAAACTTTTAATTACAAATATTTATATAAAATTCGATGCAGAAATAAAACATTAGAAACTATTAATAATGAATTATTATCTTTATAGTAACAAACACATTGAGCCGTCAGTAGCATTCTGAACACAGAAAAAAACAAGAAAAAAGAGGAATCACATCACACCTGTCCAAAACAAAAGTTGCATTTCAATCTAATTATTTCCACATTTAACCAATAATCTTCATTTCTATCCATTAAATATTTGGCTATCAAAAGATTACATGCTTCTGCCCTTCCACTTTATAGATATGCTTACATCCCTCATCACATCATTATTCTCTCTCTAAAAATATCCCAATATTTATTTATTTATTGTTGTCTTTCGACATGTCCCATAAACTCTAAAGAAAACAAAAATAAACTCCATCACGGCACGCCATAATGCTACATTAGATTAAATCATTAAATCAAGACTTTTGAGAGAGAGAGAGAGAGAGCAAATAATAAAGTGAAAAAGAATTGTCAATTTAGGATCTCGATGATGAGTAATTTGTCAGTTCAGGACCCGGAAGATGAAAACTATCAATCAAGGGCTAGAAAGAAGGTAATCTGTCAATTCAGAACTAACTATCAATCCAAAATCTGAAAGATGAAAACTATCAATTTTGAACCTCAAAAATCATGAATTTTGATTTTTTTTATTTTCAATTATTTTTATATTAATTTTAGACGAAAATTCTTTTATTAATTATCTATTAAATATAGTAAAGAAATAACTGGAAATTTTTAATAAATAAAGAGAAATCGAAAAACGTGATTTTTTAGATTCTGAATTGATAATTATCAATTTTTAGGTCCTAAATTGGTAATTTTCATTTCTCGTTGGTCCTGAAGTGACAATTCTCCTAAAGCAAGCTCCTTGAGCAACACACTTGAGCCTCTTGACCTATTAAAACATTCCTTTATTAATTATCTATTAAATATAGTAAATAAATAACTAAAAATTATTAAATAAATAGAGAGAAATCGAAAAACGTGATTTTTAAGATTCTAGATTGATAATTATTTATTTTCAGGTCCTAAATTGATAATTTTCATTTCTTGCTGGTCCTGAAGTGACAATTCTCTTAAAGCAAATGCTCCTTGAGCAACACACTTAAGCCTTCTTGACCTATTAAAACATCAAGGAGTGGCTTAGTGAGAGGCAAATTACAAAGAAGAGAAAATGACTCCACACACACACACACACACATATGTATATATAATATGGGACTATCCACTAGGGTAGCTACTTTAAATAAGAAAGAGAAAAGGAAATGAGACAAGTGTTTCCACTCATCCCTTCCGAAGTTCCTTTGTTCCATGATATATTTGCCTTTTCACGGAAGAAACTTTCCATCTCATCAGCTTCTACAAGTAGCCTGTGTCAACATCCAACATGCAGTTTATAATGACAGAAATGCAAATCTGTAAAGAAAATCAGACAAAAGTTTCTGGCCAAAAAACACCATCAGGGCCAATGATGGAGCACTTGTTGCTCGAAAGACTTATACGTGTACTTGTTAACCAACTCGGTTCAGATTGACTCATGGGTTCGAATTTACATTGAGATCTAATACACGTGAGTCGTGACATGCATTAATGGTAATGAAATTTGAGATGCACATTTAAATGTGAATAAAATCTCATACCATATAAACTGCATTTGAAACTAGAGTGGTACATGTGAATATACTAACAATGCCATAGGTTTTATTTTCATGTATATCAAAGCAATTCAGTGAGCATGGTGTTTTGTGTCTGTGGTTGTTCAACATTCAAACTTTTGCCTATAATTTCTCAAGTGAATTCAGCTGAGCAAGGCTAATGTCGTTTACCTTCTTACACGGTACACACGTAATAGGCCAAATATCCCACAAATAATCTGCAGCTAAAGCCCATGCAATCTCCACAGAGCTTTGTTCCCTATTCTTTTGGTTCCAAGTATCAAAGTTGAAGCATCCAACTCTCTGACAGATAAAGAAACCCGAGAAAATCAGAAACGTCAGGAACACAATGGTTTAATGAAATATAGGCAATGCCCAGCAGAAGTTCCGTTCAAAAAGACCCAGTATCAAGCTCATCGACAAAATGTACACATTAAGACATAACAAAAAAAAAAAGCACAATTTCATCAATTCTAAGTTGGCTGCTCGAGGAGTGGAAGTTACGAGGGGCTAAAGAACATGCTTTGATCACGTATGTGCAAGAGGATGCCACAGTCTCTGATTAGCTACCCAGTTGAAACAGGGAGAACGACAAAATCATATATCGGAGATGGCATTCTAATTTCTAACGTACTTTCCCATCTTCCATTCCTTCACTAGATAGAAGCTTTATTATTGATTTTAACTCGAGCTATGGACATCTAGTTGGACAGTGCAAATCATCTCTAGATTTCATTTTCTCTGTCTTGTAAAATTGCTTTCCAGACACACTTCAGTCATTTTTTGGTTCGGGATATGTAGTTTCCATCACTTGGAATCCTTAGCAAATAGAATGACAGAAGAGATGTCAGATGCTATCTACAAGGCTGAATCTGAATTTTCAAGTCTAGACACTATTATGACACTAAAAACTAATTATACTCGACATTCTCTATGAATCAACCAACAGGGGAAATAACTAGAGACAAAAATTAAAATATTCTCTTTTCATATAAACTGTCACATATAATACTTGGTGGAACCGTGGAACAACTGTGTCAAACTATAAAATGATGACAAGTGAGTTTATATGCACAAGCAGCACAAAAACGAATAGATCAATTGGTTTCAAGCATTCAAGTCTAAAGTAGTTGATATCAAGTCATTCGCCATCCTACGGCCTACATATATGAGTAAAACTATGCAGGGAATGCCAACAAAGCTGTGTGCAGCAAGCAAAAAATAATAATTAGGCAACTTAATCACTCTGTTGAAGGTTGCACATAAATCATGAACTAAAATGAGACAGCAAAACTCATACATGAAATTGCTCGGTTGCAGCTGAATTTCCACTACATGGAAGTCTTCCCTGTTTCAGACCTAGTCCTATTTCCCGAGAAATCTGATTTCTTTGTAAATCTTCTGGGAGTATTCGAATCACCACCTCGAACATTTGTTCCCCTAGAAGACCTTGTCGAACCGTTTGACACATTTTCTTCAGTACCCCTTCCACTTGTCCTCCTTCCCCCACCTCCAGTATTCCTCCTTTCAAAATCTCGGCCCTTCATTTCGTGACTCCTCGTTGAACTGTTCGACACATTTTCTTCAGTGCCTCTTCCATTTGTCCTCCTTCCCACACTTCTAGCATTTTTCCTTTCAAAATCTCTGCCCTCCATTCTGTGACTCCTTGTTGAACTTCTTGACACATTTTCTTCAGTGCCTCTTTCATTTTTCCTCCATCCCACACTTCTAGTACTCCTCCTTTCATCCCCGCCCTTCATTTCGTGACTCCTTGTTGAAATATTCAACACATTTTCTTCAGTGCCTCTTCCATTTGTCCTCCTTCCCACACTTCTAGTATTCCTCCTTTCAAAATCTCTGCCCTCCATCCCGTGACTCCTTGTTGAACTTCTCGACACATTTTCTTCAGTGCCTCTTCCGTTTGTCCTTCTTCCCACACTTCTAGTACTCCTCCTTTCAAAATCTCTGCCCTTCATTTCATGACTTCTTGTTGAATTTTTTGACAAATTCTCTTCAGTGCCTCTTCTGTTTGTCCTCCTTCCCTCACTTCTAGTATTCCTCCTTTCAAAATCTCTGCCCTTCATTTCGTGCCTCCCTCTTTTAGTCACGTTTTCAACCTCAACGGCCTCCCCATAATCATCACTTTCATCATCATCAGACCCTCTTTCAGTCACATTTTGAACCTCAACGCCCTCTCCATAATCATCACTCTCATCATCATCAGATGAGTCATACATTTCATCACTGTCTTCCTCCATTCCCTCAACATCCATCACTTCATCTCCTTCACTTTTCTTCACATCAATGCCTGTCTTTTTCTGCGCGGTTTTAGGTTTCTCCTCATCTTTCACTACATTCATTAGCTTAATATACTTCGACCTCATATCTATCAAAGGATGTCTCTCATTCAACATCCCTCTCTTATACGCCTCCCTCAGAACTACAGTATGCGTTCCAATCTTACTGGACACGTAAAAAATCCCTGGATGCTGCAAAAATGCACGTTTAAAACTCGGTCTCAACCCCAAAAACTCTCCCAAACAAAGCAGATTCTCCCTCTCCGCCTTCTTCCCAACAAAAAGATTAAGCACCTCATGTAAAACTGCGACTAACCACTTATCCGACTCATCAGTCTTCGCATCCAAATGCATCGCATTCTTATAGGGCGATAAGTAAGGCAACTTCTGCCACTCATCCAACCACTTCTTATACTTCTTATCCATCTCAAAATCTTTCGAAAACTGCAATGAAAACTCAATTTTTCCCTTCTTTGCCCCCTTCTTTTCCAACTCCGAAACTGCAAATTCATCACCCCAGCAAACCAACTCAAGCACCTTCTCATTTTCCCCCAAATCCTTCCCACCAATCACCCGAAAATAATCCGGAAACTCGGGAATAAGCGCCTTCTCATAATCCTGAGGCAAACCCAGCTCCCATTTCAACCGTTCCAACACAAAAATCGGAATCTTATTAATCCTACTGATCATCAACAACTTCAAGAGGCGGCCCGCGATGTCTTGCTTGTAATTCACACTCTGGTGGAGCAGATTTTCCTCGGAGCTCAAGGAAATGATTCCGGGGGTGAGCTTAATGTGGGGCAGGATGTTTAGGGAACCCGGTTGAAATTCTTGGAAAATTGAAGGATATTTCCGTATGAACTCAATAGGGCGAAATGGGATTCCTAGGCTTTCCTTTGATTCGGTAATAAGAGCAAGCGGGATCGATTTCGACGGCTCGGAAATTATGAGGTTTTTGAGATTGAGGAGGGGTTTGAGGAGCTTGTCGCGCTCCACCGCATGGTCGAGGCCGCGGTCTCGGGGCCATTTCAATGAGGCTACGCCGTCGTATAGGGTGCGGAGCTGGAGGAAGCGGTGGCGGTGACAGCGGCTGAAGTGGGAGAAGTTGGAGCGGTGGAGGAGATTCATGTCAAGGTTTTGGTAGGGTTTTTCCTATTTCCCATGTTTTATGGTCTTCATTGTTTTAGGAAGTTAAAAATTTACAAATACAGTTATTAAACTTTAGGTGTAACATTTTACTTTGCAACTTCTTCTTCTTCTTCTTCTTTTTTTATTTTTATTTTTAATTGTAAATAAACATTTGCAAATGGGTGATTTTTTATGGTTTAGAATTTTTACTACTCAAACTAGAAATGGTAAATTATACTCTAATATCTACATTTTGTACACTTTTTAAAAAATATTTTTTTAAATTAATAAAACAGTAATTTTTTTAAATACAAATCTAATATTTAATCAATTTTACGTTTCAAAAATCGTATATAATTGACTGTATTTTTATATTTCTTGATTAGAGGTATTTTTTTATGTGGTTGGGTAAATAAGGATATTTAAATAAAATAAATTATATACCATTTTCGAGTCATAAAATTGATTAAATATTAAATTTGTAATTTTTTTAAAAAAATGAGTACATATTTGTTAATTTTGAAAAAGTGGATCATTTTTTAAAAAAGTGTCTCAAATATAGATGTTAAAGTGTAATTTACCCAATTAGAAATCACCCATGCCTATAAGCTAAAAAAAACTCAATGGAACTCATGTAAATGATAATATGATAAATATTCCCTTTAGAAAACTTATTATTCAATTAATTACTGAAATACTCTTCATATATATATGTGTGTGTGTATATATTTTAAGAGTAGTTAGTTTCTCATGATAATAAAATTAATAGTACTTGAAAATTCAATAATTTTTGTGTTAACTCGGTGGACGTTAGAATGCGAGAAATGGGTTTATTGTCTTGTTGCTTTTTGAAGAATTTGGGCCTTTTTGCTAAATTAATGGGCTCAGAATTTATGTCGGCCCATCTTTGTTTGGAATTAGGAACTTGATCCTTATGATTATATGATTTATGAAGTATTTTTAGCTTGCATTCACATTTTCCAATATTTTATGGGTGATATATGAAATTGTATTGAATTGGGAATGCAAAATATCTAGACATGAATGGGAAAATACGTGCTATCCCATCAGATACTACCCGTAACCACAATTATCACATATTATAATTTTTATAGTTGTGGTCACGTGGGTAATACTTAGAAGTGTCAAAACTAGTCCGGCTTTACTCTATCTAATTTTGGGTTGGACCGCAATTTTATAGACCTAAAATGTGTTCGGGCCGAACAGGCCCAAACCCAAAAAAACATTGGCCTGAATGGCCGGGTCGAGCTAGGAAAAAACTGAAAAACTACCATTGAGCCCACGATCGAGCCCGACCCAGCCTGAATTTCGAGTAGGACTGGACCATGAATTTTCAGGCACGAAACACATCAGGTCGGGCCGAGACCCATTTGACAGTTCTAGTACTAATACCCATGGTAGCATAGAATTTTTCCAAATAAATATGCAGTTGGTAACTTAGGATTCATTCTAATTTGATATTATAAAAAAGACAAGTATGGATTTTTTTGTTGATTCAAAAAGGGTAAATTACACTTTTATATCAAATATTTTTTGGATTTTTTCTAAAATAGCTAACTTTTTTCAAAATTAATAAAAGAGCGTCTTTTTTCTACAATTTTGTAAATCAAACATTTGATCAATTTTACGGCATAAAAAAACGCACGTAATTTATTGTATTTTAAGATTTATTGATTGAAGGATTTTTTTTCACGCGGCTGGAAAAATAGAAATATTAAAATATAATAAATCATGTATGACTTTCAACTGTAAAATTGATTAAATGTTAAATTTATAAATTTTTTAAAAAGTGACAAATTATTTTATTAATTTTGAAAAAAAAATAGCTATTAAAAAAATCCCGAAATTGATGCATCAAAAGTGTATTTTACCATTTGAAAAAAAATTACCTTTATTTACACTTTTTTTTTATTGCTCTTTATTTACACTTTTACTAGTGTAGTTTCACCCTAGGGCTTTTACTTTTACTTTTCGACGATGTGCATACACCGCCACAATTCCGCCGCGCCGCCGCCTTGCTCCACCATCTAACTCAAGCCTCGTCCACTGCACACCTGAATCAGCTCTCCATTTGAAAGATCTCGGTCGTTTCGAGTTAGAGATAGAAGGTTAGATCAACTTCGTTTGTTCGATTCCACGCATTTGATCCCACTGTTTCGTTTTGCCTTTTTTATAAAAATAATTTCCTGTGTCATCTCGATTTAATTTTTTTAATACTTTTTTATATTTATTTGTTAATTTCTTTGTGGTTTTTTCCCCTCTATTTTTATTTTTTACATTTTTATTTCTGTGTTTCTTCTGCTCATTCGAAGCTTTTATCTTGCACATTATTTTCCTGTGTTATCTCAACTTTTATTGTCTAAAATATTTATTGCTTAATTATTTGTGAAAAAGAAAGTTGTGGTTTTGGCTTAACTCTGTTTTTTAATACTCATTGCTTAATTATTTGGAGAAAAGAAAAGTTGTGGTTTGGCTTAACTCTGTTTTTTAATATTTATTGCTTTAATTATTTGTGGAAAGAAAGTTGTGGTTTTGGCTTAACTCTGTTTTTAAATATTTATTGCTTAATTATTTGGGGAAAAGAAAAGTTGTGGTTTTTGGCCTAACTCTGTTTTGTAAATTTGTTGATGTTAGAGTTTTATGCTTTAAGTCTGAAAAAAAAAGAATGACAAATCTCTCAATCCAACACTCTTTAACATTAATTACCACCTGTCTTTATGCATTCAGAGAGGAGAAGGTACCAAGTGATTGTAGAAATTAGTTGCAGAAATGAGTCGCAATTCGAAAATGAAGCAAGATTTGTTGGCATCCCTACCCCCAGAAGTGACGATTGATATCTTCTCAAGACTCCCCGTTTGAAGCATTATTCGTTGCAAGTGTGTTTGTAAGTTTGAAGCATTATTCGTTGCAAGTGTGTTTGTAAGTCATGGCTCGATTTAATCAAGTCTAATGAGTTTGTGAACTCCCATCTTTCTAAATCAGTCCCTGGCCTTGCTCGCTTTCGAAGCGATGACCCCTCAAAGCCATACAAATTTCTTGAATTTGTAGAAAACTCGATGCACCTAGTCTTCAGCTTGAGCTTCCCTCATCGCCATATACACATACATAGTTCAGTCAATGGTTTGCTCTTTTTGTTGAATCTAAATCTAAACTTACGGACTCATAGGCTTTTCATATGCAATCCAATCACCCGTGACTATATCAAGCTTCCTTGCCCGCGTAAGTATCCCTCCTCAAAATGTAACACTTCAGTTAAGGCTGACGCATTTGGATTTGGAGTGAGCAAAGAGAGCGGCCAATATAAGGTGGTTAGGCTTTTCCATGAACGTATTCCTATTATAGATTCGGATGGCGGTTATAAAATAGTTGATATTGAAAGAAAGTGTGAAGTATACACTCTTGGAACAAGATCATGGAGAAGCATTGAACCTGGTGTCCTGCTTAGATATGACTACTATGATATTGCAGCGACGTTTCTGAATGGAAATCTTCACTGGTGGGGACATGTTTTGCATGACGACTCTTTGTGGATTTCTTGCTTTGATCTTGAAACGGAACTTTTTACCATATTTTCTGCTCCTCCTATTCAAGGTCGTTGTGATTGTGCCATTTATGCCTTGGAAGAATGCCTGATTTTCTGCGATAATTCATATGATGATGAGAGGAAGGAGATTGTTATCTGATTTTCTGCGATAATTCAAGTCTTGGACGAAGAAATTTATCATCACCAAAAGGTCTCTTGGTCATGTTTTTGGAGAATATTATGCTACTCCAGCAACACAAAAACTATTGAGGAAGCTGATGTGGCCGAGTTATATGGCATTGGAAATGATTATATCGGTGCAGTGAGTTATACCCCAAGCTTTGTTCCACTCAATACCTTCAAATTGAAGAATGTGAGATCATTCTGATTTCCAAATATTAGTTTGTAATCAAGTTTCTCTAGTTTAGTTTAATGCATTGCTGAATATATTTGAAGCAGTGAGTTATATGTAATAGTTTGGCACTGGTAGCTTAACCTTTTGCTTTTGGTGATGCCGTGATGGTGATGAAACATAGTAGAAAATCATCATCAATTCATCATGATACATTGTAGAAAATTTGTTTATCCCAAGGTTTAATTTTGCTCATTGCAGTTTTGTGTACTTATAAATTATAATTTATTATGCTTAGGAAAATAAAGGTTCATTTATGTACATAAAAATGTTACTTATTTATGTGTTGGTATTACCCATGTGGTTAGGGTAAAGGTTCCGGCAAAATATATAGATTTGCGAATGACAAAGTGTACGTTACCGCATGGGGTACTACTGAATATGCAGTTTTCCTAAGTTTGATATTATAAAAAGGCAAAACACTTAATCCCAGTAAAGATGGCCTAGTGGTGGAGTAATGTTGTCCAAAGACCAAAGGTCATAAGTTCAAATTTCCTCAATATCGGGTGTGAGTAAAAACAAAACTTTATTTTATTAAAATTTTTATTTTTTTATTAATTTTTTTATTTCTGATTTATTTGATTTTTTTTCTATATTTTATATTATTTTTTCGTTGTCTATAAACTAATAGACAACAGTTATTACGCGTTGTCTTTCAGCGCGTCCCTATAGACAACACCTCTATTAACAACAGCCAATTTCTCTATTAACAACGCGGAACAGCCGTTGTCTATAGCCGAATTTCTTGTAGTGTATGCATATACAAAATCACCCTTAATGTAATTCAAGGCAACTGCAATGCACATGTTACAATGTTTGAAAAAAGTTACATCAATATTTGTAGGATACTCTATATAAGAGTATCTAGCACCAATCAATGAGGTATTTGTTAGTTTAATATGAACTTTTACTATGACAATTAGACTTATTTTACAATAACAGTTTCACCAAATTTTAAATACATCTTCCTAAACATAATTTTATGTGATATTGACTTTTTTTCACCAAATTTTAAATATACCTTTTTAAACATGATTTGATATGATATTGACTAACAAATTACTACAACTCTAATAAACATGAAGGTCTGCTTGTGCATTTTCATATTATATTACTATTTTAAAAAATATACAATTTCAACATATTACAATTTTAATTAACAAGTTATTTCTTCAGAGGGGAGGGAAATGATTATGCGTACTACAGATCGAGGATTAAGCTTAAAAACATCAACATAAATATGCTTCATGACAAACCTAAGGAATGCAAGAAATGATGAAAGAAGAAATCTGAATATTGTGGCACGACAATCCCCAAAAAAAAAAATGAGTAACACAATTGAAGACTCTAAATCAAATCAAAGTGGAGGAAAGAAGAATTTAACCAAAAAGACCAAGAAAAATAAACTGGTAAACGGACAAGATTCAAGTACAATGAAAGTGGGACAAACAAACCCACACACACACCATAGGTATGTTAGATGTTCATAGTATAAAAACAAACATTGAAAATGCGTGCAACGCACGTTTCCTAAACTAATATATATAAAGAAACTTAACCCATTCTAAATATGGTGACATTACAGTAGATAAACTTAAAAAAGTCTCGATATTGAAAACTAATGATCTGGGCCTCATCAAAACCTAAAACGCCGAATAGGAAAAAGAGTGCCCAAGAATATAATATAGCAAAAGAACATAACTTTTATTACATAAATCCTTAAAAACCATACTCTCAGTACGTTACCAACCAAGTTCAACCTTCAATAAATCGCTTCATTCACTTTCTGTTCTTGACCTTCTAATTCGTCAAGGCAGCTCAACCACAAACTCTTCTCCTTCTCCTATGTGTGAAATAAGTAACTGATGTAGAATCAGCTGTGTCAGAGGGTCCTGTAAAAAAAATTTATAAATTAATGATTCAATGAAAAAATGTAATAAATAAAAAATACTAATTGTATGTCATAGTTCATATATCCAATTGAAGAATGAGTATATCCAAAATAATAATAATAATAATAATAATAATAATAATAATAATAATAATAATAATAATCATCATAACAACAACAACACCAACCATGACCACCACCACCACCACCCTCCTATAAGAAGACATTATTTAGAGATGGAATGAGCAACATATTCAAACATTCGAAACTTCATAAGAAAATATAATAGATTTTACTGTGTGTGTGTGTTGAGTTTTCTATTAATTAATAAACAACAAATTAAAAAAAATGATATATACTTACAGATAGTAGTAGCCCCCCGGGCATTGGATATGGAGATATGGTTTCACCAGAATGATTGGGATCGCAATATAATGGGCCACTCGGAAGTATCCACACTTTCCCCTCAAAAAGCTGTTGTTGCGTGAAACCTAATTGTGGGCAGCGATCCACATATACTGTTCCTAATTTGTTGAGGAGCCGAATTGTATCCACGAAGGATTCATGCGTTAACTTCTGGCAATTTGATACACGCATCTCTATCAGAGGAAAGATGTTGCCAAACCACTGAGGTAACTCTACCATTCCAAAATTATCTATTGTTAAGGAAAATGTATGAGTGAGAAGTTCCATTGATTCCGGCAGACATTCCCAAGTATCCATCCCCTTCAAGTATAATCGTTCGAGTGAGGCGTAGCATCCTCGAAAGAAGCCATTGACAGTCTCCATCGACCCCTCCACACTAGCATCGATATCTAATATCTGCATGTTGGGGAAATGCCAAGTCCCATCACTAGACGACGCAGCCATGAATTTCGGAACACCAACAATTCTCAAGTCTCTGAGACGAGTTGCTTTTGCCAGGCAGTCAATTACCCTGGGAAGATTCTCTAGGGTACTTAATCCCATCAACCACAGTATCTCGAGCGACGACTCTATCATTTCACAAGGCAGAATCCTCAGCTGTGGACATTCGCGAATCATCAAACGACGAAGCTTGGATGTCATCAAGATTCGCCTTGCACTTGGATGCACTATCCACGTCAGATCTGGACACCTGATTATAGTGAACACCTCCAGAGATGTGAGGGTGTGTAGACCATCTGGTAAATCTCTCAAGTTGGGACAGTTGCTTATCTTCAACTTTAACAATGCCTGATTGTTGAAACTTGGTGTCCATAACGGAATTCTTTTGCCTCTGAATCCAGAAATCGTTAACTTCTTCACATTATGGTGTGGTTGGAGGCCTTCCAACACCCTCTCATCGTTTGTTTCGCCCTCTCTGTTTACATTCCATGTCAACAGCAACTTGACAATTTCTGACTTTTTCATTAAATCTGCTTTCTGAGCCTCTTCCATGTCAGGCACCTCTTCCAGATTACAAATCTCTAAGTTCCCCTTGAGATTAATCAAACTTCCGAGCTCCTCAATTTTGCAACCGCCATTTCTGTTGCCCACTGGAAAGTGCGTTAGCGTTTGGAGAGAAGTTAATCTCCCAATCTCGGCAGGCAACTCTACACCAGAGTGAATATAAAGATGCCTTAAGTTGATCAAACCCGTCAATGCAGCTGGAAGTTTCCTAAAAGATCGACCATCTGCTCTCAACGTCTGCAAGTGATGGAGTTTACCGATTGAGTCCGGCAAAGACTCAATTGCCGTCTTCGAAATGTTAAGATTTCTCAAATGTATCAGATCCCCAATTGAGATCGGCAACTCTTTAACTTGATAACTCCTAAGAGTCAAAGCACGCAGACATTCCAAGTCTGAAAACATGGTACCAGGAATTTCGTCATGGAAGAATAACGTCCGCAAATACTTTGCCACTTGTTTTGGGATTGGAGTTGAGTCGTCTGTGTCGGCTTCATGACTCATGTATCGAACTCGTCTGGTGCCAGCAGCATGAGAAGCAGCAGCAGGAGAAGAACATAAAATAGAATGTGCGAGATTATGCACAAGATCGTGCATCACACAACTCGTCACATTTCCATAACCATCTCTCCCTGCATCTTGTAGTAAAGAGGACCATAGCAGAACATTAAAATAATTGTCACCCACAGACTCCATGTCATTTCTTTCAATAGGTTGAATAAACCCTTCTGCTATCCAGAGCTCGATCAGCTCGCGTTTATCGATTCTGTCACCTCTCGCGAAAACTGAACAATATGCAAAGCACTTCTTGAGTGATGGTGAAGACAAATTGACAAAGCTCAATCTCAATATATTTGTGATATTTTCTTCTTCTTCTTCTGAAAGCCATTCTTGTGCGATTGTCTCCCATTTCTCTATAGATTTATTGCGCAGTACTCCCCCAACTACGTTGGCAGCTAATGGCGAACCTTGACATCTTATTGCAATCATTACTCCAATGGTCTCAAAGTTTGAGGGAACATCTTTTTTCTCAAAGGTTTTTGCTTTTATAATTGACCAGCAATCTCCCGTTGATAATGCATTCAACTTATGAGTATAAAATGGCTGGACAATTGAAGCAACCCTTTTACTCCTGGTAGTTATGATAATGGCGTTTCCCATATTAGAAGTTACTCCCAACAAGGAAGAAATAAAATCTTCCCATTTTGGAAGATCTTCATTCCAGACGTCATCAAGAACAAGAAGATAGCTTTTAGCTTTCAAAGCCTCTTGAATCTTTTTCAGAAGAACAGTCCTATTCTCAACTCCATCAGTTTGTAGAGTCAACTCTAAAAGGATTTTCTTGAAAATAATGACTGGATCAAAATTGTTAGAAACGTGAACCCAAATGAGTGATGCAAATTGAGCCTTTATCTTTTGATCATGGTAGACTTCTCGAGCCAACGTTGTCTTCCCAATTCCAGGCATGCCGACAATTGGAAGGATCGAGAACTTCCGTTCCTCCGGGATTTGGGTCAGCAACTTCTCAACTAAATTTCGCACATCATTGTCTCTTCCAGCAAAAACTGAATCAACAACAGCGTATGGATCATTTTCTGGAGCAGCATCAGGCAGAGTAGGCGCATCGGCAAGTCTCATTGTGAGGCCTAGGTCAGTTGCCTCTTTGTAAATGGACTGCAAATTCACATTGATTTCCTTGATTTTAACAGCCATTTTTCTCTTGCGTCCCATATGTTGGAGGCATATTGGGAATGATAGTACCTAGAACACAGATTTTGCATGTGATTCACATTATATATTTGTACAAGATTGAACTAGTTTTTGTTATTGGAAATAAATGAAGAGGCAAAAACTATTTTAGCCACTTTAACTTTAAAACATACTTATTTTAGCCATTAATTTTTAAACATACTTATTTTAGCCACTTTAGATGAAAATACCCCTGTGCGCGCAAGGGTTGCGTGCAACACGCAGGGGTAAAATAGTCATTGTGGCTAAAATAAGTATGTTTTAAAGTTAGTGGCTAAATTAATTTTTTTTAAAGTTTGACCGGCTAGTTTTATATATTTCCACATAAATAAATAAATCGTTTCTTACATATAACCTAAGCCCGAGTAATTTCACATTCCAAATATTTTATAAAACAGAAATTAAAGAAAAATATCTTAAAAAAATTTATTCACCAAATCAAAGTTAACATGGTGGCATTCTGGGCATAGTTAGGTATCACTATTTATTAATTTATATAATTAAAATGTGCTAATAAGTACTCAACTATTAAAATTAAACATAATTAAATTTTTGTTATATAATGATTAAGATATAATGCGTATTTGGTGTACATAAATATTTTTATATATGAAAATACATATTATATAATAGTAGCTACACAATATATAATTGATTATTGATTAACAATTCAATATTTGATTTGCTAAGTTTAGTATCCATTAATAGCCACAAATAATTGAATTTCCAGGTATAATGTTAAGTGTATATATATATATATATTATAAAGTATTGTAATAGTATAACCGAAGGCCTAACTATATCATTTCATAGAATAAGTTTGACCATTGCATGTGATATAAAACCAATGTGGGACATTTAGTTTGAGATATTATTATTATTATTATTATTATTATTATTATTATTACACCTTCATATGAGAATTAGGCACTAAAGTACAATATGACAGACAATAAAAATAATTATGATGATATGATAGAATTAGCGACGGATTATAATCGATCCATCTCTAAATTGCCGATAAATTAATGATGGATTTAGTTCGTAATTTTTACCGATGCATTTTTCTCTCGTTAATTTTAAAGACTGAAAAATTCATCATTAAACATCTAATTTTATTTTTATATATATTTTTTAAATAATAGCAACGGATTAGACGAAATTTTCCTATTAATACATTAGCGAGGGGAAATTCCATCTCTAAATACCTGATTTTATTTTTAATTTTTTTTATCTTATTCTGACGCAAAATATAATTTTATGTTAGTTTTTAATATCTGTTTAATATATATGTATATTATTCAAATAATAATAAAATTCTACATTGGAGAGACAATTTTTAGTCTCTAAATATTATATCCAAATAATAACATAACTCTACATTGAAGACGGAATTTTTCGCTTTAGAGATTAAATATTCCATCTCTAAATATCTAATTTTTTTAATTAGGCATCCCTAAAGTAAAAAAATAAAATTGAATTAGATATTCAGAGATGGAAAACTTTGTCTCTAATGTAGATTTATGATATTATTTGTATATAATATTTACATTTGGAAATGAAAAATTTTGACTCTAAATATCTTTTTTTTTTCCACACCTAAAGTAAAAAAAAAAAAAGATATTTGGAGACATAATTTTTATCACTAATTTAGAAATGGAATGTAGATTTATGATATTATTTGGATATGATATTTATATTTAGAGATGAAAAATTCGGTCTCTAAATGTCTAACTTTTTTAATTTTCTATCCCTAAAGTAAAACAAATCATTATTTAGAGACGGAATTTTCCATCTCTAATCTTGATTTACGCTTTTTAAATTTTTTATCCCTAGAGGAAAAAATATATTTAGAGATGAAAAACTTCATCTTAAATGTAGATTTTTTTTTATATTATTTGGATATAATATTTGTATTAAGAGACGGAAAACTCCATCTCTAAATGTCGATTACTTTTAACTCGACATCACTAAAGTAAAAGTAAATAAATCATATATTTATGGATGGAAAATTCTGTCTCTAAATGTTTAATATTATATCCAAATGCAAAAAATATACATTAGAGATGGAATTTTCCATCTTTAAGTATCTAACTTTATTTATTTGTACTTTAGGTATAGAAAATTAATAACTTATCTAATTTTACTTTAGGGATAGAAAATTAATAACTTATCTGATTTATTTTAGGTTATTAAAGCATCAATACCAACATTTATTTCCGTCTTTGGTATTGATGCTTTAATAACTTATTATGTTAGGTTATTGTATAGTTGTATTTTTGAATATTAATGCTTAATTTTATTATATTAATATTTTTTTATTATTGGTAACACATCATTGAATTTTAGTTTGAATTTTAGCTCGTTTTATTCCAGTTACTTATTCAAGCAGATTATTAATGTTTTTTGTGTGTTTGAAAGAGTTATTTGGTCGTCATTTTAGTTCAGATATTTAGTTTTTAAATTTGTAGTTTTGTGGATTACATGGATTAAGAAACTAGTAAGATTTTTTCAATAAATTTAATTCAATATTAAATATTAACATTTTTTTTTGTGCAAATGCTTAATTTTGTTTGTTTTTATGCTTTATAAACTGATTAGGTTAAGTTATTGCAATTTTTTTTGTAGAATATTAATGCTTCTTTTTAGTGAATGATTGCTTATTTTGCACTTGGTAATGATTTATGAACTGATTTGTACATTTATAAATTGTTAGCAAATTCAAAATGACATTTTATTAGCATTGTCAAATATCAATTAAATTATCACTAATGTCAAATTAGCATCGACAAAAAGGTTATAGTAGATCACACACAAAAGATTATAACATAATTGAATAAAAATTGCATCATTATAAACTCTAATAAATATTAAAGCTTAAAACTATCAAATTCACAATTACACTAAACTAGCAGTATCAAACACAATTAAAGCATTTTGTAATGTAAAATCATCATTGTTTCATACTACAGAAATTACAAATAAATCCTAATAAATTTTAATGGACCCACCTAAAAAAACAATGTTTATAGATGTACCCTAAAATAAATTCATCTTTACCCTTGTGCAGCATGAATCAGCTAAAAATATGTAGGTTTTAAACAATTTTCCAAAATAATCTAGATTGTTCAAATCATTAAATTAATGGATATAATCAATTCCTAAATTACACACTAAGGGCATACATGCATGCAAACCCTCCCCTATATATTAAGAGTTCACACGTACCCCTAATATGTAAAATAGGGACAAATTTCAATCATTCAATGAGATGATCCTATCAATTGAAAATGATGTAGTGATTTCGTAACTTATTTTAAAAAATGCAATGTTAAAATACAACATGACAATGCTATAAGAAGCACTCATGATGGTATTTACTTTTAAAAATTGAAAGACAATGACAATTTTGTAATATACGTTAGAAAATACAATGCTAAATTTCAACTAACAAAAGATGTTAAAATATACATAAGGGTAATTATCTCTTAGAAAAAAAAAAAAGGAAAGATCTTAACCGGCCATCTAACTAAGTTAAATGGTCTAGATTGATCATTGTGTTTACACACTAGGACATTGATATGCTAATTAATTAAAAAAAAAAAACCAACGAAAGAGCAGTCTCATTATCGTAATACGTAAATTTTCCTATACATAAAATGTATATCAAAAATGCAAATTAGGCAGTTTAGCCTAGTGGAAAGTTTTTTGTATTTTCTCATTGAAGTCAGGGGTTCAAACCTTCATAAACGCTTCTTTTATATAACCTTTACTTTTTCAGTGGTTTTTTTTTCTTTTAATTTCAGAACATTTTCAATTTATTTGTTTCATTTTCACTATTAGCAATGCTTGTATAAAATATTTATATATTTTTATCTTCTAGTTTTAGTTCTCACCAAAATATTTATGTATATATTTTTATTGTTATCAATTTATTTATGTTTCAAATTTATAATTAAATATTATTTTATTTTTACAATGTAGTATTATTAATTGATATTTATATACTTTTATCCTAAAATTTAAGTCCCAACCAAATATTTTATGTATATATTTATATTTTTATCAATATATTTTATGTATCTAATTTATAATTATATATATATATATTAATTTATTTTTATAATGTTATTAAATGGCCCCCCTGAGTAAAATTTCTGGATCCGTCACTGCCCATCGTAATACGTAATATATATAGTACTATTATTTTTAAAAAATGTAATGCTAAACTACTACATACACATGCTAGATTAATACAATCTATCTAATGCAAAAATACACATGCATTGTTATTTATTATACATGCAAAAAAGATCTTATTCCGTCCATCTAATTAGTTAAATGGTCTTCATATTGGTTCATAAGTTAACACACCAAGACTTCACATTTCATCCATATACGTGATAGAATTGAAAATTTTTGTATGTAAAGTACCTTCTTCTTTTTCATCCGTTTCATGGTCTTATTTTTCTTGGATAGAAGATGATAATGGAATTCATCCAGAACATCGTCAGCATCGAACGCCACATCTTCAAGCCTCTTCAGCCAGCTTTCGACATCACCGGGGATGCTCCGTGTCTCTGCGTCGTTCAAGAGTTTCTGGATCGTATCCAGACTTTCGGTTAGCTTGCCTGCATTTTTTTTGAGACCTCGGATTAGTGAGATCTCGTTCTTGGCAAGGTCGATCACATTTTTAACTGCAACTTTAAGGATGGCGGCAGCCGCTTCACCTTCCATTCTTTAATCAATTTGTGCTGAGAGAGAGAGAGAGAGAGAGAGAGAGAGAGAGAGAGAGCTTGGGAATAATTAAGATTGATCGGCGCAAACTGATGATGGAATTTATAGACTTTCATCATGGATCTGTTTCTGTATTTTATTTTTTATATATATATTTTCAATCTTAGTAGAGATTTTTTACCTGCCAACATATGACCATTTCTGAGAAAATTTTATGTTTTGGTCCCACAGGACACACCTTAGTTCGATTTTGGTCCTGATACTATCATTTTCGTTCCCAAACAGAGAAAATATATTTTGGTCCCGCTTTTGGCCTAAAAATCATGGGACCAAGATGGATAATCTTAAACCTATGGGACTAAAACTGAGCGATTTTTTTGAAAAATGACCGAAATTGCTAGTATCGGGACCAAAATCGAACTGAGGTGTGTCCTATGAGATCAAAAGTGAAATTTTCTCACCAAAAATTGATAATACAACTATCTCAATTTAACCAAATAAAATAAAGGGACTCAATTCAAAAAAAATTAAAAGTATAAGAACCCAAAATAGTATTTTATCTTTTTATAATATCAAATGCAACTACATATTTATTCAGTAATACCTCATGGGGTACCATACACTTTCCCATTCACAAATCTATATATTTTGCCGCAATATTCTTTACCCTATCCCCACGGGTAATACCCACAAATGATAGATTTTTATTATGTATGTTAGAATTTTATCATGGGTCATCATTTTTTTGCCGCAATATTCTTTACCCTGATCGATTTTTTTTTAAAAATGACCAAAATTGATAGTATCGGGATCAAAATCGAACTAAAGTGTGTCTTGTGGGATCAAAAGTGAAATTTTCTCGACAATTTCACAGCTACAGGAAATTTATTATGTTTGTCTTTTCTAAGAAAAATTGCAGAAATCTCTCTTTCTTTTCTTTCTGATCCTGGGTAGGTATTTACATTTAATTCATGTATACAATCTTAAACCAAGTCTACATAAAATTCAGTGGATGATTAAACTGATCTTCGATACTTCCTTCTTCAATTCGCCTACACTGTCTATACAGACTGAAAATCTTGAGAAAATTTTACTTTTGATCCCATAGGACACACCTTAGTTCGATTTTGGTCCCGATACTATCATTTTTGGTCCCAAACATAGTAAATATCAATTTTGGTCCCACTTTTTGCCTAAAAAGCATGGGACCAAAATTGATAATCTTAAACCTATGGGACTAAAACTGAGCGATTTTTTTGAAAAATGACCAAAATTGATAGTATCGGGACCAAAATCGAACTAAGGTGTGTCCTGTGGGACCAAAAGTGAAATTTTCTCTGAAAATCTTTTATACTCTTCTACTTCTTTAAAAAATCACTTAAAACGAAAATTTTAAACATTGAAACAAATGTTCAAGCAAGCAATATCTTGTAGTGAACATTTCACCCACACTCTTTGGAATTGTTACATTTTTGCCTAGTAAACCTCAGTATTTCGTCCTTTAATTTCCGATGTAAATCAATGAGTCTGTCTGTGCTGATTTAAAAAAAAAAAACAGAGAGAGAGAGAGAGAGAGAGAGATTTTTGCCACCTCTCTAGCTAATGACGAGACTAAAAACACAATAGTACTCTTCCTTATTATTAAAGAACTAAAGATGCATTTAACACCACCAAGTTATAGAAATATTATATCGTTTTACGAATTCTGCTATTTGCTTAAATAATATATATATGTTCCGAAGTTTTAAAATATTTAATTTTTATTTTAGTTATTTGTTTATTTTTGAAGACTGGCTAAGAATACAAGCAATCATTAGTAAACAAATTCATAGTTTAAATTTTTCGTTTTAAGTGATTCTTTTTATTTTTTTGAAGATGAAGAGTATAAAAGATTTCAGTTTGTATGGGAAGATGGAGGATCGGTTTAATCACAGATCAAATTCTTTTTGAATTGGTTTTCAGATATGAGATTGTATATATATATATGTGTGTGTGTATATATCTCCACATAAGAGGATACTATAAAAATATTATTTCTTTATCCATAAAATTCCACATAATAATTGCCATATGAAATCATGAGCTTTGTCATCCAATTTAATACATGTAGTAGGAGATGTACGAAAGTTGAGAGGGTCCGAACCCGTCAATATATATGTGGGTTTCCTATAGTAAGAAAAAATATTTTTTCGAGATAGCAATCACTATCTAATAAATTTAAAGATTTCAATATATATTAGCCAATACAAGGTATATAAGTAGTGATTTCGAATCTAGAGATTAATTGTACTCTTCGAATCTAGAGATTAATTGTACACTGAGAACTTGAGTGAGACCCACAAACCGCAAAAATCGTGTCACGTCAATAAGTTTTTCATACCAAGAGT
This sequence comes from Perilla frutescens, assembly GCA_026008535.1. Classification (NCBI taxonomy): domain Eukaryota; kingdom Viridiplantae; phylum Streptophyta; class Magnoliopsida; order Lamiales; family Lamiaceae; genus Perilla; species Perilla frutescens. The sequence goes on along the minus strand of BRKX01000007.1, from coordinate 2,018,005 downwards.
TATGCGAACATAATTTACAGTACTTATATAAAAAGTAGGTGAGGTTCTTTATTCCAACCTAGGATAGAGGATCTGATGTGATAAAAAGAGTCAAATTTTACAAATTCGGGCTTTACGTATTATATCATTATTAAATACCTAATTTAAAAAATAATATATTATAGGGAAAACGGCCAAATTGCCCTCAATTATTATGCGGAGCTCACATTGCCCGTCCCCATCCTTGACTATTTGTCCCACTTAACTCATCGATTTTCTAAAATAACTAACATAGCTCCTTTTATGGAAAAAAAATTTAACTTCGTTAGTAACACACACTTAACACATATTTTTATCTCGCACTTTTATATAAAACTAGCTTAGGAAACATGCGTTGCACGTGGTTTCAATATTTATTTTTATATTGTGAACTTCTAACATACTTACGGTGTGTGTGTGTGTAACATACAATGTTTAGTTTCCATGTGAATCTACTACTATATATAAAAAGAGCCTTATTTTACAAAATTGAATTGAACAAATATATCCCTATAATATATTTAAATCAAGGACAATGTGGCAATATTATCTCTGATGTACAAGCAAACCTTACTATTCTTTCTATACCGTACAAGCAAACCTGAAAGCTCAAAGTAATGGTTGGTACGTTACCAACAAGTCGCCGCCTGAAAAAAAAAATGGATCTGCCATTGTATTGTTTTTTTTTTTTCAGTTTTGAAAAACAAACACAAACATTTAAGTGTTTAATTATTTCCTAAAATAATTCAGGTATGGAATTCAAGGCGCCTACCTTAAACTATGTCTTCTCAATATATATATAATTAATGAGAACTGTAGACAATTTTCAATCATATGATATATAGAGAAATTATAAAGAAGAAGAAAACAATTCATGATTATGTAATTAATAGCAGGGAGCATAACAATAATTATTAATTGCACTATTGAGAGAGAAGACTTAAAAATAAGGCACGAAAAGACTTCATCTCTCAAGTCTTTGTAGACCAAATAATTGAAAGGTTGCAATCAATGAGTACAAATACTTCATCTCACTAGCTAGTATTTAATTTGTGGAGTCCACATGGAGATAAAATGAAGGACATGTGTTTGTTGAGATGAATACATACTTTTGTAATAGATCAAAATTTCAATTTTCACCAAAGACTCCATTGTCATTGTCATGACAATGATATTAGAAAGTGGAGAGCGTATAGATGATGATCTCATCAATTAAATAAGCAATATGATCTTTGCCCACTTGCTAAAAAAACTTACTGCTATTTCATTCATTTAAATTTTAAGTGAAAGTTGGAGGAAATTTCATGCAAATTTGGTGTATAATTATCTATATGAAAGTTGGAGGAAATTTCATGCAAATTTCATGCTATCTATATATATCTCAAAATTAGTGTATAATTTATTTTATTAACTGTTCTGAGGAGACTTCGATTTTCATGCAAAACTTTATCAGCCCTCGTACACAAATCCGGTCATGTGCCTACCATAATTGGGAACTTAAAAATGGACCCTTATAAAAAAAAGTGTCTGAATCAAAACAAAAATATAAATTAATATGTTGGAAAGATAACAATATAAGGCAAATGGTCAAAATACAATGCATCTTGCAGTTTTAGAGACAAAACTAATATGTGAACAAGATAACAATATTCATTAGTTTAAAGCATGATGATGCATTGTTGTCACGCGCTCAAAATAAAATTATTCTTCCGAATACCCAAATGGGTATAGTATGTGGAAAGCACAGGTCGAATCCTCAGGGAACGGTGTAATCCTTCTTTCTACTGTAACTTTGGGGGATTTTGAGAGAGAGAGAGAGAGTTTAATCTATTACTAAACTGAAATTAAGAGGTAATTAAATATATCAATAAAAATAAACCGGGATGAAATCACAAAGTCACAATGGTATGCCCACGTCGATCATTGATGCATAAATAATATTCACATAATCAAGTAAACCAGTTATGGAATATCGGAACCCGCTGACGCATTCTTCATTTCTCCTTAAGTGTTATTGAGTAAAAGAACCCTTATTATTCGACTTCTTATCAATTAACAACCCGCAAGAACCCTTAACATATTTAATTAAGGGCAAATTACAATTTAATTCCCAACGTTTTAAGATTTAACAAAAATAACCCAACGTTTTAATAATTACAATTTAATTCCCAACGTTTGAATATTCTAACAGAAAATAACCCAATGTTTAATATTAACAATTTAATTCCCAACGTTTGAACATTTTAACATAAATGACCCGATAATTTAGACGAAAAAAACCATTTTGGTCATTTTTTAGGCAAAAATATTAGCCCGTTAAATGAGGGTCTCTAGCTCAGTTGAGAGTAAATGTAATTGAAATCGACCAAAATGATTTTATTCGCTTAAATTATTGGGTCATTTATGTTAAAATGTTCAAATGTTGGGAATTAAATTATTAATATTAAAGGTACGTTGGGTTATTTTTGTTAAAATATCCAAACGTTGGGAATTAAATTGTAATTATTAAAACGTTAGGTTATTTTTGTTAAAATCCTCAAACGTCGGGAATTAAATTGTAATTTGCCCTTTAATTAATCAATAACTTTAAGAAATAGAGAAACCCATCTATATTATAGGCATACAGACCCGTATGCCCACAATATCCCCTTATGCGCATTGACAAAGAAAGTCAATTCTACCACTTACAAAATCAATTCGACAATTACAGATCTATCGATTCTAATTGGTTTTAGACCTTAACTAATCAATTGTATATCTAGTCTTTAATTTGTGGAGTCCACACGAAGATAAAATGAAGGACATGTGTTTGTTTGCCCACTTGCTAAAAAAAAGGTAATGCTATTCATTCATTTAAATTTTAACTGAAAGTTGGAGGAAATTTCATGCAAATTTGGTACATGACACAACAACCAATGAAAAATAAATAAATTATTTTATCTATATGTATCTCAAAATTAGTGTGTAATTTATTTTATTGACTATTCAGAGGTGACTTTGATTTTCTTGCAAAATTTTATCAGCCCTCGTACACAAATCCGGTCATGTGCCTACCATAATTGGGAACTTAAAAATGGACTCTTATAAAAAAAAGTGTCTGAATCAAAACAAAAATATAAACTAATATGTTGGAAAGATAACAATATAAGGCAAATGGTCAAAATACAATGCATCTTGCAGTTTTAGAGACAAAACTAATATGTGAACAAGATAACAATATTCATTAGTTTAAAGCATGATGATGCATTGTTGTCATGCGCTCAAAATAAAATTGTTCTTCCGAATGCCCAAATGGGTATAGTATGTGGAAAGCACAGGTCGAATCCTCAGGGAACAGTGTAATCCTTCTTTCTACTGTAACTTTGGGGGATTTTGAGAGAGAGAGTTTAATCTATTACTAAACTGAAATTAAGAGGTAATTAAATATATCAATAAAAATAAATCGGGATGAAATCACAAAGTCACAATGGTATGCCCACGTCAATCATTGATGCATAAATAATATTCATATAATCAAGTAAACCAGTTATGGAATATCGGAACCCGCTGACGCATTCCCCATTTCTCCTTAAGTGTTATCGAATAAAAGAACCCTTATTATTCGACTTCTTATCAATTAACAACCAGCAAGAACCCTTAACAGATTTAATTAATCAATAGCTTTAAGAAATAGAGAAATTCAGTTATAATAGGCATACGGACCTGTATGCCCCACAATTGTATGCCCCACAATATCCCCTTATGCGCATTGACAAAGAAAGTCAATTCTACCACTTACAAAATCAATTCGACAATTACAGATCTATCGATTCTAATTGGTTTTAGACCTTAACTAATCAATTGTATATTGCGCACTACACAACTAATTAAACAACCTATTATTATACATTATAAATTTTCAAATATATTTCATATTTTTATTATATATGTTATTTTGTATTATGTTTCATGCTATTATCAAATATTTTATTTTGAATTAGATACATGTATTGATATTCAAATTAAACGAGATAAGTATCATTAATGTGTGCATAATCAACGGGTGCAATTCTTGCACCCGAATCCAATAAAACGAGTCCAAATGAACCCAGTTCTTCCAAAAGGGTCCAAATTGCACCCGAGTTTAAGAAAATGAGTCCAAATGGACCCGGTTCCTCCAATAAAACGAGTAGATTAGAGTTTAGGATCCGTTTTAATGTATTTCGCACCCACATACTGTTTTCCTTCATATAAAAAATGTGATAATTATTTTTCAAAAATAAACTATTAATAAAAATTAATTTTAAGATTTAATGCAACAAGTGCATTTTGTTTCATAGATACAAGTCTTTGATCTTATTATATTTTTTGGAACCATGTGGTTAAAAACTTACATGCATGTGACTTTTACGCACACAAACAAATAACAAGTAATTATGTATGTGTGATTAATTATATTTTTATAATTATATGAATAAAATGATTGTTTTAAAATGTCATCCATGTATAAAAAATTTAGATGAATCTTGAATGGTGCCACAAAAAAAAAAAAAAAATCGCCTTTGCCCACACACATACATAGCTAGTAATTATATGTGGTTAATTATATTTTTATACAAAATTTAAAAGGAATCTCAAATTCATTCTGAAAAGTTAAAATGTGATTAAAATATTTTAATCACACATGTTAAAAATGTGAAAACTTAATAAAAGTGTTAAGTACATTCAACCACACATTTTATAATCACGTGTGGCGAAAGCATCAATTGTTTGTAGTATTAATTTAAAATGCGTTTGCTGTTTATTTGGCTATACATTATTCTTGTCAATATCATGTATAACACATGTGATTATGACTTTTAGTCACATATAAAAATAACTAGTAATTAGTCAATTAATTAGATTTACTCAACGGAATAATTCATGAAAAGATAAAATTCAGGATGTGCATATTTGGAAAAACTTACTACTTGAACGATTATTGCATCGGGATTATTATAAATCTCCGTGTGCTTGCTTTGGAGTAATAATGTGTGTGAATAACTGATCACGTGTAGTGCATATATATTTAAAACAATAAAATAATTATTGTTAATTATTGGCCGATAAGCCATTTTGACTTAGTGAAAAATATTTCTAGCCACTATTTAAAAAAACATGTTTCTAGTAATTTGGACAAAATAACTTTATGTCGTGCAACAATGTAAAATCTGAATGCTGCACGAATAGACTTAGTTCTCGATTTTCTCAAAATGAAAAAATTGGACTCCCAAATGCTATCTCATACTGCAATTCAAATATCGATTAGTTATTTGAATGTTTTGTTATTACAATTCAAGGATCGCAATGGTCTATTTTATTTTATTTTATGTACTGTTGTTCAAACTCTTTTTTATCTTTTTTTTTTTCTTTATCTTCAGCCATTAGATATGCTCCATTTCATTACAATGGTTGTGAAACTCTTGAATGCCAAACAACGGAACGATGCAATTGTCTGTGGTGCAGCCACTGCACCCGCTGCTAGTCGTGATGAATTTTTTTTTTTTCATTTTCTCCATTATTCATATGTCCCCTGCCTGACTTCTTCTAACTTACCAGTTACCACATTTTCATACAATACCATGATTTCAAACTTCCATTATCACAGAATTGGGAAAGATCTAAGATGAGTGACATTATCATCAGTTGTATATGGTTAATATATGCAAAGATGAAAATTATGTTTTCATTTGGTGGGCCACCTAAGTGTGTGTGTATCTGGTGGTATAGTTAAAATTATTGTGATAGATTTATCGAAAATATTTGTTTAAATGCATGTGTGAGTTTGTGAGATGTGCTTTGAGTGGTAGAATCTAAGTATGTGTTTTAACCTATTCAGATAATGGAGCTAGCTTTTGGTGCTTTCAGTTTTTCTATGGGAACATGTCTTGTGTACATAGGTGCACATCAGACGGTAAACGTGTTGACTGGATCAACGCGCGTTGACCCAGTCAATGCGTTGACCAAAAAATCGGTCAAAATTGATATCATTCATAATACTGAAAAGTATCAATTTCAAAGCTCAAAAATATCATTTGTATCATTAAAAAGTATCGGTCAGAAAAAAAAATAAAGAAAAAAACTGTTAAAATTAGTATCAATCTAAATACTAAAAAATATTATTCAAAATTAAAAAAAGTATCACTTGTGTCCCTAAAAAGTATCACCCGCTTTCTGAAAAAAAATGGATAAATATTGCAAAATTTATACTTCAATCTTACCAGTTCTTTCTGCGAACTCCTGCTCAGAGATGCAAGAAGGGTGGTGTGCAGTGACGGTGATCGGTGAGGTGGCTGATTAGCGGAGTGGCGCCGCCGCGAAGTGGAGGAGGTCTGTTGTCAGTGTGCTTGAGTGTAAATGAGGGGGAAATAGGTCGAAACGAATGGGGCGGTTGATTTCTTCTTTTAATTTTTAAAAATATTTTAATATATTTTTGAAAGAAATATTTTGGGGCATAAACAGAGAAATTGGTAAATGTTAATTATGTTGGTTTTGATTCTTTTTTTCGCCTCCGGTTATGTCAATGACATTGGTGTGTTTTTTAAGAATATCATTTGAAAAATACACACATTCTCATTTACATAGTTGTAGGAGGCAAAAAATTCAGAATCAACATAATCAATATCTACTTAAGGAGTAAAATATGTTTTGCAAAAATATTTTTAAATAATGGAAAAGTCAGACATCGTGCCAGTTTAGGCCACATGAGATCCTCTAGTCCCAACTTGTGTGTGTCCATCAGAGTTAGAGTTTTTTTAAGGACAACAACTTAGGCCGATTTGGAAAAGAGGACAAATTTATTGCGGGCCGAAATTTAAGGACATTAACATTTAAGTATTGCGTCCGTCGGCCAATTTTCAGCCCGAATGGCCTACGAATGCACACTTAAATGTTAATGTCCTTAAATTTCGGCCCGTAATAAATTTATCCTCTTTTCCAAATCGGCCTAAGTTGTTGTCCTTAAAAAAAGGCAGTCTATTGTTTCTCCTTAGAGGGGATTGTGATATTTTCTTAATTAGACCGATTTGGAAAAGAGGACAAATTTATTGCGGGCCGAAATTTAAGGACATTAACATTTAAGTGTGCGTCCGTAGGCCAATTTTCAGCCCAATGGGCTACGGACGCAACACTTAAATGTTAATGTCCTTAAATTTCGGCCCGCAATAAATTTGTCCTCTTTTCCAAATCGGCCTAAGTTGTGGTCCTTAAAAAAACTCTAACTCGTGTCAATCATGTACCAAATCTCAAAATTATTACCTTTTCTTTCATTTTTTTTCTTCAATTTTAATTTATTTAGGTTTAGCATAATTTTATTTAGGATTTATTCCATCTAATTAGGGTTAATAATTATTTTTTAATATTTAATTTTCTTTTTTTAGTTAATATAATTGATTTTTGAGATCAATTATTCCAAACTTAAGGTATATGATTTTTTAAAATTTAAATTTTTAGCAATAAATATTAGTTATGATTACTTATAATATAATAAATTTTATTTTTACAAGAAATATTATTAACAATATGTAATTTTAATGTTGACACACGGTTGATACACAAAGTTGAGACTAAAGAACCTTAATCCAAACAACGCAAGGGTCGTTGCGCGGGTGGCACCCTTAATTTTTTTTTCAATTAAAATATAAGTTTAAAAAATATTTTATCAAAGAAAATTCAGGGGACATATTACAGGTATATGATCATATGATGGAGAATTATAATTCATCTTTTATATATAAAATTAGAATTGAGATGATAGCTTTCCAAGTTCTCTAAATTCACAAGTGCAAGATTTGGAGCTAGCCTTGACTTAGGTATATAGTTGTTATTCGAGTTGATCATCAAATATTCTTTGTTTATATTTTATTCAAATTCCAAAAATTTGAATTTTGTTTACTACCAAATAAAACAAATTATAAGTTAAACAATACCGGGAGGCATTACGTTACAAGTTAAAAATAAAGAGTATTGGTGAAACTCAAACTCATATATAGGGAGAGTGGACAAAATGTAAGAAAATCGGATGGGAATTTTTTTTTTGGGAGATTAATATCGAAGGGTTCAAAGATTCTTATAGGAGTGGAGGATTGGAGGCTTCCATTATCGGGAAATTCTTGCCTAGATGTAGTTAATAATACCCCAACATGTAGGCAAGTATTCCCTCCATTACCAATTTCACATTAGCAACGATGTCGCCTAGTAATTGTTCATGTATCATAAAAAAGCTCAAAATTTAGATTTAAATAGTTGTGTATTTAGTTGTCAAAATGAATAATAATAATATATTATAAGATAAATTTGATAATTCGACTACAATGTGAGAGATAACAATGTGTTTATCATTCTCTAAACCTACCACTACTAGTGCAAGATGTGTTATGCAACGCTACACGAATTCCAACCCATCCCAACACACATTACACCCGTCACACATTTTAATAATTTATAAATAACATACCCACTTATTTTTTTAATATAAGCATGATTGATGTAACTCATTACACATATTTTAATAATTTATAAGTAATAGGCCCACTTATTTTTTTAAAGTGTGTGATTAGTGTAGTAAGAATTTTCGGTGATTGTGAGCAAAGACGAACCCTTCGCCCACGATTGTCTGATAAATTATAAGTCCGACAAGTCTCTACAAAAAAAGATGAAAAAAAAAAGAGATAAAACTCCATATAATGTTATAGAACTAGGGATGTTAATTTAGCCTGAAATCGATTGGCCGGCCTGAAAAAACCGGAAAAAAAGGTGGGTTAAGGCCACGAATTTCTGGCCCGAATTTTTTTTAACCGATTCGGCCTGAACCCGAAACGGATTGGCCCGAAACCGAACGGGTTGACCCGATTGACATCCCTACCTATATTTATTTAGACTAACTAGTTATTATAATTTATCATGTTTTAATTTATTTAATTTATAATATTATAATATTATTATTTCTTTTAATAAATGATAAATATTTTGAAGATAGAATTAAACATGAAGTTGAAAGGGCTTCAAATATTGTTAAAGTAGAAAAAGATTGTACTTCAAATTAGATGAAAGATTAAGTTACAAATAGATTTGTGGTGTAGTTTAAAATGATTATTTTTGGAAGAACAAATTATGATTGAACATTATTGTCATTTTCATGTCATTTATTTTTGTTTTCTTTCATTTGATACAGTTTGATCTTAATTAAATTTTGTATTTGTCATGTTCTTTTCATTTTATCTTATTTTCCACGTATTAATTTATTTCAAGAATAAAAAATAATGATTATTTAGGAGAATTATCAAGATATAATTTATACACATGGAAAAAAAATCATAAACATGTTGGCCCGACGGGCTAGCCCGAAAATCGAAGGGTTAGGGTTAGGGCTGAAGATTTTGAGCCTGAAGAAAATTTTAACCGAATAGGACCGAAATCAAAACGGGTTAGCCCGATTGACATTCCTATATAGAACATAACATTTTCAAACACACCCAATAACTTCATTAAGAAAGGAGTTCTGCAGCACACTTTGAACAATAAGCAAAATCAAAAGAAACATTACTACATAATTACATTCTGAAAAGCACAAATTAGAAGACGATTAAATTCATCACCTCCAGTCCAAAGTTTTTGAGTGAAAGAAAGCTTGGAGTGTAAAGGATTGCTTCAGGCTTCTCTTCAAACATATCTAGTTTTCGAGTGGCTTTAGTCTTGGTGGAGTAGCAGAACATGACTACTCTGGGGTTTTGATCGCATGCCATTAAGATGTCACCGTCTTTGAAAACTTTGATAGGGTAAACATATGGAGCAAATTCATCAAGGAAGTTGTGGGTGACATATACCCGTGTCCAAGATTTCTCAGCCCCATATTCCTTCATCAACCAGATGACTATTCCATCATCTAATGTATTGTCACAGTAGCATAAGGAATCCCCAAGAGCAGACAGATGCCCAAGACATCGTCTACTTCCAGGTTGACGAGGGCAAGAAAATGAGCTAAAAAGTTCTGTTTCAAGATCAAAACAAGAAACCAATGGCTCTAAGCCATTCGAATTACATACCAACCAGTGAAGATTCCCATTCACAAATAACCCAGCCGAAAAACCCCCACGAACGAAAGAATCACCAGGTGCAATGTGCCTCCATGATCCTTTCCCAAGAGTGTATACATGACATTGAGGCTTGGTAGCTTCTAGAAATTCATGCATTTCCTCATCAGATATCATGTCTTCACATGAGTAACAGTGGGAAATCCTAACCACCTTGTGTTCGCCGGTAATTTTGCTTGTTCCAAATCCGTAAGTGGCTGATTGTGGATGAGAGTAGGCATGCTTTTTAGGGCAATCGAGCTGGATAAAATCACGAGTAATTGGATTAAATATGTAAAGAGCAACATCATAGTATGGATCGCCCAAACAAAGAAACCCATTAGCAGAACCATGCAACTGTAAAGGACCAGGGAATGCGAACTTGGTGACTAGCCTGTAGTGGAGCTCATGGTGTTCAAGATCAAGATCATCTTCAAATTCAAAATTTTGAAAAGAGTATGAGCCCATCAAGGTTTGACAGACAGCCAGGCTGGGGACTGATCGAGAAAGATGGAACTTGGCTAAGTCATGAGTCCCAAGCAGACTGAACCATGACTTGCAAACACATTTGCAGATTATAATGCTTCGAACAGGGAGACTTCCGAGGATATGAATGACGATTTCTAATGGTAGATTTGTGAAGAATTCTTGGTCCATTAGTGGGTGGTCTCTCTGGCTCATAGCAATTGCTTCACATAATGGGCAGTTTCTCTCTGTTTTGTTGATCATAGATAACATATAGCACTATTAGGCTGTTAACTGTTAACATATAAGATTTTTTATATTTTTTTTTCGGGAAAAGGGTCGCGTAGGCCCCTGTACTTTTTTTTGGCTCAATTGAGCCCATGAACTTTTTTTTTGGGTTCTATTGGGCCCCTCTGTCAAGCCCCTCTTGACGGAGCCGTTAGTTCAACATAAAACAATGTCGTTTTAGGTTTTATTCGAATAAAAAAAATTCTAAATTCAATTTAAAATTTCACCCGACTCATTTTAAAAATATACCAACCCGATTCTAGATAAACCCGACCCATTTAGATAAATATACTTGGAAATTCTGGAATTGATCCACGAAACACATCAAAGCGCATTCATCTCAAATTTCATCATTCAATAAATCCAAGAAACCAACATTTCACTTTCAAAATCAAACATTCCATCATGTTCTAGCTAGTAACTACAATCCCAATTAAGAAACCAACCAATAAAAAAGGCATCGAAACAAAAACCTTCCCAAAACGCTACCTCCAAAAGGCATGATTTACTATTGCCAGTAGGAATCTCCCTGATCTTCCCACTTTCTTCTTTATCCTGCGGTGAAGAAGATCTGCTCCAGAAAAGAGGGTTATCTCCATTGTTGGAGAATTCGGTGGAAACCGAAGCGTTATTGTCGTCAAATGGGACGTGGGTCTTCTGGGAAATGGCACTAACGTTGTGGGAGCACCGCCGTGCAGCGGCGGAGGGCGGCGGGGCTTTGGGTTCCGTGGCTGCGCCTCTTCTGGAAGTGGATTTGAAGGAGGCCGTAGCCATTTTTATGGGATTTAATTTAATTCACAAAATCTATGGGGAATACAATTACAAATGAAAAATGAATCTATGATGTTGAGTTTTGGATTACATTTTCTTGGTTATTTATCTAAATGGGTCGGGTTTATCTAGAATCGGGTCGGGATATTTTTAAAATGGGTTGGGGGAAATTTTAAATTGAATTTAGAATTTTTTTATTCGAATAAAACATAAAACGACATTGTTTTATGTCGAACTAACGGCTCCGTCAAGAGGGGCTTGACGGAGGAGCCCAATAGAACCTAAAAAAAAAAGTTCAAGGGCTGAATTGAGCCAAAAAAAAGTTCAGGGCCTGCGTGACCATTTTCCCTTTTTTTTTTTTTCCCTAAATTTGGGGAAAGGAAATTGAGGATTAAAATATGACAATTCCTCCAGTTGAATTACATCTACAAGGCTCATGGTTAACACGAGAGATTTAACCTTATAAAAAAAAAGACATTTTTCATACCACAAGAGGACATTCTAACCTCAAATTTTGCATAATCATGTAAACCAGCTAACCTAATCAACAATTTTGGGGATAAACCCTAATCCGTACGGTTCATATTCCAAAATCTGCTAATTGATCCAGAATTATATCAGCACAGCTCCAAAATACAGGAATAAAAGTAAGCGAAAGATAATAAACAACAATTACTTCAAAAAACAAAGAGAAAAAAGCTAATTGCAGAAAATAAATACATAAATATTGTACAATTTACAGTTCAATCTTACCAGTTCTTTCCGCGAACTTGTACTCTGAGATGCATAAAAAAAACCGTAGCAAGAAGGGTGGTGTGTGGCGGCGGTGACCGGTGAGGTGGCTGATTAGCGGCCTCGTAATATACGGCCTCGTAATTATTTCATGTGCAATCCAAGCACCCGTGACTATATCAAGCTTCCTCGCCCCTCGCCAGTATCCCTCCTCAAAATTTAATTTTAAGCTGGACACATTTGGATTTGGAGTGAGCAAAAAGAGCGGCCAATATAAGGTGTGGTTAGGCTTTTTTATATTAATGAAACAAAGTGTGAAGTATACACTCTTGGAACAGGATTATGGAGAAGCATTGAACCTAATATCCCGCTTAGATATGACTGTGACTACAATCTTGCAGCAACATTTCTGAATGGAAATCTTCACTGGCGGGGACGTGCTTTGCATGACGGCTCTGTGTGGATTTCTTGCTTTGATCTTGAAACAGAACGTTTTACTATCTTTTTTGCTCCTCCTATTCATGGTTTGCAATCAAGTTTCTCTAGTTTAGTTTAATGCATTAAGCTGAATATATATGAATTGAAGCATTATAAATGTCATCCGCTCTCTTAGCTTATGTGTTTTGAGACTCTAGTCATGGTGATGAAATGCATGTGTGTGTGTGATCAGAAACATTGGAGCAAACCAATATGATGAAAAATTCCAATTGATTTTTTTTTGTATTTGAAAATATGAAGTTAAGAATGTAAAGTTGAGGTTGCATGCAAATAAAATCACAACAATTGTATTGTATTTGCATTTAAGTAGGGAAGCCGAAATTTTGACTATGAATGGAAATGTTTGTCTATATGCTCGGTTGAACCCTCGTTAATGATAATTAATACACACCTTGATCTTATTTCTATGATTCAATTAATTTCAGCATAACTTGCTTTTATTTAATACATTCAAATAGAGATATTTTAATACATTAAATAAGAGTAAATGTTTATTTTTTATCTCAATTGTGTAAAATATATACTTTTTTTTAAAATAAAATAAAATAATAGAATACTCCACTTATTCAGAGGACGGAGTATATTTTAAGAGTAGTTACTTTCTCATGATAATAATGCTTGAGAATTCAATAATTTTTGTGTTAACTTGTTCGATTGTAGGCTGTGAAATGGGTTTATTTAGGCCTTTTTCTCGATTAATGGGCTCCGAATCTCTATGGGGCCATCTTTGTTTGGAATTAGAAGCTTGACTCTAAATTCTCTAATGAAGTATTTTCCGCTTGCATTTACATTTTTCAATATTTTCTAATTGAAATGCAAAATATGTAGATTACTTAACAAATAATATGCAGTCAGTAACTTAGGATTCATTCTATATTTGATATTATGAAAAGGGTTAATTAGTATGAAAATCATGACTTTCAAATGAATTTGAAATTTAAATACTACTTTAAAAACGTTGAAATAATAATCCAATCTTTTAATTTGTAACAAAATAGGCATCTTCATAAAATTTTCTGACGATTGGAAAATTAGCATTTTACAATAAAAACCCATATTTTCAACCTTCATAAACTAAATTAATTTGTTCACGTGGAAAAATCTCATAATTATGATCATTTAGAAGTGTCAAATTTACTACACATTAAAAGGTTGAGTTATTATTGCAACTAGTATTTCTCCCGTACGATGTACGGAGATTATTTTATAATAATAATAATAATATATAATGATTATAATTTTGTCAAATGATACTTTATTTACACACACACACATATACACATACACAACATTATTTTAATTTTCAAGCTATATTTATAAGCACATTTACATTACTTTAAAAATTAAACTTAATTATATTTTTGTTATGTAATATCATACATACCATTGTAGTCTAGGTATTATGTATGACATTCTTAAATAATAAATTTTGAGAATTGCGATAGAAATAGGAATGCCACAAAATGTCAATCTTTTAATTTTATGTGTACGAATAATTTTTATAAGTACATAGAAATCAAGTGTATATACAACTTCTATGTATCATTTTTTATTTTTTGTTGCTTATAAAATGATATGCACATGCGTTAATTAATTAGACAAGAAGATCAATTTTGTATAGTTATAACAAACAAAAAGAAAATTAAATTTTAGAAACTAAATGAAAATCCATGTTAGAAATATTTGAATTAAAATATTTCCAACGTAACGGTTTTATAAGTAAGAATATATAATTGTCCACGATTATAGAACATTTGGTTTCTTTGATTATATGGCATGTATAAAAAATTTAATTATTTAATTATTTTAAATGATGAAATTGAAATAGAAAAAATAACAAATTATTATTATTATTATTATTATTATTATAGTCAATATAAATGAAAGATATTTTTTTAGGCGACAAATGTAGAGTATTACAAATCATCCATCTATTCATAAAAAAATAAAATTTAAAATTCTACAAATCTCAAATTTTCAAATAAAAAAAATAATAAAGAAAATGGTAAAAATTTGTTAAAATACAACGGTTATAATCTAAACTATCGTGGAAAATGAAAATAAAAATAAAAATTTACAACAATAAATGTTAATACTGTTGTCTATTAATTAGAAATTGTTGTCTATTATTCAAAAACTGTTGTCTAAGGCAAAATGTGCAATAGACAACGATATACAGCAGAACTGTTGTCTATTATTCAAAAACTGTTGTCTAAGGCAAAAATGTGTACTAGACAACGATTTACCCCAGAACTGTTGTCTATCACACGATTTTGCCTTAATATATATATATAGAATAGAATATATATAGATAAATAGATATTTTAGAAATATTCGAGATGCATATATTATAAGACTACCAATATTGGTGACATTTGTAAAAGACAATTTTAATAAAAAAAAAGAAGAGAAAAGCCATCAATGTGGGTCAGTGGGTGACTTGAGGCGGGCAGTCGCCCTTGAGGCGAGCCCCAAATTGTGCACACGTGATTGGGGGCCACATAGTTAGTTAATTAATTAATTATATATATATATATATATATGTATATCAAAATTCATAGTTTTTCTTCTTTTATAAATAGAGCCTAATATTGATATATTTTTATAAGCAACTAAACTCTCTTTTTCTCACATATCTTATTTCACCAAATTTCCTATCTCACATTTTTTTCATCAAACTATGGATCCAAATCGCTCAAAATGTTAATCTTAATATATATAAAACAAATAATTATGCCGTTTATAGTAATTTAGCATTAACATTTACTTAATTATTAGGTTGATAATCTGGACCTATCCATATTATAACATGAACTCAATATTTCTTGAAAAATTGAAGGATATTTCCGTATGAACTCAATAGGGCGAAATGAGATTCCTAGGCTTTCCTTCGATTCGGTAATAAGAGCAAGCGGGATCGATTTCGACGGCTCGGAAATTATGAGGTTTTTGAGATTGAGGAGGGGTTTGAGGAGCTTGTCACGCTCCACCGCATGGTCGAGGCCGCGGTCTCGGGGCCATTTCAATGAGGCTACGCCGTCGTATAGGGTGCGGAGCTGGAGGAAGCGGTGGCGGTGACAGCGGCGGAAGTGGGAGGAGTTGGAGCGGTGGAGGAGATTCATGTCAAGGTTTTGGTAGGGTTTTTCCTATTTCCCATGTTTTTATGGTCTTCATTGTTTTAGGAAGTTAAAATTTACAAATACAGTTATTAAACTTTAGGTGTAACATTTTACTTTGCAACTTCTTCTTTTTTTTTTTTTAATTGTAAATAAACATTTGCAAATGGGTGATTTTTGATGGTTTAGAATTTTTACTACTCAAACTAGAAATGGTGAATTATACTCTAATATCTACATTTTGTACATTTTTTTAAAAATGATTTTTTTAAATTAATAAAACAGTAATTTTTTTAAATACAATTTTAATATTTAATTAATTTTACGTTTCAAAAATCATATATAATCGACTGTATTTTTGTATTTCTTGATTAGAGAGATTTTTTTACGTGGCTGGGTAAATAAGAATATTTAAATAAAATTAATTACATAAGATTTTCGAGCCATAAAATTGATTAAATATTAAATTTGTATTTAAAAAAAACATGTACTATTTTGTTAATTTTGAAAAATTAGATCATTTTTTAAAAATATGTCTCGAATATAGGTGTCAAAATGTAATTTAGCCAACTAGAAATCAGTCATGGCTGTAGACTAAAAAAAAACTCAATCGAACTCATGTAAATGATAATATGAAAAATATTCCCTTTAGGAAACTTATTATTCAATTAATTACTGAATTTCTCTTCAGATATATATATTTTAAGAGTAGTTAGTTTCTCATGATAATAAAATTAATAATACTTGAAAATTCAATAATTTTTATGTTAACTCGGTCGACGTTAGGATGTGAGAAATGAGTTTATTTGTCTTGTTGCTTTTTGAAGAATTTGGGCCTTTTGCAGAATTAATGGGCTCAGAATCTATGTCTGCCCATCTTTCACATTTTCCAATATTCTATGGGTGATATATGAAATTGTATTGAATTGGGAATGCAAAATATATAGATATGAATGGGAAAGTACGCGCTATCCCATGGAATATTACCCACAACCATAATTATCACATATTATAATTTGTATAGTTGTGGCCCTATGGGTAATACATAGAAGTGTCAAAATTGGTCTGGCTTTAACCAGTCTGATTTTAGATTGGACCACAATTTTATAGGCTTGAAATGTGTTCGGGCCAAATAGGTCCCAACCTGAAAAAACATTGGCCCGAATGGCCGGGTCAAACTAGGAAAAAATTGAAAACCTATCATTCAGCGGTTCATCCCACGAATGGGCCCGAACCAACCTAAATTTCAGGTAGGACTGGACCATGAATTTTCAGGCACGAAACACATCGGGTAGGGTCCAGACCCATTTGACAGTTCTAGTACTAATACCCATGGTAGCATAAAATTTCTCCAAATAAATATGAAGTTGGTAACTTAGGATTCATTCTACATTTGATATTATAAAAAAGACAAGTATGGATTTTTTTTGTTGATTCGAAAAGGGCAAATTACAATTTTATATCAATGTTTTTTGGAAATTTTTTCTAAAATAACTAACTTTTTTCAAAATTAATAAAAGAGTGTCTTTTTTCTACAATTTTATAAATCTAACATTTGATCAATTTTACGGCATAAAAAACGTACGTAATTTATTGTATTTTAAGATTTATTGATTGAAGGATTTTTTTCACGCGGCTGAAAAAATAAAAATATTAAAATATAATAAATCATCTATGATGCTCAACCGTAAAATTGATTAAGTGTTAAATTTATAATTGTTTTAAAGAATGACAAATCATCATTTTATTAATTTTGAAAAAAATAGCTATTTAAAAAAAATCCCGAAATGTTAAAATATTAGATATACAGCGCCTTTATTTACACTTTTTTTTTCTATTGCTCTTTATTCACACTTTTACTAGTGTAGTTTCACCCTAGGGCTTTTACTTTTACTTTTCGACGATGACAATTCCGCCGCGCCGCCGCCTTGCTCCTCCATCTAACTCAAGCCTCCGCCACTGCACACCTGAATCAGCTCTCCATTTGAAAGATCTCGGCCGTTTGGAGTTAGAGATAGAAGGTTAGATAAACTTCGTTTGTTCGATTCCACGCATTTGATCCCACTGTTTTTATTTTTTATTTTTTTGCTTTTTATTTTTCTGTGTTATCTCGACTTACTCGACAGCATTAGTCCCCCTATTTCGTTTTGCCTATTTTACATATATATTTTTTCCTGTGTCATCTCGATTAAATTTTTTTAATACTTTTTTATATTTATTTTTTAATTTCTTTGTGGGTTTTTTTCCCCTCTATTTTTATTTTTTGCATTTTTATTTCTGTGTTTCTTCTGCTCATTCGAAGCTTTTATCTTGCACATTATTTTCCTGTGTTATCTCAACTTTTTATTGTCTAAAATATTTATTGCTTAATTATTTGTGTAAAGAAAGTTGTGGTTTTGGCTTAACTCTGTTTTTTTTAATATTTATTGCTTAATTATTTGGAGAACAGAAAAGTTGTGGTTTTGGCTTAACTCTGTTTTTTAATATTTATTGCTTAATTGTTTGGGGGAAAAGAAAAGTTTTGGTTTTGGCTTAACTCTGTTTTATAAATTTGTTGATGTTAGAGTTTTATGCTTTTAAGTCTGACAAATCTCTCAATCCAACACTCTTTAACATTAATTGCCACCTGTTTTTATACGTTCAGAGAGGTGAAGGTACCAAGTGATTGTAAAAAGTTGCAGAAATGAGTCGAAATTAAAAAATGAAGCAAGATTTGTTGGCATCCCTACCCCCAGAAGTGACGATTGATATCTTCTCAAGACTACCGATTCGAAGTATTATTCGGTGCAAGTGTGTTTGTAAGTCATGGCTCGAACTGCTCAAGACTCGTGAGTTTGTTAACTCCCATCTTTCTAAATCAGTCCCCGGACTTGCTCTCTTTCTATTCAATGAGCCCTCAATGCCATACAAATTTCTTGAATTTGTAGAAAACTCGATGCACCTAGTCTTCAGCTTGAGCTTCCCTCATCGCCATATACACATACATAGTTCAGTGAATGGTTTGCTCTTTTTGTTGAATCTGGATCTAGAGTTACGGACTCGTAATCTTTTCATATGCAATCCAATCACGCGTGACTATATCAAGCTTCCTTGCCCGCGTAAGTATCCCTCCTCAAAACGTAACGGTTTACTTCAGACTGATGAATTTGGATTTGGAGTGAGCAAAAAGAGCGGCCAATATAAAGTGGTTAGGCTTTTCCATGAATGTATTTCTATTAAAGAACCGGATGGCGGTTGGAAAATAGTTGATACTGAAAGAAAGTGTGAAATATACACTCTTGGAACAAGATCATGGAGAAGCATTGAACCTGATGTCCTGCTTGGATATAATACTTCAGTGACGTTTCTGAATGGAAATCTTCATTGGTGGGGAGTTTTGCATGACGACTCTTTGTGTATTTCTTGCTTTGATCTTGAAACAGAACTTGTTACCATATTTTCTGCTCCTCCCATTCATGGTCCTCATTCCGCCATTTCTGCCTTGGAAGAATGCCTGGTTTTCTGTGATAATTCATACGATGATGAGAGAATGGAGATCGTTATCTGGTTCATGAACGAATATGGGGATGACAAGTCTTGGACGAAGAAATTTATCATCACCAAAAGGTCTCCTGCTGATGTTTTTGGACAACTTCGCCCTATCAAAGTTTTCAAAAATGGTGATATTTTGATTGCAAAAGATTGCCACTCCAAAATATTACGCTACTCCAGCAATACTAAAACTATTGAGGAAGAAGCTGATGTGGCTGAGTTATATGGCTTTGGATATGATCATATTATCGGTGCAGTGAGTTTTACCCCAAGCTTGGTTCCACTCCATACCTGCAAAAAGAAGAATGTAAGAACATTCTGATTTTCAGCTATTAATTTGTAATCAAGTTTCTCTAGTTTAGTTTAATGCATTGCTGAATATATTTGAAGCAGTTGGTACTGTTTAGCTTATGGTGATGGTGATGAAACATTGTAGAAAAGTTGTTTATCTCAATGGTTTAATTTACTCATTGCAGTTTTGTCAACTTATCTACTATCTACTACTATGTAAAAAGAGTCTTGTTTTACAAAATTTAATCTACCTACTAGTATATCTCCCGCGCTATTCTCGGTACCATTTTATTTTATAATAATTAAAAAATTAAAAGTAAAATTCAGTTATATATGTGTGTGTATCTAACTAAAATTGAATTTTGCTTTTAGTTTTTTAATTACTATAAAATAAAATAGTACCAAGCATCGCAAGATATGTATAATTCAAATAGAATTAAAATTTTAATGTGTAAAGAAATTCTTGACAACTTACAAATTTAAGTGCCACTAAACAGTATGTAATTCCATAGTAATTAATTAACTTTTATTTTTTTATTTTATTAAATTATTTTTATTCATGATAGATACATGTTGTTTAACAACTTGATTTACTAATTTCATCATAATAAGCTATAGAAATTTGATTTCCAATAAAAGTTATATTTATGTGGGCTTCATTATTATTATTATTATTATTATTATTATTATTATTATTATTATTATTATTATTATTATTGTAGAGGAGCTACATTCACAATGTTTATTGTTAGTTGATACAACTATTTATAGAATCAACCATAGAACTGAAAATCATCTGTATAATATTTAAATTTTATATTTTTACATGATTTTTAATTTTTCGACTATAGATTGATTCGAAGAGCTAGTCAGCCGCTTACTAAAGATCTTAAATGTGAATAAAAATTAGAAAATAATAGTTGATACAATTTTTATGAAATCAACAATGGAATCGAAAAGTCATCTCTATAATATTTTAATTTTTTTTACATTATTAGAGTCTACCATATGTTAAAAATCTTAAATATGAATAAAAGTTAAAAAATAAAAAATTTAAATGTAAATAAAAATTAGAAAAATAAATTATCATAAATAAAATTAGTAACCTAATATAGCCTTAAGTGAAAAGAAATATGAAATCAAAATAAAAAGAAAAAATTGCACATCACAGAAAGGTTCGAACATGGTATTATGTAAATTTGCACACTTCAATCAAATGTACTTTGCCAACTGATCTAGATTCATTATGTTTAAAAATTTGATATGGATTTATTTTTGTACCATTTTTTGCACATATTTTTTATTTATAATTTTACCCCTACGATTTTGCTTTAATATATGTATAGATTATGTCCATATTAAAATTTTAATTTAAGGGTATTAATGTAATATTATATGATATGGTATGATATTATATAATATAATATATATTTTAATATGATAATATACCATATTAATTTCCATACATATATCTCATATATATATATATAAATAATATTATTCACATATAATAATATACACTAATCCTACTATAGAACCTACAATATAAAAAATATTTAATAAACTTCTGCGAAAAAATTGAAAGTGGATAAGAGGTATGAATGATAATTTCATGTTAGATTTTGTAATTTAGTATACCCATCTTTGATTCTTTTTATTTCAGTTTCAATTTCATCTAATCTAAATAAGTTACATTATTTGTTCCATAAAACATTATTTAATTTTTTATTTCATCTTTTTGAACCCAAAATATTATAAAATAATCATTACGGGTTTAAAATATATAAAATTTTTCTTTTACCTAATGAGTTTATTTTTTTCACCCTTTTCCTTTTTTCGTGCGTATTATTCGTACATTATAAAATATTGTAACGCCCAAATTTCACTTTAATAGAAAAATGTACGTTATCCATGCTTTTCATTAATAAAAATATTTTACTTGAAATACAGCGGAAGTTTCAAAGCATAGTTCGACATTTAATACATAAAATAAAGTAAAAATAAAAAAATAAAGTAAAAAAAATAAAATAAATCATTAATCATGCTTGACCACTTGACCACCATCATCACATCTTGCCCGCTACGCATCACCCGAGACAACGGCATCACCCGAGACAACACCTGAAAAGATAAGTAGATTTTGGGTGAATACTACTGACTCAGTGGGGAGTGTCCAATTATCCAAACTATATATCAAACAGAATAATATGCAAATAATAAACTTGTGTTCAATCCGTAGACCAAATCATATAGCCCGGAGGCTCTGCGTGATAGCTCGAAAGCTCTGCATGATAGCCCGAAGGCTCTGCGTATATAGCTCGAAAGCTCTGCGTGATAGAGCGGAGACTCTTGCTATGCTGTGACATCACATATATTCAATAAAACATATAGAGAGGATAACACGGACAAAATCAACATAAAACCCCACCTTGACCTTGACTTGATATTAAGTGATTAAGTCCTGCGCGCCCTATAAATTAATTATCTTAAATTAATAAAATGAAATAGCACGATAAAATCAATGCATGAGACTAAACCATTAAAGCATGCTTAATTACTACTAATAATTTAACCACCTAATTATTTAGCTGAGAATGCATGACCTAATCACAAATTTATGATTGAATTATATTCTCAAATGGTTATATAATTCTATGTAAATATACATGTATATATATTACGGAATGACAACAATGCTAAGATAATTAGCTAATGCTTGGCTAAAACTACTAACAAATGTTACGTAACTATGCATGCATGCATATATATATATATTACAATTTTGGTATGACATGCTTGTTGGAACATACATGCTTGTTGGAACAAAATAAATAATGGCATCAACCCACCCTTTCGGCCCAACACCTACCAAGGCCCAACATACTTATTAACCAAATTATGGCCCATTATCTATCTATCTTCTTTCCCAAGTCACAACAAATCTGCTTTCTCTCGAAACCTTTCTTCACGGCAACCACAACCAACCACCTATTCCCTCGCCAACACCAACATAAAACTTGACCATTCATCAAAACCGAAGATTAGAAAGAACGACAAAGCCATTATATTCTTTTATTTTCCTACTGCTCACGTACGTAGCAATAACAGCCGACTCCCTATCTCTTTTTTTCTCCCACTAATCATACCAACAGCAGCAACCGTACAACTAGCGTCTCCATTCTCCCGACGTCAACGACGACCCACCGTACAGTCCCAGACACACTCTAAATGACATGTTATAGAAATGCAAACTCATGTATGAGAGAAGAAAAACAAGAAGGGAATTATACCTGGAAAGAACTACAAAGAGAACTCAACTCACGATCTCTCTCTCTTTCGTCTCGAATAATCGTTTTGGTTGAGAAGTAATAGTGATAATCGCTCTCTATTTATAGTGATAGATTAGGTTGTAGCTCTTGATTTTTGTGGCTAGAGATAAGGGGATTTGATAAGATCAAGAGATATAAGGTTTAGAGAGTTTATCAACATCTCTCTACTTTTCGTGGGAAAGAATGAAAGAAGGAAAAAAAAGAAATAAATCAATTACTTTCCCTATGGGCTTAAAGGTTTGGGCTCAAAGAAAAGATTTATTTGGGCTTGAAATGACTTGGATCCAATTAACTAAAATGGGCTAAAAAAATGCAACTTATATGACACCCCAATTAACATTAAATGCATGCTCATGACATGAAAATTATTGTGAATTCATGCTTAGAAAATATATAAATTATTTAAGTGCGACATATTAGACTTAATCAATTAATATCACACGTAATAAAATGAATAAAATATTTTTAGGAAGAGAACGTAGCAATTTAAATATAATTAGAAAATCGGGTCGCTACAAATATAGATAAACTTTAAAATAAAAAGAAATGAAAATTGAAAATAAACGCAATATATTTAAAACTCATGTCAAGGTTTTGGAAGGGTTTTTCCTATTTCACATGTTTTATGGTCTTCGTTGTTTTAGAAGTTAAATTTTACAAATACAGTTATTAAACTTTAGGATTAATATTATACTTTGCAACTTTCTTTTTTTCTTTTTTTTTTGTTTTAATTTTAATTATAAATAATCATTTGCAAATGGGTGATTTTTGATGGTTTAGAATTTTTACCAATCTAACTAAAAATGGTAAATTATACTTTAATATCTACATTTTCTACAATTTTTAAAAAATGATTAATTTTTTTAAATTAATAAAACAGTACCCATTTTTTCAAAAAATAAAATAAAGTACAATTCTAATATTTAATCAATTTTACATTTCAAAAATCGTACATAATTGACTGTATTTTTATATTTCTTGATTGGAGATATTTTTCTACGTGGTTGGGGAGAATAAGAATATTTAAATAAAATTAATTATGTACGATTTTTGAGCCATAAAATATTTAAATATAAGATTTGTAAATTTACTTATTTTGTTACTTTTGAAAAAATTGGTTATTTTTGAAAAATTATAAAAAATATAATTATCAAAGTGTAATTTATCCAACTATAAATCAGTCATGATTGTAGGCTAAAAACATTCAATTGAACTTGTGTAAATGATAATATGATGTATATTCCCTTTAGAAAACTTATTATTCAATGAATTACTGAATGTCTCTTCAGATATACATACACACACACACACATATATATATATATATATATATTAAGAGTAGTTAGTTTCTCATGATAATAAAATTAATAATACTTAAAAATTCAATAATTTTTGTGTTAACTGGGTCGACGTTAGACTGTGAAATGGGTTTATTATCTTGTTGATTTAATGTTTTTTGAAGAATTTGAGCCTTTTTGCTCAATTAATGGGCTCAGAATCTCTGTCACCCCATCTTTGTTTGGAATTAGAAACTTGATCCTTAATCCTTATGATTATGAGTTATGGAGTATTTTCAGCTTGCATTCACATTTTCCAATATTTTATGGGTGATATATGAAATTGTATTGAATTGGCAATGCAAAATATATAGATATAAATGGGAAACCACGTGCTATCCCATGAGACATTACCCATAACCACAATTATCACATATTATAATTTGTATAGTTGTGGCCTTGTGGATAATACATGGAAGTGTCAAAACTGATCCGACTTTATTCAGTCTAATTTTGGGTTGGACCACAATTTTATAGGCCTGAAATGTGTTCAGGCCGAATAGGCCCCAACCCGAAAAAAAACATTGGCCCGAATGGCCGGGTCAAACTAGGAAAAAATTGAAAAGCTACCATTCAGCTTCAGCCCATGAACGGGCCCAAATCAACCTGAATTTCAGGTAGGACTGGACCATGAATTTTCAGGTACGAAATACATATGGTCGGACCGATACCCATTTTACAGTTCTAGTACTAATACCCATGGTAGCATAAAATTTCTCCAAATAAATATGCAGTTGGTAACTTAGGATTCATTCTACATTTGATATTATAAAAAGACAAGTATGGATTTTTTGTGTTGATTCGAAAAGGGCAAATTACACTTTTATATCAATATTTTTTTGGATTTTTTTTTCTAAAATAGCTAACTTTTTTCAAAATTAATAAAAGAGTGTCTTTTTTCTACAATTTCGTAAATCTAACATTTGATCAATTTTACGGCATAAAAAAACGTACGTAATTTATTGTATTTTAAGTCTTATTGATTGAAGGATTTTTTTTTTCACGCGGCTGGAAAAATAGAAATATTAAAATATAATAAATCATGTATGACTTTCAACCATAAAATTGATTAAATGTTAAATTTATAATTTTTTTAAAGAATGACAAATTATTTTATTAATTTTGAAAAAAATAGCTATTTAAAAAAAAAAAAATCCCGAAATTGATGTATCAAAAGTGTATTTTACCATTTGAAAAAAAGTACCTTTATTTACACTTTTTTTTATTGCTCTTTATTCACACTTATACTAGTGTAGTTTCACCCTAGGGCTTTTACTTTAACTTTTCGACGATGACAATTCCGCCGCGCCGCCGCCTTGCTCCTCCATCTAACTCAAGCCTCCGCCACTGCACACCTGAATCAGCTCTCCATTTGAAAGATCTCGGTCATTTCGAGTTTGAGATAGAAGGTTAGATCAACTTCGTTTGTTCGATTCCACGCAATTGATCCCACTGTTTTTATTTTTCTGTGTTATCTCGACTTACTCGACAACATTGGTCCCCCTGTTTCGTTTTGCCTGTGTCTTCTCGATTAAATTTTTTTAATACTTTTTTATATTTAATTGTTAATTTCTTTGTGGTTTTCTTCCCCTCTATTTTTATTTTTTGCATTTTTATTTCTGTGTTTCTTCTGCTCATTCGAAGCTTTTATCCTCGTAATTCTTTTGCACATTATTTTCCTGTGTTATCTCAACTTTGTATTGTCCAAAATATTTATTGCCTAATTATTTGTGGAAAAGAAAGTTGTGGTTTTGGCTTAACTCTGTTTTTTTAATATTTATTGCTTAATTATTTGGATAAAAGAAAATTTGTGGTTTTGGCTTAACTCTGTTTTGATATTAGAGTTTTATGTTTAAGTCTGAAAAAAAAAAGAAGGACAAATCTCTCAATCCAACACTCTTTAACATTAAGGTACCAAGTGATTGTAGAAATTAGTTGCAGAAATGAGTCGCAATTTGAAAATGAAGCAAGATTTGTTGGCATCCCTACCCCCAGAAGTGACGATTGATATCTTCTCAAGACTCCCCGTTCGAAGCATTATTCGTTGCAAGTGTGTTTGTAAGTCATGGCTTGATTTAATCAAGTCTAATGAGTTTGTGCACTCCCATCTTTCTAAATCAGTCCCTGGCCTTGCTCACTTTCTAATGTTTGAGCCCTCAATGCCATACAAATTTCTAGAATTTGTAGAAAACTCGATGCACATAGTCTTCACCTGGATCTTCCCTCATCACCATATGCACATACATAGTTCAGTGAATGGTTTGCTCTTTTTGTTGAAGCTACATCTAAGATTACGGACTCGTAATCTTTTCATATGCAATCCAATCACCCGTGACTATATCAACCATCCTTGCCCACGTAAGTATCCCTCCTCAAAACGTAAGGGCTGACACATTTGGATTTGGAGTGAGCAAAAAGAGCGGCCAATATAAGGTGGTTAGGCTTTTCCATGAATGTACTACTATTAAAGTACCGGATGGCGGTTGGAAAACAGTTGATACTGAAAGAAAGTGTGAAGTATACACTCTTGGAACAAGATCATGGAGAAGCATTGAACCTGGTGTCCTGCTTAGATATGACTACTATGATATTGCAGCGACGTTTCTGAATGGGAATCTTCACTGGTGGGGACATGTTTTGCATGACGACTCTATGTGGATTTCGTGCTTTGATCTTGAAACAGAACTTTTTACCATATTTTCTGGTCCTCCCATTCATGGTCGTTATTCAGCCATTTCTGCTTTGGAAGAATGCTTGGTTTTCTGTGATAATTCATATTATGATGAGAGAAATGAGATCATTATCTGGTTCATGAACGAATATGGGGATGACAAGTCTTGGATTAAGAAATGTATCGTCAACAAAAGTTGGTCTCCTGCTGATGAATTTATTAGATCTATTCGTCCTATCAAAGTTTTGGAAGATGGTGATATTTTGATTGCACAAGATGGCTGCTCGAGATTATTATGCTACTCCAGCAGGACTAAAACTATTAAGGAAACTGATTATGTTGAATGGTATGGCTTTGATCGTTACAGCGCAGTGAGTTATACCCCAAGCTTTGTTCCACTCAATACCTTCAAAACGAATAAAGTAAGATCATTCTGATTTCCAGGTATTAATTTGTAGTCAAGTTTCTCTAGTTTAGTTTAATGCATTGCTGAATATATATGAAGTAGTGAGTTATATGTAATAGTTTGGCACTGATTAGCTTAACCTTTTGCTTATGGTGATGGTGATGGAACATAGTAGAAAATCATCATCAATTCATCATGATACATTGTAGAAAAGTTGTTTTATCTCAAGGTTTAATTTTGCTCATTGCAGTTTTGTGTACTTATAAATTATAATTTATTATGCTTAGGAAAATAAAGGTTCATTTATGTACATAAAAATATTACTTATTTATGATTTGTGAACGAGAAAGTGTATGGTACCCCATGGGGTACTACTGAATAAATATGCAGTTTTCCCAAGTTTGATATTATAAAAAGGCAAAACACTTAATCCTGGTGAGGTTGCACAAAGACTAAAAGGTCAGAGGTTCGAATTTTATCAATACTGTAGGTCGGATGTGTGAGTAAAAAAAAAAACTCTTTTGTTTCCTCAGACTTTAATTTTTTTTTAATTGAGTCCCTCTATTTTATTTGAGAGAAAATTACATTTTTAGTCCCATCGGATATGACCCTTTCCGATTTTGACCCCGTACGAACTAATTTGGTCCCACTTGACCCAAACATGCAAAAATAGTCTTGCCGTTACATTTTCTGTTAAATTGATATGCAATTTTAATCCCAGGGTAATTCTATTCACAACTCCCAATTTTCTCTATACAACCCCTATTATAATTAAAATATTAATATTATTTTGATAGACTTTTTTACCCCCACTATTAAAACCATAAAACATAATACAAAATAAAATCCCTTATATAATTACAGCCCCCGCCACCACTAAAACCCTAATAAAACCCCTCTCTATATACAATTGATCAATATTCATTTGTTGAAAGAAATAAAAATAACACATGAAAGAATGCATCTATCATGCAGACATATGAAGAAACGAGTGACAACTTATCAAGCCATATTTTTAGATTATTGTTAAATTAGTGCAGCGTTGACAGTGAATTAATCTTTCACGAATTGATCTGAGAATAAGGTCGAAATAGTTAGAATTTATATTTTTTTTTTCCTTTTCACCTTTTTGTATTAAGTATTAACTAATATACTTGCTTTTCTTTCTAGTTGAATGTAATTTGAATAATGATCTCCATTTATTTGTTAAACTTTCTTTTTGTTCTCAATAACACAGGTAGTTGACATTATAGAAGAAATTCAAGAACGACGATGCAATTAAATATATATAGAAAAAGTATTTTTTATTTATTATTTGTTGGGATACGAATACATTTTTTCTTTTGCTATGAATTTAAAGTGTGAGTCATAATAATTTGTTATTAACGAGAACTTATAATTGATAAAAAAATAATTTGAATAATATTTATATTTTAATTATATATGGGGTTATAAAGAGAAAAATGTAGGTAATACAATAGAGGTTGTATTTCATTTTATTTATCATAGAGTTTTTAAGTATTGAGAGTAATACAATAGGGTTGTATTTCATTTTATTATAGATTTATGTAGTGGGATATTGGGGGTTGTATTTTATTTTACTTAAGTATTTGAAGGTTTAGGGGTAAAAGTGTTTGAAAAATAGATATTTATATTTTAATTAGTTTGGATGTTGTAGAGAGAAAATTGGGGGTTGTGAATAGAATCACCCCACACTAAAATGCAATTTTAGTCCCATAAGAAACATAATTTGTTGGACTGATTTTATAGCTTTCTAGATGAAAATTTGAAGCTTTGAAAGGAAAAATATTCATTTTTTGGAGGGAATAAATGCCACAAACATTATTTCACAGATGGTCGTTGTTAAACATTATTTTTTTTAATTTTTTTAATCATAGCGACTACAGAATAATGTTGTAACTAAATTAATTTTAATTTTTTTATTTTTTATTTTCCAATTAATGTTTAATTCCAAATTTGAAATTAATTTTTTTTTAAATTTTTATTTTATTATTTCTAATTTATTTGATTATTTTATTTTTTCTATATTTTATATTATTTTTTAATATTTTTTATTTTTATTTTTTTAATTACTAATTAATTACGAATTTGAAATTAATCTTTTTAATATTATTAATTTTTATTTATATTACATTTTAAATTTTATTTTATTTTTTAATTTCTTAATATTATATACTATTCTTTAATTTTTTTTATTTTTCAATTACTAATTAATTATGAATATATATTTTTTTAATATTTTTACTTATTTTACTTTATAATTTATAATTTTTTTTATTATTTTATATTATTTTTTAATATTTTGGGATTGCCTTGTAGCTAAAACGTGGATTTTTTATCGTGAAAGTTCAAAATGTAGGTATCAAAGTATAATTTTTCTTGATTTTATTTCACAATAATTTAATTATGAAATAATCAACCATAATAATGAATTTTTTCTTTAGGAAAAAATCTGGAAAAATTATTGAAGATATTTTCGAAAATTTTCGTTTGGGACCAAAACTGATAGTAAAATGGGATCAAAATCGATACCAAATTTGACGGAAAACGTCACGGGGTGAGAAAAACTAAAACCTTTGGGACCAAAATCGACATCTATGGGACTAAAAAGAAGAGTAGTGTATCTTATGGATCAAAAGTGAAATTTTCTCTCATGTGCTAACATTCCGTCAAATGTTAATAAGTTCGTCAAAACATTGGGGACTATATTTGCATATCACAGTCTTTTAGTGTCATTTCAGCTTCATAGAATCGAAAAAGGACTAACTTAGTTAGTATGAGACCAAAACTGGAGAGGGTCATGTCCTATGGGACTGAAAATGCAATTTTCTCTTTTATTTGATGAAATTGAGATTCTTGTATTATTAATTTGGTTAAAATAATGTCTCTGTATTGTCAATTTGAATAAAATAAGTCCATGTTTTAACCAAATTTGGTTAAAATAATGTTCTTGTATTGTCAATTTGGATAAAAGTAGTCCATGTTTTAACCAAATTGATAGTACAAAGACTTGATTTTAATCAAATTGATTGATGGTAAGGACTAATTCCAAACATAAAAATAAAAATATCTTTTTTAAATATACAAATAAAAATTGATGAAATAATTTAATAAAATCAAAAATAAATATAATTGAATTTTTTAAGTAAAAAATTTATTGAAAAAAGTAAATTAAAGAAAAAATAAATTTAACTAAATTTTTTCATACCACTGTAATTTTACTTTATTTTTTTATTATTTTTTGAAAAATTCATACTATAGCTTAGTTATTTTTATTAAAATTTTGTAATTTTATAAATAAACTGGAAAATATTAAATTAATTTTTATAAATGGCTTTAATTTTATTTTATTTTCAAAAAAGTAAATTTAAAAAAAATCATTCAATAGTTAAATAAAATAAAAAAATTCAATTAAATAAAAATAATTTTTTATGAATTTTTTCAATAAACAATGAATCCAAATAAAAAAAAATTTACAGTGGTTTTAAAATTTTTAATTAAATATATTTTTATTTTTATTTAATTTTTAAAATAAAAATTTATATATAATATTTAATCAATTTTACGGCATAAAAATGATACATAATTAATTTTATTTTAAAATTTATTAATTCGATGATTTTTTTACACCGCTAGAAAAATAGAAATATTAAAATATAATAAATTACATATGATTTTCGAGTCGTAAAATAAAATAAATATCAAATTTACAAAACTTTAAAAAGCAAATACCGTTTTGCAAATTTTAAATTATTTTTGAAAAAAATCCAATATATGTATATATATATATATTATTCTTTATTATTATTATGAAATAAAAATTTAACCCAAAATATATTTATCAAATGTGTAGTTTCACATTAGGGCTTTTACTCTTTCCGACGATATGCGTACACCGCCGCAATTCCGCCGGGCTGCCGCCTTGCTCCTCCATCTAACTCAAGCCTCCGTCACTGCTCACCTCAATCAGCTCTCCATTTGAAAGATCTCGGCCGTTTCGAGTTAGAGATAGAAGGTTAGATCAACTTCTACTATTCGATTCCAAGCGTTTGATCCCACTGTTTTTATGTAGTGAACCCTTGGATTTTTGTGTCTGTAATTAATTTCTATGGGTAACTATGAGTTGAACGGTAGCAGAAATGGGGAAAATAAGGAGAAGAATGATAGGGAGAAGATTTCAATTGTTCCAAAGCTGCGTTATATTTCATCAAAGTGAAATATATAGTTCCTGGGACCATTGTCCGTACAAGAAAGGGTTACAACCCTAAGTTTTTAATTAAACTGAAACATTGCTATTAAAATAACTTGGGCCGCAGGCCACTTAATTTAAATAGCTATTGGGCCTAAATTAGCCACTTTTACTAACTTGCTCAGCTGCTCCGACCCAATCATTCAGCCCTTTTCCCGATTCAATCCCAATTTGATTCAAATCAGAAATAGGGTTTCCAATTCCATCCATTTCAAGATCGTGTTTTTCCTTCCTCAAAGCTACAATTCTCTGGGCAGCCCCTTGAATTGCTGAATCTACGACAATACTCCCCCCATCGCGAGATCCTTGTCCCCAAGGATTGGTCTGGGACTCCGGCAGGGATGCTCTAGTTACCAGGTAAGAAGTTGAGTCAGGTTGCAAGATTTGATTTTTGAGCGGTGATTCATTGATTTGAATGCCATCGCAGGGCTTCGCACAAAGAGTTAGGAGACCTTCATTATCAAATTCCGGAAGGTCAGGAAGAGTCTGGATTCGTGGGCTCACAACTTTCTTCAACAACGACACATGGAACACCGGGTGAACTTTGGCTCCCTCAGGTAATTCAAGTCTGTAAGCTACTTTTCCGATTCTCTGCAC
The DNA here is from genome assembly GCA_026008535.1 of Perilla frutescens. Classification (NCBI taxonomy): domain Eukaryota; kingdom Viridiplantae; phylum Streptophyta; class Magnoliopsida; order Lamiales; family Lamiaceae; genus Perilla; species Perilla frutescens. The sequence continues at coordinate 1,985,597 of BRKX01000007.1, read as the reverse complement.
AATTCTGTATGGCCCGTAGTAACGGGCAGAGAGTTTTTGGTTTCGCCTAGAAACAACACTTGTCTGTCGATAAGGTTGTAGCTTAAGGTAAACAAAGTCATCCACTTCAAACTCTCTCTCGGTCCTATACTTATCGGCATAGACCTTCATTCTATTCTGGGCTGCCAAGAGGTTGTCCTTGAGGTCAGACATGAATTGTTGTCTGTCTGTCAGCAATTCTCTGACCTCTTCATTCATTGACTAGAAGTAGTTGTGTAGGGCTTGATGAGGTGGGGGATAACCATACAGTGCCTGAAAAGGTGTAGTCTTAAGGCTGGAGTGGTATGTGGTGTTGTACCAGAATTCAGCCAACGACAACCACTTAGTCCATTGCTTAGGCTGGGTGTGAACCATGCATCTTAGATAAGTCTCTAGGCACTAGTTAAGCCGTTCAGTTTGCCCATCTGATTGCGGGTGGTAAGCTGAGGTCATATCCAGTTTTGTTCCCATGAGTTTGAAGAGTTCCTTCCAAAAGGAACTTGTAAAAACTTTATCTCTGTCAGTGACAATACTGATGGGAGCGCCATGAAGCTTATATATGGAATCCAAGAACAGGGTGGCAACAGCTTGAGCAGTGTAGGGGTGAGAGAGAGAGATAGGAAATGACCAAATTTGGTTAGTCTGTCAACCACCACCAGAATCACACTTTTCTTGTTAGAGTGTGGTAAGCCTTCTATAAAGTCCATAGAGATATGAGACCAGGGCTTATTCGGGATGGGTAATGGCTGGAGAAGGCCTGGGTAGGGCCCCCCTCCTGTCTTGCTGAGGTTGCAGGTGGTGCAACCATTCACTCATTGTGTCACATCCTCCTTCATCTTTGGCCAGTAAAATGACCTCTTCAGCCTGATATAAGTGGAGTATATACCAGAATGACCACCATAAGGTGAATTGTGCATTTCCTCCAGCAATAGTTGTCTCAGCCCAGAATTGTTCCCCACTACAATTCTGCCCTTAAACTTTAGCAAATCTCCCATAAGTTCAAAGTCAGCATAAGCTGAACTATTTTGCTTCCTAGCATCCAGAATAGATATAATGAATGGATCATCAATGTAGCTAGCCAGTACCTGTTGAAGCCAAACATGAGAGACATTTGTGAGTGAGAAACAATCTTCACCAGTGTAAGGCCTCCTAGAGAGAGCATCATCAGCTTTATTCTCTATACCCTTTTTGTAGGAGATCTCATAGTCCAACCCCAACAACCTAGTAATCCATTTCTGTTGCATAGGAGTCATAATTTTCTGATCAAGTAAGTGTTTAAGGGCCTGTTGATCAGTCCTGATGAAGAATTTATGCCTCTGGAGGTAGTGTCTCCATTTCTGAACTGCCATCAAAACAGCCAGGAACTCCCTCTCATAAATGGATAGTGCCTGATTCCTTGGACACAGAGCCTTCTCTATATAGGAAATTGGCCTCCCCTGCTGCATGAGGACTGCCCCAATTCCTGTACCACTAGCATCAGTTTCAAGAACAAAAGGCTTTGTGAAGTCTGGTAATGCCAATACTGGGGTGTTGACCATGGCAAGTTTCAGCTTATTAAATGCCTGTGTAGCTTCTTTAGACCAGATAAAAGAGCCTTTCCTTAAGAGAGTGGTAAGTGGTTTACTGAGAACCCCATACCCTTTAACAAACTTTCTATAATACCCAGTGAGTCTTAAGAAACCCCTTAGGAGTTTGGGAGTGGTAGGAATAGGCCAACTGAGCATACTGGCCACCTTTTCTGGGTCAGTAGAGACTCCCTCTGATGTGATTACATGACCTAGGTATTCAATTATGGATTGGCCAAACTGGCACTTACTTTGTTTGGCATAAAGCTTGTGCTGTCTAAGGATAGATAGAACTTCCTTGAGATGTTTGAGATGATTCTCCCAGCTGGTGCTATACACAAGTATGTCATCAAAGAAAACCAATACAGTTTTCCTTAGCTGGTCTTTAAACACTTGATTCATGAGGAACTGAAAGGTAGCAGGTGCATTGCACAAGCCAAATGGCATTACCAAAAATTCAAAATGGCCATGGTGTGTGCTAAAGGCTATTAGATACCTGTCCTCAGGCTTCATTAAAATCTGGAAATAGCCTGATCTCAGGTCTATTTTAGAAAAGTAGGTGGCCCCATGTAGTTCATCTAATAACTCATCAATGATAGGAATAGGGTAGTCATGCTTGATAGTGAGTTGATTTAGGTATCTATAATCAATGCACATCCTCCAGGTTGCATCCTTCTTTTTCACCAACAACACTGGAGAGGCAAATGGACTCTTGCTGTGTTGTATCATCCCACTCTTTAGTAAGTCAGCTACTATCCTCTCGATCTCATCCTTGTGCTGATGAGACACCCTGTAGGGAAACTGATGTTTTGGGGTGCTTCCAGGTTTGAGAGTAATCTGGTGTTCAATTCCCCTGCTGAGGGGTAAGCCCTTAGGTTCTACAAAAATGTCAGCAAACTCCCCTAGGAGTGATTCCATGCATTGAGTATTCTTTGGTGTGTCAGGTTTAAGTTTAACCCAATACATTTCCTCCACAGGTGATGGTGAGGTCTGATGCAGCATCTGAAATAAGGTTGGCCCAGTAATCAGTTGGCAACTGGCCTCTCTGGTAAGTGCTTGTAATTTAATCTTCTTGCCTTTCCAATGAACAGTGAATGTCATATCCTCATAGTGTAAGCTAACAGGTGAGCATGTTTTCAGCCAGTCCCCACCTATGATTAGGTCACACCCATCATGTGCCAAGGTCCTTATGCCATAAGTAAACTGAGTACCCTGCATATCCCATGTAAATCCAGGTACTATGGTAGAACTCACTAGTCTGTCTCCACTAGCTATCTTGACTAGTAATGGTCTTGTTTTTCCAATTGACACCCCAGAGCCTTAGCCGTGCTCTCCTTAATGAAACTTAGTGAGCTGCCAGTGTCTATAAGTATAGATAGCTTAGTGGCCCCTGCTGAACCCATCAAGCTGAAAGTAGTCAAACTTCCATCACCAGTAATAGTATTCAGTGCCACCTCCAATTCGTCTACTGGTGGTAGTGGGTCAGTGTCAGCAAGTACTTGCTCATCAGCTAGGGACATAAGATGCTCCACCTCTTCCTCCACAGTCATGATAGCATAGGCCAGCCTCTGTTGCTTACACCTGTGCCCTGAGCTCCATTTTTTATCACAATTATAACATAGTTTCTTTTCCCTTCTTGCAGCCATTTCAGCAGGTGTTAACAACTTGAATCTCTCCCGCTGGCTTGCAGCTGGTGTTTTTGTGGTTCGAGTAGCCACATCAGGCTTCCTGGTAAAGGTGGGTAAGGTTTTATGTGCCCATTTGAATTTCCTTGTCATGGCCTCCATATTTATGAGTTGTTGTTGTCCCAATTCTATAGCATGAGATAGGGTAGTGGGTTTAAACATGTGTATTGTTGATTGGATTTCTTCTCTCAACCCACTAATGAAGCTGGAAATGAAGTATTCCTCACTGAACTTGACATCATTTAGCATGCTTAGACAAGCCTTCAATTCCTTAAACTGATCTACATAGTCTGTATAAGAACCTGTGTGTTTCAGTTTGTTGAATTCGGCAATGATTTTAGAATCCTTGAGGTCCTCAAACCTAGCAGAAACTATGTCCACGAACTGCTCCCATTCCAGATCAGCATTCACTAAGGTTGAATTCTGATACCAGTGTGCCACTTTATCCTCAAAGTTCATAGTAGCTAGAGTAATATTCTGAGAATCAGACAAGTTGTTGATCATACTGAAATACCCATTACACTTAAGCACCCATGCCCTAGGATATGTTCCATTAAACTTAGGGAAATCCACCTTAGGATATGGAGAGTAATAATTTTCCCTAGATCCATCATATACCACTTTGCTTCTACCATAATAAGGAGTCCTTTGACTCTGTGATCCATACTGTTCTTTGTATGGTGGGTCACCCAATAAAGAACCAGAACCACTATCTTCATGCTCCTTGAATTTGCCCAGATTTGATAGTTGTAATTGCATAGAAGCAAGAGTATTAGATAAGTTGAGAGATAGTGCATCAACTTTACCAGTAATATGCGCTGATTGCTTATCCATTTCTTTTTTGATTTGTTGTTCCACTCCTTGTCCCATCTGCAGGATTTGCTCTTGGAGATTCTTTTCTATAGCAATCCTCCTCTCAGTTTCATCAGAGAGAACCTTCTTCAATTGTTTGTGTGCCTCTTGCAGCTCACGTACGCGTGTTCCTTCGGCCATGTTAGGATCGAGGCTTTGATACCAAATGTAGTGAACCCTTGGATTTTTGTGTCTGTAATTAATTTCTGTGGGTAACTATGAGTTGAACGGTAGCAGAAATGGGGGAAATAAGGAGAAGAATGATAGGGAGAAGATTTCAATTGTTCCAAAGCTGCGTTATATTTCATTAAAGTGAAATATATAGTTCCTGGGACCATTGTCCGTACAAGAAAGGGTTACAACCCTAAGTTTTTAATTAAACTGAAACATTGCTATTAAAATAACTTGGGCCGCAGGCCACTTAATTTAAATAGCTATTGGGCCTAAATCAGCCACTTTTACTAACTTGCTCAGCTGCTCCGACCCAATCATTCAACCCTTTTCCCAATTCAATCCCAATTTGATTCAAATCAGAAATAGGGTTTCTAATTCCATCCATTTCAAGATCGTGTTTTTCCTTCCTCAAAGCTACAATTCTCTGGGCAGCCCCTTGAATTGCTGAATCTACGACATTTTACTTTGTATTTTTCTGTGTTATCTCGACATACATTGGTCCCCTATTTCGTTTTGCCTGTGCTTATAATTTATTTTTTCATGTGTTATCTCGATTATTTTTTTTTATAATTTTTTACTTTTATTGGTTAATTTCGTTGTGGGTTTTTAATTTCTGTGTGTCTTCTGCTTATTGGAAGCTTTTATCCTCTTATTTTTGTTGCAAATTCTTTTCCTGTGTTATTACTGAATTAATTATTTGTGGTAAAGAGAAGTTTGTTTTTGGCTTAACTCTGTTTCATATAAATTTGTTGATGTTAGAGTTTTATGCTCAAGTCTGAAAAAAGGAAGGACAAATCTCTCAATCCAACACCAATTAGCATTAATTACCACCTGTTTTTATGTGTTCTCTGCAGGTACCAAGTGATTGTAGAAAAGTTGCATAAATGAGTCAAAATTCGAAAATGAAGCAAGCTTTGTTGGCATCCCTACCCCCAGAAGTGTCGATTGATATCTTCTCAAGACTATCGATTCGAAGCATTATTCGGTGCAAGTGTGTTTGTAAGTCATGGCTCGAACTGCTCGAGACTCGTGAGTTTGTTAACTCCCATCTTTCTAAATCAGCTACCGGCCTTGCTATCTTTCAAAGTTATGACTATCATGGCCCCTCGCCCTCGAAGCCATACAGATTTCTTGAATTTGTAGAAAACTCGATGCACGTAGTCTTCAACATGAGCTTCCCTAATAATCATCCACAAATACATAGTTCAGTGAATGGATTGCTCTTTTTGTTCGATCTAAATCTAGAGTTACGGGCTCATAATCATTTAATATGCAATCCAATCACCTGTGACTATATCAAGCTTCCTTGCCCTCGCAAGTACCCCTCAAAATATAATATGGCCAGGGACGTATTTGGATTTGGAGTGAGCAAAAAGAGCGGCCAATATAAGGTGGTTAGGCTTTTCTATAAATATATTCCTACACTCTTGGAAATTGATATTAATGAAACAAAGTGTGAAGTATACACTCTTGGAACAGGATTATGGAGAAGCATCGAACCTAATATCCCGCTTAGATATGGCTGTGGCTGTTATGGTGCAGCGATCTTTCTGAATGGAAATCTTCACTGGCTGGGACATGGTCTGCAGGACGGCTCTGTTTGGATTTCTTGCTTTGATCTCGAAACAGAAAGTTTTGCCATCTTTTCTGCTCCTCCTTTTCAAGGTGGTTGTAATTCCGCCATTTCTGCTTTGGAAGAATGCTTGGTTTTCTGCTATACTTCATATGATGAGAGAGAGGCGAGTGTTATCTGGTTCATGAATGAATATGGGGATGATAAGTCTTGGATAAAGAAATTTGTTATCACCCACCAAAGGTCTGCTGATGATTATTTTAATCTTCGCCCTATCAAAGTTTTCGAAGATGGTGACATTTTGATTGCAGAAGGCTTCCACTCCAGAATATTATGCTACTCCAGCAAGACTAAAACTATTGAGGAAACTGATTTGGCTGAATTATATTATGGCTTTGATCCTCTCGGCGTAGTGAGTTATACCCCAAATTTTGTTCCACTCAATACCTTCACATTGGAGAATGTAAGTTCATTAATTTGATTTCCAGCTAGTAATTTGTCATCCAGTTTCTCTAGTTTGGTTTAATGCATTGCTGCATACGAAGCATTGTATTGTTCGCTATCTTAGCTTACAGTTTATATGTAATAGTTTGGCACTGATGAGGTTAACCTTTTGCTTATGGTGATGGTGATGAAACACTGTAGAAAAATTATCATCAATTCATCATGATACATTATTGTAGGAAAACAATTGTGGTTTAATTTGCTCATTGCAGTTTTGTTCACTTATAAATAGTTTGTCATATATTTTAGTATTTTAATTTATTTTTGCTGTTTCTAGAGGATTAATTTTGTTTTCCATTTATTTGTTATTAATTTTCTATTTACTATGCTTCAGAGAATAAACGTTCATATATGTACATAAAAATTTTAATTGCTTATTCATTATGCATATATGCATATTACTTAGAATTCATTGATCCGGCTGCAAATGTGTTGTTCAATAAGCTGAACAACACAAAATCTGGATTTTGTTTTTCAAACTTGAGCTCACAATTTCGGAAATATTAATTTGAGCGGTGGAGTCCTGATGAAGTAGATTGCTAAGCTGTTAGATATTTTCCCTTATGTGGCATCCTACGTGGCATTTGTTAGTAGATATTTTCTTTGCCACATAGATATTTCTTTAGGTTAACCGCCTCATTTGTATATAAATAACCAATGCTCTTTGTACTGTTGCAATTGAGTTGAAATGAATAAAATCAGTTTTCCCTAAATTCTCTAGATCTCTACATGGTATCCAGAGCAAGGTTCTTCGAGAATTCTCAGTGAGATCTAGTTCATTTTTTCATTTTGTAATCAAATCGATTCTGCAATGGGTAAAGGTCGACGACACTCATGGAAGGATAATCGAGCTGAGGAGCATATTTCTTCTTTCGAGTATGGCAGCAGTAGCAATTTGCAGAAGTATGATGACGAGGAAACACCGATCGATCATCCGGTGAAACCAGACCTTGTTCGGTCACAAGGTACGAATCCTCAATCGATTATTCGAAACGAAATTCAGAATGAGTCACGAGGTACCAATTCTCAGCCAATTATTCGCAATGAGATTCAGAATCACCGCATATTAGCTAATGATGAGCTATAAATTGCACCGCATGATCACCCTAGTCTAGCCTTAACTTCTGATTTATTTGATGGGTGAAATTTCCATAGCTGGAGTAGAACTGTTAGGCGTGCTTTGTTTGCCTGAAATAAGTTAGGTTTTGTGGATGGAAGTGTTCCAGAACCTAGAAGTAATTCCATGGATCATATGCAATGGGTAAGGCCAGATTATCTCGTGTTTAATTGGTTGAGTAATTCTATGGTTAAAGAATTATCACGGAATCTGCAGAGCTTTGACACTTCTCAACAACTTTGGGAGGAATTAACTAAGAGGTTTAGTAAGCGAAATGGCCCCAGGCTATACAAGTTGAGGTGTGACATATATAGCCACCTATACTCAGGGAACTCAATCAGTTCTTGTATATATTAATAGTTTGAGTGGCTTATGGGATGAGCTTAGTTTGTTGAACACATCTAAGCCCTGTGTATGTGAGGCAGCTAATGATGCACAAGCTGAACATGAAGAGGAGAGGATGATGCAGTTTCTGATGGGGCTAAATGATGCGTTTGAAATAATAAGGCAGCAAATCCTCATCCTCAATCCCCTACCGAATGTGAGCCAAGCATATTCAATGGTATTGTAGGTTGAGGAGCAGATTCAAGTGTCTGCACAATTCTCAGAAACTTTGGAACAGAGTGCCATGTATACACAACAAGGCAGAAGCTCTGGTAAAAATGGATTCAGGAGGAAACTGACTAAGGAGGAGAAAATGAGACTCAAATGTGATCACTGCGGGCGTCCAGGTCATTTGAAAAAGGACTGTTTTGAAATTATTGGAGTCCCGGAGTGGTATAAGAAGATCAAGGAGGACAGGGGTCCTAAGAGAGCTAATCTTGCTTTAGGTAAAGGGATGAGTGATGCAAGTTTGCAGTCTTCAGAATCAAGTAAGCTATCAATAAGTGACTTTGACAGAGTCATAGAAGCACAATTTGCAAAGCATTTTTCAACCTATATGGAAAAAAAGGCAGCACAAGATGAAGCCACCTCCAAGGACTTGAAGCAAGGAGCACATTTGGCTGAAATAACTGACTGTGAAAGCATGGCTTACACTGGACATTATGCCTTTGGCCTGTCCACTGAAGCTAACAAGGAGGAATGGATTCTTAATTCCGGTGCTAGCAGCCATATGTGCTATCAAACATCCATGTTGGTTAATATGAAGAAACTGGAACATCCTATTAAGATATACATGCCTGATGCAAGTAGCATACTTGCTTTCATGACAGGAGAGGCTCAAATCACACCTACTATATTACTTGAGAAGGTACTCTATGCTCCAGAGTTTACGCATTGAAGCACATGAACTCTGTGAAGAAGAGGTACAAGCCAGAGGACTTCACAGATTTGGAGAATTGTGTTGTTTGTCACAAGGCAAAACAACAAAGAAACCCTTTTCCTACTCTTGCTAGGAGGAGTGAACAGAGTTTTCATCTCATTCATGTGGATGTGTGGGGGCCATGCCATGAAACTGGTATTACTCAAACACCTTATTTCCTCACGATAGTTGATGATTTTACTCGAGCAATTTGGACATTTCTTTTTAAGCAAAAGAATCAGGTCTGGAGTATCCTTAAGAGATTTATTCTGATGGTTAAAACTCAATTTGGAACAACTATCAAAGTTATAAGGACAGACAATGGGTCAGAGTTTACTGGTAGGCATACACAGGAGCTTCTAGCTGAATTTGGCATGCTACACCAGAAAACCTGTGTTTACTCCCCTTAACAAAATGGAGTTGTTGAGAGGAAGCATAGGCACCTCCTCCAAGTAGCCAGATCTGTGATGTTTTAGAGTAATGTTCCTATTTCTTTCTGGCCATACTCAATCCTTTATGCAACTTTTCTGATCAATCGCTTGCCTTCTGCAGTTCTGAACTAGAAGACTCCCTATGAACTGTTATATGGAACAACGGCTACTTTCAGAGATTTGCAGCCTTTGGGCTGCATGGTATATAAAGTCAATACTTTACCCTCAAGAAAAAAATTCGACGCCAGGGGTATCCGTTGCATCTATCTAGGGCCAGCTTCTGGGCACAAAGGACACATCACTTATGATCTCCAATCCCAGAATATCTCAGTAAGTAGAGATGTTCAATTTTTCCCATCTACTTTTCCTTTACAATCTGATGTCGTCACCCCTTTGCCATTCACCTCTTTTGAATCTGAGCCTTCTGATTATCCTCAGCCAGGCTCTTCCCTGACTCATACTCCACCAGTTAATACTTCATCTCCATCCATACAACCTGTTTACCAGCCTGCTCCATGCTCTGTTCCACCTTCCTCTGCTGTTTCTGATTCCCATACTCCTACATCATTGTTTGAAGATGCTAAGTCCAGGCAGGAAATGACATTACCCAGAAGAAGTACTAGAGTTACTAGAGCACCTGCTTACCTGCAGGATTATGACTGCTCCAAGAATAGTCCATTGGAGTCTGCTCTAGTCCATACGGCCTCTGTTGATATGTCTGCAGTACAAGAGCCTCACTCCTATCATGAGGCCTGCAAACATCCAGGATGGATGGAGGCTATGTGGAAGGAATTAAAAGCTTTAGAAGACAATAATACCTGGAAGATTGTTCCCTTACCACTAGGCAAGCAGGCCATAGGGAGCAAGTGGGTTTTTAAGGTCAAATTACATCCTAATGGGACTGTAGATAGGTTGAAAGCAAGGTTGGTGGCCAAGGGGTACCACCAAGAATTCGGGATCGACTATCATGAAGTCTTTGCACCCGTGGCCAAAATGGTCACTGTTAGAATTTTTTTGGCTATTGCAGTCCAGTTTCAATGGTGTTTACATCAAGTTGATGTGAATAATGCATTCCTACATGGTTTTTTGACAAATGATATCTACATGCGTCTCCCTCAAGGTTATCCCAGAGGAAAGTCGGGTGAGATGTGTAAACTTGTGAAGAGTCTCTATGGCTTAAAACAGGCCTCTCGAGAATGGAACTTGGAACTTAGCAAGTTGCTTTTTTTATTGGTTTTACTCAATCTGAAGCTGATCACTGTTTATTTACAAAAGGGGCAGGAGTTGCTTTTGTTGGTATATTGGTTTATGTTGTTGATATTTTACTCCTAGGGCCTTCACTGTCAGAAATTCAAGCCGTTAAGGTTGCTATTCACAATGCCTTCACCATTAAGGACCTTGGTGAGGCAACGTATTTCCTTGGAATGGAAATCTCTAGATCAGCCACTGGTTTTTTCTTACGCCAGCATAAATATATCATGGATCTTCTTACCACTGCAGGTTTCAAGGACTGTAAACCTGTCTCTACTCCTCTTCCTCAAGGGCTCACTTTGACTAAGGATGGTCCTCTCTTGTCTGATGGTGAATCCTATCGCCGGTTGGTGGGCAAGTTATTATATCTCAACCTCACCAGGCCTGATCTATCTTATGCTATCCAGCAGTTGAGCCAGTTCATCAATGCCCCTACCGACTCTCATTGGAAGACAGCTCAACATGTCCTGCGTTATTTGAAGGGTAATCCTTTGGTTGGACTGCAGTACTCTCTCAATGCCACTTTCAACCCCAGAGCATTTTGTGATGCTGACTGGGGGTCTTGCTTGGACACTCGTCAGTCTCTCTCCGGTTTTTGCATTTTCCTTGGCGACTGCCTTGTGTCCTGGAAGTGCAAGAAACAGACCACCGTGTCTCTCTCCTCCGGAGCGGAGGCAGAGTACCGGTGCCTTAGCTACACTGTGAAAGAATTGCTTTGGATTTCCTACGTGGTGGCCTTGTTTCATCTTCCTTTTGTTACTCCAGTGCCTCTCTATTGTGATAATCGCGCTGCCCTTCACATTACACGAAATCAGGTCTTCCACGAGCGCACAAAGCACCTTGACCTTGACTGCCATTTTGCACGGCAGCACTTTAAGGCTGGTTTTATACTCCCTCAGCATATCTCTTTCGGTCTCCAGCTTGCTGACGTGTTTACCAAGTCCCTTCCCCGGACTCGTTTCTTTGAGCTTCTGTCCAAGCTTCGCCTAGGTGCTTCTCCCCTTATCTCGCTTGCGGGGGGTAATGAAGTAGATTGCTAAGCTGTTAGATATTTTTCCTTGTGTGGCATCCTACGTGGCATTTGTTAGTAGATATTTTCTTTGCCACAGATATTTCTTTGGGTTAACCGCCTCATTTGTATATAAATAACCAATGCTCTTTGTACTGTTGCAATTGAGTTGAAATGAATAAAATCAGTTTTCCCTAAATTCTCTAGATCTATACAAGTCCTCGACAGATTGGCGAGAAGAGCAACGGCGTTGAGCCTGCAACGGTGTCGGAGGCGATCGAAAGCCATGGGACTGGTGATCGGGTGGGGGTTTTGGGGAGACCGATAAAGATATATGAATCTCGACTTTAAAAAAAATTTAAGTCGGTCAGTTTTCGGTTGTGGACATTTGAATCTGGGCAAATTTGTTAATTGATCAATAGTTTATGATATAAGGTGCAATTAGTCATAATTCGGGATATTTTTATGACAAATTTTCCACAGTAGTTTTTCCAAAGTAGACGAATCAACAAGCTCGAATATAAGCTAATCTATTGATACGACCCTAACTTGGAATTTTTATGCTTAAATATGAGCTTATGTTTATGTTTATGCTATGACCCAAATATATACTCTGCATCGATTTTTTTTTGGCTAATTAATGAACTTTCTTTAAATTTAATAAAAAAAATAAAGTAGATCAAAAAATAATATTATTACCGGGATACAAAATAGGTAAATTCTAGAACAACTTGTAACTTGAAACCTTAATAATCTAAACAAGGAAAAAGAATCCTAACAATGTAAACCACCTAAAATAAATACAATAAAATCATAAATAAATAATAATCCTAATAATGTAAACAAGGAAAAAAAAATCTTAACGACAAAAAAGACCCCTAAACTAAATACAACAACTCAATTATTTCTTATTTTTTATATAATTTTGATAAATGAAATTAAAAATTGAGTGTTTAATGGTGTCTTTCATGTACTTGGTCCTTTGTTTAAAGCATAGATAATTGATTAATAATCCAATTGCAAAATTGAGATTAATACAATACAAAATCTCAATAAATCTTCTCATTAAATTTAAACATAGAAAAAAAAAAATAAGCAGCGAAATTAATTATTAAAATAGATTTTAACTTGAGCCCATATAAGAGTTTAAAATTGAGAGGATAGAGTCTAAGAGAGATATCGATTCAACTTTGTAGATGCCTATTTTTTTTATAAAGGTTACCGAATTAATTTTTTATTTTTTTTAAATTCGGGGGACCCCAAAATAATGGGGGTCCAGGCGGCAACCGACGTGGCATACCCCTAGGGCCAGCCGACCTTGTGTTTATATTTATGCTATGATGCAAATATATACTCTTTTCAATGATTTTGTTTTGGTGCAAGTATGCATTGAAGTTTAGAACTAAGTACACAAATGCACCTCATTCCTCAACATGGATTTCTATTTTTTAGCAAATTAATGAACTTTCTTTAAAATTTAATAAAAAAAAATACAATCAAAGAATAATATTGTTACTGAGATACAAATAGGCAAATTCTAGAACAACTTGTAAACTTGAAACCCTGATAATCTAAATTAACAAGGAAAAAATATCCTAACAATGTAAACCACCTAAACTAGATAAAAAAAAAATCATAAATAAATAATAATCTAAACAAGGAAAAAGAATCATGACAACGTATACCACCTAAAGTAAATAAAAATATAAATAAATACTAATACTTAAATAACATAAATTCTAATTTATATACAAACTGCCGCAGAGAAGTTTAGGTCTTATTTTTTTTCCGACAACAGGTTGCCGCCACAATTTGGCCAATCCCCCACCGCACAGCAGAAATAACCTATCATCGGAAATCTCTCGAGTTGTCGGAGTTAGTACAGCTTTGTTCCCTCTATTTTTTATTTTTTGCGTTTTTATTTCTGTGTTTCTTCTATCACCATAGTTTTTTTGCAAATTATTTTCCTGTGTAATTATCTCTTCTTATGGTCTTTAATATTTATTGCTTAATTATTTGTGCAAACAGAAAAGTAGTTGTGGTTTAGGCTTAGCTCGGTTTCTTATATTTGTTGATGTAAGAGTATTATAATGCTTCATGTCTGAAAAAAGGAAGGACCGATCTCTCAATCCAATACTGGGTTAAGATTACTTGTGCCAAGTGATTGTAGAAAGTTGCAGAAATTAGTCGAAATTCGAATATAATGAAGCAAGATTTGTTGAAATTCCTTCCCCCAGAAATAATCATCGAAATCGTCTCAAGACTACCAATTCGAAGCATTATTCGATGCACGTGTGTTTGCAAGTCTAATGAGTTTGTGAACTCCCATCTTATAAAACCATCAGCCCCCGGACTTGCTCTCTTTCAAATAGAATTCAATCATGGCGAATCGCGCCCAAAGCCATTCAAATTTCTTGAATTTATAGAAAACTCGATGCATGTAGTCTTTCAACTCGAGCTTCTCTCACGGTCCTCATAAATACATACACAGTTCAATGAATGGTTTATTCCTTTTGTTGAATCTAAATGGATGGACTCACAATCTAAATATATACAATCCAATCACGGGTGACTATATCAAGCTTCCTCGCCCTCACGATTATTCCTCCTCACAAATTCAGGTGGACACATTTGGATTTGGAGTGAGCAAAAGGACTAACCAATATAAGGTGGTTAGGCTTTTCCATGAATGCATTCCTTCTCGAGAATCGGATTTTTTCTGGAAAATAGATGATAATGAAGCAAAGTGTGAAGTATACACTCTTGGAACAGGATCATGGAGAATCATTAATGAACCTAATATGGGGATGTTATCTGGTTCATGAACGAATATGGGGATGACAAGTCTTGGACGAAGAAATTTACCATCACCAAATGTTGGTCTCCTGCTGATGATTTTGTTGGAGCTCTTCTTCCTATCAAAGTCTTCTTGTAAAGTCTTTTCCTGTGTTATCTGATCAACTTTTAATATTTATTACCTAATTATGTGTGGAAAAGAAAAGTTGATGTGGTTTAGGCCTTACTCTGTTTCATATATTTGTTGATGTTATGATGCTTCAACTCTGAAAAAGTAAGGACCAATCTCTCAATCCAACACTGGTTTAATTTAACATTATCTATATACCACCTGTTTTTATTTGTTCAGGGAGGTGATCAGGTAGCAGGTGATACTGTAGAAATTAGTTGCAGAAATGAGTGGAAATTCGAAAGTGAAGCAAGATTTGTTGACAAGCCTACCTCCAGAATTGACGATTGATATCTTCTCAAGACTACCAATTCGAAGCATTATTCGTTGCAAGTGTGTATGTAAGTCATGGCTTGATTTCATAAACTCTAATGAGTTTGTGAAGTTCCATCTTTCTAAATCAGCCTCCGGCCTTGCTCTCTTTCAAAGAGATTGCGATAATGGCTCAAAGACATACACATTTCTTGAATTTGTAGAAAAGTCGAAGCCTATGGTCTTCTTCAACTTGAGCTTCCCTCATCATCATAAACAAATACATAGTTCAGTGAATGGTTTGCTCTTTTTGTTGCATCCAAAGAAATGGACTCTTAATCATTTCATATGCAATCCAATCACCCGTGAATATATAGAGCTTCCTCACCCTCGCAAGTATCCCTCTCCCGCCGACTCAAGCTCTACACTTCAGAATGCCGTATTTGGATTCGGAGTGAGCAAGAGCGGCCAATATAAGGTGGTTAGGCTTTTCCATGAATGTATTCCTACTAGAGATTCGAATGGTGTCTTGAAAATAGTTAATAATGAAACAAAGTGTGAAGTATACACTCTTGGAGCAGGATCATGGAGAATCATTAATGAACCTAATGTCCCACTTAGATATGACTGTGACTATAATACTGCAGCGACGTTTCTGAATGGAAATCTTCACTGGCGGGGACGTGCTTTGCATGATGACTCTGTGTGGATTTCTTGCTTTGATCTTGAAACAGAAGTTTTTACCATCATTTCTGCTCCACATATTCATGGTTGTCGTTCTGCCATTTCTGCTTTGGAAGAATGTCTGGTTGTCTGTGATACTGCATATTATGTTGATGATGAGAGAATGGAGATCGTTATTTGGTTCATGAACGAATATGGTGATGAAAAGTCTTGGACTAAGAAATTTATCATCACCAAAAGTTGGTCTCTGTCTCCTTATGATCATATTTTTGGAGCTCTTCGCCCTATCAAAGTTTTCGAAGATGGTGATATTTTGATTGCAGAAGTCTGCCACTGCAGACTGTTATGCTACTCCAACAAGGCTAAAACTATTGAGGAAGCTGATCTGCCTCAGTTATATGGCTATAACAGTCTTATCGGTGCAGTGAGTTATACCCCAAGCTTTGTTCCTCTCAATAGCTTCACAATGGAGAATGTAAGTTCATTCTAATTTCTAGGTATTAATTTGTAATCAAGTGTCTCTAGTTTAATGCATTGAACGTATATATGAAATCATTATATGTTATATATTCACTCACTCTCGTAGCTTATGTGTTTTTTTTTTTTTACAACAAACTCAATATATTACACAGAGGGTCTAGTACAAACCAAAAGCCTCACAAATGCAATCACACTGCTTTCTAAAATAAAAATAAAAATTTAGCATCAAATACTTCTTATTTCTATTTTTTTAGCAATTAATGAACTTTCTTTAAAATTTTAATAAAAAATATACAATAAAAAAATAATACAATTACTTCATACAAAATAGGTAAATTCTATAATAACTTATAAACTTGATTCAAGAAGGTTACCACTCCTGAATATTGTGCTACTACAGCAAGACTAAGGGGGGGGTGCTACTACAGCAAGACTAAGTGAGATGGGCTTACCTTGACGAAATGGATTTATTTGGGCCATTTCTAAAACTTACTCTAGACCCAACTCAAATCCGTATGAAACCCACCACAGACGATTCATTAATTTCTATAGGTATATCTAAAAAATGTTCTTCAATACTACAATTTAAAACTATAAAATAATGGATTTATTATTACATAGACTATCTACACAGGCACAAGTATATATTTACAAAAAGTAATACTTTTTTTTTTTTTTGTATTTGATTGAAGCAGTAACAAAATTAATAAAAAAATTACTGAAATCCACTTAAAGACCTAGCCCAAGTCAAGCTCATCTCAAGCCCGGTCCACGGTTGGGATCATATATTTTAAGGAAACCAGGCTTAGCCCCAGTCCATTCTACTAGTGGTCCTTGGCTGGCCCAGCCTAATCTGGGATACTGGAATTACAAGAATTTGCAGAAAGATCAAAATATCTGAGTTTGGTGGCATTGCTAAAAATCGAAAGAGGTCCTCTAAAATAACCGCCTTTCAAATTAAGAAAAAGAAGATTTTGAAGTTGAAAAAACCATTTGGGAACAAACAAAGACTGAAAGTAATTAGAAGAGAGATCAAGGAGGGTTAGAGAAGAACTGTTCACATCAGTCAAAGGAGCAATGAAATCAAGACTGCAACCATGGAAATGAAGCTCTAGCAAAGAGGGGAAAGTATTAATGACCTGCTGCGGCCATTTGGTAGCTTGGCTGAGGTTCACATAATTCATGTTGAGGTACTCCAATTTAGATAGTCCTGATGTTAAATATCCCACATTGGTTGGGGAAAGTGGCATGTGCCACTTATTAAGGTGAGGACAACCCTCCCCTTACAAGTCGGTTTTGTGAGGGTGAGTTAAACCCGATATCCATTTCTAACACTTGACAGCCATTCTAGGCTATCCACAGCCGCCTCGAAGCTTCCCAAACCTAAAGTGTGCAAATTCGATAGATTTCCAATGGTATGGGGTATCCTTCCATGAAATCCGGCTCCCCATGAAGGATGGGCTGTTCTGGCTAAGATCAAGATGTGTGAGATATTTGAGATTGAGCAAAGATGGATTTATTTTGACTAACATATATGGCCGGTGAAGTTGTTGCACACAACGCCTTTCCATCTACAACAATCAACTTCACCATCCCATGAAGAAAGTATGCTCGCTGGATCTTTTAGAGATTGTTTAAAGCTTAGGAGCGACTGTTTTTCGATTTTCGGGCAGAGAAGAACATGATTATTAGAACTCATGTTCTTGCCCGCGCAAAAGCTTGTTTTGACGAAATTTGACGAAATCAGATTTTGCGATTGATGGAAATATAGTGAAAGTGAAACCGTGAGAGTGTCGGAAAATACATCTAGAAGTGTCATTAAAAATAACATAATTTTAAGTGGCTTGTATAAAGGTCAAGTGACATAAGTTTTAATAAATAAATGTCAGTTCCAATTTCGTCGATATTGAAATCAGTTTTAAATTTACAAAATTACTTTTAATTTTATTTATATTTTTGGCATAACAATTTTAAATTTATGCTATAAATAAAAAAAAATCATGTGAAGTTCATGATTTTATAAGTGCATAATTCTGGTTGAAATTTCCTGTTACATTTTTTAGTGTTTCACTCCGCATTTCATTATCAAATTTATGATTTCAATAATATTTATTATAAAATAAAAATTAATTATAACATAAATAACCATAGACAACATTTATCAACAAAAAAATGAATTAAACAATTATCAAACACAATTTTGAAAAAATTAACCATAATAATGAATTATTAATTGAAAATAAAAAATTAACTATTAAAAAATAGGCATGGTTTTGGCTCCAAATTTAATTATGAATTTATGATTGTCGGTACTGGAGTTGTGTACATAGAAGCATAGGAGTTGTGTGTTTGTAAGCGTGAGTTCATAAACTCCCATCTTTCTATTGCCTTTTATGACAAAATTTATGGACTTTCACCATACAATTTTTTTGAATTCATAGATGATGAGCCCAGTCCTGTAACTGTAACTCACTGTATAGCCTTCAACTTCAACCGGCCTCATCATGAACATATACATAGTTCTGTGAATGGTTTTGTTCTTTTTGTTGAATCTAAAGAAATGGCCTCTTAATCATTTCATATGCAATCCAATCACCCATGAATATATCAAGCTTCCTTGCCCTCATGATCAGTCTTCCTCCTCTGATCATCAACTTCAGCTTGACACTCACATGGATTTATAAGCCCTCCATATATTCAATTCATGAGTAAGAAAATATTAATAGAAAATCCTAATTAACCAGCTTACATTGGCTCACTCCAAATCCAAATCTGTCCAACTGAAGACGATGTTTAGAGGAGGAAGACTCTTGAGGACTAGAAATCTTGATTGCAAACAGAAAGATTATGAGGCCTCATCATATGATCAAACAACAAAAGCAAACCATTAATTAGCTGAACTATGAATAAGTTCAGGATGTGGGAAGCTGAAGTTGAAGGCTATATTGCCTTGAAAGACAGCAAGGCTGCGGACTGATTAAATTCCCACGCTTGATCTTTTTGTTTAAAAAAAACCCACAATTTTACTTCACTGTCATACAAAGGTCTCAAGTTCGAATCCCATGAAGCCACATCTGATTTTCCAAGAGGTCTTATTTTCTAAGTATGGTGTACCTTCTTCAGCGTGGTTTGTAGACTTTTACACACAGGATTGGTTAAAGGAGAGGGATTGCATGATTCATGCAGACTGAGAAAAAGTAAGAGAAGATGGGAACCCTCTTTATCTGTCTCCCCACACCCCCACCCATGCCATGGCTTTCTGATGACATCTTCATCTCAACATCACCGCTCTTCTTGCCAGTCCTTCAAGAACACCGTTGCTATTAAACCTCAATTCGCCCAAGTTGATTTTTCCCAAATCGTGAGCACTAGATTAGACTAGGCTCATGTTTTGAAAAATAAAATCCAGATTTTGTGTTGTCCTGCTTATTGAAGTTGGCACAAATCGATTTTGAGATGTTAATGTTTATTAGTAGATCATAGTTTTCTGTTGGTTTACCAGATATTCGCAGCCGGAGCAATGGGTTCTAACTTTTAAATAATATGCACATACATGATAAATAAGTAATAAATAGAATATTGGTAACAAATAAAAGAAATAGATAAATAGTCCTCTGAAAACAACAAAAATAAATTAAAACACTCGAACATGAAACAAACTATTTCTAACTTATAAGTGAACAAAACTGCAAGGAGAAAATTAAACCATTGAGATGCTTTCGACAATGTATCATGATGAATTGATGATGATTTTCTACAATGTTTCATCACCATCACCATCACCATAAGCAAAAGGTTAAACCTCATCACCGCCAAACTATTGCGTATAAACTCTGTGAATGAATTCTGCAAGCGACAATATAATAATTTATATATATATATATATATTCAGTTTAATGCATTAAATTAACCTAGCTAGAGAAACTTGATTACAAATTAACAGCTGGAAATCGGAATGAGCTTGCATTCTTCATTGTGAATGTATTGAGTGAAACAAAGCTTGGGATATAACTCACTGCACGGATACAATCATGTTTATAGCCATATACTACAGCCAAATCAGTTTCCTCAATAGTTTTAGTCTTGCTGGAGTAGCATAATATTCGGGAGTAGCAATCTTGTGCAATCAAAATGTCACCATCTTCGAAAACTTTGATAGGGCGAAGAGCTCCAATATAATCATTAACAGGAGAGCTTTTGGTGATGATAAATTTCTTAGTCCAAGACTTGTCATCCCCATATTCGTTCATGAACCAGATAACAATCTCCTTTCTCTCATCATCATCATCATCATCATCATCATCATCATATGAATTATCGCAGAAAACCAGGCATTCATCCAGAGCAGAAAGGGAGGAATAATGACGACCATGAATGGGAGGACCAGAAAATAAAGTAAAAGTTTCTGTTTCAAGATCAAAGCAAGAAATCCACATAGAGTTGTCATGCAAAACATGTCCCCACCAATGAAGATTCCCATTCAGAAATGTCGCTGCAATTTTATAGTAGTCATATCTAAGCAGGACACTAGGTTCAATGCTTCTCCATGATCTTGTTCCAAGAGTGTATACTTCACACTTTCTTTCAGTATCAACTTTTTTATAAACGCCATCCGAATCTCTAGTAGAAATACCATATTCATGGAAAAGCCTAACCACCTTATATTGGCCGCTCTTTTTGCTCACTCCAAATCCAAATGTGTCTGCCTGATGTAAAGCGTTACGTTTTGAGGAGGGATACTTACGCGGGCAAGGAAGCTTGATATATTCACGGGTGATTGGATTGCATATGAAAAGTTTACGAGTCCTTAACTTCAGATTTAGATTCAACAAAAAGAGCAAACCATTCACTGAACTGTGTATGTGTTTATGAGGATCGTGAGGGAAGCTCGAGTTGAAGACTATGTGCATCCAGTTATCTACAAATTCAAGAAATTTGTATGGCTTTGGGAGCAATTTGTCGTAATAGTCGTAATAGGAATCTCTTTGAAAGAGAGCAAGGCCAGGGACTGAATTAGAAAGATGGAACTTCACAAACTCATTAGACTTGATTAAATCGAGCCATGACTTACAAACACACCTGCAACGAATAATGCTTCGAATTGGTAGTCTTGAGAGGATATCAATCGTCAAGTCTGGGGGTAGGCATGCCAATAAATCTTGTTTCATTTTCGAATTTCCACAAATTTCTGCAACTTTCTACAATCACTTGGTACAAGTACTAATCTTAAACCAATGTTGGATTGAGAGATTGGTCCTTCCTTTTTTCAGATATGAAGCATCATAATACTCTAACATCAACAAATATATGAAACAGAGTTAGGCCTAATTAAACCACAAATACTTTTCTTTTTGCACAAATAATTAAGCAATAAATATTAAAGACCATAACAAGAGATAATTACGCAGGAAAATAATTTGCAAAAAAACTACGATGATAGAAGAAACGCAGCAATAAAAATGCAAAAAATAAAAAAATAGAGGGAACAAATTAAAGATGTACTAACTCCGACAACTCGATTGAGAGGTTTCCGATGGTAGGCTGTTTCTGCTGTGTGGCGGCAACCTATCGTTGGAAAAAAGTAAGACCTAAACTTCTGTGCAGCAGTTTGTACATAAATTAGAATTTATGTTATTTAAGTATTATTTATTTATATTTTTTATGTAGTTTAGGTGGTTTCTGTTGTCATGATTCTTTTTCCTTATTTAGATTATTATTTATTTATGATTTTTTTATCTAGTTTAGGTTGTTTACATTATTAGGATTTTTTTCCTTGTTTAGATTATCAGGTTTCAAGTTTATAAATTGTTCTAGAATTTACCTATTTTGTATCTTAGTAATAATATTATTCTTTGATTGTATTTTTTTTATTAAATTTTAAAGAAAGTTCATTAATTTGCTAAAAAAAATAGAAAATCATGTTGAGGAATGAGGAGCAGTTATGTAACTTGTTGTAATTAAACTTCAATGCATACTCGCACCAAAACAAATTGTTGAAAATTGAAAAGAGTATTGATGATAAAACAACAACAGGAAACACAATACTTTATTACAAGAAAATCGGTGACATTGGAACAATTTTATTTATGGACAAAGTTCAGGAAAAAGGTGGTCACGATACTGACAAGATTAATATATAATGAATATTACCCTTGTAATACTAGCAACTTCACATCTGTAGGGGCTTTTCTGGATAAATTGAAAGCATAAAGAGAAGTGTTAAGAAATTGAACAGATCTCACATGGAGCTTTATGAGTTATCTGCCGCTTATTCCACCAAGAAGTGATGAAGAATGAGGAAACTGTTGCTATAAGATACACAACTCCATCTCTAGACAACACTGCTATGATACACGTTGTCTAATAAAAAATTAAATGCGGCTATAGACGATGTCTAATTCGGCACGTTGTCTATATATCCTATAGACAGCACAGATATTTCCAGAATTTATTCATAGTTCAGCTACTGGTTTTCTTTTGTTGTTTGATCATACGATGAGGTCTCATAATCTTTCCATTTGCAATCTAATCACTCGCGACTATATGAAGATTTCTAGTCTTCAAGAATCTTCCTCCTCTAAACATAGTCTTCAGTTGGACAGATTTGGATTTGGAGTGAGCCAATGTAAGCTGGTTAAGATTTTCTATGAATATATATTTTCTTACTCATGATTCATGAATTGAATATATGGAGGGCTTATAAATCCATGTGAGTGTCAAGTATACACTCTTGGAATAGGATCATGAATGATAAATCTTTGTGGATTATTCACTTGTTGGTGTCTGATTTGGATAAATTTTTGTGGATTTCTTGCTTTGATCTTGAAACAGACCTTTTTAGCCTCTTTTCTTCTCCTCGTCTTCCTTGCCTTTCTTGTTATGATGATACATATAGGAGCCTCAGCATGCCATCAAAGTGTTCGAAGATGATGAAGTTTTGATTGCAATGGAAGGCTGCTCCAAGCTATTATGCTACTCCAGCAAGACTAGAACTATTCAACGAACTGCCCTGCTTGAATCGTGTGGCAATGATCATACCAGCGCAGTCAGTTATACTTATACCCCGAGCTCATTCTGATGGAGAATGTAAGCTTATTCTGATTTTCACTGATCATTTTAGAGTTTATATAGGTAGTATAATGGATTAATGAATTTGTAGGGTTGTCTCTACCCTTTTGCTAATGTTATTTTGAGATGATGAATTTATAAATGATTACAAACATTGGAGAAAATTAGTTATATTATGAAATTAAATATTTCACTAAGCTTTCTCCCCTTGCATGTAAATGTCTCATTTATGGAAGTTTTATGCTTAAATATGAGCTTATGTTTATGTTTATGTTTATGCTATGACCCAAATATATACTCTGCAACAATTTTTTTTTGGCTAATTAATGAACTTTCTTTAAATCTAATGAGTTTGTGAACGCCCATCTTTCGAAATCAGTTCCGGGCCTTGCTCTCTTTGACGGATATTTGTGTTATGGTGAATCGCACCCAAAGCCGCACCCAAAGCCATACAAGTTTCTTGAATTTGTAGAAAATTCGATGCATATAGTCTTCAACTCGAGCTTCCCTCACGGTCCTCTTAAGAACATACACAGTTCAGTCAATGGGCTACTCCTTTGGTTGAATCCAAACGTATTGCCTCGTAATCTAAATATATACAATCCAATCACGCGTGACTATATCAAGCTTCTGAACACCCGTGACTATATAATCAAGCTTCCTTGCCCTCACGATTATACCTCCACAAAAGTTCAGGCGGACACATTTGGATTTGGAGTGAGCAAAAAGAGTGGCCAATATAAGGTGGTTAGGCTTTTTCATGAACGTATTCCTCCCCGAGAATCGGGTTTTTTCTGGACAATAGATGATAGTGAAGCAAAGTGTGAAGTATACACTCTTTGAATAGGATCATGGAGAATCATTAATGAACCTAATGTTCCGCTTAGATATAACTGTGATTATTATACTGCAGCGACGTTTCTGAATGGAAATCTTCACTGGCAGGGACGACGTGTTTTGCATGAAGAGTACTCTCTATGTATTTTTTGCTTTGATCTTGAAACAGAAGTTTTTACCATCTTTTCTGCTCCCCCTATTCAAGGTCGTTGTTATTCCGCCATTTCTGCTTTGGAAGAATGCTTGGTTTTCTGCTATAATTCATATGATGATGAGAGAAAGGAGATTGTTATCTGGTTCATGAACGAATATGGGGATGACAAGTCTTGGACGAAGAAATTTATCATCACCAAAAGCTCTCCTACTCATGATTTTACTGGAGTTCTTCGTCCTATCAAAGTTTTCGAAGATGGTGATATTTTGATTGCACAAGATGGCCGCTTGAGATTATTATGCTACTCCAGCAAGACTAAAACTATTGAGGAAACTGATTTGGCTGAATTATGTGGCTTTGATCATATCTGCGCAGTGAGTTATACCCCAAGCTTTGTTCGATTCAATACTTTCACAATGGAGAATGTAAGCTCATTTTTCCAGCTATTAATATGTAATCAAGTTTCTCTAGTTTAGTTAAATGCATTATATTGTTTGCTCTCTAATTAGCTTACTGCAGAGATTATATGCAATAGTTTGGCACTGATGAGGTTAACCTTTTGCTTATGGTGATGGTGATGAAACATTGTAGAAAATCATCATCAATTCATCATGATACATTGCCGAAAAGTTGTTTATCTCAATGGTTTAATTTGCTCATTGCACTTTTGTTCACTTATATTCGAGTGTTTTAATTTATTTTTAATTTGCTGTTTTAAGAGGATTATTTATCTACTCCTTTTATTTGTTACTAATTTTCTATTTACTATGCTTAGGAAAATAAACGTTCATATATGTACATACTAGTATTACTTATTTATCATGTATGTGCATATTACTTAAAAGTTAGAACTCTTTGATCCGGCTGCAAATCTACTAATAAACGTTAACATCTCAAAAATCGATTCGTGGTAACTTCAATAAGCAGAACAACACAAAATCTGGATTTTGTTTTTTAAAACTTGAGCCTAGTCTAATCTAGAGCTCCCGATTTGGGAAAAATCAATTTGGGCGAATTGAGTTTTGATAGCGGCGGAGTTCTTGACGGATTGGCAAGAAGAGCAGTGATGTTGAGATGATGATGTCGTCAGAACGCCATGGCATGGCTGCGGTGCGGTGTCTTCTCTTACTTTTTCTCAGTCATCTCATCTTTGCAACCATCCTCGTTCACCATCCTCTCATCTTCTCAATTTCATCAATTGCTGTCTTCTCTTACTTTTTCTCACTCTGGATGAATCATGCAATCCTTCTCCTTTAACCAATCCTGTGTGTACAAGTCTGCAATTTTACCAATCTTGCGTAAAAGTCTACAAACCATGCTGAAGAAGGTAAATCATAATTAGAAAATAAGACTTCTTGGAAAATCAGACGTGGCTTCGTGGGATTTGAACTTGAGACCTTTGTAAGATAATGAAGTAAAATTGTGGTTTTTTTTTTAAACAAAAAGATAAAGAGCGGGAATTTAATTAGTCCCCGGCCTTGCTGTCTTTCAAGGCAACATAGCCTTCAACTTCAGCTTCCCACATCCTGAATTTATTCATTGTTCAGCTAATGGTTTGCTTTTGTTGTTTGATCATATGATGAGGCTCATAATCTTTCCGTTTGCACTCCAATCACTCGCGACTATATCAGGATTCCTAGTCCTAAAGAGTCTTTCTCCTCTAAACATAGTCTTCAGTTGGACAGATTTGGATATGGAGAATTTTCAATATTACACCTTCCATTTGGACAGCATGCATTATAGCTGTCACAGTCATCAATTGGTACAGCAAGGGCACCAATCCATGCTTGTGTATAGCATTTAGAAGAACTAGATGTCCCGACTCAATGACTCTGAGCATACCTGATCTATCTGTGAGTGGATTGTCTTTGTTGGCCACCATAAAATAGTTTTCCAACAGTTTTAGTCCCGAACTAACATAAGAAGTGAACTATCGTTAATGTCAATGTCATAACACACGAAAATGGTGTTTTTGTTGGGCATTTCTTTTGTATCTATTGATATGGTTCAGTATTATGTTGAAAATACTTTGCACTTTTTTGTTGGTATTTATTTTGATATTGCTTATGTGCTTGAGGATGCTATTTTTTTACATTGATTTTAACGACTGTTAACTTTCTCTGTTAGTTTGGGACTAAAATTATCGAAAAAATATCGTATGGGACTGAAATTGTTAGAAAAATATTGTATGGGACCAAAATTATCGAAAAAATATCTTATGGGACCGAAGTTGTCGAAAAAATATCATTTGGGACCAAAAAAGTAACTTTTGGGACTAAAATTGTTTTGACCCTATTCTAATGGGACCAAAAGTGAAATTTACTCTGTCATAAATGTCATATTTAATTTGTTTTGGCAATTTGTATAAAATCCCACATCAGTGCCAGAATCTTATTCTTTTAACTTTATATAGTAGAAAACTAGAGTGAGATTTCGCCGAGCTTAGTAACGTGAGCTTCTGACCCAAGTGGGGGCATTAAAGTAAGTGATTGGATGTTGGGCCAAGTCAACTGACTGGGCTCTGGGGTGCTAACTCTGGCCCGCCCATTCCAAGCTGTGAGTTGGGCAACGTGGCCTGTGCGAAGGCACAGGCTTCGTGGCTCTTAGAGTGGAGGGCACTGCGCCAGGCTGGTTTCACAGAGCAGTGCCAACCTCCCGCTCTCGGCAGTGGAAGGATAACGGTCCGGTGCATTCTTTGCCCATAAAAGTCAGCTGAGTTAGTCTAATTGGACAATCATCTTTTTTATTTCAATCACTTTTAACTTTTATCTTCGAACTATTGGAAGGATATCACTAATGTACTATGGGTTTTGTCTTCCTGACTTTTATGTGTGTGTGTGTGTGTTTTTTTTTTAAATCCATTCAAAATTCAATTATGGAGAAGATGCAATTGTAGATGCTCAAATATTAAAACCTAGTCTTAGTTTTTTATTGATTGGAGTTCTTAATTAAGCTTTGAGGTTAGCTGAAGCTTATATATAGAGGCGCATAGGCTGTGCATGAGCAATTTCTTGAGCATAACACCTCACATTCTTTAAGACTCAGTGTCTCGTTGAACCATGAATTCCGAGTATCCGACAGTTTAACACCAGAGTACATACGAAAAGCATCATCCAGTCAACCAGCCACACTTTTTATTTCTATAATATTAAAACCTAATCTCAACATTTCAATTCCCACATACATAAAATTAGAAAGATTATATAAGAGTTTCCCTAACTCATTTTATTTTCACAAAATCAAAATATACATTGTGTGTTTCTTGTATTTATACTAGCAGATACAATACTGAAGGAGAAAAACTAACTAGCTAACTAATATCACATCATCGGTGAAGATATGAATCTTGTGTATATTAAAGAGCGGTTAGGATTTAGTAATCAAGAATGACATGGATTGTTGAGTTGTCTTGAGCTGTGCTCCTTTCTCCTATTGCCAAATTAGTCAATCACCCTAGCATGCTCTGCATTAGGATTCTCTACAAGTTTCCCTAACTCATTTATTTTAAGTTACAAACACTGATTTTCTGTGCAGGTAAGCAATGGACATGAACAAGATATATACATGGAGAAGTGCAGAGTTAAAAATAAGTAAGTAAATGAGGTAGCAGAGTGCCTAGGCCACCAATCTCCAAAAAGATGCCAGTTGCTTTGCATCTGTTTAACATTCATCGTGCATCTTCAAACAAAACTACTTAATTAATTAACATATACCATCATCTATTGCAGGCATATATATTTTTCTTTTAAATATTCTTATGTAATTACCTTGTGGTTATAAGAATCTACAACATAAATTTGACCATCACTGCCACAAAAGACTCCTAAAGGATGCTGTGGAATCACTTAAGAACCCACTCCATCACTATCGCCAAACTGCAACATATAAAAAATCAAAGTTAACAAATATGTTTAATTTTCAACTAGTGCAAGATGCTTAAACATCCAGATGGTAGCAGAAGTACCTTAAACAAATTGTCCGAGAATATTGGGTCACCACCAGCTAGTAGCCTTGATCCTCCTGTTCTTAGATCAAATGCTCGAATGAAGCTACTCTCATTATCAGCAATGTATGCCTCCTTCAAATCTACCAAAACAAACAAGTAAAAATATTCATAAATCTACAATTACATAATCAAGTGGTTCACCAAGGGCTATATGCATTTAGTTATGAATTTTTACAAGTACCGGGAGACAACGCCATCCCGGAAGGTTGAGCAAATGAAGTGCTTCTGTATCAATGTATTAAAAAAATCTCAATCGGGAAAAAAAATGAAATTAAATCAATATCTAATTGTAGAAAGCATAGACATTGTTCGAGAGTTAAATCTCAATACCAAAATTAATTAATTCTAGATGAAAAAGTAGGATACTTTATGTGGTAAATCAGTTTGTATTTGAAATTTACTAAGGAGAAAACAAATTAAAAGGTCAATGAAATATATAGTAATATGATACATGAAGGTGGTAAGATCAGTGACACCTTTAACAACTTTTTTCATTCTCAGATATTAAGATACCAACGCATCTTTGACTATTGACACATACGTATTTTCGCGAATTTCATTTTTCCCCCTCAACTTTGGTGTATTTAATTCATTTTATCCTCTTTTTTCTTTCTTGTTCCCACCTCTGAATATATATTCGGGATTCAACTTATTAACTCGTATAATTAACTATAAGCTATGTAAAAAAGAAACCAAAAATAATTTTACTATCCAGTTATTATCTTCTGAAATTTCAGAAGAAAATGTGAATTCATATTAGCGCAAATCAAGTTCAAACTCAAACCAAGTAATTTTAACTATCTTAGTTGGAGCATACAGGTACTGGTCTCAAGTCTCAATTAATCCCATAACAATTCAAGAAAATATTAAGAAAATTGAAAATGGGCAAGAAATCAAACTTACTAAGCTCCTGCTGCCTTAGAATATGAACGACTCCGGAACAAAATAACAACAACTTCAATTGAATGCGAAAAAACCACCTGTGTTTTGGAGCGAGATGAGCAGACTTTGCAGTGGTGAGCTCGACTTCGTATCCTTGAGCATGACACGATGACGACAACATAATTTAGAGAAATGAGAACTACTTTAACCTTAGGATTTTCATTTTCACTCACACTCTAGTCTCTCTCAAATTTGAGAACTAGCTTTGACTTCGCACAAGATGTTCCAATTCGTAGAGGCACGACGGCGGTGAGCGACAAATTTCAATTCCCTCATTTGTGTTTTATTTTAAATTTACCACGGTCATTGATACCACGTCTTAATTAACCGTGGTCAAACAAGAATACGCACATATACCACAGATTCTATAACCTGTGGTCAACAAGAAATACGTACACAGACCACAGTCGGACAACAACCGTGGTGTGTTCGGGAATATAGACCACAGATATATTAAAACCGTGGTGATTTTTAATAGAAGACACGGAGCATAGACCATGGTTTTCATGAAAACCGTAGTAATTATCAAAATTACCACGGTTTAATGATAAAACTGTGGTGAATTGAGTGTGGTGTATGTGCATTTTTCTTGTAATGAGTCCATCATTTATTTTATTAATTAACAT
Organism: Perilla frutescens; assembly: GCA_026008535.1. Classification (NCBI taxonomy): domain Eukaryota; kingdom Viridiplantae; phylum Streptophyta; class Magnoliopsida; order Lamiales; family Lamiaceae; genus Perilla; species Perilla frutescens. The sequence continues at coordinate 1,956,101 of BRKX01000007.1, read as the reverse complement.
TAATTATACCTATTTAGTATCGTAAAAGTTGGTTATTTAATAGTGTAATTGATCACATCCTTATGTATTCATTTTTAATTTTGAACATAATGTTGTGATCCCAGATATTTTAGCCATTTTTGAGTTATAATCTTATGAAATTTGGTGGTAGAAATGAGGGAGGAATTGAGAAGAATCAGAGAGAGAGAGAGAAGAACGAAGGGAAGAAAATTGGTTAAATTTCTGCTTAGCTTTTCATTTCATCAGCATCAGTATTTAAACCATATATTTGGGGATCACAAACTAGACACAAAAATACCCTAATAACATTTGACTGGGCCTCACTAATTTAATTAGGCCACTTTGGAAATTAATAGAACAAGCTAATAACAAAAACAGCCCCAACATTAATTTGGTATGGTAATTGACCCCCTCTGCCAACTTGATTCATAGGTTTTGCTTAACTGCTCCCATTCTTCATCTATGACCTCCAGGTACACAACATTTCCGCACCCATTTTTAGATCCTTGACCCCAAGGATCAATATTGGGAAATTTAATGGTTATGAATTCCTGAGGTTTTAGAATCCACAACACACGAAGCTCCTTTTTCCCATATGATCCATAGATTCCAAGATAATGATGCCATTGCTCAAACTTCGCATAATCATACAAAACTGAAACAATGTCCAACTTCCCTGTTTCTGTCGACATCTGGTTCAGTGTCTGCTCTCTTGTGTCATTTCCTTCATCCGTAGATTTCCCTCTGAGACACCCGACATCATCAATTTCATCAAGAAACACCATGCATGCTACAATTTCTTTTGTCTTCCCGAAAATGTCAGGGACTCGGGAAACACAAACACCAAAAAACATCTCAACAGTCTTGGAACCTGAAATAGAAAAAGAAAGAACACATTTTTCACCAACAACAGTGGACCTTTCCTGCCTTGTCAGCATATGCTAAAGAGCATGGCCAAATTCATGGAGGACAGTATCAACCTCACGAAATGTCATAAGGCTTGGCTTGCCTCCTATGGTAGGCATTTGGTGCATAACAGCCATAAAACTTGGGGCATCCAAAGTAATTATCCAAGGCCCATTCTCTGCAGTAGCATTTTCATGTTCCTTAGACACTGTTGTTTGTGCAGCCAGTCCAAGAGCAGTGTCCGGCAAACTTTCAATACCTTTTTTGTCTATTATTAACCTTTCAAACTTCTTTGTTGAATCCAAAACATTCTCCCCAAATTTTTGTGAGAGTTTTGCCAATTCCTGTTCAGTCTTGTTGAATTCCTCTCCTTTATCATCTTCAAAGGCAATACCATTCAAAACAGCCTCCTTTATTTGTGCTTCGACTACCCGTTTACGAGCATCACTTAGCTTCTCCCAATCAGGGGATTGCCTAATAGCTTTGAAGGCATTATAGATAGGCTTACTCGGACCCAACTTAAGCTCAAATGCCATCTTTTCTAGCTGAGTTTCTTCAATAGCGGAACGGAGGTCAGCATTATCTTTGACGACCTTGAGATGCGAAACAGCGCCCCAAACCTTAGGATCTATATCAGGGTCTCCTCCTGAATCCACTACACATCCTTTAATCTTCTCCAAAAAATCCTGTCTATCTTTCAAATTATCAAGAATGGCACCATACGCTAGCCAGGCAGTATTGCTGAAGGTATGGAAGATCAAGAAGTGATCGCGGCCGCTCTCATCGGACAGCTATGTCGCGAGCTCGTTGGCGAGCTTCCGCGCCCTCTCCTCCAGCTTCTTCCCCAAATCAAACGGCAAAACATCCATAACAGAAGCAACGGACGTAACGGCGTGAATTCTCTTTGCCTTGTACAACTCAATGTACCGCTTCAGGTGCTTGGGCTTTGCCCCCAGCCATTTAGACACTTGCAAAGCCATGATGAACATTTTCCGTTTCCTAAGATGAAGCATGACAAATATTATTTCTATTCGGGTCACTTCATTTCCTGTCTCAACCCAACTATCCAAAACCCTGCTCTTTAGTAGTGACACAACAATAAATAGGTCTTTAGTCATTGCTGAAACAACTTCAGTTTTGGGTGTTCTGTTCTCCACAACGTTAATGTCATAATTTAAGCTCTCCAATTCAATTTGTATATCACCAACAACACTCTTATCCCCATAGAGATCTAACTCAGAGATCAATTCATCATTCACCCCATCTCTAGAAGTAGTTTTATGTACCACACCATTTATGTCAAGCTCAAGTTCTTCCAAGGTGTCACCATTAACCCTGCTGCTCCCCTTAGCAGCAACAGTGTGCTCCATCTCATCCAAAATTTCCCAAGAAACTTGTGATTGGATAATCATCGACTTAATTTTTTCAATTTTTGAGAACACAACTGAGTTTTCCATTATCTTCACGGTGTCGAGCAGAACTTTGAATCGCTGTAGGATTTTTAGAGCGGGATTAGTTTGCTCTTTCCCAAGAGACCCTCCACTTTCAAATGAAACCAACTGAAATGATGATTTCGGTGGCTCTCGATCTGATTTTCTTTCTTTGTGGATGATCCTTCCTATAGGAAAAATATAAGAAAACATGAGAGTCGTGTTCCGATGGACTAATAATGATGAGTGATGCTTGTTCGTTCGAACTTTTTGGAAGATAGTGTGAAGGGTTTTGATTAGGAAAGTAATATGTGGTTGTGGTGGAGGTGGTTCGGACGACGGGTGAGACAATGATTTCTTGACGAACAAATGATTAATTTGGAGAATATCACATGGGATCTCGCCAAAATCGTCCAAGCATTTCAGCTTTCCAGTATGGTCCAAGGAGTCACGATCATCATCATTCCAGATCTCACTTTCTCTTTCAGTTATTTCGTCGAACACCTTCTCTGTTTGACGAGTCCAAATCTGGTTGGCAGAAATATCCGTGGAGTCCTTCTCCACAGCAACTTCATTCGTCTCTGCACCCAACAGTTTCATGTCTTTGGGAACCAATTGAACCTTTTTTATAAATCTCTCATTTTCATAAACCACTATTGCTCTGTTTTCCCCAATCAAGCGATTAAATAATGTTGATTTACCAACATTTGGCCTTCCGACTATTTCAACCTTTGGAAGAAGACGATCAGGAATCTGCAGAAAAAAAATTGCTAGTTGAATTTGTGCGCCTCTTCTGCTTTCCTCGAGTTCCCTTTTGATTGGAAACTCCATCCTCAATTTTGAGTTGTCGAGATAAGGGATCGGAGAACTCCTTCACGGCCTGTCTAGCCTCGAGCCCAAGTTCTTGAGTGTCGAAATCCTCCGCCTGCTCCTCCTCGTCAAACCCTACGACCTCACTACCAAAATCAAACCTAGGTGGTGGGTCTCCGAGTATCGACTCATTCTCTGCTATTACTTTGCTCTCGCTGTCACTAATTAACTGAAACTGCAAGGCATCCAAGATGTTGGAAAGGCGTTCAAGATTCGCACACATACCTGTTTGGATCTCGTCTAATTGTTCTTGAAATTTCAACGTAGTTGCGTCCCTCTTCATGATTTCAATCTGCAGCATCTGATATAATTTTTCTTGGCCCTCTTCCAGTTCCTTTTCATTTCATCAGCATCAGTATTTAAACCATACATTTGGGGATCACAAACTAGACACAAAAATACCCTAATAACATTGGACTGGGCCTCACTAATTTAATTGGGTCACTTTGGAAATTAATAGAACAAGCTAATAACAAAAACAACTCCAACATTAATTTGGTATGGTAATTGACCCCCTCTGCCAACTTGATTCATAGGTTTTGCTTAACTGCTCCCATTCTTCATCTATGACCTCCAAGTACACAACACATAATTACATGTTTTTGGGGTTTATCACTTTCATATTAAAATATTAATAAAATTATTCACTCCAAATGATTATATTTCCTTATGGAAATTATAATCCTTCAAATCATAGTTGTTTTGTATCTATAAATAAAATGTTCCTGCAAACACTTCAAATGATTTCTTATTATATTATTCTAATTAATCATTTATCACGATTCACAATTCTCTTTAGTGATTTAAACATCTCTATCGTGTGTGTGCATATGTTGAGGATGTTGAGATGAATGGATTGGCCGTGATTTACACCAACCTTAGTAAGGATGAAAGATGAAAATGTTACATATGAAATATGTTTATTACTAATTTTATATTCACCCGTTTCTGAATAATTGTCATTCTAGCCCTTTAGTTTTGTTTTATAAAGAGTGTCACTCTGAACAATGAAGGTAAAATAAATATTTTTTTTATCACATTTGCCCTTATTTAATACATTAAAACATCACTATTTGATTTGATTATTTTATCAATATGTGTGCAACTATTCAGAATGACACTTATTTAGAGACGACTGTATTAGTTTTTAGTTTAACTGATGCTATGATATTTGACAAAGCTACATATATATATATATATAATTATATGTTCTCGAATGTTAAATGTAATTATTATTTAAAGAAGGTCTTTAACCAATCATATAATATTTGTTTAATCACAAAAAAATATTTCCAGTGAATTTTAGACCAACAATATTTTCTCATTGAATTATAGTGTGGCACATTCAAAATTTAAAATATTAATTGATAATATTTAAATCCGTACAACATACGAGAGAAATACTAGTTTGTATTAATTAAGCTATGAAACAATGCTTCTTGAGCTTTTGAGTAGCATAGCAGTCTGAAGTAGCCAAGAGAGCTTTTTGAGCTTATAGACAAAGTTTTCCCTTCAGAGTAAATTTTTGGGCTTCCCTATTCGAATGCAAATACAAAATTGAGGTGATTTTAAATTTGTCTGCAACCTCAATTCTACTAACTTAACTTTATATTTTGATAATAATAAAAAATAAAAAAAAAACCATCAGAAATCCTCATTCATATATATACTGGTTTGCTCTAGTGTTTCTGGATAATCGGTTCATTATACGGTTAAATATAAATAGTTACACAATTTTTAACAAGAAGGAGGTACACGGGCCTGACGAAAAACAAAGAGTACAAGAATAAGAGAAATCCCCATCTAAGAGTCCAAATACAAAATAACAACATCAAATGAAGAACAAAGCAGACTCAATCCTTGTAAGTAGTGCATAAATAACCATTGCCAAAGAAATCTGAATCAACCAAAGGTTGTATTTCAACAATCGGTTTATTATACGGTTTAATATCTTCCGACTAGCACCTAGGAAATTCTGCAAACTTGATCATATATACATTGTCAATCTGAATCAACCAAGGGTTTTATTTCAACAGTCGGTTTATTATATGGTTAAATATCTTCCAACTAGCACCTAGGGAATTCTGTAAACTTGATCATAGATACATTGGCAATCTGAATCAACCAAGGGTTGTATTTCATCAGTCAGTTTATTATACGGTTACATATCTTCTGACTAGCACCTAGGGAATTCTGCAACCTTGAACATATATGCATTTATCACCATGACAAGCCACAAAAGTCAAAACACATAAGCAAAAAAGGTTAAAACCTCTGTGATTGAATTCTGTAAGCTAAGAGAGCGAACAATGCTTCATATTCAGAAATGGATTACATTCTCCACTGTTAAGGTATTGAGTGGAACAAAGCTTGGGGTATAACTCTCTGCACCGATAAGCTCATATCCATAGCCATATAACTTGGCCAAATCAGCTTCCTCAATAGCTTTAGTCTTGTTGGAGAAGCAAAATACTCCGCAGAGCCGACCTGAAAATAAAATGTCACCATCTTCGAAAACTATGATAGGGCGAAGAACTCCAAAAGCATCAGCATGACAAGACCAACTTTTGGTGATGATAAATTTCTTGACCCAAGACTTATCATCCCCATATTCGTTCATGAACCAGATAACGATCTCCTTTCTCTCATCATCATATGAATTATCGCAGAAAACCAGGCATTCTTCCAAAGCAGAAATGGCAGACCAACCATAAATAGGAGGAGCAGAAAAGATGGTAAGAACTTCTGTTTCAAGATCAAAGCAAGAAATCCACACAGAGTCGTCATGCAAAGCATGTCCCCGCCAGTGAAGATTTCCATTCAGAAACGTCGCTACAGTATCATCGTCACAGTTATATCTAAGCGGGACATTAGGTTCATTAACGATTCTCCACGATCCTGTTCCAAGAGTGTATACTTCACACTTTGTTTCATTATTATCTATTTTCAAGACGCGGTTCGAATCTCTAGTAGGAATACATTCATGGACAAGCCTAACCACCTTATATTGGCCGCTCTTTTTGCTCACTCCAAATCCGAATGTGTCCTCCTGAACTTGTGTGGAGGGATTATATTGAGGGCGAGGAAGCTTGATATAGTCACGGGTGATTGGATTGCATATGAAATAATTACGAGGCCATCCAATTAGATTTGACAAAAAGAGCAAACCATTCATTGAACTAAGTATATGTTGATAATCATGAGGGAAGCTCATTTTGAAGTCTGCATGTATCAAGTTTTCTACAAATTCAAGAAATTTGTATGGGTTTGAGGGCGATGCGGCATCATAGATATAATTTTGAAAGATAGCAAGGCCGGGAGCTGATTTAGAAAGATGGGAGTTCACAAACTCATTAGACTTGATTAAATTGAGCCATGATTTACAAACACACCTGCATCGAATAATGCTTCGAACGGGTAGTCTTGAGAGGATATCAACCGTCAATTCTGAAGGTAGGTATGTCAGTAAATCTTGCTTCATTATATTTGAATTTTGACCCATTTCTGCAACTTTCTATAGTCTCTTGGTTGCTGATCACCACCCTGAACAAATAAAAACAGTTGGTATATAAATAATTTTAAACTAAACTAGTGTTGGATTGAGAGATTGGTTTCAGATTTGAAGCATCGTAATACACTATACAACAAATATATGAATCAGAGAGTTAGGCCTAAACCACTACAAGGCCGGGGACTGATTGAGAAAGATGGGCGGTTATGAACTCACGAGTCTCGAGCTGATCGAGCCATGACTTGCAAACAAACTTGCAGCTCACAGTGGTGACAACAGGGAGTCTTGATAGGATATTGATTGTCATTTCTGATGGTAGATATTTGAAGAAATCTTGCTTCATTTTGTGGTTTTGATTGGTTTATATTTTTGGAGTATATATATTTCTACAACTTTCTACAAATCTCTTTAGTTTCTTTACAAGTTGATGATTCCTGAACAAATTAAGAATAATCAATCTTAAGAGTGTTTCATCTTTACCCCAACTACTATATATATATATATATATATATATATATATATGCTTCTACACAACTCTAGTAATTAACGACAATCACAGATAATTAAGCTATAAATATTAGAGACCATAAGTTGAGATTTACGCAGGATCAAAAATGCAAAAAATATAAAAAAAAATCAAGGGTTATAATTAAAGCTTCGAATAAGTCGAGAAAACACACAAAAAAACAACAAGAAAAGTATATAAAAATCGATTAAAAAAAATAGATAAGACAAGCTGATCTCACCCCACGTCACGCTTGGAGCTCGAACTCGGAAAATTCGAGAGGTTTTGAATTAGATAGAGGAGCAAGGCGGAGCCGCCTAGAAATTGTTGCGGCAATCTATGATCTGTCGCCGGAAAAAGTAAGCCCTAGTGTAAAACTACTCTATATATCATGTCCATGGCTCTCTCGCAAGAGGATTGAAAAAAAAAGGGTGTTACCACAAATTTTTCATTTTACACCACTAATTAAAATAATTTAATAATAATTATATATAAAATTACTCTAATATCCTTATTAAAATAACAAAATTGAAAAATAAAAATAAATGATTTTTTTTAAAGTATTCTTCCCCGCCAGCCCCATCCAACCATCCTCTCACTCCCAGCCGCCGGCACTAAGCTTCCCCTTTTATGATTTTTTTTCACAGCTCGCCACCCTATCCACAGACCACTTTCATTTTCAAAAAGCAAACGTGATTTTTGCTTGAAATTTTTTATTTTTGTTTCAAGAAGCAAAGTTCTTTTTCCTTTGATCGATGTGGCCGTTGTTCAAACTAGAGTGAAGGGATTCAAAAAATATAATTTCGAACCATGTCTTATCCATTCTAAAATTAATTTTCAAACCCATGTGATGATATACAAACTGAGTTTTTCAAACCTAGTTTCAGGCGAGAGGTTTTCTTTCATGAAGAATTAAACATTTTCGAATGTAGTATTGATTTGTGTATTTGCTCTCTTTGTTGCTTTGATTGCGTTGAAATCGTGTAAAAGTGTGGAGATCGTGGCTAATGTGACGCTAGGTTGGTGGTGCAAGGAGGGGAAGGTTGGAGACGAAGAAGGGATGCAATGGAAGTTCGGTGTATTTAGAAACACAAAAAAAAAAAAGGCTTGACAAATACCTATATATTAGTATATTATATATGGGATGAATTATATTTAATACCCTAATATTTACAACTTTTTATAATTATAACTCAATCTATATTTAATTACAACTTTATACCAACATTTTATTTTTTCCACACTTTCTCAACTTCTGTTCAAGTAGCTTTTAATGCCTATTGGCTATTGCCCTAAGCCCCTAACTAGTTTCCAGTTTGATACAAGCTATTCTATGATATCTTGGAGCCCAATTTCGGAGTTTATATTTTTTGAATTAATGAATGGGAAATTTAAATAGTTACACAATTTTTAACAAAAGTTCACTTTAGCCGAGTTGGTGGAGCCGAAAAGGGGTAATACCGAAAACATAGAGTACGAGAATCAGAGAAATCCCCGTCTAAGAGTCCAAATACAATAAAACAAAAAAAAAAATCAAATGAAGAACACCCTTGTCACTAGAAAGGAAAAAACGATTTTATTTTGGTGCGAGTATGCATTGAAGTTTAATTACAACAAGGTACGTACACAACTGCTCCTCATTCCTCAACAATGGAGTGTTGAGGTCCGAGCGGACCGAAATTTTAGGACATTAACATTTAAGTGTTGCGTCCGTAGCCCATTCGGGCTGAAAATTGGCCTACGGATGCAACACTTAAATGTTAATGTCCTTAAATTTCGGCCCGCAATAAATTTGTCCTCTTTTCCAAATCGGTCTAAGTTGTTGTCCTTAAAAAAACTCTAACTCTCATTATTATAGTTAATTTTTTTCAAAATTGTGTTTGATAATTGTTTAGTTCATTTTTTTTATTAATAAATGTTGCCTATGGTTATTTATTGTCGGTCAGCCTAGCCCATGAAAATCACGTGTTAAGTGGGTCTGGGCTTACCATGACGAAATGGGCTTAGTTGGGCCGTTATTTTAAAACCCACTCCAGACCTAACCCAAGTCCATCTCAAGCTTACCACAAGCTCATCTTATTTTAACTCATTAATTCTTTCAGTATATATAAAAAATGTTCTTACATACTACAATTTCAAACTATTTGAACAAAACAATAACTTTATTATACATAGATAAGACACACACACACACACACACACACACACACACACACACACACACATATATATATATATATAGGGTTGGGTTCCAGAAGGAACCATACCCCATGTGAGAACCGAGAACCAATCTCAACCACAAGTTTACCTATTTGGACGGCCAAGACCTGTTCTAAAATTAAAAAAAAATGCGGTGACATAATTGTAATAACATCCAACTTCGCTGCCCCTGAATCTTAGTAAGGGTAAAATCGGAAATTTCAATGTATATGTGATTCACGCGTGTATTTTTCAATTTAGGGTTTTAGCACTGTCATTCCCTATTTTAGCACTATCATGATTTATTTTAGCACTGTCATGACTTATTTTAGCATTAACATGACCTTTGTTTAGCATGACAAGAAGCTCCAAAATCACTAACTAATTTTGAATCTTATTGTGTTGCTGCACAAAGATTTTATGGATTATTATATAATAATCTGTCTCATATATAATTATGTTTAGATTTGAAGTAAATTTTTATGTATCAAAGCTTGTAAGATCATAACCTGGACTTTTTTTTTCAAGTTTGGATAAAATCTCCATCCTTTTTTCATTCTCAATTCTTACTAATATCAATGCCCATATTGATTTATCCACAAGATTCTTCATAAAATTAAATTAACTATATTTTGGCAAAAAATGATATTTTTGTGAGTTTTGTGTACGTAATACATCAGTATTCATTAATGAAAAATAGATATATACAAGAAGTCAATAACTCATGCTTCGTAATGTTCACCCTACTTAATTTCGTCGACTAGTTGAAAACAATTTTATTAATTCCTAAATCCAATCTGAATTCAATACAATCACTAACAATCATATCTTGTTAATTTGTTATGGATGGATAATTACAAACTTTAAACATTTTTCAATTTTTCTCATTCACTTTATAATATATATAGATATACACACACACACACTTTCTTTGTATATATACTGTCTATATATGTGTATGTATGATTCCAAATCAATTAAATCCAAATTGGACAGCAAATCAAGCGGCCAATCCCATCCTAATAAACAATCATATCTTGTTTTAGATAAATAATTACGTGCTTACAATTGTTTTTCAAATTTAGGATTTTAGCATTCTCATTATCTATTTTAGCACTGTCATGACTTATTTTAGCACTAACATTACCATTATTTAGCATGACAATTGTTTAGCATTACAATAAAAAAATATCATCGGCATCTTTTTATGCTTCATGATCTTCCGTTTTTAGCAATGTAGTTTTAGAGTTTAGCATTGTATATATGATTTACGTGTATATTTTTTAATTTATGATTTTAGCACTGTCATGACTTATTTTAGCTCTGTCATGACTTACTTTAGTACTGTCATGATTTATTTTAGCATTAACATAACCCTTGTTTAGCATGACTCTTGTATATTAGCATTGAAATTTACAATGTTAAGCGTCATTGAACGAACAAGAATGCAATCAACTGGATGATTAAAAATACAAGGATTTCATTAATAGATAATGATTTTACATTACATACAAAAGATTGTTATTTTTATTTTTATTTTTTGAGAATGTTTATTTTTATATAATTCTTCGAACACATTTCCATTTTTTAGAAGTGGAAACTATATTTTATGAATCCCACTTATTATAATTTACAAGTCAAAAAAATTAATAAAATTTTAAAATTTAAAAAAAAAAAAACTCAAACAAGACTCAGAAAAAAAATCTTGATGTCAAATACTTTCCCGAGAAAAAATATCTAAATGTCAAATATTGAAAGAAGATAGATGCATGTCTGGATAAATGAGTGAAATAATGGTTTGTAACCTAATTATTTGCATCATATAATTAGTGAGAAAAATTGAGAGACAGGATTGATGACGACATAACACACTACGTACTGTGTTTAGTTTATAATAGAGGTAATTTGAATCTACCTTCTTCTCCTTCTCCAAAACTGATGATCATGTAGTCGAAAGAATCATTCATCTAGAATAATGAAGAATCATAGTAGTGCTAAACTAAGTTACAACAGTGCTAAAATAGTTCACAGTAGTGCTAAAGTACTGATAGTGAAAAATTTAAAATAACAGCTTAATCAGCTTCGTCAACCTAAGTGCTAAAATAGTTCATAGTAGTGCTAAAATAGGTTGCAACAGTGCTAAAATAGATCACAATAGTACTAAAGTACATAACAGTGCTAAAATAGTTCACATTAGTGCTAAAATAGTTCACATTAGTGCTAAAATAGGTTACAGTGCTAAAATAACCGGGGCCATCGTTGATCGAGATCGAGACATGAGACCTCCAGCAATCTGAGCAGAAGAGGTGGCCACACTGCTTACAATTATCAAAAGTTAATCTTATACTAACAAACTATTTATCATCGAACAATCCTTTTCAGCTTTTATTCAAAGATTAAACATAGGTATTCACTAGTATTATAATTGTTATGTTATTCAAGAAGTCCATGAAAATAACCGTGAATTATTAGTGGAATTAATGTGGTCGGCCTAAAGAGCAGAATATTTACCAGAATCGCATAACTTTATGCAAAAGAAAGTACCATCAACTCTAAGTCCCAAATTGTCTAAACAGAGAACACTATCGAAACACAAATGAAAGGATGTAAATTTGCAGCACATTGAAGACTATAATAAAAACACGAAGACAAGGAGGCATACTCTTAATATTTTCAAAAAGATGAATGTTTATAAATCGGGAAGCTTCAGGGCCAGCATATGCCCGTCATAGACTCCAACAAATGTCCCTCGGAATTCAAACTTGGTTCAGGAATCCAGAATCCACGAGTTTATGTCGGAACAATCATCCACAGACAAGAAGATGAACCATTTTCCATTTCAAAGACCCAATTCCAATCGTGGATGGAAGAAGAATTGTGTATGAGAAGCGAAGCGTGAAGGGATTATCTATAACGGCTTCTTGCTGCCCGTGGATCCATGGGCGCCAAGCATTGATTCAGAGAGCATAGCATCGCATCTCTTTGCTTTCTCTCTATTTCCCTATCTGGGTTTCTTGTATTTCGTCTAATTAAATAATAAATTTCATAAATTATGAAAATACCCTCAGTTCATTAAAAAGTTACTATAATTACAGTAATGCCACCGCGTTTTTTAATCTTGGAGTGTATCTTGGCCGTCCAAATAAGCGAGATCTGTGGCTGAAATTGGTTCTTAGTTCTCACATGGGGATGTAGTTCTCACATGATCCCATATATATATATATATATATATATATGCACATGCATAAGCATATATTTACAAAAAGTAATACTTTTTTTTATTTGATTTAAACAGTAACAAAATTAATAAAAAAAAAATTCAAACCCACTTAAAGACCTAGCCCAACTCAAGCTCATCTCAAACCCGGTCCACGAGCTGGGATCATATATCTTAAGGAAACCAAGCCCAACTCTAGCCCCGTTCTACTAGTGATCCTAGGCTGGCCGAACTTAATTAACAATTCTAGTATGAGACATGATGTAATTTACCCTAAGAAATATGTAATTCTAACAAATATATATATATATATATATATATATTTAATACTCATGCTTATTTATGTTTTTCAAATGGTGCGGTCACTATATTATATATATATATATATGATTGTATTAGTATTTATGTAGCGCCCCAAATCCAGAGGCCCGGTGTGCTAATGGGAACACACACGATAAAAGAAAATCACAATAAAATTTCGCAAACTAATATAAAATATTTTCTCGAATTATAAAAATTTCAGACATCCCTTCATTTAGAATCATAATAAATTTCACGCTCATAGGCGTTTACCATTCAACAACCAATCACACAAAATAAGACTTTTCAACCAACCTATCGTTTCAAAATCACACCTTTCGAATCACCAATTAAAACATGTTCAACCTTAACTAGTCAAAAATCCAATATTCAACATTCAATTTATGCCAGCAAGGCCATGACGATCACACACATTCATAAAATATTTAAATAATTTATAAACATACAGCGGAAGCATATATACTCATATTTGTTGACCACAACTAAAACGAAGTCAAAGTTTAAACAACTAAAATCTGGTCAACCATACATGATGTCCCCATTAGTCCACGTCTGCCACCTACTATCATCAATTACCTGAAAATATTTTTAAATAATGAGGCTGAGTGCCAAAAAACACTCCGTGAGAATACTCGTACATTTGTCCAATAATTTGCAATAAGAATATCCATAAATTCATATTTGACATGTCATAAATCAAACGTTCAATAGACATAATGGAGACCGACCCTAATGTGATTACATATAAGCTATAACATATTCATAACATGAACATATTCATAAGTAATTGCACCGGAGTGCCATATTCGGAATTCCTCATATGAGTCGTGTCAATCCACATTGAACAACATAAACATAAATCATTTTTCATAGTGCACGAAAGTTTAAATATATTTTCGAAAGCAGTTTAGTAAGTAAACCCACCTTACAGCTAAATTAGTTGAAGCTTTATTCATGACTTCTTGTCCTAAGCCCGCTGTCGAATTAGAACCTTATACTTAAATATAGGAATAACCTTAATCGTCGTCCTAAACGGATTTCGGATTAGGACCTATACATAAGAACTATGTCTTAATAACATATCAATCTTCTAAACATATACTATAACGTATATAAGGATCTAGAGAACGAGTTCCTAAAATAAGAGCATAACCTGACGTCGTTTAAAAGTTGAACGAGATCTTAACTTAAAATGTATCGGAGTCCTTGATCGCATAAATAGATGCCTTAAATTCATAGGGGGAATTATAAAACTTAATTTAAGATTTAAAGGATCATAGAATATTAATATAGAAATATTGATTTATTATATCATACATTTAAATTTCAAATTTAATCTAAATTAAGCAAAATAGTCCAAATAAAAATAAGACATGATTATGTAGTAAAGAGGGCTTGAACCCTTTGACCAAAATATAAGTGAAATAATAATCACTTAACCACTAAGCTAGAAGAATTTATACAACATTAATTAAACTGCTTTAATTAAATACACTCATAAATACTTGAGTAAAATGATGATTATAAACTGCATCAAAGTAGATTGAACCTTAAACCTCTAACATAAAAACTAAACTCAAACCAATCATCACTAGACCTAGCATAATGAAATTTAGAACATAGCCAATAGACTAAACATGATTTTCGAAAATTAAGCTTTTCATTAATTATAAAAGGTTTAACATAGTCTGAACTGGAGAATAAGTTAGTCGAAGAATTGAATAGTTGATTGAAGTTGAAGATGAGAGCTGAAGGCTGTAGAAGGGGGAGAAAGTAGAAGGGGTCAACAATTTTTTTTTAAATTAATTTTTAGTTAATGAAATATTTTTTTAATTGAAAAAGATATTTAAGTTGATTAATAATTATTTAAATTAAATTTAATAATGGTGTATTTAAATTTTTTTATGGTGTATATAGAAACACCCTAATATTATATTCCTAGTAACAAAATAGGTAAATTCTAGAACAACTTATAAGTTCGAAATCCTAATAATTTAAATAAGGAAAAAGAATCCTAACAATGTAAACCACTTAAACTAAATAAATAAATAATCATAGTTTAAAAAAATCATAAATAAATAATTATCCTAATAATCTAAACAAGACAAACGAATCTTTACGACGTAAAACGCCTAAACTAAAAAAAAATCATAAATAAAATAATAATTATATAAACCTAATTTCTAATTTAAATTAATTTTTAGTTAATGCGAACTGCAGCACACAAGTTTAGGTCATACTTTTTCCGACGACAGGTTGCCGCCGCAATTCGCCGCCGCACAGCAGAAACACCCTACCATCTGAAACCTCTCGAGTTGTCGGAGTTAGTACAGGTTTGTTCCCTCTAATTTTTATTTTTTACGTTTTTATTTCTGTGTTTCTTCTATCATTGGAGATTTTTTGCAAATTATCTTTCTGTATTATTATCTCTTGTCATGGTCTTTAATATTTATTGCTTAATTATTTGTGGAAAAGAAAAGTAGTTTATGCCTAACTCTGTTTCATATATTTGTTGATGTTAGAGTATTATGATGCTTCATGTCTGAGAAAAGGAACGACCAATCTCTCAATCCAACGCTAGTTTAAGATTATTTGTAGAAAGTTGCAGAAATTCGAATATAATGAAGCAAGACTTGCTGACATACCTACCCCCAGAAATAATCATCGAAATCCTCTCAAGACTCCCCGTTCGAAGCATTATTCGATGCAGGTGTGTTTGTAAGTCATGGCTCGATTTAATCAAGTCTAATGAGTTCTTGAACTCCCATCTTTCTAAATCAGTCCCCGGCCTTGCTCTCTTTCAAAGACATTGCAATCATGGCAGCTCAAAGCCATCCAAATTTGTTGAATTTGTAGAAAACTCGGTGCATATAGTCTTTAACTCGACGTTCCCTCATGATCAACATAAATACATACACAGTTCAGTGAATGGTTTACTCCTTTTGTTGAATCTAAATCTACGGTTACAGACTTGTAATCTTTTCATATGCAATCCAATCACCCGTGACTATATCAAGCTTCCTTGCCCGCGTAAGTACTCAAAACATAATGCTTTACTTCATGCGGATGCATTTGGATTTGGAGTGAGCAAGAAGAGCGGCCAATATAAGGTGGTTAAGCTTTTCCATGCAATTTCTATTATAGATTTGGATGGCGGTTATAAAATAGTTGATATTGAAAGAAAGTGTGAAGTATACACTCTTGGAACAAGATCATGGAGAAGCATTGAATCTGGTATCCTGCTTAAATATGAATACTATAATACTGCAGCGACGTTTCTGAATGGAAATCTTCACTGGTGGGGACATGTTTTGCATGACGACTCTATGTGGATTTCTTGTTTTGATCTTGAAACAGAACTTTTTACCATATTTTCTGGTCCTCCCATTCACAGTCGTCGTTATTCCTCTCTTTCTGCTCTGGAAGAATGCCTGGTTTTCTGTGATAATTCATATGATGATGAGAGAAAGGAGATTGCTATCTGGTTCATGAATGAATATGGGGATGACAAGTCTTGGACTAAGAAATTTATCATCCCCAAAAGGTCTCCTGCTGGTGTTTTTGGAAAACTTCGCCCTATCAAAGTTTTCGAAGATGGTGATATTTTAATTGCACAAGGTTGCTATTCCAGAATATTATGCTACTCCAACAAGACTAAAACTATTAAGGAAGCTGATCTTTCTGAGTTACGTGGCTATGGATATGAACGTATCGGTGCAGTGAGTTATACCCCAAGTTTTGTTCCACTCAATACCTTCACAATGGAGAATGTAAGATCATTCTGATTTCCAGCTATTAATTTGTAATCCAGTTTCTCTAGCTAGTTTAGTTTAGTGCATTGCTATGTATGAAGCATTATATTGTTTGCTATCTTAGCTTACAGTTTATATGTAATAGTTTGGCACTCATGAGGTTAACCTTTTGCTTATGAGTCTGGATGAATCGTGGAATCCAATTTTTGTGAGACGTGAAATTGTGTTTTTTTTTTTAAAGAAAAAGATAACAGAGTCGAATATGATGAGTTGGAGGCAGCAGATTGCTGCGGTAATGATTTTTTGGTTGTTCGATTTTCCGGAAAATCTGGGAGGGGGTTAGTGTTAGGGATGGTTTTGGATAAAGGAGAACTCGGAGTTGAATTTTTTTGTGATTGAATTTTTGATTTTTTGGCAACAGATCGAGGAGATGAAACTGAATCTTTTTCTTGCTGTTTTTGCAGATTTGAAGGCAATTTTGGCCAATTTCTTCTGGGATTTCTTTGAACTGGGCGGATTTCCCAGAATTTGGTTTTTTACGCCCCATAACAAAAGATTTTTGGAATCAGACCCAAAACATGGCTGGAGGTTGGATTTTGGACAAAGAACAGAAAATAAAATAAAAGAAAAATTAAAGGAAAAAACAGAAAATTAAAAGGAAATGGAAAGGAAATTGATTTTTGAAGCTTGGGTCGGGTTTTTGGATTGAGAGTGGGTCGGGATATTGGGTCGGGTAAAAAAAGATCAAAACGACGCCGTTTTGCAACACTTAACGGAGCCCTAACGGGCTCCGTCACGCGGTGGCCCAATTGAGCCCAAAAAAGTTGTAGTGACCCAATTGAGCCCCCAGATAAGTTTAGTGGCCAATTTGGACCTTATCCCTATTTTTAAAGTATGCCCATAAGAAATTTTATGACACTTGTTGATTGGTTTATAAAGGGACTCCCTCTACAGTGCAAGGGGCACAACACTACTTGATGTGTAATTTTTTAAAATAAAACTCTCTCGTTTTGATGTCTTTGAGACTTTTTTTTCTTTATTAATTGAAACATTAAACCTAAAAAATATCAAATTCTATTACAAATGATCCTAATTGAAATAATTAACTAAATAATTAAAAGTAACTATATATCATAATCATGTAAAAAATAATCAACCATAAATAAAAATATATTAACTAAAAACTCTTTAAAATATTAAACCCTAATCATGAAAAAAATAAATTGTAGGTAAAAACTAAAAAAAAATTTAAAAATTTTAATTAATAAATAATCAACCCAAATTAATAAATATAAACTAATAAATTAACAAAATCAACTAATTTTGGATAATCAAAATTAATTTTTAATTATAAACTAAAATATAAAAAGAAAATTATATGCCCTATTTTCGACAATCAACACTAATTAATATTTAAAAAATATGTATAATCATAGTTATGAAAAAATGAGTCCTAATTATGAGCAAAACTAATAGAAAAGAAATGATTCTAAAATCTTAATATAAATTAATTCAAAATTTACAAAACAAAAAAATTAATATTAAAACATCTAACATAAAAAGGTTAAAAATTACACCGCACAATCTAGAATGCCAATCACACAACTTGTGATCCTCTTCCATTGATAAACTGAAATTATAATATTAATTTTTAATTTTTGATATTTATAATAAATTATATTAACAATAAAAAATCAATTAGTTGTGCGAAAAAAAGGCTTAATATGTATTTACATGGGGTAGATGCTTCGACCTCACTGCAACCTCTAAAAATTACAGAAATGCCACTAAAAATGAAATAGTACAAAAAATTTACAAAATGAATACAATAACAAATAATATATATAGAAAAAACACATGGAATATATATATATATATATATATAACTAATTGTAATTAGTAATTAGCACTACATATAATAATAATTAATCCAATTTTTGGCTTCGTAAGATTCGTTGAACTGAAAATTTCAACTAGAGTAAACACTTACAAGAAAATCATCAAATTTCAGCCGATTTTAGTCCAACGGATGATCAGCCAAAATTTAGCACAACCCACAAGAGAACGAGGCTGTGTAGACAGTGATGAGCAAGTGTCGTATCCACAGAGACTAAATTAGATTTAATTGTATGTACTATGACATCGGATCTGAATCATTATCTAGATAACGAATAAAAAGGGAAACTAACTAATCTATACTAGGAAAAACAATAAATAAACGAGAAAAATAAATGGAGAAGAAAACATGAAGGTAGAGGTACTCTCGGGATTGATTTCTTTGGGTACTTAGCACTAATGAGACTATCGAACGTCTATTTTGGTGTCAAATTTCACTAGGGCAATCTCTAATACATCTTAAGCTCTCTCACGAGACACTCAAGTTGTAGGGTACACGCTAGGTTCACCGTCTTTGATCGAATCCTACACATGTACTTACCAAAAGCTCCAAGGATTTCTAGCCCTCACACTAAGTCTAAATTCTCTTGAATTTATTGATAAAGGTGTCTTGTGCCTAGGGTTCGTCTATTGAGACTCATCTCTCGATTTATGAATCAATAGATAAAATCATATCAATTAACCAACACCCATACATAGCATAAGCACAAGGAATGAAATAGGGCCATAAACAATCAATAGAAAAATAAATGCATAAATACCCAAATATTCTCAGTCCCAAAATACAAAATAATCTAGACTAATATCATACAAATGTAAGGACTAAATCATCTTAAAGAAAATCAAAATGCAAAACAAGGAAAAGAACTTGAAACAACCCAGAACTTGGGTCTCGACTCCTCCTTGGTTCGACTCTTCTCCTCTTTGCTCCATCTCCAAGCTTTAGCTCTTTATTCACCCTAGCTAGGTGGAAATCCTAGCTAGGGTGAGGGATTTGATGGGTGAGATGTGAAAATGGAAGAGGGAAGAAGGGTTTCGGTATTAGGGAAATTTGGGAAAAAAATGGAGGCTTGAGTTGTGAGGGCTTTCTCTTTGGGTGCTAAGCTTTTTTTCCTTCAATTTCGTCCATGGGGGGTTTTATATAGAGTGGGAGAATAAATAAAATTAAAGAAAATCAAAAATGGGTGAAAAAGAATAAAAAAATCTGGAAAAAACGTGCACGGGCGCGACCACGGAGGTCGCGCCTCTTTCTTTTGCCGCGAGTCG
This sequence comes from Perilla frutescens, assembly GCA_026008535.1. NCBI lineage: Eukaryota > Viridiplantae > Streptophyta > Magnoliopsida > Lamiales > Lamiaceae > Perilla > Perilla frutescens. The sequence continues at coordinate 1,936,228 of BRKX01000007.1, read as the reverse complement.
CGCCCCGTAACTGACTTTTAGGGCCTCTGTACAGAGGTCCACTCGCGCTGCCCCTATGCACGGGTCACGCCACGCGTTGAGCTGGTCAGGTCGTGCCAAACGGCGCGAGTGAGCACTCGGGTCACGCCATTTGGCGCAAGTGAGCTGCTCGCGTCGCGCTTGGGTCGCGCCTCCGCCCCTGCTCTGACACCTCTCACGGTTTTGCTTCGTTCTCTCTCGTTTCTTGTCCGATTGAGGTGATTCAACTTGCAGCGTGCTCTCAATTCGATCCTCTATCTTCCTATAGCATTAAATCACTCAAAATTTATTTATTCTTCCACCATTTCCTATAAAACTCAAACAATAAACAAAACTTTCAAATCGGGAGATTAAAAGGCAAAAGGGGATGAAAACACACATTTAACTCATCAAAATACATCATGTGAAGCTCAATAAATGATACAAAAACCACACTCATCAACGGACTTTGATAACGTATTTTATACCTCAAATTATAGATCGTGTCAAGTGCAAGTGTACACGAATGTAGCAAGCAATGATACGAGTCAAACCACAAGGAATATAAGTTATGATCTTAATAATGCAAGTAATGTTGACTCAAATCACTATTTAGACAAACATCATTTCTTAATAAAATGTTTTGTTCCAAACCATCAACAAATACCAAATTCACTCTTAAATGTAGAATATTAAGTACTTCAAATGGACGATTTAAAAAGTAGTAAAAGGAAGGGGTTCTAGGGTGCTAGATCATTGATAAAGGTATTCTAAAAATCATATGAATCACATAACTCTCTTTTCTTCAATCATGATTTGGGTAAAGATCATCTAGGCATTTTCTCAAACACCTAGCCTACAAGCAAGTGTAAACCATCACTATCTCCAGTGAATAAATCACTCAAGCCTTCCAAGATCCCCAAATAACCATTAATAAGCCTAATACTCATATCTATCTCAAAATACAAGTAAAAGGTCTCATGGATCAAATAGACATACATAATGAGCTAACCTAATCACACATTAAGTAATACATAAATCTAAATGGAGGCCACCCACATACATTCAATAATCAACACATTGATCCATAAGATTTAAAAAAGAAAGGTACATTATCATACATTCATCTCAAACACCCATCATCAAAGGATCCAACACCCCAAAACTTGTAAATAGACATAGACAGAGATTAGATTAAACCAATAGATTGTACAAAAATATCACAAGATCCTTCCACTTCAACTCTTCAAGATCAAGAACTCCGCTTCCAAGCCAAGCCCTCTCTTCCACTAGTTCTATTGTTATTCACCTCCTTTTTTACAATTTTTGGAAGAAAAAGAGTGCAAGGAATGGAATCTATTTTCTATGCTAAGTGTTCTCTCCTTCCTTTCAACCCCCTTTGATATATATAAAATCATTTTAGAAAAGAAAATGAGAAAAGGGATTGGATAAGGTCCGCAAAACAGAGCATTGGGGCGCGACACGGGCTCAGTCGCGACCCAGTCGCGCTGTGACTCGTGCAAGAGAAGAGTTGAAAGGGTGTGTCGGCGCGAGCGGTCTGATCGCGCCACCACCCGCGTTGCTGGTCGCGCCAGAGACGAGTGCGAAGGGTGTGTCGGCGCGAGTGAGGTCAGTCACGCCCAAGCTCGCGCTGCCGGTCACGCCAGAGACGAGTGCGAAGGCACGATTTGGCGCGGGCGAGCTCACTCGCGTTGTCGATCGTACTGGAGGTCGCGCTTCTTGGCGCGACCGGACTCGCGCTTTGTGTCGCGCTGTTGGTCGCGCCAGAGACGATGGCGCACGGCAATTGGGCTCAAGCACTCGGGTCGCGCCGGCTCTCGGACTGTGGCTCGCGCCAAACTTCGAACTCTTGGTTTTCTTCCCAAAACACACCTATAATTTGTAACTTGGATTAAATATGGGTTTGAACACAAAAATATACAATTGGTTTGTAAAATGGTATTGAAATAGCCCCAAGTTGCAGTCAAAAGAAGCACAAAAATACCGATTGTCAGACTTCATATACGCTGGAATTTTTCGGATTCCAGCGGTTATTTCAGCGAAAAATATTTTATGAAATTTTCCACCGAACATTCCTGCGAAATTTATGCTCGTTGGAATTTTCCACCCATATCCAGCGTATATTTTGGTTAATTCCAGTGGAAAAAACCCACTGGAATGATTTTTATTTTATTTTTTTTCAAACTTTTCCAAATTCCAGCGAAAAAACTATGCTGGAATATTTTAATATTTTTTATTTTTGTTTTTTTTTCAATTTTTTTCCCATATTCCAACAATATTTTTTCCTTGAAATATTTTAATATTTTTTATTTATGATTTTTTTGAGATTCCAATAGTATTTTTTTGCTGGAATATTTTTATATTTTTTATTTGTGATTTTTTGGATTCTAGTGGTATTTTTTCGCTGGAATGTTTTATTTTTAAATTTAATATATTTAATATATTATTTTTAAATGAAATTCCAGCATTATTTTTTGGCTTGAAAATTTGAAATTTCATTAATTTTTTTTATTTTTTAGTGTACATTGTTTATTATATATTATAAATCAATATAAATAATACATTACAAAATAAAATATTACCATATTTTCTGGTCCTCCCATTCATGGTTGTCGTTATTCCTCTCTTTCTGCTTTGGAAGAATGAGTGGTTCTATGTGATACTTCATATGTTGATGAGAGAAAGGAGACCGTTATCTGGTTCATGAATGAATATGGGGATGACAAGTCTTGGACGAAGATTTTTATCATCACCAAAAGCTCTCCTACTGCTAATTTTACTAGAGCTCTTCGTCCTATCAAAGTTTTCGAAGATGGTGATATTTTGATTGCAGAAGGCTGCCACTCCAGAATATTATGCTACTCCAACAAGACTAAAGCTATTGAGGAAACTGATCTGGCTAAGTTATGTGGCTATGGTGTTGATCGTATCGGTGCAGTGAGTTATGCGCCAAGCTTCGTTCCACTCAATACCTTCACAATAGAGAATGTGAAACATTGTTCGCTTACTTATCTTACAGAATTTAATCACAGTGTTTTTAATAATGTGCAATGGCTTAACCATTTTCTTATGCATTTTGACTTTATTGGCTAGTCATGGTTTGAGGCTCGTCATGGTGATAAATTAAATGCATATATGATCAAGGTTGCAGAACTCCCTAGATGCTAGTCGGGTGATAGGAGCGCCTTGACAATCTAGGCAATTTTATTTTTTATAATATGTTATCATACATTGCCATTTATATTACTAATATCTCACTAAAATTCAAATTGAAATTTGCTATAGTGGTTGAATTCTCGTCCAAGCACTTATAACATAGCACAACCGTCATTCTAAAGTGAACTTTAGTTAAAAAATTAAGCAACTATTTATATTTAACCTTATAATAAATCGACCGTTGTTGATTCAGACTTCTTTCGCAATGGTTATTTCCGAGCTAATGATGAGGATTGAGTCTGCTTTGTGCTTCATTTGATGTTTTTTTTGTTTCTTTTTTTTTTTTTTTTTTTATTTAGACTCTTAGATGGCAATTTCTTTAATTCTCGTACTCTTTGTTTTACGTCACTCCTGTAAATTATTTTTTCCTTTGTTTTTGGTTTTTAATAATACACATTTTATTTGATAATAAACTAGCTAATTAGCCCTTTTTCGCTCCACCAACTGAGCTAAAGTGAACTTTTATTAAAAATCATGCAACTATTTATATTTAATGGCATAATAAACCGATTATCCCCTTTTCGGCATGGTTAGGGGCCGCCTATGCCGAATTTTACAACAGTTGAGATGATCAGAAACTCTAGAGCAAACCGGCATATATGTTTTTTTAATCAAAATATAAAGTTAAGAAAGTAGAATTGACGTTGCAAACAAAATCAACACAATTGTATTTGCATTCTGAATGGAAAAGTTTGTCTATAGGCTCAAAAGCTCTCTTGAATTAATGATGCATACCTCCTTAATAATTACTTGTAGGTTTCAATTTCAGATTCCCTGATCAAAGTTTTCAAAGATGGTAACATTTTGTTAATTGAGAAAAGAGGTAAAAACTATTTTAGCCACTTGAACTTTTAAAAGATTTGTTTTAGCCACTAACTTTAAAACATACTTATTTTAGCCACTTTCGATGAAAATGTTCCTCTGCGTGCTGGCATTGCGCGCTGGTTGAGCGCTACACGTAGGGGCAAAATTGTCATTCTGGCTAAAATAAATATATTTAAAAGTTAGTGGCTAAAATAAATATTTTAAAAGTTAAAGTGGCAAGTTATATATATTTCCACATTGAGAAAATGTCCAATTTGGTCACACTGACTCATATAACTATATCCGAAATCTCAGTTTGATCATAAAATTAAATTACAGCAAAATCAATCCCTCAACATTTTAAAAGGTATCGCATTAATCCCTCCGTTAGTCCCTAAACTAATTTCCGTTAATGTCTGTCACTAACGATATTAATTTAAGGAAAAATGTCCGGATTTGTCCTACAACTATACCTGAAATCTAAGTTTGGTCCCAAAATAAAATTTCGGCTCAAATTGAATCTTTTCCTCTAATTGAAAACAAACAATTGCAAATCCTAAATTGAAGAAATTCCCAAATTGAAAAAGTCTTTCCAACTTCGATTTCTAAATTTCTCATGCGGTTAGCTGTGTCATTTCCGTCCAACTCGATTGAGTTCGTAACATTCCACTCCATCAAAATATTCTTCAATATGGAAACATCGTTAAATAATGACAACTTTCAAATGAGGTAAAATGAAAAAGAAGGGGCACAGATCCTTTCTCCACTCTCTACTCCCCCAAGTTTGGCAACTTAATTTTTGAGGAAATTAAAACATTATTAAGAATCTTAAATCAAAATTTACCTAGCAGAAAACTCACACACTTATGGTCGTACAACTCACTCTCAACTGAGATCGATTTTGAAAAATTAATTTCTTCTACAAATTCACAATAATTCCACTCCAAGAAGAATCTAACTGCATTTCTGGTATGAATTTCAATCCCAAGTTTCATGGTTTTTTTTCAATTTGGGAATTTTTCGCTTAATTAAAAGTTGAGGGATCGATTTGCAATTGTTTGTTTTAAATTAGGGGAAAAGATCCAATATTTTAGGCTGAAAGTTTGTATGCTGGGTGAATAAAAAAAAGGGATTTGGTCCTACTACTGTACCCAAAATCTCAGTTTGGTCCTGAAATAAAATTGTAGGCCCAAATCGATCCCTCAACTTTTTAAAAGGAATCACGTTAATCCCTCTATTAGTCTATAAACTAATTTATATTAACGTTCGTTACTAACGATGTTAATTTAAGAAAAAAGGTCCAAGTTGGTCTTACAACTATATCTGAAATCTCAATTTAGTCCCAAAATAAAATTTTGGCCCAAATTGGACCTAATTTTTTTATTTGTTAAACCCTAATTAGATCAATTCGAGGCCAATATCAACCCACATATATAATTTATGGATCCGAAAGTTTTGATCGTCTTTTTCAATAGTCTCAGTCAGAATTTAATATTTTTAGAAACCAATACTAAGCTGTGGAACTGTCTAATCAACATTATGGAATTCTGATGGTATATAATTATGAGCCAGGGCAAAAAAATATAATATTATTATTCCATGATTATTACAAGAAGAAAACTAGTCAATTTATATCGCTTTGGTCATATATCAATTACAGATAAGATTATTGATAAATATTATATTAATTATAAGGTCATTAATTATTAATTGTACATGTAATTATATTGACATTGGAGAGAAACATATACATTTACTAATTATATCATCCTAAAATATTTGAATATCTCGAGTCGTTCTTCAAATTAATCATATACTTTATTAATTAATAAAAAATGAAAAGAATAATCAGATAATAAAATTATTAATAAAGTGAAAATGAGACTAAAATATTCCACATTGAACAAATAAAATTTGGGTCAAAATTATATTTCAGGATCAAACTGAAATTTCGAGTATAGTTGTAGGACCAACTTGGCCCCTTTTCCATTAAATTAACGTCGTTAGTGACGGATGTTAACAAAAATTAGTTTAGGGACTAACAGGATTAACGCGATATCTTTTAAAAAGTTGAGGTATCAATTTGGGCAAAATTTTATTTCGGGACCATACTGAGATTTCGAGTATAGTTGTAGGACCAAATTGGACATTTGATCAATTAAAAAAAGTACCCTCCTTTCTACAAATCTAACATTTGATTAATTTTTCGGCTAAAAAATCGTTCATAGACGATTTCATTTTAAGATTTCTATTTTAGATAAAATTTCACTTTTGATCCCATAGGACACGCTACTCTTCGATTTTGGTCTCAAAAGTGGCTCATGTGAGTCACGTGCGATGCTCTCTGTTATTTCGATTAACAGATGTTAAATATTGAGGGGCCAAAATTGATACTGTCAAATCTATAGGACTAAAAGTGAGCGATTTTTTAAAAAATGACCTAAATCGACGTCGATGGGGCCAAAATGGGGGATTTTTATGATTAAACCCTAACATTAACCCTGAAATAAATTATACTTTGTAAATTTCGTGTTCTTGAATTTGGGAATGTAGGGAATTTGGTGATTTTGTTGGAAAATCTGTTTTATTTTCTTTGTGAAAATGGAGGAAATTTCCATATGTGTGTAACAAATGTGTGTTAATGTGTGAAATAATATATGTGAAAAAAGTGTGTGTTAGTTTGTATTTTAACGGGTAGTGTTATCATCATTTCTCTCCGTCTCTGTGTCCATTAATTGGAGGAACAAAACAAGGATTAAATTGAACGTTTAAAATAGTTATGAAATCACTTTGAACAAAAAAAATAAACAGGGATCAATTATGCTAAATCTAGCGATATTAAATAAACATTGCAACACTTATATATAAACGTGTATTCATTGTATATATACATGTCATTAGAACCTTACACCTATCACACTTACAAGGCCACACGTAAGTATAAAATACAAGTTATAGTCTCTAACTCTATATATTTGTTTAAGTTAATCCTTCTAGAAATATATATTTATTCCACATTTTTCTTTTCTTGTTTAATGCTTGTATGTATGTATACTTATATATATACATAATATTTATTTATACAACGATATATACTATAGACACATACACATATATGAATGCAATTGACATAAAAATAAGCATATATGTAATATATAACACATTGACACATAAATTGTAACAAGTAGTGAGTAGTGAACTACTCGGGTATTACAGATTGAGAGCTATGTTAACCTTGGTAATGATCCAGCATTACACTTATCACCTCGAGCATTTTTAAGAGAGTGGAATCAGTCCCACGTCTCAATGATTTATCTTCTTTGCTCCAGTTTATAAATGTCTAATTTATTGAAGTTAATTTTGTGCTTAAATGTGAGCTTATGCTTATGTTTATGCTATGATGCAAATATATACTCTTCATGATTGTTTTTTGTGCAAGTATGGATTGAAGTTTACAACTAGGTACACATATGCTCCTCCATGTGAATTTCTATTTTTTTAGCAAATTAATGAACTTTTTTTAAAAAATTTAATAAAAAAATACAATCAAAGAATAACATTATCATTTGGATGCAAAATAAGTAAATTCTAGAACAACTTATAAACTTGAAACCATAGTAATCTAAACAAAAAAAAAAGAATCCTAACAAGGTAAACCACCTAAACTAAATTTAAAAAATCATAAATAAATAATAATCCTTATAATCTAAACAAGGAAAAAGAATCTTAACAAACGTAAACCACCTAAACTAAATTAATAAAAAAATATAAAAAAATGATAATTAAATAAACCTAAATTCTAATTTATGTACAGACTGCCGCACAGAAGTTTAGGTCTTACTTTTTCCGACTGACTGGTTGCCGCCGCACAGCAGAAACAGCCTACCATCGGAAACTTCTCGAGTTGTCGGAGTTAGTACAGCTTTAATTTGTTCCCTCTATTTTTTATTTTTTGCGTTTTTATTTCTGTATTTCTTCTATCATCGTAGCTTTTTTGCAAATTATTTTCTAACTCTTTCATATATTTGTTGATGTTAGAGTATTATGATGCTTCATGTCTGAGAAAAGGAACGACCAATCTCTCAATCCAATACTAGTTTAAGATTACAGAAAGTTGCAGAATTGAGTCGAAATTCGAATATAATGAAGCAAGATTTACCCCCAGAAATAATCATACAAATCCTCTCAAGACTCCCCGTTCGAAGCATTATTCGTTGCACGTGTGTTTGTAAGTCATGGCTTGATTTAATCAAGTCTAATGAGTTTGTGAACTCCCATCTTTCTAAATCAGTTCCCGGCCTTGCTCTCTTTGAAGGAAATTTCTGTTATGCCAAATCGCGCCCAAAGCCATACAAGTTTCTTGAATTTGTAGAAAACTCGATGCATATAGTCTTCAGCTCGAGCTTCCCTCACGATCCTCATAAGAACGTACACAGTTCAGTGAATGGTTTACTCCTTTTGTTGAATCCAAATGGATTGCCTCGTAATGTAGATATATACAATCCAATCACGCGTGATTATATCAAGCTTCCCTCCACACAAGTTCAGCTGGACACATTTGGATTTGGAGTGAGCAAAAAGAGTGGCCAATATAAGGTGGTTAGGCTTTTCCATGAATGTATTCGACCTCGAGAATCGGGTTTTTTCTGTAAAATAGATGTTAATGAAACAAAGTGTTAAGTATACACTCTTGGAAAAGGATCATGGAGAATCATTAATGAACCTAATGTACCACTTAGATATACGTGTGACTATAATACTGCAGCTGCAGCGATGTTTCTGAATGGAAATCTTCACTGGTGGGGACGTGTTTTGCATGACAGCTCTCTATGTATTTCTTGCTTTGATCTTGAAACAGAAGTGTTTACCATCTTTTCTGCTCCTCCTATTCATGGTTATCATTCCTCCATTTCTGCTTTGGAAGAATGCCTGGTTGTCTGTGATACTGATTATTATGTTGATGAGAGAATGGAGATTGTTATCTGGTTCATGAACGAATATGGGGATGACAAGTCTTGGACTAAGAAATTTATCATCACCAAAACATGGTCTCACCGTGATGATGTTTTTGGAGTTCTTCGCCCTATCAAAGTTTTCGAAGATGGTGACATTTTATTTTCAGGTTTGCATTCCAGAGTATTTTGCTACTCCAACAAGACTAAAACTATTGAGGAAGCTAATCTGGCCGAGTTAAATGGCGATGGATATGATCGTATCAGTGCAGTCAGTTATATCCCGAGCTTTGTTCCAATCAATACCTTCACAATGGAGAATGTAATGCATTTCTGAATATGAAGCATTGTTCGCCCTCTTAGTTTTTAATCACATAGTTTTTATTATATAATATGCAATAACTTATGGTCTCCAATATTTATAGCTTAATTATCTGTGATTGTCGTTACTAGATTTGTGTAGAACCAGAGAAAATATCAATTTTGGTTCCAAAGGGGACACCTCAGTTCGATTTTGGTCCTCATACTATCATTAAATTTGGTCCCAAATAGAGTAAAACCTATGTGCTTAAAATTGGGCGATTTATTTTGTTGAAAACTGACCAAAAATGATAGTATCGGGACCAAAATGGAACTGAGGCGTGTCCTATGGGACCAAAATCGATATTTTATCTGTAGAAGCATATATAGTAGGCCTAACTCAATTTCTTAAATTTGTTGATGTGAGATTACTATATATGCTTGAAGTCTGTAAAAAAGGTGAAACACTCAGGAATCATAAACTTGTAAAGAAACTAAAGAGATTGTAGAACGTTGCAGAAATATATATACTCCAAAAATATAAACCAATCAAAACCCCAAAATGAAGCAAGATATATTCAAATATCTACCATAAAAAATGACCAACAATATCCTATCAAGACTCCCTTTGTCACCACTATGAGGTGCAATTTTCAGAAAATAGCCTCCATAATATATATGACAACACTTAAAACTGTTTAAATTTAACAAGACATAACGGTTTGGGAGAAAAAAATGTTATGTTTTCAAGTGTTGTGTATTGATGTTGTTAGTTTAAAATCTTGATATGCAAAAATGATAAGCTCATATTCCTAAATTGATGAGTTGTTAATTTTATTGATAAGACCACTAAATTAGTAATATCATATTGGTAAATTGTTAAGTTTATATTATTAAAATAGTATGTGTATCATCTTCAAAATTTTATTTGCTAAATGATATATTCATATTACTAACAATAGTGTTGAAGAAATCATCATAAATTGATAAAATCATGTCCCTAAATTAGTAACATCAAATTTTCAAGTCAATAAGTTCATATTACTTAAATAGCTAGTGTTGAAGAAATCTTCATGAATTGATAGGTTCGTGGTTTGACCATCACACTATATATTAGACATAAACCTTTATCTCAAGTATCTTCTTTCAAAATTAGTTTACCATCAGGGCCAACTTTTTTCCGACGTTAAGTTGCCGCCGCAATCACGCCGCTGCGGCGCTTTGCTCCTCCGTCTAGTTGAATCCACCGCACCGCAAAGCAGAAACAAACCACCCTAGGGCTTACTTTCTCCAACGATGTGCATACACCGCCACAATTCCGCCGCGCCGCCGCCTTGCTCCTCCATCTAACTGAAGCCTCCGCCACTACACACCTGAATCAGCCCTCCATTTGAAAGATCTCAGTTGTTTCGAGTTAGATATATAAGGTTAGATCCCACTGTTTTTATTTTTTATTTTTTTGCTTTGTATTTTCTGTGTTATCTCGACTTACTCGACAGCACTGGTCCCCCCTATTTCGTTTTGCCTGTTATATATATATATATATATATATATATATATATATATATAGGACTTGGTTCAAATGAGAACGGTGCTTCATGTAGGAACGTGAGAACGGACTTGTTTAGTGTAATTTTAGTGCTTTTCTTACTGTATTTTGATGCAATTTTTTAATTTTTTTTTAATGCTTTTCTTATTGTATTTTAGTGCTAGACGATTTAGCACCAAAATAAAATAAGAAAAGCACTGAAATTACACTAAACAAGCCCGTTCTCACGTTCTCACACAAAACTTAGTTCCTATTATAACCAACCCCTATATATATATATATATATATATATATATATATAGGATTTGGTTCAAATGAGAACAGTGCTTCATGTAGGAACGTGAGAACGGGCTTGTTTAGTGTAATTTTAGTGCTTTTCTTACTGTATTTTGATGCAATTTTTTAATTTTTTTTTAATGCTTTTCTTATTGTATTTTAGTGCTAGATGATTTAGCACCAAAATAAAATAAGAAAAGCACTGAAATTACACTAAACAAGCCCGTTCTCACGTTCTCACACCAAACTTAGTTCCTATTATAACCAACCCCTATATATATATATATAGGGATGAGATCTGGCACGTGGGAACTAGAAACCAATCCCATCCCTCCATTCCAAAATCTAGACGCCCAGATTAATCCAGATTTTCGGTGGCAATTCTGTAATTAAAATGAAAATCTTCAATTCGCGCGTCTCATTAAGGGCAAAATCGGAACTGAACTCAGAAATTGCCGAGATTCAATTTTAGCCTCCTACTTCGCTCATTTTAGCTTCATGCATTTCTCATTTTAGAATGTGTTGATAAACAAAAATGGAACGATGCTTTCATTGGAATGAAATGCAATACACCCTATTTGGGGACAGTGAAAGGGAATCTCATAATTACTAGTTGAGATCAGATGAGCCATAATCTGTACGTAATAAACCCTAATTGGGAACGGTGAACCCTAGTGGAAAATGTCACATCAATTTTAGCCTCCTACTTCAATCATTTTAGCCTCATGCGATTCTCATTTTAGCCTCAAAACAAAAGGGAAGAATTATTAAACTACTATATTACCCTCCGTCCACAAAGTTGCCGAAAATTACAGGAATGTCACCGCCCATACACTTAAATCTGATTTAATATGGACCGTCCATATTGAGTCAAACAAGGGTTGGGATTGGTTCCTAGTTCCCACCTGGGGGAAGGGTTCTCATTTGATCCTTTCCTGTGTTATCTCGATTAAATTTTTTTAATACTTTTTTTATATTTATTTGTTAATTTCTTTGTGGCGTTTTCCCCTCTATTTTTATTTTTTGCATTTTTATTTCTGTGTGTTCTTCTGCCTATTCAAAGCTTTTATCCTCGTATTTTTTTTTTGCAAATGCTTTTGCTGTGTTATCTCAACTTTTAATATTTATTGTTTAATTATTTGTGGAAAAGAAAAGTTGTGGTTTTGGCTTAACTGTGTTTTATAAATTTGTTGATGTTAGAGTTTTATGCTTAACTCTGAAAAAAGGAAGGACAAATATCTCAATCCAACACTATTTAACATTAATTACCACCTGTTTTTATGTGAGGTGATTGTAGAAAGTTGCAGAAATGAGTAGAAATTCGAGAATGAAGCAAGATTTATTGGCGTACCTACCCCCAGAAGTGACGATTGATATCTTCTCAAGACTACCGATTCGAAGCATTATTCGGTGCAAGTGTGTTTGTAAGTCATGGCTCGAACTGCTCGAGACTCGTGAGTTTGTTAACTCTCATCTTTCTAAATCAGTCCCTGGCCTTGCTTGCTTTCGAAGCTTTGCCCCCTCAAAGCCATACAACTTTCTTGAATTTGTAGAAAACTCAATGCACACAGTCTTCAACTTGAGCTTCCCTCATCGCCATATACACATACATAGTTCAGTGAATGGTTTGCTCTTTTTGTTGAATCTAAATCCAAATTTAGGGGCTTGTAATCTTTTCATATGCAATCCAATCACCCGTGACTATATCAAGCTTCCTTTCCCGCGTAAGTATCCCTCCTCAAAACGTAAATTTCAGGCGGATGCATTTGGATTTGGAGTGAGCAAAAAGAGCGGCCAATATAAGGTGGTTAGGCTTTTCAATGAACGTATTTCTACTAAAGATCATGTCTGGAAAATAGTTAATAATCAAACAAAGTGTGAAGTATACACTCTTGGAACGGGATCATGGAGAAGCATTGAACCTAATGTCCCGCTTGGATATGACTATGACTATGATGCAGCGATGTTTCTGAATGGAAATCTTCACTGGTGGGGACATGCTTTGCATGACGGCTCTATATGGATTTCTTGCTTTGATCTTGAAACAGAACTTTTTACCATATTTTCTGCTCCTCCCATTCATGGTTATTATTCCTGCTTTTCTGTTTTGGAAGAATTCTTGGTTTTCTGCGATAATTCATATGATCATGATAAGAGAAAGGAGATTGTTATCTGGTTCATGAACGAATATGGGGATGACAAGTCTTGGACGAAGAAATTCATCATCGATCACCAGACGGTCTTCTGCTGGTGTTTTTGGAAAACTTCGCCCTATCAAAGTTTTCGAAGATGGTGATATTTTGATTGCACAAGGTTGCACCTTCGGAATATTATGCTACTCCAACAAGACTAAAACTATTGAGGAAGCTGCTGTGGCTGAGTTATATGGCTATGGATATGATCGTATCCGTGCAGTGAGTTATACCCCAAGCTTTGTTCCACTCAATACTTTCACAATGGAAAATGTAAGTTCATTCTGATTTCCAGGTATTAATTTGTAATCAAGTTTCTCTAGTTTATAGTTCAATGCATTGCTGAATATATTTGAAGCATTGAGTTATATGTAATAGTTTGGCACTGATTAACTTAACCTTTGCTTATGGTGATGGGGATGAAACATTGTAGAGAAGTTGTTTATCTCAATGGTTTAATTTACTCATTGCATTTTTGTTAACTTATAAATAGTTTGTCATATATTCGAGTATTTTAATTTATTTTCCTGTTAGTTAAGAGGATTGTTTTTCTGTTCCTTTTGTTTGTTACTAAATTTTCTATTTACTATGCTTAGATAAATAAAGGTTCATATATGTACATAAAAATGTTACTTGCTTCTCAAAAATTTATTCGTGGCAACTTCAATAAGCAGAACCACACAAAATCTGTATTTTGTTTTTTAAAAAGTTTGGGAAAAATCAATTTGGGCGAATTGAGGTTTTTTATATGTGATGACTCACATAATAAAAAATATATAGATTTGTGAAAGAGAGTGTATATATGGTACCCAACCAGGTACTTGTTAATTTGGGGTTCATTCTACATTTGATGTTATAAAAATGTAAAACATTGTTTTGGGTCTTTGTAGTTTTAAATATTTATAAATTGGGTCCTTCTATTTTATTTGATTAAATTGAGGTTCCTGTATTATCAATTTGATTAAAATAAGGTCCATATACTGTCAATTTTGATAAAATTAAGTCCCTGTTTTAATCAAATTGATAGTACAAAGACTTGATTTTAATCAAATTGATACTATATGGACTCAATTCAAAAATAAAAATAAATTTATTTATTTATTTAAAAATATACAAATAAAAATTGACGAAATAATTAAATAAAAATAAAAAATAAATATAAATGAATTTTTTAAGTAAAAAATTTATTAAAAATTAAAAAAAAAAATTTCATTAAATTTTTTTCAAACCATTGTAATTTTATTTTTCTTATTTCTTATTTTTTGAAAAAAAAATGAAAAATAGTTTATTTTTTTATTCAATTTTTTTAATTTAATAAATAAATTGAAAAAATATTAAATTATCTATAAAGGGCTGTATTTTTATTTTATTTCCAAAAAAGTAAATTAAAAACATCGAACAATAGTTAAATAAAATAAAAAAAATCAATTAAATAATAATCATACTTTTAAAACTATTGATTGAATTTTTAAAATTACAGTGGTTTTAAAATTTTTAATTAAATTTATTTTAATTTTTATTTAAATATTTAAATAAAAATTTAAATTATTTTTTCATTTTTATTTAATTATTTTACAATTTTTTTGTTTAGTTTTTTTAAAAATTAATTTTTATTTTTATTTTCGAATCGGGTCCCTATATGATCAATTTGATTCAAATCAAGTCCCGAGTTGACTTTATCCAATTTAATAGTACACGAACCTCATTCTAATCAAATTAATATTACATAGGCCTCATTTAACTATGGAAATTTATAAAAAAGACAAGTATGGAAATTTATAAAAAAGACAAGTATAAAAATATGGAAATTTATAAAAAAAGACAAGTATGGAAATTTTTGTTGATTCGAAAAGGCAAATTACACTTTTATGCTCACATTTTGAAAATATAATCCAAATTTTCAAAATTAACAAAACAATATTCACTTTTTAATATTTTTTATAAATATAACATTTAATCAATTTTACGATATAAAAATCGTACATAGATTATATTTTAAGGTTTATTGATTGAATTTTTTTTTAACGCGGCCAATGAATAGAAATATTAAAAAGTAAGTGTACCGTCTTAAAAATTTACAAAATTTTAAAAAGTGAGTACTAGTTTACTATTTTTTTTAAAATGAACTATTTTTGATAAAGAATCCCAAAATATATTTATCAAAAGTGTAATTTATTTATCCATTTAAAAAATATTTGATTTGCAGCGCCTTTATTTACACTTGTAGTAGTGCAGTTTCACACTGGGGCTTTTACTTTTTCCGACGATATGCATACACTGTCACAATTCCGCCGCGCTGCCGCCTTGCTCCTCCATCTAACTCAAGCCTCCACCACTATTCACCTGAATTAGACTTTGATTTGGTTGAATTATATGGCTTTGATTACCCCAAGCTTTGTTCGATTCAATACCTTCACAATGGAAAATGTAAGCTCATTTTTCCAGCTATTAATATGTAATCAAGTTTCTCTAGTTTAGTTAAACGCATTATATTGTTTAGTCTCTAATTAGCTTACTGCATCGATTATATGCAATAGTTTGGCACTGATGAACTTAACCCTTTGCTTATGGTGATGGTGATGAAACATTGTAGATAAATCATCATCAATCCATCATGATACATTATTGTACAAAAATTTATGTGGTTTATTTCAATGGTTTAATTTGCTCATTAACATTTCGAAGGCTCATGACAATCACTATCCACTATGTCTTAAGCTTTTTTTTTTCTTTTTTTTTTTTTTCATGATCATTTGAAGTTTTATCCACTATGTCTTAAATCTTCCTAAATCTTGAAAAAGTGCAATCAACATTTAATAAATACAATTCGTGAATTTTGCATTTTTATTAATTAAAAAAATCATGAAAAAAGATATTGATGATATTAAAAAATGATTCAAAATGACATGAACTGAATTTTTTATTGTGATATTTTATATTGGGATTTTGGTGAACTCAAAATTGGGGAATTAAAGTCATAAATACAACAACTCAATTATTTCTTTTCTTTATATAATTTTGATAAATGAAATTAAAAATGGAGTGTTTAATGGTGTCTTTCATGTACTAGATCCTTTTTTTAGAGCATAGATAATTGATTAACAATCCAATTGCAAAATTGAGATTAATACAATACAAAATCTCAATAAATCTTCTCATTAAATTTAAACATAGAAAAAAAATAAGCAGTGTGAAATTAATTATTAAAATAGATTTTAACTTGAGCCCATATAAGAGTTTAAAATTGAGAGGGTAGAGTCTAAGAGAGATATCGATTCAACTTTGTAGATGACTATTTTTTTTTTTAATAAAGGTTACCTTTTTTTTTTTTTTAAATAAGGGGAACCCCAAAATAATGGGGGTCCAGGCAGCGACCCACGTGGCCTACCCCTAGGGCCGGCCTTGTGTTTATATTAATGCTATGATGCAAATATATACTCTCTTCAACGATTTTGTTTTGGTGCAAGTATGCATTGAAGTTTACCACTAAGTACACAAATGCTCCATCATTCCTAAACATGAATTTCTATTTTTTAGCAAATTAATAAACTTTCTTTAAAAAAAATACAATCAAAGAATAATATTATTACTGAGATACAAAATAGGTAAATTCTAGAACAACTTATAAACTTGAAACCCTGATAATCTAAACAAGGAAAAAAATATCCTAACAATGTAAACCACCTAAAGTAGATAAGAAAAATCATAAATAAATAATAATCTAAACAAGGAAAAAGAATCTTGACAACGTAAACCACCTAAAGTAAATAAAAATATAAATAAATAATACTTAAATAACATAAATTCTAATTTATATACAAACTGCCGCACAGAAGTTTTGGTCTTACTTTTTTCCGACAATAGGTTGCCGCCACAATTCGGCCAATCCCCCCGCACAGCAGAAACAACCTACCATCGGAAATCTCTCGAGTTGTCGGAGTTAGTACAGCTTTGTTCTCTCTATTTTTTATTTTTTACATTTTTATTTATGTGTTTCTTCTATCATCGTAGTTTTTTTGCAAATTATGTTCCTGTGTAATTATCTCTTGTTATGATCTTTAATATTTATTGTTTAATTATTTGTGGAAAAAGAAAAGTTGTTGTGGTTTAATTAGGCCTAACTCTGCTTCATATATTTGTTGATGTTAGAGTATTATGATGCTTCATGTCTGAGAAAAGGAAGTACCAAGTGATTGTAGAAAGTTGTAGAAATTCGAATATAATGAAGCAAGATTTATTGACATGCCTACCCCCAGAATTGACGATTGATATCCTCTCAAGACTACCAAATCGAAGCATTATTCGTTGCAAGTGTGTTTGTAAGCCATGGCGCGATTTAATCAAGTCTAATGAGTTTGTGAACTCCCATCTTTCTAAATCAGTTCCCGGCCTTGCTCTCTTTCAAAGAAATTTCTTGGAATCGCGGCCAGAGCCATACAAATTTCTTGAATTTGTAGAAAACTCGATGCACCTAGTCTTCAGCTTGAGCTTCCCTCATCGCCATATACACATACATAGTTCAGTGAATGGTTTGCTCTTTTTGTTGAATCTAAATAGATGGCCTCGTCACATATATATATGCAATCCAATCACCCGAGACTATATCAAGCTTCCTTGCCCTCACGAGTATCCCTCTCCATCCTCAAAATTAAAATCTCTTGTGGACACATTTGGATTTGGAGTGAGCAAGAAGAGCCACCAGTATAAGGTGGTTAGGCTTTTCCATGTAACATAATCCTATGGATCGTATCAACATAGTGAGTTATACCCCAAGCTTTGTTCCACTCAATACCTTCACGATGGAGAATGTAAGTTCATTATATTCTGATTTCCAGTTATTTAGTTCTCTAGTTTTATTTTTATAATTATTATTATCATAATATATCAATCAAAATATAAAGTTCTGATTGTAAAATTGAGGTTGAAAATAAAATCAACATAAAAATGGACTCAAAAGTTTCTAGGATTCAATTAATTTCAGCTAATGGTTTTCTCTCCCTTCTTGTTCAATCATGAATGCCAAGTATGCAGTCTTGGAACATGGAGAAGCACAGGGAGAGGTGATGAAGGTACGTGAGGCGAGCTCATCGGAGAAGGTATAATTATGACTATGGTACATTATAGTGATGTTTTCTAAATTGAAATCTTCATTGGCTTGGACGTGATTTACATAGATATGAACAATTTTATTTTTTTTTAACCATGTTTTTTTCCTATTCGTCTTCATTTAATGGTCGATGTAGTTATTATGCTGTCGTTTCTTCTTCCGATGAATGTCTGGTTTAATTTTCTCATTTTTTCAACAATTCACACTATCCTCATGACATATATATGTAACGTTATCTTCTCACTTTTACATACGATTTCAATGCAATTGTTCTTAATTTGTAAAGGAAAATGGCTCTCACTGAAAACTAGGTTTAATCGTATCCGTGCAGTGAGTTATGTGGCTATGGCTTTAATCGTATCCGTGCAGTGAGTCTTGGCATTTTTATTTTTTTGTAATATATTATCATATATTGCCATTTATATTACACAGATTTCACTAAAATTTAAATTGAAATTTGGTATAGTGATTGAATTCTCATCCAAACACTTATAACATAGCACAACCTTCATTCTAAAGTGAACTTTAGTTAAAAAATTAAGCAACTATTTATATTTAACCATATAATAAATCCACTGTTTTTTCAGACTTCTTTCGCAATGGTTATTTCCGAGCTAGTGACGAGGATTGAGTCTGCTTTGTTTTCTTCATTTGAAGTTTTTTTTGTTTCTTTTGTTTTTTTTTATTACCCCCTTTTTCGCTCCACCAACTGAGCTAAAGTGAACTTTTATTAAAGATTATGCAACTATTTGTATTTAATCGCATAATAAACCGATTATCCCCTTTTCGGCATAGCTAGGGGCCGCTTAGGCCGAATTTTACAACAGTTGAGATGATCATACACTCTGGAGTAAACCGGCATATATGATTTTTTATTTTTTTTGTGGTCAAAATATAAAGTTAAGAAAGTAGAATAGACGGTGCAAACAAAATCACCACAATTGTATTTGCACTGTGAATGGAAAAGTTTGTCTACAGGCTCAAAGAGTTCTAACTTTTAAGTAATATGCACATACATGATAAATAAGTAATACTAGTACTAGTATGTTCATATATGAACATTTATTTTCCTAAGCATATATAGTAAATAGAAAATTAGTAACAAATAAAAGGAGTAGATAAATAATCCTCTTAAAACAGTAAATTAAAAATAAATTAAAACACTCGAATATAAGACAAACTACTCATAAGTTATAAGTGAAAAAAAGTGCAATGAGCAAATTAAACCATTTAGATAAACAACTTTTCGATAATGTATCATGATGAATTGATGATGATTTTCTACAATGTTCCATCACCATCACCATAAGCAAAAGGTTAACCTCATCAGTGCCAAACTATTGCATATAATCTCTGCAGTAAGCTAATTAGAGAGCGAACAATATAATGCATTTAACTAAACTAGAGAAACTTGATTACATATTAATAGCTGGAAAAATGAGCTTAATTACAAAATGAGCTTAATTACATTCTCCATTGTGAAGGTATTGAATCGAACAAAGCTTGGGGTATAACTCACTGCGCAGATATGATAAAAGCCACATATTTCAGCCAAATCAGTTTCCTCAATAGTTTTAGTCTTGCTGGAGCAGCATAATAATCTCAAGCGGTCATCTTCTGCAATCAAAATATCACCATCTTTGAAAACTTTGATAGGACGAAGAGGTCCAACAAAATCACGAGTAGGAGAGCTTTTGGTGATGATAAATTTCTTCATCCAAGACTTGTCATCCCCATATTCGTTCATGAACCAGATAACAATCTCCTTTCTCTCATCATCATATGAATTATAGCAGAAAACCAGGCATTCTTCCAAAGCAGAAATAGCGGCAGAACAACATCCATGAATAGGTGGAGCAGAAAAGATGGTAAAAACTTCTGTTTCAAGATAAAAGCAAGAAATCCACACAGAGCCGTCATGCAAAGCATGTCCCCTCCAGTGAAGATTTCCATTCAGAAACGTCGCTGCACTATAATAATCACAGTTATGTCTAAGCGGAACATTAGGTTCATTAATGATTCTCCATGATCCTGTTCCAAGAGTGTATACTTCACACTTTGCTTCACTATCATCTGTTTTCCAGAAAAAATCCGATTTTCGAGGAGGAATACATTCATGGAAAAGCCTTACCACCTTATATTGGCCACTCTTTTTGCTCACTTCAAATCCAAATGTGTCCACCCGATCAACACGTTGATCAAGACGTTTTGTGGGATAATCGTGAGGGCGCGGAAGCTTGATATAGTCACGGGTGATTGGATTGTATATACTTAGATTATTACGAGGCCATGTATTTAAATTCAACAAAAGGAGTAAACCATTCACTGAACTGTGTATTTGTTTATGATGATAGTGAGGGAACCTCGAGCTAAAGACTATATGCATCGAGTTTTCTAAAAATTCAAAAAATTTGTATGACTTTGAGCCATGATAGTAATTTCTTTGAGAGAGAGCAAGGCTGGGGACTGATTTGGAAAGATGGGAGTTAACAAACTCATTAGACTTGATTAAATCAAGCCACGACTTACAAACACACCTACATCGAATAATGCTTGGAATTGGTAGTCTTGAGAGGATTTCGATGGTTATTTCTGGAGGTAGGTGTGTCAGCAAATCTTGCTTCATTATATTCGAATTTCTGCAACTCACTTCGTACAAGTAATCTTAAACGAGTGTTGGATTGAGAGATTGGTCCTTCCTTTTCTCAGACATAAAGCATCATAATACTCTAACATCAACAAATATATGAAACAGAGTTAGGAAAATAATTTGCAAAAAAACTACGATGATAGAAGAAACACAGAAATAAAAACGCAAAAAATAAAAAATCGAGGGAACAAAGCTGTACTAACTCCGACAACTCGAGAGGTTTCCGATGGTGGGCTGTTTCTGCTGTGCGGCGGCGAATTGTTGGAAAAAGTAAGACCTAAACTTCTGTGCGGCAGTTTGTACATAAATCAGAATTTAGGATTATTAAATTTTCAATTTTTTATATTTTTTTTATTTAGTTTACAGGTGTTTTTTGTCGTTAAGATTTCGTTTCCTTGTTTAGATTATTAGGATTATTATTTATTTATGATTTTATTGTATTTATTTTAGGTGGTTTACATTATTAGGATTCTTTTTCCTTGTTTAGATTATTAGGGTTTTCAAGTTTATAAGTTGTTCTGGAATTTACTTATTTTGTATCCCGGTAATAATATTATTTTGTAATTGTACTTTTTTTCATTAAATTTAAATAAAGTTCATTAATTAGCCAAAAAAAAATCGGTGCAGAGTATATATTTGGGTCATAAACATAAACATAAGCTCATATTTAAGCATAAAACTTCCATAAATGAGACATTTATATGCAAGGGGAGAAAGCTAGCTTCGTGAAATATCTTACTATATCTAAAAGTAGGATAGTCTAGGATAAAATTGTAATTTTTTTCTCCGCCAAAATTAATTAATAATTAATGTAGATTATATTATTATATATTAATATATTATTGTGCATATATTAGATAAAGTACGATATGATTGTATATCATATATATACTTAATATAATATAATAGTTTATATACATATATCTAATCTCATATAAAAAAATATAATATAATATAAGAGGATTATTATAGTATCATAATCATATTGGTAGTCAACATTTTATCATATCAAAAAATAATTTATATCCGATTAGTTAATTAACAAATTATTTTATGTAACAATTGATATTTTGAAGCATAATATGATCTAATTAATTAGTCAAGGTTATAGGGTATAAACATTAATCTTACGTGATTCAATATTAATTAAAATATTTGTATTAATTAATTAATTGAAAAGGCATCATCCTCATATTCAATATAATGCAATCCAAAAATAAGTTTACATGCGGTATCTTTATTTTGGTATGTATATTAAGGTATGAATTCAATAGAAATACAATTCCTCAAATCATGCCATTGACTATATACCATTACCATTCAATATACACTATCAACTAATATTAATATATATATATATATATATGCCATTGACTATATACCATTACATGTTTCATTGCCTCCTATTGTTCTTGCAAGACCAAAGTCTGAAATCTTTGGATTCATATGAGAATCTAGTAATATAATACTGCCTTTGAGGTCTCTGTGGATTACTCGAAGGCGGGAATCTTGATGAAGATATAGAAGGCCACAACCATATGTAGAAGTAACATAATTGTTTATATTCAACTAGATGAGAAGTAACGTGAAGAATTCATGTGAACTTACTCAACGAGGGATCTTAAAGACCACCATGACCAAAGAAGAAAATTGAAGTTTGGTTTTTCCAAAGTAGACAAATCAAGAAGCTCGAATATAAGCTAATCTATTGATACGACCCTAATTTGAGATCGTATCGATAGAGTACTATTCAAACTACTTCACGGATAGGAAATTAAACTGGTTGTTTGCGATTCTCCTTGTCCATAAATGTCATAGCAGCGTGTGATATTTTGTTTTGGCAATTTGTATAAAATCCCACATGGGTGCCAGAATCTTATTCATTTAACTTTATATAGTAGAAAACTAGAGTGAGATTTTGCCGAGCTTAGTAACGTGAGCTTCTGACCTGAGTGGGGCATTAAAGTGATTGGATGTTGGGTCAATGTAACTGATCGGGCTCTGGGGTGCTAACTCTGGCTCGCCCATTCCAAGCTGTGAGTTGGGCCACGTGGCCCGCCCGAAGGCACGGGCGCTCTTAGAGTGGAGGGCACCGCCGCGCCAGGCTGGTTTCACAGAGCAGCGCCAACCTCCCTACCTCTCATGAGGTGGATGCTCAACTCCATTGGTGAATCCATGATGGGGTATGTTACTTATTGTCACTCGGCCCACGAGCTGTGGCAGGTCCTTGAATCTCTATTTCAATCTCAGTCGAAGGCACGTGTGATGCAGCTTCAGTTTCAGTTGCAAACCACGAGGAAGGGTGATCAATTCAGTTTCA
The DNA here is from genome assembly GCA_026008535.1 of Perilla frutescens. Lineage (NCBI taxonomy): Eukaryota > Viridiplantae > Streptophyta > Magnoliopsida > Lamiales > Lamiaceae > Perilla > Perilla frutescens. The sequence goes on along the minus strand of BRKX01000007.1, from coordinate 1,912,844 downwards.
GTTGCAAACCACGAGGAAGGGTGATCAATTTGGTGGATGAGTATTTTTTAAAGATGGGGAATTTTGCATATTTGTTGGCTGGTGCTAGTCATCAAATCTCTGATGATGAACTGGTGCTTTATATTCTAGCCGGTCTTGGTATTGGATATGAAGCGGTGTTGGTGAATTTGACTCATAGATCTGAGCAATTGAACTTACAAGAGGTTCATTTTGCCTAAGCAAGCCCAAGAGTAGCGGCTTCAAAGCCAATAGATCATGTTTCCTAGTGCAAATATTACCTATAATCGCACTTATGCTTCTTCCTCTCACGTGGTTCTTCTGAAATTGTTCCTGCTCCAGGCAGAGGCATGGGTGGTCAAAGAGGCAGAGGTTATGGCCGAGGTTTTGTCAAGGACAATCGCATTATTTGTTAGCTTTGTGGCAAATCAGAACATGTAGCTCTGAAATGCTACAAGAGATTTGATGTCAACTTTACTGGTAATCCACCACCTATTCCTCATGCTTTCTATGCTGATAATACTCTTGATGTGCACCAGGATGATGGTTATGCACACTGGGTTATGGATAGTGGCGCCATAAGCCATATTACTAATGAGCTCTAACACCTGTCCTTGGCCTCTCCAGTTACTGGTGATGAGAGATTGGTTGTTGGCAATGGAAAACATCTACCTATTGTTGCCTCTGATAAGGCTATGCAGCTCAATCATCATACTCTCTTCTACTTGACAACATCCTATATGTTCCTCAAATCACCAAGAAACTGTTAAGTATTTCTCAATTTACTAAGGACAACAATGTAATTGTTGAGTTTCATGCTTATTCTTATCTTGTCAAGGACAAACTCAACAACAAGCTTTTGTTGAAGGAAACACTGGAAAAGGGGCTCTACTGGCTTGATTTGTCTATGCTATCTTTATAGAAAGTTGGTACTCACTTTGATGAATCTCTATCATCTACTGTATATCATGTTGATGACAACACAGCTGAATCTCTATCATGTTGATGACAACACAGCTGTATCTGATAAGCATGCTATATCATCAATTTATAATAATGTCTCTCTGTCTCCTCCCACTGAGGCTTTTACATGTACCTTGAAACATGATATAAATAAATAGCATCACAAGCTTGATCATCCTAGTGTGTCTGTGTTGTCTAATCTACTTCATACTCTTCAGATTCCTTTTTCTTCTTCTTTTTTATCCCTTTGTGATGCTTGCAAGACAACACATCTTCATCAATCTGCCCATATATCTCAGCCTACTAAAATAACAGCTCACTTTCAATTAATACAATCAGACATCTGGGGTCCTGCTCATACCCCTAGCATTCATGGGTACAAGTATTATACTCATTTTCTGGATAATTTTACTAGGTATACTTGGAACTATCCTCTCACTCTTAAATCACAAGCCTGTGAAGTTGTGAAATGATTCTTAGCAATGGTTCAATGTCAGTTTCACTCTTCTGTTCAAGCTTTTCAATCATATTGGAGAGGTGAGTATAGGCCCCTTGTTACTCATTTTCATCAGTTAGATATTCACTTCCAGCATCGCTGTCCCTATATACATCAACAAAATGGCAGGGCTGAAAGAAAACATCAACATATTATTGATAAATGCCTTACCTTACTGTCTCAAGCTTCACTCCCTTTACAGTTCTGGTGGGATGCATTCCATACCTCAACCTATCTCATAAACAGACTCCCTACTCCTACCCTAAATCATCAATCTCCTTTTAGGCATTGTTCAAAGCTTTTCCTACTTATACTCATCTCAAAGTGTTTGGATGTGCCAGTTTTCCTTACTTAAAACCTTATAATTCACATAAACTTCAGTTCAGATCCAACAAGTGTATCTTTCTGGGATATAACTCACATCACAAAGGCTATGTCTGTTATCATGCATCCTAATGGTAAGCTCTATGTGGCTGATTCTATAGCTTTCCATGAAGATGAGTTTCTTTATCCTTTACTCTTTTCTACTTCTTCACAACAAAGTAATATTTCATCTTGTTCTTCTCATGTTTTTCCTACTGTCAACAGGGTTATTCCTAGTTCATCTCAAGATTCTTCTATTGTTTCTTCTTCTTCTTAGCAGCAGACTTGTTCATCTACTAGCTCTAGTTCTGTGTCTTCTCCTTCTTCCTCTCCTATCATTCCTCCATAGCACATTATGATTACTAGAGCCAAAAATGGCTTTTTCAAGCCTAAAGCCTGGGTTTTTGAACATAAGATACTCACTGAACCTACCACTGTTAATTAGGCTTTAGCAGATCCTAGCTGCTATACAGGCAGAATTTGATGCTTTACAAGAGAAAAATACTTGAGTTTTGGTTCCTTCCAATGCTGATCAAAAACTTATTTCAAATAAATGGGTGTTTAAAGTCAAAACTAAAATTGATGGATCAGTGGATAAATTGAAGGCCAAATTGGTGGCAAGATCGAGGTCTTGAGCAGTATGCTAGGGTAGACTTTCTTGAAATTTTCAGTCCTGTAGTGAAGTTTTCTACTATTAGGCTGGTGTTTGCTATGGAAGCTATCAACAATTGGTGTATAAGGCAGATAGATATTAGTAATGCCTTTTTAAATGGAGAGCTTGAAGAAACTATATATATGACATGCACAACCTAAAGGGTTTGAAAGTGTTCAGTTTCCACAGCATGTCTGTAAATTGCACAAGGCCATCTATGGTTTAAGACAAGTTCCTAGGGCTTGCTATAACACTCTTAAGACACATCTCATCTTTGAGGGATTTGCAAGATCTCAGTCTAATTTTTCACTCTTTTTCAGAAAATTTGCTCAAAATGTGGTGCTCATTCTGGTGTATGTTGATGACATCTTGGTAACTGGTGATGATGCTTCTGAGATCACAGCTGTTATTACAGATTTGAATAAGAAATTTGCTCTTAAAGATCTTTGAATGGTTAACTATTTTCTAGGAATAGAGGTTACTCATAATCATGGTCAGTTTGATTTGTCTCAAACCAAATATCTTGAGGAGTTGCTTGCTAAAACAAATCTCAGTGACTACAAGCCATATGTTACACCTATGTTACCCTCTACAAAGCTGTCAAAGCAGGATGGAGTTCCCTTTGATCATCCTATCTTGTATCGAAGCACGGTTGGAGCTCTTCAATACTTGACTTTGATAAGGTAGGATATATCATTTTCGGTTAATAAGCTGAGTTAATTTTTACAACAAACCTTAGACACTCATTGAGCTGCTTGTAAATACTTGTTACGGTACTTAAAAGGTACCAGACATCTTTCTTTGTGTTTCAGTCTGACATCTTTCTTACACTTTGAAGCCTACTCCGATGCCAATTGGGTAAGTTGTTTGGATGATAGGCGTTCCACCGGTGGCCATTGTGTCTTTCTTGGACATAATCTAATCACGTGGAGTTCTAAGAAGTAGGAGGTAGTCTCCAGAAGTAGTGCAGAGTCGGAGTATAGAGCATTGGCTAATGTTACAACCAATGTTGTTTGGTTGAAGGCGTTGTGCAAGGAATTGGGCTTTCTAGTTGATACTGCTGCCAAAATATGGTGTGATAACTGCAGCGCCATAAAATTGGCATCCAATCCAGTCTTTCACGCATGAATTAAGCATGTAAAAATTGATGTTCATTTTGTTCGTGAAAAGGTGCAAGACAAGATAGTTGAAGTTGGACATGTGCCATCTGTGGATCAAGTTGCAGACTTGTTCACCAAACCTTTGATAGAAACAAGGTTTCAATGCTTAAGAGATAGGCTCAAGCTAAGGTCTACGTAGCCACAGTTCTACAGAGGAGTATTGAATGTATTTATGCATGCATGCTTGTAGTATGCAAGGTAGTTAGTAGGCTAGATATTTGTAATCCACGTAGTTGCTTCTCCGCATTATGTGGCAATTAGTTAGAGTTAGATGTTGACAGATTTGTTCTATAAATATCTTGTACATAGTTGCAGTTTTTTGAGTTGAATCAATACAAAAAATTCACACAAATATCTCTCTTCATTCTCTTGCTTCCAATCTAATTCTCTAGGTTTAGTGTTTAACAGTCCAAAGTTCATGAGATTGAAGCCGTCGGTGACGGCACCCGACATGGCTTTGTTCGGCATATTCATGTGTAATTACCTTATATTAAACTTATTTGAATGTTACATACACCACATTATTAACTAATTGTACTCTCTCAATACTATTAAACTCTACTACACTTTATATAGAGATAAACACACTCACTTTTGTTAAAATTTCATTCATTATAGTGGACTTTTTGTGGGGGATCGGATTAATTGCTAGAATAATAATTAAAGTGTTTAAGAAGAAATATTATTAAGGTATTTAATCTTAATCTGACTTGATCTTTAGAAAAAGTCTAACTTTTCATTAAATGAGAAAATTAATTAATGAATATCTAGTCAAATACTTTTGTATTTTGTCAACAATTTAAGTAAAATATACATCTACTGTATTGAAATATGGCCTGCTTAATGTTAATTTTTCAGCTTTTTTTTAAGGCAAACACTTGCATGCATCATGATGCAAATAACACTATATGAGACGGGTCAGTCAAACCCGCTTTTGACCCAGTCAACGCGGGTCAACCCGCGCTTTGACCCGGTCAACGCGGGTCAACCTGCTTTGACCGGGTCAACCCATAGAAAAAAAACCTGTCCAAAGTGAGTACCAACCTTCCTATTAAAAAGTATCACAAAGCATTCGAAAAGTGTCATCTGTATCATTAAAAAGTAAGGGGTCTGCTAGTTATTTTATATAAGTTTATTTAGTTCAAATTCTGATTTTTTTTTCAATTTTTATATTGTATGTGTTGAGATTAATCTAAAACAATCATCATTTCAAGAATTTGCAAAGGAAAGCAAAACACGAGTTCTGTAAAATAAAAAGTACCATATGGTAAGCAGAAAAGTATCAAGTACGATAAATAAAGGTATCAACCTGAGATTAATACTATCATCATTTCAACTACAATAAAAAGTACCATGTGCCACGTGGCATGCCCGCGTGGGGCCACGTGGCCGCCTGAAATAGGCAGAAATAACTGTTGTTGCACGCAAGTCCACTTTTTTTTTAAGTTTGATACTTCCCATGCATATTTGCGAAAATTTTGAATTAAGATTTTAAAATAATTCCATTTTTTGGGTGGAATAGATTATGATAAATTATTTTCATGGTTAAAATTTTTTATGATAAATTATTTTCATGGTTAAAAAAATTGAAGTTCATTCTAAATGAAGTAGTAATCCAACTTCTTAATTATTAGATCGAACACCCCAAAATCAATTAATTATTATATGTAACACCCCAAAATCAATTATGGAGGCCCATTAATGATTTTCTAGAGACCAAATGTCAAGTTGTATTCTTTTTTTAAAAAGGTTTAAATGATAGGCTTTCTAGCCCAATTATGATTTTAATTATTTATAGCCCAATTATTATCGCATCGAGATGAACAAATACATTAAACGATAGTGCTCGTTGATACAAATCTACAGAACTTGGTCTTGCTAACATAGCACTTCAATTGACCAAGATATGATTTAATTTCTATAATCTATTTCATTTTAAGGTTAAGTTAGAGAAGATATAAATACCCTCTTATTTCCATTTTAGGTCATTAGTTGGGGAAACACTTCTAGGTCTGGCAGTCAGCCCCCATGCCTTCTCCCCTCCTCTCTTCTCTCTCACTCTCACCTCCCCTTCTCTCCGCCGCCGGCCAGAATTTTTCCGGCAATCTCTTTTTTAATATGCAATTATATTTTTAGACTCCCCTCCCTCTCCTCTTTCCTATTCTTTGATTATTTTTGAGAGATTTTGATATTTAGGCTTCCTATTTTCAGATCCAAGAATGGGTTAAACCCTAACCTTTTAATACCTCATTTCTTTCTATATTTTTCAATTTTATTTTTAATTTTAGTATGTATATTGTGATTTACGAGCTATTTTGGATTATTTACTTTAAATTATGTTCTTAATTTTATTTTTGGTATTCTTGAACACTTTTGGAGTTGATTGGTTTGATGATAAAATGAATTCTATTGTGTGTTTTGTGTGTTGAATTTGTGAGTGTGTGCATGTGTGTGTGTGTGTTGGGCGTGCGTTTGTGCGTGTGTGTTATTTATTATTATTATTATTATTATTATTATTATTATTTCAAATGTCTCTGACATTATTTAATAAAGAGCATATGTTAGTTATTCCATAAGGTTATTTGACCCAATGGTTTTTTTTAACATAAAGGGCTCAGAAATTGTATGGGTATGAGAAATTATCGTCATTATTTGGCCCAATGGTTGATATTTAATTTGATATTAAAAGGGGCTAAGTTTTGAATCATCCTGCATGTATTTTAAGAACTCTTTTTATTGCAATAAACATCCTTCTGTTTCAACCTTAATTAAATAAAGTCTGTTTGTAAGTTTTGAAAATAGCATTTAGCCTAATGGATATGTTTCAGATTTATTATTAAAAGGTTAAGGGTTCAAAACCCTTTAATTGCAATTTTAATTAACTCATTTTATCATTTTAATCTAAGGGTGTTTTGAACCTTATATAATTAATTACATCTATTAATTTTTGAAAATGACATTTAGTTCAAAGGTTGGAGCCCAGATTGTTATTTGAGAGGTTTATGGTTCGAATTTTGTTGAAGTAATATTTATTTTTTATTCATTTTTAACATAAGATTATTTTAAACATTTTATAATTAATGATGAACTTAATTTTCAAAAATCATTCTTGGTCTGTGGCTTTGTTCTAAATTTTATTATGCTAGGTCTAGTGTTCAAAACCTTTGGAACGCTATGCATTTTTATTCAAAAATCATTATGAACCTTATGTATATAATGACATGTTTTATTTTTGAAAATGGTGTTTAGCCTAATGGTTGGAGTTTAAAAGTTATGCTAGAGGTCTAAGGTTCAAATGCTTATTATTTCACTTATGTTATTGGTCAAGTGTTCAAGTCCTCTTGGCTACAAAATTATATTATATTTTTATAATTTGAGAAAATAATTTATGTTAGTTTGTAAATATTTTATTGTGATTCTGTGCCCACATTGCTCGTACATACTCAACAATAGGCTAGAATGGACATTCGCGTGAACTTGGGATTCTGTTGGAAGCTAGAGGTGTGAAGAATAGCTACATATTCGAAGAAGAATTGGTGATAAGCTGGACTCCTTAGAGGTGTTGCAACGAAGAGATAAACTCAATCCCTAAAAAATAGGGTTTTGATCAAGATGATGCTTATCCAACTGATCAGGATGGGGCACGCCGGATCCGAAAGCCAGTGAAGACCCTAGTTTGTTAGGAAAACTCTAAATCGGAAATGTAACTATTTAAGCTATTTCTAATTGCTGGAAAAAGAGCTTTGGAAGTCAAAAAGTCCTCATGGTCTCGCCAATCTGAATTGAATATTTCAGAGTGAGGATCATATCTCCACTGATGTTTGTTGTGCCCTTCCACATCATTAACTTCTTGCATCTCCTCCAGCATTGGGCATTCGGCGGTAAAATGAAGCACACTTTTACACTTCTTCATGTGATTGCTACTGTAATAACTTTTCCAATTCGTTCACATAACTTTTCAATCACGCTCTCATCATTGGATGATTTCCTAAATGCATTTACACTTCTTGTGCCCTCTCCACCAAAATCTCGATTGTCTTCAACCATCTCAGTCAGAATTTTAAAAACTTCAGTTGGTCAAGTGTTCAAGTCCTCTTGGCTACAAAATAATTGTATTATATTTTTATAATTCAAGAAAATAATTTATGTTAGTTTGTGAAAATTTTATTGTGATTTTCTTTTCTAGTGTGTATTTCCGTTAGCACCATTGGCTTCCGGGTTCGGGACGCTACATTATATTATTTATTTTATTAATTCACGTCATTAAATATACATGATATATATATATATATATATTGTGTGAATATTAGATTTTTAAATTAGTTTTCATTAATGTAAATATTGTGCAATTAATTTATTAGTATATTTTCTACATTTCTTGAAAATGACATTCATTAAATTCATGCCATGGAATCAATCATGTCTCTGCTCCGAACACTATAACAAGAAAGTGATTGGATTTAGTTGCCATGCTGCATGTGTAGACAAAAACTTATATGAGATCGTCTATCAATCATGTCCCTACGCCGAACACTATAACGAGAAAGTGATTCGATTTCGTTGCCATGCTGCATGTGTAGACAAAAATTTGTATGATATCATGTAATGGGTCTCTTGTGTTAGACGGGTCAAGTAGGACCTAAACTCACCCAAAAAACTCATCCAAACCTCCAAAAAGTCAGGCACGTGGGCTCCACGTGCCCGCCTACGTGTGTATCACTAGATATAAAGTAAAATATCACTATGTATGTAATACTGTATTACTAATTATATGTCGAAATATCAGTTAATATGAATTGAAGTGTTATCATCTATGAAGTATTTTCACATGCTATGAAGCAAATAAATGAATTATTTTCTGCATAAATCATAATGTGGGGTTTTAATTTAGTTGATTCATTTATGTTCTTTTTTTTTGGAATATATTTATTGATTCTCCAGACATTGCGTATCGCTATATATGAATTAAGTAAAATATATATATATATATATATTTATATATATATATATATATTACTAATTATGTGTGGAAGTATCACTTAATATGAATTGAAGTATCATCAACTATGAAGTATTTTCACACACTAAGAAAAAAATAAATGAATTATTTTCTACATAAGTCATAATGTGAACTTTTAATTTAGTTAATTCATTTATCTTTTTTTTAATATATTTGTTGATGCTCCAGACAACAAATACCACCATGTATGAAGTAAAACATCACTAGCAATGAACCCAAGTATCATTACCTATGAAGCGTGTTACAGCTCCTATTTTCTTTTCTTTTCTTTTCTTTTTTCGATTTGTTTCCTTTTTTTATTTTTCAGTTTTTTTAAATCTTCATTTTATATCGAGCCTATTGCATGAGCCCAAATATTAGCATCGCGCGAATGCATTGAGTGGGACATTGGATACAAAAATTAAATTAATTCAATTCAATTTTAGGGTATACATTTATATCAAAAAAATTAAATTAATTCAAATATATATATATTTATATTTATAAAAAATTGAAAAAATTAAAAAGTGAAAAAAAAATAAAAAAAAAGGAAAATGGGATAGAGAGGGGAAGAGGGACCACTCAAAAAGAAAAAAAAAGAGAGGTAGGACCATCTCATGGGTCAAATAGAGATCCGTCTAACGTAAGAGATTCGTTAGACGGTCTTACACAAGTGTGCTTCTCCATAATATAGTTTTAAAAATCTATTTCAAGCATGTATTATGTTAGTGCAATTTATGTGACTAGTTTAATTGTCATTTATTTTGGAAAATCATATGTTGTACTATTCGTAGACTTTATAGAATATCAAGTCACAACCCTTTTCCAATGTGTTGATCAAGGAACATTCAAACCAAGGGTTACAAACTTAGAGAGAATGTTGTTCCGTTGCAATGATCCTAATTATGTCCCTAACTGAAATTTGTGTGGTAGTTTCATTCAAGGGACGTAGACATTTTGCTTCTGATTTCTTTGGGATCAAGCTAGATTTTTTATTGTCGTCTTTGAAGAGAATTACTTTTAAGATTGACCCTAATCAACAAAGGAAGACTCCTGTCCAAAAAGGCAACAAATCATGTCAACATGAAAACAAGCTTCATGAAGAAAAACTCAAAGAAAGAAGGGAGTTCGAGCTCCTATATGAAGATCATTCGGTATTGAACGGTGTACGTATTGAATATTACATTACAATCTTTAAGTATTTTTTAGTTGTAATTTTTTATATGATTTTATGTGTCTACTAGTGTTGTTCTTTCTCTAAGTACAACGTGAAATTCTAGTGGGGTAGTTTGTCTAGGACAAACACTTTTGGGTACGTAGTTGCTGCTGAAGATCATGACCTCGCGGAGGTTGCAAGAGAGACCGAGTGTGAGCACTTGGGACGTAGGTGGTTTTCACGTTTTCAATCCATTGAAGAAGGTATAGTGTTTGAAAAGGTATTCAAGTAGGTGGTTCTATTGTGTAATTAAGTCATTTATCGAAACTAACTTTGAAGGAGTAGATTAATTTTCCACTGGGCAAATCTCCCCCAGTAGGTGTGTTCACTAAACCGGGTTATCATATCATGTGTCATTTATACTTTCTTTATTTATGTTCATATTCTCTGCCGTGTTCACCAAATCGGGTTATCACATCATAAAAAACAACACGATATACGATTAAGACAGATTACGTTTTCTCATATTATTTTATATTTTGTTTGAACTTGTATGCATGCCTTTAAATTCTTATTTTAGATTTTAACACTCCATAACTAAATGCACTTATTATCATGAGACTATACATTTCTGAATTAAACATTTGATCTAATTCTGAATTTCACAAGACAGATTCCAAAACTAAATAAATATCTGATTAAAATTTAATTCCATATAAGCTCACAATTAATGAGTGTGGGGTTGAACCAGCTTAAGACCCCTCCTCCTATCCTCACAATGCCTAATTACATCCTTACCCACTCCTCCTCTTCTCGAATTGCATTCGTATGAACGAGGGGCATGGAAGCACGGCTCCATCGAGATAGCCCGCCGGCACGGCGACTCCGGTGGCCTAGGGTTTTCCGGCTTGTAGAGTATCCATGGCTTCAGCCCTCCAATCCCTTGAGCCACGTAACCAAACGTCGACCAACCACTGGTCACCAGCCTGTCCGTTAAGCTAAGCAGATATATCTCAGCCAACGCCTTCCGATTGTGGCTGTGCTTCCCCGTCTGCTGAAACTCTTCGTGACTCGGTTGGAAAACACCGACCACCTCCCCCGCCGCCGTCGGATTTTCCAAATACATCTCCCTTATCTTCTCGTAGTAGCCGGAGCTCAGAGAGGTGATCAACACGGCTACTGTAGTATTATTCTTCAAGTTTGAGGTGGATTTATCCTTGATCTGTGGTAGTATATCATTCTCCCTCATCGTACAAGATAGAATTTGTTCCAATCGGGGTTTGATGCGGAAGATCCGTAATTGAATTCCGGTGACGACATCAGCATTGGATAGATAAGCTTGGTAATATCTGGTTACAAGCCCCCACACAGAATTCGTAGGGTGGAATAGATACCGGCTTAAGAAATGGAAGACGGTGTCCTTTTCCGGGAAGAGTTGGTGCAGCTGTTGTTGGAACGACGGCATCAAGAAGAGAGCCGGAGCGAAATAGTAGTCGCTCTTGACTACGAGCCATGGTATTGTCTGCAGATAAGCTTGATCACCATCGCAGAAGACACGGTTATCGTAGTTGCCGTAGCCGTAAGCCAGATTCAGATAGATCATCATATACGCTGAAGCTGTGGTGTTTGTTTTTCTGTTCCTGAGCAGATTCCCGTAGCTCTGGGGTGATCTGCTGTTGAAGTGGTGAGAGGTGAAGGGGAAATCGGAGGGAAGGAGCCAGGAAGCTTCTGGAAAGGGCTCGCAGAAGAGATCGGGAATGTCGACTCCCCTGTCGACAAGGAGGACTCTGTCGGTGAGGAGAGCGTAGAGGAAAGCAGAAGCCATTGATAACATCTGGTTCCCCAAACCATTCCTCGATATCCAGACCATGTATTTGCAACTGAATGTCTTGCTCGAGTTTCGAACAAGATCGTTGTATGAGTCTGTGTAGGGTGCGCATCTCTTATGGCGGCCTTCATAGCTTCGTAGCTTCGATATGAGGTGAGGAGACGGTGTCCGTCGCTTGAAACCTCGCCGCCTGTATAGGAGGTATTCAAAGCGACTAAGGCAAGATTTTTCGTCGAATAATCCTCTTGGGAGAAGCTTATCCTCGCCCACCTCAACACCCTCACCAACATCATCATTTTCCTCTAGTGGAAATATATAAAACTAGCCGGTCAAACTTTTAAAAAACTTAATTTAGCCACTAACTTCTAAATATATGTTTTTTAGCAAGAATTACTACATTGCCTCTGCTCAGCGCGCGCAGTACTAGCGCGCAGGGGTATTTTTGTCCAAAGTGGCTAAAATAAGTATGTTTAAAACTTACTGACTAAAATAAATATGTTTTAAAATTTAAGTGGCTGAAATAGTTTTTGCTTCTTTTCTTCTACTATGACAACAGTTAATTAATACAACGTCATAAAATTCACATACTACTAATATATTATCATATATAAATATACGTACCTTTTTCAAGCTTAAAATAGAGATTCCGGGCATGATGATCAGACCGCATGAAGAAAACAAAGAAAGCCATGACCGAGATAAGAAATAATAAAGCCATAAATTTCATGACATTCAAGCTGCTTATCAACATCATGCATATATGTGTTTGTTACCTTTAATTTTATTATTCAACTTATATAACTGAATTAATGTTAATTAACTCGACTACACTTAATTTCTATACAATATATATAGATACATACACTCTCACTTTTAATTTGATAGAATGGAATTCTTTAGTGGACTTTTGGTGCATGAGTACTGCTGGAAAAATTTAGGTGTTTAAAAATGTATTATTAGTAGAGTTGAAACATTAAAGTAGACAGTTAATAATTAACTCTTATTCTAGGTTGATCTTTAGAAAAAGACCTGCCTTTAATTTCCTTGAATGAGAAAATTAATTAATGAGTACCTTGTCAACTAGTATATATATGTTTTTGCATTTTAATTTGTCAACTGTGCAGTTAATACATTTATTGTATTGAAATGAGGCGTAATTAGAGTTGATTTTGCAACTTGTCTTCAATAAGTTTGAGTACTTCTCCCACTACAAAAAAAATGGTCTTTAGAGACGAGATTATTAGTGACGATAAATGTCGTCACTAATACTAAATTTTTAGTAGCGATATTTCGTTTCTAATTATCACATGTTATCTCTAATAAAATGTTTGTGATGACATTGTTGTTACTTAAAAATATTTTTTGCGACGACAACATGTCGCAAATAAATCGTCCCTAAAAGTTTGTTCCAAATAAATTAAAAATTATTTTAAGTGACAACATTATCGTCACAAAAAATGTCATTAGAAATGACATGTTGTTACTTAAGCCTATTATTAGTGACGACATTTGTTGTCGCTAATAATATTGTTACTAAAAACTGTTTTTTTTGGTAGTGTCTTGCATATTTAAAATATATAGTATATATTATCTATAAATAAGTTTTGGATAACTATTTTGATGAGCTTATAAGCAAGAATATACACGAGAAATTTCATTTGGAATAATTGATTTTTTCATATGCTGAGATTTCAAATGATGTCTTATATATTTTGAGACTACGTTTTTTTTTTTTTAATTGAGATTGTTTCATGGCTCAATTTTTAAAAAACATATTTCAATCAAAAAAATAAAAAAAGAAGTTGGATGTTTTTGTTTTGTTTTTTAAACTGGCTTCTGGGTAAGAGATTTGAGAAGCTTAATTGAATTTTACAAAGAGGGGAAGATTCGATGGGAACCAAACCCCGATTTTCATAATTTAATTAAAAATAATTTTTAATAATTTTTTGGGAACATATCTTACTTCTTAAATAGATGTTAATTATGTTGGTCCTTTTTTTCCCTTGCTATGTTTATAACAATATTGTGTTTATTTTTCACACAATATCATTAAAAAAAATCGTTAATATAGCAAGTGGCGGAAAAAAAATCGGGACCAACCCGTTTAACATCTACTAATGTTGTCATTTATCCTCAAAATATAATTAAAAAAATATTTTAAAAACATTTTTTTTTAACTAGAGAAAGAATTGGGGTTCGGGCACCATCAAATTTTCCAGAAAGAGAGGTTCGAAATTAATTTCTATAATTTAGCACATAGACTTTGGTCCATTAGTATACTGACCATTATTTCTTACAGCCCATCACCCAAAAATAAATAATCACTACATCATTCTAAAACAGTAGTATAATTATAACTTGTTTATCATATTTAATTTAATACAACCAAATTATAGTGAAATTTAATTGTATTGGGGCTCATAATGCAATATTTTGCATGATCATAAAAATTGAATACTATTTGTAACAAACAGTTATTATAAATAAATTATGGAATAATCTGATTTGATTCCTTGGTATCGAAAGTCGAAACACAGAACTTCCCTTTCTAAGCTAAGCAGTGTGTGTGTGTGATGTACACACTAACTCGAGTCTCGACTGCTATTGTTGGAGACACTCTACAACTCACGATTTTTAACTAAGGGGTTAGGTGTTTGATGGGTGCTTGAATTGCACTCATTTGCACTCAATTGCACGCGCTTTTGCGTACTTTTGCTCTAGGTTTATGTATATATGTATGCTATTATTGTATATATTGTCGTTAATCTTTAATGTTGTTTAAGTGGCCAATACAGGTTATTTTTGGGTTAATATTGTACAAATCAAAGTTGAATTGGGATTTCGATCATCAAAGGCCGCACAAGACTTGAAAAGATGAAGAAAACCAAGTGTTCGACTCAGACACGACCTCGAGACGCGATTAGGAGTCGTGTTGCAGAGCCTCTTCAGAGGCTGAAAAACATGAAGCCCGGACACGACCTGCCAGCGCAACCAGCCCAAGCCCGCTTTGCAAGGGCCTCCCGGTGCGGGTGCAAGGCAGGCCGCGCCCAAGGGCCTCTGCAACACGGGCTCGGGGTGCGGCCAGTGTTGCCCGCTTTTCAGCACTTCAGAGACATGTTTTTGTGTGTTTCAAACTCGACCTCCAGGCGCGACCCTAACGGGGTCGCGGTCGGGACTGACGAATCCATTTTTGACTTTTCGCACTCCATTATTGGTCTTATATATCTTATAACTCTTGGAGAGTTCAAACACTTCATCTTCCACACAAAAATAGACTAGAGAAACACTCTCCATTTGGATTTTTGAAGATCAAGAATATCAAGAGGAGGAGGAAGATTCAACCATCCATTTGAAGATTCAAGCTAAGAGATTGAAGGAGTTTGTTCTACATTAGGTTTTATCTTCTCTTTCACTCTTTTACTCTTGTATTTAGAATGGATTTTGGATCCTCTTCTTGTATTCTTGATCTTGTTGTAAATATGGTAGGCTAGAGCCCTTAGGGCTCTCTAGGATGTGGTGAAACAATGTGAATCTTGTTCTTGATAAGGGTTTAATATATGATTATGCTTTGTCGAGGTTTTAATCCATACTTGGTCTTGAATGATGTTGTTTGAGTGGCCTCCTTACTTGCATCACATGTATGATTCACTTGCATCTTGCCCATTCCGTGAACATAAGCATGTATGGATTGAATTCATGTATTTGTACTCTTCGTTGAATGTTGAATATGTGGAAGAAATGGTGACCTCTTTGAGCCTTTGGTAGGTGCGATCTTGGAATGTGTTAGAGATAGTCATCCTTATTGCATTCGCAATTTAGGAGATATTCGAGAGATGCTCCTTCTATATTCGTGGTCTTCTTATCTATGAACTTAGCATGATTGTATGGTTAACCCTTGTTGTTGAATCAAGAGGAATGTTGTGAATCCATATCCTAGAGTCTTGTTTAAATTTATCTTTAAATCTCCCTTTGTTGATTGTTGTTCTTGCTTTCTATTTAGATTGTTTATTTTTGTTGTTTGATGTATGCTACTTTAGTTCTTGATTCGGCGCTGTGAATAAAACCAACCCCTCACCTAATCATAGTCTAGATATTTCGCTCATCTATCGTCGTGGTACTTGCATTGTGAAGTTTGAATTCCTTTTCCATATGGATCGATCTCGTTTCATCATATCTACAATTATATGCTTGTATACTTGTAAGCATGACTCGAATTTATAAATATTGAAACCATAGTAGAGACAAAGCTCTTCACTATCAAGTTTTTAGTGCCGTTGCCGGGGAAATGGAATTTATTTGATTTATGTAATATTGTAATAACGATTGAGTGGATTAGTTTAGACATTTTACTTTTGTTTTGTTTGAAAAATTTGCATTGATTTGTTTGTCCTTTTTGATAGGAAGTGTATGCACACTCGTTCTCAAGGAGAACCCCTATTGCATTGGACTTGGAAATTGAAGCAACGGTTCGCCAGAACAATACACGTAGAAGGTGGAGAATGGCGGATAATCCTCCACCGGTTCAAGACCCGATGATTGCCCAAATGCAAAGGAAACACTACAAGAAAATCGGATATAGACAACGCTCGATAGACAACGTGTTTTGATACTGACGTTGTCTATTACGTCTACACATTTCCGTTGTCTTTTGCCGCTTTTTTATTTTATTTTTTATTTCAAAGATAAAAAACTATGTTGTCTATATAAGCAGAGACAACGTGCACCATTACCAAGTTTTCTATAAGCGTTTTTTTTAATAATTATTTTATTAGACAAAGACGTAGTTCATTTGGCAATCTGTATCCACGCGGGACTTGGAAAAAATTCACATTCCTCTCTTTTCATGAGCGGGACTTTCACAGCAAATCCCTAGTCAAAAAATTTCCCTCATCTTCTTCTTCCCCTTTGCTGTCGATATCCATCGTCGTCGCCTCGCCGTTGCCGCACCTTGCCGTCGCTGCCCCTTGCCAACTCGATGCTGCCAATTGTCATTCAAAATATAGCCTAAAGGAGTTCCTTGTTTGAATTTGGTGAACTGGAAGAAATTGGGTGAATTGGATGAAAATCGTATTAATGATTATCTAAATCTCAGAATTGGGTGAATCGGAAGAAATTGGAGTCAGATATGGCACCTCCAGCTCAATCTCAACGATCTCTTTCTCCTTCGCAGCCCTCCAGGTCATTTCCCAATTCCACTATGTCTTTACCTTATTTGTATTTGTTCTCACCAATGCTGCTCTTGGGATGTCTCCAGTTTTGCATTTGTTCTTTACCTTAATATTTAATTTTTTTTAATTCTCATAATTAGATATTTGTCATTTTTCCACCGAGCTTCTGCATTTTTCTGCTTTTGATCGACCTCATCAGTCTATGATTCTGCTTGTTTCCTGATTATTTGTGGGCTGATTAACTTCTGTTTGTGCGTGAGAGTATGTGTTTGAGAGAGAGAGAGAGAGAGAGAGAGAGAGAGAGAGAGAGAGAGAGAGAGAGAGAGAGAGCTTTTCTTTCTGCTACTCTCTTCTGGTTGGGGAGTGTTAGTATAGTAAATTGGTGTTCTTTGATGAAATTCTGGGATGATTGATTAACTTGATCGGGCTTCTTGCTGGGAATTTGGTTGAGTTGAGATGTAATGAGAACCCTTAATTTGAACCCATGTAATGAGAGCCCTTAATTTGAACCCACAAAAACTGTTAATAGTTTTTAATGCATCCCAATTCTGAAGTTCTGATTCTTGGATGTGTTATATGAGTTGAATTGTTACATGAAACGAGGTTGTAGAGAGTTTCCTCTTTTGTTGCCTAGTTCATCAGAGATTAAATTGCTTGTTTTTGTGGTGGCGCTCTTCATTCTTGAATTACATTTGTTGTTCTTGCGCCAATATCCACAACATAGATGAATTTTTGGCTATTTTATTTGTATGACTTCTTGATTTGGACTGGACTGCTTAAAATTAATTCTTTCTACTGGTCCAAGAATTAATTCTGGTTTCACCTTCTTTTTAGTTAGCAGCAGATTAATAGCAGGTTTCTATGTTGTTTCTTGCTCATTGAAATTTGTATCCCATCCATAGAATTAATTCTGGTTGCTTATCTTCTTTAAAATTAATTTTTTCTACAAACATAGAGTTTAGAGCAATTCCAAGAGTAGTTTCAGCAGCAGCAGGGTTATATTAGGGCTAATAATGTTTTAATTAGGTGTTTCAACAGCAGCATGATTAGATTAATTCTTTTTACTTATATCTTTTTTTAGGTAACAAAATACGCTCACTGATAGGACAAATAAATGCCAACATTTCAAAGCAATCAAGCTACCCTAGATTGATCCCAACGTTCCTTAAGTTGTAATTCTAAGATTATTATTATTATTACAATAAATCCCAAACTATCCTATAGTTTAACATTTATTTATTTTGCTCAACCTTATAAGCAATTTTGACTGCACACCAGCTCTCCAATACCTAAATGTATATTTATGTCTTTATAGATATGTTAACAATCCCTTTAAACTGTATATTTAAATAATAATGTGTATATAATATATCTATATGTACGAGTGTCTAAGTCATACATATGTAATTATATAAAATGTGCTTAATTGGCTGGTCTCTATAATCTGGAAAATGTCAAGAATTGAAATAAAATGCTCAACTATCTATAACTTCACCATAAGTCATAACAATATTTGTTAGACACTTAGACCTGTTCCCACCGTCTTCCAAAATTATGAAATGTTTTGACAAGTTAAAAAAATAAATCAACCTATTACGATGGAGATTGTGCAATTTTGTCCTACACAATCGTTATATTAATTTTGCAGGCATGTAATGATATGTAGTTCAAAATCATAAAATCGCCCAAAAAGAGAAAAATAATATGTAGTTTAAAGATAGGTAGTGGATATGAACAAATATGCTATACCAAAGCACATAATATGGAGTATATATTTTCTTAATGATCAGATATAAATGAATATTATGTCACAAAAAATATAAAATAATCACATGACAATAGTGGTAGATTTCATATGGAACTTCCCCTCGAATTTGTACGCATTCCTAACTTGATTTTCGATAAAATTAGTCCTTACATGTATGCCTCCACTTATGCGTAGATAATTCATCCTGCTCAGGTCACTCTACATTTCATAGGGATTGAGATTGGGATACGGAATTGTTCTTGTACTTGTTGCTGGATCTATTAAGCCGAGAGACGATAGGTGGAGGAAGTTTTTGCATAATTTTTCCTTGACTGCTAGCTTTTGGGGTTCTCATCTCATTACCAGGCACATTGTCTTCCTCTTGGTTGATTTCAGTATTTCAATATAGATTAGTGGTGTGTATTATAGCTCTTTGTTGGCTGTCTGATTGCTAATGACAATAGGTAGATCTTATGACTAAAAATGAAGTGCTTGTTTATATTTGTAGATTTAAAGTTATTTGTTTATATTTGTAGATTTAAGAATTTATTATTATTGCTACGTCATATCTATATTACTTTTTTTTTCGCAATTATAGGATTTTAACTTTTAGGATTATTAGTGTACTATTTTAGATAGATTATTTTTGTAGTGTGAGTCTCTTATTTGTTTGTATTTTAAATAGATTGAAGACTTAGATGGATAAAGGGTGGATGTCCAAAAATAGATTATCAAATGACTATTGTTATTGATCCACACATTGAGCCATTGTGTATGTGTTGGATCCATTGAATAACCAAACTCATCTAGAACAACTGAAGGATGTGGTAGACATGTATGTTTTGTCACTTAGTTATTTTAAAGTTGTCTTAATAAATAATATTTTATTTAAATTTATATTATAATGTGTACAGGGCCATAAAATTGTTCAATTTGAATAAAGGGAAAAGAGGGAGAAAAAATGTTTTATGGGAAGTGATCAAGGTATTAATCTCTTTTGTAAACATTTATCGATCGCACATATACAATTCAAATTATATTTATTCATGCATAAATATTTTTGATAATGTCCACAACAACCTGATGGAAAGCAAAGTAATGCGGGTTCTACGTAATGCGTTACATGAAGGATATTATTGAAAATTGTGGATCTGTAGGCTCGATTCCATTGTCGTCTTCAGTGGTAAGTATTAATTTATTCATAGTTATGTTTCCTTTATTATAAAATTATTTTCAAGGTGGTTATCTAATGTATTGCAATATCATTTTTTGTTTATTTATTAGTTTTTCGAAGGATATTACTCGAAAACAGAAATTGATGAAGTTTGTACAGAATGGGCTGAATTTGTGTATGATTTTGCGGATTGACAAAGTTATTGATGATGTACGTTCTTGTAAGTTTGATAACTTAATTGTGTTTGATTTGGTATTTTTATGTCTTAAGATTTGCTTTTGATGATCTTGTTTTGTTATATATTTGTTTAATTTGTGAATGTTGTAGTTGCATCATTTTTGTTAAAGTCTTGATGGAAGTTGGATGGTTGATTCGCTAAAATGGGGAAGTCTCTGCTATTTTGAAGTTGTTGCGTGGAGTTTGTAATTTTGGATTAATTTGAGACAAAATTTGATTGTTATACTTGTCACTTGGATAAATTATGATTTATGTAAAATATTGAATTAGTTGTATTATGAATTATAATTTTATTAGACATTTATAATTTTATGTTACTTATTATTTGAAATTAAACCAGGTTATCCATATAAAACAAAATTTGGAAAAAAAAAATTAAAAAGTTACAAAAAGACAACACATATTCCACGTTGTCTATAACATTTTTCGTGTTGTCTATCTTTTAATAGACAATGCGTATGCCACGTTGTCTTTTACATGAAGACCGTTGTCTATTATGAAATAGACTACGTGTTTTCTGCATTGTCTTTAACTGAACACACGTTGTCTATGATGAAATAGACAACGTGCAATGCGCGTTGTCTTTAACCGAACACGCGTTGTCTATGATGAAATAGACAACGTGCAATGCGCGTTGTCTTTAACCGAACACGCGTTGTCTATGATTAAATAGACAACGTGCAATGCACGTTGTCTTTAACCGCCCCATAATAGACAACATTGATGTAGACAACGCTCGGTTTTCGGAAAGAAGACGCGGATTCCGCGTTGTCTATAACCTTTTTTCTTGTAGTGAAATTAGAGGTGATGCAACAACAATTGAGAGCCCAAGAGGAGGCTCAAAATAGAAATGTGGAGGCACCAATCCGAAACCTCTTTCAACCCGTCATTGATCAAGGTGTGGCAAATGGCCTACCCATTCAAGCAAATACTTTTGAGCTCAAGACATCGCTCATCCTCATGCTCCAACATCCTTTCAAAGGAACGACTATGGAGGATCCGAATGAGCATATTCAGAAATTTCTCGAGTACAGTGGGACCATGAAGGTGAATGGAGTCCCGGAAGATACTATTCGACTTAGGCTCTTTCCAAGCCCAAGGGTCGTTCCAAACTTGGGACCAATTGGTGACGAAGTTCTTACACAAGTTTTTCCCACCCGGAAAAACTCTCAAGCTCAAGGGTGAAATCACCATCTTCAAGCAATGGGATGACGAGATCATGTATAAGGTGTGGTAACGCTTTAGAGAGATGCTAAGAAAGTGTCCCGATCATAGATATGGCACCGATCATCAAGTGTGCATATTCTATGGGGGAAACAAAAATAAAGTGAGAACACTCATGGATATGGCTGTGGGAGGATCACTCTTAGCAAGAGGACCAGAAGAAGCTTTGAGAATAATTGAAGAAATGGCTTCAAATTCATTTCAATGGCCGGTGGCAAGAGAGGGAGTCCAAATTCTAAAGAAAGTGGCTTCTACTTCAAGTTCAGATGCACTTGGGCTCTTAGCAGCTCAAATGGCAACCTTAAACTCAAAGATTGAAGCCTTTACAAATTCAAGAGCCGAGTCTTCTCAAAATCAATTTGAAGAGGTGAACTATGTCAACCAAGGAGGAGGCTTCTCAAATCAACAAAGGCTATTTAATTCAGGGTACAAGCCCCAATATGGAGGTAAATATGATGGAAACTAAGGTTACCAAAATAGGGCTCAACATCCAAACTTGTCCTATAGTAACCCAAACAATGCTATCCAACCACCTCCCGATTTTTTGGTTACAAATGGTGTCATTGATGAGGAGAAGAAGCCAAAGATGGATAAACTTTTGATGGCATTCATAGGGAAGACGAAGAATTACATGAAAGACTCTTAAGTTCGTATTGGGAAGTTAGAGAATACCGTCGGAGCAATTGTCAACCAAGTTAACACATTGGAGAAGCAAATGGGACAATTTTCTACTATCTTGGGAAGCCAACATCAACAAGGCAAGTTCCCAAGCAACACCACCGTGAATCTGAAGGATTAATGCAATGCCATTACCTTGAGGAGTGGTACCGGTTATGATGGCCCCAAGATGGCGGATGAAGAAGAAAGCCAAGAAAAAGTTGATGAGTAACCTAGAAAAGAGAAGGAAGAAGGAGGACAAAGTCAAGAGGACTTGAGTCCCAAATTGAAAAATAATGATACACTTGAGAAAGGGAAAGAAAAAGAAATACCAACAAGAAAGATACCGGAGGAGTACAAATCAACATCCCTCTTGTTGAAGCACTTCAACAAAGGCCAAACTATGCAAAGTTTTTTAAGGATGTGATTTCAAAGAAAATGAGATTGGGGGAGTATGAGACGGTCAACTTGACCGAGAATTGTAGTGCTCTACTACAAAGTAAGTTGCTCGCAAAGATGAAAGATCCGGGAAGCTTCAATATCTCGGTCACCATTGGAGAAAATCATGTGGGAAAGGCGTTGTGTGATCTAGGGGCAAGCATCAATTTGATGCCCCTCTCGTTCTTTTCAAAGTTGAAAATGGGAGAAATCAAGTCTACCACAATTTTCCTTCAAATGGCCAATCAATCAATAACGTATTCAAAATGGGTGGTAGAAGACGTGCTTGTTAAGGTCAACAAGTTCATTTTACCGATTGATTTTGTGGTGCTTGACATGGAAGAAGACAAGGAAGTTCCTCTCATCTTAGGGCGACCGTTTTTTAACATGGGTAAAGCCTTGATAGATGTAGAGAAGGGAGAACTTACCTTGAGAGTTAATGAAGAAAATATCACTTTTTCCCTTCCAAAAGTAATACAACATGCCGATGAAGAGGCAAAGATCGTAGAGGAGTGCAAGGTGCTCCAAATGGTGGAAGAGTGTGTAGAAGAGGAGAATTTGTGTAGATCAAAGGATCCCCTTGAGATTTGCATTTCTAATTCTATCTTTAATTCTTTGCCTAATGATGATT
This sequence comes from Perilla frutescens, assembly GCA_026008535.1. Taxonomy (NCBI): domain Eukaryota; kingdom Viridiplantae; phylum Streptophyta; class Magnoliopsida; order Lamiales; family Lamiaceae; genus Perilla; species Perilla frutescens. Next base: position 1,889,954 of record BRKX01000007.1, on the reverse strand, counting down.
TTGGTGTATGTGATTCCATTTCTATGATGAATTCTTTTCAGGAATCCTACTTAAGGAAGCCAAAGTTCTTGCCATTGAGAGACGAGGACCAAACATCTAAGGAAAAGAGAGAGTTGAAAGTAAAGGAGGAAATGGAATTGATGCCCCTACCTACACACTATAGGATGGTCAATTTCCGACCTAAGCGGCATAAATTCTTCAATATGCGTGTATAAAATTTTGTTAGAAGATGACTATAAGCCTAAAGTGCAAAATCAAAGAAGACTCAACCCTATTATGCAAGAAGTTGTGAGAGAAGAGGTCTTGAAATTGCTTGATGCTGGGATAATTTTTGCCATTTCGAATAGTGAGTGGGTGAGTTCCACCTAAGTGGTTCCTAAGAAAGGGAGAATGACTATTGTTGAGAATGATAGTCAAGAAACAATTGCTACCTGAGTGGTGACCGGTTGGAGAATGTGTATAGATTATATGGCTTTAAATGCATACACTAGGAAAGATCATTTTCCATTACCTTTCATTGATCAAATGCTTGACAGGTTGGCGGGTCATGAATTCTATTGCTTTCTTGATGGTTACTCAGGATATAATCAAATCATGATTGCTCCCGAGGACCAAGACAAAACCGCCTTTACTTGTCTGTGTGGCATATTTACATTAGGTGGATGCCATTTGGGTTGTGTAATACACCCGCCACCTTTCAAAGTTGTATGATGTCCATTTTTCATTGATTGATTGAGAATATAATGGAGGTGTTCATGGATGATTTTTCCGTGTTTGGTGATTCGTTTGATATATGCCTTGATAATCTAACACAAGTCTTGCAGAGGTGTGAAAACACCAATCTTATGCTTAATTAGGAGAAATGCCACTTCATGGTAAGGGATGACATTGTTCTAGGACACAAGGTGTCAGGTGAAGGTCTTGAAGTGGACCGGGCAAAGATTGTTGCCATTGAGAAACTACCTCCTCCAACTAATGAAAAGAGAGTTAGAAGCTTCTTGGGACACGCCGGGTTTTATAGGCGTTTTATCAAATATTTTTCTAAAGTCTCTAAACCTCTTTGTCCCTCATCACAATACTCGTGCTTGTCACACCAGATTGGAGTTAGCCATTTGAGGTGATGTGTGACGCGAGCGAGATCACGGTGGGTGCTGCTCTTGGACAAAAGAGGGACAAGCTCTTCCGAGTTACCTACTACGGAAGTAGAATGTTGGATCCGGCCCAAATCAACTACACCACCACAGAAAGAGAGCTCTTGGTGGTGGTTTATGCATTCGACAAGTTTAGGCCCTACCTTATTGGGGCCCGAACCATTGTGCACACCGATCATACCGCCTTGAGGCATCTCTTTGCAAAGAAAGATGCAAAGCTGAGGCTCATTAGATGGATTCTCCTTCTCCAAGAGTTCGATGTGGAGATCCGAGACATAAAAGGATGCGAGAATGTGGTTACGGATCATTTGTCCAGGTTGGAGCTCGTGAAAGGGGAGGAAGAGAACACATGGCCAATCAATGAGAGTTTTTCCGATGAAAGAATCATGTCGGCATCTACAAAAGTCCCGTGGTTCGCAGACATTGTCAACTACCTCATTGCCAAAGTCGTGCCCGTAGAGATGGAGAGCTACTAAAGGAAGAAATTCTTCCATGATCTTAAGTTTTACATATGGGAGGAGCCTTATCTTTTTAGAAGATGTACCGATTCCATCCTTAGAAGGTGTGTACCGGGGGAAGAATGGAGTGAGATTATAAAGGCATGCCATGATTCACCTTGTGGAGGCCACTTTGCATCCAATAGAACCGCTAGAAAGATTCTACAAAGCGAGTTCTATTGGCCCTCCATATTCAAAGATTGTGGAGAATTTGTGAAGGCATGCGAGAGATACCAAAAGATGAGCTCAATTTCAAAAAGGGATGAGATGCCAATGAGCACCATTGTTGAAGTGGAATTGTTCGACGTATGGGGGATTGACTTCAAGGGACTGTTTGTGGTTTCTGAGGAAAATCTCTACATTCTTCTAGCGGTGGACTATCTCTCCCGGTGGATTGAAGCAATTCCAACCAACACAAATGATTCAAGAGTTGTGCCCAAGTTCCTTCAAAGGAACATTTTAACAAGATATGGGGCTCCAAGAGCCTTGATTAGTGATGGAAGCACCTACTTTTGCAATAAGTGGATGACAAGTCTCCTAGCACGACATGGAATGAAACACAAGGTGACGACTCCTTACCACCCACAAGTCAATGGGCAAGCAGAACTTGCAAATCGTGAGGTGAAGCAAGTCCTTCAAAAAATGGTGAAGACAAACGGAAAGGATTGGGCGAGTCACCTTAATGAAAGCATTATGGGCCTATAGAACGGCCTACAAAACTCCATTGGGGATGTCTCCCTATCAAATGGTGTTTGGGAAGTCTTGTCACCTTCCAATTGAGCTCACTCACAAGGGGTATTGGGCCACAAAAAAGCTCAATCTTGACTTTGAGATGTCAGAAAAGGAAAGAATTTTCCGTTTGAATGAAATTGATGAATTTAGGCTTGAGGCCTTTAAAAATTCTTCCATCTACAAGATGAGGACCAAACTTTATCATGACAAGTTCTTAAAGAAGAAAGAACTTGCACCCGGAGATGCCGTGCTGCTATTCAATTCAAGGTTGAAGTTGTTTCCCGGAAAACTCAAAACAAAGTGGGGAGGTCCTTACTTGATTTCAAGAGTTTTTGAAAGTGGTGTTGTGGAATTGCAAGCCAAGGATGGGAATTGATTTGTTGTCAATGGACAACGTGTGAAGAAGTTCTACAATGCGGAGGAGCAAGCCGGAGTGTTTGTCCTCCATCTCAAAGACATTTGAAGAACATATCCCATCGAGCTCACGACGTTAAATTAAGCGCTAGTTGGGAGGAAACCCAATCATTTTAAATTTTGTTGGTTTATTTTTCTTGTTTTTGTTTTAGTTTAAGTTTTATTGTCTAGTTAGTTGCTTTTGTCATGGATTGATTCCTAAAAATGAGGAATTAATCTTAAACATGGTGTTTGTGTGTTTTAAGTGAGTGTAAATTATTATAGGAATAGAAAACTAGAGGCAATGGGGGAATAGGTGTCGAAGGGAGAAGAAAAACAAAAGGATGAAAAACTGAAGGCATGTGACGCGACCCCCTGGCGCGACCAAGGCATGGGTCGTACCCCAGGGCACTTAGAGTGCGAGTACGGGGCGCGAGCACGGGCCGCGTTGCAGAGGGCTTCAGAGAGCCGAATTTCTTCAGCCCGCACGCGACCCACTGACGCTACCAAGCACGGCCCGCATTGCAGGGCCCTTCCCATGCGGCCTCCAGGCAAGACAAGAACAGACCACGCCTCACCAACTGACAGGTTTTTAACCCCTTTTTCTCTCATTTCACTTTCATTTTCACACTCTCACTCACTCTCACTACACTCACACACACGGTTTCAACCTCTTCTCAAGAAATCAAGGTAAATCTCTTGACTATCTCCTTGATTCTTCCTACATTGTACTCATAGCATGTTTAGTTAGGGTTAGAATGGTTAATATGCTTGAAATTTGGGAAAAATCATGTTTTGTGCCCTAGGCTTGAAATGAACTAAAATAACATGAATCTTCCTTAAATTGAGCTCACGTTTGAAGTAATATGCAATTGCTAGCATGAGTATGATATGGGTGTTGGTATTTGTTGAGATTTTGGTGGAATTTGTTTGGTTTCTTGTTGAAATTGGGCAAAAATGGTGAACTTTGGATTTTTCATGTTATTTGGTTGTTTATTTCTCCATTGTTGCTCAAATGAGGGCGAATACTCATTATGCTTGCACTTAGATGTCTAGGATGAAATACATTGTGCTCATTTGAGGGAAATTTGCCATTTTGGTTGATAAATTATTGTATTTTGTTCCTACCAAATCTAAGTAAGACTAATGCATGTGGGTTGAAGGAATATGTAGGATTTTGGTGCATTTTGCTTAGGTTCAAGTTGAAATTGTTGAAATGAAGCATGGAAGTTCAAATTTGTCAAAAATGATTTGTATGCCATTTTGTTGTTTGGAACCCTTGTTACCAATTTTGGTGTTTTTGCTACTTTCTTGCACAATAAGCCTATGTCATCTCCTAATTGGTTTGAAACTTGAGGATTAAATGTCTAAATTGGGGGCAATTTGAATGTTAGAGACTTGGTGCAAGAATGTTGGTTTTGAATGAAAATTTACATGCTCAACGTAACCTTAATGTTGTATAGAAAATGAGAGTTCTTGTGTGTTGATATTGTTACATTAAATAGAGTCCCCTTGACTATATGTTTACTCATGATAGAGTTGGAGAGTTAAAATCATTGAAAACAAGCATTGTTGTTGATTGATAGTGTTGAAGAAGTTTGTTATTTGGACCTATGTTTTTAATTTCGTCATTTTTATTTGAGGACCTTTTACCAATTTCACAAATCAACTTTGTCTTGTGTTAATCATGTTTGGTTTTGGACACATGCACATTTTGCCTTTGTTTTTGATATTGTCATATATGAATCTAGGCATTTTGTAACTTCTCCATATGTGCCTCAATGTGCCTTTTGGTGTTGGTTCCTTGAAAAGTAAAGCGCGTTTATCATTTGATAGGAGGCATGAAGGTGTAGATAGTAAACTTTGATTCACCAAAGTTAGTTGAGGAAGAGTGTTGGATTTTGTCGTATGTTTTGAAACCTCAACTTCATTGTTTGAATTTTAAGTTGGTTATGCCCCTATATCTTATGGATTCTTTTTCTTTTCTTAGGTACCGCATCCCAAACACACACAGATGGCACCAAGAAGGGGAAAAAAGTCTTCAAGATGACTAGAGCCCGAATCCGACCCTGAAATAGAACAGGAAGAAGAAGACCTCGGGATAGAAGATCCCATGACATATGGGATTCACTTTACATAAGCGTGGCATTGGACAAGTTGGGATAGGCTATTCCCATTAAGTGTGGCCACCACACGATTCATGTGTCCCACATCCATAGAAATCCTTGGGATAAGGGATGATGTGTGGACCCTTCTGGACATAATCGGATGGTTACAGGCTCTGGAGACAACAATGAAGACCTACCATTTCTTGGTGAAAGAGGTGTTGAGTACATTAGACGTAAAGAGGAAGGCCAATAGAGGGCCTGTTAGGTGCACTTTCAGGCTGGGCAACAGGGATAGAGCTCTCACAATTGAGGAGGTCAACCGAATCTTCAATGCGCCCGATGACGGAATCTACCATCCTCCGTCTAGATATGACAAAGATTATGCATACCACCTCTTCTTCCTGACGGAGTCTGACACTGAGAAGTATGACTCCAGCATTGCCAAGGCTAACCCCATCTTCAGATATCTGCACCGCATTATTGCCTCTACAGTTTTTGCTAGATGAGAAAACGGTGGGGTGAGGACTGCAAAATTGTTCACACTTTGGGCCATGCTGAATGCCGTTCACCTGAACTTCGGAGAATTCTTTCTTGAACAGCTTCAAAGGCAAGCTCACATGGATAATTGATGGATCTGTATTGGGGGATTGATCACCCCAATAGCCGAGCACTTCAACATTGATTTGGATGAGTACCAAGAGAGTCCAGAAGCGAGAATCTTGAGTATCCCCTACTTGAGAAACATAAAGATGCTTACCTCGGACACAAGAACATATCTATTGTCCATGAGAGGAGGGGGGAACTTTCCGCTGCCAGATCCGGCTCTTACTCATGTATCCAATTTCCAAGAGCGAGATAACTGGATGATGGATACATCGGCTCATCGTGAGGCTATTCGAGCTGCGGGACTTCCTAGGGGCATGAAATATGCTATTGATGAACAACCAGAGGGCGGAGGAGCCGATGGGAGAGAGGGATCCTCCACTGCCATATTCAGAAGAGCGCGGCGCTACACTGAAGAACAAATTGCAGACCGCTTTGATGCACTTGACGGCTACATGATGACAATAGAGGAGTCCATGCAAAATTGGCGGAGTGATGTGCATGACGAGTTTGGGAATCTGAGGTAGCATTTGTATACCAGATTTGATGATATCCGCAGCGACATGCATAACCGAATGGGTCAAATTCAGTCAAGTATGGATGAGCAATTTCATGCCATCCAGGTGGATATTGATGAGAGGTACACCAGCCTTAGGGTGAGATCAGAAGCCTTTCTGATAACATGGGCTCATTTAGATCAGAGATACATGACCTAGCCAGACTCTTCCAAGGAATGCACACCGGCTCTGGGTCACAGTAGTAGCCCTACACTCCGTCTCAGCATTAACAAATGACTCTCTACCACTCTTACCAGCCGCAGCAGCAGTCACCATTCCAGTCGATGCAGCAGTTCCCGACTGGACAGTTCATGGCCTCGTCATCCTCTTCTCAACACTTCCAGCAGATGCCGACGGGCCAATTCATGGCGACCTCCTCTCAGCAGTTCCAGACCTCTCAGTTCATGCCGTCATCCTCTTCATAGCAGTTTCCGCACCAGTCTCCACATCACCAACAGCATCCACCTCACTGAGCAGTTAGTGACCCTTGCCACCATCTTTTTGGCCTCCAAACTTATTTCCTCACTTGGATCACAATAAGTTTGAGGGAGGGGGAGAGTAGTGGTGGCAAGGATCTTTTCCTACTCATTTATTGCTTTATTTTAAAACAATGCTTAGTTAATTTGTTTATGTTTTTTTTTTGGATAATTGAGCATGTTTGTATGCTTATGTTTTATTTATGTTTGGATTATGTTAGGATTTTATTTAAATTGCTTTATGGATGTTGGATGGATTGGATGGAGGCAATTGATGGATAGTCGATCACATGTCATTTTGTTTCATGAGTATGTGATGTTTTATCTATGTTTTTATTCGATTATCTTATGATATGTGGTTCGGGGATATTTTGTGACTTAAATAGGTGTATATTCTCGTAACATGATAGGAGTTAAGAGAGCGTGTTTTTGATTGAGTTGGAATCTTTGATGATGCTGAGCTTATGTTGAAATTTTTTTGAAAAATGTTGACAAAAGGCAAGATTTTATAGCATGATAATATAAACAAGGTTCTTGTTATGTCTCAAAAGTACAATTATTGAAGGAAAAACCTACCTTGGGAAGATTTGATCCAAAGATTACATAAGTGTAATCTTTTCTTTGATGAGTGATTGATGGTCTTCTTAGTGCACTAGTCTTTCTCTAGAACTTGCTTGGTGACTTAATTGAGGTTAAAATTGTGTGTTTGATTTCTTGAAAAGGATTTAAGGTCATTTGTTGTTTAACCTCATGATAATCCAAATATGTTCCTTCCAATATAAATTGAATCTCTTGCAAGCCCTTTTGATCCTTGATATGTTTCTTTGATATTGTTGGGTTTGGGATTGAAATAAACTAGTATTTCTCCCGTACATTGTACGGGTTTGAATATTTATAAATTAATAATTTAAATTTTGAATGTTGCCACAATGAATTCAGTTAGAAAATACTGTGGGTCTCAAATGCACTCAAAACATTTATATGTGATTATAAAGTATGATTGGTTAGATACATTCTTCAAATTTCTTAAATTACATTTAACATTTAAAAATATATAATTACATATGCATATAGTTTTACCAAATATCACAACATCAATTAAACAAAAAAAGAGAAAATTAGTAAGACTTATTATTGGTATAATTTTATTAAGTTTCAAAGTATGCCAATAACCATACTATAAGGTTAATGTAAATCACCAATCTATTGATCTCCATCTCCTCAACATATGCACACGAGTAAGAGAGCTTTAAAACACTAAAGAAAATATTACGAATCATGATAAATGACTAATTAGAAGAATATTATAAGATCTAATTTGAAGTGTTTTATGAAAACTTTATTTATAGATGCAAAATAACTATGAGTCCAAGGATCATAATTTTCATCAAAAAATGTAATTACTTTGAATGAATAATTCTTTTAATATTTTGAGTGAAAAAGAATTAATGTTAGTTATCAAAACAGATGGTGGTCTATGTACCTATAAAATATTAAGTACTAAAATAAAAAGTTGAAAATGGGTAGATTTATAAAAGAGAAGATCCAAAACAAAAATGAAAGGGAAAAAAGAAAAAGAAAATTTTAAAAGGGAAAAAATGAAAAAGAATAGAATTCATGTTAATTATCAAAATAAATGACAGGCTTAATCATGTACCTAAAAATTGTTAAAAAATAAAAGAAAAAAATTGAAAAGGATATAAATAGAAAAAAATAAAGAAAAATTAAAAGCAAAAACATTGAAAAGGAAATAAAAGGAAAGAGAATTAGTGTTAATATTTAAAAAAATTGTAAGCTTCATCATCTATCAAGAACATATTAAGTAATAAAAGGAAAAAAATGAAAATGAATAGAAATAAAAGAATAAATCCAAAAGAAAATAAAAGGAAAAAAGGATGAGGGAAAATTTGAAAAGGATTTTATTTTTAAAAAAGAATGAAAGAAATGAACAAAAGGAAAAAGAAAAAAAATTGAAAAGGAAAACATTCAAAATGGAAAAAAAAAAAAAAGAAGAGCGTAGCTCATAAGATTCGAACCTTGTCCAAAGGAATTGTGAGCGCATCATTAAGCCACTACAGCAATACCGCATTTTTGAAATTTTGCAGAAGAAATATTGTTTTAAATTAAGTTTTGACAGACTTTTTTTAATGACAATTTTGCCCCTGCGATTTTGCTTTAATATATGTATAGATAACAAGATTGAGTTTAGTTTTTCAATTGAAACCTTTGAAAAATCTTGCAGTTAGAAAAAGGAAAAATGTTGAAATACTCTTGTGATGAAAAAGAACAAAAAGAAGTGAATCATCTTGATTTGAATTAAAATTGCTTAAGTGAAGAAAAAGAAGAGATAGGTTCACATTAAGATCACAAACAAAAAGAGTAAGAAATGATGAAAAATTTGGAAAAATCTCAAAAAAATTGAGTTGTGAAATAACAAAGGGTAGAAGAGAACTTGTTTAGTTCTTCTTGATTAGTAATGAAATGAATTTGGTATTTTTGGGAAGTCACCTAGCCAAATATATACCTACCCTTCCGAAAAGCCTTCAATACAACCCAAAAAGCCCTTAATGATTCTTGTTTGAGAACACACATGTAGTAGTGGAGATCGTAGTCACTTTGCAAGCATATGGTAGCATCCTAGTGCACTCTTAACCTTGAGCGGATACACGTTTTTCCTATACACTCGACAATGAGCGTTCTTTGATCCTTGTGAGAGCTTGTACTTCGATAATTGTATCATGATGAATTTATTGTACTTGTTTATGTTTGATTGCCAATATCATTTTTGCAATGCTCGTCTTTTGATTTTGAAGCAAATTGTCATCTTGATTCTACTTAAATCAAAATCCTTGCCTTTTTACTCTTCTTTTTGTTTGGGGACAAACAAATATTTAAGTTTGGGGGAGTTGATGAGTGCTTGAATTGCATTCATTTGCACTCAATTGCACGTACTTTTGAGTACTTTTGCTCTAGGTTTATGTATATATGTATGTTATTATTGTATATATTGTCGTTAATCTTTAATGTTGTTTAAGTGGCCAATACAGGTTATTTTTGGGTTAATATTGTACAAATAAAAGTTGAATTGGGATTTTGATCATCAAAGGCCGCACAACACTTGAAAAGATGAAGAAAACCAAGTGTTGGGCTCAGACACGGTCTCGAGACGCGATCAGGAGTCGTGTTCTAGAGCCCCTTCAGAGGCTGAAAAACATGAAGCCCAGACGCGACCTGCCGGTGAGACCAGCCCGAGGCCTCCGGGCGCGGGTGCAGGGCAGGCCGCGCCCCAGGGCCTCTATAACACGGGCTCGGGGCGTGACCAGTGTTGCCAGCTTTTCAGCACTTCAGAGATATATTTTGTGTGTTCTAAACTCGACCTCCAGACGCGACCCTGACGGGGTCGCGGTCGGGATTGACGAATCCATTTTTTACTTTTCGCACTCCATTATTGGTCTTATATATCTTATAATTCTTGGATAGTTCAAACCCTTCATCTTACACACAAAAATAGACTAGAAAAAAACACTCTCCATTTGGATTTTTGAAGATCAAGAACATCAAGAAGAGGAGGAAGATTCAACCATCCATTTGAAGATTCAAGCCAAGAGATTGAAGGAGTTTGTTCTACATTGGGTTTTATCTTCTTCTTCACTCTTTTACTCTTGTATTTAGAATGGGTTTTGGATCCTCTTCTTGTATTCTTGATCTTATTGTAAATATGGTAGGCTAGAGCCCTTAGGGCTCTAGGATGTGGTGAAACAATGTGAATTTTGTTCTTAATAAGGGTTTAATATATGATTGTGCTTTGTTAAGGTGTTAATCCATACTTGGTCTTGAATGATATTGTTTGAGTGGCCTCCTTACTAGCATCACATGTATGATTCACTTGCATCTTGCCCATCCCGTGAACATAAGCATGTATGGATTGAATTTATGTATTTGTACTCTTCGTTGAATGTCAAATATGTGGAAGGAATGGTGACCCCTTTAAGCCTTTGGTAGGTGCGATCTTGGAACGTGTTAGATATAGTCATCCTTGTTGCATTCGTAATTTAGGAGATATTCGAGAGATGCTCCTTCTATATTCGTGGTCTTCTTATCTATGAACTTAGCATGATTGTGTGCTTAACTCTTGTTGTTGAATTAAAAGGAATGTTGTGAATCCATATCCTAGAGTCTTGTTTAAATTTATCTTAAAATCTCCCTTTGTTGATTGTTGTTCTTGCTTTCTATTTAGATTGTTTATTTTTGTTGTTGGTGTTTGTTACTTAAGTTCTTGATTTGGCGCTGTGAATGAAACCAACCCCTCACTTAATCACAGTCTTGATATTTCACTCATCTATCATCGTGGTACTTGCATTGTCAAGTTTGAATTCCTTTTCCCTGTGGATCGATCTCGTTTCATCATATCTACAATTATATGCTTGTATACTTGTAAGCATGACTCGAGTTTATAAATATTGAAACCATAGTAGAGATGAAGCTCTTCGCTATCAGTGTTTTGCAGCTAAGACTAGGTTTTTTAAATCTCCTAGAGATTGTACATGGTTGGTGTTTCTCACCTAGAACTCTGCAAAAGAAGGAACAATTGAACTGTCTCAATCTCTCATAACTGAGTATGGAAAACTCATTGAATGCTTTAAGATTGCTTGGAATGCTCGAGTAGAAGTAATCTTCTTTAAATGACCTCCATCGCCTTTTATACTTTGATCTCCATCCTTCATTCAAAATGATAATTAAGATTGTTTGTTTTATTAGTTGTTAGGTCGTATAGTTTTATTTACTTTCATATTATTGTTGTAATTTTTTGAATTTGTTTGTAGTCAAATTCTTTACAATTTATTTAATTAGATTAATGCTCCCACAAATCTAATAAATATGGAAATAAATGCTATGAGTTTCCAGATATTATTAAAAACACTAAAACATTATATATTTGGCCAAAAATGTTAGGAAAGTGTGTGATGCACTATTTATTATGCACTAATCTGCAACTAACACATGTCACTGCACTATAGTAAAGTGAATCGAGTATCGTATCCACAAGGACTGAAATTATGATTAACACTGAGTAATAAGCTAACAATTTTCTATTATCCAGGCTACCAATTTTGAATTTACTAAAACTAGGCATGAATTAAAATGAAATAAGAGAAAATAAACATAATCAAATAAACGCAAATAAATCAATTAAAACAACTCAACAAACTCAATCAATTAAAAGAATATTAATCCTAGGGAATGCAGTACACATGTATCAACTATGTTTTATTTCAATCCTAATAATTCCCAATTTAATCTGATTATTGGTGAGGAATCAGATTAAATTGGGAATTATTAGGATTGAAATAAAACATAGTTGATACATGTGTACTGCATTCCCTAGGATTAATATTCTTTTAATTGATTGAGTTTGTTGAGTTGTTTTAATTGATTTATTTGCGTTTATTTGATTATGTTTATTTTCTCTTATTTCATTTTAATTCATGCCTAGTTTTAGTAAATTCAAAATTGGTAGCCTGGATAATAGAAAATTGTTAGCTTATTACTCAGTGTTAATCATAATTTCAGTCCTTGTGGATACGATACTCGATTCACTTTACTATAGTACAGTGACCTGTGTTAGTTGCAGATTAGTGCATCACACACTATAGTGCAGTGACCTGTGTTAGTTGCAGATTAGTGCATAATAAATAGTTCCAAAGAACGTGTATCAAAATATTCAATTAATCTCATTAATTAATTATCTCCGCCAGGACACAGATTAACTAGCTAGCATGCATCGATTATGGTCAGTAATCAAGCATGCAATAACAACACTTGAAGAATTGAACACAATAATCGAAAGGGAAAAATAACAGGATTAAATTAAACTCATAGATTCATCATTCTTGCAAACCCCTGAATTAATAATAAAACTACTCACTCATAATTAAAACAATGGAAATAACGAAAATATTAATCATTATCAACATAATATGAAATTGCAAAAGATTAAAAAAACCAAAATGATGATTCGTTGAATAAAACTTCAATTCTTCATGGCTGAAGATCCACATAGGTTTCTTGAATGTAAAATAAAAAGAGAACTCTAAAATAATGAAAAAAGTGTGTATAATTCGTCCAAAGCAATCCTATATATACTAGGTATCGAAAATCCGGCCCAAAAGATGAGTTCGTGGGCTGAAAACGCGTCCGGGAGCCAAAAAACGTCGCGCCCGCCGACCCATAAGTCACCGCCCTCCGATCGATGGCCAGGACCTGCAGATCGGTGGCTGGATCGGCGGATTTTTCTGTTCAAATCCGCCGATCGGCGGATTTCCGGCAGCTTTGACCCCCTTCCACTGTTTTGCTCCGTTCTCGCTCGTTTATCGTCCGATTTACCCGATTCAAGTTGCAAAATGACCCCAACTCAATTCTATACCTTTCTAGCTTATTTTCTAACTGAATTGGATCTTAAAAGTATCCTATTTTTTAGCTTGAACTTCAACAAAAATAGCAAAACATGACATTGCACAAGGAAAATCGAAACTACTATAAAACCTCAACTTAAACATGCATTAATCTTCCGATATCATCCACATCAACACTCAAATGCATGCAAAAGCCATGTTTATCAATCTCCCAAAATTGAACCATTGTTCGTCCTTGAACAATGAGGAGAACACTAAGAAAAAAAATAAACATGGGGAAGAAAAGTAAACTCGATCACAAATGCTTCACGAACAAGCTTAAAACAATTTTCAATTGCACAAATTTAACTTCCATTAACTCATCCAAATTTCTGCACAATTAATATCCATAAACAAAAGCATGAACCTCACTGGCATGGGTATCACTCATCTCACAAGTGTATTGAATAACGCTCATCGAATCAAATGCAATACAAAAGTGTTACCCATAGGCCTGTCAATCGTCTAAAACACTCATACTCAATCATACAAGAATAAAGATCAATGAGGTCTTTGATTCGGGATGTAATGTCGGGACATTGGTCAAGGTTAGGAAATTTGGCTTAGTGACTCAAAATTTTCAATCCATTAAAAAACCTTTTTGTACTCCAAACCCAAGTATGGATCCATAATCCATCTTCTAATGCTTTTTCACTCCATTGCACTTCTAAATATGTTTCGTGCACAAATTTATATTCTCTTATGCTCATCTCAACAATAAGTATACAAATAAGTCAACAAATAGCAAAAATTCTCAATTGCTACCTTTTAACATTTGACTTTTCTATTTATCTTTTCCACACAATTTTATCTTTTTTTTTCTTCTTTTCTTTTTTTCATATCGAGCCTACGAGAATCTTTTCCACCCCAATTTCAACACCTCCATTCTCTCCCACAAACAATACTATTTTTCACAATAAGGTACCCATATTCACCTTCCGAACCCCCTATCATCCAAGTTCATGAACAAAAGGCAATTATGGCTCAAAATTGACTAACAAAGGTCGATTTCTCCAGTTAGTGTTTAGGAATTAATGTGGCTATGAAAAGATGACCTTAAATCACTTCTAAATTCTTCACATAATCGAGCTATTCAAATATAAACCATGGCAAGTTCTAGACACACCAAAGCATGCATGACAAACACTCATGAAAGAAATCAAACTGTGCAATGATATACAATTAAGGCTCAAAAAGCTCACAGGATTGTTCATGCTCCATTTATTTCAATTCAGAGTACATCAATGCAAATACGTCAATATTAGTCAAATTCACCCAATATTTTCACAATAATGCTCCTTTTCATCATCAGCATTTCACGAGTTCACCAAGACACGGCTCAACTAACAACAACTGACTTAAAAGAAAAAAAAAACCTAAACAACTAAACAAAAACAAATATTCCAAACATATCATATCTATCCCCCTCCCCACAAACTTATTCAACTGCAAAGAGAATAAGTTTGGAGGAAATTAAATAAAAGATGTGTTTGGAACGAACTCACCGCATACAAACATGGAGAAAAGGACCTTGAAACCGGCACGGATAGACTCAAATTAGCTTTGGGTTCAAAAACGTCTTTCTACATATTAGCACACTAAAACAAGACACTAAACAAAATAAAATAAAAAAACAAAGCAAGTAAAATGATGGGTTACCTCCCATTCCATGCTTTATTTAACGTCTTTAGCTAGACGATACCTCAACAGTCAACAAGGTCGAAAATAATTGTGACACTATCATTAAAGGCATTGCAGAACCTTGTAGATGGTTCTTCTTCCTTTTGCATACACCAAATCCGTGAAGCTTTTAGCTTGTTTCCATATCTATGAGTATCTTCCACAGAAAATTTGCTTTTATTTATAAAAAATAAAGTAATGCATTTTTCCACCCTTGTGCACTATTCCAATGCTTGTTCATTCCTGACAGGCTGCAGAGATGTTTTTTCTTTACTGTGTGGATGTTTGAATTCCACAACTTTATCTTGCAGCTTCTTTGATTGATTTGGCAACGGTTGAGCTAATCCTTGGGGCACCATCTCTTTGGGATGCTCTTCAATTTCAACAAATATCCCAACTTTTTCTTCTTCAACCATAAGCACTTCTGAGTTATCTTCAAATGATACAACATTTTCCACTTGGATAACATTGCACTGCTCTGGTTTGTGTTGGAGGCTCAAATTATGAAGAATTGAAGTTCTAATCAAAGAACTTTCCATCTCCTTTGTAGAATCTATTATCTTGTCCAATCTAGCATTGAAGGCAGCCATATTTTCATCCATCTGACGCATTAGATCCTCCAAATTGATCAACTCTGACTCATATCTTTGATTAGTGTCCCAAAGAGTTAGTGCACTGTTGCTCCATCTGAACTTCTAACGTGCTCACTGAAAGATAATATTGCTAAAACCATTGATACTCGGTAGGTGGTTGATGCATTTGATTCATAGGCAAAGTATATGGAACACTCCATGCTCTAGTTTGCTCATCCATTTGGTGCATCATAAATCTGAACATCTCTTCCACATTCCCACCAAAATCTTCCATGTTTTTTTTGTTTTTTATATATTTTTATTTTTTTACCTGAAATAATAAATTGTTGTTAGTAATAATATCAATGTATAATCAAAGACAGTCCCCGGAAACGGTGCCAAAAAGTTGATGCACTATTTACTATGCACTAATTTGCAACTAACACAGGTCACTGCACTATAGTAAGTGAATCGAGTATCGTATCCACAGAGACTGAAATTATGATTAACACTGAGTAATAAGCTAACAACTTTCTATTATCCAGGCTACCAATTTTGAATTTACTAAACCTAGGCATGAATTAAAATGAAATAAGAGAAAATAAACAGAATCAAATAAACACAAATAAATCAATCAAAACAACTCAACGAACTCAATCAATTAAAAGAATATTAATCCTAGGGAATGCAGTACATATGTATTCACTATGTTTTATTTCAATCCTAATAATTCCCAATTTAATCTGATTATTGGTGAGGAATCTAAAATATATCTACCTATCTCCGTCAGGTCTTAAAGTAAAAGCACATTAATAAATTACCTATCACTTTCGTCTCTAGGTTAATTTATTAACTCCTGATAGATCAATAGATTAAATCCCCTACAGATTCCAAAGAACGTGTATCAAAATATTCAATTAATCCCACTCATTAATTATCTCCGCCAAGACTCAGATTAACTAGCTAGCATACATCAATTATGGCCAGTAATCAAGTATGAAATAACAACACTTGAACACTTGAACAATTAAACACAATAATCGAAAGGGAAAAATAACAGGATTAAATTAAACTCATAGATTCAACATGCTCGCAAACCCCAGAATTAATAATAAAACTACTCACTCATAATTATAACAATGGAAATAACGAAAATAATAATCATCATCAACATAATATGAAATTGCAAAAGATTAAAAAAATCGGAATGATGATTCATTGCATAAAACTTCAATTCTTCATGGCTGAAGATCCACAGAGGTTTCTTGAATGTAAAATAAAAAGAGAACTCTAAAATAATAAGAAAAGTGTGTATAATTCGTCCAAAGCAATCCTATATACACTAGGTATCGAAAATTCGGCCCAAAAGATGAGTTCGTGGGCCGAAAATGCGTCCGGGAGCCAAAAAATGTCACGCCCGCCGACCCATAAGTCACCGCCCGCCGATCGGCGGCCAGGACCTGCAGATTGATGGCTTGATCGGAGGATTTTTCTGTCCAAATCCGCCAGTTGGCGGATTTCCGATAGCTTTGACCCCCTTCCACTATTTTGCTCCGTTCTCGCTCGTTTCTCATCCGATTCACCCGATTCAAGTTGCAAAATGACCCCAACTTGATTCTCTATCTTTCTAGCTTATTTGATAACTGAATTGGATCTTCAAATTATTCTCTTTTTTAGCTTGAACTTCAACAAAAATAACAAAACATGACATTGCACAAGGAAAATCGAAACTACTATAAAATCTCAACTTAAACATGCATTAATCTACCGATATCATCCACATCAACACTCAAAAGCATGCAAAAGCCATGTTTATTAGTGTGGACTATATAGATTGAGTTTCAAGATATATTTTTATTCTTTTTTCAAGTCCTGAAATTAATATCATTAGTCAAATTTTAATTGGGATTTATTATGAGGCTGCATTTAGTGATAGCCTTCCTAAACTTTTTTATCGCTTCTTTTAAGTCATGCACTTAATGTATAGTGTTTGTTTTATCGGATGTATATGCCACTTTTCAAAAAAAATCTTAATAAGCACTAAAAATTTAGAATAATTAGCATTCATTATTTGGGTGTTGGTATAGCTACATTTTGCTAAGGTGATTGCTGAAATAAATGTGGGTTCTGTCAGTCCTTCGAATTAAAAATTTCAAACATCACACCTTCAATTAAAAACATCATCGAGGTTGGGCAGTTCAACTCTACAACTATCACCATCAATTATGAAGTTGAATTCAATCATTCTCTTTCATTTTTCTTTTAATTTATATTTGAAGTAGTTATAAATTATTTATAAAATTTAGACATTTCACACGTAAATTTAGACAATGGTGGATCTGGAATAATGTACATGCCAAATCAGGCTAAGACTTGCTCCAAAAGGTGTTTGCTTAAAGCTTTTGCCACCTGTTATATGGAGGAATTTTAGATCTTTTGCTTCTCCTCACAGTGGCAGGAGTCTCAAATGCCAACTTTTTGTGGAAATGCATCTATCTTATGATAGCTTAATTCTATTTGTTGAAATAACTAGCAATGGATAATAAAATATATACATTTATGATGGTTTGACAAGGCACAATCACTCTTTACTCTATGCCTTTACTATAATATTTGTGGCTTGTAATTCTTCAAGTAATTTATCAGATTTCATACACTTTGGAGCCTTAGATTTTAATTATAATTCAGATTTTCATTTTTTTTTTGCAGAACAAAGTCTAGAAAACTGAGTTATAAGAACATTAAAGGGAAGTATAAGCATGACAAAAGCAAACCATGAATATAAGTCAAATGATGAATCATTGATAGAGCTTAAGAAAACTCATTAAGGGATTTTGCATGAGGAACGAGATGCATTTAACAGGAATCCCTGTTAATTAATAGAGGTTGATCACGCCATTGAAAATGTAAAGACAGCCTAGCCCTTCACATAGATTTTTGTTTTCTTTTTTCACCGTAGTTATTTGTATTAAAAATTGATTAGTTTGACTCTTGTACTATACTTAAATGAATTGTGGTGGAGAATAAATTTTCTAGTTCGTCTTTGGATGCCTCATAAACATTTATTAGTTTTTAGTATTAGCAATACGAATTAATGGAATATATAGATGTTGTATACCCACAAAAGACAATAGTTTTTCAACAACAAAATTGTAGCATTTTTCCTGAATAGACAACATCTACCCACAAATAGCGTTGCCTATTTAATAGTAAATTAGCACAGACAAAGTGTTTTAGTTAAAACGGATGTATTTTTAATAGAATGGACGATGGTTTATATTAAAATTGTTGTATTTACGAGGAAAAAACAACGGTTTTACTAGTGAATCGTTGTCTAATGGAAATAATATATAACAATCATATGAATTATTATAGACAATGGTGGATAGCCGTTGTCAAAGAGAAATAATACAACGGTTTTAAGCCGTTGTCTATTGATATACAAATAGACAACAACACTATTAACATAAGTGAATAGACAACAAATATTCCCCGTTATCTAATAGTAAATTTGTAGTAGTGATTGACACATAAATTGTATCAAGTAGTGAGTAGTGAAAGACTCGGGTATTACAAATCGGGCATTACACATAAATGATCCAACCATTACTCTTATCACCTCAGACTAGCTGCAAATCATTTTTAAGATAGTGGAATCAACCCCACATCTCAGTGATTTATCTTCTTTGCTCCAGTTCATAAATGTCTGATTTATTGAAGTTTTCGCTCCTACACATGAATTTCTATTTTTTACAATTAATGAACTTTCTTTCAAATTTTAATAAAAAATATACAATAAAAAATAATATAATTACTTCATACAAAATAGGTAAATTCTAGAATATATACTTGTATAAAGGAAAAATCGTGTGATAAACAACGATTCTGCTATAAATCGTTGTCTATCACATGGTTTAATAATTATATTTTAGACAACACTTTTTATATAAATCGGTGTCTATCACATGATTTAATAATTATATTTTAGACAACACTTATATAAATCACTATCTATCACATGATTTAATAATTATATTTTAGACAACACTTTTTATATAATAGACAATGGTTCTAAATTAATAGACAACAATTTTGAGTGAATTGACAACAGTAGTTATATTTATTGTTGTAATTTTTTGCATTTTGCATTTTATTTATTATTTTTTACTTGAAAATTTGAGATTTATAATATTTTTTATTTTATTTTTTTATGCATAGGTGGATTATTTGTATAATACTTACATTTGTCGCATAAAAAAATAGATTTCATTTATGTTGCACTGTAATAATAATATAAATAATAATTTATTATTTTTCTATTTCAATTTCATCATTTAAAATAATTTAATAATTTCATTGTTTATACCTATCATATATTCAAAGAAACCATATGTTCTTTAATCATGGACAATTAGACATTGATTTTTATAAAATTGTGTCATTTGAAATATTTCAATTCGATTATTTTAACATGAATTTTCATTTAGTTCTTAAAATTTAATTTTCTTTTTGTTTGTCGTAACTACACAAAATTGGTCTTCTCATCTAATTAATTAACACTGGTGCATATTATTTTATTAATTTTAAAAATTAGCATAATATGTAAAATTAAAAAATAATCATAATATTACAAGTTTTAAAAAAAATTATTTGTGCATTGCAAAGTAAAAATACTAGTAACTTATAAACTTGGAATCCTAACAAGGTAAATCACCTAAACTAAAAAAAAATATATATATATATATATAATAAATAAATAATAATTATCTAAACAAGGAAAAAGAATCTTAACAAACGTAGACCACCTAAACTAAATTAATAAAAAAATATAAAAAAATGATAATTAAATAAACCTAAATTCTAATTTATGTACAAACTACCGCACAGAAGTTTAGGTCTTACTTTTTCCGAAGACTGGTTGCCGCCGCAATTCTCCGCCGCACAGCAGAAACAGCCTACCATCGGAAACTTCTCGAGCTGTCGGAGTTAGTACAGCTTTGTTCCCTCTATTTTTTATTTTTTGCGTTTTTATTTCTGTGTTTCTTCTATCACCGTAGCTTTTTTGCAAATTATTTTCCTAACTCTGTTTCATATATTTGTTGATGTTAGAGTGTTATGATGAAGCAAAATTCGAATATAATGAAGCAAGATTTACTGACATACTTACCCCCAGAAATATCCATCGAAATTCTCTCAAGGCTCCCTGTTCGAAGCATTATTCGATGCAGGTGTGTTTGTAAGTCATGGCTCGATTTAATCAAGTCTAATGAGTTTGTGAACTCCCATCTTTCTAAATCAGTTCCCGGCCTTGCTCTCTTTGACGGAGATTTGTGTTATGTCGAATCACGCCCAAAGCCATACAAGTTTCTTGAATTTGTGGAAAATTCGATACATACAGTCTTCAACTCGAGCTTCCCTCACGATCCTCATAAGAACATACACAGTTCAGTCAATGGTTTACTCCTTTTGTTCAATCCAAAAGTATTGCCTCGTAATCTAAATATATACAATCCAATCACGCGTGACTATATCAAGCTTCCTTGCCCTCACGATTATTCCTCCACAAAAGTTCAGGCAGACACATTTGGATTTGGAGTGAGCAAAAAGAGCGGCCAATATAAGGTGGTTAGGCTTTTCCATGAATGTATTCATGCTAGAGATTTGAATGGCGTCTTGAAAATAGTTAATAATGAAACAAAGTGTGAAGTATACACTCTTGGAACAGGATCATGGAGAATCATTAATGAACCTAATGTACAGCTTAGATATATGTGTGACTATAATACTGCAACAACAGCGATGTTTCTGAATGGAAATCTTCACTGGTGGGGAAGTGTTTTGCATGACGGCTCTCTATGTATTTCTTGCTTGGATCTTGAAACAGAAGTTTTTACCATCTTTTCTGCTCCTCCTATTCCTGGTTATCATCCCTCCATTTCTGCTTTGGAAGAATGCCTGGTTGTCTGTGATACTGATTATTTTGATGATGAGAGAATGGAGATCGTTATCTGGTTCATGAACGAGTATGGGGATGACAAGTCTTGGACTAAGAAATTTATCATCACCAACACTTGGTCTCACCGTGATGATGATGGTTTTGGAGTTTTTCGCCCTATCAAAGTTTTCGAAGATGGTGACATTTTATTTTCAGGTTGGTATTCCCGACTATTTTGCTACTCCAACAAGACTAAAACTATTGAGAAAGCTGATCTGGCTGAGTTATATGGCAATGAATATGATCGTATCTGTGCAGTCAGTTATATCCCAAGCTTTGTTTCCCTCAATACTTTCACAAAGGAGAATGTAATGCATTGCTGAATATAAAGCAATGGCCACACTTATATATACACGTGAATTCATTATATATATACATGCATTTTTCTTCTAGAAATATATATTTATTCCGCATTTTTCTTTTCTTGTTTAATGCTTGTATTATATATATATATATAATATTTATTTATACAATGATATATACCATATATAGACACATACACATATTTTATTTTATTTATTACATAAATCTTCTTTTGTATCAATAGAAAATTACATCCAGAAACCATTAATATATATATCAAATAACAAATAGAAATAGTCATGTTAACATATACACCTATATAAATGCAATTGACATAAAAATAAGTATATATGTAATATATAACACATTGACACATAAATTGTAACAAGTAGTGAGTAGTGAGAGACTCGGGCATTACAGATCAAACGTTGCGCTTATCAGCTCACGCTAGCTGCAAATCATTTTTAAGACAGAGGAATCTGCCCTACGTCTCAGCGATTTATCTTCTTTGCTCCAGTTTATAAGTGTCTGATTATTGAAGTTTTGTTCTTAAATATGAGCTTATGTTTATGTTTATGCTATGGTGCAATTATATACTATTCAACGATTTTTGTGCGAGTATGCATTGAAGTTTACAACTAGATACACATATGCTCCTCCACACGAATTTCTAATTTTTAGCAATTAATGAACTTTCTTTAAAATTTTAATAAAAAATATACAATAAAAAAATATAATTACTTGATAAAAAACAGGTAAAAATTCTAGAATAACTTATAAACTTGAAACCATAATAATCTAAACAAGAAAAAAGAATCCGAACAAGGTGAACCACCTAAACTAAATAAAAAAAATCATAAATAAATAATAATCTAAAGAATCTTAACAAACGTAAACCACCTAAACTAAATTAATAAAAAAATATAAAAAAAAATGATAATTAAATAAACCTAAATTCTAATTTATGTACAAACTACCGCACAGAAGTTTAGGTCTTACTTTTTCCGACGACTGGTTGCCGCCGCAATTCGCCGCCGCACAGCAGAAACAGCCTACCATCGGAAACTTCTCGAGTTGTCGGAGTTAGTACAGCTTTAATTTGTTCCCTCTATTTTTTATTTTTTGCGTTTTTATCTCTGTATTTCTTCTATCATCGTAGCTTTTTTGCAAATTATTTTCTAACTCTTTCATATATTTGTTGATGTTAGAGTATTATGATGCTTCATGTCTGAGAAAAGGAACGACCAATCTCTCAATCCAACACTTGTTTAAGATTACAGAAAGTTGCAGAATTGAGTGGAAATTCGAATATAATGAAGCAAGATTTACCCCCAGAAATAATCATAGAAATCCTCTCAAGACTCCCCGTTCGAAGCATTATTCATTGCACGTGTGTTTGTAAGTCATGGCTCGATTTAATCAAGTCTAATGAGTTTGTGAACTCCCATCTTTCTAAATCAGTTCCCGGCCTAGCTCTCTTTGAAGGAATCTGTTATCCCAAATCGCGCCCAAAGCCATACAAGTTTCTTGAATTTGTAGAAAACTCGATGCATATAGTCTTCAACTCGAGCTTCCCTCACGATCCTCATAAATACATACACAGTTCAGTCAATGGTTTACTCCTTTTGTCGAATTCAAAAGTATTACCTTGTGATCTAAATATATACAATCCAATCACGCGTGACTATATCAAGCTTCCTCGCCCTCACGCTTATCCCTCCCCACAATTTCAGGCAGAGACATTTGGATTTGGAGTGAGCAAAAAGAGCGGTCAATATAAGGTGGTTAGGCTCTCCCATGAATGTATGCCTCCTCGAGAATCGGATTTTTTCTGGAAAACAGATGTTAGTGAAGCAAAGTGTGAAGTATACACTCTTGGAACAGGATCATGGAGAATCATTAATGAACTTAATGTGCCACTTAGATATAAGTGTGACTATAATACTGCAGCGACGTTTCTGAATGGAAATCTTCACTGGTGGGGACGTGCTTTTCATGAAGACTCTCTATCTATTTCTTGCTTTGATCTTGAAACAGAAGTTTTTACCATCTTTTCCGGTCCTCCTATTCATGGTTGTTCTGCCATTTCTGCTTTGGAAGAATGTCTGGTTGTCTGTGATACTGCATTGTATGTTGATGAGATCGTTATTTGGTTCATGAACGAGTATGGGGATGACAAGTCTTGGACTAAGAATTTTATCATCACCCGAAGTTGGTCTCCATCTCCAGATGATTATTATACAGTTCTTCTCCCTATCAAAGTTCTCGAAAATGGTGACATTTTAATTTCAGGTTGGCACTACTCCAGACTTTTATGCTACTCCAACAAGGCTAAAACTGTTGAGGAAGCTGATCTGGCTGAGTTATATGGCTATGAGAGTTTTATCGGAGTAGTGAGTTATACCCCGAGCTTTGTTCCACTTAATACCTTCACAATGGAGACTGTAAGTTCATCATATTCTGATTTAGTTCTCTAGATATATCAATCAAAATATAAAGTTCAGATTGTAAAATTGAGGTTGAAAATAAAATCAACACAAAAATGGACTCAAAAGTTTATAGGATTCAGTTAATTTCAGCTAATGGTTTTCTCTCTCTTCTTGTTCAATCATGAATGTCAAGTATGCAGTCTTGGAACATGGAGAAGCTCAGGGAGAGGTGATGAAGGTATGCGAGGTGAGCTCATCGG
Source organism: Perilla frutescens (assembly GCA_026008535.1). Taxonomy (NCBI): domain Eukaryota; kingdom Viridiplantae; phylum Streptophyta; class Magnoliopsida; order Lamiales; family Lamiaceae; genus Perilla; species Perilla frutescens. The sequence goes on along the minus strand of BRKX01000007.1, from coordinate 1,865,746 downwards.
AGAAGGTATAATTATAACTATGGTACATTAGCGATGTTTCTGAATGGAAATCTTCACTGGCTGGGACATGATTTATATATATATGAACAAAACTTTGTTTTTTTAGCCATGTTTGCTCCTACTCGTCTTCTTGTTAATGGTTGATGTAGTTAATTTTCTTATTTTTGCAACAATTCACACTATTCACACTATCCTCATGATATATATATGTACCATTATGTCCGCACTTTTACTTACGATTTCAATGCAATTGTTGTTCTTTGTAAAGGAAAATGGCCCTCATTGAATACTAGGTTTGAAAAATTCAGTTCGAATCCATTCATATAATTTATATATATATTGAAATGGATGAGCCATGGTTAATTCAAAACACAATTTTGGAACCTTATTTCCTGTTCATCGATTCTAGTAACCGTAAATTTGCTGCTTGTTCCTAAAAAAACTTTGCTTCTTTAAAATGGCGGCGACGTTGTTTGTATATGGAATTGTGGAGAAATAAATTGAGTTTGGGAAGAAAGGGTTTCTACATATTTTTTTTTTTTTTTAACATACACAAAATGTGAATATCTTTATTATCAAATTCCAGTAAACTAAAAGGACTTGTTGTAATGAAAATTGTTTTAACATATTATATTTGCAAAAATAAATGCAGTGTGTTTGTTGTGTTGCTTCAACCACTAAATAAATGAATGATGTGACTACCGTCATTACTAATTAATCTGCTCGATTGATGCAAAATTGAGAATTGGTTTAACAAAAACGCATTGGATTATGCTATTCATTGTGATTATTTTCCAATTACTCGCGCAGGTTCTAAGTGATTCTTGTATTTGCTTTGTGTCTTTTGATTCATGAGGATTTAATTAATTGAGAGCCTCTAAATTTCTGCCAATTGAAGAATAGAAAGTTAGAAACAAGAAGAGAGAGAATTAATTAGTCATGATTTGAAGCTCGTCATGGTGATAAATGCATTTATGATCGGGTTGCAGAATTCCCTAGGTGCTAGTCGGAAGATATTTAACCGTATAATAAACCGACTGTTGAAATGCAACCTTTGGTTGATTCAGACTTCTTTGGCAATGGTTATTTCCGCACTAGTGACAAGGATTGAATCTGCTATGTTCTCCATTTGATGTTTTTTTGTGTTTGTACTCTTAGACGGGGATTTCTCAGATTCTCGTACTCTATGTTTTACGGTATTACCGGCTTTTCGGCTCGACCAACTCGGCTAAAGTGAACTTTTGTTCAAAATTGTGTAACTATTTGTATTTAAGGAGAATTATAAAAATAAATCAAGGTTGCAGAACTCCCAACCCTAGGTGCTAGTCGGGCTATAGGGGCCTAGAAGGTCTAGGCATTTTTATTTTATGTAATATATATATATATATATATATATATATATATATTATCATATACTGTCATTTACATTACAAAGATCACACTAAAATACAAATTGAAATCCTAATTGGTATAATGAACCCTAATTAATAAGTGTAATTACATTAAAATACTATGATTTGAAATCAAAGAAACTTGGAAGTATAAAATTGTTCGTGTTATATATAGATGATATTGATATATCATAAAAGAGTTGTTGTACTACGATTCTTACTCTTTACACCACAAATGAAAAGAAAAAGAAAACAGAAAATTATTTTAAAGTTACTTAAACACCCTTCTTTCCCATACAACAAAATATTCTCAATGCACCACAAATTAAAAAGGAAAAAAAATAAACATGAAAAGATATTATTTAATCATTAAAAAAAAAAAGAAACCAAAAACATTGTTCCCCATCACCTTCATCGAATCCACACCAATCTTCTTCTCTGGCGAGATGCACACCCTGCCGAGGAGGGGTGGTGTTTTCCAACCATGGGCCTCTTCCAACATAAACCAAGAATTGAACTAAATTTATTGAACATAAGCCTTTGGTTCGATTTTTTTTTTTTTTGAACACTATGAATATATTCAAAAATTTGTTTTTGAACTTTAGGCTTCTATTTTTGAAAAATTATTTTCAAACATGGCCTCATGTTTTCTGGGAGTAGTTGTTTGGATTGAGTACACTTGGAAGAGAGTTAATTTCGATTTTAATCCCATAGGACATCGGGTATTCCGATTTTGGTCCCGATACTATCATTTTTGGTCATTTTTCAAAAAAAATCGCCCAGTTTTAGTCCCATAAGTTTAAGAATATCATTTTTGGTCCCATGATTTTAAAGCAAAAAATGGGACCAAAATCGATACTAAGTTACTAACTCTGTTTGGGACCAAAAATGATAGTCTCGGGACCAAAATCGGAATACCCGATGTCCTATGGGACCAAAATCAATATTTTCTCACTGAGAAGAGGTAAAGGCAGCCATTTCACTTCTTCATTCACCATGAATTTCAAGTAAAGCGAAATTGGCCAAATTCAATCACCACTCTCTGCAATGGAGATGTAATGTCTGCACATAGGGCTGAAAATGAGCCAAACTACTCGCGAGATATTCGGGTATCGGCTCGAAAAAAGCTCGCTCGAGACTGGCTCGTTTATTAAACGAGCCGAGCTCGAGCCTGCTAAACGGGCTCGTCATTTTCTCGAGCCGAGCTCGCGAGCTAACTCGGCTCGTGAGGTTCTCGAGCTTTTTAACGAGCTGTCTCACGAACTGTCTCGCGAGCCGGCTCGCGAGTAGTTAAACGAGTCGAGCTCGAGCCTGGGTCGCGAGCTGTCTCACGAGCTTAGCTCGCGAGTACTTAAACGAGCCGAGCTCGAGCCGGGCTCGCGAGCTACTCGATTTAGGACTCGAGATACGTACTATTTTTGTAATTTTTAAAATATTATTTATTTATATTGTAACTTTTGTCGAATTAATACTTCTCATTAAAAATATAACAAAATTAATGATATTAACTATTGAACTAATATTATTAAAGTTATGAAATCAATGATCAAGATTCAAGAGTAACAATTATATACACAAACAGAAACAGTCAAACAGACAAACTAAAGGAATATATATTTATATACATATTATATATAATATAGTTATCTTATTTACAATTTTACATAATATATTAGTATAATAAATGATAATAAAATGAAATATGAAATGATATTATATTAATATTATCAAAATTAAGAAATTGAACGCTCAATAATAAATACAAAGTAATAAGAGAAATTGTGAATAATATTTACAAAATAATATTTCCCAATTCATTAAATAATATATATGAAATGAAATCAATCATTTTATTCTAATATTATTGAAATTAAGAAATCAGATGCTTAACACAAGAGTAGATGAGTAATAGAAGAAATTAAGGAAAAAAAATTAACATTGTATATTATATAATAAATAGATTATAGTCCATCTTAGATTAATAGTTAAGACCTACAAGAATATAAGTTATAAATTATAAAATGATAATATGTGTATAGTAATAAAGGAAAAAAGAAATTAAAAAATTATGATTTATATTGACAATTTGATAAAACAATACTTATCATTAAATATTAATACATGAAATGTAATCAATGATATTAAACTAATATTATCGAAAGTAACAAAATAATAAAGGAAAAAGAAAATTAACAAAAATTATAACTAATCAAATGTTCATGAGTAAATGAGTAATAATTTTCTTAGCACCAATGTTATATAGTTAATCTTAAATTCTTAGTTATATGTATATTATCGTCTATCGATTAGTATTCTAGTATATAGTCATTAACTTATAAGAATATATATATATATATATATATATATATATATATATATATAACATGTGGAAAAAATAGATTATAGCTAGCCCATCTTAGAACATTAGTTATAATTTATAAGAATATAAGTTATAAATTATAAATTATAAATTTATAATTTGTGTAAAGTAATAAATGAAAAATGAAATAAAATTAAGATTAATATTGACAACTTGATAAATAATACTCATCATTAAATATTAATGCATGAAATTAAATCAATGAAAGTGAACTAATATTATTGAAAGTAACAAAATAATAAAGGAAAAGAAAAAATTAACAAAAATTATAACAAATCAAATATTCAATAGTAACAATGTTCTTAGCATCAATATGATATAATTAATCTTAAACTCTTAGTTATATAAACTATCATATTAATTAAGCTCTTAGTTAAAATGTACATAACAATAAAAGGGAAAAAGAAAATTAACAAAAATTAAGATTAATATTAACAAAATAATCATTCTCAATTCATTAAATAAGAAATCAAATATTCAAGATTAAAAATATTCTTATATACTTAGTTATATATACTATTTGTATTATAGTATATAATTTAATTAACTATAGTTTATATTAGTTAATACGCACATATTAATAAAAAATTAATATGAATTTTTCAAGGTGTTCAACAAAATTCCTCCGATGTTTAAAGGTGTCGTAGACTGGATCTGCACAGCGACGGCAGGGCGGCGCGGCTCTACAACTTCAGATTTTTCAATATGAATTTTAATTAATTTATTTTTTATGCCAAAATTGCTAAAATAATGGATTTGTTTTGTTATTTTTTAATAAGGGAATTTAAGTGATTCTGTAATTGATTAAAAACAAAAATTAATTTGTGGTGTAAAGAGCTTTTTTTTTTTAGTGCAAATAGCAACTCTCATATTGGAGAGGAGGTCTATACATGATTTGCCATCAACTATTAAAACGCTGTCTCAAAAAATTCAAAAATACTCAATAAATAAGGGTATAATAATTTTTTTTTTATTAAATTTTACTTTTGCAAGAACATTAATTAATTTTTCTTAATATGTGTAAAAAGGGGAGGGGGGTTACATTTTTGTTAAGCCTTTTTTTTTTTTTTTTTTTTCCGGAGGGGACATGATATATAGAGTAGTTTTATACTAGGGCTTACTTTTTCCGGCGACAGATCATAGGTTGCCGACACAATTTCTAGGCGGCGCCGCGTTGCTCCTCCATCTAATTCAAAACCTCTCGATTTCTCCGAGTTCGAGATTTGTGCGTGACTTGGGGTGAGATCAACTTGTCTTATCTATTTTTTTATATACTTTTTTTTTGTTTTTTTGTTTTTGTTTTTTTGTTGTTTTGTGTTTTCTCGACTTATTCGAAGCTTTATAACCCTTGAATTTTTTAAAAAAATTTGCGTTTTTTTTCCTGCGTTAATCTCAACTTATGGTCTCAATTATTTATAGCTTAATTATCAGTGATTGTGTTACTTGAGTTGTGCAGAAGCATATATAGTAGTTGTAGTGGTGGTTTAGGCCAAACTGAATTTCATAAATTTATTGATTTGAGATTACTATATATATGCTTGAAGTCTGTAACAAAGATGAAACACTCTTAACATTAATTATTCTTAATTTGTTCAGGAATCATCAACTTGTAAAGAAACCAAAGAGATTGTAGAAAGTTGCAGAAATATATATACTCCAAAAATACAAACCAATCAAAACCCCAAAATGAAGCAAGATTTCTTCAAATATCTACCCTCAGAAATTACCATCAATATCCTATCAAGACTCCCTGTTGTCACCACTGTGAGCTGCAAGTGTGTTTGCAAGTCATGGCTCGATCTGCTCGAGTCTCGTGAGTTCGTAACCTCCCATCTTTCTCAATCAGTGCCCGGCCTTGCTGTCTTTCGAGACTTTTCCTATGGACTCGACCTGTGGCCGAAGCCATACAAATTCTTCGAATTCATAGACAACAACGACAACGTGCATCACTGCAGTCCAGTCTTCAACTTCAACTTGCCTCATCAGGAACATATACATAGTTCAGTAAATGGTTTGCTCCTGTTGTCCGATACAAAGACAGGGCCTCTTAATCATTTCATATGCAATCCAATCACTCGTGAATACATCGAACTTCCTCCCCCTCATGGCTCTACCTACTGTGAGCATCATTTCAAGAAGGGAGGTTTTGGATTTGGATTGAGCAAATTGAGTGGCCAATATAAGGTTGTTATGGTTTTCCATGAGAATTGTCGTCATGAAACAATGTGTCAAGTATACACTCTTGGAACACGATCATGGAGACGGGTTGGACCTAGTGTCCCTCTCGAGTATGCCTATGATACTGAAGGGACGTTTCTGAATGGAAATCTTCACTGGCAAATACGTGATTTGAATGACAACTCTGTATGGATTTCTTGCTTTGATTTGGAAACAGAACTTTTTAGTCTCTTTTCTGCTCCTCTTTTTCGTGGTTGGGATACTGCCCTGGGTGCTTTGGAAGAAAACCTGGTTTTTTGTGATGAACTTTTAAGTGGTGAGACCATTATCTGGTTGATGAACGAATACGGGGATGACAAGTCTTGGACAAAGAAATTTATCATCAACATGAATGATTGTTATGGAGTTCTTCGTGGTGGTGTTCTTTGCCCCGTAAAAGTTTTCAAAGACGGTGATATATTGATTGCACAGTTCCGGGCCTCCAAACTATGCTACTCCAACAAGCCTAACACTCATGAGGGAAGGCAAAATGATGTGGTTGAATTGTATGAATATGATCGTATTTGTGCAGTAAGTTATACCCCGAGCTTTCTCCCACTCAAAACCTTCACACCGGAGAATGTAAGGCCATACTGATTTAATTTCTAGTGATATTTGTAATTGAGTTTAATTATGTTGCTTTTTGATGCATTGCTGAATATGAAGGTACTTTCTCTATGTTGGCACTGATCTTAAACTTTTGCTCATGTTGTTTTGAGATGATGAAATGTGTAAATGGTCAGAAACATGGGAGAAAACCAGTATTTTATGAATTATTTCTAGTTTGATGTATTTACTGTGCTGGAAGTTTAATTTTGTGCCACAAAATTATGATAACATTTGGCATCACAAGATCGGAATTTACAAAATTTTGATTCTGGTTTCATGAAGCTTTCTTCTCTTGCATATAAATGTCTCATTTTTGGAAGTTTATTTTATAGCATGTTATAACTTTCTGTCATCTATATACTTAAAAAAAAAAAAAAAAACTTTCTGTCACCTATATCTATATATATTTGTAGGGTGAGATTTGATTGTGGATATGGTGGAAAAGGGTACAAGTATATATGAGCTTATGTTTATGCTAATGCAAGGATTAAAGTTTTTATATATCTAGGTGCACATATGCTCTTGAATTGCGAGTAGAGATCCTGTAGTCCCACTTGTGTGTGCCAACCGTGTGCCACCATTAAAATTATATATTGTTAATAATGTTTTTTATAAAAATAAAATTTGTTTTATCATAACAAATCATAATTAATATTTATTGTAAAAAAATTAAAATTTTAAAAAATTATATACTCTAAGCTTGGAATAATCAACCCCAAAAATCAATTATATTAACTAAAAAATGAAAATTAAATATTAAAAAATAATTATAAACCCTAATTAGGTGGAATAAACCCTAAATAATAATATAAAATTATACTAAATCAAAAGAAATTAAAATTGAAGAAAAAAATAAAAGAAAAGGTAATAATTTTGAGGTGTGGCACACGGTTGGCACACACAAGTTGGGACTAGAGGATCTCAAGTGCTGAATTGCAAAGTAACCAAAACATAATAGTATTATGGATGTCAATTGAGCCTGCATGTTTTGTTTTGTTTTTATTAGAATAGAATTTTTGGATCATAACCTTTTTTTGTTCGGACTATTCGGGTTAACCCACGAGCCAATTATTTGGTTCGAATTTTTCGACCAATTTTTTTTTTTCTGTTCGAACTATTTGTGTCGACCCGCAAGTTTTCAAATTAGATTGAAATCCCTAATTGAAGGAATGTTTTTTTACGAGGGTAGCCAGCAATTGCTTTGTTAAGGATGCCCATTGGGTAAAGCCTCTCTAGAATTATAGTGTGCAAACACTTTAGGGTTTGCTGCAGTTTTCGGACGATAACTACTGATCTTAACCTTTTGCTTATGTTATTTTGAGATAATGAAATATGCGAATGATCATAAATATTTTGATTGCACAAACTAACTACTCAAGACTATTATGGTACTACAACAAGACTAATACATTTTGAGACATTTTGGATTTGGAGTGACCAATTTAAATTAGAGTGTTATGTTATCTAGTTTACCGCAGCTGAAATTCTCTATTCCACATTTGGTAAAGAATAGTATTATATTGCTAGTAGACAAATTAGGTAAATTCTAGAACAACTTATAAGCTAGAAATCCTAATAATCTAAACAAGGAAAAAGAATCCTAACAATGTAAACCACTTAAACTAAATAAATAATCATTGTTTAAAAAAATCATAAATAAATAATAACCCTAATAATCTAAACAAGGCAAAAGAATCTTTACAACGTAAACCTCCTAAAATAATAATAATAATAAATAATAATAATAATAATAATATTATTATTATTATTATTATTTATTATTATTATTATTATATAAACCTAATTTCTAATTTAAGGGGCGCATTATTCTTCTGCAAACTGCCGCACAGAACTTTCTCCGACGATAGGTTGCCGCCACATTCCGCCGACGATAGGTTGCCGCGACAATTCCGCCACCGTACAGCAGGTACAGCCTACCAAGGTTTTTCGATAGCTTTGTTCCATCTATTCTTTATTTTTTGCAAATTATTTTCCTGTAAAATTCTCTCTTCTTATGTGTTTAATATTTATTGCATGATTATCTTTGGAAAAAGAAAAGTAGTTTTGGTTTAATTAGGCCTAACTCTGTCATATATTTGTTGATGTTAAGAGTATTATGATGTTTAAGATTACTTGTACCGCCACAATTCCGCCACCGCACAGCAGGTACAGCCCACCAACGGTTCGATAGCTTTGTTCCATCTATTTTTTATTTTTTGCATTTTTATTTCTGTGTTTCTTCTACTAATTATTCAAAGCTTTTATCCTCAGTAGTTTTTTTTTGCAAATTCATCTTTAATACTTATTGCTTAATTATCTGTCGGAGTTAGTACAGCTTTAATTTGATCCCTCTATTTTTTATTTTTTGCATTTTTATGTAGATTTTTTGCAAATTATTTTTCCAGTGTAATTAACTCATTTATGGTCTTTAATATTTATTGCTTAATTATCTTTGGTAAAAGAAAAGTTGTTGTGGTTTAATTAGGCCTAACTCTGTTTCATATATTTGTTGATGTTAGAGTGTTATGATGCTTAATTCAAGTCTGAAAAATGAAGGACCAATTTATATAATGAAGCAAGATTTGTTGACATACCTACCCCCAGAAATAATCATAGAAATCCTCTCAAGACTACCAATTCGAAGCATTATTCGATGCAGGTGTGTTTGTAAGTCATGGCTGGGTTTAATCAAGTCTAATGAGTTTGTGAACTCCCATCTTTCTAAATCAGCTCCCGGCCTTGCTATCTTTCAAAGTTATATCTATGATCGAGCATCGCCCTCAAAGCGATATAAATTTCTTGAATTTGAAGAAAACTCGATGCATCTGGGCTTCAACATGAGCTTCCCTCATGATTATCTACAAATACATAGTTCAGTGAATGGTTTGTTCTTTTTGTCCGACCTAATTGAAAGGCCTCGTAATAATTTCATATGCAATCCAATCACCCGTGACTATATCAAGCTTCCTTGCCTTCCCGGGTATCCCTCTCCATCCTCAAAACGTACAGTTCGCGTTTTGGGCACTTTTGGATTTGGAGTGAGCAAGAAGAGCGGCCAATATAAGGTGGTTAGGTTTTTCCATGAATATCGTATACCTCTTCCAGAATCGGATTTTTTCTGGAAAATAGATCATTGTGGAGCAAAGTGTGAAGTGTACACTCTTGGAACAGGATCATGGAGAATCATTAATGAACCTAATGTCCCACTCAAATATTCCTACAATACTGCAGCGACGTTTCTGAATGGAAATCTTTACTGGCATGTCGACTCTGTGTGGATTTATTGCTTTGATCTTGAAACAGAAGTTTTCACCATCTTTTCTGCTCCTCCTATTCACGGCCGTCATTCTGCCATTTCTGCTTTGGAAGAATGCCTGGTTTTCTGCGATAACTCATATGATGATGAGAGAAAGGGGATAGTTATGTGGTTCATGAACAAATATGGGGATGACAAGTCTTGGACTAAGAAATATATCATCACCAAAAGGTTGTCTCTTGCTGCTGATATTTTTGGAGTTCTTCGCCCTATCAAAGTTTTCGAAGATGGTGACATTTTGATTGCACAAGGTGAAAGGCTATTACGCTACTCCAACAAGACTAAAACTATTGCGAAATCTGATCTGACTGAGTTATATGGCCATGGATATGATCGTGTCGGTGCAGTCAGTTATATCCCAAGCTTTGTTCCACTCAATACCTTCTCAATGGAGAATGTAATGCATTTCTGAATATGAAGCATTGTTCCCTCTCTTAGCTTACAGAATTCAATCACATAGTTTTTTAATGATATGAAATAATTTAACCTTTTACTTTTGAGGCTAGTCATAATAGTTTAACATGATTTTGCTTATATGTTTCGACATTTGAGGCTAGTCATGGTGATAAAATATACATATGATTAAAGTTGTTGAACTCGTTAGATGCTAGTTTGGTGATAAGGGCACCGGCTAGACGGTCTACACATTTTTATTTTTTGTAATATATTATTATATATTGCTATTTTTATTACGAAGATCACATTAAAATACAAATTGAAATTTGGTATAGTAGATGAATTCTCATAGCATAACCTTCATTCTAAAGTGAACTTTTGTTAAAAATTATGTAACTATTTATATTTTAATGTGAGAAAATTTTGATTTTGATCCCACAGGACACGTCTCAGTCCGATTTTGGTCCCAAAACTATCTATTGGTCCCCAAAGAGTTGAACTATCTTTTTAGTCACGCCGTGAAGTTTTTGGTTAAAAATGTTATCAGTTTTGGTACCATTTTACTATCAATTTTGATCCTAAAAGAAAAATTTTCAGAATATTTGCAACAATTTGTGGAGGGAAATTTGATCGATTTTTCTATCATTTTGGAATTTTGGTCAGTGTCAGAATGCTTTCAACATATCCACAATTAAATTTCATGAATCTGTGCAAGGAAAATATCAAATTATAGCTATCTATCTTAATCTTATCAAGCAAAAGCCATCATCAATCTCATTCGAGAAAATTTCATTTTTGGTCCCACAAGATACACCTCAGTTCGATTTTGGTCCCAAATAGAGAAAATGTCGATTTTGGTCCCGCTTTTGGCCTAAAAATCATGGGACCAAAATTGATAATCTTAAACCTATGGAACTAAAACTGAGCGATTTTTTTGAAAAAGAGACTAGAATTGATAGTATCGGGATCAAAATCGAACTGAGGTGTGTCCTATGGGACCAAAAGTGTAATTTTCTATCTTAATCTTATCAAGCAAAAACCATCAATCTCATACTCACCACGTTTGTTGTAGTAACTTCGATTTACATCCTAACAGAACTTGGCCACTAGCAAAAACGAGCCGAATCGATCGGGCAACTCATCACGACACCAAACACATTATTTTCTTTCATCCTCCTTCTCTTGGATACTTTTCTCTGGAAATTTGCTGTTGACAATGAAGGAAACTGCAACCCATTGGCTACATGAGAGAGATATATAGATAGCAATTGAATTTGAAAGCACCATACACACACACACACTTCACACCTTATGAAGATGGAAAGATGTCTCTCAAGTTCGACACAAACATCACTAACAGCAGTCTCAACAACAGATTCAACCATATGTATAATATCATCATTTACTGATTAAATTTCTTATCACACAAGTTTGATGCAATTCATATTTCTCATGGATCCAAAAATTCCCAATTCTAAATAAATATAATTGTGAATACTCTTAAATCAAAACATTTGCTCAATTCATATCAGCTTAACTTATGTCAGCTTTCACCATATATAAGCAGGGCGGCTCTGTGAGTGTGATTGAAGTATGACGCACAAGGCCTCACGAATTTTAGGGGCACCAATTTTTTTATATTTATATAATAATATTAATCATGTCATGAATTTTTTCATACAAAAGACCATATTTATACAAAGTTTAGTATGACTTTAAAGTCCATTTAGATTTTAGTTCATTACTTTAAAAGTCCCACATTGTTTTGGAATTTTAAGGTACTAACGTACGTTGCACGTACGTAATTTGTATATGATTTTATTAAATAATGATATAATATGTATAATTAATAATATTAGGTATATTATAATTATAAAATATCAAATTCAAATAAAATTATACTAAGCATATTACAATAAATTATTTTATATAAAAATGAATGATAAATAATCCATCTTTGTGTTAAATTTCATGTTGAATTATGAACAATTGAAATAAGATAATTATAGGTGTAAAAGTTGAGCTTTTAACAAATAATTTTTCAAAAGTGCATTGTACATTTCCCTCCATTTTTATTATGATGTTTATTATTTTCTACATTTATAACACATCAAACATAATTTCCTCTATATATTTGACTTAAGATATTACTAAAACATAAAAAATCAAGTATTTAAATGTACAAAATAATATATTTATTTTAAAAATTAATTAACGAGAGCGGTGCACAAACTATCACGTGAGCCTCCGGCGATTTAATTTTAGAATTTCTTTTTTGAAGAAAACATGAATCACTACAAGAAAACACAGTTTTAGCGACGACAATGGCGACGGAATACATTCCGTCAACACGGATGACGGAATGACGACGGATCCACCGTTGCTACATAAGGCGACAGACATATTCGGTCGCCTTTTTTTTTTTAATTTCGGGAAATTAAGGCGACGGAATATTTCCGTCGCCTTATTTTATTTTTATATTTTTTAAACCGATTAATAAGGTGACGGAAATATTCTGTTGCCTTATTTTTTATTTTAGAATATAATAAAAAATCAGGTGACGAATGTTCATCGCCCGGTTTTGTATTATACGGGAACAGACACCTTCTTCCCCATTTCCTCCACACCCCCAAATCAATCGAACCCTGATCCCCCCTCACCGCCGACCGCCGTGCTCCCAAGCTGCTGACCGCCGTGCTCCCTATCCCTCTCCCCCTCCCCCTCTCTCTCTCCCCCTCGTTCGTCCATGTCTGTCGAGCCCTGCCGCCGAAGGTAAGTGCCTTATTTCCCTTTTTTTTTATTTTAGTTTAAAATATATTTTTAGGGTTTAGGGATTTTTATGTTTGATTTTTGTTTGTGATTTTTTTTTATGTCGATGAAGAAGAAATTTTTTATTAAATTAAATTGATGGAGTTTAAAAGTTATAGTACTTGTTATTTGGTCTAAAAGTTATGATTTTTGTGCAAAATAAATAAATTAATATTTAATATAATCCATGATTCCTTAATGAAAATGAAAATTCTAATGGAAGTTTGAATTTGGTGGGCAGTATATATATTGACCTTAATTATACAATACTACTTTGGTTGGTTGCTCACCTTATTAATTATACAAATATTATTCTTTATTTAATAATTAGAAGAATCTTATACTTGGTTTTCTTATTTGTTGTTTGGCTTGAAATTTTGGTATGACTAGGACATTCGTATTTTTGGTAAGTTTATGAGAAAATAACTTACATGATATGGCAATTATATATTTAAAAAGTATTGCTTCAAAAATAATAAAATTGTATAAAAGTTCATCCTCAATTTCATAACTAATCAGATTGGTAGGAACAAATTAAATGTGAGAATATAGTCGGTTTAAATACATAAGACTAGGCACTAGCACATTTAGGTTTTTTATTTATTTCTAATTAATGTTTATGTTGTTTAATATTTAAATCAAATCATCCTAGCTACATTTAATTAAATGGAACAGTCGACATAAAAATTTTGAATATATACTTATATATATATATATATAGTGATAATTTAATAAAGAATTTATTAAAACGAACAATAAATAAGAAAGAATTTTAGTTTATGATGAAATGAATGCTAATTTACTAATAATGTTTAAAGTGTTAATTTGAATTAATTGTATGTAGTTAGAATGGGACGAGGACCCTGGATCCCTCTATATTATAATTGTACGTATTTATATTAGGATGAGGGCCCCTGGATACCTATGGTGTTTGGTTTTTGCTAGTTAATCCCATAACTTAGTTAAGTTACGTCGACAACTTGATCAAAATATAGGTTTTACGTCGTTATGCTGCCGAATTTTTTTCCTAATTAATTTTATAATTAATTTTTTTTTCACGTTGTTATGCTAGTTCTTCATTACTTTGTCTTTATGGGTTGTTTTTGTCAAATGACTAGAGGAGGTGGATCTTATGGGGCTAAGTCACGAGCTGTATCATATATGGAATCTGTTGGCGGTACCATTGATGATAGTGTCGATCAGGACGAGACCGATGCTTAGGGTGAGGAGTCCCACACAGTTGACTCGAGACAGGAGCTCGAGCTCGAGACCGTGGGCAAGGAGAGGTATGTTGATCTATATATCAATGTATTTAGTTAATTTACTTTATGTATATTATAATTGAATCTAATTTGCATTTTCAGAGTCATGAGGCCCTTGAATGCTTGGGCGTTCAAGAGCAATTTCAGCTATCTTCAAGAGGTATATGCATTCTATGGGCTTCGCTTGGAAAAAGGTGCCCGTGGAGAGGAGGATGTTGTACTCGGCTGAGTTCAAGGTAAAAAATTGATATATATGTATTTTGTGTTGTATAATATTATTACTAATGTCGTTGGTTATTGATGTGTTAATAGAAAAGGAGTTTAGGTGGTCATTCCCTGATGAGGAGATCCTTTCGCTCTTCTGGAAGAAGTGCCGGGACTAGTACAGGGACATGGACATGGTGTACCACATGAAGAAGGATGACTACCTGGAAGGTGGAGGAGACTCAGGAGAAGGCTCGACTGGCCAAGAGAAACCGCAACACCAAGTCCGATGGACTAGACTCACCACGGAGGCGCCAGATGTGTTGTGGATCATATACGCGATCTGGTACGAGTAATTATAATAATTATTCAAGTTAATTTATTGTATAATGAACTAACCCTTTCTAATAGATTTCGTTTTATCTTGTTTAATCAGGCTTGAGATCATCCTCGTCATCGAGACTGGGCTCCGGGTCACTGTACACCCAGGCTGAGCTTGATGTAAGGTTGGTTGAGATGCGGGCACAGATGGATGCCCAGCGTGAGTCTGTGCAATAGGTGCTGGAGAATCCGGTGAGGATGGAGTCCCTGCTTGACCACCTTCTCAATCAGCAGCTGGGTGGTACGGGTGACGGATCTAGAGGGCCTGATAGCAATTTCGGAAGGCCGGATGGTAAGGAGAGCTCGTAGTTGTATTATAAATGTCTGATTTATTAAAATTTTTGCTCCTCCACATGAATTTCTATTTTTTAGCTATTAATGAACTTTCTTTAAAATTTTAATAAAAAATATACGATCAAAAAATAATATAATTACTTGATATAAAATACGTAAATTCTAGAATCTATACATATATTAAGGCAAAATCGTGCAAAATCGTGTGATAGACAACGATTCTGCTATAAACTATTGTCTATCACATGATTTAACAATTATATTTTAGACACCACTTTTTTATGTAATAGACAACGGTTCTGAATTAATACACAACAGTTTTGAGTGAATAGACAACAGTAGTGATATTTATTGTTGTAAATTTTTCTCTTTTTTTTTTTGCATTTTCGATTATGGTTTACATTATAACTGTTATATTTTAACAATTTTTTGCAATTTTATTTATTATTTTTACTTGTAAATTTGAGATTTATAATATTTTTTATTTTAATTTTTTATGCATAGGTGGATTATTTATATAGTACTTACATTTGTCGCATAAAAAAATAGATTTCATTTATGTTGCACTATAATAATAATAATAATAATTTATTATTTTTCTATTTCAATTTCATCATTTAAAATAATTGAATAATTATATTTTTTATACCTATCATATATTCAAAGAAACCAAATGTTCTTTAATCTTGGATAATTAGACATTGCATTTTATAAAAACGCTAAAATTTTTAGCGTTTTTATTTCTGCGTTTCTTCTATCATCGTAGATTTTTCGCAAATTATCTTCCTGTATTATTATCTCTTGTCATGGTCTTTAATATTTATTGCTTAATTATTTGTGGAAAAAGAAAAGTAGTTTATGCCTAACTCTGTTTCCTATATTTGTTGATGTTATAGTATTATGATGCTTCATGTCTGAGAAAAGGAAGGACAATCTCTCAATCAATTACTTGTACCAAGTGAATGTAGAAAGTTGCAGAAATAATGAGTCAAAATTCGAATATAATGAAGCAAGATTTACCCCCAGAAATAATCATAGACACTACCAGAAAAACGGTCTTTAGCGACAATATTATTTGCAACGACAAATATCGTCACTAATAATAGACTTAAGTAACAACATGTCGTCTCTAATAATTACATGTTATTTCTAATGATATTTTTTGTGACGACAATGTTGTCACTTAAAATAATTTTTAACTTATTTGGTACGAACTTTTAGGGACACTCTATTTGCGACGACATGTTGTCGTCGCAAAAAATATTTTTAAGCGACAACAATGTCATCACAAAAATTTTATTAGAGATGACATGTGATGATTAGAACCGACATGTCGTTACTAAAAATCTAGTATTAGTGACGACATTTATCGTCGCTAATAATCTTGTCGCTAAAGATCATTTTTTTTGTAGTGAGAAATCCTCTCAAGACTCCCCGTTCGAAGCATTATTCGTTGCACGTGTGTTTGTAAGTCATGGCTCGATTTAATCAAGTCTAATGAGTTTGTGAACTCCCATCTTTCTAAATCAGTTCCTGGCCTTGCTCTCTTTGAAGGAAATTTCTGTTATGCCAAATCGCGCCCAAAGCCATACAAGCTTCTTGAATTTGTAGAAAACTCGATGCATATAGTCTTCAGCTCGAGCTTCCCTCACGATCCTCATAAGAACGTATACAGTTCAGTCAATGGTTTTCTCCTTTTGTTGAATCCAAATGGATTGCCTCGTAATCTAGATATATACAATCCAATCACGCGTGACTATATCAAGCTTCCCTCCACACAAGTTCAGCTGGACAAGTTTGGATTTGGAGTGAGCAAAAAGAGTAATTAATGTATTGGTCCTCGAGAATCGGATTTCTGGAAAACAGATGATAGTGAAACAAAGTGTGAAGTATACACTCTTGGAACAGGATCATGGAGAATTATTAATGAACCTAATGTACCGCTTAGATATACGTGTGACTATGAGACTGCAGCTGCAGCGACGTTTCTGAATGGAAATCTTCACTGGTGGGGACGTGTTTTGCATGACGGCTCTCTATGTATTTCTTGCTTTGATCTTGAAACAGAAGTTTTTACCATCTTTTCTGCTCCTCCTATTCAAGGTCGTTGTTATTCCTCCATTTCTGCTTTGGAAGAATGCCTGGTTGTCTGTGATACTGAGTATTATTTTGATGAGAGAATGGAGATGGTTATCTGGTTCATGAACAAATATGGGGATGACAAGTCTTGGATCAAGAAATTTATCATCACCAACAGTTGGTCTCCGTCTCGTTCTATGTTTTTGGAGTTCTTCTCCCTCTCAAAGTTTTTGAAGATGGTGACATTTTATTTTCTGGTTGGCATTCCAGACTATTTTGTTACTCCAACAAGACTAAAACTATTGAGGAAGCTGATCTGGCCGAGTTATATGACGATGAATATGATCGTATCAGTGCAGTTAGTTATATCCCAAGCTTTGTTCCCCTCAATACCTTCACAGGAGAATGTAATGCATTCCACGAGCGGAATTCAAGTATGATAAATATTTGTTGAGCCGAGCTCGAATCGAGCTCGAGCATGAACATTTGTTAACGAGCCGAGTTTGAACATCAAGGTGTTCAGCTCGGTTTGTTTACATCTCTAAATATTTATACTTTAATATATTTATTGTGTTGGACCTTATGTACCACCATTTGCCATTACAAGATCAGAATTTACAAAATTTCGATTCTGGTTTCACGACATGTTTGAGCCTGTTTTTGGTGCCAATACTATCATTTTTGGTCTCATAGGAAGTGAAGTGTCATTTTTAATCACACCGTAACATTTTCCGTTAAAATTACTACCGTCAGAAGCCAGCACCTGAATGATGAGGTAAATCCATATACCAAAAAATAATGTATGATTTAAATATCCTACAACATGGAATCTTCTGACACTTATTGTATCTTCCCATTTGAATCTTCTGGCTTGCTAGAGCTGCCACTTCCACATGCTGAAAGAAGATGGATTAATGTCTCCTCATCTTCATCATCATTGTGTTATCGCCATGTCTGCTTTGGAGGAAGGCCTGGTTTTCTACGATATTTCATATTATGATGCTGAGATCGAAATCTGGTTGATGAATGAATATGGGGATGACAAGTCTTGGGCGAAGAAATTTATCGTCAAGAGGGTGATTATTATCGAATTCTTTGCCCGATCAAAGTTTTCGAAGACAGTGACATTTTGATTGCACAAACTAACTACTCAAGACTATTATGGTACTCCGACAAGACTAATACATTTTGAGACATTTTGGATTTGGAGTGACCAATCTAAATTAGAGTGTTATGTTATCTAGTTTACCGCAGCTGAAATCCTCTATTCCACATTTGGTAAAGAATAATATTATATTGCTAGTAGACAAATTAGGTAAATTCTGGAACAACTTATAAGCTAGAAATCCTAATAATCTAAACAAGGAAAAAGAATCCTAACAATGTAAACCACTTAAACTAAATAAATAAATAAATAATCATTGATTAAAAAAATCATTATTAAATAATAATCCTAATAATCTAAACAAGGCAAAAGAATCTTTACAACGTAAACCTCCTAAACTAATAATAATAATAATAATAATATTAATAATAATATAAACCTAATTTCTAATTTAAGGGACGCATTATTCTGCTGCAAACTGCCGCACAGAACTTTCTCCGACCATAGGTTTTTCGATAGCTTTGTTCCATCTATTCTTTATTTTTTGCATTTTTATTTCTGTGTTTCTTCTACTAATTATTCAAAGCTTTTATCCTCGTAGTTTTTTTGGAAATTCATCTTTAATACTTGTTGCTTAATTATCCGTCGAATTAGTACAGCTTTAATTTGATCCCTCTATTTTTTATTTTTTGCATTTTTATGTAGATTTTTTGCAAATTATTTTTCCAGTATAATTAACTCATTTATGGTCTTTAATATTTATTGCCTAATTATCTTTGGTAAAAGAAAAGTTGTGGTTTAATTAGGCCTAACTCTGTTTCATATATTTGTTGATGTTAGAGTATTATGATGCTTAATTCAAGTCTGAAAAATGAAGGACCAATTTATATAATGAAGCAAGATTTGCTGACATACTTACCGCCAGAAATATCCATCGAAATTCTCTCAAGACTACCAATTCGAAGCATTATTCGATGCAGGTGTGTTTGTAAGTCATGGCTGGGTTTAATCAAGTCTAATGAGTTTGTGAACTCCCATCTTTCTAAATCAGCTCTCGGCCTTGCCATCTTTCAAAGTTATATCTGCACATCGCGATACAAATTTCTTGAATTTGTAGAAAACTCGTTGCATCTGGGCTTCAACATGAGCTTCCCTCATGATTATCAACAAATACATAGTTCAGTAAATGGTTTGCTCTTTTTGTCCAACCCAAGTGAAAGGCCTCGTAATAATTTCTTATGCAATCCAATCACCCGTGACTATATCAAGCTTCCTGGACTTCCATCCTCAAAACGTACAGTTCGCATTTTGGACACTTTTGGATTTGGAGTGAGCAAGAAGAGCGGCCAATATAAGGTGGTTAGGCTTTTCCATGAATATCGTATACCTCCTCCAGAATCGGATTTTTTCTGGAAAATAGATCATAGTGAAGCAAAGTGTGAAGTGTACACTCTTGGAACAGGATCATGGAGAATCATTAAGGAACCTAATGTCCCACTCAAATATTACTACAATAATGCAGTGACGTTTCTGCATGGAAATCTTCTGCTCCTCCTATTCATGGCCGTCATTCTGCCATTTCTGCTTTGGAAGAATGCCTGGTTTTCTGCGATAACTCATATGATGATGAGAGAAAGGAGATAGTTATGTGGTTCATGAACAAATATGGGGATAACAAGTCTTGGACTAAGAAATATATCATCACCAAAAGTTGGTCTCTTGCTGATGATGTTTTTGTAGTTCTTCGCCCTATCAAAGTTTTCGAAGATGGTGACATTTTGATCGCAGAAGGTTGCAACTCCAGGCTATTACGCTACTCCAACAAGACTAAAACTATTGCGGAATCTGATCTGACTGAGTTATATGGCCATGGATATGATCGTGTCGGTGCAGTCAGTTATATCCCAAGCTTTGTTCCACTCAATACCTTCTCAATGGAGAATGTAATGCATTTCTGAATATGAAGCATTGTTCGCTCTTTTAGCTTACAGAATTCAGTCACATATTTTTTAATGATATGCAATAATTTAACCTTTTGCTTATATGTGTTTTTACTTTTGAGCCTAGTCATAATAGTTTAACATGATTTTGCTTATATGTTTCGACATTTGAGGCTTGTCATGGTGATAAATATACATATGATTAAAGTTGTTGAACTCGTTAGATGCTAGTTTGGTGATAGGGGCACCGGCTAGACGGTCTACACATTTTTATTTTTTGTAATATATTATTATATATTGCTATTTTTATTACGAAGATCACATTAAAATACAAATTGAAATTTGGTATAGTAGATGAATTCTCATAGCATAACCTTCATTCTAAAGTGAACTTTTCTTAAAAATTATGTAACTATTTATATTTTAATGTGAGAAAATTTTGATTTTGATCCCACAGGACACGCCTCAGTCCGATTTTGGTCCCAAAACTATCTATTGGTCCCCAAAGAGTTGAACTATCTTTTTAGTCACGCCGTGAAGTATTCGGTTAAAAATGTTATCAGTTTTGGTACCATTTTACTATTAATTTTGATCCTAAAAGAAAAATTATCAGAATATTTTTAACAATTTGTGGAGGGAAATTTGATCGATTTTGCTATCATTTTGGAATTTTGGTCAGCATGCTTTCAACATATCCACAATTAAATTTCATGAATCTGTGCAAGGAAAATATCAAATTATAGCTATCTGTCTTAATCTTATCAAGCAAAAGCCATCATCAATCTCATACGAGAAAATTTCATTTTTTATCCCACAAGATACACCTCAATTCAATTTTGGTCCCAAATAGAGAAAATGTCGATTTTGGTCCCGCTTTTCGCCTAAAAATCATGGGACCAAAATTGATAATCTTAAACTTATGGAACTAAAACTGAGCGATTTTTTTGAAAAATGACCAAAATTGACAGTATCGGGATCAAAATCGAACTGAGGTGTGTCCTATGGGACCAAAAGTGTAATTTTCTATCTTAATCTTATCAAGCAAAAGCCATCAATCTCATACTCACCACGTTTGTTGTAGTAACTTCGATTAACATCATAACAGAACTTGGCCACTAGCAAAAACGAGCCGAATCGATCAGGCAACTCATCACGACACCAAACACATTATTTTCTTTCATCCTCATTCTCTTGGATACTTTTCTCTGGAAATTTGCTATTGACAATGAAGGAAACTGCAACCCATTGGCTACATGAGAGAGATATATAGATAGCAATTGAATTTGAAAGCACCACACACACACACACTTCACACCTTATGAAGATGGAAAGATGTCTCTCAAGTTCGACACAAACATCACTAAGAGCAGTCTCAACAACAGATTCAACCATATATATAATATCATCATTTACAGATTAAATTTCTTATCACACAAGTTTGATGCAATTCATATTTCTCATGGATCCAAAAATGCCCAATTCTAAATAAATATAATTGTGAATACTCTTAAATCAAAACATTTGCTCAATTCATATCAGTTTAACTTATGTCAGCTTTCACCATTTATAAGCAGGGCGGCGGCTCTGTGAGTGTGATTGAAGTATGACGCACAAGGCCTCACGAATTTTAGGGGCACCATTTTTTTATATTTATATAATAATGTTAATCATGTCATCAACTTTTTCATACAAAAGACCATATTTATACAAAGTTTAGTATGACTTTAAAGTCCATTTAGATTTTAGTTCATTACTTTAAAAGTCCCACATTGTTTTGGAATTTTAAGGTACTAGTATAGATAACGTACGTTGCACGTACGTAATTTGTATATGATTTTATTAAATAATGATATAATATGTATAATTAATAATTATTAGGTATATTATAATTATAAAATATCAAATTCGAATAAAATTATACTAAGCATATTACAATAAATTATTTTATATAAAAATGAATGATAAATAATCCATCTTTGTGTTAAATATCATGTTGAATTATGAACAATTGAAATAAGATAATTATAGGTGTAAAAGTTGAGCTTTTAACAAATAATTTTTCATAAGTGCATTTTACATTTCCCTGCATTTTTATTATGATGTTTATTATTTTCTACATTTATAACAAATCAAACATAATTTTGTTTTCTGAAATTCCTCTATATATTTGACTTAAGATATTAATAAAACATAATAAATCAAGTATTTAAATGTACAAAATAATATATTTATTTTAAAAATTAATTAACGAGAGCGGTGCACAAACTATCACATGAGCCTCCAACGATTTAATTTTAGAATTGTTTTTCTTTTTTTGAAGAAAACATGAATCAGTACAAGAAAACACTGTTTTAGCGACGGCAATGGCGACAGAATACATTCCGTCAACACGGGCGATGGAATGTCGACGGACCCACCGTCGCTACATAAGGCGACAGACATATTCGGTCGCCTTCTATTTTTTTTTTTTTTTTTTTTTTAATTCCGGGAAATATTCCGTCACCTTATTTTATTTTTATATTTTTTTTAAACCGATTAATAAGGCGACGGAAATATTTTGTCGCCTTATTTTTTTATTAAAGAATATAATAAAAAATTGGGTGACGAAAATGTTCGTCGTCTGGTTTTGTAATATACGGGAACAGAGACCTTCTTCCCCATTTCCTCCACACCCCCAATCGAACCCTAAACCTCCCCCCGCCGCCGACCGCCGTGCTCCCTCTCCCTATCCCTCTCCCCCTCTCCCTCCCCCTCGTTCTTCCACATCCGCCGAGCCCTGCCGCCGAAGGTAAGTGCCTTATTTCCCTTTTTTTTAATTTTAGTTTAAAATATATTTTTAGGGTTTAGGGATTTTTATGTTTGATTTCTATTTGTGATTTTTTTTTTATGTCGATGAAGAAGAAATTTTTTGTTAAATTAAATTGATGGAGTTTAAAAGTTATAGTACTTGTTATTTGGTCTAAAAGTTATGATTTTTGTGCAAAATAAATAAAATAATATTTAATATAATCCATGATTCCTTAATGACAATGAAAATTCTAATGGAAGTTTAAATTTGGTGGGCAGTATATTTATTGACCTTAATTATACAATACTACTTTGGTTGGTTGCTCACCTTATTAATTATACAAATATTATTCTTTATTTAATAATTAGAAGAATATTATACTTGGTTTTCTTATTTATTGTTTGGCTTGAAATTTTGGTATGACTAGGACATTCGTATTTTTGGTAAGTTTGTGAGAAAATAACTTACATGATATGGAAATTATATATTTAAAAAGTATTACTTCAAAAATAATAAAATTGTATAAAACTTCATCCTCAATTGCATAACTAATTAGATTTGTAGGAACAAATTAAATGTGAGAATATAGTCGGTTTAAATACATAAGAATGGGCACTAGCACATTTAGGTTTTTTATTTATTTCTAATTAATGTTTATGTTTTTTAATATTTAAATTAAATCATCCTAGATACATTTAATTAAATGGAACAGTCGACATATAAATTTTGAATATATACTTATAATATATATAGTGATAATTTAATAAAGAATTTATTAAAATGAACAATAAATAAGAAAGAATTTTAGTTTTTTATGAAATGAATGCTAATTTACTAATAATGTTTAAAGTGTTAATTTGAATTAATTGTATGTAGTTAGAATGGGACGAGGACCCTGGATCCCTCTATATTAATTGTATGTATTTATATTGGGACGGGGCCCCTGGATCTCTATGGTGTTTGGTTTTTGCTAGTTAATCCCATAACTTAGTTAAGTTACGTCGATGACTTGGTCAAAATATAGGTTTCCCGTCGTTATGTTGCCAAATTTTTTTCCTAATTAATTTTATAATTAATTTTTTTCACGTCGTTATGCTAGTTCTTCATGACTTTGTCTTTATGAGTTGTTTTTGTCAAATGACTAGAGGAGGTGGATCTCACGGGGCTAAGTCATGAGCTTTATCATATATGGAATTCGTTGGCGGTACCATTGATGATAGTATCGGTCAGGATGGGACCGATGCTCAGGATGAGGAGTCCCGCAACTCGAGACAGAAGCTCGAGCTCGAGATCGTGGGCAAGGAGAGGTATGTTGATCTATATATCAATATATTTAGTTAATTTACTTTATGTATATTATAATTGAATCTAATTTGCATTTTCAGAGTCACGAGACCCTCGAACGCTTGGAAGAGGTATATGCATTTTCAGAGTCATGAGCGTTCGAGGGCAATTACAACTATCTTCAAAAGGTATATGCATTCTATGGGCTTCGCTTGGAAGAAGTTGCCCGTGGAGAGCAGGATGCTGTACTGGGATGAGTTCAGGGTAAAAAATTGATATATATATATTTTGTGTTGTCTAATATTATTACTAACGTCGTTCGTTATTGATGTGTTAATACAAAAGGAGTTTAGGAGGTCATTCCCTGATGAGGAGATCCTTCCGCTCTTCTAGAAGAAGTGTAAGGGCCAATACAGATCGGTACACCGGTACAGGGACATGGTGTACCATATGAAGAAGGATGACTACCAAGCAGGCGGAGGAGACTCAGGAGAAGGCTTGCCTAGCCAAGAGAAACCGCAACACCGAGTCCAATAGATCAGGATCATCCAGCTAACTTACCACGGAGGTGCCGGATGTGCCGTGGATCATATGCGCGATCTGGTACGAGTAATTATAATAATTATTCAAGTTAATTTATTGTATAATAAATTAACCTTTTCTAATAGATTTCGTTTTATCTTGTTTAATCAGGCTTGAGATCCTCCTCGTCATCGAGCCTGGGCTCCGGGTCGTTGTACACTCTACCCAGGCTGAGCTCGATGCAAGGTTGGGTGAGATGCAAGCTGAGATGAGGGCACAGATGGATGCCCAGCGTGAGTCTGTGCAGCAGGTGCTGGAGAAGCAGGCGAGGATGAAGTCCCTCTTGAGCACCTTCTCAGTCAGCAGTTGGGTGGTGCGGGTGATGGATCCGGAGGGCCTGGTAGCGGTTTCGGAAGGCCGGATGGTAAGGAGAGCTCGTAGTTGTATTATAAATGTCTGATTTATTGAAATTTTTGCTCCTCCACATGAATTTCTATTTTTTAGCTATTAATGAACTTTCTTTAAAATTTTAATAAAAAATATACAATCGAAAAATAATATAATTACTTGATATAAAATAGGTAAATTCTAGAATCTATACATATATTAAGGAAAAATCGTGCAAAATTGTGTGATAGACAATGATTCTGTTATAAACTATTGTCTATCACATGATTTAACAATTATATTTTAGACAACACTTTTTATGTAATAGACAACGGTTTTGAATTAATACACAATAATTTTGAGTGAATAGACAACAGTAGTGATATTTATTGTTGTAAATTTTTCTCTCTTTTTTTTGCATTTTCCATGATGATTTACATTATAACTATTATATTTTAACAATTTTTTGCAAATTTATTTATTATTTTTTACTTGTAAATTTGAGAATTATAATATTTTTTATTTTATTTTTTACTGCATAGGTGGATGATTTGTTTAGTACTTACATTTGTCGCATAAAAAAAAGATTTCATTCATGTTGCACTATAATAATAATAATAATTATTATTATTATTATTATTTATTATTTTTCTATTTCAATTTCATCATTTAAAATAATTGAATAATTATATTTTTTATACCTATCATATATTCAAAGAAACCAAATGTTCTTTAATCTTGGATAATTAGACATTGCTTTTTATAAAATTGTGTCGTTTGAAATATTTCAATTCGATTTTTGTAACATGAATTTCCATTTAGTTCCTAAAATTTAATTTTCTTTTTGTTTGTCGTAACTACACAAAATTGGTCTTCTTATCTAATTAATTAACACATGCGCATATTATTTTATTAATTTTAAAAATTAAGCACAACATATAAAATTCAAAAATAATCATAATATTATAAATTTTTAAAAATAATTATTATTTGTGCATCGCACCGGAGAAATACTATTAACTTATAAACTTGAAGGGGGAGACTTGTGTGAGACCGTCTAACGGGTCTCTTACGTTAGACGGATCTCCCCTGACCCGACCCGGTTTCGACCCGACCCGGTCATATATATATTAAAAAAAAATCAGAATTTTTTCTCTCCTAGCTCGATCGCTCGCTAGCTCCCTCCCAACTGATCTAGGTTTTCTCCATCACCTCACGGCGGAAATACGTTTTTTCCGTCCAGATCGCCGCCGCAACCACGTTTCCCCCATCCAGATCGCCGCCGCAACCACGTTTCCCCCATCCAGATCGCCGCGCCACCTAGCTTTCCCGTCGAGCTCGCGGCGGTGCAAATAATTTCCCCCTTCGGCGAATTCAATGGATAATTTCAGAAAATTATGTAATCTTCCTATCGGTGGAATTCCGATTAATTCCAGCGACGAAACAATACAAACGACCGGTATGTGTTTTTATTTTAGAAGATTTGAAATTTTGTATGAATTTTTAACCAATTATTAGGCATATTAAATTTTGCATTCAAACTGATCGATAAAATGCTACTATGAACTGATTCATTAAACTTTTGGTTTAGTAATCTATTAGTGTTGTACAAATTCTAAAAGTGATTTAAATTTTCTAAATTTCAGATATTGTTATACTTGATAATGAAGACAATGTTGAAGATGTAGAAAAAACATCTATCAACGAGGATGAATCTGTTATGTTGCAAATTGAGAGTAAGTAGTACTTTAGTTGTATTCTTTGATTTTGTAAAAAATCAACTACAAAATGTGTTTCGTAAATTAGTATACTTCTATTATATTTAGTGATACTTTCTATGGTGATAGTAATCCTAATTTATTGAGACTAATTTATTTGTTACTGATATATTGTTATCTCTTATTGCATAAATCAAGAAAAGTGTGTATCACACGCATATATTGACTTTTGAACAATCGTGATACTTCTATGGTGTTTAATGATACTTGCTCTCATTATAGTAATCCTTTGCCGGATATTATTGATATTTTACAACCGTTTCACTTAAAAAATAATTATATACAGTAGTGATACTTCTATGGTATTTAGTGATACTTTCTCTAATGATAGTAATCATTTGCTAGGTATTATTGATATTCTGCAACTGTTTCACTTAAAAAATAATTATCATTCACTCGATAGTAATGATACATCAACAATATGTTTTTATACCCCACTAGTACTTATTGACACTATTTTATTTGTTATTAATATGTTGTAGGTGATTCTTTTGATGTAAGAGGTTGCCTTCTTGGTTTGAAAAGGAAGAAAATTGATGATATATATGACTTATTGATGCACTATTTATTATGCACTAAACTGCAACTAACACAGGACAATGCAATATAGCAAGCGAATCGAGTATCGTATCCACAGGGACTGAATATTTGATAATACTGAGTACTAAGCTAACAACTCTCTATTATCCAGGCTACCAATATATGAGTTTACTAAAACTAGGCACGAATATAAATAAAATAAAAGAACAGAACTAGAACCAAATAAACACAAGTAAATAAACTAAGCAAATAATCAAACTCAAACAATTAATGAAATACTAATCCTAGGGAATGCAGCACACATGTATCCACTATGATTCAACTTAATCCTAATCTTTCCCAATTTTAATCCGATTAAAGGTGAGGAATCAGAAATATATCTACCTATCTCCATCAGGTCTCAAGGTAGAAGCAGATTAACAAACAACCTATTACTTTCGTCTCTAGGTTAATTTACTAACTCCCGATAGAACCACAGATTTAAATTCCCCTACAGATTCCTTAGAACGTGTATCAAATTATTCAATTAATCCCACTAATTAATTATCTCCGCCAGGACTCAAATTAACTAGCTAGCATGCATTAATTGTGATCAGTAATTAAGCATGAAATCAAAAGCACTTGAACATTTGAACACATTAATCGGAAGGGAAAAATAACAAGATTAAATTAAATACATAGCTTCAATCATGCTTTGCAAACCCTAGAATTAATATGCGTTTAGCCGCTCATGGCAAAAGAGAAATCCAATAAAATATGCATTACAAAAGTCATGACAAAATTAAATTAAAAACATGAAACACTTATGCCGGATGTTTAAATCTTCAATCTCTGTCTTCCCCCGTCTTCACAGCACTTCTCCCTTCAATATAGGGTGAAAAGTTCTTTTATTTTCGTGCTCAAAGAAGCCTTAAATAGTTGGGCCAAGTTTGGATAGGTGTTGGAGTCGAACAAGGAAAGAGACGAAAATCCGCCACAAACCGCCTCACAGTGCACGGGCCGTGCAACAAGGTGATTCTAGCGCACGGGCCGTGCATAAATCGCTGTTCCAAAATTGCCTAGACCCGCACGGGCCGTGCGTGAAGGATTCTTGGCGTACGGGCCGTGCGTCAACTTCTGCCGCCCGACACTCTTCACCATTTTGCTCCGTTCTCACTCATTTCTTATCCGATTGACTCGATTCAAGTTGCAGCGTGCTCCTCACTTGATCCTCTATCTTTCTAGCAACTTTTCTCCTTGAATTGGATCTTGGATAAATCTCAAATTCAGCTCAAACTTGCACAAGAAACACCAAAACATCAAATAGCACACGGAAACTCAAAACTAGTATAAAAACTCAACAAATGCATGCATTACTCTTCAAATATGAGCCATACAACTACTCAAATGCATGTAAAAGCCATGCTTATCACTTATATTGTAGTCATGCTCTTAAAAATGGGTTTAGTATTAGGAAATCCACAACAAGAACTGAAAATGGAAGTGTAGTTGAGAAATACTTTTTGTGTTCTTGTGAGGGATCCAAAAAATCTAACACTTCTACCTCAAGAAAGGTAAACCTCACACGCACAGGTTGTAAGGCATATTTAAGAGCAAAGATCAATGATGATGGTTTATTTGAAGTTATTGAGCATAATCTCATGTACAATCACACACTTACAAGAAGAGAATGGAGCCATATGCACCGTTGGCACAGATCAATAAACTCTGAGAAGGGTGTTGTGATTGAGGGCATGCTCACATCAGGGATAAGAGCTACAGATTCTTTCCGATACATGGCTCATGATGCGGGAGGAGAGGATTGTGTTGGTCACACGTTAAAGGATCATTTAAACTATGTCAACCGGTTGAAGATGAGTATTATTGAAGGAGGAGATGCTCAAACACTCATTGATGAAATGCATGCACAAGGTGTTGAAAATAAAGATTTTTTCTTTAGAGTCAAGTTAGATGATGAAGGGAGATTGTCAAATGTTTTTTGGAGAGATGTCATGATGAAAGAGGACTATATGATATACGGTGATGTTGTTGTATTTAACACAACATACCGTACAAACAAGTATAACCTCATTTGTGCACCATTTGTAGGGATCAATAATCATTGGAAAAATGTGATGTTTGGATGTGCATTCATATCAGATGAGAGGATTGATTCATCTCTATGGTTCTTTGAAGTTTTTAAGAAATCAATGGAGGGGAAATGTCCTATATCAATATTTACCGATCAAGACCTAGCTATTGGTACTGCAATAGAACATGTATATTTCTCTATTTTATCATAATTCACTTAAATGAATCTTTTATTTGAGATGTCATCTGCTGGTACAAGTTTAAGTGTTAATGGTACTTCGAGAATAGTTAATAGCACTTACATCATATCTAGTGATCCTTTACTGTATATAAATTTTTCACTTAATTTTTTTTTATTTAATGCAGATTTTTCCTGATACAAGACACCGGTTATGCTTGTGGCATTTGTACCAAAATGCAATAAGCCGGTTTGGGAATTTGAAAGCGAACAATTGCTGTATTTGAAATCCTCAAAAGCAAAATACAAACAAATGGTCGCACGTATTAAAACAGAATGCAGAATTCAAAACATATAATGAAGATAAATAATTACCACAACTAAGTTAAAAGTATACAATCTGAACAAAAACATCATTACCTAAAAAAACAAAGTATCACTATGTAGAACTTTCAGTACCAATAACTAAAAACAAAGTATCACTACCTAAAAAGAAAAGAACCACTATGTAGAAACTGCTATATGCCAATTTACACCAACAAACCCAATCCAAACCAGAAAATTATTGTATTTGAAATCCTCAAAAGCAAAATACAAACAAATGGTTGCACGTATCAGTAACAATTAACTTAAGAATCACTAACAATCAAATTAAGTATCACTACCAATACGCACAAATGAACCATAGCCGCACAATATTAGACTCAAATCAAGTTAGGATTGAAAGTTATTCGAACTTAAAATTCCCTAAAACTCTAAAATCACAAACCCTAAATTACACTGCCCTAATTTGACAAGCATAGAAAAACTTACAATCGAATCTTCAAATCTGCGCACAGAAGCAATTTCGGATATCCAATACGACAGCGGTAGTCTGAATTTTGGTGATAATGGTGGTGGTGCTCCCAAATATTCCAGTGACTGATGTTTTCAAAAAAAAATTCGATTCGGATGTGGGGGAAAAAATAAAAAGCATATAAACTGAATGAGAAGATGGAGGATATTGCAGTTTTGAAGAGAAGGTGCGGTTGTGGGGGACGAATCGCCGGCGGTTGTGGGAAGAGTCGACGGAGAGAATCGCGGGAGAGAGGGCTACAGCGAGCGGTTTCAAATTTTAGTTATTTTTTTTTTAATATATATATAACCGGGTCGGGTCGGCGAGATCCGTCTAACGGAAGAGACCCGTTAGACGGTCTCATACAAGTTTTTGTCAAACTTGAAACCATAGTAATCTAAACAAGAAAAAAGAATCCTAAAAAGGTAAACCACCTAAACTAAATAAAAAAAATCATAAATAAATAATAATCATAATTATCTAAACAAGGAAAAAGAATCTTAACAAACGTAAACCACCTCAACTAAATTAATAAAAAAATATAAAAAAATGATAATTAAATAAACCTAAATTCTAATTTATGTACAAACTACAGCACAGAAGTTTAGGTCTTACTTTTTCAAACCATAGTTCCATGCTCGAATTTGTTTCTGATGTCTCACGTTAATTATCTAAACAAGGAAAAAGAATCTTAACAAACGTAAACCACCTCAACTAAATTAATAAAAAAATATAAGAAAAATGATAATTAAATAAACCTAAATTCTAATTTATGTACAAACTACAGCACAGAAGTTTAGGTCTTACTTTTTCAAACCATAGTTCCATGCTCGAATTTGTTTCTGATGTCTCGCGTGAAAAGTTTTCAAACTACACTCATCGATGCGTCTTCATCATTGGCGGCAACAAAAGATGGGGATGAAATTTTCTTTGATTTGTGTGGAAATGGAGTTTTGTGAGTGTTTTTAAAATTGAGGAAAGAAAGGGATGGTTGAGTTCGATAGATGGATCTGTGCGGCGAATAAACGCTTGGGGTTGGGTTCGTGTAGGTTTTCGGTGAATAAATAAATTTCCTAAATCTTTTTGGGGTTATGGAGGTGGCCGGATTATGGGTGAAGAACCGTCTGCCATTGCCGGAAGTAGATGAAGAATAGATAAGATAAGATATGAAAAAAGAAAAGGAAAAAAAAACAAAAGAGTATTTAAATAATTTAATAATTAATTAGTTTTAAATTAATTTTAATAGTGGTGTATTTAGAAACACACCCTAAAAAAAAAAACATAAAAAAATTATGGTATATATAGAAACAACCTAATATTATATAGGTAGGATACAAAATAGGTAAATTCTAGAACAACTACAAGCTAGAAGTCATAATAATCTAAACAAGGAAAAAGAATCCTGTAAACCACTTGAACTAAATAAATAATCATTGTTCAAAAAATCATAAATAAATAATTATCCTAATAATCTAAACAAGGCAAAAGAATATTTACAATGTAAACCACCACAATTCACCGCCGCAAAAAAAACAAAAAAAAACATAAATAAATAATAGTTATATAAACTTAATTTCTAATTTAAGGGAGCTGAGGCCATCATTCTGCTACGATGTAAACTGCCGCACAGAAGTTTAGGGCTTACTTTTTCCGCCGCCACAATTCGCCGCCGCACGGCAGAAACAGCCTATCATCGGAAACCTCTCGAGTTGTCGGAGTTAGTACATCTTTGTTCCATCTATTTTTTTTTTTTTTGCATTTTTATTTCTGTGTTTCTTCTACTAATTATTCGAAGCTTTTATCCTCGTAGTTTTTTTGCAAATTCATCTTTAATACTTATTGCTTAATTATCTGTGGAAAAAAAGGACCAATTAATCTCTCAATCCAACACTGGTTTAGTTTAACATCTGTTTTTATTTGTTCAGGTAGCAACAGACGGTAGAAAGTTGCAGAAATGAGTCAAAATTCGAATATAATGAAGCGAGATTTGTTGACATACTTACCCCCAGAAATATCCATCGAAATTCTCTCAAGACTACCAATTCGAAGCATTATTCGATGCAGGTGTGTTTGTAAGTCATGGCTGGGTTTAATCAAGTCTAATGAGTTTGTGAACTCCCATCTTTCTAAATCAGCTCTCGGCCTTGCTATCTTTCAAAGTTATATCTATGATCGCGCATCGCCATTGCGATACAAATTTCTTGAATTTGTAGAAAACTCGATGCATCTGGGCTTCAACATGAGCTTCCCTCATGATCATCTACAAATACATAGTTCAGTGAATGGTTTGCTCTTTTTCTCCGACCCATTTGAAAGGCCTCGTAATAATTTCATATGCAATCCAATCACCCGTGACTATATCAAGCTTCCTCACCCTCCATCCTCAAAACGTAAACTTTTTGTGGAAACATTTGGATTTGGAGTGGGCAAGAAGAGCGGCCAATATAAGGTGGTTAGGTTTTTCCATGAATATGGTATTTCTCCTCGAGAATCGGATTTTTTCTGGAAAATAGATGATAAAGAAGCAAAGTGTCAAGTGTACACTCTTGGAACAGGATCATGGAGAATCATTAATGAACCTAATGTCCCCCTCATATATTACTTCAATACTGCAGCGACGTTTCTGAATGGAAATCTTCACTGGCAGGGACGTGTTTCGCATGACAACTCTCTATGTATTTCTTGCTTTGATCTTGAAACAGAAAGTTTTGCCATCTTTTCTACTCCTCCTACTCAAGATGCTTATAAATCCGCCATTTCTGCTTTGGAAGAATGCTTGGTTTTCTGCTATAATTCATATGATGACAGAAAGGAGATTGTTATCTGGTTCATGAACGAATATGGGGATG
Source organism: Perilla frutescens (assembly GCA_026008535.1). Classification (NCBI taxonomy): domain Eukaryota; kingdom Viridiplantae; phylum Streptophyta; class Magnoliopsida; order Lamiales; family Lamiaceae; genus Perilla; species Perilla frutescens. The sequence continues at coordinate 1,832,133 of BRKX01000007.1, read as the reverse complement.
ACAAGTCTTGGACGAAGAAATTTATCATCACGAAAAGCTCTCCTACTCGTGATTTTGTTGGAGCTCTTCGCCCTATCAAAGTTTTCGAAGATGGTGACATTTTGATTGCACAAGGTTGCGACTACAGGCTATTTTGCTACTCCAACAAGACTAAAATTATTGCAAAAGCTGATATGACTGAGTTATGTGGCCATGGATATGGTCATGTCGGTGCAGTCAGTTATATCCCAACCTTTGTTCCACTCAATCCCTTCAAAATCGAGTGAGAATGTAATGCATTTCTGAATATGAAGCATTGTTCGATCTCTTAGCTTACAGAATTCAATCACAGTTCTTTAATGATATGCAATAATTTAATCTTTTGCTTGTGTTTTGACTTTTGAGGCTAGTTATAATTGTTTAACATGATTTTGCTTATATGTTTCGACTTTTGAGGCTAGTCATGGTGATAGATCTACATATGATTAAGGTTGTAGAACTCGTTAGATGCTAGTTGGGTGATAGGGGTGCCGGCTAGATGGTCTAGACATTTTTATTAATTTTTTGTAATATATTATTATATATACATTGCTATTTATATTACCAAGATCACATCAAAATACAAATTAAAATTTGGTATAGTAGATGAATTCTCATAGCATAACCTTCATTCTAAAGTGAACTTTTGTTAAAAATTATGTAACTATTTATATTTAATGTGAGAAAATTTCGATTTTGGTCTCGCAGGACACGCCTCAGTCCGATTTTGCTCCCAAAACTATCTATTTGTCCCAAAAGAGTTGAACAATCTTTTTAGTCACGCAGCGAAGTTTTCAGTTAAAAATTTCGATTTTTGTCTCGCACCAAAAGAAATTTTTTCAGAATATTTGCAACAATTTGTGGAGGGACATTTGATCGATTTTGCTATTGTTTTGGAATATTGGTCAGTGTCAGCATGCCTTAAACATATCCACAATTAAATTTCATCCATTTGTGCAAGGAAAATATCAAATTATAGCTATCTATCTTAATCTTATCAAGCAAAAGCCATCAATCTCATACTCACCACGTTTGTTGCAGTAACTTCGATTATCGAGTCAAGCCCGGACAGAGTAGTATTTAGCTTGGCTACCCCGTGAACATGTTCGAGCTAATCGAACATTTTCATGAATATTATGAATATTTATAACACGTAAATTAATTAAATAAGTTTATTTTTTGAGTTTGAGCTTGAACATGTAAATTAAACTAGTTTTTTTTCGAGCATTCAAACTTGGGCTCGATTAGTAAATTTTTAGCATTCCACGAGTTGAATTCAAGCATGACAAATATTTGTTGAGCCGAGCTGGAATCGAGCTCGTGCATGAACATTCCTTAACGAGCCGAGATGAAACATCAGGGTGCTCGGTTTGTTTACATCTCTAAATATTTCTACTTTAATATATTTATTGTGCTGGACCTTATGTACCACCATTGGCCATTAAAAGATCAGAATTTACAAAATTTCGATTCTGAGTTTGTTTCTGGTTCCAATACTATCATTTTTGGTCTCATAGGAAGTGAAATATCATTTTTAATCACACCGTAATGTTTTTCGTTAAAATAACTATCGACATTGGTCTCACTATCAATCAATTTTGATCCAAAAAAAATTCCAGAATATCTTCAACAATGTTTAGTGGCAAAAATGGAACGATTTTGCCGTTGTTTTGGAGGGAAATTTAACATTTTTTGGAAAGAAAAATTCCCACCAACATACATTTATTTATACCTACTCACCAAACCATCAAAACATAATTAGCAAACCATCAAAATGACCTAGCAAAACAGGACTACCAAACTAGTCAGAATCCACATACCATAACAGCTGCCACTTCCACATGTCGAAAGAAGCCGGATTAATGCCTCCTCATGTTCATCATCATTGTGTTATCGCCATGTCTGCTTTGGAGGAAGGCCGGGTTTTCTGCGATATTTCATATTTTGATGCTGAGATCGAAATCTGGTTGATGAATGAATATGGGGATGACAAGTCTTGGACGAAGAAATTTATCATCAAGAGGGGTGATTATTACCGAATTCTTTGCCCGATCAAAGTTTTCGAAGACGGTGACATTTTGATTGCACATGCTAACTGCTCAAGACTATTATGGTACTCCGACAAGACTAACACATTTGGAGACATTTTGGATTTGGAGTGACCAATTTAAATTAGGGTGTCATGTTATCAAAATCCTCTATTGTACATTTGGTGGTCCATTCCCTATTGCACATATTTTATCAATTTCTTTGTTACGACCCTCATTTCGGATCGTATCAGATAGGATACTCTGCGAACGTGTACGAACTCCACTTTCGCCCCTCTAGCAGGCGAGACTCAAAGTTTACCTTCAAGCGTGAAGAATACTATGGAAAAGAGTAATATTATATAATTTATATTGCCGGGTTACAAAATAGGTAAATTCTAGAACAACTTATAAGCTAGAAATCCTAATAATCTAAACAAGGAAAAAGAATCCTAACAATGTAAACCACTTAAACTAAATAAATAAATAAATATTCATTGTTTTAAAAAATCAGAAATATATAAGTATCCTAATAATCTAAACAAGGCAAAAGAATCTTCACAACGTAAATAATAATTATAAAAACCAATTTCTAATTTAAGGGACGCATCATTCTGCAATAAACTGCCGCCCAGAAGTTTAGGGCTTACTTTCTCCGACGATCGCCACCGCACAGCAGATACAGCCTACCAACGGTTCGATAGCTTTGTTCCATCTATTTTTTATTTTTTGCATTTTTATTTCTGTGTTTCTTCTATCATCGTAGTATTTTTACAAATTATTTTTCCAGTGTAATTATCTCATCTTATGGTCTTTAATATTTATTGCTTAATTATCTTTGCCTAACTCTGTTTCACATATTTGTTGATGTCGAGATTCGAATGTAATGAAGCAAGATTTGCTGACATACCTTCCCCCAGAAATAATCATCGAAATCCTCTCAAGACTCCCAATTCGAAGCATTATTCGATGCAGGTGTGTTTGTAAGTCATGGCTCAATTTAACCAAATCTAATGAGTTTGTGAAGTCCCATCTCTCTAGATCAGATCCGGGCCTTGCTATCTTTCAAAGTTATATCTACCGTGACACATCGCCCTCAAAGCCATACAAATTTCTTGAATTTGTAGAAAAATTGATGCATCCGGTCTTCAACATGAGCTTCCCTCATGATTATCAACAAATACATAGTACAGTGAATGGTTTGCTCTTTTTGTCCAACCCTCGTAATAATTTCTTATGCAATCCAATCACCCGTGACTATATCAAGCTTCCTCGCCTTCCCGAGTATGGCTCTCCATCCTCAAACGGTAAACTTCTTGTGGACACATTTGGATTTGGAGTGAGCAAGAAGAGCGGCCAATATAAGGTGGTTAGGTTTTTCAATGAATATTGTATGCCTCCTCCAGAATGGGATTTCACTATGAAAATAGATCATATTGAAGCAAAGTGTGAAGTGTACACTCTTGGAACAGGATCATGGAGAATCATTAATGAACCTAATGTCCCTCTCATATATTACTACAATTTTGCAGGGACGTTTCTGAATGGAAATCTTCACTGGCTTGTCGAGCCTATGTGGATTTCTTGCTTTGATCTTGAAACAGAAGTTTTCACCATCTTTTCTGCTCCTCCTATTCGTGGCCGTCATTCTGCCATTTCTGCTTTGGAAGAATGTCTGGTTTTCTGCGATAATTCATATGATCATGAGAGAAAGGAGATCGTTATCTGGTTCATGAACGAATATGGGGATGACAACTCTTGGATCAAGAAATTTATCATCACCAAAGGTTGGTCTCGTCGTGATGATGTTGTTGGAGTTCTTCGCCCTATCAAAGTTTTCGAAGATGGTGACATTTTATTTTCAGATTGGCTATGCACACTATTTTGCTACTCCAACAAGACTAAAAGTATTGAGGAAACTGATCTGGTTGAGTTATATGGCGATGAATATGATCGTATCAGTGCAGCGAGTTATATCCCAAGCTTTGTTCCACTCAATACCTTCACAATGGAGAATGTAATGCATTTCTGAATATGAAGCATTGTTTGCTCTCTTAGCTTACAGAATCCAATCACTGAGTTTTTATTCTTTTGGTTATGTGTTTTGACTTTTGATGCTAGTAATGGTTTGAGGCTCGTCATGGTGATAAATGCAAATATGATCGAGGTTGCAGAATTTCCTAGGTGCTAGTCGGAAGATATTTAACCATATAATAATCCGACTGTTGAAATAAAACCTTTGGTTGCATCTAAATGTCTCAATTTTGGGATTTCTTTTTCTTGCATGTTAGAATATTCTCGGCATTCAGATATCCAAACGCTTCTCGCCGAACTTGATGACAATTTTTCTCTGAAGGGTTAAAAAAACGACTCTGGAAAAAGAGGGAGAGAAGAGCATTGTGATGCGTTGATTTTAAAAAATAATTTTTAATTAATGAAATGTCTTTTAAAATTGAAAATGATATTTAGGTAAATTAATAATTATTTAAATTAAATTTAATAACGGTGTATTTAAAAAGGTAAGTAGTATATATAGAAACACCCTAATAATATATAGCCAGGTAAATTCTAAAACGACTTATAAGCTAGAAACCCTAATAATCTAAACAAGGAAAAAGAGTCCTCACAATGTAAACCACCTAAACTAAAAAAATAAAATAAAAAAAATAATTGTTTAAAAAAATCATAAATAAATATCAATCCTAATAATCTAAACAAGGCAAAAGAATCTTTACAACGTAAACCTAATTTGTAATTTAAGGCTGCAAACAAGGAAAAAGAATCGTAACAAGGTAAACCACCTAAACTAAATAAAAAAAGAACATAAATAAATAATAATCATAATTATCTAAACAAGGAAAAAGAATCTTAACAAACGTAAACCACCTAAACTAAATTAATAAAAAAATATAAAAAATGATAATTAAATAAACCTAAATTCTAATTTATGTACAAACTGCCACACAGAAGTTTAGGTCTTACTTTTTCCGACGACAGGTTGCTATTCCCCGCCGCAGAAACAGCCTACCATCGTGGTTACTTCTCGAGTTGTCGGAGTTAGTACAGTTTTAATTTGTTTTGCGTTTTTATTTCTGTATTTCTTCTATCATCGTAGCTTTTTTGCAAATTATTTTCCTAACTCTGTTTCATATATTTGTTGATGTTAGAGTATTATGATGCTTCATGTCTGAGAAAAGGAACGACCAATCTCTCAATCCAACACTATCTAGTTTAAGATTATAGAAAGTTGCAGTCAAAATTCGAATATAATGGAGCAAGATTTGCTGACACACCTACCTCCAGAAATAACCATCGAAATCCTCTCAAGACTACCAATTCCAAGCATTATTCGATGTAGGTGTGTTTGTAAGCGGTGGCTCGATTTAATCAAGTCTAATGAGTTTGTGAACTCCCATCTCTCTAAATCAGTTCCCGGCCTTGCTCTCTTTGAAGGAAATTTCTGTTATGTCGAATCGCCCCCAAAGCCATACAAGTTTCTTGAATTTGTAGAAAACTCGATGCATATAGTCTTCAACTCGAGCTTCCCTCACGATCCTCATAAGAACGTACATAGTTCAGTCAATGGTTTGCTCCTTTTGTTGAATCCAAATGGATTGCCTCGTAATCTAGATATATACAATCCAATCACGCGTGACTATATCAATCTTCCCTCCACACAAGTTCAGCTGGACACATTTCACACATTTGGATTTGGAGTGAGCAAAAAGAGCGGCCAATATAAGGTGGTTAGGCTTTTCCAGGAATGTATTCGTCCTCGTGAAACAAAGTGTGAAGTATACACTCTTGGAACAGAATCATGGAGAATCATTAATGAACCTAATGCACCGCTTAGATATACGTGTGACTATTATACTGCAGCTGCAGCGGCATTTCTGAATGGAAATCTTCACTGGCAGGGACGTGTTTTGCATGACGGCTCTCTATGTATTTCTTGCTTTGATCTTGAAACAGAAGTTTTTACCATCTTTTCTGCTCCTCCTATTCAAGGTCGTTGTTATTCCTCCATTTCTGCTTTGGAAGAATGCCTGGTTGTCTGTGATACTGAGTATTATTTTGATGAGAGAATGGAGATGGTTATCTGGTTCATGAACAAATATGGGGATGACAAGTCTTGGATCAAGAAATTTATCATCACCAACAGTTGGTCTCCGTCTCGTTCTATGTTTTTGGAGTTCTTCTCCCTCTCAAAGTTTTTGAAGATGGTGACATTTTATTTTCTGGTTGGCATTCCAGACTATTTTGTTACTCCAACAAGACTAAAACTATTGAGGAAGCTGATCTGGCCGAGTTATATGACGATGAATATGATCGTATCAGTGCAGTCAGTTATATCCCAAGCTTTGTTCCCCTCAATACCTTCACAAAGGAGAATGTAATGCATTTTGAATATGAAGCATTGTTAGCTCTCTTAGCTGACAGAATTCAGTCACTGAGTTTTTAACCTTTTGCTTATGTGTTTCGACTTTTGAGGCTCGTCATGGTGATCAATGCATATATGATCAAGGTTGCAGAATTCCCTTGGTGGAAGATCAGAATTTACGAAATTTTGATTCTGGTTTGACGAACCTTTCTTTCCTAGCTTGCATATAAATGTCTCATTTTGGGATTTCTGTTTCTTCCATGTTAGAATATTCTGTTATCTATATTTATATTTGCAGCGTGAGATTTGATTATGGATATATGCAAAAGGGTTCAAATATATATCAGCTTATGTTTATGCTAATGCTAGGATGCAAATATACCTTTCAACTTCTTTTTTTTGGTGTTATAAAGTTTATATATCTATCTAGGTGCACATATGCTTTTGAACTGCAAAGTAATGATAAAAATTGCTAGATAATTTAAAATTGTAAACTTCATAATACTAACAAGCAATAGTAAGAAATATAATTCTTGTTCTTTTGGGGATCGATGGTCTAGTGGTAGTCCTGGTGGAGTGAGTTCGAATCCTACCAAAACTGCTCGCTTGCTATACCTAGTTTTCAAGTATGATACAGATGAAGAATTTTTAATAGTAGATTAATATTAAATAATTTATAAAAAAAATACTTATCACTTGGATATAATTAAAATTTAATATCATGGCAATAATCCTTTTAGTTATCGATGTTCAATTCTACTGTAATAAATAGATATAGTTACAATACATAACGGATCACAATTTGTTAGACAGGCCAAATCTACACAAAAGCCCGGCCAAAAAACTGACCCATAGCCTATTTACTCTAGGGCGTGGCATCCCAACTATTTTTTATTTTATTTATTTTTTATTTTTAAAATTATATTTTGTCTTAAATACTACTTAGCAACTATGATTTATATTTAATTCAAAATATTAACTATGAACGTAGTGCACGAGCCCATGCATTTACGTAATTTTTCATTTACCCTATATCATATATCGGTTGTATTATAAAAATTGAGATATAGCCTCTTGGATGTTGTATAAAAGTTCAAATTAATTTTTCAACATTTCCTTCCCGCACGACTAGAGGCCGCTTAGCCCAATTTCTCCAACCTCGAAAAATACACAAGTAATTTTTTAAATACACCACATTTATTAAATGCGCCACTATCTTAAAAAAAAATATTCATTAATTTTCCTCCATACACCACACTCTTTTCCCCATTGTACCCTTCAATTAAAAGAGCAATTTAAACTAATCAGAGAAAAAGGAGAAATCCGGAGAGAGATGAGCTCAAAGCGGCAATTTGATGGAAAGATATAATGTGGGAATGCAAAAAACTGCATTAATTAATTTCATAATCTTACAATTTTGATGTTTTAATATGTAGTTTTCAATTTGAATTTCTGTTACTTTAATGCTCGCTCCTTCTCACCTCATTTCTCTCTCGGCATTCAGATATCCAAATGATTCCCGCTGAACCTGATGTCGATTTTAAAATTAATACCCGAACTATATATCCAATCCCACCTAAAGTAGAGGGTCAACAATTTTTTTTTCTTTTGATTTTTTTAAAAATTAATTTTTAATTAATGAATTTTTTTTAATTGAAAATGATATTTAAGTAAATTAATAATTATTTAAATTAAATTTAATAGTGGTGTATTTAGAAAAATTTATGGTGTGCCCCGGTGGGAATGACCTAGTGGTGGAGTGAGGTTGCTTGAAGACCAAAAGTCATGGCGGATTCGAATCTCCTCAATAGCATCAGATGGTCGGGTGTATGAATAAAAAAAAATATAAAAAAATTATGGTGTATATAGGATCATCCTAATATTATATAGGTAGAATACAAAATAGGTAAATTCTAGAACAACTTACAAGCTAGAAATCCTAATAATCTAAACAAGGAAAAAGAATCCTAACAATGTAAACCACTTGAACTAAATAAATAAATAAATAATCATTGTTTAAAAAAATCATAAATAAATAATTATCCTAATAATCTAAACAAGGCAAAAGAATCTTTACAACCTAAACCACCACAATTCACCGCCGCCAAAAAAAAAAAATTCATAAATAAATAATAGCTATATAAACTTAATTTCTAATTTAAGGGAGGCATCATTCTGTTGCAAACTGCCGCACAGAAGTTTAGGGCTTACTTTTTCCGCCGCCACAATCCGCCGCCGCACAGCAGAAACAGCCTACCATTGGAAACCTCTGGAGTTGCTGGAGTTAGTACATCTTTGTTCCATCTATTTTTTATTTTTTGCATTTTTAATTCTGTGTTTCTTCTACTAATTATTCGAAGCTATTATCCTCGTAATTTTTTTGCAAATTCATCTTTAATACTTATTGCTTAATTATCTGTGGAAAAAAAAAAGGACCAATTAATCTCTCAATCCAACACTGGTTTAGCTTAACATTATTTACATACCACCTGTCTTTATTTGTTCAGGTACCAAGAGACGGTAGAAAGTTGCAGAAATGAGTCGAAATTCGAATATAATGAAGCAAGATTTGTTGACATACTTACCCCCAGAAATAATCATCGAAATTCTCTCAAGACTACCAATTCGAAGTATTATTCGATGCAGGTGTGTTTCTAAGTCATGGCTTGATTTAATCAACTCTAATGAGTTTGTGAAGTCCCATCTTTCAAAATCAGCTCCCGGCCTTGCTATTTTTCCAAGTTGTATCTATGATGGCTCATTGCCCTCAAAACCATACAAATTTCTTGAATTTGTAGAAAACTCAATGCATCCGGTCTTCAACATGAGCTTCCCTCATGATTATCTACAAATACAAAGAAGTTCAGTGAATGGTTTGCTCTTTTTGTACAACATAATTCAGAGGTCTCGTAATAATTTCTTATGCAATCCAATCACCCGTGACTATATCATGCTTCCTCGCCTTCCCGAGTATCCCTCGCCATCCTCAAAACATAAACTTCTTGTGGACACATTTGGATTTGGAGTGAGCAAGAAGAGCGGCCAATATAAGGTGGTTAGGCTTTTCCTTGAATGTATACCAATAGATGATAGTGAAGCAAAGTGTGAAGTATACACTCTTGGAACAGGATCATGGAGAAGCATTAATGAACCTAATGTACCGCTTAGATATGACTGTGACGATAATGCAGCAACGTTTCTGAATGGAAATCTTCACTGGCGGGGACGTGTTTCGCATGACAACTCTCTATGTATTTATTGCTTTGATCTTGAAACAGAAGTTTTTACCATCTTTTCTGCTCCTCCTATTCAAGGTCGTTGTTATTCCGCCATTTCTGCTTTGGAAGAATGCTTGGTTTTCTGCTATAATTCATATGAGGATGATGAGAGAAAGGAGATAGTTGTGTGGTTCATGAACGAATATGGGGATGACAAGTCTTGGACTAAGAAATTTATCATCACCAAAAGTTGTTCTCGTCCTGATGATGTTTTTGGAGTTCTTCGCCCTATCAAAGTTTTCGAAGATGGTGACATTTTGATTGCACAAGGTTGCGACTCCAGGCTATTTTGCTACTCCAACAAGACTAAAATTATTGCAAAAGCTGATATGACTGAGTTATATGGCCATGGATATGATCATGTCGGTGCAGTCAGTTATATCCCAACCTTTGTTCCACTCAATCCCTTCAAAATCCCTTCAGTTATATGAAGCATTGTTTGCTCTCTTAGCTTATAGAATTCAATCACATAGTTTTTTAATGATATGCAATAATTTAACCTTTTGCTTATGTGTTTTGACTTTTGAGGCAAGTTATAATACTTTAACATGATTTTGCTTATATGTTTTGACTTTTGAGGCTAGTCATGGTGATAAATGCACAGACGAACAAGGTTGTAGAGCTCATTAGATGTTAGTCGGGTGATAGGGGCGCGCTGACGGTCTAGACATTTTTATTTTTTGTAATATATTGCTATTTATATTACGAAGATCACATTAACATACAAATTGAAATTTTGTATAGAAATTGTGTAACTATTTATATTTAATGTGAGAAAATTTCGATCTTGATCCCACAGGACACACCTCAGTCCTATTTTGGTCCTAAAAGAGTTGAACAATAAACGCAGCAACAATCAAGAATTACTCAAACAAGAAATATGAACGCATGGATTTATAGTGGTTCGATCTTGAAAGATCTACGTCCACTTTGAGAAAGAGTTAGCTTCTTTATTGATTGGTAACACAAAGATTACAATCGCTCAATGTACAAACACTCAAGAACAAGAATGAATATACACACTGCCAAGAAAATGAGATGTAACACATGAATTTTCTCTCAATTTCTTCTCTCTCTCTCTGCAAGCTTCCTTTTTTCCTCTCTTCTTTCTTTTCTTCTCTTTTTCTGATCTGCCCGACCTCAGCTGATGATCAAGCTGCTTAATACTTCACAAAAGATAACTGCCTTCAACCGCTAAGCTCACGTGGCAATCAGTTTCAACCGCAGATAACTACCCTAGCTTATCAACCCTTCTTTAGCTGTGCAGTTAACTCTATAACTGATTTGAGCAGATTATCTATGCTTGCATGTGCATGAAACTTCCATGCAGCTCTTGATCACAAACTGTTGATCAAGAACACTTCTGATTTAAGATGATCATAGAATCATGAGCTAGATTCAACAATTCTATGAAATGTGTAAATGATCAGAAACATGGGAGGAAACCAGTATTTTATGAATTATTTCTACTTTGATATATTTACTGTGCTGGAAGTTTAATTTTGTGCCACAAAATTATGATAACATATGGCATCACAAGATCGGAATTTACAATATTTTGATTCTGGTTTAATGAAGCTTTCTTCTCTTGCATAAAATGTCTCATTTTTGGAAGTTTATTTTATTGCATGTTATAACCTTCCATTCAAAACCTCTAGTTTTTCAGTCTTGAATTTTTGTTTTTGTGTGTATTCTTTAATATGGATTTCTGAATATGGAGCACTTTCTCTATGTTCCAACTACTGATCTTAACCTTTTGCTTATGTTATTTTGAGATAATGAAATGTGCGAATGATCATAAACATTGAAGATAACCAATATTTTATTAAATATTTCTAGGGCTGTAAGTAAATGAACAAAGCCTCTCGCTCGTTCGAAAAAAGCTTATTCGTTTTCTAAATAAGCCGAGTTCGAGTCTCGAATCGAGCTCGATAAAATTATCGAGTCGAGCCCGGACAAAGTAGTATTTGGCTTGGCCACCTCGTGAACATATATATTCGAGCTCTGGCTTAATCGAACATGTTCATGAATATTATGAATATTTCTAACAGGTAAATTAATTAAATAAGTTTATTTTTTGAGTTTGAGCTTATACATGTAAATTGAACGAGTTTTTTTTCGAACATTCGAACTTGGGCTCGATTAGTAAATTTTTAGCATTCCACAAGTCGAATTCAAGCATGACAAATATTTGTTGAGCCGAGCTCGAATCGAGCTCGTGTATGAACATTCCTTAACAAGTCGAGTTCGAACATCAGGGTGTTCGGCAAGGTTTGTTTACATCTCTAAATATTTATACTTTAATATATTTATTGTGTTGGACCTTATGTGCCACCATTTGCCATTACAAGATCAGAATTTACGAAATTTCAATTCTGGTTTTACGACATATCTGAGCATGTTTCTGGTCCCAATACTATTATTTTTAGTCTCATAGGAAATGAAGTATCATTTTTAATCACACCATAATGTTTTCCATTAAAATTACTATTGATATTGGTCCCATTTTACTACCAATCTATTTTGGTTCAAAAAAAAAAAATTCCAGAATATCTTCAACAGTGTTTAGTTGCAAAAATGGAACGATTTTGCTATTGTTTTGGAGGGAAATTTAACAATTTTTTGAAAGAAAAATTCCCACCAACATACATTTATTTATACCTACTTTCAGAACCATCAAAACATGACTACCAAACCATCGAAATAACCTAGCAAAACAGGACTATCAAACTAGTCAGAATCCATATACCATAAAATAATGTAAGATTTAAACATCCTGCAACAATAAATCTTCTGACACTTCTTGTATGTTCCCATTTGAATCTTCTGACACTTGTTGAAAGAAGCCGGATTAATGCCTCCTAATCTTCATCATCATTGTGTTATCGCTATATCTGCTTTGGAGGAAGGCCTGGTTCTCTACGATATTTCATATTTTGATGCTGAGATCGAAATCTGGTTGATGAACGAATATGGGGATGACAAGTCTTGGACGAAGAAATTTATCGTCAAGAGTGGTGATTATTATCGAATTCTTTGCCCGATCAAAGTTTTCGAAGACGGTGACATTTTGATTGCACGAGCTAACTACTCAAGACCATTATGGTACTCCGACAAGACTAACACATTTGGAGACATTTTGGATTTCGAGTGACCAATTTAAGGGGGTGTATTGGATTGAGATTTCGTTGGATTTCGTTGGACTTTTAAAATCCGGGTGTATTCAATCCAGACTTTTAAAAGTCCAACGAAATTCTGGTGTATTCAATCCAGACTTTTAAAAGTCCAATGAAATCTTGGTGTATTCAATACAGACTTTTAAAAGTCCAACGAAATCTTGGTGTATTCAATCCAGACTTTTAAAAGTCCTTTAAAATTCTGCGGTATTCAACAATCCACGGACTTTAAAAAGTCATTGACTTCGTTGGATTTCAGCTGGATTTCACGTGAAAATTACAAAGGATGAATTCCGACCTCCAGACACGAGATTTCGATGGATTTGAAAAACCCAGCGAGCGCGGTGTCCCAGCGGCCGGTGAGGAGTTAAAATCGGGCACCCCAGCCGTCACCCGACCCCAGCGGCCGCTGGCCTTGCCGATGATGGCACTCCAGCGGCCGCTGGGATCAAGGCCGCTCGATTCCAGCGGCCGCTGGGTTCAATTTTTCTTATCAGATACACCGATCGTTGTGTTCCAACGAGCGCTGGCGAGATGGATTTGAAATCCATTGAAATCATTCAAAATCGGTCCGAAATCCATACAAAATTCGCCAGACTCTGCGTGGAGTTGGGAGACTCCATGTGGAGTTTTGGGAGACTCCACGTGGAGTCTATGGATTTATAAAATCCATAGAAATCCATGAACATTTTAAAATCCAACAAAATCCATCAAAATCCCAATCCAATACACCCCCCTAAATTAGAGTGTTATGTTATCAAAATCCTCTATTGTACATTTGGTGTTGCATTCCCTACTGCACATCTTTTATCCATTTCTTTTTCACGACCCTGATTTCGAATCATATCAGATAGAATACTCTACGAACGAGTACGAACTCCACTTTCGCCCCTCTAGCAGGTGAGACTCAAAGTTTACCTTCGAGCGTGAAGAATACTATGGAAAAGAGTAATATTATATAATTTATATTGCCGGAATACAAAATAGGTAAATTCTAGAACAACTTATAAGGTAGAAATCCTAATAATCTAAACAAGGAAAAAGAATCCTAACAATGTAAACCCTTAAACTAAATAAATAAATAATCATTGTTTTAAAAAATCATAAATAAATAATTATCCTAATAATCTAAACAAGGAAAAAGAATCCTAACAATGTAAACCCTTAAACTAAATAAATAAATAATCATTGTTTAAAAAATATCATAAATAAATAATTTTCCTAATAATCTAAACAAGGCAAAAGAATCTTTACAACGTAAATAATAATTATATAAACCAATTTCTAATTTAAGAGACGCATAATTCTGCAATAAACTGCCGCACAGTTTAGGGCTTAATTTCTCCGACGATCGGTTGCCGCCACAATTCCGCCACCGCACAGCGTTGTTCTGCAATAAACTACCAACGGTTCGATAGCTTTGTTCCATCTATTTTTTATTTTTTACATTTTTATTTCTGTGTTTTTTCTACTAATTATTCAAAGCTTTTATCATCGTAGTTTTTTTGCAAATTATTTTTCCAGTGTAATTATCTCATCTTATGGTCTTTAATATTTATTGCTTATAAATTATCTTTGCCTAACTCTGTTTCATATATTTGCTTAATTCAAGTCTGAAACAGGAAGGACCAATTTATATAATGAAGCAAGATTTGTTCATATACTTACCCCCAGAAATAATCATCGAAATCCTCTCAAGACTCCCAATTCGAAGCATTATTCGATGCAGGTGTGTTTGTAAGTCATGGCTCGATTTAATCAAGTCTAATGAGTTTGTGAACTCCCATCTTTCTAAATCAGTCCCCGGCCTTGCTCTCTTTCGAAGAGTTTTCTATCAAAGTCTATCGCCCTCAAAGCCATACATATTTCTTGAATTTGTAGAAAACTCGATGCATCAGGTCTTCAACATGAGCTTCCCTCATGATTATCAACAAGTACATAGTTCAGTGAATGGTTTGCTCTTTTTGTCCAACCCAATTGAATGGCCTCGTAATATTTTCATATGCAATCCAATCACCCGTGACTATATCAATCTTCCTCGCCCTCCTGACAATCCCTCTCCGTCCTCAAAACGTCGCGTTGCTGTGGACTATTTTGGATTTGGAGTGAGCAAGAAGAGCGGCCAATATAAGGTGGTTAGGCTTTTCCATGAATATATACCTTCTCGAGAATCGGATTCTTTCTGGGAAACAGATTATAGTGAAGCAAAGTGTGAAGTATACACTCTTGGAACAGGATCATGGAGAATCATTAATGAACCTAATGTACCGCCTAGATATGACGCTGACCATAATGCAGCGACGTTTCTGAATGGAAATCTTCACTGGCGGAGACGTGTTTCGCATGACAAGTCTCTATGTATTTATTGCTTTGATCTTGAAACAGAAGTTTTTACCATCTTTTCTGCTCCTCCTATTCAAGATCGTTGTTATTCCACCATTTCTGCTTTGGAAGAATGCTTGGTTTTCTGCTCTAATTCATATGATGAGAGAAAGGAGATTGTTATCTGGTTCATGAACGAATATGGGGATGACAAGTCTTGGACTAAGAAATTTATCATCACCAAAACTTGGTCTCCTGCTCATAAAGTTTTTGGAGTTCTTCGCCCTATCAAAGTTTTCGAAAATGGTGACATTTTGATCGCACAAGGTTACAACTCCAGGCTATTTTGCTACTCCAACAAGACTAAAATTATTGCAAAAGCTGATACGACTGAGTTATATGGCCATGGATACGATCATGTCGGTGCAGTTAGTTATATCCCAAGCTTTGTTCCACTCAATCCCTTCAAAAACTAGCAAGAATGTAATGCATTTCTGAATATGAAGCATTGTTCGATCTCTTAGCTTACTGAATTCAATCACAGTTTTTTAATGATATGCAATAATTTAATCTTTTGCTTGTGTTTTGACTTTTGAGGCTAGTTATAATTGTTTAACATGATTTTGCTTATATGTTTCGACTTTTGAGGATAGTCATGGTGATAAATATACATATGAGTAAGATTGTAGAACTCGTTAGATGCTAGTTGGGTGATAGGGGTGCCGGCTAGACGGTCTAGACATTTTTATTAATTTTTTGTAATATATTATTATATATACATTGCTATTTATATTACCAAGATCACATCAAAATACAAATTAAAATTTGGTATAGTAGATGAATTCTCATAGCATAACCTTCATTCTAAAGTGAACTTTTGTTAAAAATTATGTAACTATTTATATTTAATGTGAGAATATTTCGATTTTGGTCTCGCAGGGCATGCCCTTGTCCGATTTTGGCCCGAAACTATCTATTTGTCCCAAAAGAGTTGAACAATCTTTTTAGTAACGTCGTGAAGTTTTCAGTTAAAAATGTTATCAGTTTTGGTACCATTTTACTATCAATTTTGATCCTAAAAGAAAAATTTTCAGAATATATGCAACAATTTGTGGAGGGAAATTTGATCGATTTTGCTATCGTTTTGGAATATTGGTCAGTGTCAGCATGCCTTCAACATATCCACAGTTAAATTTCATGAATCTGTGCAAGGAAAATATCAAATTATAGCTATCTATCTTAATCTTATCAAGCAAAAGCCATCAATCTCATACTCACCACCTTTGTTGCAGTCATAACAGAACTTGGCCACTAGCAAAAACGAGCCGAATCGATCGGGCAACTCATCACGGCACCAAACATATGATTTTCTTTCATCCTCCTTCTCTTGGATACTTTTCTCTGGAAATTTGCTGTTGACAACAAAGGAAACTGCAACCCATTGGCTACATGAGAGAGAGATATATAGATAGCAATTGAAGTTGAAGGCACCATACACACACACACACACACACTTCACACCTTATGAAGATGGAAAGATGTCTTTCAAGTTCGACACAAACATCACTAAGAGCAGTCTCAACAACAGATTCAACCATATATATAATATCATCATTTGCAAATTAAATTTCTTGTCACAAGTTTGATGCATTAATTCATATTTCTCATGGATCCAAAACTGCCCAATTCTAAATAAAAATAACTGTGAATACTCTTAAATCAAAACATTTGCTCAATTCATATCAGCTTAACTAATGTCAGCTTTCATCATATATAAGCAGGGCGGCTCTGAGAGTGTGATTGCAGTGTGACGCACAGCGCTTCACGAATTGTAGGGGCACCAATTTTTTTATATTTATATAGTAATATTAATCATGTCATCATTTTTTTCATACGAAAGATCATAATTATACAAAGTTTAGTATAAGTTTAAAGTCCATTTAGATTTTAGCTCATTACTTTAAAAGTCCCACATTGTTTCGGAATTTTAAGGTACTAGTATAGATAACGTGCATTGCACGTAATTTGTATATGATTTTATTAAATAATGATATAATATGTATAATTAATAATTATAAGGTATATTATAATTATAAAATATCAAATTTGAATAAAATTATACTAAGCATATTACAATAAATTATTTTATATAAAAATGAATGATAAATAATCCATCTTTATGTTAAATTTCATGTTGAATTATGTATCTTACTAAGTACCAATTCTTAATATGTGAAATGTAATTTGAATTTGCATAAAATAAAAAGGGGGAACTTAAATTGATTGTCAATAATTTAATCTTTATTAAAATAAATTGATTAGACTATTATATTGATTTAATGATTTCTAATTGCGTAATTTATTTTTTAAATTATAACAATTGAAATAAGATAATTATAGGTGTAAAAGTTGAGCTTTCAACAAATAATTTTTCATAAGTGCATTTTACATTTCCCTCCATTTTTATTATGATGTTTATTATTTTCTACATTTATAACAAATCAAACATAATTTTATTTTCTAAAATTCCTCTATATATTTGACTTAAGATATTACTAAAACATAATAAATCAAGTATTTAAATGTACAAAATAATATATTTATTTTAAAAATTAATTAACGAGAGCGGTGCACAAACTATCACGTGAGCGTCCAGCGATTTAATTTTAGAATCTATATTTTAAAGAAAACATGAATATATAAAAATGAAAATATAATTGAAAAAAAGAGAGAGAAGGGGTGGGGGAAGGGTTCCTCCAATATTTTATTTTGGTAATTAAAACATGTGCTTAATTGGGATGACCGGCTAAGATTATAACTTGTGGTTAGCAAAATCAATTCCTCTATAATTTTTATCTCTCTTTAGTTATGAAACGAGGGTGGATTTAAGATATGGGATAAAGGGTAAAAGAGGCTATTTTAATTAATTATTTATATTTTTAAAATTATGGGCTCTATAAAGAGAAAAAGGGGAGGTGCGTTTAGAATTACAAAAAAATTTAGATACTGAATTAACATGACATCAGTTTTTTTTCAAAAAAATAGAAAAATTACCCCGCAGACTGAAAAAAGCAGCGGAAATTACAAAATTATCACTGAATTTTTCTGCTAATCTTGCTCGTGTATTTTGTTAAATGGATGGTGAAAGATTGATTTATAATTTACACATTAGGGAATGGTTTACATTTGATCCATTCCCTATTATATAGAGACACACATAGTATTATTGAAGTGTTGATATCCTTTTTTAATTGGGGGAAAATTTTAATGAGATAAGCTCTCTTTTTAACTATTGAACATTGCCATTAATCCAACACCAAAAATTTGTGGAAATTAAGTTCTTACACATGAAGAAATTGGTCCATGACCCTTATTATAATTAATTTCTAGTGCAAAATTAAATTTGATGAGAAATTCAAATACTCCTTCAATCATTCCCAATCAAATTCTTTCACCAAACCATATTGATAATGTTCATTAGGACTAAAATAAACCCCATCCTCCTTCGCAACCCAGCTGCAAGCATTAGCCAATCCAGTTTCACACTTCTTTGCATGTTTGGCGTTGAATGCCTCGAAAGCTTTCGTCTTTCTACCCCACCATAAACGGCACGAGAAAAGAGTCGTTTTGAATATATTTACGTAGAAATTCCATGTTTGATATTGATTGAAATAGAGCGTATGATTCCCAAAATCATCATCTCCAGAATAACAGTGTGTTATTAATTTCGAATCTATCTGAGGAAGAACATCGAACACGTAGACCTCGTATCTTTGTGTCTCCTTAGGAAGACCAATGTGAATTGTTTGAGCAACAACAACCATTGATAGAATCAACAACACCACGAGGTTTTTCATTGTATTAAAAAAATAATTGAATTGAATTTGATTTCATGTATGCATTTCTTCTTTTTATATTGGGTGGGAAATTGGGGTGCATGGAAATAAATTAAATCATCTATATACATAGATGGTGCATTAATAGGTGAAATGCTTTTGTTGCTCTATTATTTGATTAAGTCTGATTATAGTGTGACAAAATTACTTTCACCTATTCAAGAAAGAGAATCAGCATTTTGATTTCAAAATCCGATTTTTATTTTTTTTTTAGTACAGAATCAGGAATTTTAAGTTACTTTGTTTGAGTTTAATTTTAGAATAGAAGATTAGTATTTAATAAATTTTACGTAACATTTAATTTGGTTATAATTATAATAAAATTTAATCTCGTGTTCGTTGTCTTAGCCTTATTGTTAGATGTTTAGTGTTATAACACAATCGTTGTCTTAGCCTTATTGTCTTCAGCGCAATTTTCAAGACTACTATAAATGAAAATATTTTAAAAATAACAAATCATAATTAGATAGCCACCTTTCACGAATAATTATGTACCTAAACATGCTAATACATTTTATTTTATTTTATTTTATTTTTTCTGTGGGTAGTTATGGAATCTTTAAAATAATATGATTATTGACTTTTTCGTGTTAACTTTTAGTGTGTGAAAGTTGTTACACGATCAACAACATGTGAAAACATTTTTTAATGATTTCTTCATTATTTTATATATAATCAAATTAACTAATAATGTAGACTTTAATTTGAAACATGACGAATCATAGTTTACTAATTAATCAAAAAGTTTCACTTCTAATACTAACACTAAAAAAGTATAGAATTTATTTTATTGAAACGTACTGCTGAAAAGAATTTAAAAAAAAAACGGTGACATTTTTGTTATTATTACTACATTTTTTGGATTGAAAAAAAAAAATATCATTTCTAGTATTGAAAAATATCACTTTTAACCATAAAAAGTATGCATATGATATAAAACAATCTTTGTACAAAAGAAATTGCTAAATAATAATGATGATGATGCAGGGAATTTAATTAATTTATGGATCGGTCGACCCAATTGATAAGTCTATTTATATGTGCATTATGCAAGTTTCAGTTGTATCTAAATGAGCTTATTTGTTAATCATTCCGTCCCATTTTGATAGGCTGGTTGGAGTTTTTTGCAGGAAGTAAGAAAAGTATTGGGAAAGATAATTAATCAATAAGTTTCCTAGTATGCCCCTATTTACTTCTTTGATATTTAATTAATGTCTAATGTAAACATATTAAATAGGGGTATGTATTAGTAAATTAGTTAAATATATATATATATATAGAAACATGCCTATATATCGGGACATACCAAAAAGAAAAACAAGTCTATCAAAGTGGGACGGAGGGAGTATTATTTTATATTTTTTCAAACACAATCGAAAAATAATAAAATTGTAAATGTGACATTAAATATGAATTTGAATCATTTTAACCCGAGCTTTCACGAGTTGTTATCTTAAATTGGGTGTATTATATTTAGAATTATATATCCATTAAATTATAATTCCTAATTAAAATGCCATTAATTAATAATTTATTTGCAATTAGCTTTTGAAAACCGTGTGTGAAGGTATATATCATAGCTAGGCGCCAACCATTGTTTAATTACGATTTATGCGTATAATTATTCCCTAATAATTGACAAAAGCTTTGATCATATTTAATTTGAAGTCGGCATCAACAGCTAATTATTCCCTCCTATAAATATTTTCCGTTATTTTTACTCGAATTATTGAGTCTCAATTTGATTATATTTTCCTTGATAAACAAGTGAAGAATTTTGCTTTTAATCTGAAGAAGGCTTCGTATCGATGATGGCCAACAACACCGCCGTTGAATCTTCCGATTTCTCCACCGTTCTGACTACGCCGATTGCCCGGTTATCTGAAGATCAGCTCCGCCACTGCTCCGACGCTGTCAAATTTTTCGAGGAAAAATTGAGCTCTCAGCAAACGATCGTTAACGAGTTTCAAATCTTAGAGGTACTTGAAAAGCTACATTTAACACACACACATTATATATATATATATATATATATATATATTGCCATTATGGAGTATATATGTATTTTTTCTTTCATAGTTTTTATCTTTAAGGTCCTAAATTCATAAAACATATGATTGGTCGAACGGGGATATATGGAGTATTTTTAGTTATTATGATTTTAAATATTTATTTGGGTTGTTCTATAACATATAGCTAGCCTTTTCACTTGGGAAGAGATTCTCTATTGCACCTTCTATGTTTTTTCCCTTTTTTTATTTACTTATATTTTAATTTAATTTTACACTTCTTATTGAGGTAAATTTTTAAATAACCATTTTGACTTAGCAAAAGTATTTCTAGCCACTATTTAAAAAAATATATTTCTATAGCTAGCCACTTGGATAAAATAACCCTCGGTCGTGCAATAATGTAAAATTATAATACTACACGAATGCACTTAGTCGTGTAACTATATTCGTGTAGAAATGTAAATTTGAATTATTGCACAACTACGTTCACGTCACGTTCAGTCGTGTACCCTCAATTCGTGCAACAATATATAAATTTATAATGTTGCACGAATATACTTAGTCAAGCACCTCACTCGTGTAGCAATATTAATTTGTACTTTTACACGATCACATTTCATTTGTGCACTTTAGTTGTGAAGCTCACAATTTTAATGAAGGATAATTAAGTATTTTCAGCGAAATAATGGCTATAAATAATCTTTTTTTAAGAACTGGCTAAAAACATAATTTACTAAACAAAAATGGCTATTTTTATACGTTGCCACCTTAGTATATAGGGCTTATCCTACCCAATTAGGGTGTATTATATTTTTTAATATTTAATTTGCAGTTTTTAATTATTAAATAATTATTTGAAAATTTAAATACTAAAAAATTATAACAAGCAATAATTGGGGAGGATCAATACTAAAAAATTATAATAAACACTAACTGGATATAGAATCAACCCTAAATAACAAGTGTAAAATTAAATTAAAGTCTATATATAGTTACTCCTAAACCACTAATTCCAAGTTGACAAGTAGTTGTATACTTGTGTGTTAGAAAATATGTTTACATGTTTAACTCCAAAAATTGAGGGAGTTACTACAAGAAGACCAATTTCAGATGTAGAATCCATTTTTATTTTTATTTTATTACAGGAAAAAAAACTGACAGATTCAGAGAGGGAGAAGAAATGCTCTATTGCTGCAATGAATTCCAGCAAGAACCGTTACTATAGAGTTGTGCCTTGTATGCAGCTAATCTGCAGATTTGTTGCATTTCTCTTTTTCTTAAAAATTTATATATATGTTCATCTTTCACAAATACTAATTTTCACAAACTTTTATTGTTTCAGATGATGATAACATGGTTATTTTGAACTCTCATAAAAATTACACACCTTCACCTACAACATATATAAATGCCAGCTTTGTCACGGTTTGGTTTCTTGTCCCTTCCATGACTTCATATAATAGGCTTTAAGTAACGATATGTAGTCTCTAAGTATCACTTGTCAACCCTAATGACATTTTTGTGACAATATTGTTGTAATTTAAAATGGTGTTTAATTTATTTGGGACGGACTTTCAGGAACGTTCTATTTGAGACGACATGATGATGTCGTACCAAAAAATATTTTTAAGTGACAACAATGTTGTTACAAAAATGTTATTTGAGATGACATGTGGTGATTACAGACGACATGTCGTTACTTTAGTCTGTTATAAGTGACGACAATTGTCGTATCTAATAATATTGTCTCTAAAGACCATTTTTGATGTATTGTGATGCGATTTTTTCGGTTTAAATTAATAACGACTCTGTTGATTGTAGACTTCTGAAAGTGTTACTCAATTTATCGCGACTCAAGGGCCACTGCCTAACACTTCAGAAGACTTCTGGGAGATGATAGTCCAGTATCAATGTCCTGTTATAATCATGCTCACAAATTTGGTTGATGATGGAAATGTAAGTTTCTTTTGCACCAAAATAAGTTGTTTAATTTCTATGTAAATGTGACATTTTCAATATGCAGATAGTGAAATGTGGAGATTATTTTCAAGAAAAAGATGGGCCTAGAGAGTTCGGTAACATAAGCATTGTTACCAAGTGGATGCAGACAACAGAAACTTCATTGATCTTCCGATGCATTGAGGTGAAAAACAAGAAGGTGAGGCATTCATTAAACCTTACAAGATTTTACAAATTTGAGATTTTTATGAAGGAATACACTTGTTGGTTTTGGTTTGAGTCAGAAGAGCCACCATTTTCTGCAAATAAACACTTCCGTCAAAAATATTAAATTTTCATTAGTAATTAATGTTAATTAAATGTGCTAAGCTTTTACAGCCTAATTCCTACTGATCACTACAAGAAAAACGGTAATAGACAGCACAAGAAAGACAACGTGCTTTGGTATTTGTGTTGTCTATTACAAAATCATATAATGTTGGGTATGGTTGGAAAGTTCTCACCACATGCTTTCTACTCAATTCATCAACTGGATGCTAGATAATGGAGTAATTGGATGGAAAAGTATTGTTCATGTCTTAGACTAAAAATTTCTACATTGATTCAACGTCAAATATCAGAATTGAATGAGGGTTTTGAAACTCCAAAGTGTGGACTATATAACCGTAGTTATAATTTGTTCAATAGAAAACTATAGACGATACAATTTAGCCTCAAATTGCACCGCCAAATTTTGCATGTTTAATTAATCTTAATTACTAACGAAAAATTAATATATGTTAACAGGAGGGCCGATTGGGTGATTTAAAATAGTTTAAGGGGTTGAATGAGCTAAGTCATACTTTAAGTGTCAACCGGGACATGATCAATATCTTAAATATGTTTTTGTACCTTTTCCCTTTTACACATGAAATTTTTATGAATAAACACTTTTGTTGGTTTTGGTTTCAGTCAGAAGAGCCACCATTTTCTGTTCTACACATTCAGTATCCCGAATGGCCGGATGAAGGCGTTCCGGGGGACAATGCAGCTGTTCGTGAAATATTCGAGAAAGTTTCTTCTCTACCATCCGATCTGGGGCCGATTGTTGTCCACTGCAGGTGATTTTGCATTCTGCATTGATATAAAAATGTGATTGTTTGAAATGTTTCATATATACAGTCTGATGCTGCATAGTTTTGATCCATCAGCGCGGGTATTGGTAGAACCGGGACATACTGCGTGGTTCACAATACGATTCAACGAGTTCTTGGTGGAGATATGTCTGCTTTGGATCTTGTTGAGACTGTAACTGCATTCAGATCACAGAGAATTGGAATGGTTCAAACATTAGTTCAGTATGTCTTCTGCTATGAAGTGATTGTTGATAAACTAAATAAGCTGATCAGATTGAATGCATATGCCAATGGTGATTGATGCTGAGATTTTGCTGCTATATTTCAAAATATATTGAGTTGTAGAAGCTTTGTTGTATGAAGAAATTTATTAGTTGTTTTCATGTTAATTTTTAAGGATTTTCTTGCAAGAATTATGAAGAAAACTTGGGCCCACGCACACCCCACGCGCGGTGCCTGGGATACGTGCTCGTCTTTTTTTTTTTCTCATTTCTTTTTCTGATTTCTTTTTAATATTTTTTTTCTTTTTTCTCCAAAAACTTTATATGCTAAAATGAAAGCGATTTAATTATCTTTATCCTACGACTCCCGCAATGCACTCATCCAATTCTAATGCGTGGGCTCGTGCACAGTGCTCGATAAATAAATTTTTTTCAAATTAAATAAATATAAACCCTAATTGGGCTTAATAAACTCTAAAATCCATAAACCCTAAACTCTAAACATTAATTATGAATTTGTGATTGAATAAACTCTAATTTGGATTAAATACTCATTAAATACTTTATATTTTTAAGGATGCGAGTGATACTTTTGAACGCCATGAGTGATACTTTTTATTACTGCAAGTGATACGTTTTTTGGCGAGTTTTTTTTTTTGTTTTTGAACGGGGCAGGTCAACCCGCGAAATTAACCAAAATTTGATTTGACGTACTGCGTAACTCAGTACATGGATGTACTGAATACTTTGCCTTAAAATTTATATTTGACTTTGTTTTGATTATCTATCAAACAAGCTTAAACGAGCTTTAATCGAGTTAAATATAAGTCAGTCAAGCTTAAACCAACTTTTAACGAATGAACATGAGTTAAGTATAGTTTAATTTTCAGCCAGTCTTAATCACTAGTTAGTCCCCTCGAATTTACCCAACTCAGCCCATTAGAATTTGCCTTTTCCTCCCTCGAATTCACCGAATCTTAAGACAAGTATCATTTGTATTTTACCAAAAAAAAAAAAAAACTGTTTAGAAAATGGGCAACCGATGATTTGATTTCCAGAATGCCATTAACATGAACGTGAAGTTTCAAAGCGGGGGTGAGTTTTTCCGACGATAGGCCTCGGCCGCTCCAACTCCGCCGTGGCTCCTCCTCCATCTAATTCAACCAACCCTCACCACACACATCAGAGACAGCCCACCATTTGAAAACTCTCGATCGATCAGCTGTTTCGAGTTAGAGATGGAAGGGTGACTAAGGTGAGATCAACTTGTCTTGTTCGATTCCACAACCTTGATCCCGCTCTTTAAATAGATTACATTGACGATGCATGAGATTGAGTTTGAGTATTTGAGAGAAAATTACAAGACTGGTCCCACAGGACAAGCCCCTTCACGATTTTGGTCCCATACGTTTTATTTTGGTCCTTATTCTTTTTTTTGCTGCAAAAATGAACCCAAAAAATAGAGATATGCATAAATAGTCCCAGAATAATTGACGGAAAGATTAGAAGCAGACGGAGCCGCTACACGTGAGCCGCACGTGATTTCCTGTGGCTGTGGGACCATTTTTGTAATTTTCTCCCTAATTGAACCTAATTTAAACGAAAATCCCCAAATCCCCAAACCCTAAATCTCCGAACCTATTCAAAAAAACACCAACGAATTTTTTAATTTTTCAAGTACTAATTTTTTTTCTAATTTAAATTAATCTTTGGAATATTTCTAATTTTTTTATTTTACGTTTTCAAATTTCCATTTTATTTTTTTATATTTTAATATTTTATACTTTTTTTAATATTTTATATTATTTTTAATTTTTCAAGTAATAATTATTTTCGAATTTAAATTAATATTTTGAATATTTCCAATTTTTCTAAAATTAATTTTTAATTTTTTTATTTTACATTTTCAAATTTCCATTTTATTTTTTTATTTTTTAATATTTTAAACTATTTTTTAATATTTTATATTATTTTTAATTTTTCAAGTAATAATTATTTACGAATTTAAATTAATATTTTGAATATTTCCAATTTTTCTAAAATTAATTTTTATTTTTCTTATTATTTCATATGATTATTTAATATTTGTAGCTTTTTATTTTTAAGTTCTTAATATTTGAGAAAATTAATTAAATAATGATGTAATATAATTATATTTTATAATAAACATATAATATTAAAATTATAATAGATATTTAAAGAATGTATGCAGGTGTGAGGCATAAATGCTCTCCAAAGGGTTGAATTTTCCCTCCAATTTCTGAGATTGGACTAAAATTGCAGAATGTTTTGGGACTAAATTTGCATTAACGTTTAACGGCAAATGTGACGGTGAGGACCAATTTTGCATATCGTGGTCCAATAGGACCAAATTAGAAGGTTTGAGACCAAAATTGCGAAGGGACATGTCCTGTGGGACCAGTCTTGCAATTTTCTCGAGTATTTGATGAATTATCTAACAAGCTCAAAATTTTTCAATTCATTTATTTTTTATCGATTTAAACTATCTAATTTATCACTCAAAGTAAACGCTAGCTCCTTAGATTTTTTTTTTTTTTGCCAAACTCTATGGAGAAGAAGAGTAGTTGTGGAATTGTGGTTAATTTATCTCTATTTCATGAAATTTTAAACTCTAACGAGTTTAAAATTGTTCGATCCATTGAAGTATGTGGTGGATTAGGTTGTATTATCTTCTTATCAATCTAAAGTGTCTAATATATCTATGCTTGAAGATAAATCAGACAGTAATTACTAGCTCTTTTTGTTTAATCAGGGAGCTAGGTGAAGATTTCAACTAGTAAAAGAACCAAGAAAACGTAGAAATTTGCAGAAATATACTCCAAAATCACCATATAATTAAGTCCCAAAATGAAGCAAGATCTCTTCACACATCTACCTAAAGAAATGACGATCAATATCCTCTCGAGACTCCCCATTATAACCATTATGATGTGCAAGTGTGTTTGTAAGTCATGGCTCCATCTGCTCGAAACTCGAGAGTTTCTCAACTCCCATGTATCTAAATCAGTCCCCGGCCTCGCTGTCTTTTTAGAGAGAGAATACTCGTACATGTCCTCAAAGTATTACAGGTTTTATGATTTTGTAGACGAGCTCGATCCTGAATATTCAGAGCGTTATTGCACTGTATTCTTCAGCTTGAACTTCCCCCACCCCGAACCAATACATAGTTCAGTGAATGGTTTGCTCTTATTGTTCAATCATAACAAAAGGCCTCATAATCTTCTCATATGCAATCCATTGACTCTCGAATACATCAAGCTTCTTCCTCCTCAATCGCCTTCCACCTCCAAACTTCACTTCAACACTTACGGATTTGGAGTCAGTAAAAAGACTTCCCAATATAAGTTGATCAAGATTTTCAATGAGCTTCGTTATGATGAAGAATCGGAGGAGTGGAGGGCACGTGATCAACCCGAGTGCCAAGTATACACTCTTGGAACGGGATCATGGAGAAGCAGTATTGCACCTAGTGATCACATAGAGTATGAAGACAATAGCATAGGGGCATTTCATAATGGAAATTTGCACTGGTTGGTGTATGATCATTTGAAGGGCTCTCCATGGATTATTTCTTGCTTTGATCTTGAAACGGAAGGTTTTAGCACTTTCTCCCCTCCTCGACTTCATGGTCATCAGTCCTCTAGAACTCTTACTTCTTTGGAGGAATGCCTGTGTTTATGTGATAATTCTTCTGATGATGAGATCGTTATCTGGTTGATGAACGAGTATGGAGATGAGAATTCTTGGACAAAGATATTTATCATCGGCAGAATGTCTCCTGATGAATTTCACGGAGTTCTTTGCCCTATCAAAGTTTTCAAAGATGATGTTATATTGATTGCAACAGAATTAAGCCGCTCTGGGCTGTTGTGCTACTACAAGAAGACTCAAATTCTTGAAGAACGTGGTGTGATTAAATTGGATGGCTATTACTGTACTAGCGTAGTTAGTTATACCCCAACCCTTCTTTCACTTGAAACCTTCACATTGGAGAAAGTAGTATTTTTCTAATTTTCAGTCATTTTTGAGTGCAGTTTAATTTGATTTGTTATCAAGTTTATGTAGTTTAATGCTTAGTCGAAGCTTTTATCCTCGTAGCTGAGTAAATTGCACTTTTGGTCCCGTAGAACAGGGCTCGAACACTTTTAGTCCCAAAATATACAATTTTGGTCCCAAATTTGATTTTTTTTAACACTTTTGGTCCCGCACTTTATATTTCAACATTTTGGTCACAAAAACTAATTAACAGACTTTTTCTTGATATTTTATTTGATTTTTTGTGGTGATATGTGTTTACATTTGGTTTTGATTTTAGGGATTAGATTTCGCGAATGAATTTTAGGGATTCAATTTTGTGGTGAGTTGTGTTTTGGCTTCACGCACTTTCATCCCTCATGACTTGACGGGTATTAAGTAGTTTGTTAGTTTTTGCGACCAAAAGTTCCGAATTATAAACTGCGAAACCAAAAGTGCTGAAACAATCAAACTTGGGACTAAAATTGTATATTTTGGAACTAAAATTGTTTGGACTCTATCCCTATGGGACTAAAAGTGTAATTTACCCCTCGTAGTTATTTGGAAAATATATTTTTTTATATATGGTCTCTAAGGGGTTGGTTATAATAAAAACTTATGTTGGTGTGAAAACGTGCGGACTGTGCTTGTTTAGTGTATTTTTAGTGCTTTTCTTACTGTATTTTGGTGCTAAAAACATCTAGCACCAAAACACAATAAGAAAAGCATTAAAAAAAATAAAAAAAATTAGCATCAAAATACATAAAGAAAAGCACTAAAAATACACTAAAAAAGCACAGTCCGCAGTTTTCACACCAAGATAAGTTTTTATTTGAATCAATTCCTAGTCTCTAATAATCATTGTTTAATTATTCTGATTTAATTTCCAGCGCTATGTATTAATTTGTAATCGAGTTTATGTAGTTTAATGAATTGTTGAATATCAAGTGTGTGTATTACACACCATACTCGCTCAGTTACTTATCTTAATTAAACCTTTTAATTGCAACTTGTGTTGTTTTGAGATCTTTTGAGAGGTAGAAGAAATATTATATTAAACTATTGCCGCCGCGAATTAATTATAACACCAAGAATCTGATTATAATTATAACATTTAGATAATATATATATAGTGATAATATATAAAACTAGCCGGTCAAACTTTAAAAAAATTTATTTTAGCCACTAACTTTTAAACATATTTATTTTAGTCAGAATGACATTTTTACCCCTGCTTGTTGCGCGCAATGTCAGCGCGCAGAGGGGCATTTTCATCCAAAGTGCCTAAAATAAATATGTTTTAAAGTTAATTGCTAACATAAATCTTTTAAAAGTTCAAGTGGCTAAAATAGTTGTTGCCTATATATATATATATATATATATATATATATATATATACACACACAATAACATATAATATCTGAGTGTTTACACATATTATCATTGCTATGATCTAAATAAAAGTCATGGTTCATGCTCCATAAATTGTGGGGGGAAGCCCATTACGTTTCCGACGATAGGCATAGACCGGCCGCCACAACGCCGCCGTGCTCCTCTATCCAACTCGAGCCTTCCGATCCTCCTGCATACACAAAAAACAGTCCACACCATTCGAAAATCTGGATTGTTTCGAGTTAGAGATCGAAGGGTGATATCAGGTAATTAGACGATTTTGTCTCGTTCGATTCCTTTGATCGATCCCTCTTTTTTTGTGTGTGTGTGCATTTTTTATGTCTGTTCTAGACTTATTCGAAGCTTTCATCGACCCCCATTTTTATTTTTATTTTACTTTTATCCCAACTTATGGCCTCTAATATTTATTGCTTAAATATTTAGGGTTGTTCAATTCACTTACGTTGTGGAGAAAAAGAGTGCATGTGGTTTATACCTAACTCAATTTCATACATTTGTTGATGTTGATAAAAAGAAAGGATATATAAATCTCTCAAATCAAACACACTTAACATTAATTACTCTTTTCTTTTTCTTTTTTGTAGTAGAAACACAATTACTATGGTTGAAGTATGATAAAAGAAAGAAAGGATAAATGTCTCAAATCACTAGTTACTACATGTCTCAAAATGGAGGAAGATTTGGCTACAAATCTTCCAACAGAAATCATGATCAATATCCTATCAAGACTCCCCATTGGAGCCATCATGAGGTTCAAGTGTGTTTCCAAGTCATGGCTCGATTTCTTCGAGACTCGTGAGTTTGCCAAGTCCCATCATTCTAGATCAGCCCCCGGCCTCGCTGTGTATCAAGGCAAGACGAGCTCAAAGCCGTACAAATTTTTCGAATTTGCTCATCATCGCAATGCAGTATTGAATTTGAGCTTCCCTCATCACGGACTACGTATACATAGTTCAATAAATGGTTTGCTCTTTCTCTCCGATCTCATGATAAGTCTAGATAATCTTATCATATGCAATCCGATCACCCGTGAATTTATCAAGATTCCTTGCCCTCAAGAGTACTCTACCTCAAATAAAGGCAATTTTTTTGGATTTGGAGTGAGCAAAATGACTAACCAATATAAGTTGGTTAGAATTTTCCAAAAATGCAATCTTGATCATAGAGAATTGGAATGGGATTGGAAAGATAAAACTAAGTGTGAAGTGTTTATTCTTGGAATAGGAAGGTGGAGAAGCATTGAACCTAGTGGCCCATTCTTATATGAATGCAATACTAATGTAGGTGCATTTCTTAATGGAAATATTCACTTTTTGGTATGTGATTTGGAGGGATGTCTAATGATATCTTGCCTTGATCTTGAAACCGAACTTTTTAGCACCTTTTCTCTTCCTCGTCTCCACGGAAGTCATGCCCGTAGGACCCTGTTTACTCTGGGGGAATGCCTGTGTCTGTGTGATGATTCCGATGATGATGAGATTGTGATCTGGTTGATGAAGGAGTATGGAGATGAAGAATCTTGGAGTAAAGAATTAGTGATCAGCAAAATGGATGATGGTGCTAATTTTGTAGGATTATATCTTTGCCCCATCAAAGTTTTCAAAGAGAGTGACATTTTGACTGCATATGAAAGGGTGTTCATAACAAAGGATGGCCACTCCAGACTGTTATGCTACTCCAGCAAGACTAAAACTAATAGACGAACGGGCGGTCTGATTGAATTGTACGGCTATGATCGTAGCAGTGTAGTCAGTTATACTCCGAGCCTTCTTCGACTCAGCACCTTCATGATGCAGAAGGTAAGCTCATTCTGATCATTTTTCACACATTTATATATGTAGGTCTGTTTTATGCATTGCTGAATAAGTGAACATGATGTTCATGTTCATTAACCTTTTGCTTTTGAGCCCTTTGTTCACTTGGAAATTAAAAAATGGAGGGTTTTTGCCTCGTTTGATTGTATTTCAGTTTTTGTTTATAGTTTTCAATAATTTTAGTTGAACTTATAAGACTGTAATGGATTGTGCAAGACTGGAGCCATGTTTAGATGTTTTTATTTGGAATTATGAATGGGAATTTTAAAATATAATAAATTGATAAAGTGTCCATATGAATTTGTGATTAGGAATGAAAACGAGTGTGTAGCATGTCATGCTATAATAATATTTTATGTTTCATAAATTTGTTGATTTTAGATTAATGTGCTTGGCGTACATTAATCACGACTCCCTCCGTTTTCTGATAAATGTCATTCTAACACTTATTTTTTTGTCACAAAGAATGTTATTGTACACAATCGGGTGGAAAATTCACATTTTTATGTATCTAGTTATTTTAATTTATGCAATTCATTTAAATATATTTAACTATTTCAAGTTATATTAATTGAGCAGTCACACGAACTCCCAGACGAGCAGGTTAGGTGGGAATTATTTTTGAGACTCCACAGTGATAAGAATGGAGTCTTCACTTATAAGGAGAGCGAGCACCTTGCTGTAAGTATTTAATTTATAAATAATATTTAGTGTAACAAATATTGTATATTTATTTTATTAATTCATATATATATATAGATATATATATATATATGTTTGTTGTGTGTGTGTGTGTTAACTTATTGTTGTGTTTAGAAGGAGGTATACCGACGGGCTGCAAGCACTGATGAGGTACCTAAGGTAGATATGACTACCATTTATCTAGACGCGTTCGGAGGCATGAATAAGAAGAAACATATGTTCAGCACTAGATCTCGGTCACATCTCTATAGTGGCGACAGCAGCGGCAGCAGTATGCGTTCAGAAGCCACCTCACAGCCCATGTTTACGAAGGAGGCCTTCACTCAACTCGTTGATGAGATGCAGGCCCAGATCTGGGATGAGGTGAGGTCTTAGATTCGGGACGAGATCAGGTCCGAGATCCATCCAGCATAAGGTGAGGTCTGAGATCCAGCAGTTGCATTCGCAAATGGAGGCCCTGTATTCGATTTTGATTTATTTATATAATATTTAAATTGGAATTAAAAAAGATTGTGAGCTAACGATTCGCGAGTTAACAATCTAGCAACAGACTAGCGACGGAAAATAAAAAATCGCGAGTTAACGATGGACCACAGCGATCGTCAGTAGCGACGGAATATTCCGTCGTTATGACAATCAATCGGCTAATTCAGTTGACGAATGAAGTTCATCATTAATCCGCCACTAAGACTTTCTAGCGACGGAAATTCACTGTTACCCGCATTTTTGTAGTGGCCCTCATTTAATGCATTCAGTCATCCCTATTTGATTGATTTAATTTATTCACATGATAAAGGTGTATGAAATAATTTAATTATTTTATTAATATATGTATTTATCCAGAATTAATGACATTTATTCAGAAACGGAGGAATAGCCGAATAGGTAGTTTTCTTTGATGAGCTTGGGAGATGATGAATGAACTAGTAAAAGAATCAAGAATCTCATAAATCCATAGAATTTTACAGAAATATACTCCAAAAACCGAAATCCAAAAATGAAGCAGGATTTCGATCTTCACATATCTACGTACAAATTAAAATCACAATCACTATCCTCACGTTCTGTTAATATTTATTGAATTCATCAATGAATTAAAGAAAGGAATTGAAGAGCACTGCTTGATGTTCAAGCAAAGAATTTTGTATTTGGAATTCAAATTCAAATTATGATATGAAATCCAGTCACTCTAGAATCAATTGAAATGTCATGTGAATAAGTGGGGTACCAATAGATGTGGTGTAATCGAATCGAACCGAACATTGACAAACTCGAAAAATTAGAGCTCGATCGAACTCGAGTTTCTAATTGAGCTCAAGTTTACTACATTTTAAGATTTTAATTATGAATGTTGGGAACGTTTGAGACGGTGAGCTATTGTGTCTCGTTTACCTCTAATATTATTTTTTTTTATCTCAATTTATGAAGGTAGAAAATAATTATATATATATATATATATATATATAATCTCAAAACACATAATCAAAAGGTTAAGCTAGCTCAGTACAAACTCTTGCATAAGCTCTGTGCTCTATATAGTGAGTTTTTCAATCACATTTGTAGAATATTTGAATTCTGTAAGCTAAGAGGGAGAAGTGAACATTATTCATCAATACATTAAAAATTAGATCATTGTCTCTAATACGTTGTGGTAATTTTATTCGTAATGACATGTGGTAATTAGAGACGACATGTCGTTACTTAAGTCTATTATAAGTGACAATATTTGTCGTCTCTAATAATATTGACTCTAAAGATTATTTTTGTTGAACATCGGACATATTTTCCTCGTATATCAACATGAAATTCCTCGAAATCTCAACTGCAGATATCTCTGTCTCAAATTACATTCCTCTCCCCTTTCACAAATCTTCAAGTATTGCTGGCATTTTCAAGAATCCATGCTAAAATTTGACACATTAACCTAACATAATTGGGAGCAAGATCAAAATTTCCCCTACTATGCCCAAGTCTTTCTTGATTATTCTGGCAAAAAATGCATACAAATTAACACAAACGACTAATATATTTATTCACACAACAAAGCCTCTCTGCCTCTGCAACCCAAGATTCAAACAGCAATCTAAAATGACTGATCAAAATTAGAAAGATCTTACATTCTCCATTGCGAAGGTTTGCAGTGAAAGAAGGCTCGGAGTATAACTGACTGCGCTGGTACAATCATAGTCATTCAATTCAATCAGATCAGTTTCTTCAATAGTTTCAGTCTTGTTGGAGTAGCACAATAGTCCGGAACGGCCCTCCTTTGCAATCAAAATGTCACCATCTTCGAAAACTTTGATGGGGCAGAGAAGTCCATAAAAATCATCAGGAGACATTTTGTTGATGATACATTTCTTTGTCCAAGACTTGTCATCCCCATATCTGCTCATCAACCAGATAACGATCTCATCATCAGACGAATTATCACATAAACATAGGCATTCCCCCAAAGCCGACAGGGTCCTAGAGGAATGATGACCATGAATACGAGGAGGAGAGAAGGTGCTAAAAACTTCTGTTTCGAGATCAAAGCAAGAAACCCATAAAGAGTCATCCAAATCACATACCAACCAGTGAAAATTTCCGTTCAGAAACGCCCCAACACTATTGCATTCGTACTTGAGCGGGCCACTAGGAGCAATGCTTTTCCATGATCCTGTTCCAAGAGTATATACTTGGCACTCGGGTTGATTATGTACCCTCCACTTACTCGATTCTTGATTATGAAAACGTTCATGGAAAATCCGAACCACCTTATATTGGCCAGTCATTTTGCTCACTCCAAATCCAAAAGTATCCAACTGAGGTTGACGTTTGGAGGAGGAAGAAATTTGAGGACAAGGACGGGGAAGCTTGATGTAGTCACTTAACAAAGAAAATTGAGGACAAGGAAGCTTGATATAGTCACGAGTGATTGGATTGCATATGAAAAGATTATGAGGCCTTATCTTATGATCATACAGAAAAAGCAAACCATTTGATGAACTGTGTATAAGTTCATGATGGGGGAAGCTGAAGTTGAAGACTACATTGCAATAACGCTCGTCTATGTATTCAAAAGCAATGTATGGCTTTGAACTCGTCTCACCTTGAGAGACAGCAAGGCCAGGGACTGATGTAGAAAGATGGGACTTCACAAACTCACGAGTCTCGACCAAATCGAGCCATGACTTACAAACACACTTGCAGGTCATGGTGGTTCGAACTGGGAGTCTGGAGAGGATATTGATAGAGATTTCTGGGGGTAGATTTGTGAAGAAATCATGCTTCATTTTGGGATTTTGATTGATTTTTATGATGGGGCCTATACTAGAGTAAATTTCTGCAAATTTCTACAGATTCTTGGCTGTTTCATTAGTTGATTCTTCACCTCCCTGATCAAAGGAAAACACCTAGTAATTAATGTCAAGACTGTTGGATCAAATGTAAGAGATTTATCATCAAACTTCAAGCACAATACTCTAACATCAACAAATTTATGAAACAAAGTTATCCTTAAACCACAACTACTCTTCTTTTTCACAACTCAAGAACAAAGATATTAAAAAAAAAAAAAAACTCTAAAATCAATAAATTTATGAAACAGAGTTAGGCCTAAACCATATATAAACCATAACTACTCTCCTACTCCACAACTCTAACAACAACCACACATAAATTAAGCAACAATGTAAGAGATCAAATGATCAGATAACTCAGTAATTGTTTTTAGAAGAGAGAGAGAGAGAGAGAGAGAGTAATACACCCTGCTTCAGACTGTATTAACCTCACGCTTTCGAGCACGTGAAATCTCCAAACTTTGCAATTGCAAAATAGATAATTGATATTGATTAAGCCAAACGGCAAAAACCCTACCAGAATTTATAGGATCACCATCTATCTCAACAAGGAAGTAATAATTAAAAGTAAGGAATTAATAATTAAAACTAACTAACTTTGGTAATCTATTTTTTAAAGGAAAGAACCAACTAAAGCAATTTAAATTAATTAATCCAAATATCTCTTGGGAAGCTGTCGAGCCTTAGCAGATCTCTTAGGTCTTCCTTCATTAATTTCTTCTGTCACTTCACCTTGCACTGAGTCTCCATCTTTCACTGAGTCTCCCTTGCCTTGTCTGAACACTTCTTTACCATGCACATCCATCGTATCATCTCCAACGGCTGGTATTAGCACCTTGTCCTCAAGGTGGAAATCAGGGTATAAATGAAGCATGTCATTCACCGGCTCCCATGTAGATTCCTCAGTCGACAACCCCTGCCACTGCACTAACACCATCTCCTTCGGTTGTCCACGATGCCACACGACCTTACGGTCCCGGACAGATAATGGACGTAGGACAGGCTTACCATCAATGTCTTCAATTGGTAGCTCAGATACAAACTCGGATGACGGACCCTTAAATGGTTTTAACACTGAAACATGAAACACCGGGTGAATTTTCGATCCATCGGGTAACTTCAGACGATACGCCACAGACCCAATACGATCTAAAATAGGAAATGGGCCATAGTACTTGCGTGCCAACTTATTAAAGCCTCGTCGTACCACAGACATTTGACGATAAGGTTGCAACTTAACCAACACCAAGTCTCCCACTTGGAATTCCACATCTCGACGCTTACGATTGGCTTGCTGCTGCATTCGGTGTTGAGCACGCAATAAATTAATTTTCAATTCTCGTAACACCTCATCTCGAATTGCCAGCTGCTCCTCCAATGCTTGCACCTTAGACGATCCCTGTTGATAAGTTAGAATAGAAATAGGTTGTCGACCATACAACACTTGATAAGGAGACATCAGAGAGCCACTATGAACACTAGTGTTATAGCTATACTCCGCCCAACATAAAAAATCACCCCAAGACTTGGGTCGATCAGCCGCAAAAGCCCGCAAATACTGACCTAATCCGCGGTTAACAACTTCAGTTTGGCCGTCTGTTTGTGGATGATAAGCACTACTGTGTAACAATTTTGTACCACTCAAAGCAA
Organism: Perilla frutescens; assembly: GCA_026008535.1. Classification (NCBI taxonomy): domain Eukaryota; kingdom Viridiplantae; phylum Streptophyta; class Magnoliopsida; order Lamiales; family Lamiaceae; genus Perilla; species Perilla frutescens. Next base: position 1,794,773 of record BRKX01000007.1, on the reverse strand, counting down.
ACAACTCAGACCAGAATTGGCTAAGGAAAACTGAATCTCTATCCGACACAATAGTTCTCGGGAACCCATACATCTTTACAATCATTTCGACGAATACTTTAGCAACTTTTGCAGCAGTGTACTGAGCAGGAAGAGGTGCAAATCGGGCATATTTGGACAGGCGATCCACCACAACAAATATAACAGAATTTCCATGATAATTAGGTAGTCCGGTGATAAAATCCATAGAGATATCTTCCCACACGTGGTTTGGTATAGGAAGAGGTTGAATGAGTCCAGCTGGTGGCTGTGTGGAAACCTTAATTTGTTGGCAGACGACACACTCCGATACCCAACGCTCCACGTCTCGCCGTAATCCCGGCCAATAAAATTGAGCTGCCATTCTCAAAAGAGTACGTTTAATTCCACCATGTCCCGCCATAGGGGTGGAATGACACTCATGAAAAATCCTCTCGCGCAGTGGCGATGTAGGACTAAGGTAGAACCTATTTTTGAACATCAATAAACCATCACGAGCCGCAAATTCAGCACTTAGCTCTCGTAGCTGTAATTTCTCGTGAAGTTGCACCATATCTTTCAAAACCTTGTTCTCCAACCGTAATTCTTCTAAGAAGGTGCTAATGGAAAATGAAACAGCTAAAACTGCCAACTGAGCTGTCTCATCTTCAACCCCTTCCCGGCGCGACAATGCATCAGCCACCTTATTTGCACTCCCTATTTTATACTCAATTGAAAAATCATAACCAAGTAACTTCCTGACATGATGTTGTTGCTCTGGTGTCAAAATGGTTTGCTGCAGCAACTCTTTTATACTTTTCTGATCTGTTCTGATAAGAAAAGGACGACCTAACAAATATTGCCGCCATTTTTGTACTGCCTCAGTGATTGCATAGAGCTCTTTATTGTACGTGGAGGAGTTGCGCATGCGTAAACCCATCTTTTTGCTAAAGTAAGAGATAGGTCTTTCTTCCTGCATTAAGACAGCTCCCACTCCGGTACCGCTAGCATCGGATTCTATCACAAATGGGATGTCAAAATCTGGGAGCCGAAGGACGGGCGCACTAGTCATGGCATACTTCAACTGATTAAATGCAGTGGCGGTTGCCTCAGTCCAACTAAAAGCATCTTTGCACAACAAATCAGTTAAGGGAGCTGCAATACTAGCATATCCTTCCACAAATCTTCTGTAGTAACCCGTAAGTCCTAAGAAACCGCGTAATTGCTTTACCGTTTTTGGCACGGGCCATTGTGTCATGGCCGCCACTTTCTGAGGATCCGGATGTAATCCCTGTGAATCCACTATATGCCCAAGATACTCAATTCTTGACTGACAGAAAGCACATTTCGACAATTTCACCAAGAACTCATGTTCAGCTAGACACCTCAAGACCTGTCTTAGATGTTTTGCATGCTCTTCTTCACTTTCACTGTAAACTAAAATATCATCAAAGAACACCACAACATATTTACGCAAAAACGGACTTAAGGTATAATTCATAAGAGCCTGAAAAGTAGAGGGTGCATTAGTCAGCCCAAAGGGCATCACCAAAAATTCATAATGCCCCTCATGAGTTCGGAAAGCTGTCTTATGGACATCTGCTGCATGAACCCGAATTTGATGGTACCCTGCTCTTAAATCTAACTTTGAAAAAAATCTAGCTTTTCCCAACTCATCAAACAACTCATCGATGGTAGGGATGGGAAAATGATCCCTGATGGTCGTAGCGTTGAGGGCTCGATAATCCACACAGAAACGATAGGTCCCATCTTTCTTTCGGACCAACAAGACAGGCGATGAGAATGCACTTTGGCTAAATTGAATAATTCCTTGCTCCATCATTTCTTTTACGAGGCGCTCAATCTCACCTTTCTGGAAATGGGGATATCGGTATGGTCTTACATTTACAGGCTTGCTCTGCGGAAGTAGATGTATTTTATGATCAAATAACCGGCGTGGAGGCAACCCCTCCGGATCACGGAAAACCCCTTCAAACTCCTGTAGAACCTGCGAAATCCTCTCGGGTAGATCTTTCGAAAGTTTATCTAACTCTTTTTGTGGTTGAACGTCCGTGTTGACTTGCCAAGTTAGCTCATACATCTCTTGAATGTCTTTGTTATTCACCATTGCTTGTAATTGGTTGAAAGTAATCTTTCTCCGATGTGACAAGCCGGACGTCCTCGGACGGCTCACACTCTAGACCGCTTCGGTACTAGGTAGCCCTTTTCCGAGCCGGATGGCTCACACTCTGGACCGCTTCGACACCAGGTAGCCCTTTTCCAAGCCAGGCTCTCACTCTGGGTAGCTTTCACTCCGGACCGCTTCGGCACCGGGTGCCCTCTCCCAGGTAGCCCTTTTTCGGGACGAACCGGCTCTCAATGAAAGCACCAATGATAGGAACTTAAGCCCAAGGCCCTAACTCCACCACAAAAGCTAGCTCAAGAGTGGAGGGTTGACCCTCAACTTAAGTACCCATCCACAATTACTTGTGGATCCGATGTGGGATCGTAAGAGAGAGAGAGAGAGAGAGAGAGAGAGAGAGAGGCTGTCGAATCGAACAAGATAAGTTGATCTCACCTGACCTCTGTTTCTGGGGTGTGCTGGAGGATGGGTTCAATTAGACGGCGGGGCGAGGCGGCGCCGCGGCGGAACTGTCGCCTGAAAGAGTCAATGCTAGTGTGAAACTACACTTTCATGTTTTCCTTAAATCTTTCGTTTGTCTGTTTTTTTCGGTAAAACACTGAAAAAATTAGGCATCTATTTGCTCCATTAATTAATTTTGTCGTAAATTATTTGATATTTTATATTTTTCAATGCTTTTCTTTTTAATTTTATCTCTATAAAATCTCATACATTAAATATGTTTAGGACTCAAAATAAAATCAAATAATTTGATCTTCAACTCGTGTTTGTTCGTTAAAAGCTCGTTTAAGATCAATTTGATAAGCATATCACATAAGTTTGAACATAATTTTGTGTTCAATAAGGACCTTTTGGGATAAATATAGAAGTATAAAGACTAGTTGAAACAAAAGAATAGTTCAATGACCTGTTAAAACAAAACGTAACAGTACATACAAGGACCTAAATCTGCATTTTGTCAAAGTATAAGGACCTAGTAAAATGAAATAATTGTGTAGGGATCCAGCAAAACAAAATACAAAAATATAGGGACCTAAAAATATGTTTTGCCATTAAGATATATTGAAAAGTATAACTTAATTGGGGAGGATATATTTATCATTTTTTTAATTTTTATTATAAAATCTAAAACACCAATCTTTACGAAATTGAGGAGGTATAGGATTGTATTTTGTTTATAACTTTTGAAGTATGTATCTAAATTATAATTGTATGAAAGATTACGTATTTAATCACAATTAATTATTATTTGTTCAATTCTTTTAAATATGTTGGAAAAACACTTTTTCTAGGAGAGAGAGAGAGAGGGGAGAGAGAGAGAGAGTTCCATTTATATAAGAAAATCAAATTGAGTGAGAGAGGGGGGAACCAAATCCCAAATGCGACGCCGTTGTATGTGAAGCTGCAGTTTTCTTCACGATCGATTCGGCTGCTGACGACTACGGTAACCTAACTCATTTCCTTCTCTCCGTTTCTTCGATTTTACTTTTGAAATATCTGAGTATTTTTACAATTACTTCTATTTTAGGTAATCTTTGGTGTTAGTGATTTCCCCTTCGACTAGGTTTTCATATTTTAGTTATTTTCATTGTTTTTACTTTACCAAAATTGTTTGAAGGTAGAGAACACTAATTTATATGGTTTTTGAGTAGCATATCTAATTTATTCATTTTTTTTAATATGTATGTGTTGCAGTAATTTTCTGGCTCGTGTTAAAATATGTATGAGTAATTTTGTGCTATTTCATTGAATATCTGTGTTAATTGTTCTGCAATAATTTGTTCCTGATAATGGTGGGTTCTCGGATTTACTCTTTTATTTTAATTTTTTTTCAGATTTTTAGTTACTGTGAACTATGAAAAGCAATAGGAATGGTGATCTGCCTAGAGAGATGGTACATGAGATTTTGTTGAGGTTGCCTGTGAAGGCCCTGTTACGATGCAAGTGTGTTTGCAAGGAGTGGTGTGCTCTCATTCGGAGCCCGAGTTTCGTTGACCAGCATTTCAGCCATGAGAGCAATCCGGAGTGCCTAATTTTTCACCTTGATGAAATTCTTGGAGTTGATTTCATTTTCAATTCAACTCCTGCCAATCCATGTACTTTCGCCATTTGTCAAGATGTTGAAAGGCATTCTCGAGTCGAAGAGTCCAATCATCTACCAAGGATGCCTACCAGTACTCGAGTTATAGCTCTCTTGGGGCCAGCAAAAGGCGTATTCTGCGTGTTGAGTGAGCTCGGACGTGTTGGTTTGTTCAACCCTGCTGTGAGAGAGTTTAAGACACTCCCTCCACTCCCATTACATGATGTGAGTGAGGTGGAAAGTTGGCCCTCGTGTGGATTCGGATTAGAGCCTTCTAGTGGAGATCACAAGGTGGTTGCATTTCAGATATGGAATTCCCAAAGAATTGCTTGTGTCTACAGCTTAAGTAGCAATTCTTGGAAAAGAATTGAGGATGTGGGTTCGTTGAACTTTGTATGCTTTAGAGGTGACTCTGTGTGCCAGCCATTCTTGAATGGAGTTTATCATTGGCATGCGAATTTGCCTAATGGTGGTGGTTTTGCTATCCTTGCCTTCGACATGAGGAATGACAAGTTTCAAGTAATACAAGTTCCAGATTGTCTTAGATCTAGCCAAAGGGAACTTCGAATTGCTGCATATGGTGATTCATTAGCTGTGATGTCGTATAAGGTACGCGAATGCATTGATTTTTGGATGATGGGAAGAGATGGATTGTGGAGCAAAAATTTCAGCATTGGCCCTTTTGCAGAAAAGGTGTGGCCGATTTGTGTGTGGAAGAAGAGGGAGGTGTTGTTGGAAACAAAAACTTCATCCATGACTATGTGTGATATCTCCACAATGAAATTACGGAGACCTTTACCAGAATTGGATCAACAATCTTATCCGTGTGCCGTTTTCTGCTACAAGGAGAGCCTTGTTTCGATTAAAGGAGAGGGAGAGGGAGAGGGAGATGGAGCTTATTTTGTTCGAGATTTCTTCGACTAATACTCATTCAGCAGGTAGAAATATGGGTGGCCTAATTGGTATGAGTGAGTTGGTAAGTTCGTAGATAAATAAGGTATGTATGGTTCTATTACAAGGAGAGCCTCATGTCTGGCAATTGCAAGCTGTGGGATACTTTCTATTCTGTCAAAGATTTCTTCAAATTTTGAAATCGAAAGATAAGATCAGCAGCTCCTTTAAATATTTTATGTCAAAATTTGATTTGGAAAATGGCAAGATTTATGGTCATGGGCAGATCTGTTTGTATGTATTTTTTTCAATTTTCTGTAACTCTTTAAGTAGTTCTCATTTGTAAGGTTTGTATTGGGAGAACTTATGTATTTCTTTTTGTTGGAAATGGTGTGGCACTTATGTTTCAAAATCCTAACCACCTTATTTTCGCTACTCATTTTGATCACTCAAAATCCAAAAATGTCACACACTCAAATTGAACTAAGTAGTAAGTGTATGGCTTTTATTACTTACTCTTACTCTATACAACAAAGGAAGTCAAATACAATTTACAATTTGTGTAGTTGTGTTCGCTACAGGAGTTGAGCATCACAATACCTTAAAACCTAATAGCTTACCCAGACACCAGCATCTTTATAGAACCTCCCACAGCCATAAGGATGAGATAGAAAATATTGTAAAGGAGCTTCTAGACTGTGGGCTTATACAACATAGCAAGAACCTTTTTGATTCACCTGTTATACTAGTGAAAAAAGAAGAATCAAATTGGGGGATGTGTGTTGACTACAGGTGCCTAAATTCACTTGTTGACAAGCATGAATTTCCTATACTTGTGATATGAATTGTTAGATGAGTTAAATGGGGTATCCTCACTATTGTTATAATATATTTAGGGCTTGTTTGTCTGGTAGTATGAGGGTGTGCTAAATACCTAAGACACTATAATACTATATTTGCTAGTAATAACAAAGCCCGTAATTATGCAAGGGATCGGTATATATTAACCATTAATATGGTATAACATATCACACCCTGCAGGTGAGATATATACTACCATATAGAATTATTAAAAATTATAAACTAAAATAACTTTCAGGTAATTAAAAATTTTGTTATAGAATATTCACAGAATGTGATGGGAAAATTTTCAACAAACACAATCAACTTAAACAAGTTTTAAATTATCAATCCCATGTTGCAAGCGTACAATCTTGTAGTATATATGGAATCAAGTCGAACACAAGGAGTTGAGCCAATTCAAGTTACACCAGTATCAAGTTCATGCTATTTTGCAAGTCAAACTGAACGGATACATTTTTAGAATTTTCTACTCTAGATATGTAAGTAAACAAACTCAAGAAGTCTATTAAAACAAGAAATTGCAAGACAAGCAAAATAAAGGATTCAACTAGCAAATAAAAGGGGCTCTAGGGTAATGCTCGTCAACATAGGTATAGATAATCGGACATGAACCATGTTACATCCACTCATGTGATTTAAACACAACTAATCCTAAAACTCTCTCAAGCTTCTAGAATATATTTGATCAAATAAGAATTCTCCTATCTCTAGGATTAAATCCAAATTTTACCAAATTAATCTCAATAAATCACTAAACCCAATTAGACAATAAACTCTCGTTATAATACCTAATTGGGATCACGAATCAATTACCCATGCTAAATTATTTTTTTCAAAGATAATTCAACATAAAGTCTAGCCCTAGGTGGCCAACCCAAAGTAAGATAAAATCATAACATTGATTCATGAAATAAAAGAGAGAGGATATAAGCATGAATTCACACCAAAAATCAAATACCCAATGTCAATTTTACATTACCCTAGATCTATGGAAATTAGCTACTCATGCTTGGAATTGAAAGAAAATAAAAATCAACAATAAAAATAAAGAACATAGATAAGGTATAGACTAAACCCGAATGATATTAAAAATCTTCAAAACTTCAAGCTTCCTTCTACAAAATCTCTTCCAAGCACCAAAACTCTTCCACAAAACTCCTAAAATGGCTAAGTCTATTTTTGGGGATACAACGATGCTCAACCTAAAAATTTGAACAAAGTTTCGTATTTATACTCCCATAATTTTGAGGACTAAAATTAAAGTAAAAATCGGGCAAAAAGGACGAAAATCTAGAACAGGCTAGGGAAGCGTGACACGGGCTCGGTCGCGTCTCGTCTTGTTTCTGCGGGTCGCGCCACCTTCATGTGGGTCAGGCCGCGCCACAAGGTAGGCTTTTCGGGCCTCTGAATTAGTGCTCGGTCGCACCCACCCTGTACCCGCATTGCGCCTCGCACGGGTCGCGCCTCCTGGCGCTACTGAGCTGGTCGCGCCACCTGCTGCTCGAGTCGAGCCGCGTCTCTGAACGGTGTTTTTGAGCCTCTGTTTGAACGCCCACTCGCGCCACAGCTTTACCCGGGATGCGCCTCATTTTGTTCCTTGGAGGCTCGACCCGCTCGATTTGCCCTGAAACGCGAACGAATGCGTCAAACGTAATTATTAAACAACTTAAAGATAAAACGATATTTAGAGTGGAAAATACGGCAAAAGAACATCCTAATTAGAGGAATTATGCTTGGGAATAGGGTAAAAAACCCGTTTGTCACGATGTATGATAACTAACTAAATGATATTTTAGGAATTGAAATTTTATATATATAATACATCTAAATAAACTATATATTATTTCTTTAATTCTTTTAAATATGTCGGAAAAACACTTTTACTAGGAGAGAGAGAGAGAGAGAGAGAGAGCGTGTGTGTGTGTTCCATTTATATAAGAAAATCAAATTGAGTTTAAACACATTTAAAAAACATTGCAAATGTATTTATAATCTTATACAACACAATAAATATAATACAACAATATAATATGTGAAATAAATACATAAAATCAAGTCTGTAAATTTCGAAACTGGAGAGAGAGGGGAAAACCAAATCCCAAATGCGACGCCGTTCTATGTGAAGCTGCATTTTTCTTCACGATCGATTCGGCTGCTGATGACTACGGTAACCTCACTCATTTCCTTCTCTCCGTTTCTTCGATTTTACTTTTGAAAATATCTCAGTTATTTTACAATTATTTCTATTTTAGGTAGTGTTTGGTGTTAGTGATTTCCTCTTCGACTAGGTTTTCATATTTTAGTTATTTTAATTGATTTTACTTTAGCAAAATTGTTTGAAGGTAGAGAACACTAATTTATATGGTTTTTGAGTAGCATATCTAATTTATTCTTTTTTTTTAATGTGTATGTGTTGCAGTAATTTTGTGGCTCGTATTAAAATATGCATGAGTAATTTTGTGCTATTTCATTGAATATCTGTGTTAATTGCTCTGCAATAATTTGTTCCTGATAATGGTGGGTTCTCGGATTTACTCTTTTATTTAACTCTCTCTCTCTCTCTATATATATATATATGTAAAAGGGGGTTGTGGTGTGACTCTAAATAAAGTAGTTCTTTTTTAAAAAAAATTTAAATTTTTTTTTCCAGATTTTTAGTTACTGTGAAATATGGAAAGCAATAGGAATGGTGATCTGCTTAGAGAGTTGGTACATGAGATTTTGTTGAGGTTGCCTGTGAAGGCCCTGTTACGATGCAAGTGTGTTTGCAAGGAGTGGTGTGCTCTCATTCGGAGCCCGAGTTTCGTCGACCGGCATTTCAGCCACGAGAGCAATCCGGAGTGCCTAATTTTTAGGCTTCATGAAAAACTTGGAGTTGATTGCAATCCATATGCTTTCGCCATGTATCAAGATGTTGAAAGGCATTCTCGAGTCGAAGAGTCCAATCATCTACCACGGATGCCTACCAGTTTTCGAGTTTTGGATTTCATAGGGCCTGCAAAAGGCGTATTCTGCGTGTTGAATGACCTCGGACTTGTTGGTTTGTTCAACCCTGCCATGAGAGAGTTTAAGACACTCCCTCCACTCCCATTACATGATGTGAGTGAGATGGAAAGTTGGCCCTCGTGTGGATTCGGATTAGAGCCTTCTAGTGGAGATCACAAGGTGTTTGCGTTTCAGAAATGGAATTCCCAAAGATTTGCTTGTGTCTACAGCTTAAGTAGCAATTCTTGGAAAAGAATTGAGGATGTGGGTCCGTTGAATGTATGCTCTGGAGGTGACTCTGTGTGCGAGCCATTCTTGAATGGAGTTTATCATTGGCATGCGAATTTGCGTAATGGTGGTGGTTTTGCTATCCTTGCCTTCGACATGAGGAATGACAAGTTTCAAGTAATACAAGTTCCAGATTGTCTTAGATCTAGCCAAAGGAAACTTCGAATTGCTGCTTATGGTGATTCATTAGCTGTGATGTCGTATAAGTTTCACGAATGTGTTGATTTTTGGGTGATGGGGAGAGATGGATTGTGGAACAAAATTTTCAGCATTGGCCCTTTTTCAGAAAATGTGTGGCCGATTTGTGTGTGGAAGAAGAGGGAGGTGCTGTTGGAAACAAATACTTCATCCATGACTATGTGTGATATCTCCACAATGAAATTACGGAGACCTTTACCAGAATTGGATCAAGAATTTTATCCGTGTGCTGTTTTCTGTTACAAGGAGAGCCTTGTTTCGATTAAAGGAGAGGGAGAGGGAGAGGGAGAGGGAGATGAAGCTTATTTTGTTCGAGATTTCTTCGACTAATAGTCACCCAGCAGGTAGAAATATGGGTGGCCTAATCGGTATGTGTGAGTTGGTATGTTCATATGTATGGTTCTATTACAAGGAGAGCCTCATTTCTGGCAATTGCAAGCTGTGGGATAGTTTCAATTCTGTCAAAGATTTCTTCAAATTTTGAAATCGAAAGATAAGATCAGCAGCTCCTTTAAATGTTTTATGTCAAAATTTGATTTGGAAAATTGCAATATGTATGGTCATGGGCAGATCTATTTGTATGTGTATTTTCAATTTTCTGCAACTCTCAAGTAGTTCTCATTTGTAAGGTTTGTATTGGGAGAACTTATGTATTTCTTTTTGCTAGAAATGTTATGGCACTTATGTTTCAAAAGCCTAACCACCTTATTTTGGCTACTCATTTTGATCACTCCAAATCCAAAAATGTCACACACTCAAATTGAACTAAGTAGTAAGTTTTCATGATGAGGGAAGCTGAAGTTGAAGACTATGTTGCAATTAGGCTTGGAATGTGCAAGGCCACAATTTACTTGCTCACCCAGGGTGCTCCAACTGAAGGTTATGATCTGATTTTAGGTGGGGATTGGTTGAAATCATACACTCCTATTAGGTTAGACTACAAGAATATGACCTTCACAGTTAGTGGTGGCATTTCGGACCACCCGGCCGGAGCCCGCTGGGTCACTTGAAAAGATTGGGCCCGCCCCAGCCGGAAAATCATTCGGGTCTATATCTGTCACCTGATTTCTGGGCATTCTTTATACAAGATGATTTACTCTTTACCACAAGAGTGAAATTGAGGAGATTTTCATAGTCAAGCTGCAGACTATGGAACAAGAAAAGGATGGAGTGGGTTTGCAAAGTTTGTTAAGAGGAATATGGAGATGTATTTGAAGAACCAACAGAGTTACCACCCACAAAGGAGTTGAGAATCACATTACCTTAAAGCTTACAAAATCGATCCAAACCGAGCTATTTGGTTCGGTTGATTTGGTCATTTTTCTTTAATTTTGGTTTGGTTTTGAATATTAAAAACAAAATATAGTTTGGTTCGGTTTCGGTTTAAGTAAAAAATATTTTGGTTAAAACCGACTCAATCAAAATGTATATTATATCTAAATTAATAAATTTAAAAGGTATTATGTACCTAAATAATATTAGTAATTCTAATATTTAGTTTCAATTTTCTAATTTTAGAATTTTTAAAACATTTATATACTTAATATATCGTTTGTTATCTATTAAAATTTGGTTAAAACTGAAAACCAAACCAAACTAACCAAAGAATTATGGTTTGGTTTGGTTCGATTATATATATTATTTTGGTTGTTTCGGTTTGAATTTTTTTAAGGTTTTTTTTTTGTTAGTTTTGCTCGATTTTGTACCGAATCAACCGTTTGCACACCCCTATTAAAACCTAATATGTAAAGAAGCTTCTAGACTCTAGGCTTAAACTACTTATTGGATTCTTGGGATTCAACTATAAGATTCATTATAAGCTGTAGTAGTGTTCACTACACATGCATGAGCCATACTTTTTTTTTTCAATTTTATGTTTTTTTTAGTTATTCTCCCAAAATTTATATATTCTAAAATAAAATTAGTGAATTAATTTAATTTCTTTTTTGAAATTCGATAGCTCGCTCAATGCACTCATCTGATGCTAACGCGTGGGCTCGTGCATTGTGTTCAACAATTAATTTTTGAAATAGATATAAACTCTAATTCTGAAGTAAACATATCATAAAATGGAATTAATGAATTCTAAAATTAAAGTGGATTAATTTAACGACTTTAAAATATCTGGTTAGTTTTGAGACCCAAAACGTAGACACATACCATTTGGAACTAAAAATATGGTCAAAATTAAATTTGGACACAAAAAAGTTACAATTAGGACTAAATTGATTAGAGCCTATTCTCATCCGACCAAAATTGAAGTTAACCTTTTCCTTTCTTTTTTGTTCCCTTAGGAAAGTTAGTACATAAACGAGGTTTACTCAGTGCACACTTCGATAGTGATAGCGGACTATCCTCGACATAAAAAACAAAGGTGAAATTAACCCACCACTTGAATAATAAAAATATTTAGTGCCCCTTCACTAAACATATATGACAAATATATAATTATGTCCTAAACTTCGACCATTTGTTAAGAATGTCCTAAACTTTCAACTTTTTTTGGAAAATGTCATGAAATTCAGTTCCCAGTGCCGAATTAATGTGACAAAGCATACCAAAATTTGGTCCGCATATCAAAATGATGTGGGATTTTTAATTTTTTTTTTTAAATAAAAAATTATAATTTTCCTCTCCATAACCCTACTTTCTCATTCCCCTTAATCTCTCATTCTCAATAGACCAACCAATCATTTATTTTAAGAATATTGAAAGCAATGACAAAAAAAAAAACCCATTTTTCCCCATAAAAATTGGGTTGGTTTATCAAAATGAAAAATTCAAATGAATGAGAAGTTAGGATTAGGGAAAGAACTTTTCTGGTACTGATTATTCTCGTTCGATATAGAGAGTACTCTTTTTTCCATATGGTTTTTCCCACATCGGGTTTTTCATATGGGTTTTAATGAGGCCCGGTTCCCTGAGTTATCGGTTTGTGATATCTGGAATTTTTAGGTTCGAGTCTTTTTTTCTTAAATTTATACAATTCATTTAAAATTAAAAAAAAAAAAAAGATTACGGAGAGAACAGGAAGCAGGAAGCAGTGTTGCCATCTAAAAAAAGTAAAAAATTCACATCATTTGACATGTTGAACTCTTGTATGCCTCGTTATTAATTCGACACCGAAAATTGAATTTCATGATATTTTTACAAAAAAAATGAAAATTTGAGGATATTCTTTAGTAATTTGTGAAGTTTGAGATATTTTTAGAAAAAATAGTCAAAATTCAGAAGGTAAGTAAATATATTTAGCCAAGCATATATGTAGTTACAAAAGAAAAATGCCCACATTATCCTTACTTTGTTTTTAGGGACACTATTTTGTTTTTATAGAGTACAAACATGTTTTTTTGTCAAACTAGTTTTCCCTTTGTCAGAAAACAAAATGGAGTTGCCTATTTTGTAAAAGATAAAAATTGCAAGTTTATGTGTTAATTGCAAACTTTTAAAATTGAAGTCTAATTATAAATCATGTCAAGTATGTGTATTTAATTGTAATTAACCCTACTTTAAACCTAAACCCTTATTTTGTTATTTCAATCAATTCTTTTCAAAAAAATAAAAGTAAGTATGAATTCTCAAATTAAAATTATCTCCATATATGCTTATGTTGAGTGTTTATTATTATTATTATTATTATTATTATTATTATTATTATTATTATTATTAAAAAACACAAAAAAATGAAGGAATTATGAAATGTCAAAATTGCCCTTATTATATATGTAGATATAGGTATTATATATACAGTCAAAACTCTATAAATTAATACTCTATAAATTAATAAACTCTCTAAAATAATAAAATATCTCGGTCCCAACGTGGGCCTTTGTAAAAAATCATCAAATTCGATAAGATAATAAAATAATGATTTTTCGGAAAATCCTTTTATAAATATTAGGTCCCATTAGAAGTCTAAATTAATAATTCATAAATATTACAATTATAAATAGTATGGTGATTTGCTAAAATATGAATCTATTGTTGCTTGTTTTTTCTTAAAATTTAAATCTAATTGGATTTCATCCATAACTTTTTTAATTGCAGCCAAGAGTTCCGTTGTCGAGTTCTCTAGATGCCTTTTAGATGAGAAGATATGGTTGGGTGTTATGAATTATTTTATTTCCATATTGAGATTTATATAGTATATGTTTCATTCATCATGTATGAATATATTTAATTGGCTATAATAGTTATTTAAGTGCAACGAATCAATGTAAACATGTATATTTAAGTAATTCCAATGAATTGGTACATGCATCCATGAATATAATAGTTAATTGTATACAATGAATTGATATTATATATGAATATATTTAATTAGTTACAAAAAATTGGTTGATGCATGAATATAATCAATTACAGAATTCATTTATTTTCAATATATATGTATTAAATTTGCTGAATTTAAAAAGTCTCTCTTTTAATTAATAAAATATTAATTTATCGATATATTAATATCTCTCTAAATTAAAAAAAAAAATTATGCCCCTGTTATTAATTTATAGGGTTTTACTGTAATATATACTGATATAGATTTGGTTTTAATACTGTAAAATTCGAAACTGGCGAGAGAGGGGTAAACCAAACCCCAAATGCGACGCCGTTCTACGTGAAGCTGCATTTTTCTTCACGATCGATTCGGCTGCTGACGACTACGGTAACCTAACTCATTTCCTTCTCTCCGTTTCTTCGATTTTACTTTTGAAAATATCTGAGTTATTTTACAATTTATTTCTATTTTAGGTAATGTTTGGTGTTACTGATTTCCTCTTCGACTAGGTTTTTATATTTTAGTTATTTTAATTGATTTTACTTTAGCAAAATTGTTTGAAGGGGGAGAACACTATTTTATATGGTTTTTGAGTAGCATATCTAATTTATTCATTTTTTTTTAATATGTGTGTGTTGCAGTAATTTTCTGGCTCGTGTTAAAATATGTATGAGTAATTTTGTGCTATATCATTGAATATCTGTGTTAATTGTTCTGCAATAATTTGTTCCTGATAATGGTGGGTTCTCGGATTTACTCTTTTATTTTAATTTTTTTTCAGATTTTTAGTTACTGTGAACTATGAAAAGCAATAGGAATGGTGATCTGCCTAGAGAGTTGGTACATGAGATTTTGTTGAGGTTGCCGGTGAAGGCCCTGTTACGATGCAAGTGTGTTTGCAAGGAGTGGTGTGCTCTCATTCGAAGCCCGAGTTTCGTCGACCAGCATTTCAGCCACGAGAGCAATCAGGAGTGCCTAATTTTTAACCTTGTTGACATGACAGTTGATTGCAATCCATATGCTTTCGCCATGTATCAAGATGTTGAAAGGCATTCTCTAGTCGAAGAGTCCAATCATCTACCACGGATGCCTACCAGTATTCGAATTTTTGGTCTCATGGGGCCAGCAAAAGGCGTGTTCTGCGTGTTGAATGACCTCGGACTTGTTGGTTTGTTCAACCCTGCCATGAGAGAGTTTAAGACACTCCCTCCACTCCCGTTACATGATGTGAGTGAGATGGAAAGTTTCCCCTCGTGTGGATTCGGATTAGAGCCTTCTAGTGGAGATCACAAGGTGGTTGCGTTTCAGAAATGGAATTCCCAAAGATTTGCTTGTGTCTACAGCTTAAGTAGTAATTCTTGGAAAAGAATTGAGGATGTGGGTCCGTTGAACATTGTATGCTTTCAAGGAGTTCACTCTTTGTGCAATCCATTCTTGAATGGAGTTTATCATTGGCATGCGAATTTGCTTGATGGTGGTGGTCTTGCTATCCTTGCCTTCGACATGAGGAATGACAAGTTTCAAGTAATGCAAGTTCCAGATTGTCTTAGATCTGGCCAAAGGAAACTTCGAATTGCTGCGTATGGTGATTCATTAGCTGTGATGTCGTATAAGTTACACGAATGCATTGACTTTTGGGTGATGGGAAGAGATGGATTGTGGAGCAAAAATTTCAGCATTGGCCCTTTCGCAGAAAATGTGAGGCCGATTTGTGTGTTGAAGAAGAGGGAGGTGGTGTTGGCCATGTTGGAAACAAAAACTTCATCCATGACTATGTGTGATATCTCCACAATGAAGTTACGGAGACCTTTACCAGAATTGGATCAAGAATTTTATCCGTTTGGCGTTTTCTGTTACAAGGAGAGCCTTGTTTCGATTAAGGGAGAGGGAGAGGGAGAGGGAGCTTATTTTGTTCGAGATTTCTTCGACTATTAGTCACCCAGCAGGTAGAAATATGGGTGGCCTAATCAGTATGAGTGAGTTGGTAAGTTCGTAGATAAATAAGGTATGTATGGTTCTATTACAAGGAGAGCCTCATTTCGGGCAATTGCAAGCTGTGGGATACTTTCAATTCTGTCAAAAGATTTCTTCAAATTTTGAAATCGAAAGATAAGATCAGCAACTCCTTTAAATGTTTTATGTCAAAATTTGATTCGGAAAATTGCTAGATTGATGGTCATGGTGTGGCACTTATGTTTCAAAATCCTAACCATCTTATTTTGGCTACTCATTTTGATCACTCCAAATTCAAAAATGTCACACACTCAAATTGAACTAAGTAGTAAGTGTTCATGATGAGGGAAGCTGAAGTTGAAGACTTTGTTGCAATTAGGCTTGGAATGTGCAAGGCCACAATTTACCTACTCACCCAGGGTGCTCCAAACTGAAGGTTTATGATCTCCTATTAGGTTAGACTACAAGAATATTACCTTCACAGTTAGTGGTGGCATTTCGAGCCGCCCGGCTGGAGCCCGCCGGGTCACTTGAAAAATCAGACCCGCCCCAGTCGGAAAATCATTCGGGTCTATATGTGTCACCTGATTTCTGGGCATTCTTTATACAAGATGATTCACTCTAACCACAAGAGTGAAATTGAGGAGATTTTCATGGTCAAGCTGCAGACTATGGAACAAGAAAAGGATGGAGTGGGTTTGCAAAGTTTGTTAAGAGGAATATGGAGATGTATTTGAAGAACCAACATAGTTACCACCCACAAAGGAGTTGAGCATCACATTACCTTAAAACTTGCAAAATCAAATCAAACCGAGCTATTTGGTTCGGTTGATTTGGTTATTTTTCTTTAATTTTGATTTGGTTTTGAATATTAAAAACAAAATGTAGTTTGGTTCGGTTTTGGTTTAAGTAAAAATATTTTGGTTAAAACCGACCCAATCAAAATGTATATTATACCTAAATTAATAAATTTAAAAGGTGTTATGTACTTAAATAATATTAGTAATTCTAATATTTAGTTTCAATTTTCTAATTTTAGAATTTTTAAAACATTTAGATACTTAATATATTGTTTGTTATCTATTAAAATTTGGTTAAAACTGAAAATCAAACCAAACTAACCAAAGAATTATGGTTTGGTTTGGTTCGGTTATATATATTATTTTGGTTGGTTCGGTTTGAATTTTCTTAAGGTTTTTTTATTTTGTTAGTTTTGCTCGATTTTGTACCGAACCAACCATTTGCACGCCTCTATTAAAACCTAATATGTAAAGAAGCTTCTAGACTCTAGGCTTAAAATACTTATTGGATTCTTGGGATTCAACTATAAGATTCATTATAAATTGTAGTAGTGTTCACTACACATGCATGTGCCAGACCTTTTTTTTTCAATTTTATGTTTTTTTTTTAGTTTTCCCCCCAAAAATTATACATTCTAAAATAAAATTAGTGAACCATCAAATTAAAGTGAATTAATTTAATTTCTCTTTTGAAATTCGACAATTTGCTAAATGCACTGATCTGATACTAATGTGTGGGCTCGTGTATTGTGCTCAACAATTAATTTTTGAAATAAATATAAACTCTAATTTTGAAGTAAATATATCATAAAATTGAATTAATGAATCCTAAAATTAAAGTGGGTTAATTTAACGACCGTTAAGTATCCGGTTAGTTTTGGAACAAAAAAGTCGATACATATCATTTGGAACAAAAAATATCGTAAAAATTAAATTTGGAATACAAAAAAGTTACAATTAGGACTAAATTGATTAGAGCCTATTCTCATTGGACCAAAATTGAAATTAACCTTTTTTTTTCTTTTTTCCCCTTAGAAAAGTACACAGAAACGGAGTTTACCCAACACACTTCGATAATGATTGCGGATTATTCTCAACATAAAAAAAAAGTGAAATTAATCCACCACTTGAATAATAAAAATATTTAGTGCCTCTTCACTAAGCATATATGACAAATATATAATTATGTCCCGAACTTCGACCATTTTTTAAAATGTCATCAACTTTCAACTTTTTTGTAAAATGTCATGAAATTCAGTTTTTCAGCGCGGGATTAGTGATAAGGCCATACCAAAATCTGGTTTGCATGTCGAAGTGATGTGAAATTTTTAATTTTTTTTAAAATAAAAAAATTATAATTTTCCTCTCCATAACCATACTTTCTCGTTCCCCTTAGACTATGTTTATTGGTGACCATGGTCTCCCCATAGTCACCTCCACCTAGATAATAGGGATTAAAAAAAAAAAAGGGGCAACCAATTGATCGACCAAGATCCACCAGAGACCAAAAGCAACCTCAAGGTGTCCCCATTATTTTATTCAATAAAAGACACATGGCAAAAAAGATTGGCTATAAAATTTTATTTGATATATTTTTAATTAATTTTTAATATTTTTTGAATTTTATAAAAAATAAAAATAATTACACCAATTTTCTTCTCTTTTCATGCTCTATAAATAGAACCCATATCGGTATAATTTTATTTGTTTGTAATTTTATGAGTATTTTTTTTTATTTGTGCTATTATTTTATTTTAATTTTAACAAGTTGATATACTTCATAAATTTATATTTAAAAATAATTATATATAATATCGTGGTTGGATGGTTGGGTGGTCATTGATAAACTATCAAAATTAAATGTGGTTGGATTGTGATGAGTAATAGTGATATGGAAGATAGAGAAATGAATTAAATATTAAAAATGTTGGATGGTTAGAGTGGTTGCTGATAAACATAGTCTTAATCTCTCATTCTCAATAGACCAACCAATCATTTATTTTGAGAAATATTGAAAGCAATGACAAAAAAACCATTTTTCCCATAAAAATTGGGTTGGTTCAGCATAGTGAAAATTTTAAATTAATGAGAAGTTAAGATTATGGAGAGAGCAGGAAACAATGTTGCCATCTAAAAATAGTAAAAAAAATAACATCATTTGAAATGTTGAACCCCCTTATGCCTCGTCATTAATTCAGCACCGAAATTGAATTTCATAATATTTTTAAAAAAAAATGAAAATTTGAGGATATTCTTTAGTAATTTGTGAAGTTTGAGATATTTTTAGAAAAAATACTCAAAGTTCGGAAGGTAAGTATATACATTTAGCGAAGCATATATGTAGTTACGAAAGAAAAATGCCCTTAATGTTAATTGTCTAAATTATCCTCACTTTGTTTTTAGGGACTATTTTGTTTTTATATAGTACAAACATGTTTTTTTGTCAAATTAATTTTCCGTTTGTCAGAAAACAAAATGGAGTTGCCCAAAAAAAATATAAAAATTGCAAGTTTATGTGTTAATTGCAAACTTTTAAAATTTAAGTCTAGTTATAAACCATGTCAAG
This sequence comes from Perilla frutescens, assembly GCA_026008535.1. NCBI lineage: Eukaryota > Viridiplantae > Streptophyta > Magnoliopsida > Lamiales > Lamiaceae > Perilla > Perilla frutescens. The sequence goes on along the minus strand of BRKX01000007.1, from coordinate 1,775,735 downwards.
TATGTGTATTTAATTGTAATTAACCCTATTTTAAACCTAAACCCTTATTTTTTTAATTCAATTAATTCTTTTCAAAAAAATAAAAGTAAAAATTTTCAAATTAAAATTATCTCCATGTATGCTTATGTTCATATGTTGTCTCTTTCTTATTATTAGAAAACACAAAAAATGAAGGAATTATGAAATGTCAAAATTGCCCTTACTATATATGTAGATATAGATTTGGTTTTCAAGGAAGAACAAAAGACAATATAATAGCATGTGAAATTAATACATAAAATCAGACAGAATTCTGTAAAATTCGAAACTGGCGAGAGAGGGGAAAGCCAAACCCCAAATGCGACGCCGTTCTATGTGAAGCTGCATTTTTCTTCACGATCGATTCGGCTGCTGACGACTACGGTAACCTAACTCATTTCCTTCTCTCCGTTTCTTCGATTTTACTTTTGAAAATATCTGAGTTAGTTTACAATTTATTTCTATTTTAGGTAATGTTTGGTGTTAGTGATTTCCTCTTCGACTAGGTTTTCATATTTTAGTTATTTTAACTGATTTTACTTTAGCAAAATTGTTTGAAGGTAGAGAACACTAATTTATATGGTTTTTGAGTAGCATATCTAATTTATTCATTTTTTTTAATATGTATGTGTTGCAGTAATTTTCTGGCTCGTGTTAAAATATATATGAGTAATTTTGTGCTATTTCATTGAATATCTGTGTTAATTGTTCTGCAATAATTTGTTCCTGATAAGTGATAATGGTGGGTTCTCGGATTTACTCTTTTATTTAACTCTCTCTCTCTCTCTCTCTCAATATATATATATATATATATATATATATATATAAAAGGGGGTTGTGGTGTGGCTTGTCTGCATACCTTCTGTTGGCTAGGACTCTAAATAAAGTAGTTCTTTTTAATTTTTAGTTTTTTTTTTTTTTTCAGATTTTTAGTTACTGTGAAATATGGAAAGCAATAGGAATGGTGATCTGCTTAGAGAGTTGGTACATGAGATTTTGTTGAGGTTGCCTGTGAAGGCCCTGTTACGATGCAAGTGTGTTTGCAAGGAGTGGTGTGCTCTCATTCAGAGCCCGAGTTTCGTCGACCGGCATTTCAGCCAAGAGAGCAATCCGGAGTGCCTAATTTTTCACCTTTTTTACAAGACAGTTGATTGCGATCCATATGCTTTCGCCATGTATCAAGATGTTGAAAGGCATTCTCGAGTCGAAGAGTCCAATCATCTACCACGGATGCCTACCAGTTTTCGAGTTATTGAATTCAAGGGGCCAGCAAAAGGCGTATTCTGCGTGTCGAATGACCTCGGATTTGTTGGTTTGTTCAACCCTGCCATGAGAGAGTTTAAGACACTCCCTCCACTCCCGTTACATGATGTGAGTGATATTGAAAATTCACCCACGGTTGGATTGGGATTAGAGCCTTCTAGTGGAGATCACAAGGTGGTTGCGTTTCAGAAATGGGATTACCAAACATTTGCTTGTGTCTACAGCTTAAGTAGTAATTCTTGGAAAAGAATTGAGGATGTTGGTCCGTTGAACATTGTATGCTTTGGAGGAGTTGACTCTTTGTGCGAGCCATTCTTGAATGGAGTTTATCATTGGCATGCGAATTTGCGTAATGGTGGTGGTTTTGCTATCCTTGCCTTCGACATGAGGAATGACAAGTTTCAAGTAATACAAGTTCCAGATTGTCTTAGATCTAGCCAAAGGGAACTTCGAATTGCTGCATATGGTGATTCATTAGCTGTGATGTCGTATAAGTTACGCGAATATATTGATTTTTGGGTGATGGGAAGAGATGGATTGTGGAGCAAAAATTTCAGCATTGGCCCTTTTGCCAAAAATGTGTGGCCGATTTGTGTGTGGAAGAAGAGGGAGGTGTTGTTGGGAACAAATACTTCATCCATGACTATGTGTGATATCTCCACAATGAAATTACGGAGACCTTTACCAGAATGGGATCGAAAATCTTTTCCGTGTGCCGTTTTCTGTTACAAGGAGAGCCTTGTTTCGATTAAAGGAGAGGGAGAGGGAGAGGGAGAGGGAGATGGAGCTTATTTTGTTCGAGATTTCTTCGACTAATAGTCAACCCAGCAGGTAGAAATATGGGTGGCCTAACCAGTATGAGTGAGTTGGTATGTTCGTATGTATGGTTCTATTACAAGGAGAGCCTCATTTCTGGCAATTGCAAGCTGTGGGATAGTTTCAATTCTGTCAAAGATTTCTTCAAATTTTGGAATCGAAAGCTAAGATCAGCAGCTCCTTTAAATGTTTTATGTCAAAATTTGATTTGGAAATTTGCCAGATTTATGGTCATGGGCAGATCTGTTTGTATGTGTGTTTTCAATTTTCTGCAACTCTCAAGTAGTTCTCATTTGTGAGGTTTGTATTGGGAGAACTTGTGTATTTATGTTTATGGGAAATGATATGGCACTTATGTTTCAAAATCAAAGCAAGAAATCAATGTAGTGTCCTCCAAATTGTTAAACCAACACAAGATTCACAATACAATCCATTTACAAAAAGAAGAAGAATGTTTGGATTAGAGAGACAAATGTATTCAAGAAGCTTACTAAGAGTTGGGAGGGAAAAACATCCTCCGAAGCAAACATGATACAACTAAAAAGGGTAACGGAAAATCTTTGGCAATGTAAAAGGACAATGGTACCCTTAACAGCCAAACAATATTACATGTATTGCTAACACGAATTACATTAGTACACATTTCGCTACTATTGTGATTACAACCTACTACTACATATCCGTGTAAGATTGAGATCAAAATTTAAATCATGTAAATGTAGTTTGCATGCTATTAGTACACATTTCGCTAGCAGCTACAAGGTATCGAGATCAAAATTTCAAACATGTAAATGTAGTTTGCATGCTATTAGTACACATTTCGCTAGCTACTACTAGGTATCCTCCACGTAAAAAAAAAAAAAAAAAACTTACCTTACAAAATATCTAAAAAAAACCGACAATTTAATCATTTGTTTTGTAGTAATCATTATGGTTATGGTCCTCATGGACAGCGATTCTCTCGGAGTAAAAACAAAAAAAAAAATAATAACAAAAACAAAAAAACTAAGTCAACCTCTCTTAAAAGAAATTAAAAATTGAGGTCAACAGTTACAATTAGCTCTCCAACGAAAAAATATACTCCGTTTAAATGTCATTGTACATAAATACGCACAAATTAATAAATTAATTAGCTTATCTCATTCATTCATGTATGAATATTTAAATTAGTTAAATATATATATATTTAAATATATTAAATGAGGACAAATGTAGGAAAATGTGAATTTTTTATTTTGAATTTGTAAAATGACATTTTATTAAAACAAAATTAAAATGATAAAATGACACTTCTTTAGAAATAAGTTAAATGTACATATTTAAATGCATTAAATGAAAATAAATATAGAAAAATGCACATTTTTTCTCTAGGATTTTAAAAAATGATGTTTTTTTGAAACAAAATTTAAAAAACTAAAATAACAGTTATTTAGAAACCAACGTCGTATATTTTGAATGGGCGATTCTATTTGCACCACTAATCTTACTATTTACATCAGAAAAAAAAAAGAAAAAAAAATTTTGAAATTATTTAAATACCCTTTATGTCAAAGTTCGAACACATTGAGGATGCTCGAACTTCAATTTTCGAACCATTCTCATATTTTTCTAAGTATATGAGTCGTTCGAATTAATATTGTCGAACAACTTGAACTTGGTCAAAATGAATTTTCTGATTTTTTTTTTTATTTTGTAAAGTTGTGTTCGAAAATCGAAGTTTGAACACAATGAGGAATGAGGATATTCGAACTTCAATTTTCGAATCAACTCCATATTTTTCAAAGCAAGTGTCGTTCAAATTAATAATCTCGAACAAATTGAACGTGTTTGAAATTGTGTTTCCAAACATGTTTTTTTAGACTGAAGGGCATTAATGTAAATGTGCGTTTGAAATTGTGTTTTCGAATATGTTTTTCAGACTGAAAGACATTAATGTAAATGTGCGTGGTGTAAAGAATAAAAATAATAGTGGATCAAGTAAGTGAACTGCAAAAAGTAATTTTAGTAGCTCAGAGAAACTCATATTTTCAATTCCACGGTTCGAATACTTGAATAGTTGAATCTCTCTTTTTCGTTTTTCTTTTTCTTGATAATAAAAGTGAATTTTTTGCCATTTTAATCCAAAGAAGGTTTCCATCGCTTCAGTTCGGCGATGGCCAACACTACTGCAAGGCCCTTTTCCACCACCGCCGCGGCCGCCGCCGCATTAGCCCCTCCGCACGCGGCCAAATCTTTCCATTTCTCCGCCGTTTTGACCACGAAGATTACCCGGTTATCCGAGGATCAGCTCCGCCGCTGCTTTGAGGCTGTCAGTTTTTTCAAGAAAAAATTGAGCTCTCTGCAAACGATTCATAATGAGTTTCAAAACTTAGAGGTAAAAACACACACACAGTACAATGTGATTTGGTGATTGTATGTGTAATTTCCCATTCTGTGTTTGCTGCAACGATTATTCGTAATTTGGGATTTTGTATTGGCCTGGATTCGATAATTGCAAGAGATAATTAGAAATTACTATGTGGGATTTGGGAATTGAGTTACATTTGTTTGTCACCCTTTTTTGAAAAAAAAAAAATGCTGCAGTTTATAGTGTTCTTTAGATTCCTTAGACGATGCAATGAAGTCTTCTTTGTGGTTTATACTTGCTGTGACATAAAATGATGGAGATTTATCGATTATCGAGATTCTGTTGAGCTTGATTGATTAGGAAAGTTAGTAGGATTTCAGTAGGAAGGGGGGTTTTTTTTTCTGGTAAAGGGACTTCACTGTGTATAAAAGCTATCATGTTGAATGGGAAAGGTGTGTTCATGAGCTGCTCACCTTGATCTGTTTGTTGATCTTACGAGTGAGGTCGAAGAACTCGATTTCTATTCAAACATGCTGGTTGTGTAAGAGGTATAAGAATGGTAAAATCAAAGTTGCTTTTGCTATAAGTAGAGGCAGTCGAACTAGTTACTCCTGCACCACTAGAGTCTACGAGAACACCATAGTTAGTCGGAGTAAGTTGTTTTTAGAGCATCAGTAGATCTTTCTTTTCTAATTCACTCTTTGGCATCTCACTTTCATGTTGCATCAGAGAGAAAATCTTAAGTAGCATGACTGGGCATACGCATACCAAATGAAAATTTTCATTCCTTCTATTCTTATGCATATTAGAGTAGTGGATCTTGATTTTGTATGTTTCTTCCCCCATCCTTAATAGAGATATGATTTTTATTTATTAATTTCTTGTGAGCGCAAGGATATGATCTCTTAATATACCTGCCTCCTGTGTCGACTTGAATCATGCAGTTTCGGATGTGTTTTGACAGGTTCCCTTCTCTTCATTCTAAATACAGATTCCGACTTTTTTTTACAGGAAACTAGGATCAAAGCTTTGGACATGAGGAATAAATGCTCTATTTCCCTCGATTCTGTGAATCACAGCAAGAACCGTTACATTAATGTCGTGCCTTGTATGCTAATCTACATTTTTGCTGTATTTCTCTGCCACTTAAAAGTTATATGTTGATCCTTCACAAAATAATAATTTTCGAACGCTATTGCTTCAGTTGATGATAACAGGGTTGTTTTGAAGCAGCATAAAGATTATAGACCTTCACCTACAGGATATATCAATGCAAGCTTTGTTACAGTTAGGTTTCTTGTCCCTTCCATGAGCTCATTCCAACATTTTCGAATTTTCTCCATTAAAACTAACTCATTTGATCGTAGACCTCTGGAAGTGTTTCTCGGTTTATTGCAACTCAAGGTCCGCTGCCACACACTTCAGAAGACTTCTGGGAAATGGTAATCCAGTATAACTGCCCTGCGATAATTATGCTCACTGGGTTGGTCGACCATAGCAATGTAAGTTATCTGATATTCTTGATTTCACAGTAAAAGATAAGTAAGAGCCTTTTGTATTATTATGAGGAGGTTGTCAAATTTATTGTTTATGTATTTCTTTTAATATTTTCTGCTTATATTAAGATTGAGCAATAAATTGTTATTGATTTTGCTGGACCATAAAGTATATTGCCTTTCTAACATGAAGATGTTACCCGGAATATAAACTAATTAGCATTGGTCTGGTATTCTATTCAGCACCATTTTTATAAAGGGTTAATTACACATCAATACCCAATGTTTGACCTTTTTTACACTTTTGTCCCCAAGTTTCAAAATTAACACATTAGTACCCAACGTTTGCATAATTAATACATTTAGCACTACCAAAATTTTCCAGTAGACCAAATAATGACGTGGATCGCTGAAAAAGCTACGTGGATTTTCATCTGCAGCAAATCAAGAAAGATTGTGCAATTAACGCTTTTTATAAACTATTATGTGCATCACCAAAGTTACCTTCCATGTTCCCTTTGAAGTAATTATCAACTTTGTTGTGCCGCTAATACTTCTGAACCGAAAATAAATGCAGGCAGTGAAATGTGGAGATTATTTCCAAACGGAGGATGGACCTAGAGAGTTTGGTAACATCAGCATCTTTACCAAATGGATACAGAAAACGGATACTTCACTAATCTTACGATGCATAGAGGTGAAAAACAAAAAGGTTAGACATTCATTAAACCTTACACAACCTGCAGATACAAACACCTGTTTGCCTATAACAAACCATGCATGTTCCATTACTTTCAGTCGGAAGAGCCACCGATTTCTGTTTTGCACATTTTGTATCCCGACTGGCCAGATTATGGTGTTCCGAACGACACTGCTGCTGTTCGTGAAATCTTCCAAAGAGTATCTGCTGTACCACCCAGTCTTGGACCAATTGTCGTCCACTGCAGGTCTGTATTCTACAGTGACATTTAATGCGATCATTGTTAGCCTAGGTCTATGATGTTTTATATAGTCGGGAAAATTACACTTTAATACCTATATATTGGGCTATTTTGTTTTTCAAAAAATTTGTGAATCTAACATTTGATCAATTTACGGCCCGAAAATCGTACGTAATTGGTTGTATTTTAAGATTTCTTGATTGGAGGATTTTTTTACGCAGTTGGGGAAATAGAAATGTTAAAATACAATCAATTTATGTATGATTTCCGAACCGTAAAATTAATCAAATGTTAGATTTGCAAAAAAAAAATTGAGAATGTGGGTACAGGTTTGTTAATTTAAAAAAAGTGGGCGATTGTTGAAAAAAAAACAGTTCAAAATGTAGGCATCAAAGTGTAATTTACCCAATATAGTAGTCTGATGACACTTATTTGATCTCTACCAGTGCCGGTATCGGTAGAACTGGAACATACTGTGTGGTCCACAATACAATCCAAAGAGTTCTTGATGGAGATATGACTGCTTTGGATCTTGTTAGTACTGTAGCTACATATAGGTCACAGCGAATCGGAATGGTTCAAACGTTGGTACGTTTTCTTGATACTTCATCATTCTTTTCTTGTTGTTGTAAAGTGTAACTCATAGCTTAATCACAAACTACATTTTCATCATCAAAAGCTTACTTCCCTTTGGAGGAAAGTTATTGGATTTAGGATATTTGTGAATGACTTCAAATATTTATATTTGTTTTCAAATAGTAAACTGTTAATTGAAAAACATGAAGAGAGACTGGTTGAACATGTATAATGATCTGATTTCAGTTAAATGATGATGGCATATTTAGATATTCTTCCAAATACTTGGAACAATTTTGGCAGAAACAATGATCATAAGCTTATATTTTGCAGGATCAATATGTCTTCTGCTATAAAGCGATTCTTGATGAACTCGAAAGCCTCATAGTAAACACACATGCTAGTGGTGATTGATGCTAAAGATTTTGCTGCAGCAACTGATCCTCAACTGTGTAACGTGTTCGTCTGGGATTCAGTCGAACCATTGGAGTGACAACGCCCTGAGCAGCTTGTGAATCTTCGGTTGCAGAGGCTCGTCGTGTGGAGGGATTTGTCGTTCATTTCGTGTTGTAATGCATGCATTTTTTATTTTAATTTTTTGCCAGAATCATTCAAAATATTGCATCTGCAGCAAATCAAGAAAGATTTTATTAGGGGATATGATGATATATGTGGTGCTTCCCATTATGGTGGGTTAATGTGCCAAAAATTTATCATTGAATCTTGAAATTTGAAAATATTAACATCACTTCAAGAATTGTGAAATTGCAGAGGAATGTAGAAAAGATTCATGTACTTCAAACTTCGAGGAATTTCATGTTGTTATCCGAGGTTGTTCCCTATTTTAAGAATTCGTTGTGACATTTCCGTATTACACTATTAAATTTATATTTTTATAATATTTTTTTAAAATAAAAATTATTTATAGCATAATAAACCATAATCAACGTTTGTTATCTCAAAAAAATTGAATTAAAAAATTATAATTCTAATTATGAAAAAGTCAATCATGATAATGAACTATTAATTCAAAAAAATGACAATTAAATATTAAAAATTAATTCTATAACCTATTTAGGAAGATTGAACCCTAATTAAAATTGTAAAATTAAATAATTTTTTACTTTACAAAACTAGTATAAAATTATAAATTTACTAGTGCAACATGAAGATGTCACGCCAATAGTGCAATAGAGAATTTCATGTGCTCTAAGAGAGCAGTTCAAATTTTCAATTGAATTTTTTTTGTGTTTTACTATCAAATTTATGATTTTAATAATATATATTGTAAGATAAAATTTAATTATAACATAAATAATCATAGTTAATATTTACCAACAAAAAAATAATTATAAAATATAATTTTGAAATAATCAACCATAATAATGAATTGTTAATTAAAAACTGAAAATGAAATACAAAAAAATAATTATAAATCCTAATTGGGTGCGGTCAACTCTAAAAAATAATCGTAAGATAAAATTAAATCACAAAAAATAAAATTGAAGAAAAAATAATCCTACGCCGTATGGAAAAATTCTTCTTGGTTGGAAAATTAATCTTCAAACAAAGTTTGGAAAAAAGTGGATATAAATGGTTTGCACGATCTAACAAATATGGCTTTGATGCACAATTCTCCATTGACGATGGAGATCTTTTGGACTAAAATATTCAAAAAATCGAGTTATTTATTTATGTTTTTTGTCTACTATCGAAGACTTTAATTCTCACTAATTGATCATTTTCTTGAATTTATTGGGTCTAGAGAAGTAGAATAACTCAAAGAAGGTGTAGTCTTTTATGTGCTCGAACGTAAATTAAAAATATGAGTAAATTTCACTTTTGGTCCTATTAGAATATAGTCAAAACATTTTTAGTCCTAAAAGTTATGTTTTTAGTCTCAAATGATATTTTTTCGACAATTTTGGTCCCATAAGATATTTTTTCAACAATTTTAGTCTCATAAGATAGTTTTCCGACAATTTTAGTCTCAAACTAACTGAGAAAGTGAACTACCGTTAAAGTCAAGGTCAAAACGCATGAAATGATGGTTTTGTTGGGCATTTCTTTTGTATCTACTGATATGGATCAGTATTATGTTGAAAATATTTTGCACTTTTTTTGTTGGTATTTATTTTAATATTGTTGATGTGCTTGAAGATGTCATTTTTTGACCTTGATTTTAACTGCTGCTAACTTTCTCTGTTAGTTTGGGATTAAAATTATCAGAAAAATATCTTGTTGGACTAAAATTGTCAGAAAAATATCTTATGAGACCAAAATTGTCGAAAAAATATCATTTGAGACCAAAAAAATAACTTTTGGGACTAAAAGTGTTTTGTCCCTATTTGAACCGACCAAAAGTGAAATTTACTCTTAAAAATATCTATAAAAATAAGAGATAAAAGCTAAATTTTCAATATTATATTTATTTAAGATTTATAATTTTAAAAAATTTAAGTAGTTATTTTTTAAATTTATAATATTTAACAAGGATATATTTATGCATTATTATAAAAAATAATATTATTTATAATAATGAGATTATATAATCGGAACGGAAGTTCGGATTATTTTATTTAATGATTGTGGGCGTCCCCCCGTCAAGACAAAGACTATGTGATGTTTTCTCTTTCGAAATTTGGTTGCATTTAATTTGTCGTATAAAATCTAATACAATCATTACATTAATTATTAAATGCATGATAATATACTATTACTATTAGAAGTAGATGGGGTTGTTATTATTATTATAAAGTAGTCAATAAATACAAAAAGAAAGAATCCACTTTTACATCATATCGTAAATTTTGATGTGCACGCAACAAATTAATTCAAATTAAACTAAATGATAAACTTCTCCACTTCATAAGTGATAAGTTCAGTGATATTAATACAAACAAAATTCTTTTTTTTTTTTTTGCAATAAAGGTAATTGGTATTTTATAAATAAAAATGTCTTGAAATATGCATAGAATATTAGTCTATATAAATTCCACGTTAAATTTGGAAAATACATTGATTTTGAGAACACTATATTATCCGTTCATCCCTAGCTCATTAATTGGAAACATAAGAAAAGATGAATTACACTTTTGATACCTCTATTTTGAATTTTTTTTAAATGTTAATTATATTTCAATACCTAACGTTTGCAAGTTTTTTCACTTTTATGCCAAAGTTTCAAAACTTGCTTTAATACCCAGTGATTGACGACAAATTAACATTGATAGCACTAATGTAATTTTTTAGTATCTTAAATAATGACTTGAACTGTCGAAAATCTTACATGGGTTGTGGAGTCATTTGAAGGTGAGGACGATATTCTATCTCGATATTTGGGATACTGAAAAATCACATTAGTGCTATATAATTTATTGGTAATACGATAAATTATGGTGGGTTTTCGGGCCGTAAAAATTGATCAAATGTTATGTGTTGCAATTGTTTTGAAAAAGTCGATACCATTTTGTTAGTTTTGAAAAAGTGAAATATTTTTAAAAAAATGAAAATATATGCATTAAAGTGTAATTTACCTTAAAAATGAGAAGTTTAATGAATTGTTCAACTTCAAGAATTAATTTTCTTCATTTTCTAAAATTATAAAACATATTCCCCCCGTTTCTATATAATGTCATTTTGGATGAATTTACATAAATTAATAAATTAATTAAATTACATAATACATAATTGTGTGAATACATTAAATGCGTTAATTATATATATATATATATATATATATATATATATGAATATATTAAATGATGGTAAATATGTGAAAAATGTGAATTTTATGTCTCGAATTTATAGAATGATACTTTTTTTAAAACAAAATTAAAATATTATAATGATACTTATTCAGAAACGGGGGAGTAGTAACTTTTATTAAAAAACCGTGCTAAAAATTTTATTCAAACAACTTTTATTTGTAAACAATGAAACATGTTAGAAGGTATGAAGTAAAAAAACTGAAAAATAGTCGTGATTTTGCATTACAATCTTGACTTGATTTTTTATTTCATTTTATTACAAAAGTTAACTAAGTTGCTATTTCGATTACCATTTTTTACTCTTTACACCATAAATGAAGAAAAAAAAGAAAAAAAAATTATAAATTTACTTAAATACGCTTTACTTAAAAAAAAAAGTAAAAGACGGTTCGATTTATTTTTTCAACTTACTATATTTGTTCGAAATTCAATTACTTAAAAATAATTTGTAATGCAATATAAATATATATATATATATATATTATATGTATATATATATATATATATACACATATACTCTACTTTTTTGACTTTTTTTCCTATGCTAGAGTCTTTTTTTTTAACCTTTTTCCTTTTTAACAATTTTAACTTGTTGGGGGGTTTTTGAGTTTTGACCAGAGAGAGAATGAGAGAGAGAGAGAGAGAGAGAGGCTTCTCTACTCCCTGACCTAGTTCTTGAATCTTGATTTTTGAGTCATTTTGGTGTTTAGCAGAGAGTCCGCAGCAATCACCATCACTACTTCACAACAACAAGTGCAATAGTGAAATAGTCTTTGAAGATTGGGACAGCAAAAAACTGCTCTCTTTCATCTTTCTTCAATCTTGATTACCTTCAGACGGGTTTCAAGCTGCTCCTTTTCTACTCATTCTACAGATTGATGCACACTTGTAATTCTTCTTTCTTTTTTTCTGAATTTTATTCTATAATCATCATTGCAACCTTTCTTTGTCACTGGCTTGTTTGTGTATTATAATTTATTTTGGAGTAGAAAGAGACGCGGGCAGGAGTTTTTTTTCTCTTCTGTTAGATCCAAGTCATCATCTTTATCTTCCTTTTTATCTCTTTGAAAAGTGCCCTGTATGTTTACAAGTGGGAAAAAAAAATTCTTCATTCTTTCCTCATATAGGGTTTCTGAAGTTTGATTTGATGAACTAATTTTTGGATTTTTATACTTGTGTAGGCTTTATTTCCCGATTGTAGTTTGATTTTTCATTTGTTTTATCACTAGACTATAATTTTGGGTTTAGCTTCTCTCTCTCTCTCTCTCTCTCTCTCTCTCTCTCTCTCTCTCTCTCTCTCTCTCTCTTCTGGGTTGCTAAATATGCTAATGATTGGTCTTATTTGTTTGACTTGCATCTAATTTTATTCTTTTCTTCTGGGACATTAGTTTTCCTGTTCTGAGTTTATTTAGCTTTGCTCTCAAGCGTGTGCATTGCCTTTATAGTTAGCTTTACCTCCTGAGCTCAGTGTTCTTGAAGTTGTGATCTTTTTGCTTTGTACTTCTATTTCTTGATTTGCAGTTTGAGCTTGCTGCAAGCTATAAGTTGTAGTCTTGAGAGCCTTTGGTGTGGTTATATCATTGGGAGAGAGTGTAATTCGGACCCGAACTTCTGCTATCAGATTGGTAGTATTTAGTGCATCCTCTTTGCCGTTTGCTAGTGGGAGATTGAAGAAATTTCCCTTGACATTTTGTGTTTGAAGATTGCTTAGATGATTAGTGCCGAATAGAATTGTTATCATCTCTGCCAGAATGGGTGGGCTTTGTTCAAGGAGGGCCACTGATGAGACTGCACTGGGTGGTGCACTTCCACATGTTAATGGCCGCTTTAGTTATGGCCCTGGGATAGTTTATCAATCCCGTGGATTGGCTATACAAGAAGATAATATTCCGACAGATGTAGAAGTTACAGATAAGCCACTGAGAGAACCATTCTCCTTTCCAGAGTTGAGTGTTGTTTCTCGTGAGACAAATCTGGATGATATTAATGATGGAATACCTCGTTTGTCTAGGGCGTTATCTGATAAATCTAGATCAACGAGAACAAAGCAGGTCGCGATTACCAAGGTATGTGTTCAATGGTTATATTTCGTTGCTATTTTGTTAAATATGTTGATTATATTTGCTTGATCATGTCAAAACTTTAATCGGGAATCTTAAATCTTGATAAAGAGCTAATCTTTTCTTCTTTAGTATACTGAAACAGGATATGTTTCTGCCCCTTGTCTTTTAACTTGTTAGCACAGATGTTATTGAATGGCACAGTGGTCTTCTTCCTTTTGCATATTAACAAACTTTATTATTATTTATTCGTATTGGAGAATATTATATCCTTTTACTTTCTGTATTGCTGTACTTGTGGATCTTATATGGCGAATGTTGTGCATATGTTGCAGGCTGTCCTGAATTGCATGTGTAACTTCACCTGATTCTTGTACATGGAAGTTTTTTTTATCTGAATTATGTTGTGTTTATTCTCTTAAATATTTGATAAATAACTACAAAAACTCCCATTTGAACTCTCAGGTCTCGGAAATGAGTTCACTTTTGGGCAGAGCAGGCACTGCTGGCCTCGGGAAAGCAGTTGATGTGTTGGATACCCTTGGTAGTAGCATGACTAATTTGAATCTTAGCGGTGGTTTTGCATCTGGGATAGCTACAAAAGGAATCAAAATATCAATTTTGTCTTTTGAAGTGGCAAATACCGTTGTTAAAGGTGCCAATCTGATGAATTCGCTTTCAGAAGAGAATGTTAGACATTTAAAGGAGGTGGTACTTCCTTCTGAAGGTGTGCAGCGTCTAATATCAAGGGATATGGATGAACTCCTAAGAATTGCTGCGTCTGACAAGAGGTGTAATTATTGAAAACAGTTGCACGTTTTATGATATACTTATCAATCATTTGTATGCCATCTGATATCTTTTCCAGTAACTTGCTCAATCTTTCTATATTTTAATCAGGGATGAATTGAAAGTCTTTTCTGGAGAGGTCATTCGCTTTGGGAATAGGTGCAAGGATCCTCAGTGGCACAACTTGGACCGTTATTTTGAGAAGTAACTGCTGATATCCTTTCTCGGTTTGTCATTCATATGGTCGTTAACACATCAACTGAGTTTCCAATATAATATTTAGTTCATCTCTACACATTTAGGTTGGAGTCAGAACTCACACCTCACAAACAATTGAAAGAAGAAGCAGAAATTGTGATTCAGCAATTGATGGTGTTGGTTCATAACACTGCTGTAAGTTATACCATCACTATCAGTCTGATTACCTTTTGCTTCTCCTTTGTGCATGACCAATGCAATTTCTTTTTATCTGCATTTTCAAAATTAGCCGTAAGAGGTGGCAAGCCCTGCATGATGTGTTTGGACAGAAATTGTTGAGAAACAATGGCTTGAATATCATCCTTCTGAAATGTTTCTTGGCTGCTAAGACAAAAAATAAGCTGATATCTCAATAAGTATGATAATACCTGTTATTGATGTTGTCTTGAGTTAGAGAAGAACCAAGTGAGATATATTCAATTGTTTTGGGGTTTTTATGTTAGGGCTCAAAAGAATTTTTTGTTCCTGCTGAACCAATTAGGATCCTATTAGGTTGAGATAAACCAAAATTTGTGTGTTTTATTTCTGACCGAACTACAGTGATATATTTGACGTGCTTTATATTCCTTTTTTTTTTTCTCTCATTTCTCAGTAGTAACACTTTTTCCTACATGATTCGTTCTTAATCATATTTGTACAAGTGCCAAAACTGATTTAACTATTACTATCCTCATACCTGTCCTTACAAAGTCAAGCAGTTTTACATTATGGACTAGCTAGTTTAAAGATGAACTTCACATTACTGGTTATACTGTTTTTTAGTTCTACACGAGCTTAGCTTTTCACTCTAGAGTAGTTCAGTGTGCTTAATGAATCACTGGTGCATTCTAATCCGGAACTCTGTGTAATATTTGTAATACATTTATGGTAGAAGTTTAAAGCATTGTCCCATTTGACATCTTAAGTTTTATCTTTTAAGATCACTTCTGGTAAATTGCTGAATTATATCTGATTGAAGATAGTAGTTTTTCCTTCAGGGAAGGTTGCAGACTTTGTGTTACGTAATATACATTAATTTGGTATCCTTGAACTTCACAAAGGACAATCTAATCTGTTGTGCAGGAACTATACCATGAAATGCACGCATTAGATAGATTTGAACAGGACTGTCGGCGCAAGGCTCAAGAAGAGGATAACTCAAATGCTGTACACAGAGGTATTTATGTTCTTCATATTGCATATTTAATTTTATATTCACAGAATGTTTATCTCTCACATCTTCGAACGATCCAATTCTATGAACATGCCAAATAAGATTTTATATGTAATGCTCAATAATGTATTCTTTACAGAGTTCTCCTTTCAAAGCAAATGTTCCAGAGTGTATATGAGGCTTTAGATATAAATTGAAGAGGTTAATGGAATTGGCCTGACAGGCTTATCAAGTTGTTCTTTGTTACATCTCATCTATATATTATTTAATTCTCGTGAAACAAGAGAAATCTATCACTTCTCACAAATTAAAATGAGAACTGTTTTTGTATTGGTGTCACCGGTATCAACTAATGGTGAGTTTTATATCTGATGGTCTCATGGTCTCTACGACTTCATATGATTTTATTCTTTCCTTGCTTTTTCCTTACGTTTATGTGTAGTTTTTCTGGAGCCTGCTATATTGTTCTGTTTGCTCTATTCTACCAGCAACTTGCCACAGCTGTGTGAAGTAAGAACCTTATTGCTTGTCTTCAATTTTTCTGTTTTCTGTCTAAAATTATTCTCCTTCCCCATGAAGGAGACAGCCTCGCGATTCTACGTGCAGAGCTGAAGAGCCAAAAGAAGCATGTAAAGAATTTGAAAAAGAAGTCGCTATGGTCCAAAATATTGGAGGAGGTAGCAATTCCAAACTACTTGTTTCTATAGAGTTCTGAATGCGTACCATACAGAAGTAAAACAGCTTTTTATTTTTAATTTGCAACTTGATTAGAATTTGTATCAGAGCAGGCTATCATTACCTTTTGTTATTAAAACCATTCTTCAAATATCGTGCTCTTGTTTTTTTTTTTTTTGATTGAATAAGGTGATGGAGAAGCTTGTGGATATCGTTCACTTTCTACATTTGGAGATCCATTCTGCATTTGGTTCCAGTGGTAATGCATTCACAAACTTCAAAATTATCTAACTACTGTGGCCATTTTAATGCACATGCATTGATGCACATAATAAGCTCTATTTATGAAGCTATGAAAACACTATTTTCCTTGTAAAATTGTTCTATAATTATCAATAATTATTTTGGATTTTGGGCTAGCATAAGGTGGAGGACCTTGTAGTTTTGCAAGCTAAACCGTTTCAGACGAAGGATAGACTTAATACTAACTATTGCTTTGCTGCATTATCCGGAAAAATAATCCAACTGATGTTTGCTGAGCTTACTTTCTGGCTGAGGAAACCAGAAAGATACCATATCCATTGCATATTACAGCGCCTCTGCTTTCTTCGTGTCCTGAGGCTGACTTATATTGATCGGGTCCACAATATCACTGCTTGTAATGCTAGATATCTATATTCACTTAATTAAAAAAAAAATATATATATATCATCGCATGCATATTCCATAATCCTTGAATTGATTATTTCTTATCTTGAATATAAGGGAAACTATTGTTTTGGTAATCATGCAGTTGCTTTGCTTTAATTTGTATATTTTACATATTCCCTTAAATCTGTTAATATTTTGTTTTTATAATTGAATTACTGTTAAAGATGGAACCAAGCCAATAAAAGACCACCATCAGAAATTGGGATCTGCTGGACTTGCACTCCATTATGCAAATATCATCACCCAGATTGATACACTTGTGAGTTTGTAATTCTTATTTCGTCGTTGAAGTTCTCTTATTCTCGATTTTGTGGCTGAATCTTTGAGGATGGAGATGCTGATCCATGCTCTATACTCTGAACTACGGCTCCAATTTCAATCAGGTCACAAGATCAGGTTCAGTGCCACCAAGTACAAGAGATGCTTTATACCAGGGATTGCCGCCGTTGATAAAGTGTGCTTTGCGCTCCAGATTACAATCTTTTCAACTCAAGGAAGAGGTATTGTATTTATATATCTTTTACCAGTTACTAGTGTTAACACACACGCACACACACACACACATATGTGTATATATAACGTTTATTGATATATCTGATTCTCTTCCTAGGAAAATGATTATTGGTCCTCTATACTTAAATATATGTGAATTTTACGCATGTGTGTAGTTGAACTAATTCTTCTCGTTCTTTCTGCAGTTTACTGTCCCACAAATCAAAGCAGAAATGGAGAAAACTCTTCAGTGGCTGGTTCCCATGGCCACCAATACGACGAAGTAAAACTGCTATCCTCATTATATAATTACTCTTCACTAGGTGGACTGCATTTAACGAACTTCACCATGTCGTTGCTTTTCCTGGAGTCGGGGTCTTGTTAAGATGATCTTGTAGGATTACTTGGTTCACTCTTAATTGACCATAAATTTTTATCCATAAAGCATCTGGAATACCCTTGTTGTCCTTTTGTGATATCTTATGATATGCTCTCTTCCACCTGAACTTTTCTGAATACTTATCCATACCTTGACTACGTATCATGATCGTAAACAGGGCTCACCACGGCTTTGGTTGGGTTGGCGAATGGGCAAATACCGGGTAAGCTCGTATATAATGTTGTTTATCTTCTGAACATTTTGAATGATTTTGTCTTGCTTCACCGGATAGCTCATTTTATTCAGGTCTGAGATGAACCGTAAAGCTACTGGCGAGACGGATCTGCTCCGCATTGAAACACTTTATCATGCAGACAAGGAGAAAACGGAAGCTTACATTCTTGATTTGGTGGTTTGGCTGCATCATCTCATCAGCCAATCACGGGCTGCAAATGGTGGACTTAGATCTCCCGTCAAATCCCCGATCAGGTCCCCGAACCAGAAGGCCCTTCAGCTGTCAGGTCAGAAACCGAGCTCCCCGTCATCAACATTGTCGGTGGAGGACCAGGAGATGCTCCGAGATGTGAACAAACGGAAACTTACTCCCGGAATAAGCAAGAGCCAAGAATTCAACATATCAAGAACCAGGCTTTCCAATCACCACAGGCTGACCAAGAGCAGCAGCCATTCTCCAACACATGAGAATAAGAGGGAGAGGGATCCTTTCCCTATCAGAAGGCCATCTTCGGTTCCAATCATCAACTTCGACATCGACAGGATCAAGGCATTGGATGTGATCGATAGAGTGGACTCGATTTGAAGCACAACGTGGCATGATAACCGGATCGTCTCTCTCACACACTGCAAAAAATTCTGTCATTGATGCACATAGGGCAATTCTTTCATGATGCATTTGCTGGCGCCTGCTCATCCGTAGTTTGCAGTTCGCGTTGTTTCTGCTGTAAAGGGGACTCTGCCTTCCCGTCTGCTGCGGTCTTGCTGGGATCAGAGAGTCGCGCTACAAGTCGTGTTGTACATGGAGAGTTGTATCTTAGGTATACTGTTTTCTCTGTGAGATCAAGAAAACCGGCATGCTCTGACGACGCTCGACCGGCCTTGAGGGTAATAATGTCAGGTCAGGTATGAGTGATCATGAGGCCATAGTTTTCATCAGTATGTGTACAGAATGAGGTATACTTGGTTATGTCTATTGTTGATGATTCCTTTAAATGCCATAGTTTTTTTAGTTTGCTAAAATGCATTGTGTGATAAATGGAGCAAGCAATTTTCTGTTGTGTAGGGGTGGAACCGTAATTTCACTAAGTATTGAGTATTGGACGGCAATTTTTTTGGTTTGAATCTCTTTCTTTATAAAAAATTGGGCAAATTACACTTTAATACATATAAATTAGGCTCTTTTTCAAAAAACAGGATGTGTTCTTGAATTTTTTTTTATAAATCTAATATTTAATCATTTTTACGGTTCGAAAATTCTACGCAATTGATTGTATTTTAATATTTTTTAATTGGGGGAATTTTTGTTATGCGGCTAGGGAAAAGGAATTATTAAAATACAATTAATTATATATGATTTTTGAGTAATAGAATTGATCGAATATTAGATTTGTAATTTTTTTAAAAAAAATTGGGTATTATTTTGTTATTTTTTTATGAAGTGATCTATTTTTGAAAAAGAAATAAAAATGTAGATATTAAAACGTAATTTACCTTAAAAAAATTTGTTGATTTTACCTCATGCAAATATCAAGATTGAATGGAAAAAAAGTAGGTAAAATATATGATTAAATAAATTAGAATAAAAAGATTGATAACGTGTAACCAGGTTTTGATTTCTGGTTCTCTCATCCCAACTAAAAAATAGGGAAAATAAAAAGATTGATGAAATGGTTTGTCCTGTTCCTTTTTTTTTTTTTTTTTTTTTTTGCATTTTTAACGGTTCCTTTTATTTATTATATTATATATAAAAAAAAATTCTTCTTTCTTTCTTTCTTTCTTTCTTTCTTTCTTTATGTTCAGAGTAAGCAG
The DNA here is from genome assembly GCA_026008535.1 of Perilla frutescens. Classification (NCBI taxonomy): domain Eukaryota; kingdom Viridiplantae; phylum Streptophyta; class Magnoliopsida; order Lamiales; family Lamiaceae; genus Perilla; species Perilla frutescens. Next base: position 1,755,945 of record BRKX01000007.1, on the reverse strand, counting down.
AGAATTTAACGTGTGTAAAACTAATATCTGCAATCTAATTTTGAAATGGGATCACCTGTGACGATCTATGTGCTATTTTCTGTGCCAATTTTTTATTTTTATTTTTTTAATTTATTATGATTTATTTTATTTTATTTTTATTTTTTTATGATGCTTCATCCTTCCCCAATAGGGTACATTAAAATAAATTAAAAAAATTCTAGTTATGACACACGAAATGTAATGCGGATGAGCACATATATCCGTTTATTTTTTGGACTTATTTTTCCTTTTTTAATTTTTTTAGGGTTAATTGCATAAAAATTCACCAACTTTGGGTATAATTGTAAATTCAATATCAAATTTAAAAGTATGCAATTATAACATCAATTTTACAGTAACGTGTTATTCAATATTTTCAAATATTTGTGGTGAATAGATGTTGACGTGACATAATATCAATCCATGTGAAAGAAAAAAAAATCCACAACAAACGACTCATTTTCTTCTCGTCTCTTTCTTTTCTTCACCTTTATTTTTACACAAACTAGTCCATTTGGTTTTCTTCACCAGACGTTAGAATAATCTTTATTCTAGTTAAATATCCATTTGAAAAAACTACAAAAACTTAATAATAATTAAAAATAAACCACAAATATTCAATGCCAAAATAATTATCTTCCATAGAAAAGAAGGAAAATGAGATGAGATGCGTCGTTTGTTGTGGATTTTTTTTTCTACGTGGAATAATAATTGGATACATCAGTATCTAATCACCATAAATATTTGGTGATGTTAAATAACATACAAGTGTAAAATTGGTGTTATGATTGCATATTTTTAAATTTGATATTGAATTTGCAACTATATCAAAAGTTAGTGATTTTTGGTGCAATTAACCCTCTTTTTTATGCTGCGTAATTTTTATTGAGATCAAATATTATGTTTTGTACATAGTCACTAGCCAGTAGTGCTTTTGTTTTTTTAAAATCAACACCCTATCGGGTGGGGGATTAGGCGGATCCCCAACCTGTGTATGTCAGCCAAAATGAAGTCTACATCATCCCTATTTGATATAAACAAGTCGGTTTTTACGTTTACACGCGAATCGTGGTCCCTATTTGTAGCGCCCCGAATTCAGAGGTTCGACGGAAACACACTTGATAAAAGAAAATCACAATAAATTTTTTGGAAACTAACATAAATGGTTTTGTCGAATTACAGAAATTCGGACAACACTTCATTTAAATTATTAATAAATTCCACGTTCATAGACATTTACCATTCAACAACCAATTACATAAGATGAGACCTTTCAACCAATCTATCATTTCAAAATAACATCTTTTGAACAACCAATTAAAAACATGTTCAACCTTGACTAGTCAAAAATCCATTACTCAACATTCAAAATATGCTAGCAAGGTCATGACGATCACACACGTCAATAAAATATTTAAATAATCCATAAACATGCAGCAGAAGCATAAATAATCATATTTGTTGACCACAACTAAACATAGCCAATATTTCAAAAATTAAAATATGGTCAACCATATAAGATGTCCCTATTAGTCCATGTCCGCCATTTGCAGTCATCAATAACCTGAAAATATTTTTAATTAGTGGGGCTAAGTGTCAGAAAATATTCCGTGGGAATACTCATACATTCTTCCAATAACTTGCAATAATAATATTCATAAATCGACATTTGACATTTCATAATTCATACGCTCAATATACATAGTGGAGACCGACTCTAATGTGATCGCATATCATATCTTATTCATGCATAAACATGTTCATAAGTAATTGCACTGAAGTGCCATATTCAGAATCTTCATATGAGTCGTATCAAATCCACATTGAACACCATAAGCATAATTCATTGTTCATAGTGGACGAAAGTTTAAATATATTTTTAAAAGTATTTTGGTAAGTAAACTCACCTTATAACTAAATTAGCTGAAGTTTTAGTCACAACTTCATGTCCTAAGCCAACCGTCATATTAGGACCTTATGCTTAAATATAGATATAACCTTAATCATTTGTTGCTCGTCCTAATCGTGTCTCGAGTTAGAACCTATGCATAAGAACTATGTCTTAATAACATAATGATATTCTAAACATATACTATAACGTAAATTAAGGATCTAGGGAACGAGTCCCTAAAACAAGAGCGTAAGTTGACATTGTTTAATCGTCGAACGAGTGATCTTAGCTTAAAAATATAGCGGGGCCATCCTCAATAGTGTAAATAAATGCCTTAAATACATACACTAATGTAGAAAAATTAATTTAATATATATCATATATTTAATTTGGAATTGAATTTAATTTAAATTAAGCAAAATAGACTAAATAAAATAAAATATAAATATAAATTTGCAAGCCAAGATTACTCAAACACTTGACCAATAACATAAGTGAAATAATAAGTACTTAACCACTAGGCTAGAAAATTTGTGCAATATTAGGTAAACTGTTTTAATTAATTACACTAATAAATGATTGAATAAAAGGAGAATTATAGAATACATGAACAAGTTTTAAACCTTTGACCTTTAGCATAAAATCTAAACTGTCGCAATTAAGCTAAACAACATTTTCAAAAACTAATCAATGTCATTAATTATATAAGGTTTAGATTGATTTTTGAATAAAAATGCAAAATTATGTTCCAACCTTTGACCTCAAGCATAAAATCTAAAATGTCACCATTATGCTAAATAACATTTTCAATTAATCAATGTCATTAATTATATAAGGTTGAGATTAATTTTTGAATAAAATGCAAAAATTGTGTTCCAAAAGTTTTGAACACAAGATCTAGCATAATGGAATTTAGAACATAACCACTGAACCAAGCATGCTTTTCACAAAATTAAGCTTATCATTAATTATAAAATGTTCAAAATAATATTATGTTAAAAAAGAATAAAAAAAATGAAAACCGCTTCAAGCAGATTTGAACCGTAGACCTTTATAACATAAAAAAAAATATGAACTTCTACCATTAGAACCAACATCATTTTCAAAAATTATTTAATAATTTTAATTACATAAATTTCAGAATTAATTAGGAATAAAACTATATAAAATGCAGTCAATATGTTTTGAACCTTAGACCTATCATCATAATAAAAATCAAAATATAACAATTGGGCTAAAGTCTGTTTTTGAAAATTATAGCATATTTTTATTTAAATATAATGCATAATTATATTGGAATAAAAATGCATAAATTGAATATTCAAAAAGGGTTTTGAACCATTGGCCTAAATTTATTAAAACTAGATTTTCACCATTACACAACTTGCCAAGTGTGGTTTACCTTATCTGTGTAGGTTTGCAGGCTATTACATAGGGCCGGAGTTTATCCAGTGCGCACCACGGTAGCGGCTGCAGGTTACCCTCGACATCCAAAAAAAAGAATTTGTCCATTTAGGTTATAATTGAATTTTGAAATATATCCCAAGATTCATAATTAATGTGTCGTAAACATACGACTCAATTAAAATTAAATTGCTACTAACAAAGATTGATCCATAGACATTACAATTTAATTGTAGAGATTTATTCATTAGAATATATAAGATCAATTTTTGATAAATATTTCCAAACTTTTTAATTATATTGATCTATATTATAAATAGCATAAAATAAAAATAAATAAAAAATTTAAAAGAAAACATAAAGAAAAAAAAAACTCACGCACGCACACACCCACACTCCTAAACACACACGCACACACACCCCAACATCCATTTCCATTCATTTATTCATCAACCTAATCAACTTACAAAATGTTCGAACACTAAAAATTAATATTAAAATTATACTTAAAAATATGTGATCAAAACAGCCACTAAAGTATAAATTAAATGGTTTAAAACTCTATAAATTAAAGAGAAATATATAGGAGAAATTTTCTCAAAGACTAGGGATTTTCCCATTTTTACATCCGAAAATCGGAGGTCTCATCATAGATAAATCATAAAAATAACTTAAGAAACGCATAGAGAACAAAAAGAGGATTCCAAAAATGTTATTGCATGTCGAAAATTCTGCTGGAAAATATTTTCCGGCATGGAGGAGGGCGGTAGGAGGTAAGGGGAGATGTACACACGTACACATACCTAATGTGTTGTGTGTCTTAGCTTGGAAGGAACAAAGCAAATAATTGGACCAAAATATAACCAAAATGGCAAAAATCAATTGCATTGATGACACTATCAAAAATTGAATCTTTTTTTCTTTTTTAGTTTTGTTATTATTCAGTATTAGCATGGAGGGACAATAAATGTATATATCTAGCAGAAAAAAACATGTTGGAGATATTTAAAGAAATATATTTATAAAAAAAATAAAGCACATTTCTTGAAAGAAGTGTTGTTAGTTGGTAAAATTTAGGTGGCCTCATGTCAGATATGAAGTGAAGTTACATATAGAGCCTGCAGTCTAACATAGTGTCACAATTATGGTGTATTTATTGTATTTGCAGCAGTTTTTGAAGTGCTCAAATTTTACCATGGATCATGTTTGTAGCCTTGTAGTGATATCCAAACATTTACAAATCATGCAATTAAAATAAAATAAAATAAAAGATGGTAAAATGTTTTTTTAGTAAAAAAAAAAACAGGGTAAAGTCATGTTTTTTCAGTCATATAAAAGTAAGGGGTATATTCTGCATCCGAGAAGGAATTAACGGATGCATTTTGCACCCAAGAAGGGGATGAATGGGTGCAAAATTTTGCAACCGATATCTTTTGTATGGCTGAAAAAGTATGACTTTATTTTTTTTTGCTATGAAAGTATTTTATTATTTCCCTTCGTAGTTCAGTAGTATTTATTTATCAGTATAAATATGAGTGATTGATATTCAATATATGATTACATTTTTACCATGTGCATCTCTTGTCATTAGTGTAAACTTGCATTATTTTTTTTGGTTAATTACGATTAAATACATAAAATTTGATATAATTCACAATTATTTAGACACGAACTCTGAAACGTTGCAATTGAAACACAATATTACAATCTTTTGCAAAATAGACATCCCAAATTTAGCAACAAACGAAAAACGAAGATATAATATTACAAAATTATATATACATATAGTAAAATCATAATTTGAATTTCATTAATACAATGAAGATCGGTATAAATGTTATTGTGTTTGATTTTCATATTACTGTATATATATTATGTCTAATTTACAAGAAAAAAATATGCAAGATTGTGTATTAATTGTAATATTTCAAAGTTTGTGTCTAAATTACAAATTGTACCAAAATTTATGTATTTAATCGTAATCAACCCCTTTTTTCAAGCTAAGTCGCATAAAAGAAATATATTAAATAGAAATAAATCCATGATAAACTCAATAAACTTTAAAGTGTTCAATTATTTATAATTGTTCAACATACAACTTGATTGATTAATAGTTTTATATTTTATAGAAATTTATACGATCAAATTGAGTTACTCTACTACCTAAAATTAAAGATATATATCCACTTTAATAATATTCTAGATCAAGTTTAGATGATTTATATCTCCTTCTATTAGACTTTATACGTCACGTTTGTTCAAGCACATATATTCCATTTTATAGACATTATAAGTGTCAAGAGTCGAGACACGATAGAATTGGCTTTAGCAGATTGGAATATTATGTTCCTTATTATATATTAAAAAAATTAAATGATATTTTACTTTATATACCACCTATTAATAATTGCAAGACATGCAATGTATATATCTAAAAGGGAATCCTTTCTTCACATGATTTTATTCTAAACTAGATGTGAATGTTACACCTAGAAGTACTATCGGTGTATTGTTTGAGTTTGAACTCGAAATTTTCGATTCTAAATTACATTGATCACTCGATTAAATCATCCTCAAAATACATCTTTTATGGATTTTTCTTCCTATATGTGTTTATTGTGAGTAAGCATACTCAAATAGCAGTTGTATGTTTCATATTGTCTATACGAACGATCTAACACGATTAGAATGTGTTGGATTTAATTACATAAATTAAATCCCTAATCATAAAAGTGCATGTCGAAAACATCAGGATATAGAATGTTAATTAAACTGTGTGAAAGTGTACTTGAATCATAAATTTTCATATTTTTTTATTGTTGAATATTCTAGAATTGAAATTGTTATGGATTTTCCAAACGAACGGTTTGCTTTATGTAAAAGGAATACATATTGCACGTATTGAATTACCAATTTACCGTCGTTTGAATACCATAACCATAATATACATTTATGTCTATCTGTGATTTTCAGTTTGGTCCCTCAACCAATTAAATCTCTCTTTATAGTATCTACACATTAATTTCATAGTTTTTTTTATACATTTAATAGTCCAAAATCAAACTATAAGTAGATCACGTTAATTGAACTTTCATAAAGCAACTATACACATTTTGTTTTATGTATGTAAGTAGGATTGTAAATGAATCGAGTCGAGCCCGAACGTACACTTATTCAAACTTATTTGAAATGATATCGAGCTTTAAAATTTACATTTACTTAAACTTGTTAATTTGATTACCTATCGAGTCAAGTTCAAACAAGCTTTAATCGAGTTGAACATGAGCTGAGCTCAAGTACTTTGATACTTTTATACATAATTACTCTGTTTTTACTTACCAAACTCGAGTTCGAATCAAACTTTAAATTATATCCAACAGAAAATTATACTTAAACTTATTTAATATATTTATCGAATCAACCTCAAACGATTACTGAACGAACATGGATCGAGTATCGATCTATTGCAACTATGAGAACCATTAGAGTGTCTTTGTTTGTTCCGTGTGTTACTTCAACTCTATAGGTTTTGGACTTATAGCTAGCATACAATAAATCATTTCATGCACATTTTATCGTTTGATGTGTACATTAATTTCATGTCTGGTTCACATGTACAATATATAAATTAATAAGTAGAATAAATATAAAAAATAAATTATAATATAGAACAAAGATTATGGCTGCTAGTAGGGCTCCATGCATAAATGGAATAATTCCAAAATCTATCAGTAAACATTAATTATTAGGAAAAATAGCATGTCGGTGGATTAGATAACAAGGTATTTATCACTTTTTATCCAAATTTAAATGCCGATTCTAATTAAATATCGGCCGTCCTTTTTAATGAGGTTTATAACTGTAGTTTTATTCTCCAATTATTTTTATTCAGACCTATTAAATTGTTACAAAAATGTAACGAAAATTAAATTAAAATCAAATCAAATATATAGTTTGACATAAACTTTAGTTATATATATGGGCTTTAAAAAATAGAACCTTGTGACATGATGGTCACTTACTATTCCCCGAGAATATATGTAAGCTTTATGCCCACTTTTGAAATTGATTTATTTGAAAAAAATAATAATACAAATTAAAATTTGATTATTATACATTAGGTATTTTAATTTAGTGGGACTTGATCGAGCTCGGTTAATCTTAACTATATAGTATGTTACTTGTTTGCTAGGCGGTATGGAATGAGATTTGATACATACGTTTGATCGGGATGTCATTTATAATATAAAATAGGGAAAATTGCACTTTGATGATACCTGCATTTGGAATTCATTTTAAAAAAAGTAACAATTTTTTTTTTTAAAAAGAAATTATAAATCTAACATTTGATCAATTTTAATGTTAGAAAATCATGTGTAATTGATTGTACTTTAAGATTTCTTGATTGTAGGATCTTTTTACGTAGCTATGTAAATAGAAATCTTAGAATAAAATCTTTTAGGTATGATTTTCGAGATAGAAAATTGATCAAATATTAGATTTGCAAAATTTATGAAAAATCAGATAATGTTTTGTAAATTTTGAAAAGTAAATTATTTTTTTGAAAAGAATATCAAAATGCAATTTACGTTATAAAATATCAATATTATAATTGCTTCAATATATTAAAATGTATGCAGCATGTATGTATTAACAATTTACTGTTTGGTTGACTATATTATAATTATCCATAAATTTATAATTTCTTAAATATCATGTAATTAGTTATCATACATTGTGTGAATATAATATTCTAAAATAAGATTTTACTTTGATTAATATTGTTAAGGTTATTTTAGTCTAAGATTTTTAATAATTATATTTGATATTACATATCACATTACCAACGTATGATGTGTAATCAAGCATATGTGGTTAATTAGCAGATGTCGGAGTCCTTTTCCTAATTAAAGACTTTGATTTTGCAAATAAAACATAGTATTATGTTGTCATAGATATATGTAATCTCTCTTACGCTGCCTAACAATTTGTAATATTATTACAAACTAAAATATTATTCTATACATAAGTACTAAATATTATTATGTACCTAAAAATAACAAATAATTAGTTATCAATAATATAACTTATCTTTTTAAATTCATGGCATGGGGCATTTAGTAGTATTCATGAAATGATACATAAAATATGAACAAAGAAGAAATATACCATCAATTTACTTTGAATTTGGTCACTAGTAGTTGGAGGCCTATATATTAAAATTTCTAGTACTCTCTTCATTTCTGAATAAGTGTTATTCTATCATTATAATTTTGATTCAAAAAAAGTGTCATTCTACAAATTCGAGATAGAAAATTCACATTTTTCACACATTAATTTACCCTCATTTAATGTATTCAAACATTTATATTTAACTCATTTAATGTATTCATATGTCCCGGTGGAGATGGTCTAGTGGTGAAGTGAGGTTGCTTAGAGACTACAGATCACGGGTTCGAATCTCCTCAATATCATAGATCGGGTGTATGAGTACCTACACAGGGGGTAAATCACACTTGGCAGCCGCTACCGTGGTGTGCACTGGGTAAAACGTACACATGGGAGATAAATCACACTTGATAGCCGCTACCGTGGTGCGCACTGGGTAAACCCCGCCCCTGTGTAATAGTCTACCACACTTAATAAGTCAAGTGTGACAGGCTCACACCTAGTGGTGTTGATGGTGGATCGAACTTGAGACTTTTGACCTCAAGAAACACCGCTCCACTGTTAGCCCATCCCCAGACCACCCAAGGGAACTCGGGAGTGCTATATTTTAATCCTACTAGAAATGACATGCGATACAGTCATCTTTTAATCCACAACAAACTTATATATTTATTATGCTATGCAATTATGGCATTATACATTAAATACAATTTGCATCAATATATATATATATATATATATATATATATATAATATTTGTCTGTTTTTCTTTTCCTTTTCAAAATACTAGATGTAATATTTGCGATCATTATTATATCACGTACTATACAAAATGAGTATCCAAATGGTCAAACCCCCTAGGCATAAATAAATTTAATAAATCAATAATCTAGCTTTGACTTTTTTTTTTCCATTCCACGGTATATATATAATCTACGTATACACATGTTAAAGAAACTAAAATCACAGACGTAAAATTATAATAAAAAAAATTACAATTTTATTTAAAATAATTGTTTGGCCGAAATTTTATTAAATTTCTTATGTTTAATCCTTTTCGGATCTGAGCAGTAACTGAAATTTTGCTGTAACCTAAAATTTCTTATGTTTCGCATTAAATTTTCTTTCAATCAATACAATAAAAATATGCAATCCATAATTGAATCATTAAATATAATAAATAAAAAATAAACGTCTATTGCATGAGCATTTAATTAAGGAAAATCCTAAATTTAGAATGAAAAATAAAATTAAGTAAATGAAATTTAATAGACAATATTGCATTAAAATTTTGTCAATCAATACAATAAAAAATGCAATATATAATTAAATCATTAGGGGTGTTTACTTTTGGGGATAAATTAGATAGATTAACTTAATAAAAATAATATAGTCTAATCTACCACATACTTTGATAGATTGAATAATTTTAAAACTTGAATCCTTTAAATATTAAATCATACACATATATTGTCAATTTTATCTATCTAATTGATATGTTATCGAGCTCAAATTGATATTATTATTATTTTTTTTTGTTCTTTTTTTTTTAACTCACACACCCGACCTATAGTATTGAGGAGATTCGAACCCGTGAGTTTTGGTCTCTAAGCAATCTCACTTCACCACTAGTCCATCCCCACCGAGACTTGTTCTTTCTTTGACTCGCCAACTGTTTGTGAAATAATCACAAATAATTTTGTTAAAATTATATACATATTTTTGCTTAATTCTAATTATGACGCATGCATCATATATACTATGAGAATTTGATTGCATCATATATATTTTTTAATTTCTTCATTCTCTAACTATTTATAAAAAAATAAATTTGTGCATGCATATTGAATGGCCTTATCCATATCCAATCATACATTAATTAACTTTCTGCTTTACAAAGTCATAATTTAAAAAATGTGATATATCAACTTTAAGTAAGAGTATCCTAATTTTAATTTATAACAACCGTATGTAGAAATTTATAACTCACACACATATATAATATAATTAGATCTTGCAACATTATATGATATTAATTAACATCGAATTCGAACGCGAACAAAAAGTTGACATTATGGTCTTTCTCAACTAAAAATCTCCTTATATACCTTTATAAGACCATGAAATATACTACAATATATATTTTTTAATTAAATTACTCAGAAACATCTAACTATCATAGAATTAGACCTCGATCTATTCATTAATTTCATATGAATTACATAGCACATATACTTCCACCTTATTTAAATAAAATTCCTAAATAATTAAATAGCTAATATAACTGCATTATCCATATGTTACCGCCCATGTTTAAATCATTAGAAAATTAATTTCGAGATTTCCTAACACTAAATTTTATGAAATAACTACTCCTCCCGTTTCTGAATAAGTGTCATTCTACCATTTTAATTTTATTTAAAAAAAGTATAATTCTACAAATTATAGATAAAAAATTCACATTTTTCACATATTTACTCTTATTTAATACATTCAAACATCTATATTTAACTCATTTAATATATTCACACAAGGGTATATTAGATAATTTAATTAATTTATGTACATTCATCCAAAATGACATTTATATAGAAACGGAGAGATCGAGTATTACAAAGTTTGTGCTAAAAAAAGAAAGAAAAAAAAACACTAGCAACATTATAATTTTTTTCCCCTTCTTTCTCATGTCACCTTCAAAATATTACATATATAAAATCATGCATCATCCAAATTGTAATTAAATCGTCATTATCCAAATTTTACTTCAATTTAGGCTAATTTTCATAATTTTACAAAAAAGAAAGCGATAAGGCTAGCCAGCTACTTTCAACTTATTAATTAATTAAATTTAACCTAACCTAATCCGATTTTATTACCCTAAAAAAGTGCAAAATTAATTGTTTTTTACCTTTAAACTTGCTTGAAATTCTCTCTTTTATTTATTTAAACTCTTTTTTAATTTTTTTCTCCTTTTCCCTTAAAAATTCCAATTCCAATTCCAATATGGATAATAATAGGATAAGGGCCCCACCTCACCCCACCCCACCCCTACCCACCCCCCCTCGTTACCCGCCAAAACAATTATAAAAACCCCCAATTCTGTTTCAGTTTCACAGTCCAGTACTACTCTCTCAGCCTCCTGTACATGTACATACTGCATACATATATATATATACACATTCATATATACGTATAGAAAGAGAAAATATCATCTAGAGAGGGAGAGGGAGAGTTTTCAATTATACAGAGAGAGCTCAATGGAGGTGGCTGGTGAATCTAAAAACACTGCTCCTTCATCTCGGTTGATACAGGAGCAGCTGGAAGCGGCGGCGCCGCTGAGAAAAATCATACTCGTGGCGGCGATAGCGGCCGGAGTGCAATTCGGGTGGGCCCTGCAGCTCTCTCTCCTGACGCCGTACGTGCAGCTGCTGGGAGTTCCGCACACGTGGGCGGCCTTCATCTGGCTGTGCGGCCCGATCTCGGGTTTGGTTGTGCAGCCCATCGTCGGCTACTACAGCGACAATTGCACCTCCCGATTCGGGCGGCGCCGCCCCTTCATCGCCGCCGGAGCGGCGCTCGTGGCGGTGGCGGTGTTCCTCATCGGTTTCGCCGCTGATTTGGGGCGCGCCGGCGGTGATCCCTCCGGCACGGGCACCAAGCCTAGGGCTGTCGCCGTTTTCGTCGTCGGATTTTGGATTCTCGATGTCGCGAATAACATGTTGCAGGTAATTTTAATTTGTGTCAATTTACGCGTACAGACGCACAATTTTTTGCAGAAATTCGATGTGATTTGAGAATTGTGTGGTTAATTTGGATGAATGATCTTGTGCAGGGGCCATGTAGGGCGTTGCTGGCGGATTTATCGGGCGGGAATGCGAGAAAAATGAGCACATCAAACGCGCTCTTCTCCTTTTTCATGGCCGTCGGAAACGTCCTCGGCTACGCCGCCGGCTCCTACACCCACCTCTACAGGATCTTCCCGTTCTCCAAAACCAGCGCCTGCGACATCTACTGCGCCAATCTCAAGAGCTGCTTCTTCATCTCGATCGCGCTCCTGCTGATCGTCACCATCGCCGCGCTCACCATCGTGAAAGAGACGCCCTTCTCCGCCGCGCCGGCGGAGGAGGAGGCGGTTAAGAAGGTCAAAATCCCCGTTTTTGGGGAATTATTCGGTGCGCTGAAGGACCTCCCTAGGCCGATGTGGATCCTGCTGCTGGTGACGTGTTTCAACTGGATTGCGTGGTTCCCGTTCCTCCTGTTCGACACCGATTGGATGGGGAAGGAGGTCTACGGCGGCAAGGTGGGGGATAAATTGTACGGACAAGGCGTACGCGCCGGCGCGTTGGGGCTGATGCTGAATTCGGTGGTTTTGGGGTTGGCTTCGCTGGGGGTGCAGTTCTCGGCGCGTGGGTTTTGCTCGGTGAAGAAGCTTTGGGGCGGCGTTAATTTCCTGCTCGCGATTTGCTTGGCCATGACGGTGCTCATCACCAAGATGGCGGACCACACGCGGCGGTTCTCCGCCGATGGTGTGCTTCTGCCGCCGCCGCAGGGCGTCAAGGTTGGATCTTTGGCGCTCTTCTCCGTCCTCGGCATTCCTCTCTCGGTGAGTTAATTTAATTTATTTTTTTGGATTATTGGATTTGTTAATTTTTTTGGATTATTGGATTTTGTTTTGATTGCATGTTGTTTTGGATAAGCGGATTGCATATTTATTGCATGAAATACGTAGATATTAGGCAACATGATCATATACACATTAGTAATTAGTGTAAATTAATGTATCCTTTAATTTGACTAGTTTTGAAAAAAAAGAGGATTATTCTAACATTATCCAGGGAAACATGAATCATGAGAAATATTATATTCTTATTTTTTTATTATATTTCTTCATGTGCACTAATTTTCTTTATTATTTTAATTAAAAAATTAAAACTCTTTGAACATGAGTCTTGAGAAATATGAAATTATGGCTAAGGATTTTTTTTATGTTATGGCTAAGGATTGAAAAGAAACAATTTGAAGATGATGAACAAATTTGGCACATAGCCGTAGATACCAAAAGGAAAAAAGATTAGGTTATTTTAATTTAATGTGGTTGTTTTTTTTCTCATTGTCAAAGCATCCATATCTGCTGTTTGGCTCATGCTTAGCCAATTTAATGAAAATAATTAAGTCATGCGCACAGAATCTGCAGAAAGTAAAAGCAATTTGCTTCTTTTGGTTGGGGAATACAGTAGCAATAATTGCAGTTTGGCAAAAGACTATAACCAAATCTGGTATTAAAGATTAGGTTCATTTTTGTTATAATTAATTAAATAAAGAAGTTGCCGGAGCAACCATATCTAAATAGTTTGGCAGAATTCTAAAATCCCTGTAGCAATGATGTTTGTGTGACTTGGCATGATTTCACATATTAATTAATTTCTTGATGTTTAGGAAAATTAAATATTGCATTTTGCTTTGATTCTTGAAAGGGTGGCAGGTTGGTTGAGTTCTTGACTTTGGGGGAAAAATGCAGAAAATATTGGATAAAATGAGTGGGGGAGCCATTTTCTTGATTTCTTTTTGTTTATTCCTTTGATAAATCATGATTAAGATCATTTTTTGGATGGTTTTGAAAATTGGTTGTTTGTTAATATGGTTACCTCATGACTGTGATCTTTCATCGTACAAATTAAGTAATTAATTAATTTCACTAATTAATCAGTAGCACACGTAGCATGATATGAATTGTTGAGATTACTTTTAAAATAAAACATCATTTTATAGATAAAATAATCCAAAGCCACGCTTGGTTGTGGGTTGTTAGGCCCTCTTGTAATGATGAGTTTGTGACTTTGCAAGAATTCATTCAATTAATCAATATATTCCATGATTTTTTTAGGGATGGAGATGGATTTTATTTTTATTTTTTAATTGATTTTGCTTCTTATTGGGATGGCAGGTTGGTTGAGATTTTTGACTTTGGTAAAATGAGTGGAAGAACCATCTCTCTTGATTATTTTTTTGTTTATTATTACTTGAGAAATGCAGTTAATTCAAATCAGAAAATGATTACATTTCTATTTCAAATCTTGATCTCCTAATGAAATCTTTTACTGTTCTTGTTTAGGCAACTTACAGCATTCCATTTGCTCTGGCATCCATATTTTCCAGTAATTCTGGTTCTGGACAAGGTAAAAAAAAAATCAAGAAAATCTATCATAAATCTTAATGAAAGAATGTTCTACATATATGTGTGTGTGTATGTATATATAATATTTTCCTCAATGCTATTATTCTGAAATATAATCATATTTGCAGGTCTATCTCTTGGAGTTCTAAATCTTGCAATAGTTATTCCACAGGTAATATAATATTTCAATATCACTCACATTGGCCAATAATGGATCAACAGATAATTCTCCATTAATTCTGCACAAATAAAAAATATATCTGTCTAGTTGACTTTTGTTTTTGGATTGTGCAAAAAATAATTGATTAAAACAAAATGCCATCAAAATGAGTATGGGAGAAATCTAGTGGAAGCTAAGTTGTCAGAGAAAGTGTGAATTAATGCATGTTTTTTTCTTTTTTGGATTTTCCTTTGTTGCAGATGGTGGTTTCTGTCACAAGTGGGCCGTGGGACGACCTCTTCGGCGGCGGAAACCTACCGGCATTCGTGGTCGGAGCCGTGGCCGCCGCCATCAGCGGTGTTTTGGCCCTCACAATGCTTCCTTCGCCGCCTGCTGAAGTGGTGGCAACCAAGGCCATGACTGCCGGAGGATTTCACTAGAAAATTTCTCTCTTTTTTTCTTCTTTTTATTCAAGCTTGAAGCTAGCTTTTTCATTTTTAATCTTTTTTTTTCTTTTTTGGGCTTGTAATTGTTGCCCCTTTTAACTTTTCTTGTCACAAACTTCTTTGGTTGGGTCGAATTTGTACACGCTAAGCGCGAGATAAAGTTGTGATATGTTCTTAGTAATGAAAGATGGTGTTTGTGTGACACATAAAAAATCTTGAAATCAATTTGTGATGCAGGCGGGAGCTATAACTCGAACGAGAACACACAAATTAAATACAATTGGATGAATTCTTAACAACATAATTGTATTGAATAAAAGGAGTAAATCTCCAAACTTCATAAATATTCAACCCCTTTTTATATAGATTTAGAAAATAATTAAAACCCTAGAATGAGAATCACAATCCTAATAAAACTTTAAATTAAACCTAAATAATAAATTTGCAAAATCGGAAAACTAACACGTATCTTAACTTATAACTATTAACTAAAACTAAATCATAAAATAATAATACGTAATCATAATAATTATTAATAATTAACATAAATAAATCAAATAAAATACTAATGATTATGTAACTATATTTATCTCCATCAACTTGGAGATAGTTAATGGTTTTTTTAGCGTTAATTGCCTAAAAATATATAAATTTTGATGTATTTTTGACTTTTCACATGTAGTTTTAATAACATAAATTTAATTTTTGTTTGGTTTTTCACATGATTTTAAAATTCCGACTACTTAAAAAATAAATTCAGTCCAAAATTTATGTATTTTAAGGTAATTTGGTGTCCACTTAGATGTAGACGTCGCAGTCTTCGACCACCACATCAAATTCAATTGATCCCGAATTCGAAAATATGTGAAAAATCAAACAAAAGCTAAGTTGGTGTTATTAAAACTGCATTTTATCAAAAACGTGTAAAAAAACCAAAATTATCCCCAAAGTTCGTGTATTTTAAGACAATAATCCTTGTTTGATTTTTCACATGTTTTTTGAAATTCCGACCATTTGAAAAAATAAAATCAGTCCAAAATTTGTGTATTTTTAGGTAATTTGGTATCTATGTAGATGTATACATCACAATCTCCGATTGCCACGTCAAATTCAATTGGCCTGAATTCGAAAATATGTGAAAAAAAACCAAACAAAGGTTAAATTGATGTTATTAAAACTACGTTTCAAAAAACGTGTGAAAAAACCAAAAATACTCAAAAGTTTGTGTATTTTAAGGCGGATAACCTTTTTTTTTTTTTTTAATATGTAGTAATAACTGCATGAAAGAAAAGGTAGTTAATTCTGTTTTGATTTCAGATTTGAGGCCTAGAATTTTGCTAGACAAGCAAGAATCATGGTGTTTGTGGAATTCACTATTTTTATCACCTATCTAAATATGGATGCATGCTCCTTGTTTGTCTCTATTCTGTTCAAGAATATAGGCCTAGCTTTCTAAATTTCTATGTTGAAAAATTCTGAAACAAAACAACAAAATTATACTGCACAATCTCACATGGCCAGAGCAGATTGAAAAAACACACCATCATCAAAAAATTCTGCCTCTACACATGGAGTCATTGTGCATTGAGATGAATGTATGATCAAGAAATGGTATTACCATTACCTCTGTCTGATTATATAACACAACGTTTGAATCATTTCGACTGCAATCATGGTTTACGTAGACATGGCCCAGCCCCAGCCACCCGATCCAAGGGTCCTAAGGAAGCTGATCATGGTCGCCTCCATTGCAGCCGGTGTGCAGTTTGGTTGGGCGCTGCAGTTCTCACTCCTAACCCCATACACACAGTTCTTAGGCCTGAGCCATCAGCTGGTGTCTATTGTGTGGCTCTGCGGCCCTATCTCCGGCTTGGTGGTCCAGCCTATAGTTGGGCATTACAGTGATAGATGCACGTCTCCTTTTGGGAGGAGACGGCCTTATATAGTTGCAGGGACCGCCCTCCTCTCTCTCGGGGTCCTCCTCATAGGCTTTGCTGCAGACATAGGTAGAAATTTAGGCGATTCCTTGGAACGAGGCGTGCTCAAATGCAGAGCCGCCTCCATCTTCGTGCTGGGATTCTGGCTGCTAGACATTGCTAATAACATGATACAAGGCCCCTGCAGAGCCCTTCTGGCTGATATATCTGGTCCTAGTGATGCTCTGGTTACAATAGGAAATGCCCTCTTCGCGTGTTTCATGGCTGTCGGGAACATCATGGGGTTCGCTGCAGGCTCGTTCGGGCGGATCTACATGATCTTCCCCTTCACAAGGACTGATGCCTGCCACATCAACTGTGCTAACATCAAGACCTGCTTCCTCCTCTCTGTGATCTTGACCTCACTCATTGTGGTGATGGTGGTGGTTTTCATCAAGGAGGAGAGGCTCGACCCGTTGTGCCTGGCCTACTTGAATGCCGGTTCATCCGGTGTTGAAGACTCACCGCCATCTTTCTTTATGCAGATAGTGCTAGCCCTGAGGGACACCTCAAGGCCTATAAGGATATTGTATGCTGTCACTGCTCTGAATTGGGTAGGGTTCTTCCCTTTTTTGCTGTATGACACTGATTGGATGGGGAAGGAGGTGTACGGTGGCACGCCTACCGGGGATCCGGCCGAGGTTAATTTGTATAGCCAGGGGATTCGTGTGGGCGCGATGGGGCTAATGGTGTATGTGATCACAATGGGGTGCTTCTCGCTCGTCATGGAGACGATGGCTCGGGTTTTGGGGGACGTGAGGCGGCTCTGGAGCGGTGGGAACTTCGTTCTTGCACTCTGCATGCTGCTGACAGTGGTGATCTCCGCAATGGCGGAGCGGGCTAGGGAGGCCGCGGCCGTTGCCTCGGGGAGTTCACTTGTTCAGCCTCCTGTTGGAGTGAAGGTTTCTTGTTTTGCCCTCTTTGGTCTCTTGGGGATTCCGCAAGCGGTTAGTTCGCTCGACTTACTTACATCCCGAGTGTGGGGTGATATTATTAATGGTTGTCACGTGTATAGAATGATAGCCCGTAAAATTTTTGCAGGTCACTTATACCATCCCTTTTGCTCTAGCTTCCATATACTCTAAAGATGGTAGCAATGGCCAAGGTAAGTAGTCAAGTTTTTGTTTTGTTGTTTTAAGAAAAAGATGATTATTAATTCAAGACCTGAAATATAAAAATTATCAATTTGAAGTCATGAAAGATGAAAATTGTCAATCTAAAACCTCAAAAATTATGTATTTTGATTTTTTTTATTTTTTAATTATTTTTATATTAATTTTCATTGAAAATTCATTTATCAAAATTTAGAAGAAATCGAAACAAATGTTTTTGAGGTCCGAGATTGACAATTTTCATCTCTTAGGTCCTGAATCGATAGCAGAATGACTTCACTTTTGGTACCATTAAAATAGAATCAAAATACTTTTAGTGTCGCATCCGACTTTTTTGCTCTCGATGTTTATTTTCTCGACATTTTTTGTCTCAAATTTTATTTTCAACTTTTTTATTTCCAAACTTAACAACTTACCTCACAAGTGTTGGGGAATGTTAAATTTAGAATTAAAAAAAATGTCAAAATGTAAAATTTGAGACCACAAAAGTCGAGAAAATAAAATTTAGGACAAAAAATGTAAAGATTGAGATCGAAAAACTTATAGAGAATGAAATGATTGGATGTTTTGTTGAAAAAAATAAAATCAACATGTAATAACTATATCATATCAACCAATTACAATGCACATAGTATAATGTTCTCAACTTTTATGGTCCCAAATTTTATTTTCTGACTTTTTTGTTTCCAAAATCAACATATCCAAACATTTGTGAAGCAAGTTGTTAATTTTAGGACAAAAAAAGTAATAAAATAAAATATGAGATAAAAAATGTCGAGTAAATAAATTTCGAGACCAAAAAAGTCAGTTGCGGGACTAAAAGTGTTTTGATCATATTCTGATGGGACCAAAAGTGATTACTCATCTTTAAGGTTCTGAATTGACAAAAAAAAAAACATTATAACACACTTTTTTTCCGCGTTTTCTTGAACTTTTCTTAAAAGGGCTCGCGTTAGGACTTCTCAATCTCGCGATTGTGATCCCACAAGTAAGTTTTTATGTCTTTAGAATACTCGCAGTCGTTACTCGTGATCGATTTTAATGTAAATGAGATGATAAACCAGATGGGAGTGGCTATTATCAGTGGACCATTAGATGCAGTTTTTGGAGGCAGCAATCTCCCAGCCTTTGTATTGGGAGGCACTGCTGCTGCAGTAGGAGGCATTGCTGCTTTGAAATTGCCACTTTCCTAATTGAGAAGAAGAAGCCTCCATTTGTAGATGTTGTATTTAATAGTATTTGCTATCCATTTTTGTAAATGAATAATAAATATTATCTGTGTTTAATACAATTTGTGAATGTCCCATTTCAAGAAAAATAGTTTGGAAGTTAAAGAATTTTGCTTCAAGAACAATCATACATCCTTGTCAAAGTGTTAAAATAATGGAATGGATAATAATGATATGATTTATAATTTTTATAATAGTATTATTAAATAATTACCCCAATGTTTTTTGCTGCAATAAATAAGATTTCCTCCTAACATCCAAAAAGATCCCAAATATACATTTTGAATATTTTTTCAAAAATGACTCATTTTTTCAAAATTACAAAAATATAACCTAAATTTTATAAAAAAAATTGCAAATATAACATTCAATCAATTTTATGGCCTGAAAATCGTACACAATTGATTGTAATTTAATATTTATTAATTGGATGAATCTTTTCTATTGTGATATTTAGAAAAAAGTGTCAGAATATGTCTATTATGCCACTTAGAGCATTGTCCTTAGGGTAGCATAAGTGGCGGAATCAGAATTTTTTTCTGAGGGCCTACATAGTAGTGAAGCGGTTGTTTCGCTGTTCTTGTTTGCTTGCACGAGTAAGAATGTTGAGGAAAATGACAATTGCCAACCTTTTTGCATCATATTTTATTCTTATTTCATTTGGTAAAAACGAAATAGATTTTCACATCTTCGAGACTTCCACCATAAATAATAATTTTTAGAATAATAAATGCAGCAATGGAAAACATTTTTAACGACATATTTTATATAGACGAATGAAATAATATTATTAAGCTAACAAATCGGATTGCATTTTTTTTAGAAAATATCATGAATACATGAAAAAAATGGCTTTCGAATGATTTTAAATGGCCCGAAGTCCATCTATTTTGTAGAAATCTAGCACAAAATGCAAACCCTATTAATTTAATAATTTATAAATACAAATATACTATGAAGAAAATATAAACATTAAAACTTTTTAAAAAAACTTTAAACTAACCTAAAATTTCAAACAACAATAATATTTAAAATTTCAATTTCTAGAAAAATAGATGGATATAAAAACCCAAATAGAAATTAACAATGATAAATAATAAATAAAAGAATTAGTATTTAAATTATAAATAAATAAATAATAATAATTACCTATTAGAATGGGGAGCAGGAAGCAACTAGTTAAGTTTTTAAATCATTTAAAATTACCCTTCAATATCTTAAAATCGTGTTTTAGCTAAAAAGCAACTTTAAATTGAGGTTGTCTTCTTCATTAGCTAAAAAGCAACTTTAAAATATTTTTTCAGACTAATTATTTTTTGACATACTTCGGTAAAATAATTATAATATATAAACTATCATGACTTGTAATTACGAATTGTTAATTTAACATTAAATCGGAATCTGATTAGCTCTCACGTTTAGCTCCACGTTATTTTATGTTACATTCTTATTGCACATTAGATTTTTTTTTAATTTCAATTTATTTTGTTTTAATTTAATTTTACACTTGTTATTCAGGGTTCATCATACCCAATTAGAATTAATACAATTTTTTAGAATTTAATATTTTAAATAATCAATTAATAACTAAAAACTGAAAATTAAATATTAAAAAATTATAATACATCCTAGTTGGGTAGAATAAATCCTAAATAATAAATGTAAAATTAAACTAAAGCATAAGAAATTGAAATCGAAGAAAAAAATGAAAAAAATAAAAAAATCGAGTGTTTCATAAAGAATGTAATACTAAATGTGCAATAGACAATTTCAGTTGGTAGGCTCGTACATTTGGATTCTTTCGAACTGAGTTTGTATATTTTCATTTGTTAAAATTGGGTCCTTTTATTTTGCACTTATATCAAAATTAAGTCATTATCTGAAACTTGAATCTCTATTATCTGATTTTATAGATTTATGGTATATAGAATTAAGTTAGTTTGGTTTCTTTGTTGTTGGTGGCACAAAAGATCTCGAGTTTGAATTCTTCCGATGCTTTTAAGGTTGAAGCTACTAAACGTGACTTATCATGTGTAATTTGAATTTTATATGGTTTGCGCTAATTAAGCAGCATTGTATGAGAGTGAAATTTATCATTTTTTTTACCTTAAAAAGTGAGATACCACATCTTGATCTTGATTCACTGCACCGGTTGGAGTTTCAGTTTTTGGTCAATATAATGATTGATAATGCTCATACAAATTTTGTAACGCACTCTCAACATCAAATGGCAACTTTGGACCTTCCAAACTTATATTGATGATCAATAACCACAGCCAAGTAAATAAGTTTATTCATCTTTCTAGGTTACCCCCAATATTTGTTATATTTGGCTTGCATCTCTACAACCATATATTTGATAGCCAGATTTGAATTTTCTACCCAATCTCTCAACATGTTACCAATTGTATCAATCTCATGATAAAACAAATGAGACGCGACATATAAATTTCAACCATTGTTGTAGTGTATCGGTCCTGCCTCCGTTCACCTTTCTCCGACTTCACCGGAGTCCGACTCGAGACAAGAACACCAAGCTTCACTGAGGACAGCTGCAACAGCTATCTGTTGCTCAGTCTTCTTCTACACCACTGTGACAGCCCTCTGAAGATCACAGTAGCCCTCCACCACGTCGCTGGTGGCCCACTCCGGCAGCCTGCTCCTAGCCCTCTAATACTACCCACTGAGAGAAGAGATTTAGAGAGAAAGGAGGAGCACACAACTCACTACCACCCTCACACACTTAGATACACAACGCCACCCTTGTTATTCAAAGAATGAGAGTTTTTAACGAAGAAGAGCAGCTCGATTGAATAAGTAGGGCAAGAGATAAGGCTACCACCAAAGTGGACTTGACATCATGGGCTAGGGAGACATAATAGTATGGGCCACAAATTGGGCCAATAAATATTACAATTGTCTTAACAACTTTCCAATCTGCATGTGTAGGCATCCCTCCATCAGTCAAATTAACTCTATAAAAAAAAGATCTACACCTTCAAATCACTCAAACCTCTTTTCAAATTTAAGTGCAACACTCAATATTAGATATGCTGAGTTCCATCTAATTGTCAAAAAAATCACCATCTTTATACGGTTTTACAATTTAAACATGACTTTAAAACGTTGCAATAATAACACAACCTTTTGATTTGTAAGAAATTCGATACTTTCAACTTTTTTTCGACGATCGAAATTATGCGCGAGAATAATGTTTCCACGTGAACGTATTAATTTGATTTAGGGATATTGAAAATGAGGACTTTTACTGTGCAACGCTAGTTTTTCAATCATCGAAATTTTGCTACAAATAAAAAAATTTGGCTTACAAAATTATAAAAATCACGTTTAAATTACAAATTTATTAGGTGGCGAATTTTATTGCAGTTAACCCAAGTTATAATCGCATATCATTGTAGTTAAACAAAAATTAACTAAATAAATCGCAAAATCGAACTAACTTCTTTTTATCTTTTAATATTCTGCAAAAAAGAAACTAAAGTAAAAAAAAAAAGCTGCAAATAATTCTCACCGTTTCCCCAACAAGCGACTTACGTTCTAACTGCAAACTACCGCACACAAACGAACCGCACCCAAAACCTCTCACGCCTCTTCTTCTACGATCAGCACGTGCACTGTGTAGTGTGAAGAACACGAGAAAAAACATAATAATAATAATAATAAATCGAAAAAAAAAACTCTCACCTGTCTCACCTAATTTTCCCACAAATCTTTGATTTCCACAAAAAACAAAACAGACCCACCTCCCCCATTACTGGTAATCGCATGTTTCTCTGATCAAAATCGTCGCTTGTTTTTGGGGGCTCCATGGATCGCTCCGACGCAGTTCTTGAAACTCCGGCGACTGCTTACGAGCTACTTTTCAAGTCGGCCGTCGCAATACCCTTGCCGCATTATTTGGCGGCGGGGCTTTTCTGTTTCGTTGTTTTCTTGTACAATTTCTTGGAGTTTCACTTTTTTCAGGACCTGTTTAGTGGATTTCGTGGGGCCCCCGTTTTCTTGACGTACAATGCGAGCTCTGAGATTTATCATGGGGTTGTGTCCAAGTGCCGGACCCTTCATGGGAGGTAATGTCGAATTTTTTTGTCTGTGAACATTGAGTTTATGAATTCGAATGTCGTTTTAATACTCTACTTAGTTTGCTGTCAGCAAAAGTGAGATTTTTGGAGTGGAAAAGGCGGTGGGGATAAGTAAATTAATATGCAAAATCTGTTTTTGTTTTTTTTTTTAATTTATTGTGTGTTTGTGTTCCGGGAACTGGAAGAATGATTCAGTAATCAAGAAATCAATATTTGTAAACTTATTTTTGGATAACGGCTTTGTATGTGCAATTTGTTGCTCATTTGAGCCTATGATCATGCTGGCTTGCTCTTTTGAATGTGCTTTACATTGGTTGCTGGGAAATTCATAATGGTCTTTATTTATTTATGTATGATTTATTTGATTCAACATAGCCAGTTCGTTTAGCTAATTATCTGCTCATTTTGTTTCTGTATGCTGCAATAAATTAGGTACTTGGCTACACCTTGGCTCTCAAGTCCGCATATCCAAACTTCTTTTATAAACTTCTTTGGGAGGCCTCCACTGTTTACCTATAGAAGGTGAGGTTCTTATTTGCGAATAGCAAGAATAAATAGTAATGACTATCTTAATATGATCTTTTCTTTAGATGCTAAATCTTTGCGGACTGCCGGACTGTGCAACACAAGTCAATGATCATAATTGCTTCAAACAGTATAATTTTTTAATTTCAGTAAACTGAAAATAACTCATTTCACAAATTTTCTGACAGACCCTGGTGAATGGTGATGTTCATTATATTATATTTTGAACCATCCTGTTAGGTTAGTTCATGCAAAGTTATAATGCATGACTATGTGATGAAGAGAGATTATGTCTGGAACAAAGTTATTATACAGATGATATGAAGGGAATGATTATTTGTTGAGCTAAATTGATAAATTTGATCAATCCGTTTTGGTTCAGTTGCTGTACTTGCTGGAAAATATGGATTTGTGAAATTTGGTTTTTAGATTAACAAAGTTGCAGTCAGCAACCCATAATATTTTGAGCGTTGTATAAATGGAATATCTATGGATTCGGGATGAAGGGTAGACCTAAAATATGGGGTTCATCCTTTTGTTTTAGAAGTTCAACATTTCTTGATGGTGGGAAGGGTGAAACGTATATGTGAAGTCTGACAATATGGGGGATGGATGGTAAGGGAGATGATGTCTTTTGTGCTTTAGGCATGGAAATTATCTGTTGCTTCTTCTGAGATTTACACGTCATGTGATTGCATTTTTGTTAGAATTTTCAGGACTAATTTAAATTAGTGAATTCAGGTTATAGATACATAACTTTTCTCTATCTAATTTGCCTGTGTGGTCTTCAGACAGATGTTTCATTCATCTGACGGTGGGACTTTTGCTCTGGATTGGCTGTTGCACTCTGATGGTAAAGAAATCATATTGAAGTGATTAAGTGAATTGGCTGAGGCACATAGTAAATACATGGCACTTAGGCACACATAAGAGTTCACTGTAAGGATTTTATGATGAATTAATTTGGTGGATATCCAAGTACCAATGGCTGAAGCTTTTTATATACATAGCTCTATCATAACATGTTTCATGTTCAATTACTATGTTTCTTCTCTTGGAGCGTTCCATAACTTTTGTTTTTTTGGTGTAAAGATTTGCATATTTTGGATAAACATCTGGTTTCTTCATTTTGGTTGTTGAATTCTGTTCATCCTTTTTCATTTATACCTTGCATATTTGTGGCAGTTTCTGGAGTAGCTGCTCAAAATGATAATGCTCTTGCAAAGGATGATGCAACTCCTATTGTTATTATGATTCCCGGACTAACAAGTGATTCAGCTTCTCCTGTAAGCCTAGTGTTTTATTACCACTATTTAGAAGTGTGATGCCTCCTAATGGTCATATTGTATAAATGCATAATATAATTGCTTGAAGTATTGCCTCCTATTATAAGTCTGTACCAGTTTCTTATGAATCTAAACGAAGGATACTGCATAGTCGTACTACCATACATGTGTTTTGGTTAACTTGTTTAGTACTTGATAATTTGCCTCAGCCTTTATGAGAAACCTGAATTTATTCAATAGAAGTTCAAGATGATAATGTTTTAAGGGGAAAATGGAGCTGTAGCTTGCTCATTGCATTGTGTATATGGCTATATGCTAATCATAATTTTGATATCTTTTGATGTCATTCTGGCTTAAAACCAGTTGTCAGTATTCACAGTTAGTAACCAGGTTGGCATTTGATAAAATAGAACCTTATGAATTGATAAACAGCTGCTTTTCTTTCTTTAGTAATGTTTGACAACAATTAGCAAGCATTTATTTTATCTATAATTTATTTATTTCATTAGCGTCTGCCGCATGCAGTACATGAAACATCTTGTCTTTGATACCGCAAAAAATGGATGGAATGTGGTTGTCAGCAATCATCGAGGGCTGGGTGGTGTCTCCGTTACTGTAAGTATTAAAGATAAGAATAATTATTTGCCAAAATGCAGAAGAATGGTTTGCTTCTCCGACCATTCAATTCTCTCTTAAGTATTTGTTTCTGTACATGTGATAGCTTATTTTACTTTAGACATGACCACATGTTTGATGTCATACATTCTTTTAGGAAGGCAAAATTTTTGATTGCTGCAACATTTGAGAATTATCAGCTTTATTTCATTTCAAACTGTCCATGAGAACTGTTAAATTTAACAAGTGCAAACTCACTGGAACAATGATCTCAGCAATCATTCTAGTATTCTGACTGATATGAATATGCAATTGGTGCAGTCTGATTGCTTTTATAATGCTGGATGGACCGAAGATGTACGTGAGGTTATTAACCACTTACATAAAGAGTATCCTGCAGCTCCGTTGTTTGTAGTAGGAACAAGTATCGGTGCAAACATTCTGGTAGAGTTCCACCCTATTGATTCATGCTTACAAGGGAATGCCCCTGCTGATTTGAGCATGCCTTTTTAAACTGTTAGGTAAAATACCTTGGAGAGGATGGAGAGAATGTTCCGATTGCAGGCGCTGCAGCTGTTTGCTCGCCTTGGGATCTCTTGGTCAGTTAATCTCAACTACATGTATTTGGATAAAATATGTAGGAACTATCTATTTAACGACTAATAGACTCAGCTTAAGAATACACTGATTGGATGGTTTTTTATGATTTTTTTTTTAATGCTCCAACGAGTTTGCTGAGTTAGATAACAAGTGCTTCTTCTGTGTGACTGTAGTTGTAGTACAACATATAAATTTTTTGAATAGAGCTTTAATTTCCAAGATGTGTTTGAGTAGTTGGCATATCTTGCATTTTAACGGATTCTTTTCCTAGTACGATGATTTTGTTTTTGTTATTTAGTCTCATGTGTTGATTAAATTTGTATCTCCATTTCCACATTCCCAGATTGGTTCCAGGTTTATATCTCGAAGGCTCGTTCAAAGGTTTTATGACAGAGCTCTTACTATTGGTCTGCAAGGCTATGCACAGCTGTATGTTGGATTGCCTTCTTACATGATTCTTTACTAACTTTGTTAGGCATTTGAAGCATTTAAGAATGCAACAGATTGAAGGAATTTACTATTGCTTGAAATATGGATGGTTTTCATACTCTTAATTCTATTTATTTTCCATCATGTGTGTTTTTTTTCCTTCATATGTGTGACTGTTATACACTTTCACTAACTGGACTATGATTGCCTGTGCGATGCAGACATGAAACTCGTTATGCTCGCCTTGCTAACTGGGAGGGCATAAAAAGGGTTAGTCTTTCACATTTATAATTTGTTTTTTTCTGCCTCAGTTATGTCTGTGGTTCTTGCCTTGCATGTGAAGTATGTGAACCGTGAGCTCTCTTTTCTCAAAATCTGTGCATATCATGGAGGCATGCCTTAGTATTTTATCTAGTAATTTTTTTTTGTTGGGTAAAAAGTTTATCTAGTAATTTAGTGTCTTGGTAATTCCGTACTATTATAAAAAATTCTATCACCATAACGAGTCCTTTTTTTCAATTGTTATGATTTCTATTGTCGTGCCTTGTGGGTTTCTAGTGAATGTGGGGAATCATTTCTTGCTTGCTGCAGTCAAGTGTTTTCATTTGCTGATGATACCTATATTTTTCTGCAGTCACGTTCCATTCGAGATTTTGATACCCATGCCACCTGTCTTGTTGGGAAATACCAGGTATTTGTCGTTCTCTGTTTCTGAAATCCGAATATTTCTGAAGCTTTCTAAATATACTGTCCCTTCAAACTCAAGATACAGACTGTATCATCAACATGTTGAAACATGTTATGTTTTTCCAAGACTGTAGATGCATACTATAGGCATTGTAGTAGCGCGGCATTCATCGGACATGTTTCCGTGCCATTGCTCTGCATAAGTGCATTGGATGATCCAGTCTGCACCAGAGAAGCCATTCCTTGGGATGAATGCCGGTAGAGTTGCTTATATTTTCTTTGAAGGGCTAACTTCATTTCTGTCATTAGACTTCACGAGCTATAGTGATAAGAAGTTTCCCGATTGCAGAGCAAACAAATATGTTGTCCTAGCTACACCTCTACACGGTGGACATCTCGCATTCTTTGAAGGCATAACTGGATCCCGCCTGTGGTACTTCATTCTCTACTTTCGAACAATTTCTTTTGGGTCATTTTTTCAGCTTCTGAATCAGTGCCTATATCAATCGAACGAAACATTAAATAGCTATGGGAAAATCATATGATATACTGCTATCTTGGCTAAATTTTTCATCTTCGTATGTTACTTTTTGCGTACAGCGTGTGATACACCTCGTATATATACTGAATCCCTGTATCGGACCATATTCCCATTATACTCGGATGTATAAAATGAAATGAATGTGAAATTCGGACTAGCCTCACATGGAAAAGCAAACGTAGTTGCAAATATAATTGTGGAGATTACAAGAATCTATCGTTCTTCTTATTTTCAGGTGGGTGAGAGCAGTTAATGAATATCTTGGAGTTTTACTTTCAAGTTCGTACATGCACAAACAGAAGAAGGTGCATATTATTTTCGTTACCTCGCTCTCTGTCCATTCGACAGCTCCCCTAATCTGTTCTCGTGATTGCAGGCAGAAAGTGTCGGCCCTTATTCTCCACTAATGCAATCTTCAATCGATCAAGGCCCCTATCTCAATGTGGCCGATGGAATGGTGGCTGCAATGGGAAACGAGCAAACAGATGGCGAGGAGACATCTGAAGAGAATAAAGATCAGACTAATCAAACAACATCAGTTACAGAGAGCCACGCGTTGAGTGGAAGGAAATCCGATTTTGCTACAACTGATGCTCAATCTTCGAAAGATGGTGCTGAGACGAAGGGCTCTGGAGTAGTTCAAAGATTCTTGAACCAAATTTCGCGACAGCATAACAAATCGATCTGGCTGCTTGCGTATATAGCCCTCCTATCATCCTGGCCAGTAGTCGGGGCTGCGCTCGGTTATTTCTACAGAAGGAAGCTGAAGAAAGGCTTACCAGGAAGAGGGCCAAAATGATCGAACACAACGGTTGTACTGTCGTCTGTAACAAGTAAACTGTGATCTCCCTTGAACCCTCTTTGAAGTATGAAACTTTTGCTCTTTATATCTGAATAAGCTTCAAGAAAAGTTTCTATGATTTTGCTTCTTTGTTATGGTGGAGATGTGAAATTACTAACAGAATTATTAGGGCAATAGATAAGATCACTGCATAGTCTTCATAGTGCAAGAATGCCATAGATATGTTGCATGTAGGGCTGACAAAATAAGGCCCGGCCCGACTTTTAGACGGACTTGATCTAGTGTTTTTAGGCCCGGAATTTTGTGGCGGCCCAACTCTAGTTACGACTGTGGAATTACCCTCGTCATAAAAAAAATGAAAAAAAGAAAGAGAGAAAGAATATCATAGCATTATCATTTCTCAATGTGAGGTTTGAGGTGTTTTGTTTCATTCACAAACCAACTTCAGATCAAAGCCAGAAATTGGTTTGTGCAACAAAGCATCCATAAATGATTGAAAATTTTTCAAGAAAAATGTAAAAACTGAGTGAGAGGAGTGTAGGCCTGTTCTTATTGATCGGTCGTGTGTATATGAATGATGTCATGAAACATAATCTGCACTAGTGAAATGAATCACGAGACGAGATAGTAAGTAGATGACTTGGGTTGCATTCCCATTGATTGAGTCAAGACATTATCAAGAAAAAAAGAAGTAAAGAATTTCATACAAGAATTACTATGATACACTACAGCACCAAGAAGAGGCTGTAATAAGAGATCTATCTTGCCATCCTAGAGAGAGAGCTTTGCCATTTTCTCTCTCTAACACTCTGAAACCTCCATTTTCCCCATCAAATTTTATGGGACAGCAATGGCTTCTGATCTTCAGCAGCAACTTTGCCTGCATTACAGCCTTGGAACTCTGCTCAAGTCCCAGAAACCCAAATCTCTCCATTCTCCCTTTCCATGTCTCCATCTTCTCGAATCTCGGGCAGTTTTCGTCGTCTCTATCGTAGTTTATCACACTTCTGATATCCTTCCCCAGATGATTCTTCTCAATACTTAGCCTCTCAGCACTGTCTAGAGGTAGGCAATCATCCAACGAATCGAACATGGCTGCAAATTGATGCAGTGACTCCATGAATCTTGGTATGAACTTGCTGCTGTTACATGCACCTTCTTGCTCGACCACGACAACGATCGAGGGGTTCAGTGAGTAGACATAGCTTAGGGTTTCTGAGGTTTTGGACAGACTGTTGAATGAACTGAGATGGAGTACTAGGTTGACAGCAACAGTTTCATTCTTCCTTCTCTTGAATTTGATCACATTCTTGCAGCCTCTCACAAGGCCACGAAACTCGAAAACGAGATCACGAAAGGCTGTAGCAAAGCTCACCAATCTTGATTCAGTTTCTTGAAGCTCCTCCATGCTCCCACCAAAGCCAGTGATCTTGAGTGAAATTCTGTTTGTTGGGGTTGCATTTTCTGAGAGGGACTGCATGAGGGAGGGCCATTGGAAGCCGTACGAGACGTCGAAATCGACCACGTGGAGAGCCCTAGTGTTCATGTTCATGTTCATGTTCCCTTCTCTCTCAAAGGCCTCAAGAATTGCTTGGTTTGCTGTGAAGTGAGCAAACTGGTAGAATGGTGACACTTTGTAGAGAGATGTGAATGCCAAGAACTCTTCCTCTCGAGTCGGAGCCTTCATGATCGTGTCGTAGAAAGGCGATTTTCGGGTGAGGAGGCGAGCAACGAGTGCATCAGCAAAATATGCAGCAACCCTCTGCACAGAATCACCAGACAAGCAGACATTCTGGTACAGTTCACAGAGGTTTTCGATTGCTGAGGTCGTGTTGTTTTCATCGACGGAGGTGGCGGCTACGAGCAGCAAATGGATCAAATGCGGCCCTTTTCCGTCTGCATCTTTGCTCTTGTGCTCCACCTTCAGCACGCGCTCCCTCCTCTCGAGGAGGGCGAAGATCTTCCCTTCGTCAGAGATTTCAGTCGAGCTCGAGTAGTTTGATATCTCGTTCCTGCTCCTTTTCCTCCTCCTCTCGCAACCGTAATCCGGGACTATAGAAAGCCTAAGCCTCAAAAACTCCTCTTGGTCCATCACTTCCATCTAAGAGAGAGAGAGAGAGAGAGAGAGAGAGAGCCAAGATTCATTACATTACATGACATGAGATGAACGAAACAAATCTTGAATAGTTTGATATTCATAGTTATATAATGAATTGATTAATAATATTAAAGAAAGATAAGGTATCTTTTTAAAAAAAAAAATCAATGTTGATGGTTAAGAATTAATTGATTAATTAGATTAGATTTTGCATTCAAAAAGGGAATTTGGACTATTAGGGTAGTTTCGGAGAGGTCAAGAAATGCGATATGAGATCCTCTATTGTAAGAAATGACATATGCTGTGGACAAATAAATCAAAGAAAAATTTGAATGTAATAATAATAATGAATTCTAAATTCGAGCATCTAAATATACCAACCGTCCTCATCGAGACTTTGTCCAATTAGCTTGAAATAAATTTAATTAATGTTCCAATTAAACTTCTAGATTCTTTCTTCTGCATCAATATAATTAATTTAAAATTTGTTTCTTTGACTTCCCCTTGTACCAAATAGTTGTCACACAACAACAAAAGAGGTTGGAAAGTGCTACGAGGTTTGGTTTCTCTGTTTAATTTTACGATATATATATATATATATATATATATATATATATATATATATATATGTATGTACGTATGTATGTATGCACGTATAAAATTGGAAATCAATGGAGATTTCTATGAATTCGACGTTACTCTATTTTCCATGCACATAGATAGCATATTTGCTGCAAAAAGCTTGATGATTTAGAGGTATTATAAAGAATTTGAGGTGGATATGAGAATATACGAGCTTTGTTGTAGATCGACTTTGGAGATATGTTTGGTAAATTTTGATACGATACGATATGATAGCACGATACGAACATGCACAAAATTAACGGGTTAGTGTTTAGTCTTATCGTGTCTGTGTCCTTATCGTA
Organism: Perilla frutescens; assembly: GCA_026008535.1. NCBI lineage: Eukaryota > Viridiplantae > Streptophyta > Magnoliopsida > Lamiales > Lamiaceae > Perilla > Perilla frutescens. The sequence goes on along the minus strand of BRKX01000007.1, from coordinate 1,723,753 downwards.
TCGACCTGATAAGGACACGAAAATTTTGTGTCGTGTTCGTATCGGATTCGTGTAACTCGTTAATATTATATAAATATATTAATTATATATAATAATTTAACATATTTATTTAATCTAAAATTTTAGTTAAAACTTAATTATTTAATTTAAAATTTATTTGTTTGAACTAATATTTATTTATTTACATTATAATTTTAATTTAATATGTATTGCTAGTTATTTTATACCGTGTCGTTGTCGTGTTCGTGTTCTTATCTTGTCGTGTCGGCACGATAACAAATCGTGTTTTTCGTGTTCATGTCGTGTTCGTATTTGTACATAACGGATCGTGTTCGTGTCGAGTTAATCCTTAACGGATCGTGTTCGTGACCTTATCGTGTCGACCTATTAATGATCTGACACGCACAAATTGTCACCCCTAGTTCAAATATTATGGATAAAGATGTTGGATGACTTGAATCAATATGGTTTTAAGTAAGACGGTAAATGAATCGAATTTAATTGATCACCTTGATGTTCGAGCCCGGCTCATTAAGGAATATTAGAGGTCGAAATTGATTCGAGCTTTTTTTCTCTTGTTCAAGCTCGACTCGATAAATATTTGTCATGTTCGAATTCAGCTCGAGTTTAGCTCATGAATGTTTGAAAATTTACCAATTGAGCCCAAGCTCGAATGCTCGAAAAAAAAAACTCGTTTAATTTACTAAAAAAAATGCTTGTTTAATTATCCGTTCAAAATATTTATAATATTCATGAACATGTTCGCGAACATATTTGATTAAACTTGAGCTCAAACATGTTCCCGAGCTGGCTCGAGCCGAATACTATGTTCGAGCTCGGGTCGATAATTTTATCGAGTTCGATTCAAGGCTCGAGCTCAGCTCATTTAGAAAGCGATCGAGCTTTTTTCGAGCCATGCTCTAAATAGCTCACGAGCGGCTCTGTTCGTTTATTGCTGTAATCTTAAGTTTTGAGTTGTATGGTGGGTCAAGTACAATATGTAGGGTCCTTCTAAGAAGGTAATATATCTCCTATTCATAGTATTATCATATTTGTGATATGCAATCTGTTCACATGACTATGTATGTATAATGTAATATGTCTTTGTCACTAAAGTTGAACTTTTTTTGTATTTTTACTTCCAGAATTATAGGAAACATTATATAAAAAAATCCAACTGTTCTTCAAATATATAAAATAAAATAACTCGTGAATCAGCACAATCTTATAAGGCCAATGAATTCTGTTATAATCAAGCCAAAGAATCACAAATTTTGGAAGTTAATGTTTCAACTTATGTATTTGGAGTCATATATGTATACTATTCGATCACCACACACACACACACACACACACACACACACACACACACACACACACACATATATATATATATATATATATATATAGAGAGAGAGAGAGAGAGAGAGAGAGAGAATCAAATGTAAATATGATCCTAGCTAGTGTGTAAATTAGGGATTGATCTTATCCCTTGAATCTTGTTACATGTATGGTTAAGATTAATTTTTATTTATTTTATACTTTATATTTATTTTTATTTATTTATGTAATGATATCTTCATTTTTTTTTCGTTCATATTATTGTAATAATTATTGTAGCTTTTCATTTAGTTTTTATTTTTCATAATATTTACTTATCACAATGATTATCCCAATGATTTTTAAGTTATTCATTATTTAATTTATATCCTAATGAGATTAGGGGATTTTCATGTCTTCAATTTAAATTAAGAAAAAATTAGAAATGTTTTTTTTATAATTTTAATTCAATGTGAAATTTGAACCGAATGTTAATGTTTTTTTAGTGATTATGCTTAATTTGTTTGTTTTGATGCTTTAATAACTGATTGTGTTAAGTTCTTATATAGTTGTCTTTTGAATATTAATGCTTTTTTTATTGTATTAATGCTTTTTTTGTTATTGATAATGCATCATTGAATTTTATTGTGAATTTTTAGCTCATTTTATTCTACTTATTTATTCCATCATATTATTAATGCTTTTTTTTTTGTTTGAAAACATAATTTATTATCTATTTTAATTCAATTTGTAGTTTTATGGATTATGTGGATTTAAAAAATTAGTAAGATTTTTTTCAATAAATTAAATTCAGTATTAAATTTGAAATGAGATCACTATATCTAAAGGTAGCATGGAATTTACTCTGCTCAACTGCACATATGCAAATATGTAATTCGGTTTACAACTCCATTTTTTCTCACATAAAATTATCTTATTAATAAAATTGGTGAATAAGATCTATATAAGTCTTATGAATTAATAAATTTAAGATAGACAAAATTTGGTACGAGACCATCTGATCAAAATTTATGAGGCAAATCAAAATTAATATCCAAATTCATATTCAATAATATATTTAAGATTTTGTTGGTGTTTGATTATGGTTGGATCCGAATTTTGTACCCTCCCTTATTTTTAATTATTATGTAATCAAATAAAGATCAATTTCCAAAATATATTTAATTATTGATCAAATTTGAGCATATATTAATCATTAAAAACGATGACACTCTTGTATACTCACTTGTATATATACTACGATTTAACACAATATACTCACTTGTATATATACTACGATTTACCTTTTCTATTAGGCTCTAGAAAATCGGGGTAGTATGAGCTCTCTTTTTTGGATTCATCCAAAAATTAAGAATAACGTACGTTTGAATGTTGTAGGTCATGAGCTTGAATTATATTATAAGTGCCATTATAATCTTAAATTTAAATTGATATATATGTACAAAAATAACAAAATTTGAAAAAAAAAATTACAAATATCGGCGGAGTGATCATAAAAGTTTCTATATACAGTAGAAGCAGCCATGAAACAAGGTTTTTTCTACTTTTATGCTAAAATAGATATTTAATTTATTGTAACAATGGCTTCTTCCATTTGTCAGCATTTGCTTTTCAAATATCAAAGAAAATCTATTATTTTGATAATTAATTAGAGCGGAAGAATACTATATAATGTTGAATATTCCTTCTTCACAACTGCCGTTTGAATATAATGGATCAATCTGTATATATAATTAACCTTAATGTGAATGCAGCTACAATTTCATGTCGTCGATTTCAATGTTAAATGTTGAAGTGCAAATATTCATGCATATATACTTAATTGGTTAATTAATTGTTTTGTTTTAATCCGGCATTGACATTTAGGTGAAGTTAATTTGTCTTCTACACTTTGGGAGTATAAAATTGCAATAAAAGACAACATTAGGTTTAGTAGGATGGCCCACCATATGAGTTACGTGTGTGTGTGTATGTATATATATATATGTGTGTGTGTATATATATATAGTTTGGAGAGGTCAATAGAAGAATTTTGAAATACCTTTATACTTTTTTTTTTGAGGTAAGAAATACCTTTATACTAGTAGTAGGTGTGTGCAAGGACCAACCGGGCCGAAAAAATTAGACCGGATCAATCGAAATTGGGATATTTGGTCAGTTTTTACACATTATTCGATCGGTTCGTTCCTAATTTAAATTGATTGTTTTTTTTTCCGATGGTCCGGTCATGGAAAAAAAAGAAAACAGATGCACCGGACCAACCGAATAAGGTTATTGCATTAATATATATATATATATATATATATATATATATATAATTCTATGTATTAGTGTATTAGTATTAATATTCAAATTTATAGTAATATTATATTATATTCATAATATTTCTAAACAGTAAACTATTAAAAATCATAAAATGTGGAATAAAAATTATTAAAATTTAGGAAGAAAAAAAAAACACATAAAATTCGGTCGGACCGAGTCGGTCGGTCTTCAGTCCGGTCCTAAAATTTTATTCGGTTGGTCTGGTCCCTAAAAAAATTTCGTTCGGTCCATTCGATCCTAGGATCGGACCGAACGTTTGCACAACGCTACTTTATACAGCCATCTCCAACAGTTTGCTTCATTTTACGGTAGCTTTAACTCTATTATACAGTATAGTCAACATTTCATCTTCAACCGTCTGTTCTAAATTCTGCACTAAAAAATAATATTCTATAATGTTTATTTTTTATTTAATCTTAATTTTGCAAAAATAACATTAAAAATTATAAAATGTAATAATATTGCAATGTAGAAAAAAACATTATAATATTACAAATAAAAAAATAAAAATTACATAATAATTTTTTATTTCGATGTACAATTTTGTATATCAATATTTCAAAGAAAGAGAATAAATAATTAAAGAGAAAAAGAAGAAATATAACAGAAAATGAAATACAAAATTAAAAAAAAAAAAGGAATAGTGAAGTTAAATTCTAGACAGTATGCTCATGATTAAGTATAATTATCAATATCTTATCATCTACGTTAGGCATCATATACAATACATAAGTGATTAAGACAAATTAATTAATTAATGTGTGTAAATAGTGTCTCTATCAGCATAGTTGATCAAAGAAATGGACATATGGCAGAATTCTTGATATTTTGTGCACAAACTATAAAGGAAAATAAATTAGTTGAAGTTTCCTTTTGGATTCAAATAAAGATAATTATTTAGTTATGGTTCGATACGTCAAGCGAGCGCACTGCGTGTGAAGTCGGATAAAAAAAATTAAATTAATTCATTTTAATTTTAATTCCATTTTAATTTATATATGCATTTAAAAAAATTAATTACCGAGCGCAGTGCACGAACCCACTCGTTAGTGTCGGGTGAGCGCGGTGCGGGTAAAGTCGGATAAAAAAAAATTAAAATTAATTCAGAAACATAAATATATATTTGTAAAAAAAAAGACAATAAAAGAAGAAATTAAAAATTGAAAAAGAAAAACTGGAAAGAAAATGAAGAAGGCGAACCACTTTTTGGATCAAATAAGATTCGTCTAACAGTTTGAAATCCATTAGACGGTATCATATTAGAGTTCTCATTTAATTATGAATTGATATGAAATTTCATCTTGTATTTTTTTTTTCAATTTTTTTTTGTGATTTAGTTTAATTTCATGATTGTTTCTTAGAATTCACCCACCCAATTAAAGTTTATAATTATTTTTTAATATTTAATTTTCATTTTTCAAAATTCTGTTTTGCAATTTTTTTTAGTTCTTTTTTTGTTGATAAATGTTACTTATGAATATTTATATTATAATTGATTTTTTATTTTATAATAAATATTATCAAAATCATAAATTTACTAGTGAAACACGAAGAAATGAAACGAGAAATTTCAACCCAGATTTTTGTATATAACATATATTTCAAGCTAAGAGAGATTTTCTTATGTTAGGAAAGTAAATAGAAACTTCCATTTTGATATTGGTGGGAAATCTTTGAAGAGAGAATGACAAAATTGTTGTTGTTGTTTTTTTTTTTTTTTTTGCTCTGCTTTGGATTCTTCTTTTCTTGAGATTATAACTCAATTCAAAGAGAAAAATCCACTTTTTTTTGCAATTTTTATACAAAACCAACATTCAAACATATCTGCTTACATATATTTGTATAATAAAACATGAGATAAAATAGTAACAAGAGATCCATACCAAAAAAACTGAACCATAAATAAATGCATGTACAGAAATGGTCGGATCAGATCGACCCGTTAGGACCGAACTAAATTTTTATATGGACCGGACCGACCGAATAGAATTTTAGGTGTCGATTCGATTGAATTTTATGTGTTTTTTTTTTCTCCTAAATTTTAATAAATTAATTTCGGCTTGGTTACAAAATTTAATAAAATAGTTTAGGAACATTATCATATAATATTACTTTAATGGGATAAGGTCCAATTTGGCCACTGAACTTATTTGGGGCTCAATTGGGTCACTACAATTTTTTTGGACTCAATTGGGTCACTGCAGTGTTAAAATTGGCTCAATTGGGCCACCACGTGACGGAGCCCTAACGGCCTCCGTTAAGTGTTGCAAAAACGACGTCATTTTGCACGTTTTTTTACCCGACCCAATACTAACCCATACCCCGACCCATTCACAATCCAAAACCCGACCCAACACTCTAAAATCTACAGAATCGAAAATTTAGGGATTTCAAATCCCCAATTCTGAAGTTAGGGTTCTTAGGGAAATCCCCAAAATCAAAAATTCAACAAATCCCCCCACCATCCCAAATCACCAGCGTTGTAATCATAGTAACGATGCCTATCCCATAAACGAGCAATTTCATAATTCTTTAGCTCGATTTGTGCCTCCGTCTCCATCTCAACCTCAGCCTTTGCCATTCCCCTACCGATTGAAGTAGAGACAAAACGGGCAAGATAGACTTGTTGGCATACATCAGCTACTGGATCAGCGGGTTCTTCACCCTCCCCAAAAGCAGTCGGATCAGCAGGAAGATTCGGCCCCACAAGAGATAACTGTTCACGGATCCTCTGCCATTGACTTTGCATATTATCTAGGTTCTCTTCAGCTTGCTTCCTCTTTTCAATCTCTATCAACAAAGTCAATCTCATTTCTCGAAGTTCACTTTCAATATCAGGGTTCTCTAAGAACCCTAGCTTCAGAATTGGGGATTTGAAATCCCTAAATTTTCGATTATGTGGATTTTAGAGTGTTGGGTCGGGTTTTGGATTGTGAATGGGTCGGGGTATGGGTTAGTATTGGATCGGGTAAAAATACGTGCAAAACGACGTCGTTTTTGCAACACTTAACGGAGGCCGTTAGGGCTCCGTCACGCGGTGGCCCAATTGAGCCAATTTTAACACTGCAGTGGCTCAATTGAGCCCAAAAAAGTTGTAGTGACCCAATTGAGCCCCAAATAAGTTCAATGGCCAAATTGGACCTTATCCCTACTTTAATTTGAATTTATAATAGTAATACATATAATTCTATATCTAATATTATATATATATATATATTAATATAATAAATCTTATTCGGTCGGTCCGGTCGTCGGTTCATTTTCATTTTTGGACTGGACCGACCGAAAAAAATTAGGTCCATTTAAATTAGAACCGAACCGACTGAATGTCTCAATTTTCAGTTGGTCCGGTCCGATTTTTTCAGTCCGATCGGTCCTTGCACAGCCCTAATTCTACTCGATGTTCATTGCTTAGATTCATATTAATCAACTGACTGCAAAAATAGGACAGCAACATATGAAAAAAAAAAATCTCATATTAAAAATGTTGGAACAAAAATAATCATACATATATATCATGGCAATACAAATCTAAAATCTTGAACAACTGCTGCATGTAGAAAAACATCCTAACAATATACGAGCACACGAATTTGAAGGGTAAAAGTAAGAAGATGAACAATTCCTAATAGCAGATTGCCGTTTCGACAACCACAAATCTTACTGCTACAACTATAAGATCGTTCATCGTCTCGAGTGAGAAACTCGAGACACTAATTTTCATGGATATGGATAAGAAGCTTGCAATGTATGATGTATATCAGACTAAGCATTGCCACCACTACCTGATTGTTCTCGAGTCTCGAAGAAAAGCCTTACAGTCGAGTATATTAGAGAAGGCTCAGCCATTGCACCGTTTCCATAGTCTCCGCAGGCTAGCCTCTTCTTCACCGGGGGGATAAGCGAAATTCCAAGATCATCGATCCCCATGAGGTGGCGTTCGGTAAAAGGGTTGTTCCACATGAGGGTGTTCATTGCTGGTGCTACGAACATCGGTTTGCTGTAGTCCCATGCCCGGACAATGCAGGTCAACAAGTTATCACATAAACCTCCAGCAATCTATTTAACACACAAAGAAACAAATTTATCTGATTCGTAGCTTTGAACACAATCATCATCACATGAGAAAGACATAACAAAGTAGAAGTAGCCGAAAACAAGCTCCTGAATGTTCATTTCAGACATGGTTAACATTTAGGACTCAATGTAGAAGTAGCTAGCGGTTTTTCAGTGAAAACTGCAGCGGAAAGGTAGCATGTAATGAGATTTTGCAGCATTAACAAATAAATTTAAACAGAAACATAGCATTAGAAGCGTATTTTTACCTTGGCAAGGGTATTTGCAGACAAGGGTGCGATGACCATGATATCAGCCCATTTACGCAACTCAATGTGGAGGACACTATCGCCTATTTTTTTCCAACTGGACCACTCATCATCGTCGGTATAAACTTTTACATCCTTGGGAAGTGCTACCCTGTCAACAAAATGGAGTGACGCCTGGGTGGCAACAGCTTTGACTTCCGCCCACTCGGAAAAAGAATGACAAAGATTAGCAAATTTTATAGCGGCCACACTTCCGCTAGCAGCAAGCAGGATACGAGGTCTCCTTGTAGCACTAGTTCCTTGATATAAATCCATGTCCGTATTCTGAGGTTCTCCCTGTGCCATATCCTGTTCAATAACAACAATGTCGATAAAACATAACTTCTACCGAGCATTAGGTAGAAAAGGAGTTTGAAAGTAAAGACAGTGTCACTACTACAGCCAGAAAAATGTCTCGACATTCTTCAGCTGAGCATTAGGCAGAAAAAGAGTTTGAAAATAAAGACATAGTCACTACTACGGCTAGAAAACATCTCCAATGATGTATCGAGACATTCTTCAGCTGAACAATAAGAGACTTTGGGTGGGGGACACCATTTCAAGCTCTCGTTCCATGTAGGAAGAGAAAAGGAAGAAAGACAGTACAATGCAGAATGGAGGCCTTGATGCATACTATTCAATATTCTATCTCAGTGAAGTCTATTCCATTCAACGATAAACCCTCTACTCTGTTAAAGACTTAAAGCGATAACTTCAAACTATCCACCCATTAATTAAGAATAACAGTGAAATGATGATTCGCGTTTCAGCATAGAATGTCGAGAAAGAAAATGTGACGAATCATAAACCACACGGAGAGCTAGGTCTAAGACACTATTTCATCTGCACCGACTAGGGTCATTTTCACAAGCAGGTTATGGGCAACCAGTCAAGAACTTCATATCCTATAAAACTACAAACATTCAAAGAAACTGCACTCAATAATCAACATACATATTTCTTTCTTGAAGGGCAACAGCTTCCGAATTGTAGCAAAGGATTAAGGGCAATATCAAATCCTAACTAACAATTCAAGAAACTAACAAATAACAACACTGTATTAAGTCAATTACAACATCATATTCGAGCGACAGCAAGAAAATTAACACGAACTATGAATTCATTCTTCAACAAGACCGCAACTATGAGTGCATACAAACCCAGCTACAGAAACCGCAAAAACAAGCGAACTAAACGTTAATTCACCGAGCAATTACAAAAAAGGAAACGAGCCCAGCTGCAGAAATAGTGAAACTAAGCGAATTAAACGGCAATCTAACAAACAGTTTCAACAAAATTCATTGGAAATAGCTTTATCAAAATCTCAAAAAAAAAGAGAAATCAAGAATAGGGCAAGTAGCCAAATAAACGATTGAAAAAAAGAAAAACAAATCACCTCAAATCTTGAACAATTGCGAAATCCACAGAGGAAAACGATGGTGCAGAAGAGCCTTCAAAAAAGAGGGAAACTGAAGTAGTTGAAATTGAGGGTGAGATTTATCATTCAAACAAACCCCCATATTTATATAAATGATAAATGTCAAAGTGTTAATTAAATAAAAGGAAAAGAAAAAATAAATAAATAAATACATTTTTAATTCCCAGGCTAAAATTAGATCTAAGCATTATTTTATTTTATTTTTAAATTTCAACTTTTTTAAAACACTATGGTTATTGAATTAGTTTTGTATTGTTAATAGGATTTGATAGTCCTTCGGGTGAGAATTAGAAACGATATTTATTTACTATAATTTTATAGCTTATTTTATGTATTTTAGAAATAATTTATTTTAAAAAATTATAATTTATCTTATTATATTTTAGTATTTATTAAACACCGTGTCTAATTTTCACATGAAATATTAGTACTTATTATAACTCATCCCGATTCTGCGTATTAGTAGACATTTAGATGACAAAAGGAAAAGAGATGCCCTTAAAATTTGGGAATTTTAAAATCATAGCCACCCTAAAAATAATAAAGTTGGGCGGTATATAGCTTTAAATGAAAAAGAAGAATTAGGTACATATATTTAATTCTAGTCATATTTCACCCCACAATGTATTTATATATATTGTTCCCAAACTAAAAGATAACATTTTGGTTTATTGTTTTCTCAAAATTTGGATAATCATAATATATCAATTCAATAATCAAACTTATATGTTGTTTCACAATAAGTGTCGTTACACAATCGAGGTAAAAATTTTACATTTTTCTCATATTTGCCCTCTTTTAATGCATTCAAACAAACATATTTAATTCATTTAATGCATTCACGTAAAGGTATATAAGGTAATTTATTATCTAATTAATATATTTATTAATATTTGTGCATTCATCCAGAATAACATTTATTCAGAAACGGAGAGAATATTATATTATGTGTGTGTGCATGTGTGAGTTGCATTGGATTAGCAAGCCTTGATGAGACCGACTTCATATCTTGTGTAGGCATAATTTTTTTAAAAAAGTATAATAGTAGTATGACGTCATACAAATATTTAGGGTATGTAATGAGACGTAGCATTAATTTTCTCGAGGCCTAATATTGTACAAAGTAGTACTTGGACTAGCAAAGGGTCCAAACACATGGACTACAAGTCTAAGCCTACTATATAAATTCAACGCAATTCATTGTTGTTGAATAATTAATTAAATTCTAATATGTAGCTTATTGTAAGACACTCGAGACACAACAAGTAGATTGGTTAAGGAAAAGCTTGTTCGAGTTCGTTTAGTAAATATCGTTAACTAAACGGTCAATTTGAGTTTAGCACTATTCCGCTCGTTAAGTAAATTTTTATCTGAAAATTAATTTGATACTCTAACTATCATCATTTATTACAAGAAAAGAATGAATTTTAATAAATATAGTATCGTTTGTGAAAAAAAAAATATTTAAATTTAAATCTAAATTTAGAAAACTCATGAAACTCGAAGTATTCAATAAATAAGGCTTGAAGCCCGCTCGATAATAAATAAGTCAAGTTTGAACATGACAATACTTAGCTCGGCTCGGCTCGTCTCAATTCGATAACACCCTTAGATATTCGGTCGTTGTTCGTGTTAAAATTGTCCCATATTGGATGCAGATAGTGACATGAGTCACTTCATAAAGATGAGGATAACATTTCCTTATAAGCCGATTTTACAAGGTTGAATTAACCAAATATCCATTTATAATATCTATAGACGTTCACTGCAAAATGGAATTAAATTGAGTGTGATTACTTTCTACTATATCCTACCCTTAGCATAATTTATTTATTAAACATTAAAACATTTTTTTCATATATATTATGTTTTTTTATTTAATTTTAATCCAATAAAATTATTTATTCATTTAGTTTTATATTTTACAATTCACAGTACTAATATTTTATAAGTTATATAAAAATGCCTATTTGTATTTTGTTAAAGTACTCAAATAAATTAAACTTTGTTCCTAATGCGGTTATTGGGCCAAATAGATCCAGTAAAAGTGGGCTAATGGGTCGCTGGTGTCCAGTCCAACGGAAAATTCGATGCTACCCGTTTGGGCACCGTACTCGAATTAAAAATAGATATTAATTATATTTATCATGATTTTTTTCACTTACTATTATGTAAATGACAATGTTATATCTTCTTTTTACATGATATCATTAAAAATACATACTTATGTTAGTAGGCGAAAAAAATTATGACAAACATAATCTGACAAACGTAATCAACATCTGCTGATGTTGCCATTTATGCTCCCGAAATATTTTTTGTAAAAATAATTTAAAAAAAAATTCGGGTATGGTGCCCAAACAGGCAGAATCGAATTTTCCCCAGTCCGACTGTGCTGCTCATTTCTATGAATATTTGATGTTGATAAAAAATATAAAATAGAAATTCTAAACACGTTTCAATTTTTATCCACATTTATCTACAAAGGAGCAATGTTTTTATGAATTTTTTTATATAAATTATCATACTTAATTGAAATATTAAGTTGGCCTTTTTTTATGAATTTACTCTGCATGGAAAAAGCTCAATAATCTCTCCAGTGAATAAACAAATATTAATTAATTTCTTTTCATATTTACTTTCTTAGGAATTTCAACTAAAACCCACACCTAAAACAACACAAGTCATCAAAATGCAATCACATGTTAACAAACAAATGCTCCATACTTCCCATTTCGATAAGTTTGTTTTCTTTTTTAGTATGTCCCGATATATAGGAACATTTCTATATGCATTTAGCTAATTTACTAATACATACCTCTATTTAATATGTTTACATTAAACATTAATTCACTGTTAAAGAAATAAATAGGAAAATATTAGAAAGTTTCTTGATTAATTGTCTTTCTTAATTCTTTTCTTAATCACAGTGAAAAGTCTCAATCAACCTATCAAAATGGGACGGAGAACAGACTATCAAGTCCATTCTAGACTATTGAGGCAGAATAGTAAAGAGGTTCGAAGCAAGAAACTGCACCAGTCATATGCTAATCGAGCACACCACTTTGCCATCCTCCTCCTCTGCCTCCGGTCCACTCTCGTCTCGTCTAGTCTCAACTCATAATTCTCTTGCAAATCAAGAACATAGCTAACCGTCTTTAGCTCCTGAACCAACAAGATCACTGCTTCTACAAAGAAAGAGCTGATGAAACATGTCTCAATGAATGTTGGGAATCATTTTCTGCAAAAGATAAAATGAAAATTAGGAATAGCATTTAAAGAATCCCACGATTTAAAGATAATGGAGCAGCTACTCTTGCTGATTCAAACTGTGTGATATTTGGAGATTCTTTACAATATGAACAGGCTTTCTTATGTTAGCACATTCCAAAGTTCAATGCTTCCATTATCGGAACCCGACAAGAAATCATCATCATCATCATCATTATTAAAGCTATTCTTTCATATGTGAAGATGCTGGAGCTCGAAATACTAATTGTGATTCTTCGGTAACCTATTCTTTCATATGTGGCAGATAAGATCATCAAATAATAGCAAGAGAAGAAAAAATCATCAACTGCAACCATCTAACCAGGCTGAAAAGTAAATAACATCAGTTAACAAGAGTGTGATAGAGAAACAGGAACACAATGGTACAGTTTTCCCAAATGAACCCCAAAAATTCAAGCTTCAAAAACAGCTCCGAATTCTATATTCACAAGTTTTACTATATTACAGGCATATGCATTTAATCTGTGTGCCATCTTTGATTCACTCAGACCTAGCAGAATGGTGATTTTTTTCATAGTTCCCAATGTATTGATGCATTTCAGTTGGCCAGATATCACAATATATGAAGGAAACAAAGCAAGAATGGAAAGCAAGGGCCAACAACAATGGGACCAACAGGAGTATTTACTTGCTAGTTGTTGTTTTAACATCTTCAAAAGGTTTGAATTACCTTCCACAAATGCAGGGTACGGTCACGCCCAATAGTCAATACACGTTCTTTCCTCAAGCTGTCAATGGTTAAAACTTCACTCTGGTGACCAAATAATGTGTTTATATAAGTCCTGCCTTCTGCATTCCAAATCTTGATAGAGCGATCAAATGAACCGGAGAGGAGAAGAGTTCTGTATTCCCTTGCCTAAATGTTAAGCACGAAACAGGTCCTTTGTGTCCCAAAAAGCCTGCCCAAAACATAATATGCAAATTTTAGTGTCAAGAAAATGAGCTAAAGCCTCAGCAAGACTGCATCTTTCGATGCTGCAGATATATGATGCATCATTAAAAGATGTAGTCTCAGCAAAGATTCCAAATTTATTCAACAAAATTGTCGTGTTTATAGAACTAGCGTGTTTCTTGGCTGCAAGTACAGATGCTTAAACATGTTCTTCATAGGAAGAGATAGATTTGCACAATTCTTTGATCGCGGTGCAATAATACACACCTGAACATGCTGGCGTGTGCAGATTTCCCACAAATGGACATGACGATCTAGATTATTCTAGGCCTCCACTAGCTAAATACCAACCATCAGAGCTAACAGCCAATGTTAGAACCTGTTTCCTTTGCTTAGAACACCATGAGACATCAAAACTTCATCAGAGGGCCAAAGATACAGACTTCCCACCATCAACATCCCAGTGAACAACGGTTCCATCTTTCGAATCCGAAAATCCTCTACAGTCATCCTTGGATAGAGCCACACTAGTGACAGGTTGCCTGTGCCTTACTAGAAACGAAAATCCCTGGCTCGCCTCCGGCTTCTGAACCCTAAAAACAGTATACAGAGCAGTACTAATTCAAAACACCTACGAATTAAAACATCAACATATCAAATTTAAATCAATAGTACACGCTTGAAACGTCGTGCTAGTGCGAAGATAAGGTTTTCTGGGCTAAGTTAATGCATATATATACTTTCAAGTTTACTGCACAATGAAGAGCAATTCATACTGTATATGGAGATACATCGAAATTTTAACTTCACACATGGCATCACATAAGCACCTATCGTCGTCTTACCTTAAAATAAAGAAACTCATAAACCAAAGTTAGCAAAGATCAATATACTTTTCATAAACCATCTGTGCACTCAACAAATCCACAACAGCAGACCCAACCGATTTAAACACAGTAATCTCTTCTTCACTCCTCCTCCCAACTTTCTCTCTCTTGATCAACTCCACTAACTCCCCCGCAATCTCATCCTTCCTCATCACGCCTCTCTCGAACGCCCCCACCAATTCTCCGGCCTCCACCGCCGCCGCCTCATTGTCGACGAACACTCTCCCCCTCCTCACCGCCTCGTCGTCGCACTCCCTCATCGACGGCGTGAACGATCCCACCAGATCCAAATGCGCCCCCGCCTTCAAATTCCCCCCCTTAACCAACGCCACTTCTGAATTAGTCGCGCAGCTTATCACATCTCCGATCCTCACCGCCGCCTCCAAACAGTCGCTTGCCTCAAAACGCACCCCTTCAAAACCGCCCCCCTCCCTCAACCGATCGACCAAGTCTCTCGCCTTTTCAACGGTTCGATTCCACACCAGGACCCTCTTCACGTTCGATCTGACGGCCAAATGAGCCTTGATCAGATGCGGGGCTAACGCGCCAGCGCCGACCATGACGAGAATCTCGGCATCCTCTCTCGATAAATACGACGACGCCAGAGCCGAAACGCAGGCGGTGCGGTAGAGGGTGAGCGCGGTGGCGTCCATGGAGGCGAGCGGCTGGCCGGTGACGGAGTTGAAGAGCACGAAGACTGCGTGCACCCCGGGTAAGTTTAGGGCGGAGTTTCCGGAATTGTGGGTGACTAGTTTTGTGCCGATGTAAGGGAGCAGCGGCGAGGTGGACCAAGAAGGCATGAGGAGGAATGATGAATTGGGGGTGATTTGGTGGGTGTGGCGGAGGGGCGACTGGATGGCGGTGGAGAGTGGTGGGAGTGTGGATTCCAGGTGGCGGATGAGGGATTTGTGGGTGACGAGGGAGTGGAGGGTGGCGGTGGAGATGAACACGGTGGAGGGTGGGTTGACCGCCGCCATTAGCAAGGCTCCGCTTACAAGAGAGAGAGAGAGATGAAGTTTTTTTTTTTCTTTTTTTTTTTTTAATATATAAACAATAAAATTGTGTATTTTTATTATACTAAAATTGACTTAGTATCTTATCAGTAATATAAGGTAATTTATACTTTTATTTGCGAAAAAATACATCAACTTTCACATAACTGGTAATTTAAATTGTATTGTAATCACAACACAATTTTCCAATTTATTACAAAATAGACATTCTAATTTTTCTACCGAATGAAAAAAATACATATATAACACGAAATATGCAAACTTTTTATGAAACAATGTGTTTTATTTTCATTTTATTGCAAAATTATATCTAATAACAAAACGAGTTATCATTGCAAAGTTTTAGAATTCATGTATAAATTACAAATTATATGAAAGTTAGTGTATATTTTTTTCTCGTAACTAATCATATTATAAATTTGTTTGACACGCCTTTAAAAAATATTTTGTATGTTTTCAAATGGAAATTCTACCTTCCACGTATGAGTACTACCCTTACCCATGGAGATTAGTAAATGTAGAATTGTTCTAATGATTTATTTGTTAAATAAATTCTGTTTGATTGATTTATTAGTTATGGTGCTAAATTATTGTAGTACTTTTTGGCATTTTCATGGTGCTAAATTATTGTAGTACGTTTTTGTCCGTAGTTTGCTAACGAAAAGTGAACTTCACAAGGCAATTCCATTTTTGGAAGAAATGCATCAAAAGGGATTCTCAGCAGATGCTTCTACTTTTTCCATGCTAATTGATCAAGCGCAAGGACAGAATGAAGATGATTTCCTTCTCCAATTGATGAAGAGTGTTCTGCCCAAGGAAATTGTATTATAGTCCATTTTGCAGCCCATCTATTGACACTGAAGGTATCTCTGCAACTTGTTTTCTTATGCAAAAATTGAGCTACATTGTCATCTGGTTTATGAAGGACTATGTTACAAAATCTTGGACGAAGGATGTTGTCATCAGCAAAAGCCAAATCCATCATTTTCTTGGTGTTTCAGATGATCATCTTGCTTACCCTTTCAAGGTTTTCAAGGATGGTGACATTTTAATGGCATGGGGCCATTTTTGTTTCTTCTACTACTCCACAAAGACTATAACTAGTCATGAGGTTGATGTTTCTTCTACTACTCCACACTCTGAGCTTTCGCTCTCTCAAATGTTTTGTGAAAGAGAAGGTATGCTTAATTCGATATTAAGCATTATGTTACCTCTACATGTAGTATTTTATATCTTGGAAGTACTTCCATGCACCATTTTAAGTGTTTCATTGTTGTGAAATGCTATGCCTTTCTTTAACGGACAGGATCCTCTATTCCAAGCCGGTGTTTCATCTAGTGTTCCGGCCATTAGATGATTGCCATGTGGCAATTAAAAATAGAGTGAAAATCAATAACAAACAGCCCCTATCTATTAATTAAAACAAACGCTGTTAACTAACCCCTAATCCCCATCTGCCGCTGCATAATTAAAACTTCAGTTATTTAGTCATCGTCGACCTCTTCATACTGGAAAATCATAGGATTAAGACGATCCAAAAAATCAAATTAAATTCATCATATTTTAGCTAGACGATCGACGCTCGAGGGGAAGATGACCAATTCGGAATTAGACGAAATCCTCCAAGATTCAAGTTTAAATTTATGTAAGTGAATGTTGCGAATGAATCATCTATCGGCAAGTATTTTCAATTATTTTACATAATTTGTTGTTAGTAGTAATTTTGGTTATTATCTTGATTGCTTATTTGCATGCGAGAACACTAGATATATGAATGAAAATACAAATAGATAAAGGCATATGTATACAAAATTTACTTGTGGCTTAAGGCTTTATTACGTTGACCCTAGCTATAATATGTGAACAAAGTCGAATTAATTCTCTCCAGCAATGAAGTTAATTACTAAAGTCATATAGTTGGTGTACCAGAAGACGTGTGAGCTCATTGTAGATCTAATTACTGCATTAATTACTTCAAAATCTGATTGAATTAAATAATTTCTAGCTATTAGTTTAAATTTTTCATATATGATTGAAAACCAACTGTAACTGGGTAAGTATTATCTCTAAATATTATAGTTTGTATTGTTGTTTATAAGATGTACATTTTTCACGTCTCATTTGAAACACATTAATTATACAATGCAGAAAATGATTTTTTCCCTTTTTTATTTTAATAATTGTAGCGACCGATAGAGATTCCAATGATGAGATTATTGTACGTCGCAAATTGGAATTCGATGCTCAGGAAAGAAATAACGAAAAAGAATTTTTGGATATCAATGGTGGGGAAAAGATGACAGTTGGATATCAGTCGAACATTTTGGAAGAAAAAACTCCGAAAATCGGTATGGAGTTTGATAGTGAAGAATCAGCTTATCGATTTTACAATGCATATGCAAAGATAGCTGGCTTTAGTGTTAGAAGACATACTGTCCATCGTGATCTGGAAGGGAGAATAACTGATCGAACATTTGTTTGTTCGTGTGAGGGGCGTAGAAAATCCGACAAAAGAGATTGCGCTACTAAGTCCCATCGCCTAGAAACAAGATCAGACTGTCGTGCAAGAATGAAGATAGATGTTCGTCTTACTGGTAATTATCAGGTTGTTATGTTTGTTGTTGAACATAATGGCCATGATCTCGTGAGTCCATCTAAATCTCACTTCCTGAATTCCCATCGAACTATCACTATTGCACAAGCCTCACAAGCAGAAGATATAGAGAGTACTGGAATAGCACCAAAAGCAGGTTTCGCCTTAATGGCAAAACAAATGGGAGGACAAGAAAATGTTGGGTTTATTTTTCAAGATTATAAGAACTACCTGCGAACAAAAAGAACAAGGGAAATGAAGATTGATGATACTGGAGGGGTACTAGAATATGTACGACAGAAGCAAACAAAAGATCCACATTTTTTTTATGCAATTCAAGTTGATGGAGGTGGCTTGATTACTAATATAATTTGGGTTGATGGACGGATGATGGTTGATTATGCTGATTTTGGAGATGTAGTATCTTTTGATATGACTTACAAGAAAAATAAAGAAGGTCGACCATTTGCACTCTTTGTTGGTGTCAACCACCATAAACAGACGATTATTTTTGGTGCAGCATTACTATATGATGAAACTGCAGCAACTTTCATGTGGTTATTTGACACATTTGCAGAAGCTATGAATGGGAAACAACCTAAGACCATTCTTACTGATCAAGATGCTGCAATGGCAAAAGCGTTAGCAATAAAGTGGCCTGAAACATGTCACCGTTTATGCATATGGCACATATACCAAAATGCAGCAATCCATCTAAGCAGTGTGTTTTCTAGCTTTAAAAGTTTTTCTATCGACTTTGGTTCTTGCATTTATGATCATGAAGAAGAGGAAGAGTTTCTACAAGCATGGCAAGAACTATTGGAGAAGTATGAACTTCAAAATAATGAATGGATGGAAAGATTGTTCAAAATAAGAGAAAAATGGGCACTGGTTTATGGGAGACAATCATTTTGTGCAGACATGATCACTACTCAGCGTAGCGAAAGTATGAATAGTACTCTTAAACGATATGTGACCTATAAACATGATTTGTTACGATTTTTCCATCACTTTGACCGAATGGTTGAAGACCGTCGATATGAAGAGATAAGAGCTGACGTACAAATAAGTCGGAATACCCATGTTGCTTCTTTTCGAGTTGAAATTCTAAAGCATGCAGCCTGTGTCTATACTTATGAAGTCTTTAAGTTATTTGAAGAGGAGTTGCGAAAATCATATGATTCTCAAGTAGAATTCTGTGGTGATATTGGAGATACATCTGAGTATAAGGTTATTTCTTTTGGAAAGAAGTATCAACATACTGTACGCTACGTCTCTTCTCAAAATACAATTTCGTGTAGCTGCAAGAAATTTGAGTTTGCTGGAATTTTGTGTTCTCATGCCCTTAAAATACTTTCATTGAGAACTATTTTGAGAATTCCTGAGAATTCAATTATAAAAAGGTAGACGAAAAATGCCAAAAAAGGTATTGTTGACTCACGATTCTCAACAAATAGTGTGGGACTTTCTGAGGGCTGGAGTGAAGCGGATTTGAAGAAAATGTATGGAGTCCAGTATAGAGAGTTATGCAGCTTACATAATCAGCTAGCTACTCGTGCATCTTTGACAGAGGAGACATTCATTATTGTTAAAAATGGTCTTCTCAAATTAATTGGAGAAGTTGATATGTGTTTGGAGAAAAGAAAAATCAATGGGCCAACTATTAGAGGAAAATGTCGTTTTAACAATAATGATGTGTCAAGTGTGGTAGCAAAGCAAAATTCTACAGTGAAAGCTTGTGAAAGGCAAAATGTGGGAGTACTAAGAGACATTGAATATCAGGGAATTGAGCATGATAAGCATGTATCTGAAGAAATGATTGTAAAAGGTTGGAAGAAAAAAGAAAAGAAACCTGTATGTTCTGGAAAAAGAGCAATGAGTGGTTTAGAAAAGAAGAAGTCTAGAAAGAAACAAAAACAGGAAAATATTTCTTCATCAAATAGTGCAGCTATACATACATATGGTGAATTAAATGCTCAGGTATGATAGATTTTTATATAATGCTGACCATAATTTATCACCTTTCTAACCACAGCTCTCATACATTATACGCTGCATCATCTCATCATACACATGTATATTTTTATAATATATTTTTGTATTTTATTATTTTGGTCTAATTTTTTTGTGTTCTTTTTGTTTGCAATATCTATGTTTATCTCTATTAGGTTGTGAATCCATATTTCAGTCAACATCAAACTTTTGCTGATTTTACTTCAAGAGAAGGCCAACAAAATGTGATAAGCTTAACACAATTACTACAGGTAACTTTACTCAGTTTAACAATATTAGATGTGTACACACAAACACACAAATATATATATATATATATATATATCGTTATGAAGTATGGTTTTAATTTTTCTCCTTAATCTGTTTTATTAGCAACAATCAATCCATCTGCAAGGGTTGGAACAGCCTTTGGATAACTCAACTTTTGAAGGTCAAGACAACGAAGCTTATGGAAATGTTGGTTCACCTTAAAAGTCACAAATGTGGAGTGTTTAGCTTATGTTTTTGGGCTAGGATTTTTTCCTCTTATATTTTATTTATTGAATTGTGTTTTTCATATACAAACTTAGAACATCTGAACTATTTTAGTTCTTGCATACAACTTATTAGTTAATCAAATTGGTTTTATTTATTTTATATGCATTGTAGATGTATCCAAACTACAAAATACATCATACCTTGCAAAAATAAAAAGAAAAGGATAAAAGCATAAACATGTCAGGTAATCATATTTACACATATCAAGTTAAAGATTAAATGACATGTTTTTAATGTTATTTTTTGGTGAGGGGTTACATATTTTCATGTGTCTAACTTCACAAATTCAAAGCTAACAAAGACAAATATAGACAACAAAAGTAGTAGGAAATGCGGGGGATTGAACCCCGTGCCTCTCGCATGTATTGCAATACGAGCGCTCTACCATTTGAGCTACATCCCCGATTAAATTCACATATACAACATGTCTCTATATCATTTAACAATCATACAATAAAAAAAATGATTTTTTTAGTGAGTCGATCAAAATTCTAATGCTTCAATGATGTCACAATTCATTGCTCCATTCTAACGGTGCATATATAACACAAGTACACACCTAACCAATTAAGACTTAGAAGATAGATGAGTTTACCTCCAAATGAATGAAGCTGCTGTGGTGGAAGCTTCTACCCAAAACATTTGAAATGAAGTCTTGCAGAAAATACGTGAGTTTATCATACTTTCCATCCTTGAATAGTGCATACCCATAAACTTGTTGTGAATCAATCCCAATAACACATTCTGCACAATACACATAAATGCACGTTCAAGAAAATAAAGTACTACTAACTACTATAATCCTACTTTGATATCTATTAACTACTATAATCATAATTCCTATATAATGAATGGCTATACTGATTACTATAATCCTAATTCCTAATGAGGGGCTATATGACATGAAATAAAGTTGGTCTGATAAAAATTATTTGTTCTGTTTTGCATATAGTGATTAATTACAAGTACAACTGTTTAAACAGATCATTGTGTAAATAGCAGAGCATCATCTACTTGTTCATGATGTAGATCTTTTCTTTTTATTTTTTTCTTCTATTTTATTTTTGGCACAATACTTCTGTTTCATTAACAAGTTAAGCTGAATTAATGGTAAGATATACTTATTTACTAAAAAATGTTGTAAAATATTGTCACCACATCAACACAATATATTTATATATATATATATATATAATTCAAATGTTGTTGGCAGATACATTGATTGAGATATAAATTCAAACCAACTCAATAGTGATTTCAGAATTCGTAGTGCAATGTATTCATTTGTATTTTCATTCAGACAATTCATCGAGCATGTAGAGTTCAAATAGAAAAGCAAGATATTAACCAAAAATACAATTGCTATCATAACAATAAATCATGTAAAATAGTCGAATCTATATGCCACTAGGTGATTAATTCACTTGTTAATTACATAAATTTAAACTTCAATACGTGTGCTAAAATCAAAATAACTCATCCAAATTGTCGACTTACCTTTTCCCTCAAGCTGAAATCTGTGCGGGTTGTGCATTCGTGTGTGTAGAGTAGGCCGACTTTGGATGATGGAGTTCTCGATCGTTGATTTTCTCGTCTAATTTTTAGATACTGGGTATGAGTTTTTTCTGTATGAACAAGCAATTTTTTTTAATGAAATTGTAGCGGCAGATGGGGATTAGGGGTTAGTTAACAGCGTTTGTTTTAATTAATAGATAGGGGCTGTTTGTTATTGATTTTCACTCTATTTTTAATTGCCACATGGCAATCATCCAATGGTCGGAACACTAGATGAAACATGGGCTTGGAATAGAGGATCCCGTCCGTTTCTTTAATCCCCATTTGAATGTTGATATTGGAGCGGTTTGCATATTTTTCTTCAATTTTTGCACTAAATCTCTTTAATTTTTGGGTAATTTAGTAAAGAGGAATATGATCAATTTCTTTTATTTTGAGTGTTAATAAACACTTCCTTTTAATTATTTAATTTGGATTTAGACGGGGACCTGTATTGAGCTTTCCCTTCAGCCCATTTTGAGTTTCATATCCTTCTCAAACAGGAAAGTTTGATGCCAAATTGCCAATTGCACGCCACCTCCCCATATTTTTTTAAAATTTAATTAAAATTCACCTTTATATAATGTTTAAAAAAAAACGAAAAAAGCACACCAATATATTCAACATAGTATGAGATAAAAATAAAAATATTAGTTGATATCCTCTCTCGACTCCCTGTCCGAACCATTATAAGTTGCAAGTGTGTTTGCAAGCCATCTTTCTAAATCCATCCCTGGACTTGCAGTAAAAGGTCGAATGTTGTGTACAATTTTTGAATTTGAAGATGTTCTTGATCTTGAACACCATGATCATTACTACAATCATATAACTGAGTTTGGGTGCTCTGACTTTAGACAGATACAAGGTTCCGCTAATGGTCTGCTCTTCTTTTGTCAAATCAGGTATGTGCCGTTTGGCATCTGGTGGGCCTGATGATCTTCACATTATAAATCCAATGACTGAGGACTATATCCAAATTCCTCATGCTAAAGAATTTACCAAGGAATATTGTCAAGTTTCCACTTATGGATTTGGAGCGAGCAGAATAACTGGCCAACTTCAGGCGGTTACCTTGTTGAATATTCTTATGCAATGAACTTTCCTAGTTCCAAGGTTCAAGTATACACTCTCGGAACAGGATTGTGGAGAAGCATTACACCCGGTCAGGTGATGGAATATGATCATTTTTCTTTGGAGCATCTCTCCATGGAAATCTTCATTGGTTGGTCAATAAGTATAAATTTTTATGCTTCCGCTTCATGATTTGAAACAATTAACTATTTTATGGATATTTGTGAATGTTGTGGTTTTTGGGCGCATTATAAATGTCGAGTGTAGAATCGGCAAATCGCAATTCACGGCCTCTCAATATCACTCACTCGTGTAACCAAATATAAATAATAATTTATCAGACAACCCACAAATCCAATTTTATGAGCTAATCTCAAGCACAAACATAATTTATTAAACATTGGAAATTGTTGAATGCGTCCAATTCTAAACCGAATGAAATCATCTATTACACTATGTACATCACTTGGTGCTGCACAATTAAATTTCTTAATTTTTTTTTTCAATTTTGTTAATTCAATATTAATGTATTGTATTTTAGTTTAATTTTACCCATATTAATTAAGGTTCACCTCATTCAATCAGGATATATAATTTATTTATTTATTTATGAAATAATCAATTAAGGAATTGTTATTTGCACTATGAATTTTTTACTCCTTACACTTCTCTTGCTCAATGCACTACATATTTTACTCAATGCATCACACATATTTACATTAATATCCTTCAATCCAAAATTAATATTTTACTTAAAATATAAAATTCAAAAAAATTAAATTAAAAAAAAAAGAGAAAAAGAAAAAGAAATTAGACACCACGTTTAATTTGTTTGGGATTAAACATCTGTATTTTTTTCGACGAGTTAAGTATGACATATTTGGTCTAAAAACCACGTTACATGTAACAAACGAGGTCCGATTTA
This sequence comes from Perilla frutescens, assembly GCA_026008535.1. NCBI lineage: Eukaryota > Viridiplantae > Streptophyta > Magnoliopsida > Lamiales > Lamiaceae > Perilla > Perilla frutescens. The sequence goes on along the minus strand of BRKX01000007.1, from coordinate 1,699,509 downwards.
TCATCTATCACAATGCAACGTAACTCCATGACCCATCACTGAAAGTGCCGAACCAAACTTCAGAAACATGAGCGAGCCTTCTTTTGTCCTCAACTGCTCTCTCCCTATATTCATTTGGCATATCATAGAAACGAAGGTCTTGAAGATTGGTCAAGTGCTCGATACCTTGCGGCAGCTCTTTCAGCAATTCGCATCCTACCATTATCCATTCTTGAAGAAATGGCAAGGAGCCCTTTTCCACTATCACCCATTTCATCATTCTCAATTCATATAATTGTAATTGTAGTGTCTCCAGCTTTAGAAACCCATCAGCTTTGAACCTCAACCCCTCAACACATGCTTCATGTATTCGTAGGTGTCTCAGATTGGCTAAATTTTGAATGCAATTTAATGCATCCTCCCTCAATTTGCACCACATTAGCTCTAAACTGGACAATGCATGCAGAGATGGTATCCACTGGGGCACTCTCTCAAGGCACCCATACAGACCAAGTGATCTTAGAAATGGCAAACCTGTGGAAGATAGAGGATAGTCTAGCTCCAGCTTTTCACCTTCTTCTATTGACCTAATTTCCATGTTCACTTCTCACCTTATCAATGCCTAAAGACCTCAGATCTGTTAGCATTCCTATTTCTCTAACAATTTTAGTGCTCCCATCTCTATCTGCTTCTAGATTACGAAGTGTTTGTAAGCACAGTAAACAACTTCCTATGTCATATGGAACCCTACAACTCCGCCCAATATCATCAAAGTCGAGCTTGTTTTTACCCTCATATTTAGGGTCAAACTCCCTACCCACCCAAAGAAATTGAAGCCTTCGGAGTTCTAATATTTCTACAGGCAGTTCGGTCACGTCGGTATTATAGAGATCTAATATCTCCAGATTCTGAACATATTTTATTGATTTTGGGATGAATTTGACCCTTGTGTGCCTTAAGCAGAGATACTTGAGATGATATAATTTGAAAACTTCATCTGGAATACTTTCCAGTGGGGCTCCTATTAAGTCTAACACTTTTAAGAGCCTGCATCTCCTCAAAACTTCTTTGATCATTCCCATCTCCATATCTCCATTGAGCAACAGTAGAGAACGAAGATGCTCAAAATTGTTTGTATCCAAAGAGAAGTTGACTGAATTCTGAATTGCAAGGCGTCGTATCTTATTAGGCCACTGTTTTTTCCCTCTGTTAAATACGGTTATAATATTATGTTCTAGTGATTTTGAAGTAATATAATCTCGTAGCAGGTCATGGATACGGAATGCTTGAACTGTTCCATTACCATATTTTTCTGCCACTTGAATTAGATTTCTACTCCAAAGATCATTTAGATATTTCTCTGCTACTTCTTCCAAAATCTTATCATTCTCTGACTGCACATACCCTTCAGCTGTCCATAGTCGTATTATCTCGTACTTCAACAGCAAGCCACCTTCTGGAAAGATGCTCAAGTACAAAAAACAATACTTGAGATAGTAAGGTAAGTCATTGTAACTCAGAGAGAATACTGACTTCCATAATCTTTCATGGTTGCGATCCTGCTTTAACTCATCACTCAGGCTCCTATTGAACATTTCCCATTCTTCTCTTTTGTTCTTCTTTGTAGCTAGTAGACCACCAATCACAACAATTGCAAGCGGCAAACCTTCACATCTCTTTAAGATATTTTCAACAAATTCTCTTAAGTCAGGAGGAGGAAATGATGAGTTCCTTGGAAATGCCTTTTTGAAGAATAGCTTCTCTGATTCTTCCACCGATAATGGCTGCAAATTGTACACATGATCCGTCTCACTACACGCACCATCACCTATGCTGCTAGAGCGTGTCGTGATCACAATGCAACCATGCCCACCCTTCTTTGGAAGCACAAATCTGAGAGCTTCCCATGTCTCTGACTTCCAAACATCATCAAGGACAATTATGTACTTGCTTTCTTTGAGAAACTCATAGATGAAATTTCTCATATCATCAATGCTCTTGTCTTCAAGTCCTTGAGGTGGTGATTCCTTGATTTCCTCCATGAGTTTCTTAATTAGGTTCATCAAGACATGTTTGACATTGTCTTTGTAGTCTGAAACAGTCACCCAAACATGTCGATCAAAATTACTCTTGACCCATTCATCATCAAACACCTTCTTAACCAGAGTGGTTTTACCCAACCCACCCGTTCCCACCACTGAAATGACTTCCAGACCACTATCCTTGGACCCAATCCACTCAAGAAGTTGTTTCTTTGGTTTTTCAATCCCTACAACTTCATCTTCCTCCAAGAACAATGCATCACCTCGACCGTCATACTCTGCAGCTTCCGGGACAGTAGAGCTCGAGCCGTGATCCATAATATCACACATGTCTCTGTATGTCTGCCCACTTTTGATTACATTTTCCAGTCTGTGATTTAAGGTTTTGATTTCAGAAGCAATCTGATGCCGAGCTTCCAAATTCTTAACTGAATCACCAACTTTCTTTAGGCAGCCTCTGAATCCTTTAGTGGCATGACGTTGTCCAAATTGGAGCATGTATTCATCAAGAACATCTTCAACATCGAAGGAGATTTCTCGGAGCTGGCCAACCCATTTTTTGATGATGGGGTCACTTTCTTCTTTCCCATCAGCAACTCTGAGGAATTCCCTCAAATACACCAATTTATCATTAATAGACTGGACTTCATGCTTCAGTCCTCCTAATAGTTTTCCTTCATCGCGTAGCAACACAGAAAGCTGCTCCACAAGAAATGAAACAGCACTCTCCGCCATCCTCAAACGATCCCACTAAACAAAATGATAAACAGATATAAAAATCAAGCAAAACTATCACATCGTCAGCAGATCTATCGAGCAAAATGAAAGACTGCTCTCTCTCTCTCTCTCTCTTAATGATAGGAGGACTATGTTCTTATCTTCATATGCATATGCAAGTTTTTATTGAATGTTTTAACAATGTGTAGTACTACAATTACCCCTTAGCAGGCTTTAAAACTTTGCCTTCCTATTATTGATTTAGTTTTGTAGTTAATTAATTAGTTATTATTGATGATTTTGGATTTATAGAGTATTTGTCCGGGCTGCTCAATTTTTATGGATCAATGATGTGAGATGGGTAAATGTAGTGTACAAACAATCACACAAATTTGTTGATACATTATTTGCGTATTTGTCCGGGCTGCTCAATTTTTATGGATCAATGATGTGAGATGGGTAAATGTAGTGTACAAACAATCACACAAATTGTTCAAATATGACAATAACCTTAAAGATCGAGAATTTTATATGGATCTTCACTTTTCTTTCTTACTGTAGGAGGAGCAATACTCATTTTTTAGAGTTTTATATAAAAGATAAAGAAGTGTTTATTAAAATTAAAAAGAAAAGAAAAATAATATAAAGAATGAAAAGTAGTATGTGATTGGAATCAATAATTGATCAAGTATGTCCCACATTTGTCTGCCTCATATGCTTTACATAAAGATTGAAATCAATTATTTATCTACTTTACTAATTTCCTGCAAAAATAAATTTGATAAATTTGAAATCCTAATATAGTTTATCAGAATTTCATTTGAGATCAGATCATGAGGCTACCATTTTAATAAAGGTACGTATATATGCAGATTATATCTGTCAGTAAATTATTATGAGATTCTTACTATTTGAGCCCAAACATTAATTTTTGTTAATTTACTCGCCAATTAGTCTTCGTAATTTGTTGTTGTTCATGCATTAAAACAGCAAAAGACCAAGACCTCATATTCTAACATATATATCATCAGATCAGAAACTTAAGCTGAAATTAAACCCTCATTTTACTATTAATTTGAATTTTTGTGAAGAAAAGAATCCCACATATACCAAAACAATATTCAAATTAATTAATTGGCATATATGTGTAAAAATAATTGGGTGCTTTATCTATTATTTGCAAAGTAGAAGTTAATTACATCTACACCCCACCCTGTAATTAATTAAAATTAAAATGTTATCAAAATCTCAATTTTACTCCCTCATAAATAAATTTTCAGTTCAAATTGATCCTATAACCAGCTAAAATTCGACAGGTTTGGCCGGAAATTGAGGAAATAAATGTAGTTGTTTTCACTTGAAGTTGTTTAACTTGTTCGAGTTCAATTTCAAGTTCAAATGTTGCAAATACATTTTTGGAACCCTTGAAATGTAAGGAACTCGATGGTATGCTTTAATTTGAAAAATATTTGGTGAAATCAAAGATCCCAAATTGCGGGTTTTAAAATTTCGAAACTTTGAACGCAAAAATGAAGATTCTAATGACCTCAAATTCATAAATTAATCAATGCAAAATATGTATAATACCCACATTATATAGTGTCAATTGGGAAAAATAGTCATTATTATTTAGTAAATACTGTAAATAGCCACTTTTTAAAAAAATAATATTTCTAGGCTTTTAGGATGAGAATATACATAAATACCCTTAGTAATAAATTAATAATTTTTAACATTAATTATTTTCTAAAATAAAACACACTAATATATTAACAAAAAAAAATCATGGATGATGATTTCAAAATCTATCTTTCGTACCCTAAAAAAAGTTGTAGTACATTTGTAAGTGTATTTGCATGGCTGAGGTTAAGATTGGGCAACTGAAACGTGCCAATCACTTCATTCGGGTACTAGTTTTCATTATTTGTTTATTACATTGTTGATAAATTATTATACACTTACAAATGTACTACAACTTTTATTGTAGGTTTTTATGAAACCCGAGCTACCCTTTCTACCCATCTCGATCCAGTGGAAGGACTACCGCATGGATTGCGCAACTAGATAAGAAGAATTTGTAACCCGGCCTTAATTTGTTCATCAAAATTATGTAGTATCTGAATTATTGTAGTATTAGTATTGGATGGATTTGGAGACTACTATGTAGTAATTATTTCATTTGATTTTATTTTTATATGTGCATTTCGAATATGGGTGAGCAGGTTGTGTACGAAATCAAGTCAAAACGCACATGTTCGAAATCTGAAAATCGAACATAATCCATATATTCGAACAAAGTAAAAATATTGAAACTTAAAAACTCGAACACTAATGTGAATTTCTAAAACGTGTTCTAATTTCTTGAATTTGGAAAGGCTTGTTCAAAACATGAATGTCGAACACGTTGCACATGTTCGGCATTTATAGTTCGAACAAATACTATCGGTCATGTTCGAAACATGAAGTTTGAACATATTGCACATGTTCGGCATTTATAATTCGAACAGCTACAAACTTGATTTTGGCAAAGTAATGTTCGAAATATGGAGTTCGAACATATGGTATATGTTCCGCATCTACAATTCGAACAAATGACACGTGTTCGAATTTTCTCGTATACTATAATGCTGTGATGCTGTGACCCAAGCACGAATGTCAAAGTGCTGCATTGTGAGTGGATCTTCATAAGCATTTCTTGCCAGAGTCGTCTTCCCAATACCTCCCATCCCATTCCCAACAATTGAGACAATTGAAATATTTTTTATGTTTTGGAGTCGTTGAATGATGGGTAGCATCTGTTACAAACATTTGAAAAATAGCACATAAATTTTTATATTGGCAATGTGACTAACTCTGTGTTGATTAGTGAATATATGTTATATTAATTTGATTTATTAATTGTTAAACTAAGGGTGGTATATTATTTTTTTAAGTTTGATCCAGTATCAAAAAAGATTAACCTCATTATTTTATAAGAAATAAATACTTCTGTATTTGTCTCTATTCATGCTAATTACACCTCAATCCATGAATTACACCTTGATTGAATTTGAATTATATAATCTAAAAGGCTTAGAATATGTACAATTGATATGAATCAAAGGATTCCATAAGTGTGTTTGAAAGCAATAATAGAGAATCATAAATTTGTATTCTGGTTTGACTAATCAAGACAGAGTGAAGTATATTTCCCTACATTTGTAAAATATACTTGAAAGTAATATATTTGATTTGAAATTAGTTAATTTTTTTGATAATATGATAATTACTCACATTAGTAAAATCATTTCTGCATATTTTTGTTTCAATACATTAATATTGTAGTGAAGCAATGGCATAACTCCTCTCATTATTGAAGAAGCGTCGGTGAGTAAATTATATTGCAGAAGATTCTTCACGAGTAGAAAGAGTATACAGTCGCTCTCCCAATCTCTCTCTCTCTCTACTAGGCAAAATCTTGTATCAAGAATGTGTGGGACGATGGCTTATGCTGCTCTTGTTTCACTTGAACAAACCATAGATCAAATCCTGAATCATGATCGATACTCCACTTCTCCTCATCAAGAAAAACAGCTAATTATATCTCTTGATAAATATGTTATTTATTTCCAAGCTTTTTCATGAAGATTTTCCGGAAAAGGCAACAATTTGGAAGGACGAATCAGGGATGTATCAACAAGATATGATTGAATGTTTCATATTGGTACAAATTCGCTCGTGCTATGGATACACCAAACAATCCAGATTCAAGCTGAACAAAGTAGCAAAGAAAATGGAATCGGTAGTTTATGATGCAGTGGAGATCTATATATATATATATTAGATAGTTTACTTGTTTAATTATTTTTTTTAAATGAATGATTCTATTCACAAGTTCATTTTTCTTTTTGAGGGAACATACAAAATATTTTATTTGGCTTATTTGCCGTTAAACTCCAAAAAATAAATGTAAAAAAAAAAAACAACTACACAAATGCATAGATCAGATCTCATATGCCCATTCCTGTTCCACTTGGTGTGCCATAATTAGATATTTTTTAATTATTTATTTTTAAAATTTAATATACCCTAATTAGAGTTGTCAGAGATGGACTAAACAGCAGGCCCGTCCCCCTCTCTTTTTTAGGCGGGTAGGGCTTTTATTTTTAGGACCCTTTTTCTGGCGGGCCTAGGTGGATAAGCCTGTTGCGGGGTGGGCCAATGAGCGAGTAAGCCCCTTTTTTATTTTTTATTTTATTTTTTTTATAATTCAAATATTCAATTATTTGATATTTCAATATATGTATATTTTCTTATAATTGTTCTTCTAATCTTTATTTTTACTTCATTTTTAGATATTGATGATGAAGGTGAAATCAAGAAATTTTTTTATCGGATAAGTTGTCAAATAGAATGGATATTAATGTAGGTGAAGGTGAAGGTGAAAATGAAGATGCAGGAGAGGATCTAGAAGAAGAAAATCATTTAAATGTGTTCAATATTGACAATTTGGTTAATGAATCTTAATTTATGAAGTAATTTAAAATTTGTATTAACTTTAGAAAATTTATATATTTTGTTGGTGAATGGTCAAACTTTGAGACTTTAAGCCTTTTGATTAATTTATATATTTTGTTGTTTGCCTGCTATATAATTTGAAATGTTGAATGAGCGAGGCATGTGTCATGTAATGATGAAGCAAGAAGTAAGCTAGTTGTTCCCTTGGGAATGACCTAACGATCGAGTGGTGTTATCTTGAGGCCAAAGGTTTCAAGTTCAATTCCCACCACCAACACCATTAGGCTTGCCAAGTGTGGTTAACTTCCCCTGTGTGGTTTGCAGGCTATTACATAGGGGCGGAGTTTACCCTGTGCGCACCTCGGTAGCAGCTGCGGGTTACCCTTGACAAAAAAAAAAAGTAAGCTAGTTATTTTCTAAGCTCTAATTTTTTTACGATTAATTCAATAAATTTTCAACTCAACAATCAATAACTTGTTTTCCAACTTTCATAATTTCATTACTTAAGCCAATCTTATCAATGCCTAACCACCTCAGCTGTGTTAGCATTCCTATTTCTCTAACAATTTTAGTGCTCCCATCTCTATCTGTTTCTAGATAAGCAAGTTTTTGTAAGCACAGTAAACAACTTCCTATGCCATATGGAACCCTAAAACTCTGCCCATTATCATCAAAGCCGAGCTTGTTTGTACTCTTATAATTCGGGTCAAAAGACCTACCCACCAAAAGAAATTGAAGATGGTCTTAGTCTAATTATGTTGTTCTCTTTTATATTGTTTAAAACTAGATATATAAATGTTAGTGAAACCAATTAAGAAACTAAGACGTCTAAATTGTCGAAAAATCGACAATTTGAACAAATATGCAATTTAAAAAGGACTTTAAAAATATTGCAATAATAACTCAATCTTTTGATTTATAACAAATTATAGACACCCTTTACAAATTTCGACCACTAGAAAACTAACATTGCTAAAAAAAAGGCCCCACATTTGACATCGCGAAACTGAATTAACCTGACCACCTGGAAAAAATATTATCACATAGTTGTGAATATCATCAAAAAATTGTACTACGTTGTTGAATTTGCTATAAAAAAATGTTAAATTATTATTAAAATAATATAAAAGTCATGTTTGAAAGACGTGGTGAAATATTTTTGACAAGTAACCCTTAAGACATTACGAAATAAATGAACTCTATTTAAAAAAAAAATGTAGCTAATTAAACACAGAGCGCGAATACTTAATTTCACTAGCTAGTCTTTAATTTGTGGAGTCCACACGAAGAAAAAATGACGGTCATGTCCTTGTTGCAATGAATACTTTTGTAATAGATCAAAATTTCAATTTTCAGCAAAGACTCCATTGTCATGGCAGAGATGTTAGAAAGTGGAGAGCATATAGATGATGATCTCATTAATTAAATAAGCAATATGATCTTTGTCCACTTGCTAAAAAAAAATTAGTGCTATTCATTCATTTAAATATATATTAACCGAAAGTTGGAGGAAATTTCATGCAAATTTGGTATTTGCCACAATACAACCAATGAAAAAATAAATTAATTATTTTATCTATATGTATCTCAAAATTTGTGTATAATTTATTTTATTGACTGTTCGGAGGAGACTTCAATTTTCTTGCAAAACTTTATCCGCCCTCGTACACAGGGCTGGTCATGTATGTGCACTGTACACTAATTGGGAACTTAAAAAGGGACACTTAATTAAAAAAAAAAAAAAGTGTCCCAATCAAAACAAAAATATAAACTAAGTGTGTTTGAAAGCAATAATAGAGAATCATAAATTTGTATTCTGGTTTGACTAATCAAGACAAAGTGAAGTATATTTCCCTACATTTGTAAAATATACTTGAAAGTAATATATTTGATTTGAAATTCGTTAATTTTTTTGATCATATATGATAATTACTTCTCAAGTTGAACTCTATTAAACCTGTGCAATTTTTTAACTTCAAAAACTTTAGTGATAATTATATAATTACATTAGTAAAATCATTTCTGCATATTTTTGTTTCAATACATTATTGTAGTGAAGCAATGGCATAACTCCTCTCATTATAAGCGTCCATGAGTAAATTATATTGCAGAAGATTCGTCACGAGTATAAATAATTTTCCTATTGAACTAATCATATATGTCATCTCTCTAACGAAACAGTAGTTTTTTTAAGAATGAATATTTCCTTTGATGAGACCGACGGCTAAATTCAACTTTCAATAATACCGAAGATCTTGCGTGAGACCGTCTTTCAACTTTTGGCATCAAAATAAATAGAGTACTTCATATCTTATGTAGGCATAATTTAAAAAAAAAATACAATTGTAGTATGACGTCATTCAAATATTTAGGGTATGTAATTAGATGTAGCATTAATTTTCCGAGGCCTAATATTGTACAAAGTAGTACTTGGACTAGCAAAAGGTCCAAACACATGGACTACAAGTCTAAGCCTATTATATAAATTCAACGCAATTCGTTGTTGTTGAATAATTAATTAAATTCGAATATGTAGCTTATTGTAAGATACTCGAGGCACAACAACTAGATTGGTAAGGAAAAGTTCGTTCGAGTTCATTTAGTAAATGTCGGTCAAGTTTGAGCTTAGCACTACTTGACTCGTTAAGTAAAATTAACTTGAAAATATAAAATTATTAATTTGATAAAACTTATAATTTTATACTTATTTATTAATAATGAGTATATTAAGTCTCTAATTTTCTTCATTTATTACCAGAAAAGAGTGAATTTTAATAAGTACAATATTGTTTGTGAATACAATAATATATTTTTAAAAATAAATAATGAATATTTAAAGTTAAATCTAAATTTAAAAAACTCGTGAAACTCGAAGTATTCGATAAATAAGGCTCGAAGATCGCTCGATAATAAACAAGTCAAGCTTGAACATGACAATGCTCGGCTCGGCTCGATAACACCCCTAGATATTCGGTCGCTGTTTGTGTTAAAATTGTCCTATATTGGATGCAGATAGTGGACACGAGTCACTTCATAAAGACGAGGAAAACATTTCCTTATAAACCGGTTTTACGAGGGTGAGTGAGTTGACCCAATATCCGTTTATAATACTAGTTTCTTTACTCTAGTTTGAAATTGAATACCATCACAAGTTGTTAGTGGCTATAGATGTTCACCCCAAAATGGAATTAAATTGAATGTGATTACTTCCAATAAAACATTTTCTAAAACATTTTTTTCATACATATTATGTTTTGATTTAATTTTAATCCAATAAAATTATTTATTCATTTAGGTTTATATTTTACAATTCACAGTACTAACATTTTATAAGTTACATAAAAATGCATAATTGTATTTTGTTAAAGTACTCAAATAAATTAAACTTTGTTTCCTAAATAATATACACCAATGGAAAATTCGATGCTGCCTGTTTGGGCACCATACCCGAATTTTGTATTTTATTTTTTAAAATAATTTTTGGGAACACATCTTACTCCTTAAGTAGATATTAACTATGTTCACCACGATTTTTTTCACCTCCTATTATGTAAACGACAATGTTGTAGCTTTTTTTTACATGATATCATTAAAAATACACATCTATGTCAGTAGGCGAAAAAAAACCTGACGAACAGAATCAACATTTACTAATGTCACCATTTATGGCCCCGAAATATTTTTTGTAAAAATAAAAAACAAAATTTGGGTATGGTGCCCAAACGGGCAAAATCGAATTTTCCCCAATCCAACTGTGCTCCCTCCGACTCATTTCGATAGGCTTGTTTTCCTTCTTGGTATGTCGCAATATATAGGCACATTTCTATATATATTTAGCTAGTTTACTAACATATATCCATATTTAATATGTTTATACTAGACATTAATTCACCGTCAAAGAAATAAATAGGGACATATTAGGAAGTTTTTTTATTAATTGCCTTTCCCAATCAATTTCTTAATTCCAACGAAACATTTTAATCAACCTATCAAAATGGAACGGGGGAGTAATAGACAAACTATCAAGTCCATTCTAGACTCTGAGTGCAGAATATTAAAGAGGTTGGAAGCAAGAAACTGCACCACAGTCATATGCTAATCGAGCACACCACTTTGCCATCCACCTCTGCCTCCGGTCCACTCTCGACTCGTCTCGTCTCAACTCATAATTCTCTTGCAAATCAAGAACATAGCTAACCATCTCTAGCTCCTGAACTAACAAGATCACTGCTTCTACAAAGAAAGAGCTGATGAAACATGTCTCAATGAATGTTGGGAATCATTTTCTGCAAAAGATGAAATGAAAATTAGGAATAGCATTTAAAGAATCCCATGATCTAAAGATAATGGAGCAGCTACGTACTCTTGCTGATTCAAACTGTGTGATATACGGAGATTCTTTACAATATGAACAGGCTTCTTATGTTAGCACATTCCAACGTTCAATGCTTCTATTATCAGAACCCAACAAGATATCATCATCATCATCATCATCATCATCACCATTATTAAAGCTATTTTTTCATATGTGAAGATGCTGGAGCTCGAAATACTAATTGTGATTCTTCTGTAACCTATTCTTTCATATGTGGCAGATAAGATCATCAAATAATAGCAAGAGAAGAAAAAATCATCAACTGCAACCATCTAACCAGGCTGAAAAGTAAATAACATCAGTTAACAAGGGTGTGATAGAGAAATAGGAACACAATGGTACAATTTTCCCAAATGAATCCCAAAAAATCAAGCTTCAAAAACAGCTCCGAATTCTATATTCACAAGTTTTACTATATTACAGGCATATGCATTTAATCTGTGTGCCAATGTATTGATGCATTTCAGTTGGCCAGATATCACAACATATGAAGGAAACAAAGCAAGAATAGAAAGTAAGGGCCAACAACAATGGGACCAACAGGAGTATTTACTTGCTAGTTGTTGTTTTAACATCTTCAAAAGGTTTGAATTACCTTCCACAAATGCAGGGTACGGTCACGCCCAATAGTCAATACACGTTCTTTCCTCAAGCTGTCAATGGTTAAAACTTCACTCTGGTGACCAAATAATGTGTTAATATAAGTCCTGCCTTCTGCATTCCAAATCTTGATAGAGCGATCAAATGAACCGGAGAGGAGAAGAGTTCTGTAGTCCCTTGTCTAAATGTTAAGCACGAAACAGGTCCTTTGTGTCCCGAAAAAGCCTGCTCAAAACATAATATGCAAATTTTAGTGTCAAGAAAATGAGCTAAAAGCCTCAGCAAGACTGCATCTTTCGATGCTGCAGATATATGATGCATCATTAAAAGATGTAGTCTCAGCAAAAATTCCAAATTTATTCAACAAAATTGTCATGTTTATAGAACTAGCGTGTTTCTTAGCTGGAAGTACAGATGTTTAACATGTTCTTCATAGGAAGAGATAGATTTACACAATTCTTTGTTCGCGGTGCAATAATACACACCTGAACATCAGGCGTCTGCAGATTCCCACAAATGGACTTGACGATCTAGGCCTCCACTAGCTAAATACCAACCATCAGAGCTAACAGCCAATGCTAGAACATGTTTCCTTTGCTTAGTAGCTCGACCTTGCCACCATGAGACTTCAAAACTTCATCAGAGGGCCAAAGACACAGACTTCCCACCATCAACATCCCAGTGAACAATGGTGCCATCCTTCGAATCCAAAAACCCTCTACTGTCATCCTCGGATAGAGCCACACTAGTGACAGGTTGCCTGTGCCTTACTAGAAACCGAAATCCGTGGCTCGTCTCTGGCTTCTGAACCCTAAAAACAGTATACAGAGCAGTACTAATTCAAAACACCTACGAATTAAAACATCAACATACCAACTTTAAATCACTAGTACACGCTTGAAACGTAGTGCTAGTGCTAAGGTAAGGTTTCCTGGGCTAAGTTACTGTATATATTTTCAAGTTTACTGCACAATGAAGAGCAATTCATACTGCATATGGAGATACATCGAAATTTTAACTTCACACATAAGCACCTATCGTCGTCTTACCTTAAAATAAAGAAACTCATAAACCAAAGTTAGCAAAGATCAATGTACTTTTCATAAATCATCTGTGCACTCAACAAATCCACAACAGCAGACCCAACCAATTTAAACACAGTAATCTCTTCTTCACTCCTCCTCCCAACTTTCTCTCTCTTGATCAACTCCACTAACTCCCCCGCAATCTCATCCTTCCTCATTACACCCCTCTCGAACGCCCCCACCAATTCTCCGGCCTCCACCGTCGCCGCCTCATTGTCGACGAACACTGTCCCCCTCCTCACCCAAAAAAGTTCAGGGGCTCAATTGAGCTAAAAAAAAGTTCAGAGGCCTACGTGACCCTTATCCCCTTATTTGGAAAATTGATGAAATGACGTCGTTTCATCTAGAGTTAACGGCCCGTCAAGAGGGGTCTGACGGAAGGGCCTAATAGAGCCCAAAAAAAAGTTTAAGGGCTCAATTGAGCCAAAAAAAAGTACAGGGGCCTAAGAGGTCCCCGCCAAAAAGTACAGGGGTCTGCGTGACCCTTATCCCTATTTTTTTCTTGTAACTAACCACGTTATAAATTTGTTTGGCACAGCTTTAAAAAGTATTTTGTATGTTTTCAAAGGAAAACATAAATTTCATGTGTAATTTCTTGTTCCAAGTTTTTAGTTTTTTTTTTTAAAATTATTTTTTTTATTTTTCATTTATTATAATTTTATTTAGTTTAAACTTTTTATTTAGGGTTAAGTATATTGATTTTTAAAAATAAAAATAAAAAATAAAATCTAATTATGAAACTGGAATAACAAAAAATTTCCCCACTACGATAATAGCAATGCTAAAGATTTGCTAAACTTTAAAATTTATTTGTAAAATGTTATTAGAACTTGTGTGTTTATTTCTATGATGTCCTACTTAACAACAATACCTAGAGGTCGTTTGGTTGACCTAAATAAAAAAAAATATTATCTGAAAAGTAATCTAATTTTTTATTTTAAATCTATATATTTCCTGCAATTTTAATGGACTCTATGAAAAGTAATTAAATTCCTCAAACACAAAAAAATGATGCAATTTTTATTGATATTGATTACCTATTCCAAGTAAATATTCTAATTATTTGACTTTGAGAATCATGTGCATGTTCGTTTTATTTTTTGATTTCTTCACCACACTGGAAATTGTTGAACGCGTCCAATTCTAAACCGAATGAAATCATCTATTACACTACGTGCATCACTTGGTGGCTTGGTGGTGCACAATTAAATTTCTTAATTTTTTTCAATTTTTTTAATTAAATATTAATGTATTGTGTTTTAATTTAATTTTACCCATATTAATTAAGGTTCACCTCATTCAATTAGAATATATAATTTATTTATTTATGAAATAATCAATTAAGGAATTGTTATTTGCACTGTGAATTTTACTCCTTACAATTCTCTTGCTCAATGCACTACATATTTTACTCAATGCATCACACATATTTAGATTAAAATCCTTCACTCCAAAATTAATATTTTACTTCAAATATAAAATTCAAAAAAATTAACTTAAAAAAAGAAAAAGAAATTAGACACCACGTTTAATTTGTTTGGGATTAAATACCCGCAATTATTTTGGCGAGTTAAGTATGACGTATTTGGTTTAAAAAAACCACGTTGGCAACCACATTCACACACATGTAACAAACTTGTTGTACAGATTAAATATTGGGCCCGTTTCTGTTTCTTATGTGATTTAGTTTTTGAACTTCCAACCAATCCAACGATTTTGATACATCAATAAAGTTTAAATAATATAATCTCTTTTGCATGAAGCATCCATCATTTCCAATATTTTGAAAACTGAAAGGTTTCATATATAATCGAAATATTATAATTCTTATACATCACCAGCAAAGGGAAAAAAAAGCAGCCTGTAAATTTTTGTAGGCTACAAAAATTAATTTCTTATTTACAAGGGATGTGAATATTTCAGATTTATCATCTATCACAATGCAACGTAACTCCATGACCCATCTCTAAAAGTGCCAAAATCAACTGTGGAAATATGAGCGAGCCTTCTTTTCTCTTCAACTGCTCTCTCCCTATATTCATTTGGCATATCATCGAAATGAAGGACTTGAAGATTGGTCAAGTGCTCGATACCTTGCGGCAGCTCTTTCAGCAATTTGCAACCTGTCAAATCCCAGTGTTGAAGAAAGGGCAAGGAGCCCTTTTCCACTATCACCCATTTCATCATTCTCAATTCAAATAAATCTAGTGTCTTCAGCTTTAGAAACCCATGAGCTTTGAAACTCAACCCCTCAACACATGCTTCATGTATTCGTAGGTGTCTCAGATTGGCTAAATTTTGAATGCAATTTAATGCATCCTCCCTCAATTTGCACCACATTAGGGATAAAGTGGACAATGCATGCAGAGATGGTATCCACTGGGGCACTTTCTCAAGGCACCCATACAGACAAAGTGATCTTAGAAATGGCAAACCTGTGGAAGATAGAGGATAGTCTAGCTCCAGCTTTTCACCTTCTTCTATTGACCTAATATGCAGTACCTGAAGGTTGGTTAGGTTTGCAATAGAAGTGCAAAGATCCTTCCCATGTTCACTTCTCACCTTATCAATGGCTAACTCCCTCAGCTGAGTTAGCATTCCTATTTCTCTAACAATTTTAGTGCTCCCATCTCTATCTGCTTCTAGATTATGAAGTTCTTGTAAGCGCAGTAAACAACTTCCTATGCCATATAGAACCCTACAACTCTTCCCATTAATACCATCAAAGTCGAGCTTGTTTGTACTCTCATAATTAGGACTGAAATACCTACCCACCCAAAGAGATTGAAGCCTTCGGAGTTCTAAGATTTCTACAGGCAGTTCGGTCACGTCGGTATCACAAAGATCTAACATCTCTAGATTCCGAACATATTTTATTGATTTTGGGATGAATTTGACCCTTGTGTCCCTTAAACAGAGATCCTTGAGATGGTATAATTTGAAAACTTGATCTGGAATACTTTCCAGTGGGGCTCCTCTTAAGTCTAACACTTTTAAGAGCCTGCATCTCCTCAAAACTTCTTTGATCATTCCCATCTCCATATCTCCATTGAGCAACAGTAGAGAACGAAGATGCTCAAAATTGTTTGTATCCAAAGAGAAGTTGACTGAATTCTGAATTGCAAGGCGTCGGATCTTATTAGGCCACTATTTTTTCCCTCCGTTAAATACGGTTATAATATTATGTTCTCTTGATTTTGAAAGAATATAATCTCGTAGCAGGTCATGGATACGAAATGCATACACTGCTCCATTACCATGTTTTCGTGCCACTTAAATTAGATTTCTACTCCAAAGATCATTTAGATATTTCTCTGCTACTTGTTCCAAAATCTTATCATTCTCTGACTGCACATACCCTTCGGCTGTCCATAGTTGTATGATTTGGTACTTCAACAGCAAGCCACCTTCTGGAAAGATGCTCAAGTACAAAAAACAATACTTGAGATAGTAAGGTAAGTCATTGTAACTCAGAGAGAATATTGACTTCCATAATCTTTCAAGGTTGCCACCCTGCATTAACTCATGACTCAGGCTCCTATTGAACATTTCCCATTCTTCTCTTTTGTTCTTCTTTGTAGCTAGGAGACCACCAATCACAACAATTGCAAGCGGCAAACCTTCACATCTCTTTAAGATATTTTCAGCAAATTCTCTTAAGTCAGGAGGAGGAAATGATGAGTTCCTTGGAAATGCCTTTTTGAAGAATAGATTCTCTGATTCTTCCGCTGATAATGGCTGCAAATTGTACACGTGATTCGTCTCACTACACGCACCATGCCCACCCTTTTTTGGAAGCGCAAATTTGAGAGCTTCCCATGTATCTGACTTCCAAACGTCATCAAGGATAATTATGTACTTGCTTCCTTTGAGGAACTGTTTCATGAAATTTCTCATGTCATCAATGCTCATATCTTGGAGTCCTTGAGGGGGTGATTCCTTGATTTCCTCCTTTAGTTTCTTAATTAGGTTCATCAAGACATGTTTGACATTTGCCTTTGTAGTCTGAAACAGTCACCCAAACATGTCGATCAAAATTACTCTTGACCCATTCATCATCAAACACCTTCTTAACCAGAGTGGTTTTATCCAACCCGCCCGTTCCCACCACTGAAATGACTTCCAGACCACTATCCTTGGACCCAATCCACTCAAGAAGTTGTTTCTTTGGTTTTTCAATCCCTACAACTTCATCATCCTCCAAGAACAATGCATCACCTCGACCGTCATACTCTGCAGCTTCCGGGACAGTAGAGCTCGAGCCTTGTTCCATAATAGCATACATGTCCCTGTATTTCTTCTGACTTTTGACGACCTTTTTCAGTTCGAGATTTAAGGTTTTGATTTCAAAAGCAATCTGATGCCGAGCTTTCAAATTCTTAACTGAATCACCAACTTTCTTTAGGAAGCCTCTGAATCCATTAGTGGCACGGCGTCGTCCAAAGCGGAGCATGTATTCATCAAGAACATCTTCAACATCGAAGGAGATTTCTCGGAGCTGGCCAACCCATTCTTTGATGTTGGGATCAGTTTCTTCTTTCCCATCAGCAACTTTGAGGAATTGTTTCAGGTTCTTCAATTCATCATTAATAGACTGGACTTCATGCTTCAGTCCTCCTAATAGTTTTCCTTCATCGCGTAGCAACACAGAAAGCTGCTCTAGAAGAAATGAAACAGCACTCTCCGCCATCCTCAAACAATCCCACTAAACAAAATGATAAACGGATGTACAAATCAAGCAAATTAACCTATCATATCAGCAATCTATTTTAATTTGTTAATTAATTCTCTCTCCTTCTCTCTCTCTATCTCTTAATGAAACAGATGTTCTTATCTTCATATGCATATGAAAGCTTTTAACTACTAAAAACTATGCATTAGATCAGTTACATTTTTCTTGCTTAGAGTTGGTTCTTTCTTTCTTTGACTTGTGTTATTTAATATTGAAGGCTATTACCCGTACCCGTCCTGTACCCATTAAGTGCATAATTACCCTACCCATTGTTGTTAATTTTTACGGGTACCTATAGGGTCTGTTACCCATTATCATCTCTAATTATAAGACCTAAAAATCATGCACGTTTCTTAAAAATATTTTTTATTAATTTTAATGAAAATTTATCCACGAATTATTTATTAAATTTAATAGATAAATTATTTAAAAATAAAAATACACATTTTTTCAAGTTTTGGATTAATAGTTTTCATTGTCCATAACATAAATTGATAGTTTAGTGTTTAAAGTTATGAATTGATAACTAGCCTGTCTTTTGAGTTCTAAATTAATAAAACTTCAACAGTAAAACATAATGTTTTGGTTCCCTATGGGCTATGGGCACATCAGATCACTTTACATTTCATGCGCCAAGCCTTTGTTTTTTAAAAATATATATATATTTCAATTTTTATTTATTATGATTTTATTTAATTAATTTTTTTTATTTAGAATTTTGTCCATCCCCAATTAGAATATATATTATTTTTCGTGTTCGTTGGGTTTAAATTGCACCTATATTTTATATAAATGTTTTCTATTTTTATTTTCATAATAATAGTATTAAATTATTATAGAATTTTATTTTAAAAATCTCACAAGGTTATCAGATTTAAAAAATTTATATTCATTGTCATTTTTTTGAAGTTATTCCATAAATTTCTTGAGTTGTACGTAGCAATTTTTACAGGAAATTGATGGATTTAGTAAGTTTTTATATAAACAGTCTATAGTTTTATATGTTTGGTTTATTTTAAGTTTTCTAGAAAAAATATTCTTTAAGTTTATTGTAATTTTTATTTTCTCATTTATCATATTATTTTTTTATATTTGTGTAAATAATTAATAAATGAATTCCTCTAGGATATGGATTTAATTTAATTTTTTCATCTATAGTGGTGTTGTACGTATTTAACGAAAATCACATATATATATATATATAATAGTATATTACTATTTTACCCTTAAATTAAGTGCATATTATGGATATAATAGACAAATCATATTTTGTAAGAAATTAAATAAATATAATATATTATATTTACAAATAATTATTTATAACATTTTATATTAGGGATAATTTTATGTAGTAGAATTCAATTATAATAAAACTATTGAAATAAATATAATATACTATATTTACAAAAAAAAATTGTAATATATTATATTACTTTTTTACCCTAAAATTAAGTGCAAATTGTGGACATAATAGGCAAATCATATTTTGTAAGTGCAAATATGATTATCTTAAAATACTCGTAACCATGACATTTTTCGTGTATATAAGGGTACTTTTGTTGGAATTGAGAAGCTATTAAGCTAGAGTTGAGGAAGCTCACAAGCTTAAACATAGTTATGCATGGTGTAGCGACCCATATTTTTTTTTATAAAATTTGCTACATTTTATTTTAAAAATGGTTTTTATAATGCTTGTTATATTATTTTGTTATGTTCCTATAAGTCGCACCTAAATTATTATTATTATTATTATTATTATTATTATTATTATTATTATTATTATTATTATTATTAAATTGTGAAATTTTAGTATCATAAAGCCAACTTATTATTCATTATTGCCAAGCCCAAAATATTGAATTAAAGCCCAATTCTTTATTTTATTATTTTAACTGCAAATCCTGTAACCGGTGATATGTTCTTTCACCTTATCAATTTATTTATGCTCTTGAATTCACCTTTCCACTATCCCAGAATTGAATTCTGTCATTTAAAACTCCAACCTTTTGAGCTCTAATTTCATACTATAAAAAGGGTACCTATAATCCTCACAATTCACACCAATCATTTCTCATAGCATTTTTTTTCTAAGCATTTCAAGAATAATAGTTTCTCCTTCAAGGTATATAAATTTGTGTATGTGTATTGTTTGTCTTGTCTGCATATTGAGAGGGGGAGAAAGTAGGGAGTAGAGGGGAAAAAAGATGGTGTTTTTCGGTGGCAGCGGCGGAACTAAGTCGGGGCGGGCAGTTGCTATGGTGGAGTGATTTTCGCTACACGGCTGTTCTGAGGGTGGTAGTGGCGTAGGCGAAGAACGTAGATTGTTGGGGGAGAGGTTTGTTTGTGTGAGGAGAGAGAGTGTTGTTTTCTTTTAAATTGTTTATTGGTGGGATATAACTTATTGTTAGGGTGAGCAAAAAACTGAAAGAACCGAAAGTCGAATCGAACTGAATAGATTTTGGTCCATTATGTTCGATTCTTTTGATTTTTCGGTCCGGTTCATTTTTTTAATAAAAATTCAATCTTCGGTTCGGTTCGATCCGACAGATAACGGACCAAATAAACCAGATAAACCGAGCATTTTTAGTTATTATTCATTTATTATTTTTTTAATTGTTATTTGTTTGATAATTTGTATGTATTGTTATTTGTTGGTTTATTTTTATATATTAGTTATAAAGGTTTATTTATGATGCTAGTTATAGATTCGTTTATTATTTAAGCTATTATTTCCAAAATTAGTCAAGCAGTTCAAAATCAAAAAAATAAATAAAAAGAAATAAAAAAATCAGACCGGACTGAACCGAACATAATAAATTCGATTTGGTCTGATTCGGTCTTCACCCTTAATTCGATTCGGTTCGGTCCTAAATATTTCTTAATTTGGTCTATTCAGTTTTATAATTTTTTGGACCGAAATAGACTAAATAGACTGAATGATCACCCCTACTTATTGTGGTAGGATTGATTTTGTTCTAAATTATTTAGTTATTTAATGGGTAAGATTAGTTTAGATTTTAAATATCTAATGGTGGATAGATTGGTTTGATGTGGGCGGAGAGAGAGAGAGTTGGGTTTGCAAGATTAAATCATCATCATGCATTTCATTTTCATTTTATTTATTTATTTTATAATTTATTATTAATCAATTATTTATATTATTAGGTCGCTCGTGGATCTAACTAAATCCTACTCCCTCCGTCCCAATAGCAAGGTCTACCTTCTATCACCTTTTTAATATTTACTCTCTCTATTTTAATAGAAGGTGGACCTTGCTATTGGGACGGAGGTAGTATTATTTTTCAAAAGTCAAGGTGAGAAATTCAACGTAAAATTAAAAGTTCATTTATCCTTATTATATGTTATATTCATTATGCAAGCGAGTTTAACCTACGAGTTTGGTGTTATACTATGATTTTTACCTACGGGTTTGATGTTATGGAATGAACTTGTTTATATATGCCTTGTACATACTTGTGATGTTGGGAACGTGCGGAATGCATACTGTAAACCTTGATAGCCGGAATGTGTTTATTGTTCATACTCTTGGATGAGTACAAGAACTTGAAAGTGGGAGAATGTAAGATTAACTTAGCCTATAGTTGCTGAACTTAGGCTGAATTTGTAAGCACTAATGAGATTGTTGAGAACATAGTTTGACTGAGGAAACATTTCAATTTGATGACTGAACATAAACTTACGGCTCAGAATAACTGCCACATGTATATCATGATGAACGGATTATGAGATTTTGTATGTATACCAAGAAAGAGATCGATTCGGTATTTGAGTTCGTTGGGGAAATAACCTACTCTATGGAGGTCAACATCCGGTTAGAAGAAGTCTTTTCAGATTGAGCTGTGTTAAAGTTGACCAAGAATTTGCGTTGTTACTAGGAAGATGGGCACATTAAGGAATAAAATATTTTGAAAACAAAAACATAAGTCAACGATCTATGTGGAGACTGTCAATTTTTATGGGTAGATATGTTAGACGATGATGGCTACTACAAACAAGGTTCAACATCAGAATTGCCACCTGAGCGAAATATTGAGGTAGACCGATCACCGTCTTTTATACCTCCATGTGGAGATGAGGTTATAAAGCTTTAACTTTGAACTAGAAACAAAGAAACGAGTAATCGATTTATAGGCCAGTTATCAGATTGTAGATCTATTACACATTTAAGAAATCCCTACGCAAGCTTTCAACTTAGGAGTCATGTTTAACGATCCTGATGCGATTACAGGGAATAAGATTCGTTCCTCCAAGAGAAAACTCTTCACCTCAGTGGATGGCTAATCGAGGCCCTGGCGTGTTTCATTCCCAAGATTTGTAGCTTGTTTTAGATCAATTTTTAGAATGAGAGTAAAGATGGTCATCATGATTGCTACCAAATTAATTTAAAGATATGTTTGCCGGTGTTCTACTCAGCTTCCAGGAGAAGTTAAGTCAAACTATTTTGAGTCTAGGAGGTATCATAGATCAAGTCGTTCTCTCGTATCCTTCTGATGGGTAGAAAATGATTCCCGAGACGTCGTTTTTCCAGCCAGTGCAAAGTCTAGCCAACTTGTGCTTTATCATAGCAACCTCGTAAGAAAAAACAAGATGGGTGAAGCTCAAGAAAGAAGGAAGGAGAACCCGAAGAATATCGTTAAGAAGATAGACCTAGTGTTCGATAGATTGAGAGTTTCATTATGATAGGAAGTTTTGATGAGTCTATTTATTCATTCTCGTGTTGATAGAATCGATTTATTCATTTTCTTTTGAAATTGATTTATTCTCTTATTAATTGAATCAATTTCCCTTCAACAGCTTCATATCATTTGAAATTCTCCATTTATACCACTTGGGATTCGTTGATTTTATCCTCTTGGATAATTTGAAATCTTTTGGATGATACTTCTTTGATCATCAAGAATCAGCAATGGCATTTCCTTATTAGGCTATGCTTACGCCTTTATGAAAATATTTCAAGCACGGTTCTCAGCTCTTAAGCGTTGATTTTCTTTTATTATTCCCATATATCTTTGTAAAATGCGAGAACCTTTCGAGTTATGAATCCTCTAAAAAGGAAATATTTTTGGAATAAATAATCTAGTGTTATATCTCTTCCAGTTTTTGAACTTGTTAAAGATTATTGATCAGATAAAGTCCTCACTCCGAGGCGTTTGTTTCTTTTAACTTCCACTTATAGAACTCGAGTGTGGAACCTCAAATAGAAGAGAAAGCTTATAGAAGTATTCCTTTAAGTATTTTGTCAAGAGATCGAATGATAGTATTCCATAATGACGAATGGAACCGAAGCAGTACCAGTTAGTGTTCTCCAAAGTCGAAAGTACATTTCTAAAGTAATTTCTCAGTTCGTTACATTTAAGATGATCAATAGATGTCAACAAGCAAGTTTCGAGCTTACAGTTAAAGTCTAGACATGCGATTCTTATTATGCATGCAAGCGAAGGTGATCACTAGCGGGAGCCAGACAGTCGGATTACCACTTTAAAGAAAAGAGAATAGTATAACAAGGAAAATAAGACTAATTTGCATCGGAAATACGATTCAAGCACGCTTCAAGAAGACGTGAACGTCAAATCTCAACATTTTAAGGAAAGAGATAAAACACAGTTCGAACCTGATAGAATTTGTAATCCAACCGTCCAAGGGCATGCTCATTCGAATCATGGGGAGATTATATGAAGTCGGTGCATCTTGATAGCTCTCACAAAGGATAGAGAAAGATGGCGAACGTTTAGGCTTCCAGAAAGATAAATTTGCGTGGAAAAGAAGAGCGAGTATAGACTCTTCAAAGAAGTATTTGACCAAGAAGAAAACGGAAAGAGGGATAAAGGTTGAGAATCAACCTAAAGAATAGGAAACCCATATCAGTTCTAGGCTGCAAGTACAAAAATTGAGGTTTTGAACCCTGAGGATGTACTTTGATACTTCTTCTCAAGATATGGAAATTTCGGGACGAAATTTATTTAAGCGGGGTAGAATGTAATACCCCGAAATATTTTAGAAGGTTTAATTCAACTTATGTTACCCTCTGGTAAGTTAGAAAATAAGTTGGGTCCTTAAATGACTCAAATAAAGGAAAATCGCAGCCAGGGAAATCTGTTAAACCTAATTTGGTCAAAAATTACCTTAAAAATATGTTATGATATTTTTCTCGGGTTGATAGGAAATATTTCAAGAATCGTGCCAACCTTTGAAATTTTAAATTTCGAGTTCAAATGAACTCTTGGCACAACTTTAAGTTGGAAAATAATAAATTTAATATAAAAAGGCACATCCGTCATTATCCAATTTCTTTTTCAAAAGATTATCTTATTCTTAATTATCCTATTATTTTTCCATCATTATCCTCTTTCTTTTATTCATTATTATCCTATTTATTTTTCCTCTATAAATAGGAGCTTAAGGTTTCATTTTTCATTCATTTTCAAAATCGAAACGCCGAGCAGCTTCCAGAGAATATACAACTCTAGTTTCCTATTTCAATTCTGAAATAGTCATTTTGAAGGTGTCAACGCGTAAATCACGAATACATGATTGAAATGATGACACGAAGGATGATCACGATGGAAAATCATCGTGACCGCTGCCAATTCCTCGGAGAAGGTACTTTCTCCGATTCTGGTCATTCGGACCGATGAATTTAGAAATTTCAAGTTCTAAATATGCTTATATTTCGATTATCTTTAATTCTACCGATTCCGATTTTTGATGCTGTGAGTTTTCGGTATTTTTCCCCGTTTTCATTTTATGTAAATCTCAGATCTACTCTTCCTGGATAGTCGTATTAAAAATCTTCTTTTTATAAATAGTCTTTGATCATTTGGATCTTGTAGTTAACCGGAATAGATTTTTGATTTCTTGTCGTTTGAAATCCGGATCCGAATATTACATTATAAATCTGCCAGTTTTGAATTTATGATCTAGCCGTTCGATCTTTGATCTGATTACACCATTAAATTCCTTATTTTCTGCACTATCAAAAATTGTACTTTTGAGCGAAAATCCAACGAGTATCGATCTCAATCGAGACCGATACATTTCAGCTAAAATCTGTGAGTTTTTGTCCCGTTTCACCCATTTTGGGTCGTCAAATCGAAAAAGTTTCTTCTCAAAAGTTACTCGAAATAATATTTCCTATGCTCCCGTCGAATTTCGTAATTTTCGGATGAGTTTTGAATAATATTGATTATTTAATATAAGTAGTTATTTTTATACTGGAGTCATGTGTTATCGAAAAATTCTAAAACTCTCAAACTATAGTCTTGGCATATATAGGATGGTCCTTGAATATTTTCATAATTTTTGAACGGTTAGAAAGTGCCGTGGCACAAATCTGATAAAAATCGATTAAAATGGCAAGTTTTGAAAAGAGACCTCTATCAAATCAGTTGATCCCAGTAAAGCAAGAATAACGTTTTGGAATTTATTTCCTTCTTCGTCGAAATTATTTGAGGTCTCTAGAGTCGCGCAATCTATTTTAGAATAGAATAGAATTAATAATAGTTCCGTTTATAGTAGATTAATTCCCGAAAATATAGCGATTATCCTGAGTTGAAGTTTACCTTCTGTAGTACCAGCTGAGCTAGAGAAAGAGTATCAGGGTTGATTCTTCAGGAGTTAGCTTTTCAGAATCCTGAGAAAGGTGGGTTATACTACTATATCTTTGCAAATTGTATCTTTCGAGTTATTAAGCTCTGCTTTGTTAAAATTGCATATGTGACTATCTGTGTTAAATATTTACGTGCTACTGTATGTTGTCGGAGTCTCATATACCAGCGCTGTGTCAATGTGAGTAGCTACAGTATGCATGCATTGTTTGTCCTGCCCTACTCCTTGTCGGTGAGACTAAAATGAAACACGTATTGATTATACTCTTTGGGTATACTATGGCCATACTCAACGTTATGCGCTGGTGATGTAGTTTGGGTTGCGGGCAGTGACGGGTTATACTCTTAAGCGCTTCACGATAAAATGTTTTGGTGAACTTAGGTTGCTTCCAACTTTTAAACCTCCTAAGTTT
Organism: Perilla frutescens; assembly: GCA_026008535.1. Taxonomy (NCBI): domain Eukaryota; kingdom Viridiplantae; phylum Streptophyta; class Magnoliopsida; order Lamiales; family Lamiaceae; genus Perilla; species Perilla frutescens. The sequence continues at coordinate 1,673,444 of BRKX01000007.1, read as the reverse complement.
CACTATCTGCATGAACACAGATAGATTACTTTAATAAAATGATTTGCATAACTTGAATTATAAAACTTGCCCACCGAGTGCATTAGTACTCAGCCCAAATCTTTTCAAATATTTTCAGGTAAGTAGGCTGGAGCGTGGAGGTGACGAGGCTGAGATATGGGCTATTATGATTTACATATTTTTCCGTTGTCCCTTTTTGTTAGTATTCTGTTAAGAATTGAGCTTTCGCACTTATGGTATTCTTTTGCTAAATGCTAAGAACTCTGATCTTGGTATTTTGTTGATATGATTCTGCTTCTCTGATTCTGAACATTTGTTGACTTCCTAGTTAACATGTATCATATGCTTAGCTACATAATTATTCCAAGGGGAGGAAGTCCGTCTTTCGTTATGTCTATTTGATCATTCATTTTGGCCTATGGAAGGGCTTCATTTGTTCAACATATTGGTGTATGTTTCTTTTGTCGACCTATGAATGGGTCTATTAATTGTTGGTATCTGGTTATTTGTTTCCGTTTGGCCTATGAAAGGGCTTATTGAATTGTTACAGCTTCCATTCTTCTCTTATAAACCGTTATAAACGGGGATTCGCTCTAGTTACAGAGGTTATGCTGTCTAATTTTTCGGAAGGCATAACCTACCTTTGGCATACTCGGTTGTTAAATTGTATTCTAAACATTTTTTTTTTTTTTTTTTTTTTGCATTAACACCCCGTCATTAATTTAATTACCCCATTTCTTTCCCGCTTCTTAATTCCCACCCCCGTGGCGTCCATTTCCACGGTCTTTCGGGACCGGGGCGCTACAAAGTGGTATCAGAGCAGGTTTGCAACTCTGCAGACCTGCTGGGTCTTATTTCGTCTTTCATTGAAATTCCGTGTGATATTATATAAGCCCTCAGCTCGTCACTCACGCAACAGCTTAAAAGGTACGCATGTTTCTATGCAAATTTTAGTTTTTAAAAGTTTACATTATTTGTTGAAATGTTAAGTCTGTCTAAAAATGAAAGATTAGGATTCGCCGTGTTGACGGGAATTTCTTGAAAGATTGATTATTATGCGAATAGCATACTCTGATTAGCTGCGCTGATTGCGTACGTTGTTGCTATGGTGATAGCATACTGGTTTTGAAATATATCTATGAGCATACTGGTTTCTGTTGAAAAACTATGTTGATTACATATATGTATGAACTTGTTTATATATGCCTTGTACATACTTGTGATGTTGGGAACGTGCGGAATGCATACTGTAAACCTTGATAGCCGGAATGTGTTTATTGTTCATACTCTTGGATGAGTACAAGAACTTGAAAGTGGGAGAATGTAAGATTAACTTAGCCTATAGTTGCTGAACTTAGGCTGAATTTGTAAGCACTAATGAGATTGTTGAGAACATAGTTTGACTGAGGAAACATTTCAATTTGATGACTGAACATAAACTTACGGCTCAGAATAACTGCCACATGTATATCATGATGAACGGATTATGAGATTTTGTATGTATACCAAGAAAGAGATCGATTCGGTATTTGAGTTCGTTGGGGAAATAACCTACTCTATGGAGGTCAACATCCGGTTAGAAGAAGTCTTTTCAGATTGAGCTGTGTTAAAGTTGACCAAGAATTTGCGTTGTTACTAGGAAGATGGGCACATTAAGGAATAAAATATTTTGAAAACAAAAACATAAGTCAACGATCTATGTGGAGACTGTCAATTTTTATGGGTAGATATGTTAGACGATGATGGCTACTACAAACAAGGTTCAACATCAGAATTGCCACCTGAGCGAAATATTGAGGTAGACCGATCACCGTCTTTTATACCTCCATGTGGAGATGAGGTTATAAAGCTTTAACTTTGAACTAGAAACAAAGAAACGAGTAATCGATTTATAGGCCAGTTATCAGATTGTAGATCTATTACACATTTAAGAAATCCCTACGCAAGCTTTCAACTTAGGAGTCATGTTTAACGATCCTGATGCGATTACAGGGAATAAGATTCGTTCCTCCAAGAGAAAACTCTTCACCTCAGTGGATGGCTAATCGAGGCCCTGGCGTGTTTCATTCCCAAGATTTGTAGCTTGTTTTAGATCAATTTTTAGAATGAGAGTAAAGATGGTCATCATGATTGCTACCAAATTAATTTAAAGATATGTTTGCCGGTGTTCTACTCAGCTTCCAGGAGAAGTTAAGTCAAACTATTTTGAGTCTAGGAGGTATCATAGATCAAGTCGTTCTCTCGTATCCTTCTGATGGGTAGAAAATGATTCCCGAGACGTCGTTTTTCCAGCCAGTGCAAAGTCTAGCCAACTTGTGCTTTATCATAGCAACCTCGTAAGAAAAAACAAGATGGGTGAAGCTCAAGAAAGAAGGAAGGAGAACCCGAAGAATATCGTTAAGAAGATAGACCTAGTGTTCGATAGATTGAGAGTTTCATTATGATAGGAAGTTTTGATGAGTCTATTTATTCATTCTCGTGTTGATAGAATCGATTTATTCATTTTCTTTTGAAATTGATTTATTCTCTTATTAATTGAATCAATTTCCCTTCAACAGCTTCATATCATTTGAAATTCTCCATTTATACCACTTGGGATTCGTTGATTTTATCCTCTTGGATAATTTGAAATCTTTTGGATGATACTTCTTTGATCATCAAGAATCAGCAATGGCATTTCCTTATTAGGCTATGCTTACGCCTTTATGAAAATATTTCAAGCACGGTTCTCAGCTCTTAAGCGTTGATTTTCTTTTATTATTCCCATATATCTTTGTAAAATGCGAGAACCTTTCGAGTTATGAATCCTCTAAAAAGGAAATATTTTTGGAATAAATAATCTAGTGTTATATCTCTTCCAGTTTTTGAACTTGTTAAAGATTATTGATCAGATAAAGTCCTCACTCCGAGGCGTTTGTTTCTTTTAACTTCCACTTATAGAACTCGAGTGTGGAACCTCAAATAGAAGAGAAAGCTTATAGAAGTATTCCTTTAAGTATTTTGTCAAGAGATCGAATGATAGTATTCCATAATGACGAATGGAACCGAAGCAGTACCAGTTAGTGTTCTCCAAAGTCGAAAGTACATTTCTAAAGTAATTTCTCAGTTCGTTACATTTAAGATGATCAATAGATGTCAACAAGCAAGTTTCGAGCTTACAGTTAAAGTCTAGACATGCGATTCTTATTATGCATGCAAGCGAAGGTGATCACTAGCGGGAGCCAGACAGTCGGATTACCACTTTAAAGAAAAGAGAATAGTATAACAAGGAAAATAAGACTAATTTGCATCGGAAATACGATTCAAGCACGCTTCAAGAAGACGTGAACGTCAAATCTCAACATTTTAAGGAAAGAGATAAAACACAGTTCGAACCTGATAGAATTTGTAATCCAACCGTCCAAGGGCATGCTCATTCGAATCATGGGGAGATTATATGAAGTCGGTGCATCTTGATAGCTCTCACAAAGGATAGAGAAAGATGGCGAACGTTTAGGCTTCCAGAAAGATAAATTTGCGTGGAAAAGAAGAGCGAGTATAGACTCTTCAAAGAAGTATTTGACCAAGAAGAAAACGGAAAGAGGGATAAAGGTTGAGAATCAACCTAAAGAATAGGAAACCCATATCAGTTCTAGGCTGCAAGTACAAAAATTGAGGTTTTGAACCCTGAGGATGTACTTTGATACTTCTTCTCAAGATATGGAAATTTCGGGACGAAATTTATTTAAGCGGGGTAGAATGTAATACCCCGAAATATTTTAGAAGGTTTAATTCAACTTATGTTACCCTCTGGTAAGTTAGAAAATAAGTTGGGTCCTTAAATGACTCAAATAAAGGAAAATCGCAGCCAGGGAAATCTGTTAAACCTAATTTGGTCAAAAATTACCTTAAAAATATGTTATGATATTTTTCTCGGGTTGATAGGAAATATTTCAAGAATCGTGCCAACCTTTGAAATTTTAAATTTCGAGTTCAAATGAACTCTTGGCACAACTTTAAGTTGGAAAATAATAAATTTAATATAAAAAGGCACATCCGTCATTATCCAATTTCTTTTTCAAAAGATTATCTTATTCTTAATTATCCTATTATTTTTCCATCATTATCCTCTTTCTTTTATTCATTATTATCCTATTTATTTTTCCTCTATAAATAGGAGCTTAAGGTTTCATTTTTCATTCATTTTCAAAATCGAAACGCCGAGCAGCTTCCAGAGAATATACAACTCTAGTTTCCTATTTCAATTCTGAAATAGTCATTTTGAAGGTGTCAACGCGTAAATCACGAATACATGATTGAAATGATGACACGAAGGATGATCACGATGGAAAATCATCGTGACCGCTGCCAATTCCTCGGAGAAGGTACTTTCTCCGATTCTGGTCATTCGGACCGATGAATTTAGAAATTTCAAGTTCTAAATATGCTTATATTTCGATTATCTTTAATTCTACCGATTCCGATTTTTGATGCTGTGAGTTTTCGGTATTTTTCCCCGTTTTCATTTTATGTAAATCTCAGATCTACTCTTCCTGGATAGTCGTATTAAAAATCTTCTTTTTATAAATAGTCTTTGATCATTTGGATCTTGTAGTTAACCGGAATAGATTTTTGATTTCTTGTCGTTTGAAATCCGGATCCGAATATTACATTATAAATCTGCCAGTTTTGAATTTATGATCTAGCCGTTCGATCTTTGATCTGATTACACCATTAAATTCCTTATTTTCTGCACTATCAAAAATTGTACTTTTGAGCGAAAATCCAACGAGTATCGATCTCAATCGAGACCGATACATTTCAGCTAAAATCTGTGAGTTTTTGTCCCGTTTCACCCATTTTGGGTCGTCAAATCGAAAAAGTTTCTTCTCAAAAGTTACTCGAAATAATATTTCCTATGCTCCCGTCGAATTTCGTAATTTTCGGATGAGTTTTGAATAATATTGATTATTTAATATAAGTAGTTATTTTTATACTGGAGTCATGTGTTATCGAAAAATTCTAAAACTCTCAAACTATAGTCTTGGCATATATAGGATGGTCCTTGAATATTTTCATAATTTTTGAACGGTTAGAAAGTGCCGTGGCACAAATCTGATAAAAATCGATTAAAATGGCAAGTTTTGAAAAGAGACCTCTATCAAATCAGTTGATCCCAGTAAAGCAAGAATAACGTTTTGGAATTTATTTCCTTCTTCGTCGAAATTATTTGAGGTCTCTAGAGTCGCGCAATCTATTTTAGAATAGAATAGAATTAATAATAGTTCCGTTTATAGTAGATTAATTCCCGAAAATATAGCGATTATCCTGAGTTGAAGTTTACCTTCTGTAGTACCAGCTGAGCTAGAGAAAGAGTATCAGGGTTGATTCTTCAGGAGTTAGCTTTTCAGAATCCTGAGAAAGGTGGGTTATACTACTATATCTTTGCAAATTGTATCTTTCGAGTTATTAAGCTCTGCTTTGTTAAAATTGCATATGTGACTATCTGTGTTAAATATTTACGTGCTACTGTATGTTGTCGGAGTCTCATATACCAGCGCTGTGTCAATGTGAGTAGCTACAGTATGCATGCATTGTTTGTCCTGCCCTACTCCTTGTCGGTGAGACTAAAATGAAACACGTATTGATTATACTCTTTGGGTATACTATGGCCATACTCAACGTTATGCGCTGGTGATGTAGTTTGGGTTGCGGGCAGTGACGGGTTATACTCTTAAGCGCTTCACGATAAAATGTTTTGGTGAACTTAGGTTGCTTCCAACTTTTAAACCTCCTAAGTTTCACTATCTGCATGAACACAGATAGATTACTTTAATAAAATGATTTGCATAACTTGAATTATAAAACTTGCCCACCGAGTGCATTAGTACTCAGCCCAAATCTTTTCAAATATTTTCAGGTAAGTAGGCTGGAGCGTGGAGGTGACGAGGCTGAGATATGGGCTATTATGATTTACATATTTTTCCGTTGTCCCTTTTTGTTAGTATTCTGTTAAGAATTGAGCTTTCGCACTTATGGTATTCTTTTGCTAAATGCTAAGAACTCTGATCTTGGTATTTTGTTGATATGATTCTGCTTCTCTGATTCTGAACATTTGTTGACTTCCTAGTTAACATGTATCATATGCTTAGCTACATAATTATTCCAAGGGGAGGAAGTCCGTCTTTCGTTATGTCTATTTGATCATTCATTTTGGCCTATGGAAGGGCTTCATTTGTTCAACATATTGGTGTATGTTTCTTTTGTCGACCTATGAATGGGTCTATTAATTGTTGGTATCTGGTTATTTGTTTCCGTTTGGCCTATGAAAGGGCTTATTGAATTGTTACAGCTTCCATTCTTCTCTTATAAACCGTTATAAACGGGGATTCGCTCTAGTTACAGAGGTTATGCTGTCTAATTTTTCGGAAGGCATAACCTACCTTTGGCATACTCGGTTGTTAAATTGTATTCTAAACATTTTTTTTTTTTTTTTTTTTTTGCATTAACACCCCGTCATTAATTTAATTACCCCATTTCTTTCCCGCTTCTTAATTCCCACCCCCGTGGCGTCCATTTCCACGGTCTTTCGGGACCGGGGCGCTACATAATATAATTTAATTTTGTAGTTAATTAATTTGAAGCTTGAAGTGTATATATTTCTAAAATTTTTAATTTGCCGAAATTAATTTTGCCATATATTTTGATAATGTAATTCTTTTAAAATAATACAATTAATTAAATCTACATCTATATTTTGCTCTTATGTTATTTTCTTGATATTCTTAGATTTTTAATTGAGGTTATTTGTTAAATATTAAATTGTGAATTTTATGAATTTTTTTTATTTTTTTTAAATGAGTTGTATAAATAAAAGAAAAAAGAATTTTATGGATTATAATCAAAGTGCAAAAATTGGAATTTCGACTTTTAAGTTATGTTTCGCGAATATTACAAATTATTAAAATAAATTTAGAATCTTATGAATGTTAATTTATATAATTATTAATAAATGTTTGGAGAAAAAAAAGTAAAAGAAGATTAATTAAGTAGAACGACATCATCAACTCCAGAAAATAATAAGAAAAATATAGAATACATCAATAAAATAATATTATTTCGTGACACACATAAAAAGAATTTAAATACAAATATGTTAATGACAATCATCACCTCGAATAACACCTTACTATTATTTCTATGCCGTACAACAATTCATGATTATCTAATTAAAAGCAGGAAATTACGGGGAGCACAACAATATATAATTACTAATTGCACTAACAATATAATATGCATTAATTATAAGCTAGAACATCCAAATCAAGAAAAGGGTTAAGAATTCATTAATTACCTTGGCTTAGTGAGCGATAAACTCTGTTGAGATCAAATTGCTTATAACCTTAGGCCAATTGAAACACACACACACAGATATGAGTGAGAAAATGAATGAGAGAGAAGACTTAAAAATAAGGCACCAGAAGACTTTTCGTTAAGGGCACGTTTGGAATTATCTTTTCCTTAATGTCACGTTTGGTTCATTTATCATTATTATTATTATTATTATTATTATTATTATTATTATTATTATTATTATTATTATTATTGAGTACAGTTCATTTTTTATTTTAATATTAAAAAGAAACCAGATTCCTCAAAATAAGAAAAATTGTGTAACTTTCTTAGAATGTGAATATCTACTCCAATTAGGTATTCTTATACCTTATTTTTTGGAATATGGTATTAAATGATTTCATTGTTTGATTTCTTCATTTATTATTATTTAATTTTTTTTATAAATTATTATTGAGTTTGAATTCATATTTTTTAACTCAAAAATAGAAATTGGATTTTTTTAAATTGAAAAAATAAGATTTATTATTATCTCTTTTTTATTAATGCTAAGTTTGGATTAATATATTTCAATAAAAAATGAGTAAAATAAATAAAATAGACAAATAGAAAATTTATAAATGAAAAAAGAAATTCAAAAAGACTACCTTGTAATTTTCTAGAAGATATGGAGATAATTTCAAAGCTTTTTCATTCTTTCACCCAATCCACCTTGTGGCCCACTGGTTCGCCGTTCGCAGGTAGATGGTATATGTGAAGATGAGATGACTTTCTATCTCTCTTAATTTCTTGTTTTTTCTTTCCTTTGGCGTGAACTCCTTGCTTGATCATTTTTTATTTTATGTAATTTTGGGCAAAAGACAAACATACACCGCACTACAAGAAAACGGCAAGAGAAAACGAGTATTGTCTCTTTAAAAATCGGGCGTTGTTAATAGAGGTGTTGTTTGTTGTCACATTTACTGTTATCTATTGCCATATGGACAACGATTTTCCACAATAACCCTTTTCTTTTCGTCAGAAGACCATGGTTCTTATTTGAACCCATTGTCTCTTTTTTAAAAGATAACGCTATCAATGACCATTGTCTTTTTCATTTAATTTTGTTTTTTTTTGCAGGTTTAATTTTGTTTTACAATTTCAACCCTGATTACTAATTTTCCCAAAATAATAAATAATTAAAACTTAACAATAATTTATTTCATACAACAAAATATATACCTATACAATTAATGTATATCATACATTTAGCAACTTATTAAAAATAACATGAATGTGAAAATTAAAAGACTAATATTATACAGTATGCCCAACATTTGCGTATATTAAAAAGTTCAAGTAGTCCTGTAAAAAATTCAAGATTCTTTCCTTCTTTCTTTTGCTTCTTCACTTGCCTCGTTTTAATTAAATTCGAGCCTTCATCAAATCATGTAAATAAAAAAAAAATTCTTAGCATCAAATATGCATCAATGTCATTTTTAAAAAAACTAGCAAGATCACCCATGATCTTTGCATATATATCCCTAACATCCTGATTTGCCCTGCACCAAATGCTTGTCCACACAATGTCTCTAATGCACTTCCCATTCCCCACTGCAAGTTTTCCCAATTCAACAACAATCAGATTATAACAAACAAGCCTAAATTGAATTTAACAAAAGAAAAAAAAAATGTTATTTAATCCACCACCCTAAAAAGATTGAACAGTCTTAAAACAAAAAATTACCACGGTTTTTCTTTCATTAGATCTTCCAAAAAACATGCATCCAAACAAAGTTATATGTTTCATAACCTCTCACACACATTAAGATGAAATCTATATATTTTGCTCCGGTTATTACTTCCTTTATTTCTTTATGATTATTGTTTTGGCTTTTTAAATTCACTGTAAAAAATTCATCACACATAAATTTGCAGGTGTGATTTATCTATGAAAAATTGAAATATTAACTATTGATATCGTAGGTTAAATTGTCTAAAATGTGAATCTATATTCACATTAAATATTTTCTTAATTGAAATTAACAATTCTAAAATTTGTGTTATAATTGTAAATAAGACTATTTTAATTTATTTGAAATTTAATATACGCTTTCGATTAATATATTGGTGGTATCAAATTTATATGATTAGATATCAAACATTGGAAGTTAATTAACATTCTAACAGTCGTGTTATAATGTGAATAAGACAATTTTAATTTATTTGAAATTTGATCTACACTCAGATTAATTATTAATATATTGGTGGTATCAAATATATTTGACTTGATATCAAACATTAAAGTTAATATGATCACATTTTCAGCAAGCAATGGTCGATTGATTAATTTAAACGTAATGATCAATATTTATAAGATTTTTTTTATTATTCATTGACAATTAACGTATGGAAACTAATAGCACTTAAGGAAATATATCATGAATATAGTATATTAGATTAGATTATATTATTTCCAAAAAAGTTATATATTGTATTACATTATTACCCTTAAAATAGAGGTATAATAAGGATATAATAGGCAAATCAAATTTTGTAAAACATGGCTCTTTTATAATAGTAGTAGATTTATAAACTAATAAACAGCAAATAAATAGGATGTATCTCACCCCAGAGTGTATGAACTTCTTGGGCATACCATCAGGACCGAACATGTTCATACGGCGAGCAGAGACAGTTAACATATTGCATGGCGCAATGATATGCCCAGAAAATGCGTCGACCGGTTCACAATTTTTTTTTTTTGGAGACGATAGCATTATTTTTGGTCGTGCCACTGAGATGGAGCTTCTGCATGTTAAACATATTCTTGAAACATATGAGTAAGCTTTCGGGGCAAATGGTTAACTTCGACAAGTCAAAGATCACCTTTAGTTATGAGTTGGAAAAAGACCGTGCTCGACTCTTGTCCGAAAGGTTAGGGGTCCCTCATGTTCAGAGGCATGGCATCTATCTAATAGTCCCATGTATTGTAAGGAGATTGAAAAAAGAGGTTTACCAGATGTTGGAGGATAGGGTAAGAAAGAAAATGAAGGATTGGAAAAAATGGTTCCTATCTAATGCCGGAAGGACAATTCTTAATAAATATGTGGTGCAAGCCGTTCCTACGTACCTTATGAGTGTATCCTTCCTTCCGGATCAGGTGTATGAACAAATCAACACGCTTTAACGGCAAATTTTCTTTGGGGGCAAATGAAAGATGAGGGAAAAATCCACAGGTGCAGTTGGAAGTTGGAAGTCAGTGTGAGTTTGGGGTTTAGAAATGTTGGCCAGTTTAACTATACACTGAGCATTGCTGGCTAAGCAATCTTGGCAGCTGCTGAATGGCAAAGATTATTGTTTCGTAGTTCCTTACAAGCTAGATATTATCCTCGAGTTCCTTTTCTTGAACCTTCAATGGCACATAATCCCTCTTTTGTGTGGAGAAGCATTTTAGCGGGAAGGAAAATTCTCAAAGATGGTATTATCTGGCGAGTCGAGAATGGGGAAAATATCGAAATTTGGAAGAATAAATGGATCCTGTTCTTTTTTCGGGGTCGGAGGTTACTGATGTGGAGATGACGTTACACAACAAAAAAAATCTGATCTGGCGACGAGGTTTCGAGTCACCGAAAATGTACGACACCGTCGGTGACAGGCTAGTGACGGGAGTGGCGACGGTAGCCACCGTTGCTAGCGTTGTAGCCTGGACTCGGCAACTGATATGGCGACGGGGCGCACTGTCGCCTGCTAGCGACGGGGGCGATCTGTCGCTAGTCCAAAATTTTTAATTATTATTCATTTATATATATATATATATATTGATTTATTATTCGTTTATATATATATATATTGATTTAATTATTTAATTTATATTGCTATTATTTGTAAAACACGATAAATAATATTACTAAAATAAAAGATAACATATATATATATATATAGTTAATGCATTAAATAAAGTAATTTCAAATACAAAATATCAAGTATCATAAGCTATGGCTCATCTGCATCACAATGCGGAACAAGTTAAGACATTCCATAACTGAATCAAGCATTGAAACAGTTCAAGCTATATATGTGTCTATTTCTGCTACCTTGTCGCCTATCACGTACTGCACAAGTATGTGTAACATCCCAAAAATTGTACATTTAGAATTTATTTAAGTAGTAAATATTGAAAATTTAAACCTATGAATTGTTTCTTGCAAATAGAAATTGTTTCTATTTCTGAATTGTTTCTTGCAAATAGAAATTTTAACTTCTCTATTGATTCCTACGGATTGGATCAAAAACAATTCTTGAGCATGTTTCCCATTTGTAACACCCCGAAAATTATATATGTGGAATTTATTTAAAAATTTTATTTAGATAATTAATATTGAAAATTTATGCCCGTAATATAAAAGAACACGTCTAGAGAATTATTTTGAGATTAGGATCGCCTAATATTTGATTTTATTTGACCTCCTGGGGATTTATTTTATTAAACAAATTGTACCCAATTTATTTCTTACTAACTAAATTAAGTTCATGATAAGTTAATCGATAGTTAAAATTTAAATGCAATTCAAAGTTATTTTCGGACAAATTAGAATATGCATGTTTCTACGTGCGGAGCCACTCGAGGGATGTCAAAGAAATCATATAACTATAGTAAATGAATTTAGAAAATAATTAGCCACAACCAATGAGTCACCATGGTTTGATGGAGCATGATGAACAGATGTGGATGAATTTGTATGTATATCATCTAGAGGAGGTAGAATTATTTGGGAAAAAGAGCTATAAATAATGAGGTGGACTTGCGTATTGTAGTTGGAATGATGATAGCTGAGGTTGATACTTTCTTTATCGTACTTGATACTTTTCTGCTTACCACATGGTACTTTTTATTTTACCGAACTCGTGTTTTGCTTTCCTTTGCAAATTCTTGGAATGATGATTGTTTTAAATTAATCTCAACACATACAATATAAAAACTGAAAAAAAAAAATCAGAATTTGAACTAAATAAACTTATATAAAATAACTAGTAGACCCCTTACTTTTTAATGATACAGATGGTACTTTTCGAATGTTTTGTGATGCTTTTTAATAGGAAGGTTGGTACTAACTTTGGACAGTTTTTTTTATGGGTTGACCCAGTCAAAGCGGGTTGACCCGTATTGACCGGGTCAAAAGCGCGGGTTGACTGAGCCGTCTCATATAGTGTTATTTGCATCATGATGCATACAAGTGTTTGCCATAAATAAAAGAATAAAAGTTGAAGCATAAGTAACATAAATCTCACGCCTCCATATATGTCTTCTCAATTTTTGCACTTACCCACTATCTATTTCTCTAAGGCCTACACGTATCACACATGACTCACTATAGTTCTACAGCTGTTGGATTATATATATGTTCATCTTAATTAAGCAGGGAAGTATCGAAAAGGAGAATGGAAAAAAAAAAAAAAGGAAGAATATCATGCTTGCTTCATTTCCTCTTCTTCGTCATTAGCTTTAACTAGTTCGAAATTATCCACCTTCAAATCTTTGCAAAGACTCATGGGATTAATACCATACTCTCCTTCTCATCAAATAGATTGTAACTGTAAAAGATTTCGTTCGAGTAGTTGTCTGGAAAGCTGGAAACGAAAGCTAAAATCATCGAGAGCCGTTGCTGTGCCACCTTTCGCTGCTGCCATCTTTCGGTGCTGTTTCCAGACGATCCGACAGTCGGATTCGCTCCAACCTTATAGCGTTTCGAAGCTCTTCTTACGGGCTACGCATATCCAGATTCTGATCATGAATCAAAATTCGTTTGATCCACCGAAACCATGCCGAAACGTGGCACAAAACTGCTGTCAAACATTAGGTGCGCAGCTGTTACCAAACCGACGACCCTTCTACAACCTTTCCGGCGATCAAAACTCGTCATTCCACACACGGTTAGAAATGTCTCACTACAAACTATTCATCCACGGTCTTATATTTTAATTAGAATGTTGTTAGATCAATCGTTTTTGTATTGAAAGTTGACGAAAACCCACCTCCCAACATTGATACGAGCTGTTGTTGGCTAGTTGTTGTTGCTACTGCTTCCACATCAAGTTTTCAGCCTAGCTTGCCGAGAGTCTAAATTATACGTGGTTATATACCTCTCTTTATACTCATATCTGGTTTTACGTAGATTTTAATTTGGATGTTGCTTGCCTCATGGTCTCTACTAGCAAAAGTTTGGAAAATTCATGTTTAGAATATCCGAATATCTTTTAATTATATTGACTATGTTTTAGAATTACTATAAACAGAGAATAAATCAATAAGCATGTAATCTAAAGATAGTTGGGATTAGAGGAAAGAGTATAGAAGTTAGCCGTAAGTATTAGAGGGGAGTGTATGTGTATGATGACCGAACACTTGAGCAAGTAAGTTCAGACGAATTCTTCCAAGTTTTGATATATATATGCTTTTACCAAAAATTTAATGACGCTACAGTATTATAATTAACGCCAGAAAGGCATGAACTTGAAAAATGAGATGTCATGTATGTGCATGTGTTGAGCTATCCGTGAGCTTTTGGCTAAGTGTGTACAGTTAATTGAAAGATTTTGGATGATTGGTAAGGGAAAGAAAGTTCATGCAGGGAGGGTCATTTAACAATTTGTTCGATTATATGAACTTAAGTATAGGTAGCAAGTACATGACTTAATTCTCAATCTTTGAAAATTATTGTCTAATCCAAATTGTTCCAGCTAACTCTCGAATAATCATTCTTTGAGCTCGAGAAACCTTTCAATGATTTATCAGAAAGCTTGATAATTATGAAATTAATACGCCAATATTTAGTTTATGTTCACTTAGTTAATGCAAGCGATTGGTTTCATAAATATGTCTATTACTATATGTATTTATAGCTTTTAACTATTAGATAATGGTAGGAAAAGCTCTCACTGTTAGAATCTCGTTCATTTATAGGCCGAGATGCAGAGCTTGGAGCAGTTTAAGCATTTTAGTACATATCAACATTTCATAAGCACCGAGATCATAAAGGTGGGTTATAACTAAACTCATCTTGAATTATTTACGGGATTAATGTCGTTATGTGAATTAATTATTTAAACTCAAGTTTATAAATGTTTCATATTTGTTTTTTTAAATATTTTATATTTAACTATATGTTCTATGAAATGTTACTATTTATGTGAATTGAAAATCCAAGTTTAAAGTATATAAATAATTATGTTATTCATTTTGTGAATCTATGTGCTATGATGCAAATGTGGATTGCAATGTCACTTGCGCCTACAGTTTGGTTTCACGTCACCCTATTGTTAAGTGATCACTCTATAGTTTACGATTAGTATTTAAGGTCGAAAGGGCTAAGATACGAACCGTACCTACAGTTGTGGTTAATTCCACCCTACAGTTGTGGTTAATGCCACCCCATAGTTATGTGGTCACATCCTACACAGGCCCATGTGGCATGTCTCAAGTGCTTGCAATTCACTATGCTACGTGTTAGACGTCAACTTATTGTGGACTATGTACGTTTTTAATATTTTAAAGATGTTATACCCACTGAGTGTTTCCCTGGCACTCAAACCCAAATATATATTTTTTTTTTCAAATGATTTCAGGTGGTGGAGTTTGAGGCTGGTTGAAGGACGATGACAGTAGGAGTTAGACCATTTGTTGATTAAATTGGTTATTTGGTGAAACTTAGGTGATTCTAATGGATTAAGTTTTTAAGTTCTTTAATTGCTTCTCCTACACGTTATTTTTCTAAATTATCGTGCATGTGTAAGTTTGAGATTTCACTTGATTTTTCTTTTACAAGTAGAAGTACTCTTAATTTTATTATTAAAGCATGTTGAATTCCCTTGGAATTGGATTTAAAATATTGGGAGATTAATTTGTTTAGAAGAGAATGTATCCGATTGTGATCTTGTAAACCTTTCCTTTAGCATGTTGAAATTTTTGATAAACCTTTTGAAAACTTGAAATGTTAACTTGATTTTATTCAAGTTGAGATGCACTTGGGAGCATTTAAATTAAGATAATGTGTTGGTGGAGTTATTCTTAAGTTATAATGCAGCTCGTTTCTTTTTAAAACTGACATTGTGAAATGTTTATTTATTTAATTATTATTTTATATTTTATTTTACTAAGAA
Source organism: Perilla frutescens (assembly GCA_026008535.1). NCBI lineage: Eukaryota > Viridiplantae > Streptophyta > Magnoliopsida > Lamiales > Lamiaceae > Perilla > Perilla frutescens. The sequence continues at coordinate 1,657,973 of BRKX01000007.1, read as the reverse complement.
AAATTAGTTAAAATTTACAGAGTGACGAACTCTTCCCATTTCGGGATCAAGGCGTCACAGTATGGCATCACTTGAAATGTGAAAAAAGTATATTTGTTTGCCCTGCTTCTCTGTCAAAGAACTCAATGTTCTTCTGAAGAACAAATTCAAGATACTTCAATCGTAAACGAGCCGTCTGCCTTTCCCCAGTCTGAGTCCAACATGCTACTCCTAGAATAATCAATACAAATAGTTTTATCCATCACTGATAAAAAGTTTGAAAAATAATAATAGAAATCATATATATCATCTCCAAAATGGCCAGAAACTAATCCCAAAACTTACCTGTGCATGCTGATATCCAAACAGCTAATCCAAGATAGACTAAGTAAAGAGAATACTGCACAAAAAGTTTAGTAGCCATAAATATGTAAAATGGTGTGAGTTTTTGTGAAGTGTTAGAAACAGTAATAGAAAAATACAAACAAATTTTATCACATTGGCACACTTTGAGTTGGAAAAACACAATGACAACAGAATCAAGACGACCAAACAAGGCGAAGAAAATCCCATATTTCTTGTTTCTCTATTCTTTTTAAGTTATGTTTTAGTTTACAAGTTATAGGTGAAGAATACCTACTTAATTATACTCATTTAGACCAGCCTCCAACAATAAAATAAATATGTACATAAATCGTTGTTAAATCATTTTAATATCCCACAGACCCGAGTCATGTAAGAGATCACTTAGGATAGTCATTGGATCACATAAGAAGCATCATTAAATGCCACAAACTGTGTGGCTTTCATAATTAATTAAAGTTCCAATCAGAAATCAGCAGGTTTGTAACTCTTAGAAAACAAACAATTCATTGAAGAGCAGGTCTTTAATTTCCAGTTCAGAAATCAGAGCTACTCACTCTAACTGAGAACATATAATCAGCAACTCATTGAAGAGCAGTTCTTGATTTTTGGAATATATCATTATTTTACAATTAAAAGTTGCAGTTGGTGCCTTTCTATTCTCAGTAGCAGCAGCAAGATCTGCTTCACTTTTTTCCTCATTACTCAACTGTGTAGCTTTCAACTTTTTGCGGGATCATATAAATGGTGAGAACGGCAGAATGCACAAAGTATGTCTCTGGGGAAGGAACCTCTCCAATTGCTTTTTGTTGTGAATGCAAAAGGAAACTGAGCAGCAAGTATTGCATCTCTAGATATCTTGTATGCTCCACTAGGTATTTTACTCACAAAAATTCTTGGCAAAAGGGAAAAATAAACTAAAATTAAATACAGAAAATAGTAGGAATCCTCCAACATGTAAATCTTGTACACAAGTATAAATTATTTTCAAAAATTAATGATCAAGAGTGACACCTATTACTATTTTTACCTATAATATGAGCTCAATGAAATATCTTCATGGAAAAGAACAGTGGACTTCCATGTGTAACCTACAGAAGCCAGAATTGCATCACCGTATACCTCTTGACCTGCAAAGTAGCTAGCCCGATGTTTAGAGACCCTTCAACGTGGCTAGCTTGTTTCGCTTGAAGCTCTGACGAGTTTTCAAAGATATTCTTTGGAGCAGAGGAATATATTCTCATTTCGGATGAAGCTTTGCCAATCGTTCTGCATAATGATACCAGTTGATCTTCAGATATCTTTACTAAATCAGTCAGTTTAGACGCTTCCCTTGAAACTAGTGACATCACCAGGAGTGAATTCGCCTCAGCAGCAGGATCTATGAATTTGCATATGCTATTAGTCTTTGCATCATAGATTGCAGTCGATCACTGAAACTGGTACGAAACCATTGAAATGGCCCTTTCTTGCTAAGCAAATTATGTACTCCACAAACTCATGCCTCAATTGCAGAAAGAAAAGCAACGCGCCCTGCCAAATCATCCCAAGCTTCCTCCACTGTGGGATTATATTCCTTCGTTGTTGTGTATGATCTACGATGATATTGTTGTGTTTGGTGACGCTTGAGTGTCAAAACTTAATTAGTGGAGTTGTTGATGATTTTTTTAAGAAGGGAACGGATTAGTAGGTTAATGTGTATGATTTATTGATTGAAAATCGGTACGAGTTTATTTACAAGATTATATATAGAAATTGTTGATAGCTAGCCGAGTTTCAATTTTGTCTCGAATCACTGTTGAAGATTCTGTGGAAAAAAAAAATTCGGACTAAAATCGATACTAAAATGGCACCAAAATCGATAGTATTTTTAACGGAAACAGTAACAGTGGACTAAAAACGATACTTCATATACTGTGTGACTAAAAATGATAGTATTGGGACCAAAATCAGGCTCAAGCATATCTTGTGGGACCAAAAGTGAAATTTTATCCAGTTAATGAAAGTTGTTTCTGAGTAGCAATACAATTTGGCAAGGATCTACCACACTAATTTCGAAGAAAGCGGGATGTGAGCAATAAATTTGGCAGAACCATGACATCATAAATTATTAAGTAATGGGATAAGGTGCTCGATACCTTGCGGCAGCTCTTTCAGCAATTTGTAACCCGTCAAATCCCAGTGTTGAAGAAAGGGCAATGAGCCCTTTTCCACTATCACCCATTTCATCATTCTCAATTCAAATAATTGTAGTGTCTCCAGCTTTAGAAACCCATGAGCTTTGAACCTCAACCCCTCAACACATGCTTCATGTATTCGTAGGTGTCTCAGATTGGCTAAATTTTGAATGCAATTTAATGCATCCTCCCTCAATTTGCACCACATTAGGGATAAATTGGACAATGCATGCAGAGATGGTATCCACTGGGGCACTTTCTCAAGGCACCCATACAGATAAAGTGAACTTAGAAATGGCAAACCTGTGGAAGATAGAGGATAGTCTAGCTCCAGCTTTTCACCTTCTTCTATTGACCTAATTTCCAGTCTCCGAAGGTTGGTTAGGTTGGCAACGGAAGTGCAAAGATCCTTCCCATGTTCACTTCTCACCTTATCAATGCCTATAGCCCTCAGCTCTGTTAGCATTCCTATTTCTCTAACAATTTTAGTGCTCCCATCTCTATCTGCTACTAGCCAAGAAAGTGTTTGTAAGCACAGTAAGCAACTTCCTATTCCATATGGAATCCTACAACTCTGCCCAATATCATCCTATTATTGATTTTGGGATGAATTTGACCCTTGTGTACCTTAAGCAGAGATACTTGAGATGATATAATTTGAAAACTTCATCTGGAATACTTTCTATTGGGGCTCCTCTTAAGTCTAACACTTTTAAGAGCCTGCATCTCCTCAAAACTTCTTTGATCATTCCCATCTCCATATCTCCATTGAGCAACAGTAGAGAACGAAGATGCTCAAAATTGTTTGTATCCAAAGAAAAGTTGACTGAATTCTGAATTGCAAGGCGTCGGATCTTATTAGGCCACTGATTTTTCCCCCCATTAAATACAGTTATAATATTATGTTCTTTTGATTTTGAAGTAATATAATCTCGTAGCAGGTCATGGATACGGAATGCATGCACTCTTCCATCACCAAATTTGTGTGCCACTTGAATTAGATTTCTACTCCAAAGATCATTTAGATATTTCTCTGCTACTTCTTCCAAAATCTTATCATTCTCTGACTGTACATAGCCTTCGGCTGTCCATAGTCGTATGATTTGGTTCCACAACAGCAAGCTACCTTCTGGAAAGATGCTCAAGTACAAAAAGCAATACTTGAGATAGTAAGGTAAGTCATTCTAACTCAGAGAGAATATTGACTTCCATAATCTTTCAAGGTTGCCACCCTGCATTAACTCATGACTCAGGCTCCTATTGAACATTTCCCATTCTTCTCTTTTGTTCTTCTTTGTAGCTAGGAGACCACCAATCACAACAATTGCAAGCGGCAAACCTTCACATCTCTTTAAGATATTTTCAGCAAATTCTCTTAAGTAAGGAGGAGGAAATGATGAGTTCCTTGGAAATGCCTTTTTGAAGAATAACTTCTCTGATTCTCCCGCTGATAATGGCTGCAAATTGTACACATGATTCGTCTCACTACATGCACCATCACCTACTCTGCTAGAGCGTGTCGTGATCACAATGCAACCATGCCCACCCTTTTTTGGAAGCGCAAATCTGAGAGCTTCCCATGTCTCTGACTTCCAAATGTCATCAAGGACAATTATGTACTTGCTTTCTTTGAGGAACTCATAGACGAAATTTCTCATATCATCAATGCTCATGTCTTGGAGTCCTTGAGGTGGTGATTTTTTTATTTCCTCCATGAGTTTCTTAATTAGGTTCATCAAGAGATTTTTGACATTGTCTTTGTAGTCTGAAACAGTCACCCAAACATGTCGATCAAAATTGCCCTTGACCCATTCATCATCAAACACCTTTTTAACCAGAGTGGTTTTACCCAACCCGCCCGCTCCCACCACTGAAATGACTTCAAGACCACTATCCTTGGACCCAATCCACTCAAGAAGTTGATTCTTTGGTTTTTCAATCCCTACAACTTCATCATCCTCCAAGAACAATGCATCACCTCGACCGTCATACTCTGCAGCTTCCGGGACAATAGAGCTCGAGCCTTGATCCATAATAGCATACATGTCTCTGTATTTCTGCTGACTTTTGACGACATTTTCCAGTCTGAGATTTAAGGTTTTGATTTCAAAAGCAATCTGAAATTCACCTTTAAACTTCTTAACTGAATCACCAACTTTCTTTACAAAGCCTCTGAATCCATTAGTGGCACGACCTTGACCTTGTCCAAATAGGAGCATGTATTCATCAAGAACATCTTCAACATCGAAGCAGATTTCTCGGAGCTGGCAAACCCATTCTTTGATGTTGGGGTCACTTTCTTCTTTCCCATCAGCAACTCTGAGGAATTGTCTGAGGTTCACCAATTCATCTTTAATAGACTGGACTTCATACTTCAGTCCTCCTAATAGTTTTCCTTCATCGTGTAGCAACACAAAAAGCTGCTCCAGAAGAAATGAAACAGCACCCTCCGCCATCCTCAAACGATCCCACTAAATAAAATGATAAACAGATGTAAAAAGAGCCTTATTTAATAAAATTGAATTTACCTAATATATCCCTATAATATATTTAAATCAAGAACAATAGTGTAATATTCTTTCTCTGCCATACAAGCAAACCTTACTATTCTTTCTGTGCCGTACAAGCAAACCTGAAAGCTCAAAGTAACAGTTGCTACAATACCAACAATTCGCCGCCTGAAAAAAAAAATTATGGATCTGCCACTATATACAAGGTTTTTTTTTTCAGTTTTGAAAAACAAACACAAACATTTAAGTGCTTAATTATTTCCTAAAATAATTCAGGTATGGAATTCAAGGCGCGTACCTTAAAATATGTCTTCTCAATATATGTAATTAATGAGATCTGCAAACAATTTTCGATCATATGATATATAGAGAAATTATACAAAGAAGAACAAAACAATTCATGATTATGTAATTAATAGCAGGGTTAAGAATATAATATACAATCATAAGCTAGAACAACCAAATCAAGAAAAGGGTTAAGAATTCATTACCTTGCTTTAGTTACTGTGTTGAGATCAAACTGCTTATAACCAAATCAAGAAAAGGCCAATTGAAACACAGACACACACAGAAATTTAAGACTATTCTATGAGTGAGAAAATAAATGAGAAATTTAAGAAATTTAAGACTTAAGATAAGGCACCAAAAGACTTTATCTCTCAAATCTTTGTGGACTCCACACGACCAAATAATTCAGAGGCTGCAATCAATCAATTAGGTGGAGAATTATCTTTTTGTTAAGGTCACGTTTGGTTCATTTTTTATTTTAATATTACGGTGTTTGTTCATTTTTTATGTAATATGGAAAGAAATCAGATTACTCAAAACAAAGAAAATTGTGCAATTTTTTTAGAATGTGAATACCTACTCCAATTAGGAATTCTTATTTCTTATTTTTGGGAATCTGCTATTAAATAATTTCATTGTTTGATTTTTTCAAAATGAATTGTATAAAATTAAAGAAAAAGAAAAGAAACCCAAAACTAAAAGTCCCGGATGTCACATGATGATAACTCTATGAACCGAGGCCTCGAGAAAACCCATATGGAAAATCCAAATCGGGAAAAACCATATGGGAGAAAGAGAAACTCTCTAAGAAAATCGAAAAAACCAGGACCACAAAAATCCTGTTTAATAGCAACATCAATACAAACCAAACAAAGGAATCTACTTGACTACGAGAAGAAAAATCCAAAGTAAACAACCGCCAAGAGTTCCATATCGCCGATAGATGTTAATAACCATGCATGCATGAGTAGGGAAGTTTGCCTCGATGTTTATGTGATCCTCCAATGATCGCCAGTATGAACTGGAAATCTGATCATACCCAACTAGCTCAGTTTCCATCCTGAAAATATTCCACGTCATCCAAAATCAGAGTCATGCCGCGGAGGATTGACATTACCCGCTTGGGTCGTATTTCATTTTAAACCAGCAATCAACTCCATGTTCTTTAACGCAGCCGTGTTTGGCTCTGCCAGCACAAATAGAGCCAAGACTGCCCCTTCATGAGACTGCTGCAAACCCTCTCCACCTGAGGGCTTTAAGCGGCCAGAACGTCTCAATTCAGAAGGCTTTCGCCGCTTAGCATACGTACGCTTAGGAGCTGCAGCAGGAGCCCCTTGTACTGTTAATCCGTCCACCAACATAGCTGACCGTCCCTCTGCATGAGCAGGATCCGCAGCCAATGGGTCTACAGCCACAGTTAACCCTACCTGCGCAGATGCAGCTACAACATTATCTGCAACCCCCTCAGCTAGCAGCAGCCAAAAGAGGCTGCATTCCCTCAGCAGCAGCTCCACCAGATTGCATACCTAGACGCGTAGGAATTTGAGCATCCATTGACTCATCATACTGTACCTCCATGGCTCCCAACTGAATCTGCAAACCAACACCTGACGGCGAAGCATTATCTCCTGCAGTTTCATCCACTGAAGACTGTGTAAAATCAGCAGCTGCAAAGACAACATCACCCCCATTATCATGCTGCAGAGCTATCTCACCCTCTGCAGTCCCCTCAACAGGCTGAAGAGGATCCTCTACAGACCCCTCGCTACCATCACACTGCTGCAGATCATCATGATTCAAACCAGCACTTTCGGCAGACCCCTTATCAATCGTTATGTGCTCCTGTTCCCTAGCAGGAACAACAGCCTCACTAAATTGAAGGAGTCACCTCCATCAGAAAATTGAGCTCCCCCGGTGACTCCAAAACTCTGAACTGGCTTTGAAGGAGCAAACTCCTTGTCCGTCTGCAGCATCTCATGTTCCACAACAAAACCTGGAGCTGAACAAATACCAGCATGCTCCTGTTCAATTAATGGGATTTGCACCCTATCTTCCCGAACTAAATCCTTGGAAACAGCAGGAACAGGCTCTGCAGATTCACCCGAGCCTCCAAAACTCTTAACAACCCACTCCTTCGTGGATTGGACAGGCTTAGGCTGCACCACCCCTTTCTTAGAGGCTCCATCTGCTGCAGCTACCCCCGAACAGGAACAATCTGCGAAGCCTCCTTGGACGGCATTGACTTACGCCATTTACTAGTGGCATGATTATTATTTAAGTTTTCTTATAAATTATTATTGAGTTTGAATTCATAATTTTTAAGTCAAAAATAAAAACTGGATATTTTTTTAAATTGAAAAAATAAGATTTATTATTATCTCTTTTTTTTTTATTAATACTAAGTTTGGATTAAAATATTTCAATAAAAAAATGAGTAAAATAAATAAAATAGAAAAAATAGAAAATTTATAAATGAATAAAAGAAATTCCAAAAATGTGTCATATTTTGAATTTCTTTATAAATTGGGTATATTTTGAAAATTTCTTATACAATGTGTCATATATATTTTGAATTTCAAAATATGCCCGAATTCAAAAATGTGTCATATTTTGAATTTCATACATAAAGTGCCATATTATAAAACAAAATGAGTAAAATAAATAAAATAGAAAAAAATAGAAAATTTATAAATCAATAAAAGAAATTCAAAATATGACACATTATATAAGAAATTCAAAATATTTTCAAAATATGCCCAAATTCAAAAAATGTGTCATATTTTGAAATTTATAAATGAATAAAAGAAATTTCGTCGAAATATGACACATTAATATTAATTTTGAATTGACAAATTTCAACCTGAAAAATGAAAAATAAAAAAAAATGCAAAAATTAATTTTTATAGATAAGATTCCAACTAAAATTGTAGAATCAACCATAAAATTTTGTAATATTGATGAAGACTCAAATTCATGCTTTTTCCTTTATCTTTTTACACCCTTTGTAAGTGTTTAGTATAGAGTCTAGTCTAGTTTTGGGGGTAAAACTGATTACAGGAGGATGAGGGCACAAAACCACCACAACAGGCACAGACAGGTGCTATTTATGCTGAGGGCACAAAGGACCAATTCGCCTGCCGAGAACCCAGTCAAAGTTGTTGCGAGAATTACGCAACAGAATCGCGGGCCAGCTCCTATATGCACGTGGAGGCGATGTGGCGGTCAGTTCTGAGTCCTGGGGAGGTCCAGACACGTTGGGAAAGAAGTGGAGACATCAGGAAGCTACTGGAGGCGCGAGGGTTTGTTGCTATCACTCCTAAAATCAAGAAAGAACATGGAGCATGAACGTGATGAAGTGGAGGAGTGCAAGAGCCCCTGCGTGGGTGAAATCGGGGCTGCTTGAAGCCTTAATTCATTTTGCTATAAATACTTTTATCTGTTTTTCATTCGGGGGAGACGTTTTTGCACCTCGAAGATACAATTTCCCGTTTTCGTACTTAGTTTATTTTCTGGATATTCTGTCTGCCTGAAGCTGGCGATTTGCCCGCAGAGAGGTAGTCCAGTTGTTCTGTTGGCAAAACTGGGGTTGGGCCCAGAAGTTAATCTAGTTATTTCCTTTTCAAGTAAGATGTCTTTTATCATTTCTTTTACTTTCGTTTCTATGTTTAGTGGCTAAGTATCCACTGTTCAGGTCAAAGTAAAGGTCTAAGGGTGGAATATGTGCATGAGGTAATCGGACTTTAACGCCTTAAGGGTTCACAATCTTAACTTGTTTTTCACTTAGACATAGGTAAAGGGTGATTGGAGATGAAGGCGCGCATTTCTAATTAACTGGTACTAGTGTTAGTTACGTGGGAGTGTATAGGTGATCATGCCTCGATACCCGCATAGTAACAAGTCCGGGGGTGACAGCCTTGGTAGTTAAGATTGAGTAGTATATGCAGGCACAAGACCGTGTCAAACCTACTAGAATCGGGTCACTTTTGCTCTCAAAGCTGCTATACTTGCAAAACCTTTGTGTGATTCTCTCCTTAGGTTCCTGTATAGTTAGGTCCCTAGGTGCCGATCGCATCATCTAGACGATATAATGTAAGAAGTGATTGGGGAGTGGTTGATCGTATCCATTTCCTGTAACCGGTTAACCCTCAAAGTGACAATTACCCATATTTGGCCATGGGGATTCGGTTTTTGACCTTTCTGCTAGTATGGGCACAACGGGTAGTAGTGGTAATTACATATGTTTTACCCGGGATTGCGCATACCTACTGAATGACTCGGTGCTTTGACTTGAGCAACTTTTATTACTGATATTTTCTCCTGTGATTTCCTTTTCAGCATTTAGTTAGTTTAAGTTTATTAGCAAGGTTTTTAGAGTGACACTGAAGACCCAAACCAAAACTAAGAAAAGACAGAAGGTTATGAACACTCGATCGACATCCGTCTTCATCAGCTATACTAGCCGTTGAGGGCAGATTAAGCATTTGTGGACTATTTGCCCGCAAGTGTATTTTGCACATCAAAACGACGGTGTGCCAAATATTAACCAAAAATAACAAAATAATCATCTTGATTATTTATTATTATGGTACTCATATAATTTATTTTGATTTAAATCTAAAGAACATGTTGTCTTCAAATTACTTTGACGTTATATATAATATAATCATTTTTTACGTAAAATTATAAAATATAATTGTTTATATATTAAAAATTATAAAATTATTGGTAATATGAAAATGATAAGAGGTACTTCAGTATTTCATTTCCTACTTAAACATAAAGCATCTATGAGGATTCATTTTCTTCCTAATAATCAAATTTCTAGAAATCATATTCTTAAACAACACTACTTTCATGTAACCAAATATAAATAATAATTTATTAGACAACCCACAAATCCAACTTCATGAGCTAATCTCAAGCACACACATAACAATATTAAACATTGGAAATTGTTGAACGCGTCCAATTCTAAACCGAATGAAATCATCTATTACACTACGTGCATCACTTGGTGGCTTGGTGCTGCACAGTTAAATTTCTTAATTTTTTTCAATTTTTTTAATTCAATATTAATGTATTTTATTTTAATTTAATTTTACCCATATTAATTAAGGTTCACCTCATTCAATTAGGATATATAATTTATTTATTTATGAAATAATCAATTAAGGAATTGTTATTTGCAATATGAATTTTACTCCTTACAATTCTCTTGCTCAATGCACTACATATTTTACTCAATGCATCACAAATATTTACATTAATATTCTTCACTCCAAAATTAATATTTTACTTAAAATATAAAATTCAAAAAAAATAACTTAAAAAAAGAAAAAGAAATTAGACACCACGTTTAATTTATTTGGGATTAAATATCCGCAATTATTTTGGCGAGTTAAGTATGACGTATTTGGTCTAAAAAAACCACGTTGGCAGCCACATTCACACACATGTAACAAACGACGTCGATTTTATTAATTTTTTCAATATATTTTCTATTTTAGAAATAAATAATTATATAAAAAATGATATTTTCTTATGTGATTTAGTTTTTGAACTTCTAATGATATAAACATCAATAAAGTTTGAATAATATAATCTCATTTGCATGAAGCATCCATCATTTCCAATATTTTGAAAATTGAAAGGTTTCATATATAATCGAAATATTATAATTCTTATACATCTCCAGCAAGTAAAAAAAATAGCATAGGAGTATAAATTTGTATAGGCTACAAAAAATCATTTCTTATTTACAAGGGATGTGAATAATTCCGATTTATCATCTATCACAACGCAACGTAACTCCATGACCCATCTCTGAAAGTGCCGAACCAAACTCCGGAAACATGAGTTATCATCTAATACACACCTGAACATGCTGGCGTGTGCAGATTTCCCACAAATGGACATGACGATCTAGATTATTCTAGGCCTCCACTAGCTAAATATCAACCATCAGAGCTAACAGTCAAAATAGAGTAATATATAATATTTATTTATAATATATTTCATTGATTACGTAAACCTACAATTATTCCCATATTAAACAAGCTAAGATAATAATATATGATATTTATTTAAATAGAACAGACATAAGAACGTACCTCGAATTGATTTGATTTCTTAGTTTGGAATTTGTTAGAAGGAGCTCTACGTCAGAATTTGTTGGAACATGATTCAAGTTTGTTTGGACATAATTGAAGAAGAGAAAATTTTATTTCTACTATTAAACAAGGTAGATAGATAAATTTTCTGATTGCTGAAGCAGTGAAGTTAAATAAGGTGAAACTAATTATTTGGAGCTCTACATCAGAATTTGTTTGGACAAAGTTCAAGTTTGTTTGGACATATTCAATGAGAGAAGATTTGATTTCTACAATTAAACAAGGTAGATGGATAAATTTTCTGAAGCAGAGAAATTAAACAAGGATAAACTAAATGTTTGATTCAACACTATAATCAGCAGTTCATTGAAGAGCAGTTCTTGATTTTTAGAATATATCATTATTTTACAATTAAAAGTTCCAGTTGGTGCCTTTCTATTACCCCGATCACTAATACATCATTTAAAATTTATTGTGACATTTCTTGTTCCACGTCTTTATTTTAAAAAAGAATTATTTAACTGAGATTTCTTTTATTATAATTTTATTTAATTTAATTTTTTTATTTAGGATACATCCATTCCCAATTATGGTATATTAATTTTAAAAATAAAAAATAAAAAATGAAATATAGTTATGAAACACCAAATGAAACGGGAATGACAACGGGAATTCCCCACTACGATAATAGAAATGCTAAAGATTTGCTAAACTTTAAAATTTATTTGTAAAATGTCATTAGAACTTGTGCATTTATTTCTATGATGTACTACTTAACAACAATACCTATAGAGGCCGTTTGGTTGACTTGAGTAAAAAAATCTTATCTGAAAATTAATCTAATTCTTTATTTTAAATTTGACTCTGGAAAAGTAATCAGATTCTTCAAACACAAAAAAAAAAAAAATGATACAACTTTCATTGATTCTGATTACCTATTCCAAGTAAATATTCTAATTATTTGACTTTGAGAATCTTGTGCATGCTCATTTTATTTTTTGATTTCTTCACCAATTATATTTTATTTTTTATATATTATTGTTAAACTTTTTAACTATAACTTTTCAACAAAAAATATGAAAAAATTGATTTGGTTTTTTTTTTGGATTTTCATTATTTTATTTTTTACGGATTAATATTAATTTTGAATTGACAAATTTCAACTTGAAAAATGAAAAATAAAAAAAAATGTAAAAAAATTATTTTTTATCGATAAAATTCCAATTAAAATTTGATCATTCTATCAATAATTTTTTTAATAATTGATGGTCACGAGACTCAAGACAATAGCAACTCAATTGTGGAATCGGCCATAAAATTTTTGTATTAACCAAAAATAACAAAATAATCATCTTGATTATTTATTATTTCGGTACTCATATAATTTATTTTGATTTAAATCTAAAGAACATGTTGTCTTCAAATTACTTTGACGTTATATATACTATAGTCATTTTTTATGTAAAATTATAAATATAATTGTTTATATCTTAAAAATTATAAAATTATTAGTAATGCGAAAATGATAAGAAGTACTCTAGTATTTCATTTCATACTTAAACTGTTAAACATAAAGCATCTATGAGGATTCATTTTCATTTTAATAATCAAATTTCAAGAAGTCATATTCTTAAACAACTTTACTTTCCAAAGTTCAATGCTTCCATTATCGGAACCGACAAGAAATCATCATCATGATCATCATCATCATTATTAAAACAACAACATTCCAGTGAAGATGCTGGAGCTCGAAATACTAATTGTGATTCTTCTGTAACCTATTCTTTCATATGTGGCAGATAAGATCGTCAAACAATAGCAAGAGAAGAAAAAATCATCAACTGCAACACTACAAGAAAAACGGCTATAGACAACGGGTATTACCCGTTGTCTACGGGAAAATCGGATGTTGTTAATAGAGGTGTTGTCTATCAGCGCAAGCGCACGCTGATAGACAATCCGGCGTCGTGCTAGTGCTAAGCTAAGGTTTCCTGGGCCAAGTTACTGCAAATACTTTCAAGTTTACTGCACAATGAAGAGCAATTCATACAGTATATGGAGATACATCGAAATTTTAACTTCACACATGACATCACATGATCAATATACTTTTCGCACATATGAAGATGTTTAACATGTTCTACACCTGAACATGCTGGCGTCTGCAGATTTCCCACAAATGGACATGACGATCTAGATTATTCTAGGCCTCCACTAGCTAAATACCAACCATCAGAGCTAACAGCCAATGTTAGAACCTGTTTCCTTTGCTTAGAACACCATGAGACTTCAAAACTTCATCAGAGGGCCAAAGATACAGACTTCCCACCATCAACATCCCAGTGAACAACGGTCCCATCTTTCAAATCCGAAAATCCTCTATAGCCATCCTTGGATAGAGCCACACTTGTGACAGGTTGCCTGTGCCTTACTAGAAACCGAAATATTTGGCTCATCTCCGGCTTATGAACCCTAAAAACAGTATACAAAGAAGTACCAATTCAAAACACCTACGAATTAAAACATCAACACACCAAATTTAAATCACGCTTGAAACGTCGTGCTAGTGCTAAGCTAAGGTTTCCTGGGCTAAGTTACTGCATATACTTTCAAGTTTACTGCACAATGAAGAGCAATTCATACAGTATATGGAGATACATCGAAAATTTAACTTTACATAAGCACCTATCGTCGTCTTACCTTAAAATAAAGAAACCCATAAACCAAAGTTAGCAAAGATCAATATACTTTTCATAAACCATCTGTGCACTCAACAAATCCACAACAGCAGACCCAACCGATTTAAACACAGTAATCTCTTCTTCACTCCTCCTCCCAACTTTCTCTCTCTTGATCAGCTCCACTAACTCCCCCGCAATCTCATCCTTCCTCATCACACCTCTCTCGAACGCCCCCACCAATTCTCCGGCCTCCACCGCCGCCGCCTCATTGTCGACGAACACTCTCCCCCTCCTCACCGCCTCGTCGTCGCACTCCCTCATCGACGGCGTGAACGATCCCACCAGATCCAAATGCGCCCCCGCCTTCAAATTCCCCCCCTTAACCAACGCCACTTCTGAATTAGTCGCGCAGCTTATCACATCTCCGATCCTCACCGCCGCCTCCAAACAGTCGCTTGCCTCAAAACGCACCCCTTCAAAACCGCCCCCCTCCCTCAACCGATCGACCAAGTCTCTCGCCTTTTCAACGGTTCGATTCCACACCAGGACCCTCTTCACGTTCGATCTGACGGCCAAATGAGCCTTGATCAGATGCGGGGCTAACGCGCCAGCGCCGACCATGACGAGAATCTCGGCATCCTCTCTCGATAAATACGACGACGCCAGAGCCGAAACGCAGGCGGTGCGGTAGAGGGTGAGCGCGGTGGCGTCCATGGAGGCGAGCGGCTGGCCGGTGACGGAGTTGAAGAGCACGAAGACTGCGTGCACCCCGGGTAAGTTTAGGGCGGAGTTTCCGGAATTGTGGGTGACTAGTTTTGTGCCGATGTAAGGGAGCAGCGGCGAGGTGGACCAAGAAGGCATGAGGAGGAATGATGAATTGGGGGTGATTTGGTGGGCGTGGCGGAGGGGCGACTGGATGGCGGTGGAGAGTGGTGGGAGTGTGGATTCCAGGTGGCGGATGAGGCATTTGTGGGTGACGAGGGAGTGGAGGGTGGCGGTGGAGATGAACACGGTGGAGGGTGGGTTGACCGCCGCCATTAGCAAGACTCCGCTTACAAAATACAGGAGATGAAGAGAAGAGAGAGAGAGAGAGAGACGAAGTCTTTTTTTTTTTTTTTTTTTAATATATAAACAATAAAATTGTGTATTTTTATTATATTAAAATTGACTTAGTATCTTATCAGTAATATAAGGTAATTTATACTTTTATTTGCGAAAAAATACATCAACTTTCACATAACTGGTAATTTAAATTGTATTGTAATCACAACACAATTTTCCAATTTATTACAAAATAAACATCCTAATTTTTCTACCGAATGAAAAAAATACATATATAACACGAAATATGCAAACTTTTTATGATACATAGTTTTATTTTCATTTTATTGCAAAATTATACCTAATAACAAAACGAGTTATCATTGCAAAGTTTTAGAATTCATGTATAAATTACAAATTATATGAAAGTTAGTGTATATTTTTTTCTCGTAACTAATCATGTTATAAATTTGTTTGACACACCTTTAAAAAGTATTTTGTATGTTTTCAAATGGAAATTCTACCTTCCAGGTATGAGTACTACCCTTACCCATGGAGATTAGTAAATGTAGAATTGTTCTAATGATTTATTTGTTAAATAAATTCTGTTTGATTGATTTATTAGTTATGGTGCTAAATTATTGTAGTACTTTTTGGCATTTTCATGGCATTTTATTCAAAATGTCAAAATTACTAAAACTACAATAGAGAAATTCTACCTTAGTGGTTGGGTATTACCCCAATAACTAATACATTATTTAAAATTTAATAAAACATATTAGGTACATAATAAAAAAATTATTAAAATGTATTAATGGTTGGGGTAAAATTTTCCACACAAGATCACTTATTGCATTTCATGTGCAATTTCTTGTTCCAAGTCTTTAGTTTTTTTTTTAATTATATTTTTTAATTTTTCATTTATTATATTAATTTTATTTAGTTTAATCTTAGGGAGTTTCTATTCGTCCCACCAAATTTACTCTTTGCACTACAGCTTCTCCATGCACCACTTTTTTTACTCTTTGCACCACTAATATTGACTATAATACCCTTCCATATAAAATATGTTTTTTACTTAAACAAACTTAAAATCAGAAAATACATACAAACCTAAAACCAGTTAAAAAAATGTAAAAAGAGTTAAAAAAAAAAGGGAAAAACGTAAAAATCTTGAAGTAACCGTGCCACCATTTTCACCGCGAAGAGTTCAAAATCGAGCCGAATCCAATTGTTTGACATTGCACGACGATTTGTTCGAAGCCCGACAAGTTTGAAGCTATATTCATGGATTGATTTGGTGAGTTTCATGTTCCATTTTTGTTATTTTATACATTTTATTTCATAACATTAAAAATTATTGGGTCATTGTTTAAATTGAGTTTTCCAATAGTTTAAGATGTTAGGATAGGTTATTAGAATGATTACATGCTAAAATGAGTTGATTGTGGTAAAAAAATCAAGGTTTTTGTGGCATGTTGGTGATTTGATTTTGTTGTGCTTCGCGTTTTTGTTCGAACAAAAAATGTTAAGTTCCGTTCGAGATTACAAGTTCGAACAACTTCGAAATGTTTGATTTTTCAAGTTCGAACATAGCTGTTTTGTTCGAACTTCGTTGTTTGAACCTGTGAAGAATGTTCGGACTGTATTTCTCGAACAAAACGCGATAACAGGTTTAAAAAATCAGCGAAAACTCATAATTCAATCGATACAAACTAATCAAAATGACTTACATTGCTATGTTCTTCTTCATTTTCATTCCGCATTGTATCTCTTTTGACATTTTCCACCACAATTGCACAAGTTGAATCTAAGTTGTTGAGTGAAATTATGTTCAATACTACTATCTTTTTTTTAGACGTTTACATCTAGGTTGTTTTGGATTTTTAATAGGTTTAATAATATATTTTCTGTTGTTTTAATTTTTTATTTTATTTTGTGGTGCATTGAGTAATAATTGTAGTGCAAACAAGTAACAAAATGATAAATAAGTCATTTCGTATTTATTTTATTTTTCATTTAATTTTTTAGTGGTGCAAATAGAAACTCCCTTAATCTTTTTATTTAGGGTCCATCCATCCCCAATTAGGTATATTAATTTTTAAAAATAAAAATAAATATAAAATCTAAATATGAAACACCAAATGAAACTGAAATGACAAAAAATGAAATATAGTTATAAAACACCAAGTGAAACAGGAATGCCAACATAGGATTCGCCACTACAATTATAGCAATGCTAAAGATTTGCTAAACTTTAAAATTTATTTGTAAAATGTTATTAGAACTTGTGCATTTATTTCTATGATTTCCTACTTAACAACAATACCTAGAGGTCGTTTGGTTGGCCTAAATAAAAAAATCTTATCTAAAAAGTAATCTAATTTTTTATTTTAAATTTATATATTTCGTTCAATTTTAATGGACTCTGTGAAAAGTAATCAAATTCCTCGAACACAAAGAAAAAATGATGCAATTTTTATTGATTTTGATTTTTACCAATTGCGCATGCTCGTTTTATTTTTCGATTTCTTTACCAATTATATTTTATTTTTTTATATATTATTTAATTTATTAAAATTGTAACTATTTTATATTATGACTATTATTATACATTTATTTCATCCACCTATATGTGTGTATTGTACATATATATCTAAATAAAATATGTCCAGTTAAATTTTTTAAAATAGATTGACCGTCAATCTCTTGGTCTATTATTAAAAGTAACAACTTATCAACTTATTTATTATGTGGTTTTTTTTTATCTAATTCTCATCCCCTAAAAATTATGTCTAGATTTTTAGGGCTTAAGTAACTTTATTTTATGTTTTATTATGTATTATTTTGTCAAATGTATCATCTTAGATGGTATTTATATAATGTATTATTCATATATTTGCTTTCAAAATATAATTCTATCAAAAAATTTAGTAGAATATGTGCATAATAATATGTTATAATAGTTCCTAAAATTTCATGCTGAATTTTCAAGATTTTAATATTATTTCCGTCATTTTTTTTAAATTTTCTGCGATATCGATATATCCGGCGATATATGCGTAAAATTGAAGTTGCGATATATGGTGCGATAGCGATATTTTCATCCTTGGTCCTACCTAACAACAATACCTAGAGGTTGTTTGGTTGACCTAAATAAAAAAAAATTATCTGAAAAGTAATCTAATTTTTTATTTTAAATTTATATATTTCGTTCAATTTTAATGGACTATGTGAAAAGTAATCTAATTCCTCAAAAAAAAAAATTGATGCAATTTTTATTGATTTTGATTTTTACCAATTGCGCATGCTCGTTTTATTTTTCGATTTCTTTACCAATTATATTTTATTTTTTTATATATTATTGTTAAAATTTTTATCCATAACTTTTCAACAAAAAATATGAAAAAAATAATTTGAAACTTTTTAGGATTTTCATTATTTTATTTTTTAGGAATTAATATTAATTTTAAATTGACAAATTTCAACCTGAAAAATGAAAAATAAAAAAAATGTAAAAATTATTTTTATATATAAGATTCCAACTAAAATTTGATAATTTTATCAACCATTTTTTTAATAATTGAGGGTCAAGAGACTCTAGAAAATGAGCGGTTCAATTGTGGAATCAACCATATAATTTTTGTATTAACCAAAAATAACAAAATAATCATCTTGATTATTTATTATTTTGGTACTCATATAATTTATTTTGATTTAAATCTAAAGAGCATGTTGTCTTCAAATTACTTTGACGTTATATATAATATAATCATTTTTTACGTAAAATAATCTCATGAGCTAATCTCAAGCACAAACATAACAATATTAAACATTGGAAATTGTTGAATGCGTCCAATTCTAAACCGAATGAAATTATCTATTAGACTACGTGCATCACTTGGTGCTGTACAATTAAATTTCTTAATTTTTTTATTTTTTTAATTCAATATTAATGTATTGTATTTTAGTTTAATTTTACCCATATTAATTAAGGTTCACCTCATTCAATTAGGATATATAGTTTATTTAATATTGAAATAATCAATTAAAGAATTGTTATTTGCACTATAAATTTTACTCCTTATAATTCTCTTGCTCAATGCACTACATATTTTACTCAATGCATCACACATATTTACATTAATATCATTCACTCCAAAATTAATATTTTACTTAAAATTTAAAATTCAAAAAAATTAAATTAAAAAAAAAAAAGAAAGAGAAAAAGAAAAGAAATTAGACACCACGTTTAATTTGCTTGGGATTAAACATTTGCAATTTTTTCGACGAATTAAGTATAACATATTTGGTCCAAAAAAACCACGTACAGCCACATTCACACCCATGTAATAAACGACGTTGATTTTATTAATTTTCTCAATATTATTTCTATTTTAGAAATAAAAAATTATACAAAAAATGGTTTTTTCTTATGTGACTTAGTTTATGAACTTCTAATGATATAAACATCAATAAAGTTTGAATAATATAATCTCTTTTGCAGGAAGCATCCATCATTTCCAATATTTTGAAAATTGAACGGTTTCATATATAATCGAAATATTATAATTCTTATACATCTCCAGCAAGGAAAAAAAAATAGCATATAAATTTTATAGGCTACAAAAATTCATTTCTTATTTACAAGGGATGTGAATATTTCCGATTTATCATCTATCACAATGCAACTTCACTCCATGACCCATCTATGAAAGTGCCAAAAATAACTCTGGAAACATGAGCGAGCCTTCTTTTCTCTTCAACTGCTCTCTCCCTATATTCATTCGGCATATCATAGAAACCCATATATTGAAGATTGGTCAAGTGCTCGATACCTTGCGGCAGCTCTTTCAGCAATGTGCAACCCGTCAAATCCCAGTCTTTAAGAAAGGGCAAGGAGCCCTTTTCCACTATCACCCATTTCATCATTCTCAATTCAAATAATTCTAGTGTCTCCAGCTTTAGAAACCCATGAGCTTTGAAACTCAACCCCTCAACACATGCTTCATGTATTCGTAGGTGTCTCAGATTGGCTAAATTTTGAATGCAATTTAATGCATCCTCCCTCAATTTGCACCACATTAGGGATAAACTGGACAATGCATGCAGAGATGGTATCCACTGGGGCACTCTCTCAAGGCATCCATACAGAGCAAGTGAACTTAGAAATGGCAAACCTGTGGAAGATAGAGGATAGTCTAGCTCCAGCTTTTCACCTTCTTCTATTGACCTAATTTCCAGCATCCGAAGGTTGGTTAGGTTGGCAACGGAAGTGCAAAGATCCTTCCCATGTTCACTTCTCACCTTATCAATGCCTAAATACCTCAGCTGTGTTAGCATTCCTATTTCTCTAACAATTTTAGTGCTCCCATCTCTATCTGCTTCTATTTTAGCAAGTTTCTGTAAGCACAGTAAACAACTTCCTATGCCATATGGAACCCTACAACTCTGCCAAATATCATCAAAGTCGAGCTTGTTTGTACCCTTATAATTAGGGTAAAAATACATACCCACCCAAAGATATTGAAGCCTTCGGAGTTCTAAGATTTCTACAGGCAGTTCGGTCACGTCGGTATTATAGAGATCTAATATCTCCAGATTCTGAACATATTTTATTGATCTTGGGATGAATTTGACCCTTGTGTCACTTAAGCAGAGATACTTGAGATGATATAATTTGAAAACTTCATCTGGAATACTTTCCATCGGGGCTCCTCTTAAGTGTAACACTTTTAAGAGCCTGCATCTGCTCAAAACTTCTTTGATCATTCCCATCTCCATATCTCCATTGAGCAACAGTAGAGAACGAAGATGCTCAAAATTGTTTGTATCCAAAGAGAAGTTGACTGAATTCTGAATTGCAAGGCGTCGGATCTTATTAGGCCACTGTTTTTTCCCTCCGTTAAATACGGTTATAATATTATGTTCTCTTGATTTTGAAGTAATATAATCTCGTAGCAGGTCATGGATACGGAATGCACTCACTGTTCCATCACCAAATTTTTGTGCCACTTGAATTAGATTTCTACTCCAAAGATCATTTAGATATTTCTCCGCTACTTCTTCCAAAATCTCATCATTCTCTGACTGCACATACCCTTCGGCTATCCATAGTCGTTTGATTTGGTACTCAAACAGCAATCCACCTTCTGGAAAGATGCTCAAGTACAAGAAACAATATTTGAGATAGTAAGGTAAGTCATTGTAACTCAGAGAGAATATTGACTTCCATAATCTTTCAAGGTTGCCACCCTGCATTAACTCATCACTCAGGCTCCTATTGAACATTTCCCATTCTTCTCTTTTGTTCTTCTTTGTAGCTAGGAGACCACCAATCACAACAATTGCAAGCGGCAAACCTTCACATCTCTTTAAGATATTTTCAGCAAATTCTCTTAAGTCAGGAGGAGGAGATGATGAGTTCCTTGGAAATGCCTTTTTGAAGAATAGCTTCTCTGATTCTTCCGCTGATAATGGCTGCAAATTGTACACGTGATTCGTCTCACTACACGCACCATCACCTATGCTGCTAGAGCGTGTCGTGATCACAATGCAACCATGCCCACCCTTTTTTGGAAGCGCAAATCTAAGAGTTTCCCATGTCTCTGACTTCCATACGTCATCAAGGACAATTATGTACTTGCTTTCTTTGAGGAACTCATAGATGAAATTTCTCATATCATCAATGCTCATGTCTTCAAGTCCTTGAGGTGGTGATTCTTTGATTTCCTCCTTTAGTTTCTTAATTAGGTTCATCAAGACATGTTTGACATTGTCTTTGTAGTCTGAAACAGTCACCCAAACATGTCGATCAAAATTACTCTTGACCCATTCATCATCAAACACCTTCTTAACCAGAGTGGTTTTACCCAACCCGCCTGTTCCCACCACTGAAATGACTTCCAGACCACTATCGTTGGACCCAATCCACTCAAGAAGTTGTTTCTTTGGTTTTTCAATCCCTACAACTTCATCTTCCTCCAAGAACAATGCATCACCTCGACCGTCATACTCTGCAGCTTCCGGGACAGTAGAGCTCGAGCCTTGATCCATAATAGCATACATGTCTTTGTATTTCTGCTGACTTTTGACAACATTTTCCAGTCTGAGCTTTAAGGTTTCGATTTCAGAGGCAATCCGATGCCGAGCTTTAAAATTCTTAACTGAATCACCAACTTTCTTTAGGCAGCCTCTGAATCCATTAGTGGCACGACGTCGTCCAAAGCGGAGCATGTATTGATCAAGAACATCTTCAACATCGAAGGAAATTTCTCGGAGCTTGCCAACCCATTCTTTGATGTTGGAGTCACTTTCTTCTTTCCCATCAGCAACTCTGAGGAATTGTCTCAGGTTCAGCAATTCATCATTAATAGACTGGACTTCATGCTTCAGTCCTCCTAATAGTTTTCCTTCATCGCGTAGCAACACAGAAAGCTGCTCCAGAAGAAATGAAACAGCACCCTCCGCCATCCTCAAACGATATGATCCCACTAAACAAAATGATAAACATATGTAAAAATCAAGCAAACCTATCATATCAGCAGATCTATTTTAATTTGTTAACTAATTCTCTCTCCTTCTCTCTCTCTTAATGATAGGAGGACGATGTTCTTATCTTCATATGCCTTAGCAGGCTTTAAAAGTTTGCCTTCCTACTATTGTTTTGTTGCTTAGAGTTGGTTCTTTCTTTCTTTGACTTGTGTTATTTAATATTGTTTTCTTGTTACAATGCTATATATTTCCAATTTTGAAGTCCATTTCACTAAATGAATTTTGGTGTTGTCTTCTTTTTCAGCCTCAGTTGAGGTATTTCTTTTATTTTTTTTATTATGTCTGTTGAAATTAGGACCAATATTGTAAACCAACACTTTAAAGTTTAAATTAATTACTTGTTTTTCAATTCTTCTGCTCATATAAGTTAATGTGATTATCTTAAGTACTCTTAACCATGACATTTTTCGTGTATATAGGGGTATTTTTGTTGGAATTGAGGAAGCTCACAAGCTTAAACATAGTTATGCACGGTAATATAATTTAATTTTGTAATTCATTAATTAGTTATTATTGATGATTTTGGATTTATAGAATTCTTTAACTCTATTGTTACTTTTTACTTAAAATGCAATTTTTCTTAAATGTTAAGTGGAAGAAAACGTTTATGTGGTTTGAAAAAAAAAGGAAGCTTGAAGTATATTTCTAAAATTTTTAATTTGCCGAAATTAATTTTTGCCATATATTTTGATAATGCATTTTTTTAAAAAAATAATACAACTAATTAAATCTCCATCTATGTTTTGCTCTGATGTTATTTTCTTGATACTCTTAGATTTTTAATTGAGGTTGTTTGTTAAAAATTAAATTATGAATTTTATGGATTATAATCAAAGTGAAAAAATTGGAGTTTCGACTTTTAAGTTATGATTCATGAATATTACAAATTATTAAAATAAATTTAATTAGAATCTTATTATTCTTTCTCTGCCTTACAAGAAAACCTGAAAGCTCAAATCATCACCTCAAATCGCACCTTACTATTCTTTCTTTGCCGTACAAGCAAACCTGAAAGCTCAAAGTAACGGTTGCTATGTTACCAACACCGCCTGAAAAAAAAAATCATGGATCTGCCACTAAATACAACGGTTTTTTTTTTTTTTTCAATTTTGAAAACCAAAAAAACCACAAACATTTAAGTGCTTAATCATTTCCTAAAATAATTCAGGTATGGAATTCAAGGCGCATACCTTAAACTATGTCTTCTCAATGTGAACAAGGACAATGAGTAGATTAGATTAGTCTTCTCAATATATATAATTAATGAGATCTGCAAACAATTTTCGATCATATGATATATAGAGAAATTATACCGGAATACAAAGAAGAACAAAGCAATTCATGATTATCTAATTAATAGCAGGGAATTACGGGGAGCATAACAATAATTACTAATTGCGCTAACAATATAATGTGCAAGGTTTGTGTCTTTTGCTCTATATTCTGCTCTTGAGGTAGAGCAATATGAACCAAGAACATATCAGGAAGCAAATTAGCTGCTCTGAGAGGGAGCAATGGGTTGTTGCAATGGAGGAAGAGCTTCTATCTTTAAGCAAGAATATGATACTTGGGAGATTGTTGATAAACCAAGGAAACAGAAACTTGTAGGCTGTTAATGGATCTACAAGAAGAAACCAGAAGCTACAAAGGGAAAGGGAGTGAGATATAAAGCTAGACTTGTAGCTAAAGGCTTCTCTCAAAGGGAAGTAATAGACTACAATGAAATATTCTCTCGAGTGGTAAAGCATTGCTCAATAAGGATCTTATTGGCACTTGTAGCTCAATTCAATCTGGAGTTGCACCAGATCGATGTAACAACAGCATTTCTTCATGGAAGATTGAGAGAAACTATTTTCATGAAGATACCAGATGGAATATCAGTGAAGAATGCAGAAAACAAAGCATGTAAACTCCATAGATCTCTGTATGATTTGAAGCAAAGTCTCATGCAGTGGTATCTAAGATTTGATGACTATATGCTGTCTCAAAATTTTAGAAGGAGCAATTATGATCACTGTGTATATTTCAGAACTGAAGGTACGTCTACCACCTATCTTCTGTTATATGCTGATGATATGCTCATAGCTAGTGATTCAATGGAAGGAATCACAAGAGTGAAGGAGATTCTGAGAGCAGAATTCGAAATGAAAGATTCTTGGAATGCAGATAAAGAGAAAGAGGAGTGATGATGTTGTAATCCTCACACAAGAATCCTATCTCGAAAAGGTTCTTAAAAGATGCAATATGAATCTGTGTAAGTCAGTAACTACACCATTCAAGCAAGGTCTGAAGTTGAGTGTAAATCAAGAAGCATCTACAACTGAAGATAAATCAGAAATGAACTACACACCATATGCAAGTGCAGTAGGAAGTTTGATGTATGCTATGGTGTGTTGCAAACCAGATATAGCTTATGTTATGAGTGTCTTAAGCATATTTATGGGCAATCGTGGAAGGATACACTGGGAATCAGTGAAATGGGCCATGAGATACATTCGAGGATTGCAAGAGGGTTAAAGTTCCAGAAATCCACGAATGGAAGTGATGCTTTAACTGGATATGTTGATGCAGATTTTGCTGCAAACATGGATACTAGGAAGTCACTTACTGAATATGTGTTCATCTTATTTGGAACTGCTACAAGTTTGCAGCTCAAGGTGGAGCTGTGTAAACTGCTTTGGTGGAGCAGATATAAAGCTTAGTTTGAAGGTTGATTCAAAGCTAAGGTGGAGAATTGTGATTGTTAGAGGCGGTGCATGGTTCAGTGCATGGCAGTTGGAGCGTAGCAGATAACAAGTAGCTAATTCCGTTAGTTAAGATTTTCTGTTATCTGCAGTTATGTGCAGTTACTGCTAAACCGTTTACTTTAGGGTTTTATATATATATCATTTATATTCTGTTGAGTAACACAAGAAGAAAATACAGTTAGCAAAAGAGAGATTGCAGATCATCTTTCAAGAGTGAATTTTCTGTGTATTATAGCAGTAGATTGAGAGAGAGAATCTGTATGTATGAGTGTATATAATCGATTGAGATTAATACAAGTCAAGCTATCTTCTTTCGACAGAGGACGTAGATCGCAAGATCGAACCACTTAATTCTTGGTGTTCTTCAATTCTTCTTGTTGTGTGTTTTGAAATCTTGATCCAAGAAATCATATTTGTTGATTTAATCTGATAGTTATTATTGATGATTTTGGATTTATAGAATAATATTTTAACTCTATTGTCACTTTTTACTTAAAATGCAAATTTTTCTTAAAGGTTAAGGGGAAGAAAACGTTTATGTGGTTTGAAAAAAAACAGGAAGCTTGAAGTATATTTCTAAATTTTTTAATTTACCGAAATGAATTTTGCCATATATTTTGATAATGTAATTTTTTTAAATAATACAACTAATTAAACCTCCATCTATATTTTGCTCTTATGTTATTTGCTTGATATTCTTAGATTTTTGATTGAGGTTGTTTGTTAAATATTAAATTATGAATTTTATAGATTATAATCAAAGTGAAAAAATTGTTATTTTTCGACTTTTAAGTTATGATTCGTGAATATTACAAATTATTGAAATAAATTTAGAATCTTATGAATGTTTATTTATATAATTAAGTAGAACAACGTCATCAACTCCGGGAAATAAGAAAAAAATCGAATGCATGAATAAAATAATATTATTTCGTAACACACATAAAAAGATTTTAAGATTTTAAATACAAATACATTGACAATCATCGCTTTAAATCGCACCTTACTATTCTTTCTCTGCCTTACGAGCAAACCTGAAAGCTCAAAGTTTCAAAGTAACGGCTGCTACGTTACCAACATGTAATACCCCAAAATATTTTAGAAGATTTTAATCAACTTATGTTACCCTCTGGTAAGTTAGAAAATTAGCTGGGTCCTTAAATGGCTCAAATAAAGGAAAATCGCAGCTAGGGAAATCTGTAAAATCTAATTTGGTCAAAAATTGCCTTAAAAATATGTTATGATATTTTTCTCGGGTTGATAGAAAATATTTCAAGAATCGTGCCAACCTTTGAAATTTCAAATTTCGAGTTCAAATGAACTCTTGGCACAACTTTAAGTTGGAAAATAATAAATTTAATAGAAAAAGGCACATCCGTCATTATCCAATTTCTTTTTCAAAAGATTATCTTATTCTTAATTATCCTATTCTTTTTCCATCATTATCCTCTTTCTTTTATTCGTTATTATCCTATTTATTTTTCCTCTATAAATAGGAGTTTAAGGTTTCATTTTTCATTCATTTTCAAAATCGAAACGCCGAGCAGCTTCCAGAGAATATACAACTCTAGTTTCCTATTTCAATTCTGAAATAGTCATTTTGAAGGTGTCAACGCGTAGATCACGAATACATGATTGAAATGATGACACGAAGGATGATCACGATGGAAAATCATCGTGACCGCTGCCAATTCCTCGGAGAAGGTACTTTCTCCGATTCTGGTCATTCGGACCGATGAATTTAGAAATTTCAAGTTCTAAATATGCTTATATTTCGATTATCTTTAATTCTACCGATTTCGATTTTTGATGTTGTGAGTTTTCGGTATTTTTTCCCGTTTTCATTTTATGTAAATCTCAGATCTACTCTTCCTGGATAGTCGTATTAGAAATCTTCTTTTTATAAATAGCCTTTGATCATTTGGATCTTGTAGTTAACCGGAATAGATTTTTGATTTCTCGTCGTTTGAAATCCGGATCCGAATATTATATTATAAATCTGTCAGTTTCGAATTTATGATCTAGCCGTCCGATCTTTGATCTGATTACACCATTAAATTCCTTATTTTCTGCACTATCAAAAATTGTACTTTTGAGCGAAAATCCAACGAGTATCGATCTCAATCGAGACCGATACATTTCAGCTAAAATCTGTGAGTTTTTGTCCCGTTTCACCCATTTTGGGTCGTCAAATCGAAAAAGTTTCTTCTCAAAAGTTGCTCGAAATAATATTTCCTATGCTCCCGTCGAATTTCATAATTTTCGGATGAGTTTTGAATAATATCGATTATTTAATATAAGCAGTTATTTTTATACTGGAGTCATGTGTTATCGAAAAATTCTAAAACTCTCAAACTATAGTCTTGGCATATATAGGATGGTCCTTGAATATTTTCATAATTTTTGAATGGTTAGAAAGTGCCGTGGCACAAATCTGATAAAAATCGATTAAAATGGCAAGTTTTGAAAAGAGACCCCTGTCAAATCGGTTGGTCCCAATAAATCAAGAATAATATTTTAGAATTTATTTCCTTCTTCGTCGAAATTATTCAAGGTCTCTAGAGTCGCGCAATCTATTTTAGAATAGAATATAATTAATAATAGTTCCGTTTATAGTAGATTAATTCCCAAAAATATAGCGATTATCCTGAGTTGAAGTTTACCATTCTGTAGTACCAGCTGAGCTAGAGAAAGAGTATCAGGGTTGATTCTTCAGGAGTTAGCTTTTCAGAATCCTGAGAAAGGTGGGCTACTATATCTTTCTAAATTGTATCTTTCGAGTTATTAAGCTCTGCTTTGCTAAAATTGCATATGTGACTATCTGTGTTAAATATTTACGTGCTACTGTATGTTGTCGGAGTCTCATATACCAGCGCTGTGTCAATGTGAGTAGCTACAGTATGCATGCATTGTTTGTCCTGCCCTACTCCTTGTCGGTGAGACTAAAATGAAACACTTATTGGTTATACTCTTTGGGTATACTATGGCCATACTCAACGTTATGCGCTGGTGATGTAGTTTGGGTTGCGGGCAGTGACGGGTTATACTCTTAAGCGCTTCACGATAAAATGTTTTGGTGAACTTAGGTTGCTTCCAACTTTTAAACCTCCTAAGTTTCACTACCTGCATGAACACAGATAGATTACTTTAATAAAATGATTTGCATAACTTGAATTGTAAAACTTGCCCACTGAGTGCATTAGTACTCAGCCCAAATCTTTTCAAACATTTTCAGGTAAGTAGGCTGGAGCGTGGAGATGACGAGGCTGAGATATGGGCTATTATGATCTACATATTTTTCCGTTGTCCCCTTTTATTTAGTATTCTATTAAGAATTGAGTTTCTGCACTTGTGATATTCTTTTGCTAAATGATAAGAATTCTGATCTTGGTATTTTGTTGATATGATTCTGTTTCTCTGATTCTGAACATCTATTGACTTCCTAATTAACATGTCTCGTATGTTTAACCATATAATTATTCTAAGGGAAGGAAGCCCCGTCTTTTGTTATGCCTATATGATCATTCATGTTGGTCTATGGAAGGGCTTCATTTGTTCAGCATATTGGTGTCTGTTTCTTTGTCGACCTATGAATGAGTCTATTAATTGTTGGTATCTGGTTATTTGTTTCCGTTTGGCCTATGAAAGGGCTTATTGAATTGTTACAGCTTCCATTCTTCTCTTATAAGCCGTTATAAACGGGGATTCGCTCTAGTTACAGAGGTTATGCTGCCTAATTTTTCGGAAGGCATAACCTATCTTTGGCATACTCAGTTGTTAAATTTTATTCTATACATTAATTTTTTTTGGATTATCACCCCGTTGTTAATTAAACTACCCCATTTCTTTCCCGCTTCTTAATTCCCACCCCCGTGGCGTCCATTTCCACGGTCTTTCGGGACCGGGGCGCTACAAAGTGGTATCAGAGCAGGTTTGCAACTCTGCAGACCTGCTGGGTCTTATTTCGTCTTTCATTGATATTCCGTGTGATATTATATAAGCCCTCAGCTCGTCACTCACGCAACAGCTTAAAAGGTACGCATGTTTTTATGCAAATTTTAGTTTTTAAAAGTTTACATTATTTGTTGAAATGTTAAGTCTGTCTAAAAATGAAAGATTAGGATTCGCCGTGTTGACGGGAATTCCTCGAAAGATTGATTATTATGCGGATAGCATACTCTGATTAACTGCGCTGATTGCGTACTCTGTTGCTATGGTGATAGCATACTGGTTTTGAAATATGTCTGTGAGCATATTGGTTTCTGTTGAAAAACTATGTTGATTACATATATGTATGAACTTGTTTATATATGCCTTGTGCATACTTGTGATGTTGGGAACGTGCGGAATGCATACCGTAAACCTTTATAGCCGGAATGTGTTTATTGTTCATACTCTTGGATGAGTACAAGAACTTGAAAGTGGGAGAATGTAAGATTAACTTAGCCTATAGTTGCTGAACTTAAGCTGAATTTGTAAACACTAATGAGATTGTTGAGAACATAGTTTGACTGAGGAAACGTTTCATTTTGATGACTGAACATAAACTTACGGCTCATAATAACTGCCACATGTATATCACGATGAGCAGATTATGAGATTTTGTATGTATACCAAGAAAGAGATCGATTCGGTATTTGAGTTCGTTGGGGAAATAACCTACTCTATGGAGGTCAACATCCGGTTAGAAGAAGTCTTTCAGATTGAGCTGTGTTAAAGTTGACCAAGAATTTGCGTTGTTACTAGGAAGATGGACACATTAAGGAATAAAATATTTTGAAAACAAAAACATAAGTCAACGATCTATGTGGAGACTGTGAATTTTTGTGGGTAGATATGTTAGACGATGATGGCTACTACAAACAAGGTTCAACATCAGAATTGCCACCTGAGAGAAATATTGAGGTTGACCGATCACCGTCTTTTATACCTCCATGTGGAGATGAGGTTATAAAGCTTTAACTTTGAACTAGAAACAAAGAAACGAGTAATCGATTTATAGGCCAGTTATCAGATTCTAGATCTATTACACGTTTAAGAAATCCCTACGCAAGCTTTCAACTTAGGAGTCATGTTTAACGATCCTGTTGCGATTACAGGGAATAAAGATTCGTTCCTCCAAGAGAAAGCTCTTCACCTCAGTGGATGGCTAATCGAGGCCCTGACGTGTTTCATGCCCAAGATTTGTAGCTTGTTTTAGATCGATTTTTAGAATGAGGGTAAAGATGGTCGTCATGATTGCTACCAAATTAATTTAAAGATATGTTTGCCGGTGTTCTACTCAGCTTCCAGGAGAACTTAAGTCAAACTATTTTGAGTATGGGAGGTATCATAGATCAAGTCATTCTCTCGTATCCTTCCGATGGGTAGAAAGTGATTTCCGAGACGTCGTTTTTCCAGCCGGTGCAAAGTCTAGCCGACTCGTGCTTTATCGTAGCAACCTCGTCAAAAAACAAGATGGGTGAAGCTCAAGAAAGAAGGAAGGAGAACCCGAAGAAGATCGTTAAGAAGATAGACCTAGTGTTCGATAGATTGAGAGTTTCATTATGATAGGAAGTTTTGATAAGTCTATTTATTCATTCTCGTGTTGATGGAATCGATTTATTCATTCTCTTTTGAAATCGATTTATTCTCTTATTAATTGAATCAATTTTTTCTTCAACAGCTTCATATCATTTGAAATTCTCCATTTATACCACTTGGGATTCGTTGATTTTATCCTCTTGGATAATTTGAAATCTTTTGGATGATACTTCTTTGATCATCAAGAATCAGCAATGGCATTTACTTGTTAGGCTATGCTGACGCCTTTATGAAAATATTTCAGCACGGTTCTCAGCTCTTAAGCGTTGATTTTCTTTTGATATTCTCATATATCTTTGTAAAATGTGAGAATCCTTCGAGTTATAAATCCTCTAAAAATGTAATATTTTTGGTATAAATAACCTAGTGTTACCTCTCTTCCAGCTGTTGTTGATCAGATAAAGTTCTCACTCAGAGGTGTTTGATTTATTTTAATCTCACTCATAGAACTTAAGTGTGAGTCTTCAAATAGACGAGGGAGCTTATAGAAGTATTCATTTAAGTATATTGCCAGGAGAGCGAATGATAGTATTCCATAATGACGAATGGAACCGAAGCAGTACCAGTTAGTGTTCTCCAAAGTCGAAAGTACATTTCTAAAGTAATTTCTCAGTTCGTAACATTTAAGATGATCAATGGATGTCAACAAGCAAGTTTCGAGCTTACAGTTAAAGTCTAGACATGCGATTCTTATTATGCATGCATGCGAAGGTGATCACTAGCGGGAGCCAGACAGTCGGATTACCACTTTAAAGAAAAGAGAATAGTATAACAAGGAAAATAAGACTAATTTGCATCGGAAATACGATTCAAGCACTCTTCAAGAAGACGTGAACGTCAAATCTCAACATTTTAAGGAAAGAGATAAAACACAGTTCGAACCTGATAGAATTTATAATCCAACCGTCCAAGGGCGTTCTCATTCGAATCATGGGGAGATTATATGAAGTCGGTGCATCGTGATAGCTCTCACAAAGGATAGAGAAAGATGGCGAACGTTTAGGCTTCCAGAAAGATAAATTTGCGTGGAAAAGAAGAGCGAGTATAGACTCTTCAAAGAAGTATTTGACCAAGAAGAAAGCGGAAAGAGGGATAAAGGTTGAGAATCAACCTAAAGAATAGGAAACCCATATCAGTTCTAGGCTGCAAGTACAAAAATTCAGGTTTTGAACCCTGAGGATGTACTTTGATACTTCTTCTCAAGATATGGAAATTTCGGGACGAAATTTATTTAAGGGGGGTAGAATGTAATACCCCAAAATATTTTAGAAGATTTTAATCAACTTATGTTACCCTCTGGTAAGTTAGAAAATTAGCTGGGTCCTTAAATGGCTCAAATAAAGGAAAATCGCAGCTAGGGAAATCTGTAAAATCTAATTTGGTCAAAAATTGCCTTAAAAATATGTTATGATATTTTTCTCGGGTTGATAGAAAATATTTCAAGAATCGTGCCAACCTTTGAAATTTCAAATTTCGAGTTCAAATGAACTCTTGGCACAACTTTAAGTTGGAAAATAATAAATTTAATAGAAAAAGGCACATCCGTCATTATCCAATTTCTTTTTCAAAAGATTATCTTATTCTTAATTATCCTATTCTTTTTCCATCATTATCCTCTTTCTTTTATTCGTTATTATCCTATTTATTTTTCCTCTATAAATAGGAGTTTAAGGTTTCATTTTTCATTCATTTTCAAAATCGAAACGCCGAGCAGCTTCCAGAGAATATACAACTCTAGTTTCCTATTTCAATTCTGAAATAGTCATTTTGAAGGTGTCAACGCGTAGATCACGAATACATGATTGAAATGATGACACGAAGGATGATCACGATGGAAAATCATCGTGACCGCTGCCAATTCCTCGGAGAAGGTACTTTCTCCGATTCTGGTCATTCGGACCGATGAATTTAGAAATTTCAAGTTCTAAATATGCTTATATTTCGATTATCTTTAATTCTACCGATTTCGATTTTTGATGTTGTGAGTTTTCGGTATTTTTTCCCGTTTTCATTTTATGTAAATCTCAGATCTACTCTTCCTGGATAGTCGTATTAGAAATCTTCTTTTTATAAATAGCCTTTGATCATTTGGATCTTGTAGTTAACCGGAATAGATTTTTGATTTCTCGTCGTTTGAAATCCGGATCCGAATATTATATTATAAATCTGTCAGTTTCGAATTTATGATCTAGCCGTCCGATCTTTGATCTGATTACACCATTAAATTCCTTATTTTCTGCACTATCAAAAATTGTACTTTTGAGCGAAAATCCAACGAGTATCGATCTCAATCGAGACCGATACATTTCAGCTAAAATCTGTGAGTTTTTGTCCCGTTTCACCCATTTTGGGTCGTCAAATCGAAAAAGTTTCTTCTCAAAAGTTGCTCGAAATAATATTTCCTATGCTCCCGTCGAATTTCATAATTTTCGGATGAGTTTTGAATAATATCGATTATTTAATATAAGCAGTTATTTTTATACTGGAGTCATGTGTTATCGAAAAATTCTAAAACTCTCAAACTATAGTCTTGGCATATATAGGATGGTCCTTGAATATTTTCATAATTTTTGAATGGTTAGAAAGTGCCGTGGCACAAATCTGATAAAAATCGATTAAAATGGCAAGTTTTGAAAAGAGACCCCTGTCAAATCGGTTGGTCCCAATAAATCAAGAATAATATTTTAGAATTTATTTCCTTCTTCGTCGAAATTATTCAAGGTCTCTAGAGTCGCGCAATCTATTTTAGAATAGAATATAATTAATAATAGTTCCGTTTATAGTAGATTAATTCCCAAAAATATAGCGATTATCCTGAGTTGAAGTTTACCATTCTGTAGTACCAGCTGAGCTAGAGAAAGAGTATCAGGGTTGATTCTTCAGGAGTTAGCTTTTCAGAATCCTGAGAAAGGTGGGCTACTATATCTTTCTAAATTGTATCTTTCGAGTTATTAAGCTCTGCTTTGCTAAAATTGCATATGTGACTATCTGTGTTAAATATTTACGTGCTACTGTATGTTGTCGGAGTCTCATATACCAGCGCTGTGTCAATGTGAGTAGCTACAGTATGCATGCATTGTTTGTCCTGCCCTACTCCTTGTCGGTGAGACTAAAATGAAACACTTATTGGTTATACTCTTTGGGTATACTATGGCCATACTCAACGTTATGCGCTGGTGATGTAGTTTGGGTTGCGGGCAGTGACGGGTTATACTCTTAAGCGCTTCACGATAAAATGTTTTGGTGAACTTAGGTTGCTTCCAACTTTTAAACCTCCTAAGTTTCACTACCTGCATGAACACAGATAGATTACTTTAATAAAATGATTTGCATAACTTGAATTGTAAAACTTGCCCACTGAGTGCATTAGTACTCAGCCCAAATCTTTTCAAACATTTTCAGGTAAGTAGGCTGGAGCGTGGAGATGACGAGGCTGAGATATGGGCTATTATGATCTACATATTTTTCCGTTGTCCCCTTTTATTTAGTATTCTATTAAGAATTGAGTTTCTGCACTTGTGATATTCTTTTGCTAAATGATAAGAATTCTGATCTTGGTATTTTGTTGATATGATTCTGTTTCTCTGATTCTGAACATCTATTGACTTCCTAATTAACATGTCTCGTATGTTTAACCATATAATTATTCTAAGGGAAGGAAGCCCCGTCTTTTGTTATGCCTATATGATCATTCATGTTGGTCTATGGAAGGGCTTCATTTGTTCAGCATATTGGTGTCTGTTTCTTTGTCGACCTATGAATGAGTCTATTAATTGTTGGTATCTGGTTATTTGTTTCCGTTTGGCCTATGAAAGGGCTTATTGAATTGTTACAGCTTCCATTCTTCTCTTATAAGCCGTTATAAACGGGGATTCGCTCTAGTTACAGAGGTTATGCTGCCTAATTTTTCGGAAGGCATAACCTATCTTTGGCATACTCAGTTGTTAAATTTTATTCTATACATTAATTTTTTTTGGATTATCACCCCGTTGTTAATTAAACTACCCCATTTCTTTCCCGCTTCTTAATTCCCACCCCCGTGGCGTCCATTTCCACGGTCTTTCGGGACCGGGGCGCTACACAACAATTCGCCGCCTGAAAAAAAAAATTATGAATTTGCAACCGATTGAATATACAACGGGTTTTTTTCAGTTTTGAAAAACAAACACAAACATTAATGTGCTTAATTATTTCCTAAAATAATTCAGGTATGGAATTGAAGGCGTGTACCTTAAACTATGTCTTCTCAATATATATAATTAATGAGATCTGCAAACAATTTTCCATCATATGATATATATAGAGAAATTATACCGGAATACAAATTAAGATAAACAAAACAATTCATGATTATGTAATTAATAGCCTCCCTACTATTGATTTAGTTTTGTAGTTAATTAGTTATATTGATGATTTTGGATTTATAGAATATTTTAACTCTATTGTTACTTTTTACTTAAGGGGAAGAAAACGTTTATGTAGTTTGAAAAAAAAAAAAAAAAAGGAAGCTTGAAGAAGTATATTTCTAAAATTTTAAATTTGCCGAAATTAATTTTGCCATATATTTTGATAATTTAATTTTTTTTAAATAATACAACTAATTAAATCTCCATCTATAATTTGCTCTTATGTTATTTTCTTGATATTATTAGATTTTTAATCGAGGTTATTTGTTAAATATTAAATTATGATTTTTATGGATTATAATCAAAGTGAAAAAATTGGAGTTTTGACTTTTAAGTTATTATGATTCGTGAATATTACAAATTATTAAAATAAATTTAGAATCTTATGAATGTTAGTTTATACAATTAATAAATGATTGGAGAAAAAAAAAAGCAAAAGAAGAATTAAGTAGAACGATGTCATCAACTCTGGGAAATAATAACAAAAAATCCAAATGTATCAATAAAATAATATTATTTCGTAACACACATAAAAAGAATTTAAATACAAATACATTGACAATCATTTCCTCAAATAATTCAGGTATGGAATTCAAGGCGCGTACCTTAAACTATGTCTTCTCAATATATATAATTAATGAGATCTGCAAACAATTTTCGATCATATGTGATATATAGAAGAAAACAATTCATGATTATGTAATTAATAGCAGGGAGCATAACAATAATTATTAATTGCACCAAAAACAATATAATGTACATTAATGATAAGCTAGAACAACCAAATCAAGAAAAGGATTAAGAATTCATTACCTTGCTTTAGTTACTGTGTTGAGATCAAACTGCTTATACAATTGAAACACACACAGAGAGAGATTTACTGTAATATGAGTGAGAAAACAAATGAGAGAGAAGACTTTATCTCTCAAGTCTTTGTGGACTCCACACGGCAAAAAATAATTGAGAGGTTTGCACTCAATAGGTTAGGTGGAGAATTACCTTTTCACATTACAATTGAGAGGCTGCAATCAATGAGTTAGGTGGAGAATTATCCTATGTCTATACTAATATAAAAATTCCTTATCTTACAATTTTGAATTTGTCTATTATAATCTAATTTTTTATTTTATTTAAGGGTGATAATGTAATTATCTAATATATATATATATATATTACTATAATAATATAACCAATATAATTAATATATTATTATATTTAGAATTAATCTATGAGAATAATATATTATTATGATTCTAATTAATTTATATCAAATTTTTAGGTTATTTGGCAAAAAAGATCGAAAATTATTTAAAACTGTATTTTAAATTTTGAAGTACTACATTTTAAAGTTTTAGGTTGGAGATGGTCTTAGTCTAATTATCATATTCTCTTTTATATATACTAGCGGAGAGCAGTAAATTGTATTTTTTTTTCACTAAAATATGTAAAATTTAAAGTTCTTTTGAAAGTGTAAAATTTAAAATTATAAGCTATATTATAATTAGAAAATATTAATAAATAATTAGAGTAAGATTATATATATATATTAATAACATTAAAATGAATTCTTTATCTAAAACTATATATATATATTGGGCGAGTGTATATTCTCATAATTGCGAATACAATAACCTAGGATTTTATTAGGATCAACATCCCTTTGAAATTTTTCTTGAATTAATATATTTTTATATTAAAATAGAACATCTTGTCAATGCTTTTTTACTAATGATTTTTGGGTGAACCTATGATGATGATAAAAAAAAAACTTTTCATGCATTAAATTCATTATGGTTTCAAAAAGGTACATCTCTTTGGTGGTTATGTTGGTTTTATAATTTCTCAAAGCAATATCCTAGTAAAAATTGAAGAAAATGGATTAAAATTATAATATTTATACTTTATCATTAGGTGTGTTTCTAAATACTCCACATATTTTTCATACAAGACTATGTTCGAAAATTTATTTTCAAAAATATAAGGTATGTTTGAAAATAT
This sequence comes from Perilla frutescens, assembly GCA_026008535.1. Classification (NCBI taxonomy): domain Eukaryota; kingdom Viridiplantae; phylum Streptophyta; class Magnoliopsida; order Lamiales; family Lamiaceae; genus Perilla; species Perilla frutescens. The sequence continues at coordinate 1,620,536 of BRKX01000007.1, read as the reverse complement.
ATTTTTGAACATACATGATCAATAGTTTAGGAAAAAATATTACTTAAACGTATTTTCGAACCTATTGATCATATTTGTAATTCAATAGTTTTCAGATCCAAAATTAAGCGACAAAACATCAGTATTTACAAATTTAAATCACATTTTTATTAAAAATTCAAAGTATACATGACAATTATTAACTTATTCTGGCAAATATGCCTCCCTCTTTTCAAATTTGAAAAACTAAATTGAGACACCTATTTTTATCTCGCAAACATCACATGAAAATTTCTCTTTTATTTTTTGAGAAAATTTCTCTCTTTGATTTTGTAGCATACATACGTGAATTATATATTTTTTTAAAATTGATTAAAACTAGTTTTTTTAAATTGAGGATAAAATTGGATCCAAACATTGGCCCGTCTTATGAATTTTGACATGTAAGATGATTTTATACAAGATTTTATCATTTATGAAAATAATAAAGTTTAGAGATATTAAAGATACATTTTTTATATTTTATATGGCTCATATATATATATATATAGTATAGAGATTAAATGAGAACCAATGCCCTGTGTAGGAACTAGGAACTAATATGGAGCGTTGGATCAATGATTTTCTAAGGCTCAGATCAATCTCAAAAAAATGGGGTCAAAAATGCAATATCTTAAGAATTATATTAAGTTAAGGGTATATATGTCATTGTATTGCATATCAATTATCTGCAGTAAATATATCTGTTCCATATATAGTGGGATTACATGTGAACGGTTTTTTTTTTAATTTTGGACGTTTTTTTTTAATTTTGGACGATTTTTACAACTCTTTTTTACAGAGTTGTATCTATCGGTGTTTCATATTTTAATTCATCACACACCTGTTCAACATTCTTATTGCTTGGGTCTCTTATGGTTGAAGGAGTCGTTGCAGATTATAGACAAGTTATCTTTGTCGGATTTCATCGGTCTCACTCCAGTTTTCGTCTGATTATGGAAGATACAGGTATTATGTTCTCCATTAATGGTGTAGAGATATTGGTGGAATCTGGTAGGGACGCGTATGTCTGACGTTTAGCAAATTTTGTATGCGGAATTAGCAAATTATAGATTTGTTAATAGCAAATCGGTAATATTTTTATGTGAAAATTCGATTTTTTTTAAATGGTTTCAATGTGCTTTGCATGATAGTGAGATGTTTGTAGAGAATGAGCATTTTATATTTATTATAGATGATAGATGTTTTTTTCGTATTTGCTTGTGGAAGTTTTCAAGTTATTAAAAAAAATAGTTAAAATGGCATGAATTGTTGTGTGCAAAATAAGAATGTATTTTTTTTCACAAGTTCTTACTCCATTGTATATTATAATCACGTCGGTTATCGTCTGATTATGCAAGATACAGATATTGTATTATCCGTTAATGTATCTTTGTATGCGTATTGATATGGGTGGAATCTGGTAGGGACGCGTATGTCTGACGTTTAGCAAATTTTTAATCTATAATTAGCAAATTATAGATGTGTTAATAGCATATCGGTAATATTTTATGTGAATATGATTTGTTTTTTTTTTATGATAGGATGGTCTCTCTTTTTTTTAAATGTTTTCAATGTGATGTGCATGATAGTGAGATGTTTGCAGAGAATGGGCATTTCATATTTATGATAGACGATAGATGCTTTTCGTATTTGGTTGTTGAAGTTTTCAAGTTATTAAGAAAAAATGGTTAAAATGGCATGAATTGTTGTGTGCAAAATAAGAATGTATTTTTTTTCACAATTTCTTACTCCATCTTATATTATCATCACGTCGGTTATCGTCTGATTATGCAAGATACAGATATTATGTTCTCCATTAATGTGTCTTTACAGGTGTAGAGATCTGGGTGGAATCTGTTAGGGACTCGTATGTACGACTTTTAGCAAATTTGTTATATGTAATTAGCAATTTATAGATGTGTTAATAGCAAATCGATAATATTTTTATGTGAAAATATAATTTATTTTTAACGATAAGATGGTCATTTAAAAAAAATGATTTCAATGTGCTTTATATGATACTGAGATGTTCGCAGACAATGGTCATTTCATATTTATTATAGACGATAGATGCTTTTCGTATTTGGTTGTGGAAGTTTTCAAGTTATGAAGAAAGAAATAGTTAAAATCATATGAATGTATGTGTGCAAAATAAGAATGTATTTTTGTTCACAAGTTCTTATTCCATCGTATATTATCATCACGCCAGTTATCATCTGATTATGGAAGAATTAGCTAAAATAAAACAACATTAATAACTCTTATCAAAACCATACAAAATATGTCGAAATCTGATTCACAAAGAAAGGAGCAATAAAGTTTCTGAATCTTATGATAATAAGCCTCTGATATACACAGCAGGTTAATTAAGCAATAACCAATAACTATAAATGCAAATCAGCTAGAAACCAATAAAGTATTTGCTATAAACCAATAAATTTTTTGCTATAAACAATGTGTCTATTTGCTAAAATCAAATAATAATTTGATATAACACGAATCAAAGTTGCAAAATTTGCCAATCATATCTTTCTAGTTTGCTAAATACAGCGGAACAATTAGCTAAAACAAAACAACATTAATAACTCTTATCAAAACCATAAAAAATGTGCCGAAATCTGATTCACAAAGAAAGGAGCAATATAGTTTCCGTAAGTGATGATAATAAGCCTCCGATATATACAGCAGGTAGATTAAGCAATAACCAATAACCATGAATGCAAATCAGCTACAAACCAATAAAGTATTTGCTATAAATAACTTGTCAATTTGCTAAATTTGCTACTCATATCTTTCTAATTTGCTAAATACAGCGGAACAATTAGCTAAAATAAAACAACATTAATATCTCTTATCAAAACCATAAAAAATGTGCCGAAATCTGATTCACAAAGAAAGGAGCAATATAGTTTCCGTAAGTGATGATAATAAGCCTCTGATATATACAGCAGGTCGATTAAGCAATAACCAATAACCATGAATGCAAATTAGCTACAAACCAATAAAGTATTTGCTATAAACAACTTGTCAATTTGTTAAATTTGCTACTCATATCTTTCTAGTTTGCTAAATACAGCAGAACAATTAGCTAAAATAAAACAACATTAATATCTCTTATCAAAACCATAAAAAAATGTGCCGAAATCTGATACACAGCAGATCATTTTCTTTTGCTATAATCTCGTTCTGGCTGCTTCAATTTTGCTTCTGCATTGTCGTATAGAAAAAAATACACAACATTACCAACATTATATTCAAAAACTAATTTTGTAAAAACATATAAATGAGAAATTTCTAGTTGTTCACAATATCATTCAAATAACTTTTGCCCAATTATCTAACATTCCCTTTTTAGCACGATCACCTTTCTCATTATTACCTAAAAATTCGATTGAAAGGTTATAAACCAATAAAGTATTTGCTATAACCCAATAAAAGTATTTTCTATAAACAACTTGTCAATTTGCTAAAATCAAATAATAATTCAATATAACACGAATCAAAGTTGTAAAATTTGCTAATCATATCTTTCTAGTTTGCTAAATACAGCAGAACAATTAGCTAAAATAAAACAACAATAATAACTCTTATCAAAACCATAAAAAATGTGCCGAAATCTGATTCACAAAGAAAGGAGCAATGAAGTTTCTGAATCTTATGATAATAAGCATCCGATATAGATAGCATGTCTATTAAGCAATAAACAACAATCATAAATACAAATCAGCTACAAACCAATAAAGTATTTGCTATAAACCAATAAAAGTATTTTCTATAAACAACTTGTCAATTTGCTAAAATCAAATAATAATTCAGTATAACACGAATCAAAGTTGTAAAATTTGCTAATCGTATCTTTCTAGTTTGCTAAATACAGCGGAATAATTAGCTAAAATAAAACAACATTAATAACTCTTATCAAAACCATAAAAAATGTGTTGAAATCTGATTCACAAAGAAAGGAGCAATGAAGTTTCTGTAAGTGATGATAATAAGCCTCCAATATATACAGCATGTCGATCAAGCAATAACCAATAACCATAAATGCAAATCAGCTACAAACCAATAAAGTATTTGCTATAAACCAATAAAGTATTTGCTATAAACAACTTGTCGGTTTGCTAAAATCAAACAATAATTCGATATAACACGAATCAAAGTTGTAAAATTTTCTAATCATATCTTTCTAGTTTGTTAAATATAGCGAAACAATTAGCTAAAATAAAACAACATTAATAACTCTTATCAATACCATAAAACCACAACATATCAACTTAATCTGCTAAACATACATGACTAACTTGTTAATCAAAACTTACTAATTTGCTAAATATATCAATACAAATCAAACCACAATCAAATAAAATGATGAAACAATAAACAATACCGACCAAATTTGCTAATCATATCCATTTAATTTGCTAATCATATACATTTAATTTGCTAAAACTCAAACCAAATCAGATCTAAACTAGCAAATTAGTCAACAAACAAAAACCTTAAATATTGCTAATAATATTCAACTAAATTACTAAAGACATCGAACCAAATTTCATCCAAAAATTTTGAAAAATGGCAGGATAAGTACCTGTTCATACGGGCTTTGCGCCCTTCATCGTTATTCCGGCATTCGGTTGGCGTTCTAGCGACGGAGGGCAGGCGGCGATTGGGTTCAGGTTTTGCCGTCAAGCGGCCGGCGTGCGGGCGGCATATGGCGGCGACTGAGTAGAGTTCCCCCAATATTGAATCGGCGATTGCGAGCTTGCGGCGATTGGGCGGCTGAAGACAGCGGCGACGATGCGCGACGGGCGACGGCGAGCGGCTGAAGACGGCGGCGAGAGGTTGAAGAAGAGCGTTGGGCGAGAGGTTGAAGATGAGCGTTGGATAATATTTCTGATTCGTGTTTCTAGGGTTTCTATCAATAACTATAGATTTGGGTTTCTCAATAATACCCTTATTATGTTTTAAATTTAGGTACAAAATTATCATTTTGCAATTTGACCCCTAAAATCTAAAATCAATCTTGTCCATTCAAATTGTAGAGATCTATGGATGTAAATGGTTCCTAGTTCCTACATAGGGGTATGGTTCTCATTTTAACCCACCCCATATATATATATATATATATATATATATTCATATCTCATTCATATTATTAATCAATTTGAAATGATTCATGTATCATAAACCCTATAAACTTATATGATCTAAATTAAAATGATATCAATAAATATACTAATACTTAGATATATTAATGTTTGATCTCCTCATTAATTCATTGATTAGTATATATTGATTGTCATTATTAGCATTATAGTGTAAGTGATACTAAAAGAATATATATTCTTGATTTACATGCTATGCATATATAACATACTATCTTAAAGTTACTTATCAGCATACATTTTCATTAGTTCATATAATTGAAATATTAACCTCTATACATTTATAGTTATATAAAATAATATATATATATATATATGAATAATTTTATAAATACTTTATCTGTTCCTTTTAATATTAATTATTGAAAATAATAAAACTTAAAAATATATTTACTTTTTAAAATATAAGACCCATATATTCACTAAAATGTATTATATTATTGTTATATTTTTCTCTTTTAACTAATTTGGTGATTGTCCTAATAAAATTAAATCGTGAATTAATCATTTAATTGAATTGAAATTGTTTGGATGAATCTATGAAATCGATGATTTAGATTATTTCTTCCTCTATTATATCAATTCCTAATTTTCTCCATTTTTTTTATTTGTCTTTATTTAATTATTTATCTTTAGTGGATATAAAATAAAACTTTGAATGCGCTACATATCTAAAACTTAGAAGATTGACGTTGCAATACTCACATTATGATTAAGTTTTTAGTTTCTGTGGAATATAATCTTGCTCAACATTGTAATACAGATACTTCGTATACTTGTAGATAGCTAATGAGAAGTCGAATAATTGTAATGTAATAAAATAAATATTTGGTTCAGAAGTGCAAGAAATGGTATTTAAAAACTAAATTCTTATATTTGCCCAAATTTAGCAGCTAAAGTCAACATTTTTAATTATAACATTTGTACGTGCTATTATAAGAGCAGTATTATGCTCTAATATAACACTGTAATTAAGCTAAATTTTTTCTAGTTAAAATAGTATTAGAAAAATTAGTATGTTCTAAAATGAATTGTTGTATACATGGTAACTTGGTGGGGCCGCTTTGAGAGGCAAAATAATGAATATATTTAGAAGTAAAATATTTTTTTGAAAGATAATACAGTAATATGTTTTTAAAGAAATTCATTTATTATTTCTTGTTTTATCAACAAAATAAACCACTTTAAATGTTCTAAATCCCAAACTGTGATAAGTACTCAACTTAAAAACTTATTTCAACAAAAAATAATTGTTATAATAAGCATATCCAATAATATCAGATAGGTAATAAGTGCATTAGGAAATATTTATTTTTATAGTATAATATCTCAATATACAATTTTGTATTTAATTTTATTTCCTAGGTTCTATTAACGTATACTTTAATTTTGAAAATAAATCAAATCTATTAATATCTAAGTGTTTTTCAAATATTAGATAAGTTATAGGGTTAAAATTAAAAATAATTTGTTAGAGATTAAGACATAATAAATTTTATTCAGAAGCCATAGATTTGATCATTTATATATTTAAAATACTTGACTTCAAAAAAATTGTTAATCGAATGTGGATAATACAAATATATATTTAGCTAACACTTTTATGAAAATGATGAAGCCTGAGGCGATCGACTCGTTTGCATCATAGTAGAAATGACATAGCATTATTTCATTCAGACACAAACATATTCTTGATTTATATATATATATATATATATATATATATATCTTAATTAAATTACTTGTAATAAAATTCGAATTAATATATCCACTTATGAATAATAATTTTTTCTCCAATCTATATATTTGAAATTATCCTCTATGATTTTACATTAATATTAAAAAAAATATTTAGACTGATGAGTAATTATGAAGTTTATTTTGATATAATATGTAATTTTTTTAGAAATAACATTTTTATGATTTGGAGGGCGTGACATGATTTTTACAACTTAGTTACTTTGATAATATTAATTAATTTATCTTTAATAAAAATAGATGAATGACCAAAATAATATTTCATTATATATACTATCTTTAATACAAATATGTAGACGATAATAATTTTTTTGGTGCTCGTATAAGTTTACATCGCTCTTTTGCAATGCAATTGTTTTAATTTATGTACATTATGCAACATTTTTGCTATTTTTTTTATCTATTTCAGTTTACTAATATTTGAATTATTAATATCACACATGATGTGAATCAGTAATTTATAAGTAAAAAATATAAATTATATGTATATTGAATAAATTATACATATATAATTCCCCGATAATTAAATTATTATACACTCGACCAATTTTGAAATTCAACATGATTTTTAAAATTTTGTAATAATGTCACCTTTTGAATTGTGGAAAATTCGACATTCCTAAATTGTTACTAAAAAATAAATTAGAACCGACATTCATCATATAAAAAAAAAGAATAATAAAAATAATTGACATGAATGCATGTGATATGCATGCATTGTATATATATTAATTCGTAATTTATATCTTATTGGTTTATAAAGACATTAATGAATCGCCTAGTATTTAATTAAAAAATAACATGCTAGTTGAAATTAGAAACTTATACATACACGCACATATCAAATTCATGCACCAATGAAAATTATAAATGTATTTATAATATAATATTATGGAAATCAATAATATTATGTATTAATTATACCATATATATGTATATCAAATGAATGATCATTTGCATAAAAATCACGCTAAAAATTCTATATCTACTACTATATGATAATAAAAAGTTCATGTTGTAAATTTATTATATTACCCTATTGTGCTTAATTGAATATATTATAGTGATATATTAGTTAAATTCAATTTTGTAAAATAAGGATCTTTTTATATATTGTAGTACATTCATATGGAAACTAATATATTATATTAGATTTTACATTATAAATACATATTATATATTATATTACACAATTACCCTTAAATTAAAATTGTAGTACGGTTATAATAGGTAAATCAAAATTTATAAAATATCACACTTTTATAATAGTGGTATATTGTTTAAAACTAGATATATTAATGTTAGTGAAATCAATTAAGAGACTAAGACGTGTAAATTGTCAAAAAAATCGACAATTTGAACATATATGCAATTTAAACAAATTATAGACACCCTTTAAAAATTTCAACCACTACAAAACTTATATTGCTAAAAAAAACCCCATATTTGACATCGTGAAATTGAATTAATCTGACCACATGAAAAAAATATTATCACATAGTTGTGATCGTCATAAAAAAATTGCACTATGTTGTTGAATTTGCTATAAATAAAAAAAAATATTATTAAAATAATTTAAAAGTCAAATTTAAAAGACGTGGTGAAATATTTTTGATAATTAACCCTTAAGAAATTACGAAATAAATGTACTATATTTAAAAAAAAAAAAACATAAAATTCTAGCTAAACACGGACCACGAATACTTCATCTCACTAGCTAGTCTTTAATTTGTGGAGTCCACACGAAGAAACAATGAAGGTCATGTCCTTGTTACAATGAATACTTTTGTAATAGATCAACATTTTAATTTTCAGCAAAGACTCCGTTGTCATGACAATGATTTTAAAAAGTGGTGAGCATATAGATGATGATCTCGTCAATTAAATAAGCAATATGATCTTTGTCCACTTGCTAAAAAAAATTGGTGCAATTCATTTATTTAAATTTTAACTGAAAGTTCGAGAAAATTTCATGCAAATTTGGTACATACTACAACAACCAATGAAAAAATAAATAAATTATTTTATCTATACGTATCTCAAAATTAGTGTGTAATTTATTTTATTGACTTTTCGGAGGAGACTTTGATTTTCTTGCAAAACTTTATCAGCTCACATACACAGGACCAGTCATGTGTCTGTCCTAGTTGGGAACTTAAAAATGGACCCTTATAAAAAAAAATCTGAATCAAAACAAAAATATACTAATATGTTAGAAAGATAACAATATAAGGCAAATGATCAAATACAACGTGTATGTTAGCAAGATAACAATATAAGGCAAATGATCAAAATACAACGTGTCTTTCAGTTTTAGAGGCAAAACTAATATGACAATAAGATAATAATATTCATTAGTTTAAAGCATGATAATTGACAAATTACATAAACAAATTGCGGAACACAATGCATGCAAAATATTACATAGTGTTACCACAATACCAAATCACCAACACTAATAGTAAATCAGAACTCAAAATCAAATAGTTCCCCCCAGACTACCCTTTTCTAAAAGATATGGAGAAAAATTCAAAGTTTTTTTTATTCTTTCACCCAATCCACCTCGTGGGTTCACCATTCGCAGGTCGGTGGTATATGTGAAAATGAGATGACTTTCTATCTCTCTTAATTTCTTGTCTTTTACTTCTCTTAGCGTGAATCTCCTTGCTTTCATTTTTTTTTATGTAATTTCGGGGAAAAACAAATATTACCCGTTGTCTCTTTAGAAATTGGGCTTTGTTAATACAAGTGTTGTCTATTAGCTGACGGTCCGCTATAGACCCGGTCATATCACTCGTTGTAAATTGTAATCATTGCCATAAAAGATAGATAACAGCTGTCACATTAACCGATTTCTATTGTCATATAGACAATTTTCCATAATAACCCTTGTCTTTTCTTCAAAAGACAACTGTTCTTATTTGAACTCATTGTCTCTTTTTTAAAAAACAACGCTATTAATGACCGTTGTCCTTTTGATTTAATTTTGATTTTTTTTGCTGGTTTATGTTTTACAATGACTCACAACTCACAGATTCAGGAGCACGACAAACCACCATTGTCAACATATGTCTACAATCTTTCTCTCATTTCTCAAGGTATTTTTATTGTTGTTTGGTAGATAGTTGTTTTTGAGTGTCAGGTAGATCGTTGTTTTTGAGGATTTTTAATTTTATTTCCTAAGTCCTATGATGTATCAGTAGAATGGTAGATTGTTGTGTATTTTGAATTTATTCTGCATTTGTTGAGATATGTAAAAATAATAATTAGTTATATTTTCAATCAAACCGATCAAACCACCCGATCACCGACAGCCAGTGATCGGTGCAGTGGCCAACCACCATCAGTGCAGTAGGTCAGTCGGTTACATCAGTGGTGCCATTTCGGGTCGGTGCGGTGGCCAACCCCCGTTTGCTCAACCCTACACACACACATATATATATATACATTGATAGAATGAATTATTAAATTTTAATAAAAAGGAAAAAACAACTTGCTCGTTTCATACCAAAAACATATGAAATTTTATATTTTATCAAACAAATAAAACAAAATTTATTATAACAATTAAGGAATATGAAAAATGACTTTCTTTTATTTCATTTAGAAACAAGAAAAATAAAAAAAAAATCAAACTAATATATTAATTTTGAATCAACAAATTTCAACTTGAAATAAGAAAAATAAAATAAAAATTGTAAAACAAGTTGTTATTTGGGTGAAATTCAAAAGTAGCCAATTTTAGAATACCAACTTCTTTTCTAACCAAGAATTCTAAAATCTTCTTTTCTAACCAAATATAAGGCTAAATGACTAGTATGCCCTTAAATGATTTTCTTTTCTATTTATCTTAATATGCCACTTTTATAATCAAACAGAAATAGTTCATTACAACCATATCAGGCCCATCATGCTTCCGTAAATCAAATACATAATACTATAAACCGGATTCATACCTTTTGACCGGAATGCTGCCGGGTATTTTCGCCGGGATTTTACGGACTTGCCAACCACACGATCACAACCTATGGTTTCCAGCGACGAACTCCTTCAGCAACACACAGCGCAACCCACGTTCGTTTCCTACACGGGGTGTAGAGTAATTTTCTGGTATATAGTATATATATATGATGAACACAAGGGATGAGCAAAAGCCTGGATTTTATTTAGGAATAATAAAACATTTATTATAATAAGTAAATCTCCTTTTGGGAGGAGACAAACTCGTTTAGCTACTCATAGTAGCTGGGCTCGCAACTCTCATACAACACTCAAACTATTATCACTATTACAATTTTTTGAAAGAAAGCTAAGAGAGAATGATCGATGCCTTCTGCTTCTTCCAGTTTCTCGTTTTATAGAAGGGGGATCCTTCTATTTCACCAACTCCATTATTTAGCTCTACAATTCACGTGAGTGGCCCTTTCTGCCGACACTTCTTTTTGAATTAGTGGTCGGGCCCGGTTCCCTTTATCCTCAAGTGAAAGTGGTTGTGGGTGGCGGTACCCACAATTAATGGCACCATGTGCCTCTTGTGTTGGACCACTCAGCCTTTGTCGTTTGGTGCTAGTGGCCTCTTCTTTTGGGTCACATGATCTGTAATCACATGTCTCCACCTTCCCTTGTCGGGAAACTACTTTTTTGGTGGGGCTCTTGGCATCCTTGCTTTCGGCATTGGATGCTTATCCTCCCCAGCTCGCTTTCGTTCCATCCTTGGACGGAACCCTTTTCCGAACTCTGGCTCCTTCTGGTTCTGGCAATCCGAGCATACTCGATTATCCCATTGTCCAAAATGAGCCATGTTGCAGTACTTGCGATGGGTTTCTTTGCCCATAGCAAGCTTGTTCTCCCATATCAAGGACCTTTTCTTCTCGAACAGATCCTCAGCAAATCTCGTTGTTCTCCCTGTCATGGTATTTAACAGGAATGACCCATTCGCAGAATTGTGGAAAAACTTGAATGGGAACTTGACTTTGTCCATCTCAGTGAGACAGACCCATAATCCCCATGCTCGCCTAGTCGATATTTGATCTTCTGTAATGGAGGCGATTAGTGGGATTTCTTCAGATGAGGTTCTAATATCACCCCATTTCCTGGAATCTGGCCTTTGAAGCCTTATGTAGTGAAAGGCCTCATGATTCCCTTTTCCTGTTGGTTCCGGAGCAGCACTGATGAAGTATAGCTCAAGAACATCTCCTCGGCTAAGCAAATCATTGTTAGCCCAGGACTCTTGCACCGCTTCCTGTATCCATTTTGGCAGACACTTGATTTCTGGGAAGCCTGGTGACATGGTCTGAATTGAAGCTAATGCCCCAAAATCATACCATTGCTTGACTTCGTGTGGATTGGTTCCTGGTAACATCCACACCCTTGGGTACTTTCCAGAGATATCAATCTTTATTTTAGACGGATTGATTCCCTGTCTAGTATAGAGCTTCTCCCAGTTAGCTTGATAAACCTGCCAAGGTGAAGCTTCAGACTTGTTAGTATTAATCTTAGAGATACCCGTCATGGGTCTAAGATTAATCTCTCCCTCTTTAACCCCAGAGGTGCTGGGTTGACTTGATGGTTCAGAGTGTGATCCCTGACCCTCAATTTTCTCTTGGGCCTGTGTTTCTTTAGAAATCACCGGCTTAGAGCTCGTGTTAGGGGTATTTGAATCCCCTACTTCCGTTTTACAGGTCGGTACTGCTAACTCTCCTTTCATCAATGGTAAGTTGATGGCCCGGAGGAGGGGTTCATGCATAGCTGACCAGAGTTGCCCCTGAGTCTTTACACATGCTCGTATTCTCTCGTTGACCTTGTTCTGGTCTGCTTGTTGCATTCTTCCTGCTTGTTCAGCATGAAGAACCAGCTCGTTCCATTCACGCTGAAGCAACTCCATGTTTTCAGTGAAGTGCCTCTGCGCAATCATGATGGCATCGACCTCAATCGCTTCCATCTCTTGTTAGGAAATCTGCAAGAATATTTTCATGAGATTTTATCACAATAATGTCAAATAAGTAATATTGACATTCAGCTTGCCATCTTATTAGTCTAGCTTTCTCAGGTTTAGATTCAATTTTATTTTTCAAGAAAGCTTTAACTTGTGTGTTATCAACTTTTAGAGTAAACTTCTTTGCTAAGAGAAACAGAGGCCATTTTTTAAATGCCTTCCGAACTGTAAAGAACTCCTTTTCATTGATATGCCATCGAATGGCCTCGCTATCCGAAAAGAGACCACTGCAATATCTACAGGGCTCCTCTCCGTTGGGTGTGATCTTTGTAAGTACGGCTGCCCACCAATGATCACTTGCATCTGTATAGAGGATCAATTCATCCTCATCTTGTGGTATAGCCAGTTTTGGGAGATTTTTGCATATCTCCTTTAGCTTCCTGATTCCTTGTTGATGTTCGTTTGTCCATACAAACGGGGTATCCTTCTTTAGAAGGTTACTGAACACCTTCCTGTGTTTTACAAGATTTTTTATAAAGATTCCTGCAAAATTGACAACTCTCAGAAAACTCTGCAGTTGCTTCTTTTCTTTAAGGACATCAGGGAACTTCTGCACCTTTTCTACAATATGATTTTGCAGAATGATTCCTGATTCATCCACTTCGATTCCCAGAAATTCCATCTTCCGGGTAGCTATTACTGCTTTCTTTTCTGACAGCACAAGGCCCTCTTTATGACAAACATCTGCAAAGATCTCCAGATGTTTGAGATGTTCTTCTATACTCTTTGATGCGATTAGAATATCATCAATATAGACAAACATAAAAGAGAAATAATCTTTAAAAAGATTATCCATCTTCCTCTGAAATATTTGGGGTGCGTTAGCTAACCCCATCGGCATTGCATTCCAAACATAATGCCCTTATGGTGTTGAAAAGGTCGTAAACCTTTTGCTTTCTTATTCCATGCGAATCTGGTAGAAACCTGACTTGCAATCAAACTTAGAGAATATCCTAGCATTCCGTATGCAGTTAATAAGATGTTCTTTACTTGGGATAAAATATCCATCAAACTCAAGAATGTCATTAATCCCTTTGTAATTAATGACTAACCTTGGTTTACCTCTTTTAATCTCACCATGATTCCTTACTAAGAATCCGGGGCTGCTGTATGGCGAATTCCCTGGTTCAATCAGCTTGAGATCAAGGTGTTCTTTGATTATTGCTCGCATATCCTTTTGATCTTTGATGTTCATCAGGATAGACTTGTATCTAACGAACTCAAACTCTTTTCCAGCCTTAACCTTCAAGGTTGCTTTGAGTTGGTTCTTTCCCCACCAAGCCAGCGGATTTTCATTATAGTTTCTAGCTATTTTCCGCTTGACATCTTCGAGGGATATCTTTGCTTCTTCCTTAATATCTTGATGTGATATTAAAGAAGCCTTGAGGATTTGGATCTCCTGTTCTTCAAGATCCTTTTCCCTACGAAAACTCAGAACTACTTCTCCGAATTTTCTTTTGTCCTGCATTTTTGGGTGTCGAAGATGTCCTTCATCACCACGCTTGCTGCGAAATTGTAGTGGCATTTGTCGATTGAATGCCCCTTTTAGCCGCTGGACAATGATCTTATGATCACAGATCGTCGTAAAGATCAGTCTCCGGTTGGTATTGTCCTGCGTATACTTTCTGAACATTTGTAGGAAATTGTTTCCTAACAAAATGTCTGCCCCCGTATCATGAAAAATAGATTGGTGGAGTTTTCACCTTATACCATGGTGTATCTCCTGCTCCTCCAATCAAAATTTCCGACTGCTTCACTCCCTTAGATAGGAGCAAGACTCTTTTTGAGAAATCTCTTCCTGCAATTGGATTTAAATCTTCTTCCAATTCTTCTGGGAAGATTCCTCTTTTTGCAGTACAAATTCCTGCTCCTGAGTCGATATAGGCTACAAAGTATTCAGCCTTATATTTCTCGTATAACATCCCTACTGAGATGTATATGGAGAATGGGCTGGTCATATAATCACCAGTTGTTTTCCATTAAAGGTGATCATCATCCCATCTTCCTTCAGCTCCCATGGCTTGAACCTTTCTAAGAAGTCAAGTCCTAAGATTAGGACTCCTGATTCTCTTCCGGCTCTCCCTCGTACTTCCATTGTCATAGCCTCTATATCGAGAGTTCCCTTATAGTGGCCGACTTCTGGTTGCTGTAAACAGTACAGGACGTCGCAAGGAAAATTATTTTCCCATCTTGTACTGTCAAACCTTGTGTCGATCTCTCTCCAACCTTCTGGGCATTTAATTTTTATTTTAACTTGCCTTGGTCGCCTGAGATCTCCTTGGAAGCTTCCTCTTGAGGACTGAGTCCATGGCTCTATCACAATCCTATCTCCTTGGAATGACAGTCTTTTGCCTTCCAACTTGAGACTCTCATTGTATTTCAACAATGGTTTGTCTCCTACTCGAATATTTATCTCTCTTGGTAGCGGCATTTCTGATCTGTCTGGGTGGATTGTCTGTGCCACCTTTGAGAATACATCCGGTATCTCTATGAACTGCTTTCCCAGAAATAAATCTGTGTGGTGTGAATTGGAAAGCGCATAAGACACTTGATATGTTAAAGAAAACGGTCGATTTCCCTCATAGCTGATATCCTTTCTTTTGAAGTCTTGGTACAGCGTCAGGGCTCGACTGAAATCTCTATCTTTCAGATTATAGGATATTTTTGGATAGATCACCCCTATAATCTGCTTGGCACAGAGATTTCCTGATATAGTTCCTAACAAGGAATCTCTGTGATTTTTGATACGCTTATCGCATATTGCAATATCAATGGGCGTATCAACACCTGCGGGTAGTGCGGATTTGAGCACTATCTGGACAGCCCCGATGTGGATCCAGGATATGGTATCCCTTATCTCTGGCCTCATCCTTCCCAACTCTTCTTGAACGTCACTGTATGGAATCAGTTGTAACTCAACTTGATTCCCTGTAAGCTCTATAGGGAGCGACATCTCTCTTCTGGTAATCTTATAGATTACATTGTGTTTCCTGCTTTTCAGACTAAAAGTGCGGAGCAATTGATCAATCTGTCCGGCTGAAAAGCCTTGATATCTTTGGATATTAAGGCTCTTGTTCATGATTTTGTCAATCATGCTTTGTGAGATAGTGGTTTGACTGGAATATCCAGTTTCGTCCACTTGCTCTTGATGAAAAACCTCAGCTCCAGTCGGATTCAGAGTCTGATCTCCCATCAATAATTTCATTGCTAAATACTTCTTCTTCTTCGTATATACTCTCATCTGAGGGTATATCCTCGAATTGGTAGACTTGTACCAAGTCTTGGTAGTAAACCGCTTCCTCGATGTCTGGTGCACCTTCGAAGCTTTTGACTCCTCTCTTTTCTGGACAATCTATCGAAATATGTCCTCTTGCACCGCAAGTCCAGCAGTTGCAATCTTTAAAACTTTCATTTGCCCTCATATGGGCTCTTCTGAAAGTTTTCCTCGCGGGAGTTCGACTTGATGAACTTTGTGATGTCCTGTCTCTGGAAGGACCCCTTCTTTGTCCAGATTTGTAAAATCTGGCCTTTTGCCTGGTCCATCTGCTCCTCGGTTTCCAGCTCCTTTTCCTTGAGAAATCTTCTTTGGCATAAGGATGAACTCGGTGTTTTTTGTTCTTCCGTGGCCTTTGAGATTCTCCTCCAATGATGGTCGGCAGATCATTGGCTGTGCAGTCAAGAGGGGAATATTTATTCATCCTTTTTAATCTCTTGTAATTCTTTTGTAGAATGGCCTGTCCGCACCATTCAGCTAGCTTTTGTTTGACAAAAGACATTCTCCTCCCAACATTGTCAGGATCTCCTGGAATGTATTCTTTAATGAACATTTCCTTCCAGGGACTCGGGAACTTCGTGAAGAAAATCTCTACACAGACCCTTTCATCCACATCTGAATTCCATTGGTAGATGTGGTACAACTTGAAGAATTGGTCAATTGACTCCTTCTCCATGTTGTTCAGTCTCAGGTTTAAAATAGCCTGAGAATATTTCTTCCTCTTTTCGGAATCTGCACTTCCGAAATTGTCTGCTCCCAAAAAGGTGAGCTTAAACCAGAAAGCCATTCTATCCACGATCTCCGTGTATGAGGCTGGCTCCAAGGTTTCTTCTTTGACTGCTGGTGCAACTCTTGACCATAACGTTTTGGCTACACCCAACAAACTCATCTCTAGCAGCTTGATGAATCCCTCCTTTTCTAGATCCAACGTTCCTGCCGCTATTCTCATTGATGATGACCAATCATCAATAATCATATCGATGTCCTTGAAGTCAATATCATCTACTGTATTCATCTTCAGATCTACCATCTTCATATTGGCAAATGACTCTGCCAATTCTTGTAGATCTTCCAATCCTATCCTTTCGGAGGACGTCATTCTTTGATTTGTCTTAACAATTGGCAAATCCTTTCGTCCTTCGATTTCTTGGGTTCTTCTTTGGCCTTTGGTGTGAAATTCACTTTGCCAAAGTTGATGGGTTTCCTTCTACTAGAACATGTCTGGTTTAATTCTAGTGTCTGGATCTTCTTTTGAAGTTCTAACAAGATGGTTAGAATTTCATCTTGTTTTATAGAAATTCGCCTTACTTCTTGTGGTACTCCATACGTGTGATTTCCGTAATTTTGTACCGTCTTCTGGATCTCTCGTAAATCCTCCGAGATTTTAGATGTGTCTGCCACGATCTCTTTAAATCTGGGAGTTATCTCGTAGTTTCTTTGTTCCATCAACCGTGGTTTTGGTGTACCCTTTGTTGATGGTTCATTAAGTCGCATTGTAGCAGATTATTCACCATTAACAAGTTCATTTGAGCTTGTCTTTGGGAAATACACTGCTCTATTTCCTCCAGACTTGACTCCAATAGGAATTTCTCTTCGTATTGGGCTTTCCAGTAGGTTAGCCTCTCCTGGTGATTTTCCTCCAGTTCCTTCAAAATTTGAAGGTACCTTCTAAAATAAAAACATCTCGAACAATTGTTCGGATCCATATTTTCTGGGTGTCTCCTCCGTTAGGATATTACTTCCAATAATAAATAAATTATTATTTCTAAATAAAATTACCTAGGCTCTAATACTATTTTCATACACAAGTGACAAACTTAGGATAAATCAAAGAAATAACAAATAAAGACAAATAGGACATCTTTACAAATGCCTTATTAAATTCAAAATCAATCAATGCAAATAGGACACCTTCACAAGTGCCCTATTAGCTTCAAAGTCAATCAAGGGCATAATGGTCATAAAAATTTATTTTGATTAGGAAAGACTATTCTACAATGTTTGGTTAAAAAAGAATTTTATAAATTAAAAGTGGCTACAAACATACATTCACACTTATTATTTTGTCAAAAAGATTACAGCTAAAATTAAAGCATTCCATCAAAAATAATGGTAAAGAAACTATATAATTGATGGTAAAGAAACTCAACACAATAAGGTAATCAATTACAGAATCAACAATAAAATTTTTGTATTAACCAAAAATAACAAAATAATCATCTTGACTATTTATTATTTTGATACTCATATAATTTATGTTGATTTAAATTATAATGTTTATATATAACAAATTATAAAATTTTGATAAAATTTCATTTCCTCAATAAACATTGGAAACTTGTTGAATGAGTCCAATTCTAAACCGAAAAAAATTATTCGTTACACTTTGTAAAACATATAAAATACCATTACTGTGCTATTTTGAAAAATATCATTTCAATTGAATTATTATTTACTATTTTATTAATAAAAATGAATTTGTTTGTTCCGATTACATTAATTTTGTTAGCTTCTTGGCTTTTTGTTATATTATCAATAAACAACCAAATTGAATATAGCAATTTGTTTTATAATTAATAAATATATAACTATTTTTCAATAGGTTAATTATAAATAAATACGTAAACTTTAATTCAATTTGTAAAATCGAGAAAATACAAAATACAGCAATTAAAACACAATTTGTAGATTTTCGCAAATTGCATTTAATCATAATTAATACATTTTGTGAATTTTTGGAAATTGTATTGCATTTATTTTTTCAGAAGATGCAAATCAACAAATTGTCAAAAATCAAATTCAGAAGATAAAAACCGAAATTGCAGCAATAGCACAATCATTCAAATTATTCAAATTACAGTTTTAATAAAAAGGAATTTTTTGGTAAAACGAAAACCAAAATTATTTTTGTTGTAATTTGGAAAAACGAAGCCTCAGATGGTCGATGAAACATCAAAATATAATTCAGACGGTAATTCCAGAAATATAATCAACTTATAATCCTCAATGGCCTCAAAATGAATTAAAAAATAAATCTACATTTAAAATAATTAATAACAGTTGAAATAATTTACTTTTCTTGATATGATTTACAAAACGAGGTCTCAGATGGTCGATGGAACATCAAATTTTAATTCAGACGGTAATTCCAGATATATAATCAATATTTATTCCTCATTGACCTCAAATTTAAATAAAATTTAATTTTAAAAAAAATTGTAATCGCACAAAACGGCTCCGTAGATGAACGGTGTAGATCAACCCACAGATTCCTATCAAGATGCGAAAATGTTCGATTTTGGTCCAATCATGACATCGCCGGTCATAGCTGTTGCTACCGGCGACGTGGCATCGAACCGTCGGCGGAGTAAAAGGAAATTAAAACAGAGTGAAAAAAAATGAATTAATCGAAAATATTGTAACCTCAGAGACCCGTTCAAAATCACACACACAGCGGCGACGGCGACGCTTCCGACCGATGAACGATTTCACGCCACATAGACAGAAACCGGCAGCGGTGGGATGGAAGCGGCGGACGGCGCAAAACGCTGCGTTTTAAAGTGTCATACGGCACTTCCTATTCTTGGGAGATCTTCCTCATCGGTGTTCGTTTTCAAACAACAGAAGCTGAGATTTAATTGGAGAAAACATTTGCGAGGTGTGTGCGGCGGCCGAACGGCGGCGCTGCCGCGGAGGGAATGAAGAAGAGAAGCTGAAGATTTGATGAAGTTGAGGTGTTGGGATGGAGAATTTAAAGAGAATTGTTTGAGGGTTTGGATGAGAAAGTGCGGCGGGAGTTGTTACGCTCATTTTAGGGTTCATGGAATTTTCGAAAATTTACAAAATAGCCCAGATATTATAGTTCTTGTGCAGGATAGTCCTTGAATAATTCACGAAGATTATTGTTGTGTGTTTTTTTTTAATTAATTGCAAATAAAAAAATATATATAATAATCAATTTTAAATGTTGACAATATTCGTAGTTCGATTGAAATATACAATACATGGAACGTACATAGCAAAATTATTGGTAAATTACAATTTTTGTTGTTTTTGGAGGATAATCCATATTCCAAGTACAAAAATCATCATTTCTAGCACCAAATTGGACAAAAGCATGCGCATCGACATCTGCATCACGATATATACATCGAAAATCATAAACAAAACATGCTTTTACGATTTCCTCTAAAACTTGTTTATTATTCCGTATTGTGTGAGTATAGGAGATTGGAAGACGAATTCATGACATTAATAAGATTAGATTTTAGAGTATGTAAATCAAATTATCAGGTTGTTTGATTCAATTTAATTTGAACCATGTTTTATAGGGATACAATTTTTTGGTCCAATCCTAAATTTTCGATTTTTGAGCTAGTCTGATCGATTAGTAAATTTTCGAAAAGATATTCAACACATATAAATTTGTCTGTTTATGTCATCTATTTTTAACCAATTAATAATAAATACAATATGGCTCACCATTTTTTTTTAATAAATAAACTATTTAAGGCTTGATAATTATATTTTTAGGGTTTGAATTGAATTACATGCCAATAGTCTCAAATAAATAATAAAGTGTTTAGATAAGTGAATAAACACGCACACAATTGGGCAGCACATCAAAAATTCATGGAATAAAGGGCCTCAAACTTCACAATTGACCTAACTAGGTCATATGATTTTATCAATAAGCACAAACAATAAAAAAGAGCATGTGCAACTGATCTAATGGTCGAAGCTGGGTTGATACAGAAAATTGATTAAAGCATGAGAATAGAAGGTTGATTAAAGCACATGAAAAGAATGATGATAATTGCAAGCGAAGAAAAGCAGTAAATAACACCATATATAGATTATAGAGGTTCAAATCAAAAGATTCTACGTCCTCTTTTTTCTTCCAAAGTTAAAAGGGTTCACTATGCTCTCCAAGTAGGGATGTCAATTTAGCCCGAAATCGAGGGGCCGGTCCGAAAAAACTGAAAAAAAAGGTGGGTTAGGGCCACAAATTTCTGGCCCGAAAAAAAAATTTAACCGATTCGGCCCGAATCGAATAAACCCGAAACCGAATGGGTTGGCCCGATTGACATCCCTACCTATATTTCTTTAGATTAACTAGTTATTATAATTTATCATGTTTTAATTTATTTAATTTATAATATTATAATATTATTATTTCTTTTAATAAATGATAAATATTTTGAAGATGGAATCAAACATAAAGTTGAAAGGACTTCAAATATTGTTAAAGTAGAAGAAGATTGTATTTCAAATTAGATGGAAGATTAAGCTATAAATAGATTTATGGTGTAGTTTAAAATGATTATTTTTGGAAGAACAAATTATGATTGAACATTATTGTCATTTTCATGTCATTTATTTTTGTTTTCTTTCATTTGATACAGTTTGATCTTAATTAATTTTTGTATTTGTCATGTTCTTTTCATTTTATCTTATTTTTCATGTATTAATTTACTTCAAGAATAAGAGATAATGATTATTTAGGAGAATTATCAAAATATAATTTATACATGTGGAAAAAAAATCATAAACATGTTGGCCCGACGGGCTAGCCCGAAAACCGAAGGGTTAGGATTAGGGCCGAAGATTTTGAGCCTGAAGAAAATTTTAACCGAATAGACCCGAACCGAATAGGACCGAAACTGAAACGGGTTAGCCCGAAACCGAACGGGTTAGCCCGATTGACATCCCTATCTCCAAGTTACACTCGGACTACACAACTGATCAGGTGCCATTCAGAGTTACAACCACATACTAAGTAGCTATCAGTGGAGTTCTAACTCTCTTTCAAGTATAACAAACCCTCACCTCACATTCTTTTATATAAGTTTATGATTTTAAATCTCCCAATTTTTCTATAATGTCTCTCGTAATGAATCTGGAAGCTTTTAAATACTTGAAGGTTTTTAGAGCACTAAAATTTTAGTGTAACTTCACAAATTAGCATGAAGACCTTTTACAAGGAGAATGCAAATATGTCTATTGGGAAAGGGCAATTTGAATTATCGTACTGCTTGATATGTACACATTTGTCTTTTAGCTTTGACTTTCTAACATTGAGGATTCTTTTATCAAAAAGAAAATTTTTCACTTATCCTTTCTTATCCTCGTTGTCTTTTAGTTCAATTTTGTACAAGGTTTTGAAATATTTCCATTTGTCTTCTACAACATTACAGAACGGACGGAACTCAGCTACAACTGACTCCTAGTTAGGTTCTGTTGGATATCTTCAATCTCTGATCTTCAACTGATAAGGTGCATTGTTGGTCTGGTCCGCTGGTTATTTCTCTAAATTCCTCAACCGGTCCGGTGTGAGGATTGCTTATTTTTTCAGCTTCTTCTCTTGAGATCTTCCCCTGTTTTGTTATTCGGTCAGTTTCCTAAAATCATTAACACGCAAGACAAGCTAATTTTGTAATCAATCAAAACACTTGATAATGTTTTACCCAATAATAGAAGAATGTTTTCAATATCAATCCAAAACATAATGATTTAAATCTTAGAAACTTTAGATGCATATAGATCACCATGTAGGTATATCAATCGTAATTCGTACACTATCGAATATTTTTATTTTTGGTGAATAATTTTTTATTTTCTTTTATTTATTTATCGGTCTAACCCGCGAATACGATGGATCGGGTCAAAGGAGACCCGTTTTAGTCGGCATTTTATCCACTTTCAAAATATCAATTCCAAATTTTAAAAAATTCGTGAGCCGTAACTCACTCCGATCCTCCGCCGTTCGAATCGCCGGCGATTGCGCCGGCCGACATCCTAGCTTCTACGCACAATCACATACAAAAGACGTGTGATGTCGATGGGCGGCGACACTACTTGGGTGGGGAAGAAGCCGCTGAGGAGAGTGGGGGGAATGTCCGACGCCCTTTCCATCGCCGCCGATCTCGGTTTCTCCGTCGCGCCGCCGCCTTCTCAGGTCTCCTAAATCCATCGGAATCTAGTGAACGTGGATCTATTCTAGAATTGCACCGAATATATGTGATTGTGTGTGTTTAGGTAGTCGGTAATGCAATTGTGTGTAGTTCATTCGGTGCAGCATTGCTAAAATCTGCTTACCAAGTGTTTGCGGATATGCTCGATTTCTTGTGGTGGTAATGTTGGTACCGAGCTGAGTTTTGACTTTGATTTGTTGTTCGATCAGGAGGAAATTCAGAATTTATCTGGTGCAAAAGGGGATGATTTGATTAGGATATTGAGAGAACTGACTGCAGTACAGAGAAAAATCGCGGATCTGCAAGTTGAACTTCAAGGCAGAAAGGTGATACATTCTGGATTTCGGCAATTTTTGCTTGAATTTTAAATCATGGGAGTTGATCATAGTTGAAGGGTTTGTAAATTTTTGTGAATTTTTAATTGTAATATTGCTGAATCACTAATTATTTGCTAGTTTTGGAATTGTAGCTCCGGGCTTAGTTTGCCTAACAATTATGTTTTGCGAGCTCATAAAATTCTTTGTTGGACTTTTAGGAGGACAAAAATGTGGCTCACTTGACACATGTGAGTGAAATGGAGAAGAAGATTGAGACTTTATCTCGAATCACGTCTATATTGAAAGATGTTATTCAGAATAAGGTAATTAGTGAACGAGGTGCTGCCAATTTTTGTGTGCATGCATTGCATATATTGTAGATGATTTTGAATGGAGTTTGAAAAAAGAACTTACTGATAAAACTGCTTTTGTTAACTTTCTTCTTATAGTTCATGCATGGTATATTTTCTTCTATCTGTGTATAAAATGTATAGCTCGTTAACCTGTGCATCTTCTTACCTAGGATCGGATTATAGCTCGCCTTCAGCAACCTTACTCGTTGGATTGCATACCTGTGGAAGCTGAGTATCAGGTACATGTTCAATGTGGTAATTTCAATGTACACACTCATTATGCCTTCATGTTCCTTTATATGATACTCGTGTGTTGAAGTTGCACTAGCTTAGAACCTCAGCAGTTCGTTTGTTGAAGCTATTATTTTTTGGAGAAATACATATTGTAAGCTGGTCAGGTTGCCTCTAATATAATATCGTGTGACCAAATCACAACATTAGCCCATCAGAATTATGATGTACGCCTGCAGGATTTGTTTGTGGTCTAGTCAACTCATTTTTTCATATAAAGTTGATGCTTACTGAAATGTCCTCCCTGGATTTGGCATAACCATTTTCTACATATATCATTTAGTTTGCTGCTATCAAATTTTATCAGAGGATCACTCAGTTGAGTGTTGAGAGATATCTAATGCTTCTTTTGGTGTTTCTGCTTTACACAGAAACAATTTTCGGAGTTGCTAATGAAGGCAGCGAGTGATTATGGGGCCTTGACGGCTTCTGTTGGCGATTTTCAATGGAGCCAAAATTTTAAAGAACCACCTACAGTATGGGGGGTAAGTTAACAACCGTGCATCTCAATTTTTTTCTCTGAGTCTCAAGCTCGCAAATACCTTCAACTGCAATTGTGGTCTCCCATATATTTCTTTATACTTGATGAACTAGCGAAGAGTTTACTATAAAAATAAGAACGGAGCTAGCACAAAAAGGTTTTAATAGTTAATAGTAACATGACAATGACAGAAAAGCTATAATTTGTGCTCTGGTTCTCATAGAAGTCCTTAATTGAGAAGGATGAAGATAACACTTCATGGATTAGTCACTTTGATGGTGACATTCAAATGGTGCTTGAGTGCTTTTCATAAAAGAATTGAACAATCAAAAATGAAAAAGTCGGATAAGGAGAGAAGGAAATCTTTAACTTTTATTTTGCTAGGTAGTTGTCTCAGACTTAATACTAATATTTCCTTGAAGTTGGTGGCTTCAAACCGTTTGTTATTGATAATGAAAGTGCGAATTGGATCTCTCTCATACACTATGACTTGCTGCTTTTGGCCTTAAAAGCATTGTATGCTAAATGGAAGTCCAAAGTAGTTATGTTACTTGAACTGAATTATGTTTCACATTCTTGACTTAGGAAATGCTCCGTCCGATTCCTGTTGCTTTGGCATCTTGCACTCGGTTCTTTGAAGCTATGACTGCAATGAGAGAGTCATTCGCCAAACTTCAGACCCTAAGAGTCGGTCATTCTTCTCAGAGAGGGATGGGAGAATCCGATTGTGTGACTCCTCCACAATGGAGAACTGAATCCAGTTTCGATGATTTGGCCGTTGGAGGCCTGAGAAGGCCGGGCAGCGAACAGCAGGAAGGGGACGACATAAGCAGTGATGTCAGCGACTCGAATTATGTCGATGCAACCTCCAGACGATTGTCATGGCCTCCTGTTAAAAACGGCACCTGATTATAATATGTATCTTTCCTTCTTGCTGTGTGATTTTCTTGTACAGAGGAAAATTTGATGCCATATTGACAATTACGATGACATATTTTGCCTGAATTCTGTCGTGTTAAATCATTATTTCTTTTTTGTTTTCTCCATTTCAAATGTTTATGTATTTTATACAGATTATTTTGCAGGTTTTATTTGATGAGAAAATTATAGTGATTAATTCAGTGGAATGTATTAAGTAAATCTATGTTTTTGTAGATCAAAGAAAATGGTCAAGTGAAGTAATAAATGAGTATGTGGTCATTTTTAATTTAATTTTTTTCTTCACACCAAGTAACACCATATATTCGATATATAATACGATATGAAATATATTTGAATATAATATATTTGATTTTACGTGTGTATTTTCATGTTGAGCTTTTTTTTCTTTTTCTTTTATAGTTTTAATCGGAAAAAAAAATTGTTTTACTTGATGCATTACAATTTACGAACCAGAACTCTAAATTTATGTGTATCTAAACATCTATTTTTATCAAATAAAAATAGGGTTAATTGTCGAATAAATCACCACATTTTCACTCTTTTGTAAATATGACATTACATTTAAACTTAGTCAATTACAACAGCATGTTTTTAATTTGAATGAGATTAAACATTATTAATTTTTTGGTCAATTAAGTTTGATGTGTCTGATCTATAAATCATGTTAGCAGCCACATCAACACACATGTATATCAAATAACGTTGATTTTATTTTATTTTTTATATCTTTTCTCTTTTAGAAACAAAAAATTATATAAAAATAATTTCTCACCAAAAAGAGTCATTTGTTACAGATGTATTGATGTGGTTGCCCACATGGTTTATAGACCGTATACATTTTACTTAACTGGCCGGAAAAATGCAAGATGTTTAATCTCATTCAAATTAAAATATGGTGTTCTAATTGACTAACTTTATATGTGGTGTTTAATTTGCGAAAGGGTGAAAATATGGTGATTTATTTGACAATTAACCTATATAAATAATATGCTCAAATATATTTATCCATCAATCTATGTCGAGTTTCAAATTATTTGATTTTTATTTTGCTTTTTAACCTTATAATTTTTTTCTTGATGCGTTTTTTGACCTTATATTGTATTTAAAAATGGGATGAGATAGAACAAATATATTAGGGACGAAAAAGAGAACATCCAAAACTTCAGATGCCAATGTGCAATTACTAATAAAAACCTGTCTAAAACCCTTCCATATGAAAGAAAAACCCTAACACGAACATTTCTGCAATCGAAAGAGAAAAAAAGGGGGAAAATCGTGATCAAGATGAATAAGAAGGAGGTGTTCAAATTGGCGAAGGGTTTTAGGGGAAGGGCGAAGAATTGCATACGAATTGCGCGGGAGAGAGTGGAGAAGGCGCTGCAGTACTCTTACAGAGATCGCCGCAACAAGAAAAGGGATATGCGTTCTCTTTGGATCCAGCGAATCAACGCTGGCACTCGACAGCACGGGGTCTGTTTCTCTCTCTATCTCTGTATCCCTTGCTAATTTTGTGGCTTTAGTGCTTTTTCTCCCTATTTTTTTAGGACGGGTGCTGTGTGATTTGGGTTTTGTGGTTTTGTTATGAATAAGGGGTTTGTTTGTGAGTTCCGTTGATCAAGGTTGGATTTTTAGAGGCTTTATTGTTCATGGCTGTCATTTTGGAATTGACTTTAGATATAGGTTTGAAGGAATTTTAGGAAAATTAATCCCTTTCTGGAAGTAATTGTTTAAAAAATGTCTGAATGAATAGATTAGAAAAAAAAAAGCGTTTGTGATTATGTGCTTATAGCTTACTTGTTAAAGATCTTGTGACTGAATTGATGTTTGGAGAGACGACTTCTAATGGATCTGCATTTGCAGAAACTGTACTTAAAGATAGATTTGTTATGAGTGTAAAGAAATGATTCTAAAGATGGAGAAGGCCTAGAGTTTAAGAAAAAGGCTAAAATATTTTGATCTTTTCTGGATTTTTTGGATGGTGATACCTTGCTTCATGCAGTGGACAGCACGGGGTCTGTTTCTCTCTCTAGCTAATTTTGTGGTTTTACTGCTTTTTTCTCCCAATTTATTTAGGACGGGTGCTGTGTGATGTGGGTTTTGTGGTTTTGTTAAGAATAAGGGGTTTGTTTGTGAGTTATGTTGATCAAGGTTTGATTTTTAAAGGTTTTATTGTTCAGGGCTGTCATTTTTGGATTGATTTTAGATATAGGTTTGAAGGCATCTTAGGAAAATCAATCCCTTTCTGGAAGTAATTGTATAAAAAATGTCTTATAGATTAGAAGAAAAATAAGTATAGATGAGTATGTGCCTACAGTTTACTAGTTATAGATCTTGTGACTGAATTGATGTTCGGAGAGATGACTGCTAATGGATCTGCATTTGCATAAACTGCAACTGATAGATTTGTTAAGAGTTATGAGTTTACAGAATGATTCGAAAGATGGAGAGGGCCTATCGAATTTCATAAAGAAAAATAGTATTTTTGGATGACGCTCATTTTAGATCTTTCTTTGTACATCCATATTTGATCATTGCATGCATTTGGATCGGCATTCACATAAATGACAACTTAAAAATAGGTTTGTTATGAGTATAGATTAGCGATTCAAAAGATGGGAAAGGCCTATAGTTTAAGAAAAAGGCTAAAATAGTTGGATCTTTTTCGGATTTTTTGGATGGTGATACTAGCCTTGCTTCATGCACACTTGTGATGTTTCCTCTAGAGTTTAAGAAAAAGGCTAAAATAGTTGGATTTTTTTTTTCCCGGATTTTTTGGATGGTGATACTAACCTTGCTTTGTGTACATTTGTGATCTTCCCACGTACATCCCTATTTGACCGTCTATACTTGCATTCTTAATCGTGAGGATATACTTCATTTTCACGCTCTTAGTGATATGACCTTACCTGCGGCACAGGAGGGAAATAGGGAATAGATAATGATTGGTGTTGGTGCTTCATTATATATTTTGGTTTCGTAATTCGTATCGTTGTTTTTCATTGTAGTTTTGGCAGACTTTGCTTCTGCAACCACAACATTGAGTTGCATTACAAACATACAAGTGTGTCTTAATTGGTCTCACAACATCTCGAATGCTCATGCATACACGATGCTTTCATTGAAAAAGTTCGGTTTTCCCATTTGAATTATTCTGACTCAAAGTTTGGCTGCCCGTTTTGAGTTTCTCTATGAGTGTTAGGGCGATGCTTTTGAGTTTCTCTATGAGTGTTAGGGCGATGCTTTTGAGTTTCTCTATGAGTGTTAGGGCGATGCTTTTGAGTTCATAGGCTGATTCATGCTTCTGTTTCGTCCCCCATCTTCATGGCAGGTGAACTACGGAAACTTCATGCACGGGCTAATGAAGGAGAACATTCAGTTAAACAGGAAAGTTCTCTCCGAGTTATCTATGCACG
Organism: Perilla frutescens; assembly: GCA_026008535.1. Classification (NCBI taxonomy): domain Eukaryota; kingdom Viridiplantae; phylum Streptophyta; class Magnoliopsida; order Lamiales; family Lamiaceae; genus Perilla; species Perilla frutescens. The sequence continues at coordinate 1,591,552 of BRKX01000007.1, read as the reverse complement.
AGCCGTATAGCTTCAAAGCTTTGGTGGACATTTCGCACAGAGCCTTCCCTGGAAACAAGGCGGCCGTGATTCCCAAGAAGGAGGGCCTCGCGATCCTCCTATGAATGTCGTTTTGATGTTGGAACGACGATCCTGCACTCAGTGCTGTCTTATTTCTCTGCTCTGATGTTTCACCTAGTGTAGTTGCTGAAGTAAAGCAGGAAAACTTGATTCCAGTAATGCATATGGTTTCTTGCAAATGCTCATCAGAATCTTGAGTTTGTATGTGCCTTTTTATGATCACCTCTGCATCTAATTTTTGGAAAATAATATGTAAGTTTAACAGTTTATTTACATTCTACGTATAACACACACACACACACACACACACACACACTATAGTTAGCATGTTTATGTTACATTCCACTTGTATACTTGAAGTAATTCTGATCACAAAATTTAAAATAATGACTATTAATTGCACTTATAAGTTATAAGTGTTTTAATTGATAGCTTAATGGTAAACTAAACGCTCAACCAAAAAATGTGCTAATCGATCATCATATTAATCACACTCCAATAACAAAAATAACAATTATTGGAAGGGAGTTTCTTGTTTGATAAATATTTGTCATGTTTGAATTTGGCTCGAGCTCGACTCATGAAATGCTCGAAAATTTAATAATCAAGTTTGAGTTCGAATGTTCGAAAAAAGGCTTGTTTAATTACATATTTGAGCTCGAGCTTGAAAAAAAAAAGCTTGTTAAATTTACCCGTTTAGAATATTTATAAGATTCATGAACATGTTCGATTAAGCTCAAGTTCGAACATGTTTCACGAGCTGGCCGAGTCGAATACTACTCTGTTTGAACTTGACTTAATAATTTTATCTAGCTCGGTTTGAGGTTGGAGCTCGCTTCGTTTAGAAAATGAACGAACTTCGAATGAATTTTTTTCGAGTTGAACTCCGAATAGCTCTCGAGCGGCTCTCTTCATTTACAGTCCGAACTATATGTAAGTCAATTAAAATTAAGAAGAATTTTAGAAGACATTTTTAAATATAAATGTGGACTATGGACCAATTTTAAACTTAAACAAAAATCATACGTCTATTTTGAATCGTGAAAAAATTTGGAAGTAGAGATCCTTTAATCCACACTTGTGTATGCAAACCGTGTGTCAACATTAAAATTGCATATTATTAATAATATTTTTTTTATAAAAAAAGTATTATATTATAACTAATCATAATTAATATTTATTGCTAAAAATCAAAAAATTTAAAAATTATATACCCTAAGTTTGGAATAATCAATCCTCAAAATCAATTATATTAACTGAAAAAATAAAAATTAAATATTAAAAAATAATTATAAATTCTAATTGGATGGAATAAACCCTAAATAATAATTTGAAATTATACTAACCAAAAGAAATTAAAATTGAGGAAAAAAAAGTAATAATTTTGAGATTTAGTACACAGTTCACACACACAACTTGAGACTAGAGGCTCTAAAGTGAAATTTTGGAGGTGTTAAATTTATTATAAATTGAAAGATATTTTCATTATTGTAATTTACAATGTTTTAAAAATGATATTGAAATTACAAATATAATAAAAAGTGTTTTTTTTTTAATTATTTTGTTCATTTTTATTTTTATACATGTCTAAATCACCAACCATTTGAAAACATGTGTTAAACCTCAGAGAGAGAGAGAGAGAGAGAGAGAGAGAGGAGAGAGACGCAACACACACAGTAGAGTAGACTCCATAACTGAAGAGCCAAGAATCTTGTCCTTTAACGCAGCCCAAAAGCTCTGACCCCCCCACCCTCAGCAGTCAGCAGCCCTTCTTCATTGATTAATTAATCAATAATTAAAACATCTCTTTATATTTCAACTCTTACCCCCCTCATTTCATTACTTTTTTTGTACTTTATAGGGCTCTACTCCTATATACATACATCAGCGTCGTTTCATTAATTTGTAACCTCCGTTTTGATCCGATCATGGCTCATTCTGCTCTCTCTCAGGTGTGTTTTGATTTGGGTTTTTGGCCTATTTTTTTATTTGGGAACTCTTGGTTGACTTGTTTTGAATTGTGGGAAAAATCTTGCCTTTTTTTGCAGGTCCCAGTTGCTGTCTCCGTCAAAAACGATGTTTCTCTCCGTAAATCCATGTTTAAGGTTCGTGAGAGTTGGGTTTCTTTAATCTATTCTTGTAGTTTCGTATTCAGCTTTGATTTCTTTACGGGGAATTGTGTTGGCTTGAATTTGCATTGGCGTTTGGAGTTGATTGCAATTGTTTAGGCCTTTGATCGTGTGTATTTCTGAGCTTTTAGGGTTGGAGATTATTTTGGTTTGATTTAGTATTATAAAGAGTGTAGTTAGGGTCTATTGAATTACACTATAATGTATCAATCAAGAATTTTGGGATATAAGTGTATGATTCATGTTTCTGTTGATTCTTTTCTCATCTCTGCTGCTAAGTTTGAATACAATGTACAGCAAGCAGCAGCGTCTTAATCTGGTGCTGTCGTGTTAGGGTGGCCTCATTGGTACTTGGTAGGGTGGACGGGTAGTTCTTAAGAAAAAAGTCGTATCACTTATGTTGTTTGATTATTTGTTCTAGCAGTTTTTTGCCAACCTTGTGTTATGGATCTAATCATCAGTTGGTTGTAATTGGATTCTTTCTACTGAAACCTGCTTAGTTTTGAGATTTGGCAGTTGGTGGTTATTAATCGGAGTGATTTGTTTATCATTTCATGTTCCAGCATGCCACATTTATCTCTCTGATTCTTCATTTGATGTATTGTTTATCCATCAAGTTAGTTCTTGAATATTGTTGGTGTCAGATCAAGGCCTAATAGTTATCTGTTGTGTTTGGATTTCATTGTGTTGCAGAGCAACAATGTGTCTTTTCAAGAAAAAATGTGGGCTTCTAGTTTATCCATGGACTTCAGAATCGCGAGCTTTCAGTCCAGGAGTCGACCTGTGGTTTGCATGTCAGTACAACAAGCCAGCAAATCGAAGGTTGCAGTCTCGCCTTTGAGCTTAGAAGATGCAAAAGATCCGCCTCTACATTTGTTCAAGAATAAAGAACCATATACAGGAACTATTGTGTCTGTCGAACGGGTTGTTGGTCCACAGGCTCCCGGAGAGACATGCCACATTGTGATCGATCATGGTGGCAAAGTTCCGTACTGGGAAGGACAGAGTTATGGAATCATTCCTCCTGTATGTTTTATCTGTACCTTTCTCTACTCTCGTTAACTGTGAAGTCTGGTGTTTTCCTTTGTGTGCTGCAGCGATGAATTGTGCCCAGAATCCTCACAATATTACGGCTTTCTTCATCATCATCCCTGGTTTCTTATTTATTTCTCTTTGTTCTCCTATCATTCAGGGTGAGAATCCTAAAAAGCCTGGTAATCCGCACAATGTTCGATTGTATTCAATAGCATCCACCAGATATGGCGACTTCTTTGATGGCAAGACAGCAAGTTTCTGTGTTCGACGAGCAGTCTATTATGATCCCGAGACTGGCAAAGAAGATCCTTCGAAAAAAGGAGTATGCAGCAACTTTTTATGTGATTCAAAGCCTGGTGACAAGGTTCAGATCACAGGTAATATCTCAAATTTCAAGCAGAAGTGCAACATAAACACACACACACACACACTCATATTTTAAGTCCCCAAAAATGCAATCAATGCTGAGATCTGATCTAATCTCATAATGAGATATATTACTTTTATGTTATATTGAAGAAACAGAATCAGGGTGGCAACATGGAAATCTATTTAGTTAGGACAACTGCCAATCATTCCCTCTAGAGAATTTAATCTTTTACCTATGTTGAGTTGAATATTCTTTCACTTTCTTGGTTGGCTTCATCAATCGATCAAGTTGTGACATTTTTTTTTTATGACAACTCTTGTAAACTCGTTTTTCAGGCCCTTCTGGTAAGATAATGCTTCTCCCGGAAGATGATCCAAACGCCACCCACATTATGATAGCCACTGGAACTGGTGTGGCGCCTTATAGAGGCTACCTCCGACGTATGTTCATGGAGGATGTCCCGACATTCAAGTTCGGAGGGCTAGCTTGGCTCTTCCTCGGAGTGGCTAACACCGACAGTCTTCTATACGATGATGAGTTCTCTAAGTACCTCCGAGACTATCCCGACCACTTCAGGTACGACCGTGCTCTCAGCAGAGAACAGAAGAACAGAAACGGAGGCAAGATGTATGTCCAGGATAAAATCGAGGAGTACAGTGACGAGATCTTCAAACTCTTGGACAACGGGGCACACATCTACTTCTGCGGGCTCAAAGGGATGATGCCCGGAATACAGGACACGTTGAAGAAGGTGGCGGAGCAGAGAGGCGAAAGCTGGGAGGAGAAGCTCTCACAGCTGAAGAAGAAGAAGCAGTGGCATGTTGAAGTCTATTAAGGGAACTTACTGATTTAGATTATCTTTTATTTTATGGAATGTTATTGCATTCCTGTTCTTGAAAAACTGATGTTGAATTTGAGATATTTGTCTGTAGCATTTTGTTGATGGAGAAAACACTTTGAGGTATTTGTCTGAAAGGGCTGCAATGGTTTGTGTTTCCATTTCTGTTTTTTTTTTCTTCTAATTTGGTGATCAATATATAGAGTTGAGAATCTTTTTTAGACGAATGAGAGAAAATATGAGAAATTTTTTAGATGATGTGATGTATATTTTCTATGTTTTTAAAATAAATGTTTTGGTGAAGTATAGTATGTGTATGCATAAATCAGTTTTCCCTATTTTAGCAGACAAAATTTTAAAAAAAGGCTAAAAAAATAAAATAAATAGTTTAATTAAGAAAATGAATACATGCTTCTAAAGCCAAAAAAAATAAAGCTAATTTTTTATAGGGAAGGTGAATAAAAAAAATCAAATGAAAGAAAACAGTTAATATTAAATATAACGGCCTATTTGGTCTCCAATTCTCTCCTCTTTTCTTGATTCTGCTTCAGAAATTCTTCAGAAGAAAAAAGGTAATTAATATTTCTGTCAAATTTCCTGAAATCTCATTCAATCATGTTGTGTAAAATGTTATTCTTTTTTCAGTTTGAGCAAGATCACAACATCCATGAATATTTCAAGATTTTTTTTCCCTTTTCATAATTTGGTTAGAAATTCTAAATTTCTTTGGCATTTCCAGCCCTGTAATTCTGGGTTCTGATGCCATGTCAAGAATGATCTCTTTCTAAAACTTTTCTACATATATATATATATGAGTGTGTTTGTGTATTTGTATTTGCATTCCAAGAATGATTTGGAGACAAAGATACAATTTTTTTTTACTCCCAATGCTGAATATATATAATGGGATTTAATTTAAATTTGGATTTTATGAATTATAATGACAGCATTGTGTGAACAGATCAATGAGCCATCCATCTGCTCTGGGGAGACCATCTTCAGGTGTGCTTTTTATTTTTCTTGAATTTTAATTTGAGCAGATAAATATTCAGTTATGCAATTAGGGTTCATATTTTGCAACTCTTGCCTAAAATAGTCTCAGTTAGATTGTTTTCGATGTATACTGATCACGGGAGTCGTAGAAACTCACCACATTATGAAAGTCTCAACTTCACATAGCTCTTAGGTTACTCTATTGGTGAAGAACTGCTGACATTCAATCAATGCAATGACATCTAAAAACTCTGCCCCTTTTTGTTAGTCCTGTGATCCTGCATTGCTAGTCTCTGTACGAGAACACGTTGTTGAGCTCATTGGTCTCGGATGTGTTCGTTAATGCTGGTATATCTGTGCAGGTAAAAGAAGATTGAAAGATCTCTTGGGTCAAAGTGATAATCGCGTATGTGCAGATTGTGCTGCGCCTGACCCAAAATGGGCGTAAGTCCCAGCTTTCGTTTTTCTCCTTTTGTTTGTGTGGTTTGCAGATGCTGCAAAAAGGCTAGTTTTTCTCTCCCTGTAATCCAATCTCATCCTGCATGTTGTGATAGAGAATATATAACAAATTATCATGTTTTAGAGCTTTTTTTGCTTCATGCATAAATGTTTAGGGGTGGTTTCTGTTTTTTGCAATTTTCTTTCGAAGGGGAGAAGTCGAAGCAATGACCTTAGACAACAAGATATAAGACCATATAACCAAACTTAAGGAGTAGTATATTCATAGTTTTTAGGCAATGATGTCACAGAAAATAGAGCTAAGATGAGGTAAACGAAGCAAGATTTTATGGTCTGAAAAATGTGGATACCCCCTAAAAACGCGTTTAAGATCTTAGGGACCGAGTGTTGCAGAATGAAAAGTAAGTGTTCTGATCCAGCTAAGCCTGCTAGTCCTTATAACATTGTGTATCTACTTGCAAAACTCGAGGCTTGATTGATGTGATCCTGTTGTTCATTAACCATTTCTCTGTCTTTTCCAGATCAACAAATATCGGAGTATTTCTGTGCTTAAAATGCTGCGGTGTACACAGAAGCCTAGGTGGGAATATTTCGAAGGTGATTACTTCACGACGAGCTTCTGCTTTGTAGAGTTATTGTACCTCATTGATTTTTTTTACCACATGATCTTCTGTCCTGCACAGGTTATGTCTGTGACATTAGATGATTGGGTCGATGAAGATATTGAATCTATGATCGAGGTTGGTGGGAACGCCTCAGCAAACTCGATTTATGAAGGCTACCTTCCTGATGGGGTGACAAAGCCACAACCAGATGCTAGCCACGAAGAACGCACCAAATTTATCAAGTATGGTTGAAAAATGGCAACTGTTATTATTTCTTTATGATGTTTGTTTTCTGATTACAGTGGTTATTACGAGCTTCTGTGTAGACGAGTAGCTCGATTCTTCACTTCTTTCACTATACTCTTACATCATCCAACCACTGCAGCTAAATCAGCAGCTGCATAACTATTGATTGATCTCTAATATATTCATCTTTACTTGATCTTTGCAGGTCTAAATACGAGCGCCAAGAGTTCTTGAAGCCTAGCCTGCGTATTCAAGCCGGTGCACCTGCAAAGAATACATTACAGGCAAGTTTATCCTGGAAGATTATGGATAGCCTTCGAAGTTCAAATTCATCAGAAAAATCAGTATGTTTTCCCATACTTATATCAGTTGTACTGGTAATTCCAGCCATTGGCATCTCACTTTGAGGTTCTATATTTACCGCTAGTATAAATAGATATATGATATTCGCTACAATCTACAACGGGCGTGCTTAACAGTGGCTAAACTATTCTAGAATTGGTTACTCTGATTGAAGTGATCATGATCTCCAAAATGCATAACAGATCATCAAGAATGCATAAGGTTAACTAGGGAGGTTTTTCGTGTTTTTTGTTGGCTATCTTATACGCGTAAGGCTAATTTTGAATATGAACACAGAAAGGCGTGGAGGGATATATTGGAATGTTGAAGATTAAAGTATTTAAAGGCACGAATTTAGCTGTTCGAGATATGCTATCAAGCGATCCATACATAGTATTGAGTCTTGGGCCGCAGGTTAGTGTTTATAAGGTTTATAAGTGAGTTACTGAGTATGTTTGAACTGCTTAATTTCTGCAAATAATGCATGAAGTGGAAGTAATGCAGAATGTTGGTTGTCTAGTGTCTTTTGTGATTTTTGTTTTTGTGATCATTTATGGTGGTTGTCTGTGATCCTAGAAAGTGCAATCAAGCGTGGTGAATAGCAATTTGAATCCCGTTTGGAACGAGGAACTTACACTTTCTGTTCCGGAAGTTTACAGCCAAATAAAACTGGTAATCCTCTTGTTGATCTTCATTGGCTTTTTGTTTATTTTTGAGAGAGAAAGAGAGACAGAGTTTATGATCACTACATCTTTGCTAATGGTATAATGATAGCATAATTTCTACCCTATTGGCATTTTGCTTCTTTTTACTCTAGTAGACCATGATTTCTTCTGTAGCTAATGAGATATGTAATGTGATATTGCACTGCTCATTGTCTATGCACATATTTGATGTTACATCACTTTCCCCAGAGAGAGAGATTAGAGGTGGCAATTTCGGCCCGACGGGCAAGCCCGCTCCTGGGCCAAAAAAATTAGGCCCGAAATATTTTCTGGGGCTGCACGGCCCGGCCCGAAATTGAGAGTGGCCCAAATGGGCCGGGCCATTTTAGCCGCTAAACATGAAAAATAACCTTAGGCCTGTGCGGCCCGACCCGTCAGTCCCGAATAATTCCGGGCCGGGCCGAATTGCCGCCTCTAGTTATGATCACTACTACTACATGATCTTCTTTGTTGATGATATAATAATAGCATGATCCCAACTAGGGGTGGCAAAACAGATCCCAACTAGGGGTGGCAAAAAAGGCCGCCCGACCCGGCCCGAAATATTGGAAGTCCGGTCGGGTCACTCCGCGGGCCACAATGTATTTTTTCTATTTTTGAACTAGACGGCCTGGCCCGTTCACGGGCAATTTGATTTTCCCGGCCTGGCCCAATGTCATTTAGGGCCAGAAAAATCTTGGCCCAGCCCTGTCTAGAATTAGGCTTGGTCGCGCCTAAATTGCTACCCCTAATTCCAACACTATAGACATTTTGGTTTTTTTCTTTTTCTACTCTCGTAGACCATAACTTCCTCCACAGTTAACGTGATGCATGATTGAAAAACACACGCAGCAAGTCTATGATCACGACACCTTCTCTGCTGACGACATAATGGGGGAGGCGGACATAGACATCCAGCCGATGATCACGTCTGCATTGGCGTACGGAGACCCGAGGAAGTTCTCGGACATGCAGATCGGGAAGTGGCTGAAATCGTACGACAACGCGCTCATAGAAGACAGCCCAGTCAACATTGTGGCTGGGAAGGTGAAGCAGGAGCTATGGCTGAGGCTCCAGAATGTAGAATCTGGTGAAGTAGAACTTGAACTAGAGTGGGTTCCTCTTTGAACTATGTAGTATATATATATCATTTATTACTATTTAATTTGTAATTGTATATACACACACACACACACAATTTTCCCACCTTCCCCATTGTTACTATTGATAATAAATTTTATCATGTATGAATTTTTCTTTTAATTTATAGCATGTATTCATTTTGGCCAATGTTTAACTTACCCATTATGGAATTTGAATGATTACTAATTAGAAATTGTGTTTATAATAATTCCTTGGCCAATGTATCATTTGAAAATGTTAGGGAATTGGTGTTTGGATTTTGAGCATTAAGTTGGTTTCTAAGATTTAATTTTCATGTACTCAATTTGTCACAATTTTAAATATAATTTTCCAAAATTATTGATCAATCTTCGCTGTCTGAAAAAATAAATGCACACTTAAGCATCTTATCTTACCAACATGGTTCTATGGTGGGGCTGTTTTAAGACTTTTTTTCTTTGACAACATTTCAAAGCCCTTCTCTCTCAACGTTAAGCTTAATGATTTGAATGAAGGTTTTTTTTTTTTACCTAAAAAATCTAGAGTATAAGATACAAAAAATAGAAAAGCACAACATATAGTAACAAAATCCCGAAATATATATACACATCCAATGAATATTTTATTTCAAATCCACGTGGTCAAATATATATTTATGTATGAACTTTAACCTTTTTTCTAAAACTTTTTTTGTAAAAATGTCATGGTATTCAAGTTCTGGCGTTGGATTAATGACGAGGTATACCAGAATTCAAAGTGTCAAGGTGAAATAAATTTTTTTAAAATCTCAATTTGAAGGACAAGCATTTTTTTTATACAAATTGGGTTGATTATGTCCGGATTGAGATTTTGGGAGGAATGAAAAGAAATTATTTATTTTTCTTTTTCTGTTGAGATTGAGAATTTTAAAAGAAATGGAAATAATAATTTTTTCTCTTCAAATTGGATTGGTAACGAGAAATTTGGTGGAATGAAAAATTTATTGTTTCGGAGATGAAAGCGGAAAATAATGTTGTCATTATTTATTTATTTTTTTAAAAAGAAAATTACAAATTCCATTTCATTTTAACATACTGGATTTCAGTATGTCTCGTCATTAATCTGGCTCCAGAAAATTGAATCCCATGATATTTTTACAAGAAAAATGGAAATTTCTTAATATTTTTTTGTATTTTTTTAAGTAGTCATTTTTCGACAAAAAATAAAAGTTCAAGACATTTTTAGAAAAAATGCCAAAGTTGAGGACATATTTTGATATTATTTGAAGATCAAGACAATACATTTTTAGAAAAATGTCAAAGTTTAGGACATAAGCATATACGTGATCAATCAACATTATATATAGGGGTGGTAATTTTTTACATGACACGATAGCACGACACGAAAATAACGAGTTAGTGTTTGACTTTATCGTATTCGTGTCGTTATCGTGTCGACACGATAACGACCTGAAACTGTCGTGCCGTGACGTGCTTCGTATCAACCTACTAAATATGATAAAATTAACAGGTTATCTGATAACCTCATAACATGTCAACCCGATAATACCTGATAACACAATAACACGATAAGAACCTGATAACATGTTACACGAGAATATTATTAAAATTTTAAAAATATATATTTATTATTTCAGTTTCTCTTTTTTATATGTTTTTTAATGAATTAAATAATTAATATAATTATGTAATAAATATATTTTTTAAGTTTTTTTTTTCTAGCTGTGATGCAGATTGACAATTTATGTAAGAATTAAGATGTAGTTTTTTTTTTTCAAATTATTGCTTTATTGTCGTGTTGTGTCAACACGACAAAAAATTATGTTCGTGTCGTGTTCGTGTTTATATAAAATTATCATGTTTGTATTTGTATCTAACAGATTATTATCGTGTCGTATTCGTGTTTGATCTTATCGTGTCGTGTCGTTATCGTGTTGACACGAACACACCCTGTTAACACGAATTGTCAGACCTAGCTAATTATATATGTGTGTACACATATATATACACAAGAAATGTATATCTAAAAAAGACATTTTATAAAACGGAATTATTAAAATGAAATGATGTATTTAGAATATTATATGAGTTGGCCGGTGGTGGTCCTTGTATGCTCACTTTTCTATTTCAAATAATTTAGCCATGATATCATAAAAAAATACAATAATGCATTTTATCTAATTGATTACCAACTTTTTATCTAGAGTCACTATCATATTTTATTTTATTTTACATGAAATAATTAAGACTCTTCATTTCTATGTTGTAATATGAAATACGACATTGTTAATAAGAAATTGAAATTTCCGTGTGTTTACATGCAATCATTAACTAACAATTTCCTTCTATAATTAAAATTATTTATTTAAGAATATTTGTACAACAAATAATTAGCCTAATAAATAAAAAATAATTAAGCTCAACTTACTAATTAATTACTTATCATTATGATAATCTCTCTCCTCCGCTCTTCTCCCTACGGCGGCGGAGGTGGAAAACGACGCCGGCAACAACCATCAAAACGACGCCGGCCAATCCACAAATCGCCGCCGCCGCCAGCAACCCCAGCCTCAAGTGATCTCTACGACGCTCGCGCGATGCATCGCTCCACCACGTGTCTCCGCCGCCGCCGCCAATACTCTGCGCCTCAGGAAGTGGAACCGACGGCGTCGACGAGCCGAAGAACGAAAGCATTTCCTGTGCGCCGCCGTTCTGATTAGTCGGCGGTGAAGCGTCTCTCTGGTAAGCTAGACCGTGCTCCGATGGCCGGAGCTCCCGGCCGTCGGAGCGGCTGATGACGGCGGCGGCCAAAGTGATGTAGGCGACGACGCCGTATTGGAATAAATTCATGTGCTGCATCTTCTCGTTAGTGGAAGTGTTTTTCATCCGTGGATTGCTCTCAGTGGAAGTATATATTCGTGGGATTGCTTTTATATATTCGAGCGGGTTGCACGTAATTTGTATAATTTTACTAAAAATATATTCTACTATGTATATTTGAAACTTTTTTTTTAAAATGATAAAATTAAAAGTTGTAAGGTTTATTGTAATTAGAAAATATTTATTGAATGCATGATAAATTAGAATAACAATATCATTGCGTGATAGTATCTAAAGCTTCAATGTTATATACGGGAAAGTTTATGCTATCTTATCAGGTAATACCATCAACCATAAATGAAAAAGATGTTAACGTGGCCAAATTTAACAATCTCTCAATTCATTTTCCTTGATGTGAGTGTCAAATCCTTTAAACAACAATAAGGGACCATTTGGTTTACATTCAATCTGGCCTAGGAAAGTAATCTAATTCATTATTTTTAAATTTTCGTGTTTTGTTCAATTTTAATGGACTTTGGGAATGTAATAGTTCATATAGGTATTTTAATTACTCCACTTTGGGAATTTTGTGCATGACCATTTCATTTATCGATTTCTTCATCAATTATATTTCATTTTTTATATGTGATTGTTAAATTTTGAACCCATAATTTTTTAACAAAAAAATCTAGAAAAGTTTTAAATTTGAAATTTTATGGATTTTAATTATTATTTTTTTACGAATTATTACTAATCTGATGTGCGAAGTCTATCATCGCATTTATGAACAGAAGAAAGAGATGATTTGGGTGTTGCGTAAAATTTTGAAATTGGAATGTTGTTGGATTATGGCTAGAGTGATATAATTCTTGATCTTTTTGTTTTGGTGTATTTGGAACAATGTTGGTTTTAGTTATGTTGATTTTCTTATCTTATTTTCATATTAAACATGCATCTTGTCATGTAAATTCTTGTATGAGAGAATACTTTATGGTTTTCATGCGTGTTTTTGGTGATGATGATTTGATAGACATTGATGTTAATATGTATTATGTTTTATTTTTTGTAATTTTCTTATATTATATCTTTATGTTTTATTGATTATGAAATGATTTTCGTTGTTCTAAAGGTTTTTTATGGTTCTTATTGGAACTGTACCAACTAATTAAAGTTTTTTTTTCATTAATAAATATTTAAGGAATGAAATTACTTGATAATATTTCAATATAATAAATCTCATCAATATCTTGTTCCAATAAAACTCTAAAAATATCCTAAAATATATTAAAAAATGAAGAATTTTCCTTTTAAGAATCTGCAAAGAAAATGAAAAATGTGTTAGATAAAAAATGAGTTGTATAATTTCTTTTAACAAAAAGTGCTAAAACGATAACGAAGTAACACAAATAAATATGACCACAATTGATTGTTTTGTTGTTTTTATTTTGGAACTACTGATGTAGATAGTAAATGTTGTATGATCTCCATAATTTATCGATGATGATTTGAATTTTGAACTGAACGAAAAATGTTATACACAAAGAGTTATTTCAAAATTTATACATTTAATATATTATATATATGTCAATTTTGTCCAAACCTGTATTTTATTAATTGTATATTCCTATAAAATTAAAAATATGATACACCGTGCATTGTACCGACAAAATTAAGGGTATACACGAGTTGGGTTGGCCGAGTTGGAGGTATTTAAATAGGTCAACTCATAGATTACGGTTTGAAGAAACTCTAAGCCATTAATTTTTTTTCATTGCACAACCCAACCCTCTAATAACAAGAATATAAGGGTTGGGTTGGGTTCATCCGGTTGAAAGTGAACAATTAACTCAAATATAAACTCATTAATTTATGGTTAAACCATTATTTATATTGCAAACTATTTTTATTTTTTCAAATCTATCCCAAACTAACATTTTTATCAATTAAATACCTAAACTATTAAAAAACTAATCAAATCTATCATTGATACATTTTTTAGGTAAAAAATTACCTAATGCTTCGACTAAATATTTGGGCCTTCTTCTTATATTGTGTAACGCCCCAGTCCCACTAGGACCAAAACGTCACCAAAACATACGTACATGCTTACGTAATAAACACTTTAAAAAAATAGATTTAACTTTATAAATAATTTGTAAAAAGGCAGCATCTCATCTTAAAAATGTTCAAACCACGCACTTAAGCGTTTTCAAAGTCAACTTTCGACAAATCTTTTTTCAAATCATTGACTCACACATAACAAAATTTTGACCTGTCAACAAGAAAATATACATAGTCAATCAGGTCACTCATTCAAAACTTCCATGGCCAACCCATATAAACATTCAAAATATTTGTATATACAATCAAAAACTGACCAGTCGAGTCAATAACTTTCAAACTTAAAAGTTTTGCAGAGTATTTACGGAAGTATTTAATATTAACATACAAACATGAGTTTAAAATGGTTTTAAGCAAAAACCACATAAGGGTCAACCATTAAACCCACTTCAACAGCTCATCATCAACCAGCTCGATCTCCAAGACCTGAAAATATTTTAAAATATTTGGGTTGAGTGTCAGAAAACACTCAGTAGGCATTAATATTCGTCCAAGTCATACTTTCATGCTTTAAAACTGTTATACTGCATAAATCATGGAAAATAACCATGAACATACTTTATAACAAAGTTTACTCTTCTTTATTGGATGAGAGACCCAATGTGATCACATGATACTTTACGGTTACTTATCTAGACATTTTGTCACAAAGTAAACCATCTATGCTTGTAAGTCGGAATTCCTATGTGCATGAAGTCTCATAACATCCAATCATTGCGTAAACAATGCTATTAAAATATTTAACATGCTATTCATGGACGAATTTAAAAATATAGTTGTGAGTTATAGAAAAACTCACCTGGATGACCTCAAAGTGCAGTGTAATTTTTATGCGATGCTATTATGCTTCTCGTTCGTCTCGACCTATAAAATTGAAATTCTAACTTAGAATCCTAATATAGGCCAATAAAAATAATAACTTAGGTTCTATATAACTTAAATAATAATTTCCTATAGATTGGGATCGTTTGGAATTAAAATGAAGTCAAACGGGCGAATAATGCTCATTTGACGGATTGAGTCGACTTAGTGACTCAGATTGAGAATTTATCGGACCTTTCTGGTCTAATTAAGCGATATAGAAGATAATATAGGGTCATTTTAAGTTTTTTTGGATCTTAGTTTAACCCCAGAGACGAAGTGATGAAGTTTCAAATTTTAATGGGGTTAAATTGAGAGGATTCAAAAATTGAAAGATAAACTAGAACTCGGGGTATTTAATTGAAGAATTGGACTCAATTTAAGTGTTATGGACTTATGGCCCAAATCTGAAAACCGACTATAAAATAATTTTAGCCCAATACAAATTTACACTTGTGTTTTCATCCCAAAATTAGATAAACTCACCACCACCATATTCTCTCGCCTTTCGCGTCCTTAGTCTGCGACCTCTCGTCGCCAACAATCACTCTCACACACACACAACACTCCCAACTGACCACACAATACAACCTCAACTCATATACACAGCAGCAGCAGCCCAAGAGAAAATAGATGAATCAAAGAACGAAAATCAGTTTTGAACATGATTTTCCGACAGATTTTTTGATGAAATTTTGATAGATAAATGAGGGTCTAAATGATATCTGATGGAATATCCGAGACCATATATTTAAAGCCTGATAAGAGAGGTTCGAAATGATATAAAATACATCAAAATCCAATGGTCGGATCATCGGGAAAACACAAAACAAATTACTGTGTCGCACAGAGACGAGCATCAGCGAACAGCAGCCTTTAATGGCGTATTCCCCGACTTCCAGACCTCAAATCAAAACATCGATAACACATACATGATCTATACAACAAAGGAAGTGTTCTGGTATAATTCATGGGATTTGGTTAAGATTTGAGTAGGAAACAATGGAAAATAGAAGTAGAATACACAAACTTACCCTACATCTCTTCTTCTCTTCTTTCCTTCTTCTTCTCTTTTTTTTCCATCTATCTGATCTCCTCTCAAGGATAACATATAATTGTATGTATTATATATTCTCTTACATATTGATACACGTATTCAACCAAGGACACTAATGCTCTTATAAAAACTACAAATGGCTAATATTGATTGGTTTATAAAAAAAAAATCATTATTTCTTTTTTCACCTTTCATTTCTCTCTTTTTCCAAATTAACCTATAATTACACACACGCGCGCACACACACATATATATATATATATGATATGGATAGATAGAGCACACATATACTACACGTGTATTTTAAGCAAAACACTAACCACTATTTAACAACCTCCAATTGGTGAAATATAGTTAGAGGAAATTTCAAATTTATCCAAATTAATAACTTATACAGTTGATATAAATTTATTCTTTTTTTGGATTCTTCAAATGGATAGGCCCATCACAGATATATGTATTATGAAATGGTTGGAAATGGCATAAATGATGGTCCGAAAGTGTATAATTACTTGGACTTGAAATTATAGAATTGAGCTTGGTGGAATAAACTGAATTCAAAGTGTTTAATGAAATAAATTCTATTGAAAGGTCAAATGAAGTCCGAGTTGGATGAACTTGATATCAAAACGATCCCATTAATATCTATTTTTATAATATGATTTCTAATATTTAATTAGATTACTCAACTAAGGTCGAGACTTTTCTTGTTCTTATAATGTCTCTAGGCCTATGATCAACTAGCCCAAAATAGTTTGGATTCTATTTTCATGAAATTTCTAGCTACAAAATAAATTTTAAATACTATATTTTTCTGGGGTGTTACATATTGTAGCCAAATCGATCATATATATGACATAAAATCTTTAATGTATTTTTTTAAAAAAAATTTAAGATCTGATTTTGGCCTAAAAATGTATTCGAGGGATATGTTTGATTATTTTTAATAGTTTAGATATTTAATTCATAAAAGTTTTAGTTTGGGATAGATTTGAGAAAATTGGAATAGTTTAGGATATAAATGATGGTTTAGCCTTAGGCAATGTTTGGTAGCCTGGATAAAGACATATTAATAAAGGTATCCAGCAAGAACCGTGTGTTTGGTAGCCATTGCTCGTTCACGCGAGGCCCGGTCCTAACGCGAGGCCCGGGGTGTAATTTACTGATTCGGCTGGACAATGTATCCGACGCCCCCTCGGTTACAGTTTCTGGCGTAGCAATCTTAGTATATATGCATTTATCTAGGCTACCAAACATTGCCTAAACTAATTTACTTATTCCAGAAATTAGTCTACCAAATAAAACAATGTACTAAACAGATGTGTGAAACAATCTTAGTATATTTATCTTAATAACCAAACACATAATTAAAATAGCTAATACACAATTATCTTTCAAAGCAATCCAGATTTTATGAATGTGGGTATATCCGTACCAGTATACCAAACATTGCCTTAATTTATTATAAATTATAGTAAAAGTGGTCAATATCGACCGTGACAAAAAAGAAAGTTACTAGATTACCCTAGGTGAAGAAGAAAGTGAAAATTTGTTCTTATATATTTAGGCAATGTTTGGTATACTGGTACGAATATACCCACATTAATAAAATTCGGATTGATAATTACGTATTAGCTATTTTAATTGTGTGTTTGGTTATTAAGATAAATATACTAAGATTGTTTCACACATCTGTTTGGTACATTGTTTTATTTGGTAGACTAACTTCTAGAATGAGTAAATTAGTTTAGGCAATGTTTGGTAGCCTAGATAAAGGCATATATACTAAGATTGCTACACCAGAAACTGTAACCGAGGAGGGGCGTCGTATACATTGTCCAGCCGAATTAGTAAATTACACTCCGGGCCTCGCGTGAACGGGCAATGACTACCAAACACACGGTTCTTGCTGGATAACTTTACTAATATGCCTTTATCCAGGCTACCAAACATTGCCTTAGAGTTTGAGTGGTTGAGAATTAAAAAAGTCGAATAAATATATATGATCTGTGGAAACGAGATTATAAAATACGAAATCATATATAATTATATATGATTTGTGTGAAGAGGTTTGAACTCGTAAACCAACCCATTAAGGTCGAAAAACTTCGGTTTGTAACCGTAACGATTCATACGGTCTAAATGATTTGGATTGACAGGTTTGATGCCTAAGCACAACAACTGTGTATATACTTCATCACCTGCGTTTCCTCACCAACAATTCCTTGAAATCTTCATCGGTGGCCTTGAGCATCAATGGCAGTGCAACCTTCACTCCACAACGTACAACCTCCATATGCCGATGCTTAATCCTATTCTCCAAACTAAACGCAAAATACTGCGGAAACTCCTTGATTTCATCGAGTTTCCCCTCCATCTCCTCGGTAAAATACTCCAATTTCGGCTTGAAATTGTTCTCGATGCTGAACGTGAAGAGCGCCGGGCATCTCAGAACCATCCCCACCGCATCGTTCTCGGAGAATCCCAAGCTCACTAAGTAATCCACCTTCGGAATCAGCGTCCTCTCCACGCTCGAAACCAGCAGAATCGGATCTCGGTAAGCTAACGCGTGCAGGTCTCTGAACCCTAATCGCTGAAGATAGAACAGAGCCGGCTTCAATTGGTCTCTGACGCTGCAAATTAGGAGCCTAGGGCACTTGTTGATCACCTTCCTGAAGCTGTGATCGGGGACTCCGAGATCGCGAGAGAGAAAGCTGAAGACCGGGGCGAGATCGGAATCGATGTCGGAGGTGAGGATGGTGGGGCACATGCCGAAGATTCTGCCCAAATCCTTGAGGTGGATGCCTCTGCACTGGAGGAAGGTGACGATGGCGTGGATGGTGCGGAGGGATTGGGTGTGGAGAGCGGGGTTTGCCGAGAGCGCGCGGCCGGAGTCGACACCCATGATCTCGAGGCAGATGATTTTCTCCCTGTATTCCAAGGTGATGTTGGTGTGGGTTGTTTGGTAGAGAGGGTGTTTGTGGAGGAGGGTTTTGGGTTTCGTTGTTAGGAGACTGTTTTGTTGCTCCGCATTTGCACATGAGATGCAAATGGAGCTCCGGCATGGTGTCGCCGCCGCCAGCATGGAGCCGACGGTAGAGGTGAATTTCTCTTCTCTTCTCTTTCTTTTGGTTAGTGATGATAACTGACATATTTTTGATTGGGTTTTTATCTCATCCTAGACTGACTGACATGTGGCAATTGGGGCTAAGTTTATTGGATGATAATGGATTTCACAAGATTGAATTTTGAGGGTCATGTTTAACTAATATCAACATGGAGTCAGCTGAAAGTGAAAGATTGGATATAAATTTGGTAGATGTTGGATAAGCTTATGTCTCTAGAGATATTTTGAGTCAAATCTTGGATACTCTGTCAGAAAAGAGGAATGATATCTTCAAAACAACTGCTTTCTCTGTTGATATTATTAGATGTGTATTATACTGGTTGACCTATGTTCATCTACTTGTTGCATAATGAAAGTTATTTCCAGTCAAGTGATTGTTTTTTAGATGTTCTGCTTTAGCAAAGACCACAACTTAGAAACTATATCTTTCTTAATGGTAAGAAAACCTGCAGTCTGGTAATTAGATGACTTATTTCCTTGTGCAGGTCTGTGGCTACATACATGCCATCAGTCATCAGTATTTATGATATGTTAAGGCTGCTTGGTAATGAAGAATCTGATGCTTTTGAGTCAACTGTTATTTCTCTGCTTGATGCTGAAATCCGGAAAGCATTTTTCTTATACCCTTATGGTGAAGAATAAGAGTGGTATTTTTAGACCTGAACTGAATTTCACTTTGTCCTCTGCTCTCATGATTTAGTTTCTCCCCATTTGGTTTCATTTCTCAGTATACTTAGCTGAAGAGTCTCCTTTAAGGCCATCACAACATTGTTGAACAAGCCAGGGCTGGAGACACTGTTGTATTTACCGGCACAGTGGTTGTTTTGCGCCTTTTGCCTGATATTCTCTCACTAGCCTCTCCTGGGGAGAGAGCAGAGCAGAGCAGAGTGCCGTAGAGAATCCTCCCGCCAGAATGCCATGCCTGGGGCTGCTCAAGAAGGTGTCAAAGGGCTTCGTGTGTTGGGTGTCAGAGATCTATCTTATCGACTTGGTTTCATAGCCAACTCCGTACAGGTTGCTAATTCACTTCTGCTTTGATGGCCTTTGCTGCTAACGTAAAAGCTTTTCAGGAATGCTAACTCCGTACAGGTTACTAATTCACCATGTACGTCTTGCTGTGACATTACTGATGCCTAGTAATGGCACTTTTCAGAAAATTATATTGTTTACATTTGTTTCTTTTGATTGTCTTGCAGTGTGGAGTCAGCTGAGCTTGATCTTTCCTTGCCGGCTTGCAGTGGCTGCTGCATTTTCATTTTCTGCACAACAATCATATAGTAATGATGAGTTGCTTGCATTTTAGATAGCCAAATATGCATGCCTCCAATGAATCGAGTTGCCAGAGGTGTTGCACTGAATAAGCCTCATCCTGACCAGAAGCATTATCTTCATTGCCACCATTACCATCATCACCATCAGTATTTTCTTCCTGCAACTCAGATAGATCAAGCTCAACTGACTCCACACTGCAAGACAATCAAAAGCAACAAATGTAAACAATATAATTTCCTGAAAAGTGCCATTACTAGGCATCGGTAATGGTGTCAATGAATCCTAGCCAACTTCGTACAGGCTGCTAATTCACCATGTACGTCTTGCTGTGACATCACTGATGCCTAGTAATGGCACTTTGGAAATAATATTGTTTACATCTGTTGCTTTTGATTGTCTTGCAGTGTGGAGTCAGTTGAGCTTGATCTATCTGAGTTGCAGGAACAAAATAATGATGATGATGATGGTAATGGTGGCAATGAAGATGATGCTTCTCGTCAAGGTGAGGCTTATTCAATCAGTGCAACACCTCTGGCAACTTGATTCATTGAAGGCATGCATATTTGGCTATCTAAAATGCAAGCAACTCATCATTACTATATGATTGTTGTGCAGAAAATGAAACTGCAGCAGCCACTGGCAAGGAAAGAAACTAGTAATAAGTGACGAGTACTTTCAGAGGTTACTTGAACCCTTATTGTGTGACTTCGACAACATGGAGATAATCTCATGCCGGAAGGTGATCCATGAAATAGCTTTAATCTTGTTTATGAGAAAATAGTGTTTTGTTTTATATATTTCCACACTCCCCTATCCTAAACACTATTTTAGGAAAATATAAGTGAATAAGATTTTAGAAAATATAAGTGAATAAGATTTTGTCATATATGAGGGATGTATATATTAGTCCATTATTGAATGTTAATTCTCGATAAAAAAAAAAATAAACTAAACCAATAATTAAATCGAAATGGAGGTAGTATATTTTTATAATTTTGAAATTGTTATCTGACTACCGATCAAATAAATCGAAACCAGGAGATTCGTTTGATTTGCATCCATGTCTCCTTGAATATCGACCACTCTCGTACAACATGAATATGGAGCTATCTCATTACCACCCTCTTCAACCTCTAATTGTTCTCCATCATTATTACTCTTTGATTGTATGCTCAAAGACCATCTATCATTCAAAATGCAAAATGTGTAATGACGACGACGATGATGATGAATTGGTCCACGCAATTTTTAGAGATTGAGTTAATCTTCTAGAGTCGATTCTCTTCTTTTCCGAATATATTTCACTCAATCCTTGATTTGAGGAAGTCGCATTTTAGGTCTGGGCAGGTCTTGTGTGCGCTGGGTGCACATCAGATGGTCAACTCGTTGATTGGGTCAACACGCGTTGACCCGGTCAATTCATTGACCAAAAAATCCGTCAAAATTAGTATAATTCATAATACTGAAAAATGTCAATTTCAAAGCTCAAAAGTATCATTTGTGTCGTTAAAAAATATCGGCTAGAGAAAATAAATAAAGAAAAAATCTGTTAAACTTAGTATTAATCTAAACACTAAAAAGTATCATTCAAATTTTTTAAAAAAGTATTACCCGTTTTGACGATTTATTTTGGTCTAACGCTTTGACCAAGCCAACGACCTGGTCAACATGTTAACCGTCTGATGTATATCTTATGTACATGAGTATTTGCGTTTAGGTCAAGGACCTAGACCGGCTTCGGAGCTTAGCTATGTACCTAAAACGATTAATTCTTAATAGATTGCGATAATTTCAATTTAAATGGGCGGACTGAAATTACACCAAAATTGATGTAATGGATGAAGGTGGACCTAATGCACATCAATTTGTGAAAATTCTATCCACGCTTCCCATTTTACTCTTCATAACTCCAACGTTAAATAATAATAAAAATATTATTTAAAAATACTTTTTTAACTTTACCGACCAAAATCTATTAAAATTCTAACGAATAAATCAAATCCCCTTCATAAAAAAAGAAATCAAAACACATAAAAAGTTCCCAACCTCCATTACAAACTTCTTCCTCTTAATGAAAAAGAAAACAAAATACGTAAAAAAATGCTCCCATTTTTCTCCAAATAGGCCCCAAATTTAATTATAAAATAAATACGTTTTATTTATAAAATAAATAGTTCATTTTTCCTTTTGTGTTTGTTGTTCTTTTTCTTTCTTGTCTGAGGATTCTTTTAGAGTTTTTTTTTTATTATTTTTGGTTTTCTTTTATATTATTTAAGGTGTGGGTTATATATTTGGGTGTTGTATTTTAGTTTATTATGGTTTAAAGATAGTCAGGGTTGTGTGGATAAAAAAATCTTTAAAAAAGTATTTATGTTTTAACTAACTAGTATTTCCCCTGTGCGATGCACAAATCATTATTATTTTTTATCTATAATATTATGATTATTTTGGAATTTTACATGTTGTGTTCAATTTTTAAAAAAATTAATAAAATGATATTGGACATGTGCTAATTAGTTAGATAAGAAGATCAATTTGTGTAGATAAGACAAACAAAAAGAAAATTAAATTTTAGGAACTAAATGAAAATTCATATTAAAAAGATCGAATTGGAATATTTCAAACTATACGATTTTATAAATAGCAATGTATAATTTCTCCACGATTAAAGAACATTTGATTTCTTTGAATATATGACAGGTATAAAAAAAACATAATTATTTAATTATTTTAAATGATGAAATTGAAATAGAAAAATAATAAATTATTGCAAATTGTGTTATTATTATTATTATTATTATTATTATTATTATTATTATTATTATTATTATTATTATTATGCATTTTCCACGACGGTTTATATTACAACTGTTGTATTTTAAGAAATTTGTGCAATCTTATTATTATTTTTTTACTTTGAAATTTGAGATTTATAGGATTTTTATTTTATTTTTTTATGCATAGATGGATGATTTATAGTACTCTACGTTTGTCACCTAAAACAATAGCTTTCATTTGTATTGCACTATAATAATAATAATAATAATAATAATAATAATAATAATAATAATAATAATAATTTGTTTTTTTTCTATTTCTATTCCATCATTTAAAATAATTAAATAATTATATTTTTTCTACATGTCATATATTCAAAGAAACCAAATGTTCTACAATTGTGGACAATTATACATTGTTATTTATAAAATCATGACGTTGAAAATATTCAATTCGATCTTTCTAACATGGATTTTCATTTAGTTCCTAAAATTTAATTTTCTTTTTGTTTGTCGTAACTGTACAAAATTGATCTTCTTGTCTAATTAATGAACGCACGTGCATATCATTTTATTAATTTTTAAAAATTGAACACAACATATAAAATTAAAAAATAATCATAATATTACAGATCTAAAAGAATAATAATTATTTATGCATCCTAGTATTTAACAAATTATATTCTAGGAAATAAATTGGTAGATAGTTATCGATTAATCGTCACCTATAGTCTAAATTCCAAATCAATACTATGCCTAACTTTTTTTAGGTTGTTTACTTAGTAACACAACATGAAAGTGTAGCCCTAAATATATTAATTAATTTTCAATTATTTGATTTTAGTATTGAGAGTGCTTTTTTATAGGGGCCGGCTATTTTCCAATGTCAAAATGAAATCAAAAATTAATTAAGATTTAAGAAAGCAATTATGGTTGATAATTATTAGGTAATTCATCGATTTTTTTTATTTATATTTTTATGCAAAATGGATGTTATATATTGGTATACACGATATTCAATAAAATTTCACGTGGCTATACATAGTTCGATTATTATTATTATTATTATTATTATTATTATTATTATTATTATTATTATTATTATTATTATTATTATTATTATTATTATTATTATTATTTAGTTTACGTAAAATGCACATGGCAAAGTACCACGTGTATATCAATAAATGTTCATGTATCATCTGTTATGCACAATACACAGTAAATACAAAATATAGCATTCATGCATGAAATTCCAAAGATAAAAAAATCATTGAAAAAACTCTAATCTATACTGTACATGATATATAATGACTTGCCCAGGGTAGTAAATTCAACGAGCCGAATCAAGGTGAACACCCTGATACTCGAGTTCGGTTCATTAAGAAATATTCAACAGTTCGAACTCGATCCAAGTTTTTTTCCTCCTATTCAAGTTCGGATCAACAAATATTTATCATATTCGAATTCGATTTTGGCTCGGCTCGTGAAATGCTCGAAAATTTACTGATCGAGCACGAGCCCGAATGCTCGAAAAAAAGCTCATTTAATTTACATACATTAGGGCTCGAGCTCGAAATAAAAAAAAAAAACTTATTTAATTTACTCTTTTGAAATATTTATAATATTCATAAACATGTTTGTGAGCATGTTCGACTAAGTTCGAGTTCGAACATGTTCGCGAGCTGACCAAGCCAATACTACTATGTTTTAGCTCGACCCATTTAAAAAACGAACGAGCTTTTTTTGAGGTGAGCTCCGAATAGCTCGCGAACGGCTCTGTTCATTTACATCCCCAGACTCACCATACTTTACTTTATACATATCACTTATTTTCTTAAGAGAAAAAACTATTCTTATAAATTAAATTTTTTCTTCACATCCTTACTTTGTGAAATTTTATTAAGAGAAATTAAAAAAAAAAAAAAAAAAGTCAGAAATGGGCGACGAATAACATGAGCGTCGTAGAGTTTGGCTGCGCTATGCATGCTGTCTACGAATGCCACATTTTCTTGGCATGACCAAAAAATCATTTGACTAATTTCAAAGTTTCAGGTGATTAATATAATCGAGTCAAGTCGAATATAATCAAATGTAATATTTTTATTAAATTTGAGAATATTATCTAACTCTTATTATATATATATATATATATATATATATATATATATATATATAGGGAAATGATTAAATGAGAACCCTTCCTCTAGTTAGGAATTATGAACTAATCTTAGCCCTTATTTGACTCAATCTGGACGGTCCAGATTAAATCAGATTTAAGTGGATAGGCGGTGGCATTCCTGTAATTTTCGATAACTTTGTGAGAGGGGGGTAATATAGTAATTTAATCATTCTTCCTTTTTGTTCTGAGGTTAAAATGAGAATCGCACGAGGCTAAAATGATCGAAGTAGGAGGCTAAAATTGATGTGACATTTTTCACTAGGGTTCACCGTTCTCAATTAGGGTTTATTACGTTCCGATTAGGGCTCATCTGATCCCAACTAGTAATTATGAGATTCTCATTAGGGTTCACTATCCCCAAATAGGGTGTATTGCATTTCATTCCAATGAAATCATCGTTCCATTTTTGTTTATCAACACATGCTAAAATGAGAAATGCATGAGGCTAAAATGAGCGAAGTAGGAGGCTAAAATTGAATCTGGGCAATTTCTGAGTTCAATTCTTCGCGAAACGATGCTACAGTTCATAGAATTATTTTTTTTCCAATTTTGCCCTTAATGAGACGCGCGAATTGAATATTTTCATTTTAATTATAAAATTGCCACCGAAAATTTGGATTAATCTGGACCGTTCAGATTTTGGAATGGAGGGATGTGATTAATTCCCAGTTCCCACCTGGTGACTGGTTCTCATAAGATCCCATCCATATATATATATATATATATGTATGTATGTATGTATGTATGTATGTATGTATGTATATATTATTACTGGAATAGGTTATGAATTGGTGGAATCTAAATCAAGACTTGACTTTGTAGTTTGTACACATATCTTATGCTTAATTTATATTCATTAAAATAGGCCTAATTACAGAAATCATATTGAATAAGAGAAAAATAACTTCATACTTTTATAATATACTATTATATATGTATGCTTAACAAATTGATATCGTATGAATATTTACTGGCCGGTCTTCAGTCAAATTTAATTATACTACGTAATTACTATTAATTTATTCATATCAAATTACTTATTGCAACATATGTGGGGCCATGAAGTAACGCATTATTGTGGAGGTTAAAAGAAAAATTAAACAATCAATTTAAAAAAAATAATAATAAATGAGAAAATTAAATGGACTTTGTCTGTGGCATGAAAATATACACTACGTACCATGATGCAAATCATGAAACGGCATGCACATTGTTCCTATGTAAAAAAATTCAAATTGTTGAAGTCATGCTTGTCTATGTTGAATTATATAACAAGATACAGCATATATAGATAATTATATAATATTTTAACACAAAATTCTTATAAATGTTTTGTGGGTGATTTATATATATATATATATATATATATATATATATATATGGTAAATTTTTAAATAGTCATTTTGATTTGGTGAAAAATGTTTCTAATCACTATTTAGAAAAAATACGTCTTTAATTACTTGGATAAAATAACTCTCTGTCGTGTATCTAGTTGTGCAATAATGTAAAATCTTAAAGTTGCAAGAATAGACTTAGTCATGTAACTCCATTTGTGTAGTAGTGTAAATTTGAATTGTTGCACGACTACATACCTTCAATTCCTGCAATAGTATATAAATTTATAATGTTGCATGAATGGATTTATTCATGCATCCCACTCGTGTAACAATATTAATTTGTACTGCTACACGATCATATTTCATTCGTGTATCCAAATAATGCACTTTAGTCGTGTAGCTCACAATTTTATGAAGGATAATTAAGTATTTTCAGCCAAAAAGTTCGCTATAAATAATATTTTTTAAAAAGTGGCTAAAAACATAATTTACTAAATAAAAATAGTTATTTTTAGTTAACAACCTTTATGTTTATGTGATGGTTGTTGTTCTACTTTTTAATATTTTTTTTGTATGTTTATACGTGTTGATTGCATTTTTTCAAAACTTAGGATAATGAAGGCAATAGTAGAAGAAACTTTAAAATGTTAGTAAAAAAATTAAAAATTAGGACCCCTATTTTTTTATTTTGTCATGGGCTTTTGAAATATCAGAGTCGGTCCTGTAAATTTTTACATATTTATTGTTGAATCTGATATTTAACTTGTTATGAGTCTTCCAAACGAACTATAACACATTTGTTTTGTTTTATGTAGAAGGAATACAAATTGTAGAATTTTACTATCGTTATTTGAGCTACTTTTTTTTTTTAGATAAATTGCCGAAAATTCACTTTTTGAATGAATTTACAATTTTTAAATATTGTATTAATAATTTAATTAATTTTTAGATTTGTAGCAAAATATACGCGTTCAATTTTAATTCCTAGCAACTGAAAAAATGACGTGGCACACCATCGATCGCCACTCCCAGATTTGATATATATCTCTAAAATCAATTCAAGACTTGGGAAAAATATTGGGATGTCATAATTTTAATGGTCGAAAAAAATTGAAAATGCTAAATTTTTCATAAAAAAATAATAATATTGGTTGCACAATTTTAAAAATAGTTTCTAAAATGCAAATCCATTCAAAATTTATTTTTATTTTGGCACTTTACTTTTTTTTAATAAGATTATATAGATACATGCATGTATAAAACATTTTTACCATGCTTACATAAATATAAAATATTGGGTGTGATCGACGACTGACTTTAAGATATATGACAAATACAAATAACTGTTTTGCACAGCTAATATCACATTTTTTAAATCTGCCTAGGGTTGAAAGATAAAATTTCAATAATAGATACTCCCTCCGTCCCATAATTATAGTCTACTTCCCTTTTGCACACAGACTAAGAAATCACATTTAATATGTATTGGAAATATACAATTTATAATAATTATCCTATATTGCCCTTATTTTTCACTATATTAATTGCATTCATACTATATTAATTAGGGATTATATCTGTAAAAGAATATTTAAATACAATCCCAATTTAGAATAGGACTATAATTTTAGAACATCCCAAAAAGGAATAATGGACTATAATTATGGGACGGAGGAAATATTTAGTAGCACTTCAATAAATAAATAAATAAATAAATGAATCTAGGTGAATTAGAATTTCATTCTGGTCTACCTAGTACCACACGTATCTAAAATTCAATGCATGTGCTGTCGAAATTTGAACGTGACTTATTAGTTATGACTATTTGAATTGTATAATGATAATAATTATTATTTTGGGAGAATGAAAATATAGCTTCAAAAAAATATACTCTAGTTTCTAAATTTATTGATTTTGTTAATAATTTCAATTTGACTTGGCAGTGAAATTAATAGAAAACTAATTAACTGACTATAGTCTATATATTCGTGCAGCAAATTAGGTAGAATATTAAAATTTGTTTACGAATTAAATTCATTTATTCCTTTTTTTTTCATATTCCATTGGACTTTTGAATATGACACTAGGCTGCCGCCGTCTATTTTAGTCCCTTTTTTTAATCAATAAATTGACTTTATATATTTCTTTTTTTTTTATAATTATTTTAGGGAATTCTACTTTTGAATAACTAAATTATTAGTATTTAAAACTTATGTTATTGCATTTTTTATTGTGAAAAGTTCAAACTTCAAATGCATGTTGTTCCCCGGCCCCTTTTTAAAAAAATAAAAACATAAATCCAAACAACTTCTAGTGTTCTTGTGATCGTATTTTTTTCCTCACACACCCGATTTGTGGTATTAAGGAGATTCGATCGAACATTGTCATTTACACATAATATAAAATATATTTATATTAATAAAAAAGTTAAAATTATCTTTTTATGAGAAAAATGGTAAAAAATATCTAATTAGAAACTTTTTCGCGAGTGTAATTCCACTCGAGATCCTCTAGTCCCAACTTGTATGTGTCAACTGTGTACCAAGCCTCAAAAATATCACCTTTTCTTTTATTTTTTTATTCAGTTTTAATTTCTTTTGGTTTATTATAATTTTACATTATTATTTAGGGTTTATCCCACCCAATTAGGGTTTATAATTATTTTTTAATATTTAGTTTTCACTTTTTAGTTAATATAATTAATTTTTGGGGTTAATTATTCCAAACTTAGGGTAAATAAGTTTTTAAAATTTCAATTTTTAGCAATAAATATTCATTATTGTTAGTTGCTTATATAACAAATTTTATTTTTATAAAAAAAATGATTAATAATATATAATTTTAATATTGGCACACGATTGGTACACAAAGTTGGAACTAGAGGATCTCTACTCGTGTAATTCATATGTAGTTTACATTTGATGAAAGGGATAAGGTCCAAATTGGCCACTAAACTTATTTGGGGGACTCAATTGGGTCACCACAACTTTTTTGGGCTCAATTGGGCCACTGCAGTGTTAAAATTGGCTCAATTGAGCCACCGTGTGACGGAACTCGTTAGGGCTCCGTTAAGTATTGTCAAAACGACGTCGTTTTGATCTTTTTTTACCCGACCCAATACCCCGACCCACTCTCAATCCAAAAACCCGACCCAACGATCTAAAATGCACAAAATCAAATCTCTTGATTTGGGGATTTCAAATCCCAAATTATGTAGTTAGGGTTCTTTGCGAAATCCCCAAAATAAAAAATTCCACAAATCCTCCCACCATCCCAAATCAATAACGTTGTGCCAGATGTTCATTTGAAAGGAGTTAGGGTTCTTTAATCACCTATTCATTTGAAACCAACCAATACATCCCAATCAATAGAGAGAGAAGAAAATGATGCGGGAAGCTGGAGGATCAACAATATCGTCGTCAACAACCAGTGGAGCTGGCGGCGGCGGTGGCAGCGGAGATGTTGGAGGTCGGAGAGGAGGAAGCTCTCCCCCTTCTTCTAGATCTGAGGATGAAACCTCTTTTAATTCTTTCGATAAATCTGTATCTCCTTCCCCTGCTTTCTTTGGTTCTGAAACATTTAGAAAGATGAGGTATGTGTGTTGGGGTTTTGTGACTGTTGGAATGTGGGAATGGTTATGTGGGCTGCTGGAGGTTGCAAGAGTTGAAAGGGTGGTTTCTGGTTGTGTCTTTGAGAATGTGGGGGGCTGGGTCGAGATGGGGGTGTAGAGGAGTGTTGGTTTGATTATTTGGATCCGAGGAGTGAGAGAGGGGTAGAATCTGACGGAGATGAGCCATGAGAGGCCGGAGATGCTCTGGCAGAGGGACTGGTTGCTGGCGGGGTGAAAGGGGGAGAGCAGGTAGGCGTAGTTGATTGTTTGAGTAGCTGGGAGCGAGTTAGAATCCCAGGAAGGTTCGATTTCAGCGATGGGGTGATTTGGGGCTGACGATTTTGGACAAAGAACAGAAAATAAAATAAAAATTAAAGGAAAAAATAGAAAATTAAAAGGAAATGGAAAGAAAAATGAAATCCCCAATTTTCGATATTTTGTTGATTTTTGAAGCTTGGATCGGGTTTTTGGATTGAGAGTGGGTCGGGTAAAAAAAGATCAAAACGACGTCGTTTTTGCAATACTTAACGGAGCCCATTAGGGCTCCATCACACGGTGGCCCAATTGAGCCAATTTTAACACTGCGGTGGCCCAATTGAGCCCAAAAAAGTTTTATTGACCCAATTGAGCCCCCAAATAAGTTTAGTGGCCAATTTGGACCTTATCCCTTGATGAAAATTGAGTTTTTTTAACGAAGTTTACCATAATAAAGGAACTAGAGGATCTCTACTCGTGTAATTGAGTATTGAGTTTTTTTGATGAAGTTTTTTTTAGAGTATTTATTAAATAGAGGATAATTTTTTATTTTTTTATTTTTGGAAAAAAAACACGAGTTATGTGAATATTATCTTCTTTTTTTCTTTTCTTTTTTTGCTATTTCTCTTGAGTATATAGTGCTTTAAATTTTGTAAGAATTTCGACGAATAATTAATGATGTTAATAATAGATGAAGATTAAAATAACGATGTACGATTCAATGAAATATTTACATTAAGTTCTGATTAAATTAAATCAACGAATATACCATCTACATCTTTTTAAATTAGATTTCATTTTCCACGAGGGCAAATTTCATATTACTCCCCTGTGTTTTCGCGAAAAATCAAAAAACCCCATGTGTTAAAAAAATAGTCTTAAAACCCCCTCTGTTATGTATAATTCATCAAAAAAGCTCCCTTTTTTGAGAAAATGTATTACATTTGCTAAAAAAGAGTGTATGATTCTTATTTTTACAATTTTTGTTATAGATAAATATATTTTATATCATTTAAAAAATTTAGTATTTAGTTATACTACTAATATTTAGCTATTTTGATAATTTCCTATGTTACGTATTTTTTTTACTTATAAATATATTTTATAGTATTTAAAAATTATAGTATTTGGTCAAACTACTATTTTAAAAAATTAATTATATTTAAAAAATAATACAAAAATTGTAAAAATAAGAATCATATACTCTTTTTTAGCAAATGTAATACACTTTCTTAAAAAGGGGCTTTTTTAATGAATTATACATAACAGAGGGGGTTTTAAGACTATTTTTTTAACACAGGGGTTTTTTTAATTTTTCGCGAAAACATAGGGGAGTAATATGAAATTTGCCCTTTCCACAATGATATATAATCCGCAACCGCTATTCGAAATTATATGCGTTGGATATATGGAATTGATTTTTTTTCTTTTGGAATAACTATTCACAAGACTAAATTAATTATATGATAATGGGGTTGGAATTTTATAACACGTGAAATAAAATTTCAATATTACTTCATTCAAATGTACTAGTGTAGTGTAATAGTCTTCCTATTGCATACACTATTTGCCATTTAGTCATTTACTACTTTTTTCATAGAGATAAGTCAAAATTTTACTGCTGTATAAATGAGAAAAAATGTACCTTTTTTGAACTAGTAGAATGTGACAGGATTTAAATCTTTAAATATTTTTTGTTGCATGCACCATTTTGTTGGACTCTATAATTAAATTTAAAATATGTACTGTTTGAAAAATCAGAATTATATACTCTTTTAATATTTTCTTATGATACGATCATTGACATTTAGTTTATTTTGGTTATTACTTTTACATGACACTTGAATATAGAAATAGAACTATTAGTTTCAAACTTGAGACACTTTAACAATTTTGTCTATTTTTCATTAGTATAATACACATTATATGCGTGTGTTTTAGAAATTTGAAAAGTAAATTAAAGCATACTCCATTCGTTTCGTTTTGTTTGTTGTTTTAAGTTTTTTATTCTGTGTCAAAATGTTTGTTGTTTTATATATTTTGACACCATCTCTCTCAAATTTAACCTTACAAATATATATATGGAGCGAGAAATTTTTTTAACTTTTCAGAAAAATATAAGTGAATAGGATTTTATGTAATATAAAAGGGAGGGATATATCAGTCAAAAAAATTAATTGTTAATTCTAGATTAAAATTATAAAACAACAAACAAAACGAAACAGATGGAGTAATAGATAATCCAAAATCAAAGGCACAATACGGGGGGTGAGAGCCTCTATTCCATATTTAATATTCTAATCCGTATTTCACGATCAAATTCATAAGTTTAATAATAGATATTACAAAAATAAAATTAACTATAATATAATCGACCTAGTCACATCTATCACCAAAAGTTTAAAATTTAAAAAATATAAATCATATTTTTAAAATAAACAATCATAGTAATTATTTTTTAAAATTAAATACTAAAAAATAATTATAAACCATATTTGGAGGGAGGGAGGGTGAACCTTAAAAATAATTATAAAATTAAATTAAAACATAATAAATTAAAATTGACGAAAAAATGAAAGAAAATTTCATAAATTTGATCATTGAACACAGGATGAAAGTTGGAACACCAAATCTGGAATAGATGATCCTATCCGCAATACGGGGAGAATCACAATTCAAATTTCCTACTACACTTATTCACGTCCCACTATCAAATCTATCATTATAATTATATTAATTATAATATAAATAATCATGGTAAACACTTATCAACGAAAAAATGGATTAAAAAAATTTAAAAATTAAATTTTAAATAATCAACAATAATAATGAATTATTAATTAAGAATTAAATATTAAATATTAAAAATAATAATTATAAAGGCTTATAATAAACAATCGTAAAATTCAAATAAATAAAAAGAATGAAGAAAAAAAACAAGAAAAATCGTAATTCGAAAGTGCAACACTAGATGTAATACAGATAGTAAAAGATTGAAATATTACATGTTGGAATTGTCGATTTCATCATCAATTGATCCCTTTTTTTTTTTTCGAAACACGTATTGATTATGTATTTTAAAAGGCACTTGATCAAAGTCAATGCAATGAAAATCGAAATTAAAATAATATTCGATGAGGGTGTTAAAAAACCAAATAAGGTAATAATGTGTTCATTTATATTAATCACCTCCCTTCTTAATTAATTATAACATGATATATAGAGTATAGTTAAATGTCCAAACATTTTTATTTATTTATATAACGATAACAAAAAAAAAGGATAAATAGCATCAAAGCCATCAACTCTCTGCCTCTCCCTCCATATCTATTTCTCTCTCTCTCTCCTCTCTCTCTCTCTCTAGACTGCCATACACCATGATGGCTACTTACTCGGAGGCCCACATTTGCCAGTGCTTGAGCCGCCTCGCCACCCTCCGCCGTGACTCCGCCGTCACCATAGATGGAGGCCGCCGGAAAACCGGAATGCAGTTCGTGGAAGGAGTTACGGGCCTGGCCCGCGGGCTTCTCCAACTCGGCATCAAGCCCGGTGACGTCGTCTCCATTTCTGCTCTCAACAGGTTTTTATCGTGTTTAGAATCTGATATTTAGTCGAGTATCGAGCAATTTGGTTTGATCGTGTTCGTCGAATTTCGTTGCAGTGATTTGTACTTGGAATGGCTTCTTGCTATCACATACGTCGGAGGAATCGCTGCTCCACTTAACTATCGATGGGTTAGTATATTATATCGATCAACTTATATATAAGTAAAAAAAAAAAAGTTGTGATCATAAAAATGAGATTGTCCAATTTTCAATGATGTTACATATTTTAAGTGAGACAAGTTTTCAACAAGGTCCAAATATTAGAAAATTTTACGTAACTATATTGTAACTGAAAGGTCATGAGTTCGGATATGCCTAGTGCAGTCTGTCTCTCGTGTAGTAACGAGTGCATATTTTGATCATTCCGCAGAGCTTGGAGGAGGCGAAGTCGGCCATGGAGGTGGCGCAGCCGGTGATGTTGGCGACGGATTCGAGCCGGGGATTCTGGCATACCAAGTTCAAGATTGACTCCGTGCCGTCTCTCCGGTGGCATGTCCAGATGGATGTGCCTCTTGACGACAATAAAAGTGAGACGATAATCCCACTTCGATTTAAAAAAGATTGATGTTTTAGCATCTTAGTTTTGATGTAAATTATTTGATGTTTTTTACACTTTTTAACACTCTTACTTCCGATTTTACCCCTATAAAAATTAAGGAACAATGAGACAAGAATTAAGATATAGTAGGAAAGTATAATTTAATAGGGGGAGAGGGTATAATTGTCACATTTATTAATTTTAGCATAAATCCTAGTATTCAAATCACGAACATGTAGTGATTAATATTTCTTTGTCTTAAAATTGCAGTTTTTGCTAATGAATTGTTTGAGGAGCCTTCTCAAATACCTATGGAGCTAGACTATGTTTGGGCACCTGAAAGAGTTGCAATTATATGCTTTACCTCAGGTATATATATATATAGTAAGAAATTTAATTTCGTAGTCGAAAATGGTGATTTCGAAGTCTCGTAGATGCTACACTCGATGAATTTTTTTCGTGTTTCTTGATGCTCACAGGTACAACTGGGAGGCCTAAAGGAGCTACCATAAGCCACTCTGCTTTAGTCATTCAATCCCTTGCAAAAATTGCAACTGTTCGTTATGATGAGGATGATGTATGCATATTTTCTTCTTTTTAACGAAAATATATAAATATTAATGTGTTCATCGATGAGTCTAATCTGCACGAGCTTTTTTAGGTCTATCTTCACACCGCGCCTCTGTGTCACATAGGCGGGATATCATCAGCTCTGGCCGTGTTGATGGCCGGAGGCTGTCACGTCATAACTCCGAAATTCGAGGCTAGTTTAGCCTTTGAAGCCATAAGGGAGCATAGTGTGACTTCTTTGATCACTGTTCCAACTATGATGGCTGATCTGATCTCTTTTCACTCGTGAGTTGTTCTGTTTTGTGTCAAAATCGCGTAGAGTTGATGATCATGACCTTTTCTATGCAACGGGATTGTGTTGAAACGTTTGAAAAATGGTGCAGGATGAAGGGGAGATCTGTAGCTATTGAGTCTGTGGTGAAGATCTTGAATGGAGGTGGTGGTTTGTCAGCTGAGCTCATTGAACAGGCAACCAAGATTTTCCCAAGAGCCACAATTATGTCTGCTTATGGTTTGTTTTCTTGATATATCCTACTTTAATCCGAGACGGGATCTTCTTTTGTTCTCGTATTATTCATACATGTCACGTGTATTTGACGACTTTTTGGAACAAACGAGTCCAGTTTCTTTAAACCTTGATCATAAGTATTATATGGTTTGTTTGCTTGATCCTACCTTAATCCGAGACGGGATCTTCTTTGGTTCTTGTATTATTCATATATATCACGTGTATTTGAGATTTGACGACTTTTGGAATGGATGAGGTCAATTTCCTTGAACCTTGCTCATAAGTATTATATTTCTTTGCAGGTATGACAGAGGCATGCTCTTCTCTAACCTTCATGACTCTTTATGATCCGACCGAAGAGAGCCGTCGTTGCCGCCGCCTGCCGTCGTGTGATGTTGAGAGATCGAACTTGAGTAGGGGAGGGGGTGTTTGTGTTGGAAAACCTGCACCTCACGTTGAGCTGAAATTGAGAGTTGATGATTCTTGTGATGCTGGGAGAATAATGATGAGGGGCCCTCATACTATGCTCCGTTATTGGGGTCAAAGCCCGTCTATACGTTTGAATTCCACCAATGAAGGTTGGATTGATACCGGAGACCTCGGCCGTATTGACGGTCAAGGTAGTCTTTGGCTTGTCGGGCGTGAAAAGGATAGAATCAAGAGCGGAGGAGAGAACATTTACCCGGAGGAGGTAAGGATGTTGTTATCGTCGATCTCTTTAGGGTTACGTTCCTTGATAATTTGTATTGTGATCGGGTATAAATTTATAGTCAACTAGTCTTTAATTAGGTTAAAAAAATATATTTCATGAATTTAGTCGATAAATTCATGAAATAGATTCCCGTTTGGTTGGATTTTGGGTGGTGACTCGAATCTTATTACATAGATGTTGTGTGACGAAAAAAATATACTTGTTTGTTATGATGTAGGTAGAGGCTGTCCTCTCCCAACATCCCGGGATTTCGAGCCTCGTAGTCATCGGAGTTCCTGATTCGAGGTTGACGGAGAAGGTTATCGGGTGCATTCGGGTGAAAGACGGTTGGAAATGGGCCGATTCCGGTGCTAATCACGGCCAAGTCCAATGTTTGTCCGGTGAGATTTTGAGGCAGTTTTGTAAGGGAAAGAATTTAACAGGGTAAGTCTTGCGTCCATCCAATTTCGTATTCTATTTCATCCGTATTAGGAAAATATATAGAAATACAAAATTGGGACGAGGTACGAGAATTTATAGGATAATTTAATTTTTAGTCCCATTAAAATAAAATCAAAATACTTTTAGTCCCAGGTCAGACTTTTTTTGTCCCAAAACTAACAACTTATCTCGTAATTATTTGGGATGTTGATTTTGGAACCAAAAAAGTCAAAAATTAAAAATTTGAATCACAAAAGTCGAAAAAATAAAATTTAGAATAAAAAATATAAAGATTGAGATCGAAAAACATGTAGATAATGAAAAAATATGCTTGTATATTTTGTTGGAAAAATCAAATAAAGATGTCATATTTATATTACATTAGGCGATTATAACACACATAATATAATGTTCTTGACTTTTGTGGTCCCAAATTCTATTTTTCGACTTTTTTTTTTGTTACAAAATTAACACCCTCAAACAGCAGTGAGATAAATTATTAGTTTTGGGACCAAAAATATCGATGAAATAAAATTTAGGACCAAAAATGTTAAATAAATAAACTTTCGGACCAAAAAAGTCTGGTGTGAGACTAAAAGTGTTTTTTTTTTTTTTTTTTCTAATGGGACCAAAAGTGAAATTATCCCAAAATTTAATTATTTCGTTCCGATTTTTGGACGAGTACTTACGTACATCTCGTACCCACGCAGATTCAAGATTCCCAGAAGATTTGTAGTGTGGAAGGGTGATTTTCCTTTGACAACAACTGGGAAATTAAAGAGGGATCAAGTTAGAGCAGAGCTCATGTCACATACACAAATTTTGGCCAGCAAAATGTAGTGCATGATTTGTGTACAACTCTTCAAAATTCAATCAAATCTGAAAAATGGAGGGAAACAAGTTCGTTTTGTGACAATTTCACAATAATGAGGGAGAAAATGATGGTAAAAAGAGATGGTTTGAATACATGTTTCGTCTCGTATTTTATTTTAAGTATATAGATGACCTAATAACGGAATCAATACATATATATATATATATAGTAGTTAAAGTAAAAGTACAAAAAAAATATTTAATCGGATCTCTTACTTCTGACCCTCTTAGTATCATTTTCGACTTTTCGTACTAATGCACTCTTTTGCGTAATAATATATACTCCTTCTGTTTCGTAAAGATTAATGTTTTAGGCTTTACAATAAAAATTAAAAATTAAAAAAATGTGACAAATATACAATCTCTTCTTATTAAGTTATATTTTCTTAATATGTCTAAATTTCTCTTTAATTGTAATATGTACGCCTCTATATCTCATTAACTTTCTCAACATATTTATGGAGGAGATTTTATAAGGGTAAAATTGAGAGAAATGGTGTTAAAAAATGTAAAAATCAAATAATTTGGAACAAAATTAAGAGGCTAAAACATCAATCTTTATGAAATTAAGGGAATACAGTCTATTATCTACTTTTGGGTAAATTATATTTTGATACCTACATTTTATGTTTTTTTTAAAACAACACACTTTTTAAAATTAACAAAGCAGTACCTATATTTTTTTAAAAAAAATTGCAAACCTAACATTTTATCAATTTTACGGCCCGATGAAAATCGTACGTAATTGATTGTATTTCAATATTTTTATTTCCCCAATCGTATAAAAAAATCCTTCAATTAAAAAAATTTAAAATACAATCAATTACGTACTATTCTCGGGGCGTAAGATTCATCAAATGTTTGTAATTTTTTTAAAAAAGTGAGCACTGTTTCGTTAGTTTTGAAAAAATAGTCCATTTTTTTAAAAAAAATCCAAAATATAGATATCAAAGTCTAATTTACCTTTTTTTTAACTAAGAAAATATATTTATGTAATTGTCATAAACATATAATTTTTCTAAAATTTAAAGTTTAACTTCGTATAAACTTTGAATAACTACTCAAATAGATTATGAATCCAGGCTGGAAAGCAAAACTCCACTAAATTTGGGAATTATTATGCAAATCATACTCAATTAAACAAATAGACCCATAATATAATTGACGCCCACCGGCCACCAGCATGAAATAAATAAATGAATAAATAAATATATAATATTTATAATTGATTCTAAATTCCCCAAAACATAAATTTTTTATATATTTTTTAAAATTTAGGCAAGTTGGCTTAAATCATTTTTCACGCCACAATTTTAAGTTTATGACTTTATGTATATGATCAGTTCAATGATGATGATGTGTGCATGACAACATTATATGTGTGGACCATCCGAACTTTTTATATTTTAATCATACTATATTTTATTAATATATATAGTGATATAATTATATTATTATGAAATTAAGAACGTATAAAATAACATGAAAATTTTAAAACGAACAATAGATGAGTTAAAGTTCCCTATTTAGTAATCAAATTTATATTTAGGGCAAATATATACTTATGTCCTGATTTTTTGCCTTTTTTTTCTAAAAAAAAAATATCATGAACTTCAAAAAATATAAAAAAGCTCAAATTTTCCACATTTTTGTAAAAAATGTTCCATGATCCAATTTTCAATGTCAGATTGTTGATCAAAGCAGATCCTCTATTGCAATTGCTGTTACATTTGGTGTTGTATAACTAAGTTTTTTATTTTTATTTTTTTTAATATACTCTAATTGGGGATGGATGAACCCTAAATATAAAATTTAAACTATAAATCATAATAAATAATAAAAAAATATTGAAGAGTTGCAACATTGAATGCAACAGATGATCTCATTTCATTGTTGATAAGACACGTGGGAATTTAACGTGTAAAATGACATGAAAAATCATAAACGTTGGATTCGGACATGATTTGTCAGCAATCCGACACCGAAAATTGAATTCGGTGATATTTTTGCAAAACTGTGGAATTTTTGGGTATTTTTTAATATTTTTTGAAATCCAGAACATTGTTTAAAAAATAAATGAAAGTGCAGGACATAAATATATATTTAATTAGCCTTTACATTTATTCACAAAGGTAAATGCAAACTTACTCCATTTTACTCTAAACCTAAGCCCTATAAATGGTACAAAATTTAGTAAACTAGTTATAGATGCTAATAATCTACAAATCTAGAATAAACACTTTCAAACTTAGAATTTAAGAGGGGAACCATCCAATTAATTAATTGAGACTTAATCGTAGTTTAAACGCATCTAATACATGCACCTTATACTTTAAATTTTCTCAATAAAATTAATTCAAACTTAATTATGCCATGTAATCTTTACTTAATTAAAATCTAAGATACATCGGTAACAAAAAAAAATGACTAAGTTCAACCAAACTATTAAACCATTCTAATAATTTCGATAATTGGCATACAAATTTTTATTTTCAATAAAAAAGGGGCCATAATTGATGGAGATATCAAATAGATCTCAATATTTTATTTAGATTATATTTTAAATTCGATTATATATCAAGATTACGTTATCAATTACAAATTTTATCTAAATTAAGTTTTATATTTATTATCTTCTAAGTTTCTCGTGTCATATTTTTCGTGCAATTATTCTCAGAATCATATCTCGTGTTCTTCCAGTATTCTCAAAATCATACAGAATTGTCTATTACACATTTGATGCTGCATTTCCTATTGCACACTCGATTTTTTTCTTTGATTTCATTTTATTATGCTTTGGTTTAATTTTACACCTGTTATTTACGGTTCATCCTATCAATCATGATTTAGTATTTAATTTTTCAAATAATAAATTAATAACTAAAAATTAAATATAAAAAATTATAATGTATTCTAATTGGGTATGATGAATCATAAATAACAAGTGTAAAATGAAACTAAACCGTAAGAAGTTGAAATAGAAGAAAAAAATTGAAATAAAATAAAATAATTGAATGTGTAATAGAGAATGCAACACTAAATATGCAATAGATGATTTTAGCTGTTTCAAAATCAACGAATTATAGACGCTTCGATGTACGTTGAGAATATTTTATCTTTTATGCGGTTGATTGACAATACTCACATTTTCCAAGCCCTCCACAGCAAATACAAAGAACTCGCTAAGAGCAGTCAACTGTCACATTTTCTAATAGCAACAAAATTAATATACGCCACTATTTTATTCCAATATTCTAAATTCGCCACCTACCGAATTTACCCCCCGACATGAAAAGCGACGTAGCAAATTAAATGATGGCATCTGCCGTAAATTACGTATTAATGAGGCCTCATTATTTACTTGTATTCACTCCCGCTCTTTCCGACCTTTCGCAGCTCATATTTTCCCCCAATTTCAACTCTTCTCACCAAAACCCTAGCAACTGCAATTTCAAATTTCAGTGTGAAAATGGAGGTATATAAATTGTTGAAGCTGTAAAGTTGGCACTGGTTTTTTTCGAATACTTCGGGTCTGGTTTGTCGGGGTAGAGAGAGAAAGGTGTTCATCCATTCTCTTTTACTTGTAAGTCTGCTTACTTTTCCGCTTTTTTTGTTTTTGTTTTGTATTTTCTATGATATTGTGGACTTATTTTGTGCTTATTGCGGAGGAGTTTAGTTTTTGTGGAAATATGATTCAATATGTAGTGTTTTGTTTGAGCTGAATATGTTCTGATTTTTTTATTTTATTTTTTTGTGTTTTTTTGGGGGGGTTAGTGTTCAGGTGCTTGTTTGTGTTATGGAGGGAGGAGAGGTGATGGTGAATGGTGGGATTTCAAATGGGTACGGTAGTGGTGTTTCGTGTCGAAATGGATTGGAACACATGTGTAGTGGAAATGGGCTGGGGCAAGTGTACAGTGAAAATGGGCTGGAGCATGTATATAGTGAAGACGGGTCGGGAGGAGCAGGTGTCTCTGAAAACGTGAATGGGAATTTGGATGAGGTGTTGGAGGATTTTGATGAATATATGGAAGATATTAGTGATCGGTTAATGATTTCGCGGATGGTCAGTGATTCTGTTATAAAGGGAATGGTGACTGCTGTAGAGCAAGATTGCGTGGAGAGAATTGCTGCCAAGGAACTGGAATTAGCCACTTTGAAGGAGTATTTGCAGTCTCGTGAGGTGGGTACTGGTAAATGTGAGGGTGTAAGGTCGCCAATGGTTCAGAAAGATTACGATATTGCAAAATTTTCCTGTTCAACCAGCGTCTGCATGAAGCGTGAAAAGATGAGGGGGGATTTAAATGCTTTAAGGAATCTGGCAAGAGAGGAGTTTAAGAAGGTTAAAAGGGAGATTGAGCATGCTAGAGGATCTAATTCGCTCAAGAAGATTGGTTCCAGTTCTGAGTTGGTGGGGTTGGGTGGAATATTGCAGGAGAAGCAGTCGGAAGGCTGGGTCAATGTCAATAAGATGCTGCACTGTCTGAAGACAACTTTTGATACTGTCTGCAAAAAGGTGGATGATATATTGCTCTGCTCTGATATCTCATCTTGCGAGTCACAGCAGGACATTGAATTATTAGCAAAAGTTGAGAATGTAGTGACACAAACAATATTTAGAAGTCTCCGAGAGGAGGTGGAAGAGAACTTGTTGGAACAAAATGTTCAGCTTTGTGGAGTTCAAAACATAAATTGGCTTGAAAAGTTCAATGGTATGGCTACTTTGGGAACCAAGTTGGATGCAATTCTGAAGTCACTCTCCATGCCTGAAGCAGAATTAGTTTCTCATGGATCTCATGATTTTGATTATTTGCACCACAAGGCCGTTGCCAATCATGCTACTCCACCAACCTCACTTTATGGAGAAAATGGGACAGTGGATGAAGCTAATGTCCATGTTGCTGAGAGCTACGACTTTCAGCAGCTAAAACACATGGGTAAGGAAGAATTGGTAGGTTATTTTAACAATATTATTACTAAAATGAAGAGAGACCATGAATCAGATCTACACAAGAACACTGAAGAGTATTTTCGTCTGAAACGGGAATACCTGAAAGTGAAGGGTTCTTTCGCAACACACAGGAAAGATGAAGAATTCGATGCTCTAAGGAAAAAGATTCCTGAAGTTATTTCAAAATTGGAGGACTTCCTCTCAGAAAATGAAAGATTTCCTGCATTAATCAACAGTCTTGAAAGTATGGGGAAAATGAAGCATAGACTCGAAAGCCTTCTCTCTGAAAATCATCATTTGAGAGACTGTTTGAACGACAAGGAAAATGCGGTGAAGTGTCTAAAAGAACAGGTATCAAGTGCTACTTCGGAATTCTTGCAGCGTTCTTTGGCTGAGGAAAACATGGTAAAGCTTGTGGAAAACCTCAAGTCAGCAGAGGAAGATTCACGTATTGAAACTTCACTCAATGAAGAAATATATAAATCTGCTCTCAGGGAGCAGATTGCACAGAGCAGGTGCAGTTCTGAAGATTCGAACATGGAGTTCCTGATAATGCAAGAAATTTATGATATCATTCTCAGGGAAACTGCTATTCATGCTGAAACTGTAAACGGATACGAAATTGAAGATTCAGATATTGAATCATTGGTATCGCAAGGGTTGAATGCAATGATATTCACAGAGGTTATCAGGGATGCAGGGCAACAACT
Organism: Perilla frutescens; assembly: GCA_026008535.1. Classification (NCBI taxonomy): domain Eukaryota; kingdom Viridiplantae; phylum Streptophyta; class Magnoliopsida; order Lamiales; family Lamiaceae; genus Perilla; species Perilla frutescens. Next base: position 1,548,347 of record BRKX01000007.1, on the reverse strand, counting down.
GGACAACTTGCAGCAGAAAGTCCTTATTGATGCAGAGGTTAAAACTTGTTTAGAGAAGAAATCTCTTGAAAAGGAAAATGAATTGAGACTGGAGGTTGAGGAGAAGGAGAGATTAAACAGGGAGATGCTGGAGCTGAGGATAGAAATGGAACATAAAGAGAAGTTAGCAATGGATTTGTCAGTTTTGTTGTCAAAAGAGAGGGAGCAGTTTGAGCTAGCTTCTCGAGAGCTTATTACTTTAAGAGAAGATGCAAGTCGGCAACAAACATTGGTTACTGAGAGCAATAAAGAGTTAGAATCATTACAGTCTCAACATCTAGAAACACTAGAGCTGATTGAAGAATATAAAATGGAAATGGATGAGCTTGATCAAAAGCTTGATCAAACAGAAGGGTTGTTAACAGAAGCCATCAGAGAGAGAAATAAAGCATCTTCTATTGTCCAAGAAATGCATGACAAGTTGTCATTAAGTGAAGCTAGAGAGCAGACATTGAAAAAGGAAATGGAAATGGCTGTCAACAGATTCTCAAAAATATTTGCTGATTTTGAGTGGAGAGTATCAGAGGCAATAAAAAGCAATAGTTCAAGGTACATTGCTGAATCTTATGTTTGTAATTAGAGTTCTATAAAGTAAATTGAATTAGATTAATGGATAATCTTCATAGGAAAAAATGATTCTTGGGGCCTGATCTCTCTTAGCCTGTCTATATGTTTCAGTGTACCTGTGTGCTGGGAGTCTGTTCTTTCTGTTAATAATTTCCTCTAGATCTAGGGAGATGGCTTCATGTAATTTTGCTTGTATATTAGTATGATTTAAAAAAGTATAGTTTCTTCAGTATATTAACCTGTTATTGTGTATCGGATGTTTGCTGATGTTAAGTCTCTTATTTGATGGTTCAGTATTCTGAAACCTGACTGCAGACTAAAGTACTACTATACTTTGTATTAAGAATATGCAGTATTTTGCATTATGAGTTTCTCTGTAAAAACAAAATCACCATCCGTATTGTTTTCTTTTAATACACAATGATTTTCAGTCTTGATTGTTGATTTGCTTGTCTTGATTGTTGATTTGCTTTTCGGGCACAAATCTACAAATGCCAGGTTGGAAGATACTAGTTGTCACTTGAATACTCTTACTGGGATGGCCAATGTACTTAGAAGAACAGAGTTGATGTACAAGCAGAAGCTGAACCGGAGAAATACTGATATCCAAATGGCTGAATCTGAGGTATTGACATATGATAATTTTTATTTTAGTATGCCGAATATCATTGTCATTTTGCTAGTTATTTGCTTCATTCCAAGATATCCTGCATTCAACTGTACCATTACTCTATGTTGCCATGCCATGTACTTATTTTGGACATTGATTTTGAGAACCCCTTTTTATGAAAGGCGGGTAGTAAGTTGTTGAAAATTATTGAGATGTTGACTGGGTGATTCTTGCAAATATGGCAGCAATAAAGATAAAATGCTATTGTTTGCATTGACAATAAATATAATGTAATGCTATGTGTTTGATGGGCCTGTTTTGATACAACAGCTGCTAATTAAATTGTACCAAGGGAAGCAATGTTTACAACGTAGAAACTATTTAATTTTTTTATCCTTAGATTCGAAGGCCCGTCTCTCCCCTGACCTGCTGGATGATGTATAATTTAGATGCTCGTATATGCTTCAATCTTTTGTTCTTAGATCACATGCATATAACTTGTGAATTTTAAAGTTTAGGTAGTCAAGAGAACTGCATTATAAAGTAGATTTTTATGTGTTCTTCATGTTTGCAACTAGTATTTCTTGATCGGCTTCTCACCATCTTTAGTGATTTTGTGCATTTCCCTGTTTCAGGTGGATCTTTTGGGGGATGAGGTTGATGCTTTATTGAGATTACTTGAGAAAATATATATTGCGCTCGATCATTACTCTCCAGTTCTAAAGCATTATCCTGGGGTAAGTCGAATAAGTCTGCCAGAGCCCAGAGATGTCAAAATCATTTCCTTTTTGCCATAGTAACTTTTTGTCATTTGTTCATATGCATCTCCTACAACCTATAGATCGTTGGAAATAATCGATTAATAGTTCTTCTCTGGATGAACTGATTAAAAAGGATATGTGGAATACATAATTATTTACACCCTGTTGGCTTTCCTATGTAATAAATAAGTTAAACCCGTGGTTAAATGTCACTACTTCTGTTTCTTAATTGCAAGTCCTCTGATTGTATTATAAATTCTTACTGCATAATTGCAGATTATTGAGATCCTTGAGCTGGTTAGGAGAGAATTGAGTGGAGAAGCTACTATGACGTGATATACTCCATGGCAAGGTAAGACTATTTCACCTATATACAGCTTCTAAATGTTAGCAATTTAATAAACAAAAAGAAAAGTGCCTATTGTACTCCAATCAAGAAATTGTTTATTACATTTGCACTGTCTTAGTCCTTTTCAGCGTTTTACTGCATGCAAAACGTGAAGAAGGCTTATTGGCCTGAAAGGCTGAAACCATTGATAAACGTCTTTTCTGCAACAGTTGCATTTAATTTCATAATGCGCCCCCACTTTGAGACTCAAGCTCTACATCTACACACTTAGCAATATTTGACTCAAGTAGATAAAACTGTAGAACGAGTAACAACATAAAAAGATTGTAACACAACCTGGCTTTGCTGTTTGAGTATATACGGTTGTCCCTCTGATCCCATATTTCAATTTGACAATTTCAAGGATATGAAATCGAAAAATAAGGTAGAAAAGAGTGGAACAAATACTTGTGTATAAAGGCTGATTTTTCAAGCATGGCACCTTTCATTGATGGGCATGATAGTAATCATTTGATTTATGCTGTTGTATGCTGATTCAATATGTTGTCGTTTTCTTCAGAAGGTATGCAGATCTCTTCTGTGATCAGCTCTGATATTTCGTGTCTATAGAGAAAGGTCTCTGGACAATCCGAGCTTCTAGAAAGTACAAAAACCGGGTAGTTGAACCAGAAGCTTGCCTCATAGAGCTCGTACATAAGGTGATAGCCTTTTTTTTGCAGTGCACAAGGTCGACCAAGGAAACAAAACCAAGAACGAAGAGAGATTTTTGGGTTTGTCGTAGTCTTTACAGTCGTTTCTCATCAGCTTTCCTCTCCATGTAAATGATCCCATGTAAATCTTTTGTTCGTTTAGTTCGATTAATTGAAGAAGCAGGCTCTCACGTATGTGATCGTTCATTTCCCTTTCGAAGAATTTGGTGCAGATTTCAGCATTCATTTTACCACATCTAATCGGGTAATCTCATTCATTTTATTTATATTTTTCAGATCCTAACTGCAATGCTTTTGGTCTGAATGGCAGTGGTAATTCTGCATAGATTCATTCTGTTAGGAATCTCGGGGCATAGGGCGCAATGGTACCCGTATTTTATTAGGTGTGGTATCTATCGTTTATTTGCACGTTTATATATAGAATTGTATGTGTATGTGTAAATAGCTTTTAGTTAATGAGTGGCTTTCTGGGAAAATGATCTTGCAAATATTGAAGGAAAATACAATTCTTTTTGGCTTTGTAATAAATAATAAATGTTGATAAAAGTGTAATTTACTCTTCTTCCAAAGATGGGATGAGGTGAGACAAAAATGTAACGCATAAGCTGTTTAATGAACTTGAAGTATTAATAAATAATAACTATGTATTTGGTATAATTTAATATATTCAAATGATAAATTATTTTTCTATGAAGTAATTTTTTTATAAGGTATATAAATGATTATGTGTATTAATTAAATACTTTAGAATAAAGTTTTTAATGAAATAAATAAATAAATTATAATTTGTTAAGATAAAATTAGAAAAAAATTAAAATACTAGAATAAAAAAATGCAATTTAGAAATGTAAAAAAATAAAAATAAATTCAATATGTGTTGATAATATAAATTATTAAACTTTATTCAGTTATAAAGAAATTTGAAAGAATATCAAATAATCATTTTAAAAAAAAAAATAGTATTTCATTCTGATCTTCATTTCGTATATATATCAATTATAAGAATTGTCATTCCATCATTAGAAATGTCATACTCGTTGCATCTCGATTGGAGAACTTGAATCCGTTGATTTTTTCTCAGCCATGCGTGGGCCGTGGAATGATGGATTTTGATCGCCAAAAAGGTTGTAGAAGGGTCATCAAAGTAACAACAATTGCAAACTTTGACGTTTGACAACAGTTTTTTAGCTTCCGACATGATTTCGATGACTCAAACGGTGTCTGATCGACAATCCAAGATTGCATATACGTGAACTTTTTAACAAAAATGTTCCGATCTTTGAATATTTACAGTTTGATACCCGATTGTGTAATTTTTTATAAAATCTATCATATGGTCAATTATCCGGTATCCTAAATAGTCTATGAACTGCATGTAATTTGATTTAAACTTTTATAATACCACATCAGATAAAAAATTAAAAACTTGAATTTTCATGTGTATTTTTAATATTTTTTCCCCAAATGGCCAATGCAATATTTTATATTGATGCCCAATCTATAAGAAAGTTAAAAAAACATATTCCCCACTCATTTTTTTTATTTGTGATTTGATATCATCTCCACTCTGGAATGTGATAATCAATTTTGTTTGAGATATATAAGGGTGGTTGCAGTCCAGAACCGAGAAATCTCATCTTCTTCATTGCCACGTTAAAAGTTAACTCCCACCAATTTCTTATACAATTTTTCCACAATACAAAAGTCAAAAAGTAATTTCTAAGAAGGTCCCACTTATACATATCATATATATATATATGTTGATTTTATTTACAATATTTACTTATTTAATTAATTTAATTTAATGGCGTATTTAATTTAATTTTTTTATATTAAAAAATTTAATTAAAAAATTTAAAATTATAACATCAATAATAAATGAAAAATATTATTCAAAATGTGTTACAACAACAATAATAATAATAATACAACAATACTAGAAAATTGAAACAATACAACATACTACAACATTTTATCACTAATCGCATTTATCTCGTGCACAAATATGCTCGACTAAATCGGTTCGGAGTTGGTGTGTTTCATTGCTATGCAGCCTTGTGAAATTCTAAAGGTAGGCATGAAATGCTTGGGTGGAACCTAAATTATTTGTTGTTTGTATGCCAACATTTCTGCTGACATCAGAAACTGAAGCTGCCCACATCTCCGCCGACATCAGAAAGTAAAGAGAGATAAATAATCTAAAAGTTGTGAAAAAAATGAGTTATTTGAACTTGTATTTATATGAAAAAAATAGATTCAATCCAAAAAAATAAAAATACAATAGTAGTAAAATTCTGAAAAAAAAGGAAAAAAGTGTTTTTCTCATAATAAAACGGTAATATATATATATATATGTATGTATATATAGCAATTCTTCAAATTGATGTTGCATGTGACGGGTCCCATGGCTGAAGTGACCTTTTACTGTATAAACTTGAGTTCCAAAAGAGGTACCTCATTTCTTAGAAATTAGACAACTTGGCAGCCACAGTGCACTGCACGGATTTCAACTTTCAACTTCTTGGCACTTGGTGAAGAATCTCCATTGTGACCACTCTAATGGAAACACGATAATATACGATAAATTCGATAGTCATAAACTAAAATCATAAATAAACATGTCGAAATATTCAATATCATAATACGCACCGAAATGATTTTTGTTCAAACTAAAATATAAACTTAATCGCGCCTTCAATCATAATTTAAACTTCAAAACTATTGTGATTGTAGCTTCAAAAATATAAGTTTACAAAACGCAATGATTCCAACTTCAAATATATATACTTTTTATTTTTTTTTCCGTTAATTATATGATAGCAAATAGTTGACCATAAGATATATATTTGATAAAAATTTACAAAATCACATATCAAAGAGTAAACAATTCAAACTTCTCAATATTTTTTGGTAAAAGTTGAAATTTAAAAGAGCAATGGACATAATATAAAAATTTAAAAGAGAATTCTCATTTCGAGACCTGAAATATGGATAATCTACCGATTCAGGATCTGAAAGATGAAAACTCTCAATTCAAGATCGAAAGATAAAAATTCTCAATCCAAAACATCAAAAATTACGAATTTTAATTTTTTAATTAAATTTATATTAGTTTTCAATGAAACTTTCTTCATTAATTATCTATTAAATTTAATATTAAAAAATAAAAAAAATTAAAATTTATGATTTTTGAGGTCTTTGAATTGAGAATTTTCGTCTTTAAGATCGTGAATTAAGAATTTGCATTTTTTCTATGTTGAATCGATAGATTACCCATTTTTCAGATCCGAATTGATAATTTTCCAAATTTAAAAGAGGCCATCTATAATGGGCCGTAATAAAAATTAAAAATTTAAAATTGGGTTAGCGTTGTAAGAAAATATCTGTCGTGAGCAAAACCGCAAAACCCTAGACCCTTCGTCACCATTTTCATCTGAAATCCATCTTCACATCTGAAATTCGTAAAAGAGGAATTAAGGCTTAGGATATATCGGAAATGCCTCCCAAAGCTTCGAAATCGAAGGAAGTCCCTACTGAGAGGCCAATTCTTGGACGTTTTTCTTCTCATCTGAAGATTGGAATTGTAAGTTTTTTTTTTTTTTTTAAATTAGTTTGTGTTATTGTTGTTCAAAAATGTATTCGTGTATCATATTTTTCGGATGGAGATTTTGCTAGTTGTAATAATCAGTTAAGCAGGGAATGTACTCATGCAGTTTATACGAATTGAATTGCTTAAGGATTTTTTTTTGAGTTGATGGAAAAAATCATAAGTTAATTTATTATTGTAATAATTCTGAAACACTTTCGTTTGCTGGTACGTTGCGTTACTGATGAGGGAATAGTATGCAGAGAGAATCTGTTACAGTGTGTGTAATGCTAAAGTGCTTAGCTTGATGGATGTCTAGTAAATTAGCATTTGTGGCCTATCAATGAGTTAGTTAATATGCTGAAGAAGGAGAGTTTAATGTGGTGCTATACTGTTGAGATTTATTGTCTGCAATGTATTTTCAGGTTGGGTTGCCAAACGTAGGGAAATCGACCCTATTCAATACACTGACCAAGTTATCTATACCAGCTGAAAACTTTCCCTTCTGTACCATTGAGCCCAACGAGGCTCGAGTGAATATCCCCGATGAGAGATTTGACTGGCTCTGTCAACTCTTCAAGCCGAAGAGCGAGGTTCTCTATACATTATGGTTTTTTTCTTAGTCTTTTTAATTGGATGGTTTTGCTGTGTAATCTATCTAATGCATCTCCATGAGTTTGTTATCTATGCGATGTAGGTTTCGGCTTTCCTAGAAATTCATGATATTGCTGGACTTGTTCGTGGTGCTCATGAAGGGCAAGGACTGGGGAATAACTTCTTGTCTCATATCCGTGCAGTTGATGGGATTTTTCACGTATTACGTAAGCTTATATCTTTGGTTAATATCTTTTAAATGTGATACAGATTGATCACCTCATTTTAGTTCGTGATGGTATTACTGGATTAGTTCTTTTCTTCTTGCAGCAACATCTTATTCGGTGTCATTTGAATGTACCGTCTTAATTATGCCTTGTAGGTTCATTTGAGGATCCTGATATTATCCATGTTGATGACTTAGTGGATCCTGTAAGGGATCTAGAGACAATATCGGCAGAATTACGTCTGAAGGTAACATTGGTTCCATTATCATTGCCAGATTTATTTCATTCTAGTTTTAGAAAATATATCTAGTTATCCGCTTCCTTCCCTTCGTGTAGCGAAATATGTTAAAAATTTGAGCTTGTTAGATGGCTTACATTATGTGAGAAGTTGTCTATTCAATGCTTGATGGATTTTTCTAGTTTTGAATGTTAAAATTCCGTGTGATGCTAGGATATTGAATTCATGGAGAGGAGAATTGAAGATCTTGAGAAGAGCATGAAGAGGAGCAATGACAAGCAACTGAAAATTGAGCATGAGTTGTGCATTCGGGTTTGTATATTATTTCTTTCTCCAATTTAAGATTCTCATTATCTGACTTCCTATCTTGTTTTTCCCATGGAGTAGCTATTATTTTTTTGATTGTTAGATCACTGCACACTCTATTAAATTCCTTTCTAGTAGACGCTGTAATTTGTAATGCCTCCATTCCATATATAACCCAGTTTATTTTTTCACATGGATTAAAATGTTATAGAAAAGGTAGTTATATGAACAAACTTCCCACAATATCATCACTTAATGAGTATTGGGTTTCTAGTTTAGCATAATTAGTAAAGATGAAGTGATTATTTTTTAGATTACATGTGGATATTTTGTAAATGAATGTAAAAAGTAATATCGAATATAGAAACATGACTATATATTTGGGACAACCTATAAAGAAAATTGTACTAATATATTCGTGATAGAGGGATTATCTATCACGGGTGTTCTATCCCTTTTTCATTAAAATTGTTAGTAGAAGCTAACATATCATTTGGTTCAGTATCTGTTAGACAGTTTATTAGCTGCTATGTCTTATAGATGTATTTGGAGCTTTAAGATGTTAATTCTGACTTTGTATAAGCTTGGATATATGCTAAATATCATTTAACTTGTAAGATGTTTGTGAGTTTGAATATTTTGGTTTACTGTACATGCATACGAGTTTTTTATTCAACTTTTATTTCCCAACTATTTGATCTTATTTGCTTCATCTGGGGATTATGGTAAATGCTTAATCCATAAGAGTGACTGAGTGATACTGAATTTAAGCAATTGCCATACAAGAATTATTATCATCTTCTGGAAGTGTGTACTGAATCTTGATAATTTTTGGGTTCACAAGATCAAGGCGACTTTGGATGAGGGAAAAGATGTCCGCCTGGTTGATTGGAAAGCTGCTGAAGTTGAGATCTTGAATACTTTTCAATTGCTCACCGCAAAGCCTGTTGTTTACTTGGTGAGTGAATAATATATATATACAAATATACAATAGAAGATGAAGAAAGTGAAAGTTCTTTTTTTTTTTTTTGGTTCTGAATCTTAGTTAGAATAATCTCCCACGTCAAATACATAGCTGGTTCATTTGTTTGTTTGAGTGCCATTCAGTTAGTCTCCGGGACTGTTTATTAATCGGTCACTTAATTTTGTAGCCAATGTAATGCATTAATACTAACTGTAAATCTGTAAGCTTCATGCATTTTCATGCTTGCAATTGTTATTTCCTTCAACAGGTAAACATGAGTGAGAAAGACTATCAAAGAAAAAAGAACAAGTTTCTCCCAAAGATCCATGCTTGGTATGTTTCATCTATCTACAATCCTCTAGTGCTTGAAACTCTTCATAGACTGTGGAGTGCATTCCTGTGATTGGGAAATTAATGCCGATCACCGAGCCTAAAAACCGCATCATTTAATGGATTGTATTTACAATAGTTATGCTGCAATGAAATGTAGATAATCGCATTCAAGCAATTGCAGATGCACTTTGACCTATATATATATATATATATATATATATATTTTCCTGCTTACATTTATTCTTTTCCCATCACGCCTTTGATGGGTTTCTTTGATGTCATGTAGGGTGCAAGAGCATGGTGGTGAAATTATGATCCCTTTCAGCTGTGCTCTCGAGAGGTATCTTGCTGATTTAACCCCAGATGAAGCTGCTAAATATTGTGAGGAGAACAAAATTCAAAGGTTGGTGCATAATTGGTTTTTCATCTCCAATATGTGCTAAAAATCTCTTGGGAAATCTAACACCACTATGTGCTGAAAATATTCAGATCCCTCATAATCAGCTGTATTTTCTTATGCAATAAAGAAATTTCCTAAATAAAGGAGCATTTACACTGTCATTAGTTATCAGACAATATTTATCCCATAATTTAAGATGATTCCCCCTTATCTAGACGATTCTCTTGAATAGAAATGATAGTCAGTGAATTGATGGCCATCCACACATGTCAAGGGAGGTTATATGTGTGCTGACAATTGCTGGCACCACGTGGTAGGTAGTAACGATTTAGCATTATCTTTTCAACTGCTGGAGTATCAGACTACCAAACAATTGTATATTAGGAAATGATGGTTAGGATTGAATAATCCATAATAAGCTCCAAACTGTATACTGGATCGTATTTTCGATAGCTTAATTGGGTTGTATTGGTGAAGCTTGGTGAGACTGAAATGAATTTCTTATTTTACAGTGCTCTTCCAAAGATCATAAAGACTGGATTCTCAGCCATTAATCTTATATACTTTTTCACTGCAGGACCAGATGAGGTACTTTATAATTTATAGTCAATTTGCTTTATTTTTCATCCCCCCATAATTGTAACTTTACATCTATCTTAATGATTTTTAGACAGTAATTAGAGACTTGCATTGTTCTTATACTCTGTTCTTTTATTAGTTTTATTTTATAGTATGCCATGACTTTGAAGTGAATTATGGAGATAAAAACATATGCTTGTCTCGTATTTTGAAGCAATGAAAAAAATGATCTTGTTATCCTATCCTTGGTTCCTCCAGTTGAAGTTGAAGTCTGTCCATTTTTGCGTCTTTAAAGTTTAATGCACTTAGGCATATCTTCAGATATCGTATCCCGTTCTTTAGCTTCTGAACTTAATTACTGGCAATGCATCTAACTTGCTCTCTTGCAGGTAAAGTGCTGGCAAATTCGTCGTCAGACTAAAGCTCCTCAAGCTGCAGGAGCAATTCATACTGATTTTGAAAGAGGTTTCATATGTGCTGAGGTAGTTTTCTTCTTATTACTAGACATAAATCTAGTAGTGCCCTTTTCATTTCAGTGGTGATTTTAATTCTATACATGAGTTGATGTCACAATTTCTGTTTCTTCTGTCACTCTAATTTTCCTTTTTCAAGAAGCTCTTTGTGCTGTCGTTTTATTCATCTTTGTATTCTGCTTGTTTTATTCACCGAGTAATGGATTCTATAACCGTTTTTTATACAGTGTACTGCTTTCCACTCCAAATGTGCAGCATCTTTCTTTTACTGCATCTTCTTACATATTAGTTTTCATTTTTTTTTTTTGGTGCTGCATCTCTTTTGCTTACACGGGATCCTTTCGTGCTTTTTAGGTTATGAAATTTGAAGATCTAAAGGAACTCGGAAGTGAATCAGCTGTGAAGGTAGTATTGAATTCGGTCACTGTTCATTTCAACCGGTGTCATTTTTGTGGTATTTCCTGCTACTTCACTTATTCGAGATCATCAGATTTTTGATGAACTTATTCTCTTGCACAGGCTTCCGGGAAGTATCGGCAGGAGGGGAAGACATATGTTGTGCAGGATGGAGACATTATTTTCTTCAAATTCAATGTCTCTGGTGGTGGGAAGAAGTGAGATTTTCTATCCCCATCCATTTTTCAATACCAATTATAGTGGTTGAAAAATTGGACACGAATTGTAACTTATTACTGTTTGGGATTCATCTTTGCTTATGAGGGTTGTACAAATCTTGGGATCTTGATTAGGAAATACAGAATATCCCTATCTTGTACTATTTTTGCTTCTTGATCCCAAATTGATACAACCAAATCTCTCTCTTTTCTGATCTCATCATGTATGTTTTTCTTATGCTAATAATGTATGAATTAGTCGAATTTGTGATTGAAAAGTCACGAGTTCAAATCCACTAGTATGATGCAAGTCGTCTGATCTCGCTTAATACAAATGCTATCTCGTGTAGTTTGTGGGCTATTGCTTACGAGTTACGAGTGTGGTTTATTTAGAATGTATCTAAATTTGTTTTTGACATTTCTGCAAAAGGTCATATGTGAAAAATGAGTTGGTTGCAACTATTGGTATGTGAAATGTAGAAATATGCCAATATATTTACAAGGAATAAAAAGAGTTGGACCACTGCAGCTCATGCACACTATGATGGAGCTTCAAATCTCTTTGTGCAGCGGTTGTGGTTGTACATTATGCTTATGGGGTGGGACCATAAGCCTATTCATAGACAATCAATTTGTGATTGATTGTGCCCACATCACCATATCTTGTCATTACACTCTCACCTACTTCACCTCTTGTATATTTAATCTTTTTTTTTGGATGTTTCCACATCAATTTTTTGTGTATTGAAAGTTAGAATTATGGAATTCAAGGCAAATCAAAATAAATGTTTCTTTTTTTTTTTTAAATAAAAAGCATATTGACAATTTGTCCTCCAAAACCATATACAAATATTTTGTATCCCAATAATATAAAATATATCTACATGATCTTTTGTACTACAATTATGATTCAATCCTTATTTCAAACAAAAAGAAGAAAAAAGGTTTGTGAAAATAGAGAGGTAGTGTTGTTAACTCGAAGTTAATGGAAGAGTTGGTTGTTCCTTTTGGAAAAGAAGAGGGGGTTTGGTTAGGTCAAAAAGGAAAATCATTGGATACTTATTTGGTTATAAACAATGATTCAAGGACTATACACACTTTTTGTAAATTCTAACGTAAGGTCACTGCAATACCTTCCCCCAACTCTGCAGCCGACATGCTTCTCGGGCCCACTGAATTCTGGTTATTTATAGTTCTTTTTTTTTGTCCAAAAATATAAGTTCCGGCAATAATATTGATCGGCCAAAAAAATCTACCGTGTCACTTCAACTAGCATATTGTGATACTTCAACTACCTATTGCGACACGTAATTATCATTGTGACAGTTTGAAATTTAAGTTATTTTATCGGTCGGCCAATAAAGATTGAAAATAGCAAAATTTGAATGTAAATAGTAAGCTCCTTACAATAGAATTTACCATGCACCTTAGCACCTTTGTTCTAAAATTTTAGTACTTGAAAATCAAAATAGGAATCAATTTTCACAATATAGGCCATCTAGCTTCAACTATATATATCGAGACAACTAGCAACACTTGCATGAGGCTATTGAGTGACCTAATTCCATATTTTGTCAACACATTCAAGAAAATAAAAATGTGCAATATAATTATTCATCAATGCTTCTAAACATTGAGTCCTCAAATCTCCTACAATAAACTTATTTGACAATTATATATCATCTTCAAATACTCCACAAACAAACATAACTCCAACCAAAATTTAAAGCTCAAATCCTAACTTCTATAATTATTCACACGACCGTTTTGAGAAGTATTCGCAACCATTACTTATAGATGTGTTTTGAGTCGCTCAAATTAAAATGGTATTCATATTTGACTAGACGTGTCAAAATGATCAGAGTCAAAGCCATTGCAAAAAATTAGCCCGCCCGGCCCGGTCCGACCCAAAAATCATCGAGTTTTTCGAGTTGGCCTATACTTACATAGTTCAACCCGTTCATTTTCGAGCTATGATGTTTAATTTGAGGTCAACTACTCCACCACTAGATCATCATCGTGATTCGTGAGGTCATCGTCAAACGGGCTACGCGCACTTTATGTTTAATATTAAGAATGTAATGCCCGGTAGAAAGGGGAATTTGTAGTAGAGCCAAATATTCTACACGTCACCACTCACATTTCCACTCTATTTGTAGATATTGTCATCATCACTCCCATCCCAAAAGAGAGCCTTAAACAATCTTTAAATTATGTTTTGGATTCATTAGTGATTCAAGACAAGATTCCCCACCTGCTCTTTTGGCGGGTAAAGCTACGATTTTTTATTTTCCCTCACGAAATTACATGAAAACTACGATGCATAAATGTATCTGTGCTCTGCTGCAGTCTTTCTTTTTGATGTATAATGGTTAATGGATTATTATTGCACTTTTCTTGTCTTTTGTGGTACCCAACACATTTATAAATGCCTTTTTTCTAAGTCTGGTAATAAAGTAATATTTGAACTATCTGTAATTCCAAACAATGGTACGAGATACATGATTAAGGATTTCAATTTTCTTGTTGAGTTCCTACCACATGTGTTCTTGGTTTGAGAAAGCGATGGCTCTATAGAGAGAGAGAGAGAGGAGGCATTATTGGGGTTTTAGAGAAGGGTGTGAGGTTTTTGTGGTGTAATTAGATTTTTTTTTTGCCCTCCTTATCAGGCTTTTTTCTGGGTCCATTGCTATTGTAGTCTTTAATGCATTGGCAATGTAGATTTGAAGGCCCTTTTGCTTTATGTTTTCAGTGACCCTCATGTTTTCTTTCTGCAGTATACTATGTGGCAAAAGTAGGAAATTGGCTCTAGTTAGTATATTACTATGTACATTTTTTTTTTGTCTCTGTTAAAGCTTGATGAAACTTTGAAGGTAGAAAATGCCATATTAAATCTCTGAGTTTGTATGTATGAGGAAGTTTCATTGTATGTTGGGAGTATTTTCTTAAGAGGTTGGAGTTTGTTTACTTTCATCAATGCACTTACTCATTGGGCTGCACATTTTGCTTTTGAATGCTGTTTAAGCCATTGCATTTTCATTAAATTTTGTTGTATTTGTGGTGGCATTATTGATTTAGGATGAGGGTAATTAGGCTGCTTCTGGTTTGTCTTTGTTTCGTTGCGGTGTTCGGGGAACTCCCTTCTCAGGAAACTTTAGCGTTGCTCGAATTCAAGAAAGGAATCAAGCATGATCCCAGTGGTTATGTGCTTGATTCTTGGAATAATGAGTCCATTGATGTGAAGGGCTGTTCATCTTGGTATGGAATCATCTGTAATAGCAGTGGTGTTGTAGGGATTGTTCTTGACAATCTTGGCTTGTCTGCAGATGTGGATTTGAGTGTGTTGGCAAATCTTACAATGCTTGAACACCTTTCAATTTCGAACAACTCGATTTCTGGGAAGTTGCCTGAGAATCTTGGCAACTTCAAGAAACTCCAGCATTTGGATGTTTCTAACAACCTGTTTTCCTCATCATTGCCATTAGATATTGGTAAACTAGCCCTCTTACAGAACCTTTCATTGGCTGGAAACAACTTTTCTGGTTCTATCCCTGACTCGATTTCTGGACTCACTTCTATCCGTTCTTTGGACTTGAGCCGCAATGCTCTATCAGGGCCACTACCGTTGTCTCTGACAATGTTGGAAGGCTTAGTTTATCTTAATCTTTCATTGAACAGCCTCACAAAAAGCATACCGAAAGGGTTTGAGATGATGACACAGCTTGATGTCATTGATTTGCATGGAAATATGCTTGATGGTGAACTTGCTCCAGAATTTTTGCTGTTCACTACAGCTAGTCATGTTGATCTTAGTGGCAATTTGCTTGTGAGTTCTGCTAAAGATCAGCAGAGTTTTCTACGGGGCGTATCTCCATCTGTGAAGCACTTAAATCTCAGCCACAACCAGTTAACTGGATCAAATGTTGGTGGTGGTAGCCCTCAAGCTTTTGGGAGCCTAAATGTTTTGGATTTGAGCTACAATCAGCTTTCTGGGGAGCTACCTGGTTTCACTTTTGTATATGATCTTCAAGTGCTTAAGCTTGGTAACAACGGGTTTTCTGGTTTGATCCCAAACAACCTTTTGAAAGGAGATTCGTTGGTCTTAACAGAGTTAGACTTAAGCAGGAACAAACTCTCAGGTATTATTCACATGAACACTATCATTCATTTCATTGCATCACATTTTGAGCAATGAGGTCTACTGAAGTGAGTGTGGCTTGTGATAGCCTGATAGATAGATGAAGTTTTAGTTTTTCGTGAATTTTTTTTTTGTTAATGTTGTGGCCATTTGCAATACCTGATGAGCACATTCTAATCTGCAGGACCAGTAAGTATGATTACATCAACGACGTTGCACATCCTTAATCTTTCCTCAAACGTGCTATCGGGTGAACTTCCACTCTTGACGGGGAGCTGTGCTGTTGTCGATCTCTCAAACAACCTCTTGGAAGGAAACTTAACCAGAATGCTGAAATGGGGAAATGTAGAAGTCCTTGATCTCAGCCAAAATCGGCTGACAGGGTCAATCCCAGAGGTGACCGCTCAGTTCTTGCGTTTACATTACTTGAATATCTCATATAATTCCTTAGGTGGTTCTCTTCCAAAAGTTATCGCGTTGTTCCCTAAACTCGTGACCCTTGATCTCAGCTTCAATCAGTTGGATGGACCTCTTTTAACCACTCTTTTAACATCAGCAACTCTTACAGAACTTCACCTGCATAGTAATAAACTTTCTGGTAGTATTGATCTTTCGTCTTCCTCTGGTGGCTCGAGTCTTCAAGTTCTTGACTTTTCGAACAACCAGATTGATGGCCGCTTCCCTGAGGAGTTCGGATCATTTTCCGGACTTCAAATTCTGAATATTGGAGGAAACAATCTCAATGGTTCACTGCCTGCTTCAATTTGTAATCTGAGTGGCCTAAACTCATTAGATATTTCTCAAAATCATTTCACCGGTCCACTTCCTAGTAACTTATCTAGCAATCTCGAAAGCCTTAATGTTTCGTACAATGATCTTTCTGGTGTCGTCCCAGAAAACTTGAGAAAGTTCCCTCAATCTTCTTTCTACCCTGGTAATTCTCGACTGCAGTTCCCTAATCCTCCTGTTTCTAGCAATGCTCCTCCTTCTGGAAATGGAAGCAAGAAGCATTTGAGTAGTGCTATCAAGATTTTGATAATAGTTGTTTGTGTCGTCTCTGTGATCGTCTTGATCCTACTTCTTGCCGTTTTCATTCATCACAAACGCACATCAAGAAGGCGTTCACCACACGTGGCAAACAAGGATTCTACTGGTCTATATTCTCCAAGTCCTACCTTTGGTGGGAGGGACCGTGCTGGTGGCTTGGTCGTTTCAGCAGAAGACGTTGTGACATCCCAAAAGGGATCAGCGTCCGACACAATTAGCCCAGACGAGAAAACAGCAGCAATAACCGGCTTCTCCCCGTCCAAGAACAGCAACTTGTCATGGTCACCTGAATCTGGTGATTCAAACTCTGCAGAAAACCTTTCAAGATTGGATGACAGGTCTCCCGAACGTTTGGGTGGCGAGCTGAACTTTCTAGATGACACGGTTTCATTTACATCCGAGGAATTATCGAGGGCCCCAGCTGAAGTCCTTGGAAGGAGCAGCCATGGGACATCTTACAAGGCAACTCTGGATAATGGGCTGATCTTGACTGTAAAATGGTTGAGAGAAGGAGTTGCAAAGCAGAGAAAGGAATTTGCCAAAGAAGCTAAGAAGTTTTCCAACATCAGACATCCGAACGTCGTCGGGTTGAGAGGCTACTACTGGGGACCAACGCAACACGAGAAGCTTATCCTCTCAGACTACATATCTCCTGGAAATCTTGCAAGCTTTCTATATGGTACTGCTCCACTCCATTCTCTGCCAATATATGCTGTCATTTGCTTACTTAGAACCTTCATCACACGACAAATTCTATACCGTTCATCATTTTTATACCTCTTGTGCTATGACTGCTATCAGTGTCACCATTCATTGTTGAAGTACCTAAAATATGCATGCTACATGAAGTAAGCTTGTCACACATCTCCCATCTGGCTGTATTAAGGTCTCTGTAAGTTCTTGAAATTTGTTTGATCGTGTAGCTCGGTGGTTAGACCATTTCAACAATGAATCAAGAATATCAAAATTCCTTTGAAGATATAGGAAAAGAAATGGCCTTTCTATTCATCCATGCATTTGCACCTTATTTTCTCTTCAAATGTTAGGAACATTGTTAATGTGCTCATTTAACATCTGTCTAACAATTTTCCTGCAATCAGATCGCCCCGGAAGGAAAGTTCAGCCGTTAACCTGGCTTCAGAGACTGAAAATAGCGGTAGATGTTGCACGAGGCCTAAACTACCTCCATTTTGACCGAGCCACCCCTCATGGGAACCTCAAAGCGACCAACATACTACTAGACGGGCCTGATCTCACAGCACGCGTGGCTGACTACTGTCTTCACCGTCTCATGACTCAGTCAGGCACCATGGAGCAGATTCTTGATGCTGGTGTGCTAGGCTACCGAGCACCAGAGCTAGCAGCATCCAAGAAGCCCGTCCCTTCGTTCAAGTCAGATGTCTATGCCTTCGGGGTGATCTTGCTGGAGATTCTCACAGGGAAATGTGCTGGTGATGTGGTGTCGGGGGAAGATGGGGGAGTCGACTTGACAGACTGGGTTCGACTGAGGGTGGCTCAAGGCCGAGGATCAGACTGCATTGAGGCTGCATTGGCACAGGAGACGAAGACCCCTGCAGTGGATAAAGGGGTGAAAGAGCTTCTTGGTATAGCTCTAAGATGTATAAGATCTGTTTCTGAGAGGCCAGGTATCAAGACTGTTTATGAGGATTTATCATCAATTTAGATTGATTTAAGATTCTTTTAATGTAAATGTTGATGTCTGAATCAAATAGTTTGTTATTGTAAGATCTCATCTGCTGTGGTTTGTTCAACCATTGTTGTAGGCATTGAGGTATATCTTATTGGAAACAAAATTTTATGGTGAATTCTGATGGATGAACAGAAAATCTATGGAGTCCTATTCTTTTGAGATGTAATAATAACATATTGATAAAGACCTATATTAGACGGTCTAACGAGTTACAATTCATTAGACGGGTCAAATCAACCCAAGCCCGTCCAAAATACCTGCAAAACCCGCCCATCTATAGGCGTGTGTCGCCATGCACCCACAAAATATATATATTTTTTCAATTTTTTTCAAAAAACTTTTATTTTGTCTCAATTATGGTTTGTTAATCTCAATTATGATTTATATTTAATTCAAAAAAAAATAATTGTCGAACGTAGTGTACGAGTTCATGTGTTAGTGTCGCATTGTGTAAGCCGGTGGATAAAAAAAAAATTAATTATTTTCATTTTAATTTTAAGGTTCACTAATTTTATTTTATAATATATATTTATTTCAAAAAAAATTAATTAATGAACGATGTGCATGAGCCCCGCGCGAGCCGCCCATTCAATTTTAGGGTATACAAGGAAAAAAAAAAAAATAATAAAAAAAATGGTACGATCTCATAGGAGAGTTGCTCTAACATAAAATAAAGTTTAAGCATCTCCCGGTGGGGATGACCTAGTGGTGGAGTGAAATTGCTTGAATACCAAATGTCACGAGTTCAAATCTCCCCAATACCGCATATCGGGTGTGTGAGTAAAAATAAAAATAAAAATAAAAATAAAGTTTAAGCATAATTATAACTAGGGCTGAAAACAAAAAAGAAGCTTGTTTGAAGCTCATTTATTTTCTAATGAGCTGAACTCGAGTCTTGAATTGAGCTCGATAAAAGTATCGAACTGAGCTCAATCAGGGTAGTATTCGGCTCTACCAGCTTGCAAACATGTTTGAACTCGGGTTTACTCAAACATATTTGCGCACATGTTTATGAATATTATAAATATTTTAAACGAGTACGTAAATTAAACACGCTTTTTTTAGCTCGAACATGTAAATTAAATGAGCTTTTTTTTAGCATTTGAGTTTGGACTCAATTCGTAATTTTTTTTAGAGTATCTCACGAACCAAACTTGAGCTAAATTGAAACATGACAAATATTTATCGAGTTAAGCTTGAACACGAGAAAAAAACTCGAATCTAATGTGAGCCGAGTTCAAACATCAAGGTGTTCGGCTGGGCTCGTTTACATCCTTAATTACAATATAATGCAAAGTTTAAAGAACCAAATGAATGTGTGAGAAGATAAATACAACAAGAAATGAAAATAAAAAGTTGAGACATTTTTAGAAAAGTAATAAAAATTATAGTCAATAGTCAACACCAAGTCCACGCTTCAAGAATCAAGACAAAAACCAAACTGTAGAGAATTGTGCGGAAACTACTTGAGAGAAATTCACCTTCTCTCATAAACCCAAAACCCACACTCATTTTCCGGCCTACTCAAAAGAAGTTGCACCTTTATTCTCTCTCTCTCTCTCTCTCACACACACACACACACACACACACACACACACATTCACACACAGACCGTTCTCTTTATTGTAATTCCATATACTAAGGTAAACTGCACAAGCAAGCGGATAGGCGCAGGCAAACGTACAAGCTCGAATGCGTGAGCCATTGTTGAGGTAAAGGTACTGACGTGCTGTACGATCGTTTGATCGTAGACTGTTGTTATGTTTTTTTTTTTGGATGATAGGGCAAATATTGGTTTTTTGGGGGAATCTTTGTGTTTTGACGAAGGAATTGGGACCCGTGTGCTAATATTGATGCTAAATGTTGTGGTGGTTTAATCACCCCTCTTCGTCGTTTGTGGGTTGCTATGATTTTCTTGATAGAGTGAAAATGGCATTTAAAATTTAATTTTTAATCGGCCGTGTTATTAATCACTGCCAAAAAAATAAAAAATATTGTTGATTGGATGTACTTTGAACCTAAGGTATGAGAATATTCTGAGAGCACCATTGAAGTTGATCAAAGTTTTTTTTTTTTTTTTTTTTGGGGAGGGGTAGTCCTTTGAGATCATATACTAGCAAATTGCAGGGATATTCATTTTAATTTATTTCGATTTCGCTCTTCACAAAGAAGTTTGATGTTTAATCCGGAGGATAGCTTAACTCATGCTGTTTAATTGGTGTGGGGAAGTTTTTAGCATATACGGTGCTCTTGCAGAAGTAATGCTTGTAGTTTACTGAGAGTCTGAGACTTATAGCATGGTATAGAATGTAATTCGACCGGGATCACGTGGGGATGGTTTTTCACTCTCATTTGCATATCTTATTTGTATGCTATCTTAAATTTGTTTGAAATCTTTAAAGGAACAAAAAGCTCCTCTTCCTATGCCTCCATTCTTCTTGAAGAAGGGATTTCAGGACAGTAAAGCAAAATAAATTTTGTAATGATTGAAGTGGACTAGTTTCTCTCACCCTTATGTAAATGTTAGGTGTGTGATCTTTGCTAAAGTCCCCTGCGCAATGCACATCCACGTGCTTTTTCCTGCTGAGGGTCTGAGGCTCCAAGTGTGACCTCTTAGCTAACCATGAGCTTGACTCTGTACATAAATTGCTCCTGCATTCGTATTATGAGATTTGGAACTTATCTTTGAATTCCTGCCAAAGTTGGGTGATGAGTGTATATGCAGCTAGCCAGCTATATTTATTTTTTCTGAGTGGTCTGTTTTTTTCTTATATTGCTCAGAGGGAGAGACACTGGCCAAGGAAAATAAGACTCCATCTGTTATATAGGTTATATCAATCATATTTCTGCTGCTGGGAAAATGACTGAAGCTGGAAAATCCCCAGCTAATCCTCCAAAGGTGTCATCACTGACCCCTAAGGCACTCATACACCAGAAGTATGGTGATAAGGCCTGCTACGAGGTTGAAGAAGTACAAGTTTTACCAGAAAATGGATGTCCCGGGCTATCCATCCGACAGAAGGCACCACCATGTCTTTATCGCTGCACTCTGCGTCTTCCGGAAACTACCATTGTCTCTGATACATTTAAAAGGAAAAAGGAAGCCGAACAATCAGCTGCAGAGAAGGCCATAGAAAAGGTCTCCTGAGTTCTTTTTTGTAAAGTGACATTTTATATTGTTGTTTCTTGATTATCTGCTAAATAAATTAATAATTTATGATGTCATGGTTCCGCCAAATTAATTGCTCACATCCTGCTTTCTTTGAAATTAGTGTGGTAGATCCCTGCCAAATTGTGCTGCTACTCAGAAACAACTTTCATTACCTGTGTCCATCTCAATTTTGTCCTGCAGTTAGGCCTTCGTCAGAAGGAATATAATCCCACGGTGCAGGAAGCTTGGGATGATTTGGCAGGTCGCGTTGCTTTTCTTTTTGCAAATGAGGTATGAGTTTGCGGAGTACATAATTTGCGTAGCAATAGAACTTTCTACCTTCCACATACATTTGTTATGTTGCTTCTGTTTTTGCAACCTGCATCCTTTTATGTTGCGGTTCTTAAGTCTTGACACACACTTTTTTCAATCCATCATCATTGATTGATTATACACAGCTCTTTTTACCTCATCATCCGTTTAAAATGATCATTTTTTGAATGTCTTCTAGCCTTCTACTTATAAATATATTCAGTACTTTCAGTTTAGTAGACTGGAATTTACAGTGTGTTTTCAGGAACATGATTGTGCAGAGTTATTGCCCTTCTGTTAGGTTGGGCATTGTGCAACATTGCTCATCAACTGAAGTCATTCTCTGGTACATATAATTGTGCACAATATAGAGCTTTTTCTGTAGGAACACTCCTTGATAGACTGAAACTTCCTTTCCTTTTTGTTCTGTTATTTATGGCTTGATCTTGTGTATAGTTACTTGCTCCCTGTCTGCTTTATGCACTTGCATAATAAAGATTCTGGGGCCCACTAGCTGTATCAAGTTTGTAGAGAAGATATGCTATTTATGAATCACATTTTATTAAGACCGGTGCAGAATACTGTTCTTCGTTGTTGTTTAGAGCTATGCATTTTTTGTCATGCAGTTTTGTTTACTGATTTTTTTTCTTTATTTTTCCTCTTTTGCCACTTTATTTCTCATTTCCTTTGGCAACTATGAAGTTTCTTTCATCTCCGCCTCCACTCAGCGGTCACTTCAGAGCAGCTTTGAGAAGAGAGGGCCATTTCAATGGTTTCGTACCAGTTTCAGTGATTGCAATCTATGATGCCAAGACTAATAGCATATGCAAATTCATAGATCCTGCTGCTGAGGCGAATTCACTCCTGGTGATGTCACTAGTTTCGAGGGCAGTATCTAAACTGACTGATTTAGTAAAGATATCTGAAGATCAACTTTCGCTACAGAGAAGAAATTCATATTCACCAGAGATTATATCTTCAATAAACCATGAAGTAAGCTTGTTGGAAAGCATCACACTTGATGTGATACGTATTCCAGTTTCATGTGAGAAAGCTGTTGAACCTTTGAAACTTAGCATTTCTGCAACTGGTTATTACCTTGATGTTATCGCATGTGCACTAGGTCTAACGGGGGCTTCAGATATTATAATATCCAGGTAAGATAAGCATGCATGATTTATACCTTAGCAATGTCCTAAATGTCTACTGTCTATTTCTCTATACTAACAGACATAGGAACGTATCATTATCTCAAATTTGAGTCTATGTATAGACAGTATAACAAGAATGAAAATGTATATGGCGTATATAGAAGGAATTTGGACTGGAAGTAGAATTTATTCTCTATTATGAAATATGCCCAGACATATTAAGGTGCTTAATTCATGATTTACAAATAGAGAAATTCTTGCTTTGTCCTCAGCAAATTTAATCTACTGGTATCATTATGCAGAACGATTGGCAAAGCTTCATCTGAAATGAGAATATATTCCTCTGCTCCAAAGAATTTCTTTGAAAACTTGTCAGAGCTTCAAGCGAAGCAAGCTAGCCACGTTGAAGGGTCTCTAAACAACAGGGCTAGCTACTTTGCAGGTCAAGAGGTATACGGTGATGCAATTCTGGCTTCTGTAGGTTACACATGGAAGTCAACTGTTCTTTTCCATGAAGATATTTCATTGAGCTCATATTATAGGTAAAAATAGTAATAGGTGTCACTCTTGATCATTAATTTTTGAAAATAATTTATACTTGTGTACAAGATTTACATGTTGGAGGATTCCTACTATTTTCTGTATTTAATTTTAGTTTATTTTTCCCTTTTGCCAAGAATTTTTGTCAGTAAAATACCTAGTGGAGCATACAAGATATCTAGAGATGCAATACTTGCTGCTCAGTTGCCTTTTGCATTCACAACAAAAAGCAATTGGAGAGGTTCCTTCCCCAGAGACATACTTTGTGCATTCTGCCGTTCCCACAATTTATCTGAACCCATCTTCTCTACTCAGAGTAGTTCGTTGGATACGTCAGTAGATTCACCTGGATCCCGCAAAAAGTTGAAAGCTACACAGTTGAGTAATGAGGAAAAAAGTGAAGCTGATCGTGCTGCTGCTACTGAGAATAGAAAGGCACCAACTGGAACTTTTAATTGTAACATAAAGATATATTCCAAAAATCAAGAACTGCTCTTAGAATGCTCGCCACAAGAATCTTACAGAAAGCAGACAGATGCCGTGCAAAGTGTTTCTCTGAAAGTCTTATGCTGGCTGGACACATTTTTTGAAAAGCCAGATTTGTCCATCGAGGAGTTGGGCTTATTAGCAAAAAAGTTCGACATTCAGTTCACTCAAAGCTTCTTTAAGGGATTCAAGTTATGTCACCTTGTGCACAGCTCCGGGACCACCATAATGCAAGCTGAAGATACACCTTTTACTGATATTGAGGGTCAGAACTCGGGAGTAACTCCTTCTAATGGTTCTTTAACATGCATAAGCTACACGGTCTCATTGTTTAAAGAAGGAGATTGCTCTAAAGAATATCTTGAAAGCTGTGAAGAGTTTGAGTTTGAGGTAGGCAACCAAGCTGTCTTGTCTCATCTCGATGCAGCTGTGGAAAAGATGGCTGTTGGCCAGTCTGCATATTTCACAGTGGAGTCGCCTCTCAATGAGTTCATTTTGGCAGCATCTGGTGATTCTGCAGAAACTCTATCATTATTATCTCCAAGTAAGTTTGCAGTTCAAGGCATAAGATATTTGATGTCCATGTTTCATGTTTTGCTCCCCCCCTCAACTGGTGGCAAATCTCAACCTTTCCCCCTTTTCCGGTTTTCTTGTGGCAGGAAGCTGCAAACTGGAGTACCGCGTAACTTTATTGCAGGTGACAGAACCATTGGAAGATCGAATGGAGCAAGCCCTATTTAGCCCCCCTCTGTCCAAGCAGCGTGTTGAATTTGCAGTACGGCAAATAAAAGAATCTTCTGCAGCCTCATTGGTATAAAACTGAAATCTACCAAAATGTTTCTGCAAAGGTGATGTTTTGTGACTCGAGACTGATTATCAGTTCCAATTTCAGGTCGATTTTGGTTGCGGTTCTGGAAGTTTACTGGATTCCTTGATGTCATATCCTACTTCTCTGGAGAAAATCGTCGGTGTTGATCTTTCACAGGGAGGTCTTGCAAAAGCAGCCAAGGTTAGCAGCACGACTGTTATTTTCTTGTTTACTTTGGCTATCACACACGCTGCTTCTTCTAAAAAAGTTCATTCCACCATTGCAGTTGCTCCACTTAAAACTAAACAGTCTGTCAGATTCCGACGCCCCAAATAGCAAAATCAAACATGCAGTTCTGTATGATGGCAACATCACGAAATTTGATTCCCGGCTACATGGATTTGACATTGCAACTTGCTTGGAGGTACTGATCTCTCCCTTCTCACTTCTGAACTACTGAGTTTCACAACCAAAGTGGTGTGGTGAAAGTCGTAAACTGTGCATTGTGTGTAGGTGATTGAACATGTCGAGGAAGAAGAAGCGAGCTTATTTGGCGACGTAGTGCTGAGTTCCTTCGCCCCCAAGATCCTCATCGTCTCCACCCCAAACTACGAGTACAACGTGATCCTCCAAGGATGCACGCCTCACGGCCAAGAAGACGATCCGGATGACAAAAACCCGGCTCAGGCTTGCAAATTCCGAAACCATGATCACAAGTTCGAGTGGACCAGGGCACAGTTCGAGGGCTGGGCGTCCGAGCTCGCCGCGAAGCACAACTACAGCGTCGAGTTCAGCGGCGTAGGTGGTGCAGCTGACGTCGAGCCCGGGTTCGCGTCTCAGATGGCGATTTTTAGGAGGCGTGAAGAGAGGCTGGGCAGTGTGGAGTGGGTTAGTGAGTATAAGCAAGTGTGGAAATGGAGTAGGGAGGAAGAGGCAGTTGGAGTTAGTTAACTTACCTTTCTTAATTTTTTTCAAAATTGTAACTAAGAGATTTATGAGGGTTGGGTGTTTTATTATAATTTAAAAACTTTGTAGCCCCTCTTATCTTAATTTTTCATTTTTTTTAAAGTAACTATTCTATTTTTTTGTCTAATTACAAAACTAAATAAAATAAAATAAAAATACAAAATCTAGTGATTTTTTTTTAAAACATTACAACAGCCACCTATTTTCTATAGCTAAAACATGAGTAACAACGAGATATAAATCATTAACCCTTTGTCCCCACCACTATTCTGTAATAACTAAAAATAAAAGAGAGAGAGAGATCGAGATAAATTGGATAATAAAATGACCAAAAAAAAAAACACACCTGAATTATACGTCGGGATAAGTTCAATTTAATCCTATAATTATATCCGAAATCTCAATTTGGTCCCTGAAATAAAATTCTGGCCCAAATCGATTTCTCAGCTTTTTAAAATGTATCACGTTAATCCCTCTGTTAGTCCCTAAATTAATTTCCGTTAACGTCCGTTACTAACGACGTTAATTTAAAGAAGAATAAATTTCATTTTGGTCCCATTACAATATGGTCAAAATATTTTTAGTCCCAAATGATATTTTTTCGACAATTTTGGTCTCATAAAATATTTTTCCGATAATTTTAATCCCATAAGATAGTTTTCCGACAATTTTAGTCCCAAACTAATAGAGAAAGTGAACTACTGATAAACATGGCTTTTGCATGCATTTGGGTGGTTGTTTGGATGATATTTGAAGATTAATGTGTGTTTTAGTTAATGTTTGATTGTTGTTTCGGTTTTTCTCGTGCACTTTCATGTTTTGCTGTTTTTGTTGAAGTTTGAGCTAAAAAAGAGGATACTTACAATATCCAATTCAGTTGGGAGATAAACTAGAAAGATAGAGGATCGAGTTGGGGTCATTCTCTGTAACTTGAATCGGGTCAATCGGATAAAAAACGAGTGAGAACAGAGTAAAACGACGGAGCGTATCGGGAGGCATGCAAGTTGGCACGTGCCGTGCAACAACGGCACGGCCTGTGCCATGAAGCAAGCAAGAGTAGAAGTCTCGGTAGCCACGACACGGTCCGTGCTCCTTGCGGCATGGACCGTGCCCTATGACGTAACTTGGAAGGCGTGTTTCGTCCAACGGCACGGACTGTGCCGCCTGTTCCGGAAATTTTGGACTTTTTTCCTTACTCGGACTTTGTATTCCTCAACTATTTAAGACTCTACTTTGCACGTTTTTTGGGATGACTTTTCATCCTATAATGAAGTAGAGAAGTGCTGTGAAGAAGAAGAAGGTGGATAACAAAGATTAATCACCCGACATAAGTTGTTTATGATTATTTATTCAATTTCTATTATGAGTTTTGTAATGCATATACTATTTTCTTTAGATTTCTATTTTGCCATGAGCAGCTAAACGCATATTAATTCTAGGGTTTGCGTATACGTGGATGCTATGTTATTAATTTAATTCTGTTATTCTCCCCTTCTGATTATTGTGCTCAATTGTTCAAGTGCTATTATTTCATGCTTGATTATTGGCCATAGTTAATTGCATGCTAGCTAGTTAATTTGAGACCTGACGGAGATAATTAACTAGTGGGATTAATTGAGCATTTTGATACACGTTCTACGGAATCTGTAGGGGACTTAATCTGTTGATCTATTGGGAGTCAATAAATTAACATAGAGACGAAAGTGATAGGTAATTTATTAATCTACTTCTACCTTGAGACATGGTGGAGATAGGTAGTTATATATTTCTGATTCTTCACCAATAATCGGATTAAAGTGATAATTATTAGTATTGAATTAAGACATAGTGGATACATGTGTACTGTATTCTCTAGGATTAATATTTTGTTAATTGATTAAGTCTGTTGAATTATTTTAATTGATTTAATTGTGTCTATTGAAGTATATTTATTTTCTCTAATTTCGTTTAAATTCGTGTCTAGATTTAGTAAACCCGAATTTGGTAACTTGGATAATAGAGAGCTGTTAGCTTAGTACTCAGTATTGATCTTTGTTTCAATATTTGTGGATACGATACTCGATTCACCGATTACATTACATTGCAGATCGATCAGTGCATAAAAATTAGTGCATTAACTACCGTTAAAGCCAAGGTCAAAATGCGTGAAATGATGGTTTTGTTGGACATTTCTTTTGTATCTATTCATATGGTTTAGTATTATGTTGAAAATACTCTGCACTTTTTTTGTTGATATTAATTTTGATAATGTTGATTTGCTTGAGGATGTCTTTTTTTACCTTGATTTTAATGGCTGCTAACTTTCTCTGCTAGTTTGGTATTAAAATTATCGGAAAAATATCGTATGAGACTAAAATTGTCAGAAAAATATCTTATGAGATCAAAATTGTCGAAAAAATATCTTATGAGACTAAATTTGTAGAAAAATATCATTTGGGACCCAAAAAATAACTTTTGGGACTTAAAGTGAAATTTACTCTTTAAAGAAAAAGGTTCAAGTTGGTTCTACAACTATATCCGAAATCTCAATTTAGTCACGAAATAAAATACCCAAATTGGACCTAATTTTTTTTATTAAACCCTAATTAGATTAATTTGAGGCTAACACCAAGCCACATGTATAATTTATGGATCCAAAAGTCTTGGGCATCTTTTTCAATAGTCCCAGTTAGAATTTAACATTTTTAGAAATCAATACTAAGTAGTGGAACTATCTAGTCTACATAACGGAATTTTGATGATATAAAATTATGAGCGAAGGCAAAAAAAATCTAATATTATTATTTCATGATTATTACAAGAAGAAAACTAGTCAGTTTATATCGCTTTTCGATCATATATCAAGTCCAGATAAGTTTATTGATAATTGTTATATTCATTATAATGTCATTGATTATTAATTGTACACGTAATTATATTGACATTGGACCCATGCATTTACTAATTATATCATTCACAATCATTTTAATATCTTGAGACTTTCTTTGAATTAATCATAGACTTTATTAATTAATAAAAAATGAAAAAGAATAGTCAGATAATAAAATTATTAATAAAGAGAAAATGAGATTAAAATATTCCACATTGAACAATTAAAATTTGGGTTAAAATTTTATTTCAGGATCAACCTGAGATTTCGAATATAGTTGTAAGATCAATTTGGACATATTCCCTTAAATTAACACCGTTAATAATGGACGTTAACGGAAATTAGTTTAGGGATCAACAAAGGGATTAACGTGATACCTTTTAACAAGTCGAGGGATCGATTTGGACCGAGATTTTATTTCGGAACCAAATTGAGATTTCGGATATAGTGGTAGGACCAAATTGAACCTTATCCCTTATATGTCTTATCCCACCTATACGAATGAATTATTTTTTTTGGCTCAAATATACACCTAAACTATTTGAAAAATACAATCGCCCCCCTAAACTATTCAAAAAAGAACAAACTGACACATCATGTTAACACCGTTATTTTTTTCCGTTAATTAAAATGTGTTAGGCTCAATTCTATCACCCATGAATGCCACTCGGACAAAATGAAACCACAACCAAATAGCCCATAATATGGAGTTTCGAACCCCACTTTTAATTTCAAAACCCAATATTTAATCGATATCGAGATTTAAAATTTAATGTATAATACAAACCCTCAAAATTGATATTTCTCCATATAATTATTCTATCGTTTAACATCCAATTGACAAATTGAGAGGATAAATAAAAAGCCCATGACAAGGGCTTTCTAACTATACCACATTACATGATATATATCATCGTCCGAATCAATCATAATTAGGTCGAAGAATTTATGCAAATTTTATTTAAAGAAAAAAACTAACAGTGTTAAATGAAAAATGTGAATTTGATATATTTTGAATAATTGATAAGGTCGATTGTACCATTTAAATAATTTAGATGTGTATTTGGGACAAAAAATAATTTATACGTTTAGATAGTACTTGACACATAGTTCGGGTGTTTTTTTGGTCCTTTGTCCTAAATCGTAATAACTAAAAATAAAAGGGGGAGATCGAGATAAATTAGATAATAAATTTATATTAGCTAGATACGAACTAGTATATATTCGATCAGAATCTATTAAGATTATTAGAAAGATTCTATTATAATAATATAATAAACGCTTAAAAAGGTAATTAGTAACTTACCTTTCTTAGTTTTTTTCAAAATTGTAAGTAAGAGATTTATGAGGGTTGGGTGTTTTATTATAATTTAAAAACTTTGTAGCCCCTCTTATCTTAAATTTTCATTTTTTTAAAAGTAACTATTCTATTTTTTTTTTGTCTAATTACAAAAATAAATAAAATAAAAATACAAAATCTAGTGATTTTTTTCAAACATTACAACGCCCACCTATTTTCTATAGCTAAAAAAACAGGAGTAACAACGAGATATAAATCATTAACCCCTTGTCCCCACCTCTTTTCTGTAATAACTAAAAATAAAAGGGAGAGATCGAGATAAATTAGATACTACCTCCGTTTCATAATGTTTGTTGTTTTGTTTTTTTTATCTGGAATTAAGAATTAATTTCGTGGACAAATATACCCATCCCTTATATATGCCATAAAATCTAATTCATCTATATTTTCTTAAAAAATAACAATATTTTCTCTCTCCATATATTTTTCTCTCTTCATATATTATAGGTAAATTAGAATAAAAAAATCTTGTAGGATTTGAGAGGGTTAAAATTGGGAGGGAGGATGTCAAATTATATAAAACAACAAACATTTTGAAACTAAAAAAAAAATCTTAAACAACAAACATTATGAAACGGAGGTAGTAATAAATTTATAGTATCTAGATACTAACTATAGTATACAGAAGTTACCTATTTAAGATTAGATAGATTTTATTATTATATAATACTACCTCCGTTTCATAATGTTTGTTGTTTTATTTTTTTTATCTGGAATTAAGAATTAATTTTGTGGACAAATATACCCATCCCTTATATATGCCATAAAATCTAATTCATCTATATTTTCCTAAAAAATAACAATATTTTCTCTCTCCATATATTTTTCTCTCTTCATATATTATAGGTAAGTTAGAATCAAAAAATCTTGTAGGATTTAAAAGGGTTAAAATTGGAAGAGAGGATGTCAAATTATATAAAACAACAAACATTTTGAAACTAAAAAAAAACCTTAAACAACAAACATTATAAAACGGAGGTAGTAATAAATTCTTAAAAAGGTAATTAGATTTTTATAATATAATAAATGCTTAAAAAAGGTAATTAGTTACCATGCATGCACTATTCCTATCATGAACGGGAATAGTAATGTCTTTACAAAAGGAAATTAAACACGCAAGTCACCGACATTTCAAACTTATAAATTAACAAATTCATTACTATTTTCATCATTCACAGATACTCAATTATTATATCAACAATGGCTGCATGCAATTTTCTTCATCCACCACAAATTCTTCAAACCAAACCACTCTACCATGGCCCCACCAACATTTCCGATGACGACGGCGTCCATTTCAACTTGATCGGCCACCTAATGCTCCGCGAAGGAACCAAACTCTTGAATCCGACGGAGCTACGCCAGATTCTGGACTCCGTTTGGAACCCGACACGGCCATGGCAGCTCATCCCCATGGGCCGGAGCTACTACACGGTCCAGCTCTCCTGCTCGGAGGACCAACTCAGAATCGCGTCGAGACCCAACTGGTTCGTGCAACTAGGTCTGATGAGCATCGAGAAATGGACGCCGGGGTTCGACCCGTTCGAGTCCCGGGTCACCTTCGTCCGTTGGAGCCCTCCTTCCCCGTCGTGGATCAAGATCAACACGGATGGCTCGGCTCGTGGACGGCCGGTGAAGTCGGCGTGCGGGGGCGTGTTTCGGGACTCGAGGAGTTGGGTTTTGGGGTGCTTCTCGAAGAAATTGTGGGGCGGGTGCGCGCTCGAGGCGGAGCTCGACGGTGCGATCACGGCGTTGGAGATAGCGCACGCGCAAGGATGGAAGAAGATATGGCTGGAGTCGGATTGTAGTGAGGTTGTGAGCATGTTTTGTGCTCGTTCGAGTTCGAGTTCGAGTAGTCTGGTTCCGTTGAGATTGAAGAGCCGGTGGTTGGGGGCGTTGGAGTTTGTCGAGGGAATCAAGTTCGAGGTCTCTCATATTTATCGGGAAGGAAATGCGGTTGCGGACGCGTTGGCGAATCCGGAGGCGGAGAGTGGGTGTTGGGGGTGTGCGACGCCGGCGATAGCGTCGTTAGTTCGTAAGGATGCGGTTGGATGTGTGTATCCTAGGGTTCATAGGTGAATTTTCGATTGAATAATTTTTATGTAAATTTGATCGATGATGATATTGTAACTTAAAACTAGTTGGTGAAATTCACAGTAAATATATTTGATCGGAATTTTGATTTGAATTTCATGCATGTTACGTACACTTTTCGTATTTGATTGTTAAATATTCAAACATTGGATGAGGATAATGAATTAATGATCATATATATCTCTGGTTAATTATCAGGGTGTGTGTATATATAGAGAGAGAGACGTGCATGTGGAATGCACCATCACATGCAAATTAATAATTTGTTGGCGAAGATTATTTTGGCCCATTTCCACACAAAATAAAATACAATGCACTTGTACGACAAACATGTCTAATTCTTCAACCAGAAAACTTAGTTTCCATATAGTTAATTGTGGATAGAAAATCATTAATCAAACAAAATTGCATAAAAAAGATGTGTGATAAGCAAAAATTTAAGGAAAAAAGAAGAAAAAAAAAATGTCTTGTTGCCATTTGAATTTCTCGACAAATGATGTTTTGTCACCACTTCTAAATTGGATGGTAAAAAACACAAAGATACTTCAAATGGTAAATTGAAATTAAAAAAACCTAAAAAATAATGTCATGACAGATGAGATTCTAAATAAATAGACATGGCATTCCAATCAAAATGTAATAACACAAAAAGTCCAAGAATTAGCAAATGGCATCTTACAATCTTCTGCTTCCTATTCTCATCAAACTGATCTCTTCCATCTGCAAAGTGCAGAGGCATCCATGGTGACGGCTTCATTAAGCCGTTGCCAGAGGAAATGCGGAGACGTGGAGATTCTGTATCCTTTCAGAATAGATAAGGGATGCTTCCTTGATGAAGCATTTTAGGTCATATGCGACGACACAACTGGCTCCGCCTCCATCCCTTCGTTACACGGGGAGGTTCATGCAATCTCCATTTCAAGCCACACCCTGCAATATAAAAAAGGGCAAGTTCTACCTTAGCCATTCAACAAATCAGGAGAAACCTAACACTGAATGTGGATACTATAAACACCTTGACAAAATCTTGGGAGTGTGGGTTCTTCACTTTTGTCGACAAGGGTTCCCCCTCGACAAGATTAACTTCTCCGTATGTGATGATGTCTTATACAGTGTACCTATTGTATTCCGGTGGATGGTCGGGTATACAAGGTGTGGTGAAGCAACGGGAGAAGATGACTATGTCTGTGGCGACAACACTGTCTGCATTGATAGTGATACAAATGCTGCGATGGCTTCACAGGCAACCCCTATGTCAGAGAAGGATGTCAAGGTAACATAACAATAATTCTTGATTCTTTCTCCGAAAGTCAGTAAAAGCAAACAATACATGTATCATTCATGAAATGATTAATTTCTCGTAGATTTTGACGAGTGTGCAGACCAGAAAGACAACAATTGTGGTATGAAGAGTGTGTGCATAAATATGGAAGGCAGTTTCTTCTGCTTGCCTAGTCATAAACGTATATTAGCCATGCTACTTACATTAGGCAAGTTCTGTATATTCTAGCATTCATATTTTTCTATAATCGAGATTAATGTTAACACAGTTGATGAACTAAATAGGAATTGGCCTTGTAATCGATTGTCTAAGCATAGTTGCTACTGGTCTTTGGATTTGGAGAAAGTTTAAAATGATAAATTACCGAAAAAAAAGGAGAGATTCTTCAAGAGAAATGGAGGCTTACTACTGTCTACTACAACAGCAGATATCTTCAAGAAGCCCCAGTGTCATACCTGAGTTAACACTTTTCAAGATTGACGATCATACCCCTACTCTTGAACTATGGGAGCTACAATTGTAATAGTGAGCGAGTTTTTTTTAATTAATACATGTAGTATTTCAAATAAGGTATTAGTATTATTCGAACTCATGTCATGCCTATCATTCAAAATTGTGGGAATACCTTGTGTGCACTACGAAGTAGCGATAGATTATGAGCCACATAAAACAAGATTAATATAATTCACACTCTAATCTTATGTCATCCAAATACTTCACTGTAAAATTTTGAAATAAAGTCCAACATCTTACAGGTACAAAAAATTCAGTTAAAGAATAAATACTTACATAGCATCTTTTCAATGAACTTCACAAAACATCCATCATATACTTGAAACAACTTCCACATTACTTTTTTTCCCTTTTTTTACCACACTCATGATTAGATTAATCCTCCCAACAAACAGGAATAGGCCTAGCTCTCGGTCTTCTACTTCTAGTTGCTTCTTGTATCTGGATTTGGCACAAGGTTAAAATGATCGAAAACAGAGAAATGAAGCAGATATTCTTCAAGAGAAACGGGGGGCTACTGCTGCAGCAACATGTAACCTCAAGTAAAGCAAGTGTTTCTCATGAACTGACACTTTTCAAGATTGAGGAACTAGAGAAGGCCACGAATAAATTCAGCGGAAGCAGTATACTTGGCAACGGTGGGGCTGGTACCATCTACAAAGGAATGCTATCAGATGGTACAATAGTCAATGACAGTGAAATTGGACAGTTTGTCAATGAGGTTTGCATACTATCTCAGATAAGCCATAGGCACATAATCAAATTGTTTGGCTGTTGTTTAGAGGCTGAGGTTCCACTGCTTGTGTATGAACATATATCTAACGGCACTCTCTCACATCACATCCACAACGAGCAAAGCATCTCCACACTTTCTTGGAAGAATCGTCTACGTATTGCTGCAGAAGTAGCAGGGGCACTAGCTTACCTACATTCCTATGCCTCAACAGCCATCTTTCACCGCGATATAAAGTCAAGCAACATATTGCTAGATGAAAACTACAGGCCTGTCATAGCTGATTTTGGACTGTTGAGATCAGTATCCATTGGAAGGACTCACTTAACACCCTTGGTAGGAGGGACATTCGGATACTTGGATCCCGAGTACTTCCAATCGGGACAACTAAACGACAAAAGTGATGTCTACGCATATGGAGTTGTCCTAGCAGAAATCCTAACAGGACAAAAGGCTGCTAAGGATGATATAGGACTAGCAATTCGTTTCCGGTCAGCATTGAAGCATGACCGTCTGTATGAAATATTGGACAAAGTAGTGACTGAGGAAGGCCAGAAACACGAAGCAGAGGATGATCAAACACTATCTGAATGAACTAGCTTTGCTTATTCAATCCATTTTCTATTTCTTCCTTTTTTAGAAACATGTGCTAAAGATTGTCTGTGATTAAGTTAAGTTCCTCAACTACTCATTCC
This sequence comes from Perilla frutescens, assembly GCA_026008535.1. Taxonomy (NCBI): domain Eukaryota; kingdom Viridiplantae; phylum Streptophyta; class Magnoliopsida; order Lamiales; family Lamiaceae; genus Perilla; species Perilla frutescens. Next base: position 1,513,141 of record BRKX01000007.1, on the reverse strand, counting down.
TATACAGGAATGTAAGTGAATCGAGTCGAGCCGAACAAATATAAACTCGACCTCGACTCGAGTTTCAATAATTAAGCTCAAGCTTGGGCCGTTCGTTAAATTATCGCATCTCATACCAACTTGTTTTCGAACTGAAATCCAAATAGCTCAAGTTTTTTTTTTTAATCTAAAATTACTTATTTGAATCTGTATACCTATTTCATCAAAATGGGGGAAAATAAACAATGTGCCAGAATACAAATCGGAGCAGAAAATCCAGCACAATGGATAATAATCATCAATATACAATTCGAGATGAGAAAATCGGCAATTCTTTATTTAAGACTTTAATTTTTCGATAAAATATTATATTTGTAAGCATAAATAATAAAATCTCCACAAAATCTGATAATCATACGAGATTTTGATTGAAAGTGACCGAGATTGGGGCAGCACTTACCGATAGTAGCACCGGTGATCCTGACGCCTACGAGCGCCGCCGCGGTTGAGGAGGCGGTGGCCGGAAATCAAATAATAGGTAAATTGTATAACTTTACCCAATTTTATTTTTTTTGGGTGAAATTATAGAAAATGCTAGGAGAAGATTTATCATTTTGGTAAATCGCATTTTAGACTTTTTTTTTTAAATAGTTAAGTTTTTTAAAAATAGCACAATATTATTACTTTTTAAAAAAAATTACAAATCTAATAGTTGATCATTTTACGGACCGAAAATCGTATGTAATTGAGTGTACTTAAAGGTTTTTTGATTGGATAATATTTTTTATTAGGGAAATAGAAATATTAAAATACAATAAATTATGTATAGTTTTCGGTCAGTAAAATTGATCAAATACTAGATTTGTAAATTTTTTGAAAAAGTGAGTACTATTTTGTTAATTTTGAAAAAGAGCCCAAAATTTAAGTATCAAAGTGTAAATTATCAATTTATAAAATTAAAAATTGTATTTAATATAAATTAACTAAATTACAGATGTTAAAAGTTGAAAACCACCCTAGACTACTTACAGGTCAATATAGGAATGAGATCATCTATTATAAACAATGTTTCTCATATTTAATTGAATTGTTAATGAATCTAATTTAAATATTTCCTAAGTATTGCTTATGAGACTTTATCTAATTTGCCAATATATTAATATAATTTCTTACTATGAAACCCAAATAGAAACATAAAATAATTATATTTGAAGATTACTTATTAAATTTATTAAATCCCAATCTATATTACTATATAAAAAGAGAATAATGGGGGTATTTTAGACAATTTATATGACTATTTTTTGTGAAAAATATTACGCCTGATCAATCATCAATCAAGCGATGTTTTATCTTTTTCAAACCCAAACTTGAAGCGATTGAAATGAACCATCGCTACCTTTCATCGATGGCGGATGCTTATAGATTCTCCATTAATTTTCACCGATGGCCACGAACGACGCTTATCGTATTCTACGCATCAACATCGGCGCCGAAAGAACTTCACCCAGTCACCCAATGAAGAGAGCCCCTGCCTGCATTTTCTGAAGAAAAAACTATTATTGAAGCGCTGCAGGGAGAAAAATACTATTCAAGCGGAAATTGATTGTTCAAGCACCACAGTCTCTGGAAACTGGAAGTCTCGAAGTGAATAAGTGTCATCGAATACATTCAATTTCAAATTCGAAAAGGTTTCCTTCTTTAAAATTTATCATTGCACACCCAGTGTTCGTCTTCAAATTAGGTTCTCTATGAATTCGCGGCGTGGTGTAGAATCGATTGAATTGCAGCAAGCAATTTCGAAAAAGTCATCCTCACATTAATTAAGCTACATATTTAGGCCTTCTGTTCTGCGGCGGAGGAAGGTAGGATAGGAATAAAATGTAGAAGCCAACAAAATTGGTGTGAGATGGCAACATCAACAACTAATGCAAAGTGTTTGTCAAACGCTGGAGCAGAAACACCTTAAACACAAGGTAGAGAAATTTAGTTATTGCAAATCCTTTTTAACTAATCCAATTTACCTAATTATTTTCAACAATTAATTCTCCAGATTTTGATGGTTTGTGCAGTTATGTGTTTTTTTTGTTTAAATCAATTTGTGAAGATTCTTCAGTATATTATGGTTTGTGTTGTTAACAATTTATGGTTATTTCCGTAGGCAATGCATAACATATGCACTTAAAAGGTTTTTCTATGCAAGCCCAACGTGACCCTATCTTTCATTTATTTTCCCTTACGTGATGATCTAATGCAAATTTATGCAAATACTAACTTTTTTGCTGTTGTATAATAATATTGAAAGGTTTTGTACCAATTATGCTAATTAGCAGCCCCAGCAACAAACTTGAGCAAGATTCCATTTTCTGATATATTTTACAATCATTGTTTTGTTTGCTAATCATGCATTACATTTCTTAGCATAACCTTTTGGTATCCCTCTAAAGTAGAGGTTTCCTTTTTAGAAGTTTCCAGCATTCATGATATCACATAGATCAATTACAGTGTGATCAGTTCGAGTCTAGAAAACAGATTAACGAAGCCATTTTCTCTGATCATTTACACATTATCTGAACCTCAAAATTGCACCAAACTTTTTTTCTTATTTGCTAAACATTATTATTGATGGTCGTTGTTTGACTGTAAGAACTAATTCATTTGGATTATGAATTAGTTCTGTGTACACTAATATGAATCACCTAGAAAAAGAGTATCATCATTGGTTCAAAAACATATTTAAATCACATAACCTTCACGCAGAATTGCCTTACGAGGATGTTGCTCCTCCCATTTTCCATTTCTACTTTTCCGACTATATGATGATCTATGTTTATTTGATTCAGCGATCTTCGCTTTATAACTTTTGGCATTAATCCTTCATACCATGTGCTGAATCTAGATTGATAATTGATACACGAGTGGGTGAACTTGTGAAAAAAGGAAGTACTTTTATGAATCTTGGGTCGTTTTTGGTTTTTGAATGTTTTCAGATCAATTCTAATATTTCAAGAGTTGTGCACTGGTGTGATGATGCATATATGGGTATTGTGAATGAAAAAGCATGACTTTTCATCAATAGAAGATTTCAGGGGTATGATCTCAAACGCTCTTAATTACCAGCTTTAACACAAGTATTTGTGTATAAAGATTGTACTTAAATCTCTTTTTCATTTTAAATGTGTACAAGGATCAATTCGCAAAAGGAATTTGTAGAAAATAGAAATGTTGGAAATTCATAGAGATTGCAGATATGGACTTGAATTCTCAGTCCTTTTGTATGCTTTTGAGAAGAAAAGGAAGAATGTTGTTAACCTGATCAGTAATTATTTTCCCCAGATCAGTAATTATTTTCCCCAACTTTAGATGTTATACATTTCTCATATTTTTAATTCTTCTTCTTGGCTTGCTTTGATCAACTTGAACGATGACCGCAACAGCTTCTCCTGCCATTCTTTGTGGAGTGAAGGAGGGATGGAGATGGAGATGGAGAGGGAAAAGAAAGAATTGGTGCAAACCGAAGACTTTCTTCCTAGGTGCCAACCGAAGACTTTCTTCCTAGATCTGTGAGAATTTGTTTTATGTAGACAACAAAGTGTGGGATGCTCATTTAAAAACTGTTGTGGCAATTGAAGAGTGATGATAGAGATATCATGAGATATCCATCATATTACACTCGAAGAAAAAAAGGGGACTGATTAGTTGTATTTACTGATTAGTTGTATTTATGCTTTAATTATTTTGTTTCTATTGGATTAATGTTAGGTACATTTATTACATGTAGGTAAATTTGAGTTATGTACAAAAAATGACATGAAATCATTTAATCAGTTTTTTAGCAAATATTCTTACATAATATATGTATGTGAATAAAATAATTTATTATTAAACAACGAAATATATTCCGTGCATAGCACGGGTAATGCACTAGTGACCACATAAAGAGAAAAAAAAAAAAAACCGTTCCTCATTAAACAATACAGTATCTTAGAATAAATCCTTTGTCTTCAATAAAATGACTTTTATTTAATTGGAATTTACAAGGTGATTCAAATTTCACATAGACAAGTTTTTTTTTTCAACAACAATAATAAGAATATAAATTTAAATGATTTGGATTATGATTCTCTAATATTCATTGGGACCATGTTGTCTTTGATAGGAAATTCTTGTATCAAAAGGCGGAAAGTTTCGGATATCCCACTCTACCACTAAATTAATAACCCACGATAAGAACTGAGGTCCCACTCGCGCACAACGCACAATGATGGAACTAGAATTATTTTATTTTTATTTTTTCATAAAATCACACAAACACACACACCCGCACGCGCGCGCACGCGCACATACACACACACACACATATATATATATATATATATTTATGACATATTGTGATAACTTAAATTAATTGATTTCAAACTAGTCATTACTAAGCTTTATTTCACAATAACTACACGTTACGTTTGATCTTCGTTATGAAAATCCAAATTAAAATGGTTAGTGAGCCTCGAATATCATTAATAAAATAAGATGATCAATTTAAAAAATAATAAATAGTGGGTGCACGAATAATTATTTTTAGACAATTTTTAAGAAAAATGATGATCGAATGAATGAATTAACATAAACTCTTTTATAAACTAAAGGATTAATATCCAGTTTGCCCCATAAACTATTTTTTGAGGAGTATCCTTACTTAAAATTAAATTTGGTTCTGATTAGCTCTTTGAACTTTTGAATTCAGCTCAATTAGTCCCTCGAACTTTCGAACTTGACTCAATTTATAATCCCTTAAAGGTAATTAAGAAATCTTATTTTGCTTGTTTTTAAATAAAATAAAATAAAATAAAAAGTCATTTTTTTGTATTCCTTATTGCTATAATAAATTTTGTTTTGTTTGCTTGATTAAAAAGAAATTTTCAGATTTGCATGAAATTCCCTCCAACTTTCCGTTAAATTTTAAATGAATGAATAACACTAATTTCTTTTAGCAAGTGGACAAAGATCATATTGCTTATTTAATTGAGTTAATTGACGAGATCATCATCTATATCCTCTCCACTTTCTAACATCGCTGTCATGACAATGCAGTCTTTTCTAGAAATTGAAATTTTGATCTATTACAAAAGTATCCATTGCAACAAGCACACGGCCTTCATTTTTTCTTCGTGTGGACTCCACAAATTAAAGACTAGCTAGTGAGATGAAGTATTCGTGATATGTGTTTAATTAGTTGGATTTTTTTTTTAAATAGAGTTCTTTTTTTTTAAAGAAATTTCTTGATTTCACCTTCATCATCAATATCTAAAAATGAAATAAAAATAAAATTAAAAGAAGATTTATAAAAAAATTCAAAATTGTAAGATAAGTAATTTTTATATTAGTATAGACATAGGATAATTCTCATTGATTGCAGCCTCTGAATAATTTGGTGGTGTGGAGTCCACAAAGACTTGAGAGATAAAGTCTTTTCGTCATCTTAAGTCTTCTCTCTCATTTGATTGCAGCCTCTCAATTAAATCTGTGTGTGTTTATAAGCAGTTTGATCTCAACACAGTATATCTATATCGTTCACTAAAGCAAGGTAATGAATTCTTAACCCTTTTTCTTGATTTCTTTGTTCTAGCTTATGATTAATTCAATTAGTAATTATTGTTATGCTCCCTGCTATTAATTGCATAATCATGAATTGTTTTCTTCTTCTTCCTAATATTATTGTATAAATATTTCTCTATGTATCATATGATCGAAAATTGTTTGCAGATCTAATCAATTAGTTATATATATTGAGAAGACATATTTGAAGTTACGCGCCTTGAATTCCATAACTGAATTATTTTAGGAAATAACTAAACACTTAAATGTTTGTGTTTGTTTTTCAAAACTGAAAAAAACCCATGGTATTCAGTGGCAGATTCATAATTTTTTTTTCAGGCGGCGAATTGTTGGTAACGTAGCAACCGTTACTTTGAGCTCGGCAGAGAAAGAATAGTAAGGTGCTATTTGAGGTGATGATTGTCAATGTATTTGTATTTAAATTCTTTTTATATGTGTGTTATGAAATAATATTATTTTATTGATGTATTCGATATTTTTCTTATTATTTCCTGAAGTTGATGACGTCTTTCTACTTAATTCTTCTTTTGCTTTTTTTCTCCAAACATTTATTAATTGTATAAATCAACATTCATAAGATTCTAAATTTATCTTAATAATTTGTAATATTCACGTCATAACTTAAAAGTCGAAATTCTAATTTTTTTCACTTTCATTATAATCCATAAAATTCATAATTTAATGTTTAACAAACAACCTCAATTAAAAATCTAAGAATATCAAGAAAATAACATATGAGCAAAATATAGATGGAGATTTAAGTAGTTGTATTATTTAAAAAAAATTACATCATCAAAATATATGGCAAAATTAATTTCGGCAAATTAAAAATTTTAGAAATATACTTCTTCAAGCTTCTTTTTTTTTTTTTTTCAAACCACATAAGCGTTTTCTTCCGAAAAATTGCATTTTAAGTAAAAAGTAACAAGCGAGTTAAAATATTCTATAAATCCAAAAAATCATCAATATAACTAATTAACTACAAAACTAAATCAATAGTAGGAAGGAAAAGTTTTAAAGCCTGCTATTGTTATTTTCAGTAGTTAAAACATTCAATAAAAACTTGCATATGCATATGAAGATAAGAACATCGTCCTCCTATCATTAAGAGAGAGAGAAGGAGAGAGAATTAATTAACAAATTAAAATAGATCTGCTGATATGATAGGTTTGCTTGATTTTTACATCTGTTTATCATTTTGTTTAGCGGGATCGTTTGAGGATGGCGGAGGGTGCTGTTTCATTTCTTCTGGAGAAACTTTCTGTGTTGCTACTCGATGAAGTAAAACTATTAGGAGGACTGAAGCATGAAGTCCAGCCTATTAATGATGAATTGGTGAACCTGAGACAATTCCTTAGAGCTGCTGATGGGAAAGAAGAAAGTGACCCCAACATCAAAGAATGGGTTGGCCAGCTCCGAGAAATCTGCTTCGATATTGAAGATGTTCTTGATGAATACATGCTCCCATTTGGACGAGATCGTGCCACTAATGGAATCAGAGGCTTCGTAAAGAAAGTTGGTGATTCAGTTAAGAAGGTTAAAGTTGACTTTCAGATTGCTTCTGAAATCCAAACCTTAAAGCTCAGACTGGAAAATGTCGTCAAAAGTCAGCAGAAATACAGAGACATGTATGCTATTCTGGATCAAGGCTCGAGCTCTACTGTCCCGGAAGCTGCAGAGTATGACGGTCGAGGTGATGCATTGTTCTTGGAGGATGATGAAGTTGTAGGGATTGAAAAACCAAAGAAACAACTTCTTGAGTGGATTGGGTCCAAGGATAGTGGTCTTGAAGTCATTTCAGTGGTGGGAACGGGCGGGTTGGGTAAAACTACTCTGGTTAAGAAGGTGTTTGATGATGCATCAGTTAAGAGTTATTTTGATCGTCATGTATGGGTGACTGTTTCAGACTACAAAGACAATGTCAAACATGTCTTGATGAACCTAATTAAGAAACTCATGGAGGAAATCAAGGAATCACCACCTCAAGGACTCCAAGATATGAGCATTGATGACATGAGAAATTTCATCTATGATTTCCTCAAAGAAAGCAAGTACATAATTGTCCTTGATGACGTTTGGAAGTCAGAGACATGGGAAGCTCTCAGATTTGCGCTTCCAAAAAAGGGTGGGCATGGTTGCATTGTGATCACGACACGCTCTAGCAGCATAGGTGATGGTGCGTGTAGTGAGACGAATCATGTGTACAATTTGCAGCCATTATCAGCGGAAGAATCAGAGGAGCTATTCTTCAAAAAGGCATTTCCAAGGAACTCATCATTTCCTCCTCCTGACTTGAGAGAATTTGCTGAAAATATCTTAAAAAGATGTGAAGGTTTGCCGCTTGCAATTGTTGTGATTGGTGGTCTCCTCGCGACAAAGAAGAACAAAAGAGAAGAATGGGAAATGTTCAATAGGAGCCTGAGTCATGAGTTAATGCAGGGTGGCGACCTTGAAAGATTATGGAAGCCAATATTCTCTCTGAGTTACAATGACTTGCCTTACTATCTCAAGTATTGTTTTTTGTACTTGAGCATCTTTCCAGAAGGTGGTTTGCTATTGAAGTACCGAATCATACGACTATGGACAGCCGAAGGGTATGTGCAGTCAGAGAATGATAAGATTTTGGAAGAAGTAGCAGAGAAATATCTAAATGATCTTTGGAGTAGAAATCTAATTCAAGTGGCACATAAATTTGGTGATGGAACAGTGAGTGCATTCCGTATCCATGACCTGCTACGAGATTATATTACTTCAAAATCAAGAGAACATAATATTATAACTGTATTTAACAGAGGAAAAAAACAGTGGCCGAATAAGATCCGACGCCTTGCAATTCAGAATTCAGTCAACTTCTCTTTGGATACAAACAATTTTGAGCATCTTCGTTCTCTACTGTTACTCAATGGAGATATAGAGATGGGAATGATCAAAGAAGTTTTGAGGAGATGCAGGCTCTTAAAAGTGTTAGACTTAAGAGGAGCCCCATTGGAAAGTATTCCAGATGAAGTTTACAAATTATATCATCTCAAGTATCTCTGGTTAAGGGACACAAGGGTCAAATTCATCCCAAAATCAATAAAATATGTTCAGAATCTGGAGCTATTAGATCTCTATAATACGGACGTGACCGAACTGCCTGTAGAAATCTTAGAACTCCAAAGGCTTCGAGTTCTTTTGGTGGGTAGGGATTTTGACTATAAATATGATGGTACAAACAATCTCGACTTTGATGATATTGGGAAGAGTTGTAGGGTTCCATATGGCATAGGAAGTTGTTTACTGTGCTTACAAACACTTAGTTTCCTACAAGCAGATAGAGATGGGAGCACTAAAATTGTTAGAGAAATAAGAATGCTAACACAACTGAGGGAGTTAAGCATTGATAAGGTGAGAAGTGAACATGGGAAGGATCTTTGCACTTCCCTTGCCAACCTAACCAACCTTCGGAGACTGGAAATTAGGTCAATAGAAGAAGGTGAAAAGCTGGAGCTAGACTATCCTTTATCTTCCACAGGTTTGCCATTTTTAAGTTCACTTGCTCTGTATGGGTCCCTTGAGAAAGTGCCCCAGTGGATACCATCTCTGCATGCATTGTCCACTTTATTCCTAATGTGGTGCAAATTGAGGGAGGATGCATTAAATTGCATTCAAAATTTACCCAATCTGAGACACCTACGAATGCATGAAGCATGTGTTGAGGGGTTGAGTTTCAAAGCTCATGGGTTTCTAAAGCTGGAGACACTAGAATTATTTGAATTGAGAATGATGAAATGGATGATAGTGGAAAAGGGCTCTTTGCCCTTTCTTCAAGAATGGATAATGGTAGGATGCGAATTGCTGAAAGAGCTGCCGCAAGGTATTGAGCACTTGACCAATCTTCAATATATGAGTTTCGGTGATATGCCGAATGAATATTGGGAGATAGCAGTTGAAGAGAAAAGAAGGCTCGCTCATGTTTCCAGAGTTAGTTTCGGCACTTTCGGAGATGGGTCATGGAGTTACATTGCATTGTGATAGATGATAAATCGAAAATATTCACATCCCTTGTAAATAAGAAATGAATATTTGTAGCCTATAAAAATTTATATGCTGCTTTTTTTTTTCCTTGCTGGTGACGTATAAGAATTATAATATTTCTATCATATATGAAACCTTTCAGTTTTCAAAATATTGGAAATGATGGATGCTTCATGCAAATGAGATTATATTATTCAAACTTTATTGATGTTTATATCAAAATCGTTGGATTGGTTAGAAGTTCAAAAACTAAATCACATAAGAAAAATTCTCCGGCGGAGTAGTTGGATGCCACCTGCGCATGCGTCTCTTTCTCCTCCTTCTTCGTCGAATGTCTAATGCCCATCATCAACAATCACCGTCCATCCCAACTCGACGCAACGACATCCACTAAAAGATTGGACAACACTACCACCAGTGGCGGCCCTGATGGCGTGCGAGAGGTGCGCCGCATAGGGGCCTCAAAAATTTAGAGGCACCATTTTTATAAATTTTTAGTACTAGTAGTTATATTAACATATGTCAGTTTATAAAAAAAAATATAGCCTTTTAGTTTATAAATTATTATTTATATTTGGTTACACGAAAGTAAAATTATTTAAGAATATAATTTCTAGAAATTTGATTATTAGGAAGAAAATGAATCCTTGTAGATGCTTTATGTTTAAGTAGGAAATGAAATACTAAAAAATACCTCTTATCATTTTCATATTACCAATAATTTTATAGTTTTTAAGATATAATTAAACAATTATATTTTATAATTTTACGTAAAAAAATGATTATATTATATATAACGTCAAAGTAATTTGAAGACAACATGTTATTTAGATTTAAATCAAAAGAAATTATATGAGTACCAAAATAATGAATAATCAAGATGATTATTTTATTATTTTTGGTTAATATACAAATTTTATGGTCGATTCCACAATTGAGTTGCTCATTATCTTGAGTCTCTTGACCATCAATTATTAAAAAAATGGTTGATAGAATGATTTGGAATCTTAACGATAAAATACATATATATATATATATATATTTTTTTTTCATTTTTCAGGTTGAAATTTGTCAATTCAAAATTAAAATTAATTCGTAAAAAAATTATTGATAAAAAAAATCCAAAAAAAAATTAAATTGTTTTTTTTTCATAATTTTTGTTGAAAAGTTATTGATAAATTTTTTAACAATAATATATAAAAAAATATAATTGGTGAATAAATTGAAAAATAAAATAAGCATGCACAAGATTCTCAAAGTCAAGTAATTAAAATATTTACTTGGAATAGGTAATTAGAATCAATGAAAATTGTATATTTTTTTTGTGTGTTTTAGAAATCCGATTATTTTCCCAAAGTCCATTAAAATTGAATGAAAAACATAAATTTAAAATAAAGAATTAGATTAATTTTCAGATAAGATTTTTTCCTTTAGGTCAACCAAGCGGCCTCTATGTATTGTTGTAAAGTAGGACACCATAGAAATAAACGCACAAGTTCTAATAACATTTTACAAATAAATTTTAAAGTTTAGCAAATCTTTAGCATTGCTATTATGGTAGTGGGGAAATTTTCGGGTCATATTCTCTGTTGTCATTCCTGTTTCACTTGGAATTTCATAACTAGATTTTTTTTTAATTTTTTTAAAAGAATTAATATACCATAATTGGGGATGGATGGACCCTAAATAAAAAAATTAATTTAAATGAAATTATAATAAATGAAAAATGACAAACCAATAAAAAAAAAAACTAAAGACTTGGAACAAGAAATGTTACATGAAATGCAGTAGGTGATCTGGTGTGGAAATTTTTACCTCAACTATTAATATATTTCTATAATTTTTTATTATGTATCTAACTAGTATATCACCCGTGCGATGCACGGATAAAATATGTATACTTAATAATTTTATTAAAATATCATAATATAAATTATTTATCTAATAATCAAAAGAATATTACTCGCGACAAATATAAGAAAAAAATGTGAAATCAAACATGATATTCGCTCATAAAATAAATTCCCAATAATCTAAAAAAAATCACTAATGACTTTAAAATGTTTTTTGAATCATGAACACTATAAATTAGTTGTATTAGACATCAGTAGGTTCAATCACAAAATCTTCTACCCCTAAAACCCTAAAAAAGTAATTTTCATTCAAAAATAAATTTCATAATTTTATCACAATTTATTTGTGATTCATAGTAGATTATTCTTTCAAATTGTTGACCAAAAGATTTATATTTTGTGAATATGAGAGTATTACCACCAATTGACTCAATCTTTAAAATACTAATCCTAAAAATAAGTTTATTGTTGATTTTTATTGTTCATTATTTAGGTTATGGTGATATATTTTTTATGTTTAACACAAACATTTGATATATCCTTGAAACTTTAGAATCCAAATGTTAAACATAAAATTGGTGTTTTTTTTTTCTCTTGCAATTAAATGAGAGATTTAAAGTTCAAGGTTTTCATTTAATAATGATAATAATAAACAACTTCCTACGTTTCAAAATATATGTTGTTTTGGTTGATAGGGTTTTAATTGATATGGTTAAAACTGGGAAAAAGAGTGTGAAAATATCATAAACTACAAATATTTTACTCAAACTAAAAACTCTTAAATGAATTGTATAAATAAAAGAAAAAAGAGACCAAAACCTAAAAGTCCTAGAAATCACATGATGATAACTACCGGAGTCTCATCAAAACAAATATGAAAAACCTAGAGTGAAAAAAATCATATTTGAAAAAGAATACTCCTCTAAGAAAATATTCAAACTAAAAACTCTAAAATAATATAGATTTTGAAAAGTATAGAGTATTAAATATTTTTTAAATACATAATAGATCTATATGATATAATAATCAAATACAACCAAAATATAATAGACGCAAATTTGAATCATAATCATATTATAATTTTAAATATCTATGTAGACATCATGCATCAACTTTTAAAATAGATAAACTTACTTTTTGTTGGCGTCATCTTCGATCATCAAAAGTTACTCAATATGGTTATGTTTGGACAAATTTAATTTTGTTTTATGCACACGAGTACTCTAGATTTGTTCATAACTTGTTTAATATAAATTAATGTTAAGTTGGGTTTAGATTTATTAATTTATTTTAAGCATGCACTATATAATTAATTTTATAATTGTATTGTTTAAAAACAAACAACTCTATGATATCCACGACTGAGAATAAATTTGATTGTGAAATTTATGTTGTATACGATTATTATTTGACAAATTAATTATTTTTTTTAAAAAAATCAAAATGGAAATTAAAGCTTGTGATTTCACTATAAAATTTATAATAGAAAGTCAGTATAGACATCATGCAAAATGATATACTCTCTAATTTGAAGGAAATTTTCATTTACCATTAACATTTATTTTACGTGGATGAATTTACTTGCAACATAATTTAAAAATATGAATGAAAATTATAAAGAGTATTTATTAGAAACTTAAATTTTGTCTTTATTTATATTGGATATTTAAAAATAGAGAATAGATGATATTTAGATTTTTTTCTTTGATTTTCTATAATATTCTTTACTCTAAAAAAATAAAATAAAATTACAGTGTGTTTCTAAGTTGATTAAATATCCTTTTAAATTCCTAATTTTATATAAATTGATAAAGGAATTAAATTTTTTTCTTTTATTTAAACACAATTTTCTAGTTTTAAATAATATACACTTTTGGTATTTACAAAGTATAGAATTAAATCCCTTAAAAAAAAAAGTATACGATTACAAAAAACCATTTCAACCATCGATGACTTTTTTTAATTACATGTGAACAAATAGACAATCTTGTTGATGCTAAACAAATATGAAAAATTGATATTTTCAATAATTACTAAATAATTAAATATTACTAATATCCTCATTTTGAAATAAAAGGCTTTTAGTTCAAAATTATGTTTCAAAATTTCACAAAATACTAAAAAATTAAGTAAAATATATATCCTATCACTGGAATTTTATTGATAAAATATCATTTTATAAACTAACATAAAATAACTATTATCTCATTGATAATAAAATAATTTTATTAAATTAAATTCTCATCAATTTTTACTGAGACACTTTTACTGGAAGTCAGAGACATGGGAAGCTCTCGGATTTGGGCTTCCAAAAAATGGTGGGCAAGGTTGCATTGTGATCACGACACGCTCTAGCATCATAGGTGATGGTGCGTGTAGTGAGACGAATCATGTGTACAATTTGCAGCCATTATCAGCGGAAGAATTAGAGGAGCTATTCTTTAGAAAGGCATTTCCAAGGGACTCATCATTTCCTCCTCCTTACTTAAGAGAATTTGCTGAAAATATCTTAAAACGATGTGAAGGTTTGCCGCTTGCAATTGTTGTGATTGGTGGTCTCCTAGCTACAAAGAAGAACAAAAGAGAAGAATGGGAAATGTTTAATAGGAGCCTGAGTGATGAGTTAATGCAGGGTGGCAACCTTGAAAGATTATGGAAGTCAGTATTCTCTCTGAGTTACAATGACTTGCCTTACTATCTCAAGTATTGTTTTTTGTATAACTTGAGCATCTTTCCAGAAGGTGGTTTGCTATTGAAGTACCGAATCATACTGTAATACCCCGTAAATTAATTACTGCTTAATTACAATTAATTTTTGAAATTACTATTTAGTAAAGTAATTTTCAGCAGATTAGGGTCATAAGTATCCGTTAATAATTTCAGTAGGATTTTAATTCCCTTTTCAGTATGGAAAGCCGGAATCATAATTCCAGATAAATTGGATTCCTATTCTTTTAAATTACGGTGTGTTATCGTGAATTTGATATTCCGATAATTTAGTTCAGGAATGGGAGAATCAAATATTCTCCATTCATTTAGTATTTAAATTCAGATAATTTAATAAGAGTATTTTAAATAGAGAGAATTTAATTATTCTCTAGTCTAATAATTTAAATATTGAGATTATAAATTCGGTAATTTTTATCCAATAATTTTAGATAAATTATTGTTTTAAAGTAAATGAATTATTTTAGTAATATCGGCTTAGTTCGGGATTTTTTTCCGAAGACGGAAAATATCACGATAATCGAACAACCGATATTTAAAACCGGTATTTATTAGTCAACTCCCATGAGTGGGAGGCCATGCCCCAAGTCTTTTCACCATGCCCTATCACTCTAGATGGCCATGCCTCATCATTTTTATTTTTATTTTTGTTCAAAAGAATCGAGAGGGGGAGACCAAATGAGAAACTCCTATCTTGCTTATACTTCATCATCTTCCATGCATTTCTTTTTTTTTTCCAAAACTAGCGAGAGAGAGAAGGGGAGGAAACAACACCCAACTTCTTCTACTTCATCTCCATTTCATCTTTTCATCTCCATTCCTCACGAATTATCGAAAGAAAGAGAAAGATCAACTCTAGCACCACACCATCTTCTTCTTCCATCTTCTTTAAGAGAGAGGGAGAGAGAGAGAGTGAGAGAGAAGCAAGAGGTTGTAGCCATTGTTGAGGAGAACTCCATCTCGTTGCAACCGCTCCTCACCGTTTCGTTTCCGGCGTCGTCGTTGGAAGCTTCATTTCGTCGTTCTATCTCCTTCAAGCTTCTTCCAACTCTTCTCCATTGTTGTCATTTGAAAGGTATTTCGAAAACCATGAGTTATATATATGTATAGGTTTGGCGTTGTGTTGGAAAATTATGTCTTGAGTTTTTTGAAGCATGTTAAATGGTGGAAATTAGTTGATTGTGTTGCAAATTAAGCTTGTTGAGATGTTTATAGAGCATGTTGTTGTGTCTTTGGTGTTCAAAGCATGTTAGATGATTATGAGTTGATTAGTGCATAGAGGCATGTGTGGGATGAGGTTTGATGTGTTAAAAAAAAGCATGATTCGAACATATAGAAAGGTTGTTGTGAAGTGTGGCTTGTGTTCGCGTATTTCGCGCGAGCGGGTCGGTAGATTTGCCACCCTTCGGTAAAACGAGCATAACTCCCTCGTTTTACGTCGGATTGAGACACCGTAAATTTTTCCGGAAACTAGACTTAAGTGGCTTTCTAATGGTATAGGTCTCATTCTATAATTAATTCTGAGTAAATTATGAAAAATCGGCAAAGTTGGGTCATGTTTCGGTTTTCATGAAGTCATGGCAGTTCTGCCACCTTTTAGTAAAACGGGTATATCCGTTTCATTTGTTATCATACTAAGCCACTGTAAATTTGTAAAAATTCTAGACTTCCATGGCTTTCTAATGGTATATATCTCAGTCCGTAACTCTTCCTGAATCGATCGTGAAAAATCTTCAAAATCAGTTCACGAGTTTGTTTTCGGAAATTCTGGCAGATCTGCCACCTTCTAGTAAAACGGTCATAACTTTTTTGTTAGTTATCGTCTTGAGTAACCGTAAATTTAGCCGTAAACTAGACTTCCGTGGCTTTCCAACGGTGTATGGCTTGTCCCCTGCACCCTAGCAAGTCAAAACAGAAAATTCTGCAAAGTTTATCGTTGTGCAGAATGTTGTTCAATCTAAGCTTAATGTTGATCATATTTTTAGAATCAACTTGCGATGGATGTTGAGGTATTTTTTGACACCTTAAATGATGTCGATGTATGTCTTTAGACGGTTAAAAACTAGGGTCGAGATTAACCCTTAAGCAAAAGAAAATTTAGAACGGATACTAGACCCTAATAGGCCTTCAATTTCATGTTGAGTCCAAACAACGTATTTGGTTCAACGTACTCAAAACTTATGTTAACTCTATGAAGGCGAGCTGTCCAGTGCAAGATAAAGTACGGAGGAACTTTTTCTGTAGTTCAAGTGTTAAAATCTTGGTGAAAGGTTTTGAGTTTTTACTCACCTGCAGTTAATTAATTCTGATGCAAATAAATTATTGTCATGCATAGAATGTTTTGTTTTGTATGATATCCTTATCTGCATTTAGTTAGCTCGCAAGGGGCTTTCTAACTCTTAAATCGATCGGGCCTCGTGCTAACTTAGCGTGTTAACCGAGGTTAGTGTACACTTGAGTCGGTGATATTAATAAGAGGGAAAGGCGGAGCGGAGCTATTCCTGACTAAGACATTGACGATGCTAAATGTGCGTGGAAAAGGCTGAGCTGAGCTATTCTTCGGCATTTAGTTATGTTAAGCGTTCGAGGGAAAAGGCTGAGCGGAGCTATTCCTCGACTTTCAGTGGGATATGGATGATCATACAATAGAAAAGAGCGCTCAATGACATAAAATGATTTAGTAAAACATAGGGCCTTTTAGATAAAACCCCTATGTGTTTACTCAGATGCATGACAAGAAAATGAGTTTCAGTTCAAAAAATATTTTTTTGGCAATGTGTTCACTGAGTACCCTTGTACTCAGCCCTGCATGTTTGTTTTTAAATGTGCAGGTTGAGCTGGTGTGGAAGGGAGAAGTGCTGAGAGTGGAGTTCTTTTTGGTACAAGGCTCAAATGACCTTGTATTACTATATTATTATTATTGTCTTTCTTTTGCTTCCGCAACTCAGTTATATCACAAGTTCAACATTTCAGCTTTTGTTCTGGATGAGTTCCATAACTCGATAATCAATTAAGTACTGTTATTATTCTATCTCTTGTGAGTACTTAAAGTTAGTTCAGAATTCGAGCTCACGACAATTATCATTCCTGGAATACAGTAGTTCCTTATTTTATTTAATTATTTCCGGTTCGCGCCTTGATCCATCCTTTATTGGGATCGAGTCGTGCCAGTCACACTTCATATTAATCAGATATTAATTTGGGGTCGTGACAGAGTGGTATCAGAGCGTTTTTGCTCTGAGCTCTAAGTTCTTTCAGTTAAGTTTAAGATTGTTCGTTAGACTGTTCAGTGATTAGTTAACAACTCTCAGCACTCCCTCACATCATGCTCGACCAAAGAAAGGTATGTAATTGTCAAATTACAGTATTCAAGCAGGCCATTCAAATAATGGCAAGATTTTTAAAATCTTTCAGTTCAGGCCATTCAGATAATGACGAGATTTTGAAAATCTTTCAGTTTAGGCTATTCAGATAATAGCAAAGTTATAAAAATTTCCAGTTAAGCCATTTTGAGAATGGTGAGATTTTTATAAAGAGTATTCAGATCAGGCCATCCAGATGTTGGCAAAATTTTTATAATGGCATGGTAAGACCAATCAGATAATGGCATGGTAAGACCAATCAGATATTGGCAAAATTTTTGCATCAGAAAAAGTTTTTTGAAAGCCCTTTATGTTTAAAAGAGTTTCAATTATTTTTATTTCGTTGAGGCAAGCTCACGATGTATCAGTTAAGTAGGCACCCAAGGTTGCCAGATTGCAGCAGTGCAGTTTAGATAATTGCAAAGTTCCATTAAGTCAGACTTCAGATAAGTCGGGCTTTTTCACAATCAGACTTCAGATAAGTCAAGTTGCTTCATGAATTTAAGCCTTAGAGAACATAGAGGAATTTAGAGGAATCTAGATTGCCTTAGTTCCCTTTAAGTTGGCTTTCATTTAAGTAAAGACTCAGTCAGTGGAACCTGATGAAGAAATTCAGCAAGTTCAAGAAAAAAACAAGTTTCAGAATCAGATCCAGTTTCAGGAGGCATGATGATCAGGGATTCCAGTTCTAGTAGCTGATGCATCAAGTCCTCATTTCGGTAAGGTTTGCGAATTAGTGTTTTGAAACCTCGAGCCGAATTTATTTTGAGTCAGCGTCTCAAAATAAATTGGTCCAGAAACCTTCAAGATAGAATCTTGAAAATTTTAGTTCGAGTCAGCGTCTCGAACTAGATCCTTTAGAAATTTTACTTTTTGAGTTAGCGTCTCGAAAAGGGTAACCTCAAAATTTCTATCTCGAGTTAGCGTCTCGAGGTAAAACTCCAGTATTTGAGTCAGCATCTCAAATAGTGAGTTCAGAGTTTTCAAGTCAGAAACTTGAAAAGTAGCCAGGAGATTTCTATTTCAAGTTAGCGTCTTGCAATAGAGTTTAAGAGTTCAAGATTTTCCAGCAGAAGTTTCGAAAGTCGATCGGGGATGTTTAAAGGAGTTAAGAATAATCGAGTCAGCATCTCGAAATTGGACTTAGAAATGTTCTAAGTCAAGGAGTTTGTCAGTAAGAACTCATTTCAGTGCGAAGTTTACTGTGGAAATTTTTCTTCTATTCTTTTCCTTTCGGTTAGGGAGTCATAGTGTCATTGTATGTGTGTGTTCAGATGTGTCTATATAAAAGAGTTTCTCATGAGAATCCTTCTTTATATTTCAGATGGCAGACATGAGATGCACGGCACGGAAGAGTGTACCATATACTATATCTGTAGCACAGTACATCATATGGTTCAGGACTTGTGAGCCGGAGAGAGGAGAGACCTTAGCAGCGTTCTTGTCACGCTACCACGAGCTATGGGTGTGTGCAGGACTCAGAGATTTAGAGGGTATTCAGCGTCTGCTCAGAGTGCTTCCACTGTTGTGGCGTGGATGGGCGTCAAAGGCTTCATACTATTACATATGCCAGCACTCACAGACTTTTGAGCTGATGGCGAATTTGCCTGAGTTTATCGCCCTACTCATGCACCAGTACCTTACTCAGCGTGTACCTCCTCCAGGCCCATATGCTCAGATGCACAACTATCTTCTCAGGAATGAGCCACCTAGGGGAGTTTACGACCGTCTTATTCCTCCTCTTTTTGAGCCACAGACAGTACCACCTCCAGAGCCAGCAGTACGGCTGGACACTGATCTCCTGCCCCATCAGGGATGCAGCCATAATCAGGAGGCGGGACCGTCACGAGTGAGGCGAGCAGCCTCAGGAGACGCAGATGACAAGCTTCCTCCCAAGAAGCGTCAGGCGGTGGCAGATTCTCCAGAGAGGACCATAGAGGTTGTGTATGAGGTACCCTGCCAGAGAGCTGAGGAGGGTGGTGCAGCTGCTGCAGACGGTCTAGTACTGGTGGTAGGAGAGGAGTCAGAGGAGGAGGAGCCCTTGGAGGCTTCACAGGCAGAGGAGGGAGATGGCTCTCAGAGGATCCAAGATGGTCGGTCAGCCAGTAGCTCGTCTGACTAGTTTAGCTTTTGTGCTATGATAGTGTATTTGTATCAGGACGACTATCTATTTTGTTATGTATATTTCGGTAGTTGAATGTGTTCCCCAGAGGACCATTCTTGGGACTTAGGTATTCCCACCTTTTGAGACAGGAATGCGTAGCTTGTAAGCATTCTGTCATCCAGGCATGGCTGGTTTTTGTAGAACCCATGCATTAGGAAATATACTTGTAAGACCTCGTTGGAGGCAATTTTCCTGACGTAAATATATATATAAGACTAGTAAGGTTGTTGATTATGCTTCAGAGTTTCAATGCGTTTTGCATACTCAAAATATGTTAAGGACTAATTAAAGCATGAGTTATTACACAGCAGTGGGGCAGTAGTCTAATTATTAATTATAAATTGAAATTATAATTTACAGAATGGTACCACCCAGAGCAGCACGAGGAAGAAATGTGAATGTGAATCCCGTAAGACAGAATAGGCCTAGAGGGAGACCTCAAAGGCAAGGAAGACAGGAAAGAGTGGAGGAAGAACAACAAGAAGAACACGAGGAACAAAGAGAGCAGACACCTCCCCCACCTCCACGGCGCAGAATTGAGGAGCTTTTTCTGCGACAGAACCCTCCATCGTTTGATGGAGCAGGAACCCCGGCCGATGCTGAGGCGTGGATCCGAGCGATGGAGCGGATTTTTAATTTCCTCCGCTGTGATAACCAGGAGCGACTCTCCTGTGTAGCATTCCAATTAACCAGATCTGCAGATTTTTGGTGGGAGTCTAGAAGGAGGACTATGACTCCGGAGCAGCTTGATGTTTACACATGGGAACAGTTCAAAACTGGATTTTACGACAAATACATTCCTAAGATGTTCAGAGTCAAGAAGGAAGCAGAGTTTCATACTCTGAAACAAGGGAAGATGTCCGTCACAGAGTACGAGTGAGTATTCTGTGAGTTATCACGGTATGCACCTCTTCAGGTAGATACTGATGAGAAGATGGCATCTAAGTTCAGATCAGGACTGAGGCATGAGATTGCCATGTCTTTGGCAAGTCGGGAAGACCTAACCTATGCTGAGTCGTTGAATAGGGCATTGGACATCGAGGCAGTAATGTCTGAAGAAAGAAAGGCCCCAGTATTAGCTCCAGTACCTACTTCAGCACCAACACCAGCCAGAACTCCATCACAGAGTTTCCAAGGGAAGAGAAAGTGAAATGATGGAGGTAACCAGAACAAGAACCAAGGTTACAGAAAGCCTTGGCAGGGAAATAGGCAGCAGGGCCAGCAGGGTGCCCCTACTCAGGGAAGAACTGCACCATCATAACCCAACATTCCTCTATGCCCAAGGTGCAACAAAAGCCACCAGGGCATGTGTCAGGCTGGCAACACGGGTTGCTATAACTGTGGCCAGGAGGGTCACTATGCAAGGAATTGCCCGAAGACACAACAAAGACGGAACCCTCAGCAACTTAAGGCCTTGTAGGCATCGGGGCAACAAAGTCAGCAACCCCAGCAACAGCAGTATCAGCAGCAACAGCAGAGGCAGATGCAGCAAGGAAATCCCAGGTCTTATGCAATGAACCCCAGTTTCTCTGGGAAAGGGAAGCAGAAAGGTAATCTTGCAGGTATGGGCAAACTTCATGGCATGCCTTTAGTTGTTTTATTTGATACTGGAGCATCGCACTCCTTTATTTCATCAGCATGCTGTGATAAGTTAGAGCTTAAAACTGAACGAGCTAGTCATATGAAAAAGATTTTAACACCAACTGGCCGAACCATGACTACGACTCATGTTTGCTCGAACATAGAAATAGACTTGGGAACAACTAGGATTAAGGCTGATAATCTTAGTGTCCTATCGATGTGGGATACCGACGTAATCCTAGGAATAGATTGGTTATCAGAAAATCATGCCACGATCCTATGCAGCGAAAGGAAGATATCATTCCAAGTTCCAGGAGAAAAGCCAACAAGTTTTCACGGCATAGAAATGGGAAAGTTCACTCCAATGATTTCAGCACTGCAGGCCAAGAAGATGATCAAGAGAGGAAATCAAGCTTTCCTGGTTTATCTAAATAAGATAGATGATATAGAGAGGACAATGGAAGATGTTCCAGTTGTGCAAGAGTTTGCAGATGTTTTTCCAGAAGAATTGCCAGGATTGCCTCCGAACCGGCAGGTCGAGTTTGTAATAGATTTGGAACCAGGAGCAGCTCCGATTTCAAAAGCTCCGTACAGGATGGCCCCAAAAGAGTTGCAAGAGCTCAAGATTCAGCTTCAGGAATTATTGGACCTAGGTTTCATCTGACCTAGTGCGTCACCATGGGAAGCACCAGTCCTATTTGTGAAGAAGAAGGATGGCACATTGAGAATGTGTATAGATTACCGTGAGCTGAATAAGCTGACGTTGAAGAACAAGTATCCTTTACCTAGGATAGATGATCTGTTTGATCAGTTCAAGGGAGCAAGTGTATTCTCGAAGATTGACCTAAGGTCTGGGTATCATCAACTGAAGATCAAGTCAGAAGACATACCCAAGACAGCTTTCCGAACTAGATATGGTCATTACGAGTTTATAGTAATGCCATTCGGAGTAACAAATGCTCCAACAGTATTCATGGATCTCATGAATAGAGTATTTCAGCCATTTTTGGATCAATTTGTCCTTGTGTTCATAGATGATATTCTCATCTATTCAAAGAATGAATTAGATCATGCAAAGCACTTGAGGACAGTGTTAGAGACACTAAGAAATGAGCAACTTTATGCCAAGTTCAGCAAGTGTGAATTTTGGCTAAAGGAAGTGATGTTCCTTGGACACATTGTGTCAGCAGAAGGCATAAAAGTGGACCCCTCTAAATTAGAGGCAGTACAAGAATGGAAGTCTCCAACTACTCCTAATGAAATCAGAAGTTTATTGGGATTAACTGGATACTATAGAAGATTCATAGAAGGATTCTCCAAGATAGCTAGGCCAATGACACAATTGTTAAGAAAGAGAATCAAATACCCGTGGTCAGAAGAATGTGAAGCCAGTTTTCAAGAGCTTAAGAAAAGATTAACCACTGCTCCAGTGTTAGCTATTCCAGTCAGTGATAAGGAATTTGTAATTTACACAGATGTTTCAAAGAATGGATTAGGCTGTGTCCTAATGCAAGAAGGTAGAGTCATAGCGTATGCGTCCAGACAGTTAAGAATTCATGATTTGAATTATCCTACGCATGACTTAGAGCTGGCAGCAATAGTGCATGCCTTGAAAATCTGGAGACATCACCTATACGGAGTTAGGTGTGAGATTTTCACAGATCACAAGAGTCTAAAGTACTTTTTCGAGCAGAAGGATTTAAATATGAGACAGCGCAGATGGCTTGAATTGGTAAAAGACTACGATTGTGGAATCAGTTACCACCCAGGCAAGGCTAATGTGGTAGCAGATGCCTTGAGTCGTAAAACAAGCAAGTTGGGCTTTCTCCTTACTCAGGAGGAGAAACTCATCAGGGATTTTGAAAGCTTACAGCTAGAGGTGGTTTACCCACCTGAGACGATTGTATGTCATGTGGCAACATTAGTGGTTGTACCCGATCTCCGAGAAAAGATAATTGAGGCACAGAGAAAAGATCAAACCATGGAAGAGATGCGCTTGAAGATCAGATCGGGAAAAATAGAAAGCTTCAAGGAAGCATCAGATAATGCTATCCTTTATGAAGATAGGATATGTGTTCCACCCTGTGTTGAGCTCAGAAATGAGATCATGAGCGAGGCTCACGATACTCCGTATACAGCACACCCGGGAAGTACGAAAATGTATCAGGATTTGAAGCAGAAATTCTGGTGGGAAGGAATGAAATGGGACGTAGCTTCCTATGTTGAGCGATGCTTGTCATGTCAACAAGTTAAGGCATTGCACCAGAGGCCTTACGGTGCGCTACAACCGTTAGAGATTCCTGAGTGGAAGTGGAAACACATAGCGATGGATTTTGTGACAGGCCTACCCAAGTCAAGACGAGGGAATACGGCCATATGGGTCATTATTGATAGGCTCACAAAGTCAGCTCATTTCCTTCCGATCCGAGTTACGGATGGATCGAATAAGCTAGCTCAGATTTATGTTAGAGAGATTGTACGCCTTCATGGTGTTCCAGTGTTAATAACATCGGACAGAGATTCAAAGTTTACCTCAAGATTTTGGACTAGTTTACAGAAGGAGTTGGGAACTCAACTCAATTTCAGTACAACATTTCAGTCACAAACAGATGGACAGTCCGAAAGGACGATCCAAACATTAGAGGACATGTTGAGAACAGTGGTCCTAAATAGGGGTGAAAGCTGAGAGGAAATATTAGCGTTGATTGAGTTCGCTTATAACAATAGTTATCAAGCAACCATCAATATGGCACCATACGAAGCGTTGTATGGTCGAAAGTGTCGATCACCACTTTATTGGGATGAAGTGGGTGAACGAAGGATTCTTGGGCCAGACTCAGTGTCAGAAATGATTGAAATTGCCAGAAAAATCCATCAGAGGATTCAAGAAGCCCAGAGTCGGCAGAAGTCATATGCGGATAAACGTCGTACAGATTTACAATTTACAACAGGAGACAAGGTCTTCCTGAAAGTATCTCCTTTCAAGGGGATAATAAGATTCGGCGTAAAAGGAAAGTTACGACCATGTTTTATAGGACCTTACGAGATCCTTGAACGGATAGGTGCTGTAACGCCCCGATCCCGAGAGAATAGTAACAAGGGACCGGTACGCTACTGGGGGAAGGGGGAAGGGGTTGTTGCATAAAGATAATTAAATGAAATAGCTACATTTGGGCAACATAACCTTTGTAACTGAAATAGAACCACCCACGAGAGTGTTCAGAAGGAATAAGGTTAGTGCCCCAAACATTTGGGCAGCATAACCTCTGTAACTGTAATAGAACCACGCACTAAGGCGTTTAGAAAGAACCTAAATAAAATACCAATCATCAAAGGGAACTTATCCCGCCAACAATTATAAAGGAACATTATAGCAAAATGCTGAAATCATAACATGCTTCAAACAATTGAAGACAAGCTGTATCAGAGTGAACGGAACAAGCGCGGAGTACAATTCAAGTGAAATTATTTGCAAGCACTTAATTGATATTAAGTATCTAAGATTTCTGAACAACACAAAAAGAGCAAGCATATAACAACAAGTAAGCCCTCGCCCCAGCTCCGTCATCTTCCAGCCTGCCTCTCAACCTGAAAATATTTTAGAAAAGATTTGGGCTGAGTACTAGTGTACCCAGTGGACAGATTTTAATAAACAGTTCACAATCATTTTATAAATATGAATATCGTATCCACACAAGTATAACAATGGAAAGGTTTCAAATATCAAAAGCATTCCATGTATACAAAGCTTCTTTTAACCTTATTTACACGCTCTATCTCAACTGTCCCTTCCTACAGTGTCTTAACTTATATACACGTCCTCCAGCCCAACTGTCTAATAAAGGATAGTGTATACGGTCCCAAAGCTTTAAGGATCCGAACTCGAGTCTAGTTAAGCACTCAATGTTTTCGTAGGATACTGGCGAACGCGAACAGTGAGCTAAAACATTTTGATACAGATATTCATGCTATACAGTTGATAAACAGTTGAGCTTAATAGCTGAACATAAATTTGAGAAAAATATAGCCCACCTGGATGACGAGCACATGGCGGCACAATAACTTCAAAAATGGTTTCATTAATCCTATCAGGCTCTGCAGGTCCTACAAGGGTCGATATTCGACTCAGAATAATCGCTATATTTTCATGAATTAATCTACTGTAATTCGAGCTATTATTTAATTATATTCTCTTCAGAAATATATTGCGCGACTCTAGAGACCTCGAATAATTCCGACAAAGAAGGAAATAAATTCCAAAATATTATTCTTGATTTATTGGGACCAACCGATTTGACAAGGGTCTCTTTTCAAAACTTGTCATTTTAATCGATTTTTATCAGATTTGTGCCACGGCACTTTCTAACCGTTCAAAAATTATGAAAATATTCAAGGACCATCCTATATATGCCAAGACTATAGTTTGAGAGTTTTAGAATTTTTCGATAACACATGACTCCAGTATAAAAATAACTGCTTATATTAAATAATCGATATTATTCAAAACTCATCCGAAAATTACGAAATTCGACGGAAGCATAGGAAATATTATTCCGAGCAACTTTCGAGAAGAAACTTTTTTGATTTCACGACCCAAAATGGGTGAAACGGGAGTTTCGGTAAGAATATTCACAGATTTTAGCTGAAAATGTATCGGTCTCGATCGAGTTCGATACTCGTTGGATTTTTGCTTAAAAGTACAATTTTTGATAGTGCAGAAAATAAGGAATTTAATGGTGTAATCAGATCAAAGATCGAACGGCTAGATCATAAATTCAAAACTGGCAGATTTATAATGTAATATTCGGATCCGGATTTCAAACGACAAGAAATCAAAAATCTATTCCGGTTAACTACAAGATCCAAATGATCAAAGACTATTTTTAAAAAGAAGATTTCTAATACGACTATCCAGGAAGAGTAGATCTGAGATTTACATAAAATGAAAACGGGGAAAAATACCGAAAACTCACAATATCAAAAATCGGAATCGGTAGAATTAAAGATAATCGAAATATAAGCATATTTAGAACTTGAAATTTCTAAATTCATCGGTCCGAATGACCAGAATCGGAGAAAGTACCTTCTCCGAGGAATTGGCAGCGGTCACGATGATTTTCCATCGTGATCATCCTTCGTGTCATCATTTCAATCATGCATTCGTGATCTACGCGTTGACACCTTCAAAATGACTATTTCAGAATTGAAATAGGAAACTAGAGTTGTATATTCTCTGGAAGCTACTCGGCGTTTCGATTTTGAAAATGAATGAAAAATGAAACCTTAAGCTCCTATTTATAGAGGAAAAATAAATAGGATAATAATGAATAAAAGAAAGAGGATAATGATGGAAAAAGAATAGGATAATTAAGAATAAGATAATCTTTTGAAAAAGAAATTGGATAATGACGGATGTGCCTTTTTCTATTAAATTTATTATTTTCCAACTTAAAGTTGTGCCAAGAGTTCATTTGACCTCTAATTAAAATTTTAAAAGTATCATTGAAATTCTCAGGTCGTTTTATTTCTACGAAAATCATTATTGACCACGCGTCAAAAATATTTAAACTATAATTTTTTTTCAATCTTAAATAATACCTAAAATCGCGTCTTTTATCTATTTTACTTTATTTTAGCTCCAATTTTTTTTTGTAGCCTTCTAAATAAAATAGAAAATTTTTTTAACTATAATCCAAAAATACGGGGTGTTACAGGTGCAGTGGCGTATAGATTGACATTACCACCCAGTTTTGGTAATGTTCATAACGCATTTCATGTTTCTCAGTTAAGAAAATATGTGTATGATCCCAAACATGTGATTCAGCACAATGAGATTGAGTTAGAACTAGATCTAACTTATGAAGAGAGACCAGAAGCTGTGTTGGATCGAAAAGTCCAGGAGTTGAGGAACAAGTCTATTCCTCTAGTTAAGATCCTATGAAGTCACCATGGTCAGGAAGAAGCGACATGGGAACTCGAGGATAAGATGAAAATAAAATACCCAGAATTGTTTCTCTAAGGTATGTAAATATCGGGGTGAAATTTATTTTAAGGGGGGTGGAATGTAATACCCCGTAAATTAATTACTGCTTAATTACAATTAATTTTTGAAATTACTATTTAGTAAAGTAATTTTCAGCAGATTAGGGTCATAAGTATCCGTTAATAATTTCAGTAGGATTTTAATTCCCTTTTCAGTATGGAAAGCCGGAATCATAATTCCAGATAAATTGGATTCCTATTCTTTTAAATTACGGTGTGTTATCGTGAATTTGATATTCCGATAATTTAGTTCAGGAATGGGAGAATCAAATATTCTCCATTCATTTAGTATTTAAATTCAGATAATTTAATAAGAGTATTTTAAATAGAGAGAATTTAATTATTCTCTAGTCTAATAATTTAAATATTGAGATTATAAAATCGGTAATTTTTATCCAATAATTTTAGATAAATTATTGTTTTAAAGTAAGTGAATTATTTTAGTAATATCGGCTTAGTTCGGAATTTTTTTCCGAAGACGGAAAATATCACGATAATCGAACAACCGATATTTAAAATCGGTATTTATGAGTCAACTCCCATGAGTGGGAGGCCATGCCCCAAGTCTTTTCACCATGCCCTATCACTTTAGATGGCCATGCCTCATCATTTTTATTTTTATTTTTGTTCAAAAGAATCGAGAGGGGGGAGACCAAATGAGAAACTCCTATCTTGCTTATACTTCATCATCTTCCATGCATTTCTTTTTTTTTCCAAAACTAGCGAGAGAGAGAAGGGGAGGAAACAACACCCAACTTCTTCTACTTCATCTCCATTTCATCTTTTCATCTCCATTCCTCACGAATTATCGAAAGAAAGAGAAAGATCAACTCTAGCACCACACCATCTTCTTCTTCCATCTTCTTTAAGAGAGAGGGAGAGAGAGAGAGTGAGAGAGAAGCAAGAGGTTGTAGCCATTGTTGAGGAGAACTCCATCTCGTTGCAACCGCTCCTCACCGTTTCGTTTCCGGCGTCGTCGTTGGAAGCTTCATTTCAACTCTTCTCCATTGTTGTCATTTGAAAGGTATTTCGAAAACCATGAGTTATATATATGTATAGGTTTGGCGTTGTGTTGGAAAATTATGTCTTGAGTTTTTTGAAGCATGTTAAATGGTGGAAATTAGTTGATTGTGTTGCAAATTAAGCTTGTTGAGATGTTTATAGAGCATGTTGTTGTGTCTTTGGTGTTCAAAGCATGTTAGATGATTATGAGTTGATTAGTACATAGAGACATGTGTGGGATGAGGTTTGATGTGTTAAAAAAAGAAGCATGATTCGAACATATAGAAAGGTTGTTGTGAAGTGTGGCTTGTGTTCGCGTATTTCGCGCGAGCGGGTCGGTAGATTTGCCACCCTTCAGTAAAACGAGCATAACTCCCTCGTTTTACGTCGGATTGAGACACCGTAAATTTTTCCGGAAACTAGACTTAAGTGGCTTTCTAATGGTATAGGTCTCATTCTATAATTCATTCTGAGTAAATTATGAAAAATCGGCAAAGTTGGGTCATGTTTCGGTTTTCATGAAGTCATGGCAGTTCTGCCACCTTTTAGTAAAACGGGTATATCCGTTTCATTTGTTATCATACTAAGCCACTGTAAATTTGTAAAAATTATAGACTTCCATGGCTTTCTAATGGTATATATCTCAGTCCGTAACTCTTCCTGAATCGATCGTGAAAAATCTTCAAAGTCAGGTTACGAGTTTGTTTTCGGAAATTCTGGCAGATCTGCCACCTTCTAGTAAAACGGTCATAACTTTTTCGTTAGTTATCGTCTTGAGTAACCGTAAATTTAGCCGTAAACTAGACTTCCGTGGCTTTCCAACGGTGTATGGCTTGTCCCCTGCACCCTAGCAAGTCAAAACAGAAAATTCTGCAAATTTTATCGTTGTGCAGAATGTTGTTCAATCTAAGCTTAATGTTGATCTTATTTTTAGAATCAACTTGCGATGGATGTTGAGGTATTTTTTGACACCTTAAATGATGTCGATGTATGTCTTTAGATGGTTAAAAACTAGGGTCGAGATTAACCCTTAAGCAAAAGAAAATTTAGAACGGATACTAGACCCTAATAGGCCTTCAATTTCATGTTGAGTCCAAACAACGTATTTGGTTCAACGTACTCAAAATTTATGTTAACTCTATGAAGGTGAGCTGTCCAGTGCAAGATAAAGTACGGAGGAACTTTTGCTGCAGTTCAAGTGTTAAAATCTTGATGAAAGGTGGGCTTTCTTTTTAACGGACTCTTAGTCCAAATAATGATTTGAGTTTTTACTCACCTGCAGTTAATTAATTCTGATGCAAATAAATTATTGTCATGCATAGAATGTTTTGTTTTGTATGATATCCTTATCTGCATTTAGTTAGCTCGCAAGGGGCTTTCTAACTCTTAAATCGATCGGGCCTCGTGCTAAGTTAGCGTATTAACCGAGGTTAGTGTACATTTTAGTCGGTGATATTAGGAAGAGGGAAAGGCTGAGCGAAGCTATTCCTGACTAAGACATCGACGATGCTAAATGTGCGTGAAAAAGGCTGAGCGGAGCTATTCTTCGGCATTTAGTTATGTTAAGCGTTCGAGGGAAAAGGCTGAGCGGAGCTATTCCCCGACGTTTGTGGAAAAGGCTGAGTGGAGCTATTCCTCGACTTTCAGTGGGATATGGATGATCATACAATAGAAAAGACCGCTCAATGACATAAAATGATTTAGTAAAACATAGGGCCTTTTAGATAAAACCCCTATGTGTTTACTCAGATGCATGACAAGAAAATGAGTTTCAGTTCAAAAAATATTTTTTTGGCAATGTGTTCACTGAGTACCCTTGTACTCAGCCCTGCATGTTTGTTTTTAAATGTGCAGGTTGAGCTGGTGTGGAAGGGAGAAGTGCTGAGAGTGGAGTTCTTTTTGGTACAAGGCTCAGATGACCTTGTATTACTCTATTATTATTATTGTCTTTCTTTTGCTTCCGCAACTCAGTTATATCACAAGTTCAACATTTCAGCTTTTGTTCTGGACGAGTTCCATAACTCGATAATCAATTAAGTACTGTTATTATTCTATCTCTTGTGAGTACTTAAAGTTAGTTCAGAATTCGAGCTCACGACAATTATCGTTCCTGGAATACAGTAGTTCCTTATTTTATTTAATTATTTCCGGTTCGCGCCTTGATCCATCCTTTATTGAGATCGAGTCGTGCCAGTCACACTTCATATTAATCAGATATTAATTTGGGGTCGTGACACATGCGACTATGGACAGCCGAAGAGTGTGTGCAGTCAGAGAATGATAAGATTTTGGAAGAAGTAGCAGAGAAATATCTAAATGATCTTTGGAGTAGAAATCTAATTCAAGTAGCAGAAAAATATGGTGATGGACCAGTGTGTACATTCCGTATCCATGACCTGCTACGAGATTATATTACTTCAAAATCAAGAGAACATAATATTATAACCGTATTTAACAGAGAAAAAAAACAGTGGCCGAATAAGATCCGACGCCTTGCAATTCAGAATTCAGTCAACTTCTCTTTGGATACAAACGATTTTGAGCATCTTCGTTCTCTACTGTTTCTCAATGGAGATATGGAGATGGGAATGATCAAAGAAGTTTTGAGGAGATGCAGACTCTTAAAAGTGTTGGAGTTAAGAGGAGCCCAACTGGAAAGTATTCCCGATGAAGTTTTCAAATTATATCATCTCAAGTATCTCTGCTTAAGGGACACAAGGGTCAAATTCATCCCAAAATCAATAAAATATGTTCAGAATCTGGAGCTATTAGATCTCTGTAATACCGACGTGACCGAACTGCCTGTAGAAATCTTAGAACTTTGAAGGCTTCAATTTCTTTTGGTGGGTAGGCATTTTGACCCTAATTATGTTAGCACAAACAAGCTCAACTTTGATGATAGTGGGCAAAGTTGTAGGGTTCCATATGGCATAGGAAGTTGTTTACTGTGCTTACAAACACTTGCTTTTCTAGAAGCATATTGAGATGGGAGCACTAAAATTGTTAGAGAAATAGGAATGCTAACACAGCTGAGGTGGTTAGCCATTGATAAGGTGAGAAGTGAACATGGGAAGGATCTTTGCACTTCCGTTGCCAACCTAACCAACCTTCGGACACTGCTAATTACCTCAATAGAAGAGGTGAAAAGCTAGAGCTAGACTATCCTCTATCTTCCACAGGTTTGCCATTTCTAAGATCACTTTTTCTGTATGGGTGCCTTGAGAGAATGCCCCAGTGGATATCATCTCTGCATGCATTGTCCACTTTATACCTAATGTGGTGCAAATTGAGGGAGGATGCATTAAATTGCATTCAAAATTTACCCAATCTGAGACACTTAGTAATACATTAAGCATGTGTTGAGGAGGGGTTGAGTTTCAAAGCTCATGGGTTTCTAAAGCTGGAGACACTAGATTTATTTGAATTGAGAATGATGAAATGGGTGATAGTGGAAAAGGGCTCCTTGCCCTCGCTTCAACTCTGGAAGATAGTAGGATGCGAATTGCTGACAAAGTTGCCGCAAGGTATCGAGCAATTGACCAATCTTCAAGACCTTTGGTTCTATGATAAGCCAAATGAATATAGGGAGAGAGCAATTGAAGAGAAAAGAAGGCTCGCTCATGTTTCCAGAGTTAGTTTCGGCACTTTTAGCGATGGGTCATGGAGTTTCGTTGCATTGTGATAGATGATAAATTGGAAATATTCACATCCCATGTAATTAAGAAATGAATTTTTGTAGCCTATAAAAATTTATATGCTGCCTTTTTTTCCTTGCTGGATATGTATAAGAATTATGATATTTTGAATATATATGAAACCTTTCAATTTTCAAAATATTGGAAATGATGGTTGCTTCATGCAAAAGAGATTATATTGTTCAAACTTTATTGATGTTTATATCATTAGAAGTTCAAAAACTAAATCACTTAAGAAAAAATCATTTTTTATATAATTATTTATTTTTAAAATAGAAAATATATTGAGAAAATTAATAAAATCGACGTCGTTTGTTACATGTATGTGAATGTGGCTGCCTACGTGATTGTTAGACCAAATACGTAATACTTAGCTCGTCGAAAAAATTGCGGATGTTTAATTCCAAACAAATTAAACGTGGTGTCTAATTTCTTTTTCTTTTTCTCTTTCTTTTTTTTAATTTAATTTTTTTGAATTTTATATTTTAAGTAAAATATTAATTTTAGAGTGAAGGATATTAATGTAAATATGTGTGATGCATTGAGTAAAATATGTAGTGCATTCAGCAAGAGAAGTGTAAGGAGTAAATGATACGTCGGAGGAAGCTGTCAAAACTAATGAGGTTGTGGGGAATTTTGATGATGTGCAGCCAAGTGTTGGTGAAGTTGTGAATGAAGATCAGCAGGGACAACTACTTCGAAGGTCCAAGCGTTCGAAGAAGATTCCCGCACGACTCCTTGATTAATTTATTCTTAGTCATAATTGTATGCATATCTAATTATGTCTATTTCTTTAGAATAGGATTATTTCCTTTTACTGTTATGTTTCCTTTTAATTATTCGGGCTACATCTTAAGTATTTTATTATTTCTTGTTGTTTACGACTCCCAGTATATAAGGAGTTGGTTGTTTAAGCTTATAGGCAAGGATTAATATAATTCAGAATTTCTTTCAAGTTTTGTTGGAGTCGGCGTTCGCTCGAAGTAACACAATCTTTGATACGAAGGTCGTATCAGTAAAATTCATAGTGCAAATAATAATTCCTTAATTGATTATTTCATAAATAAATAAATTATATATCCTAATTGAATGAGGTGAACCTTAATTAATATGGGTAAAATTAAACTAAAATACAATACATTAATATTGAATTAAAAAAAAATTGAAAAAAAATTAAGAAATTTAATTGTGCAGCACCAAGTGATGCACGTAGTGTAATAGATGATTTCATTCGGTTTAGAATTGGACGCATTCAACAATTTCAAATGTTTAATATTGTTATGTTTGTGCTTGAGATTAGCTCATGAAATTGGATTTGTGGGTTGTCTGATAAATTATTATTTATTTTTGGTTACACGAAAGTAAAGTTAATTATTTAAGAATATGATTTCTAGAAATTTGATTATTGGGAAGAAAATGAATCCTCATAGATGCTTTATGTTTAAGTAGGAAATGAAATACTAAAGTACCTCTTATCATTTTCGTATTACCAATAATTTTATAATTTTTAATATATAAACAATTATCTTTTATAATTTTACGTGAAAAATGATTATATTATATATAACGTCAAAGTAATTTGAAGACATGTTCTTTAGATTTAAATCAAAATAAATTATATGAGTACCAAAATAATAAATAATCAAGATGATTATTTTTTTTTATTTTTGGTTAATACAAAAATTTTATGGTTGATTCCACAATTGAACTGCTCATTTTCTAGAGTCTCTTGACCATCAGTTATTAAAAAAATGGTTGATAAAATTATCAAATTTTAGTTGGAATCTTATCTATAAAAAATAATTTTTTCATTTTTTTATTCTTCATTTTTCATGTTGAAATTTGTCAATTCAAAATTAATGTTAATTCCTAAAAAATAAAATAATGAAAATCCAAAAAAGTTTCAAATTATTTTTTTCATAATATTTGTTGAAAAGTTATGGATAAAAATTGTAACAATAATATATAAAAAAATAAACTATAATTAGTGAAGAAATCGAAAAATAAACTATAATTAGTGAAGAAATCGAAAAATAAAACGAGCATGCACAAGATTCTCAAAGTCAAATAATTAGAATATTTACTTGGAATAAGTAATCAAAATCAATAAAAATTGCATCATTTTTTTTTGTGTTTGAGGAATTCGATTACTTTTCACAGAGTCCATTAAAATTGAACAATATATATAAATTTTAAATAAAAAATTAGATTACTTTTCAGATAAGATTTTTTTATTTAGGTCAACCAAATGACCTCTAGGTATTGTTGTTAAGTAGGACACCATAGAAATAAATGCACAAGTTCTAATAACATTTTACAAATAATTTTTAAAGTTTAGCAAATCTTTAGCATTGCTATTATCGTAGTGGGGAATTTTTTTGTCATTCCAGTTTCATTTGGTGTTTCATAATTAGATTTTATTTTTATTTTTATTTTTAAAAATTAATATACCTAATTGGGGATGGATGGACCCTAAATAAAAAAATTAAACTAAATAAAATTATAATAAATGAAAAATTAAAAAAAAAATTAAAGAATAAGTGATCTGGTGTGGAAAATTTTACCCCAACCATTAATACATTTTGATAATTTTTTATTACATATCTAATATATTTTATTAAATTTTAAATAATGTATTAGTGATTGGAATAATACCCAACCACTAGGGTAGAATTTTTCTTTTGTAGTGTTGGTAATTTTGACATTTTGAAAAAAAATGCCAAAAAGTACTACAATAATTTAGCACCATAACTAATAAATCAATTAATCTGAAATTATTTAGCAAATAAATCATTCAAACAATTCCACATTTACTAATCTCCATGGAGTAAGGGTAGTACTCACACGTGGAAAGTATTTTACCTTTGTAAACATACAAAATACTTTTAAAAGGTGTGCCAAACAGATTTATAACATGGTTAGTTACGAGAAAAAAAAATACACTAACCTTCATATAATTTGTAATTTATATATGAATTTTAAAACTTTGCAATGATAACTCATTTTGTTATTAGATATAGTTTTGCAATAAAAATGAAAATAAAACACATTGTATCATAAAAAAATTTGCATATTTCGTTATATATGTATTTTTTTCATTCGGTAGAAAAATTAGGATGTTTATTTTGTAATAAATTGGAAAATTGTGTTGTGATTACAAAGTTAAGTTGAAATTCATATTTAAATTGGGAATTTCTATTTGCACAACTAAATTTACTCTTTGCACATTTTCCCCGCCGCCCCCGGGGAAAATGGCAGCAACCTGGCGTAGCTCTACCATTGTGCCTACCTGGAGTCCTGCTCCCATGGCAAACTATTAACTGAACGCATCGAGAATAACACTCCGCTTTCGAATAAGTCTCCAAGGACTGATTCTGAAATACGTGATATGTCTATAGTACCTTACTCTAATGCCATTGGTTTTGTGATCTATCTCATGATTAGCACCAGACCAGATATTACTTACTCTGTTTCATGCTTAAGCAGATATATGTCAAACCTTGGAATGCTATATTGGGAAGCCTTAAAGTGGCTTCTCAGATATTTGAAGTCTACTTCAAACTATGGCTTGACTTTTTCTAAGTCTCCTGATGGGGTGAAATTAGTCGGTTATGTTGATTCCAACTATGCACATGATAGGGATAATAGGAAGTCTACCACTTCCTATGTATTCACTCTGTGTGGATCTTGTATTAGTTGGAAGTCACAGTTTCAACATATTGTGGCCCTTTCTACCACGGAGGCTGGATATGTTGCAGCTACTGAGGCTGTTAAAGAAGCCATCTGGTTGAATGGCTTGCTATTTGAAATTGGTTTTGCTAACTCTTCTCCTACTTTATTTTTAGATAGTCACTCATCAATTCAGTTGTGTAAAAACCCAGTGTTCCATGATAGAACAAACACACATTGATGTGAGGTTTCACTTCATTAGAGATGTGGTGGAAAAGGATAAAATACATCTGGAGAAAATCCTCACTGAATTCAACCCTACGGACATGGGGACTAAGTGTTTATCTGCAGACAAACTTCTTTCATGCCATAGAATATTAAACTATGATCTTGATTAACTCTTTCCAAAAACTCTTTGTGAATTTTGTTTATATCCTCTATACAGTTTGTTTTCTTTTTCTATTTCTTGCTTTGTTTATTTGTTAACCCTTCCTAACTGTGTGTTATGTTTTTCTCCTGTCTTTGTGACCTTGCATGGAGAAATAAAAGGAAATTATGAGTCCTTTCAAAGCTCTATTCGAAGACCAGTACACATCAAAGAGCCAAAAGGTGGAGAATGTTGGGCATTCTTGGCCCATTAGTTTGGCCCAAATGCTGAAGGCCCATCTCTCATTAATGTTGATATTGACTCGCGCCCATTACTGTTCCCTAGTGGCTTTGTTTATTTGTTAACCCTTCCTAACTGTGTGTTATGTTTTTCTTCTGTCTTTGTGACCTTGCATGGAGAAATAAAAGGAAATTATGAGTCCTTTCAAAGCTCTATTCGAAGACCAGTACACATCAAAGAGCCAAAAGGTGGAGAATGTTGGGCATTCTTGGCCCATTAGTTTGGCCCAAATGCTGAAGGCCCATCTCTCATTAATGTTGATATTGACTCGCGCCCATTACTGTTCCCTAGTGACTCTTCGGTGCTCTAGATACTTCTATTAATGATGCTGGGTCAGTCACTGTTCATCATCACTTCACAATTGATCTCTCTCTCTCTCTATACTCTCTGAGTGCTTCTTCTCTCTACTTCTTGTGATCCCTTGATTCAAGCTTCTATGCTTGAGAGCTTTGTGCTCCACTGACCCTTCTTACGGTCCCAGTTCATCTAGATTCCATACTTAGGGTCTTGGTGCGAGTAGCCTGGGATAGCAAGGGTTCAGTCTTGGGCTCGCCGGAGGTCTGAGCTTGTTCTGAGAGGTTTCTGTGTGTGTGGTCTCCTTTCTTCACCTTTTCTGGTCTCGATGTGCTTTCTAGTCAGTGTGTCGATTGAGCTTTGGGTTCAAAGGAACCCTGAGCCTTTGCTGCTTCTCCGACTAAGCTCTCTGTCCCTTGAGAGACACACGGACTGACTGCCAATGACGAAAAACAAGTGGTGTAACCTCCGGAAGCCTTGATACCCTATAGTATGAAATGATGGTGAATATGAGAAAAATGTAAAATGTTTACCTCGATTGTATAGAATGACTCTTTTGTGAAATAAAATTAAAGTTTTAGGATGGCACTTATTGTGAAACGGAGGGAATACAAAAATTAAGGCCTTCTTTATTTTTATTTCCAACATCAATTTCTAATTTTCAGTGTTTCAATTCAATTTACGAGGCATATTATGTTTTGAAAAAATGTAATGATTTTGTTATGATGAATGATTTAATTTTTAGAGTTGTAAGTTTGGAAAATGAAAATATGTTTGATTATATTTTCAACTTGAAATTTGTGGTTGAGATGAAAAGATAAATATCTATATGGTTATAATTAATTGATGAATATTTAAATAATGGGTCTCATAGTAATAATATATATATATATATATATGTATGTGATTGAATAGGTTATTATTTTTTGTGATTATATAACGTTTACTGAATTTCTATCATATTAATAGGATACATTCTTCACAAGAGTCCCATTTGACTGATAATATGACGCTTTTCTAGTAACCGTCCCATCATAAGCATCCTGTTAGCCAGATTTTTGGTTGGTTTGTTTTACTAACCGATCCCTTTTAAATTTCTCTACTGAAACACAAGAAGCACCACATTTGTAAAACTTCTCTACTGTTAGAAGGTATATAGCAGTTGTTCCTTGAATCAGTTCTCATTTCTTATTTTTTTCAAAGCTTGAATCGATAGGCTTAGATGTTTACTCAACTCAACTAGTTCTGAACTAATTTCCTAAATGTTTTCTGATCTTGAATTTATTTTTCAGTCAACTTTGTTATCGCATGACCTCTTTTTTTTGTTATCTGATCTTGAATTTATTTTTGTTTTTGTTTAATTGTGTATGGAATTCAGTCAAGGAAACTCTCTCAATGCAATTAGCTTGGCTTTGTACATGTTGTGTTTATCATAATTGATCATAAGTAATTCATCATGTGGTTCATTGGTAGCTGAATTTTTACTATTTAGTTGTGAATGCAGATTGGTTGACAAGAAATCTAAGCCCAGCAACACTAGGTAACTCTTCCTTCTCTCGCTTCTTTTTAAATCAGAACACTAGGCTTGCCCTAAGAATTTAATTTGCGTGCCTCATAACAAGCTGCATTTTCTGCCAATACACTTAATCAGTGGTAAAGGAGAGGTAACTGGGGAAATTAGGGGAGTGAAATTCGAGCACTTAGAGCAACAGAATGATAAGGATTTGGAGGAGGTACAAGATGTAGTTTCTACCATTACATATAATCAGAGGGGAAACTATGAGGTTGAATTCAGAAAATTCATTTTTTAACACAAAATCAACAGTAATTTATTTGTGATGCACTAACTGTTGGAAATATAAAATGTAAGTGTATTTTTTCTTGTTTTATCATTGAGGGTAATTTAGTCTTTTTCATTTGCCCTAATGTATCTCTTAAGGGTATTTGCATAGGACTTGTGTCATAGACTTTTGCACTTCACTTTTGTAAAGCCTCATTTTGTTTGAGCAACTCTTTTGCAATGCATCTTCTTTTTTCCTTCTTTGAATTCATGAATTATACTATAATTATTGCTTAATTTACATGGTATCAGAGCAGGATTAATCTCTTGCTTGGGTGCCTAATATCGTTGATCCAACTTGCTTGGGGAGTTGCAGGGGGGCAGTGTGCCCCTTGCCTGGGGTTCGGGGTGAAGCCCCGACTCGAATTTTTGTGATTATTGTTCACGACGATCCTTCGCTTCTCAAGTGAACTCGCAATCTATGGTTATTTTTCTGAATTCATTAGAAATCTGTTTGTTTATGTCCGTGCTCTAGTTTGCTTCGTCTATTCTGCACTTGTATCCACTTTTTGTTGGGTTTGTATCATTTTCTTTGGGATGAAAACCGAGAGGGATGACTCTCTACAGTCAATTAGTATTCGTTTGAATGGAAAGAATTATTCTTAACATCCATCACTCAGATAGATGCTAAGAATGCATTTTTACATGGAAATCTTGTTGACGAAGTTTACATGACTCCTTCACCGGGAGTACCTCACAAGACTGGACATGTTTGTAAGCTTAAGAAGTCATTATATGGCCTCAAACAAGCTTCTCGTTCTTAGTATGACACTTTCTCAGATGCCCTCACTTCTGTTGGTTTACGTTCGAGTAACAATGATTGTGCCCTTTTTGTTAAGGACTTGTCTTCTGGTATTATCCTTCTATCTTTATATGTTGATGATATGATTATTACCGGTAACGACACCGATGAGATTTCTCTTTTAAAATCAGATTTAGCGTCTCGTTTTGAGATGAAAGATTTAGGCCCTATTCGTTACTTCTTAGGTATTGAGGTCTGTTGGTCTCCAAAGGGCTACCTTCTATCCCAATCCAAGTATTGTACTATTTCAATTCTTCATCCACATCATATTAATTTTTCACTAATTATTTCTCTATCATATCGACCATAGCAAATAAGAAAAAAATTAAAAATAATATAATCCCACAATAATATAATATAGTATATAATTAATTCAACACATATAATATATTATATTTAATTTTATAATTTAAATATTAATTCAATAGAATTGTATTATTATAATTTTTCATTCATCCACATGAATTAATTCTCCATCAATCATATAGTCTATATAAATTACGTTCGAATGAAAAGATTGAAAAATAAATGTTTGAATTTATAGAAATATTATGAACTAACTTGATGATACTTAAGAAGTTCTCTATCAAAAATCAAGAATTTCTTCTTCATCAATCATTATATAATTAATCATTATCACGTGTAATATATTATATCTATTTCAATAGTACTATTGTACTATTGCAATTCTTCATTCACATCAATTAATTTTTCACCAATTATTTCTTCATCATATCAACCATAGCAAACAAGAAAAAAAAATAAAAAAAAATAATCCTACAGTAATATAATATATTATATAATTAATTATCAACATATAATATATTATATGTTATAATTTAAATATTATTTTAATAGAATTGTACTATTACATAGTTTATATAGATTATGTTAGAAAAACAATTGGTCAAATATTTTGATGAAATGTCAAATAACTTAAAATAATCAGTTGTGACAAACTCGACTGAACGAATACATAATTATCACAGACACGAGTTGATAATCAATAAAGATGTCACATCATTAGTTGTCTATAGCACAATTGATCTATACAAAGGTAGAGAATACATAGAAGTTTTAGTTTCGAACCTCTATAAATCTTATGTGTTGTACATTGCTTTATTTTGATTGACATATCTTAATTGCAACATGTTCATTCAAATCAGATGTCCAGAGTTATATTCACTAATGGCTGATTACCGCTATTTTATCTTGTTCATTAGATATTTCATCCTCTGAAATTATCCTAGATTATCACAATGATAGTTAGTACAAATCAAGTAACGAGTCAAGGCCTTATATTTCAGCACTTTAAATTGAATTTTGAAAAGAGTTTATTCAACCCTACTTCTAAACCTCATTTGACTCATTTGGGACCAAGAAATTACATATCAATGAAAGAGATTGAAAAATAAAAACTTGAATTTATGGAAAGATTATAAACTAATCTAGCTCATTGTTCTTAAGAAATTAAAATAACTTGAATTACATGTGTAATAATTAAAATAGTTCAATCAATTTAGTGTCGTGATATACGTAAATTAATTGATAACATAGAGTGGTTAAAAATATAATTTACTTATGAGATAAACTATGTTAATTGATGTGCGATAAGTTGTTTTGTCATGATAGTAAAAAAATCATATAATTAATACTATTTTGAACTCATTAACTTTTTAGTAAGTTTAATTAACTTTATATTGAATTTTTCTGAAAGGATGATGCAAGATTTTGTGAACTTATATTAATTAAAAATTTGTATTTTTATTAGATGGTAAAGTCAACATAAAAATTGTTGAATAGAAGATTTGAATTGTGTTAATACATATATACGTCAATAATCTAAGAAGGTTGGGATTTTTGTAAAAAAAAATAAACTTGAGAAAGGATACATGCATCTCTCTCTCACACACATCTTACTGCATTTGATCTGTTTAATTGATATTATTTTATTGCTTAAAATACTTTATCACGTAATTTATATAATTTCATTGCATAAGTGGTACAAACTAATTATGCAATAAAATATTAACAATTATATAATAAATTCATATATAAGATATATAACCAACAAATATATTAAGTAATAAATTTATACACATTAATAAATAATGAACAAATTAATTAAATCAACCTTGCCTTCTTTCACATTTTTATCAACTCTCACGGTCGTCCATTAATTAATTAATTATTTTTTGTGATCGTCCATTATTTAGTAATTTTTTAAATACAAATATTATAAACATGATTGAGTTTCTCAAACTCCTCAGGTCATTTTTAAGCTTTGGAGAATCTAAGATATAACGTATCAATACCTAACCCTATGTGTGTGTGTGAGTGTGTGTATTAAAACAACAAAAACAAAAACAAATTAAAAGGTTATAAATCCTGAGTTCGTGTTTGAATAGTTACAATTTAATTTTATTTTATGTTTATATTATTTTCCTGATTATCGATTAATCTAGAATTTTTAGATTTTATTAAATTTATAAATTGAATTATAAATATATATAATTAAATATATTTTTTAAATCGACTATTCAAATATAGTATTGTAAAATTATGCAAACTTCAATAATTAATTTAAGTAAATTAGTTGAATTGCGTGCAATGCACGCTTTTTCTAGTAGTCATACTAAAAGAGCCTAACACATTAATCTACTAAGCCGTTCCCTTCTTAAAAAAATCAACAACAACTCCACTAATTAAGTTTGACACTCAAGCATCAACATACACAACAATATCATCGTAGATCATACACAACAAACCTTAAAATTATATTCAATAATTAAGCATAAAACAGAGCCATTTATCATTCTCCAATCATGAGAAATTTTGTTATCTAAAAAGGAAATTCATCAAACACCTTGTACTCATACTCCAATTAAACCTGGTGGTTGTGTGCTCGCGCCCTCATCAAACACCTTGATCAACATTCACTTGAGGCTCCCAAATAGCCTCCTCTATATCTGCTCCATCTTCCTCCCCTCCCCTTCCCACCAGTTAAGAACTCCCTCCACCACCGCATATTCGAGCCCGGCCTCAAAATCCTCCTCCACAAACCCAGCCTTCATGGGGAGTGTTGGTTGGGAAAATGGGGTATTTTTTGCAGCTTGGGAACGTGTGAGTGTTCCAGTTGGCTGCAGTACATGATCTGGGTAGATAGGCGGATCTGCAGAGGTGAGATTGTTGGAGTTTGATGAGTGAGGTAGAGTTTGGGTTCTGGAAAGGGGATGGATGTTTGTTCAGAAGTCTATGACGATTCCTGGGTTTGTTGATTTTGAGATAGAACAGGAGATGTACCGGACTTATTTTTGTTTGAAATCTGTTGCAGATTCAGAAGCAGAGGCATGGGCAATGGGCAATCTTAACATTCTATAGGACCAGAAGTTATAGTATGGGAACCAAAATCGGACACATGCATGTCCTGTGAGACCAAAAATGAA
The DNA here is from genome assembly GCA_026008535.1 of Perilla frutescens. NCBI lineage: Eukaryota > Viridiplantae > Streptophyta > Magnoliopsida > Lamiales > Lamiaceae > Perilla > Perilla frutescens. The sequence continues at coordinate 1,470,385 of BRKX01000007.1, read as the reverse complement.
ATTTTCTCGTATTTTTTGAGTCTTCTAAACTAGGGGAGGGTTTTTGTTCTTAATTAGGGATTTTGATTTATTTGAGGCTAAAATGAATCGCGTGAGTCGATGTGAGCTTCTCTCCATCAAATTTTAAACAACCGTTAAAATTGCAGAACCAAAAATGATACCGTCAATCTTATGAAACCAAATTTGAGCTATAATTTTGAAAAAGGACCAAAAGTGATATTATTGGGACCAAAATCGGGCTCTGACATGTCCTGTGGGACTAAAAATGAAATTTTGTCCTGCAGTTAGGACTTCGTCAGTAGGAATATAATCCCACAGTGCAGGAAGCTTGGGTTGATTTGGCAGGTCGCATTGCTTTTCTTTTTGCAAATGAGGTATGAGTTTGTGGAGTACATAATTTGCGTAGCAATACAACTTTCTACCTTCCACATACATTTGTTATGTTGTTTCTGTTTTTGCAACCTGCATCCTTTTCTGTTGCGGTTCTTAAATCTTGACACACTCTTTTTTCAATCCATCATCATTGATTGATTATACACAACTCTTTCTTTTTATCTCATCAACCTTTTAAAATGATCATTTTTTGAATGTCTTCTAGCCTTCTACTTATAAATATATTCAGTACTTTCAGTTTAGTAGACTGGAATGGAATTACAGTGTGTTTTCAGGAACATGATTATACAGAGTTATTGCCCTTGTGTTAGGTTGGGCATTGTGCAACATTGCTCATCAACTGAAGTCATTCTCTGGTACATATAATTGTGCACAATATAGAGCTTTCTCTAGGAACACTCCTTGATACACTGAAACTTCCTTTCCTTTTCATTCTGTTATTTATGGCTTGATCTTGTACGTATAGTTATTTATGCACTTGCATAATAAAGATTTTGGGGCCCACTAGCTGTATCAAGTTTGTAGAGAAGATATGCTATTTATGAATCACATCTTATTAAGACTAATTTTTATAAATAAATAGATTAACATATATAAATTTATTTATATTTAAAATATACAAAGTTACAAATAAGAAAAAGGAAAAATAGGCGGAACATCTTCCAAAACTTCAAGTAAGAACATGTCATGGTTACATTCTTCTTTTGCACTTCGTTTCACAAAACATCTCCACGAATATAAATCGCGGATGAAATTTTCTACTCCACATTTAGTGTTTCATGATCGAATATATGAATTTATTTTCCCATTTTTCGATTGAGTGGTTTGATTTTTCGATTGCGGTTAAGTTCTCCTTATCCCAATATTTGACTAATTGTTTTTTATATCTTGTTTACTTTTGGATTTGGGGTTTTTAAGGAATTAAAAGGGATTTGCCGGAGTATTGTTTAATTATTATTGAATTGGATAAAATACAAGTTTTTGTCAATTTAGGTTTAATTATTATTGAATTGGATAAAATATAAGTTTTTGACAATTTATCCAGCTCACGAATCCGTGTCATGATCCTGTTACATATTTGAATTATTTATTTTTATTTTTTTAATCTATTTTGCTTGTTTACTTTTGGATTAATTTGGAGTTGTAAAGAGTTACCAGATCGATTTGCTTGAGTATATATGGTTGTTGAATTATATAAAATACAAGTTTTTGTCAATTTAGCAGATCATACATGCATGTCATTCTTTTGATATATATATATATATATATATATATATACATATTTGAATAATTCTCCACCTAACTCATTGAGTGCCGTGTGGAGTCCACAAAGACTTGATAGATAAAGTCTTTTCGTGCCTTATTTTTAAGTCTCTCTCTCTCTCTCTCTCTCTCTCTCTCTCTCTCTCTCATTTATTTTCAAGTCTTAACTCTCTGTGTGCGTGTTTCAATTGTATAAGCCAAGGTAATGAATTCTTAACCAAGGTAATGAATTCTTAACCCCTTTTCTTGATTTGGTTGTTCTAGCTTGTGATTGTACATTATATTGTTAGTAGTGCAATTAGTAATTATTGTTATGCTCCCTGCTATTAATTACATAATCATGAATTGTTTTCTTCCTTCTCTGTATTTTGGTATAATTTCTCTATATATCATATGATTGAAAAATGTCTGCAGATCTCATTAATTTTATATGTTGACAAGACATAGTTTAAGGTACGCGCCTTGAATTCCATACCTCAATTATTATAGGAAATAATTAAGCACTTAAATGTTTGTGTTTGTTTTTCAAAACTAAAAAAAACCCACTGTATTTAATGGCAGAATATTTTTTTTTTCTTTTTCAGGTGGCGAATTATTGGTAGCGTAGCAACCGATACTTTGAGCTTTCAGCTTTGCTTGTACGACAGAGAAAGAATAATAAGGTGCGATTTGAGGTGATGATTGTCAGCGTCTTTTTTTGTGTGTTACGAAATAATATTATTTTATTGATGCATTTGATTTTTTTCTTATTATTTCCCGGAGTTGATGACGTCGTTCTATTTAATTCTTCTTTTGGTTTTTTTTTCTCCAAACATCTATTAATTGTATAAATTAACTTTCATAAGATTCTAAATTTATTTTAATAATTTGTAATATTCACGAATCATAACTTAACAGTCAAAATTCCAATTTTTTCACTTTGATTATAACCCATAAAATTCATAATTTAATATTTAACAAACAACCTCAATTAAAAATCTAAGAATATCAAGAAAATAACATAAGGGCAAAATATAGATGGAGATTTAATTTGTTATATTATTTTAAAAAAAAATTACATTATCAAAATATATGGCAAAATTAATTTCGGTAAATTAAAATTTTTAGACATATACTTCAAGCTTCCTTTTTTTTTCAAACCACATAAACGATTTCTTCCCCTTCACATTTAACAAAAAATTACATTTCTACTACTATTATAAAAGTTTGATGTTTTACAAATTTTATTTTACCTATTATATCCCTACTACAACTTAATTTAAGGGTAATTGTGTAATATAATATATAATATATATTTATAATATAAAATCTAATATAATATATTAGTTTTCATATGAATCTACTACTATATATAAAAAGATCCTTATTTTACAAAATTGAATTTGACTAATATATCCTTATAATATATTTAAATTAAGCACAATAGGGTAATAAAATAAATCTACCACATGAACTTTTATTATCATATAGTAGTAGATATATAACTTATAGCATGATTTTTATGCAAATGATCATTCATTTGATATACATATATATGGTAACAATTAATAAATATTATTACTGACTTCCATAATATTATATTTAAAATACATATATAATTTTGATTGGTAGATCAATTTGATATGTGCGTGTGTATAAGTTTCTAATTTCAACTAACATGTTATTTTTAATTAAATTCTAGGCAATTCATTAATATCTTTATAAACCAATAAGATATAAATTATGAATTAATATTTGCACAATGCATATCTCATGCATTCATGTCAATTATTTTTATTATTCTTTTTTTTTAATTAGTATAATTCTATTGAAATAATATTTAAATTATAAAATATAATATATTATATGTGGAGAATTAATTAATTATATATATATATATATATATTATGTTTTTTTTATATTTTTTTTCTTGTTTGATATGACTAATATGATGTAGAAATAATTGGTGGAGAATTAATTGATGTGGATGAAGAATTGTAATAGTACAATACTATTAAAATAAATATAATATATTACAGGTGAATAATTAAATATAGAATGATTGATGGAGAAGAAATTCTTAATTTTTGATAGATAATTTCTCAAGTATTATCGAATTAGTTTATAATCTTTCTATAAATTCAAGCTTTTATTTTTCAAACTTTTCATTCGGATGTAATTTATATAGACGATGTAATTGATGGAGAATTAATTCATGTGTGTGAATGAAAAATTATAATACTACAATTCTATTGAATTAAATATCTAATATATTATATTGTTGTGGGATTATACTTTTTATTTTCTTTCTTGTTTGTTGTGGTTGATATGATAGACAAATAATTGGTGGAAAATTAATATGAATTGGATATATAAAGAATTGAAAGAGTGCAATACTATTGAAATAAATATAATATATTATATTGAATAATTAATTATATAATATAGTATATTACTATTTTACTCTTAAATTAAGTGCATATTATGGATATAATAGGCAAATCATATTTTGTAAGAAATTAAACAAATATAATATATTATATTTACAACTAATTATTTTCAATATTATATTAGGGATAATTTTATATAGTAGAGTTCAATTATAACAAAACTATTGAAATAAATATAATATATTATATTACAAAAAAAAAATTATTTATAATATTTTATATTAGGGATAATTTTATGTAGTAGAGTACGTTCAATTATAACAAAACTATTGAAATAAATATAATATATTATATTTACAAAAAAATTGTAATATATTATATTATTTTTTTACCCTTAAATTAAGTGCAAATTGTGGACAAAAAAATTCTAATATATTATATTACTTTTTTACCCTTAAATTAAGTGCAAATTGTGGACATAATAGGCAAATCATATTTTATAAGAAACATCCACACTTTTTATATAGGTATAGATTAATGCATAACGATCTTCTCTTTTACAAGGTGTACTTCCTTTATTACATGGCTACTAGCATTCTATTGGTAATCTTGATTCAGACACTTTTTTTTAATAAGGGTCCATTTTTAAGTTCCCAATTAGGGCACAGACATGACTGACCCTGTGTACGAGGACTGATAAAGTTTTGCAAGAAAATCGAAGTCTCCTCCGAACAGTCAATAAAAATAAATTATATACTAATTTTGAGGTACATATAGATATAATAATTTATTTATTTTTTTGTTGGTTGTTGTGGCAAGTACCAAATTTCCATGAAATTTCCTCCAACTTTCGGTTAAAATTTAAATGTATAAATTGCACTAATTTTTTTTAGCAAGTGGACAAAGATCATATTGCCTATTTAATTGCAACAAGGACATGTCCTTCATTTTTCTTCGTGTGGACTCCACAAATTAAAGACTAGCCAGTGAGATGATCGAAGTATTTGTGCTCTGTGTTTAATTAGCTAGATTTTTTTTTTTTTAAATTGAGTTCATTTATTTCGTAAGGTCTTAAGGGTTAATTGTCAAAAATATTTCACCACGTCTTTTAAACATGACTTTTAAATTATTTTAATAATAATTTAACTTTTTTTTTATTTAGAGAAAACTCTACAACGTAGTGTAATTTTTTAATGACGATCACAACTATGTGATAATAATTTTTCCGTGTGGTCAGGTTAATTCAGTTTCGCGATGTCAAATATGGGGATTTTTTTTTTTAGGCAATGTTAGTTTTCTAGTGGTCGAAATTTGTAAAGGGTGTCCATAATTTGTCATAAATCAAAAGATTGAGTTATTATTGGAATAATAATTTATAAAAAAATTAAATATTAGTAAATGAAGAAACTCAATAATAATTTATTTGGTCGTGTGCAATGAAATGATAATTCTCCAACTAACTTACTGATTGCAGCCTCTGATCAATTAATTTGCCGTGTGGAGTCCACAAAGACTTGAGAGATAAAGTCTTTTGGTGCCTTATTTTTAAGTCTTCTCTCTCATTTATTTTCTCACTCATACAATAGTCTTAAATCTCTGTGTGTGTGTTTCAATTGGCCCAAGGTTATAAGCAGTTTGATCTCAACATAGTATAACGTTCACTAAAGCAAGGTAATGAATTCTTAACCCTTTTCTTGATTTGGTTGTTCTAGCTTATGATTAATGTATATTATATTATATTGTTAGTGCAATTAGTAATTATTGTTATGCTCCCTGCAGCTATTAATTACATAATCATGAATTGTTTTGTTCTTCTTTGTATAATTTCTCTATATATCATATCATTGAAAACTGTTTATTTTTCAAAACTGAAAAAAACCCCTTGTATTCAGCGGCAGATTCACAATTTTTTTTGTAGGCCGCAAATTGTTGGTAACGTAACAACTGTTACTTTGAGCTTTCAGGTTTGCTTGTACGGTAAAGAAAGAATAGTAAGGTGCAATTTGTATTTAAATTCTCTTTGTGTGTTACGAAATAATAATATTTTATTGATGCATTCGATTTTTTTCTTATTATTTCCTCGAGTTGATGACGTCGTTCTACTTAATTCTTCTTTTGCTTTTTTCTCCAAACATTTATTAATTATATAAATTAACATTCATAAGATTCTAAATTTATTTTAATAATTTGTAATATTCACGAATCATAACTTAAAAGTCGAAAAACTCCAATTTTTTCACTTTGATTATAATCTATAAAATTCATAATAAAAAATATAAGAATATCAAGAAAATAACATAAGAGCAAAATATAGATGGAGATTTAATTAGTTGTATTATTTTTTAAAAAAAATACATTATCAAAATATATCGCAAAATTAATTTCGGTAAATTAAAAATTTTAGAAATATACTTCAAGCTTCCATTTTTTTTTCAAACCACATAAACGTTTTCTTCCCCTTAACCCTTAAGGAAAATTTGCATTTTAAGTAAAAAGTGACAGTAGAGTTAAAATATTATTCTATAAATCCAAAATCATCAATAATAACTATCAGATTAAATCAGCAAATATGATTTCTTGGATCAAGATTTCAAAACACACAACAAGAAGAATTGAAGAACACCAAGAATTAAGTGGTTTGATCTTGCGATCTACGTCCTCTGTCGAAAGAGGATAGCTTGACTTGTATTAATCTCAACCGATTATATACACTCATACATACAGATTCTCTCTCTCAATCTACTGCTATAATACACAGAAAATTCACTCTTGAAAGATGATCTGCAATCTCTCTTTGCTAACTGTATTTTCTTCTTGTGTTACTCAACCGAATAGAAATGATATATATATATATATATATATATAACCCTAAAGCAAACGGTTTAGCAGCAACTGCACATAACTTCAGATAACAGAAAACCTTAACAAACGGAGTTAGCTACGTGCTATCTGCTACGCTCCAACTGCCATGCACTTAACCATGTAGCGCCTCTTTTATGATTCAAGAGCTACAACCTGCTCTAACAATCACAATTCTCCACCTTAGCTTTGAATCAACCTTCAAACTAAGCTTTATATCTGCTCCACCAGTAGTTCATTTCTGATTTATCTTTAGTTGTAGATTCTTCTTGATATACACTCAACTTCATTCCTTGCTTGAATGGTGTAGTTACTGACTTACACAGATTCATATTGTATCTTTTAAGAACCTTTTCGAGATAGGATTCTTGTGTGAGAATTACAACATCATCACTCCTCTTTCTCTTTATCTGCATTCCAAGAATCACTTTGGCTTCTCCAAGATCTTTCATTTCAAATTCTTAACAAACAACCTCAATTAAAAATCTAAGAATATCAAGAAAATAACATCAGAGCAAAACATAGATGGAGATTTAATTTGTTGTATTATTTAAAAAAAAAAATACATTATCAAAATATATGGCAAAAATTAATTTCGGCAAATTAAAAATTTTAGAAATATACTTCAAGCTTCCTTTTTTTTTTTCAAACCACATAAACGTTTTCTTCCACTTAACATTTAAGAAAAATTGCATTTTAAGTAAAAAGTAACAATAGAGTTAAATAATTCTATAAATCCAAAATCATCAATAATAACTAATTAATGAATTACAAAATTAAATTATATTACCGTGCATAACTATGTTTAAGCATGCGTCCTCAATTCCAACAAAAGTACCCCTATATACACGAAAAATGTCATGGTTAAGAGTACTTAAGATAATCACATTAACTTATAACTCGCTTTCCAAAAAATACCTCCTAATTTGAAAATTTTATTGAAAAACAATTAATTTAAACTGTAAAGTGTTGTTTTACAATACTGTTCCTAATTTCAACAGACATAATAAAATAAAAGCAATACCTCAACTGCGGCTGAAAAAGAAGACAACACCAAAATTCATTTAGTTTAATGGTCTTCAAAATTGGAAATATAGCATTGTAACAATAAAACAATATTAAATACCACAAGTCAAAGAAAGAAAGAACCAATTCTCTATGCATAATTAATCAATAGTAGGAAGGCAATGTTTTAAAGCCTGCTAAGGGGTAATTGTAGTACTACACATTGTTATTTTCAGTATAGTTAAAACATTCAATAAAAACTTTCATATGCATATGAAGATGAGAACATCGTCCTCCTATCATTAAGAGAGAGAGAGAGAAGGAGAGAGAGAGAGAGCTGTCCACTCCAAAGACGTGTGATAGAATTAATTAACAAATTAAAATAGATCTGCTGATATGATAGGTTTGCTTGATTTTTACATCTGTTTATCATTTTGTTTAGCGGGATCGTTTGAGGATGGCGGAGGGTGCTGTTTCATTTCTTCTGGAGAAACTTTTTGTGTTGCTATGCGATGAAGGAAAACTATTAGGAGGACTGAAGCATGAAGTCCAGTCTATTAATGATGAATTGGTGAACCTGAGACGATTCCTCAGAGTTGCTGATGGGAAAGAAGAAAGTGACCCCAACATCAAAGAATGGGTTGGCCAGCTCCGAGAAATCTGCTTCGATGTTGAAGATGTTCTTGATGAATACATGCTCCCATTTGGACGAGATCGTGCCACTAATGGATTCAGAGGCTTCGTAAAGAAAGTTGGTGATTCAGTTAAGAAGATTAAAGTTGAATTTCAGATTGCTTCTGAAATCAAAGCCTTAAATCTCAGACTGGAAAATGTCGTCAAAAGGCAGCAGAAATACAGAGACATGTATGCTATTATGGATCAAGGCTCGAGCTCTACTGTCCCGGAAGCTGCAGAGTATGACGGTCGAGGTGATGCATTGTTTTTGGAGGAAGATGAAGTTGTAGGGATTGAAAAACAAAAGAAACAACTTCTTGGGTGGATTGGGTCCAAGGATAGTGGTCTTGAAGTCATTTCAGTGGTGGGAACGGGCGGGTTGGGTAAAACCACTCTCGTTAAGAAGGTGTTTGATGATGCATCAGTTAAGAGTTATTTTGATCGTCATGTATGGGTGACTGTTTCAGACTACAAAGACAATGTCAAACATGTCTTGATGAACCTAATTAAGAAACTCATGGAGGAAATCAAGGAATCACCACCTCAAGGACTCCAAGATATGAGCATTGATCACATGAGAATTTTCATCTATGATTTCCTCAAAGAAAGCAAGTACATAATTGTCCTTGATGACGTTTGGAAGTCAGAGACATGGGAAGCTCTCAGATTTGCGCTTCCAAAAAAGGGTGGGCATGGTTGCATTGTGATCACGACACGCTCTAGCAGCATAGGTGATGGTGCGTGTAGTGAGACGAATCATGTGTACAATTTGCAGCCATTATCAGCGGAAGAATCAGAGGAGCTATTCTTCAAAAAGGCATTTCCAAGGAACTCATCATTTCCTCCTCCTTACTTAAGAGAATTTGCTGAAAATATCTTAAAGAGATGTGGAGGTTTGCCGCTTGCAATTGTTGTGATTGGTGGTCTCCTAGCTACAAAGAAGAACAAAAGAGAAGAATGGGAAATGTTCAATAAGAGCCTGAGTCATGAATTAATGCAGGGTGGCGACCTTGAAAGATTATGGAAGTCAATATTCTCTCTGAGTTACAATGACTTACCTTATTATCTCAAGTATTGTTTTTTGTACTTGAGCATCTTTCCAGAAGGTGGCATGCTGTTGAAGTACCAAGTCATAGGACTATGGACAGCCGAAGGGTATGTGCAGTCAGAGAATGATAAGATTTTGGAAGAAGTAGCAGAGACATATCTAAATAATCTTTGGAGTAGGAATCTAATTCAAGTGGCACAAAAATATGGTGATGGAACAGTGAGTGCATTCCGTATCCATGACCTGCTACGAGATTATATTACATCAAAATCAAGAGAACATAATATTATAACCGTATTTAACAGAGGGAAAAAACAGTGGCCTAATAAGATCCGACGCCTTGCAATTCAGAATTCAGTCAACTTCTCTCTGGATACAAACAATTTTGAGCATCTTCGTTCTCTACTGTTGCTCAATGGAGATATGGAGATGGGAATGATCAAAGAAGTTTTGAGGAGATGCAGGCTCTTAAAAGTGTTAGACTTAAGAGGAGCCCCAATGGAAAGAATTCCAGATGAAGTTTTCAAATTATATCATCTGAAGTATCTCTGCTTAAAGGACACAAGGGTCAAATTCATCCCAAAATCAATAAAATATGTTCAGAATCTGGAGATATTAGATCTCTATAATACCGACGTGACCGAACTGCCTGTAGAAATCTTAGAACTCCGAAGGCTTCAATTTATTTTGGTGGGTAGGTCTTTTGACCCTAAATATGGGGGTACAAAAAAGCTCGACTTTGATGATATTGGGCAGAGTTGTAGGGTTCCATATGGCATAGGAAGTTGTTTACTGTGCTTACAAAAACTTGGTTATCTAGAAGCAGATAGAGATGGGAGCACTAAAATTGTTAGAGAAATAGGAATGCTAACACAGCTGAGGAAGTTAGCCATTGATAAGGTGAGAAGTGAACATGGGAAGGATCTTTGCACTTCCATTGCCAACCTAACCAACCTTCGGGTACTGCTAATTAGGTCAATAGAAGAAGGTGAAAAGCTGGAGCTAGACTATCCTCTATCTTCCACAGGTTTGCCATTTCTAAGTTTACTTAATCTGTATGGGTGCCTTGAAAAAGTGCCCCAGTGGATACCATCTCTGCATGCATTGTCCAGTTTAATCCTAATGTTTTGCAAATTGAGGGAGGATGCATTAAATTGCATTCAAAATTTAGCCAATCTGAGACACCTACGAATACATGAAGCATGTGTTCAGGGGTTGAGTTTCAAAGCTCATGGGTTTCTAAAGCTGGAGACACTAGAATTATTTGAATTGAGAATGATCAAATGGGTGATAGTGGAAAAGGGCTCCTTGCCCCTTCTTCAAGACTGGAGGTTGATAGGTTGCAAATTGTTGAAAGAGCTGCCGCAAGGTATCGAGCACTTGACCAATCTTCAATATATGGGTTTCCATGATATGCCGAATGAATATAGGGAGAGAGCAGTTGAAGAGAAAAGAAGGCTCGCTCATGTTTCCAGAGTTAGTTTCGGCACTTTCAGAGATGGGTCATGGAGTTACGTTGCATTGTGATAGATGATAAATCGGAAATATTCACATCCCTTGTAAATAAGAAATGAATATTTTTTCCTTGTTGGAGATGTATAAGAATTATAATATTTCGATTATATATGAAACCTTTCAATTTTCAAAATATTGGAAATGATGGATGCTTCATGCAAAAGAGATTATATTATTCAAACTTTATTGATGTATCAACATCGTTGGATTGGTCGTTAGTTGTTCAAAAACTAAATCACATAAGAAAAGTAAACGGGACCAATATTTAATCTATACACGAAGTTTTATCAATTTAGGATCGAAAAGTCTATCAAACCAATTTTTAAAGGATGAAAACTTCTATAAATCAAAGACTCCAAAAATCATGTATTTCAATTCCTTTTAATTTAAAATTATTTTTAAAAAAAGTGTTTATTCAACTTAATAAAAACATTAAAAGTGACTTATTTTAGAGTAAAAATGGTAAAAAAATATTATTATTCCCAGTCACTTTCTTAGTAAAAATATGAATTTAATCTCAATATATATTTTTGATCTATTTATCATTTACATCTCATATTGTGAAATTGGAATGACGTCTTAATATGAACACGTATATGTTTGACTAAACCCAACAATCTATATCTATATATATATAATAATGGGTGTTTCTAAATACACCACTATTTTTTCATTATACACCACTTTTACTTTATACATCATATATTTTTTTATTTTTTTTCTCACTTTTTCTTTACACACCACACTAAATGTCTTTTTAATCCCTTAATTTAAAAATCAATTTCACCATCTAAAAAAATAGCAAAAAAAAACGTCTGTAGATCCCTTCTTTCTCTCTTCACCGTCTCTTCTTCAATCTTCCACCACCACCAGAGATGCTGCCATCGCATCCCCGTCTCCACCACCGAAGTTGCTCTCGTCGCGTCCCCCGTCTTCCTCCAGACTCCGGTCTAGATTTCTTTAAGCATTTCATGGGAGATGTCCTTTTTTCACAATGAAATATAGTTGTTGAACTTTCTATAAAGGATTGTCAAACTGAGCTTTCCACGGAGATGTTTGATTTTTTTTTTTCACACTCAAACCACCAATCTGATTTTCGAATCAATAAGTGATGCTTCGACAATTTTTGAGATTTTCGATCATGGTGGTTGGAAAAATTGTTTTCGAAGCAGTTGACCACAATTCAGAAATTTGTTTTTGAAGCAGATGAACACAATTCAAAAATTTGTTTACTAATGCCCCTATGCGCAGCTGCGAAGTTTCCTTTCAATTCAGTTGTTGTAGCGCCTTCACCCGACCCTTTTGGATGTGAATGATATCAGCGTGCTATGGGGATTCTTTTGTTTAGGTGTGTGACTGGCGTGAGGAGAGGAAAATGACGAGAGAAGGGAGGGCGGTATAGACAGGTTGGTGGTTGTGGTCGGAGATTGCAGAAGGTGAGGAGAGTGAGGGAGGTGATGCTGGAGACGTTGAATCGTTGAAGGAGGAGGATTGCTTACTTTTTTTTAAAAAAAATTATTTAGTTTTTTATTTAATAAGGATATTTAAGTAATTTTATAATTAATTATTTTTGAATAAATTTATCTAGTGGTGTATAAATTAAGAAAGAATTGTGGTGTATTACACCCTATAATAATAGAGTTCTACACCAAGTTTTTTCCCGCCCATTTGCAAGGGCATTTTAAACAATTAATGATACTATAATTTAATAAAGCATTTAATATAATTTCTATAATAATATTTATGTAATTAAAGCAAATTAATTGTTACTATATATAATTAGGATATGTTTGGTCAAGGAAAAGATAGTCGAGGTACCTAGAATTGCGTATCTATAGAATAAATAATTTACGCCCGATTCACTTGCTAATAGAGGTGGCAACGGTTTCGAAACCTCCGGTTCTCGTTCCAAATATGTGGAACTGGAACCGCACCGTCAAAGCACGGTTACGGTACAATTCCGGAACCGGCGGTTCCACGGTTCAAGACGGTTCCAACCAGTTCCAAATTTAATTTTTTTAACTTATAATATTTATAAAATAATTAAAAATTTGATTAGAAATACGAACAAATCAAAAATCACCCAAAATTATAAAATTATGGGATTTCCTTAAAGAGAAATTAGTGTACTGATTACCAAAAGCCCACTATCACAATCATTTTATAGAATAAACCAGAAGCATTACAGTTCATAAAAAATCAATGTGGGACATTTATTTTGAGAGTTGAGACATTTTCTTTTTTGTCCCACATTTTTTTTTATATCAAAGACAATGATTTAAATTTTCTTATAGATTGATATTGGACATTTGTTTATTATTGCACCAATAACCAAATGTTAATATCATTAAAATATGATTACATAAATTATTAAAATAACACCATTACTTCTAATATTCAGGAATAATTTGAAATTTAATTTTTTTATTCCCATCATAATATGATATAATAAAAAAGATACAATTACTATTTTAATTATTTAAATAAAACTTTAAAATAATAAACTAATAAATAAAAATAATATTAAAGCAAATTGAAATTACAATTCAATTTAATTTCAAATAATTAACCTCTACATTTGTATTATTCAATTGATTTTGTTTATCATATGATTCGTAAGAAGTTAGGAGGTCATTTTCACCTTAATTTTGGTTTAGATAATTGATGAGAAATAGAAATTTTTTATATTGATTAATTTAAATAAATCATTTTTATAGAGTAGATGTACCCACAAATTAGGAATTAGGAATCCCAATAAATAATGGAATTTCCATTAAGATAAATTGATGCAATGATAAATTTAAGAAGGTGTTTGATGATGAATGGGTCAAGAGTTATTTTGATCGTCATGTATGGGTGACTGTTTCAGACTACATTGACAATGTCAAACATGTCTTGGTGAACCTAATTAAGAAACTCATGGAGGAAATCAAGGGATCACCACCTCGAGGACTCCAAGATATGAGCATTGATGACATGAGAATTTTCATCTATGATTTCCTCAAAGAAAGTAAGTACATAATTGTCCTTGATGACGTTTGGAAGTCAGCGACATGGGAAGCTCTCAGATGTGCACTTCCAAAAAAGGGTGGGCATGGTTGCATTGTGATCACGATACGCTCTAGCAAAATAGGTGATGGTACATGTAGTGAGACGAATCATGTGTACAATTTGTAGCCATTATCAGCGGAAGAATCAGAGGAGCTATTCTTCGAAAAGGCATTTCCAAGGAACTCATCATTTCCTCCTCCTTACTTAAGAGAATTTGCTGAAAATATCTAAAAGAGATGTGAAGGTTTGCCGCTTGCAATTATTGTGATTGGTGGTCTCCTAGCTACAAAGAAGAACAGTAGAGAAGAATGGGAACCTTGAAAGATTATGGAAGTCCATATTCTCTCTGAGTTACTATGACTTACCTTACTATCTCAAGTATTGTTTTTTGTACTTGAGCATCTTTCCAGAAGGTGGCTTGTTGTACAAGGCTGATATCTTAACTCTATAGACAGCCGAAGGGTATGTGCAGTCAGAGAATGATGAGATTTTGGAAGAAGTAGCAGAGAAATATCTAAATGATCTTTGGAGTAGAAATCTAATTCAAGTGGCAGAAAAATATGGTGATGGAACAGTGTATGCATTCCGTATCCATGACCTGCTACAAGATTATATTACTTCAAAATCAAGAGAGCATATTATTATAACCGTATTTAACAGAGGGAAAAAACAGTGGCCTAATAAGATCCGACGCCTTGCAATTAAGAATTCAGTCAACTTCTCTTTGGATACAAACAATTTTGAGCATCTTCGTTCTCTACTGTTGCTCAATGGAGATATGGAGATGGGAATGATCAAAGAAGTTTTGAGGAGATGCAGGCTCTTAAAAGTGTTAAGACTTAAGAGGAGCCCCAATGGAAACTATTCCAGATGAAGTTTTCAAATTATATCATCTCAAGTATCTCTGCTTAAGGGAAACAAGGGTCAAATTCATCCCAAAATCAATAAAATATGTTCAGAATCTGGAGATATTAGATCTCTGTGATACCGACGTGACCGAACTGCCCGTAGAAATCTTAGAACTCCGAAGGCTTCAATTTCTTTTGGTGGGTAGGGATTTTGAGTGTAAATATGAGGGTACAAACAAGCTCGACTTTGATGATATTGGGCAGAGTTTTAGGGTTCCATATGGCATAGGAAGTTGTTTACTGTGCTTACAAACACTTGCTTGTCTAGAAGCAGATAGAGATGGGAGCACTAAAATTGTTAGAGAAATAGGAATGCTAACACAGTTGAGGTATTTAGGCATTGATAAGGTGAGAAGTGAACATGGGAAGGATCTTTGCACTTCCGTTGCCAACCTAACCAACCTTCAGTTACTGGATATTAGGTCAATAGAAGAAGGTGAAAAGCTCGAGCTAGACTATCCTCTATCTTCCAGAGGTTTGCCATTTCTAAGAACACTTGATCTGTATGGGTGCCTTGAGAAAGTGCCCCAGTGGATACCATCTCTGCATGCATTGTCCACTTTATCCCTAATGTGGTGCAAATTGAGGGAGGATGCATTAAATTGCATTCAAAATTTACCCAATCTGAGACACCTACGAATACATGAAGCAAGTGTTGAGGGGTTGAGTTTCAAAGATCATGGGTTTCTAAAGCTGGAGACACTAGAATTATTTGAATTGAGAATGATGAAATGGGTGATAGTGGAAAAGGGCTCCTTGCCCGTTCTTCGACACTGGAATTTGATTGGTTGCAAATTGCTGAAAGAGCTGCCGCAAGGTATCGAGCACTTGACCAATCTTCAAGCCCTTTATTTCGATGATATGCCGAATGAATATAGGGAGAGAGCAGTTGAAGAGAAAAGAAGGCTGGCTCATGTTTCCGGAGTTTGGTTCGGCACTTTCAGAGATGGGTCATGGAGTTACGTTGCATTGTGATAGATGATAAATCAAAAATATTCACATCCCTTGTAAATAAGAAATGAATATTTGTAGCCTATAAAAAATTATATTTCGTTTATATCTGAAACCTTTCAATTTCCAAAATAATATTGGAAATGATGGATGCTTCATGCAAAGGAGATTATATTATTCAAACTTTATTGATGTATCAAAATCGTTGGATTGGTTAGAAGTTCAAAAACTAAATCACATAAGAAAAGTAAATGGACCAATATTCAATCAGTACATCAAGTTTTATCAATTTAGGACCGAAAAGTCTACTATCTATCACACCAATTTTCAAAGGATGAAAACTTCTATAAATCAAAGACTCCAAAAATCATGTATGTCGATTCATTTTAATTTAAAATTATTTTTAAAAAAAAGTATTTATTTATCTTGATAAAAATGTTAATAGTCTTATTTTAGAGTAAAAAACTAAAAATGGTCAAAAAAATTATTATTCCCAGCCACTTTCTTGGCAGGTGAGATTCACACCGGGGAGTTATATGAATGTATCATTGTGAAATTGGAATGACGTCTTAATATGAACATGTATATGTTTGACTAAACCCAATAATAATAATAATAATAATAATAATAATAATAATAATAATAATAATAATAATAGAGTTCTACACCAAGTTTTTTCTTGCCCATTTGCAAGGGCATTTTAGACAATTAATGATACTATAATTTAATAAAGCATTTAATATAATTTCTATAATAATATTTATGTAATTAAAGCAAATTAATTGTGACTATATAATTAGGATATGTTTGGTCGAGGAAAAGATAGTCAAGGTATCTATAATTGGGTATCTATAGAATAAATAATTTATGCCCGATTCACTTGCTAATAGAGATGGCAACGGTTTCAAAACCGCCGGTTCCCATTCCAAATATTAGTTTTTGCAAAAGGACATATTAGTTTGGATGCAGCTAGTCTTGTGTGACACGTTTTGTATGTCAAAATTCGTAACATGAGTTAAAATCTGGACTCAATCACAATTAAACGCCAATAAGTCAATGACATTACAAATGTACCACTAAATATGAATTTGAATCCAAATATTGACTCATTTTACGAGTTTTGATCTGTACACGGTCGCGCACAATTTTTTGTTATTAATTTTTATTTTTCGATTATTACTTGTTGGAATTTCATTTATACCCAAAAACAAAGATAACTAAAGAGTAGTTTGGACTATGCTTTTGCGTGTTGGTGAACATATTATGTGTGATAAATAAGAGGCCAAAAAAGAAGAAGAAAGATGACCATTTTAATAGAAGCCACATCTTTTGTACAAGTCCCAATCTACTATTACAAAAATGAGATTTGTATGCATGGCATCTTGCATTTATAATTTCAATACTTTTATTTCGAAAAAGATTTTGCAAATGTAAAAATAAACATAAGCTGCAGTTGAAATTTGAAATAAATAAATAAGAATAGATTGCACTAAGAACTCAAACCAGCAAGAAAATGGCACCAGATGCTATTTTCCTTGGCTTTTTAATATTCTTACTCTCCAAATCCCAAATGACAGAAACAGCCAGAGCAATGGAATCACTTACTCATTGCCAAACGAAATGCGGAGAAATGGAAATTCCCTATCCATTTGGAACGAAGAAGGGATGTTACCTCGATAAAACATTTGAAGTCATGTGCAACGACTCGACTGGTTCTGCCACACTAGCTTCGCTGGGCTGGGAAGTGAAGGACATCTCGGTCTCAAACAGCACCCTGCGACGTAAAGATTTAAATGTTGAGACATTCGAAGCAAAATCATACAAATGGTTAACCCTTTCTCTTGACTCAGTGCCTGCAGGCAACCAATATTGGATATCACATAACAAAAGTACGTTTGTCGTCAAGGGATGCGACTTTCTAGCATACCTTTACGACAGTGAAGTCACGCCAGGAGCATGTGAGTCTGGCTGCAACCACAACCAGAAGAAAGGTGTTCCTTTGCTGCCTTCAACTTGTCAAGGCCTCAATTGCTGCCAAATGGATCTGTTAAATGATATAAGAAAATGCAGCTTGCATGTTTTGAGATTGTCAAATTCTACTGATGATCACTGTGGTTTCTTCACCTTCATCGACACGGATTACCTTTCTTTACACCTTGATTTCTCTGTGTGCAAGAAAAGGTACACTGTCCCAGTAGTGTATGAATGGGCAATTGGGAATATGAGTTGCGATACAAGAAATGTCTGCAAACAAAATAGTGAGTGCTTCAACTATACCACCCACACAGGATACAAATGCAAATGCAGGAAAGGTTACGAAGGTAACCCTTATCACCCCGAAGGATGCCGAGGTAACTAATAAGTACACTTCTCAGAATTCCAAACATGCAATCATTATTCATTAAAATAAATATTTTCTTGATCAATTCAACAGACATTAACGAGTGTAAGAGGAATAAACCTTGCTCAAACAACAATCGTTGTGTTAATACAGAGGGCAGATACTATTGCTTGCCTAATCGTAGACATATGTTGGAGCTGGCCATTCCATTAGGTAAGTATCTCCAAACTTGCTTTAGTATTTTTTTCCCCCCTTTTTTTACCACACTCGTTATTAGATTAATCCTTCCAACAAACAGGAATAGGCCTAGCTCTCGGTCTTCTACTTCTAGTTGCTTCTTGTATCTGGATTTGGCACAAGGTTAAAATGATCGAAAACAGAGAAATGAAGCAGAGATTCTTCAAGAGAAACGGGGGGCTACTGCTGCAGCAACAGGTAACCTCAAGTAAAGCAAGTGTTTCTCATGAACTGACACTTTTCAAGATTGAGGAACTAGAGAAGGCCACGGATAAATTCAGTGGAAGCCATATACTTGGCAAAGGTGAGGCTGGTACCATCTACAAAGGAATGCTATCAGATGGTAGAATAGTCGCAGTGAAGAAGGCCAACATAACTAATGACAGTGAAATTGGACAATTTTGTCAATGAGGTTTGCATACTATCTCAGATAAGCCATAGGCACATAGTCAAATTGTTTGGCTGCTGTTTAGAGGCTGAAATTCCACTGCTCATGTATGAACACATATCTAACGGCACCCTCTCACATCATATCCACGATGAGCAAAGCATCTCCACACTTTCTTGGGAGAATCGTCTACGTATTGCTGCAGAAGTAGCAGGGGCACTAGCTTACCTACACTCCTATGCCTCAACAGCCATCTTCCACCGCGATATAAAGTCAAGCAACATATTGCTAGATGAAAACTACAGGGCTATCATATCTGATTTTGGACTCTCAAGATCAGTATCCATCGACAGGACTCACTTAACAACCTTGGTAGGAGGGACGTTCGGATACTTGGATCCCGAATACTTCCAATTGGGACAACTAAACGACAAAAGTGATGTCTACGCATATGGAGTTGTCCTAGCAGAAATCCTAACAGGACAGAACGCAGTCTCTTCGGCTAAGGATGATATAGGACTGGCAATTCGTTTCCGGTCAGCATTGAAGCATGACCGTCTGTATGAAATATTGGACAAAGTAGTGGCTGAGGAAGGCCAGAAACACGAAACTCTTGCAGTTGCTAAACATGCCAAGAGATGCATGAAGGAAGTGGCAGCAGAACTAGACCGACTGAGAAAGACGACGAAAGAGCTTCAAAAACATCAAGAGAGCTTCTGTCATGAGCATTGTTCCAAAAGTGAAAAATTCTACAGTTCTGGGATTGAATCAGAAGCAGGGGATGATCAAACACTATCTGAATGAACTAGCTTTGCTTATTCAATCCATTTTCTATTTCTTCCTTCTTTGTGCTAAAGATTGTCTGTGATTAAGTTAAGTTCCTCAACTACTCATTCCTATACAGGACTGTAAGTGAATCGAGTCGAGCCGAACAAATATAAACTATTTCATCAAAATGGGGAAAAATAAACAATGTGCCAGAATACAAATCGGAGCAGAAAATCCAGCACAATGGATGATAATCATCAATATACAATTCAAGATGAGAAAATCGGTAATTCTTTATTTAAGACTTTAATTTTTCGATAAAATATTATATTTGTAAGCATAAATAATAAAATCTAAACAAAATCTGATATTCATACGATAATTTGATTGAAAGTTACCGAGATTGGGGCAGCACTTACCGATAGTAGCACCGGTGATCCTGACGGCTACGAGCGCCGCCGCGGTGGCCGGAAATCAAATAATAGATAAATTGTATTTCATAAAAAAGGTAAATTATAACTTTACCCAATTTTTATTTTTTTGGGTGAAGTTATAGAAAATGCTAGGAGAAGATTTATCATTTTGGGTAAATCGATTTGATGTCTGCACTTTGGATTTTTTTTTTAAACTAGTTAAGTTTTTTAAAATTAGAAAAATAATATTATTTTTTCAAAAAAATTACAAATCTAACCGTTGATCAATTTTATTAACCGAAAATCGTATGTAATATTTTGGGTAAGATTTTTTGATTGGATAATATTTTTTACTAGGAAAATAGAAATATTAAAGTACAATAAATTATGTACAGTTTTCGGTCCGTAAAATTGATCAAATGTTAGATTTATATTTTTTTTGGAAAAATTGGGATTATTTTATTAATTTTGAAAAAAATCTCAAAATTTAAGTATCAACGTGTAAATTTTCAATTTATAAAACTAAAAATTGTATTTAATATAAGTTAACAAAATTACATATGTTAAAAGTTGAAAACCACCCTAGACTACTTACTTGTCAATATACGAATGAGATCATCCGTGTTTCTCATATTTATTGAATTGTTAGACCAAGATTATCGGTGCACTTTGTGTGACCGTTCGATCGCCATGTGGCAAAGAAACCAAAAAAAAAAAAAAAGGAAAAATGATTTTGGGCTGAAGCGGCCGTTCGACCAAGAGAGGCCAGCCAACCGCTGGTCTCTCTCTCTCCTCTTTTTTTTTTTGTATTTTGTAATTTTTTTATGTGTTATTAAAAAATATATGTATTATATCTAAATTTTATTGAATATGTAAAATTTTATTTAGACACTTGTCTCTATTTTATTGAATATGTAAATGTTATTTATATGTAGACATAATGATTATTAAAAAAAACATATCCATTATATTTAAATTCTTCGTGACGACTTGATCGAGCATATATGGCGAAAATTCAGCAATCAACACTAAAAATTTATATTTTTCATCTATTTTAATTATCGTTTGTTTATTTCAATTCATGTTCAGATTATTGTTATTTATGTTCTTATTTTGTTTATTTTGTATTTTATCGTATTGTCTATTTTATAAAAGTTTGATATTTTGTGTTGTTACAATTTTCAATTATGATAATTATTTATTTTAATTCAAATTAATTATATTATATTTATAAATAAAAGAAAAAATAATAATATATAATATTGTGGTTTGGTGTTTGGGGTGGTTGCTGATAAACTATCAAATTGTATGTGGTTGAGTTGGATAAAATATTGGTGATATGGAAGAGAGAAATTAATTAAGGGAGTTTGTAAATGCACCACTTAATTCACTCTTTGCACCACTAAAAAATTTAATGAAAAATAAAATAAATATGAAATAACATATTTACCCTTTTATTACTTGTATGCACTACAATAATTACTCAATGCACCACAAAATAAAAATAAAAAAATAAAAAATAAAATAATAGAAAATAAAAGCTTCGACTGGGCCTCGACGATTCCCAGTTTCACACATAACCGAGCTTTGATCCACAAGCTCTGTACTTTTCGACAATTTAATATTAAAGAAATATACCAGATTTCAAAGAAAGATCATTTACTTCGCATAATGACGTTCGACAATAACGATGATTACGTGTCTGATCTCGCCCTTCTTGAAACCATCAGCAGACATTTGCTCGATGAATCTCAGAACCCTCTTATGTTTTCTGGCAACGACGACGACATGCTTATGTACGGCATCTTGGGCGGCGCCGCCAATATGGGGTGGCTGTCGTCTGTCGTGATCATTTATTTTGAAATTCGTGATCGAAGGGTTCTGTGAATTTGGGATGTTGGATTTACCTCTTGATATGTTTTTAAGTTTTTACGTTGATTTTCTCATTAGTGTTTTTAAGTTTTTAAGTTTTTTTTTTAAACTGATTTTATATTTTTAATTTTCTGATTTTAAGTTTTTTTTAAGTAAAATACATTTTTTAGAAGAAGGACATTATTGTCAATATTAGTGGTGCAAAGAGTAAAATTGGTGGTGCATTGAGTAGATGTGGTGCAAAGAGCAAAATTCGTGGTGCATTTAGAAACCCCCCATTAATTAAATAGTGAGGGTGGTTGCCCAGTTGGGATGTTTATCCGGTTGCTGATAATGGTAGTCTTAATGAATATAATTAAAATATTTCCTAAGTATTGCTTATGAGACTATCTAATTTGCCAATATATTAATATAATTTCTTACTATGAAACCCAAATAGAAACATAAAATAATTATATTTGAAGATTACTTACTAAATTTATTAAATCCCAATAACCACATAAAGAGAAAAAAAAAACCGTTCCTCATTAAACAATACAGTATCTTAGCATAAATCATTTGCCATTCAATAAAATGACTTTTATTTAATTGGAATTTACAAGGTGATTCAAATTTCACATAGACAAGTTTTTTTTTTTTCAACAACAATAATAAGAATATAAATTTAAATGATTTGGATTATGATTCTCTAATATTCATTGAGACTGTGTTGTCTTTGATAGAAAATTCTTAAATCAAGAGGCGGAAAGTTTCGGATATCCCACTCTACTACTAAGTTAATAACCCATGGTAAGAACCGAGGTCCCACTCGGGCACAACACACAATGATGGAACTAGAATTATTTTATTTTTATTTTTTCATAAAATCACACACACACACACCCACACGTGCGCGCGCGCGCGCGCACACACATATATATATATGACATATTGTGGTAACTTAAATTAATCGATTTCAAACTAGTCATTGCTAAGCTTTATTTCACAATAACTACACGTTACGTTTGATCTTCGTTATGAAAATCCATATTAAAATGGTTAGTGAGCCT
Source organism: Perilla frutescens (assembly GCA_026008535.1). NCBI lineage: Eukaryota > Viridiplantae > Streptophyta > Magnoliopsida > Lamiales > Lamiaceae > Perilla > Perilla frutescens. The sequence goes on along the minus strand of BRKX01000007.1, from coordinate 1,447,280 downwards.
TGACTATCATGAATAAAATAAGATGATCGATCAATTTAAAAAATAATAAATAATGGGTGCACGAATAATTATTTTTAGACAATTTTTAAAAAAATGATGATCGAATGAATGAATTAGCATAAACTCTTTTATAAACTAAAGGATTAATATCCAATTTGCCCCATAAACTATTTTTCAAGAAGTATCCTGACACTTAAAATTAAATTGGGTCCTGATTAGCCCTTTGAATTTTTGAATTCAGCTCAATTAGTCCCTCGAACTTTCGAACTTGACTCAATTTATAATCCCTTAAAGGTAATTAAGAAATCTTATTTTGCTTATTTCTAAATAAAATAAAATAAAGTAAAAAGTCATTTTTTGTATTCCTTATTGTTATAATAAATTTTGTTTTGTTTGTTTGATGAAAAAGAAATTTTCGGATTTGCATGAAATTCCCTCCGACTTTCCGTTAAATTTTAAATGAATGAATAACACTAATTTCTTTTAGCAAGTGGACAAAGATCATATTGCTTATTTAATTGACGAGATCATCATCTATATGCTCTCCACTTTCTAACATTGCTGTCATGACAATGTAGTCTTTACTGGAAATTGAAATTTTGATCTATTACAAAAGTATCAATTGCAACAAGCACATGGCCTTCATTTTTTCTTCGTGTGGACTCCACAAAGACTAGCTAGTGAGATGAAGTATTCGTGCTACGTGTTTAATTAGCTGGATTTTTTTTTTTGAAAAATAGAGTTCATTTATTTCGTAATGTCTTAAGGGTTAAGTTGTTTTTTATAAATATATTTAATTCTTTGAATTAATTTAATTATTATTGGTGTCTCACGCAGTGGATTCATCAAATGCTAACGTGTGGGTTCTTGCACCGCGCTCGATATAAAATATTTTAAAAAAATTGGAAAAACAAAAAAATACGAAAAAAATTAAAATAACAAAATTGAATCTCACACACCTTTGTGGAAAATGGGCTAGTGGGCGGGTGGGGCAGATTTGAGTCTATTTGGTCCATCCAACAAAGTATATCCGTTTAGACCGTCTAACATAAATTTTTGTCAATTTCCTAATTTATTTCACTAACAATATATCTAGTTGAACAAATATAAAAGAGACTAGCATAATCAGACTAATCGTTAGGGGGCTTGCCAGCTCTGGACTTTTTGTATTTTATCTGAGAGTTGCACTAGTGTGCGACAGGCCATGTCACCTCGAAACCTTGCCTCGACCAACAAAAATTAAAAGAGAAAAAGGAAAGGAAAATTATGTCAACCGGATATAATCAAAATTTTCCTAAATTTTGAACGTATCATAACTTTTTCATTTTTAATCCGGTTTATGTAAAAGTTATACTTCTTTCGTTTTATTTATATTGGTTGATTGGATTTTTTACTAGATTAAGTAAATCAATGAAAAAAATAATTAAACAAGTAAACTAGCTAATATGTTCATATTTATTTTTTGACAATGAATTATTGCAAATGAATATGTATGGTGTAGTTCTTTTTTTTTTTTTTTTTTTTTTGGAGTTTAACGGCAAATAAGCCAAATAAAATATTTTTTATGTTCCTTGAAAAAGAAAAATGAACTTGTGAATAGAATCAGCCCATATTAATTCCTTTTAAACAAGTGATCACCACAATCTTCAATCCGAACGAATAATTAATGAAAAGATAATTCTCATTGATTGCAGCCTCTCAATTATTTGGTGGTGTGGAGTCCACAAAGACTTGAGAGATGAAGTCTTTTCGTGCATTAATATCTTAAGTCTTCTCTCTCATCTAGCTTATATATGATTATTGTTGCCTAATGTATGATATACATTATATATGTATATATTTTGTTGTATGAAATTAATTATTGTTAAGTTTTAATTATTTATTATTTTGGAAAAATTTGTAATGAGGGTTGAAATTGTAAAACAAAAAACCTGCAAAAAAAAATCAAAATAAAATGAAAAGGGACAACGGTCATTAACAGAGTTGTCTTTTAAAAATGGGACATCAGGTTCAAATAAGAACCGTTGTCTTCCAACGAAAAGACAAGGGTTATTTGTGGAATATCATTGTCTATATGATAATAGACAACAGTTAAAGTGACAGCTGTTGTCTATCTTTTATGGCAACGATTACAATTTACAACGGGTGACAAGATCGTTGTCTATTAATTAGTGGACTGTCCGCTAATATACAACACCTCTACCGTATGAATTGCTCTTCATTCGTGTGAAGTTAAAATTTCGATGTATCTTCATACATTTCCTCCGACTTTCAGTTAAAATTTAAATGTACGAATTGCACTAATTTTTTTAGCAAGTGGACAAAGAGCATATTGCCTATTTAATTGCAACAAGGACATGCCCTTCATTTTTCTTCGTGTGGACTCCACAAATTAAAGACTAGCCAGTGAGATGATCGAAGTATTTGTGCTCTGTGTTTAATTAGCTAGATTTTTTTTTAAATTGAGTTCATTTATTTCGTAAGGTTTTAATGGTTAATTGTCGGAAATATTTCACCACATCTTTTAGACATGAGTTTTAAATTTTTTTAATAATAATTTAACTTTTTTTTTAATTAGAGAAAACTCTACAACGTAGTGCAATTTTTTAATGACGATCACAACTATGCGATAATATTTTTTCCATGTGGTTAGGTTAATTCAGTTTTGCGATGTCAAATATGAGGATTTTTTTTGGCAATGTTAGTTTTCTAGTGGTCGAAATTTGTAAAGAGTGTCCATAATTTGTCAAAAATCAAAAGATTGAGTTATTATTGCAATATTTTTAAAGTTGTGTTTAAATAGCATATCTATTCAAATTATCGATTTTTTTGAAAATTTACACGTCTTAATTTCTTAATAGGTTTCACTAAATTAATATATCTAGTTTTAAACAATATAAAAGAGATAGCATAATTACAGTATGACCATCTCCAACCTAAAACTTTAAAATGTAGTACTTCAAAATTTAAAAGATAGTCATCCATACTCTATTTCATAAATCTTTTCCAACTAGCATACTCTATATCTCATACTCTATTTTCAATTGTATCGACATAGATTAGTATATTAGTAAAGACATAGATTAACCCTTAGGGTTCGTTTGATTGGCAGGAAAGTAAAGTTTTTCGAGAATATGATTCTGAGGAAAAAATTACTAACAGAATCTTTATTCCGTGTTTGAAACATAATAAGAAAATTGTCAGGATTCTCGTTTCATTATTGGATTAAATTTAAACAAGTGTAGAAAATTAAATATCTAATATATATATATATATATATATATATATTATTTCATACTACCAATAGTTTATGATTTTAAATAAAAAATAATATAATGTGTAATTCTTCAATTTGCAACAGAGTAGTACATTTTGAATGCAACATATTATTTCAATTTAATTAAAATTATACTATTGAAATTTTGATAGAAATGGCAATAAATGATTGATTGAATAGTCGAATTTTGGTCGGAGTTTTGTCAATAAAAAGTATCGCATTTTTTGAATTTCTTTCCATTTATAAATTTTCTATTATATTTATTTTACTCATTTTTTTATTGAAAGATTTTAATCCAAACTTAGTACTAATAAAAAAGAGATAATAATAAATCTTATTTTTTCAATTTAAAAAAAATCCAATTTTTTATTTTTTGAGTTAAAAAATATGAATTCAAACTCAATAATAATTTATAAAAAAATATTAATAAATGAAGAAACTTAATAATAATTTATTTGGTCGTGTGTAATGAACTGATAATTCTCCAACCAATTGATTGCAGCCTCTCAATTAATTTGCCGTGTGGAGACCACAAAGACTTGAGAGATAAGGTCTTTTGGTGCCTTATTTTTAAGTCTTCTCTCTCATTTATTTTTCTCACTCATTTATTTTTAAGTCTTCTCTCTCATTTATTTTCTCACTCATATTTGTGTGTGTGATAAGCAATTTGATATCAACACAGTATATCTATATCGTTGACTAAAGCAAGGTAATGAATTCTTAACCCTTTTCTGGATTTGGTTGTTCTAGCTTATGATTAATGTATATTATATTATATTGTTAGTGCAATTAGTAATTATTGTTATGCTCCCTGCTATTAATTACATAATCATGAATTGTTTTCTTCTTCTTTATATTCCGGTATAAATATTTCTCTATATATCATATGATCGAAAATTGGTTGCAGATCTCATTAATTAGTTATTGATCGAGAAGACTAATCTAATCTGCTTATTGTCCTTGTTCACATTGAGAAGAGCTGAATTCCATACCTGAATTATTTTAGGAAATAATTAAGCACTTAAATGTTTGTGTTTGTTTTTCAAAACTGAAAAAAAAACCCTGTATTCGGTGGAAGATCTATATTTTTTTCTTTCTCAGGTGGTGAATTGTTGGTAATGTAGCAACCGTTACTTTGAGCTTTCAGGTTTGCTTGTACGGCAGAGAAAGAATAGTAAGGTGCAATTTGTATTTAAATTCTCTTTGTGTGTTACGAAATAATAATATTTTATTGATGCATTCGATTTTTTTCTTATTACTAGCTTGGAAAACGTGCGTTGCACGTATATTCTCAATATTTATTTTCATATTATGAGCTTCTAATGTACTTATGTATTACAATTTTTATAGGTCTCACAATTAATAATTTCTATGTATGTAATTTTCATATATATGGAACTGACCAATTATAAGTATTTTAGTGAAAGAATTTAAAAAACAACATACACATTCAAATAAATCAAGGATCATATGATTATCTTATTTTAGAATTTCATATAAGATATATACTCTAAATTGGTAATGCATATATAAGTATTCGCATTAATATATATTATTGATATTAGATTACAATATTGTGATGATTTGTCTATTTTAAAATTGTTAATTGCTTTAAAATACATGACTTTAGGGGTGTTTTGATTTTTCATATGTATTAAAAAATATAGTTTTAATAATATAAACTTAATACATGTTTGATTTTTCACACGATTTTCAAATTCTGATAAATTTTAATTTATTAGTGATAGTGGTAATAGACTAAAAATTCTATTTGAAGAATTAGAAATCATAAACGGGTCAGACTTCACACTAATCATTAATTGATCAGTAAAAGGTGAAGACAATCATTCCATACGCCAATTTATATTTTACACTATAGGTCTAATTAATGTTTTACATTAAATTTGCATGTACTTTTGCTTGAAACGCAATTCCTTCCATCCTCTGGCAGCCACGCTAAATTAAATTAATTAAAAATTAAAAATCATTTGTAAAAATCAAACATGTGTTAAGAGGTGTTAAGTTCATGTTATTAAATTATATTTTTTTTGAAATGTGTTAAAAATAAAAAACACATAAAGTTCGTTTATTTTAAGGCAATTAACCCATTTGAAAAAATAAATAAAAAGATAATTTTTTTTCTAGCCCTTATTGTTGGATCGAGTCTCCAATATTTGTGGATATCCTTCTTGACACTTTTTGTGATTGTTCTTCTTAATGTTATTCTTCATTTTAGGTTTTAACAAAAATTAATATATATAAATCTCAACAAGTTTGACAAATTTATATAAAGTGCATAAATGTTCATAGTATTTCAAAATCATTCAAATAAATATATATATCAATACTAATATAATAATAGGCATATAAGAATGTAATGCATTTATGACATTTGAAAAACCTAGTTTTGATGAATATAATAATAATTATGCAAAAAAAAAAAAATGTTCTACATCGTCTTCTTCACAATATTTTTTTTTCTTGTTTGATCTTGGTGAGTGGTGAAGTTTTACGCTTTCTTCTTCATGGTCTCAGAGTTAAATTTGTCCAACATTTGATCATCTTCACTTAGAATTCAATGCATTCATCAATCTTTTTTTCTCTTTCATTGCTCTTCAATAGGCTTCAATTATGTAATTGAATTTTATTTTTCACCAACCTTAGTTTTCGATCTCAGTCTTTTTTGTTAGATTCTTCTTTCCTTTTCTCTGATTTAATGAACTTAGGATTTTCAATTGTGGCCCTTTTATTTTTTGGATAACTCTGGTTACAATATTCATAATTCCTCTTTTATCATTTCTTGTATTTCTTAGATGTGTCATGAAGAAATAATGTTGATGCATGTAAGGGAATCCTTTGTAGTATAGAGAATCATTTTTGCAAATAAATCTGTTCAAATTGTATAATTTGAAAATAACATTATTATTTTAAAATAATAATTTTGAAGAAACAATCATTCAATTCATATAATATTAAAATTACATCACAATTCCATTTTTGTATAAATTGATAAGTAAATGGGCTTCTAAATGCAGTATTTCGTCAGTGATTCTTTTAGGGCCACGACTTGTCATGCGAGTCAAAATCTCATATTTCTGATGTGAAAAAAAAAACACATAACTTATACCTTCATATATCAATCACTTGCTAATGAGTACCACGACTTTAGAATTTAAACCCTCCCATGTCATATAAGCTATTAATGCGTTAACATTGAAAAATCCCATTTTTCACTTATAGTAAAATGTATACCATAAAGATAATGCAAATATGATCAAATGAATATGTAGTTAAGAGCCGTTTAGAGTTATATATGGAATTTGGAATTTTATGTTGCAATGTACAACGATCCATAAGATTTTATTTTCTTATTTTTATATGTTAAGGTACGTTAAATGTTGCCAAAAAGACGAAATACCAAGAAATTTTTTTTTTAATATATGTTATTATTCCGCTAAACCCATATAACGGTAACTTGATATGCATGTGGAAAATTATACTCATTTAAGTTCATATCTTTTGAGATAAAAATGAAAGTTTAGCATATTCTGTTAAAGGATAGTCCTTCAAGCTTTGGATTTTTTTAATATGAAAGAATAACCTCTAAATTTTTTATTAGTTTTTCACAATTATTTCTAATATATTTTGAATTTTCAATATGTTCATTATGTTCTTCTCTACCTTGATTAGTACCCATTTAAAAAAAAGTACAAATGAAAAAAAAATCAACCTGCATCATTTGGTAAATGCGGCCAAAAAGACGAAATGAGTAGAAAATTTGTGTTTTTTTAATAAATGTTCACTATTCCCTTAAATTCATATAGCTGCAACTTGATATCTTTCGAGATATGAAGTTTAACATAATATGTCGGGTTAACCTCTAAAATTTTTATTAGTTTCTTCACAATTATTTCTTATGTATTTTGATTTTTCAATCTGTTCATTTTGTTCTCCATCTCAATCCCCGTTTCAAAAGAGTACAAGTGAAAAAAAATCAAAACTTGTATCATTTGCGATCAATCGTGGAAGATTATGATGATAAATAACTCTTCGCGTGCTATATATATATATATATATAGGTTTTGGTGCAGGTGAGAAATATTTATTGGTGTGAAAAATGAGAAAATATTTATCTTATTGTAATTTACTGCTTAATAGGTATACTTTTATTGCATAATTATTTTGTCCCACGTGTGCAATGAAACTATAGCAATTAAGCAATAAAGTATTTAAGCAATAAAATTATGGCAATTAAGCAATAAAATACAATATAATAAGCATTTTTCTCATTTCTCACACCAAGATTATATATATATATATATATATATATATATTCCTAGTCTTACATATTTGAGCTCTTTATCCAACGTTAGACCAAACTAAGTGAATGAGGATATGTAATTATACAACCGAATATTTCTTCGAAAATAAATAGTCCCTTGTAATTGATGATGTATACAAATCGTACGATTCATTAGAAGGTGCAAGTACAATTTTACCATTGTCATAACAAAAAGTAGAATGTTCACATAATGAACAAAATCAAACACTTTTATTAATTCACGAAGCGTTGAACAATTTTAAAAATATGATTTATTAAATTATTCTATAATATTATAAATATGGTTTATCCTATAATATTATAAATATATATTATGAATAAAATAATTACTTTAATAATCAAAATTAGCTAAAGATGGACCAGACATAGGTGATTATAAATACTTATCCTTTTTAATACCCAACTCAATGACCATGAAGTTGTCATGCCACAAATCATGTTAAAACTAAACACACATAAATTTGGGTAAAATACACTTTCATATCTACATTTGGCTCTTAAAACAAACATAATTTTTCAATATTAACAAAATAATACCATTTTTTTTAAAAATACAAATCTAACATTATTTTGATCATTTTTTCGGCCCGAAAATCCTTTGCAATTAATTGTATTTTAATATTTACATTTCCCCAACAGCGTAAAAAAAATTCATTTAATCAAGAAATATTCAAATACAATCATTTAAATACGATCTTCAGATTATAAAATTGATCAAAATGTTAGATTTGTCAAATTTGGAAAAAGTGGGTATTGTATTGTTAATTTTGAAAAATGTGTTGTTTTTTTAAAAAGAGTAGAAAATATAGGTATCAAAATATAATTTACACTAAATTTTGAACTAAAATTGTTAAACTAATAGACTATCATATAACACTCTAAATTGATATACATTATTTTTCCTAAATACATTATTCATCAAGTATTTACTTTGGAACTAAGTTTCCACAATTTACATAATATGGTCCAACATGGGAAAAACACTATGGTTACTCTACAACATGGGAAAGACATGAGCAAATATTTTTTTTAAGTATTTATATAAAAATAAAAAAGTAAGCAATTTAGTTTAGTTCAAGTATTCAATGATATATCATTTTTTCCAGCTACTCTGATTTATTAGTTTAATTTAAGGGATAAGGGCCAAATTGGCCACTGAACTTATTTGGGGGCTCAATTGGCCCACTATAACTTTTTTGGGCTCAATTGGGCCATTATGTTGTTAAAATCGGCTCAATTGAGCCACTGCGTGACGGAGCCCTAACAGCCTCCGTTAAGTCGGCTCAAAACGACGTCGTTTTGTTTATTTTTTTACCCGACCCATAACCCGATCCAGCCCTAAACCCTAACCCGACCCGCTCATCCTGCTCTTCCTCTTCTACTTCAAGATCTTCTTCTTCTTCAAAATCTTTTTCTATCTTAGAATCTTTTGAGAGAAATACCCGATCTGAAAAGGGAAATTTTGGGATTTATTGTATTTGATTTTGAATGTTGGGGGATGGGTATGTGAATTCTGGGCAGGTTAGCTGAGATGTTTGGTGGTTGCGGAGGGATGGAGTTGGGGAGGAATGGCAAATTCACGAATTAGTCGGAGAAGTCGTCCGATGACGCGGAGGTTGACGAGAGCAAGTCCGGCTAGGCAATACTAGGTAATTCCTCAAATTCTTAATCAGAATCGGTGAGCTCTTCTAAGTCTTGCTCGAAATTTGTTTCTTCTTCATCTTTTCTTTATGAGTTTGGGATATTTGAGAATGTGGTGGTTTGATGAAGTGTGGATTGAGGTTATGCGATGTGAATTTTTTTGGAGGAGGTGAGAAGATGATGGGTGTTTGTTTTTAGAATTAAGGAGGGATTTTGGGGTGTGAAATCTGATGGCGAGGAGCTGTCGGAATCTAGTGAACATGCTTTGGGTGTGGTGTTGTCTGCAGAAGATGGAGGGGGTTGTGATGATTGTTTGCGAGCTTGGGATCCCGTTTGAATACGGGAATAGCGATGGGTTCGGTGAGGCAAGCAGTTAGGGCAGATGAGATGTTGATTTGGGAGATTTCCGGCGATCTCTTTGGAAGAAGCTGTCGGATTCTGGGCAGCCTAGACGGAAGGAGATTTCCGGCGACCCATAACAGCAAATTTTGAAGATTAAAGCCAAAACGTGATCGGATGTTGATTTAGGATACAAGAACAGAAAATGAAAAAAAAAAAAGAAAAAAATTTGGACAATTGGGTCGGGTATCAGGTGGGGTGGGTCGGGTTATGGGTCGGGTAAAAAAATAAACAAAACGACGTCGTTTTGAGCTGACTTAACGGAGGCTGTTAGGGCTCCGTTACGCAGTGGCCAAATTGAGCCAATTTTAACATGGCGGTGGCCCAATTGAGCCCGAAAAAGTTGTAGTGACCCAATTGAGCCCCCAAATAAGTTTAGTGGCCAATTTGGCCCTTATCCCTTAATTTAATTATTCAATGATCTATCATTTTTTCCAGTCATTCATCGGATTTATTAGTTTAGTTTTTATAATCAAGAGACATTATTCTCAAATAAATAATGTTTTTCAATCTCTGATATTGAATTCATAATAAGTTTTTTAATTTTTTATTTTGGATTTCGTTAAATTTGTCGTGAAAGTTAATATATTAGACTAGTTAGAATTGATTTGATGAGCTTTTTAATCTTTTATGTGGAATGTGGTGTTATTGAGTAGATTTTGATATAGTGCCTGTATTTTTAATTTCGTTAATATATTAGATGATAAACATTAGTTAGCTAGAAGGATAATAATATTATAATAATATATTATATTATAAGATTTTGACTTTCATTAATTAGTTAGAATTGTAATACTAATATAATAGTATATAGATTAGTTAGAATTCTAATAGTATTATAATATATAATATATTAGGTTATTACATTGTTGCCCTTAAATAAAATATAAAATAAGGTTATAATAGGTAAACTCAAAATTATAAGATAAGCCACTTTTTATATTAGTATAGATATAGATATAGATTTCCTCGAGCTGATGACGTTGTTCTACTTAATTCTTCTTTTGCTTTTTTTTTCTCCAAACATTTATTAATTATATAAATTAACATTCATAAGATTCTAAATTTATTTTAATAATTTGTAATATTCACGAATCATAACTTAAAAGTCGAAAAACTCCAATTTTTTCACTTTGATTATAATCTATAAAATTCATAATAAAAAATCTAAGAATATCAAGAAAATAACATAAGAGCAAAATATAGATGGAGATTTAATTAGTTGTATTATTTAAAAAAAAAATACATTATCAAAATATATCGCAAAATTAATTTCGGCAAATTAAAAATTTTAGAAATATACTTCAAGCTTCCCCTTGGGCCTTAACCTTTAAGAAAATTGCATTTTAAGCAAAAAGTGACAATAGAGTTAAAATATTATTCTATTAAATTCAAAATTATCAATAATAACTATCAGATTAAATCAACAAATATGATTTCTTGGATCAAGATTTCAAAACACACAAGAAGAAGAAATGAAGAACACCAAGAATTAAGTGGTTCGATCTTGCAATCTACGTCCTCTGTCGAAAGAAGATAGCTTGACTTGTGTTAATCTCAACCGATTATATACACTCATACATACAGATTCTCTCTTTCAATCTACTGCTATAATACACAGAAAATTCACTCTTGAAAGATGATCTGCAATCTCTCTTTGCTAACTGTATTTTCTTCTTGTGTTACTCAACAGAATATAAATGATATATATATAAAACCCTAAAGCAAACGGTTTAGCAGTAACTGCACATAACTGCAGATAACAGAAAATCTTAACTAACGGAATTAGCTACTTGTTATCTGCTACGCTCCAACTGCCATGCACTGAACCATGCACCGCCTCTAACAATCACAATTCTCCACCTTAGCTTTGAATCAACCTTCAAACTAAGCTTTATATCTGCTCCACCAAAAGTACCCCTATATACACGAAAAATGTCATGGTTAAGAGTACTTAAGATAATCACATTAACTTATATGAGCAGAAGAATTGAAAAACAAGTAATTAATTTAAACTTTAAAGTGTTGGTTTACAATATTGGTCCTAATTTCAACAGACATAATAAAAAAAAATATAAGCAATACCTCAACTGAGGCTGAAAAAGAAGACAACACCAAAATTCATTTAGTGTAATGGACTTCAAAATTGGAAATATATAGCATTGTAACAATAAAACAATATTAAATAACACAAGTCAAAGAAAGAAAGAACCAACTCTAACCAAGAAAAATGTAACTGATCTAATGCATAATTAATCAATAGTAGGAAGGAAAAGTTTTAAAGCCTGCTAAGGGGTAATTGTAGTACTACACATTGACACATTGTTTGTTATTTTCAGTAGTTAAAACATTCAATAAAAACTTGCATATGCATATGAAGATAAGAACATCGTCCTCCTATCATTAAGAGAGAGAGAGAGAAGGACAGAGAATTAATTAACAAAAATTAAAATAGATCTGCTGATATGATAGGTTTGCTCGATTTTTACATCTGTTTATCATTTTGTTTAGTGGGATCGTTTGAGGATGGCGGAGAGTGCTGTTTCATTTCTTCTGGAGCAGCTTTCTGTGTTCCTACGTGATGAAGGAAAACTATTAGGAGGACTGAAGCATGAAGTCCAGTCTATTAATGATGAATTGAGGAATCTGAAACAATTCCTCAAAGTTGCTGATGGGAAAGAAGAAAGTGACCCCAACATCAAAGAATGGGTTGGCCAGCTCCGAGAAATCTGCTTCGATGTTGAAGATTTTCTTGATGAATACATGCTCCCATTTGGACGAGATCGTGCCACTAATGGATTCATGGGCATCCTAAAGAACTTTGGTGATTCAGTTAAGAAGGTTAAAGTTGAATTTGAGATTGCTTCTGAAATCAAAACCTTAAATCTCAGACTGAAAAATGTCGTCAAAAGTCAGCAGAAATACAGAGACATGTATGCTATTATGGATCAAGGCTGGAGCTCTACTGTCCCGGAAGCTGCAGAGTATGACGGTCGAGGTGATGCATTGTTCTTGGGGGATGATGAAGTTGTAGGGATTGAAAAACCAAAGAAACAACTTCTCGAGTGGATTGGGTCCAAGGATAGTGGTCTTGAAGTCATTTCAGTGGTGGGAACCGGCGGGTTGGGTAAAACCACTCTGGTTAAGAAGGTATTTGATGATGAATGGGTCAAGAGTAATTTTGATCGACATGTTTGGGTGACTGTTTCAGACTACAAAGACAATGTCAAACATGTCTTGGTGAACCTAATTAAGAAACTCGTGGAGGAAATCAAAGAATCACCACCTCAAGGACTCCAAGACATGAGCATTGATGATATGAGAAATTTCATCAATGAGTTCCTCAAAGGAAGCAAGTACATAATTGTCCTTGATGACGTTTGGAAGTCAGAGACATGGGAAGCTCTCAGATTTGCGCTTCCAAAAAAGGGTGGGCATGGTTGCATTGTGATCACGACACGCTCTAGCAGCATAGGTGATGGTGCGTGTAGTGAGACGAATCACGTGTACAATTTGCAGCCATTATCAGCGGAAGAATCAGAGAACCTATTCTTCAAAAAGGCATTTCCAAGGAACTCATCATCTCCTCCTCCTGACTTAAGAGAATTTGCTGAAAATATCTTAAAGAGATGTGAAGGTTTGCCGCTTGCAATTGTTGTGATTGGTGGTCTCTTAGCTACAAAGAAGAACAAAAGAGAAGAATGGGAAATGTTCAATAGGAGCCTCAGTGATGAGTTAAAGCAGGGTGGCAACCTTGAAAGATTATGGAAGTCAATATTCTCTCTGAGTTACAATGACTTACCTTACTATCTCAAGTATTGTTTTTTGTACTTGAGCATCTTTCCAGAAGGTGGCTTGCTGTGGAGGAAGTACGAAATCATACGACTCTGGACAGCCGAAGGGTATGTGCAGTCAGAGAATGATGAGATTTTGGAAGAAGTAGCAGAGAAATATCTAAATGATCTTTGGAGTAGAAATCTAATTCAAGTGGCACAAAAATATGGTGATGGAACAGTGGAAGCATTCCGTATCCATGACCTGCTACGAGATTATATTACTTCAAAATCAAGAGAACATAATATTGTAACCGTATTTAACGGAGGGAAAAAACAGTGGCCTAATAAGATCCGACGCCTTGCAATTCAGAATTCAGTCAACTTCTCTTTGGATACAAACAATTTTGAGCATCTTCGTTCTCTACTGTTGCTCAATGGAGATATGGAGATGGGAATGATCAAAGAAGTTTTGAGGAGATGCAGGCTCTTAAAAGTGTTAGACTTAAGAGGAGCCCCAATGGAAAGTATTCCAGATGAAGTTTTCAAATTATATCATCTCAAGTATCTCTGCCTAAGGGACACGAGGATCAAATTCATCCCAAAATCAATAAAATATCTTCGGACTCTGGAGATATTAAATCTCTATAATACCGACGTGACCGAACTGCCTGTAGAAATCTTAGAACTCCGAAGGCTTCAATTTCTTTCGGTGGGTAGGTATTTTAATCCTTATTATGAGAGTACAAACAAGCTCAACTTTGATGATGTTGGGAAGAGTTGTAGGGTTCCATATGGCATAGGAAGGTCTTTACTGTGCTTACAAACACTTGCTTATCCACAAGCAGATAGAGACGAGAGCACTAAAATTGTTAGAGAAATAGGAATGCTAACACAGCTGAGGAATTTAGGCATTGATAAGGTGAGAAGTGAACATGGGAAAGATCTTTGCACTTCCATTGCCAACCTAACCAACCTTCAAATGCTGAGAATTACATCAATAGAAGAAGGTGAAAAGCTGGAGCTAGACTATCCTCTATCTTCCAGAGGTTTGCCATTTCTAAGAGCACTTGATCTGTATGGGTGCCTTGAGAAAGTGCCCCAGTGGATACCATCTCTGCATGCGTTGTCCACTTTATGCCTAATGTGGTGCAAATTGAGGGAGGATGCATTAAATTGCATTCAAAATTTACCCAATCTGAGACACCTACGAATACATGAAGCATGTGTTGAGGGGTTGAGTTTCAAAGCTCATGGGTTTCTAAAGCTGGAGACACTACAATTATATGAATTGAGAATGATGAAATGGGTGATAGTGGAAAAGGGCTCCATGCCATTTCTTCAAGAATGGATAATGGTAGGATGCGAATTGCTGAAAGAGCTGCCGCAAGGTATCGAGCACTTGACCAATCTTCAAGACCTTCGTTTCAGTGATATGCCAAATGAATACAGGGAGAGAGCAGTTGAAGAGAAAAGAAGGCTCGCTCATGTTTCCAGAGTTCTTTTCTACACTTTCAGAGATGGGTCATGGAGTGTCATTGCATCGTAACAGATGATAAATCGGAAATATTCACATCCTTTGTAAATAAGAAATGAATATTTGTAGCCTATAAAAATTTATATTTCGATTATATCTGAAACCTTTCAGTTTTCAAAATATTGGAAATGATGGATTCTTCATGCAAAAGAGATTATATTATTCAAACTGTATTGATGTTTATATCATTAGAAGTTCAAAAACTAAATCACATAAGAAAAAACCATTTTTTATATAATTTTTTTATTTCTAAAATAGAAAATATATTGAGAAAATTAATAAAATCGACGTCGTTTGTTACATGTGTGTGAATGTGGCTGCCAACGTGGTTTTTAGACCAAATACGTGATACTTAACTCGCCGAAAAAATTACGGATGTTTAATCATAAACAAATTAAACGTGGTGTCTAATTTCTTTTTCTTTTTCTCTTTCTTTTTTCTTTAAATTTATCTTTTTTGAATTTTTAAATAAATTATATATCCTAATTGAATGAGGTGAACCTTAATTAATATGGGTAAAATTAAACTAAAATACAATACATAATTATTGAATTAAAAAAAAATTGAAAAAAAAAATTAAGAAATTTAATTGTGCAACACCAAGTGATGCACATAGTGTAATAGATGATTTCATTTGGTTTATAATTGGATGCATTCAACAATTTCCAATGTTTAATATTGTTATGTTTGTGCTTGAGATTAGCTCATGAAATTGGATTTGTGGGTTGTCTTTTTTTTGACAACCAAATACTCATATTTTATTAAGAATCACAAGAACATGAACTATGGAGAAGGCCTACAACAAAAGACGGAGGCTCAACCCAACAATAAGGGCTTGAAAACTGACGAGCAGCCCTAGCTAAACCATGTGCCACATAATTAGCACTTCAACGAACCAAACTAAGAGAAAAGTTATTTGAATCCGTAAAAAAATCCCGACAATTAGAAATAATCGAACCAAATTCAGAGATGGTCGTTGTGGAAGATTTTACAGCCTCAAACACCACTTTGGAATCAACTTCAAAAATAACACGTTGGATACCGAGAGACTTAATCCACGAAAGAGCCTCATGCAAACCCAATGCTTCACCCTCATCAACCCGCAGACATCCCATAAAACGGTTAGTCCTAGCCACAACAAAACCACCCTCATCATCACGAAGCACTGCCCCACAACTAGTCTCATTGGTATCCGTAAAGAAACCAGCATCAACATTAACTTTATAAAAATTACACGGCGGATTGTGCCAGCTCCCGCAACGAGCAATTTAACCATTACCACCACCAACATTACCCCTAGAGGCCCTGGCTGCACGCCATTCCATCAAACAATCCCAACCACTTGCAACAATAACACCTTCAGGCCTCGCTTTTCCCTCCCAGACCCTAAGATTTCGTTCCTTCCAAAGTTGCCAAGTGGTCATGGCTAGAATTGAGATAACTTCAGGTTGTAGTTTTTCCATGACTCCAAAAAAGAATTCTGAAAAGCTATCAAATTGATCAATACAACTCAACAACAACCTCTTCAACCCCACCAACTCCCAACAACTGTTCGCTACCTCATAAAGCAAAAAAATATGGAAATTGTTCTCAAGATTAGAGTCATAAAGCGCACAAGTTACGTTCACTTAAACTCTTTTATGAATAAGATTGGAACGTGTAGGCAAACAATCACGCAACATACGCCAAAGAAAACATTTCACCTTAGGGGGAATATTAAGACTCCAGAGGCGCTTCCAATTACCTTCCACAGTAAAAACCGGTGAAATAGTAATTGATCTAGCGAGACAATAAGCCGATTTCACTGAATAACATCCCTCTTTTGAATAATGCTAAATTAAACAATCACTTCTGGCACCAGGGCACAATGGGATAGACAAAATATTCATAACATCCTCTTGATCAAAAAATTCAAATAATAACTCGGCATCCCACTGAAAAGAACCAGGAATGAAAAGATCGCTAACCTTCAAATCCAATGGCAAAACATGAGGGATAGACTTTACAAAGAAACTAGAATCAGAACGTATCCAAGCCTCACCCCACACATTGATACTTTGCCCATCGCCAATTTTCCACCTCAAACCCCTTCTAAGTAAATCCTGAGAAGACCAGATGCTCCGCCAAATGAAACTTGGCGACTGCCCAACATTGGCATTTAAAAAATCTCCCCGAGAGAAATATTTAGCTTTTAACACCTTACAAATCAGAGCATCCGGGTCAGCAATAAATCGCCAACCAATCTTTCCCAGCATAGAAAGATTAAAAAGTTGAAAACTACGAAAGCCAAGACCACCCTCCCCCTTAGATACACATAGTCGTTCCCACTTCATCCAATTAATACTTCGTGAACCATCCTTTTTGCTACCCCACCAGAAGGAATTTAACATTCTTTCCAACTCTTCAGCAAGAGATACCGGGATAAGAAAAGAGCTCATACAGAGAGAAGGGACAGCTTGAGCTGCAGATTTAATAAGAACTTCTTTTCCAGCCTTCGAGAGAGGCTTTCCTTTCCAACCCTGCAGCTTCCGCCACATTCGTTCCCGAAGATAACCAAAAATTGCCCTTTTATTCCTCCCAATCAAAGAAGGCAAACCAAGGTAGCGTCCCGTGTTTAACTCCTGAGAAACTCCGAGAATTGATCGAAGTTCATCCATGAGAACTGCAGACACATTCCTGCTGAAAAAAATACCGGATTTATGATAATTAATGGCCTGTCCTGAAGCAGTCTCATAGATATTTAAAACTTCCTTTAATGCACCACATTCAACACGTGAAGCTCGACAAAATAACATACAATCGTCTGCAAAGAGCAAATGTGAAATAGATGGAGCACGTTGAGCCACCTTAATCCCATGTAAAAGACCCCTCCTATTATAATGTCGAATAAGAGCTGACAAACCCTCAGCACAGAGGATGAAAAGATAAGGAGAAAGAGGATCTCCTTGCCTCAATCCCCTTTGAGGATGAATTGGACCCACCAGCTCATCATTCAAGCAAATTGTATAATCCACTGAACGAACGCACAACATAATCCAATTCACCCAAACATCACAGAAACCTAAACGATGCAACATAGCTTCCAAAAAATCCCAATCTACACGATCATAAGCTTTACTAATATCAATCTTCAAAGCAACATCACCCACACTTCTTTTTGTTTTCCGCTGCATAGAATGAATTGCTTCAAATGCCAGTATAATATTATCCTGAATAGTCCGCCCTGCAATAAAAGCAGATTGAGCCTTATCTACCAAAAATGGCAAAGTAGATTTTAACCTGTTACACAAAACCTTCGCCAAAATTTTATAGACAACATTACACAGGGAAATAGGGCGCAAATCTCGTATGGTAGTGGGTTGATCAACCTTGGGAATGAGTACAATATTTGTATAATTAAGAGATGGGGGGAATTGAAGATCCTCGAGCCAACCAACAGCAGACTGAAACACCTCATTCCCAACTACACCCCAAAATTTTTGAAAAAATGCAGGATTAAAGCCGTCAGGACCAGGTGATTTATCTATCAGGGTGCATTTCCATAATTGCAATTCTAAACTCATCAATTGTAAAAGAACGTATAAGCAACTCATTATCTTCATTAGAAACAAAGGAGTCCACATTGGAAAGAATATTGGAAAAGTCCACAACACCAACACTCCCTTGAAATAAATTAGAAAAATAATTGTGAGCTAGTTGACAAAGCCCTTCACTATTACAAACCCATTCCCCATTATCGTTCATGAGCTTAGTGATTTTATTTGCCTTCCGTCTAGCCGAAGCCGACCGATGAAAGAATTGGGAATTAAAATCCCCCTCCTTCAACCAAAACACCTTCGCCCGTTGACGCCAATAAGCTTCCTCCTGAACAAGAATGGTAGCTAATTTCATCTTTTCACAAGCCAATTGATGTCCAGCTTCATTAGATTCATCATCCTGTAATCTCGCAATCTTCATCTCACAATCTCTTTTATCTGCTTTGAATCGCAAATCAAGATGTTTACCCCAAATATCGAGGACGTCCGAGGTCGCTTGAAGACGTGGAACTACATTCACAGAAGAAAAACTTGACCAACACTTGCGAACAACATCATCCAAATCTATTTGTTCAAACCATTTATTCTCAAAACGAAAAGGTTTATTTCTCCGATTTCGGGCAACTACATGTGTTTCTAGAAGTAATGGAGTATGGTCAGAAACTGGAGCTACAAGATTTGAAAGCTTAGATTCTGGAAACATAGCAGTCTACTCGGATGTCACAAGAGCACGGTCTAATCTCTGCTCTACACCATTAAGAGTACCTTTTCCTCTTGACCAAGTATAAGGATAACCAACCATAGGAAGCTCTAAAAGATTGCAGTCAGACACAGCATTTCGAAAGCCTGTAAAAAGCCAATTTGGATGTTCAACTCTTCCCTTCTTGTCACTAGTCTAGAGAAGATCGTTAAAATCTCCAATACAAAGCCAGGGAAGAGAACTAGTATTGCTCAACTGCTGTAAAAGATCCCAAGAGTGTCGTCTATTGTGCCTCTCCGGAAAACCATAAAAACCAGTAGCTCTCCACATCTTGTCCTCTGCTTCAATCTGCAAATCAATATGGTTTTTGGAATAGCCCAACAATCTACACTCTGCCGCCTCCTTCCAAAGAACACAGACACCACCACTCCTTCCGACACAGTCAACAGCAAATGCTGCTTCAAAATTAAGCTTCACACGAATCTCCTCAATTTTTACTCCATAAGTTAATGTCTCAAATAAAAAAACCACCGTCGACCTCCGAGCTCGAACGAGCTCACAAAGCGCAGGAATTGCAGCAGGTTGGCCGAGACCCCTACAATTCCAACTCAGCACGATCATTGATTTCGGCAGGTCCGATGATCGGAACCCGCCGCTAAAAAAACCAAAGTGTCAGCAGAAGTAATAGGAACAATAGATGATGAAGAATCTTGCAATGGTGGTTCATCATCCATACCCACATTACCATCAATTGGGAGTAAAGCCCTTTTACGTCTCTTCCTGTCATCAACAAGGCCACTAGTGTGCATGTTCATAACTTCTGGAGAGGGATGAGGATGAATATTCTCCTTATTAATAATCGCGACCTCTAAAGGAGTAATATCTGCAATTTCATCAACATTAGCAGCCCCACCAGATCCGCCTGGAGCATTTGGCATACCAAATTATTATTTATATTTGGTTACATGAAAGTAAAGTTATTTAAGAATATGATTTCTAGAAATTTGATTATTGGGAAAAAAATGAATCCTCATAGATGCTTTATGTTAAGTAGGAAATGAAATACTAAAGTACCTCTTATCATTTTCGTATTACCAATAATTTTATAATTTTTAAGATATAAACAGTTATATTATTTTATCATTTGACGTAAAAAAATGATTATATATTACATGTGTGTGAATGTGGCTGCCAACGTGGTTTTTAGACCAAATACGTCATACTTAACTCGTCGAAAAAATTACGGATGTTTAATCCCAAACCAATTTAATTTTTTTGAATTTTATATTTTAAGTAAAATATTAATTTTGGAGTGAAGGATATTAATCTAAATATGTGTGATGCATTGAATAAAATATGTAGTGCATTGAGCAAGAGAATTATAAGGAGTAAAATTCATAGTGCAAATAACAATTCCTTAATTGATTATTTCATAAATAAATAAATTATATATCCTAATTGAATGAGGTGAACCTTAATTAATATGGGTAAATTAAAATACAATACATTAATATTGAATTAAAAAATTTGAAAAAAATTAAGAAATTTAACTATGCAGCACCAAGCCACGAAGTGATGCACCTAGTGTAATAGATGATTTCATTCGGTTTAGAATTGGACGCGTTCAACAATTTCCAATGTTTAATATTGTTGTGTGTGTGCTTGAGATTAGCTCATGAAGTTGGATTTGTGGGTTGTCTAATAAATTATTATTTATATTTGGTTACACGAAAGTAGTGTTCTTTAAGAATATGATTTCTAGAAATTTGATTATTAGGAAGGAAATGAATCCTCATAGATGCTTTATGTTTAAGTAGGAAATGAAATACTGAAGTACCTCTTATCATTTTCATATTACCAATAATTTTATAATTTTTAATATAGGGGAGGTCTCATGTGCAGGAGCCTCCCTGTGAGACGGTGGTGAGACGCGACCCACGCGCCCGCATTTTCATTTTCATTTTTTTTTTGTCGTTTCTGCTGTCCGTTTTTTGTTTTTTTTTTCGTTACTTTTTCTGTTTCTTTTTGACGTTTTGATTTACGGTTTTTTTCTTTTTTTCTTTTTCTTTTTTCTGTTTTTTATTTTATTTTTTCTTAAAAAAACACATATAAATCCCTAAAAAATCCCCCCAAATAAATTATAGAAAACACAAAATAAACCCTAAAAACACCCCAAAAAAATCATAAAAAACAGAAAATAAACCCCTAATAACACCCCCCAAAAAACCCTAAAAAAACAAAATAAACCCCTAAAAACACCCCCCAAAAAACCCTAAAAAATACAAAATAAACCCCTAAAAACACCCCCAAAAATACAAAATAAACCCCTAAAAACACCCCAAAAAACAGAAAAAGAAAACAAAAAAAACCCTAAAAAACACAAAAAAACACGAATTGGTACTATTTAGTGTTCGAATTGGTACTATGGGTGGCGATTTTTTTTTTTCTCGCGGGTCAGATGTGGGTCGGCCCGGGTCGGAGTGGGTCCGTCTCATGGGCCGACCCATGCATCTGATGCATAGGAGACTTTGCGTTTAATATATAAACAATTATATTTTATAATTTTACGTCAAAAATGATTATATTATATATAACGTCAAAGTAATTTGAAGACAACATGTTCTTTAGATTTAAATCAAAATAAATTATATGAGTACCAAAATAATAAATATTCAAGATGATTATTTTGTTATTTTTGGTTAATATTACAAAATTTTATGGTTGATTCCACAATTTTATTGAAATATTTTAATCCAAACTTAGTATTAATAAAAAAAAGAGATAATAATAAATCTTATTTTTTCAATTTAAAAAAATATCCAGTTTTTATTTTTGACTTAAAAATTATGAATTCAAACTCAATAATAATTTATAAGAAAACTTAAATAATAATCATGCCACTAGTAAATGGCGTAAGTCAATGCCGTCCAAGGAGGCTTCGCAGATTGTTCCTGTTCGGGGGTAGCTGCAGCAGATGGAGCCTCTAAGAAAGGGGTGGTGCAGCCTAAGGCTGTCCAATCCACGAAGGAGTGGGTGGTTAAGAGTTTTGGAGGCTCGGGTGAATCTGCAGAGCCTGTTCCTGCTGTTTCCAAGGATTTAGTTCGGGTAGATAGGGTGCAAATCCCTGTTTCTAACGCTTTTGATATTTTGATGCAAGTGACACATCCCATTGAACAGGAGCATGCTGGTGTTTGTTCAGCTCCAGGTTTTGTTGTGGAACATGAGATGCTACAGACGGACAAGGAGTTTGCTCCTTCAAAGCCAGTTCAGAGTTTTGGAGTCACCGGGGGAGCTCAATTTTCTGATGGAGGTGACTCCTTCAATTTAGTGAGGCTGTTGTTCCTGCTAGGGAACAGGAGCACATAACGATTGATAAGGGGTCTGCAGAAAGTTCTGGTTTGAATCATGATGGTCTGCAGCAGTGTGATGGTAGCGAGGGGTCTGTAGAGGATCCTCTTCAGCCTGTTGAGGGCTCTGCAGCATGATAATGGGGGTGATGTTGTCTTTGCAGCTGCTGATTTTACACAGTCTTCAGTGGATGAAACTGCAGGAGATAATGCTTCGCCGTCAGGTGTTGGTTTGCAGATTCAGTTGGGAGCCATGGAGGTACAGTATGATGAGTCAATGGATGCTCAAATTCCTACGCGTCTGGGTATGCAATCTGGTGGAGCTGCTGCTGAGGGAATGCAGCCTCTTTTGGCTGCTGCTGAGGGGGTTGCAGATAATGTTGTTGCTGCATCTGCGCAGGTAGGGTTAACTGTGGCTATAGACCCATTGGCTGCGGATCCTGCTCATGCAGAGGGACGGTCAGCTATGTTGGTGGACGGATTAACAGTACAAGGGGCTCCTGCTGCAGCTCCTAAGCGTACATATGCTAAGCGGCGAAAGCCTTCTGAGCTGAGACGTTCTGGCCGCTTAAAGCCCTCAGGTGGAGAGGGTGTGCAGCAGTCTCATGAAGGGGCAGTCTTGGCTCCATTTGTGCTGGCAGAGCCAAACACGGCTGCGTTAATGAACATGGAGTTGATTGCTGGTTTAAAATGAAATACGACCCAAGCGGGTAATGTCAATCCTCCGCGGCATGACTCTGATTTTGGATGACGTGGAATATTTTCAGGAAGGCAACTGAGCTAGTTGGGTATGATCAGATTTCCAGTTCATACTGGCGATCGTTGGAGGATCACATAAACATCGAGGCAAACTTCCCTACTCATGCATGCATGGTTATTAACATCTATCGGCGATATGGAACTCTTGGCGGTTGTTTACTTTGGATTTTTCTTCTCGTAGTCAAGTAGATTCCTTTGTTTGGTTTGTATTGATGTTGCTATTAACAGGATTTTTGTGGTCCTGGTTTTTTCGATTTTCTTAGAGAGTTTCTCTTTCTCCCATATGGTTTTTCCCGATTTGGATTTTCCATATGGGTTTTGTCGAGGCCTCGGTTCATAGAGTTATCATCATGTGACATCCGGGACTTTTAGTTTTGGGTTTCTTTTCTTTTTCTTTAATTTTATACAATTCATTTTGAAAAAATCAAACAATGAAATTATTTAATAGCAGATTCCCAAAAATAAGAAATAAGAATTCCTAATTGGAGTAGGTATTCACATTCTAAAAAAATTGCACAATTTTCTTTGTTTTGAGTAATCTGATTTCTTTCCATATTACATAAAAAATGAACAAACACCGTAATATTAAAATAAAAAATGAACCAAACGTGACCTTAACAAACAGATAATTCTCCACCTAATTGATTGATTGCAGCCTCTGAATTATTTGGTCGTGTGGAGTCCACAAAGATTTGAGAGATAAAGTCTTTTGGTGCCTTATCTTAAGTCTTAAATTTCTTAAATTTCTCATTTATTTTCTCACTCATAGAATAGTCTTAAATTTCTGTGTGTGTCTGTGTTTCAATTGGCCTTTTCTTGATTTGGTTATAAGCAGTTTGATCTCAACACAGTAACTAAAGCAAGGTAATGAATTCTTAACCCTTTTCTTGATTTGGTTGTTCTAGCTTATGATTGTATATTATATTCTTAACCCTGCTATTAATTACATAATCATGAATTGTTTTGTTCTTCTTTGTATAATTTCTCTATATATCATATGATCGAAAATTGTTTGCAGATCTCATTAATTACATATATTGAGAAGACATATTTTAAGGTACGCGCCTTGAATTCCATACCTGAATTATTTTAGGAAATAATTAAGCACTTAAATGTTTGTGTTTGTTTTTCAAAACTGAAAAAAAAAACCTTGTATATAGTGGCAGATCCATAATTTTTTTTTTCAGGCGGCGAATTGTTGGTATTGTAGCAACTGTTACTTTGAGCTTTCAGGTTTGCTTGTACGGCACAGAAAGAATAGTAAGGTTTGCTTGTATGGCAGAGAAAGAATATTACACTATTGTTCTTGATTTAAATATATTATAGGGATATATTAGGTAAATTCAATTTTATTAAATAAGGCTCTTTTTACATCTGTTTATCATTTTATTTAGTGGGATCGTTTGAGGATGGCGGAGAGTGCTGTTTCATTTCTTCTGGAGCAGCTTTTTGTGTTGCTACACGATGAAGGAAAACTATTAGGAGGACTGAAGTATGAAGTCCAGTCTATTAAAGATGAATTGGTGAACCTCAGACAATTCCTCAGAGTTGCTGATGGGAAAGAAGAAAGTGACCCCAACATCAAAGAATGGGTTTGCCAGCTCCGAGAAATCTGCTTCGATGTTGAAGATGTTCTTGATGAATACATGCTCCTATTTGGACAAGGTCAAGGTCGTGCCACTAATGGATTCAGAGGCTTTGTAAAGAAAGTTGGTGATTCAGTTAAGAAGTTTAAAGGTGAATTTCAGATTGCTTTTGAAATCAAAACCTTAAATCTCAGACTGGAAAATGTTGTCAAAAGTCAGCAGAAATACAGAGACATGTATGCTATTATGGATCAAGGCTCGAGCTCTATTGTCCCGGAAGCTGCAGAGTATGACGGTCGAGGTGATGCATTGTTCTTGGAGGATGATGAAGTTGTAGGGATTGAAAAACCAAAGAAACAACTTCTTGAGTGGATTGGGTCCAAGGATAGTGGTCTTGAAGTCATTTCAGTGGTGGGAGCGGGCGGGTTGGGTAAAACCACTCTGGTTAAAAAGGTGTTTGATGATGAATGGGTCAAGGGCAATTTTGATCGACATGTTTGGGTGACTGTTTCAGACTACAAAGACAATGTCAAAAATCTCTTGATGAACCTAATTAAGAAACTCATGGAGGAAATAAAAAAATCACCACCTCAAGGACTCCAAGACATGAGCATTGATGATATGAGAAATTTCGTCTATGAGTTCCTCAAAGAAAGCAAGTACATAATTGTCCTTGATGACATTTGGAAGTCAGAGACATGGGAAGCTCTCAGATTTGCGCTTCCAAAAAAGGGTGGGCATGGTTGCATTGTGATCACGACACTCTCTAGCAGAGTAGGTGATGGTGCATGTAGTGAGACGAATCATGCGTACAATTTGCAGCCATTATCAGCGGGAGAATCAGAGAAGTTATTCTTCAAAAAGGCATTTCCAAGGAACTCATCATTTCCTCCTCCTTACTTAAGAGAATTTGCTGAAAATATCTTAAAGAGATGTGAAGGTTTGCCGCTTGCAATTGTTGTGATTGGTGGTCTCCTAGCTACAAAGAAGAACAAAAGAGAAGAATGGGAAATGTTCAATAGGAGCCTGAGTCATGAGTTAATGCAGGGTGGCAACCTTGAAAGATTATGGAAGTCAATATTCTCTCTGAGTTACAATGACTTACCTTACTATCTCAAGTATTGCTTTTTGTACTTGAGCATCTTTCCAGAAGGTAGCTTGCTGTTGTGGAACCAAATCATACGACTATGGACAGCCGAAGGCTATGTACAGTCAGAGAATGATAAGATTTTGGAAGAAGTAGCGGAGAAATATCTAAATGATCTTTGGAGTAGAAATCTAATTCAAGTGGCACACAAATTTGGTGATGGAAGAGTGCATGCATTCCGTATCCATGACCTACTACGAGATTATATTACTTCAAAATCAAAAGAACATAATATTATAACTGTATTTAATGGGGGGAAAAATCAGTGGCCTAATAAGATCCGACGCCTTGCAATTCAGAATTCAGTCAACTTTTCTTTGGATACAAACAATTTTGAGCATCTTCGTTCTCTACTGTTGCTCAATGGAGATATGGAGATGGGAATGATCAAAGAAGTTTTGAGGAGATGCAGGCTCTTAAAAGTGTTAGACTTAAGAGGAGCCCCAATAGAAAGTATTCCAGATGAAGTTTTCAAATTATATCATCTCAAGTATCTCTGCTTAAGGTACACAAGGGTCAAATTCATCCCAAAATCAATAAAATATGTTCAGAATCTGGAGATATTAGATCTCCATAATACTAACGTGACCGAATTGCCTATAGAAATCTTAGAACTCCAAAGGCTTCGATTTCTTTTGGTGGGTAGGGAGTTTGACTGTAAATATGAGGGTAAAAACAAGCTCGACTTTGATGATATTGGGCAGAGTTGTAGGGTTCCATATGGCATAGGAAGTTGTTTACTGTGCTTGTAAACACTTTGTTATCTAGAAGCAGATAGAGATGGGAGCTCTAAAATTGTTAGAGAAATAGGAATGCTAACACAGCTGAGGATTTTAGGCATTGATAAGGTGAGAGAAGTGAACATGGGAAGGATCTTTGCACTTCCGTTGCCAACCTAACTATGCTTCAGACATTGACAATTGCGTCAATAGAAGAAGGTGAAAAGCTGGAGCTAGACTATCCTCTATCTTCCACAGGTTTGCCATTTCTAAGTTCACTTTATCTGTATGGGTGCCTTGAGAAAGTGCCCCAGTGGATACCATCTCTGCATGCATTGTCTACTTTATCCCTAATGTGGTGCAAATTGAGGGAGGATGCATTAAATTGCATTCAAAATTTACCCAATCTGAAACACCTACGAATACATGAAGCATGTGTTGAGGGGTTGAGGTTCAAAGCTCATGGGTTTCTAAAGCTGGAATTATTTGAATTGAGAATGATGAAATGGGTGATAGTGGAAAAGGGCTCATTGCCCTTTCTTCAACACTGGGATTTGACGGGTTGCAAATTGCTGAAAGAGCTGCCGCAAGGTATCGAGCACTTGACCAATCTTCAAGCCCTTTATTTCGATGATATGCCGAATGAATATAGGGAGAGAGTAGTTGAAGAGAAAAGAAGGCTCGCTCATGTTTCCAGCGTTTGGTTTGGCACTTTCAGAGATGGGAAATATTCACATCCCATGTAAATAAGAAATGAATTTTTGTAGCCTATAAAAGTTTATATGCTGTTTATTTTCCTTGCTGGAGATGTATAAGAATTATAATATTTCGATTATATATGAAACTTTTTAGTTTTCAAAATATTGGAAATGATGGATGCTTCATGCAAAAGAGATTATATTATTCAAACTTTATTGATGTATCAAAATCGTTGCATTGGTTAGAAGTTCAAAAACTAAATCACATAAGAAAAATAAAAGGGACCAATATTTAATATGTACACCAAGTTTTATCAATTTAGGACCGAAAAGTCTACTATCTATCAAACCAATTTTTAATGGATGAAAACTTCTATAAATCAAAGACTCCAAAAATCATGTATTTCGATTCCTTTTAACTATAATCCCACAGTGGAGGAAGCTTGGGATGATTTGGCAGGGCGCGTTGCTTTTCTTTTTGCAATTGAGGCATGAGTTTGTGGAGTACATAATTTGCTTAGCAAGAAAGGGCCATTTCAATGGTTTCGTACCAGTTTCAGTGATTGACTGCAATCTATGGTGCAAAGACTAATAGCATATGCAAATTCATAGATCCTGCTGCTGAGGCGAATTCACTCCTGGTGATGTCACTAGTTTCAAGGGAAGCGTCTAAACTGACTGATTTAGTAAAGATATCTGAAGATCAACTGGTATCATTATGCAGAACGATTGGCAAAGCTTCATCCGAAATGAGAATATATTCCTCTGCTCCAAAGAATATCTTTGAAAACTCGTCAGAGCTTCAAGCGAAGCAAGCTAGCCACGTTGAAGGGTCTCTAAACATCAGGGCTAGCTACTTTGCAGGTCAAGAGGTATACGGTGATGCAATTCTGGCTTCTGTAGGTTACACATGGAAGTCCACTGTTCTTTTCCATGAAGATATTTCATTGAGCTCATATTATAGGTAAAAATAGTAACAGGTGTCACTCTTGATCATTAATTTTTGAAAATAATTTATACTTGTGTACAAGATTTACATGTTGGAGGATTCCTACTATTTTCTGTATTTAATTTTGGTTTATTTTTCCCTTTTGCCAAGAATTTTTGTGAGCAAAATACCTAGTGGAGCATACAAGATATCTAGAGATGCAATACTTGCTGCTCAGTTACCTTTTGCATTCACAACAAAAAGCAATTGGAGAGGTTCCTTCCCCAGAGACATACTTTGTGCATTCTGCCGTTCCCACAATTTATCTGAACCCGTCTTCTCTACTCAGAGTAGTTCGTTGGATACGTCAGTAGATTCACCTGGATCCCGCAAGAAGTTGAAAGCTACACAGTTGAGTAATGAGGAAAAAAGTGAAGCTGATCGTGCTGCTGCTACTGAGAATAGAAAGGCACCAACTGGAACTTTTAATTGTAACATAAAGATATATTCCAAAAATCAAGAACTGCTCTTAGAATGCTCGCCACAAGAATCTTACAGAAAGCAGACAGATGCCGTGCAAAGTGTTTCTCTGAAAGTCTTATGCTGGCTGGACATATTTTTTGAAAAGCCAGATTTGTCCATCGAGGAGTTGGGCTTATTAGCAAAAAAGTTCGACATTCAGTTCACTCAAGGCTTCTTTAAGGGATTCGAGTTATGTCACCTTGTGCACAGCTCCGGGAGCACCATAATGCAAGCTGAAGATACACCTTTTACTGATATAGAGGGTCAGAACTCGGGAGTAACTCCATCTAAAGGTTCTTTAGCATGCATAAGCTACACGGTCTCATTGTTTATAGGAGGAGACTGCTCTAAAGAATATCTTGAAAGCTGTGAAGAGTTTGAGTTTGAGGTAGGCAACCAAGCTGTCTTGTCTCATCTCGATGCAGCTGTGGAAAAAAGTTCATTCCACCATTGCAGTTGCTCCACTTAAAACTAAACAGTCTGTCAGATTCCGACGCCCCAAATAGCAAAATCAAACATGCAGTTCTGTATGATGGCAACATCACGAAATTTGATTCTCGGCTACATGGATTTGACATTGCAACTTGCTTGGAGGTACTGATCTCTCCCTTCTCCCTTCTGAACTCCTGAGTTTGTGGTGGAAGTTGAAAACTGTGCATTGTGTATATAGGTGATTGAACATATCGAGGAAGAAGAAGCGAGCTTATTTGGCGACGTAGTGCTCAGTTCCTTCAATTCGCCCCCAAGATCCTCATCGTCTCCACCCCAAACTACGAGTACAACGTAATCCTCCAAGGATGCACTTCTCACGGCCAAGAAGACGATCCGGATGACAAAAACCCGGCTCAGGCTTGCGAATTCCGAAACCATGATCACAAGTTCGAGTGGACCAGGGCACAGTTCGAGCACTGGGCGTCCGAGCTGGCCCCGAAGCACAACTACAGTGTCGAGTTCAGCGGCGTAGGCGGTGCAGCTGACGTCGAGCCCGGGTTCGCATCTCAGATGGCGATTTTTAGGAGGCGTGAAGAGAGCCCGGGTTAGTGAGTATAAGCAAGTGTGGAAATGGAGTAGGGAGGAAGAGGCAGTTGGAGTTAGTTAATTTAGCTTTCTTCTTAATTTTTTTCAAAATTATAATTTTGGTAATGTAACTAAGAAAGTCATGAGGGTTGGGTGTTTTATTATAATTTAAAAACTTTGTAGCCCCTCTTATCTTAATTTTTCATTTTTTTAAAAGTAACTATTCTACTTTTTTGTCTAATTACAAAACTAAATAAAATAAAAAAAAATACAAAATCTAGTGTTTTTTTTTTTAAACATTACAACCGCCACCTATATCCTATAGCTAAAACATGAGTAATAAGGAGATATAAATCATTAACCCCTCGTCCCCACCACTTTTGTGTACTAAAAATAAGAGAGAGAGAGAGAGAGAGAGAGAGAGAGAGAGAGAGAGAGAGATAAACTGGATAATACATTAAAGGGTAAATTGTCAAAAAATTACTTGAATTATATGTCGGGATAAGATCCAATTTAGTCCTACAATTATACCCGAAATCTCAGTTTGGTCCCTAAAATAAAATTCTGGCCCAAATTGATCCATCAACTTTTTAAAAGGTATCACGTTAATCCATCCGTTAGTCCCTAAACTAATTTCCGTTAATGTCCGTTACTAACGACGCTAATTTAAAGAAGAATAAATTTCATTTTTGGTCCCATTAGAATAGGGTCAAAACATTTTTAGTCCCAAAAGTTACAATTTTGGTCCCAAATGATATTTTTTCGACAATTTTGGTCTCATAAAATATTTTTTCGATAATTTTAGTCCCATAAGATAGTATTTCGACAATTTTAGTAACAAACTAAAAGAGAAATGAACTACCGTTAAAGCCAAGGTCAAAACGCGTGAAATGATGGTTTTGTTGGGCATTTCTTTTGTATCTATTGATATGGTTCAGTATTATGTTGAAAATACTTTGCACTTTTTTTGTTCGTATTAATTTTGATATTGTTGATTTGTTTGAGGATGTCATTTTTTTAGCTTGATTTTAACGGCTGCTAACTTTCTCTGCTAGTTTGGTATTAAAATTATAGGAAAAATATCTTATGGGACTAAAATTGTCGGAAAAATATCTTATGAAACTAAAATTATCGAAAAAATATCTTATGGGACTAAATATGTAGAAAAAATATCATTTAGGACCCAAAAAGTAACTTTTGGGACTTAAAGTGTTTTGACCTTATTCTAACGGGACTTAAAGTGTTCAAGTTGGTCCTACAACTATACCCAAAATCTCAATTTAGTCACGAAATAAAATACCCAAATTGGACCTAATTTTTTTTATTAAACCCAAATTAGATTAATTTGAGGCTAACACCAACCCACATGTACAATTTATGGATCCGAAAGTCTTGAGCGTCTTTTTCAATAGTCTCAGTCAGAATTTAACATTTTTAGCTTAGTCAGAATTTAACATTTTTAGAAATCAATACTAAGTTGTGGAACTATCTAGTCTACATAATAAAATTCTGATGATATATAATTATGAGCCAAGGTAAAAAAAAATCTAATATTATTATTTCATGATTATTACATGAAGAAAACTAGTCAGTTTATATCGCTTCGATCATATATCAAGTCCAGATAAGTTTATTGATAATTATTATATTCATTATAATGTCATTAATTATTAGGGTTAAGGGTCACATTGCCCCCTCTTTGACTATTTAGTCCATTTAGCCCCTTTGACTTTCTAAAATAACTCACATTGCCCCTTCCATGGTTGAAAAAGTTAACACCATTAACAAACACACATTTTACTCACACACTAACATTTTTTCACATATTTTTATTCACAATTTTACAGTTAACCAAAATTATTGCAAATTAATAAATCATGGTTAATAATAACTACAAATAATAAATGCCAATAAATTGATTATTAAATAAAATAAAACATAATAATAGTAATATAGTATGAAAATTTCAATATATATATATATATATATATATAGAGTTCATTTATAAAATTATTTTGAATTTTAAAATTTGATGATTCGATGATGAATTTTACAATAGATATATTGAGTCTTTGTTTATGATGAT
Organism: Perilla frutescens; assembly: GCA_026008535.1. Taxonomy (NCBI): domain Eukaryota; kingdom Viridiplantae; phylum Streptophyta; class Magnoliopsida; order Lamiales; family Lamiaceae; genus Perilla; species Perilla frutescens. The sequence continues at coordinate 1,415,266 of BRKX01000007.1, read as the reverse complement.
TTAATATTTTGGAAAGGGAGTAGGATTTATAAATTTCAGATTTGCTTAGATTTTTCATCTTCAAAAGTCATTATGTAGTGAAATTAATTGATTTGTGGGTCCGTTTTACCAATGAAAATAAAGTCAAACACTTAATTGCAAATTTGAAATACACAGATGATGATTTTTAGATTAAAATAATTTTATGAATTATCTCAATATATATATATATATATATATTATAAATAATAATTTTTTCATACTATATTGTTATTAGGGTAAATGGCCAAATAAACACTCAACTATATGTCAAGTCTTACCTACACGTATGAACTATTTTTTGGTCCAAATACACATATAAATTATTTAAAAAGTACAGTCGGCCTCCTCAACTATTCAAAATATATCAAATTCACTTTTTTTGTTTAACACTGTTAGTTTTTCCGTTAAATAAAACGTGTTTAAATTCTTCAACCTAATTATGATTGATTCAGACGATGATACCCTATAATGTGGTATGGTTAGCAAACCCTCATTATGGACTTCCTAATTACTCTCAATTTATCAATCAGGTGTTAAACGATATAATAATTACATGGAGACATATCGATGACGAGGATTTGTATCACGCATTAATTAAATTTTAAATCTCGATAACGATTCGATATTAGATTTTAAAATTAAAATAGGGGTTTGAAATTCCATAGTGTTGGCTATTTGGCCGTGGTTTCAATTTGCCCAATCGGCATTCATAGGTGATAGAATTGAGCTTGACACATTTTAATTATCTGAAAAAACTAACAGTGTTAACTTTAAGTGCCACTTTGTTATTTTTTGAATTGTTGAAGGGGCCGATTGTACTTTTTAAATAGTTTAGATCTGTATTTAGGCCAAAAAATAGTTTGTACATCTAGGTGGGATTGAGCATATAGTTCGGGTGTTTTTTTGGCTCTTTGCCATTATTATTATTATTATTATTATTATTATTATTATTATTATTATTATTATTATTGTTATTATTATTATTAAGTGTTAATTAATTTATTAATAAATTTCATGGTATTTATTATTTTATTAACTATTAATTAACCATAATTTATTAATTTGTAGCACTTTTAGTTAATTGTAAAATTATGTGTAAAAGTATGTGAAAAATCTTAATGTGTGAGAAAAATGTGTGTTTGTTAATGGTGTTAACTTTTCCATCCATGGAAGGGGCAATGTGAGCCATTTTAGAGAGTCGATGGGACTAAATGGACCAAATAGTCAAAGAAGGGGTAATGTGACTCTTGTAGAATAGTCGAGGGGGCTATGTGGCCCTTAACCCTAATTATTAATTATACACGTAATTATATTGACATTGGAGAGAAACCTATACATTTACTAATTATATCATCCACAATTATTTTAATATCTTGAGACTTTCTTTAAATTAATCACAGACTTTATTAATTAATAAAAAATGAAAAAGAATAGTCACATAATAAAATTATTAATAAAGGGAAAACAAGATTAAAATATTCCACATTGAAAATTAAATTTTGGGTTAAAATTTTATTGATAAAACTTGTATGAGACCGTCTAACGGGTCTCTTCCGTTAGACGGATCTCGCCGACCCGAACCGGGTCCGACCCGACCCGGTCATATATATATTAAAAAAAAAAATCCAAATTTTGAAACTGCTCTCTATAAGCCCTCTCTCCCGCGATTCTCTCCATCGACTCTTTCCACAACCGCCGGCGATTCGTCCCCCACAACCGCACCTTCTCTTCAAAACTGCAACATCCTCCATCTTCTCATTCAGTTTATATGCTTTTCATTTTTTCCCCCACATCCGAATCGAAATTTTTTTTGAAAACATCAGTCACTGGAGTATTTGCGAGCACCACCACCATTATCACCAAATTTCAGAGCACCGCTGTCGTATTGGATATCCGAAATTGCTTCTGTGCGCAGAGTTGAAGTTTCGATTGTAAGTTTATCTATGCTTGTCAAATTAGGGCAGTGTAATTTAGGGTTTGTGATTTTAGAGTTTTAGGGCATTTTAAGTTCGAATAACTTTCAATCCTACCTTGATTTGAGTCTAATATTGTGGGGCTATGGTTCATTTGTGCGTATTGGTAGTGATACTTAATTTGATTGTTAGTGATTCTTAAGTTAATTGTTACTGATACGTGCAACCATTTGTTTGTATTTTGCTTTTGAGGATTTCAAATACAATAATTTTCTGGTTTGGATTGGATTTGTTGGTGTAAATTGGCATATAGCAGTTTGCACATAGTGGTTCTTTGCTTTTTAGGTAGTGATACTTTTTTTTTAGTTATTGGTACTGAAAGTTCTACATAGTGATACTTTGTTTTTTTAGATAATGATGTGTTTGTTCAGATTGTATACTTTTAACTTAGTTGTGGTAATTATTTATCTTCATTATATGCTTTGAATTCTACATGGTGTTTTAATACGTGCGACCATTTGTTTGTATTTTGCTTTTGAGGATTTCAAATACAGCAATTTTCTGGTTTGGATTGGATTTGTTGGTGTAAATTGGCATATAGAAGTTTCTACATATTGGTTATTTGCTTTTTAGGTAGTGATACTTTGTGTTTAGTTATTGGTACTGAAAGTTCTACATAGTGATACTTTGTTTTTTTAGGTAATGATGTGGTAATTAAACGCTGTGTTTCATTTAAATGATGCAGTTGGATTTTTGAACAAATATTATACTAATGAAAAGAATAAAAAAGAGGTTGCAGCGACCTGGTAAATCATTACCTGAGGAGAATAAAGATGATGCTACAAGGTATGAATTTTGGTGTTTCGAATTATTATCTTTTTAGTACTTTAATCAGTTTGTTCCATATTTTGTTATTTCAAATTATTATGTTAATTTTTCTAAATCATCTCTTTTTTATTGCAGTGAGCATGCAGAAGCAGATGTTCATGATGTACGGACATATAAGAGGCATAAACCATCTTCTAAAGAACATAAGGATAAAGCTATGTTAGTGACGTAGTACATATATGTACTCAACATTCTTAAACTCTTTTTTTTTTTTTTTTGTGGTCACTTATTGATTTGTTTGTGCATTTTTTGAAGATACTTTTTTACAAGTATATGTATGCAGTCAACATTCTTACTGATTCTTGGCTTTTTTATAAGTAGTGATGCTTTGTTTTTTAAATAGTGATACTTTTATGTTAATTAGTAATACTTTTCCGTTACTTAGTGATACTATTTTACTTATTGTTACTTATTTTCACGTAGTGATACTTTTACATTTACTTGGTCATTTTTTAGTTTTGACTTAGTGATTCCCGACTTTTGTAAGTAGGGATGCTTATTCTTTAAATAGTGATACTTTTATGTTAATTAGTAATACTTTATCTTTTCTTAGTGGTTGTGTTTACTTAGTGTTGTTTCTAATTAATGGTACTTACTGGATAATTTATTAGTTATACTTCAATGTTTTAATTTATTTTTCATATTGCAGTGAACATGAAGATGAGGAATGTGATGAGAGTGATGATAACAATGCTGAAGATTCTTCCTCTGAACATCAAGTCAAACATGAATCTAAGAGAACAAAGAGGACAAAAAGATCTAGTGAAGTGCAAAAAAAAAATTAGTCATTACTATTCAGAAGAAACTAATAAACAAGACTGATGAGGAAAATGAAGAGTGTGATGGCAGGTAATTCATTTTTATTAGTATTGTTACGCTACAGCTAGAAAATTTGTAATTACTAATGTCTTGTATTTTTCATTGCAGTGGTAGGACTTTTTTGACCAAGTGTAGGCCTGCTGTGCTATCTTCACTTGCTCCAAAACTGAATGATTATCAAAGAAGGGCTGTAGAGGAGATTGGATTTTCTGGTATGCTTCAATTGAGAGGTTTTGGGAGGATGTCTTGGCAGAGGATATCGTGGTTTGTGGAGAACTTCAATGGAGCAAGCCGTGTTTTGTCATTCGAAGGTAATAGAAACTTAGTTATTACCTCAGATGACATTCACGATTTATTTATGTTGCCTAGAAATGAGGGGGTTTATGTATTGAGGAACGATGATGGGACTAAGGATTTTCTTACTGATTTTAAGAACAGAAATAGAATCGGGGATAATTTGCCTGTGTCTTCTCTGCAGAAGATGTTACTTGAGATGAGAGATGGGGGGGTGATTTTAAGAGGTTGTTTGTTTTGTACTGTTTGTCAACTTTTCTTGCTCCTACTGCCAATCAATTAGTTGACTTGAATGTGATGAGATCCCTAATGTCTGTTGAGAGGATCTCTTCATTTGACTGGTGTGGGTATGTTTTGGAAAAAATGTGCTATGTGATTCGTATGTTTCATAGTTCTAGGACTCTTAGGCACTTGAATTGTTGCCTTCTTGTGCTGCCACTATTTTACTTTCATAGATCTAAATGGCAAGGTCGTGTGTCACCTACGACACTTCCTCTAATCCAGCACTGGGACAAAGAGTCCATTAGAGCTAGATTGCGTGCTGAGTTGAATGCAGGTGGCTTTGGTCGTGGTGAATGGGTAGAAAGAGTCTACCCTATTACAAAGGGTGCTCCAAGGTTGGAGGGGGATTTAGGTGGGGTAGATGATAGGGTAGTTGATGAAGGTGATATGCCTGTTCAAGGTCCAAGCTTAGAGCCAAGAGCTGGAGCAAGTCGAGAGGTGCCTGCTTCATATGTTGTAGATGGGAGATCTATAACATTTCAACTCCCAGCTACTGAGCAGGACAATGAAGAGATTTCTAGGATTGCTAAAAATGTAAGTTCATGATTTATATTTTATCTTATTTAGTGATGTATTACTGTTTATTAGTGATACTTGACTTGTATTTTTTATTTTTTTCCCAGCCTTTGGAGGAAGCTTTGCTGCTGATGAAGAGAGATTTGAACATGGTTACTCATGTTCATCTGGAGAGGCTAGGAAAGATGACGGATTTGCATGTTAATATGGGGACAGAAGAATCACCTTCGTTATCTCCTAACTCGATGTTTTTCTTAAGCTCGAAGCTGCATGAGTACATTGATGAAGTTGTGGACAACTTTTGGAAGATGAAGGCTGAGAAGGGGGAGAAAGTTTCAGAAGATGTCGAGGTTGAGTTGAAGCCAGAGCGTGCACAGAAGGACCCTGAAGAAGAAGAAGATTTTGAATGCCCGTTTGATTTGCTAACACCTACACCGCCCGAGGATGTAAATAAGATTATCGACGATGTAGTGTCTGGTATTATTTTCTGTTTTTTGTACTAAATATGATTTTTATATGTGTGTTAATTTTTTTATATGTTTTAATGTTAATACTTGTACTTTATTCATTCAGATCTGCATAATGTGGGTGGAGAAGATGATAAAGGCATTGAGCTCATTCAAACTCCTCCTTCAAGACGTCCATGCACGGAAAATCTACAGCAGAATATTGATGAGCAAGCTGGAGGAGAAGGTACTTCAGAGAGGAGGGAACCGTGGCCTGTTCCTGATGGCTTTCCGTTCATGTGCCGTTTTCTATTGAGCTATGCTAAGCTACTGTCTGGTATGACGAGGGGGGAGAAGGATATTGTCGACTACTGCCTCATTGATGCGGTTTGTCATCGGTAAGTGATATTTTAATTTTTTGTTAATATTATATTAGTGATGCTTCAATTATTGTAAATGATACATTTTTGGATGTGTACAGTAAAAGTGGACAAGTTTTTTAGTATCGTGGAGAAGTTTTTGTAAACTTTGATGCGATCAGAACGATGACCGATACAAAGATGATAAATATTACTATTGTTGACGCGTGGGCTTTGTTGATGATTAAGTCAGAAAGGGTTTTTAAGATGAATAAAAGCTTCTGTTTCAGTGCCCAACATTCTGTAAGGACTTATAACTCTTTTGTGTAGATGCATAAGTGTTCATTTATTTCTTATAGTCACATATGCATATTACTGATTTTTTTTTGTAGGTATACCTTGCAGGTGTTCTTGAAGGCAAGGAGCATGAAGAAAATATTCGAGAAGTTTGGGATTTCTGGGTGTCAAGAACTGAATTTCAGTTGTCAGATTTGTACAATGTTGATAGGGTAATATATTTGCATATTAAAAAAATTAAAATAGTTATTTTGGAATTCTAACCTCTTGTGTTTATAATTGCAGATTTTTATCCCAATCTGCCATTCTTATCATTTTGTTGTTGTTCTGATAAACTTTCTTGAGAAAAAAATTCAATATCTGGATAATCAAATTACCCAGATCGATCGAGATGATGTGATGTTCAAGCTTGCTGAGATAGCTGTAAGTATCAATTCTTTAGTAGTACATTTTTCTGAAATGGTGATACTTGACACTTATGTAGTGATACTCTATCTGTTACTGAGTGATACTTTATTTTTACTTAGTGATACTTGGTGATTGTTGGATTTGTTATAAACAGTGATACTTTATTTTTAAAATGGTGATACTTGATAATTTTATAGTAATACTTTTATGTTACTTACATTATGTGGTGATAGTTATTAGTGATACTTTATAATTATTTAGTGATACCTTATACTTATTTAGTGATACTTTTACATTCACTAGGTTTATCTTAGTGATTCCATATTTTGCACATAGTGATACATTGGTTTTAGTTAGTTGTACTCTTAGTTTTGCTTAGTGATACTTGACTGCATAAATTGCTGAAATATTTTATCTTGTGCAGTGTGAACAGATGGGGATTTTCCTGAATCAGATCAATCATCCAAAATGTGCAGATTTCGAGTCATATGGTGTTGAATTCCCAGCTTTCAATTGGAATAGAACTGGTCGAAACATCGATTGTGCAATTTATATCATGCACCAAATGGAAAACTTCCTTGGTGCTCCTTATGAGAGTTTGGAGTTGTCTAAGGTATATATGGAATTTAAATGCAGTTTTAATATTTTTTGTGGTAATGTCACACATTTTTTTCTATTGCAGCTTGATGGAAGAAGGAGATTGAGAGCCCAATATGCTGCAAGGATTTTGCTTTCACCTCTAAATGGTTTGAGAAAAAAGATTCAACATGATGCTCTTGAAATCATTAAGAATAACAAGAAATATAAACAATTAGAAGCTGCTGGTGGTGTTGGTGTATGAATGTAGCTGATTACTGGAGATAGGATGTGTGGATACTCTAATATGCTAGGTTAATCTTTTGAATGTTTGGTTAGTTTTTGTAATGAATATGTGTTGGTTTTTGGATTTGAAATATTGAAATGTTGGGGGTGGGAATTTAACATGTGTTAGTTTGAACAGCTAGTATGAACAATTTAGTGTTTGGTTAGTTTTTAATATTTGCCCTCGAAACTGGCTTGATGTTTAGTTATTTTCCTTTGCATGACTAGTTATTCTTCACATTGTTTGCAGCTATGATTTCTTTTCCGATGAAGTATGTTTTTGTTTCGAGGAATGAATATTTTTTGTGCGCATTTTACCAAAGTTGATTGTGGCACTGGCAGAGAACATTGCATTTAATTATTTCAATGATTTCTCCTTCAATTATATTATTCAATTATAAAAAATAAGAAATTGATAAATTATATGTGATGTATCATTAGTGATTCAAGAAAATATCACTATGAATACCACTAAGTAAAAATCACAGTATCAATACTGATGAATAAAGTATCACTAAGCACCCGTGAAGTAACACTATTTGATAATCACAGTTTCAATAATATAATCTGGGGTACATTTCTGAAAACAATCTGAATAAATTATCAAAACAATCTGGAATTACGAGTTTTGGACCCAAAATCAGAAGTTATATGATGAAGAAAATCACAGTATCAATACTGATGAATAAAGTATCACTAAGAATCCGTGAAGTAACACTATTCGAAAATAACAGTTTCAATAATATAATCTGGGATACATTTCTCAAAACAATCTGAATGCATTCTCAAAAAAATTTGGGATTAGGGGTTTTGGATCCAAACTCTTTTGAAATTGAAGTGCCACCAGTATTCTTATTTTTTTTTTGAAGGTGCCCTTTGATTCTTTTTCTCCTACCCTTTGTGGTTGAACGTGCAGGATCCAATATTGCAATAGAAGAGCTTGAAACATCTGTATCCGCCACGAAAGGTACTGTACTCAGCAGGTCTTCAACATATGCTACAACCTTGTTATGCTCTTCTTCAAGTATCTTTCTTCCCTCTTCATTATCTTTGACTTTCATAACAGTAGCATAGTACTTTCTCATCATATGATTTCTCCAAGAAATAGAATCTATATTCTGGTCAGGTTGCTCACTTCCACTTCCAAATTTATCCCACAAATGAGCTTTCACCATTTTTGTCCATCTTTTATTAATATAAAGCTCAGGTATCTCAACTATTGAATGTATATAAAGTATTCTGAGGATATGACAACATAACAACCCACAAGCTTCAAATCTTTTACACGAGCAGACTATGAATTTATCAACATCACTAAAACTGACATTATGAACTGTAACGCCCCCGTCATCCTTAACATTATAGAATCGCAGTCTTTCATCAGAGTGAATGAGTTCACAATTCAAGGATATACATCTCAAGAATTCAGCTTCAAAATCAGTAAAAAGATTCAATGTATATACCTCTGAAGCATGCTTAAGAAGTCCAGTCAACGGCATAAATGATGTAGGTTGTGCTCTTGAGCATTGGAATTCGTCAGATGCTTCATTTCTCCTCCAAGATTGGACTGTTCTTTTGAAAATGTCATAAAATTCTGTCAAGCTTGTTGACTTCCTTGCATTGAATCCAATGGCACTATTTGTGCTTTCACTTCTTTGGGATGATAAAATTCCAGCAGAGAAAAAGTCATTGTTCAAGCCAGTGCACCACTTTTCCTTGAGCAAATAGAGTCTGGAAAACCACGAGTTGTCCTCCAAATGATATGTTGATATCATAGAGCTCCAGCAATGTTCGAATTCCTCTCTATTTGTGCATCCGGACAAGCATTTTTGAAATTCATTAATGAAGGACTTGTTCGCTTTCAAATTCCTAAACCGGCTTATTGTATTTTGGTACAAATGCCACAAGCATAACCGGTGTCTTGTATCAGGAAAACTCTGCATTGAATAAAAAAAATTAACTGAAAAATTTATATACAGTAAATGATCACTAGATGTGATGTAAGTACTATTAACTATTGACGAAGTATCATTATCATATAAACATGTACCAGCAGATGACATCTCAAATAAAAGATTCATTTAAGTGAATTATGATAAAATAGAGAAATATACCTGTTCTATTGCAGTGCCAATAGCTAGGTCTTGATCGGTAAATATTGATACAGGAGATTTCCCCTCCATTGATTTCTTAAAAACTTCAAAGAGCCAAATAAATGATTCAATCCTCTCATCTGATATGAATGCACATCCAAACATCACATTTTTCCAATGATTATTGATCCCTACAAATGGTGCACAAATGAGGTTATACTTGTTAGTACGGTATGTTGTGTCGAAGACAACAACATCACCGTATATCATATAATCCTCTTTCATCATGGCATCCCTCCAAAAAACATTTGACAATCTTCCCTCATCATCTAACTTTACTCTAAAGAAAAAATCTTTATTTTCAACACCCTGTGCATGCATTTCATCTATGAGTGTTTGTGCATCTCCTCCTTCAATAATGCTCATCTTCAATCGGTTGACATAGTTTAAGTGATCTTTTAATGTGTGACCAACACAATCCTCCCCTCCTGCGTTATGCGCCATGTATCGGAAAGAGTCTGTAGCTCTTATCCCTGATGTGAGCATGCCCTCAATCACAACACCCTTCTCACATTTTATCGATCTATGCGAACGGTGCATATGGCTCCATTTTCTTCTTGTGAGTGTGTGATTGTGCATGAGATTATGCTCAATAATTTTATATAAACCATCACTATTTATCTTTGCTCTTAAATACGCCTTACAACCTGTGCGCATGACTTTCACCTTTCTTGAGCTAGAAGTGTTTGGTTTTTTGGCTCCCTCACAAGAACACAAGAAGTACTTTTCAACTACACATCCATTTTCAGTTCTTGTTGTCGATTTCCTAACACTAAACCCATTTTCAAGAGCATGACTACAATATAAGTCATATATATCATCAATTTTCTTCCTTTTCAAACCAAGAAGGCAACCTTTTACATCAAAAGAATCACCTACAACATTTTTTAGTTTATATCAAAAATTACATTTTATTGATTTATTGCATCAGAAGCAAAAGTGATTCATAATTGTTAATAATTGAAATAATGTGCAAGATATCACTAAGTAATAAAATAATTTCAGTAAGTGCTGGTGTAGTATCACAAAATACTATTGAAGTATTAATACATACCACAGAAGTATCACTACTGTATATAAATATAAAATAATACCATAGAAGTATCACTATTGTACAAAATTCAATATATGCATGTAATATGTACTTTTGTTGATCTATTCACTCAGAAATAAGTATCACTATATATCATAGAAGTATTATTACTATCAAGTGAGTTATAATTATGTTTTCAAGTGAAACAGTTGTAAAATATGAATAATAGCTAGAGAAGGATTACTATCATCATAGCAAGTATTACTAAATACCATAGAAGTATTACTACTGTATATAAATATAATATACAGTAGTGTACAAAAATGTTGATTTCATGAGGCATAAAAAAAATATTGTCAATAAATGTGTGGAATGTATCATTAATTACCATAGAAGTATCACTAGTGTACAAAATTCAATATATGCATTCGATTTACACTTTTGTTGATCTATTCAGGCAGAATCTTAATTACGTCTTAAGGGAAGGATTACTATCACACTAAAAAGTATCACTATATATAATAGAAGTATAATTACTATCGAGTGAGTTATAATTATGTTTTCAAGTGAAATAGTTGCAAAATATGAATAATAGCTAGTGAAGGATTACTATCATCATAGCAAGTATTACTGAATACTATAGAAGTATTACTACTGTATACAATATATGCATGCGATTTACACTTTTGTTGATGTATTCAGGCATAATCATAATTACGTTTTAAGTGAAAGATTACTATCACGCTAGAAAGTATCATTATATATCATAGAAGTATCACTAATTTACAAAGTACATTTTGCAGTTGATATGTTACAAAATAAAAGAACAGAAGTAAAGTACTACTTACTCTGAATTTGCAACATAACAGATTCATTCTCGTTGATAGATGTTGTCGCTGCATCTTCAATATTGTCTTCATTATCAAGTATAACAATATCTGAAATTTATAAAATTTAAATCAATTTTAGGATTACAGTAACTCTAATAGATTACTAAACTAAAAGTTCAATGAATCACTTCATACTAGCATATTATCAAACAGTTTGAATGCAAAAATTGATATACCTAATAATTGATGACAAATTGAATCAAAATTACAAATTTTATAAAATAAGAACACATACCTGTCGTTTCTTTGCCGGAATTGACGGAAATTCCATCGGAAGGAACCGTAGTTACGTTTCCCAAATCATCCATTTAATAGTTGAACAAATTGCAAGCTACGAGAGATGTGCGCGGCGCCGCCGCCGCGAGTTGGAGGGAGAAAATCTATGCGCCGCCACGAGCTCGACGACAACACCTAGACGGCATGGCGATCTGGACGGGAAAAAAGCTATCGGCGCGGCGAGCTAGGGTAGAAAACGTACGTAGGCGAGCTGGAGAGAGAAGTGAGGAGAAAAATCAGATTTTTTTTTAATATATATATATATATATATAACGGGTCGGGTATGGACTGGGTCGGGTTAGGGGAGATCCGTCTAACGTAAGCGACCCGTTAGACGGTCTCACCCAAGTGTGCCCCAATTTTATTTGGGGATCAAACTGAGATTTCGAATATAGTTGTAGGATCAATTTGGACATATTCCCTTAAATTAACACCGTTAGTAACGAACATTAACAGAAATTAGTTTGGATTAAAAATGTGAATTTAATATATTTTGAATAGTTGATGAGGTCGATTGTACCTTTTAAATAATTTAAGTGTGTATTTGGGCTAAAAAATAGTTTATACGTTTAGATAGAACTTAACACATAGTTCGGATGTTTTTTTGGGCCTTTGCCCTAAATTGTAATAACTAAAAATAAAAGGGGGAGATCGAGATAAATTAGATAATAAATTTATAGTAGCTAGATACGAACTAGTATATATTCACAATCCATTAAGATTATTAGAAAGATTCTATTATAATAATATAATAAATGCTTAAAAAGGTAATTAGATTTTATTATAATATAATAAACGCTTAAAAAGGTAATCAGTTACCATGCACTATCCCTACAAATCTACAACGAACGGGAATAAACACGAAAATAAATACGCAAGGCACCGACATTTTAATCGAATAAATTAACAAATCCCATTATGATCTGATAGATTTTATTATAATATAATATAATAATTGCTTAAAAAGGCAAGTTACCATGCATGCATTATACCTACAATTAGGATTTTTTTTTTTTGCAAAAGGAAAATAAATACGCAAGTCATGCACCGACATTTCAAACTTATAAATTAACAAATTCATTAATATTTTCATCATTCACAGATAGTTAATTACTACATCAACAATGGCTTTCTTCATCCACCAGAAGAAATTCTTGATACCAAACTACTCTACCATGGCGACGACGGTGCAGCTCTCCTGCTCGGAGGACCAACTCAGAATCGCGTCGAGACCCAACTGGTTCGTGCAACTAGGTCTGATGAGCATCGAGAAATGGACGCCGGGGTTCGACCCGTTCGAGTCCCGGGTCACCTTCGTCCGTTGGAGCCCTCCTTCCCCGTCGTGGATCAAGATCAACACGGATGGCTCGGCTCGCGGACGGCCGGTGAAGTCGGCGTGCTGGGGCGTGTTTCGGGACTCGAGGAGTTGGGTTTTGGGGTGCTTCTCGAAGAAATTGGGGGGCGGGTGCGCGCTCGAGGCGGAGCTCGACGGTGCGATCACGGCGTTGGAGATTGCGCACGCGCAAGGATGGAAGAAGATATGGCTCGAGTCGGATTGTAGTGAGGTTGTGAGCATGTTTTGTGCTCGTTCGAGTTCGAGTTCGAGTAGCCTGGTTCCGTTGAGATTGAAGAGCCGGTGGTTGGGGGCGTTGGAATTTGTCGAGGGAATCAAGTTCGAAGTGTCTCATATTTATCGGGAAGGAAATGCGGTGGCGGACGCGTTGGCGAATCCAGAGGCGGAGAGTGGGTGTTGGGGGTGTGCGACGCCGGCGATAGCGTCATTAGTTCGTAAGGATGCGATTGGATGTGTGTATCCTAGGGTTCATAGGTGAATTTTCGATTGAATAATAATTTTTATGTAAATTTGATCGATGACGATAATGTAACTTAAAACTAGTTGGTGAAATTCATAGTAAATATATTTGATCGGAATTTTGATTTGAATTTCATGCATGTTACGTACACTTTTCGAATTTGCTTATTAAATTAATTATGATTTCAATAATGATTAGTTAGAGTTCCTAAAAAAAAAAAGAAAAAAGAAAAAAGAGAGTATATATAGTTAGAGGGAATTGAATTAGTTTAAAAAATGCTAAAAAAAATTAGTTTCAAAACAGTATTATCATTGCAGATATGGTATCCGGAAATTTTTAAACTTTATTCCTAAACTTTATTTGGTTGGGATTTAAACTTTTTCGATATAATCTGATTGTGGGATAATATGCAAACATTCGATGAGGATAGTGAATTAATGATCATAGATCTCTGGTCAATCTCCATTTCAAGCCACACCCTGCAATATAAAAAAGGGCAAGTTCTACCTTTGTCATTCAACAAATAAAAAATATTGTTGATTAGATGTACTTTGAACCTAAGGTATGAGAATATTCTGAGAGCACCATTGAAGTTGATCAAAGCTGTCCTTTGATCATATACTAGCAAATTGCAGGGATATTTATTTTGCTGTTTAATCGGGAGGATGGCCTAACTCTTGCTGTTTAATTGGTGTGGGGAAGTTTTAGCATGTATGGTGCTCTTGCAGAAGTAATGCTTGTAGTTCACTGAGACTGATTGTATGGTATAAGGAAGTAATTCGACCAGGATCATATGGGGATGGTTTTTCACTCTCATTTGCATATCTTATTTGTACAGTGTATACTATCTCAAATTTGCTTGAAATATTTAAAGGAACAAAAGCTCCTCTTCCTATTCCTCCATTCTTGAAGAAAGGATTTCAGGACAGTAAAGCAAAATAAATTTTGTAATGATTGAGGTGGACTAGTTTCTCTCACCCTTATGTAAATGTTAGGTTTGTGCCCTTTGCTAAACTCCCCTGCGCAATGCACATCCACGTGCTTAGTTAACTATGAGCTTGACTCTGTACATAAATTGCTCCTGCATTCGTATTATGAAATTTGGAACTTATCTTTGAATTCCTGCCAAAGTTGGGTGATGAGTGTATATGCAGCTAGCCAGCTATATTTCTTTTTCTGAGTGGTCTGTTTTTTTCTTATATTGCTCAGATCTGCTATAGAGGTTGTATTAATCATATTTCTGCTGGATGTCATGGTTCTGCCAAATTTATTGCCCACAGCCCGCTTTCTTCGAAATTAGTGTGGTAGATCCCTGCCAAATTGTATTGCTACTTAGTAACAACTTTCATTAACTGTGTCCATCTCAATTTTGTCCTGCAGTTAGGCCTTCGTCAGAAGGAATATAATCCCACAGTGCAGGAAGCTTGGGATGATATGCTGGTCGTGTTGCTTTTCTTTTTGCAAATGAGGTATGTGGAGTACATAATTTGCGTAGCAATAGAACTTTCTACCTTCCACATACATTTGTTATGTTGCTTCTGTTTTTGCAACCTGCATCTTTTTCTGTTGTGGTTCGTAAATCTTGACACACTCTTTTTTCAATCCATTATCATTGATTGATTATGTTGTGGTTCGTACAGCTCTTTTTACGTCATCATCCTTTTAAAAATGATCATTTTTTGAATGGTTTCTAGCCTTCTACTTATAAGTATATTCAGTACTTTCAGTTTAGTAGACTGGAATTTACAATGTGTTTTCAGGAACATGATTGTGCAGAGTTATTGCCCTTCTGTTAGGTTGGGCATTGTGCAACATTTTCGTATGAAGTTTCTTTCATCTCCGCCTCCACTCAGTGGTCACTATGAATCCTGGCAGATGCTTTATGTTTAAGTAGGAAATGAAATATTAATGTATCTCTTATCATTTTCGTATTACCAATAATTTTATCATTTTCCTATTACCATGCTAGCTGCTATGTATGTTGTTGTTATCTGCTGTATCTCTCTGTGATTGTACAAGTATAAATCTGATTTCTGAACTGGAAATTAAAGACCTGCTCTTCAATGAATTGTTTGTTTTCTAAGAGTTACAAACCTGCTGATTTCTGATTGGAACTTTAATTATGAAAGCCACACCGTTTGTGGCATTTAATTAATGATGCTTCTTATGTGATCCAAAAATGATCTCTTACATGACTCGGGTCTGTGGGATATTAAAATGATTTAACAACGATTTATGTACATATTTATTTTATTGTTGGAGGCTGGTCTAAATGAGTATAATTAAGTAGGTATTCTTCACCTATAACTTGTAAACTAAAACATAACTTAAAAAGAATAGAGAAACAAGAAATATGGGATTTTCTTCGCCTTGTTTGGTCGTCTTGATCCTGTTGTCATTGCGTTTTTCCAACTCAAAGTGTGCCAATGTGATAAAATTTGTTTGTATTTTTCTATTACTGTTTCTAACACTTCACAAAAACTCACACCATTTTACATATTTATGGCTACTAAACTTTTTGTGCAGTATTCTCTTTACTTAGTCTATCTTGGATTAGCTGTTTGGATATCAGCAAGGACAGGTAAGTTTTGGGATCAGTTTCTGACCATTTTGGAGATGATATATATGAATTCTGATTTCTATTATTATTATTTTTCAAATTTTTTTATCAGTGATGGATAAAACTATCTGTATTGATTATTCCAGGAGTAGCATGTTGGACTCAGACTTGGGAAAGGCAGATGGCTCGTTTACTACTGAAGTATCTTGAATTTGTTCTGAAGAAGAACATTGAGTTCTTTGACAGAGAAGCAGGGCAAACAAACATACCTTTTTTCACATTTCAAGTGATACCATACTTGTGCAGTACGCGATAGCCGACAAGGTAGCAGAAATAGACACATATATAGCTTTGAAATGTTTCAATGCTTGATTATGTTATGCAATGTCTTAACTTGTTCTGCATTGTGATGCAGATGAGCCATAGCTTATGATACTTGATATTTTGTATTTAAAACTACTTTATTTAATGCATTAACTATATATATATATATATGTTATCTTTTATTTTAGTAATATTATTTATCGTGTTTTACAGATAATTGCAATATAAATTAAATAAATAAATCAATATATATATATATATAAATGAATATTAATTAAAAAATTTGGACTAGCGACGGATCATCCCCGTCGCTAGCAGGCGATAAATATTATCATGTTCTACAAATAATCAGATTTTTTTGTTGTGTAACGTCATCTCCACATCAGTAACCTCCGACCCCAGAAAAAGAACGAGATCCATTTATTCTTTCAAATTTTGATATTTTCTACCTTCTTTGAGAATTTCCCTTCGTGCTAAAATGCTTCTCCACACAAAAGAGGGATTATGTACATTGAAGGTTCAAGAAAAGGAACTCAAGGATAATATCTTGCCATTCAGCGGCTGCCAAGATTGCTTAGCCAACAATGCTCAATTAGACTGGCCAATATATATATATATATATAGGGGTGGGTTCAAATAGGAACCAATCCCCCCGTGAGAACCTAGGCACCAATCTAACATGCGAGATTTATATTGCTAACACCAAGAGATTATGTTGCTAACATGAGGTAAACTCATTTTGCTAACTTGACGAGATCATAATATTAGCAACATATTGCTAACATGTTAGCGATTATATACACTGCTAATATGTGACTAATAATTTACTAATATGTTTGGTTCCTAGGTTCTCACGGGGGATTTGGTTCCTATTTGATCATTTCCCTATATATATATATATATAAAATGTATAATTCTTAAATTTGCAATAGTACTATACATATTGAATTAATGCAACATATTGTTTCAATTTAAATAAAATTATATTATTTGAATTTTGATAGAAATGACAAAAAATGATTGATAGAATAGTCGAATTTTGGTCGGAATTTCGTCAATAAAAAAGTGTCGCATTTTTTGAATTTCTTTTTTCATTTATAAATTTTCTACTTTTTCTATTTTATTTATTTTACTCATTTTTTATTGAAATATTTTAATCCAAACTTAGCATTAATTAAAAAGAGATAATAATAAATCTTATTTTTTCAATTTAAAAAAAAATCCAATTTTTATTTTTGAGTTAAAATATATGAATTCAAACTCAATAATAATTTATAAAAAAATTAAATAATAATAAATGAAGAAATCAAACAATGAAACCATTTAATACCAGATTCCAAAAAATAAGGAAGAAGAATACCTAATTGGATTCACATTCTAAGAAAGTTGTACAATTTTTCTTATTTTGAGGAATCTGATTTTCTTTTCAATATTAAAATAAAAAATGAACCGTACTCAATAAAATTAATAATAATAATAATAATAATAATAATAATAATAATAATCAATGAACCAAACGTGACATTAAGGAAAAGATAATTCCAAACGTGACCTTAACGAAAAGATTATTCTCATTGAGAGAGTCTTTTTAAGTCTTCTCTCTCATTTATTTTCTCACTCATATTTGTGTGTGTGCGTTTCAATTGGCTCAAGGTTATAAGCAATTTGATTTCAAGGTAATGAATTCTTAACCCTATTCTTGATTTTGGTTGTTCTAGCTTATAATTAATGCATATTATATTGTTAGTGCAATTAGTAATTATATATTGTTGTGCTCCCCGTAATTTCCTGCTTTTAATTAGATAATCATGATTTGTTGTACGGCATAGAAATAATAGTAAGGTGTGATTCGAGGTGATGATTGTCATTAACATATTTGTATTTAAATTCTTTTTATGTGTGTCACGAAATAATATTATTTTATTGATGTATTCTATATTTGTCTTATTATTTTCTGGAGTTGATGATGTCGTTCTACTTAATTAATCTTCTTTTGCTTTTTTTTTTTCCAAACATTTATTAATAATTATATAAATTAACATTCATAAGATTCTAAATTTATTTTAATAATTTGTAATATTCGCGAAACATAACTTAAAAGTCGAAATTCCAATTTTTGCACTTTGATTATAATCCATAAAATTCTTTTTTCTTTTATTTATACAATTCATTTAAAAAAAATAAAAAAATTCATAAAATTCACAATTTAATATTTAACAAATAACCTCAATTAAAAATCTAAGAATATCAAGAAAATAACATAAGAGCAAAATATAGATGGAGATTTAATTAGTTGTATTATTTTAAAAAAATTTCATTATCAAAATATATGGCAAAATTAATTTCGGCAAATTAAAAATTTTAGAAATATATATACTTCAAGCTTCAAATTAATTAACTACAAAATTAAATTATATTACCATGTGTCACGCCCCAATTTTCATAAAATAAAATAATAACAATAATAAAAAAGAGACGTCACTTTTATTAAAATATAAAATATTTAACTTTAACACAACAAAAGCTAAATAGTCAAAACTCTTTAGAAATCCATCATCACACGTCACTATGTACATTGTCCGAGTAAATCATCAACCTGAAATAAATAATAGTTTTGGAGTGAGTGCTATTGACTTAGTGAGATCCTTGCATTTATCCAAATTATAAGAAACAAACATTTAACAAAAATCATAATATAGCTAACATAACATCAAACCCGAAGATAAGGATCACAACATAACACCAAACCCATAGGTAAGGATCATTCCATAACATCAAACCCGTAGGTTAAACTCGCTTGCATAATGAATATAACATATAATAAGGATAAATGAACTTTTAATTTCACGTTGAATTTCTCACCTTGACTTTTGAAAAATAATAGGATTTAGTTAGATCCTGCATTCTCGACCTAATAATATAAATAATTGATAAATTATAAAATAAATAAATAAAATGAAAATGAAATGTATGATGATGATTTAATCTTGCAAACGCAACTCTCTCTATATCTCCGCCCACATCAAACCAATCTATCCACCATTAGATATTTAAAATCTAAACTAATCTTACCCATTAAATAACTAAATAATTTAGAACAAAATCAATCCTACCACAATAAGTAGGGTGATCATTCAGTCTATTTGGTCTATTTTCGGTCCAAAAATCATAAAACCGAATAGACCGAATTAAGAAATATTTAGGACCGAACCGAATCGAATTAAGGGTGAGGACCGAATCAGACCAAACCAAATTTATTCTGTTCGGTTCGGTCCGGTCTGATTTTTTTATTTCTTTTTATTTATTTTTTTGATTTTGAATTGCTTGACTCATTTTGGAAATAATAGCTTAAATAATAAATGAATCTATAACTAGCATCATAAATAAACCTTTATAACTAATATATAAAACTAAACCAACAAATAACAATACATACAAATTATCAAACAAATAGCAATTAAAAAAATAATAAATGAATAATAACTAAAAATGCTCGGTTTGTTTGGTTTATTTGGTCCGTTATCTGTCGGATCGGACCGAACCGAAGATTGAATTTTTATTAAAAAATGAATCGGACCAAAAAATCAAAAGAACCGAATGTAATGGACCAAAATATGTTCAGTTCGATTCGACTTTCGATTTTTTTCAGTTTTTTGCTCACCCTAACAATAAGTTATGTCCCACCAATAAACAATTTAAGAGAAAACAACACTCTCTCTCCTCACACAAACACACCTGTCCCCCAACAATCTACGTTCTTCACCTACGCCACTACCACCCTCAGAACAGCCGTGTAGCAAAAATCACTCCACCTTAGCAACTGCCTGCCCCGACTTAGTTCCGCCGCCGCCACCGAAAAACCCCATCTTTTTTCCCCTCTACTCCCTACTTTCTCCCCTTCTCAATATGCAGACAAGACAAACAATACACATGCACATATTTATATACCTTGAAGGAGAAACTATTATTCTCGAAATGCTTAGAAAAAAAAATGCTTTGAGAAATGATTGGTGTGAATTGTGAGGATTATAGGTAACCTTTTATAGCATGAAATTAGACCTCAAAGGTTGGAGTTTTAAATGACAGAATTCAATTCTGGGATAGTGGAAAGGTGAATTCAAGAGTAGAAATAAATTGATAAGGTGAAAGAACATATCATCGGTTACAGGATTTGCAGTCAAAATAATAAAATAAAGAATTGGGCTTTAATTCAATATTTTGGGCTTGGCAATAATGAATAATAAGTTGGCTTTATGATACTAAAATTTCACTATTAACTTTATGATACTAAAATTTCACTATTTAATAATAATAATAATAATAATAATAATAATTTAAGTGCGACTTATAGAAACATAACAAAATAATATAACCAGCATTATAAAAAACATTTTAAAAATAAAATGTAGCAAATTTTATAAAAAAAATATGGGTCGCTACACCATGCATAACTATGTTTAAGCTTGTGAGCTTCCTCAACTCTAGCTTAATAGCTTCTCAATTCCAACAAAAGTACCCCTATATACACGAAAAATGTCATGGTTATGAGTACTTTAAGATAATCATATTTGCACTTACAAAATATGATTTGCATATTATGTACACAATTTGCACTTAATTTTAGGGTGAAAAAGTAATATAATATATTATAATTTTTTTTGTAAATATAATATATTATATTTATTTCAATAGATTTGTTATAATTGAACTCTACTACATAAAATTATCCCTAATATAAAATATTATAAATAATTATTTGTAAATATAATATATTATATTTATTTAATTTCTTACAAAATATGATTTGTCTATTATATCCATAATATGCACATAATTTAAGGGTAAAATAGTAATATACTATTATATATATGTGTGTGTGTGTGTGTGTGATTTTCGTTAAATACGTACAACACCACTATAGATGAAAAAATTAAATTTAATCCATATCCTAGAGGAATTCATTTATTAATTATTTACACAAATATAAAAAAAATAATATGATAACTGAGAAAATAAAAATTACAATAAACTTAAAGAATATTTTTTCTAGAAAACTTAAAATAAACAAAACATATAAAACTATGGACTGTTTATATAAAAACCTACTAAATCCATCAATTTCCTGTAAAAATTGCTACGTACAACTCAAGAAATATATAGCATTGTAACAATAAAACAATATTAAATAACACAAGTCAAAGAAACAAAGAACCAACTCTAAGCAAGAAAAATGTAACTGATCTAATGCATAGTTTTTAGTAGTTAAAAACTTTCATATGCATATGAAGATAAGAACATCTGTTTCATTAAGAGATAGAGAGAGAGAAGGAGAGAGAATTAATTAACAAATTAAAATAGATTGCTGATATGATAGGTTAATTTGCTTGATTTTTACATCTGTTTATCATTTTGTTTAGTGGGATTGTTTGAGGATGGCGGAGGGTGCTGTTTCATTTCTTCTGGAGCAGCTTTCTGTGTTGCTACGCGATGAAGGAAAACTATTAGGAGGACTGAAGCATGTAGTCCAGTCTATTAATGATGAATTGGTGAACCTGAGACAATTCCTCAGAGTTGCTGATCGGAAAGAAGAAAGTAACTCCGACATCAAAGGATGGGTTGGCCAGCTCCGAGAAATCTGCTTCGATGTTGAAGATGTTCTTGATGAATACATGCTCCGATTTGGACGACGTCGTGCCACTAGTGGATTCAGAGGCTTCCTAAAGAAAGTTGGTGATTCAGTTAAGAATTTTAAAGCTCGGCATCAGATTGCTTCCGAAATCAAAACCTTAAATCTCAGACTGGAAGATGTTGTCAAAAGTGGGCAGACATACAGAGACATGTGTGCTATTATGGATCTAGGCTCGAGCTCTACTGTCCCGGAAGCTGCAGAGTATGACGGTCGAGGTGATGCATTGTTCTTGGAGGAAGATGAAGTTGTAGGGTTTGAAAAACCAAAGAAACAACTTCTTGAGTGGATTGGGTCCAAGGATAGTGGTCTTGAAGTCATTTCAATGGTGGGAACCGGCGGGTTGGGTAAAACCACTCTGGTTAAGAAGGTGTTTGATGATGAATGGGTCAAGAGTAATTTTGATCGACATGTTTGGGTGACTGTTTCAGACTACAAAGACAATGTCAAACATGTCTTGGTGAACCTAATTAAGAAACTAAAGGAGGAAATCAAGGAATCACCACCTCAAGGACTCCAAGATATGAGCATTGATGACATGAGAAATTTCATCAATGAGTTCCTCAAAGGAAGCAAGTACATAATTGTCCTTGATGATGTTTGGAAGTCAGAGACATGGGAAGCTCTCAGATTTGTGCTTCCAAAAAAGGGCGGGCATGGTTGTATTGTGATCACGACACGCTCTAGCAGCATAGGTGATGGTGCGTGTAGTGAGACGAATCATGTGTACAATTTGCAGCCATTATCAGCGGAAGAATCAGAGGAGCTATTCTTCAAAAAGGCATTTCCAAGGAACTCATCATTTCCTCCTCCTGACTTAAGAGAATTTGCTGAAAATATCTTAAAAAGATGTGAAGGTTTGCCGCTTGCAATTGTTGTGATTGGTGGTCTCTTAGCTACAAAGAAGAACAAAAGAGAAGAATGGGAAATGTTCAATAGGAGCCTCAGTGATGAGTTAATGCAAGGTGGCAACCTTGAAAGATTATGGAAGTCAGTATTCTCTCTGAGTTACAATGACTTACCTTACTATCTCAAGTATTGTTTCTTGTACTTGAGCATCTTTCCAGAAGGTGGCTTGCTGTTTGAGTACGGAATCAAACGACTATGGATAGCCGAAGGGTATGTGCAGTCAGAGAATGATAAGATTTTGGAAGAAGTAGCAGAGAAATATCTAAATGATCTTTGGAGTAGAAATCTAATTCAAGTGGCACAAAGATATGGTGATGGAACAGTGGAAGCATTCCGTATCCATGACCTGCTATGAGATTATATTACTTCAAAATCAAGAGAACATAATATTGTAACCGTATTTAACGGTGGGAAAAAACAGTGGCCTAATAAGATCCGACGCCTTGCAATTCAGGATTCAGTCAACTTCTCTTTGGATACAAACAATTTTGAGCATCTTCGTTCTCTAATGTTGCTCAATGGAGATATGGAGATGGGAATGATCAAAGAAGTTTTGAGGAGATGCAGGCTCTTAAAAGTGTTAGAGTTAACAGGAGCCCCACTCGAAAGTATTCCAGATGAAGTTTTCAGATTATATCATCTCAAGTATCTCTGCCTAAGGGACACGAGGGTCAAATTCATCCCAAAATCAATAAAATATGTTCGGAATCTGGAGATATTAGATCTCTATAATACCTACGTGACCGAACTGCCAGTAGAAATCTTAGAACTCCGAAGGCTTCAATTTCTTTGGGTGGGTAGGTATTTTGACCGTCTATATGAGAGTACAAACAAGCTCGACTTTGATGATATTGGGCAGAGTTGTAGGGTTCCATATGGCATAGGAAGTTGTTTACTGCGCTTACAAGAACTTGCTTTTCTAGAAGCAGATAGAGATGGGAGCACTAAAATTGTTAGAGAAATAGGAATGCTAACACAGCTGAGGAAGTTAGCCATTGATAAGGTGAGAAGTGAACATGGGAAGGATCTTTGCACTTCCATTGCCAACCTAACCAACCTTCGGATGCTGTCAATTAGGTCAATAGAAGAAGGTGAAAAGCTGGAGCTAGACTATCCTCTATCTTCCACAGGTTTGCCATTTCTAAGTTCACTTCGTCTGCATGGGTGCCTTGAGAAAGTGCCCCAGTGGATACCATCTCTGCATGCAATGTCCACTTTAGAGCTAATGTGGTGTAAATTGAAGGAGGATGCATTAAATTGCATTCAAAATTTAGCCAATCTGAGACACCTACGAATACATGAAGCATGTGTTGAGGGGTTGAGTTTCAAAGCTCATGGGTTTCTAAAGCTGGAGGCACTAGAATTATATGAATTGAGAATGATGAAATGGGTGATAGTGGAAAAGGGCTCCTTGCCCTTTCTTCAACGCTGGCATTTCATGGGTTGCAAATTGCTGAAAGAGCTGCCGCAAGGTATCGAGCACTTGACCAATCTTCAATATATGGGTTTCCGTGATATGCCGAATGAATATAGGGAGAGAGCAGTTGAAGAGAAAAGAAGGCTCGCTCATGTTTCAGAGATTATTTTCGGCACTTTCAGAGATGGGTCATGGAGTTACGTTGCATTGTGATAGATGATAAATCGGAAATATTCACATCCCTTGTAAATAAGAAATGAATTTTAATTTGTAGCCTATAAAAATGTATAAGATTTATAATATTTCGATTATATATGAAACCTTTCAATTTTCAAAATATTGGAAATGATGGATGCTTCATGCAAAAGAGATTATATTATTCAATTGATGTTTATATCATTAGAAGTTCAAAAACTAAATCACATAAGAAAAAATCATTTTTTATATAATTTTTTATTTCTAAAATAGAAAATATATTGAGAAAATTAATAAAATTGACCTAGTTTGTTACATGTAACGTGGTTTTTAGACCAAATATGTCATACTTAACTCGTCGAAAAAAATACAGATGTTTAATCCCAAACAAATTAAACGTGGTGTCTAATTTCTTTTTCTTTTTCTCTTTCTTTTTTTTTTAATTTAATTTTTTTGAATTTTATATTTTAAGTAAAATATTAATTTTGGAGTGAAGGATATTGATGTAAATATGTGTGATGGATTGAGTAAAATATGTAGTGCATTAAGCAAGAGAAGTGTAAAGAGTAAAATTCATAGTGCAAATAACAATTCCTTAATTGACTATTTCATAAATAAATAAATTATATATCCTAATTGAATGAGGTGAACCTTAAGTAATATGGGTAAAATTAAACTAAAATACAAAACATTAATATTGAATTAAAAAAATTGAAAAAAATAATTAAAAAATTTAATTGTGCGGCACCAAGTCATGCATGTAGTGTAATAGATGATTTCATTCGATTTAGAATTAGACGCATTCAACAATTTCCAATGTTTAATATTGTTATGTTTGTGCTTGAGATTAGCTCATGAAATTGGATTTGTGGGTTGTCTAATAATTATTATTTATATTTGGTTACACGAAAGTAAAGTTGTTTAAGAATATGATTTCTAGAAATTTGATTATTAGGAAAAAAATGAATCCTGATAGATGCTTTATGTTTAAGTAGGAAATGAAATACTAAAGTAAAGTACCTCTTATCATTTTCGTATTACTAATAATTTTATAACTTTTAATATATAAACAATTATATTTTATAATTTTACGTAAAAAATGATTATATTATATATAACCGTCAAAGTAATTTCAAGACAACAAATTCTTTAGATTTAAATCAAAATAAATTATACAAGTACCAAAATAATAAATAATCAAGGTGATTATTTTGTTATTTTTGGTTAATACAAAAATTTGATGGTCGATTCCACAATTGAACTGCTCATTTTCTAGAGTCTCTTGACCATCAATTATTAAAAAAATGGTTGATAAAATTATCAAATTTTAGTTGGAATCTTATCTATAAAAAATAATTTTTGCTTTTTTTTATTTTTCAAATTTCAGGTTGAAATTTGTCAATTCAAAATTAATATTAATTCCTAAAAAATAAAATAATGAAAATCCAAAAAAGTTTCAAATCATTTTTTTCATAATTTTTGTTGAAAAGTTATGGATAAAAATTTTAACAATAATATATGAAAAAATAAAATATAATTGGTGAAGAAATCGAAAAATAAAATGAGCATGCACAAGATTCTCAAAGTCAAATAATTAAAATATTTACTTGGAATAGGTAATCAAAATCAATAAAAATTGCATCATTTTTTTTGTGTTTGAGGAATTTGATTACTTTTCACTGAGTCCATTAAAATTGAACGAAATATATAAATTTAAAATAAAAAATTAGATTACTTTTCAGATAATATTTTTTTATTTAGGTCAACCAAATGACCTCTAGGTATTGTTGTTAATAGGGCTGCAAATGAACCAAACTCTTCGTGAGCTACTCGGGTATCGGTTCGAAAAAAGTTCGATCGAAACTCGATCGTTTATTAAACGAACTAAATTCGAGCTTTTTTTCAAGCTCGATAATTTTCTCGTGCCGAACTC
Organism: Perilla frutescens; assembly: GCA_026008535.1. NCBI lineage: Eukaryota > Viridiplantae > Streptophyta > Magnoliopsida > Lamiales > Lamiaceae > Perilla > Perilla frutescens. Next base: position 1,388,972 of record BRKX01000007.1, on the reverse strand, counting down.
GAGCTATTCCCGAGCTTCATACGAGTAGCTTGAGTTCGACTATAAACGAGCTTTTATCGAGTAGTTCGCGAGCTTGTAATCGAGCTTTGACAAATAAGCTAAAAAAAATAAATTTTTACCCCCAATAAGATTCAAACATTAGCCAAATATATTTTAATTTGTTATTATAGTCACTCGATCAAATTATTAAAAATTTTGTTAATTGAATCAAATAATATTTTTATAACAATTCTCCAAAACTTAAATATATGCAAATATTTAAATATTATATTCTGATATTATATTTATATAAACATATAGAATATCATATTATCAATTTATCAGATAAATATATTAAACTAATAATAATAGACTATATGAACTATACGAAAATTAAGAATCAATATTATCATAAAAAAATGAATCAATTAACGATATTTATAAACATTAAATTAAGCTTATTTTATTAAACAAAAATAGGAATATGTAAATAGATTTATGTGATAAAAAATAATCTAATCAAAAATTGATTATCCAACTTTAAGATATACATTTAGAATTTATTTAGTTATAATATTAACATAAAATAGTATATTTGAATTTTGAAGTAGTCTAACAAAAAACTATCTAATTATGAGGTAAATAAAATTATAGTTTATAGTTATAATTAAGAATTGAGATTTGATAATGAAACAAACACAAATGAATTTGATTAAACCTATGATATCCAACAAACATCATTACGTTGAATTAAATCACAATTATTAATCAAAATCAATATCAAATAATTAATAGTGTCTAATAATTACTTAGTTTGATTCGAACTCAATTATTATATAATATACAAATATTGTGTTACTTTAGCGTGCCTCATTGAAATATTTAATTTATATACCAATAAAATAAAAGGAAATTGAGATATAACAATAAAAATAAATTATGATTTATAAATAAAATTATAATTTTTTTGAAATTTGTATTCGAATTAATATTATTGTAAATATTTACTTATTAATTGGAACAATGTGAATGTGTAGTAAAAAATAATAAACTAATAAGAGTAATGAGCTATATCATCAATCAACTAATATGATTACAATTTATATGAAAATGAAAACGAATAATCGATAAAATAGTAATAAAATGAGATATGTTTGAATTATGATTTATAAATTGCATAATAAAAAACACTTTGAAAATTTGAATTTGAATTAAGATGATTGTAAAATATTTATATGTTGAAGTTTGAAAGAAAAATAATAAGCTATCATGGATAGTGAGATAAATTACTAATTAACTAATGAATACAATTTTTAAATGAAAAGTGAAAATGAATGATCGATGGAATAAAAAGAAAATGAGATATGAGTAAATTATGATTTATAAATTATATTAGAAAAAATATTTTCAAATTTTAATTCAAATTAAGGTAAATATATATTAAAATTTGAATATCCTATATTAATAATGAAAAATAATAACATGAGTAATAAGCTGTAATACCCCATAAATTAATTACTGCTTAATTGCAGTAAACTGTTGCTATTACTATTTAGTATAGTAATTTCCAGTTAGATTAGGGTCGAAAGTATCCGTTAAGTTCCATGGAATTCAAGGTCAATTAATCCCCGTAGGTGGGTTAATTATTTCAGTTAGGGTTTAATCCCCTTTTTAGTTATGGAAAGCTGGAATTGTAATTTCAGATAAATTCAATTCATATTCTTTTAAATTTACGATGTGTGTTTATCGTGAATTAGATATTCCGATAAATATTTTCAGGACTGGGAGAATCAGATATTCACCAGTCATTAGTGTTTAAATTCAGATAATTTAAACAGGGTGATTTAAAATCCGAGAGAATTAGATATTCTCTAGTTCGGACTTTTTTTAATGGTCAAGAAATTAAAACCAGTATTTCAAAGTGGTGTTTTAAAAATCAATAATTTCCAATAAACTATTGTTTTAAAATAAGTGAATTATTTCATCAAGCTTGGATAAGTTCAGGATTTTTCCGGAGATGGACAATATCACGATAACCAAATAACCGGTATTTTAACCGGGTATTTTCTTGGTCAACTCCTAAGGCATGGGAGGCCATACCTCTCCCCTCACCTCTCCCATGCCACTCCCACGTCCCCTTATCCCCCAAGTCAACCAAAATAGCAAAGTGGATATATATTGTATTGTATAGAATTATATAGTGATAGCCAAGCCATTCCTCTCCACTTTTCTTGCAACATTTTCGAGAGAGAGAGAGATAAAGGCAGCTGCATTTTCTTCTTCTTCTTCTTCTTCTTCTTCTTCTTCTTCTTCTTCTTCTTCTGGAAAGTTTTAGAGGGGGAGCACCAAGAACATTTACCTCCATTGTTTTCGAAGCAAGAGAGAAGGAGAGTAGAAGTTGCATCCATAATCAAAGCTCGATCCAACCATCTTCAACCTCCTAAAGCTTCTCTCCGTTGTTGTTTAAAGGTATTTTCAAAAAATATCGATATATTTAAGCTTAAAAAGTATATGCGTGGATTTTGGTATTTCAAATGATGTTTGATGATTTAGAAATGAGTTGTTTATGTACAAGCATGTTTAGTTGAGTTTTTTATATATGTTTTGATGAATTGAAAGCTTGTGTGTCGAGTTCATGGCGGTTGTGAAGTTTGGTTTGAGTTCGCGTATTTCACGCGCGCGGGTCGACAATTTTGCCACCCTTCGGTAAAACGAGCATAACTCGGTCGTTAGACGTCATATTGAGTCACCGTAAATTTTGCCGGAAACTAGACTTAAGTGGCTCTCCAATGGTATAGGTCTCAATCTCTAGTTCTTCCTGAGTCGATTGTGAGAAATCTGCAAAGTCAGGTCATATGTTCTGTTTCGGAAATTCGTGGCGGTTCTGCCACCTTCCAGTGAATCGGGTATAACTTTTCCGTATTATCATCTCGAGTCACCGTAAATTTTGCCGTAAACTAGACTTAAGTGGATTTCGAATGATATATGTCTCTGTTCATAATTCGTTCTGAGTTGATTGTGAAAAATCGGCGAAGTTGGGTCATGTTTCTGTTTTTAGGAAGTCATGGCAGTTATGCCACCTTTCAGTAAAATGGGTATATCCGTTTCATTTGTTATCATCTTCAGCCACTGTAAATTTCTAAAAATTCTAGACTTCCGTGGCTTTCTAATGGTATATGGATCAGTTCATAAATCTTCCTGGATCAATCGTAAAAAATCTTCAAAGTCCGATCACGAGTTCGTTTACAGAAATTCTGGCAGTTCTGCCACCTTCTAGTAAATCAGTCATAACTTTTTTGTTAGTTATCATCTTGAGTCGCCGTAAATTTGGCCATAAACTAGACTTCTGTGACTTTCCATCGGTGTATGGCTCATCCCCTGCATCTTAACGAGTCAAAACAGAAATATTTTCAAAGATAGACGTTGTGCAGAACGTTGTTTTGTCTACGAACTTGGTGATGACTTTATTCCTAGAATTCAGTTGTGATGATGTTAAGGTATTTTTGATATCTTAAATGATGATGATGTATGTCTTAAGATGTTTAAAAGCTAGGGTTGAGAATAACCCCCTCTTAAGCTAAGATAAAATTTAGAACGGATACTAGACCCTAATAGGCCTTCGTGTCGTGTTGAGTCCTATCAGATTTAGGATCAACATGCTAAGTATATATTTATATATTGAAGGCTAGCAGATCCGCAAGGGATAAGACCAATGAGGAACTAGCAACTGCAGTTCAAGTATTAAAACATTGGTGAAAGGTGGGCTTTCTTTTAATGGACTCTTAGTCTAAATAATGATTTGAGTTTTTACTCACTTGAAGTTATTTATTTCTGATGCAAATAAGTTATTGTCATGCATAAAATGTTTTGTTTTGTATGATATCCTTATCTGTATTTAGTTAGCTCGCAAGGGGCTTTCTAACTCTTAAATCGATCGGGCCTCGTGCTAACTTAGCGTGTTAACCGAGGTTAGTGTACACTTAAGGTCGGTGATATTAGGAAGAGGGAAAGGCTGAGTGGAGCTATTCCTGACTAAGACATCGACAATGCTAAACGTCCTTGGAAAAGACTGAGCGGAGCTATTCCTCGGCGTTTAGTTCAGATAAGTATTCGTGGAAAAGGCTTTAGCGGAGCTATTCCTTGACGTCCTTGGAAAAGGCTGAGCGGAGCTATTCCTCGGCATTCAGTTCGGATACGGATGATCATACAACAGAAAAGCGCTCGCAAAGACAGAAAATGATTTAGTAAAACATAGGGCCTTTTCAGATAAACCCCTGTGTGTTTACTCAGATGCATGACAATAAAACCAGTTTTAAGAAATGTTCATAATATCAGATATATTATGATATTTTTGGCAATGTGTTCACTGAGTATACTTGTATTCAGCCCTGCATGTTTGTTTTTAAATGTGCAGGTTGAGTGTTGATGGTGCAGGGTGAAGTGCTGAGAAAGAAAGTTGTTTTGTACAGGACTCAGAATATTTCCTATATTTTGTTATGCTATATTGCTTCCACTAATTAATTCTAATCGAGTCAAGTCTTCAGTATGTCTTGAACTCGCTGATACCTTTTTGTTATTCTTAGGTATCTATATATATTCAGTTATATTTTGAGAAATGAAAGTGAGTCCAGAATTTGAGTTCACAGCAAATATCGTTCCTGGAATACAGTAGTTCATTCCTTTACTCAATTATTTCTGGTTCGCGCCTTGATCCATCCTTCATTGGGATCGAGTCATGCCAATCACACTTCATATTAATTAGATATTAATTTGGGGTCATGACATAAGCATGACTACAGTTACATAATTAAGTAATTAATATAAAGAAAATAAAATAAAAATAAACATAAATAAAGAAAATCTGGAAAAGAAAAGAAAAGAACTCGATCGTGAATTTTATTATTATCGAGCTTTAATCGAGCTTTTTATCGAGTTTTTTTAATCAAACTTGAACATATCCTTATCGAGTCGAACTTGAGCCGAGCTCGAACCGAACTCGATCACTAATTTTATTAGTCGAGCCGAACTCGAACTCAAACTCGAAGCTCGAGCCGAGTATATCTTAAACGAGCCGAACTCGAGCTTGAAGGTATTCGGCTCGATTCGACTCGTTTACAGCCCTAGTTGTTAAGTAGGACATCATAGAAATAAACACAAGTTCTAATAACATTTTACAAATAAATTTTAAAGTTTAGCAAATCTTTAGCATTGCTATTATCGTAGTGGGGAAATTTTTTGTCATTCCAGTTTCATTTGGTGTTTCATAATTAGATTTTATTTTTATTTTTATTTTTAAAAATTAATATACCTAATTGGGGATGGATGGACTCTAAATAAAAAGATTAAACTAAATAAAATTATAATAAATGAAAAATTAAAAAAATAATTTTAAAAAAAAATAAAGACTTGGAACAAGAAATTGTACATGAAATGCAATAAGTGATCTGGTGTGGAAAATTTTACCCCAATCATTAGTACATTTTAATAATTTTTTTATTATGTACCCAATATGTCTTATTAAATTTTAAATAATGTATTAGTGATTGGGGTAATACTCAACCACTAGGGTAGAATTGTTCTATTGTAGTTTTGGTAATTTTGACATTTTGAAAAAAATGCCATGAAAATGCCAAAAAGTACTACAATAATTTAGCACCATAACTAATAAATCAATTAAACTGAATTTATTTAACAAACAAATCATTCGAATAGTTCCACATTTACTAATCTCCATGGGTAAGGGTAGTACTCACACGTGGAAGGTAGAATTTCCCTTTGAAAGCATACAAAATACTTTTTAAAGGTGTGCCTAACAAATTTATAACATGGTTAGTTACGAGAAAAAAATATACATGCCTTCATATAATTTGTAATTGAATTTTAAAACTTTGCAATGACAACTCGTTTTGTTATTAGATATGATTTTGCAATAAAATGAAAATCAAACGCATTATTTCATAAAAAGTTTGCATATTTTGTGTTATATATGTGTTTTTTCATTCGGTAGAAAAATTAGGATGTTTATTTTGTAATAAATTGGAAAATTGTGTTGTGATTACAAAGTCAAGTTGAAATTCATATTTAAATTACCAGTTATGTGAAAGTTGATGTATTTTTTCGCAAATAAAACTATAAATTACCTTATATTACTGATAAGATAATAAGTCAATCTATATATATTATATAAAAAGAGAATAGTAGGGACAATTTTGGCATTTTACATTAATTGTATTTTATTGAAAAATATGGATTTATAAATAAATAAAATATTGAACATACACATCTCTTCAAGATTGGGATGCATCGGTTGAATAATTAGCAAGATTTGGAAAATTATAACATCTTGCACACACAATTAACTACTTATGTGGTCGTCGCCAAACGTTGGCTATCTAAAGCCATTGAAAAAAGGCAGTTTTAATTTGTTTCCAACCTAAATGCCGATATATATGTTTACATTATAAATGTACAATAACTTGATAATTTGAGTATTGCTCTTTCAAAGATGAGTGTCTTGCGGAGCGGATGAAATCATCTGCTACACTTTGTGCAACACTTGGTGCTACACAATTCAATTTATTAATTTTTCTTCTGATTTTTAATTCAATTTCAATTTATTGTGCTTTATTTTAATTTTACACTTATTAATTAGGGTTCATCCTATCCAAATATGGTATATAATTATTTTTTATGAAATAATCAATTATTAATTAGAAAATAAAATTTAATATTAAAAAAATAATTATATACCCTAATTGGGTAGGATGAATCCTAAATAATAAGTGTAAAATTAAAATAAAGCATAATAAATTGAAATTGAATTAAAAAATTGAAGAAAAATTAATAAATTGAATTGTGTAGCACCAAATGTTGCACAAAGTGTAGCAGAGGATTTCATCCGCCTGCGGAGGATTTATATATAATTTGTATGTAGTCCACACCCTTATTTGAATCTGTGGTCACAACTCTGCTATGAATACATGGCTCTGCTATGGATGAGGCACAACATAATCTTATGTTGTAGATGATTCAACAACTCGATCTGGACGATCAAGAGAAGAATAGAGTGGAAGTGAAAGGGACAGGAAATATTGAAACGTGTACATGATCACAAGTTGACAACAAAAAGAAAGAGAACGCAAGTAATTAAGAGAGAAACTCTAAAATCCAGCAAGCATGCAACACTTCTTTAAACTATAGCCAAACAAAAACTTTATTGCATGCCAGACAATTCTTTAAGTATGCAACAGTTATACTTTATAAGCAAATATAATTGGAATTTACTTATTTTAGGTACAGACTTGTGTCGTTGACAACTCGAGGATTGCATCCTTCTTGCTGCAGGATCAAGAGTGTTTAATTTTTGTAGGATTTTTTTTTTCCGAATTCACTTCTATACGAGTAATTTGTATACTGTTAGATTTATATATTTCTTCATTTTATTAGATTTCTATAATTCTCACATATACAGTTTTTTACAATGTTTTTTTTCATTTCAGATATGGCAAATTAAGCATAGCAGGGAGAAGTATTTCAGCATTTTATGTACTTTGTAGTTGCTTGAAAGTCGACACCATTGTCTACACGTGTAATAATTGACATTCGGATGAATCTTGCACAGTTAGGGGATTCTTTTCAACATTTTTTTTCTCACGAGATGGGAATATGTTTAATTATTTCAAATATAATAACTATGTTTCTCAATCCAGTAAATTTGCTCCAAAATTATAAGCTTTTACTCTATTTCTTGATATGCATGATATCTCTAATGAATTGTATAAATAAAAAAAAAGTAACCCAGACCTAAGAGACTAGAGCCTCATCAAAACCCACATGGAAAACCCATACCAGGAACAATCATCGTGGGAAAAAGAGTACCCCTCTAATAAAAATGAAAGTAATCCGGACCAGAAAAGTCTTGTTCGACAAAGTCTAAAATACAAGGAATGCCAAAAAACCAAACACCAGGAGGGACAATAGAAGAAGCTAATAAATCAACCACTCTATTACCCTCACGGTATATATGAGAAACACAAAACCGAATACTATTAATGTAATCTAACACTCTGCGCCAACGAGCCTTGAAGATCCAAGGCACCTGCATACTACGAGCAGATAGTATGTTAAATAAAATAATTAAGTATTTTCTATACAAACATAAAATAGTGGAGGATTCTTTGTGAAAATGGAGAAAATTTCATGTTCAATCCATATGATAATTCTTTGTGAAAATGGTGGAAATTTTGTGTTCAATCCATATGTGTGTAAAAAGTGTGTGTTAATGTCTGAAATAATCTAATTATGTGAGAAAAGTGTGTGTTAAAATAGTTGGACGATCAAAATAGGGACCAAATTAAACCTTTAAAATAGTTATAGGATCATTTTGAACCAAAAAGATAAATAGGGATCAAAACGCTCCTACACAAATAGTTATAGGATCAAAATGAACATTTGCCACTAATTTTAAATTATGAAAAATATAATGTAACAGTACTATACATATTGAATGCAACATATTACTTCAATTTAAATAAAATTATAATTTTGTAATTTTGATAGAAATGACAAAAAATGACTGATAGAATAATCGAATTTTGGTCGGAATTTCATCAATAAAAAAGTATCACATTTTTTGAATTTCTTTTTTCATTTATAAATTTTCTATTTTATTTATTTTATTTTTATTGAAATATTTTAATCCAAACTTAGTATTAATAAAAAAGAGATAATAATAAATCTTATTTTTTCAATTTTAAAAAATCCAATTTTTATTTTTGAGTTAAAAAATAAGAATTCAAACTCAATAATAATTTATAAAAATAAATAAATAATAAGAAATGAAGAAATCAAATAATGAAACCATTTAATACTAGATTTCCAAAAACAAGGAATAAGAATACTTAATTGGAGTAGGTATTCACATTCTAGGTAAATTGCACAATTTTCCTTGTTTTGAGGAATCTGATTACTTTCCATATTACATAAAAAAATGAACCAAACACCATAATATTAAAATAAAAAAATGAACCAAACGTGACCTTATCGAAAAGATAATTCTCCAGCTAGCTGATTGATTGCAGCCTCTCAATTATTTGGTCGTTTGGAGTCCACAAAGACTTGAGAGATAAAGTCTTCTCTCTCATATATTTTCTAACTCATAGAATAGTCTTAAATCTGTGTGTGTGTGTGTGTTTCAATTGGCCCAAGAATATAAGCAGTTTGATCTCAACACAGTATATGGTTCACTAAACCAAGGTAATGAATTCTTCACCCTTTTCTTGATTTGGCTGTTCTAGCTTGTGATTGTACATTATATTGTTAGTAGTGCAATTAGTAATTATTGTTATATGGGACTTTTAGGTTTGTCAATTTTTTTCTTTTATTTATACAATTCATTTGAGTAATTAGTGTTATGCTCCCTGCTATTAATTATATAATCATGAATTGTTTTGTAAGTCTTTGTACTCCGGTGTAAATATTTCTCTATATATCATATGATCGAAAATTGTTTGCAGATCTCATTAATTATATATATTGAGAAGACTAATCTAATCTACTTATTTCGTAATGTCTTTAAGGGTTAATTGTCGAAAATATTTCACCACGTCTTTTAAACATGACTTTTAAATTATTTTAATAATAATTTAACTTTTTTTTTATTCATAGCAAATTCAATATCGTAGTGCAATTTTTTTTGTGACGATCACAACTATGTGATAATATTTTTTCCATATGGTCAAGTTAATTCAATTTCGCGATGTCAAATATGTGTGTTTGTGTTTCAATTGGCCCAAGGTTATAAGGTATATATATCGTTCACTAATTAAACCAAGGTAATGAATTCATAACCCTTTTTCTTGATTTGGTTGTTCTAGATTATGATTAATGTATATTATATTGTTAGTGCAATTAGTAATTATTGTTATGCTCCTGCAGCTATTAATTACATAATCATGAATTGTTTTCTTCTTCTTTGTATAATTTCTCTATATATCATATTATCGAAAATTGTTTGCAGATCTCATTATTATATATATTGTAATATTGAGAAGACATAGTTTAAGGTACACGCCTTGAATTCCATACCTGATTTATTTTAGGAAATAACTAAACACTTAAATGTTTGTGTTAATTTGTTTTTCAAAACTGAAAAAACCCCTTGTATTCAGTGGCAGATCCATAATTTTTTTTCTTTTTTCAAGGGCGAATTGTTGGTAACCTAGCAACCGTTACTTTGAGCTTTCAGGTTTTCTTGTACGGCAGAAAAAGATTACTAAGGTGCGAGTTGAGGTGATGATTGTCAACGTATTTGTATTTAAAATCTTTTTATGTGTGTGTTATGAAATAATATTATTTTATTCATGCGTTCGATTTTTTTCTTATTTTCCGGAGTTGATGACGTCGTTCTACTTAATTATATAAATTAACATTCATAAGATTCTAAATTTATTTTAATAATTTATAATATTCACGAATCATAACTTAAAAGTCTAAACTCCAATTTTTTCACTTTGATTATAATCCATAAAATTCATAATTTAATATTTAAAATAACATAAGAGAGAAATATAGATGGAGATTTAATTAGTTGTATTATTTAAAAAAAAATTACATTATCAAAATATATGGCGAAATTAATTTCGGCAAATTAAAAATTTTAGAAATATACTTCAAGCTTCCTTTTTTTTACAAACCACAAACGTTTTCTTCCCCTTAACATTTAAGAAAAATTGCATTTTAAGTAAAAAGTAACAATAGAGTCAAAATATTCTATAAATCCAAAATCATCAATAATAACTAATCAACTACAAAACTAAATTAATAGTAGGAAGGCAAAGTTTTAAAGCCTGCTAAGGGGTAATTATATTACACATTGTTATTTTGAGCAGTTGCAACATTCAATAAAAACTTGCATATGCATATGAAGATAAGAACATCGTCCTCCTATCATTAAGAGAGAGAGAGAAGGAGAGAGAATTAATTAACAAATTAAAATAGATCTGCTGATATGATAGTTTTGCTTGATTTTTACATCTGTTTATCATTTTGTTTAGTGGGATCGTTTGAGGATGGCGGAGAGTGCTGTTTCATTTCTTCTCGAGCAACTTTTTGTGTTGCTGCGTGATGAAGGAAAACTATTAGGAGGACTGAAGCATGAAGTCCAGTCTATTAATAATGAATTGGTGAACCTGAGACACTTCCTCAGAGTTGCTGATGGGAAAGAAGAAAGTGACCCCAACATCAAAGAATGGGTTGGCCAGCTCCGAGAAATCTGCTTCGATATTGAAGATGTTCTTGATGAATACATGCTCTCATTTGGACGAGATCGTGCCACTAATGGATTCATGGGCATCCTAAAGAAAGTTGGTGATTCAGTTAAGAAGGTTAAAGTTGAATTTGAGATTGCTTCTGAAATCAAAACCTTAAATCTCAGACTGAAAAATGTCGTCAAAAGTCAGCAGAAATACAGAGACATGTATGCTATTATGGATCAAGGCTCGAGCTCTACTGTCCCGAAAGCTGCAGAATATGACGGTCGAGGTGATGCATTGTTCTTGGAGGATGATGAAGTTGTAGGGATTGAAAAATCAAAGAAACAACTTCTTGAGTGGATTGGGTCCAAGGATAGTGGTCTTGAAGTCATTTCAGTGGTGGGAACGGGCGGGTTGGGTAAAACCACTCTGGTTAAGAAGGTGTTTGATGATGCATCAGTTAAGAGTTATTTTGATCATCATGTATGGGTGACTGTTTCAGACTACAAAGACAATGTCAAACATGTCTTGATGAACCTAATTAAGAAACTCATGGAGGAAATCAAGGAATTACCACCTCAAGGACTCCAAGACATGAGCATTGATGATATGAGAAATTTCATCTATGAGTTCCTCAAAGAAAGCAAGTACATAATTGTCCTTGATGACATTTGGAAGTCAGAGACATGGGAAGCTCTCAGATTTGCTCTTCCAAAAAAGGGTGGGCATGGTTGCATTGTGATCACGACACGCTCTAGCAGCATAGGTGATGGTGCGTGTAGTGAGACGAATCATGCGTACAATTTGCAGCCATTATCAGCGGAAGAATCAGAGGAACTATTCTTCAAAAAGGCATTTCCAAGGAACTCATCATTTCCTCCTCCTGACTTAAGAGAATTTGCTGAAAATATCTTAAAGAGATGTGAAGGTTTGCCACTTGCAATTGTTGTGATTGGTGGTCTCCTGGCTACAAAGAAGAACAAAAGAGAAGAATGGGAAATGTTCAATAGGAGCCTGAGTGATGAGTTAATGCAGGGTGGCAACCTTGACAGATTATGGAAGTCAATATTCTCTCTGAGTTACAATGACTTACCTTACTATCTCAAGTATTGTTTTTTGTACTTGAGCATCTTTCCAGAAGGTGGCTTGCTGCCGAGGAACCAAATTGTACGACTATGGATAGCCGAAGGGTATGTGCAGTCAGAGAATGATGAGATTTTGGAAGAAGTAGCAGAGAAATATCTAAATGATCTTTGGGGTAGAAATCTAATTCAAGTGGCACATAAATTTGGTGATGGAACAGTGAGAGCATTCCGTATCCATGACCTGCTACGAGATTATATTACTTCAAAATCAAGAGAACATAATATTATAACCGTATTTAACGGAGGGAAAAAACAGTGGCCTAATAAGATCCGACGCCTTGCAATTCAGAATTCAGTCAACTTCTCTTTGGATACAAACAATTTTGAGCATCTTCGTTCTCTATTGTTGCTCCATGGAGATATGGAGATGGGAATGATCAAACAAGTTTTGAGGAGATGCAGGCTCTTAAAAGTGTTAGACTTAAGAGGAGCCCCAATGGAAAGTATTCCGGATGAAGTTTTCAAATTATATCATCTCAAGTATCTCTGCCTAAGGGACATAAGGGTCAAATTCATCCCAAAATCAATAAAATATGTTCGGAATCTGGAGATATTAGATCTCTGGGATACCGATGTGACCGAACTGCCTGTAGAAATCTTAGAACTCCGAAGGCTTCAATTTCTTTTTGTGGGTAGGTATTTAGACCTTCTATATGAGAGTACAAACAAGCTCGACTTTGATGATATTGGGCAGAGTTGTAGGGTTCCATATGGCATAGGAAGTTGTTTACTGTGCTTACAAAAACTTGCTTTTCTAGAAGCAGATAGAGATGGGAGCACTAAAATTGTTAGAGAAATAGGAATGCTAACACAGCTGAGGTTTTTAGGCATTCATAAGGTGAGAAGTGAACATGGGAAGGATCTTTGCACTTCCGTTGCCAACCTAACCAACCTTCGGATACTGACAATTAGGTCAATCGAAGAAGGTGAAAAGCTGGAGCTAGACTATCCTCTATCTTCCACAGGTTTGCCATTTCTAAGCTTACTTTCTCTGTATGGGTGCCTTGAGAAAGTGCCCCAGTGGATACCATCTCTGCATGCATTGTCCACTTTATCCCTAATGTGGTGCAAATTGAGGGAGGATGCATTAAATTGCATTCAAAATTTAGCCAATCTGAGACACCTACGAATACATGAAGCATGTGTTGAGGGGTTGAGTTTCAAAGCTCATGGGTTTCAAAAGCTGGAGGTACTAGAATTATGGGAATTGAGAATGATGAAATGGGTGATAGTGGAAAAGGGCTCCTTGCCCCTTCTTCAAGACTGGAGGTTGATAGGTTGCACATTGCTGAAAGAGCTGCCGCAAGGTATCGAGCACTTGACCAATCTTCAATATATGGGTTTCCTTGATATGCCGAATGAATATAGGGAGAGAGCAGTTGAAGAGAAAAGAAGGCTCGCTCATGTTTCCGAGATTATCTTCGGCACTTTCAGTGATGGGTCATGGAGTTACGTTGCATTGTGATAGATGATAAATCAGAAATATTCACATCCCTTGTAAATAAGAAATGAATATTTGTAGCCTATAAAAATTTATATGCTGCTTTTTTTTTTCATTACTGGAGATGTATAAGAATTATAATATTTCGATTATATATGAAACCTTTCAATTTTCAAAATATTCGAAATGATGGATGCTTCATGGAAAAGAGATTATATTATCCAAACTTTATTTATGTTTATATCATTAGAACTTCAAAAACTAAATCACATAAGAAAAAATCATTTTTTATATAATTATTTATTTCTAAAATAGAAAATATATTGAGAAAATTAATAAAATTGACGTCGTTTATTACATGTGTGTGAATGTGGCTGCCAACGTGGTTTTTAGACCAAATACGTCATACTTAACTCGTCGAAAAAATTGCGGATGTTTAATCCCAAACAAATTTAATTTTTTGAATTTTATATTTTAAGTAAAATATTAATTTTGGAGTGAAGGGCATTGATGTAAATATGTATGATGCATTGAGTAAAATATGTAGTGCATTGAGCAAGAGAAGTGTGAGTAAAATTTATAGTGCAAAACAATTCCTTAATTGATTATTTCATAAATAAATAAATTATATATCCTAATTGAATGAGGTGAACCTTAATTAATATCGGTAAAATTACACTAAAATACAATACATTATTGAATTAAAAAAATTGAAAAAAAATTAAGAAATTTAATTGTGCAGCACCAAATGATACACGTAGTGTAATAGATGATTTCATTCGGTTTAGAATTGGATGCATTCAACAATTTCCAATGTTTAATATTGTTATGTTTGTGCTTGAGATTAGCTCGTGAAATTGGATTTGTGGGTTGTCTAATAAATTATTATTTATATTTGGTTACACGAAAGTGAAGTTATTTAAGAATATGATTTCTAAAAATTTGATTATTAGGAAGAAAATGAATCCTCATAGATGCTTTATGTTAAAGTAGGAAATGAAATAAGTACCTCTTATCATTTTCGTATTATCAATAATTTTATAATTTTTAAGATATAAACAGTTATATTATTTGATCATTTGACGTAAAAAATTGATTATATTATATATAACGTCAAAGTAATTTGAAGACATGTTATTTAGATTTAAATCAAAATAAATTATATGAGTATCAAGATAATAAATAATCAAGACGATTATTTTGTTATTTTTGGTTAATACAAAAATTTTATGGTTGATTCTACAATTGAGTTGTTCATTGTCTTGAGTCTCTTGACCATCAATTATTAAAAAAATGATTGATATAATGATCAAATTTTAATTGAAATCTTATCAATAAAAAATATTTTTTACATTTTTTTATTTTTCATTTTTCAGGTTAAAATTTGTCAATTCAAAATTAATATTAATACATAAAAAATAAAATAATGAAAATCCAAAAATATTTCAAATTTTTTTTTTTTCATAATTTTTGTTGATAAGTTATGGATAATAATATATAAAAAATAAAATATAATTGGTGAAGAAATTGAAAAATAAAATGAGCATGCACAAGATTCTCAAAGTCAAGTAATTAGAATATTTACTTGGAATAGGTAATCAGAATCAATGAAAGTTGTATCATTTTTTTTGTTGTGTAGAAATTTGATTACTTTTTCTCAGAGTCCATTAAAATTGAACGAAAAATATAAATTTAAAATAAAAAAATAGATTACTTTTCGGATAAGATTTTTTTTTTATTCAAGCCAACCAAACGGCTTCTAGATATTGTTGTTAAGTAGGACATCACAGAAATAAGCGCACAAGTTCTAATGACATTTTACAAATAAATTTTAAAGTTTAGCAAATCTTTAGCATTGCTATTATTGTAGTGGGGATCAGATCCTCTGTTGTCATTCCTATTTCACTTAGTGTTTCATAACTAAATTTCATTTTTATTTTTATTTTAAAAAAAATTAATGTACCATAATTGGAGATGGATCAGCCTAAAATAAATAAATAAATAAATAAATAAAATTTGAAAAAAAAATTAAAGACTTGGAACAAGAAATGTCATATGAAATGCAATAGGTGATCTGATGTGGAAAATTTTACCCCGACCATTAATACATTTTATCATTTTTTTATTATATATCTATCATGTTTTATTAAATTTTAAATAATATATTAATGATTGGGGTAATACCCAACCACTGAGGTAGAATTTCTCTATTGTAGTTTTAGTAATTTTGACATTTGAAAAAAATGCCAAAAAGTACTGCACTAATTTAGCACCATAACTAATAAATCAATTAAACTAAATTTATTTAACAAATAAATCATTCGGACAATTCCACATTTACTAATCTTCACGGGATAAGGGTAGTACTCACACGAGAAAGGTAGAATTTCCCTATGAAATTCCCTTTAAAAATATACAAAATATTTTTTAAAGGTGTGCCAAACAAATTTATAACATCGTGAATTACGAGAAAAAATATACACTAACCTTCATATAATTTATAATTTATACATGAATTTTCAAACTTTATAATAATAACTAATTTTGATATTAGATATAATTTTGCAATAAAATGAAAATCAAACACATTATTTCATAAAAAGTTTGCATATTTCGTGTTATATATGTGTTTTTTCATTCGGTAGAAAAATTAGAATGTCTATTTTGTAATAAATTGAAAAATTATGTTCTGATTACAAAGTTAAGTTGAAATTCATATTTAAATTATCAGTTATGTGAAAGTTGGTGTATTTTTTCGCTAATGAAAGTATAAATTACCTTTTATTACTGATAAGATAATGAATAAAAATAGACAATTTTATTGTTTATATATTTAAAAAAAAAAAAAAAAGACTTCATCTCTTTCTCTCTCTCTCTTCTCTTCATCTCCTGTATTTTGTAAGCGGAGTCTTGCTAATGGCGGCGGTCAACCCACCCTCCACCGTGTTCATCTCCACCGCCACCCTCCACTCCCTCGTTACCCACAAATCCCTCATCCGCCACCTGGAATCCACACTCCCACCACTCTCCACCGCCATCCAGTCGCCCCTCCGCCACGCCCACCAAATCACCCCCAATTCATCATTCCTCCTCATGCCTTCTTGGTTCACCTCGCCGCTTCTCCCTTACATCGGCACAAAACTAGTCACCCACAATTCTGGCAACTCCGCCCTAAACTTACCCGGGGTGCACGCAATCTTCGTGCTCTTCAACTCCGTCACCGGCCAGCCGCTCGCCTCCATGGACGCCACCGCGCTCACCCTCTACCGCACCGCCTGCGTCTCGGCTCTGGCGTCGTCGTATTTATCGAGAGAGGACGCCGAGATTCTCGTCATGGTCGGCGCTGGCGCATTAGCCCCGCATCTGATCAAGGCTCATTTGGCCGTCAGATCGAACGTGAAGAGGGTCCTGGTGTGGAATCGAACCGTTGAAAAGGCAAGAGACTTGGTCGATCGGTGGAGGGAGGGGGGCGGTTTTGAAGAGGTGCGTTTTGAGGCAAGCGAGTGTTTGGAGGCGGCGGTGAGGATCGGCGATGTGATAAGCTGCGCGACAAATTCAGAAGTGGCGTTGGTTAAGTGGGCGGAGTTGAAGGCGGGGGCGCATTTGGATCTGGTGCTGTTTCATTTCTTCTGGAGCAGCTTTCTGTGTTGCTACGCGATGAAGGAAAACTATTAGGAGGACTGAAGCATGAAGTCCACTCTATTAATGATGAATTGAGGAACCTGAAACATCAAAGAATGGGTTGGCCAGCTCCGAGAAATCTGCTTCGATATTGAAGATGTTCTTGATGAATACATGCCTATTTGGACGAGATCGTGCCACTAATGGAATCAGAGGCTTCCTAAAGAAAGTTGGTGATTCAATTAAGAAGGTTAAAGTTGAATTTCAGATTGCTTCTAAAATCCAAACCTTAAAGCTCAGACTGGAAAATGTCATCAAAAGTCAGCAGAAATACAGAGACATGTATTCTATTATGGATCAAGGCTCGAGCTCTACCGTCCCGGAAGCTGCAGAGTATGACGGTCGAGGTGATGCATTGTTCTTGGAGGATGATGAAGTTGTAGGGATTGAAAAACCAAAGAAACAACTTCTTCAGTGGATTGGGTCCAACGATAGTGGTCTGGAAGTTATTTCAGTGGTGGGAACGGGCGGGTTGGGTAAAACCACTCTGGTTAAGAAGGTGTTTGATGATGAATGGGTCAAGAGTAATTTTGATCGACATGTTTGGGTGACTGTTTCAGACTACAAAGACAATGTCAAACATGTCTTGGTGAACCTAATTAAGAAACTCGTGGAGGAAATCAAAGAATCACCACCTCAAGGACTCCAAGAGATGAGCATTGATGATATGAGAAATTTCATCTATGATTTCCTCAAAGGAAGCAAGTACATAATTGTCCTTGATGACGTTTGGAAATCATAGACATGGGAAACTCTCAGATTTGCGCTTCCAAAAAGGGGTGGGCATGGTTGCATAGTGATCACGACACGCTCTAGCAGCATAGGTGATGGTGCATGTAGTGAGACGAATCATGTGTACAATTTGCAGCCATTATCAACGAAAAAATCAGAGGAACTATTCTTCAAAAAGGCATTTCCAAGGAACTCGTCATTTCCTCCTCCTGACTTAAGAGAATTTGCTGAAAATATCTTGAAAAGATGTGAAGGTTTGCCGCTTGCAATTGTTGTGATTGGTGGTCTCCTAGCTACAAAGAAGAACAAAAGAGAAGAATGGGAAATGTTCAATAGGAGCCTGAGTGATGAGTTAATGCAGGGTGGCAACCTTGAAAGATTATGGAAGTCAATATTCTCTCTGAGTTACAATGACTTACCTTACTATCTCAAGTATTGTTTTTTGTACTTGAGCATCTTTCCAGAAGGTGGCTTGCTGTACAAGGATTATATCTTAACTCTATGGAGAGCCGAAGGGTATGTGCAGTCAGAGAATAATCAGATTTTGGAAGAAGTAGCAGAGAAATATCTAAATGATCTTTGGGGTAGAAATCTAATTCAAGTGGCAGAAAAATATGGTGATGGAGAAGTGAAAGCATTCCGTATCCATGACCTGCTACAAGATTATATTACTTCAAAATCAAGAGAACATAATATTGTAACCGTATATAACGGAGGGGAAAATCAATGGCCTAATAAGATCCGACGCCTCGCAATTCAGAATTCTGCTAGCTTCTCTGTGGAAACAAACAATTTTGAGCATCTTCGTTCTCTACTGTTGCTCAATGGAGATATGGAGATGGGAATGATCAAAGAAGTTTTGAGGAGATGCAGGCTCTTAAAAGTGTTAGACTTAAGAGGAGCCCCAATGGAAAGTATTCCAGATGAAGTTTTCAAATTATATCATCTCAAGTATCTCTGCTTAAGGGACACGAGGGTCAAATTCATCCCAAAATCAATAAAATATGTTCAGAATCTGGAGATATTAGATCTTCTTCATACCGACGTGACCGAACTGCCTGTAGAAATCTTAGAACTCCGAAGGCTTCAACATCTTTGGGTGGGTAGGGATTTAGACCTTCTATATGAGAGTACAAACAAGCTCGACTTTGATGATATGGTGCAGAGTTGTAGGGTTCCATATGGCATAGGAAGTTGTTTACTGTGCTTACAAAAACTTGGTTATCTAGAAGCAGATAGAGATGGGAGCACTAAAATTGTTAGAGAAATAGGAATGCTAACACAGCTGAGGTTTTTAGGCATTCATAAGGTGAGAAGTGAACATGGGAAGGATCTTTGCACTTCCGTTGCCAACCTAACCAACCTTCGGATACTGACAATTAGGTCAATCGAAGAAGGTGAAAAGCTGGAGCTAGACTATCCTCTATCTTCCACAGGTTTGCCATTTCGAAGTTCACTTTATCTGTATGGGTGCCTTGAGAAAGTGCCCCAGTGGATACCATCTCTGCATGCATTGTCCACTTTATCCCTAATGTGGTGCAAATTGAGGGAGGATGCATTAAATTGCATTCAAAATTTAGCCAATCTGAGACACCTACGAATACATGAAGCATGTGTTGAGGGGTTGAGTTTCAAAGCTCATGGGTTTCAAAAGCTGGAGACACTAGAATTATTTGAATTGAGAATGATGAAATGGGTGATAGTGGAAAAGGGCTCCTTGCCCGTTCTTCAACGCTGGGATTTGACAGGTTGCAAATTGCTGAAAGAGCTGCCGCAAGGTATCGAGCACTTGACCAATCTTCAAGTCCTTCGTTTCGATGATATGCCGAATGAATATAGGGAGAGAGCAGTTGAAGAGAAAAGAAGGCTCGCTCATGTTTCCGAAGTTTGGTTCGGCACTTTTAGAGATGGGTCATGGAGTTTCGTTGCATTGTGATAGATGATAAATCGGAAAATTCACATCCCTTGTAAATAAGAAATGAATATTTGTAGCCTATAAAAATTTATATGCTATTTTTTTTCCTTGCTGGTGATGTACAAGAATTATAATATTTCGATTATATATGAAACCTTTCAATTTTCAAAATATTGGAAATGATGGATGCTTCATGCAAAAGAGATCATAGTATTCAAACTTTATTTATGTTTATATCATTAGAAGTTCAAAAACTAAATCACATAAGAAAAAATCATTTTTTATATAATTATTTATTTCTGAAATATAAAATATATTAAGAAAACTAATAAAATCGATGTCGTTTGTTACATGTGTATTAATGTGGCTGCCAACGTGGTTTATAGATCAAATACGTCATACTTAACTCGTCGAAAAAATTATGGATGTTTAATCCCAAACAAATTAAAATGTGGTGTTGTAATTGACTAGATTTAATCATGGTGTCTAATTTACAAAAATGTGTAAACGTGGTGATTTATTTAGCAATTAACATTTAATTTAATAATAATTAATTATAAAATTACTCAAATATCCTTATTTTATAAAATATAAAAATAATTAATAAATAAATTAAAAAATAAAAAGAAAGAAAACAAAAAAGATCTGGCCTTTCTTCTCCGGCGGAGTAGTTGGAGCACATGAATGAATCTTATATATATACCTTTTGAATTCATGTTTTTAAATATGAACGGGCATTTCCAAGTGTTATATAATATGTATTAATTTTTTTAAAAAAATAATGATTTTTATATGTAAACTCTATATAAGAATAACCTCCTTATAGTAATATTTTCTCTGATCCCAACGATATTACTGTATAGAGGTTTTACTGTATTATAAAAGTGTGATATTTTATAAATTTTGATTTATCTATTATAACCGTACTACAACTTTAATTTAAGGGTAATTGTGTAATATAATATATAATATGTATTTATAATGTAAAATCTAATATAATATATTAGTTTCCATATGAATCTACTACAATATATAAAATGATCCTTATTTTACAAAATTGAATTTAACTAATATATCCCTATAATATATTCAATTAAGCACAATAGGGTAATATAATAAATCTACAACATGAACTTTTTATTATCATATAGTAATAGATATAGAATTTCTACTGTGATTTTTATGCAAATGATCATTCATTTGATATACATATATATGGTAATAATTAATACATATTATTTTTGATTTCCATAATATTATATTATAAATACATTTATAATTTTCATTGGTGCATCAATTTGATATGTGCGTGTATGTATAAGTTTCTAATTTCAACTAGCATGTTATTTTTTAATTAAATGCTAGGCGATTCATTAATGTCTTTATAAACCAATAAGATATAAATTATGAATTAATATATATACAATGCATGCATATCACATGCATTCATATCAATTATTTTTATTATTCTTTTTTTTTTATATGATGAATGTCGGTTCTAATTTATTTTTTAGTAACAATTTAGGGATGTCGAATTTTCCACAATTCAAAAGGTGACATTATTACAAAATTTTAAAAATCATGTTGAATTTCAAAATTGGTCGAGTGTATAATAATTTAATTATCTGGGAATTATATAAGTATAATTTATTCAATGTACATAAAATTTAAATTTTTACTTATAAATTACTGATTCACATCATGTGTGATATTAATAATTTAAATATTAGTAAACTGAAATAGATAAAAAAATAGCAAAAATGTTGCATAATGTACATAAATTAAAATAATTGCATTGCAAAAGAGCGATGTAAATTGTACGAGCACCAAAAAAATTATTATCGTCTACATATTTGTATTAAAGATAGTATATATAATGAAATAGTATTTTGGTCATTCATCTATTTTTATTAAAGATAAATTAATTAATATTATCAATGTAATTAAGTTGTAAAAATCATGTCACGCCCTCCAAATCATAAAAATGTTATTTCTAAAAAAATTACATATTTTATCAAAATAAACTTCACAATTACTCATCAATCTAAATAATTTTTTTTAATATTAATGTAAAATCATAGAGGATAATTTCAAATATATAGATTGGAGAAAAAAATTATTATTCATAAGTGAATTTATTAATTCGAATTTTATTACAAGTAATTTAATTAATATATATATATATATATATAAATCAAGAATATGTGTGTGTGTGATTGAAATAATGCTATGTCATTTCTACTATGATGCAAACGAGTCGATCGCTCAAGTCTCATCATTTTCATAAAAAGTGTTAGCTAAATAAATATTTGTATTATCCACATTCGGTTAACAATTTTTTTGAAGTCAAGTATTTCAAATATATAAATGATCAAATCTATGGCTTCTGAATAAAGTTTATTATGTCTTAATCTCTAACAAATTATTTTTAATTTTAACCCTATAACTTATCTAATATTTGAAAAACACTCAGATATTAATAGATTTGATTTATTTTCAAAATTAAAGTATACGTTAATAGAACCTAGGAAATAAATTAAATAGAAAATTGTATATTGAGATATTATACTATATAAATAAACATTTCCTAATGCACTTATTACCTATTTGATATTATTGGATATGCTAATTATAACAATTATTTTTTGTTGAAATAAGTTTTTAAGTTGAGTACTTATCACGGTTTGTGATTTAGAACATTTAAAAGTGGTTTATTTTGTTGATAAAACAAGAAATAATAAATGAATTTCTTTAAAAACATTTTAATGTATTATCTTTCAAAAAAATATTTTACTTCTAAATATATTCATTATTTCGCCTCTCAAAGCGGCCCTACCAAGTTACCATATATACAACAATTCATTTTAGAACATACTAATTTTTCTAATACTATTTTAACTAGAAAAAAATTAGCTTAATTACACTGTTATATTAGAGCATAATACTGCTTTTATAATAGCACGTACAAATTTTATAATTAAAAATGTTGACTTTAGCTGCTAAATTTGGGCAAATATAAGAATTTAGTTTTTAAATACCATTTCTTGCACTTCTGAACCAAATATTTATTTTATTACATTACAATTATTCGACTTCTCATTAGCTATCTACAAGTATACGAAGTATCTGTATTACAATGTTGAGCAAGATTGTATTCCACATAAACTAAAAACTTAATCATAATGTGAGTATTGCAACGTCAATCTTCTAAGTTTTAGATATGTAGCGCATTCAAAGTTTTATTTTATATCCACTAAAGATAAATAATTAAATAAGGACAAATAAAAATAAACGGATAAAATTAGGAATTGATATAATAAAGGAAGAAATAATCTAAATCATCAATTTCATAGATTCATCCAAAAAATTTCAATTCAATTAAATGATTTATTCACGATTCAGTTTTATTTGGACAATCACCAAATTAGTTAAAAGAGAAAAATATAACAATAATATAATACATTTTAGTGAATATATGAGTCTTAGATATTAAAAAGTAAATATATTTTTAAGTTTTATTATTTTCAATAATTAATATTAGAAGGAACACATAAAGTATTTATAAAATTATTCATACATATATATATATATATATATTATTTTATATAACTATAAATGTATAGAGGTTAATATTTCAACTATATGAACTAATAAAATGTATGCTTATAAGTAACTTTAAGATAGTATGTTATATATGCATAGCATGTACATCAAGAATATATATTCTTTTAGTATCACTTACACTATAATGCTAATAATGACAATCAATATATACTAATCAATGAATTAATGAGGAGATCAAACATTAATATATCTAAGTATTAGTATATTTATTGATATCATTTTAATTTAGATCATAAGCATATAAGTTTATAGGGTTTATGATACATGAATCATTTTAAATTGATTAATAATATGAATGAGATATGAATATATATATATATATATGAGCCATATAAAATATAAAAAATGTATCTTTAATATCTCTAAACTTTATTATTTTCATAAATGAAAAAATCTTGTATAAAATCATCTTACAGGTCAAAATTCGTAAGACGGGACAATGTTTGGATCCAACTTTATCCTCAATTTAAAAAAAATAGTTTTAATCAATTTAAAAAAATATATAATTCACGTATGTATGCCACAAAATCAAAGAGAGAAATTTTCTCAAAAAATAAAAGAGAGAAATTTTCATGTGATGTTTGAGAGATAAAAAGAGGTGTCTCAATTTAGTTTTTCAAATTTGAAAAGAGGGAGGCATATTTGCCAGAATAAGTTAATAATTGTCAAGTATACTTTGAATTTTTAATAAAAATGTGATTTAAATTTGTAAATATTGATGTTTTGTCGCTTAATTTTGGATCTGAAAACTATTGAATTACAAATATGATCAATAGGTTCGAAAATACGTTTAACTAATATTTTTTCCTAAACTATTGATCATGTATGTTCAAAAATATATTTTCAAACATGCCTTATATTTTTGAAAATAAATTTTCGAACATAGTCTTGTATGAAAAATATGTGGAGTATTTAGAAACACACCTAATTATAAAGTATAAATATTGTAATTTTAATCCATTTTCTTCAATTTTTACTAGGATATTGTTTTGAGAAATTATAAAACCAACATAACCACCAAAGAGATGTACCTTTTTGAAACCATAATGAATTTAATGCATGAAAAGTTTTTTTTTTTATCATCATCATAGGTTCACCCAAAAATTATTAGTAAAAAAACATTGACAAGATGTTTTATTTTAATATAAAAATATATTAATTCAAGAATAATTTCAAAGGGATGTTGATCCTAATAAAATCCTAGGTTATTGATTCACAATTATGAGAATATACACTCGCCCAATATATATATATATATATAGTGTTAGATAAAGAATTCATTTTAATGTTATTAATATGTATATATATATATATATATAATCTTACTCTAATTATTTATTAATATTTTCTAATTATAATATAGCTTATAACTTTAAATTTTACACTTTCAAAAGAACTTTTAATTTTACATATTTTAGTGAAAAAAACATACAATTTGCGTGCAACGCATGTGATCTCCGCTAGTATATATAAAAGAGAATATCATAATTAGACTAAGACCATTTCCAACCTAAAACTCTAAAACTTTAAAATGTAGTACTTCAAAATTTAAAATACAGTTTTAAATAATTTTCGATCTTTTTTGCCAAATAACCTAAAAATTCGATATAAATTAATTAGAATCATAATAATATATTATTCTCATAGATTAATTCGAAATATAATAATATATATTAAATAATTACATTATCACCCTTAAATAAAATAAAAAAATTAGATTATAACAGGTAAATTCCAAATTGTAAAATAAGGAATTTTTATATTAGTATTGACATAGGATAATTCTCCACCTAACTCATTGATTCCAGCCTCTCAATTATTTGGTCGTATGTAATGTGAAAAGGTTATTCTCCACCTAACCCATTGAGTGCAATCTCTCAATTATTTTGCCGTGTGGAGTCCACAAAGACTTGAGAGATAAAGTCTTCTCTCTCATTTGTTTTCTCACTCATATTACAGTAAATCTCTCTGTGTGTATGTGTGTTTCAATTGTATAAGTAGTTTGATCTCAACACAGTAACTAAAGCAAGGTAATGAATTCTTAACCCTTTTCTTGATTTGGTTGTTCTAGCTTATCATTAATGTATATTATATTGTTAGTAGTGCAATTAGTAATTATTGTTATGCTCCCTGCTATTAATTACATAATCATGAATTGTTTTCTTCTTCTTTGAATAATTTCTCTATATATCATATGATCGAAAATTGTTTGCAGATCTCATTAATTATATATATTGAGAAGACATAGTTTAAGGTACGCGCCTTGAATTATATACCTGAATAATTTTAGGCAATAATTAAGCACTTAAATGTTTGTGTTAATTTTAGGCAATAATTAAGCACTTAAATATTTGAGGGAATTCCTCAGAGTTGCTGATGGGAAAGAAGAAAGTGACCCCATCATCAAAAAATGGGTTGGCCAGCTCCGAGAAATCTCCTTCGATGTTGAAGATGTTCTTGATGAACACATGCTCCAATTTGGACGACGTCGTGCCACTAAAGGATTCAGACGCTGCCTAAAGAAAGTTGGTGATTCAGTTAAGAATTTGAAAGCTCGGCATCAGATTGCTTCTGAAATCAAAACCTTAAACCTCAGACTGGAAAATGTCGTCAAAAGTGGGCAGACATACAGAGACATGTGTGCTATTATGGATCCAGGCTCGAGCTCTACTGTCCCGGAAGCTGCAGAGTATGACGGTCGAGGTGATGCATTGTTCTTGGAGGATGATGAAGTTGTAGGGATCGAAGAACCGAAGGAACAACTTCTTGAGTGGATTGGGTCCAAGGATAGTGGTCTTGAAGTCATTTCAGTGGTGGGAACCGGCGGGTTGGGTAAAACCACTCTGGTTAAGAAGGTGTTTGATGATGAATGGGTCAAGAGTAATTTTGATCGACATGTTTGGGTGACTGTTTCAGACTACAAAGACAATGTCAAACATGTCTTGATGAACCTAATTAAGAAACTAAAGGAGGAAATCAAGGAATCACCACCTCAAGGACTCCAAGATATGAGCATTGATGAAATAAGAAATTTAATCAATGAGTTCCTCAAAGAAAGCAAGTACATAATTGTCCTTGATGACGTTTGGAAGTCAGAGACATGGGAAACTCTCAGATGTGCGCTTCCAAAAAAGGGTGGGCATGGTTGCATTGTGATCACGACACGCTCTAGCAGCATAGGTGATAGTGCATGTAGTGAGACGAATCACGTGTACAATTTGCAGCCATTATCAGCGGAAGAATCAGAGGAGCTATTCTTCAAAAAGGCATTTCCAAGGAACTCATCATTTCCTCCTCCTGACTTAAGAGAATTTGCTGAAAATATCTTAAAGAGATGTCAAGGTTTGCCGCTTGCAATTGTTGTGATTGGTGGTCTCCTAGCTACAAAGAAGAACAAAAGAGAAGAATGGGAAATGTTCAACAGGAGCCTGAGTCATGAGTTAATGCCGGGTGGCAACCTTGAAAGATTATGGAAGTCAGTATTCTCTCTGAATTACAATGACTTACCTTACTATCTCAAGTATTGTTTTTTGTACTTGAGCATCTTTCCAGAAGGTGGCTTGCTGTTTAGGTACGATATAATACGACTATGGATAGCCGAAGGATATGTGCAGTCAGAGAATGATAAGATTTTGGAAGAAGTAGCAGAGAAATATCTAAATGATCTTTGGAGTAGAAATCTAATTCAAGTGGCACAAAAATATGGTGATGGAGCAGTGCAAGCATTCCGTATCCATGACCTGCTACGAGATTATATTACTTCAAAATCAAGAGAACATAATATTATAACTGTATATAACGGAGGGGAAAATCAATGGCCTAATAAGATCCGACGCCTCGCAATTCAGAATTCTGCTAGCTTCTCTGTGGAAACAAACAATTTTGAGCATCTTCGTTCTCTAGTGTTGCTCAATGGAGATATGGAGATGGGAATGATCAAAGAAGTTTTGAGGAGATGCAGGCTCTTAAAAGTGTTAGACTTAAGCGGAGCCCCAATGGAAAGTATTCCAGATGAAGTTTTCAAATTATATCATCTCAAGTTTCTCTGCCTAAGTAACACGAGGATCAAATTCGTCCCAAAATCAATAAAATATCTTCGGAATCTGGAGATATTAAATCTCGGTAATACCAACTGCCTGTAGAAATCTTAGAACTCCGAAGGCTTCAATTTCTTTGGGTGGGTAGGTTTTTTGACCCTGATTATAAGGGTACAAACAAGCTCGACTTTGATAATATTGGGCAGAGTTGTAGGGTTCCATATGGTATAGGAAGTTGTTTACCGTGCTTACAAGAACTTGGTTATCTAGAAGCAGATAGAGATGGGAGCACTAAAATTATTAGAGAAATAGGAATGCTAACACAGCTGAGGGAGTTAGGCATTGATAAGGTGAGAAGTGAACATGGGAAGGATCTTTGCACTTCCGTTGCCAACCTAACCAACCTTCGGACGTTGGGAATTACGTCAATAGAAGAAGGTGAAAAGCTGGAGCTAGACTATCCTCTATCTTCCACAGGTTTGCCATTTCTAATTTCACTTTCTCTGTATGGGTGCCTTGAGAGAGTGCCCCAGTGGATACCATCTCTGCATGCATTGTCCACTTTATTACTTATGTGGTGCAAATTGAGGGAGGATGCATTAAATTGCATTCAAAATTTACCCAATCTGAGACACCTAAAAATACATGAAGCATGTGTTGAGGGGTTGAGTTTCAAAGCTCATGGGTTTCAAAAGCTTGAGATACTAGAATTATTTGAATTGAGAGAGATGAAATGGGTGATAGTGGAAAAGGGCTCCTTGCCCTTTCTTCAACACTGGCAGTTGATAGGTTGCAAATTGCTGAAAGAGCTGCCGCAAGGTATCGAGCACTTGACCAATCTTCAAGACCTTCGTTTCAATGATATGCCGAATGAATATAGGGAGAGAGCAGTTGAAGAGAAAAGAAGGCTCGCTCATGTTTCTAGAGTTTGGTTCGGCACTTTCAGAGATGGGTCATGGACTTACGTTGCATTGTGATAGATGATAAATCGGAAATATTCACATCCCTTGTAAATAAGAAATGAATTTTAATTTGTAGCCTATAAAAATTTATATGCTTCTTTTTTTTTTCTCTTTGCGGAGATGTATAAGATTTATAATATTTCGATTATATATGAAACCTTTCAATTTTCAAAATATTGGAAATGATGGATGCTTCATGCAAAAGAGATTATATTATTCAATTGATGTTTATATCATTAGAAGTTAAAAAACTAAATCACATAAGAAAAAATCATTTTTTATATAATTTTTTATTTCTAAAATAGAAAATATATTGAGAAAATTAATAAAATTGACCTCGTTTAATGTTACATGTAACGTGGTTTTTAGACCAAATATGTCATACTTAACTCGTCAAAAAAAATACAGATGTTTAATACCAAACAAATTAAACGTGGTGTCTAATTTCTTTTTCTTTTTCTCTTTCTTTTTTTTTAATTTATTTTTTCTGAATTTTATATTTTAAGTAAAATATTAACTTTGGATTGAAGGATATTAATGTAAATATGTGTGATGCGTTGAGTAAAATATGTAGTGCATTGAGCAAGAGAAGTGTAAGGAATAAAAAATTCATAGTGCAAATAACAATTCCTTAATTGATTATTTCATAAATAAATAAATTATATATCCTAATTGAATGAGGTGAACCTTAATTAATATGGGTAAAATTAAACTAAAATACAATACATTAATACTGAATTAAAAAAATTGAAAAAAAAATTAAGAAATTTAATTGTGCAGCACCAAGTGATGTACATAGTGTAATAGATGATTTCATTCGGTTTAGAATTGGACGTATTCAACAATTTCCAATGTTTAATAAATTATGTTTGTGCTTGAGATTAGCTCATAAAATTGGATTTGTGGGTTGTCTGATAAATTATTATTTATATTTGGTTACACGAAAGTAAAATTGTTTAAGAATATGATTTCTAGAAATTTGATTATTAGGAAGAAAATGAATCCTCATAGATGCTTTATGTTTAAGTAGGAAATGAAATACTAAAGTACCTCTTATAATTTTCGTATTATCAATAATTTTATAATTTTTAATATATAAACAATTTTTTTATAATTTTACGGAAAAAATGATTATATTATATATAACATCAAAGTAATTTTGAAGACAACATGTTCTTTAGATTTAAATCAAAATAAATTATATGAGTACCAAAATAATAAATAATCAAGATAATTATTTTATTATTTTTGGTTAATTATACAAAAATATTATGATTGATTCCACAATTGAACTGTTCATTTTCTAGAGTCTCTTGACTATCAATTATTAAAAAAATGGTTGATAAAATTATTAAATTTTAGTTGGAATCTTATCTATAAAAAATAATTTTTGCAATTTTTTTTATTTTTCATTTTTCAGGTTGAAATTTATTAATTCAAAACTAATATTAATTTTTAAAAAATAAAATAATGAAAATCCAAAAAAGTTTCAAATTATTTTTTTCATATTTTTTGTTGAAACGTTATGGATAATTTTTTTAACAGTAATATATAAATAAAATAAAATATAATTGGTGAAGAAATTGAAAAATAAAACGAGCATGCACAAGATTCTCAAAGTCAAATAATTAGAATATTTACTTGGAATAGGTGATAAAAATCAATAAAAATTGCATCATTTTTTTTTTGTGTTTGAGGAATTTGATTACTTTTCACAGAGTCCATTAAAATTGAACGAATTATATAAATTTAAAATAAAAAATTAGATTACTTTTTAGATAAGATTTTTATATTTAGGCCAACCAAACGACCTCTAGGTATTGTTGTTAAGTAGGACATCATAGAAATAAATGCACAAGTTCTAACAACATCTTACAAATAAATTTTAAAGTTTAGCAAATCTTTAGCATTGCTATAATTGTAGTGGCGAATCCTATGTTGGCATTCCTGTTTCACTTGGTGTTTTATAACTATATTTCATTTTTTGTCATTTCAGTTTCATTTGGTGTTTCATATTTAGATTTTATATTTATTTTTATTTTTAAAAATTAATATACCTAATTGGGGATGGGTGGACCCTAAATAAAAAGATTAAGGGAGTTTCTATTTGCACCACTAAAAAATTAAATGAAAAATAAAATAAATAGGAAATGACTTATTTATCATTTTGTTACTTGTTTGCACTACAATTATAACTCAATGCACCACAAAATAAAATAAAAAATTAAAACAACAGAAAATATATTATTAAACCTATTAAAAATCCAAAACAACCTAGATCTAAACGTCTAAAAAAATGATAGTAGTATTGAACACAATTTCACTCAACAACCTAGATTCAACTTGTGCAATTGTGGTGGAAAATGTCAAAAGAGATACAATGCGGAATGAAAAGGAAGAAGAACATAGCAATGTAAGTTATTTTGATTAGTTTGTATCGATTGAATTATGAGTTTTCGCTGATTTTTTAAACCTGTTATCGCGTTTTGTTCGAGAAATACAGTCCGAACATTCTTCATAGAGTTCAAACAACGAAGTTCGAACAAAACAGCTATGTTCGAACTTGAAAAATCAAACATTTCGAAGTTGTTCGAACTTGTAATCTCGAACGGAACTTAACATTTTTGTTCGAACAAAAACGCGAAGCACAACAAAATCAAATCACCAACATGCCACAAAAACCTCGATTTTTTTACCACAATCAACTCATTTTAGCATGTAATCATTCTAATAACCTATCCTAACATCTTAAACTATTGGAAAACTCAATTTAAACAATGACCCAATAATTTTTAATGTTATGAAATAAAATGTATAAAATAACAAAAATGGAACATGAAACTCACCAAATCGATCCATGAATATAGCTTCAAACTTGTCGGGCTTCGAACAAATCGTCGTGCAATGTCAAACAATTGGATTCGGCTCGATTTTGAACTCTTCGCGGTGAAAATGGTGGCACGGTTACTTCAAGATTTTTACGTTTTTCCCTTTTTTTTAACTCTTTTTACATTTTTTTAACTGGTTTTAGGTTTGTATGTATTTTCTGATTTTAAGTTTGTTTAAGTAAAAAACATATTTTATATGGAAGGGTATTATAGTCAATATTAGTGGTGCAAAGAGTAAAAAAAGTGGTGCATGGAGAAGCTGTAGTGCAAAGAGTAAATTTGGTGGGACGAATAGAAACTCCCTAAGATTAAACTAAATAAAATTAATATAGTAAATGAAAAATTAAAAAAATAATTAAAAAAAAAACTAAAGACTTGGAACAAGAAATTGCACATGAAATGCAATAAGTGATCTTGTGTGGAAAATTTTACCCCAACCATTAATACATTTTAATAATTTTTTTATTATGTACCTAATATGTTTTATTAAATTTTAAATAATGTATTAGTTATTGGGGTAATACCCAACCACTATCAAGATTTGGAATGCAGAAGGCAGGACTTGTATAAACACATTATTTGGTCACCAGAGTGAAGTTTTACCATTGACAGCTTGAGGAAAGAACGTGTATTGACTGTTGGGCGTGACCGTACCCTGCATTTGTGGAAGGTAATTCAAACCTTTTGAAGATGTTAAAACAACAACTAGCAAGTAAATACTCCTGTTGGTCCCATTGTTGTTGGCCCTTACTTTCCATTCATATGTTGTGATATCTGGCCAACTGAAATGCATCAATGCATTGGAAACTATGAAAAAAATCACCATTCTGCTAGGTCTGAGTGAATCAAAGATGGTACACAGATTAAATGCATATGCCTGTAATATAGTAAAACTTGTGAATATAGAATTCGGAGCTGTTTTTGAAGCTTGAATTTTTGGGGTTCATTTGGGAAAATTGTACCATTGTGTTCCTGTTTCTCTATCACACCCTTGTTAACTGATGTTATTTACATTTCAGCCTGGTTAGATGGTTGCAGTTGATGATTTTTTCTTCTGTTGCTATTATTTGATGATCTTATCTGCCACATATGAAAGAATAGGTTACAGAAGAATCACAATTAGTATTTTGAGCTCCAGCATCTTCACATATGAAAGAATAGCTTTAATAATGATGATGATGATATCTTGTCGGGTTCCGATAATAGAAGCATTGAACGTTGGAATGTGCTAACATAAGAAGCCTGTTCATACTGTAAAGAATCTCCAAATATCACACAGTTTGAATCAGCAAGAGTAGCTCCTCCATTATCTTTAGATCATGGGATTCTTTAAATGCTATTCCTAATTTTCATTTCATCTTTTGCAGAAAATGATTCCCAACATTCATTGAGACATGTTTCATCAGCTCTTTCTTTGTAGAAGCAGTGATCTTGTTGGTTCAGGAGCTAGAGACAGTTAGCTATGTTCTTGATTTGCAAGAGAATTATGAGTTGAGACGAGACGAGACGAGAGTGGACCGGAGGCAGAGGAGGAGGATGGCAAAGTGGTGTGCTCGATTAGCATATGACTGTGGTGCAGTTTCTTGCTTCCAACCTCACTCAGAGTCTAGAATGGACTTGATAGTTTGTCTGTTACTCCCCCGTCCCATTTTGATAGGTTGATTGAAATTTTTCGCCTGGAATTAAGAAAATGATTGGGAAAGGCAATTAATCAAAAAACTTCCTAATATGTCTATTTATTTCTTTCTATTTATTTCTTTGACATTGAATTAATGTTTAATATAAACATATTAAATATGGATATATATTAATAAACTAGCTAAATATATATAGAAACGTGTCTATATTGTTCAGAAAATTATATGATAAAGTTACATTATATAAATTTTGAAAATCCTTACTTTGTACCAAAACCTTTTAAAAATGACAAAGACTTGTGTTAGACCGTCTAACGGGTCATAAACCGTTAGACGGATATTAAGATTCGACCCGGATCCGGGTCACAATGAAGTGTCACCAGATATGAAGCTAAGTATCATCAATTATAAACTACTATGAACTGTGATCAATTATAAACTACTATGAACTGAAGTGTCACCGGATATGAAGCAGTATAAGTGTTAATAAATTTTAATATTTTTTTAGTAATATCTTTAACTATTATGTGAAGTCCTATCAATTGTAACATGAAGTATCACTAACATAACAAGCATGTACAACGAACTATCACGTTGAATTATTAAAGCAAATAACAATGAAGTGTCACCGAATATGAAGCTAGGTATCACCAATCATGAACTGAAGTGTCACATATTATGAACTGAAAGTGTCACCAGATATGAAATATTTTTTAGTAATATCTTTAACTATTGTGTGAAGCCCCAATGTCACGAGAGATGAAGCTAAGTATCACCAATCATAAACTGAAGTGTCACATACTATGAACTGAAGTGTCACCAGATATGAAGTTAGGAAAACGGGTCGGGTTATGACCCGTCTAACGAAAACGACCCGTTAGACCGTCTCACAGGAGACCACCCCTTTAAAAATATAAACACTCAACAATATGAAAATCTATCTAAAATATTTTAGGTTGTACCAGTAAAAATTATATAATATTATCTCACATATTAAAAATTTATATGATAAAAACAAATTAAATATTACATAGAATCTATTATCCCCAAAAACACATAATTTCCACCATTGTGTGATGACCATTCATTTGAATGCCTAGTAAAGGAAACATTATAGAATCAATTATCCCCAAAACAAAAGAAGCCTGCAATAGATATGAACATAACAATAAAATCTACAAAAGAAAAGAAAAGATGTTATCAAGAAAATAAAGGAGGGAAGAAATAGATTAATCTTCCATGAAGCTCTGATATAAAGATAAAGGAAGGAGATACATTACTTGTATTCACAGCTTCAGATACATTAGTAGCATTTTATTGACCTTGGACAGAACTCCAGCAATTACCACAATTGCAAGGGGAAGCCCTCGGCATTTTTCTGCAACGAGTTTACCAATCTCCTCTAACTCTAAGTCGGGAGGGCAATTTTCCTGTCCAAACAATACCTGTTTGAGTAATCTCCAACTTTGATCTACAGAATCAACTGTATCCTGTAAGGTTGGCCAACATAAGAGGCTACATCAAAAATCCGGGTTGTTATTATAATCCGGCTCCGGTTACAGTCATCTGGAAATGCCCTTCTTACATAATCCCACGCATTTGCATCCATCACTATTAGGTGTCTCCTCTTCTTTAAGTATCTTTGCCCATGTTGTACCAATAACTCCTCGCCCATATATGAGTACATTTCCTTATTAGATGGGTGGATGGAACTCAGAAAATTCGAAAGAACTGTTCTCACGCTATAATTTTATGATACTGTAACCCAAGCATGAACATCAAAGTGATGAATAGTTGAAGGATAATCATACATATATCTAGCAAGAGTTGTCTTCCCAAATAGCCGACCCTTTATCTCGATCAATTCCCTTTCAAATCCCACTACAGTTTCTCTGCCTTTAGGGGCATGCCTTGATGATAAAGAACCACAAGTTTGACTCCTTTTGATCTGCGGTGCTTCTTGCGGAATGGAATCCATCAATATCTTCTATTAATTCATCCAAGTCACGGAAAATCAATCTCCTTCTCGGATCTGCAAAACAACACAGAATCACTTAGCAGTGGTTGTCAGTTCAAAACATTAAAAAAATTAGTTTCATATATAAATTTCGAACCATTTTCATCAGGCGGAACGATGTAGTGGTTGTCAAACGTTTCTTTCGCCTGTTTTGCTTCATTTTTAAATCGTGCTTCTAAGTTGCCTACCTCTCCTGGAAATGCTTCGAGAAAAGCTATAAAGATAACAACATTTTCATGTAGAGACTGAATTTTTTGCTTCTTATTACGTAGAAGACTTAGCAAAACAGTCCCCACTTTTTCAAAAAATTTCCAAATCTAAGCATTTGATCAATTTTACGGTCCGAAAATCGTACATATGGAATTTTAAGATTTCTTGATTTGATGGGTTTTTTTTTTGGTTTAACAGGGCTAGAGATATATAAATACAATCAATTATGTAGGATTTTCGGGCTAAAAAATTGATCAAATGTTATATTTGTAAATTTTCCGAAAAAGTGGGGTTTATTTTTGTTTTAAAAAAAGAGCCCAAAATGTAGGTATCAAAATATAATTTATTCTTTTTGAGATGCTCAAAATGAATGAAATGATGCAAGTTGGGAATAAATTAATTTAATTACCTGTGATCTCTATCTCAGAATCTGTTGCATAACTGTAGCTAGTTGAGTTTAGTTTGCCGACTGCATACATATCACCATAATAGTTGAACCCTATGAAATCAAACGGCCCCTCAACCATGCTGTATTATTTTCATTGAATTTAGGCAATCTTTCCCAAACTCGAACCCTCATACTCTCTAGATACCTTCCACGTGTCAACGGTTCCATATACCTAAAAACACATAAC
Organism: Perilla frutescens; assembly: GCA_026008535.1. Taxonomy (NCBI): domain Eukaryota; kingdom Viridiplantae; phylum Streptophyta; class Magnoliopsida; order Lamiales; family Lamiaceae; genus Perilla; species Perilla frutescens. The sequence goes on along the minus strand of BRKX01000007.1, from coordinate 1,352,817 downwards.
ACGCTATTTACTAGTAAACAAATTTTACCAGACTGTTGACTTACGTGAGATGACCCCATATTTTTCCTCGATAGAGGTGTAATTTTGTGTTGGGCTGGGCCATAATTTTATAGGCCTAAATGTGTTCGGCCCAACTCGAAAAAGTATTGGCCCGAATGGGTTGGGCCGGCCCAAGGAAAAATTTGAAAATCACCCTTTGGCACGCGGGCGCCTGACCCGGCCTGAATTTTGGGTTGGATTATGCCATAAAATTTCAGGCCCGAAACACTTCGGGCCGAGGCCGCAATATTAAATTTGGCCCGTGGGCTTGACCTGACCTATTTGACAGCTCTACTCTTCGGTCACTATAGATAAAAAAAACTTACCAACCGAGCATGAAGTCCATGGCTAGCTCGATCCCTAGCATTCTCATTCCCATTCGTCTCATTGAACGACTCGAGCCAATACGCTGCGAAAACTATATCGATCTTCCCTCTCTGCAGTACTTGATATTTGTTTCGATATAGGTGTGCAACAATGGAGTGAGCTAGAAGAAGGTTGTGTCCCACAATGTACGGATCTGTGGCAGAGTCTCCGCCCGTGCAGCCGAGACCCTACCACTCCGAGCACCAGCCCAGTGCGAAAACGTCGTAGGCGTAGCCATACGCGCTGAAAGTCCACGGTTCGTTTATAGTGACCCAAGGCTTGACACGATCGCCAAATTGCTCGAAAACGAGGTTTGCAAAGTCATGAAAATCTGCCCTGTAAATTGGATTTCGGACAAGTTGAAGTTCAAAAAGTGGCCTAACACGAAAAATTTCAACTTTAGAAAACGTAGAAATTGGACATATTTAGTGGCAATGCTTACACAATTTGAGAAGATAGGAATACACCATAGGCATCTTGTAGTGCTTGTGGAACATCAAGATGGAGTAACGTTACAAAAGGCTCTATACCTACATTAATTGCAGTTGTTCATCCAATGATAAATCTAATCCCCAATTATATATAATTTCAGAGCAATGACAATCAGTTAGGGATGTGATAACGATCTCATCTTTGATCTTGTTTTCCTGCTCCGATTCAATGTTATTTTCTATTTTGACGTGTGTGCTCATTTTGAGAGACTCATCTCGGTGGTGGAGGAGAGTAATTCATGATATGTCTAACTTTAATTATTCCAAGCAACAAAAGCTAGATTATATATCGTTGATCTATAAAGTTCGTTTTAATTATAAATTAACTCGGAGAAAAGTAGAAATAGAAAGTTGGCATTACTATTCCTCTAACTTTTCATTCTAATTAAAACAATCAATGACCAATATTAGTTTATTGATTTATTTATTTTTCTAAAAGGAGAATTGGATGTTAACATTTTGTTTGATTATAGCTGCAGAATTGCCTCATTCTAATAAAGGATTCCTTTTGCTTATAACACATTAATTAGAATTGCATATTTGCTTAGCACATGATTAGCTGAAATGCAAAAGGAAGGAGACATATTTGTCCGTCGAATGAAATCCTCTATTCCACTTTATGCAACACTTGGTACTACACAATTTAATTTATTAATTTTTCTTCAATTTTTAAATTCAATTTTAATTTATTATACTTTATTTTAATTTTACACTTATTATTTAGAGTTCATATTCCTACCCAATTAGAGTATATAATTAATTTTCAATTTCAAATTTTATTTTCTAATTAATAATTGATTATTTAATAAAAAAAATTATGTACCCTAATTGGGTAGGATGAACCCTAAATAATAAGTGTAAAATTAAAATAAAGTATAATAAATTGGAAATGAATAAAAAAATCTAAGAAAAATTAATAAATTGAATTGTGTAGCACTAAGTGTTGCACAAAGTGTAGTAGAAGATTTAATCTATTTGTCTAATACTCCATCTCTTATCACAAACTAGTAAAGGGTCCGGTTGTCAAACTCGACACGAAACGATACCGCGACACAATATACTTCATAACATTGATCAACTCTTCCGCTGCCGTCCGACCGGCCTTTATTCTTCTAATGCAATCGACGGCTTCTTGATTTGACATCACCTACGACAACAAGAGAAACAATTGTCCATTAAAACCAATATATATAGCACATTATATTACTTTTTGATCAAAGGGGAAACCATAAAAGTTTACATGCCACACTCCGTCACTAGCTAAGACGATACACATTCTGTATCATTGTAAATCATCTTGATAGCAACATTTGGTTTTGAAGTAATGTGCTTCTTTAGCGATCATGTATATCTAAAAGCCCTTGTCATCGAAAGCTGCCCACCCACTCGAGGAACGTTCCCTGCACAAAATCCTCATCAAGATCTCCCTGTCACTGATGTTGCTGAAGACGAAAATTACAAGATTCAACCGCCATTACTGTCAACGTTCAAACATCCTCATCACTGAACAATTATGGACAATGATTTCGAACAATTTCATCCTCATAATGAATACATGAGTACACGAGTGCAACATCACAAGTAGTCCAAGTCGTGTTCTTGTGCATTAGTTCAATAATGATTCAATACACGAGTACACGATTAATTCAATATAGCAGTTCAAACATAACTCATACACAAAAACACAATTAGGGTCGTTCGTGTATACGTGCAGCAGTTGATTATTAAACTGATACATGACTCCATGAGTATGTCTATTCATGTACTCGTGCACTAGTTAAAAATGCATAGATACACAAGTGAATGAATTTGCTAATTCATGCCCTCATGCGACAATTAAAAATGAGATATTGTACGAGTTCACAAATAAATTATTGCACGAATAAACTCCAATACTCGTGTACCGAAAGAAATTGATTCATGCACCAAAGAACATTCAATTTTTTTTCCACCCATTCCAAAGAAAGATTCAAAAAGCTGAAATATCTAAATCGATAAAAAGAGTGCAGATCCGTAAATATCATATACCTTATTGCCGCAAAAATAATATACACGATGTCAACAAAACTTTACAAAAAGAGAACGGCATTTGTAGAAGGAAGATAGAAAAAATCAGATCTTTTTCTTAATAGTATTGATATATGAATATATAGATATACATAAATAATAATTATTAATAATAAATATGGAATTAAGGGTATTATAGTACTTTTTTTATCATAATGACTAGAAACATTAGTTTTTTATAAAGTGACTATTTACATTATTTAATAAATAATAATGGCTATTTAAAAATTTTTCTCTTTTTCAATGGAGATATCCTAAGCCTTGTTTAAAAAAAAATATTTTTTAAATTTTTATGATTTTATTTAATTTAATATTTTTATTTAGGATTCATCATTCCCAATAGGTAGAGTTGTCAAAACTGGCCGGCGGGACGGGGCGGGCTGTAGCTCGGAAAGCCTGCCTTTTGGCGGACTGGGGCGAGTATGCCTGCCAGAGGGGTGGGCCTGAAAAAATAGGATCCTATCTGCCCGCCTAAGCCTGCGGGCTTTCCATTTTTCTTTCTTTTTCTTGGCTTTTGGTTTTTGGCTGTGATAAAATTCAAAATTTAAACTTTAATTATGTTAAATTCTAATATTATGAGTGATATAAAATTGGCTAAAATGTTTCTCCACACAAAAGAGGGATTATGTGCCAGTGAAGGTCCAAGAAAAAGAAGTCGTGGATAATTTTTACCTTCTAAGAAACATCGAAACAAAGAATATATCTTTGTCATTCAGCAGCTGGCAAGATTGCTTAGCCAGCAATGCTCAATTAAATTGGCCAATATTTCTAAACCTCAGACTCCCCTACTTTTAGGCATACACATCGACTACCAACTGCACCACCAGTGGATTTTTCTCTCCTCTTTCATTTGCTCCCAAAGAGAATTTGCCGTTAAAGCATTGATTCGTTTATACACCTGATTCAGAAGTAGGAATACACTGATAAGGTACATAGGAACGGCTTGCACCACAAATTTAATAAGGATTGTCCTTCCTGCATTGGAGATGAACCTTTTTTTCCAATCCTTCATTTTCGGATAAGAGTCGAGCACGATCTTCTTCCAACTACTCACTAAAGGCAACCTCTGACTTGTCGAAGTTAACCATTTTCCCCGAAGCTTACTCATATGTTTCTAGAATATGTTTAACATGCATAAGCTCCATCTCAGTTGCACGACCAAAATTAATGCTACCTTCTTCAAAAAAAAAATTATAAAACGGTCGGTGCATTTTCTGCATATCCTTGCTCCGTGCAATATGTTAACTGTCTCTACTCGCCATATGAACATGCTCGGTCTTGATGGTATGCCCAAGAAGTTTATACACTATGGAGTGAGTTACATCATATTTATTTTTTATATATTAGTTTATATAAATTTTTTAAAAATGACATTGATGCTAAGGCTCTTTTTTTTTTTTTTGCATTTAGATGATTTGATGAAGGGGTCAAATTTAAAATGAGGCAAGTGAAGAAGCAAAAGAAAGAAGGAAAGAATACTTAAGTTTTTATAGGACTACTTGAACTTTTTAATATATGCAATGTTGGGTATAGTATAGGATATTAGTCTTTTAATTTTCACATTCATGTTATTTTGAATAAGTTGCCTAATGTATGATATATATTGTATATGCATATAGTTTTTTGTATGGAATTAATTATTGTTAATTTTTAATTATTTATTATTTTGGGAAAATTTTAATCAGGTTTGAAATTGTAAAACAAAAAAACTGTAAAAAAATCAAAATAAAATGAAAATGACAACAGTCATTAATAGTGTTGTCCTTTAAAAAATAGACAACAGGTTCAAATAAGAACCACTGTCTTCTGACGAAATGACAAGAGTTATTGTGCAAAATCATTGTCTATATGACAATAGACAACGGTTAATGTGATAGTCGTTGTCTATCTTTTATGGTTACGGTTACAATTTACAATGAGCTGACATGACCGTTGTCTATAGTCTTATAGATGAAGGGTTTTGGCCATTTTCTTCTAGCGGACCGTCTGCTAATAGACAACACATCTATTAACAACGACCGATTTTTAAAGTGTATAGCTATTTTTCTTGTAGTGGGTATATGTTTCTTTTTGCCCAAAATTACATAAAAAAATGAAAACAATGAGATTCACGCCAAGGGAAGGAAAGGACAAGAAATTAAGAAAGATAGAAAGTCATCTTCACATATACCACCCACTTGCGAGTGACGAACCAGTGGGTTGGGTGAAAGAATAAAAAAACTTTGAAATTATCTCCATATCTTCTAGAAAATTATAGGGTAGTGGGGGTGGAAACTATTTGATTTTGAATTCTGATTTGCTATAGTGTTGGTGATTTGGTGTTGTGGTAGCACTATGTAATATTTTGCGTGCGTATTCCACAGTTTCTTTATGTAATTTGTCAATTATCATACTTTAAACTAATGAATATTGTTATCTTGTTGACATGTTAGTTTTGCCTCTAAAATTGCAAGACACGTATTTTGATCATTTGCAAGAAAATCGAAATCTCCACTGAACAGTCAATAAAATAAATTATACACTAATTTTGAGATACATATAGATAAAATAATTTATTTATTTTTTTCATTGGTTGTTGTGGCAAGTACCAAATTTGCATGAAATTTCCTCTTTCAGGTAAAATTTAAATGAATGAATAGCACTAATTTTTTTTTAGCAAGTGGACAAAGATCACTGTGATTATTTAATTGACAAGGCCATCATCTATATGCTCTCCACTTTCTAAGGTCAACGTCATGACAGTGGAGTCTTTGCTGAAAATTAAAAAAGTGTTCGTGCTCCGTGTTTAGCTAGAATTTTATGTTTTTTTTGTTAATAGAGTACATTTATTCCGTGATTGCATCCTCTCAATTATTTGGTCGTGTTTAATGAATAGATAATTCTCCACCAAACTCATTGATTGAAGCCTCTCAATTATTTTGGTGCCTTATTTTAAGTCTTAAATCTGTGTGTGTGTGTGTGTGTATGTGTGTTTCAATTGGCCCAGAATTATAAAATAATGTATTTATTATTCATTGGTTGTTTGTGGCAACTACCAAATTTGCATGAAACTTCATCGAACTTTCAGTTAAAATTTAAATGAATGAATAGCACTAATTTTTTTTAGCAAGTGGACAAAGATCATTTTGCTAATCTAATCGACAAGGACAAAGACTTGAGAGATAAAGTCTTCTCTCTCATTTGTTTTCTCTCTCATATTTCAGTAAATCTGTGTGTGTGTGTGTGTTTCAATTGTATAAGCAGTTTGATCTCAACACAGTATATGCTTCACTAAACCAAGGTAATGAATTCTTAACCCTTTTTTTATACTTGTTTGTTCTAGCTTATGATTAATGCAATTAGTAATTATTGTTATGCTCCCTGCTATTAAGTACATAATCATGAATTGTTTTGTTCTTCTCCGTATACAAGTATAATTTCTCTATATATCATATGATCGAAAATTGTTTGCAGATCTCATTAATTATATATATTGAGAAGACATAGTTTAAGGTACGCGCCTTGAATTCTATACCTGAATTATTTTAGGCAATAATTAAGCACTTAAATGTTTGTGTTAGTTTTTCAAAACTGAAAAAAAAACCCCTATATTCGGTGGCAGATCCATAATTTCCCGAGTTGATGACGTCGGTCTACTTAATTATTCTTTTGCTTCTTCTTTTTTTTTTTTCTCCAAACATTTATTAATTATATAAATTAACAAATTAAAATAGATCTGGTTAAGACTTAAGATAATCACATTAACTTATAACTTGCTTTCCAAAAATTAAAATATCTCTTAATTTGAAAATTCAAGAGGTATATGAGCAGCAGAATTGAGAAACAATTCATTTAAATTTCGAAGTGTTGTTTTACAAAATTGGACATAATAAAATATAAGCAATTCATTTGGTGATGGTCTCCAAAATTGGAAATATAGCATTGTAACAATAAAACAATATTAAATAACACAAGACAAAGAAAGAAAGAACCAACTCTAAGCAAGAAAAATGTAACTGATCTTCCATCCTATGCATAATTAATCAATAGTAGGAAGGCAAACTTTTCAGTAATTAAAACATTCAATGAAAAATTCGGCAAATTAAAAAACTTTAGAAATATACTTCAAGGTTCCTTTTTTTTTTTCAGACCACATAAACGTTTTCTTCCTCTTAACATTTAAGAAAAATTGCATTTTAAGTAAAAAGTAACAATAGAGTTAAAATAGTCTATAAATCCAAAATCATCAATATAACTAATTAACTACAAAACTAAATCAATAGTAGGAAGGCAAAGTTTAAAAGCCTGCTAAGGGATAATTGTACTGATACTTTGATATATTAATGTTTTCATCGTTAATTCATTAATTAGTGTATATTGATTTCACTATTGTCGAGAGACACTAAAAGAATATATTAACCTTTATGCATAAATTTTTATCTATTCATGTAGTTGAAATATTAACCTCTATGCATTTACAATTATAATTGTTAGAATTTGCTGCCTCAAATATTGTGAAAAATAGAAACCACGTGCAAAGTTATAGACAATGTTGTAGTCAGTGTTACTCACGTTACCAATAACATTGTCACGGGAATTTCAAGAACAGTTTGCACGGAAATAACTTTATATACACAAGTAGAAATACCTTGTGAAAAACATCAATGTGCAAATAATAGAGTTAATGTTGAAGCTAGTGTTATCACTATGCCTTCAATACACAATGGAAATTTAAAGAACAACTTGCACAAAAATTAATTTTAAATCACACACCTTCGGTATGTGATTGCCTCAGGACGAAATTCACTATCACAAGTGATAAAACACAACACAGATGTTGTCTCGGTTCAGTCCTTTGACAACACTGCATGAAATATACAAGAAACATATTCTAGCTTCACTCACTCGAATAATTGCTCTCAAAATCACTATCTAACATCTAGATAACTGAACAATGTATCTACTCTAAGAACTACTAACACTCAATCTAATCAGTACCTACACACACAACTAAGATAAAATCTATCTATAGTTAAACCAGACAATAGATCTAACGTCGAGTTGAATGTTGACTAGTAGACACAGATGCAAGCTTCAGGTTTTCTCACTACTCAAGGTGATATTTTCTCTGCTTGCATAAAGTCTTCATGGATGGGAAATGATATTTATATTGCTCTTCAAGCTCCAGTAGTTCTCCCATGATTTCTCTTGAGTAGTGGATCAGAACGTCCACATTCACACACGATCTCCAGCTCTGCTTCAGTAACCCACTACTAGACAGTCTCAGTTAGACAAAGGAGGAGTGAGACATCATGGTCCCTGAAAAATAGGAACAAACTTTGACTATTTCAAAATCAAGTTAATCCACGATTTTAACCATTTATATCCATTAATTAAAACCTAATCATGTGGATATATTTAAATGATTAATATAAATAAAATAATCAGATCAATTAAAATAAATTGATCCCAAACTTTAGATCCACTGATTGATGTTATAGTCGATGTTACGAAGATAAATTCCACACTCAATGTAACATGTCTCCACATCATGGAATGTATCCACTCACCACTACTCTTATAACTGTCCACTAAATCTTCAACCTACAGACATACTTAGAACACAAATGTAGTGAAAAAGTGTTCCGGAACCGCTTTGATAAAGTCAAACATTAATTAAAAAGTGAATCATTTCTTTTATCCCACTTACCATATCCATTCAAATTGTAGGGATAAATTAAATATTAATCATAAAATAAATTATGATTAGATATTAAAATATAAATCCATAAATATTAAGAAATGATAAGATTATCAAAACTGAAATGATTGATGTTACGAAAATGATGGAACAACATTAGATGCAACATTAACTTCGATGTCACATTTTTTGCAACCGTTACCAGCTAACCACTTTCACACGATCTGTAAAATTAAGAAAGTTGCACCGGCCTCCCCTCATTCAGTAACTGTAATGTGGTTAGACAAAGTGGAGAAGAGAAAATAGTGGTTCCTTAAACAAAGGAACTAGGAAAGCATAAGATTAATATGCTAAATGTGTCGGTCAATGTTGTCGGAATGCTATTACACATCGTGTATAACATTGAGGACAATGTTATAAACGTTGTTGATAACATCTGATGTAGCATCATTCCTAACAATAATATATATATATATATATATATATGCATATCTTTATTTTATAAAAACATTATGTGTTCTTTCTAATTTTAATTATTGAAAATAATAAAGTTTAAAATACATTTATTTTTAAATTTCTATGACTCGTACATTCACGTTATAAAATGTATTATATTTGTTGTTATTTTTCCCCTTTTAACTATTTTTGTCATTGTCCTAATAAAATTGAAATTATTTGGATAAATCTATGAAATTGATGCTTTGGATTATTTCTGCCTCTATGATACTAGATCCTAATTTTCTTTGTTTATCTCTATTAATTTACCTTTATTTAATCATTTATCTTTCATAGACACAAAGCCAAACCTTGAATGTGATGCCTAGCTAGTTCTTAGAAGATTGACATTGTAGTACTCATATTATGATTAAATGACGATGTTGCTCAACATTGTAATACAGTTACTTCGTATACTTGTGAATAGCTAACGAGAAGTCAAATAAGTGTAATGTAATAAATAAATATTTGGTTGAGAAGTACAAGAAATGATATTAAAAAATATATTGTTATATTTGCCTAACTTTGACAACTAAAGTCTACATTTTTAATTATATATAATATTTGTATGTGCTATTATAAAAGTAGTATTATGATGTAATATAATTACTTACTTAAAAGTCGAAATTTCAATTTTTTCACTTTGATTATAATCCATAAAATTCATAATTTAATATTTAACAAACTAACTCAATTAAAAATCTGAGAATATATATAAAGAAAATAGCATAAGAGCAAAATATAGAAGGAGATTTAATTAGTTGTATTATTTTAAAAAAAATTACATTATCAAAATATATGGCAAAATTAATTTCGGCAAATTAAAAAATTTAGAAATATACTTCTTCAAGCTTCCTTTTTTTTTTTTTTTTTCAAACCTCATAAACGTTTTCTTCCCCTTAACATTTAAGAAAAATTGCATTTTGAGTAAAAAATAACAATAGAGTTAAAATATTCTATAAATCCAAAATCATCAATAATAACTAATTAACTACAAAACTAAATCAATAGAAGGAAGGCAAAGTTTTAAAGCCTGCAAGGGGTAATTGTAGTACTACACATTGTTTATTATTTTCAGTAGTTAAAACATTCGTCCTCCAATCATTAAGAGAGAGAGAATTAATTAACAAATTAAAATAGATCTGCTGATGATATGATAGTTTTGTTCAGTGGGATCATTTGAGGATGGCGGAGGGTGCTGTTTCATTTCTTCTGGAGCAGCTTTCTGTGTTGCTACGCGATGAAGGAAAACTATTAGGAGGATTGAAGCATGAAGTGAAGTCTATTATTAATGATAAGTTGGTGTATTTAAGGGAATTCCTCAGAGTTGCTGATGGGAAAGAAGAAAATGACCCCATCATCAAAAAATGGGTTGGCCAGCTCCGAGAAATCTCCTTCGATGTTGAAGATGTTCTTGATGAATACATGATCCGATTTGGAGGACGTCGTGCCACTAATGGCTTCAGAGGCTTCCTAAAGAAAGGTGGTGATTCAGTTAAGAATTTTAAAGCTCGGCATCAGATTGCTTCTGAAATCAAAACCTTAAATCTCAGACTGGAAAATGTCGTCAAAAGTGGGCAGACATACAGAGACATGTCTGCTATTATGGATCCAGGATCGAGCTCTACTGTCCCGGAAGGGCAGACATACAGAGACATGTGTGCTATTATGGATCAAGGCTCGAGCTCTACTGTCCCGGAAGGGCAGACATACAGAGTCATGTGTGCTATTATGGATCAAGGCTCGAGCTCTACTGTCCCGGAAGGGCAGACATACAGAGTCATGTGTGCTATTATGGATCAAGGCTCGAGCTCTACTGTCCCGGAAGCTGCAGAGTATGACGGTCGAGGTGATGCATTGTTCTTGGAGGATGATGAAGTTGTAGGGATTGAAAAACCAAAGAAACAACTTCTTCAGTGGATTGGGTCCAACGATAGTGGTCTGGAAGTCATTTCAGTGGTGGGAACGGGCGGGTTGGGTAAAACCACTCTGGTTAAGAAGGTGTTTGATGATGAATGGGTCAAGAGTAATTTTGATCATCATGTATGGGTGACTGTTTCAGACTACAAAGACAATGTCAAACATGTCTTGGTGAACCTAATTAAGAAACTCGTGGAGGAAATCAAAGAATCACCACCTCAAGGACTTGAAGACATGAGCATTGATGATATGAGAAATTTCATCTATGAGTTCCTCAAAGAAAGCAAGTACATAATTGTCCTTGATGATGTTTGGAAGTCAGCGACATGGGAAGCTCTCAGATTTGCGCTTCCAAAAAAGGGTGGGCATGGTTGCATTGTGATCACGACACGCTCTAGCAGCATAGGTGATGGTGCGTGTAGTGAGACGAATCACGTGTACAATTTGCAGCCATTATCAATGGAAGAATCAGAGGAGCTATTCTTCAAAAAGGCATTTCCAAGGAACTCCTCATTTCCTCCTCCTGACTTAAGAGAATTTGCTGAAAATATCTTAAAAAGATGTGAAGGTTTGCCGCTTGCAATTGTTGTAATTGGTGGTCTCCTAGCAACAAAGAAGAACAAAAGAGAAGAATGGGAAATGTTCAATAGGAGCCTGAGTGATGAGTTAATGCAGGGTGGCAACCTTGAAAGATTATGGAAGTCAGTATTCTCTCTGAGTTACAATGACTTACCTTACTATCTCAAGTATTGTTTTTTGTACTTGAGCATCTTTCCAGAAGGTGGCTTGCTGTTTGAGTACCAAATCAAACGACTATGGATAGCTGAAGGGTATGTGCAGTCAGAGAATGATAAGACTTCGGAAGAAGTAGCAGAGAAATATCTAAATGATCTTTGGAGTAGAAATCTAATTCAAGTGGCAGAAAAATATGGTAATGGAACAGTGAGAGCATTCCGTATCCATGACCTGCTACGAGATTATATTACTTCAAAATCAAAAGAACATAATATTATAACCATATTTAACGGAGGGAAAAGACAGTGGCCTAATAAGATCCGACGCCTTGCAATTCAGAATTCAGTCAACTTCTCTTTGGATACAAACAATTTTGAGCATCTTCGTTCTCTACTGTTGCTCAATGGAGATATGGAGATGGGAATGATCAAAGAAGTTCTGAGGAGATGCAGGCTCTTAAAAGTGTTAGACTTAACAGGAGCCCCACTGGAAAGTATTCCAGATGAAGTTTTCAAACTATATCATCTCAAGTATCTCTGCTTAAGGAAAACAGGGGTCAAATTCATCCCAAAATCAATAAAATATGTTCGGAATCTGGAGATATTAGATCTCTTTCATACCGACGTGACCGAAATGCCTGTAGAAATCTTAGAACTCCGAAGGCTTCAATTTCTTTTGGTGGGTAGTTTTTGTTACTGTACATATGAGGGTACAAACAAGCTCGACTTTGATGATGTTGGGAAGAGTTGTAGGGTTCCATATGGCATAGGAAGGTCTTTACTGTGCTTACAAACACTTGGTTTTCTGGAAGCAGATAGAGATGGGAGCACTAAAATTGTTAGAGAAATAGGAATGCTAACACAGCTGAGGCAGTTAGGCATTTATAAGGTGAGAAGTGAACATGGGAAGGATCTTTGCACTTCCGTTGCCAACCTAACCAACCTTCAGATGCTGACAATTAGGTCAATAGAAGAAGGTGAAAAGCTGGAGCTAGACTATCCTCTATCTTCCACAGGTTTGCCATTTCTAAGTTCACTTCGTCTGCTTGGGTGCCTTGAGAAAGTGCCCCAGTGGATACCATCTCTGCATGCATTGTCCAGTTTATCCCTAATGTGGTGCAAATTGAGGGAGGATACATTAAATTGCATTCAAAACTTACCCAATCTGAGACACCTACGAATACATGAAGCATGTGTTGAGGGGTTGAGTTTCAAAGCTCATGGGTTTCTAAAGCTGGAGATACTAGAATTATTTGAATTGAGAATGATGAAATGGGTGATAGTGGAAAAGGGCTCCTTGCCCTTTCTTCAAGACTGGAATTTGATAGGTTGCAGATTGTTGAAAGAGCTGCCGCAAGGTATCGAGCACTTGGTCAATCTTCAATATATGTATTTCGGTGATATGCCGAATGAATATAGGGAGAGAGCAGTTGAGGACAAAAGAAGGCTCGCTCATGTTTCCAGCGTTTGGTTCGGCACTTTCAGAGATGGGTCATGGAGTTACGTTGCATTGCGTAGATGATAAATCAAAAATATTCACATCCCTTGTAAATAAGAAATGAATTTTTGTAGCCTACAAAGATTTATAGGCTGCTTTTTTTTCCTTGTTGTAAATGTAGAAAAATTATAATATTTCGATTATATATGAACCCTTTCAATTTTCAAAATATTGGAAATGATGGATATGTTTCATGCAAAGGAGATTATATTATTCAAACTTTATTGATGTATCAAAATCGTTGGATTGGTTATAAGTTCAAAAACTAAATCACATAAGAAAAGTAAATGGACCAATATTCAATCAGTACATCAAGTTTTATCAATTCAGGACCGAAAAGTCTACTATCTATCACACCAATTTTCAAAGGATGAAAACTTCTATAAATCAAAGACTCCAAAAATCATGTATCTCGATTCATTTTGATTCAAAATTATTTTTAAAAAGGTATTTATTTAACTTGATAAAAATATTAATAGTCTTATTTTAGAGTAAAAAACTAAAAATGGTCAAAAAAATTATTATTCCCAGCCACTTTCTTGGCAGGTGAGATTCACACCGGGGAGTTATATGAATTTATCATTGTGAAATTGGAATGGCGTCTTAATATGAACATGTATATGTTTGACTAAACCCAATAATAATAATAATAGAGTTCTACACCAAGTTTTTTCTTGCCCATTTGCAAGGGCATTTTAGACAATTAATGATACTATAATTTAATAGAGCATTTAATATAATTTCTATAATAATATTTATGTAATTAAAGCAAATTAATTGTGACTATATAATTAGGATATGTTTGGTCAAGGAAAAGATAGTCAAGGTATCTATAATTGGGTATCTATAGAATAAATAATTTATGCTGATTCACTTGCTAATAGAGATGGCAACGGTTTCAAAACCGTCGGTTCCCATTCCAAATATTAGTTTATGCAAAAGGACATATTAGTTTGGATGCAGCTAGTCTTGTGTGACACGTTTTGTATGTCAAAATTTGTGACATGAGTTAAAATCTGGACTCACTCACAATTAAACACCAATAAGTCAATAACATTACAAATGTACCACTAAATATGAATTTGAATTCAAATATTGACTCATTTTACGAGTTTTGATCTGTACACAGTCGCACGCAATTTTTTGTTATTAATTTTTATTTTTCGATTATCACTTGTTGGAATTTCATTTATACCCAAAAATGAAGATAACTAAAGAGTAGTTTGGACTATGCTTTTGGGTGTTGGTGAACATATTATGTGTGATAAATAAGAGGCCAAAAAAGAAGAAGAAAGATGACTATAATTTAGGAAGATTAAAAAAATAAGGGGTGGTCTCCTATGAGACGGTCTAACGGGTCGTTTTCGTTAGACGGGTCATAACCCGACCCGTTATCCTAGCTTCATATCTAGTGACACTTCAGTTCATAGTACGTGACACTTCAGTTTATGATTGGTGATACTTAGTTTCATCTCTCGTGACACTGGGCTTCACACAATAGTTAAAGATATTACTAAAAAATATTTCATATCTGGTGAAACTTTCAGTTCATAATATGTGACACTTCAGTTCATAATTGGTGATACCTAGCTTCATATTCGGTGACACTTCATTGTTATTTACTTTAATAATTTAACGTGATAGTTCGCTGTACATGTTTGTAATGTTAGTGATACTTCACGTTACAATTGATAGGACTTCACATAATAGTTAAATATATTACTAAAAAAATATTAAAATTTATTAAGACTTATGCTGCTTCATATCCGGTGACACTTCAGTTCATAGTATGTGACACTTCCGTTTATGATTGGTGATACTTAGTTTCATATCTGGTGACACTTCATTGTAACCCGGATCCGGGTCGGATCTTAATATTTGTCTAACGGTTTATGATCCGTTAGACGGTCTAACACAAGTCTTTGTCAAAAAATAAATAAATATTTAATGCATGAGATTATCGTTGGAGTAAAAAATGAAATGTATGTAGAAAGAATGTAAAAATCTAATTGTGGTTGGTAAATTCACAATTAAATGACTCAAAATTTGAAGAAATTGCGAATCAAGTACTTCGAAGTTGACCTAATTGTTGAATGTAATTTTGACAGCAGACTCTCATTATGAAAATTAGTGTTTTTTTAAGGAAAATTAGGTATTTAGCCTCAAACAACATTGAAGTTTGACCAACTTTAAGTTGGTCGGTGATGAAATTCTCTAGTTCAATGTTTATATCCCACTAACAAGTTCACTATTTCAATAATATATATTTCCTATTGTAATAATTTTTTATAATATAATTAATCATAATTAAAAAATTTAAAAATTATATACTTTAATTATGGAGAACAATCAACCATGCATAATATTCAATTATTAACTAAAAAAATAAAAATAAAATAATAAAAAATAATTATAAATCATAATTGGGCAAGCACGTCCGTTAAGGCGTGACTATGGTCATCCCCACCGAAGAAGTGAGAAAGAAGGCAGAATTTAACATAAAAAGAAAATTTAGTAAAAGTTCAATTCCATATAGTTAATTGTGGATAGAAACTCAATCATTAATCAAACACTATTGCATAAAAAAAGTTTGTGATAAGCAAAAAATAAAGGAAAAAAGAAAAAAGAAAGTCTTGTTGCCATTTGAATTATTGATGTTTTGGACTTTCCCACTCAAATATTCCCCCTTCTTTTTTTTTTGGCCAGTTGTCACCGCTTGTAAATTTGGATGGTAAAAAACACAAAGATACTTCAAATGGTAAATTCAAATTAAAAAAAAAAAAAACTAAAAAATAATGCAATGACACATGTGATTCTAAATAAATAGACATGAGATTCCCACCAAAATGCAATAACACAAAAAGTTCAAGAATTAGCAAATGGCACCTCACAATCTTCTGCTTGCTATTCTCATCTGCAGCAGCATTCAAACTGATCTCTTCCATCTGCAAAGTGCAGAGGCATCCATGACGAAGGTTTCATTAAGCCGTTGCCAGAGGAAATGCGGAGACGTGGAGATTCCATATCCTTTCGGAATAGATAAGGGATGTTACCTTGATGAAGCATTTGAAGTCATATGCGACGACACAACTGGCTCCGCCTCCATCCCTTCGTTACACGGGGAGGTTGATGCAATCAACATTTCAAGCCACACCCTGCAATATAAAAAAGTGCAAGTTCTACCTTTGCCATTTAACAAAACAGGGGAAAACATGTATGGCCATTCTTTCGACTTGAATTATTTGGGCAACCATTACTCTATATCCCACACGGACAACAAGTTTGTCGCGTTGGGGTGTGACTTCTATGCCTACCTTGTTGATGCCGAGACCAAACACTTGCTGGGAGGGTGCGCGTCTCTCTGCAACCGAAGAGACATAGCCCCCTCGCCTTCTTCGTCATGCTCGGGCCTCAATTGCTGCTATATGAATTTTGAAAGAGATCTTAGAAACATAACACTGAATGTGGATACTATAAATACCTTGACAAAATCTTGGGGGTGTGGGTTCTTCACTTTTGTCAACAAGGGTTTCCCCCTCGACAAGATTAACTTCTCCGTATGTGATGATGTCATATACAGTGTGCCCGTTGTATTCGGGTGGATGGTTGGGAATACAAGGTATGGGGAAGCAACGGGAGAAGATGACTGCATCTGTGGCGACAACACTATCCGCATTGATAGTGAAACATGAAACGGATACAGATGTAAATGCCGCGATGGCTTCACAGGCAACCCCTATGTCAGAGAAGGATGTCAAGGTAACATAACAATAATTCTTGATTCTTTCTCAGAAATCCAGTACAAGCAAACAATATATGTATCATTCATGAAATGATTAATTTCTTGTAGATTTCCACGAGTGTGCAGACCAGAAAGACAACAATTGTGGTATGAAGAGTGTGTGTATAAATATGGAAGGCAGTTACTTCTGCTTGCCTAGTCATACGCATATATTAGCCATGCTACTTACATTAGGCAAGTTCTTCTGTATATTCTAACATTCATATTTTTCAATAATCGAGATCAATGTTAACACAGTTGATGAACTAAATAGGAATTGGCCTTGTAATCGGTTGTCTAAGCATAGTTGCTACTAGTCACTGGATTTGGAGAAAGCTTAAAAAGATGGATTACCGAAAAACAAAGGATAGGTTCTTCAAGAAAAATGGAGGCTTACTACTACAACAGCAGATATCTTCAAGAAGCCCTAGTGTATTACCTGAATTAACACTTTTCAAGATCGAGGAACTCGTCAAAGCCACGGATAAATTCAACGAAAATCGCATTCTTGGCAAAGGGGGGCTCGGCACTGTTTACAAAGGAATGTTATCAGATGGTAGAATAGTTGCAGTGAAGAAAGCAAACATCACTGATGAAAGCCAAATCAGCCAATTCATAAATGAGGTTTTCATTCTATCCCAAATAAGCCATAGGCACATAGTTAAACTATTAGGTTGTTGTTTGGAGATTGAGGTTCCTTTGCTTGTATACGAATACATACCTAATGGCACTCTGTCTCGTCATATTCACAACAAGCCTAGCAACACGGCCCCCACCATTTCTTGGGAAAATCGCCTTCGTGTAGCAGCAGAAGTTGCAGGGGCACTTGCCGACCTGCACTCCTACGCGTCTACATCAATATTTCACAGAGACATAAAGTCGAGCAATATCCTGTTAGATTAGAACTACAAGGCTGTAATATCAGACTTTGGACTCTCGAGAGCAGTATCCATCGATAGAACTCACTTGACAACACTGGTGGGAGGGACATTCGGATATTTAGATCCCGAGTATTTCCAATCAGGACAGCTAAACGACAAGAGCGATGTTTATGCATTCGGGGTTGTACTAGCCGAAATTCTTACAGGACAGAAGGCAGTTTCTACTGCTTCGGATGATTTAGGGCTGGCATTTCGATTCAGATCAGCAATAAAGGAGAATTATTTGTCTGAATTAATGGATAAGGCAGTGGTCTGTGAAGGTCTGGACTCGGAAATTATTGCAATTTCTAGACTAGCCAAGAGATGTCTGAAAATAAATGGCCGGAGACGGCCGAGCATGAAAGAAGTGGCAGCAGAAATCGACAGTGTGAGGAAGACACGACAAATTTGGGGATGTCGAGAGAGGTTTTTCAATGACCATCGTTGGAAAAGTGAAATGTGTTACAATTCTGGGATTGATTCAGAAGCAGAGGATGATCAAACAATATATACAGCTTGTTAGCTCTACTTGTGATCATGTGGAAACTCTACCAATAATTCAAATGATTTATGCATGAATTTGGCAATTTAATTTGAGTCTATTTCTTCAGATTAGTTCATCTTCGAAGATGGTGTTAATTGTTTTCCAATCTACAACCATGCCAAAATTTGTCAGTAACTCAAGTTCAAATTTCTAAATTCCTGATTTTACACCAACTAGATCAATCAAAGACGATATAATCATATTTACAATCACATTCATGGTCTACTTGTTGTCCTAATTAATTAATTAATTAATTTCATAAGAGGTAGGATCTGAATATGACCAAACACAACAAAATTACAAATACATTACCATACATGAGATTCGATCCAATGAAAATAGGATGAAACTCTTGAATAGGGGATGTAAGTGAGTCAAATCAACTCGTGAGCTATCCAGGATCAACTCGTGAGCTATCCAGGATCAACTCGAGCAAAACTCAAAATCGACTCAAGATTGATCAGGTTGAGCTCCAGCTCAACAGTTCAAGGCCTCATAGGCTCGCGAGCCTACTTGAGCTTCAATGTATTTATATTTTTACCCATAATAGTTTAGTTATTTACACAAATTTTATTAATAATTTGATTTTTTTAATAATAAAAATAAGTAATATATTTTTTTAATATTAATTAGTAATCAAGCCGAGTCGAGCTCAAAAAATTAAGACTCGATCGAGCTTCGAGTTTTCTTATCAAGCTCGAGTTCGAACATGTTGCTAGTTTCAAATAAGGTATTAGTAGGATTAGAATTCATGTCATGTCTATCATTCAAAATTGTCAGAATACCTTGTGTGCACTATGAAGTAGTGATAGATTATGAGGCACGAATAGTGCAAAATTCTTCCTTGCCAGATATTACTGAGCCCTATTTAAGTTGGATCATGCATGAATAGCTTTAAAAGGAAAGTGTTGAAAACAATATTAAGTGGATTGAAATCAAAGTGATAGGTACAAACCATCACCTGAACTGTTGATCAATCAAAGACCACACTTACTACAATAATTGGAAATTCTTGGACCCCATGCTACAATCATGAATGCCACATAAAACAAAATTAACATACTTCACTGTAAAATTTTGAAATAATGTCCAACATCTTATAGATCCAAAAAATTCAGTTAAAGAATAAATACTTATATAGATCTTTTAAATGAACTTCACAAAACATCCATCATATACTTGAAATGATAGAGATGATTTTAGAGTGAATAAGAACTGGAATACTAACTTCAATTAAACAGAACGATAATCCAAACCCTAACCAAAATCCAAACCCTAAGGTTCCTCAGACTTTCATCTGCCCAAAACAATATGATACTTATTCCAAGCATGCCCTAACCTGCGAAAATACTAAGTGGCTGCAGCCATGCAAGGCCCGCAAAACCCACTTACCATAAATAACTAAAAGAAACCAACTTAATTAAATAAGGAAATAACAACTTAATTAAATAAGGAAATAACAACTTAAATAAAACGCGCATCTAGCCATGAGCATAGACTTGCAAATCTGGTCTATCAAGTGCCGTCCTCCTCGAAACAGCCTTGACCAAGGCTGAAATCAGGAAATTGCTTCTGCACCTCATGGACATCCAACCAAGTAGCCTCTTCCTCACTAAACCCAACCCACTTCACGAGTACTTGTTCAATTCGAACCCCATTCCGCCTCACATCGCGACCTTGTAACACCCTCTCTGGAGAGTAGCACATTTCTTCTGACCCCAACACTTCGGGAAGCTCACCCCTCACATGCTGGACTCCCACTGCCGGTTTTAACAGCAACACATGAAATACAGGATGCACATTAGTAGTTTCAGGTAACTTCAAACGATATGCTACAGCCCCAATTCGAGCCACTACCTCAAAAGGTCCGAAAAAACGAGGAGCCAGCTTTGCATTCATCTGACGAAACAAGGT
The DNA here is from genome assembly GCA_026008535.1 of Perilla frutescens. Lineage (NCBI taxonomy): Eukaryota > Viridiplantae > Streptophyta > Magnoliopsida > Lamiales > Lamiaceae > Perilla > Perilla frutescens. The sequence goes on along the minus strand of BRKX01000007.1, from coordinate 1,332,368 downwards.
CTTTTGTCCGTATGGTCGAAATTTAAGGAATACCCAATCTCCCACCTTAAATTCCAAAGGACGACGGTGCTTATTAGCCTCCAACATCATTCGGTGTTGTGCCTTTTCCAACTGAAACCTCAAATGCCGAAGCACTTCATCCCTCTCCCTCAATTCCTCCGCTACCGCCTGCACCCGAATTTCACCAGGCAAGAATTGTCGGATAACGGGTGGTGGGCGACCATAAACAGCCTCAAAAGGTGTTCCCCCAGCTCAGACTGAAATCCAGTGTTATAACAATATTCCGCCCAACCAAGCCACTTACTCCATCCTTTCGGACGATCAGATGTAAAACAACGCAGATAAGTTTCTACACAACGGTTTAACACCTCCGACTGACCATCAGATTCAGGATGATATGGAGAACTCATTCTCAAGGTCGTGCCCGCTAACTTAAACAGTTCTTGCCAAAAATTACTCAAAAATAATGGATCCCGGTCCGACACAATACTCCGCGGAATGCCATGCAACCGAACCACCTCTTTGGCAAAAATCTGTGCGATGGACCTAGCAGTGAAAGGGTGTCGCAGCCCGATAAAATGTCCATACTTTGAGAAACGATCCACCACCACCAAAATGCAATCGCAGGATTCCGAACGGGGTAAGCCTGATATAAAATCCATACTTATATCCTCCCACACACGAGCTGGAATAGGTAAAGGTTGAAGCAATCCTGCCGAAGATTTCGTCTCATACTTACTTCTCAGACAAACTCCACACGCAGCCACGTACTCTGTAACTTGTCGCATCATCCCTGGCCAATATACACTTGCAGCTAACCGCCTATACGTGCGTAATGCCCCTGCACCTGAGGGAGTAGAATGAAACTCCGTGATTAGCTTACTAGTCCAGACAGATGATCGGGGCACCACTACTCGCCCCTTGTGAAATAATTGACCATGAATAAGGGTATAATGTGGAGATGTTGATGGCAACCCAGACTCCACCGATTTGCAGACTGCCGCGAGCACTGGATCCCGTCGAACTTCTTCCTGCAACGTATGCCAATCTGCCCAGGCCGGTAAAGTGAGGGCCTGTAATTCAATCTGCTCCTCACGACGTGATAATGCGTCTGCGGCTCCATTCAAAGTTCCTGACTTGTAGACGATCTCAAAATCAAACCCCAATAATTTACCAACCCAATTCTGTTGCGCTGGAGTCGTTAAGGGCTGATGCAACAGATGCTTCAAACTTCGTTGATCAGAACGGACCACAAATCGACGTCCCATAAGATAAGGACGCCAATGTTGAATGGACAGAACTAGAGCCATCAATTCCTTCTCATATGCAGATTTCGCTAGCGTTCGATTTGACAAACCCTTGCTGAAATATGCCACTGGTTGGCCTTGCTGCATCAATACCGCTCCCAGACCCAAACCCGAAGCATCACACTCAATTGTGAAAGGCAAGGCAAAATTTGGCATGGCTAATACCGGAGCAGATGTCAGGGCTTGCTTCATATTTTTGAAGGCTACATCAGCTTCAGGAGGCCACACCCATTCTTTAGAGTTAGATTTTCGGAGAAGGGCTGTCAACGGAGCTGCTATCTTCCCATAATTCTGAATAAACCGCCTGTAATACCCCGTCAAACCCAGAAATCCCCTAATCCCTTTAATGGAGGAAGGGGTTGGCCACGAAACAACTGCTGAGATCTTTGATGGATCCATGGAAACACCATTCTTAGAAACCACATGTCCTAGATATTCCATAGATTGTTCTCCAAACAAACATTTCTTTTGGTTAGCGACAAAAGAGTGAGTTTGGAGCAACGTGAACACTTGTCGGAGGTGGTGTAGGTGTTCCTCCCAACTGCTGCTGTAAATCAAAATATCATAAAAAAAAACTAACACAAACTTACGTAAGTGAGGTCGAAATATCTCATTCATCACTGCCTGGAATGTGGCTGGGGCATTTGTGAGACCAAACGGCATCACCAGGAACTCATAATGGCCGGAATGAGTGCGAAAGGCTGTCTTCGGAATATCGGAAGCCGCGACTCTAATCTGGTGATATCCTGCGCGCAAATCAATCTTGCTGAACCATCTAGCCCTATGTAACTCATCCAACAACTCTTGAATGACTGGTATGGGATATTTATCAGGCACTGTTTTTTTATTTAACTCATGGTAGTCCACACAAAAACGCCAGCTGCCGTCCTTTTTTCGGATCAAGAGGACCGGGCTGGAGTAAGGGCTGTAACTGGGTTGTATAAGACCAGCCTCTAACATTTTACCAACCAATTTCTCCATCTCATCCTTTTGAGAGTGATTGTAGTGATACAGCCGGACAGATACCGGGCTGACTCCTGGGAGGAGAGGAATGAGATGATCCTGCTCTCGGCTTGGGGGCAGACCCACTGAAGGCGCGAAAATGCCTGAAAATTCATCCAACAAAACAGCTAGGTCCTTCTGGTTTGGCACTCTCGTAACTTCCTCAACTGCCTGAGAACCTGGATAACTATCCTTCTGCAACTGCCATAACAGCCAACTTTGCTCCACATTAGTTAGTGCGCTAATGTGAGCCAAAGAAACAGGCCGCCGACCGAGAGATGGGTCTCCCCGTAAGGCAAGGGTTCGGCCATTAACACCAAACTCCATTGTCAGCTCCTTCCAATTTGCCTTCACATCCCCCAATGTCTCTAACCACGACACTCCTAAAATCACATCTACACCGCCTAATGGAAACACGAAGCAATCCACTTCGAACGTGTGTGAATGCACATACAACGGAACCTTGTGACAAAGACCTTGAGCTCGTATGCATTGACCATTGCCTAGTGTTACTGAAAATTCACAGGAAGCATCAATTGGCAATTGCAATTGTTGGACGACCCTTTCTGAAATAAAACAATGACTCGCGCCACTATCGATCATTGTAAGGACTTGATATTTCGAGATCAAACCAAAAAGCTTCATGGTGTGCGGCCCGTCAAATCCATTCGACGTCAAGGCAGATAACCGCAGGTGTTGTAATTCAGTGTCCAATTGTGGCGGCTCGGTCATGATATCCCGTTTTGTTGGGTCCAACTCGCCATAGTCAAACTCACCATCGTCGCCGCCCTCCTCTGCGGCTGCCAGGAGCACACTCAAAGAGGCCTTAGCGCAAACATGTAATGACCCCCACGGTTGACTGCATCGATAACACAACCCTTTGGCACGATGCTCCCGAGTCTCAGCTGGAGTCAGGTGACGCACTTGGCGCGCACGCAGTGGAGGTGGAGCTGAACTAGCAGAAGAGTACCCCGATGGTGTTGGTTGAGGACTGCTCACAGGACGAGAGGCCACTCCTGATGGCAACGTTGAGCCCCCTGGTACTCCTATAGGTTTGGAGAAATTGCTAGGCCGATTTGGGAATTGACCTGCGGAAGGAAATGACGAAGAACGGCTCTGTTTGTCTGCGCGCTCGCCAGCCACAAACAATAATTCCCTCTCAATCTGTCTTGCCCAACGAATAGCAGCATATACATCAGTGATGGTATCCTCCCTAATTCGCACTCGAATTTCGGGTTTAAGACCTATGAGAAATTGCCCCAGATAGTGTTGCTCTTCCAAATTTGTAACTTGCGCTGTCCGGGCAATAAACTGAGACACATACTCCTCGACGGTACCAGTTTGTCGAGTATCACCCCAAGCTTCATAAAAATTAGCGGTGGAATTGTCGCCAAAACGTACCAGCAATTCCGACGTAAATTGAGCCCAGGAGATCGTGGGAGAACGGCGGAGCACCCAATGAATCCAATACAGCGCATCGCCAGCCATAACGACAAGTGCTCGTTCAACCCTTGCCGCGAACGGCGTCTGATAAATCATAAAGAATTGTTCTGCGCGAGCCAACCAAGCGAGCGGATCAGTGCCATCAAACTGAGGTAATTCCACGCGACCAGGGGCTGCAGCCACGGAAACTGCAGGAATAGGAATGGCAGCCTCGGTGGAGGAGGCCAAGGAGGCCGACGGCGGCGCCTCGGTGGTAATTGATGGGGATGGGCTCCCGTCGGGTGGCCAACGGGACGTGAACAACGCGGTCAGGTTCGACAGCTCCTTCTGCAAGGCTGTCAGGCTGGATGTTACCGAGCCAACAGTGCTGCGAATCTCGGTGACCTCAGAACGAACACTCTGCAGGTCGTTCTCAACAGCTTCCACACGCATCTCCCGCGTAGACATGAGGGAGAACGGCAGGTCGGACCAAATTGATAGAGATGATTTTAGAGTGAATAAGAACTGGAATACTAACTTCAATTAAACAGAACGATAATCCAAACCCTAACCAAAATCCAAACCCTAAGGTTCCTCAGACTTTCGTCTGCCCAAAACAATATGATACTTATTCCAAGCATGCCCTAACCTGCGAAAATACTAACTTAAATACTAAGTGGCTGCAGCCATGCAAGGCCCGCAAAACCCACTTACCATAAATAACTAAAAGAAACCAACTTAATTAAATAAGGAAATAACAACTTAATTAAATAAGGAAATAACAACTTAAATAAAACGCGCATCTAGCCACGAGCATAGACTTGCAAATCTGTTCTATCATGAAACAAGTTCCACCTTACTTTTTCCTCACTTCAAAAAAGTGATATGACATTATATTGAAATTAAAATTTGAAAATCGGAAAAAAAAAAAAAAAAAAAGTTATTGCCTTTCGGAGGACACAATCAAAAACCAGGATTTTTGTTGTGAGAGAAAGACCCTACTCTAAAAGTTTTTTCGACATACAACGCGAAAAATGTTATTGATTGATAACCATTTTAATAGAAGCCACATCTTTTGTACAAGTCCCAATCTACTTTTACAAAACTGAGATTTGTATGCATGGCATCTTGCATTTATAATTTCAATACTTTTATTTCGAAAAAGATTTTGCAAAAGTAGAAATAAACATAAGCCGCAGTTGAAATTTGAAATAAATAAATAAGAATAGATTGCACCAAGAACTCAAACCAGCAAGAAAATGGCACCAGATGCTATTTTCCTTGGCTTTTTCATATTCTTACTCTCCAAATCCCAAATGACAGAAACAGCCAGAGCAATGGAATCACTTAGTCATTGCCAAACGAAATGCGGAGAAATGGAAATTCCCTATACATTTGGAATGAAGAAGGGATGTTACCTCGATAAAACATTTGAAGTCATGTGCAACGACTCGACTGGTTCTGCCACACTAGCTTCGCTGGGCTGGGAAGTGAAGGAAATCTCGGTCTCAAACAGCACCCTGCGACGTAAAGATTTCAATGTCGAGACATTCAAAGCAAAATCAGATGAATGGTTAACTCTTTCTCTTGACTTAGTGCCTGCAGGCAACCAATATTGGATATCACATAACAAAAATACATTTGTCGTCAAGGGATGCGACTTTCTAGCATACCTTTACGACAGTGAAGTCACGCTAGGAGTATGCGCGTCTACCTGCAACCACAACCCGAAGAAAGGTGTTCCCTTGCTGCCTTCAACTTGTCAAGGCCTCAATTGCTGCCAAATGGATCTGTTAAATGATATAAGAAATTGCAGCTTGGATGTTTTGAGATTGTCAAATTCTACTGATGATCAATGTGGTTTCTTCACCTTCATCGACACGGATTACCTTTCTTCACACCTTAATTTCTCTGTGTGCAAGAAAAGGTACACTGTCCCAGTAGTGTATGAATGGGCAGTTGGGAATACGAGTTGCGATAGAAGAAATGTCTGCAAACAAAATAGTGAGTGCTACAATTATACTACCCACACAGGATACAAATGCAAATGCAGGAAAGGTTACGAAGGTAACCCTTATCACCCCGAAGGATGCCAAGGTAACTAATAAGTACACTTCTCAGAATTCCAAACATGCAATCATTATTCATTAAAATAAATGTTTTCTTTATCAATTCAACAGACATTAACGAGTGTAAGAGGAAATATAACCCTTGCTCAAACAACAATCGCTGTGTTAATACAGAGGGCAGATACTATTGCTTGCCTAATCGTAGACATATGTTGGAACTGGCCATTCCATTAGGTAAGTATCTCAAAACTTGCTGTAGTAGTTTTTTTTATGTTTTTCTTGTTTACCACACCGTGCTTAGATTAATCCTTCCAACAAACAGGAATAGGCCTAGCTCTCGGTCTTCTACTTCTAGTCGCTACTGGTATCTGGATCTGGCACAAGGTTAAAATGATCAAAAACAGAGAAATGAAGCAAAGATTCTTCAAAAGAAATGGGGGGTTACTGCTGCAGCAACAAGTAACCTCGAGTAGAGCAAGTGTTTCTCATGAACTGACACTTTTCAAGATTGAGGAACTAGAGAAGGCCACGGATAAATTCAGCGGAAGCCGTGTACTTGGCAAAGGTGGGGCTGGTACCATCTACAAAGGAATGCTATCAGATGGTAGAATAGTCGCGGTCAAGAAGGCCAACATAACTAATGACAGTGAAATTGGACAGTTTGTCAATGAGGTTTGCATACTATCACAGATAAGCCATAGGCACATAATCAAATTGTTCGGCTGTTGTTTAGAGGCTGAGGTTCCACTGCTTGTGTATGAACACATATCTAACGGCACTCTCTCACATCACATCCACAACGAGCAAAGCATCTCCGCATTTTCTTGGGAGAATCGTCTACGTATTGCTGCAGAAGTAGCAGGGGCACTAGCTTACCTACACTCCTATGCCTCAACAGCCATCTTTCACCGCGATATAAAGTCAAGCAACATATTGCTAGATGAAAACTACAGGGCTGTCATAGCTGATTTTGGACTCTCGAGATCAGTATCCATTGACAGGACTCACTTAACAACCTTGGTAGGAGGGACATTCGGATACTTGGATCCTGAGTACTTCCAATCGGGACAACTAAACGACAAAAGTGATGTCTACGCATATGGAGTTGTCCTAGCAGAAATCCTAACAGGACAAAAGGCAGTCTCTTCTGCTAAGGATGATATAGGACTGGCAATTCGTTTCCGATCAGCATTGAAGCATGACCGTTTGTATGAAATATTGGACAAAGTAGTGGCTGAGGAAGGCCAGAAACACGAAACTCTTGCAGTTGCTAACCTTGCCAAGAGATGCCTGAAAATAAATGCTCGGAAAAGGCCAACCATGAAGGAAGTGGCAGCAGAACTAGACCGATTGAGAAAGACGAAAGACCTTCAAAAACATCAAGAGAGCTTTTGTCATGAGCATTGTTCCAAAAGTGAAAAATTCTACAGTTCTGGGATTGAATCAGAAGCAGGGGATGATCAAACACTATCTGAGTGAACTAGCTATGTTTATTCAATCTATTTTCTATTTCTTCCTTTATTTAGAAACGTGTGCTACAGATAGTCTATGATTAAGTTAAGTTCCTCAACTACTCATTCCTATGCAGGACTGTAAGTGAGTCGAGTCGAGTCAAGCATATAAACTCGACCTCGACTCGAGTTTCAATAATTAAGCTCAAGCTTGGACCATTTATTAAATGATTGTATCTCATACCAACTTTTTTTTTAACTGAAATCCAAATAGCTCGAGTTTTTTTTTTTATTAATTTAAAATTACTTCTTGGAATCCGTATACCTATTTAATCAAAATGTGAATAAGTTGCCAGAATACAAATTGGAGCAGAAAATCCAGCACAATGGATGATAATTTTTCAATATACAATTCGAGATGAGAAAATCGGCAATTCTTTATTTATGACTTTAATTTTTCGATAAAATATTATATTTGTAACCATAAATAATAAAATCTACACAAAATCTGATATTCATGCGAGAATTTGACTGAAAGTGACCGAGATTGGGGCAGCACTTACCGATAGTAGCACCGGTGATCCTGACGCCTACGAGCGCCGCCGCGGTTGAGGAGACGGGCGGTGGCCGGAAACCAAATAATAGGTAAATTGTATTTCATAAATTGTATTAGAACTTCACCCAATTTTAAATTTTTTGGGTGAAATTATAGAACATGCTAGGAGAAGATTTTATCATTTTGGTAAATTGCGATTTGATACCTGCATTTTACACTTTTTTTTTAAATAGTTAAGTTTTTTAAAAATAGCAAAATAAAATATTTTTTTTTAAAATAATCTATAAATTTAACAGTTGATCAATTTTATGGACCGAAAATAATATATAATTGAGTGTACTTTAAGATTTTTCGATTGAATAATATTTTTTTTACTAGGAAAATAGAAATATTTAAGTACAATAAATTACGTGCAGTTTTCGGTCCGTAAAATTGATCAAATGTTAGATTTATAAAGTTTTGGAAAAAGTGAGTATTGTATTTAATATAAGTTAACTAAATTACATATGTTAAAAGTTGAAAACCACCCTAGACTACTTACGTGTCAATATACGAATGAGATCATATATTCTAAACAGTGTTTCTCATATTAATTGAATTGTTAATGAATGTAATTTAAATATTTCCTAAGTATTGCTTATGAGACTTTATCTAATTTGCCAATATATTCATATAATTTCTTACTATGAAACCCAAATAGAAACATAAAATAATTATATTTGAAGATTACTTACTAAATTTATTAAATCCCAATAACCACATAAAGAGAAAAAATAAAAATAAAAAACAACAGTTCCTCATTCAACAATACAATATCTTAGCATAAATCCTTTGTCATTCAATAAAACGACTTTTATTTAATTGGAATTTACAAGGTGATTCAAATTTCACATAGACAATTTTTTTTTTTCAACAACAATAATAAGAATATAAATTTAAATGATTTGGATTTATGATCTTTAATATTCATTGGGACCATGTTGTCTTTGATAGGAAATTCTTGAATCAAGAGGCGGAAAGTTTCGGATATCCCACTCTACTACTAAGTTAATAACTATCATTAATAAAATAAGATGATCAATTTAAAAAAATAATAAATAGTGAGTGCACGAATAATTATTTTTAGACAATTTTTAAGAAAAATGATGATCGCATGAATGAATTAACATAAACTCTTTTATAAACTAAAGGATTAATATCCAATTTGCCCCATAAATTATTTTTCGAGGAGTATCTGACACTTAAAATTAAATTTGGTCCTGATTAGTCCCTCGAACTTTCGAACTTGACTCAATTTATAATTCCTTAAAGGTAATTAAGAAATCTTATTTTGCTTGTTTCTAAATAAAATAAAATAAAATAAAAAGTCATTTTTTGGATTCTTTATCATTATAATAATTTTTGTTTTGTTTGTTTGATTAAAAAGAAATTTTCAGATTTGCATGAAATTCCCTCCAACTTTCCGTTAAATTTTAAATGAATGAATAACACTAATTTCTTTTACCAAGTGGATAAAGATCATATTGCTTATTTAATTGAGGAGATCATCATCTATATGCTCTCCACTTTTTAACATCGTTGTCATGACAATGCAGTCTTTGCTAGAAATTGAAATTTTAATCTATTACAAAAGTATCCATTGCAACAAGCACACGGCCTTCATTTTTTATTCGTGTGGACTCCACAAATTAAAGACTAGCTAGTGAGATGAAGTATTCGTGCTATGTGTTTAATTAGCTGGATTTATTTTTTTTAAATAGAGTTCATTTATTTCATAATGTCTTATGGGTTAAGTTGTTTTTTTACAAATATATTTAATTTTTTGAATTAATTTAATTATTATTTGGTGTCTCACGCAGTGTTCATCAAACCTAACTTGTGGGTTCGTACACTGCGCTCGATACAAAATATTTTAAAAAAATTGGAAAAAACAAAAAAATACAAAAAAAATTAAAATAACAAAATTAAATCTCACACGCCTTTGTGGAAAATGGGCGGGTGGGGCGGATTTGGGTCTATTTGGTCCGTCTAACGAAGTATAACCGTTTAGACCGTCTAACACAAATTTTTGTCAATTTCCTAATTTATTTCACTAACAATATATCTAGTTGAACAAATATAAAAGAGACTAGCATAATCAGACTAATCGTTAGGGGGCTTGCCGGCTCTGGACTTTTTGTATGTTGATGAAAACAAGTCTATTTTATCTGAGAGTTGCACTAGTGTGCGACAGGCCCTGTCACCTCGAAACCTTGCCTAGACCAACATAAATTAAAAGAGAAAAAGGAAAGGAAAATGATGTCAACCGGATATAATCAATTTTTTCCTAAAATTTTGAACGCATATAACTTTTTCATTTTTAATCCGATTTATGTAAAATTTATACTTCTTTTGTTCCATTTATCTAGGTTGATTGGATTTTTTTTACTAGATTAAGTAAATCATTGAAAAAAATAATTAAAAAAAGTAAATTATCTAATATGTTCATATTTATTTTTTGACAATGAATTAATGATTATTGCAAATGAATATGTATTATTATGCGTTTGTGTAGTTCTTTTTTTTATTTATTTTTTTGGAGTTTAACGGCAAATATGCCAAATAAAATATTTTTTATGTTCCCTAAAAAAAATTAATGTTCAACTTAATTTTGGGTGTCAGAAAAAGAAAAATGAACTTGTAAATAGAATCAATCACCCCATATTAATTCATTTAAAACCCACAAAACAAGGGAAGAGTCTATCGTGAACTGAGTGCAAATGCACTTTAGTTTAATCTGCTGCCAAGTGTCCAACATAAATAGAAAAAAAAAGAAGCAAAATACGCTTAGTTTTAATTTTTTCAATCCGAATCACTGTACATTTATACCTTTTTACTTTTTGTGTCACTTACCTACTAAATTAGATGTGTAGTTGCATTTTCTGTTTAATTTTTTTCACAAAATTTAAACGGTGAGTTATTAGAAAGTGGAACGGCCCCTATTAGTAATTTTGTTAACATTTAGAATATTATTTTATATTATTTCTTATTGGGTAGAAAACTAATATATTAGAACCAATTTAAGACGTAAATAAATCATTTAAAAAATAATTGAACATATAATAAAAATAATTCATTAATTTACAGGTACATAATTGGAAAATAATTATCCTAAAAAAAAATTTATACGTTTGAAAATACAAGAGGCTCAAAGTTTATTTTTTTATTAGTTTTTGTATCGGGCACAAGTGTCGATAGTTAGTTAACTGGGTGATTAGTGAACATCTATATTATTTTATTTTATTGACAAATCATATTTTTGTTACAAAATATAATTATTTGTATAAAAAAATGTTGGCATATATGAAATTTATTTATTTAGTATATGTTAATGAAATAATCACGATCGAAGTTGTAAGTAAATGAAATAAAATTAATGTACAATAAGTCAATTATGGGATGTAATTTTGTAATGATAAATTATCATAATATTACAAAATTAATTTGTAATATTATGTAAATGTTGACAAATATTAAAGTGTTTATGTTTTTATATGTTTCATGTATATAATTCTATAAAATGGTGTTCTCTAAAACTTTATCTCTCCCTAAAAATCAAATGATCATCTCTAGTTTTGGTAAATTAAAAATTTATACTAGGATCTCGACTAGATTAAAAATTTATTTTTGCCCATTTCGTAAAACTTGTTAAAGGTCGAGTCAAGCTTGTTTCCAAACTACTACTCAACTGGTTAAATGAATTTACCTTTTAAAATATTAACTTCATAATACTTATATTTTTATATTCTAATTAGTGATAAGTATATTAAAGACTCTAATTAAATTTATTTATTATAAGAAAATAAGAAATTTTAGTAAGAGATAAAGTACAAAAACACACTTAAAATGCCCCAGTCTCGATTACACATTTAAATTATGGATCAATCCAATTGGCTTCAGACACTATTTTAACTAGTGCAAAAAAACACTTCTGTAAAAATCCATTTTCTTCCGTTAGTAATTAATGTTCATTAAATGTGCAAAACTCTTACAATATAATTCCGAGTGATTATGGTGATAATATTGTGCAATGTCGTAAAGTTTTTTTTTTTTTTGAGGAAAAGATCAAAATTTATAACTAGAGAACTGATCGTTCAGCAAAAGGAATCCCTACCAAAGCACTACCCAGACAAACCCCAGTATAAGCAACAAAACTAGAGTCTTTAACAGCTAACTGAGCTAAAGAATGCGCAACTGTATTGGCCTGTCGGCAAGCCCAACTATAAATCACTCCATCAAACTGAGTAGCCTCAGTTCTGATCGACTGACAAATTTCTCCCACATAAGAAAGATCATCATCAGTCTTTTGCAAAAGTCGATGAATCAGCTGACAGTGTGTTTCTAAAATAAGTCTTCTTCCACTAAATTTTCGAGCTAGCACCAAACCTTCTTGACAAGCCAAACCTTCAGCCATCTCTGCTGAGCACAACGATTTTAAACGTTTACACCTTGTCACCACAATTTTGCCCTATCCAGTCCTAATTACAATGCCAACTCCCACCCCCACACCAGGTTGAGTAGCAGCATCGACATTCACCTTCCACACTCTGACAAACGGGATTTTTGCCCGTATTTCCGAGCATAACATAGTCGTTTTATTGATCCTTTCATATATTTTTAAATGATCTAATGCCCTTTTCCCTTCTTATTTTATAATAAGTGTTTTTAAACACTGTCGTGCAATTTCAGGGCAAAATCGATCGGGCCGGGGCTCAAAGGAAGACAGTCGGCGCGACCCGGGTGCAGGAGCGGTGTGAGTGCGCGTCCATGCAGAGGCCTCGAAAGCACGGCAAGTGGCGCGGCCCGACTCAGGCCAAGGAGACGCGACCAGCTCGGTCGCGCCATCCGGCGCGACCCGAGCCAAGCTCGGCGCGGGTTCAGAGTGGGCGCGACCGGGCGTCCATGCAGAGGCCCTGAAAGCACGACGCCCGATGCGGCCCAAGCCAGGAAGGTCCGGCGCGACCAGCTCAGTCGCGCCTCTTGGCACGACTCGATTGGGGCGCGACCGAGCCCCTGTCGCGCCCCCTGTTCCGCTCTGAATTTTAGCATTTTTTATTTCATTTTTGATTTATTTTTATTTTGCGGATTTATTGGGTATAAATACCCACCCTTGTTCAAACTAGGGCAACACTTCAATTACTAGCCCCCAAATTTAGAAATTTAGCCTTGGAGAGAAAATTTTGGAATACAAGTGTGAAAGTTGTGAAGATTTTGGAAGCAAAAAATGAAGTTTGAAGAGTTCTTCATTCCTTTTCGGGTTTACTCTTATCTATGATTGTGATTTCTTTCTTCTTTATTCATTTTTGTTTAGTTTCATGTTTGGATATGTCTAGCTAAATTTTGTAGTCCTAGGGTGATATGATTTGACATTAAATGGTTGGGTGAATGGATAGAAAAGCATGTTGATTCCCTCTCTTTGTATTTCCATGGATCAATGGTTTGAATTTATCTAACTAGGGTTGGTCTCCTTGAGTTGGATTTTATGTTGATTATGTTTTGAGAAAGACTAATTAGCATTATGAGTGATTTATGGGACCCATTATGTATTAAATGAGAATTTACGCCTAGGTGAATTTTTTGTTGATTAGTTGTGCTTGAATTTGAGAAAATTGGAGTTTAGTCTTAGAGATAGGAGAATTCCCTTTTGCTCAATTACATCTTAGAAACTCGAGGGAGTCTGGGATTACTCTTGGAATTAATCTTGAGTGGAATTAATTTGCTTTTTAATCTTGAAACTCACCGTTCGTGTTGATGAATATTACCCTAGGATTTTCTTTTCCTATCATTTGTTACCTCTTTTAGTGGATTTGTGATTGTTTGAGTTTATTTTAGTTTATTTCCGCAATTTCTTAATTTCCACGCTTAGAGTAAAAGAAAAATCAAATTCAACCTATGATTTTGTGATACTTGACTTGTAAAACAATATGAATATGGTGCTTGCATGCCTTGGATTATCTAAATTCCCTATGGATTCGACCCCGATTTTTCTTGTACTACAATCTGCTTGTATACTTGCAAGTTAAGTTGGGTATTAAAACTCTTAGTAGGAAAAATATTCCATCAAGTTTTTGGTGCCGTTGCCGGGGAATCTTAGTTTTATTCAAGTCTTTTTATGCAACATCAATATAAGTGTTGTTTGCTAGATCAAGTGGTTCTATTTTATTTTATTTAAGTATCAAACTTACTTTAAGTTGTTCGCAGGTGGTGTATGCATACAAGGGCACGTGGTGACCCGTTGCTCGAGTTAGATACAGAGATCGAAGCCACGAGTCGTCACAACAACGCTCGAAGAAGAAGAAGACATAGAATGGCGGATAATCCACCACCTCTGCCTCCCATCCAAGATCCGTTGATTCTTCAAATGCAAAGACAGCTTGAGGAGATGAGAGGACAACTTCGGGCCCAAGAAGAACCTAGGGCTGGAGTTGAAGAAGCACCAATTCGGAACTTATTCCAACCTATGCTTGATGAGGGGGTTGTCAATGAGCCGGCTATACAAGCCAACAACTTCGAATTGAAGCCAGCATTGATGGCTATGGTGTCCCAAAACCAATTTGGTAGGACGGCACTTGAAGATCCGCATGAACATGTCCACCAATTTGTGGAGATCGCTCGAACGGTCAAGATGAATGGGGTGCCCGAGGATGCAATCCGTTTGAAGCTATTCTATTTCTCACTGCGGGATAAAGCACGAACATGGTGGTTGAACCAACCACCCGGTTCATTCACCTCATGGAATGACTTGCTCTCTAAATTCCTTCAGAAATTATTTCCTTCTGGAAAGACATTAAAGTTAAAGGGAGAGATAACTCAATTCAAGCAAAGGGATGAAAAGTCATTGTGTGAAGCTTAGGAGCGGTTTAGAGAGATGCTTCGCAAGTGTCCGGGCCACGGTTTTGGCACGGATCATCAAGTTTGCATTTTTATAGGGGTTGCAAGTCCAACGTTCGAAGTATTCTTGATGCGTCGGCCGGAGGATCATTACTAAATCGAGGATCCGAAGAAGCCGTCACAATCATCGAGGAAATGGCCTCCAACGCCTATCAATGGCCGGGGGAGCGGGAAAATGTACAAATCTTGAAAAAGGTGGAAACTACAAACAATGATGCCATAGCCCTTTTAGCCGCCCAGATGACTGCCATGAACTCTAAAATAGAGGCTATGGCATCTCCAAGACCGGAGCCTCCAATTATGCCTAACTTAGAGGAAGCGAGCTTCGTTGGTCAAGGGAACTATGGGGGTTACCAAAAGCCTTTCAATCAAGGTTTTAAGCCTCACTTTGGAGGACCACAAGGGCAAGGTGGAAACCAATATCATTCTAGACCACCACATCCGAATCTTTCTTACTCAAACCCGAGCAATCACCTCCAACCGCCTCCTGGATTTTCGGTCACAAATGGAGTCATTGATGAGGAAAAGAAGCCCAAACTTGATGAGCTCCTTATGGCTTTCATGAACAAGACCGATAAATACATGGGGGATTCTCAAGCACGTTTTGAGAAGATAGAAGGGAATCAAGCCGCGGTGAATACTCAACTAAAGGTGTTAGAAAAACAGATGGGGCAACTTGCCTCGGCTTTAGGAGGTCAACACCACCCGGGACAATTCCCCTCAAACACTACCATTAACCCCAAGGAGAATTGCAAGGCAATAACCCTTCGAAGTGGAACATCTTATAAGGAGCCTGATATGCCCGATCAAGAGAAAGAAGCTTTGGGTGAGGAAGAGCCAAGGGAAGAACAAAGAGGGGATGATGAAGGTGAGAAGAAAGATGCTATAAGGAAAGCAAAAGGGGTCCCTAGGGATCAAAGAGACGTTGAGTCAAAGATGGACGTGCCTTATCCTCAGAGGCTTCAAAAAATTAAGCATGAGGAACAATTTTCCAAATTTTTGGACATCTTCAGAAGAGTGCAAATAAACATACCCCTTGTGGAGGCTTTACAACAAATGCCTACGTATGCTAAATTTCTTAAGGAGGTAGTTACAAAGAAAAGGAGGTTGGGCAATTATGAGACCGTTAATCTAACGGAAAATTGTAGTGCATTGATTCAACAAAAAATTGCCCGCCAAAATGAAGGACCCTGGAAGTTTTAACATCACAGTGACCATTGGAGATAGCCAAGAGAGGAGGACCCTTTATGATCTTGGTGCAAGTATACATCTCATTTCATTGTCATTTTTTCTTAGGTTAAATGTGGGAGAGATAAAACCCACGACAATTTGTTTGCAAATGGCGGATAGGTCGCTAACCTACCCAAAGAGAATTGTGGAAGATGTTCTCGTTAAGGTGAACGACTTCATATTTCCCTTGGATTTCATCGTCTTGGACATGGAGGAGGACAAAAATGTGCCCCTCATTTTGGGAAGGCCGTTCTTGGCAATGGGTAAGGCACTCATTGACGTGTCGAAAGGAGAGCTCACACTTCGTTTGAATGATGAAAGTAGTACATTTTCAATTTACAATGCTATGAAGTTTCATGATGATAACGAGGAGTCCATGAGAGTGGAAGACTGTAAAGTGATGAAGATTGTAGAAGAATCTGTTGAAGAGACAATGATGGAGAATTGCATCTCGCAAAACCCTTTGGAAACCATCTTGTTTGCATCCCTCTACTCTTCTTATTCTCTTGATGATTTTGATGATAATATCGATATTGTGGATTGTGTGTTTGCTCTTGATTCCCCACAGGAAATCCCAAGACGAGGAAATCGCTTTTTGCCATTAAGGGATGGAAAAGAGGAAACACTGAAGAATGAAGGAGGAGAGAAAAAGGAGACCAAGGAAGAGTTGAAGCCCCTTCCAGGACACTTGAGGTGTGCTTTCTTAGGTGAAAATGAAACTTACCCCGTGATTGTGTCAGCTTATTTGTCAGCATGTGAGCTAGATAAATTGGTTAGAGTCTTGAGGAAGTATAAGTCCACTCTAGGTTGGTCTATTGCTGATTTGAAAGGGATTGGCCCGTCTGTGTGTATGCATAGAATTTTGCTTGAGGATGAATACAAACCACGTGTGCAACCACAACGAAGGTTAAACCCCATTATGCAAGAAGTCGTGAGAAAAGAAGTTTTGAAATGGCTTGATGCGGGTATAATTTATGCTATATCTGATAGCGAGTGGGTTAGCCCCACTCAGGTTGTAGCCAAAAAGGGGGGCATGACAGTAGTCCAAAATGAGGGTAGTGAATCCATTGCTACTAGAGTTGTCATAGGTTGGAGGGTTTGCATAGATTATCGAGCTCTAAATGCTGCCACTAAGAAGGACCATTTTCCCCTACCATTCATTGATCAAATGTTGGATAGGTTAGCCGGATATGAGTTCTATTATTTTCTAGATGGCTATTTCGGGTACAATCAAATTCTAATAGCTCCTGAAGACCAACATAAGGAAGCATTCACTTGTCCCTATGGAATTTTTGCTTTTCGCATGATGTCTTTCGGTTTGTGTAATGCTCCGGCTACTTTCCAAAGATGCATGATGTCAATCTTTCATGATTTGATTGAAAATATAATGGAGGTCTTTATGGATGATTTCTCGGTCTTTGGGAATTCTTTTGATAATTGCTTGGATAACTTAACACGAGTTTTGCAGCGTTGTGAGGAAACTAACCTTGTCTTAAACTGGGAAAAATGCCATTTTATGGTGAGAGACGGAATAGTCCTTGGCCACAAAGTGTCCGCTGCAGGCTTGGAGGTGGATCGAGCCAAAATAGTAGCCATTGAGAAGCTTTCACCTCCTACTAATGAAAAGGGAGTCCGGAGTTTCCTTGGCCATACCGGGTACTATCGGCGTTTCATTAAGGATTTTTCAAAAATTTTGAAACCTTTGTGTAAATTGTTTGAAAAATCTAATGAGTTTGTGTTTGATGGCGAATGTGTGCAGGCATTTAAGACCCTGAAGAAGGCCCTTATGACGGTCCTGGTACTCATTGCCCCGGATTGGAGCGAGCCGTTTGAGCTCATGTGTGATGCAAGCGAGGTAGCCGTGGGGGCCGCATTAGGGCAAAGAAGAGAAAAGTTGTTCCGGGTGATTTACTACGGAAGCAAGACTTTGGACCCGGCATAAATTAATTACACAACCACGGAAAGAGAGTTGTTGGTGGTCGTATACGCTTTTGATAAGTTCCGGCCCTACCTCATTGGGGCCCGAACTATCGTGCATACAGATCATGCGGCCCTGCGACATCTATTTGCTAAGAAGGATGCCAAACCTAGATTGATACGATGGATTTTGTTGCTGCAAGAGTTTGACGTGGAGATCAAGGACCGGAGAGGTTGTGAGAATGTGGTGGCGGACCACCTTTCTCGGCTTGAACATACCTCGGATGAGTTAGATGACAAGAGGCCAATAAATGATGATTTTCCGGATGAAAGGATACTAGCCATAAGAGCCACAACACCGTGGTTTGCAGACTTTGTGAATTACTTGGTGGCAGGGGTCAAGCCCGTGGAGCTCGAGAGTTATAAAAGAAAAAAATTCTTTCATGATGTGAAGTTTTTCATTTGGGATGAACCATACCTATACAGGCGCTGTGCCGACTTGATTTTGAGGAGGTGTATACTTGAAGACCAATGGAGAGAAATCCTTGAAGCATGCCATACCGGGCCAAGTGGTGGCCATTTTGGTGCCAACTGGACCGCTAGGAAGGTTCTCCAAAGTGGATTCTATTGGCCTACATTGTTTAAAGACGCAGGAGGGTTTGTAAAGAGTTGTGAACAATGTCAGAAGATGGGGTCAATTTCCAAAAGAGACGAGATGCCTATGAGAAATACAATTGAAGTGGAACTCTTCGATGTGTGGGGTATAGATTTTATGGGTTCGTTTGTAGCCTCTGAAGAAAATGTGTACATACGTTTGGCCGTTGACTATGTGTCCCGTTAGATAGAAGCGGTGCCTACAAAGACGAATGACTCTAAGGTGGTACTCAAATTCTTGAGGAGGAACATACTCACACGTTTCGGTGCTCCGAGAGCCCTCATCAGTGATGGTGGTTCCCACTTCTGTAATAGATGGATGTTGATGCTACTTGCTAGGCATGGGGTGAAGCACAAAATCACCACACCATATCACCCCCAAGCTAATGGTCAGGCGGAGTTAGCAAACAGAGAAGTCAAGCAAATTCTGCAGAAGGTAGTTAAAACTAATGGCAAAGACTGGGCCTCATTGTTGGATGAGGCACTTTGGGCATATAGGACCGCCTATAAGACGCCGTTAGGAATGTCACCATATCAACTCGTCTTTGGAAAGTCATGCCACTTACCAATTGAGCTCACTCACAAGGCTTTTTGGGCAACAAAGAAGCTCAATTTTGATCCTATGGCATCGAGAGGAGAACGGATCTTCCAATTGAATGAACTTGACGAGTTTAGGATGGAAGCTTTTGAAAATTCCTCAATTTACAAGCTCCGGGCAAAGTGTTACCATGACAAGCTCATAAGAAACAAAGAATTGGCCCCAGGAGATGAGGTACTTCTATTTAATTCAAGACTTAAGCTCTTTCCCGGGAAGTTGAAAACAAAGTGGAGTGGCCCATTCACGATTGAGAGGATTTTTGATAGGGGCACCATTGAGCTCAAGGGAATGGATGGATGCCTTTTTGTAGTAAATGGGCATCGAGTCAAGAAATTCCACACACCCGAAGACAAACTTGAGCCTACCACGTGTTACCTACAAGATGCCTAATGATTGGTAACCCCGTCGAGCTAACGACGTTAAACTTAGCGCTTGTTGGGAGGCAACCCAATGTTTTTTTTGTTCCGTCTATTAACTTTTTATGTTTTCTTAATCTTTGTTAGTTTTATATATCTTATCATTTTTGATTTTGTCATTTTTGTGGTTTTTAATAGTTTGGTTAGCGTAGTGCAAAAGTGCAGGGGATAGGGCCAAAAATTTCATCAAGTATGGAGCCCCGAGCATAGTATGGCGCGATCCGGTGCCAGAGTCAGCGCGAGTGCGCGTGTACACAGAGGGTGCAAAACCACGTTGCCGGGCGCGACGCGACTCAGAGATGGACTGGCGTGATCAGCTCAGTCGCGCCCCGAGGCGTGGCCCGATCGAGTAATGGCTGGCGCGAGCAGCTCAGTCGCGCCCCGAGGTGCGGCCCGACAGCCTAGCGAAGTCGCGCCCTCCCCTAGTCGCGCCTGACTTACGGGTTTTTAAACCCCTCTCCCCCTTTCATTTCTTTTCACTTCTTCCTCTCGATTTCTCTAAACTCTCTCACACCCACACACGAGCACACTTCATTTCTCCACAATTTGTCACTCTTCCACACACAAGGACACCCCAATCCAAGGTATGGAGTTTCTAATCTTCCCTTTTTCTTTTTCTATGGTTTAAATTTGCACTTCCAACATCTTTTGGGAAAAATCATGTGTTACTCTTGAACATGTTTGTTCTTGGATTAATGATGCTCCTACTCATGAATCCTAGCTGATTTTATGTTCAATTTGGGTGTTTTTGGTCACATTTTAGAATTCCCAAAACCTAGGATTCTATGCAATTTGGGGATAATTTGATTCTTGTTGTTCATTATGATTTTGTTGGCACAATTGAAATTAATCTCACCCATAGACCCTAGTCATGGTGAAATTTGTGAAGTCCTAGCTATTTGTATTGAAATGTGAATTTTGTGCATTAAGGTTTTGGTAATTTTGGGGAAAATGCCATGTTTCTTGCACTTTTATGCATGTACCCATGATAGCCAAACCCCAATTGAGTCACATTGTGGTCTATTGTTGTTGGGAACCCCGAATGAAAAGCATGATGGATTGATGAAGCATGAATAGAGATTATGGAGATCTTAGGGGATCGTATGTGTTATTTGGAATTTTGTACCTTTGATGAGCTTTATTTGTGCAATTATATGCCTCGTGATGTTTGATTTAGAATGATGCCCCTCTATGCTAGCTTTTGATGCAACTCTTGACATGTGAAGCTGTGTATAGTTGAAATGAATGTTGCTTGGGTGTAGTGAGTCGTTGAAGGGGTTGAAAGTGTGTAAGTGGTCATTTTACTTAAGTGTCGGCTCCTCACGGTCTAGAGTGGTGCCTACGTCTGTTATGTGTTTTATCCTCAAAAATTTGTGTTTGATGGAATTATGCTTTGTTTATTCAAGGTATGGCTCGATGAGGTAGGGATGCACGTCGAAGGAGACAAGTAGAGTCCGAGAGTAGTGAGGAGGAAGCTCGGGATTATGATGAGGGTAATGAAGAAGAGGAAGAAGAAAATGAGGAATTTGATGACGAAGAGGCAGGGGACGATGAAGATAACGAAGGAGAAGAAGAGGATATTGATGAAGATGAAGTAGAGGAGGATGAGGCCTCGTTTTCCCCATTGAATTGGAATGGAGATCACCAAAGTGAAGTGGGAGTCCATCTACTGAAACATGAGCATAGAAAGAAATGGTTGCGACTGTCTAAACATTTTGAGATTAAGGCAACCAAGTTTGCGGATGCGGCAGCTACCCGACAGTTGGGAATTAATGAGGATGTTTGGAGGTTGTTTGGATGACTGGGTTAGACACACATGCTGGAGGGAAGATGGGTGACTTACCCAGTGCTAGTAAAAGAATTATTGGCTACACTGAAAGTCAAGTCTACTGATGCAAAGGGGCCCATTTGGTGCAAGTTTCGACTGGAAAACCAGAACTGGCGGTTCACTATGGCTGAGATGAACCGTATTTTTGGCACTCCGCGTGATGGAATCTTTAACTCACACCCTACTTTCCGCCTCGAGGACTTTTGGAGGCGTATCATGGACCCCGATCCTAGGATGGTCCGTTATGACTCGAGCAAGGCTAAGGCCTCCCACATCCAGAATCCGGTCTTCCGTTATATTCAGCGGGTCCTCTCATCCACAGTTCTAGCCCGTCACAAGAATAGTGGTTTCCGCACTCAGGAAATCCACATACTATGGTGTATGTTGAAAGTGATCAATGTGGACTTTGCAGCTCATTTTATTGACCAATGCAAGAGGCAGGCTGCACCGGGTAGTGGGAAGATCTGCATTGGGGGATTGATCACCCCAATTGCTCGAGCTTTGGAGGTAGACCTCACCAATTATGTTGCTGTGCCCAGATCCAGGAGGATAAACTTACAACATCTCCATAACACTCGAATGATCAGCTCTGCTGCTCTACCTCCATTCCAGTTCCTCTTGAAGAATCGAGTCCAGTTTCCTCTCCCCAATCCCAATTTCACCTCAATCACTACTTTTGAGGATCAGCGGAACTGGATGATGAGCACACCAGAGCACCGCGCCCTGATGACCGTGATTGATGCCGGTCCACGTAGGCCCCCTCAAGGGGAAGCATCTACATCTCAGGCGCCTAGGACAGTGAGGCGGTCTAGGGAGAATGTGCAGGAGGAGAGGTTCAGCAACATGGAAGGGATGATGACAGAGATGACGACCAACTTGGGAAATATGCGGGTAGATATGACTTCCAGATTTGGGGATATGCCCATGGACATGGATTTATGTTTCACGGGGCTGCAAGAGAACTTTGATGCACGCTTCACTGGATTGCAGGAGGATTGAAGTGCCCGTTTCACGGGCATGCATGAGGAGATGGACACGAGGTTCTCGAACCTCCAGTCCCATGTCGATTCCTGTTTCACCGGGATCAGTGCTGAAATCTAGGGCCTGCAAGGAAATTTCAATACTTTCCAATCTGATTTCAATGATTTTGCAGGTTACATGAGGCAGTGGATTGGACAGAGCTCATCTTCACAGCGGCCTCCTCAGCAGTACCCTCCATATCCGTATCCATATCCGCCCTATCCTCCGTACCAGCCACAGCAGCCGCCTCAAGACAGAGATCGCTCCGAGAACTAAGTTTGCCTCTCTCTTACCGGTCCCACAAGTCTTCTACCCAAACTTGACCTACCTTTGGCATGATGCAAGTTTGGGGGATGGGATATGCCAGTGGTGACCTGTTGAGCTCAAGCCTTTAGTCTTTTCTAGTTCTCTTGAACAATTTATGTTTTATGTTATTTGGTTTTGTTATTTGGATACTTTGGTATGTTTATGTTTATTTAGGAGAATTTGATAGCCCCACTGATTTGTATGGATATATTTGATCGTTAAGATTTTATTTGGGCTATGTAATAAGTTATGCTCGGATTTGGGTGCAAATCTTGTTTTGATATTTTTACTATCTTTGAGCATTTATTTGTCCTTTTTGCATGAGTAGAGGAAAGCAGGATGAGATTGAGCATAACTAGGGATTTGTGTAACCTTGCCTATGATGACGAATTTGTGCAAACTTTTTGAAATATCATGCATGGAAATGAATGATTGGTGACTAGCATATAGATTAAATTATGAAATTTTGGCATGACTTGCATTGTACGTGAGATTTGAGCCATATTACTTTTCATTGCTTGAGAGCCGTCTTCAACAATGCTAGCATCTCCAGAACTTGCTTTACGAACTCATATAATTATGTATGTGCTCAGGGAAACATGAAGATGACCTAGGGCGGTTCTTGTTAAAACTTTTGAGCCTAGAATTTTCTTTTACTACTAAACACATCCTTTGTCTACCCCTTTTGAGCTATGACGGTTATTGTTTTGTTGAAAAGCCAAGGGTAGTGGGATTAATAAGAATAGTAGGCTTGGAATGACAACAATAGGGGAGCATAAAATGTGAAGTGTTTCAAGAATGATAAATTTGATTCTAGCCTTGATAAATTCAAAGTGAGTCCTTCTCCTATAACTAGGAAAAAAAAGAGACACAATAGAGTAAAGATAGGAAAAAAAAATGATTGAAGAAAAGAAAACATTTTGATCACTCTAGATCTTGCTTTGAAAGTAAAGAAAAGTTTATAGGAGAAGTGAACCAAAAAGTAGGCTAAGGTTTGTCCGTTTTATGGCTACATTTTTCCCTAGAAAGTTTGTGGAGGGTGGAAGAAAGCTGCGTAGATTGCTTTACTTAGATTTGCATTAGGAATGGGCTTGAGTAGAGCCACTCTTTCCCATATTTTCCTACCCATCCAAAGAGTCGAACGCTTTAACCCGAAAGACCTATGTGATTCTTGTTTCTAGCACATATTGTGATAATATTGAGTTATTTTGCAAACCTATGGTTGCATGTTGGTATTGCTTGATGTTGAGCGAAAATATGCATTTCTTAACCCCCGTGAGGTTTAATTGTGTGATTGATTCTTCAACTAAAAGAGGAGAGCCGAAGTTTCATAATTTGATCTTTATGGACTCTGATCTCGCTTTCCTTGCATGAGCTTTAACTATTTCTTCTGAGGCATCAAGGCTTAAAAATCCCATACGATTGTATCTTTCAAATTCTGTGCATTTCTATTTCTTGTTTGAGGACAAACAAGTGTTTAAGTTTGGGGAAGTTGACAAACGGGATTTTCGCCCGTATTTCCGAGCATAACATAGTCGTTTTATTGATCCTTTCATATATTTTGAAATGATCTAATGCCATTTTCCCTTCTTATTTTATAATAAGTGTTTTTAAACACTGTCGTGCAATTTCAGGGCAAAATCGATCGGGTTGGGGCTCAAAGGAAGGCAGTCGGTGCGACCCGGGTGCAGGAGCGGCGCGAGTGCGCGTCCATGCAGAGGCCTCGAAAGCACGGCAAGTGGCGCGACCCGACTCAGGCCAAGGAGGCGCGACCTAAGCCAGGCCCGGCGCGGGTTCAGAGTGGGCGCGACCGGGCGTCCATGCAGAGGCCCTGAAAGCACGACGCCCGATGCGGCCCAAGCCAGGAAGGTCCGGCGCGACCAGCTCAGTCGCGCCTCTTGGCACGACTCGATTGGGGCGCGACCGAGCCCCTGTCGCGCCCCCTGTTCCGCTCTGAATTTTAGCATTTTTTATTTCATTTTTGATTTATTTTTATTTTGCGGATTTATTGGGTATAAATACCCACCCTTGTTCAAACTAGGGCAACACTTCAATTACTAGCCCCCAAATTTAGAAATTTAGCCTTGGAGAGAAAATTTTGGAATACAAGTGTGAAAGTTGTGAAGATTTTGGAAGCAAAAAATGAAGTTTGAAGAGTTCTTCATTCCTTTTCGGGTTTACTCTTATCTATGATTGTGATTTCTTTCTTCTTTATTCATTTTTGTTTAGTTTCATGTTTGGATATGTCTAGCTAAATTTTGTAGTCCTAGGGTGATATGATTTGACATTAAATGGTTGGGTGAATGGATAGAAAAGCATGTTGATTCCCTCTCTTTGTATTTCCATGGATCAATGGTTTGAATTTATCTAACTAGGGTTGGTCTCCTTGAGTTGGATTTTATGTTGATTATGTTTTGAGAAAGACTAATTAGCATTATGAGTGATTTATGGGACCCATTATGTATTAAATGAGAATTTACGCCTAGGTGAATTTTTTGTTGATTAGTTGTGCTTGAATTTGAGAAAATTGGAGTTTAGTCTTAGAGATAGGAGAATTCCCTTTTGCTCAATTACATCTTAGAAACTCGAGGGAGTCTGGGATTACTCTTGGAATTAATCTTGAGTGGAATTAATTTGCTTTTTAATCTTGAAACTCACCGTTCGTGTTGATGAATATTACCCTAGGATTTTCTTTTCCTATCATTTGTTACCTCTTTTAGTGGATTTGTGATTGTTTGAGTTTATTTTAGTTTATTTCCGCAATTTGTTAATTTCCACGCTTAGAGTAAAAGAAAAATCAAATTCAACCTATGATTTTGTGATACTTGACTTGTAAAACAATATGAATATGGTGCTTGCATGCCTTGGATTATCTAAATTCCCTGTGGATTTGACCCCGATTTTTCTTGTACTACAATCTGCTTGTATACTTGCAAGTTAAGTTGGGTATTAAAACTCTTAGTAGGAAAATTATTCCATCACACTCCTTCTTCCGATGGTTGCCACTTCTCCTTATCTCTCCCCTGGTGAGTACGAGAACAAGTTTGGATCAGGTTCCAATATTCCTCATGCAGCTTCATCGCTCTCTCAATGCAAATCTGAGAAGGAATTGTAGTCTGTTGGAATATTAACTGATTCATCTGCTTCCAGCCTATCCATAGCAGCACCGCAAATAATGTTTGGAAACGAGGTTCGCTTTCTTTTGCAATCAGTTTAAACCAATCTTTCATGGTCAAAGCACCAGTTCCTTCATTCCAATTCAACCGTAGCGGAGACACTCGCCAATAGAACCTCATCCACTCACAGTCCTGTAATGCATGCTCCACCATTTCCTCCATCACCCCACAACGTTGGCAAAAGAATATCACACTGGATTTGTCTCCGTCGTAGCTCAGTGGCAACTGGTAAACGACCTCTAGCACTCGCCCACAAGAAATGATGAATTTTGGGAAGGACCTTCAGCCCATGAATCCATTTCCAAACCGACGATGAGTCATTTGATGTCGCCGAAATATTGAGTTGATCGTCTCGCATTTGGCATACAATGAAGTAGCCTGATCAAACAGAGTAAATGTCATTCTTTGTGTGCCTCCACATAATCTGATATGTTCCCCTATATAAAGGAAGATGAATTGTACAAATTTTTTGCGCAACACTTGGTGGGACTAGTTGTTGTATCTTTTCTTCATCCCACTCCAAGCCATCATCTGTAAGGAGCTCAGCTACAGTCATATTTGGTTGTCTTTCTCCTATCGTAGACCCAATACAGCCTCCAGGCATCTCGGGAATCCAATGATCCTTCCAAACATTTATGCTTAGGTCGTCCCCTACCCGCCAGCAAATACCCCGCCGAAGGATTTCTTTCCCTGCCAAGATGCTTCTCCAAGTATAAGAAGGATTATGTGCAACCAAGGCATCAAGAAAAGTTATCCTTGGGTAATAACGAGCGCCGAGAGTTCTGCCAAGCATTGACTCAGTTCCTTTCAAAAGCCTCCAAGCTTGTTTAGCAAGTAATGCTTTATTAAAAATGGAAATATCCCGAAAACCCAATCCTCCAACCTTTTTAGGCTGACAGATAGTTTTCCAGCTGCACCAATGTATTCTTTTTTCTTCGTTCATTTGTCCCCAAAAGAAATTCGAAGCTAAAGAGTTCAGCCGATCGCAGACATTAGCTAGAATTAGGAACATACTCATTATATAGGATGGAATTGCTCTTGTACCACACTCTTGATTAGTATCGTTCTTCCAGCCTTTGATAAGAAACGTCTTTTCCAGTCTTTTAATTTTTTCTGAACCCGATCCTCAAGCATTTGAAAAATTTCCTTCTTAGAGTGCCCAACTGTACATGGTATGCCCAAGTAGATGCCATGTTTAGGCACACATCGAGCTCCCATTTTCCTGGCGAGGAACTCAGCCCTTTCATTGTCCACTCCCGCACTAAAAGCAATGGCTGATTTATCCAAATTCACCACTTGGCCGGAGGCTTTCTCATATGCCTCTAGAATATGTTTGATTTTAAGGATTTCTTCTTCATTGGCTCACCCAAAAATAATGCTATCGTCTGCGAAGAAAAGATGGGAAATAGAATGTCAAATGATGGAGTAATTCGAGAAAGAAAATCGGAGGTGAATGTTTGTATTCGAGACTTAATTAACAATTCTGATGATAATTCAATGTCGAATATTGAAACTGAATGATTAGCCTGGAAGTCTAAAGTGTAGGCTATATAACCATGGTCTCAAGTATAAATTCAAGTATGAACATAAAAATTTATTTATTTATTTGTAAAATACTATTGGAAAAAAAATATACGATATATAATATAACATGTTGTTGCAACTCAACTTTATGAATTAATATTGAATTATATTTATATGCGGTATCATATTAAACTGTACGATACAATACTATGTAGTATGGTGCCATAGCCGATTATTCTAATTAGTGCAACTTATAATTTAATTGTAAGTGTTTATGTGTTTTCAACAAAAACACATAAAATATTTATATAACTACAAAATAATTCCCAATCTATAACCTTCTTAAAAAAACAAACATGATTGATTTTTCGGGAATTGACATGCTAATTTGATGAATACATTACGCATCTTACTTCATAAGAGCATTTGACATTGAAATAAAAAGGTCAACAAGTAGTCCAATTTGATTTCTATTAAATATTTGTCAATGCATGTATACAATTGTACATTAATCTAGCAGTACTAAATTAATTTGCAGATACAAAATATAAAGAAAAATAGTTGAATAATCGACTATTCAAATAACTACTAACATTCATGTCCACTATAAAAAAAACACCAAAAGAATTAAATTTTATTTATACTGCGATGAATTCAAAATTTAAAAGGTGTTTATTATTCTTCTTTGGATTTTGAAAAGATGCACATTACAAAATAATAATTTTTGCGTTATATTAACGAAAAAAGTGAAATGTACGAAACATATATATTTTAATATTTGCCAACATTTTTATAAAATGATTAATTAATTTTGTAACATTAGGATAGTTTACCAATATAAAAATGCAAGATATTACTGACTAAGAATTCATTTAAGTAACAACCGACACTTGTGTCCGATACAGAAAAAAAAAATTAAGAAAAAATAATAATATTAAAGACAAGTAAATTATATTTTATCAAATATATATAACAAAATCATTTCCATATTTTGTTATATGTTAAGGTAATTTGGAGATATAAAATAATTAATTCAAGATTATAATTCAATAATAATTGAAAAACATATATAATTCAATATTAATTGAAGTAAAAAGTGAACCGTTGATATATGTTAGTGCTTCAATAGGTAAAAAGTGATATATGTACAGTAATTGGTATTTAAAAATACCTACCATATGTATTTTGCTTTTTTTTTTTAAAGTGAGGCCACGTGTACGATGGATTTACCAAGTGCAAATGAACTTAGTTTAGGATAGACTTTTCCTATCTGCGGTCAATCAGTTGCGTGATCATCCCAGTTTTTAGTTTTTAATAGGCAAAAAGCATATCTGGGCCCCTTTACCACTAAAATTTTCTAAATTGGGTCCCTCTACTTTGATTTGGTAAAATTAAGTTCCTCTACTTATAATTTGGTTAAAAGAAGGCCCCGCGTGACCCATGTATTGGCGCGTGAGCCTCATACTAACTTACTGAGAGTATAAGTTTGAAAGATGCAGACTTAATTGTCAGTGCCCATCACGAAAATCTGATGGCTGATGCTCATGCTCATACAAATGTTGCTTGTATTATTTATATATTAATGGATAAGAATTTGTATTATTTTTGCTTGTATATATTTTTTCCTTTTTTTCTTTTTTATCTTACACAAATCAGAAAATTTTTGGATTTTTAGTTTTGGAAAATCAGAAAATTTTTGCTTGTACATTCATTTTTGGATTGAGGGAGCTGTTTTTTGCACAATGATTCGCTAGAATGTTTAAGAAGATGAAGAGACCTCCGTTTACGATCTCTCTCTCTCATTTGGAATATGAATATGCAAATTATTAGCGTGAGGCTCACGCTCCAATATGTGGGTCACATAAGAACTTTCTTTTAACCAAGTTATAAATATAGGGATTTAATTTTCGGTAAAGCTTTATGATCAGAATCTCGACATCCAAAATTTGGTTTTTTTTGTAATATTGAGTAAAGTACTTTAAATAAATGTCTAAAATGTCCGTCACCCTAAAAATTAGAAGATACACTTTAAATTCAAATTTAAATTTAATTCTCTCTCTTCACATTACTTTTTGATAATACCAAGATAGTGCTTTATCACTTTTTGTTTAAATAAATATTAAAACTTTCACACAACCACTTTTATGCACCAAATATTATAAATTTTGTAACTATAGTATAAATTAAATTTGTCAATATATTATGAATTAGATAATATAAAGTTCGTAACTATATTATAAATTGAACATTATAAAGTTTGTAACTATATTATAAATTAAATATTATAAAGTTTAACTTTATGATTTCATATTTTAGGAAAAAAATGCAAACCTATTTTGGTGACTAAATTCATCAATTCGAGAGTTTGGGATATTCTCCTGTTTATTATATTATTTTTTTTTTTGCAAAAAATAGTGCGGCCCAGATATAAAAATTAAATTTGGTCTCTCAATTATTGGTTCAACTTAATTTACAATATTTATAGATCATTTCTCCAAAAATAAAAAAATAATAATCAAAATTATTGATCATTTCCTCAAAAAATAATATTTATAGATAATTAATTCTGTTAATATAAGAGCATAATATTCAAATATTCATTTTGATTTGTATATGTATACTGCGGCACTTGCATTGACCAAATAAAAGCTTCGAGAAATGCATATAATTGGGAAAGTTTGGCACCATTTAAGGATGGTTAATTAGTGGTGAACTTAGTGATCAGTTTATAATCAAGTGTCACCAATTCTAATATTATAAATGAAATAGTATAAGTTCGTAAATATATTACTAATTAAACAGTGTAAAGTTCATATTACTATTATAAATGAAATAATATGACATTTGTAACTATATTATAAATTAAACAGTATAAAGTTCGTAACTATATTACAAAATAAATTGTATAAAGTTTGTAAATGTAGTATAAATTAAATATTAAAAATTTTGTAAATACTATATTGCAAATTAAATATTATAACGTATGTAACTATATTATAAATTTAAATAGTATAAAGTTTATAACTATGGTATAAATTTATTATACCATATATAATATATATGTTCGATTTGTGAATTTTAATTTAAGAATCAATTTCATGTTATCTCATATTGTATTTGTCAAATTGAGAAACTATAAATTTCATCATGATTAATTTCACTATACTATAATGTATATATTCAATTTGTTAAATTTATGAATTATAATTTGAAAATCAATTTCAATTAATTTATGAATTAATTATAACTTGAGAATCAATTTCATATTATACAATATTATGTAGCTCTAATTATTAGAAATTACATTATATGAGTTATATAATCACATTATATGTTTCTATTTTGCATTTCGATTTGTATGTTATTAGAAATTACATTATACACGTTTATTTGATTTGAAATTATAAGAAAATAGACAATGTAGGTTGATTTGAAATTATAAGAAGTCACATTATATAAGTTAATTTGATTTAAAATTCCAATAAATTAGATTATTTACGTTCATTTCATTTTAAATAAAAAAATGCATTATATAAGTTTATTTGATTTGAAATTATAAGAAATGACATTGTACTAGTTCATTTCATTTCATTTCAAATGACAATAAATTAGATTATAGAATTTCCTTTTCACTTCTAATTACAATAAATGACACTATACATGTTCATTTCATTTAAAATGCAAAAAAAATAAAAAAATATTATACAATATAATTTATTGATATTTGGATTGAAGTGAATTAATACAATGTGATTCTTATAATTTGATATGAAATGGACTTATATAATGTGATAAATTTAATTTTAAATGACATGAACATATATAATTTAATTTCTTGTAATTTGAAATGAAGTAAACTAATATAATGTAATTTCTTATTTCAAATCAAGTAATCTAATATAGGATTTGGTTCAAATAAGAATAGTGCTTCGTGTAGCTAGGAACGTGAGAACATTGCAATTGTCTACGATAATTTTAGTGTTTTTCTTACTGTTTTTTGTGCTATTTTTTAATTTTTATTTTTAATGTTTTTCTTATTGTATTTTAGTGCTGAATATTTTAGCACCAAAATAAAAATAAGAAAAACACTAAAATTACACTAAATAAGCTCGTTCTCATGTTCTTACACCAAACTTAATTCCTATTATAACCAACCACATTTAATATATATATATATATATATATATATATCAAAATAAGAAAGAAGAATATAATACTTATACAATTAGGAATTAATAAAAAACTATTTATTAAAATTGTGCCTTTTTTTGTAAAGTACGTTATTATTTTTATTATTATATTAAATATACATATTGTAAATGACTAAATATATGTTCATTTGAATAGATAGACATTTATTTTATTAGTTATATCTAGCATTTGAAAATAAAGTATTAATGTAATTATACATCTAATATATAATACACATAAAGAGATATTTAAGTATACGCACACAACCCTAAAATTAAAACAGATCCGCCGCTCCCAATCCCTCATTCCTGCCCCCTTATTCTCCATGCCTTCTTCTATAGTAGGAATTGCAGCAATCCTCCTCATCCCTAGTCTACAACCACTGCCACTTCATTTCTTGCTGCTTGCCTCGTTTTTATATCGGATATGTAGAAATGAAGGAGGGCACACATCGTAGATAATTTTCAACACATTTTGTTCTCATTTTGTCGTGTTTTTTTTAAAATTATATGATTTGGAGCTCGAGTACGGGGTTAATCGATCTTCTCATGAGTCGAGCTTGAGCTTCACTATTCTTCAATGAGCTTGAGTCTAGAAGCTCGAGCCAGGATTGAGGCTCAGAAAATTCTAACGAGACAAGCTCGTTCGGTGAATATAACTTGTAGATTAAAATTTAAATTTAAACTAATATATTATTTATAAATTTTTATTATATTTTCATAAAAAAACATAGTAAAATATTTCAATCAGACTCAAAAATATTCAACTCCAAAGTAAGTCAATATTTTAAAATACAATTATTACAATATAACTTTCATATATCAATATTTAAAATCTCAATTTATAATAAATATTTGATTTTACTATGTTTTATTACTTTTTAAAAAATAAAATCGTATAAAAATATATATATATATATTATAATTTAGATAATATATTTTTAAAGGAGTTGATATGTACTACTATTAAATTTTGCACATATTAACCGTGCATCATATTACCTGCACATTATTAATTTAAAAAAAAAAATCTTGTTTAATTTATTATTTTTTAAATTATAAATTTATAATTGGAGATCTTGGAGGGAAAATTTTCTAAATTAATTTCAGATTTTTCAAATTTATAAATTTCTAATTGGAGATCTTGGAGGGAGATAGTGGAGGGAATGGAAAAAACAGAAAATGTTGAAGCCAAAATGAATAAAGGATAGCACAGTAATTACATGTTATTAATTTTCTTTAAACTTTAATTAAATTAATTCTGGACATCCAGAATCTGGACACCAAGCACTATCCTTTAATTTTATCCATCTAAAATATAGGGACCTAATTCAGAAAATTTTTATTGTACAAGGACCCAAGTATGCATTTTGCCTTTTTAATAATCTAACCTTGGACAATTTCAAACTTGTCTATTTCGTATCTCAAGACTGAGTAAAAAGGGCTGTGGCCCGTGGGTGAAAAATTAGTCAGAAATAGGCAGTCAAATGACTCAAATTAACTTTGAAATAGTCAGAAATTGATGATACCGCGTTCGGAAATTGACTGTGAAATACTTTTCATCTCCTTTGAATGGTAAAAGTCCTTCAATTTAAGGGCATCTTCCGGCGTTCTACCCAGTTTCAAGTATTTTTCTTGCCATATTATTGTCACATTATAAAATATTTATTTATTATCTATCTATCATATTTCTTCCAATCATTTTATCTAAAAAGTAACTATTAATGGGTCCCGCTATAATATCCACTCATTTATATTTTATTATATCTTATTAATTTCTTTATTATATATATATGTCATTTATTTTATTTGCATATTTAATTAATTATATATATATATATATAAATTAATAAATTAATTTAAAAAATAATCAACCAAAAATTGAATAATAATTAAAACTAAAACACAAATAAAAAACGATATATATAAAAAATGATACAAAAAAATATTACATAAAAAATACGTATAAACAATATGGGCTCGTTTGCTAGAGGTGATAAAAGAGTGATAGAAATCTACAACACCTTAATAAGTTGTTTGGTTCAAAACTCAAAGCCCATTTATTAAATAAGGGTCCAGTATTTCTAACAAAGATCTGCAGGATTCAGTAGGATTTTGTATCCTACCTTCTAGGTGAGATATGTAATACAGAAGATAATTATTATAATTATTGAACTAAATTGCCCCACTCCATATTAATTAATGTCCAATAATAAATTCTCTCCTGCCTAATATAAGAGGATATTTTTGGAATTGTAATTATATGGAAAATTTAATACTTCCAACCAAACAGTAGATTATATCTATATATAATTTATAAATATTTTAATACATTCAAGCAAACATCATATTGATACCTAATATATCAAAGACATCTTAGTAATAGGTATCATACGTTATCTTATGCTATCTAGCAAACGAGCTCTATATATAAACATTACACATAAAACATTATATACAAAAAATACAAATACACACATCCCAATAGCCGTTCCCCAAAATATATATACATGTATACAGTAGTTCGCCGCTGAAGTTGCGGAGAAGAAAAAAAAAGTAATGAAAAAAATGGAGGACAACTGCAGCAAGGGTAGGGCCCGCCTCACATGTCCTTCCTCTCCTCAAAAAACCTCCATTGGAGGTGCTCTTATAAGTATTGGGACTGGGAGGCAGCTTATAATGGCATTGCTCTGCACCAAAATAAAAAATAAATTAGTATTCACTATTTAGATATGATGTGGTTGGGATTTCGTTTATTTGTACTAGTCATGATTCTAGTGTTTCCTTATCTGTCAAGTGGCCAAACCGATTGTCCCTTGAAGTTGAAATCAGTTTTATCTGCTGGTGGACATCGAGATCAACTTCGATGGCTTTCACCTTCGGGTGAATTCGCATTCGGGTTTCGATCTCTCCCACATTCTGAAGAAGATGATATCTCATTCTTGTTATCCGTATGGTACAACAAAATACCTGAACAAACCATAGTCTGGTCCAAGAATGATCATCTAGTTCCAGAAGGTTCCACAATCAAGCTGACAGACGAGGGGCAGCTCGTTCTCAAAGATCCTGACGGCGTGGAACAATGGAGGGCTGAGATAGGTGAGCGGAGATCAAGCTGTGCTGCCATGCTGGATTCTGGGAATTTTGTGCTGATGATGAACGGAAATTCCATTCCCATATGGGAAACCTTCCGTTTTCCTACCGACACCATCTTGCCCCGTCAGAGGCTACTCGTGAATGGAAATCTCAGTTCCCGTCAATCAGACACGAATTACACAGATGGAAGGTTCCAGCTCCGGATGCAAGGCGATGGAAATCTCGTGCTATACACAATATTATTCCCTACTCAAGCTATAAATGGTGCTTATTGGGCTAGTGGAACCAACACTAATGCCAGGTCGCAGCTGGTTTTTGATGAGGCTGGTTACATGTACATACAAGAAGGTGACAGAAACATACACAACATAACTAACAGTAACATGGGATCACCACAGGATTTTTATTTCCTGGCTAGGCTTGATGTTGATGGAGTTTTCAGGCACTATCATCGCCCTCGAAGAAACTACGCTGCTGTCGGAAGTTGCCCTTCAGCTTGGTCCGTTGTCCAGACAACTCCGCAAGATCTCTGCAGTGCAGTCTTAGGGCATATAGGAAGTGGTGCTTGTGGTTACAACAGTTACTGTGTCAACAACGACGGAAATCCCAGCTGTCTCTGCCCCCCAAATTACTCTCTCTTGAATCCACTCGATGCCAACGGAGGCTGCAAACCCAACTTCCCGCTGCCTAGCTGCCAGCAAAATGGATGGGAATCCAACAATGACGCGGTTGGTTTTATTGAGCTGAACAACACTGATTGGCCCTTGACCGACTACGAGTTTCAAACAGGACCACAGATAAACAAGGATTCCTGCAAACATTTATGCAAAATTGATTGCTTTTGTGCGGCTGCTATCTACGATGGTAGGAACAACTGCTGGAAGAAAAGGTTTCCTCTTTCAAATGGAAAACAATCCCAGGATGTGAACAGGATCGCGTTCCTTAAGGTTCCGACGATCAATGTGACGGCCCTTTCTCCTGCAAGAAAAGACGGCTCTAATACTAAAGTTGTTGTCCTGTCGGCTCTTCTCGGCAGCTCTGTATTCATAAACTTTCTTCTGTTTATATCCATAGCTGTGGTCATTCTGTTCCTGTACCGCAAGAGTCTGCTGAGCTCACACTCATCTTCTTCAACAGTGTATGGGATGAGAGTCTACTCCTACAAGGAACTCGAGGAGGCAAGTGGAGGCTTCGAGCAGCAACTAGGCCGGGGATCTTTCGGGAGTGTTTACAAAGGATTCGTCCCGTCTATTCCCAAGAGATATGTGGCGATCAAGAGGCTAGACAAGTTCGAGAAGCAGGGGGAGAAGGAGTTCGCCACTGAAGTGGGGGCGATTGGCCAGACTCACCACAAGAACTTGGTGGCACTGCTTGGCTATTGTGATGAGGGGAATCACCGTCTTCTGGTGTACGAGTACATGATCAATGGCTCTTTAGATGCCCACCTTTTCGGGCTGTCGAGGCCTCACTGGAACCAAAGGAAGCAGATTGCAATAGGCATTGCTCGAGGGCTGACTTACTTGCATGAAGAGTGCAGCACTCAGATTATACACTGTGATGTGAAGCCTCAGAACATACTCCTGGATGAGTACCTCACGCCTAAAATCTCAGACTTCGGTATGGCTAAGCTTTTGTTGTCGGAGCAGAGTCGCGCTGCACGAACGCACATCAGAGGGACAGTCGGATACTTTGCACCGGAATGGTTCAGGAAGGCCTCCATTTCCTCAAAAGTGGACGTGTATAGCTTTGGAGTGATGCTTCTTGAGATGATTTGCTGCACGAGTAGCGTGGGATTCGCGATGGGAGATCAAGATGATGCGTTGGTGGATTGGATATACGACTGCTACAGCAAGAAGAAGGTAGATAAATTGGTGGAGAATGATGAAGAAGCTAGAAATGATATCAAGAGTGTGGAGAGGTTGGTGATGGTGGGGATTTGGTGCATTCAAGAAGATCCTAGTTTGAGGCCATCTATGAGAAGAGTTGCTCAGATGCTTGAAGGGGTGGCTCCAGTCTCACTCCCTCCACGCCCTTCCTTTTATACTTCCTCGTAAATTTTCGATTTCTAGATCGGAATTCAAGTAGATGCAACATACTATAATTAACTAAACTATTTCAGTAAAATTTGTAAATGAAGGGAGATTATATTTCTTCCAAAATATAAACATATGATCAAAATGTGTTCTATTTCATGGTTGGAATTTGTTGTTACACTGTTTCGTGTTTCATCATTATTATAAAATAAAAATTAATTATAACATAAATAACCATAATCAACATTTATCAACAAAAAAAAATGAATTAAAATAATTATAAAACATAATTTTGAAAAAATCAACCATAATAATGAATTATTAATTGAAAATCGAAAATTAAATATTAAAAAATAATTATAAACTCTAATTGGGTGGGATGAACCCTAAAAATAATCACAAAATTAAACTAAATCACATAAAAATAAAATCGAAGAAAATAAAGTACAAGAAAAACTCGTAATTTGAAAATGTAACACTGGGTGTGTAACACAGAGAGTGTAACAGGAAATTTCATGTGTCTGTTTCATGCTCTCATATTTTGTTAGCATCCACTACAGTTTCAATATTATAGTTGTGGCGGTACAGCTTTCTTATCTATATCTATACACTACATTTACTAATATAAAAATTGGCCTATCTTACAATTTTGAGTTTTGCAAATTTTATATTTTATTTAAGGGCAATAATGTAATCATCTAATATATTATTATAATACTATTACAAATTTTGATCTAACTAATCTATATGATATATAGGGATAAGGCCCAAATAGGCCCCTGAACTTATTTGGGAGGAACAATTGGTCCTCGAACTTTTTTTGGTCTCAATTGAGCCCCTAAATTTTTAATTTGAGCTTAATCAAGCCCCTCCGTCACACACCTCGGCCGTTAGTGAGGGCACAAAATGACGTCATTTTATACAAAACAACGTCGTTTTGTGTTTGTCCAAAAAATCAATCCCGAACCACCCAAAAGAAACCCGACCCGCCCTTTTAATTAAGGATCTGACCCGAATCCCCTCTCTCCCTTTTAATTAAGGATCGAACCATAGACGACTGACGGAGGAGAAGTCGCCGGAGTCTTCAGCGGGCATGAGCGGGGGATTGGAGTGTGGTCTTCATCGGAGGAGTCACTGTTGTGATCCGAAGAAGGGTTGGAAACATATGGGGTATGGGATTTTTGTTTTGGTTCTGAATCTTTGACTTCTTCCTCTTGAAATTCTGGGCGGGATGCTGTGGAGAGATGAGTGTTGAATTTTGAATGGAGAGATGGGTTGTTTGATTACTTGGGGAAATTTCGGAATGTGCAGTGATTGAAGTTGAGGTTTCAATAATTTCCTAGTGCTATTCAGTTTAATCTCTGAATATGGAAATTGGAATAAGGTAATCAATACTTTCAGAGTGAGAGAGAGAGAAAGAGAGTATCTATGAGACTCTGACCATGCTTAATCTTTGCACTTTCGAAAATCCAGCCCACGAGTCCACGACGGAACAGATCTGCCTAGGCCTATTCACAAAATTCGAAGAGAAATAGCCAGAATTCTGTGGTCATCAACAATTTCTGTCTTGCTACATAACACCAACAAGATTGTTGACGATGGAGGGAGGAGTGTTTTTGGGATCGAAACAAGCCGGATTCGCTGTCGTTGTTGTCGTGGGGGTTGAAACCAGCAAGTTGGATTTGGGAGATGAACAGCAAGGAACGAAAGAAAAAAACGGGTAAGGGGAAGAGGGGATTCGGGTCAGATACTTAATTAAAAGGGTGGGCGGATCAATTAATGGATCATGATAAGTATTATTTTAATTTTGAATTTTTTTTATTTGGAAAATTGATGGAACGACGTCGTTTCATCTAGAATTAACGGCCCCGTCAAAAGGAACCTGATGAAGGGGCCTAATAGACCCGAAAAAAAAGAAGTTCGGGGACTCAATTGAGACCAAAAAAAGTTGGAGGGCCTAATTAGTCCCCTAAAATAAGTTCAGGGGCCTATTTGAGCCTTAACCCTAATATATATGGGCAAAATGTCAAAATCTACCCGATAACTCCACATTCCACATAAAAGATTAAAACGCTCGTCAATTCTAACTAATCTAATATATTAACTTTTACGACAAATTCGACGATCCAAATCAAAAATTTAAAAACTCATTACGAATCCAAATTATCAGATGTTGAAAAATATTTTTTATTTGAAAATAATGTCTTCTCATTGTAAAAGCTAAACTAATAAATCAGATGTATAGCTGGGAAAAAAATAATGGTTCATTGAGTAATTACTCTAAACTAAATTGCTTACTTTTCTGTTTTAGTTCCGAGTACTCCATTGTATAAATACTTCAATTTTTTTTGGTAAATGTTGGTAGAGTAACCTTAGTGTTTTTCCAATGTTGGGCCATATTATGTAAATTATGAAAACTTAGTTATTCCAAAGTAAAAATACTTAATGAATAATGTATCTAAGAAAAATAATTCACATCAATTTAGAGTGCTATATGATAGTCTATTACTTTCACAATTATGGTTCAAAATTTAGGGCAAATTATACTTTAATACTACATTTTTTTTTTGCTCTTTTTCAAAAATAGCATACTTTTTTAAAATTAACAAAACAATACCGCTTTTTCAATTTTTTTTTTAAATCTAACATTTGATCAATTTTACAGCCTGAAGATTGTACGTAAATGATTGTATTTTAACATTCTTGACTGGAGGATTTTTTTACTTGATTGGGGAAATAAAAATATTGAAATACAATTAAACACATAGGATTTTCAGGTCGAAAAATTGATCAAATAGTATATTTGTATTTTTATTTTTATTTTTGAAAAAATGGGTACTGTATTGTTAATTTTGAAAAAATATGTTATTTTTTAAAAAGAGTCTAAAGTATACATATCAAAGTATAATTTACCCAATTCATATGTATTTAGTTTGAATATGATTTGTGTCATGAACGAGTATGTGGCCATTGAGTTAGGAATTAAAAAAAATAAGTATTTATAATGACCTATGTCAGGACCATTTTCAGGTAATTTTGATTATTAAAATAATTATTTTATTCATAATATATATTTATAATATTATAGAATAATTTAATAAATCATATTCACAATATTATATTATAGAATAATTTAATAAATCATATTTTTAAAATTGTTCACTACTTCATGAATTAATAAAATTGTTTGATTGCGTTCATTGTGCGAACATCCTACTTTTTGGTGACAATGGTAAAACTATATCTACATCTTCTAATGAATCGTACGATTGTATATATCATGAATCACAAGAGACTATTGATTTTTGAAGAGATTAACATTCATTCATATAATTACATATGATATCATTGGATAAAGAGCTCACATATGTAAGACGAGGAATATATATTATTTTGGTACAAGGGCCAATACCCTCTCGACTATCCTATAGAGTTCACATTGTGTTTCTTTGACTCTGTCGTTATTTCTTCATTATCTCTCACTTTCTCTTCCCTTCACACCATCTTCTCAAGACATTTGAAGGTTTTTTTTTTTAGCTATATTCAATAGAAAAATATTTATTTAAAAAAAAAATAGATAGTAGTTTGGTAGGAAAGAAAAACTTTCTATTTTTAAATATAGATTCATGAATTAAAATCACAAATATTTGCTAAATCATTTTCAGATTCGACTAGCTTTGTAAGGAGACCTGCTGGAACTGTTTTAATTTTCTTCTTATTTTTTCTTTCAATTTTCATTTCATGTCATATCAGTTTAAAAATATTAAATTGTATTTCATCTATTGCACAATTACAACATTTGTATAGACTTGAGGGGCTAATTGAAAGAGGGGACAATATAAGTCCCAGAGGAACGTTGTTTAGTGTCTAATTGTGTCATATTAATTTATTTATTTTATTGTGTTTAGTATTTATTTTGTTTAATTTTATATTGTTATGTGTTGATTTTATGTGTTTATTTGTGTTTATTGCTCTAATGGTGGATTATGCCAAGTATTGCAAAGCTCGAGCTTTTAATCATAAAAGCAGGTATTTTACGACAATTAGGTGGCAAGTGCAAATCGAATAATTGAGTTGGATTGTTTAAATAGGAAGATCAAGATTTCTAAAGAAATTGAGGAGAAGCACCCGCGCGGGCGGGCATCAAAATGCCGAGAGCCCCGCGCCCTCGCCGCGCACATCGCTGCCCCCGCGGCGCCCGTCGCCCCCCGCCGCGCTCGCCCCCGCCGCGCGCCTCGTGCCCCGCGGCGCCCATGCAGCCCGTCGGCGCACGGGCTGCACGGGCTGCCACCTCTCCCTCGGGTCCAATTTTTCACCTATTTTTGTGCAGCTCCACTCCCTTCTTACTCTTTTGCACTCGATATTTTGTCTAATTAGGAACCTTCTTGCATTTTTAATTCCTAGAATTGGTAGCTTATTATTACCTAAACCTCTAGAGTGGACCTTTTGGCACTAAATCTTCCACAAAATCCCCTTCATTAATGGATCCCTTACCATCAGCTCCCATCACCTTTTCTCTCTCTCTTTCTCTCTCTTTCGTCTCTCTTCTCTCTCATATCTATTGGAGATTTTTGGGGATTCATCTATCATTCCATTCACTCTCACCACTTCATCTCTCTCCACTCTACCTCCTTTCTCTCCACACACACTACACACACAAAATCTCTACACCACTTTCTCACCATTTTCACACCATCACCTTCACCTAAGAGAAGAGAAAAGAAAAGGAAGAGCAAGGGATCAAACCAAGGGAGACGGAGAAGAGACGAGACAGACCGACGACGAGCCATCCGCGGAAGCTAAGCTCGGAGAAGGTTTATCTTGTGTTTTTCTTTACATTTCTTGGATGTATTTGTGGAAATTTGTCCAAACTTGTGAAGGATATACGATATTGTAGAAGTTATCTTCATTTACATTTGATTTATGAGATGATGTTCTTCTATAGTGTTTGCATATTTTTGAGCATGTTTAGTGGCTAATCTCTCTATTAGGGAGTAGAGGATCGAGGTGGTTTTGATCTATGCTTGTTCTTGTTGATTGTTGTTGTTGGAATCGTGCTTTTTTCATGTTTAGGTACTTGATCACTACTTGAACATTGATAGGATTTAGAGGAGTCTTGATTGTGAATCTAAATCCAAAAATTGGTTCCTTCGACGTTAGATGGATGGGGTTCCTAAGCCTAACATGTTAATCTTGCTTGTATGATATAGCTAAGAAAGGTTTAACGGATAGACGGTGACAGTAATTGAAGTTAAACTAATCGGAAGGGTCTATTGTATTTGTGAGAGTAGCATTATCAACTTGAATAAAGCATAGTGATAAAACCATTGAGAGAATCTACACCCTAATACCTTAATCCAACTTATTTCCTCCAATCTTGATTCAATTTGTGTATTTGCATTTAATTGTCTTGCTTAATTGTCTATTTTGAATTCCTAGCATAAACATCATCAACCTCCTTGTTAGAATGTTTAGATTTTATTTTAGTTGTTTAGTTGAAAGCATGTGTAGCCTTTAGATAATTCTTTCCTATAAAGTCTTCCTTGAGAGATCGACTCGGGTTAAGCTTATTGCGTTTACAATTGACCCCGTCCAATTGCGGGTGTGGTCCTAAGTAGTTGTCTAGTAAGCATAAACCGGAAATATAAATGTAAATTTGGACCCCAATCAAACGTCGAGGGGGTTGTTTACTTCTGTCTCCTTATCCGTATTACTTTCAAGCACACAAAAAATGATTTATCACAATCTTCCACGATTGGTCCACATGATACAAGTCTTCATTTTTTTCACTTGTACTTTTTTGAAAAGGGGATTAAGGTGGAGAACAGAATGAACATATTGAAAAATCAAAATATATCAGAAATAATTGTGAAGAAACTAATAAATATTTTAGTGGTTAATCCAGCATATTCAAAAAAATTCTGAAGTTTGAAAGATTATCCTTTAAGGGATTATAATAAACTTCATATCTCAAAAGATGTGAAATTGGGACCGGATTGGTATGGGGAATAAAATAGTCATTCATATGTTCATTTATATTTCTATGGTTGGTATGATTTAGAATCAAAAATTATTATTCCCAAAGGAATTGTTATTCCCAAAAAATTATGATTTAGTTATTCTCATTGAACCAAAAAAAAATAAATTAATATATGACATATTTACACATAATCATGTCTTATAATATTATTTCATCACATTTTAAAAAATAATTTAAAAATAAGCTTAAATAATTTATTATTATTTTGTAATTTTTATATTATTTTTTAAAATTAAAAATATACATTAAAATAAATTTTGATAAAATTTTATTGAAGAAAAATAAAAGTGGTACCAAAATAAATATAATATGTAAATATATTCTAATGAAAAAACTAATTATGTATTTGATATCATTTATTATATTCATATGAAAAATTGAAATGATAAACTATTTTTCAATAAAGTAAACATATTTTTTTAAGGAATACGAATTATTATATAAGTATTAGTTAAATACTTTAGAATAAAGCTTTTAATAAAATACATAAATTAAAATTTGCTAAAAATATTAGAAAAAAATCACATGCTAAAAAAGAAAAATGCAATTTGAAAATATAAGAAAAAATTACAACAAGTGTTAATAATATTAACTACTACACTTTATTCAATATATATAAAGAAATTTGAAGTAAAAAAAATTATTTATAAAATAAAAAAATAAAAAAATATTTTCATACCTAATTCCATTCTTAAATTCATTTTATTCATACATAATTTCATTATTTCATACCAATCACCTCCTTAGATCTAAGTGTATGGTTCTCCACATGCATATCAAGTTGCAGTTATATGGATTGGGAGAAATAATGAACATATATTAAGAAACACAAAATTTCTTCCCATTTCTTCTTTTTGTCCACATTTACCAAATTATACAAGTCTTGATTTTTTTTTCACTTGTAGTTTTTTGAACACAAGAATTGAAGTGGATAACCGAATGAACATATTGAAAGATCAAAATATATAATTGTGAAGAAACTAATAAAAATTTTAGAGGTTAATCCAGAATATTCAAAATAAATCCGAAGATTGAAGGACTATCCTTTAACGAATTATATTAAACTTCATATCTCAAAAGATGCGAACTTAGATCTATGAGTTTATAATTATCCACATGCATATCAAGTTGCAGTTATATGGGTTGAGGGAAATAATGAATATATATTAAGAAACACAAATTTTCTTCCAATTTTGTCTATTTGGCCACATTTAACGTATCGTAACATTTAATAATAAGAAAATGAAATCTTATGGATCATTGTATATTTCAACTGGAATTCGGGATTCTGTGCATAGCTATAAGCAGTTCTTAACTCCGTATGCGTCTGATGATATATGCATTATCTTTATGATTTACAATAAATAAACAATGATGTTTTTCAATGTAAACGAATTAGTACCTTGTATGATATGAGAGGGTTAAAATTTTGAAGATGTGCGCAATACTCATTAGCAAGCGTTGGGCATATGAAGATATATTTTATATGCTTCTTTCACAAACAAAAATATGAGGTTATGACTCTTAAATCCATGACCCTAAAAGGAACACTGACGA
The DNA here is from genome assembly GCA_026008535.1 of Perilla frutescens. Classification (NCBI taxonomy): domain Eukaryota; kingdom Viridiplantae; phylum Streptophyta; class Magnoliopsida; order Lamiales; family Lamiaceae; genus Perilla; species Perilla frutescens. The sequence goes on along the minus strand of BRKX01000007.1, from coordinate 1,288,046 downwards.
ATTACTACATTTAGAAGCCCATTTAGTTATCAATTTAAACAAAAATGGAATTGTAAAGTAATTTTATTATTATATAAATTGAATGATTGTCTCTTAAAATTTACTATGTTAAAATAAAAATATCATTTTCAATGCTATACAATTTTAACAAATTTATTTTTTCAGGGCGAAAATGATTCTTCATACTACAAAGGATTAAGTTACATGCATCAATATTATTTCTTCATGGCAAATATAAGAGATGCAAGAAATGATGAAACAGTAAGTTTGAAGATTTTAACCAATGTTATCCAAACTAATAAAAACTGCTACAATTCAAAATCGTAAATTAATTAAATTAAAGAGAATGAAATAAGAATCTAACCAAAAAGACTAAGAAAATTAAAGTGGGAAAAAACAAAATTCAATTACAGAATTGAAGCCTATTGAAGAGCAATGAAAGAAAAAAAGATTGACTAATGCATTGAAATGTCAAGTGACGACGATCGGACGTTGGACAAATTTATCTCTAAGACTATAAAGAAGAAATATAAAACTTCACCACACTCACTAAGATCAAACAAGAAAAAAAAATAGTGTGAAGAAGACGATATAGAATATTTCTTTTTGCATAATTATTATGTTATTCATCAATAGTGCGTTTTTTTTTTCAAATCTCATAAATACATTACATACTTATATGTCTATTATTATTTAGTATTGATATATATTTATTTGAATGATTTTTGAAATATTACGAACATTTATGCACCACATATGATTTTTTCAAACTTGTTGAGATTTATATATATTAATTATTTTTTTAACCTAAAAATGAAGAATAATATAAAGAAGAACAATCACAGAAAGTGTCAAGAAGGCCATCCACAAAGTTTGGAGGTTTGACCCAACAATGAAAACTAGAAAAAAATATCATCTTTTTATATATTTTCAAATAGACAAATCATCACAATTATTGTAATCTAATTAATAACGATAAATGCATTACCAATTTAGATTACTAATCTTATGTGAAATTCTAAAATAAGATAATTATATGATACTTGATTTGTTTGAATGGGTGTAAGTTGTTTTCTAATTTTTTCACATAAATAATTAGTTAGTTTCATAGGAAAATTACATGTATAAAAATGATTGATTGTAAGACCCTATAATAACTGTAATATTTTTATTATTAGTACTTTAGAACCTCACAATATTTAAATAAACATTAACAACACGTGCAACGCATGTTTTCTAAGCTAGTTGCAAAAAATATATTGGCGGCCCGTAGATTTGAAGTTGATTTTCTTTAGAATAATAGTTGTTATTTCTATGGAGCACCTCACATAAGGAGCTAGCGGCAGTATCCAATGATATTTCTAATGTAAGGGGATGTAGGGAAAGTCTATCCTGCCTTTGGAGTACTATCCGAAGTGCCTTATAAATCTATTTGGACACTTTGAAGTGTCTTAATAGACCTATGGGGACACTTTAAAGTGTCCCAATAGACCTATGGGGGCACTTCAGGTAGTACTCCAAAGGTAGGGTAGAATTTTCCGGTGATGTAATATATCCTTTACTATTTACAATCATTTTTTTATTTCCAATCTTTATTGGTATGCTGATAAATTTTTTTCGATTTCGAACTGTCATAATAGGTAGTCGAAACGTCACAATATGTTAGTTGAAGTATCACGATAGATATTTTCAACCAATCGAAATTTTATTTTTGGACAAAAAAATGCAAATAATCAAAATTTAATGAACTCGGAACACTTGTCGGCTATAGAGATAGAGGATGTACTGCACTCACACTCACACTCACACGTTAGAATTTACCAAAATTTACGGGATAGCTACATCTCGGAAGAGTCTACGGTGGATTGAGTGTAAATACACTCAGTCCTAATCCGTTGACACGTGTCTCACAGCTTTAATTTTAAAAAAAAATTGAAAATACCCCTCAACTGTGCCGGCATACGCCCGTTCGCTATTGAGACACTTAATTAATTTTTTTGTGTAGAAAAAAATACTAATTTGAAGTAATTTTAGAAATAAATGAATAAATTTGATCTCCAAATTATTTGTACATTCCGTAAAAATAGTTATTTATAGTTATAAAAGTTGAAAAGTAGTTTTTAAAAACCAAATTAGCACATTTTAACCTGCAAGAGGAACAAATGTTTTTTGTTTATTATTTTATATTGGACAGAAGCGTCGACATTTTTTGAATGGACGATTTAATTTACATTTTTATTTTTTTCTTTTATCGACAAATCATTATTTTGTTACAATATATAATTACGACAATAAATAAACGTTGGCATACATGAGAATTATTTTATTGGGAAATTATCATAGTCTTGCGAAATTAATTTATAATGTTATGAAAATATGTACAGTAAACTACACTATAGAAGTTATTTCATTTTGAAATTATGTAAGACATTATATTGTACTAGTTCATTTATTATAATTAAAATTATAATAAATTAGTTATGGTATCGGGCACAAGTGTCGAGAGTCAATGAACTGGCCGATTAGTAAACATATATATTATTTTATTTAATTGGCAAATCCTATTTTTGTTACAAAGTAGACTTATTTGACTTAAAAAATATTGGCATTTATTAAATGTATTTATTTAATATATGTTTATGAATATAATCACGATCGTAGTTATAAGTAAATGAAATAAACTAAGTGTACGGTAAGTGAATTATGGCATTTAATTAATTACTGATAAATTCTCATAATATGACTATAATAATTTGTAATATTATGCAAACGGTGACAAGTATTAAATTGCATTAATCACCAATATATATAAAATGCATTAATAAAAATTCATAAATGAAGTATTTCGTAAAGCATGCCATAGTGTAATGCTACTGGATAGAAAATTTATTATATTTTATCCGTAGATTTAGCGTGTGTAAGAATTGTTAAATATATAGAACATGACATAGGTAAAAATTAAGTATTCTAATTAAGTGGTTCACTAAATGAAACAGAGATTTTGTGAACAGAAATTCAGGTAGTCATTTATAATGTTTTTTAGAAAGTATAGTGTAATGTTATTATATATTCAAGTGTAGTTTAAATATTTTAAAGGCTTCATTATATTTTAGTGCTTGAATATTGGATGTTTTTACACCTCTGTGGCAAAGTTTTTACAAATTACACATTAACATATTTAGGCTTGAATGCTCGCATATAAGTGAAGCTAAAATATGATTTGAGAGCCAAAAACTACTGCACGAAACAATATTAGTAAGAGAAATGGGACATGTCTGAATTGATTCATTATTATTTGCAAATTTTTAAAATAATAAGAACACATAATTTCCAAATAAATTAGTTTTGCTAAGTAAAATAGTTGATAATTTTCTATACAAAGATAAATTGAATCACATTGAGTGCATGAATGAAAAAAAAAATCAGTTGATGTTCAATGGATCAAATAGTAATTAAAAAAAAATAAGCCAACATTGAAACATGTAGAATATTGGAACAAAACATATATAAAATACAGGCATATAATATGTTGTCGCAGCTCAATTATATGAATTAATATTGAATTATATTTATATGTGGTATCGTATTAAATTGTACGATACAACACTATGTAGTGTGGTGCCACAACATGATATTATAAATTGGTACAACTTATAATTTAATTGTCAGTGATTATGTGATTTCAACACAATTATATAAAATGTTTATATAATTGCAAAATAATTATCAATCTATAACCTTTTGAAAGAAACACACATGATTGATTTTTCAGGAATTAACATCCTCATAATTTGATGAATACGTCACACATCTTACTTCATAAGACCGTCCGACATTGAAACAATTAAAAAGGTCAACAAGTAGTTCATTCTGATTTCGAAATAATTATAATTCTATTAAATATTTGTGAATGCATGTATACAATTGTAAATTCATCTAGTAATACTAAATTAATTGGTAGATACAAAATATGAAGAAAAGTAGTTGCGTAATCGATTTTTCACCAACACTAACAACATTTCTGTCCAATACAAAAAATCACTAAAAGAATTGAATTTTATTTTATTTAAACCGGGATGAATTCAAAATCTAAAAGGTATTTATTATTCGTCTTGAATTTTGAAAAGAAGCACATTAAAAATAATAACTTGTATATGCACATTAAAAATAATAACTTGAATTTTGAAAAGAAGCACGAAAAAAATGAAATGCACAAAACATATATATTTTACTATATGCCAATATTTTTATAACATGAAAAATTAAATGTGTAACATCAGGATAATTTACCGATATAAAAATGCAAGCCATTATTGACTAATCATTCATTTAAGTAACAACCGACGCTTGTATCCGATATAGAAAAAAAAATAAGAAACAATTAATATTAAAGACAGATAAATTATATTTTATCAAACATATATGACAAAATAATTTTTAGCGAAGGTAATTTCGAAATATAATTGTTGATAAAATATATATAATTCAATATTAATTGAAAAATATATATAATTCAATATTAATTGAGGTAATATAATTGAATAGCAAACAATTATTATTGAATAGCAAATAATTAGTTGACGCAACATAGTTAGATTCCCAAGAATTAACTGTTGATATAATATATTAGGTAAGTGCCTCAATAGGTAAAAAGTGATGTATGTACAATACTGAGTATTTTTAGTTAAGATACGGTTGTATTTATCATTTTTTTTAATTTAAGCTTAAATCCACGTGTATGGTGGATTTCACTCAGTGCAAATGCACTGAGTGCACCATAGACTTTTCCCAAAACAAGTGATCACCACAATCTTCAATCAGAACGACTAATTAATGAAAAGATAATTCTCCATCTAACTCATTGATTGCAGCCTCTCAATTATTTGGTTGTTTGGAGTCCACAAAGACTTGAGAGATAAAGTTTTCTCTCTCATTTATTTTCTCACTCATAGAATAGTCTTAAATCTGTGTGTGAGTGTTTCAATTGGCAGTTTGATCTCAACACAGTCTATCGTTCACTAAACCAAGGTAATGAATTCTTAACCTTTTTTCTTGATTTGTTTGTTCTAGCTTATGATTAATGTATATTATATTGTTAGTGCAATTAGTAATTATTGTTATGCTCCCTGCTATTAATTACATAATCATTAATTCTTTTCTTCTATATATCACATATGATAAAAATTGTTTGCAGATCTCATTAATTATATATATTGAGAAGACATAGTTTAAGGTACGGGCCTTGAATTCCATACATGATTTATTTTAGGAAATAATTAAGCACTTAAATGTTTGTGTTTGTTTTTCAAAACTGAAAAAAACCCCTTGTATTTGGTTGCAGATCCATAATTTTTTCTTTTTCAGGCGGCGAATTATTGGTAACGTAGCAACCGTTACTTTGAGCTTTCAGGTTTGCTTGTACAGAAGAGAAAGAACAGTAAAGTGCGATTTGAGGTGATGATTGTCAACGTATTTGTATTTAAATTCTTTTTATGTGTGTGCTACAAAATAATATTATTTTATGGATGTATTCGATATTTTAGTTCCCGAAGTTGATAATGTCGTTCTACTTAATTCTTCTTTTACTTTTTTTTTCTCCAAACATTTATTAATTATATAATTAACATTCATAAAATTCTAAATTTATTTTGATAATTTTTGTAATATTCACCAATCATAACTTAAAAGTCAAAACTCCAATTTTTTCACTTTGATTATAATCCATAAAATTCATAATCTAATATTTAACAAACAACCTCAATTAAAAATCTAAGATTATCAAGAAAATAACATAAGAGCAAAATATAGATGGAGGTTTAATTGGTTGTATTATTTTAAAAAAAAATTACATTATCAAAATATCTAAGAATATCAAGAAAAATAACATAAGAGCAAAATATAGATGGAGGTTTAATTAGTTGTATTATTTTACAAAAATTACATTATCAAAATATATGGCAAAATTAATTTCGGCAAATTAAAAATTTTAGAAATATACTTCAAGCTTCCTTTTCTTTTCTTTTTTTCAAACCACATAAACGTTTTCTTCCCCTTAACATTGAAGAAAAAATTCATTTTAAGTAAAAAGTAACAATAGAGTTAAAATATTCTATAAATCCAAAATCATCAAATTAAATCAACAAATATGATTTGTTGGATCAAGAATTTAAACACACAACAAGAAGAAATGAAGAACACGAAGAAAAAGTGGTTCGATCTTACCATCTACGTCCACTGTCGAAAGAGATAGATTGCTATATTAATACACAGAAAATTCACTCTTGAAAGATGATCAGCAATCTATCTTTGCTAACTGTATTTTCTTCTTGTGTTACTCAACAGAATAGAAATGATATATATATATATATAAAACCCTAAAGCAAACGATTTAGCCGTAATTTCACATAACTGCACATAACAGTAAACCTTAACTAACGGAATTAGCTACTTGTTATCTGCTACGCTCCAACTGCCATGCACTTAACCATGCACTGCCTCTTTTATGATTCAAGAGCTACAACCTGCTCTAACAATCACAATTCTCCACCTTAGCTTTGAATCAACCTTCAAACTAAGCTTTATATCTGCTCCACCAGAAGCAGTTTACACAGCTCCACCTTGAGCTGCAAACTTTCTCTATCTCTTCAGCACAAGCCAATAAAGCTCAGACACAACTCAAACATAGAAGCTGGTAGTTCCTTAGTAAAACTTCAGGTTTGCTTGTACGGTAGAGAAAGAATAGTAAGGTGCGATTTGAGGTAATGATTTGTTCCTAATTTCAACAGACATAATAAAATATAAGCAATATCTCAACTGAGGCTGAAAAAGAAGACAACACCAAAATTCATTTAGTGTAATCGTCTTCAAATTGGAAATATAGTATTGTAACAATAAAACAATATTAAATAAGACAAGTCACAGAAATAAAGAACAAACTCTAAGCAAGAAAAATGTAACTGATTTTCCATCTATGCATAATTAATCAATAGTAGGAAGACAAAGTTTTAAAGCCTGCTAAGGGGTAATTGTAGTACTGCACATTGTTATTTTCAGTAGTTAAAACATTCAATAAATACTTGCATATGCATATGAAGATAAGACATCGTCCAACTATCATTAAGAGAGAGAATGAGAGAGAGCAGTCCAGTCCAATCAAACACGTGTGATAGAATTAATTAACAAATTAAAATATGATAGGTTTGCTTGATTTTTACATCCGTTTATCATTTGTTTAGTGGCCATCGTTTGAGGATGGCGGAGAGTGCTGTTTCATTTCTTCTGGAGCAGCTTTCTGTGTTCCTACGCGATGAAGGAAAACTATTAGGAGGACTGAAGCATGAAGTCCACTCTATTAATAATGAATTGCTGAACCTCAGACAATTCCTCAGAGTTGCTGATGGGAAAGAAGAAAGTGACTCCAACATCAAAGAATGGGTTGGCCAGATCCGAGAAATCTCCTTCGATGTTGAAGATGTTCTTGATGAATACATGCTCCGCTTTGGACGATGTCGTGCCACTAATGGATTCAGAGGCTGCCTAAAGAAAGTTGGTGATTCAGTTAAGAATTTGAAAGCTCCGCATCAGATTGCTTCTGAAATCAAAACCTTAAATCTCAGACTGGAAAATGTCGTCAAAAGTCAGCAGAAATACAGAGACATGTATGCTATTATGGATCAAGGCTCGAGCTCTACTGTGCTGGAAGTTGCAGAGTATGACGGTCGAGGTGATGCATTGTTCTTGGAGGAAGATGAAGTTGTAGGGATTGAAAAACCAAAGAAACAACTTCTTGAGTGGATTGGGTCCAAGGATAGTGGTCTTGAAGTCATTTCAGTGGTGGGAACGGGTGGATTGGGTAAAACCACTCTGGTTAAGAAGGTGTTTGATGATGAATGGATCAAAAGTAATTTTGATCGACATGTTTGGGTGACTGTTTCAGACTACAAAGACAATGTCAAAATCTCTTGGTGAACCTAATTAAGAAACTCGTGGAGGGAATCAAAGAATCACCACCTCAAGGACTCCAAGATATGAGCATTGATGACATGAGAAATTTCATCTATGATTTCCTCAAAGAAAGTAAGTACATAATTGTCCTTGATGACGTTTGGAAGTCAGAGACATGGGAAACTCTCAAATTTGCACTTCCAAAAAAGGGTGGGCATGGTTGCATTGTGATCACAACACGCTCTAGCAGCATAGGTGAGGGTGCATGTAGTGAGACGAATCATGTGTATAATTTGCAGCCATTATCAGCAGAAGAATCAGAGGAGCTATTCTTCAAAAAGGCATTTCCAAGGAACTCATCATTTCATCGTCCTCTTTACTTAAGAGAATTTGCTGAAAATATCTTAAAGAGATGTGAAGGTTTGCCGCTTGCAATTGTTGTGATTGGTGGTCTCCTAGCTACAAAGAAGAACAAAAGAGAAGAATGGGAAATGTTCAATAGGAGCCTGAGTCATGAGTTAATGCAGGGTGGAAACCTTGACAGATTATGGAAGTCAATATTCTCTCTGAGTTACAATGACTTGCCTTACTATCTCAAGTATTGTTTTTTGTACTTGAGCATCTTTCCAGAAGGTGGGTTGCTGTGGAGGAACCAAATCATACGACTATGGATAGCCGAAGGGTATGTGCAGTCAGAAAATGATAAGATTTTGGAAGAAGTAGCGGAGAAATATTTAAATGATATTTGGAGTAGAAATCTAATTCAAGTGGTACAAAAATATGGTGGTGGAACCGTGAGTGCATTCCGTATCCATGACCTGCTACGAGATTATATTACTTCAAAATCAAGAGAACATAATATTATAACCGTATTTAACAGAGGGGAAAAACAGTGGCCTAATAAGATCCGACGCCTTGCAATTCAGAATTCAGTCAACTTCTCTTTGGATACAAACAATTTTGAGCATCTTCGTTCTCTACTGTTGCTCAATGGAGATATGGAGATGGTAATGATCAAAGAAGTTTTGAGGAGTTGCAGGCTCTTAAAAGTGTTACACTTAAGAGGAGCCCCAATGGAAAGTATTCCAGATAAAGTTTTCAAATTATATCATCTCAAGTATCTCTGCTTAAGGGACACAAGGGTCAAATTCATCCCAAAATCAATAAAATATGTTCGGAATTTGGAGATATTAGATCTCTGTGATACCGACGTGACCGAACTGCCTGTAGAAATCTTAGAACTCCGAAGGCTTCAATTTCTTTTGGTGGGTACATATTTCGACCGTATATATGAGAGTACAAACAAGCTCGACTTTGATGATATTGGGCAGAGTTGTAGGGTTCCATATGGCATAGGAAGTTGTTTACTGCGCTTACAAACACTTCGTAATCTAGAAGCAGATAGAGATGGGAGCACTAAAATTGTTAGAGAAATAGGAATGCTAACACAGCTGAGGTGGTTAGGCATTGATAAGGTGAGAAGTGAACATGGGAAGGATCTTTGCACTTCCGTTGCCAACCTAACCAACCTTCGGATGCTGACAATTAGGCCAATAGAAGAAGGTGAAAAGCTGGAGCTAGACTATCCTCTATCTTCCACTGGTTTGCCATTTCTAAGTTCACTTTCTCTGTATGGGTGCCTTGAGAAAGTGCCCCAGTGGATACCATCTCAGCATGCGTTGTCCACCTTATACCTAATGTGGTGCAAATTGAGGGAGGATGCATTAAATTGCATTCAAAATTTACCCAATCTGAGACACCTACGAATACACGAAGCATGTGTTGAGGGGTTGAGTTTCAAAGCTGATGGGTTTCTAAAGCTGGAGACACTAGAATTATTTGAATTGAGAATGATGAAATGGGTGATAGTGGAAAAGGGCTCCATTCCCTTTCTTCAACAATGGATGATGGTAGGATGCGAATTGTTGGCAGGATGCGAATTGTTGGCAGAGTTGCCGCAAGGTATCGAGCACTTGACCAATCTTCAAGACCTTCATTTCAATGATATGCCAAATGAATATAGGGAGAGAGCAGTTGAAGAGAAAAGAAGGCTTGCTCATGTTTCCAGAGTTATTTTCGGCACTTTCTTTCAGAGATGGGTCATGGAGTTATGTTGCATTGTGATAGATGATAAATCGGAAATATTCACACCCTTGTCAATAAGAAATGAATTTTTGTTACCTATAAAAATTTATATGCTGCTATTTTTTCCGTGCTGAAAATGTATAACAATTATAATATTTCGATTATATATGAAACCTTTCAATTTTCAAAATATTGGAAATGATGGATGCTTCATGCAAAGGAGATTATATTATTCAAACTTTATTGATGCATCAAAATCGTTGGATTGGTTAGAAGTTCAAAAACTAAATCACATAAGAAAACCAAATATGAATTTGAATCCAAATATTGACTCATTTTACGAGTTTTGATCTCTAGACGGTCGCGCACAATTTTTTGTTATTAATTTTTATTTTTCGATTATTACTTGTTGGAATTTCATTTATACCCAAAAAGAAGATAACTAAAGAGTAGTTTGGACTATACTTTTGTGTGTTGGTGAACATATTATGTGTGTGATAAATAAGAGGCCAAAAAAAGAAGAAAGATGACTATAATTTAGGAAGATTAAAAAAATAAATAAATATTTAAAGCATGAGATTATCGTTGGAGTAAAAAATGAAATGCATGTAGAAAGAATATAAAAATCTAATTGTGGTTGGTAAATTCACAATTAAATGACTCAAAATTTGAAGAAATTGCGAATCAAGTACTTCGAAGTTGACCTAATTGTTGAATGTAATTTTGACAGCAGACTCTCATTATGAAAATTAGTGTTTTTTTAAGGAAAATTAGGTATTTAGCCTCGAACAGCTTTGAAGTTCAATGTTTATATCACACTAACAAGTTCACTATTTCAATAATATATATTTCCTATTGTAATAATTTTTTATAATATAATTAATCATAATTAAAAAATTTAGAAATTATATACTCTAATTATGGAGAACAATCAACCATGCATAATAATCAATTATTAACTAAAAAAATAAAAATAAAATAATAAAAAATAATTACAGATCATAATTGGGCAAGCACGTCCGTTAACGCGTTACTATGACCATCCCACCGAAGAAGTGAGAAAGAAGGCAAAATTTAACATAAAAAGAAAATTTAGTAAAAGTTCAATTCCATATAGTTAATTGTGGATAGAAAATCATTAATCAACCACTATTGCATAAAAAAAGTTTGTGATAAGCAAAAAATAAAGGAAAAAAGAAAAAAGAAAAAAAAAAGTCTTGTTGCCATTTGAATTATTGATGTTTTGGACTTTCCCACTCAAATATTCCCCCTTCTTTTTTTTTTTTTTTTTTTGGCCAGTTGTCACCACTTGTAAATTTGAATGGTAAAAAAACACAAAGATACTTCAAATGGTAAATTCAAATTAAAAAAAAAAAAAAAAACTAAAAAATAATGCCATGACACATGTGATTCTAAATAAATAGACATGACATTCCCACCAAAATGCAATAACACAAAAAGTTCAAGAATTAGCAAATGGCACCTCACAATCTTCTGCTTGCGATTCTCATCTGCAGCAGCATTCAAACTGATCTCTTCCATCTGCAAAGTGCAGAGGCATCCATGGCGACGGCTTCATTAAGCCGTTGCCAGAGGAAATGCGGAGACGTGGAGATTCCATATCCTTTCGGAATAGATAAGGGATGTTACCTTGATGAAGCATTTGAAGTCATATGCGACGACACAACTGGCTCCGCCTCCATCCCTTCGTTACACGGGGAGGTTGATGCAATCTCCATTTCAAACCACACCCTGCAATATAAAAAAGGGCAAGTTCTACCTTTGCCATTTAACAAAAGAGGGGAAAGCATGTATGGCCATTCTTTCGACTTGAATTATTTGGGCAACCATTACTTTATATCCCACACGGACAACAAGTTTGTCGCGTTGGGGTGTGACTTCTACGCCTACCTTGTTGATGCCGAGACCAAACACTTGCTGGGAGGGTGCGCGTCTCTCTGCAACCGGAGAGACATAACCCCCTCGCCTTCTTCGCCATGCTCAGGCGTCAATTGCTGCTATATGAATTTTGAAAGAGATCTTAGAAACATAACACTGAATGTGGATACTATAAATACCTTGACAAAATCTTGGGGGTGTGGGTTCTTCACTTTTGTCGACAAGGGTTTCCCCCTTGACAAGATTAACTTCTCCGTTTGTGATGGTTTCATGTACAGTGTGCCCGTTGTATTCGGGTGGATGGTCGGGAATACAAGGTGTGGGGAAGCAAAGGGAGAAGATGACTATGTCTGTGGCGACAACACTGTCTGCATTGATAGTGAAACACGAAATGGATACAGATGCAAATGCAGCAAAGGCTTCACAGGCAACCCCTATGTCAGAGAAGGATGTCAAGGTAACATAACAATAATTCTTGATTCTTTCTCAGAAATCCAGTAAAAGCAAACAATATATGTATCATTCATGAAATGATTAATTTCTTGTAGATTTCGACGAGTGTGCAGACCAGAAAGACAACAATTGTGGTATGAAGAGTGTGTGTATAAATATGGAAGGCAGTTACTTCTGCTTGCCTAGTCATAAGCGTATATTAGCCATGCTACTTACATTAGGCAAGTTCTTCTGTATATTCTAACATTCATATTTTTCAATAATCGAGATCAATGTTAACACAGTTGATGAACTAAATAGGAATTGGCCTTGTAATCGGTTGTCTAAGCATAGTTGCTACTAGTCACTGGATTTGGAGAAAGCTTAAAAAGATGAATTACCGAAAAACAAAGGAGAGGTTCTTCAAGAAAAATGGAGGCTTACTACTACAACAGCAGATATCTTCAAGAAGCCCTAGTGTATTACCTGAATTAACACTTTTCAAGATCGAGGAACTCGTCAAAGCCACGGATAAATTCAACGAAAATCGCATTCTTGGCAAAGGGGGGCTCGGCACTGTTTACAAAGGAATGTTATCAGATGGTAGAATAGTTGCAGTGAAGAAAGCAAACATAACTGATGAAAGCCAAATCAGCCAATTCATAAATGAGGTTTTCATTCTATCCCAAATAAGCCATAGGCACATAGTTAAACTATTAGGTTGTTGTTTGGAGATTGAGGTTCCTTTGCTTGTATACGAATACATACCTAATGGCACTCTGTCTTGTCATATTCACAACAAGCCTAGCAACACGGCCCCCACCATTTCTTGGGAAAATCGCCTTCGTGTAGCAGCAGAAGTTGCAGGGGCACTTGCCTACCTGCACTCCTACGCGTCTACATCAATATTTCACAGAGACATAAAGTCGAGCAATATCCTGTTAGATGAGAACTACAAGGCTGTAATATCAGACTTTGGACTCTCGAGAGCAGTATCCATCGATAGAACTCACTTGACAACACTGGTAGGAGGCACATTCGGATACTTAGATCCCGAGTATTTCCAATCAGGACAGCTAAACGACAAGAGCGATGTTTATGCATTCGGGGTTGTACTAGCCGAAATTCTTACAGGACAGAAGGCAGTTTCTTCCGCTTCGGATGATTTAGGGCTGGCATTTCGATTCAGATCAGCAATAAAGGAGAATTGTTTGTCTGAATTAATGGATAAGGCAGTGGTCTGTGAAGGTCTGGACTCGGAAATTATTGCAATTTCTAGACTAGCCAAGAGATGTTTGAAAATAAATGGCCGGAGACGGCCGAGCATGAAAGAAGTGGCAGCAAAAATCGATAGTGTGAGGAAGACACGACAAATTTGGGGATGTCGAGAGAGGTTTTTCAATGACCATCGTTGGAAAAGTGAAATGTGTTACAATTCTGGGATTGATTCAGAAGCAGAGGATGATCAAACAATATATACAGCTTGTTAGCTCTACTTGTGATCATGTGGAAACTCTACCAATAATTCAAATGATTTATGCATGAATTTGGCAATTTAATTTGAGTCTATTTCTTCAGATTAGTTCATCTTCGAAGATGGTGTTAATTGTTTTCCAATCTACAACCATGCCAAAATTTGTCAGTAACTCAAGTTCAAATTTCTAAATTCCTGATTTTACACCAACTAGATCAATCAAAGACGATATAATCATATTTACAATCACATTCATGGTCTACTTGTTGTCCTAATTAATTAATTAATTAATTTCATAAGAGGTAGGATCTGAATATGACCAAACACAACAAAATTACAAATACATTACCATACATGAGATTCGATCCAATGAAAATAGGATGAAACTCTTGAATAGGGGATGTAAGTGAGTCAAATCAACTCGTGAGCTATCCAGGATCAACTCGAGCAAAACTCAAAATCGACTCAAGATTGATCAGGTTGAGCTCCAGCTCAACAATTCAAGGCCTCATAGGCTCGCGAGCCTACTTGAGCTTCAATGTATTTATATTTTTACCCATAATAGTTTAGTTATTTACACAAATTTTATTAATAATTTGATTTTTTTAATAATAAAAATAAGTAATATATTTTTTTAATATTAATTAGTAATCAATCCGAGTCGAGCTCAAAAAATTAAGACTCGATCGAGCTTCGAGTTTTCTTATCAAGCTCGAGTTCGAACATGTTGCTAGTTTCAAATAAGGTATTAGTAGGATTAGAATTCATGTCATGTCTATCATTCAAAATTGTCGGAATACCTTGTGTGCACTATGAAGTAGTGATAGATTATGCGGCACGAACAGTGCAAAATTCTTCCTTGCCAGATATTGCTGAGCCCTATTTAAGTTGGATCATGCATGAATAGCTTTAAAAGGAAAGTGTTGAAAACAATATTAAGTGGATTGAAATTAAAGTGATAGGTACAAACCATCACCTAAACTGTTGATCAATCAAAGACCACACTTACTACAATAATTGGAAATTCTTGGACCCCATGCTACAATCATGAATGCCACATAAAACAAAATTAACATACTTCACAGTAAAATTTTGAAATAATGTCCAACATCTTATAGATCCAAAAAATTCAGTTAAAGAATAAATACTTATATAGATCTTTTAAATGAACTTCACAAAACACCCATCATATACATGAAACATGTTCCACCTTACTTTTTCCTCACTTCAAAAAAGTGATATGACATTATATTGAAATTAAAATTTGAAAATCGGAAAAAAAAAAAAGTAATTGCCTTTCGGAGGACACAATCAAAAACCAGGATTTTTGTTGTGAGAGAAAGACCCTACTCTAAAAGTTTTTCCTACATACAACGCGAAAAATGTTATTGATTGATAACCATTTTAATAGAAGCCACATCTTTTGTACAAGTCCCAATCTACTGTTACAAAAATGAGATTTGTATGCATGGCATCTTGCATTTATAATTTCAATACTTTTATTTCGAAAAATATTTTGCAAAAGTAAAAATAAACATAAGCTGCAGTTGAAATTTGAAATAAATAAATAAGAATAGATTGCACCAAGAACTCAAACCAGCAAGAAAATGGCACCAGATGTTATTTTCCTTGGCTTTTTCATATTCTTACTCTCCAAATCCCAAATGACAGAAACAGCCAAAGCAATGGAATCACTTACTCATTGCCAAACGAAATGCGGAGAAATGGAAATTCCCTATCCATTTGGAATGAAGAAGGGATGTTACCTCGATAAAACATTTGAAGTCATGTGCAACGACTCGACTGGTTCTGCCACACTAGCTTCGCTGGGCTGGGAAGTGAAGGACATCTCGGTCTCAAACAGCACCCTGCGACGTAAAGATTTCAATATCGAGACATTCAAAGCAAAATCAGATGAATGGTTAACTCTTTCTCTTGACTTAGTGCCTGCAGGCAACCAATATTGGATATCACATAACAAAAATACATTTGTCGTCAAGGGATGCGACTTTCTAGCATACCTTTACGACAGTGAAGTCACGCTAGGAGTATGCGCGTCTACCTGCAACCACAACCCGAAGAAAGGTGTTCCCTTGCTGCCTTCAACTTGTCAAGGCCTCAATTGCTGCCAAATGGATCTGTTAAATGATATAAGAAATTGCAGCTTGGATGTTTTGAGATTGTCAAATTCTACTGATGATCACTGTGGTTTCTTCACCTTCATCGACACAGATTACCTTTCTTCACACCTTAATTTCTCTGTGTGCAAGAAAAGGTACACTGTCCCAGTAGTGTATGAATGGGCAGTTGGGAATACGAGTTGCGATAGAAGAAATGTCTGCAAACAAAATAGTGAGTGCTACAACTATACTACCCACACAGGATACAAATGCAAATGCAGGAAAGGTTACGAAGGTAACCCTTATCACCCCGAAGGATGCCGAGGTAACTAATAAGTACACTTCTCAGAATTCCAAATATGCAATCATTATTCATTAAAATAAATGTTTTCTTGATCAATTCAACAGACATTAACGAGTGTAAGAGGAATAACCCTTGCTCAAACAACAATCGTTGTGTTAATACAGAGGGCAGATACTATTGCTTGCCTAATCGTAGACATATGTTGGAACTGGCCATTCCATTAGGTAAGTATCTCAAAACTTGCTGTAGTAGTTTTTTTTATGTTTTTCTTGTTTACCACACCGTGCTTAGATTAATCCTTCCAACAAACAGGAATAGGCCTAGCTCTCGGTCTTCTACTTCTAGTCGCTACTGGTATCTGGATCTGGCACAAGGTTAAAATGATCAAAAACAGAGAAATGAAGCAAAGATTCTTCAAAAGAAATGGGGGATTACTGCTGCAGCAACAAGTAACCTCGAGTAGAGCAAGTGTTTCTCATGAACTGACACTTTTCAAGATTGAGGAACTAGAGAAGGCCACGGATAAATTCAGCGGAAGCCGTATACTTGGCAAAGGTGGGGCTGGTACCATCTACAAAGGAATGCTATCAGATGGTAGAATAGTCGCGGTCAAGAAGGCCAACATAACTAATGACAGTGAAATTGGACAGTTTGTCAATGAGGTTTGCATACTATCACAGATAAGCCATAGGCACATAATCAAATTGTTCGGCTGTTGTTTAGAGGCTGAGGTTCCACTGCTTGTGTATGAACACATATCTAACGGCACTCTCTCACATCACATCCACAACGAGCAAAGTATCTCCGCACTTTCTTGGGAGAATCGTCTACGTATTGCTGCAGAAGTAGCAGGGGCACTAGCTTACCTACACTCCTATGCCTCAACAGCCATCTTTCACCGCGATATAAAGTCAAGCAACATATTGCTAGATGAAAACTACAGGGCTGTCATAGCTGATTTTGGACTCTCAAGATCAGTATCCATTGACAGGACTCACTTAACAACCTTGGTAGGAGGGACATTCGGATACTTGGATCCTGAGTACTTCCAATCAGGACAACTAAACGACAAAAGTGATGTCTACGCATATGGAGTTGTCCTAGCAGAAATCCTAACAGGACAAAAGGCAGTCTCTTCTGCTAAGGATGATATAGGACTGGCAATTCGTTTCCGATCAGCATTGAAGCATGACCGTTTGTATGAAATATTGGACAAAGTAGTGGCTGAGGAAGGCCAGAAACACGAAACTCTTGCAGTTGCTAAACTTGCCAAGAGATGCCTGAAAATAAATGCTCGGAAAAGGCCAAGCATGAAGGAAGTGGCAGCAGAACTAGACCGACTGAGAAAGACGAAAGAGCTTCAAAAACATCAAGAGAGCTTTTGTCATGAGCATTGTTCCAAAAGTGAAAAATTCTACAGTTCTGGGATTGAATCAGAAGCAGGGGATGATCAAACACTATCTGAATGAACTAGCTTTGCTTATTCAATCTATTTTCTATTTCTTCCATTGTTTAGAAACATGTGCTAAAGATTGTTTGTGATTCAACTACTCATTCCTATGCAGGACTGTAAGTGAGTCGAGTCGAGCCGAACAAATATAAACTCGACCTCGACTCGAGTTTCAATAATTAAGCTCAAGCTTGGACCGTTTATTAATTGATTGTATCTCATACCAACTTTTTTTTGAACTGAAATCCAAATAGCTCGAGTTTTTTTTTTATTAATTTAAAATCACTTCTTTGAATCCGTATACCTATTTCATCAAAATGTGAATAAGTTGCCAGAATACAAATTGGAGCAGAAAATCCAGCACAATGGATGATAATCATCAATATACAATTCGAGATGAGAAAATCGGCAATTCTTTATTTATGACTAAAATTTTTCGATAAAATATTATATTTGTAACCATAAATAATAAAATCTACACAAAATCTGATATTCAAGCGAGAATTTGACTGAAAGTGACCGAGATTGGGGCAGCACTTACCGATAGTAGCACCGGTGATCCTGACGCCTACGACCGCCGCCGCGGTTGAGGAGACGGGTGGTGGCCGGAAATCAAATAATAGGTAAATTGTATTTCATAAAAAAGGTGAAATTATAGAAAATGCTAGGAGAAGATTTATCATTCTGGGTAAATTCTGATTTGATACCTGCATTTTGGATTTTTTTTTAAATAGTTAAGTTTTTTAAAATTAGCAAAATAATATTATTTTTTCAAAAAATTTATAAATCTAATGATTGATCAATTTTGCTAATGGAAAATCTTATGTAATTGAGTGTATTTTAAGATTTTTGAATAGATAATTTATTTTACTAGGGAAATAGAAATATTAAAGTACAATAAACTACGTGCATTTTGTTGGAAAATTGGGTTTAATAAAGTGAGTGTGTGATCTCATTTTATCCGATTTTTAGTGGTCGTGATATTTAATTTTGGAGGAGTTAAATGTTGAATGATGTATCTATGTTGTATTAGATAATCATGGTACATTAGTTTCTCAAACTCAATTTTTTTGGTGAGTGAGAAATTAATCGTAAAGTTGGTCACGTAAAAGGGGCATGTATGCGGGGAAATGTACCGTGTTACATTGAGAGATCCCATAATCAAAGCCTAAGCTGATTAAGCTTTTACTTAAGTGTGTAATCACTTGAGTATGACATCTGATGTGTACTAAGTGTGCGAGCTTCGAGTCCACACGCGCGAGATTGACAGTGCCAGTGTTCATTCCTGTTCCAGGGATAGAAACAGTTATAGTGACAGTGACAGTGAAAATGTCTCGTGTCTTGGCATTGGTGAATTTGGGTCTAGCCAAAATCAGTCCTAGAGGATTCAGATCAAGTGTCGGGTAATCAGTCAGGGACAGATTCGGGGACAGTTCAATGTCCGAACCCATTGATGTACACGGATATAACTCCTGATTTTCAGGAGTGTAACTGACTCTCACTCTTGGTGGAGAGTTAATACTACAACGGTAGTAACTTATTTGAGGTTTCAAATGTGAATTTGAATGGATCCTTAATGGGAGATTACAAATGTGGGATGCATACTAGTAACTCATGGGGGTTACATCTTGGTTTGAATGCCCAAACTCTAATCTTAAATGAGGTGGAATGTGTCTTTAAATAGGTGCTCTTGCGTGCTTTGTAGGAGAGAAGAAAAAGAGAATAGGGGGAAGTAGAGTACAATAATAGATTCGGTGGTCTATGTGTTGTAGAGAGTTGTATGAGGGCTTGTAGGGTTCTCTTAGACAAAGTCTCTGCATTTAGCATCATTCATCGAGTCTCATTGCTTCTTAGTTCTCCCATTATCTAGTTCGATGGAGCCTACTAGTTTGTGGTGCTACTACTGGGTAGGACGAAGCCCTTTTATCTTTGGGGACAAGCGCCAATGCTGTGAGCATTAGCCGGGGTGCAATTGTCTTGTAGAAAAAGGTCTCCTCGACTCGACTTAATTTCATACATAACCAATTTGATGTTTGTTGCAGGTTCTGTCTAAGACAGTTCGAGTCTGGTCCAGAATCTGTTCTTGACAAGGCGGGTTTGTTCTCGTGTATTTGTATTTCTGTTTCTGTTTATTTTGTGGTCCTCTTCTCTGTTTGTTTTATGTCTCAGTTCAATATGTTCAAGAACTGGAGTGCAGTATTGCATGATTACAATCGACCGAGAGAATCTGTTTGGGACAGATCCAGGAACAGAAACGATGTCGAAGAACACGATTCCTGCTTGGATGTTCAAGTTCAGCAAAGGCAAACCTGAAGCAGTTCAAATTCATTTAGATGAATTCTGAAGTATTAAAGACGAGTTTGGATGTTATAGTTCCTGAAACTGTTCAAAACAGATTCAGAAACACATATATAGTCTAGTTTGAGTTATTTTCTATATTTTGTTTCTGCCTTGATTCTTTTGTAATTTGTCTTTTCATTTCTTGTGAAAGGTCTGTTCCAAAGTCTGTCAAGAACATGTCAAAGGCATTGTTTTTCCCAACAATCGCAAGACAATTATATTTAAAGCAATACATTTGCTTGGAGTGGCGACTACATTGAAGATAGTGACTCCACACGTTCAAGGCGGAAAATATGAGAAGTTTTCCGAGTTGTTCTTGAAGAGATAATATCTACGGATGATGTGTTAACCTCACAAATGTGGGGGTTTGAATTCTAATGAATTAAAGAGTGATGGCATCGAAAGATGTTGATGTACCTCATAATGTGAGGGGGTTGAATTCTTGTGAATTCTAAATGGAGAACTTATAATTGGTGTTACAATTTTAAGTTGGAATCAAGTTTTGATTTGTTCGATTGGTGAAATAATTCAATCATGGATTTTAGTCTCTCGTTTGAGATAAAATCAAGGAATTATTGTTTTAGTCTCTTGTTTGAGATAAAATTAAGAAATTATAGGGGTTGAATTATTGTAAATCCTTGAATGACGTGCTTATAGATTCTAGTTGGAATTTTAAGCATGTATCAAGTTTTGGGCTTGATTAATCAATTTTGAATTAGTTATGAAATGATAATATTTTCATGTCCAATAATAATTCAATGGTCTAGTCTAATTAAGTTGGATCTACAATGACTCATATTTAATGTGAAAAAAATGAGAAGTTATGTCCTTGGTGAACAGGAACATATATAGTTTAGAGTGAAACATTCTTATAATAATTAATTCATGATGTTGGATTGAGGTGGGAACAATTGTGATCCTTCCAATTTTTCTAGGAATTTGTGAAATTATGTGCAAGGAAATTGGGGTGTAGGACATGTTCCTAAATCCTCTAATTATCTTGAATTATTTATTCGAAAAGAATTCTTGTATTGATTTGTTCAACGTTGTCCAAACAGTGTTGAGAAAAATGTTAATATGAGAGATTGTACATTTTTCAATATTGTGATACTTATGATTCATATCACATCTTGAGGGCCTTAAATGACGTGTGATGACTCGATGTCATCAAACGATTCATTTTTGATGGAGAAATACATGCATGTAGCTTAAAGGCATTTATAACGATTACGTTATAATCTGTCTTTATGTGAAAAACATGGTGATATGAAGTTTGTGGGTTAATCGTTGTGATTCTCATAATCAAAACTTTATAGACATCTAAGATAATTATCTTAACACAGTCTTATTGAGTGGAGACGGGTGTTGAAGAAATTATGTTCATATGATGGTCAAATGATTAAACGCCACTAAAGCTCAAAATTAACCTTATGGTTATAACTAGAGCAAAAATTACTAGAGGGAATGTGATTTTAAAAAAATCCACACCTAAAGAACTATTATAGTGGATACCCAACTAATGATGACTGGAGATCCCAAGAACTTGGTTCAAAGGGACAACTAAGCTATAAGAGTTCAATCGTTACACTTGGAAGATTATATCTTCATCCATTCCCTGTAGAGCAAGTCAAGTGTGTTTACCTGCACATGATGAGGTTAAGTCTTATGACTTTTAATGATTCCTAAATCTTGATGAGGTTGAGTATTGCCTATACTTGGAAAGGAGATCACCTATATGAGTGTGAAGTGAGGGTCGCTTTAAATATAAACAATTATGAATCCAAAGAGGGTGTCCCATGGCCGAAACGGGCACAAACGTGAGAACAGATAATGTTTGAGACATTATTATATCAATACTATTGTCTAGATATACACCAACTGAGTTGCGTGTCTGCATTGTTGCATTTGCTAATTTCCACTCATGTGGGGGATTGTTGGAAAATTAGGTTTAATAAAGTGAATGTGTAATCTCATTTTATCCGATTTTTAGTGGCCGTGATATTTAACTTTGGAGGAGTTAAATGTTGAATGATGTATCTATGTTGTATTAGATAATCATGGTATATTAGTTTCTCAAATCCAAATTTTTGGTGAGTGAAAAATTAATCGTAAAGTTGATCACGTAAAAGGGACATGTATGTTGTGGGGAAAATATACCGTGTTACATTGAGAGATCTCATAATCGAAGCCTAAGCTGATTACGCTTGTACTTAAGTGTGTAATCACTTGAGTATGACATCTAATGTGTACTAAGTGTGCGAGCTTCGAGTCCACATGCGCGAGACCGACAGTGTCAGTGTTCATTCCTATTCCAGGGATAGAAATAGTTATAGTGACAGAGACAGTGAAAGTGTCTCGTGTCTTAGAATTAGTCGTTCAGTGAACTTTGATTTGAACTTGGTTAAATTTGGGTCTAGCCAAAATCAGTCCTAGAGGATTCAGATCAAGTGTCAGGTAATTTAGGTAATCTGTCAGGAACATATTCGGGGACAATTCAATGTTCGAACCCATTGATGTACACGGATATAACTCCTAATTTTCACGAATGTAACTAACTCTCACTCCTGGTGGAGAGTTACTACTACAACGGTAGTAACTCATTGGAAGTTTCAAATGTGGATTTGAATGGATCCTTAATGGGAGATTACAAATGTGGGCTTGAATACATACTAGTAACTCATGGGGGTTACATCTTGGTTTGAATGTCCAAACCCTAATCCTAAATGAGGTGGAATGTGTGCCTTTAATTAGGTGCTCTTGCATGCTTTGTGGGAGAGAAGAGAAAGACAATAGGGGGAAGTAGAGTAGAAGAGTAGATTCGGTGGTCTATGTGTTGTAGAGAGTTGTATGAGGGATTTTAGGATTCTCTTAGACAAAGTCTCTGCATTTAGCATTATTCATCGAGTCTCATTGCTTCTCAATTCTCCCATTATCTAGTTCGATGGAGCCTACCGATTTGTGGTGCTACTACCGGGTAGGATGAAGTCGTTTTATCTTTGGGGACTAGCGTCAATACCGTGAGCACTAGCCGTAGTGTAATTGTCTTGTGGAAAGAGGTATCCTCGACCCGACTTAATTTCATACAAAGCCAATTTGCTGTTTGTTGCAGGTTCTGTCTAAGACAGTTCGAGTCTGGTCCAGAATCTGTTCTAGACAAGGCAGGTTTGTTCTCGTGTATTTGTATTTCTGTATCTGTTTATCTTGTGGTTTTCTCCTCTGTTTGTTTTATGTCACACTTCAATATGTTTAAGAACTGGAGTGTTGTAATACATGATTACAATCGACGGAGAGAATCTGTTTAGGACAGATTCAGGAACAGAAACGGTGTCGAAGAACATGTTTCTTGTTTGGATGTTCAAGTTCAGCAAAGGTAAACATGAAACGGTTCAAATTCATTAAAGATGAATTCTGAAGTATTAAAGATGAGTTTGGATGTCGTTACAGTTCCTGAAACTGTTCAAAACAGATTTAGAAACACAGAAATAGTCCAGTTTGAGTTATTTTATATATTTTGTTTCTGCCTTGATTCTTTTGTAATTCGTCTTTTCATTTCTTGTGAAAGGTCTATTCCAAAGTCTGTCAAGAACATGTCAAAGACATTGTTTTTCCCAACACATTTTCAATCCATAAAATTTTTCAAATGTTAAATTTACAATTCTTTTAAAAAAGTGAGTACTATTTTGTTAATTTTGAAAAAATTAACTATTTTTGAAAAAGAGCTCCAAAATGTTTGTATCAAAACGTAATTTATTCATTTATAAAATTAATTAATATAAGTTAATTAAATTAAATATGTTAAAAGTTAAAAACCACCCTAGACTACCTACATTTTGTTAATCACGCAAAGTTCGAATTTCATTACATTTTGTTAATCGGAATAATTATTGCATATTTAAATCTAGTAATGATATGGTTAATTTTATCTATTATTTTTTGAAATGGTTAGAGTTAGTCATCTAATGCAACATAATGTGAAAATTTCTTTTGTTTTTTTATTACAATAAGTAATCCAAACAATGAACCCTTTTACTAGAAACAAGTAAAACATTTTTTTTACTTTAAAGGGGTTAACTAAGTCAAATTCAAAAGTTCAAAGAGTTAACTGAAGTGAGTTCAAAAATTCAAGGACTAACCAGAATAAAGTTTAATTTAAGTGTCAGGAAGCTCCTTAAAAAATAATTTAGGGATCAAATTGGACCTTAACCCTAAACTAAAATAGTCAAAAACCCTTTCTCTCTTTACCCAATTTTTTTTTTCAAATCGCCCTAGGCCAGCCTACATTCCAAAATAAAACAAGAAAAATAGAAGGGTTGAGATGGATATAAATAACTGGCGATGAATTAAGATAGACGTGCATGCGCTACACTAGATTGAGCTCGTGTCATATCAGTAATTTCTTAAAAGAAAATAGTTATGTGACACGATATTTGCAAAATGTGGAAAGCGCCGTATGGGTGTGTTTCACATAAATATTATAAAAATAATGTCACAAGTTTAGAGGGAGGTGTGTTTAATTTGAATTTCTATGATTCATTGAAACCATGTTGTCTGCGACAGGAAATTCTTGAACCACAGGGCAGAATGCTTGGGATATCTTCTCAATAACTTCTCTTTGTAATCCACAAAATTTAGCCCGAATCGAACTGAAAACCCACCAGCCCACTCAAAATTATCCATCAACGACCACACAAAATACCCCTTCACATTTGCACCATCTTTCCTGCCATATTAAACATGACACAAACATTCATATATATATATATAAGCAAAAATTGGAGTTAAAAGGAAAAAGAGGCTCACTGAATTGCTTCACTTAGACAACAGAGATGATCGTGAATGTAGTCTTTCCTCATGTTGTCTTTTAAGGCCTCAGATAGTTCTAATGTGTCATTTGCTGGCTCATCAAGCCCTGGAATTTAATTAATTTTTTTTTATTTTTAGGAATATTCATGCACAATTAATTGAAGTACAAAATGTCAAGACAAACACACACACACACACACACACATATAAGGATGAGTAAATTACACTTTTAGTCCCATTAGAATAGAGTTCGAACACTATTAGTCTCAAATGTACAATCTTGGTCCCAAGTTAATTTTTTCGACAGTTTTGGTCCCATAATTTATATTTCAATAGTTTTGGTCCAAAAAACTAACGGACTATACTTAACATCTGCTAAGTACCTATTTTGGAGCCAAAACAGTACCTATTTTGTTGATCTTGGTTGCACCGCCTAATTAAGTGTGAAAAATAGAGAGAATGTAGTGAAAGTTGTAATCCAAAATAGGTACCTTTTTTGGCTTCAAAATAGGTATCGTTTTGGCTTCAAAATAGGTACTTAACGGATGTTAAGTATAGTCCGTTAGTTTTTAGGACTAAAAATGTTGAAATATAAATCGTGGAACCAAAATTGTTTAAAAAAATTAACTTGGGACCAAAATTGTACATTTTAGGACTAAAAGTGTTTGAACCATATTTTTATGAGACCAAAAGTGTAATTTACTGTTATTAGGATCTTTGTTTGTATATACCATTTTCAGTGATGTAAATCTGTGGATTGTTGTATTTTTGTTTGATTAGTTTGAGAATTTGACGAATTCCCTTTGGATAAATGTAGATCCTACTCGAATTTCTTGCTTGTTGGCCTATTGCCTTTCCATTCTTGGTCCCTGCATAAATATACCAATACCTCAATCATCTTAAATAATACACATGACGTTGCGACATCCGTCGATCAGATGATTTCATAAATACACATATGACTTGCACTGATGAAATGAAATATGTGATTTCAGTGATCGCATGTGACATATTAATATTATCATCTGAAAATGTGATAGTATCACGTAAGTTACTACTCGTCAATGATCCACTTTCCCATTTTTGATAGGGGAACGCTTTGATACCTACATTTTTGACTATTTTTCAAAAATAGCCAGTTTTTCAAAATTAGAAAAACAGTCCCCACTTTTTCAAAAAAATTCCAAATCTAAGCATTTGATTAATTTTACGGTCCGAAAACCGTACATATTGAATTTTAAGATTTCTTGATTTGATATGATGGGTTCTTTTTAACGTAGCTAGGGAGATATAAATATTGAAATACAATTAATTATGTACGATTTTCGGGCTAAAAAATTGATCAAATGTTATATTCGCAAATTTTCTGAAAAAGTGGGGGTTTTAAAAAAAAAAAAAAAGAACATAGAATGTAGGTATTAAAATGTAATTTATCCTTTTTTAGATTCTCAAAATGAATGAAATGATGCAAGTTGTTAATGAATTAATTTAATTACCTGTGATCTCCATCTCAGAATCTGTTGCATAACTGTAGCTAGTTGAGTTTGGTTTGGCGACTGCATACATAGCACCATAATAGTTGAACCCTATGAAATCAAATGACCCTTTAACCATGCTATATTCATTTTCATTGAATTTAGGCAATCTTTCCCTAACTCGAACCCTCATACTCTCTGGATACCTTCCACGTGTCAACGGTTCCATATACCTAAAAACACGTAACACGTTATTTATTAGTAATAAAAAGCTCGTACCAGACTATTGACTTCCGTGAGACGACCCCACATTCCTTCTTGGTAGAGGTGTAGTTTTGTGATGGGCTGGGCCAGAATTTTATAAGCACGAAATGTGTTTGGCCCAGCTCGAAAAAATATTGGCCCGAATGAGCTGGGCCGGCCCAAGCAAAATTAGAAAATCACCTTTTTGCCCGCACGCGCCCGACCCGGCCCGAATTACAGGTTGGATTATGCCATAAAATTTCATGCCTGAAACACTTCGGGCCGGGCCACAATATTAAATTTGGCCCGTGGGCTCAGGCTGGCCTGGCCCGACCCATTTGACAACTCTACTCCTCGGTCACTATAGATAAACTTACCATCCGAGCATGAAGTCCATGGCTCGATCCCTAGCATTCTCATTCTCATTCGTCTCGTTGAATGGCTCGAACCAATACGCTGCGAAAACTATGCCGATCTTCCCTTTCTGCAATACTTGATACTTGTTTCGATATAGGTGTGCAACAACAGAGTGAGCTAGAAGAAGGTTGTGTCCCACAATGTACGGCTCTGTGGCAGAGTCTCCGCCCGTGCAGCCGAGACCCTGCCACTCGGAGCACCGGCCCGGTGCGAAAACGCCGTAGGCGTAACCATACGCGCTGAAAGTCCAAGGTTCATTTATAGTGACCCAAGACTTGACGCGATCGCCGTACTGCTCGAAGACGAGGTTCGCAAAGTCATGAAAATCTGCCCTGTAAATTGGATTTCGGACAAGTAGAGGTTCAAAAAGTGACCTAACACGAAAATTTTCGAGTTTAGAAATTGGACATTTTTAGTGGCTAAGCTTACACAATTTGAGAAGATAGGAATCCACCATAGGCATCTTGTAGAGCTTGTGGAACATCAAGATGGAGTAACGTTACAAAAGGCTCTATACCTACATTAATTGCAGTTGTTCACCCAATGATAAATCTAATCCCCAATTATATATAAATTCAGAGCAATGACAATCAAATAAAACAAAAATTGAATCTATAAGTGAACTTCTTTTGAAAAAAAAAAAAAGAAATCGAGGAAAAATATGCATAGTATACTTGGGTCCATGTATTTTTAAGTTTTTTTAATTGGGTCCCTATAAATTTATTTGTAAATATCGAATCCTAGTGTTTTCATTTTTATTTTCTTTTTTGAAGTGGGAATCTGGACTTTTATTTGTAAAATCTAAGTCCGTATACTTTATTATGGATAATTATCAATTGAGGACTTGAAATATGAAAATTATCCATTTAGGACTTCAAAATTCATAATTATAAACCTCAATTGAGTGGAATAAATCATAAATAATAGTGTAAAATTATACTAAACCAAAAAAAATTCAAATTAAAGGAAAAAATGAAAGAAAAATAATAATTTTGAGGTTTGCACACAGTTGACATACATAAGTTGAAACTAGAGGATCTCAAGTGTCTGAATGTTGATAATTTTCATCTTTCAAATTCTGAATTAATAGTTTTCATCTTTAGATCTTGAATTGGTAGATTACGGACTCAATTTTTTGGACAAGAAATCTACTTATAACATTAAATGAAAGTACCAACACCTATTTTCTTTTCTTAAAAAGTATATATTCCAAAAATCAAACTATGTCACTTACCATTAGCTAGTAGCTCGTCAATGAGATTGTTGTAATAGTCAATCCCATCTTGATTCACACCTGCCTCAATCTTTCCACCTGCATAATAATCACATCAAAATACTTATCAAATCACACAAACTTAACACACACACAAAATTTAACACTAGAGCAATCAGACTTACGAGAAATTCTATAACTCATGTATACGAGAGCTATATCCATCTCAAAGATCACACGCGCGACACAAATAATCTTTTTAATCTATAAAAAAATTTGATGGTGTGCCGTGATCTCCACACGCGTTATAGAATTTCCCTCGTAGTTCCCGGTGTTAATTATATCTGAATTTGGGGGCAACATAAACATCACCTGGCAAGATTCTTGGCCATGATATCGAAATTCGATAGGCGTCTAGCCCCACATCTCTTGCAATCTTCACATCTTCCTGCACACAACATTTTTTTAGAAATCATCAATTAATTCAAAAACCTTTTGTGAAATTATAAGACATAATATATATTTACCTTGTACAGATGATAGGAATCGATGGCTATGTCTCCATTACTATGATCCTTAATCTTTTCTGGTATTATTACACAACCATATATATAAAATTCAAGAATTGATAATAATCAACAAATGTATCATGTACTAAAAATGATCATAATTTAGGCATGATTAATTAATTGAACAAAACCTGGATAAGTGTGTGTGAAATTATCCCACAAGCTCTGGCCTTTGCCGTTTTCCTCAACAGCACCTTCATACTATGAAACGGGAAAAAACGAACCATCTAAGATTACCCTCGTCATAAAAAAAAAAAAAAAAAAAAAAGATATGTTTGGATCAAACATGAACATATATACCTGATAGGCCGATGATGCTGCCCCGAAGAGAAAACCTTCTGGAAAGTTCCCACGGCCGATGGACGCGGCGCCGCAATCACACGTGGATTCCGACGTGGCATTTGCAGATATTAAGGAATGAGCAACGAGCAAGAGAAGAAAGAGTGAGCATGTTTGAGCTGCCATCACTACTGATTTAAGGAATTAATCAGTGGTAATTTCTTGAATTTATATAAATTTAATTGGGATGTTTTATATAGTTTGGCTCAACTAATTTTAATCTAAAACGTAACACCATAAGAAATTAACAAATCTATATATAAGTTGAGTTATAAATAATTTTTCATATTTCAAATCGGAATTCGTGAAAAAATTAAGATTTAGTGCTATTTATTAGATTTAGTGTGTGATGATTATGTGTATAGATGAATATGATGCTAAAGTAGTGGTTTTCGTGCTTTTATTATTTCTTTTGTTTGATGTGTTTGAAAGTGGATGTAATAAATTAATTAATGAAAAATATTTGAATCGATCAATTGATGATGACGACGAAATAGTAGCATCCTCTTCTTTAATAACATCAACTTTTTGACAAAGGATTTTTTCTAGCTAGAGATAATGGGACAGGATATTAATCATTAGATTCCAACATATATAGACTATAGTATATATATCATACTGTTTTTTGAAGATAACATTTGATTTATTATAACAAATGTTGGTCTTGCCTACACCAGTACTACTTGCATATAAGTTCGGAAAAAAATATGACTTATAGTATTTTACTGAAAAATATCACATTTATTTTACTGAAAAGTACTATTTTTTTTTTAAGATGGTGATTTTTTTTAATTATTGCTACATTTTTTAATTGAAAAAGTAACGAGTACGGCGGTTTTACTACAAATCAAAAGATTACATCATTATTACAATATTTTAAAATTCATATATAAATTTTCTCTAAAATAAAAAATAAAAAAAAATAAAAATTCATGTCTAAATTATGAATTTCATTAAAGTTCCTAACTTCTTTGGCAATTTAACATTTCTTTATTTTATTTGATGTGATGGGAAGTGGAGGTAATAAATTAATGTTTTTTTTCCGAGTTAATTGTAGACCAAATAATAACCAACTTTAATCAAATCAACTTTTGACCTGTGAATTTTTTTTTTCTTTTGAGCTAGTGACATTGAGACTAAAGATTTTTTTTTTTTTTTTTTTTATCTAGCTAACAAACAGAATCGATATACACATTATTTTATTTTATAGTGCACCTAGCATCATTGAAGAAAAATATTATTTATTCAAGATATGTCTAACTTTAATTATTCCAAGCAACAAAAGCTAGATTATATATCGTTGATCTATAAAGCTCGTTTTAATTATAAATTAACTCAAGGAGAAAAGTAGAAATAGAAAGTTGACATTACTATTCCTCCAACTTTTCATTCTAAAATAATCAATGACCAATTATAATGATCGATGTTAGTTTATTGATTTATTTATTTTTTCTAAAAAAAAAAAATTGGACGTTAACATTCTGTTTGATTATAGCTGCAGAATTTCGTACTCTATACGAAGATTCCGTACGAGAAATGCACCTTTAAAGACTTAATTTTAAAAAAATTTCAAAATTGTATAAAGAAAAAAATACTCAAGTATTATATTTAGGGCTTTTATTCCTCAATTTTGAGTTCATCCAAATCTCAACTTCAGGGCTTTTAACATAAAATATTACAATAAAAAATTGAGTTGATTCCATTTTGAATTATTTTTCTTAATATTATTAACATTTTTCTTTCACGATTATTTAATTAATGAAAGTGTTCTTTTTTTTACTTACAAAATTCAAAATGAGATTTTGTAGATGTTGATAGTACTTTTTCAAGATTTAGAATGATTGGAATAAAATGGAAAAAGCTTCAAGATGGTCGTGCAAAAAAAAAAAAACCCAGGGCCCCTTTTTTTTGTTTCGCCCCGGGCCTCCGAATTGTCAGGGCCGACCCTGCAGAGATGTCACATTCTAATAAATGATTCCTTTTGCTTATAACACATTAGAGTTGCATATTTTCTTAACACATGATTAGCTGAAATGCAAAAAGAAGGAGACATATTTGTCTAATAGTCCATGTTTTATTACAAACTAGTAAAGCATCTAGTCGTCAAGATCAACACGAAACGATACCACGATACAATATACCAGATCAACTCTTTCGCCGCTGTCCAACCACCCTTTATTCCTCGAATGCAATCGACGGCTTCTTGATTTGACATCCCCTACAACTACAAGAGAAACAATTTTCCATCAAACAAAGCCAATATATAGCACATTACTTTTTTATCAAAGGGGAAAAAAATAAAAGTTTACATGCCACACTCCATCACTAGCTAAGATTATATACATTCTGTATCATCGTAAATCATCTCGATAGCAGCATTTGGTTTCAAAGTAATGTGCTTCTTTAGCATCGATCATATCCGAAAGCCCTCGTTTACTGCACAAAATCCTCATCAAGATCTCCTTTGCTCATTACCTATCAATTCTATATAGAAAGGGTACGTAAATAGACTTTAATATCTCATATAATTGGTGAAATTGTAATTCTATCATACGCATACTATTCAAAATGATATTTTAATACCCGAATTATTGAAAACTAATTAAGATTGACATTGGAGCTATTTCTCCGACTTTAGAAAAAGTTTATGTACTTTAGAGCTATCAAAATGGTTGATTAATTTAATTCATAAATTTATTTATTTTTTCTCAAAATAGTTATACATCGGTGTTATGTTATGTGCGACCACCGCACCTAAGAGCTGTTCTTTATTTTATTGTTACATCAATATGGTTTTTGGGTCTATGAATTTACCTATTTTCTCGAATTAAATGTTTGTACTCTATTTGGTTAAAGTAGAGTTTCTAGATTTCAATTATATTAAAATAAGACTCGTGTACTATTATTTAATTGGTATGTGTGGTGGGTTGACCCAATGCTCTTTATTTATTTTTATGGCCCATTTCTGAGCCCAGTTGCCTTAACTAAGTCCATTTCCTATTACTACCCCTTAACCCTAAATTTCGTAATCTAAACCCTAATCACTCTACTTATTAGCCGTGCCTCTTCATTTCTCTCTTAAGCTTCACATTCTTTTCTCTGATCTGAGTAGGGCTCTGCTATTCCCTACCGATCTCTTGGCCGAAATCCTGTTCATCAGATTCCTGAGTGGCTGTGAGTGTGAGAGCTTCGTGTTAGATCCATCTCCTCCCCTTTGTGGCTTGGGTCGTTTGTTGTTGCCGGAGCGCTTGCTCTGCCGTGGGAAAAATCTGAGCCTCCGTGTCCTTGAGACACGATTTTCCCACTTCTAAATCTCTGATTTCATCTTTTCTCTATCTCTTCTTCTGTTTTCTTCATATTTCTTTTACTTTTACCTTGCTGCTCAATTATTCTGGACTAACAACCCTCTTGTGCAGATCTATAACTAAAGAGAAGAAGGAAGAGTGTTGAGAGTTGCTGAGTGTGAATACTGAGAAGAAACTCTTGTCCTAAGTTGCTTGAGCAACAATGAAAGGAACCGAGAAGAGTCGGGAAATAAGCGGTGAACTCCGACTAGGCTTGATACCCAACAGTATGTGTACGGAAGGGCATGATTTTAGTCAACATGATAGTAGGACACTCAAGTAGTTGATACTCTTGTGTAAGAGATATCTTAATGAATTCGACCACTTGATTTTAATTGAAATGATACATATATATAATTCATTTTAACTAAATAAAAAATACATAAATCTTATTAGAAAAAGACTAGTGTAAATAATATAGGGACCTAAAACCGTATTATTCCTTTATTATTTTGACGTAAAATATGGCACAATTAATAAGTGAACTAGAGAATTTCATTCTGGAATTGAGTCCCTTTTACTGTGGATATAATGAATGTAGAAATACTTGAATTCTTTATTGTTTAAATAAATAATAAGAATGTCAACAATCCAAAATAAAATGCGAAAGCAAACCATAACATAAAATAAAGATTAACATATGATCACAACGAAATATATATTTATAAGACTAGAAACCCTAGCCTAAAATTTGGACATGATGAAATCAACTGTCTTAGTATCAACCTGGAACGCCTTGGCAAGAAGATCATCAGGAATCTTAGGGTTCGATCCGAAAACTGAATTCGCAATCGTGATCACACCTGGGCTCTGGCTGCTCAGCCCTGCAATCGCGACGGCATTGGCATTTCGTCCAACGTTCCGTTGGAAATGGACGAGCCCCTCGGGAAACACGAAAACATCGCCTTGGTTGAGAACTTTCGTCATAAGATTATTTTCAGGGTTCGATGTCACGAACCCGACTTCGAGTGTCCCTTCAATAAGTGTAAGGATCTCAGTTGCATGGGGGTGAGTGTGGGGAGGGTTGACTCCACTCGGAGCAAAGTCCAGGGGGACCATGGAGATTCCGAAGGTGTTAAGCCCCGGAATCTGGGACACGTACGGTCACCAGAATGACTTTTAATCCCGAGGGGTTCGACACGTTTCCCAAGATATTTAGCCCGCTGAAGGAGAAGTCGTTGGCTTGGATGAGCTTAGGGTTTTTGCATGGTAAGCCGTTCACCATCACTGGCCTAGAAAGGTTGGAGAAGAGTGGTACAGCTGAGCCATGGACTAACACTGCATAGTTCAAACACATGTAGCTTTAATTTTGATTTCACCAATTAAAATATGAATTCAATTTATACAAAAAATTGGTGTGAGACTGTTTTACGAGACTAAATTCATAAGATGGATCAAAATCAGAATCAAAATACATGTCTAGTGGGGTATTTGTACTTTTGTGTGTGTTTGATTGTGTTTCGGTTCTGATCTTGACATGTTGTATGGATAACAGTCTCACACAAAACTACCTCTTTAATTTACTTGAATCAGTCTCGTACTTTCACATTTCTTTTAATCGGGTCATTATATTTTTATTTGTAAATACAAAGTCAATGTTGTGTACTTTCATTTATAATAATATATATAATTAATTAAAGACTTCCCAACTATAAAAACACAATTAAATACTTAATTTAATTAGCATGAATTATAGTATTAAATATATACTACATATTTTAACACAAATACAAGTATATGTGGACCCAATTTTTACAATAAGACCTCATCTATACACAAAGGAAAGTACATAGCTCAATTTTAACAAATAAAAGTATAGAGACACAATTTAAGAAAAGAAAAAAAGACCTAAATATGCATTCTCCTTAATTAATCTGCAATTAATTTGTTACATACGTCGATCAAATGTTTGAATATGAAGAGATTATTGCTTTTTATGTGCTGCAAAGATAATTAGTTTCATTCATCACATCTATACTATGTATTAAAAACAAAGCAGTGCACAATTTTCGAGAAGAAAATAAAAAAAGATTATTCTATTCAATTGATTAAAACATTAATTTGAGCAAAATATAAAATATTATTTTTACATAGTATTGGAAAGCTTAAATAGCGCACACATAATCATTCTAAAATTTATCAGATTAGATTTTAGAGACTAAACCATATTGCTCAAAAAATAACATTGTCTAATATATCGTCATGCAACGCGTGAATGTTAAACTAGTTAAAATTATATGAAAATCCTCAGACACACAAAAAATAACATAAATCAAACTAATTGATCATGATTCATACATCATTAAAATTAAACAAGGGAAAATTAATATAAAAAAAAATTATTACCAGGGCTACTAGGATCAGCAACACATAAATCATGCAGAGCGTAAAATGGGATGCCATAAAACCTTCTATCAATACCTTTGTGTGAAATTAAATACTAAATAAATAATATTATAGGAGAAAAGAAAAAAAAAATTGTGACAATATTTTCAAGATTTGGAGCTGCAGAATGGTTACAATTTAATTAGGGCTGATTTTATAGGGATGGATAATGCAAGAATGAAACAATATTTATATATTTGAAGTTTCATATTCTTTGTGCCGTCCTTACAAGAACAAAGAACACACATTGTCGTATTATTTTCTTGTTGACAGTATTGTTAATATGTAATAATCGATTCTTATATGATTATTTGTTTGTGTTATTGTACGTGTGTGTATGAGGCCTTTGAGAGAGAAAAGTATACATAGGAGAATATTTGGATTATTTATAGTATCTTGTGTGTTAAACGATATTGTGGTTCCGATCTCGTATGTTATTCATCAATATTATACAATAGAGGAACGAAAGTTTGATGAGTGTGCATGCTTTAGTGGAGTTTACGAAATTATAAATATTTCTTTGAAGTAATTTCTTTGATTGGAGTTATGATGGCTCGAAATCAAACTTCTAGTGACTTATGTTTTTGCACAATATTTTAGTTTTTGCAATAATGGGATGGAATGTACGTCGACATCATTGAATTTGGTGGTTAATTTTTGGTGGACTTAACCTATAGGATAATATTATTATGAAAATATTAATTTATCGAGTATTAATTAATAAAGATTCCGGTTTAATTCTTTATTATCATATATCACTCTCCTATTAAATTTTACATATACTTTCACTATATATATCCAAAGATTGAAAGATCGCGAAATATCGCAGATATATATATCGCGGATATTGACATTGCGATACGGATATTGGGGAGAATATCTTTTTTCCCGAGTATCGGCGAAATGTCGCAATATATCGTAAAATATCGCAAAATATCGCGATTTTTTATATTTCTATAATATACTCAAGGATGAAAATATCGTTATTGCAACATATATCGCAACTTCAATTTTACGGATATATCGATATCGCATATCGATATCGCAGAAAATTGAAAAAAATGATGGAAATCATATTAAAATCTTGAAAATTTAGCAAGAAATTTTAGGAACTATTATGACATATTATTATGCATATATTCCACTAAATTTTTTGATAGAATTGTATTTTGAAAGCAAACATATGAATAATACATTATATAAATATTGTATGAGACAATACATTTGACAAAATAATACATAATACAACATAAAATAACTAAATAAATATTATAAAGTACAATTAATACCAAAATGAGGATCTATGTGGTTCAAATATCAAATGAAATCCTCTATCCCATTTGGTGTCCTATTTTGATTTTTATTCGATTTTCATCAAACTTTTTCTTCAATTTCAATTTGTTATGGCTTAGTTTAACTTTATAATTATTATTTATGGTTCATTCCACCCAATTAAGGTTTATATTCATTTTTTAATATTTATTTCTTATTTTTTAGTTAATATAATTGATTAATATGATTGATTATTCCAAAAGTAGGGTATATAATTTTTAAAAAATTTAATTTTTAGCAATAAATATTGATTATGATTTGTAATACTATAATAAAATTTATTTTTATAATAAACATTTTTAAAATATTAAATTTTATAGTGGACATAATAGTGGGACATGAAAAGTGGACTAGAAGATTTTATACCTTCAAATATTTCGCGATATTTCAATCCTTGAATATACTTTGATTTTTATTTAATACTATATATTTTTGTGGTCTTTTTTAGGTCCTCAATGTAATTATTTGAGTTGCAATATTCTTTACTTTATAAAGACACTCACTTTGCAAAAAATTATAAGAGAAAGAAGACCGGGAAACCAACGGATGTATTAGATTGAAAAGTGAGATGCACCGACTTTATTTTTTTCATTTTTTCAGTTAGGGGATATGATGGACAAATCACTAAAGTTTTTCTCCCCATATATCATACGAAATTGAAATCTAAGAAATCAATAAACATATCAAGCGCATGTGCATAATTATATCCATAATTACTCTAATGTGATGAGTTGGTACCAATATTGTTTAGAACAAGTGTCATGCCCCAAATTTTCATAAAATAAGATAATAAAAATATTAAAAACGGGACGTCACTTTTATTAAAATATTTAATTTAATACAGCGGAAGCTAAATAATAAAAGCTCTTTAAAATCCATCATCACACATCACCACGCACATCGCCCGAGTAAATCATCAACCTGAAATGAATAATAGTTTTGGGGTGAGTACTATTGACTCAGTGGTGACCGCATTTATCCAAATTATACAATTATAAAAATTTAAACTGTAGATAGCCCCAGACTAAATTCGGGACATATGCAGCCCGTCGGCCAATAATAATTGTAACCCGTAGGTTAATAACTGTGAACCTGCATAAAAGTATAATAAGGATAAATACAAAAAATGTGCGTCACATTGATCCCCCACCTTGACTTGAATTTCGACTTGAAAAATAGTACGGGTTAGTTAGTCCACGCGCCGCCTAATAATAGATACATTATCCGAAGAAGAGTTAGAGGTGGACTGGACTCTTGGAGGCGTTGCAAAGAAGGGATAAGCCCAATCCCTGAAAAATAGGGATTTGGTCAACTTATGCTTATCCAGTCAGATCAGCGAGGGCACGCCAGTTCCGAAAATCCAGTGAAGACCCCATCTTGTTGGGGAGTCTCTGATTCGGAAATGTAACTATTTAATCTCTTTTTAATTCTGGAAACAAAAGTAGACAGTCAGAAACGTTGCAACATTTTTACTTTTCTACATTTAAATTTTTGTATGCTGCTTTGCAGCAAGAAACAATTCCAATAGGCCTTAAGCCTTTGGACTTAGGATTATATTTTCAAGCTCAACATTGATGTTGAGTATTTTTGGGTATTAAATTCAGTAAGTTTCCTTTACAATTATGTCTTTCATTTTTGCAATTTTAATTATGTCTAGCATGCTTGACTAGACACTTTATTCTAGTGTTTGAATAATGGAAATGGTTTCAATATAAATCTGGACTCGTGAGGCCAAAATGGGCATAGTAATGCATGATAGGTTTCTGTTAATTCTTGTGCCTTGTTCCACATGAGTGTGTGTCTGAAATACCCAATATGGCTGATCACTCGTTAGGTAAAGAGGGCACACCACTATTAATTGAATTAGCGAATCGTGACTGTGTGTTGGTTCATATAGTAATAAGGGAATCAATGGGTTGTTGTGGGCACACGAGGAATCGGTAAACACAACAGATCTGGGTTCATCTAGGGCACACTGCTGTCTGTTCACTTACATCTCTTTGGGGAACCGGGGGGTGGGTAACTGATGATTAGGGGTTTAATCGACGAGGAATCGCTTTTAAGTCTATAATGAAAGGATGAATGAGGAGACGCAGAGAGGAATCCGGTCTCCATAACTAGGTGATTTATCATGCATGAAAATCGTTGTGCCCATGAGCGAGTTGATATATATTTAAACCAAATTCAAGTTCAAATGCCAGAACCCTTGTTATTTGATATATTCTTTATTTTCTATTGCAGATTTAATTTCCAATAGTGACAACAAACCAAACCCCCTTTTATGATTGGTTACCCGAATGTGGAATCACAACAGCTCTCTGTGGGATCGACCCGTACTCATTAGCTAGCTACGCTCGCTGTGGGCACAGGAGTTACAAATTTATTTTGAGCGCGAAACGACCGCGCGTCAGTGTTTTAGGACGTGATAACGCAAGTTTTCACTCTAGTTCTGTCCTAAATTTGTGTAGCATGTGTATGTCATTGAATAAATTGTTTATTATTTAAAATAATTATTAAATGAATTATCTTATAAGATTAATCTATAAATATCTAATTATTTAATGTAATTTATAATGATCTCACTAAATAAAATCATCCCACAATTAAATATTATATAATTAATAGTTATTAAATCTGAATAATTATCATATAAAAAGAAATAAATTACCAAGCATAATGATATTTAAATTATAAGATAAAATAAAATCTTTCAAACAAATCTTTTTATTTGGTGGATGCGTTGGAGATTTGAAGTGAATAAAAAAATAAAAAAAATAGGATCTTTTATAATAATACGAAAATTCGCATGTTTTGGGCCTATATGTTTTATAATAATATGTTTTGTGAAAATTAATATATAAATGGGAGGAGGGCTCTTGGACCCCTCTTTATTAATTACTTATATAAATGGGACGAGGGCCCCTGGACCTCTC
The DNA here is from genome assembly GCA_026008535.1 of Perilla frutescens. Taxonomy (NCBI): domain Eukaryota; kingdom Viridiplantae; phylum Streptophyta; class Magnoliopsida; order Lamiales; family Lamiaceae; genus Perilla; species Perilla frutescens. The sequence continues at coordinate 1,248,945 of BRKX01000007.1, read as the reverse complement.
TTTATTAATTACTTGTACAAATGGGACAAGGGCCCCTGGATCCCTTTTGGTGTTTGTTGCTAGAGATAATTTAGCTAAGTTATGTTGATGACACGGTCAAAAATAGAATTTGCATCTTTATGATGTCAAAATTTTTCTAAAATTGTTTATTACCTAATAAAGTTAAATAGGAATGAACCGTGATTAGATGTATCATTGTTATATCGATGGAGTTAGCGGTAGAGATGTAAATGAAGAGTTCCTACAAGGACTCAGTTTGTTTATCGAATTTGAGTGTAGTTAGCCAAGGTTTATGTCGGGAGATCAAATTAGGTGTTCGTGTTGAAAATTGTGCAAGAATAAAGCGTTTAAGGATGTTAAGATGGTTCGAGCTCATCTTCTTCGGCATGGGTTCAAGTTTAATTATGAGGTGTGGACGTGTCACGGAGAGCGTAGTGCATTTGTTGAAAATGATGCACTTGATATTGGTGGCAGTAGTGCGCCAAATCAATACCATAACATGGTAATGGATGCTGCTGGCCCGTCATTGAACATTGACGATATGGATGACATTGAAGAGGCTCCTAATCCTAAAGCACAAAGGTTTTTTGATATGTTACAAGCAGCAGATAATGAGTTGTGGTTGGGTTGTAGAAATCACTCACAGTTGTCTGTTGTTGCTCGGTTGATGAGTTTGAAATCTGAGAACGGCATATCACAGAAGTGTTTCGATCAGATTACGGAGCTGATGAAAGAGATAGTTCCCGAAAATAATCTGGTGCCTGATAATTTCTACAAGACCAAGAGATTGTTGAGGGGTATGGGATTGTCGGTTGAGAAGATTGACTGCTGCATGAACAATTGCATGCTATATTGGAAAGGTGATAGTGCACTAGAGAAGTGTAGTAGCTGTCGTGCTCCTCGCTTCCAAATGAGAAATAGGAAAAAGGTAGCAATAAAAACAATGTACTACTTTTCCTTGACTCCTCGTCTACAACGGTTGTATGCATCAAATGCTACAGCTAATGATATGAGCTTGGCATGCCTCATCAGTTGACGATGGCATTATGCGTCATCCGGCAGACTCACCCGCGTGGAAGCACTTGAACTTCACATTCCCCAGTTTTGCCTTGGAGTCCCGTAATGTAAGGCTAGGTCTATCTACAGATGGGTTTCAACCATTTGGATAGACTGGGAAGCAGTATTCTTCATGGCCCGTTATTCTTACTCCATATAATCTTCCACCTTGGATGTGTATGAAGGAACAATATATGTTCTTAACGGTGTTAGTGCCAGGACCACAGAATCCGAAAGAGAAGCTGGATGTGTTCTTATAACCGTTGATTGATGAACTGTGCCACCTGTGGAATGTAGGGGTGTGCACTTATGACGTCTCACGGAAGCAAAATTTCCAAATGAGAGCGGTGCTTTTGTGGACCATAAGTGACTTTTCGGCTTATTCGATGTTATCTGGGTGGAGCACTGCTGGTAGATTGGCTTGTCCACATTGTGGAGACTCGACCGATGCATTTACCTTATCGTGTAGTGGTAAGCAATCATGGTTTGACAACCACCGAAAGTTTTTGGATCCTAATCATCCATTTCATAGAAATAGAAGGGCATTTCTTAAGAACAAAGTGGTTACGAAAGAGGCACCAAAAATGAGAGATGGCATTGACATTTTGAATGAAATAGAGATGTTGGGTCTTAAGAAAGTGACAGAATTGAACAACAATGCAGCCATCTCAAAGGCTCAAGGGTGTGGGTGGAAAAAGAATAGTATATTTTGGAATTTACCTTACTGGAGCTCATTATTAATTCGGCACAATTTGGATGTAATGCATATAGAAAAGAATGTGTTTGATAATATATTCAATACTGTGTTGAATGTGAAGGGTAAAACAAAGGATACCGTAAAATCAAGAAAGGAGTTGAACCAGTATTGTGCTAGGCCCGAATTGAAGTGCAATGAGCGTACTGGAAAGTATCTAAAGGCCTGCTACACGTTGGAGAAAAAAGAAATGAATGTTCTCTTTGAATGGGTTAGGGAACTTAAATTTCCCGATGGTTATGTGTCAAACATGAGTAGATGCATCGATATGAAGAAGTTGAGGATGTTTGGCATGAAAAACCATGATTGTCATTTTTTATGCAAAGGATCTTGCCAATTGTATTTCGTGAACTTCTACCTCCAAATGTTTGGAAAGCAATCACAGAGTTGTGTTTCTTTTTTAAGGATCTGTGCAGCAGAAATATTAGTTTTGATGATGCTTGTCGATTACATGAAAACATCCCAATCATATTATGTCAGCTTGAACGGATCTTCCCTCTGAGTTTTTTTGACTCAATGGAACATCTACCTGTTCATTTAGCTGACGAAGCTAGAGTTGCTGGGCCGGTCCAATATCGGTGGATATATCCATTTGAGAGGTAATTACCTTGAATTATGTATAACATGAGTTTTGATAATGTAATGATTGAAGTCTATTTTTTTATTTAGGTATTTAGGGAGATTAAAAAAGACTGTGGGGGAACAAAGCAAGGGTCGAAGGTTCAATTTGCAATGCTTACTTAGTTCAAGAAGCGTTATCTTTCTGCTCGTTCTACTTTGAAGACCATGTTAGTACAAGGCATAGAAGTGTGCCGCGCAATTATGATGGTGGGTTTGAAATGCCAGATGAAGATAATGCTGAGGCACTTTCTGTTTTCAAACAGTCTGGGCGGCCTTTTGGAAAGGTTTCACAGAGGTATTTGATGAGCATTGAGTACGAAGCAATCTGAGTATATGTATTGTTAAATTGTATCGAAGTGGAACACTATATCAAGTAAGTATTGTGATCCTGTATAGTTTTAACATAACTTTACACTTCATCAACTTGTAGGCTTATATTGAACTTATGTCCTATTTAGTGTGTTTGTAGATCAGTTACGGGAAGCACACCCAAATATCTCGATTGCCGAGATTGATGAGAAAAACAACTCTGAATTTGCAAATTGGTTCACCAGTTATGTAAGTATAACCTTTTAGATCATTAACTAATAACAGAATATGAGTTTGAAATGATTGTCTTTATAGGCGCGTGCCAATTTAAGCATGTACTGGCAAGACTTTGCAAGAGGCCCATCACGACGAGTTAGCATCTATCCTGCATACTTTGTGAATGGATATAAATTTCACACCACCATGTATGGGGTGCACAAGGCGACAATGAATAGCGGTGTTTGCATAAAAGGGGCTAGTTACAATAGTGGTGAGAGTGACTACTATGAGAGATTACTAGAAGTGGTGGAAGTTGATTATCCCGGTTTGCCCGCAAAAAAAACCGCGCTCTTCAAATGTGAATGGTTTGATACTTCACCAGCGGGACACAAGTTCTTCCTCTATACAAGATGGTGTCTATCAATCACAAATGGAAATACTCGGGGGATGATGCATTTGTGCTAGCAAGTCAAGCTATTCAAGTCTTTTATTGTTCATATCCAAGTTTTAATAGGTCAAAAATTGATTGGTTGGCAGTTTGTAAGACACAAACTCGTGCTAAAGTTAACGTCTCTTCACAAGAGTCCAGTCCTATTATCTCTCCACCTTTCCAAGAAGATGATTTGCTCACAATGACTGAGCTTGTCATAAATGAAAATGACGTTCATGCTTTGGTAGATGTAAATAGAGATATTGACATAGAAGATGACGATAAAGAAGATGTGGATGAGGATATTGACTTCTCTGATGATGATGATGATGATGATGATGTTGATGATGATGACAACTAATTATAGGTTAAAATATTTGTATACTTAATCTATATTTTTTATAGATATTGACATACTTGTCATATTTGTGCACTTAATCTACATTTTTGATAGATATTGATATACTTATGATATTTGTGTTTAAATATGTTAGATGTCGAGTAGCCGAGATGGTAGAGGTAGATATGTCCCTCGTCGATTGGCTCATTTGTTTCAAGGATGAGATTTCTCTGCACCTGGTAGTTTCTCTGCACCTGGTAGTTCCTCCACACCCTCAGGTTCCTCGGAGCCACGACCTTCACCAGAGACATCTACAGGGTCTGAAAGGATGAGTACTTCGGTTCGAGGGCTATCATTGGGTACTCCTGATACACCAGGAGATGGATCATCCACATTGGCTCCATCAGTGGGTCGACTGGAGATTACTTTAGCAGCTGACGGGTATGATAAAGTTCATTTTATTTTGTACTTCATAATTATGTTCACATAATTAATTGTGGTGATTTGATTTGTTGATTACAATATATTTAGATCATTGCTTCCAGCATATAAGGTGTTTAATGAGATTGGTAATATTTTCAAGACATATGTGGATGAGGGGGGTATACATGGAGATTCGTATCAGAGGATACAAAGAGGGTCTATTGGGATGAGTTTAAGGTAATTTTTATTATTTCTTATTTTAATTTGTTATGTGTGTTGATAATTAAGTAATTTATTTTGTTGTCTATCACTTTTGCAGAAGAAGTTCTATTGGGATACGGCTATTGATTCCCAAGTTCGCACGCAGTTTTATGCCAAAGCTGCTAGTAGGTACGCGGATTGGGTTTGCAAGGTGAAGGCCAAGAGGTTTACAAAAGGTCGGCCTGCAGAGGTGTCTGAAGCGGCGTGAGCCACTTGGTGTTCTTATTGGGATTCACCAGCTGTCCAAGAGGTTTCACGCAAGGTAAAGAAGAATCATCTTGCTGATGTGGACGAACCTGGTAGCGGTCTGTCCACACACAAAGGAGGGTCTAGGAGTGTCGTATCCTATGCTGCAGCCCTTGTAAGTAATTCGTTTATCTATTAATCAATTTCAATTTTATAAACATATTATAAATAACATTATTTTAATTCGACAGGCTCACGAGAGAGGTGTCCCTATTTCTGAGACGTTGTTAGACATCTTCTACAAGATGCACCACGTTGATGATGAGCATTACACCGACCCGAAAGCTGCTCGCATTGCTGTAAGTTATTTAAATTTTAAATAATGATTAGATTTAATTTTAAAAAAATGTAAAATGCAGGAGGAGGTGGACCAGATTGTAGCTGATCTAAGCCAGCCACTTCCTGATGGTACAGATTCTCCACCCGTAGATAGGAATGCTATCTATGTTCAGCGGGCCGTCCGATCAGATAAGGGTCGCATTTTCGGGTTAGGATCTCTGTACTCCGACACCCAGTTACCTGCTGGGACGACGAGTCATGATTCTAGTGCCACCTCGCCCTCAGTGGTTGCTAACCTTCCAGAGGTTAGGGAGTTGACTTCTCAGCTTCAGGCGAGTCGGATGGAACATGAGAAATTGCTGCAGAAAATCCAAGACCTTGAAGCCCGACAGATGGAGAGCGATGCATTGCAGGCTGAGACAGCTAGGTTGAGGGCAGAGGCTGAGGAAATGAAGAAACAACTTGAGGACACCCGGAGGGCGCATCAGCAGGCTGAAGAAGAGCGTCGTCGGGACAAAGCTAGGCAGGAACTGATGTGGCAGCACCTTTACCGCCGCCTTGATGATCGAGATGGTCTGCCCTAGACTCCTCTTTTATGTATTTGAGATACTTTTAGATATTTATGTGTTAGAGATATTTATACACTGATACTTGATATTTTGTATTTAAAACTATTTTATTTAATGTGCTATCTTTTATTTTAGTAATATTATTTATCATGTTTAACAAATAATTTGAATAAAAAATAAATATAAAAATCAATTTATATATAAATAAATAACAATTAAAAATTTTAGATTAGCAGCGACGGATCTCACGACGGGGTATTACTGTCGCTATCTAGCGACGGGGTACCCCGTCGCTATCTAGAGACGGATATAGCGACGGGAACCCCGTCGCTATCCGCCAAACTCGTCGCCCCCGCTACGGACTTAGCGACGGGGTTTCCCGTCGCTAGATCAATCATTAATCCCTGACGACGGGTGAGCCACCGTCGCGCGTGATTAGCGACGAGCGATTTAGTGACGGAATTTTTCTCGTCACTAGAGGATTTAGCGACGGGGTCGTACCATTATGGCGACGGAAAACCCCATTGCTAGATCGGAATTTTTTGTAGTGGTGGTTGTTTAATAAAAAGGCGGGTCACGGGTCAAATGGATGCTTAAATGGACGGGTGGGTTAAATTTTGAATTTTTTTTTAAAATTTGCCAATAGTGAAAAGACGTCGTTTTAAAACCAATTGACGGCTTCTTCAAGAGGGGCCTGACGGAAGGGCTTAATAGATCCGAAAAAAAAAAAAAATTAAGGCCCAATTGAGCCAAAAAAAAGTATAAGGGTCTAGAAGGTCCCCGCCAAAAAGTACAGGAGTCTGCGTGACCCTTATCCCTTGATTATATTATAATATAATTATAGTAATTTTGTTCGGCGCTGATGATGGAACAAATTGAGCTTTTTATTCGGAAATTCCACAATGAATCGGATGAATATGTATTCAATGCTGCTATTTTTATTACGTAAAAGATTAAAAGTCTAAGACGTATATCCCCTCAAGCAAAAAAAAAAAATCCTAAAACGTAAAGATTACGTGAATTGTACAATTGATAACCTCAGACCTCTGCGTGAGAAATGGTGCCTTAGTTTAGTCTGGTCTCCGTTGGCCAAGTCAACCACTCAATAAAACTAATTGATACGTGGTCACTCCACAACCACGTTATTATTTTTATCCAAATGCAATTCTACCACATCCAAACAATCTTATCTATCTCATCAAACAAACCAAACGAGCCCTAAGTGTAACACTACAGTCCTCCACTGTAGAGTTATATATAATATAGAGAGAAGCTAAATGAAGTATAAGAAAAACACATCATTAATTAATTAGCAACGTCTAACAATTATGGCAAATTTCATCACAATTCTTGCTATCTACCTCTTCTTCTTCGCCATCCCACCACCAGCAACATGCTTCAGCAACGAAACAGACTTCCTCTCTTTGCTAGCCTTCAAGTCCGCCATTGATCTTGATCCACTGAGAGCTCTGAGCTCATGGAACGAAACAACTCATTTCTGCAGCTGGAATGGCATCAAATGTGGCCACAGGCATCCCGATAGAGTGGTGGAGATGAACTTGAGCTCTCAAGGACTGGTGGGATTTCTCTCTCCTCACATAGGTAATCTCTCTCTTCTCAAAACCATTATACTCCAGAACAACACCTTCCGCGGCCCGATTCCTCAACAAATCGGGCTCTTGAGAAAACTCGAGTACCTCGATTTTACTAATAACTCCTTCGTTGGTCCAATTCCACAAAATCTTTCCCAATGCTCACAACTTGTTTATCTAAATATATACAACAACAGACTCTCCGGAGTCATACCACCTGAGCTCGGCCTTCTGCGGAAGCTCGAGGCTTTGGCGCTACCGCTGAATCAGCTCTCGGGGCCAATCCCACCATCGCTCGGGAATTTAACATCTCTAGAAAAGATTTCTTTAGCTGCCTGCAATTTTTACGGAGAAATTCCAGAATCCATCTCCGGCCTCAAGAACTTGTTATTTCTAAGTTTAGCTGCTAACAATCTCGCCGGCACCATTCCCATTGGTCTGTTCAATATGTCTCAACTCTATTATCTTTCAGTAGAAACTAATAAACTAGAAGGAACAATTCCCTCCAACATAGGATTTACACTGCCTAATCTGAGTAGTCTTTATTTGGCCAATAACAGTTTATCAGGCACCCTTCCCGCTTCCCTCTCAAATCTCACGAGCATGGAATACCTTGTGCTGGCACAGAATCATTTCACAGGAAAAGTGCCAAATCTTGGGGGGCTTGCAAACCTTGTAGACTTCGTAATTGAAGTGAACAGTATTCAAGATGACACCAGTTTCATTACATCATTGACAAACTGTACGAGCCTTGCAACAATTGGTGTTCATTCCAACAAATTAAGAGGTTCATTGCCAGACACGGTTTGTAATTTTTCAAGTCCGCTAACCTATCTGAACCTCGCATTCAATGAAATAGAGGGAACCATTCCTTCGTGTATTGGAAACCTTGTGAGTCTCACCTTCTTCATTGCAGAAGGAAATGGTCTAGAAGGCCCGATTCCGGAGGGCGTCGGGAAGCTTTCTAATTTGCACTTTCTTGATGTAGCAAACAACAGATTCAACAATGGCCTGCCATCTTCATTAGGAAGCCTAACTTCTTTGAATTATTTTTACTTGGATGGGAACAACTTTTGGGGGAACTTACCTCCAACTCTTGGCAACTGCACCAACTTGCTTGATTTTTATGTCTCATCTAACAATTTCAGTGGTGTCATTCCTCATGAAATTATGAGCCTTTCTTCTGTTTCTATTAAGTTTGATCTCTCTTACAATCACTTTGAGGGTGAGATTCCGTATGAAGTTGGTTCTTTGAGAAACCTCGCAACCTTGGACTTGTCTAACAATAGATTGTCGGGACAAATTCCAACCTCGTTGGCCAAGTGTGCAATCTTGCAACACCTCTACCTGCAGGGGAATCTACTTGAAGGAGAAATATATTCAGGGTTCAGTGATTTGGCAGGTTTACAAGATTTGGATCTGTCACGGAATAATTTATCTGGTCAAATCCCAAGTTCCCTTGGTAAGTTGAAACTTGAATATTTGAACTTGTCATTCAATAGGCTGCATAGAGAGGTCCCAACCGTTGGAATATTCTTGAATAAAAGTTCAACTTTTCTTGATGGCAACCCACAGTTGTGTGGAGGGATTGAGTTGAAGCTTCCTCCTTGCCCTGCACTAAAGTCGGGCCGAAAGAAAAACTTGTCAACTTTGCTGAAAATGTTGATCCCAATAGTGGGTGTTGGAGGCATATGCCTTTTTCTTCTTGTGTTATTCATCTACAAGAGAAGAAAACCCGAAAAAAATGCTGCTCCAGCATTCACCGGGGTCCAGTTTTTGAGGCTTTCCTATGCAGATCTCTTGAAGTCCACTGATGGATTCTCTGAGAATAATTTGCTTGGTGTTGGAAGCTTTGGGTCTGTTTATAAAGGGATTCTTGATGATGGTGAAACATTGGTTGCAATCAAGGTTCTTAATCTGTTCGTTAAAGGTGCCTCTAGAAGCTTCATGGCAGAATGTAATGCACTGAGAGGTGTAAGGCACAGAAACTTATTGAAAATATTGAGTGTCTGTGAAAGCATAGACTACCAAGGAAATGATTTCAAAGCGTTGGTTTATGAATTTAAGTCCAATGGAAGTCTAGAACAGTGGTTGCACCATAGCAGTGAAGAAAATGGTGGTAGCAACAACCTTACAATGATCCAGAGGCTCAATATCGCGGTTGATATAGCTCAAGCAATCAAATACCTTCATTTTGGTACTGATTCCATAATCATCCATGGTGATTTGAAGCCGAGTAACATTCTTTTGGATCACGACATGACTGCTTGTGTTGGTGATTTTGGTTTAGCAAAGATCACGTCGGACATAGTTTCATCACACGAAAGCAGCAGCTCGACTAGGATCAGAGGTACCTTAGGCTATGTACCCCCAGGTATATATATACATATGAATATATATGTGATTCTACATGTGTAACATATATATATATATATATATATGTAGCATTAACATTTCTTCATGTTTTTCTTTGCTTTTGCATGTAGAATATGGCATGTGCAACACAGTTTCAGCGCAAGGGGATGTGTATAGTTTTGGGATAGTTCTCTTGGAGATGTTCACGAACAAAAGGCCAACCGATGATTCGTTTCAAGATCATTCAAATCTCCATAACTTTGTCACTGCATATTTGCCCGATCGAGTAATGGAAATTGTAGGTCTGTTATTTAGAACAGAATCTGGGTTCAAGAGTGAGGAGATGATGGTGTGTATGGCGTCCATTCTAAGCATTGGAGTGTCGTGCTCGAAGGAGATGCCTAAAGATAGAATGTCGAGTGTAGATGTTGTTAATGAATTGTCTAAGATACAGAAATTGTTAGCTAGGCGAAGAAGATAGCATTGTGCTTTTATGCTGTGTATTTTCATTTCATTACTTTAGCTTTTGATTCATGGATAAAGTACGGATCGGAGACCACTTGAGATTCTCTAGTCCTAACTTGTGTGTGTCAAGCGTGTACCTACAAACCTTAATTTTTTTTCTTCAATTTTAATTTTTTTAGGTTTAGTATAATTTTACAATTTTATTTAGGGTTTATATGTAATTATTTTTTAAATATTTAATTTGCATTTTTTTTAGTTAATATAATTGATTTTTGGGTTGATTATTCCAAACTTAAGGTATATAATTTTTTAAAATTTAAATTTTTTGTAATAAATATTAATTATGATTAGTTATAATATAATAAATTTTATTTTTATAAAAAACATTATTAACAATATATAATTTTAATGTTGGCACATAATTGACACATAAAGTTGGAACTAGAGGATCTCTACTCATAATAGTTGAGATCTTCTATTGCACATTTGGTGTTGCATTCCCTATTGCACACTCGATTTTTTTAGGTTTTTTTTTTTCAATTTTTTTCCTTGACTTCAATTTCTTATACTTTAGTTTAATTTTACACTTATTATTTAAAATTCATCAAACCCAATTAGAATGCATTGAAATTTTTATTATTTAATTTTAAATTTTTAGCCATTAATTGATTATTTGAAAACGTTAAATACTAAAAAATATATAAAACCCTAATTGAGTAGGATGAACCCTAAATAATAAGTGTCAAATTAAACTAAAGCGTAAAAAATTGAAATCAAAGAAAAAAATTGACAACAAATTAAAAAAATCGAGTGTTCAATATGAAATGCAACATAAAATGTGCAATAGACGATTTCAAATGCTCATAAAAGACATATAATGAGTTCGAGACCCACCACTGCCCCATCTCAAAAAATAAAATAGAATGAGAGTACTTGATTTTAACAGAAATGACAGTGCATAATAGACTTGATTCTAACTAAATAAAATATATATAAATCTTGTTCTAAGAAAAAGACTAGTGTAAATAATAAAGGGACCTAAAACTTTATTATTCCTTATTATTTTGACATAAAATAGAGCACAATTAATAAGTGAACTAGAGAATTTCATTTTGAAATTGAGTCAGATCCCTTTACTGTGAACGAATGTAGAAATAATTTAATTCTTTTATTGTTTAAATAAATAATAAGAATGTCAACAATCCCAAAATAAAATGTGAAAGCAAACCATAACATATGAAATAAAGATTAACATATGATCACAACGAAATATATATTTATAAGACTAGAAACCCTAGCCTAAAATTTGGACATGATGAAATCAACTGTCTTAGTATCAACCTGGAACGCCTTGGCAAGAAGATCATCAGGAATCTTAGGGTTCGATCCGAAAACTGAATTCGCAATTGTAATCACTCCGGGGCTCTGGCTGCTCAGCCCTGCAATCGCGACGGCGTTGGCATTTGTTCCAATGTTCCGTTGGAAATGGACAAGCCCCTCGGGAAACACGAAAACATCGCCTTGGTTGAGTACTTTTGTCATAAGAGTGTTTTCAGGGTTCGATGTCACGAACCCGACTTCGAGTGTCCCTTCAATAAGTGTAAGAATCTCGGTTGCACGGGGGTGAGTGTGGGGAGGGTTGACTCCGCCCGGAGCAAAGTCCAGGCGGACCATGGAGATTCCGAGGGTGTTAAGCCCTGGAATCTGGGACACGGTCACCGGAGTGACTTTCGATCCCGAGGGGTTCGACACGTTTCCCGAGATGTTTAGCCCGCTGAAGGAGAAGTCGTTGGCTTGGATGAGCTTAGGGTTTTTACATGGGAAGCCGTTCACCATCACTGGCCTAGAAATATTGGAGAAGAGTGGTGCAGCTGAGCCATGGACTAATACTGCATAGTTCAAACACATGTAGCTTTAATTTTGATTTCACCAAATAAAATATGAATTCAATTTATAAAATTGTGTAGGACTGTTTTACGAAACTAAATTCATAGGACGGATCAAAATCAGAATCAAAATACATGTCTAGTGGGGTATTTGTATAATTTTGTTTGTGTTGGATTGTGTTTCGATTCTAATCTTGACATGTATGGATATAACGGTTTCACACAAGACTACCTTTTTAATTTATTTGAATCAGTCTCGTACTTTCAATTCACATTTCTTTTGTCATTATATTTTTATTTTTAAATACAAAGTTTGTGTTGTGTACTTTCATTTATATTAATATATATAATTAATTAAATACTTCCCAACTCTAAAAACACAATTAATTACTTAATTTTAGCATGAATTATAATATTAAATAATACATATTTTAACACAAATATAAGTTTATATATGGACCCAATTTTTACAATAAGACTATACACAAAGGAAAGTACATAGCTCAATTTTAACAAATAAAAGTATAGAGACACAATTTAAGGGAGAAAAAAAAGACCTAAATATGCATTCTCCTTAATTAATCTGCAATTAATTTGTTACATACCACGATCAAATTTTTGAATATGAAGAGATTGCTTTTATGTGCTACAAAGATAATTAGTTTCATTCATCACATCTTCTATACTATATATTAAAACAAAGTACGTAGTGCACAATTTTTGAGAAAAAAATAAAAAAAATTGCTCTTTTCAATTTATTAAAATATTAATTTGAGAGACTAAACCGTATTGCTTAAAAAATAAAATCGTCTTATCTACCGCTAATCCGCTATGCAACGTGTAGGTGTTAAACTAGTTAAAATTATATGAAAATCCTCCGACACCCAAAAATTAACATAAATCAAACTAATTCATGATTCACACATCATTAAAATTAAAAATGGGAAAATTAATATAAAAAATAAAAATTATTACCAGGGCTACTAGGATCAGCAACACATAAATCCTGTAGAGGGCTTGGATCAGATGCAAATGCAACAAAACTACAACTTGCAAGAAACAATCCTACTCCAAAAAACACAAAATGGGATGCCATAAAACCTTCTTTCAATTCCTTTGTGTAAAATTAAATACTAAATAAATAATATTATAGGAGAAAAGAAAAAAAATTGTGACAATATTTTCAAGATTTGGAGCTGCAGAATGATTACAATTTGGGTTGATTTTATAGTGATGGATAATGCAAGAATGAAACAATATTTATATATTTGAAGTTTCATATTCATTGTGCCGTCCTTACAAGACCAAAGAACACACATTGTCGTATTCTTTTCTTGTTGACAGTATTGTTAATATGTAATAATCGATTCTTATATGATTATTTGTTTTTGTTATTGTACGTGTGTGTGTGAGGCCTTTGTGAGAGAAAAGTATACATAGGAGAATATTTGGATTATTTATAGTATCTTGTGTGTTAAACGATATTGTGGTTCCGATCTCGTATGTTATTCATCAATATTTAATTTAAGTTTGTAACAAAGTAAATTTCGATACATAGGAGTATACTATTGTATCATCGTCAGTATTTAATTTAAGTTTGTAACAGAGTAAATATCGATTTTGGTCCCACATGCGTTAGTTCGCTTTTGGTCTTACAATTTTAAGTTAAAAGCAGGACCAAAATCGAAATTCACTCAATTTGAGACGACAAATGATAATATCGGGACTAAAAACCTGCCGTCATTACACATGAGATGCGCTCTTTTATGTAATAGCTTACAAATTACATAGAAGAGGTAAATTAGTGTGATAATTAAGCTTCTGCAAACTACATGTATAAAAGAGGTAAACCCCACTTCTATCATTAAGCCACCCCCCAACCCCAAGGAGATTGATTATGTATTTTATTTGTTGATTGAGGATAAAGGAAAAGTCTGGACTTTTCTAAAGATTTTTTGATAAGAATACTTTTGTATTTTCCCCCTCGTATAATATTGGCAAGAATAGAGAGCAATTCTCTCTCTCTCTCTCTCCCTCTCTCTCTCTACATTATGTGTTGCACTTTTAAATTATGAGTTTTTTTTTGTATTTTTCTTTATTTTTTTGTGATTTAGTTTAATTAATTTTATGATTGTTTGTTAGGCTTCGTTCCCAATACCCTAGGGTTGTAATTATTTTTTAGTATTTGATATTCAGGTTTCAATTAATAATTAAATTTTATTATTATTGTTGATTATTTCAAAATTAAATTTTATAATTTTTTCGACTTATTTCTTTTTTTGATAAATGTTAACTATGAATATTTATGTTATAATTAATTTTTATTTTATAATAAATATTATTAAAGTCGTAAATTTAATAGTAAAACAAGAACTGAAATGAATAAGTGAAACAAGAAATTTGAACTGTGTCCCAGAAGGGACTGCCCAGTCTCTTCTTATTATATGGTTCATTAAATGTTTTCTTTTGTTGTATTGGATATATGCTTAAAAAAACTTTAAAAAAAATTACTTTTCGTTGTAGGAGAAAAGTATGTAGATGTAATCGACGTCAGAAAAAATCTTCTATTGCACATTTGGTGTTGCATTCGCTATTTGACACTGGATATTTTTATTTTTTTTCCAATTTTTTTCTTGGATTTCAATTTCTTATGTTTTATTTTAATTTTACATTTATTATTTAGGATTCATCCTATCCAATTAGAATGCATTGTAATTTTTTTATTATTAATTGATTATTTGAAAAATTAAATACTAAAAGATTATATTAAACCCTAATCAGGTATATGATGAAAACCCTAAATAACAAGTCTAAAAATTAAATTAAAGTATAACAAATTAAATTGAAATCGAAAAAAAAATTGAAAAAAAAATCGACTGTATAATAAGGAATACAACACCAAATGTGCAACAGACGATTTCAAATGAATCGACATATACTTCTAAAATGAAACACAGATCATGGCAAAAATAAGGATTAACTCAAACTTATGATGTTCCTAAAAAGAATTATGATGAATATAAAAGGATTCAAATAATAAATTTGAATAACAGATGGAAGTAACGGACAACATTCATCGTTCTTATAAGACATTCAACAACAGAAAACTGCAATTTCTATCAAACATTTTTCAAAACCCACAAAAAATAAAAAATAAAAAAAATTAAATTTTCGAAGAAGTTGATGACGAGGGAGGATCTTGCATTGTCTAGAACTTGGATTGTATCGAATCAATAGTCTTCGTATCTGTCTGAAACGACTTTGCAAGAAGATCATTAGCAATAGCCGGTTTCGATCCGAAAACGGCATTCACAACGGTGATGACTCCTTGGTTTTGGCAACTAAGAGCTACAATGGCGACGGTGTTAACATTTCCGGTGTTCCTCTGGTAATGGACAAGATTTATAGGGAACACGAACACATCACCTTTCTGAAAGTACTTTTGTAATAAGACGGTTGACAGGGTTGGAAGACGAACCCCACTTCTAGGGTTCCCTCGAGCACTGTCAGAATCTCAGTTGCTCGGGGGTGGGTGTGGGGAGGGTTAACTCCCCACGGGGTAAAATCTATGCGGGTCATGGAAATTCCGAGCGTGTTGAGCCCGGGAATGCAAGCCACATTCATTGGAGTCACCTTTGATCCGACAGGATTTGAGGTGTTTCCGGGGATATGTGGAGCCCGCTCGAGTAGAAATCATCTGCTCGAACGAGGTTTGGATCCCTGCATGCAAATCCATTTATCAGCACTCTACAAAAATACGAGATTGAAGCACAACGTGAACATGAATATACGAACTACGATGCTCAATTTGACGATGATTTTAGTTAATAATTGTGAAATCAGCGACACAGAAATCTTGAAGATCGAGGGCTTGAATCAGATGATAAAGCGACTGAACATACTGCAGCAAAAACAATCAAGAAAAGTAATTTGGATGCCATTTTTTTATTTTTTTTTGTGAATTTAGATTTTTTGATCAAGATGTGAAACAATTTCACTCTGAAAACAGGATTTATAGAGCTAAAAAAATTAGATGATTTCTGATTTTTGCCGTCTTCATTTTGGATAATCAAGCGTGTTGAAAAAAAAAACTTTGATGGCGGCAGACGCTATATCTAATTCTTTGTTTCTTATTTTCAAATAAAAAATACACCTTATAATCAAATATCGACAGACGGCGTAAACATGATTATTTGAAAAAAAAAGGCATTAAAATTATGATTGATGTCTCATATATACGTATACTACCTCCGTTTCATAATGTTTGTTGTTTTGTTTTTTTTATCTGGAATTAAAAATTAATTTCGTGGACAAATATACCCATCGCTTATATATGCCATCTAATTCATCTATATTTTCCTAAAAAATAACAATATTTTCTCTCTTCATATATTATAGGTAAGTTAGAATCAAAAAATCTTGTAGGATTTGAGAGGGTTAAAATTGGGAGAGAAGATGTCAAATTATATAAAACAACAAACATTTTGAAACTAAAAAAAAAACCTTAAACAACAAACATTATGAAACGGAGGTAGTATATAATATTACTATGTGATTTTTCATTCTATTCGATGATTCTAATAGTGGTTATATACTAGAGTATAGTATATCCCGTGTCATGCACAGATGAGAGATGTGTATAATTTTATTTGGGATAAATTAGATTTTAACACCTACATTTTGAGCACTTTTTAAAAAATAACTTACATTTTCAAATTTAACAAAATAGTACCTATTTTTTCAATTTTTTTGCAAATTTAATATTTAATCAATTTTTTAACACGAAAATCATACGTAATTGACTGTATTTTAATATTTCTTGATTATAGGGACTTTTCTACGTAGTTGGGGAAATAGGAATCTTAAAATATAATTAATTATGTATAATTTTCAGACGTAAAATTGATTTAGATCTACATTTTTTTTTGAAAAAGCGGGTAATATTTTGCTAATTTTGAAAAGGTTGGTCATTTATGAAAAAGTGTCAATATAGGTATTTAAGTGTAATTTACTCTTTCATTTGTTAGAAATTATAATTATGAAAAAAAAAAATTATCATAACAAAACAAAATTAAT
Source organism: Perilla frutescens (assembly GCA_026008535.1). NCBI lineage: Eukaryota > Viridiplantae > Streptophyta > Magnoliopsida > Lamiales > Lamiaceae > Perilla > Perilla frutescens. The sequence continues at coordinate 1,232,064 of BRKX01000007.1, read as the reverse complement.
TTACAACTATGGTTAATCATAGAAATTTTTACATTTGTTATTATAATCTGGGAGTCCAATAAAAAAAGGGAAAAGTGATTATTTAAATATAATTTTGAAATTCAAATTGTGCTTGAATTACGAAGAAAATGTGTGAATTGCTACACTATGCAACATTATTTTTTGTTTTCAAAGCATACATATGAAGTTTTTGCTAAAGTGATTCTAATAAAATATTATTCAGGTGAATTTACATTAATACTAAAAAAATAGTTTCCAAAATTAGGAATGACTTTTGGTAGGAAAACTATTTTTAACAAGAATTTTGTTATTAAATAGATAAAGACATGACAAGTGATTTTTCTATTCTCTTTTTTTTATATAATTTTTTTTCCTTGTTTTTGTCGAAATTTGTAGGATTTTTTTATAGGACGGCATATTATATTTGATCTCATTGTCTAAGACAACAATATGCGAAAACTCCTATAAAAGTCTATCTCCATATCCTCATATTTCCCAACTCAAAAAAGGCAATTAATTAGTTCATCAACTTTGCAAATTAAAGAAAAAGAAAGAAAAAAAAAACATGGCCTCCCATTTTATTGTTCTTGCATTCCTCATTGCAATATTTTCAGCTGCTTTAGCATCTGATTCAAGCCCTCTTCAAGATTTCTGTGTTGCTGATTTCACTAGCTCTGGTATGACAATGTATAGTATATTGTTAACTAAATCATCGTCAAATTGATCGGTTTCGTAGTTCGTGTATTCATGTTCATGTCGTGTTTCAATCTCGTGTTTCTGCAGTGCTAGTAAATGGATTTGCATGCAAGAATTCGATGTTCGTCGAAGTAGACGATTTCTACATGAGCGGGCTTCACATTCCGGGAAACACCTCGAATCCTCTCGGATCAAAGGTGACTCCAGCGAATGTGGCCCAAATTCCCGGGCTCAACACCCTCGGAATTTCCATGGCCCGCATAGATTTTGCCCCGTGGGGAGTTAACCCTCCCCACACTCACCCTCGAGCAACCGAGATTCTGACCGTGCTCAATGGCACCCTCGAAGTGGGGTTCGTGACCTCCAACCCCGACAACCGTCTCATTACAAAAGTACTTCAGAAAGGCGATGTGTTCGTGTTTCCTATAAATCTTGTCCATTACCAAAGAAACACCGGAAATGTTAACGCCGTCGCCATCGTAGCTCTTAGTAGCCAAAACCCGGGAGTTATCACCATTGCAAATGCCGTTTTCGGATCGAAGCCGGCTATTGCTAATGATCTTCTAGCAAAGTCATTCCAAACAGATACTAATACCATTAATTTGATACAATCCAAATTTTAGACAACGCTATACACTATTATTTTCTTTTTTGGTAAACTCCATTTCTTTGTAATTTCCTACAAATTTCATTTAATTTCTTGTTAATGTTGTTCGTTGACTTGAGTGGAATGATTTATGTTTCATTGATTTCTCCGAAGTCAATTGCTTGATGATCAAACTTGTCACAATCACGTGGTTGTAAGAATCGAAAGATTTGTGCGACAAATTCAATTTAAAAATATCGGTAAAATTTGAACTCGTGACATTTGATCACAACTCAACCATTCCACTAGTAGACCACTCCCAACTCCCAAAGAGGCATTAAACTAAATTTCAATGAAATCACCACAAACTATATATTATGAATAAAGAAAACTAATCTTTGTACAAGGCAAACATTCATATTGTTACAAGTTGCAAACAAAAACAAACCGCAATCATAACTATACACAATAACTATATCAATCTCAAATTAATCTCTCAAAAATAAGAAACATCAATCACCCACTCGAAAATAATAAACATACCATGAGATTTTGGATAAATCGTGGAGATATCAAGAAACATTTCAGGCGCCCACCTCCTCTTCTTCGTCTTCGTATTCCTCCTCATCGGCAGTAGCATCCTGGTATTGCTGATACTCGGCCACAAGATCATTCATGTTGCTCTCGGCCTCAGTGAATTCCATCTCATCCATTCCTTCACCGGTGTACCAGTGCAAGAAAGCTTTGCGCCTGAACATGGCCGTGAACTGCTCACTCACGCGCCTGAACATCTCTTGGATCGAAGTTGAGTTTCCTATGAAAGTAGATGCCATTACCAGACCCTTGGGCGGAATGTCACAAACACTAGACTTGACATTGTTAGGGATCCACTCGACAAAGTAGGAGGAGTTTTTGTTCTGGACATTGATCATCTGTTCATCAACTTCTTTGGTGCTCATCTTGCCACGGAACATGGCTGAGGCGGTCAGGTAGCGACCATGACGTGGGTCTGCAGCACACATCATGTTCTTGGCATCCCACATTTGCTGAGTCAGTTCGGATACTGAGAGAGCACGGTACTGCTGGGATCCCCTTGAGGTTAAGGGAGCAAACCCGACCATGAAGAAATGAAGCCGTGGGAATGGGATAAGGTTAACCGCGAGTTTCCTGAGGTCAGAGTTAAGCTGTCCGGGGAACCGGAGACAGCACGTGACACCACTCATAGTGGCAGAGATCAAATGGTTGAGATCACCAACTGAAACACAACAACAAGAATTAATTGCATCAATAACCTCATCCACAACATGTTCAAAGATCTACTCAAAATGTAAATTGAAAGTACTTACAACTAGGAGTGGAAAGCTTGAGCGTTCGGAAGCAAATATCATAGAGAGCCTCATTGTCCAGAACCATACACTCATCGGCATTCTCAACTAGTTGGTGCACGGACAGGGTGGCGTTGTAGGGCTCAACAACAGTGTCAGATACCTTCGGAGAAGGAAAGACCGAAAATGTCAGCATCATGCGGTCTGGATACTCCTCCCTGATCTTGGAAATGAGAAGGGTGCCCATACCCGATCCAGTTCCTCCACCCAAAGAATGACATACTTGAAACCCTATCGATAAAACATAATAACCAAAATAATCACGACTAAGTTGAAGAAAGGCATTACTCGAAAAAAAATGTAGTCCTACAACAATCCACATTGCCTTAACTTCCCCTGCAATAACTAAAAATACTTCTGTCTATAATCATTCAATATAAGAGATAAGCAGCTATGATGCGATGCATGTTGTAAAAGTCTTCAATAAACCACAACCTAGTTCAAGAAAGGCATTGCTCAAAAATTGTAGTCCTACAACAATTCACATTACCTTAACTTCCCTTCAGTAAATAAAGATGCCTTGTTTATAATCAATCAAGATAAGCGATGCATACATATTGCAAAAGCCTTTCAATAAACCAAACGCTAATTTGAGATCATAACGTTCAGAAAACTCAGATTAATAAAACTTACAATTACAAACATAAGAAACAATTGTAGCATATCAAGCTCACACAAAGACCACCAACACCTTCTAAGTCGACTAGTCGAGACATCTTCACATCTTTAGCTGCTCATACGAGTAAAATTAGCAGTGAAGCATAGACTGCATAGCACAATCAGATCCATAACAGTGGTAAATCGCGCTAAAAATGTATTCTACACTGCATCACATAATCAAATACACAATAAGGAAGCATTTCCAAACAAAATTAAGCACAACACTAACTCATAATCATATACAAAGCTAAAGGCTCCTTCGTATTTCAAATAACAACAGAATTCAATCAAATCTACAAAAAAATCGTATCACGCATTATACTAGAAAAAAATAAAACAGATCAAATGAAAAAGAAAGAAAGAAAAAAAAAACCTTGCAAGCAATCACAATTCTCCGCCTCTTTACGAACAACATCGAGCACAGAATCGATCAATTCCGCGCCCTCGGTGTAATGCCCCTTCGCCCAATTATTCCCCGCACCGGACTGCCCGAAAACGAAGTTGTCCGGCCTGAAGATCTGCCCGAACGGGCCGGATCTGACCGAGTCCATCGTCCCCGGCTCCAGGTCCATGAGGACGGCGCGTGGGACGTATCTCCCGCCGCTCGCTTCATTGTAGTAAACGTTGATTCTCTCGAGCTGAAGCTCGGAGTCGCCGCTGTACTTTCCGGTGTGATCGATGCCGTGCTCGTCGCAGATCACCTCCCAGAATTTGGAGCCGATCTGATTGCCGCATTGGCCGCCTTGAATGTGCAGGATTTCTCTCATTTCTGATGCGAAACTTGGGTTTCTCGGCGGATTAGCGTGATTCTGAGTGCGCGGATGTGGATAGATCTTCGTTGGGATTGTGGAGAAGAGGATTTTCTGTTTCAGTGTTTCGCGGTTTGGTGATGGGTAGAGAGAGAGAGAGAGTGGATGAGAGAGAGTGGAGGGGATTGGCGGAAAATGGCAATGGCGGGTGGCCGTCTTTATATATGCTGTGTAGGATTTGAGTTTTGAGGTTCGGATTTGAGTTTATTTTCGGGAATGCCATCGCTCCTTTCGTTTCCTTTATTTGTATATCGTAAAATTAAAATAAAATAAATCAAGTGGGAGATTTTAAACTTAATATTAGAAGTTTGGAACAAGTGAACAACTATTAGAAAAACTAGCAAATTTAATAAAAAATAATAGTTAAATCAAAATTAAAACAAATAATTAAAATATAATTTAATAATTATTTTAAATAATATAAATTTGATAAATATATGCGAGTTGGTCGCGAGCCCGATAATCAAAGTCAAGCCCGAGCAAGGATGATAGTTTACTGAACCTAAAAAGCAACTTCAAGAATATCACGTACTCACATTAACGTCACGTTAAAAACAACATACTTTTATAAACTTATTATTCCTGTAACAAAAAACCCAATAAAATAACTTTAACACAGGTCTCACCAATATATATGTATCTATATATTTTTTCTTATACTGTATTTATTTACAATATTGAATTATACATTTAATCTAATTCAATTAAATACTTAATTTCATTCCAAAAAAAATTACAATTCAAAAAAATTGAGATTTTTTTGAAGAAATTGGAAAGTATTAAAAAAAAAACACAAAAACAAAAGCAAAATTATTCAGCTATGGGCCCACTCCTCACCATCCCTCATTCATGGTCAAAATCCCTAATTGGTCAGAACTAAAACCGCGAAATTCTTCTGCTCAAAAACAAAAACAAAAACAAAAACAAAAAAAAAAGAGAAAAAAACCGCGAAATTCTCTTCTGCAGATGCTTGGCAATGGCTGAAACAGTAGAAAATGATGAACGAAATGCCAACGAGCCCACTCTGAAGCCGCAGCGGATCAAAATTACCAGAGCTTCTGACGACGGCGACAAAAAGGCAGCTCTCTCTACCCAATTTGATTTTTATTTTTTTTTAAATTTTACTGTTGAAATTTCCTTTGAGTTTACTCTTATGAAGTATCTTTACTTGCATGCAGTATTTATATCGTGTTTTAGGTTTCATAGAATTTGTGTAGCCGTAGTTGCGGTTGCTGAGCTTTATGTTTTGGTTTAAATAATGAAGTTTCTGTCGTATGAACTGCATATGCATACATCATATATTCATATGCTACATGAACACCATAGAGAAGTGATATGCACCGATAAATGAACTTCACTTACTGTTTGAATTAGTAATTCTTACCCCTTTCTCTAGCAGCGGTTGATTAGGTAAGGCCTAAGGGAATTTTCGATTGCGTGTTTTAATCCATGCCTTTACAATGCCAGAGATTTGTTCAATCACTGAATTTATTAGTTGTTTGGAAGGATTTGGTTGGGATTGATCGAGGTGATGGTGTAAAATCGATTTATTAACTAGCTGAATGGGCATCAGAAACTTGATAAAAGCATGAGATACAGAGGGGGACGACAGATGAATCGTTTATATATAGAAATCAGTACTAAACTATTGAACTATGGCCATTATCAGACTGAATTAACAAACTCGGGTTCTCTTTTTGTCATTTTCACACACATGTATATATACACAAATAGAATTATTAATGTGCCCTTGTGATCAATTGACCTGTTGTAGGAGTTACAAATTTTATTAGACTAATTTAGTAATAATCTGTTTGAAGTTTGAACTACTCTTTGTTGCAACGTGTAGAGGGTAAGAACGAAGATAAAAATCATGTCTTTTCATAACTTCTCCCGGTTTTTGGTCATATACTCATATCACGATCAGATTCCAGTAAAGGATGTGTTGATAATATTTGTGATTAAGCTGGCAATGCATGAAATTTTACCCTTAATGTTTTATGGACGCCCTACAGATTTTGCAAAAGTGACTCAAAGATGTTGAAGTCTGTGTTCCAATAGTGTACGGAACAATTTGCCTTTTGGCTTGGTAGAAAGGCATCTGATTAGGTTGAATATAAGAATTATATGTTTTTTCTGTTGGAAGGTATTTTTGTTGGTGGGCCATTCGATCAACCTAATTGATGATTTTATCGAATGTCTTTGTGTTGATTATTAGAACTCAGTCACACAAGTGGTCTGTCTATGTTCGTGGGGCAACAAATGAGGAGCGGTATTTCAGTTGCATCCAAGTTTTCAGAACCCTGTTAGAGTTGTCGAATCACCACCTTATGATTTATCAGAATGTGGTTGGGGTGAATTTGAAATTGCCATTTCTCTTTTCTTCCACAATGATGTTTGTGAAAAGCAGTTGGATATGTAAGTAACTATTAATTTTGGCTTTGAATGTTCTTCATTATGTACCAATATATTTGATGATGTCTTTCTGTTTTGTCCTGATTTTTAGGTATCACCATCTTAAATTGTATACTGAAGATGATAGTGGTCCTCAATCAACTAAAAAACCTGTTGTTAAGGAAACATACAATGAGATAGTCTTTCCGGATCCTTCTGAGAGTTTCTATGCTCGTGTACAGAAGCATCCTGCTGTGATTGTACCTCAACTTCCAGTCATGTTAAACTTGCCCTCTGGTTATGTCCCACCTATCTATTTTATTCCATGTTACTGCTTATTCTTCGCATAGTGGGCAACACTCTTATTTTATTCTTACATTTTCTTGTACCTATATAGAAGATCTGAATGAAAACAAAGGCAATACCAAAGCTCACCCGTTGAGTCAATGGTTTATCGATTTCTCTGAGGCAGACGAGCTGTTAAAACTTGATGCTGCTCTTCAGCAGGTAAGGCATTTATGTGGGAATTCCCACAAATTGATGCTAAAATGTCTAATTTAAACCATCAATATTTTCTTAGATTGGTTGGAAGAAGTGAAAGCAGCCATTACCAATATTCAGGATGAAGTTTTCATGTGTATAACATATTCTTTTTTGCTCCTTCACAATGAGACTAATTAATTTTTTGTCCTGCCCTAACCTCAAAGATTCTAGTTTCTTTTAAACATCTTTGTCCTCAGCAGCCAGGTGCTTTGAAATCCAAACTAGTCTTTTTGAAGAGGGATAAAATGATCTAAGATGACTATGTAGATACCATTTACTTTTGTTAATTGTCTCACAAGATGGATTTCCATGACATTTCTTGAGCAGTGAAGCAATTTTTATTATGTCTTCTGTGATTGATTTATAGGTATATGTATGTATAGGCATGGTTCCATTTGCACAAGTGTCGGTCAAGACAGTCACAATCAGACATCAGTGTTTCGTTTACAACGTACAAACATCGAATGATTTCATTATTCGACGTTCATTCTCTATTACAAATAGTGTTTCGTTTCCTTTTTCGGGATCATTACATGCTTTAGGTGTATGTTGACTATGTTATCTACTTATCTTACATTATATTATGAGATAAGATATTTCATTTACAAATTACAATAGAGGAACGAAAGTTTGATGAGTGTGCATGCTTTAGTGGATTTTACGAAATTATGAATATTTTTTTGAAGTAATTTCTTTGATTTGGAGTTATGATGGCTCGAAATCAATCTTCTAGTGACTTTAATGTTTTTGCACAATTTTTTAGTTTTTGCAATAATAGGATGGAATGTACGACATCTTTGAATTTGGTGGTTAATTTTTGGTGTACTTAACCTATAGGACAATATTATTATGAAAATATTAATTTATCGAGTATTAATTAATAAAGATTCCGATTTAATTCTTTATTATCACATATCACTCTCCTATTAAAGTTCACATATACTTTCACTATATATATCAATAATGTATAAAAATATAATAAAGTTGATTAAATGAGATGTGAAAGACATAATGGAAAAACAGCGGATCAGATCCCCTATTACATTTCATGTTACATCTCATGTTCCACTATTATTAATGGCTGACACGTGTAGTAACTTCCACAACCATATATTTGATGACATCATAAACAATACTGGAACAAGAGATATAACACGAAATGTAACATGAGATTTGGTCCGAAAAAATAGAGGATATGGTGAGGCTTCCCTATTTTTGTTAATGATAGGGTTCTTTCAGTTTCGTTATAATAGAGACATCGACTTGTAAAGCGTTGGTGAGAACATCATCACTAATCGGCGGAGTCGAGCCGAAAAGGGCGTTGGCGACGAGGATGACGCCCGGGTTTTGGCTGTTGAGAAACGCCATGGTAACGGCGTTTCCCGGTCCAACATTTTGCTGGAAGTGTACCAGCCCGAACGGGAACACGAACACGTCACCCTTCTCGAGAACTTTGGAAATGAGTCGATTTTCGGGGTTTGATGTGACGAACCCCACCAGCACGGTGCCCTCGAGAACCGTTAGGATCTCGGTGGCACGGGGGTGGCGATGAGGCGGCACCACCCCCTGTGGGGCGTAGTCTACTCGAACGGTTGAGATGCCGAGGGTGTTGAGGCCCGGAATCTCGTTGACGGTCGGCCGGTTCACGAATACGCCTAAGAAATTTGATGTGTTTCCGGTGATGTTGAGGCCTTTGAATAGGAAATGATCGGCGGTTACTTGCTTAGGGTCTAGGCAGGGAAATCCATTCACTCTCACTGCCCAAAAAAAAAGGATATGATACAATATGAAATTTATAAAATAAATATTGAAATTTTTTGGAGAATTACTAGGTCAATTTGTCGAAAATTATGATGAATTGATTGTGTATGTTTGTGAATATATAATTACTTATTAGAGGATTCACGTTTCCCTTCGAATTTGAGTAGGACGAAATATGAAATTAACTTTATTAAGTTTATATAATTATGATGAATTGATTCTATGATATACACAAGTGTTAGTTAATTAAATAAGAAAATTATTTTTTGTAGTTACAACAAAAAAAAATAATAATTAATTTTAGAGATTAAATGAAAATCCATGTTAGAAAGATCAAATTGGAATATTTCAAACGACACAATTTTATAAATAGAAATGTATAGTTGCTCACGTTCAAAGAACATTTGATTTCTTTGAATACAAGCATCCAAAATTACAAAAAAAGCATCACAAATAGGTTGTTATAAATAATTATTATGCAATCATAAATAATTAATTTGATTGAGATCATAATCGAAAGCATTATCACACATTAATACCAGCATTCAGAAATACAAAAATAAAAATCATAAAATATCGGTGCTTAAAAATAATTCTGGTGTAACTGTAACTACTTATTTTGAGTGCTATCATAATTAAAAGCATTGTCACCCATCAATAACAGCATTCAGAACTATAAAAACAGCATAACAAATATAAACCAATGCAACAATACTCACCTTCAAAATAAATTAATCACAATGAACTGCTCGAAATCTTCCTTAGACGTTACTAAATGGAATTCATTTTGCTATTAAGATTATTAATTTGTTCCCTTTAAGAGTGTGCGTAAATCATGGTGCTATTAAATAATATAAATACAATTGTACATTTTTACCCTTATATGCATCTACAAGTTAAATAATAGCAATATTGATAACTTCTTCCCTAGTTAATAATAACCATTGATCTAATCAAATGAGAGGCTATGATTAATCCACAATTTATACACAAGGAGTATGTTTACATGCTAACCCTCCCCTATATATATATATATATATATATATATATATATTTACAATCTGAAAATTTTAATTTGTTCTTTTTATAATTTTCCTCTTAGTAAAATGTTTTCTTTTCTCCCAAAAAAATGTTTACTATTTAATGAACAGCATAAGCAATAATGAATGGAGAAATTGAAAAAAAATGCTCAAATGCCAATTGACTGCAGCTATATAGTCGTAAAGATGTGGTTGTGAACTCGAATAGGAAAAAATTCGTATCCAATACTCTGTTTCAAGTTATTTCTCTCTTCTCTGTCTATCTCTTTCTCTGTTTATATGTAAAATCGTGATTACATATAAACAAATTGCCATTGAGATTAGAGTATGGGAATCTTATTGTTCCTAGTTTTGTTATTTGATGCTACTTTATCGATGATTTATCTGCAAATGAGAAACATGTTGGCTATAAATTTAATTGGGGCTAGGAAGAACTTAATTATAGAAACAATTAATTGTATCGAACCAAAGGAAAAAAATTTTGATCCATATATAGGTGTTGAGGGAACTTAGACAAGTTTATATTAATAATCTCTACTCTCCACATCATCAGACACATTCCATATATTTTTAATTCTTGCCAATTCCCTCAACAATATATATTAGTTCTGAATTTAGGAGAATCTTGCGAGCAGAACTCAAATTTTTTCCATGTTTCTAATCATATATAGGTTGTGTGTTATACTGGTTAAGTTTTTATTGAATGAAATGGCTGACAATGTACTATGATAGAGCAATTTATTTAGAGCCATTATTAACCCCTCGTCTTGTTCAATTCTCAATATATATATATATATATATAATAAATTAAAGGCGAATCGTCAAATCCACAGAGAAAATAGATCAACAATCCCTTGAAAGATGTTGCATGCAACTCAAGCAGAAAAAAAAAAATTCAATTAAAGAAGAGTTAGAGTAGTATACCTTGATAATTGAATTTCTTGAGTATAGCAGAAACAATGGCTAGGCATGTAATATCATCATCTACAACCAAAATATTGAGTTGTGCTCACAAGATTCTCCTAAATTCAAAACTAATATATATAGTTGAGGGAATTGACAAGAATTAAAAATATATGGAATGTGTCTGATGATGTGGAGAGTAGAGATTATCAGTATAAACTTGTCTAAGTTCCCTCAACACCTATGGATCAACATTTAATTGTTGGCTAGGAAGAAGAAGAAGAAGAAGAAGAAGAAGAAAAAGAAAGCTGTTTTTGTGAATTGGGGCTTCTGGATGCAGAGATAGAGTTCACGAGCAGGGAAGAAGAAGAAGAAGGCCCTTATTCAGAATTAGGAAACTGGGTTTTAATTATTTTATTAATATTTAATATTTTTAAATTCACAACATGAAGTTCAATCACAATGGTTACATTTCAACCGTTGTTCAGAAAATACGCTTATAGATAACGTTTTCTATGCAACCATTGTGATTTTACAATGGTTTTATTAAAACTGTCGTCATCACACAACGAAATTTTTGAAAGCGTTGAGAATTTAAAAAAAAACACGCACATAGTCAACGGTTTAAGACAAAACCGTTGTAATTTTTAAATTTACAACGGTTTTTACATAAAACCATTTTATAACTTATGTTGTCTTCATGCCCTTTTGTTGTAGTGCTAGCAACATAGAAGCATGTGAAAGACAACATTTTCTTCTTTAATTTTCAATCCTTTTGCAAGGTTTCTAAATTTTCTTTGCACCACATCAATACATGCACTCTTTCATAATAAAATGAAAAAAAAACAATGTATTCATTGATTCTCTGGTGGTTGATGAGAATTGAGGCAAGATAAACCTATTGAGATTTTTGTCCATCTCTACGGTATTGCAAAAAAAGAATAGATAATGTTTGAATGCTACTATATATGCAATTGTCTAAGATAAGGTGTGGTGAATGCAAGAATTGATAAGATGCAATTATTTATAGATGAGAATGAGGTGGTAATTTTGGATAATTCTAGATTTACATGGTGTAATTATTGAAAAATATAAATTGATTGAGTTATATTAGTAACGTTTTGGTTAATGAATTTAATAAATTAGTAAATGTGAGTTGATTGGTGAATTAAATATTTATTTAAAGTGTGCACGTTATTACTTCATAATGAATCATTTTTTTTAACCTAATTTACCTTCATTGCGTTCCATAATATTAATGGTTAGAATATATATTCAATCACATGAGTTATTTATGGGATCCATTTACATTTACATTTACATTGATTTTGATTTTGATGATAATGTTTTCTATTAATTAATATAAATATTCTGAATTAATTAATAGATATTTCCACTTATGGAAACGTGTTTAGGCGGAAAAACTATGATTACTATTTATGGCATAACTATTCGCTTTTATATATATTAAGATATGACAGGTATAAAAAATATAATTATTTAATTATTTTAAATAATGAAATTTAAATAGAAAAATAATAAACTATTGCAAATTATGTTATGGTTATTGTTGTTGTTGATGTTGTTGTGCAACAAACATGAAAATTATTTTTTTAGGCGACATATGTAAAGTACTGCAAATCCTCCATCCATGCATAAAAAAATAAAATAAAAAATATTATAAATCTCAAATTTCCAAGTAAAAAAATAATAAATTAGATTGTAAAAATTTGTTAAATACAACGCTTGTAATTTTAACCGTCTTAACTCTTGTCAAAATAATAATTTTGGAAAATGCAAAAAAAAAAAAAGCAAAAAATTTACAACAATAAATGTCTTTACTGTTGTCTATTAACTTAAAAGTGTTGTCTAAAATATAATTGTTAAATCATATGATAGACAATGGTTTATACCGGAACTGTTGTTTATCATACAATTTTGCCTTAATATATGTATAGATGGATGGATGGATGGATGGATGGATAGATTTCTTATGTGAAATGATGTGGTATGTTTATGTTATTATTTACTATTAAAATAAATGTGTAATAAATGAAAATATATGTAACAAAATAAATATGTGTCTAGTACTTTTTCTTTAAAAAATAGAAATAAAATATTTTTTTAAATGTTCACCATGCATGCACACATGGTATTTTAATCTAAAAGGCATTGGTATCTTAAGCCATTGGTAGAATTCAAACCGGCAACCACATCAGATCAAAAGATCTCATGGGTTTCGATCTGTGAAACAGTTTCACATAAATTTTTGCTTAAATGTTTTGATTTTTGAAACAATATATTAGAAGCTATATATACGTGTGTGTGTGCGCGCAAGTTTTTATTGGCCTATATGGTAGAAATAGAATGTGTTTTTTAGCATTACATATATACGTACACTCCATATATGTATTTATTTAATTATGTCCTATATATGTAGCGCAATGTAAATAAAAAGCGATATTAATAAATTAATTAGAATTAATATCCGATACTTACCTGTGCTGTTGAAGTCTGCGACGCAAAAATCTTGAAGAGGGCTAGCTTCATTTGCTAGGGCTACAACTGCCCAAATTACTGCTAAAACACTTACTATGTCTATAATTATCATTAAATTCGCCATTTCCAAAAAAGAAGAATTTACAATTATGAGAAAGAGAAGATTAACGATGAACAAGGAAGGAATAGCGACGAAAAATTTAGTTTATCTAACTGTAATATTTTTGCTAGCAATGAGGTTTTTTGGTTGTTCAAATGCAGTTTTTTTCTTGCTGCGTCAGATGATATTTATAGGAGAGAGAGAGAGAGGCATGAGCATGAGACAGCTACTAAGACCATTAATAAACTACAGAAGATCACATTCACAAGATGAGAGGTACTTCATTGCCGCCTATATATATATATATATATATATATATATATATATATATATATATATAATGGGGACTGTGATTCGCTTGTAAACGTGAAAACGGGCTTGTTTACTATAAATTTAGTATTTTTTTTATTGTATGTTGGTGCTGAAAATAATTAGCACCAAAATAAAATAAGAAAAACACTAAAAATACAATAAACAATCTGGTTTTCATGCTTACACGCGAAACATTAGTCCTCATTTAAACCAAATCCTATATATATACTATACTCTCCCCGTTCCGATTATATAGTTCCTATTAATATTTTGAGGTGTCTCAATTATATAGTCTCATTACTATAAGTGACATTAATTTTCATAGTAATGTACAAATACACCCTTATTAATTCTTAAAAATTAAAAAACTAACCACTCAAATCTTGAAAGTTGAAAGTCATAAATATTAAATTAGGGTACCATTGGAAGTTTAACTTTAATCTCCTGTTTTTTATAAATATTTTTAATCTACATGCGACTAGAAAATTAAGAGACTATATAATCGGGAGGTAGGGAGTATATATTATTCAAATTGAAGAGTTTCTTGATTAAGATGAAAGACAACAACCGGCCAAAAGCATTAAATCAAGAAAATTGTGTATAGCTAGACTTGTTGCCGCATTTGGACAAGTGAATAAGGTTGAAAACCCCACATATATATAATTAAAATGGGGTTTTTATATATAATTATATGAATATATATATAACACGACACAACGTAAATATATTGTAAGAAAGAATAAGTTGGCATAAAATGTAACGTGGTTTTCATGTAAATTAAACTTAAGAGTAATCACAATGCAACGTATATGCGAAAACGCAAATTATAAAAAAATTGAAGAAGTACGTTGAGAACGAGGTTGGATGAATGCATATAAATATGTATCTATGTATGTGTGTGTATAAAATAAAATATAAAATGCATGGAGCATGTAAAATCTATATTTAGGTTCTTGTATATAATGTTATATAAATTTGGGTTAATTGCCCGAAAAATTATGAACTTTGAGCTTAGTTGTAAATTTAACATGAATTTTAAAAATAGGCAATTAAAACATTAATTTTGAATTTGTGTGTTATTCTACATCCCTAAATTTTTATAAAATAAATTGACCTTCAATCCAACATACAATTGTGGCGCCACTTTGACGTTATTTTCAAAAATTGATGGTCGAGTCATGATGGACTCGAAGAGACGAGTAAATTATATGTTAGATTGGCAATTTGTTGTATAAAAATTTGGGGATGTTGAATAATACATAAATTCAAAATTGGTGTTTTAATTGCCTAATTTTAAAGTTCATGGTTAATTTGCAATTAAGCTCAAAATTCATGATTTTTAAGGCAATTACCCTTTTAAATTTTTAAATTAAGCTTGTGTACTCTTTCTTACTTGTACTTATACCCCTGCAGCACTGCTCATGGATTGACGGAGATGTAGTGTAAAAAAAGAAAAAAAAATCGGAGGGCCGACAGACAGTAAACGACCCGAGTCAGGTCGAACACCTGATATTCGAGTTCGACTCGTTAAAGAATATTCAAGCTTGAGCTCGATTTGAACCTTTTTCTTCTTGTTCGAGCTCAAGCTTGAATGCTCGAAAAAAACTTGTTTAATTTACATGTTCAAGTTCGAGCTATAAAAATAAACTTATTTAATTTAATTTACTTATTAGACATATTTATAATATTCATGAACATGTTCACGAGCTGGCCGTGCCAAATTAGTACTACTATATTTGAACTCGACTCGATAATTTTATTGAGCTTGATTCAAGACTGGAACTCGATTCATTCAGAAAATAAACAAGATTGAATGATCTTTTTATGGGTTTATGTCGACACCAAATAATAATAATAATAAATAAAAACTATACCTAGCTAGATCTAGACTTTTGTCTATATGATTTCATTAATTACTTACTTTTTACTTATATATATATATATATATATATATATATATATTTACATTATAGTGTAACTAGTACGGAAAATACCAATTAACTTAATATTTATGATTTAAATCTCTATCTTCACTAAATTTTTACTTTGTTTATACATACAAATATAGATTTTTATTCAAAAACTCAAAGCATCCAAGAAATTTGAATCATTAGAAAATATATTCAAATAAATTTGGAATATATACATATATATATATATATATAGTATAAGTGACCAATCTTTTTTTTTGTGAATATTTACTCGCCACGAAAATTGGTGGAAGAATGTACTCTAAGTCTCTAAACTCACTAAAAATCAACGGAGTATCTAATGTTGTGAATGAAAGAGACAATAAAGATATTTTTAATTGACGAATGAGCTATGTGGCCTAAATAGTTGCAGAGGCCGTTAACCCTAATCTAATAATCAAGCAAACCTTCTTTTTTGAAATACCTATTGAACTCATTAATTGTTCTCGAGTACGAGAGTAGGCGCACACACGTTTTGTTCTCTCTTCATTTTTTCTGTTTTTAATTTTCTAATAAAAAAATCATAAATAAGAATAAAAAATTGAAACATGTCACACGACACATTTTTTTTTATTCTTCGTTTCTATTTTCTTATCAGAAAATTAAAGAAAAAATGTTAAAATATTAAAAAAAAGAACAAAACATGTGATTGTTAAAAATAAAATAAAATAAAATTGACATTAAAAATAAACAAAACAAAACATGTGATTCTTAGAAAAATAAAATAAAAGAGACACTAAAAAAAACAAAACAAAACATGCGATTCTTAAAAAAAGTGATTTAAAAAACGCGTCGTCCTAAAAAACGTTTCATACATTTTTTATGAAATGATTATATACTTGTCATATTATATTTTTCAAACTTTGAGTAAGGGTAAACGAGACTTTTACACCTCTCTTTGATTAGAAAAGAATTGACCTAGATTCTTGGTTAGAAAAAAAATTCGAAGTTGATTTTGGTTATTTTATTTTTAGGTGGTGTTGTTTGCACC
This sequence comes from Perilla frutescens, assembly GCA_026008535.1. Lineage (NCBI taxonomy): Eukaryota > Viridiplantae > Streptophyta > Magnoliopsida > Lamiales > Lamiaceae > Perilla > Perilla frutescens. The sequence continues at coordinate 1,215,415 of BRKX01000007.1, read as the reverse complement.
ACCATTTTTTCAATATACATCACATTTACTACGTACATCACTACTATACTTTTTTTTCAATGTTTTTTTTTATATACCACACATTTTCCCATTTTAACCCTTTAGTTTTAATAAATAATTTTGAAAAAAAAAAGATTGAAGATCCCCATTCTCCACTACTGCCACCACCATGAAGAACACCTCAATTTCCAGATCTGGTCACCATCACCGCCCCTCCGCCACCGGCATCTCCTCCCTCGCCACTCAGAAAAAAGAAAAATATTTTTGAACCCTATGCAGAGATCAATCTTCGAAAAATGATATTTTAATCAGTCCCACATTGTTCAAACCTCGTTCGCATATTTAAAAATAATTTTCCGAACCAATTGCACATATAAGAACTGATTTTCTCAAACTAAAAAAAATAATAATCAAATAATGCAATGGGTTTGATGTTATTCAGAACTGATTGAATTGTATTTAATAGACTTGAAATTTGAATAGCATGCATATGTTCCTATATTTATATGTCGAAATTTACAGATAAGTAAAACAGACTAATTAGTGATTGGTTGATTCATTTTTTTTGAAATGAGATTCATTGTCTATCTTTTACTTAACATTATATTTTCTAAGTAACTCCATCCACTATTTTTTTCTCTCTTAATATGAAATATATATATATATATGTATATATATAACTAGTAAAAAAAATTAATTTTGGGGGTACAACTATACCCCATGCTAATACATAGCTCCGCCGCTGACCACATCCCCAATTTTTTTCCTACAATCGAAGCCATATTTTCGCACATGCATGTATCGTTAAAACGACATCGTATAACTAATGAAACGGTGTAGTCTTACCGTTGAAAAAATTGAAAATGTTGTAATTGCACAAAAAAAAAAGATAAGATAAAGTGGGGTACGGTAAACGGTGTAATTGTAACGTTTTAAAAGTTGTATTTTAATTGTAAATTAGGATAAAAGTTGTGTTATTTTACGTCAATTAACCCTATATCGTAACATTAAATTAAATCAGAAGATCCAACTACTTCTACGCACGAAAAATTCATTTCCCTGTAATATATAATCGCTACAAAATTAGGGTGGGCCTATAGCTATAAAATTGACTAAAACACACGTTACATATAAAACATTAATTAATTATGAAATTTAATTTGATCTGCGCAAGCTGCTATTTATATATCACTGAAAACACAAACAGATTTAAACATTGCTCCTATTTGAATTATCCAAGAGCTAGGTTTTGTGATTTTAATTTGCAACAATTAGAAATTGTTTCTTTTTTTATTTTTTGGAACTATATATAATTATATTCCTCCTCCACCCGCAGACGCCACCAAGAATATGGCCGGACATACGTTCTCCGTCGATTTGAGCCAACCACTTGCTTTCCAGGTCAGATATACAAACTACATGCAATCGTTATTTATGAGTGTGCTTTAATCATATAGTTTGGTACGAGCTCGATTCTGAAAGTGTTAGTGAGATTCAAATTTCATTTATCGTACAATATTGACAGGTGGGCCATCTTGGAGGAGCTTATGATGAGTGGGTTCACAAGCCTATAGTGACCAAAGGAAGCCCACGGTTCTTTGGAAATGGATTTATTGAGGTATATATACGTATAGTAATATTGTATAGCAATATGAGTAGAGCTGTCAATTTTGCCCGGCCCGAAGATTTCGAGCTTCTTTTTTTATAAGCCTGCCCGAAAAAGAGGGGCTTTTTCAGGCCGCCCACGGGCTCGGCCTAAATTATATAGGCTGGCCCATCCAGGACTGAGCCATTGAGTCAATTTTCTACCATCTCTTATTACAATACCGAGCGATATGTTTACTTTTAAAAATCTATAGAAATAGAATCCAAGATGTAGTTTATAGTGGAAGCGTACCTGAATCCATAGTTCTTGAATCTCGAATACTTTATGTGGTATGGATCTTCCAAACGATCGGCGCCTTAGAGTTTGCTGTAGAGAAGTCTGTAGAAAGAATACATATTCTATTTTCAGTCTGTCGTCGTTTGAGGACTATAACCTTAACTTATAATAATAAGTTATTTGTGATTTGCAATTTGGTCCCTCAACAAATTACAAATCTACTAATGGTATCTACACATTAAAATTCCATGACAATATTAATACTCTTTAATCCATAATTATAACCTTAGTATCATAGTCATATTTCACTCGTTTTCCTTTAGAAATATATCATAAACCTTTGGGCACATCAATTTTCCTACCTTATGACATGACATTGCTAGATTAAACTATCAGATGACTAGAGTTCATTTTACCATTTTCTTATTTCATTTCATTGTCAAACAGTTGTTCACACGAACCCGATGGTGGGAAGTTCCTCTCTTCTGGCTACCCGTCGTGTGGTGGTTCGTATCGTATCCCACAAAGAATGGTGTTCCTCGGAACCATGTAACTGCAACAGTGGTAGCTGGAGTAGTTTTGTGGACATTGATGGAATATTGTCTGCATCGCTTCCTTTTCCACATTAAAACAACTAGCTATTGGTATGCAGTTATATAATGCTTCCATTTTCTCGACCAATTTGAAAAATCTAACAAAAATATAATGAAGAAAAATTGAAAATTCTATAATAAGTTCGTAATTAATATACATTTACCAATTTTTTTCTTGGAAATTTATATCTAAAACCCTAGTCCAAAAACTGATTGAATGCAGGGGAAACACATTTCACTACATACTCCACGGCTGCCATCACAAGCACCCGATGGATGATCTCCGGCTCGTTCTACCTCCTCCGGCAGCAGCTGTTTTCATCGTTTTCGTACGATATCCGACTTCTTTATCATCTTGGTCTTTTAGCTACTCATAATAGCTACTCATGTATGTTGTGTTTCATTAACTATGTACAAAATCGAACTAAAATTGAAAACCGAAATTTAATCCGGTTTGGTTAAAAATGTTAACCGAACGAAATGACTAGGGTAAACAATAAAAAAATTAAAAAAAATCGAGCAATTTGGTTAGACGTTTAACCGAACCAACCAATCCATGAACTATGAGTTTTGATAGTTGGACCATCTAGACTAGAAGGTATTAGTGGAATTCGTACTTAAATTGTGTATTCCATTTACTAAGTCGTGTAAATTGGGTCACGTTCGGTTTCAGAACACTTATACATATCAAATTAGCGGACTATTCTGTTCGGATTAATTATACTATATTTTGTTCGAGATAGAAATTATTGGCCCTAATCGTGACTGTTCAATTTTTTTGATTAGTAATTAAGTTTACAAATTAAAAGAATCTTTAATCTGTATAAACTTATCAATTGATATCCACCTAATTAATTTCAATTTTAATTACAAATCTACACTAAATATGATGTAACTTAGCACCACTTAATTGAAATAATTTATTTAAGCCGACAATCATATTTTTAGTAGGTGCTTAAATTAAACTACACTAAACATGAAACTTTCAATATTTAATCAAAATATAGATAAATATGAACAATAAAAATCAATTTGGACTATTTAGGCCATCACGCTTAGTTTTAGGCTAACCCTGTCGAACCGTCGGGCTATTCAATCAAACCAATATATTCAAACTAGAATTTTATAGCTCTACCTCTCTCTTTTTTCTCGATCTACTTAGAAAATAGATCAACCCATCAATTTCGGACTTGATTTACTTCTCTACCAAAACCCTCACCATCTTGATTTTGTGCCTAGTTTAATTTCTCTATTCCCTCTAATTTTCTTTCTTTTTTTGGAGGGTAGTTTTGGAATTTAACGAAGCTTGTGGTACCTGCACCACATTCGTTTGCATTGATGGGAGGCAAATTGTTGGGATATGTTATTTATGATTGCACTCATTACTACTTACACCATGGAAAACCATCTCATCAACTCAAGGTAAACTTCATTAAATTAAATAGTTCTTAAAAATATATTATTATTATTATAATTATTTTGTAAATACAATACTAATCATGTTAGTGTTGTGTGAATTTGTTTGTTGTTGTAATTAATTGTAGAAATACCACATGAATCATCACTTCAGAGTTCATGACAAAGGATTTGGAGTTACTACAGCCTTTTGGGACTCTGTGTTTGGGACATTGCCTTCCAATTCAGACACAACAAAGAAGAAATTAAACCCATGGACAATGATTTATAAAATTTTTAAGAATGGTTTCTAAATCTTATTGAAATGATTATAACTTGATAGTTTTTTCAATTTTTTGAGTGTAATGAATTAAATTGTTTAATATTAAAATGTTGATTTTAGTGATTTTTTTTTTGTTAGTAGTATATTATAGAGTGTGCTTTTGAAAAGTTTCTATCTGTACTGAATATTAATGATTAATTAAACAAAGCACTAATCTATATATAAGAATCGCTCCCCTATCCACCGTGGGCCCGAGTTAATGCGCCCACCATTGATGTCGATGCCACATATGCAATGAAGTCAACCATTCCATCCATCTTATTTGATTTATTATTCAATCTGTATTTTACGTAACTTCCTTATAGAAACTTAATTACTTAAACTAATATTATTATTAAATAGACTTTAAATTAGAGTAAAAAAAAAATCATGGCTCTTCACTTATCTATAATTTGGTAAGATCTATTTTTTTGCTTTTGCTCCTATGAAAAATGAGTTTTGTATAATTATTCACTTATTCGATGTTAAATTTAAACTAATGTTAGTTAAGGTTGCCAATACATTTTATAATAATTATATTTCATACATAGAAATTAAATTATATTTTATATAAACAATTGTATTAAACAAATAATTTCATACATACAATATATATTAAACAAATAAATACATGTATGAATTCGGATAACAAATTAATGTGTGTCTAGTTAAATTTATATTGACAAATAACTAATAAAAGTTGTTTTTTACCAATGTGTTTAGTTGACTTTTATATAATCAAATATTAATAATTAATAGTAATGACGATTTTGCGTTTTATAAAATTAAATAACAAAGAATTTTGTGATCATAAAAAAAAATATATTAACAAAAATATAATAGGAGCTATGTAGAGCTGTGAAAATGGGTTAGGCCCGACGGGCCAGCCCATACCCGCTAAAAAAAAGGTGGGTTGGGTTGCTATTTTTGAGGCCCGTCATTTAGTGGGCCTAAACGGGGCGGGCCTAGTTGGGGGAGGGCTTTGGCGGGGCGGCCCTGGGCGGGGCAGGCTTGACCCGTGGGCCTATGTTCTTTTATAAAAAATTCATAATTTTAAATCTATATTTATTTTAAAAAATAATTGGAAAAAATAATGAAATCATAAATTAATTTAATGATAATTAACTTTGATTGAAATTAAAAATATCAAATAATAGTGATCATTTGTGTTTATGAAAAAACGTATGTTTTAATATAATTTGATGATGAAGAAAAAATATACAAAAGCTATAAAATTTAAATATATTGAAATTGGTACAATGTTAATAATAGTTTAAACTTTGGAATGTTCACATTCATAACTATGTATCATTATATAAAAATAAAAATTAGTGATTCAAAAAATATATAAATTTTAATTTTTTATTATTTTTTTGAATAGGCCCATGGGCCGGCCCGCCAACCCGTAGCCCACAGTAGGGGTGGGTTGGGTTGGAGGTTTTTAGGCCCGTGCCCGCCTAGGCCCATCCCACCATATGGCGGGCTTTTGAGGCCCGTCCCGCTAGCCCGTTTTGATAGCTCTAGAGCTATGAATGGAGACATTAATAGATGTTAATAATGTTGGTCATAATTTTATTTCACCTCCTGCTTTGTAAACGGCGTATGTATGTATTTGTAATTCGTGCGAAAGAAGACCATATCATTATCGTTTACATAGTAGACGAAAAAATCTAGACCGACATAATTAATATCTATTTAAGGAGTAAAATATGTTCCGAAACTAGTTTTTACAAAAACTGTTTAAAAATATAGGGATAAGGTCCAATTTGGTCCTATAACTATACCTAAAATCTCAGTTTGGTCCCGAAATAAAATTTTGGCCCAAATCGATCCCTCAACTTTTTAAAATGTATCATATTAATCCCTCAACTTTTTAAAATGTATCATATTAATCCCTAAACTAATTACCGTTAATGTTCGTCAGTAACGGTGTTAAACTAAGGAAAAAAAAGTCCAAGTTGGTCCTATAACTATACACGAAATCTCAATTTAGTCTTGAAATAAAATTCTTGCTCAAATTGGACCTATTTTTTTTTTTATTAAACCCTAATTAGATTCATTCGAGAGCAATATCAAGCCACATATACAATTTATGTATCCGAAAGTTTGAACATCCTTTTCAATAGTCTCAGTCAAAATTTAATAATTTTAGAAATCAATACTAAGTTATGGAACTATCTAATCTACATAATGAAATTTTGATAATATATAATTATAAGTCAAGACAAAAAAAATGTACGTAATATTATTATTTCATGATTAGTACAAGAAGAAAACTAGTCAGTTTATATTGTTTCTATCATATATCAATTCTAGGTAAGTTTATTGATAAATATTATATTCATTATAACATCATTAATTATATTGACACATTGGAGAGAAAAATATACATTAATAAAAAATGAAAAAGAATAGTAAAATAATAAAATTATTAATAAAGTGAAAACGAGACTAAAATATTCCACATTGAACAATTAAAATTTGGGTTAAAATTTTATATAGAGATCAAACTGAGATTTCGAGTATAGTTGTAGGACCAACTTGGACTTTTTCCCTAAAATTAACACCGTTAGTGAAGGATGTTAACGGAAATTAGTTTAGGGATTAACATGATACATTTTAAAAAGTTGAGGGATCAATTTGGGCCAAAATTTTGTTTCGGGAGCAAACTGAGATTTCAAGTATAGTTGTAGGACTAAATTGGACTTTATCCCTAAAAATATAATATAAAAAAAATTGGGCACCATGCCCGGATGGCAGCGCCGACTTTTCCTTAATCAGAGTCCACTAGGACTGTAAATGAGTCGAGGCGAGCCCGAACATATATATTTTCAAACTTGTTTGAAATGATATCGGGCTTTAAAATTTATATTTGAGCTTGTTTGATTAGCTATCGAACTAACCGAACTCAAACGAGCTTTTATTGAGCTGAACATGAGTGGAGCTCGAGTAGTTTATAGTTTTATACATGTTTGCTTAATTTTCACTTATCGAACTCGAGTTCGAGCCCAGCTTTAAAAATCTTATCAAACACAAAATTATGTTCAACCTTGTTTGATATGCTTATTGAATCGAGTTCAAACAAAATTTTAACCAACAAACACGAGTTAAGTATCGAGCTATTGGGTTTGATTTTCAGCCCTAGTCACCACTTCTGCCATACTTTTTGTCCTAAACATTTTAAAATATTAGTTGGATGTTAGTATGTTTATTATTTAGACCTGGAGTTTTCCCTAAGTAGTTTTTTAATATAAGTAAACTAATATAATCCAGTTCTTAGGGTAGAAAATAAAGAATGAGTTCTACTCCCCTACATCAAACTTTAAAATTAGGTACACACACATATATATATATATATATATCAAGATAATTATATATCTATTTTAATGAAACTGAAAATTAGTCTAGGCAGATTAGGCTGCCAAACCCCAGATTGCTTAGTACGTAGAGTTACAAAATAATTGGAATATATAATTACAACTTGGGTTGGCATTAGCAGCCCTCATTATTTTCTTATATAAATTATAACTATATATATAGTCTATTTATTAAAAATAAATAAATTGATGATTGCCGCTACAGGATCTATCGTTAATTGTTCTATTTTTTTATTTCCCCCTTCGAGTTAGTTAATTATTATGGCTAACAGGCTAAGTGTTAGTACATAGTATAGGTAAAGTGATTTTATATTTTTTCACGAGGGAAATCTAAAGTTATAATTTTAATTCGTCGAGAAATGGCAATCTCGTGGTTTCGCTCGGATGAAATCCTCTGCAACACTTGGTGCTACACGACTAAATTTATAAAATTTTCTTCAATTTTTAATTAAATTTCAATTTATTATGCTTTTTTTTTTTTTAAATTTTACACTTATTATTTAGGGTTCATCCTACCCAATTAGGGTATATAATTATTTTTTCAATAATAAATTTTATTTTTGAATTAATAATTGATTATTTTGTATAAAAAATAATTATATACCTTAATTGGGTAGGATGAACCCTAAATAATAAGTGTAAAATTAAAATAAAGCATAATAATTAAATTGAAATTGAATTAAAAATTTGAAGAAAAATTAATAAATTTAATTGTATAGCACCAAGTATTGCATAGAGTGTTGCAGAGGATTTCATCCGGGTTCCGCCAGGCTAATCTTATATTTTGCTAGTGAAATAAATACTTAACTAAATGAGATTTTTAAAATACATGCATTCCAGCATCGAGCAGAACCTCTGTGCCAACTCCTGCAACATTTGGTGTGCATAAGTAGATTTTTATTTTTTTAATTTTTTTAAATATACCATAATTGAGGATGTAATAAAAAATTAAATCAAATTAAATTATAATAATTTTTTTTTTTAAAGTGAAGACTTGGCACAGAAAATGTAACGGGTGATCTAGTTAATTATGTAATTAAATTCTTCATTTCCCTTACACCCTCAATTCTTGTTAGACTAGAGCCTAGAGGTATATTTTTTACTTTTAATTAATTCATATTCCTTTCTTTAACTGTCTTCTGAAAAAATAAAATAATATAAAATAATAATAATTCTTTTATTTTTAAGAACTTCAGTAGCGTTCCTATGAAGTAAATGTGAGTTCATCTTCCACTTCAATATATATCATTTGAAAATTGAAACAAAGCAAGAAAAACAAGTAGCAAATCGAAGGCATTTAACCGTTTCTCTTTGTTAGCATTTTCCCGAGGTAGAGTTTCTTTACTTACCATTTGAAGGTTTGATGTTGCAATAACAATTGATTTTTTGTATATATTTATATTAATCCTGCAATATTATCAGGCTCCAACATGGCAACAGAAAAGTTTTCGGTGGATTTGAACAAACCATTAGCATTCCAGGTAAGATTTCTAATGTGGAACAAATCTTGGGATTGATCTTGAACACCCCACAAATGTTTATCTGCAGCTCATTCCACACCGATTTCTCATTACATCACGGTAGTTCTGAGATTTTGACGGCCCTCCTTACTTCTTTTTTTCGAGTTGGGGATGGGGAACGGGGGTCGAACCCCGGCCTCTCACCCTTATTTGAGTGAAGAATACTACTAGACTAAATATAAATAAGAAATATTAAATATATATATATATATATATATAGGATTTGGTTCAAATAAAAAACTAGTGCTTCGCCTATAAACGTGAAAACCAACTTCTTTACTGTATTTATAGTGCTTTTCTTATAGCATTTTAGTGCTATCTTTTTAGCAATAAAATGCAATAAGAAAAACATTAAAATTATAGTAAAAAAACTAGTTTTCACGTTTACGTGCATGCGAAGCATAGTCGCCGTTATAACCCTCCCCCTCTCAACACACACACACACACATATAGAGATTGGTTATAATAGGGACTGAGCTCGGTGTAGGAACGTGAGAACGGACTTGATTAGTGGAATTTTAGTGCTTCTTACAGTATTTTGGTGCTAAAACATTTAGCACTAAAATACAATAAGAAAAACATTACAAAAAATAGCAACAAAATAAAGTGAAAATCACTAAAATTATAGTAAACAAACACCGTTCTCGCGTTTCTACACTAAGCACTAGACCTCATTTGAACCAAATTCATATATACCATGATACTCCTAGTGTATAAATTAGAGATAAATATCAACTATTCAATGAGATGGTTCAATAAGTTGAAAAGGAGATGACAAATTCATAAATTATTTCTAAAAAAAATGTTAAAATTCAACATACATATGTTTAAATCAACATTGACAGTGCCATTTAATTTTGAAAAATAGAAGTGGCAATTTTGTAAATTAAAAAATGACAGTGACAATTTCGTAATGTGTATTAGAAAATGGAATACAGATGCTCCAATTCAACATACAGATGCTAATTAAAACTAACATGCATATCTCTTGGAAGAAAAGGAAAGATCCTATCAGCCCATCAAATGTATTTAAACGGTCAAAATTGATCTCTAATTTATACACTATGATAGTATTTACATTTAACATCTTCACTATATATATACATATGAGTTGAATGTAACTCTACTACTTAACATTGATGGGTTATCAATATTGATTTTAGTTTCTATTTTTTCTCATAAGAAATACCTTATACTAGTTTATGAAAAATTCAAAATAATTTGGACCATTATAAATGGACTAGGCTTGTATATAAATCTTCACTAATATATGAAAAAATAAAATAACTTAATAAAATGTAGGATTTCGATACTCGATGTCTCACGCACGTCATCAGGGCCGCCACTGCATTTCGTTAAACGTTTGTTGCCTTAACGTATGTAGGTGGGCCATCTTGGAGAAGCTTACGAAGAATGGGTTCACCAACCTATAGTCAGCAAAGAGTGCCCACGCCTTTATGAAAATGGGGTTATTGAGGTTAAATTAATATACATATAGATTTATTACAAATTCTGTCTTTTCATGATTACTCACAAATTATATATTGTTTCTTGGGTTGATCCATGTAGCTTAAGGCCTAAAACTCAGCATATTTTAAAATTAATTATCTTAATTAAATAAACTTTGCAAGAATTTTAGGGGTTAATTTGTTTTCATTTCCAGTTGAGAATTTCTAACTTTTTACTATTCAAAATAACGAAAACACGTTTGGTTTACTCTTTCCAATGTCAAAATTTTCACTTTTTACAATCCTAAATAATCTATCCACTCATATATATATGTGTGTGTGTGTGTGTGTGTGTGTGTCTCCATATATATAGGGTCGGTTATAATGGGTACTAATTATTCGTGTCAGAACTAGGAACTATGCTTATTTAATATGATTTTGTAGCTTATCTTGTTGTATTTTAGTGCTTTTGTAAAATACAACAAGATAAGCTATAATTTTTTTTTTTTAAAATAAACACTAAAATACAATAAAATAAGCTATGAAATTGTACTAAATAAGCATGGTTCCTAGTTCTTACACGAATAACTAGTACTCATTTGAACCTATTCCTATATATATATATATATATCACTACAATTATTATTTAAATATTCTTTAATTCATTCTTACCGTACAAATATTTATCTTCTAATCTCAACCATGAATTCCAATTGAAAAAAATAATCAAACAAATATATTTCCATTTTCCAAACCTATAACACTAAATATTAAATTATATATTATAATAAAATTATTATATATTTTTTTTCTAAAAATCAATACACCACGTAAATTGAATTGGAAATATTAAAAACTACAAATTGATGTTGAAAATAAAACCAAAGATTCCCTTAATTTCCCATTTCTAACACAACATATATTAGAAATTCATGGTTTAATTAGATGACTCGCAAATTATTATGATTATGCCAACATAAATTTTTGATTTTTTTGCATGAATTTGTGATCATATATGTAGCTAAAAGCCTAAAACAAAGCATGCATGTTCTTGATTCCTTACTAAAGTGTCTAATATTTAAGATCATTAGTTGTGTCCTAAACAAACATTGAGACAATAAAATTGTTTTCCATTACATTTCGAATTAATTTATATAACATCAATTATTATGAAACTGAGCGAGTTTTGATTATGATCAGTTCATTACGCGCACCCCTTGGTGGATGGTTCCTCTGTTCTGGCTACCCGTCGTGTATTGGTTCGTCGCGTCATCGGTGAAGGAAGGAGTTCATCCCATCTACATAACACCATTAATGGTGGCTGGTGCCTTCTTTTCGTCACTGCGTGAATACATTTTGCATCGCTTTCTTTTCCACTTCAAAAGTTCAACCTATTGGTATGTATGCATGCATGTCGTATATATCTAGCTTATTTAATTTGTTGAAGAATTAAAAAGAAAAATTAGATGTTTAAATAAATAATTATTGCAGGGGAATCACGTTTCACTACATATTTCATGGCTTCCATCACAAACACCCCATGGACAGTCTCCGACTCGTTCTCTCTCCTGCTGTCACATCACCTCTAGCCGTGCTCGTACGATCAAATCTTCATCAAAAAATATTTTAAAAAAAAAATAAAAGATTTTTTGTTTTATAATTTTGTGATGTATTGTTGGTTGGTTTAATTTAATTAATATGTTGTTGTTGTTTTCGTCGTCTTAGTTCTGGAATCAGACGAAGCGTATGATACCTGCACCGTATTCATCGGCCTTCTTTGGAGGCGAGGTGTTGGGATATGTGTTTTACGATTGCATGCATTACTATTTCCACCATGGAAGATCTTTCGAAGCTATCTCAAATCAACTCAAGGTAATTATTAATTAAATGGTTTGAACTTTGGACATAGTTGTAAATTTAATTAACACGAATTTGTAAGCAATTAAAACACCAACTATTAACTTGAGTGCTATTCAACATCCCCAAATTTTTATAAAACATATTGATCTCCGATTCTACCGCCAACTTGCCCGTCTCTTCAAAAGCATCATGATTCGACTATCAATTTTTGAAAAAAGATGTCAGTGCAGCCGAATTTAACAATCTCGAGTTTGTTTTTCAATTTTTTTCAGCCACTTTGATGTTCTTTTTCAAAAATTGATCGTCGAGCCACGACGGGTTTGAATAGACGAGCAAATTGTCCGCAGAATCGGAGGTCAATTTGTTTTAAAAAGTTGGGGATAGTTGAATAACTCCAACTTCAAAATTAGTGTTTTAATTGCCTACTTAATTTTAAAATTCATATTAAAATTGCAACTATATTCAAAGTTCATACTTTTGAAGACAATTAACCCTTGCTTTTAAATTTTTACTATACGTATATCATTAGTTTAATATGTGCTGTTATGATAAACGGTGACAACGATGCTTGATCAATTATGTTTTGATTGTAGAGAAACCACATTAATCATCACTTCAAAGCTACGAACAAAGGATTTGGAGTCACTACCACTTTCTGGGACAGGGTGTTTGGAACAAGTTCCTACAAAATCAGCCAATGAGAGAGAGAGAGAGAGAGAGAGAGAGAGAGAGAGAGAGAGAGAGAGAGATGTGATGAGGAGGAGAATTTGCTGTGCCACGTGATCACTCTTTTAGAGCATATAATAAAATTTGGAAGGTCTAAATCTACTGAGTTTGTTGGACGATGATGAACGTTATGTTCGTTTTATTACATTATTATAGTCGTGAAGTCTAATTAGTTATGTTGGAAGATGTTGTCACAAATTTGAAATTGTGTGCTATACATATTCAAGAAATCTCGAATATTTTGTTTCTCCAACTTTATATATAATCCATTAATGGCTTCTTGTGTGACTAAACTAGTGAGGTTTAGCAATTTTGCATGCATTCTTACACTATTAATTAGCTTCTTGTTCAAATCTAACCATCAATCAAGAAATCGGAGGAATACTTTGTTGGTCTCTGAAGAAGTTGTCGGGATCAACCATCTTCTTCACTTTTGCTAACTTTTCGAAATTCCCCTTGAAATATTTAGTCCCCCAAATCGCAGCTTCTTCGTAGCTCGTGTTTCTCTGCAACTTGTTCGAGCCTATGTCGAGATCTCTGTAGTTGAAGTAAGCAGCTCGTGGCGAAGACGACACGTGTGGCTCCATGAACTCGTACATCTCATTCATCCAATCAAAATGCTTCTTCGACTCCCCACCAACACTCCACTTCGCCAAGTATTGCACATTGAACAAGTTCCCTTTTCTATGAGGGAAAGGGATCTCATTTTCTTGAATTTCATCCATTTTCCCTCCAAAAGGATCTATGATCATGAGCGTAGTCCCGTCTTGCACACGAACGAGGCGTTCGTTGATGCCTTGATACACAGATTTGGGCAGTGGTTTGTGAAGAAAATCCGATTTTCCCTTGAAACTGTCGTCGAATAGTGTCCTGTTTAGTAGAACTTCCAATGGCTGATGTTGGTGTTCGGAGAAGTAGAGAGTCGAGTTGATCCAACTCATCTCCGTGCAGTCCGATTCGTGCAACCCTAACTCGGGGAAGCTCGTGTTCATCAATGCTAATAACTCTTTCACTTTTCCAAGATACAAAGAGTTAAATGAGGCATGGGCAGTTTTTCTTTGTTCTCTGTTGTTGTTGTTGCTGTTGTTATTGTTTTTGTTGTTGTTCAGAAGTAGAATTCTGATGAATAGATCATCAGGTAAAGTGGTAGCAATGTGTTGCCATTTGTTCACTAGATCTACCCCTTCTTCATCAAGATTCTTGCCAATAGTGAAAACAGTCACGACGTGTGGGACCCGTACGAGCTTGATCTTCCAGGCGAGGATGACCCCGAAGCTCGCCCCTCCACCGCCTCTAATAGCCCAAAAAAGATCTTCCCCCATTGATTCTCGGTCGAGGATTTGCCCTTGAGCATTCATGAACTTTGCATCAATTATGTTATCCGCGGCTAGGCCGTATTTCCTGAGCATTGTGCCTAGCCCTCCCCCACTGAAGTGCCCGCCCACGCCTACGGACGGGTAAAGCCCCGCGGGGAAGCCATGAACATTGCTCTTTTGAGCAATGTTGTAGTATAGCTCTCCGAGTGTTGCCCCCGTTTGCACCCACGAGGTTTCCTCGTGCATGTCGAGTGTGATAGACCGGAGGTTGATGAGGTCAATGAGCACGAACGGGGTCTTGGAGGCATATGATAGGCCCTCATAGTCGTGACCACCGCTCCTAACCCTTATTTGCAAGCCTTGTTGCTTGGCACAAACAATGGTTGCTTTGATTTCATTATATGTGTTTGGTGTGACGATGAATTTTGGTCTTAACGAGGTTACATTTAACCACCGGGGATTTTGTTGTGTGGACTGTAAGAGATTGAAATAAGATATAGAATTGGGAGAATAGATGTGATTGGAGGTTTTAGTATCTTCTTTAGAAGAATGATTGGAAATGCATTGAGCAAAATTTTCTTGTTGTGCAGTGCAAAATCCAAGTAAAATTGGGAGGAAAAATAAAACATGTTGTAGCATATGAGAGGCCATTGATATATTAATTAAGACAAGAAATACTTTAATTTATGGAAACATATGATGATTCCAGTGTGTTTATATAGAAATTGATTTTTGGGGGGTTATTAATTAAGACTTTGTGTGCATTAAATGGCAATTTCTAATGCATTTAATGAATTACAATTAATTAAACTCCCAAAATTGGATAATTAATGTGGTTGGTGGCTCTTCATTCGTAACATTTGATTAATTATTTAGCCTTACGTTTAGTAACCGATCGAAGTTTGTTTCTAAGTATCTAAATATATTTGAATTTTTTATTTAATTTGAGATGATTTAATTTGGCCATGTATTAGGTTGGTCAATGTGGCTATCAACAACTAAAATCCAAGAGTTAGAGTTTTTTTAAGGACAACAACTTAGGTTGATTTGGAAAAAATGACAAATTTATTGCGGGCCGAAATTTAAGGATATTAACATTTAAGTATTGTGTCCATAGGCCAATTTTCAACCCGAACGGGCTACGGAGGCCAATTTTCAACCTGAATGGGCCGAAATTTTAGGATATTAACATTTAAGTGTTGCGTCTGTAGCCCGTTCGGACTGAAAATTGGCCTACGGATGCAACACTTAAATGTTAATGTCCTTAAATTTCGGCCCGCAATAAATTTGTCCTTTTTTCCAAATCGGTCTAAGTTGTTGTCCTTAAAAAAACTCTTAACTCTAAAATCCAATATACAAGCATATGAGATTTTTAGATGTACCCTTTGTGTTATACTCTGTGTTGTAATTTTAAATTACAAGTTTTCTTTTGTATTTTTTTCTTTATTTTGTTGTGATTTAGTTTGATTTTATAATTGTTTTTAGGGTTCACCCCACCCAATTAGGGTGTATAATTATTTTTTAATATTTAATTTTCACTTTTCAATTAATAATTCATTATTACGGTTGATTATTTTAAAATTAAATTTTATAATTTTTTTAATTCATTTTTTTTATAAATGTTGACTGTGATTATTTATGTTATAATTAATTTTTATTTTATAATAAATATTATTAAAATCATAAATTTAATAGTGAAACACAAAGGAGTGTAACATGAAATTTGAACTGATATATAAAATGGTTTAGTTATTACGAATCACTCTCGACGTTGGCCCAAAATCGAATATCCAGCTGTAATTTACCATTGTAAATGAGTCGAATCGAGTCGAGCCAAACACACACTTGTTCAAGCTTTATTAAAATGATATTGAGTTTGTTTGATTATCTATCAAGTTGAGCAAAAATATGTTTTAATTAATTGAGTCGAATTCAAGTAGTTTGATATTTTAAACCATTTTGCTCCATTTTCTTTTATCCCGTCCAAGTGTGAGAGTTGAACTTTAAATCTTATCAAATAAACATTCATATGAATCATATATTCAATAATAAGCTTAATTATTGAACTGAGCTCAAACAAATTTTTAACTAACATTTATGATTTAATCTCTTGTTTTGTCAACTAGATGATCGTCACATGCTACTAGAAAAGGAAATTAAAGCCAAAATTATTAACAAAACCCCTAACGATGAGGATTAGCAATTAATCCACAAATTCTCCAATTCCAGTAAGTCGTTCGAACAGAGAACACTAAATTATACCACAGGTCGGATGTGTTAGTAAAAAAAAAACAGAGAACACCAAATTAAATAAGTCCAAGAAAACATGACGATATTAATATATGTTCTACTAAGTGCCAATATATACCTAGGTAGGCAAATTAAATTTATTTCCTATTAAATTATGTAACTTGGAAAATAATGAGTTAATCATATATTTTATTTATACTTTTGGGATTAAATTGATTATAATTCCAATATTAAATAAATATATAACTAATATTAAATTAATACATGAATTTTATTGACTAATGAGAAGCTGACATTTGTCAAATATGATAGAAATATTTATCTTAAATCACTTTAAATCCAGCATTCAATCCGGAATCAAGGTCCTCGACCACGGTTAACGTATCAAAGTTTAAATACCATGGAAGAGAAGACCGAAGAGCCAAATTTACTATTGAGATATCAAAGACCGTTTGAAGATCAAATTTTGAATAAAAGAAAGTTTAAACATCAAGTCTGAGAAAATCAAAGAGACAAATTTGAAGATTTCAAGCGACCGTTTGAAGATTAAGTTTTGAAAAGAAGAATCAGAGGACCACGGTATAGATTATACCACAATTGCACTTTAATTCAAAGAAGAAATCTACTTACACTTTTCGCGCAATTTATTTAAATACACGAAAATTTGTGTTACCAGCTCTTTCATTTTTTGTTAGAATCATTCGTGCTCCCTTGTGGGAACATTAGATGTTCGATGAAATGTCTCAATGACATTACACTGATATATTAATTAGATTTTGTTGAAAAACCTTTTTTTAAATACAAGGATAAATTGAGAATTGAGTCTTCGATTAAAACTTTATGTAATCCTCATTCTAGAGTTACGTTGTTTGTTAATAAAATGGGATAAATTCATTTTTTGTCCCATTAACATAAGATCAAAATATTTTTAATACCGCACGCATCTGACTTTTTTGGTCCCAATATTTATTTACTTAACATTTTTAGTCACATATTATATTTTTTCGATTTTTTGGTTCTAAACTTAACAAGTTACCTTACAATTTGTTCGGAAATGTTAATTTTGGAATAAAAAAAATGTCAAAAATTAAAATTTGAAACTACAAAAGTTGAGAAAATAAAATTTAAGACAAAAAATGTAAAGATTGAGATCGAAAAGCATGTAGAGGATGAATATATGATTGAATATTATATTGGAAGAATAAAATCAACTTGTAATGACTATATTATATCAAGCGATTACAATACACACAATATAATGTTCTCGATTTTTGTAGTCCCGAGTTTTATTTTTCGACTTTTTTTATTTCAAAATTAACATCCCCAAATATTTGTGAAATAAATTGTTAGTTTTGGAACCAAAAAAGTCAGAAAAAAATAAAATATGGGACCAAAAATGTTGAGTAATAAACTTTGGGACCAAAAAAGTTAGGTGTGGGACTAAAAATATTTTGAGTTTTTTACTTTTTTCCCATCTTAGGATCTTATGCGTTTTGGCTATTTTTCCCACATGACCACAAACAAAACAAGAGATGGGACATTACACACCATCTCAAAATAGAGGATCTCCTTTGATAAAAGCTTATAGTTTGTTTGTCATTTTCCATCTCGATAAATTTCATTGGATATAAGAATATGTACTAGAAGCTCCCCTGAGATTTTGAAAACCCTGTGCAAACATTAAAATAGTGTCCCTGATTTAATAATATAAATAAATTAATACACATAAAATGCGCCTAAACTTTTTTTATTCTTCAAAATGAAAAAAAAAATGTTTGAAATGTTCAAATCTCTACAAATAGTTCACATTCTTAAGTTCTTCAAAATTATGTGATTTGTGAATTCACCTATCTCTAAATAAACCTGGAACAAAAGAAACAAATTTGATTTAAACAACATCTCATAAGAGACTAAAAAATTAAACAAAATATCAATTTTTTTTACTCACACACCCTACTTGTGATACTGAGGAGATTCGAACCCGTAACCTTTGGTCTCCAAGAAACCTCACTCCACCACTAGGCCATCCCCGCCGAGACAAACAAAATCTATACATATATTAAAATCGTGTGATAGACAACGGTTCTTATCAGAATCATTGCCTATCACATGATTTAACAATTATATTTTAGACAACAATTTTGAGTTCAGAGATAACAATGGTTATATTTACTGTTGTAAATTTTCTTATTCTTTTTTTTTTGCATTTTTCACGACTGTTTAGATTATGATCGTTGTCTTTTAACAAATTTTTGCAATCTTAGTTATTATTTTTTACTTGAAAATTTGAGATTTGTAACATTTTTTATTTTATTTTTTTATGCATAGATTTGTAGTACTCTACATTTTCACCTAAAAGTAATTTTCATTTGTATAATAATAATAATATAAGTATAACATAATTTGCAATAATGTATTATTTTTCTATTTCAATTTCATCATTTAAAATAATTAAATAATTATATTTTTATGTCTGTCATATATTCATAGAAATAAAATGTTCTTTAATCGTGGACCAGTATTGCTATTTAAAAAATCGTGACATTTGATTTTTATTTAGTTCCTAAAATTTAATTTCCTTTTTTTGTCGTAACTACACAAAATTGATCTTCTTATCTAATTAATTAATGTAAGCGCATGTAATTTTATTAATTTTTAAAAATTGTACACAACATATATAATTAAAATATAATCATAATATTACAAACCTAAAAACGGTAATTATTTATGTATCGCACGGGAGAAATAGATATCATTTAAATACACATCTTCTAGCATTTTTTAAAGAAAATTCACTAATACTTTTTTTAAAAAAATTATTAATTTCTAACAAATCTTGTTCAATGAATATCAAAGCAAGCCCATTCAATATTTTATATGATATGGTAAATCTAAAAAACACTTTAATTAATAGCTTCAATTTTGAGAAAAATTCTTTTTGTAGATGCAACTTTAATAGGTATGGCCAATAAAATTTTATAAACAACATAATAAATGACAAAGTATTCAATACATCTCAGTACAACGGTTATATGAGTTTATTAATACATTCCAATTAGGATTTTTTAATCCTAATTCGATAGTACATTTATTTTAAGAAAATTAATTATCAAGTGTAGTGTATGTGCCCACACATCAGCGTCTGACGAGTGCACTGTGTGAGCCATTGAATCATAAAAATTAAATAAATTCACTTTAATTTTAAGGTTCACTAATTCCATTTTAGGGTCTATATTTATTTTGAAAAAAATAACTATCACTCGCAATGCACGAGCCCGTGCATTATCATTGGGTGAGTGCACTGTGGGTCACTGCATCAAAAAAATTAAATTAATGCAGTTTAATTTAATAATATTTAATTTTTAGGGAAAAATCGAAAATTCAAAAAATGAAAAAGAAAAATTGGGCATGTCGCTTGAATAATAAATTGGTAGAACATTATTGTACCAAGTACCATCTCTATATGTATTATGACAACTATTTAACCTTTTAAAATAAGTCAATATATCTAGAGTTGTATGTTATTTTGATAATACATATAACAATGTGTTTGGGAATTAAACAATCTGTGTACTTAAGTGTTTTACATTACTGCATGCACATGTTCTTGAAAAATCATAGGTCATAAACAAGAATAGAATAAAAGAAAGCAGTAAATTACGTATGAGATTGGTAACCTGGTTTGGTTAATCAACCCACTATGGGGGGACTTCATCCAAATTTGAAAATTCGTTCACTACTCATTCGTGAAGACTAGCTATTCAAGATACTTATACATCAAGAAATCCCTCCTTATGTTACCCTTTCTTACAATACGAACTCTTTTATGAACGAAAGTTGTTAGATCCCCTCACAACTGTAAATACTTGATACGACCAACAATAAGCGGAAGCAAAGATCGAAAACACACGCCAACTTTAACTATGATTCAACCCAAAAATTCCTACTTAAATAACACCTAAATATGATCAAATAAACTGTCCTAAACTCACAAATTAATTAGAAAACGAATTGAACAAGAACTAACACAAAAACAACACAAATTATCCCGAAAAACCCTAATAATGACGTGACTGAAAACCTAAGCAAACTAAGTTGGATTAAACTCAAATTTTAGCACAAGATACAATATGAAGTGAGGAAAAACATGTCCAAAATTCAGCAAAATCGCATGAGTGGTTTTTTTATTTGGCTCGGTGGTCAAATTCGGCTATAGGGCTAAGAAATCGGCTAGGGATTCAATATATGAACTGATGGGTTTGGGTGACGATATGGATGATGTAGATGATGTTGTAGATGATATAGAATGAGTAGGTAGGCGTGGTGGTGGCTGGAACAAAGATGGAACAATGGAAAATGAAAATCGAGATGAATCTTACCCGAAACGAACCCTGAATCTACTTGAATCCGAAACGCGCCTATGGAGTAATCTTCACGGCTGCCTAACCCGTACACTACTGGATGCACGAACGAGATGGTTGATTTCAAGTTTGAATTTTCCAAGATCAAACTCTACGCAAGAACAATCGATTTTTGAGACAAGTTGAAAAGCTTTGTGCTGTATTTCATTCAAAACGTGTATGACCTTCAATAGGAACGAAAATTCCTAAATAATAAACCTAAGGAATGAAAATTAAAGTGTCTTGGGCCTAAAATTCAAACTGGACTAATTAAAACTACTACTGGGTCCAATATCACTTAAACAGATTGTGATAATCGGGCCTGCTAAATAAATAAAACCACAACTGAAATAATAGACTGGAAATAAATAAAATAACTAATTAAATCAGCAAGGAACGACTTTGCCATGGCTTCAATCGAGCTCCTCGATGCTTAAAATAGTCACCAACTTGGACTGCTTGAAATCAGTTCCATCATCTTCCAACTTCTTTCCAACATAGCACTGGAAGTAACCTTGCAACTTCTTGGCTCTTAATCTCATCACTGGACCTCTCAGCTGCAACTCTAGATTCAAATCCTCAGTGCTTGTCTCGATCTCATCAATACTAGACTTTCCTAGCTTATGACTTCAACTTGCAATTTCTCCCTAGCTAGATCACGAACAAAACGAATTAAAAACTTCTCACGTGTTTCTCTCATGAAAACACTCAATGCTAGAGTATTACGTTGAACATTTTAAGGAACAACTTCCAACTATTACAAAACTCACAAATCTAACAACTCTCAAATAATAAACTTAGAGAATCAATATAATTTGCACGCCGATTATGAGAAAAATTGGCATTCTTATACTTCTTCACTTCATGTTGACTTGATCTCGAATCTTCGTCTACTCAGAAGGTAATTTAGGAATTGTGATTCTTTCAATGTTGGTATAGAGGCTTTCCATGCAGGAGAGGGTATAAATCAACACTGCATTTATTCTAAAAAAGTAGTCAAACGATCGCTCCTTCTTGCCAAACAAATCCGTGCAGGATCTTGTTCCACAAGGAAACTGTCATATATAAATTGTTCGGGAACACTCCTGGAACATCAGAGAGAAAAGTCACAACTTGTTCCTTTCTTCACACAGCGAAATCAGCGCATCATATCAAGAACCAATCATCGACCACTTTGTCGTACATAAATCACCAAAACAAACTAGTGCTAAATAATGGCACTAACATGTTTGTTAAAACGTAATGTGTGTTGATTATATCCTGTTATTCTTTACTATATTTAATTGTATGATCTAGAGAATAAGAACATAAGTAAAGAAATTATAAGACATAATAGGACGTCTGGGGCCTTGCCAAATAGAGAACCAATCCATTCTTTCAAAATTAATTTCGATAATAACTTATACAACATGACCACCTATCTAAAAAACATTTTAAACACTATACCTTCTTCAATCGATTAAATGCCTCAATGACACTTGGTCTCTCTTGTAGCCTCCGTGAGATCACGATCTTCAGTAGCAGCATAGTACCCAAAGTGTTTATCCTAAAACAAACTACCCATTAGAACTCCACGTTGAACTTAAAGTAAGGACAACACTGGTAGACACAATTACATCCTATCAATCTATTAACTCTTGACACACTCAGAGATTGTAATGAATAATTCAACACGCACACCATTTTTTTACAGTCAAATGGCCTTCATAAAAGAACTCGAACCGCCTTCTTTCGATCTTCAAGTCTTGCCTTATGAACTTTTCTTCCATGTTGATTTAATTTGTTATCTTCTTGAGCGAAAGCCTTCCTTTGATGAGTAGGGTGAAAATCATTAAAGTAAATCTCCACTAAGACGACAGGTAGAAACCTATCTTGATCCATAAGGAATCGAAATCAATAGGTATGTTCCTCAAAAGGAAATTGTCATAAAAATCTGTCAGGATCATCTTCCGGATCATCATAAGGAACAACATTTTCTCCAAGTTTGACATCCTGGTTCAATCCATGATTAGCAGAACATATGAATTGGCAAAATAAATGACAATTAAGCTAGTGAACACCAATTGTACACTAACAATGTTTAGTTATTTAAATAAATATATTTGTTAGAGAGTAAATTTAATTTATTAAATTAAATATGGTCTTTTGTAATAGAAATAATAAAAGAATTTCTAGAAATATCTAGAAAAGAAATGACAAAAGTCTAGAGATCGAGTACATGTGTTCATTGTAAGCCTAGAAAAATAGAGGAGGTATAGATGAACAAGCGGTCCTATAAATTAATTTAAATTAATTTAAACCACATGATAAGTCAGTTGGAAGATAAATAACCGACTTAAACTATCTATATATATACAATTTAGTGAATTTACTTTTGTAATAACAAAAAGAATTAGAAGTCAAGAGAGACAGAGAAAAATTTAAAGAAAAAAGTTAGTCTTTTGCTATAAAATATATTATTAAGTATTACTACAAAAATATAAAAATGGTATTCTTATAATTTATAGGCTCTTGTGCGGCACACCTCTTGCACGGTCTCAAGGCCCCAACTCAATAGTGTTATACCAAACAAATTTCAAAAAAATAAGATTTCATTCTATCACGATTGAATTGTCATCAAAATTGTGAAGCGCTGCAAGGTTTCACCCTCAACTAGCAACGGCGCTGCCAAGAAAATTATCCCACTTCTGTATTTCGACCTTGCAAGGATTCCCATCAACCCCTTACAATATCTCAACTTTTACGATGTCTAGCATCGTGAATCATATTTATTGGACACCATTGTTCCCGAACTCAAGAACTCTCTCTCTAACTCTCAAACATTTTCTCCCTCTCGCAGGTAAAATCATCTCCTCCCTCACCTCCTCCGACATTGCTCTCTCACTACGCGGGTGGCATGACTCTTTTTTCCTCACAATCGCTATCTAAGACTCCAACTTCTTCTGCCTGACAAGAGACATTACTGAGTTCCAAGACTTTGTCCCGAAATTGCCTTCCACCGTATATTCTTTTGATCAAGTTCTCCCCAACGGCAGTTCGACTCACGTTGTTTCCAAACCACGACATTTGGATTGACTTCACAAACCATCACACACTATGTGATTCAACAGACATGGCCGGATTCTTAAAAAGATGGGCTTCGCTTAATAAATTCAACGAAGACTCGCATCTAAGCCACAAAATGTTGCTTAGCTATGATCGAAGAATTATTGAAGTCGCCGATGATCTCACCACCGTGTTTTGGAACCACGTTCGAACATTACCACCGACAGTATCAACGCTTTCTCTGCCTACATTCAAAGTGAGGGGTACATTCGTCCTATTCGAGGTTCAAATTTGAAGTTTGAAGAAGATTATGATAAACCAGAACCCTCTTATCGGTCGCATCTCGTTCCACATGGCGGTATGTACACACGTGTGGAGTTACTTGACTATGGCTGATTGAGAGAAGGTCGATGAAGATGAGGTTGAGTACCTGTCCGTGTTGGTTGATTACCGGTGAGGTTGACTCCCACTCTTCCTCACAACTACTTCAATAGTATTCGCCCACGCAGCGTCAACTCATGGACGATCAAAGGAAAAGAGGTGGTTGTGGCCTCCGCAAGGGCAATAGCTTCACAATTAGCAAGACTGTTGATGCTGAAGGATGAGTACTCATTGGTGCTGAGAAAATGTATCTCCAACGTCGTGAGGTGGCAAAGAAGAGATTGATCAGAGTAGCTGGATCGCCTAGATATGATCTGCATATACAAGAAATTGAACTTTTAATGGTACGATCCTAATTTGGAATTGTGTCGGATAGGGTATTCTCTTTTTCTTTGACAAATCTATTGTAACTCTTCTTTTCGACTCGAAGCAATGGAATGGACAATCTCGCCACATAAAAAATAATTAATTTGACAGGATTAGTAGAAATGAAATGTCACAATATTTTTGTGACATATGTCAAAGTGATGGAAAAGTAAGAATATCATTTTACATATCCTCCTAGTTTAGCTATTTTTTTGGAAATGATAAAAAGAAGGATATTTCCAACTTTCTTCGAAAATTTTTCATCTAGTGAACTCGCCAATCCTTGGGTTTATAGTTATACCAACAAACAAAAAGGGAAAAATGTCAACAAGGAATTTCAAAATCAAATTAAAGCTCTAAATCGAGTTGCAGATTCTGATTTTGTCTTTTGAGTAAGCGAGACTCCTAATTCACTTACAAACGTGAATACCTCCAATAAAAATAACAATAATGTCATTTGGATACAAAATACGTAAATCCTAAAAGAATTTATAAACTAGAAACTCTAATAGTCTAAAGAAGGAAAAAACTATCATACTAAATAGCAAAAATCATAAATAAAAAAATTAATTAAATTAGCCTAAATTCTAATAGTATAGCCACTCATGGGTAGAAATTGAGTAGGTGTAAAGCATTAATTGGACAATTTTTTCATCACCCATTGACAATTAATAAGTGTGAAAAACTTTTTAGTCAAATTTATATTTTGCCGGTAATTCTTATTTTTCAATGATATTTTACTAAATTCTCTTAAATTTGTTGCGTAGTTAATGGCATATATTATACTAGCAATTCCCCCATGCGATGCATGGGTAGTAAATATTTTCTTTACCAAGTGCGCACCATCGTTTGACAGACGTGGGTTGTCTTCGTCAATAAAAAAAATAAAATAAAAATACAACATTTGTCTTCGTCAACAAAAAAATAAAATATAAATACAATATAATCCATTCGAGACGCACTCATCTCCTTTCCTAATTTAAAAAATATCTATAATTGACTTAATTATGTTTGAAAACTGGCATGCTAAATTTAACAATGTACAAAAAATTTACATGAATTTGATTTTATTTATCCAAATTTTAAAATTCAGTATTATATAAATTCATAAAACAATTAACATTTTTTTTCCATATAGACAATATTTGTCAATTTTATTTAAAACAATTAAAATTTTAAACCAATATATGTATAATAAAATTAAAGTATTTAGCAATAAATTTATACTGCGAAAATATAAACCTTGAAATGTATTTATAATAAGGTGTTACTATATACACCACTATTAAATTTAATTCAAAATTAATTTATTTTTAACTTACTTAAACATTCTTTCAAGTTAAAAAATGTTTCAATTATTTAAAAATCCATTTTAAAAAAAATCAAAAGAAGAAAAAGTCCACCCCGGAATCCCCATCCACTTTCTCTCCCCAATTCCTCCACATTTATGCAACCATTTGCCACTTGCAGCTCCACATCAGGCAACAACCAAGAAGTAGCAGCGGCAAGACTCCAGGAGGTGCTCATTTTCTGGTCACCCTTACACATACAGGACTTTCGTTCAAAAAAAAGATTGAACATGTAATTCAAAAAAATTATTTCGAACATGACATTCAAGTTTGAAAATATACTTTAAAAATAATAATGGTTCAAGAAGATGGGATTTTTGAAGCTAATAATCATGTTCGAAAATAACGATTCAAATCAGAATCCTACTGGCGAAAAGTTGAATTCGAATGGCGGCCGTAAGATAAATTTCTAGATCCAATTTCCCGTATGCCGCCAGCGTTGATTAGCAGCAGTGGCCAGTTACAGGGTTGGGCAAAGTTGTTAGCGGTAGAGCGGTCTTGATCTGAGTTTTCGACAGCGACGGTAGCAGAAGAAGCAACGACTCTTTTCTTTCTTGGACGGGGCAGCGAGTTTTTCATTCTTTTTTTAATTGATTTAAAATGGTTTTTAAAACTGGAGGGTAAAATTGGAAATGATAATGTGGTTTATAAAATAAAAACAATGAAAAAAATTAAAATTGTGGTGTATTTAGTAAACGTGATGTATAATGAAACATTAGTGGTGTAAATAAAAAATCTCTTTATAATATTTGTAGAAGCTTTCTTTAATAGTTTGTTGTTTATAATTTTCAATAAACTTAAAATGTAGTTATAAATCCAAATAAATTAAAAATATTTCAAAATATAATATAGCTTTATTTTTTATATGTATATACTTTAAATATAAGGATATTCATTAACCCACTTCAAAAATATAAATATTAAAATATAACTTATATCAGAAGAATAAATTTCCTTTCACAATATGTACTCAATCACATTTTCATTATGCAATAATTTTAGGTAATACATCGATATATAATAAATAAATAATCTTCTATGCACATATTTAAAACTTTATTTTCTTACAAATGTAATAGAAAAGTAGTACAGTAATATTTTTATTATTGTACACCTAATTATCATTTTATTCTGATTAAATATAAATATTATCAAATTAAAAAACTTGTTATTATGCAAACAATATTTATAACTGAGATCAAATATGAGATCAAACATTTTGTTGTTGATGTTAAAATTGGAGTAATAAACATAAATATTTTAAAAAAATCAAGAAATACATGTGCGTGTATATAATTATAGCTTTTCTGATTAATTGTTTTATTATTTCAAAATTGTGTGTGTTAAAAGTTAACAATACATTCCATGAATTAATGGGCCAACCTATTAAATTAATAAATTATTAAGTGAAGAGTGAAACAAAGTGAAGTTGGAGGTAATGAGGTATGATGTGCCATCTTTTATAAGTTAGTTATGTATAATTATAAATTATAAATTAATATTTGACTTAATGTAATTATAATTATTTATATATATTGGTATGTGTACTCACTTCCATATTTTTAACACTGATTTTGGGGATACAAATACAATAATAAGCATACCTATGTAATTTAATTTATAATCAACTATCAGATTAAAGATTATATGAAACAATATCTTGTTTAGTAAGGTAAATGAGGCTAAAAATATCTAGTTAATTATCTAATAATTGTTTGAACTTTGGATAATGATTTATGCATATATTATATATCAACTATAATTGAAAGAAAAAAGAATGTGAGATATCGCTGTTTTTACAACCAATCTTGATTTATTTTATTATAAAAAATATATAAAATTGTAAACACATCAATATATATATATATATATATATATTTGTATTCAATAAAATAAATAAATAAATTTCGTAGTGATGCTTAATTGCACTTGTTACATATTTCCTTGAACAACCAAATTTAAACAATATACCAATCAAATAAATAAATAATGCCTTCATTTATATAATATTTAGATATTTACAATGCTGAATACTTTTTATAATAAAATATTGGCAAAACTCTATTTTGGGTCCCTGTACTTTAAATTTTTTCTTAATTGGGTCCCTCTACTTCATTTGGTTAAAATGAAGTCCCTGTACTATCAATATAGTTAAAATGAGATCCCTGTACTATGAATTTAGATAAAATCAAGTCCTTGGAGGACTTAATTTTATCGGAATTAATAGTAGAGGGATTTGATTTTAACGAAAATTGATAGTACAAGGATCCAATTTAAAAATAAAAATAAAAATTCATTTTTCTTAAAACTAAACTAATAAAAATTGAAAAAATAATAAAATAAATATAAATTAATTTTTTAAGTAAAAAATTATTTAAAAATAAAATATAAATTTAATTAATTTTTTGAAACCAATGTAATTTTATGTTTTATTTATTATTTTTTTAAATAAAAAAATACTTTAATTTTTTATTCATGTTTTTAATTTTAAAAATAAATTGCAAAAAATAAATAATTTAATTTTTATAAAATTATGCAATTTTAATTTTTTTTCAAAAGAGTAAATTAAAAAAAAATCAAACAATAGTTAAATAAAACAATCAATTAAATAAAAACAAATTTTAAAACTTTTGTTTGATTTTTTTTTTCAAAAAATAATAAATCAAAATCAAAATATAAAATTATAGTGGTTATAAAAAAAATAATTAAATTTATTTTTTAAATTTTAAATATATTTTATATTTAAAAAATTCAATATATATCTATTTTTTATTGTTGTTTATTTAGTTTTTCAATTTTTATTTTTATTTTTAAATTATGTCCCTATACTATCAATTTTAGTTAAAATCAAGTCCCTCTACTATCAATTTAGATGAAATCAAATCCCTGAAGGACTTGATTTTATCTAAATTCATAGTACAGGGACCTCATTTTAACTAAATTGATAGTATAAGGACTTCATTTTAACCAAATGAAGTAGAGGGACTCAATTCGGAAAAATTTAAAAGTACAGGGACCCAAAATAGGGTTTTGCCTAAAATATTTAAATAAAAACTCGAATATCCAAGATGGAAATTCACACAACAATTAAATTACAAACATCATATATATGTCCATATTTTCAATAAATAAAACAATAAAAAATGTAAGTGGAAAATCTAATAAAAATAACATTTGTGTCTAATTCACCTTCATCTCAATTAATTATTCTTTGAATCTGAATCTCAAATCTCCCTGCAAGAATTCAAAAAACAACATTGAATTTCATGAAACTTGCTAAAAATGATAGCTTTAAATATATTTTTAAAATGAAATAAAATTGGGACCAATTGCACTACAAAAAAAAAAAGAAATAAAAAAAATTATGGGATTAGTTGGTGTGAGAATGTTGATTCCACGAATAATTTATAGGCTCTAGACCTATGGGATTAGTTGATATGATATATATAGAATGATATTATTACCATACCTAATGTAATAAGATCAGCTTAATTTGTGGGTAATAAATTCATAATTTAAATATATGGCTAATGGCGAATTTGTGGGTTAATCACCGTTTGTAGGATTCACAATTTGTGAATTTATGAGTTAATGATTAATTTAAATAAGATTCATAATTCGTAATTTGTGGATGGATGACAAATTATAGGTTAAGATGTTATATATCAATTTGTATATAATTCAAAATGATGTCAAATGTGAAAGATTATGGATTAAATGCAAGGTACCTATATAATTAAGGCAAACGTATATATAAAATTGAATTAGTGAGCTAATTATGGTAAATATTTATATAGCACAAAAACGTATCATTGATTGCATATTAATCAATAAACATCAATAAACATATATATAACATAGTTAACAAAATACCGATCTAATTCACCATATATACCGCATATCATCATAAATAAGAAAATATATGATTAATAAATTTATTAATTGAACAATTGTGCATGGAAAATAATTGATTAAATAATTTATAATATTACATTTCCGTTTTCGGTAACGTCATTTAGGCGGGAAAAGTTGGGTTTCTATTAAAGGTATACTTTTATGTTTTTATATATATAAAGATAAAGAACCCAATTTTCTCGTACACTAAATGCTTATGTGGCAAATTAATAAAAAAAGAACCCAATTTTCTCGTACACTAAATGCAATATCTGACAGTCAACACGGATCAAAACGAGCAAAAAAAAAAATGACACATGTGATATTACAACTTTTTGGGACTCGGTGTTTGAGACATTGCCTTCCAATTCAGACAAGGAAAAAAAGTGAAACCTCTGGACAATGATATATTGAAATTATTATAACTTGATGTATAATTTTATTGTGTAATATTGAAATCAGAACGATTTATATGACGTAAATAAAGTGTAAGATTAAGTATTTGCCACCTTTGATTTTTTAATAGGAAAATTTACGCTTTTATACTTATATTTTGGACACTTTTTCAAAAATAATCCACTTTATTACTATTAGCAAAACAATACTAACTTTTTCAAAATTTTTGCAAATCTGACCTCGATCAAATTTTCAGCCTAGAATATCTATGTGGCACATCGGAATTCTTGCGTTGCTTTTTTGCTCCAATAAAAAATATTACCTAAATATTCCATGTCAATTACGAACTAAAAATAAAATAAATTTGTTGGGTATAACACATAGATATTGTAGGCTATAAATTTGATTGAGGTCAAATTTGCAAAAAAAATTGAAAAAGTGGGTATTGATATTCTAATTATAATAAAGTAGGTCATTTTTAAAAAAGTGTCTAAAATGTAGGTATCAAAGTGTAAATTTTCCTTTTATATATATATATATTACTATTATACCCTTGTGATGGTTGATTCCCCATAATTGAAACCGGGCCGAGAAAAGGCCCAGCCCACTTCACAATTGCGAGCCCGTCTTCGCTATCGTATATAAACTGGTGCTACCGCGCTAGGGTTTAACACCAGTGAGGGAGAGAGAGAGAGTGAGCAGAGAGAGAGAGACGCACAGAGCGAGGCGCAGCCGTAGCTTCTCACACCGGACTCCGAAATGGTTAGTGTCTTTGCTCATACAATGATAATGTTGAAGCTTGATTATCCCTCGATCTTCCGATTGTTGATGATTTTGAATTCCTGCGTTAGGGTTTTAGGTTTCTGTACTAATTTGCTTTTCAAAATTTCGAAATATTTCGAGTCACTGTGAACTTCCGCCCAATGCCGATTAGAAAGGGTTACTTGAATTAATTATAAAACTCAGCATGTGTATATCGTGTTTTGCTAGAAATATTATGAATTTGGAATTTGGAATCTAATGTATTATATATAATTGAAGATAAAATTTGAATTTCTGATTTGAGGGACTTGCCTAGTAATGGTGATTTTGTCTCATTTTATGCCTTTAGTGTTCATCGTTATAACAGTCTGTTTTGTGATGCTTTGTTGAATTTCAGGCGAGAGGCTTGAAGAAGCACTTGAAGAGGCTCAATGCCCCTAAACATTGGATGTTGGACAAACTTGGTGGAGCTTTTGTAAGTGTAATTGTTAGCCTCAGATACATTTTGGTGTAGTGTTTTAATCATCCAGAACTTGTATGGGACAGGCACCTAAACCTTCATCCGGACCACACAAATCGAGGGAATGCCTGCCGTTGATCCTGATTCTGCGAAATAGGCTCAAGTATGCTCTTACTTACCGTGAGGTCATTGCTATATTGATGCAACGTCATATTCTGGTTGACGGCAAAGTCAGAACAGACAAGACTTACCCTGCTGGTTTCATGGGTACAACCTACTCTCTGTTCTTCTATTTGCATTTAGTTGATCAACTCCATTTGTTTGTTAAAAAAGCAGGCACCTAAATAATTTGTTAAAGTTATAGGGTTGATTATAAATGAATTTACTGTTAACATGTTGAATGTGATTGTGCAGCTTTCATTTTTTGTCCATCTACTTGTTTGATAGCAATATGCAGACCTTTTAGGAGTGGATTTTTGCTTACTGAAGTTTCACTCTTTTAGTTAATTAATACATATTTTATCTTTCTTTACTAGATGTTGTCTCTATTCCGAAGACCAACGAGAATTTCCGTCTTCTCTATGATACCAAGGGTCGGTTCAGGCTGCACTCTATCCGGGATGAAGAGTCCAAGGTATTTCTTCTCCATGCATCTCGTCTTTGTGGTTATTTAAAAGTTTCATGTGTTTCAATTGCATTATTTTTGTCGGATCTCCAAATAATTATGTACATGTACTAGTAAGCTAACTGTTTGTGTTTGGTACGTTTTACTTTCCTTGTTCTTGGTACAATGGTTGGCAGTGGCGGAGCCACATTGGAACAAGGGGGTACACTTGTACCCCCAAATTTTTTTAATTTTTTTTAGTATATATACATAATATATATATATATATATATATATATAAGTATTTATTTTGTTATTGGATACTATTAACTAAGATCATAAAGATGAAAAAAATAAAGTAGTGGTTGGGTACTTTAATTGAGACGTGGTGAATAATGTTATCGCAAAAAAAAGGTGGTGAATCGTGCTCCTCTTTAAATCTTATACATATATAAAAATATAAGAACAAGACAAGTACAATTATTCAAGTCTTCAAATACAACTCATAACAATTTCATAAATACATCAAGATTTTAAATTAAGAAGTGCACAAA
The DNA here is from genome assembly GCA_026008535.1 of Perilla frutescens. Lineage (NCBI taxonomy): Eukaryota > Viridiplantae > Streptophyta > Magnoliopsida > Lamiales > Lamiaceae > Perilla > Perilla frutescens. Next base: position 1,182,515 of record BRKX01000007.1, on the reverse strand, counting down.
CAACACTCTCGAGTGATTGATGTTATTTTTTTCTTTCATTCTTGATTTTTTGTATGTATATTATTAATTAAGTTTCTTAATTCTTATTTATGTTTAGTGTTGCTTACAGATCTATTTATTTATTGCATAACTAAAATTTCAATTAAACTAGGGATTTGTGTTTAAATGAAAAAATTGAGTTATGTACATATGATTTGAATTTTACGCGTATGAAAGGGATTTGATTTTGAATTGAGGTTTGGACTTAAATATTTAAAATTAATAATAATAATTTGAATTAAAGATTTTAAATTCTAAATAATATTTATTTATATATTTTTGTATATCGTACCCCAATTTTAAAATTCTAGATCCGCTACTGATGGTTGGAGGAATGACTATGAACAAAATGAACGTATTTTCATTCATTAATCATATAAATCATACTTTTAACCTAGTTCTGTTTTTTGTTGACTATTTTAATCATATAAATTTCTGAATTCCACTGGCAATATAATTGAGTTGTGCAAGTCTCTTTGACCGCTTGCAGCATTACGATGAATTTCTCACTAGTTTATTATATGTCATGCAGTTTAAATTGTGCAAAGTCCGTTCAGTTCAGTTTGGGAAGAAAGGTATTCCTTACCTCAATACATACGATGGAAGGACCATTCGCTACCCGGACCCTCTTATCAGGGCTAACGACACTATCAAGCTCGACCTGGAGAGCAACAAAATTGTTGATTTTATCAAATTTGATGTCGGGAATGTTGTCATGGTGACTGGTGGTAGGAACAGGGGACGTGTTGGAGTACTCAAGAACCGTGAGAAGCATAAGGGAAGCTTCGAGACTGTTCATATTCAGGATGCTACCGGCCATGAGTTTGCTACTAGGTTGGGGAATGTTTACACAATCGGGAAGGGTACTAAGCCCTGGGTATCTCTTCCGAAGGGCAAAGGTATCAAGTTGTCGATTATTGAGGAGGCGAAGAAGAGGCTTCAGGCCCAAACTGCTGCAACTGCTTAGTTGATAAGTTCAACTATCTTTCTAAATGTTTTGGATGTTGTGGTTCCATGAGACACCATCAAGATGCTATCATAATATGATGATATTTTTTGGCTAATTTATGTTTTCCCAACCTATGTTTTGACATTTATTGACAAATTTGACGAGTTTTATTGCTATTTGCCTTGAATCTTTAGACGTATATATTTAGGTTTGTTTCTTTTCATAACTGTTGGAATGTCTTCTGCTTAACGAAGGAAACATAATATGCACAAGACATTCCAACTTCAAAAATATATTTATCGTTGATAGTTAAATATATACCTTATAAAAAGAAATTAATTTCTGTTTAACCTTGTTTACAATGAAGGAACTAATATTCCTTATATCATGTTGGTAGATGTGTTTCTTGTCTTAAAATAAACAAATCTATTTATCGCTGGTACTTTGTTGGAAGTAGAGTTGTTAAACCCAGCCCGACCTAGGCCCACTATAGTCCAACATAGACATAGCATAAACCTGTCTCAAGCCCAGTTTTAGGATCATCTTAATTAAATTAATTCATTTCTTCACCATATACAAAAAAAATAAAAAAAATGTTTCTACAAACTACAATTTCGAACTTTAATATCATAAGATTATATTACTAATTGTATGTTGTGATATAAATTATAAAAAAACCACTGAGTAAGGTTATATAACTTAATGTCATCATTTAAAGAATTCAAGATTTAAAAATTCACAAAGTAAAGGTATAAAAAATGTAATTAAGTTCACCGAGTAAAAATTATATAAGTTAATATCATTGTAAAATCAAGATTTTTGTGCTAATTTAAAGATTTCACTAACATTGTTTTATTATGTTTGGATGAAATATACATACATATCTATATTTTATAAGTAAAATTATATACTTGGGGCTTATTTACTAGGTAGTATAAGGGGTGATAGATACCTGTAACTAGGGTTGCAGAAATCGGCCTAGATGGCCGCCTAGGCACATGGCGATCATAGTGTAGTTGGCCAATTAATCGGTCATTTTATATTTCTGAAGTTTGTCGCTAAAATAGTGTAGTCGGGCTATTAATTGGTCATTTTATATTTCTAAAAAACACATCGGTCATTTTATATTTCTGAAGTTTGTCGTGAAAATAGTGTAGTCGGCCTATTAATTGGTCATTTTATATTTCTGAAAAATAAAAAACACTAACTTATAGGCCTTTTTTTTTCTACAAATATGAAAATTGACTGGCTTACAATAATAAGTACGAATTTATCCACTCCATAGATCGATCCCGGGCTACTAACATGGTTACCAATTACCACTAGGACATATTTAAATTCATGATCTTTATAGGTATTTTTAATATAAATAAATATATATAACAATATATTATAAAAAAAATAAAAACTCTTAGCTAGGATCCGACTAGGTGCCCTAGGCGCCTCTCGGCCGCCCGGCTAACGCCTAGCGAGTTCTCCAACCTTGTCTGTAACACCCTAATATTATATTTCCTGGCAAAATCAAAGTTCATGATTATACAAAGATCTGACATGTGTTAACTATATATATATATATATATGATATTACATATCACACTTTGGAGGTGTGCTATCGTAACACCCCAAAATCAATTATGGAGGCCTAGTGAATTTTTCAAGGGCCCAAATACTTAAATTGAGGCTATATTTAATAAAATGTTAATGCAGTAAGAATCTATAACTTGAACAAGAATATGCAAATACAATTCATGAACTTGAAAAACTTAAACTTATAATGAATAAAAGGAATAATCTCCAAAATTTATCAAAATTCAACCACCTAAAATATTAAACACAATCACTTACATATATTATTAAAACCCTAATAAAATAAGGACTTGTAACTTAATTTAATAATCTATATAAAAAACAATTAAAACTAATAAATGCGTAACCTAATAAATAAATTAATAAATATTAATAAATATATAATTATTATTTTTATTTTCATCATTCTCCTGGGGTGAAATAAGATTTGCCCTCGAATCCGATAGAAACTCATTTGGAAAGGCAAGGTGGTGGTGGCTCTGGTGGAACATGCGTCCCCCTCTCCAACAAATGTGCCGTAAATTATTACCTACTAAATGAGATGAATATATTATAAATGAACCAAAAAGGAAAATAAAAAATTACAACGGAAAAGACTCCATCACAACAACCAATGGAGAAAGAGAAAACACAAACAAAAGACTAAAATATAACAAAAACTAGTCAATCTTTATGCGTGATTATGAAATATCCATGTCCAAAGAAATCCGACTCAACCACAATTGTTATAAGTGTCAATTAATATGGTAAAGTAGCTGGTCAAACAAAAAAAAGACTTATTTTAACCAGTATTTTTTAAATATATTTATTTTGTCCACACTTACCATAATACCCTCATTTTAAATAATTTATCTTTAAAAATAATTGTAAAATAAGTTTCTCTTTCCTACATGGATTCTCCTCCTCCATCTCACGATCTCCCTCCTCTCTCTTTTAATTTTTTCACCATCACACCAGCACCGCCAGTCAACGTTGCCGTCGCTCTCGCCGCCTATCACCCCTGCCCTCCCTCCCTCACCCTCACAGCTGCCTTCTCTTCTCTCTGCTTCTTCCTCTCAATATAAGCAAATGCCAGATTTCTTAGTTGGGTTATTTTCTAATTATTGGGTCTACCATGTTTTGAATCTCATCATTCATCCTATATGAACTATGTGAATTTATTTTAATTTTGAATAATATGTGATTTTGTAGTTTGATTTTGAATTTTTGTTTAGAGAAAATATAACAAATAGAGAAGAAGATTATGAAGAAATTCCAATGCCAAAACTCACTTGAATTGACATTAGAGATCTCATATGCATGTTTTTTAGATTTGGTGTTCTGCAAAATTGTTTGAATTTTTGCAAAAAAAAAAAAAAAAAAAAAACTGGAAGTATATTCTTATCTACGCACAGAACTCGGCGCGCAGGTTCCAATGTGCAAATGCAGACGTGTGGCGGGCGGGGTGAGGGCACGCACGTGTCCTTGGCGCGGTCCCTAGGCGCGCAGGCCCCGGCATGCGGGCAGCCCCTTGGCGCACACGCTCAGAGGCACTGTCCTCGGGCGCGCACACCCCGTCACGAGCTCTGTCCCTAAACACGTGGGCCCCGATGTGCGGGCCCCTGAACGCGCGGAGGGTAAGTTGATACTTGATGTTTTTGTCTGTGCACTGGACTTGCACGCTGAACTTAGCACGCAGGAAAGAACACCATTTTTTTTCCACCAAACTGAACAAGGAAAGATACAAAAATGGTGGCATACTCCAGCACCGACATCGGTGGTTCTCAGGTGCCAGAGATATTATTTTTCAGAAATGGGGAGGAGAGAGAGAAATTGATGATTTTTTATTTTTATTTATATACTCTATTTTTTTTTTATAGTTAGAGGTATTTTTGTCCAAAGTGGTTAAAATAAATATGTCTAAAAATAGGTGGCTAAAATAATTTTTTTTAAATTTAATGTGGCTAAAAAAAATTTGGCTCTTGTTATAATGTGCTCGATCACTTTCTAGAGTACAGAAGATTTGTTTTTGCATAGTTGTGTTAATGCGTTTGTTCTACCGAGACCACTAGAGACACTGAGAGGTGTTGTGAATTGTGTCATATAAGTTTATGGATAAGTTTTACAATAGTGTGGCAGAATTAGTCTAGGATGAACTATTAACCACACGGCGCACTTTAAAACTATCCTCTACAAGTGCCCCCATAACACACAAGTAGAACTAGAGATGAAATATACCATCTCATTAGAGGCGGACGTATGTGAGGGCCAAGAGGGCACTGGGCCCTCCTGAAATTTTAAAATAATTAAGGTTATATGTGTAATTTCATATGTATAACCTAAATAAAAAAAAAATTCTACACATTATACGGGCACAAGAAGCTCTGTATTCTATCATTTACACAATTACAAAGCAAGCTCTTGCAAAAAATCCGCCGCCCTCCAAATTCCCATCTCCCAACTCTAAATTCCAAATCAAATATAATATCCCAACTTCTGTATTATTTCTCAAATTTTATTTTTATTTTTTTCTTCCTTAATCTTCATCCATATCAAATTAAATTCCTAGTTATTCTTGCATCTAGATTTGATTTATCCTCCCTTTTTTTGCCCTACAAGAATCGAGGGCTTGAGAGTGAGATTTCTGCCCTATTAAGGTAAAACTTATTACATTTGCACTTACATTTCACTTTTCACATTGCATTGTTTTAATTTTAATTACTTTTATGGATTGTTTGCTCTAATTTATTTTATGAATTCATTTGTCCATTATCACTTGGTTATTAATAGATGGATTAAATATTTATAATTCTTGATCATTGTTAGTTTAAACTATTATTTGTTTGTGAATCTAAGTTAGTTTAAGTTAAATTTTGTTAGTTTCTAATTTTGATTTATTTTTTTCTTAGATAAATGAAACGATTTTATAGTAGAAAATCACTCATTGTGGAGGCATCATTTTCGTCGGTTACTAAAACTGCACTTGTTGAACCCCAAGAATCATCAAACTAAGAAAATATCTAAGTTGATTTAAAAAACCTTCCTAGTGATCCCGAACTACGACCAAATATCACGAGCTATATATTATTTGTTGGACCCCCCTCGATTGAAATCCTGGGTCCGCCACTGCATCCGAGGATATCGTCCCTAAAAAACTTATATTTTGGGAACTAGTTTTTAAAGTTTTGTCGCTTGCCCTCACGATAAACTTCACTCGTTATAGAATATGTAGTAGAAGTTGATAGTGCTTATGCCAAACAATTTTCACAAAAACATGATTTTATTCTACCAAACATTTTTCACATAAACTTGATTTTGCTCTATCATCGACTGGGTAAACAATCTTACATATATGAATCATGATCTCACCGAATTGTAATTACTATGAATAGAATGGACTAACTTCACACGCAATTTCGATTCGTTATTGTTTCTAGTCCAATCGACTTAATAAAAATTGATTCAAATCATCTTAAATAAAATTAGTATTAATTGTAATTTAGGGGGAAACAATGTACATGCACACGTGACGACAAAAATTAGTACATGCATATATGAAGACAATTTAAATACCGTAAAACTCTTGTCAATATATATTATATAGGATGGCATTTGAAATCGTCTATTGCATATTTTGTGTTGCATTTCATATTGCACACTCGATTTTTTTAATTTTTTATCATTTTTTTTCTTTGATTTTAATTTCTTATGCTTTAGTTTAATTTTACATTTATTATTTAGGGTTCATCCTACCCAATTAGAGTTTTATATATTTTTTTTAGTATTTATTTTTTCAAATAATTAATTAATAACTAAAAATTTAAAATTAAATAATAAAAAATTACAATGCATTCTAATTTGGTTTGATGAATTCTAAATAATAAGTGTATAATTAAACTACAACATAAGAAATTGAAATCAAAGAAATAAAGATTTCAACCCTTATGATTGATCTGTATATATTTCCAATAAGGTAGACTAGGTAGCTGTGGTAGTTTAATTTGAATATATGGCCATCAAAATTTTGGAGCTCTGCCATGTCTCACCGTCAGCCGCCGGCGAGCAAATTTTCCCTCTTCTGTATTTCGACGTTGCATGGATTCCCATGAACCCCTCCCAAACTCTCTACTTTTACAATTTCGATCATGATGAATCACATTTCTTGAGCACCATTGTTCCCAATCTCAAGAACTCTCTCTCTCTAACTCTCAAACATTTTCTCCCTCTAGTAGGGAAAATCGTCCTCCCCCTCACCTCCTCCGGCATGCCTTTCTCTCACTACACAGGCGGCAAGGACTCCCTTTCCCTCACAATCGCCGTCTCCGACTCCGACTTCTGCCGCCTGACCAGTAATGATCACTCTAGAGACGCTGCTGAGTTCCACGACTTCCTCCCTACGTTGCCTCCCGCCACATATTCCTCCGATTCCATCAAATTCTCTGTCACGGCAGTTCGCATCACGTTGTTTCCTAACCACGGCATCTGCATTGGCCTAACCAACCACCACGCGATCTGCGACGGATCTAATTTGATCGGACCGTCTGGATTGATACAGACATGGGCTTCGATCAGCAAATTCAACAGAGATTCGCATCTAATTCGAAAAATGTTACCTAGCTACGATCGAAGCACTGTCGAAGGCGCCGCCGATCTCACCACCGTGTTCTGGAACCACGTCAGAATGTTCTCACCGCCGGCATCATCAACCCTTCCTCCGCCGGCATTCAATGTGCGGGGCACATTCGTCCTAACCGAGGTCGAAATTCGAACTTTCAAGAAATTTCTCGAGAACCAAAACCCTACCGTGGGCCACGTCTCGTCCTACGTGGCAGTGTGTGCACACGTGTGGAGTTGCTTGGCTGAGGCGACCGCGGCTGCCGGAGAGAGGGTCGACCAGGATGAACCCGAGTACTTATCCGTGTCAGTTGATTGTCGGGGGAGGTTGACTCCCCCTCTGCCTCAGACCTACCTAGGCAATTGCTTGGTATTCGTCAGTCAACTCATGGACAACTCAAAGGGAAAAAGGGATTAGTGGTCGCCGCACGGGTGATAGCGGCCGCGATTAGCAAGACTGTCGATGGTGAGGGAGGAGTTCTCGTTGATGCCGAGGAAAATTATCTCCGACGTTGGGAGGTGGCCGAGAAGCGGCTGATCGGAGTAGCCGGATCGCCTAAATTTGATCTGCATAGCGTGGATTTTGGATGGGGAGGGTTTAGAAAGTTTGAAGTTATTCACATAGATTATAATGGAGCCATGTCACTTACTATGTCTAAACAAGGAGGAATCGAGGTTGGTTTGTCCATGCCAAAGCCTAAAATGGATGCATTTGCAACAATCTTCAACAAAAACTTGTGTATCATGAATAGCAGCTTGTAATTTGCATATTTGCTATGTAACCCTCACATGTTCGAGTACCTACTACGCTCCAGACGAGATCCTCTATTCTAATTTGGTGTTTGATCTTATATTCCAATTATTGGATTCATACTATTTATATTTAACTGTTTTTTTAATTCAAATGGCATGAATCCAATGATTGGAATAAAAGATGTAATACTGAATTGGAATAGAGAATCTCATCCTTGAGTTAGCCGTCTTTCGCCCTCGATAAAAGTATGTACCTCTTATCTTATATCTATCTATACTAATACAAAAATACTTATATCTATCAGATTTGAGAAACTAAACCATATTACTCAAAAAATAAAATCGTCTTATATTTATTATCATGCAACGCGTGTGTGTTAAATTAGTTATATTAGATATGGCATCATTTTTTTTACTCACACACCCGACCTATGGTATTGAGGGGATTCAAACCTGTGACTTTTGGTCTCTAGGTAACCTCACTCCACCACTAGGTCATCCTCACCGGAACTATTAGATATGGCATCATAATATGTGCATAGCCTGCATTTATAAAGTAAAATAGAAAATATAACAAAAAAACATAAAAATGTAATAGAAGAATCAATTCACAACGATACAGGATTTGAAATTTACCTATACCATGAAATTTTGTGTTACACTCTTTATGTTACATCCAATGCTACATTTTCAAATTTCGAGTTTTTCTTGTAATTTTTTTCTTCAATTTTATTTTTATGTGATTTAGCTTAATTTTGTAATTATTTTTAGGGTTCACCCCAACCAATTAGGGTTATAATTATTTTTTAATATTTAATTTTCGATTTTCAATTAATAATTCATTATTATGGCTGATTTTTTCAAAATTATGTTTTATAATTTTTTTAATTCATTTTTTTTATTGATAAATGTGGTGATTTATATTATTATTAATTTTATTTTATAATAAATATTATTAAAATTATAAATTTAATGATGAAACACAGAGTGAAACACGAAATAGTGTAACGGAAAATTTCAACACATACCCACATGGTAGCCAAAAACATGCCGACCACAACATTTGCATAAGGCCCATCTTTAATTAACCTAAGGCCACATTTTTTTTTTTTTTGAGCAGTAACCTAAGGCCACATTAATTAAAGCTTAATTGGAACAAAATTTTCGAAGTGGAACAAATTATACATTTATATTTTATTTTATTTGGCACATGTGCCATCTTTAATTAGCCGAAAATAGACAGATATAAGTGAGAAAGGAAAAAAAGATTTCGGTGACTCCAATTTTTAGGTAATTAGGTAATTACATCCAATCGTTGTTGATGCCATTTGATTGATGTTATATTATTTATTGACAATTTTTAGGTGATTAGGTAAAGACCCCTTTTAAATTATGACGCCTTTATTTTAAAGTTTGCTTTTTTTTTTTTTTTTAAGTTGGCATTCTTTTTTTGTTTTAGGGGAAGTTGGCATTCTAACTTCCAAGATAAAATAACGATATAATATAGTAAATTCGATCTACATCTCCCAACTCAAGAAAAATCGATCTGCATGGCTACTACTTAACTATAAAGGATAATGGTGAAATATATAATTTTTTTAAAATTTTACAAGTATTTTATTTTTTTATTTTTTTTGGCTTGGGGGGCCAAGGCACCCCTTGGCTCCCCAGATCCGCCACTGCTGGCCCACGTATCATCCACGATAGCAGTATACGCACACTTGTGGAGTTGTTTTATCGAGTCGACTGCAGCCGTCGGGGAGGAGGTTGATGACGACGATGAGGACGAGTACCTATCAATGAATATTGGTTGTCGGTCGAGATTGACAACTGCTTGGTATTCGTCCTCACTGAGTCCAGTCACGGTCGGCTCAGAGGGAAACTAGGGTTTTTGGCAGTAGCGCGGGCCATTCACTACAAAAAAATCTAAAAATATAAGATAAAATATTAATTTTCAAATTCGTAATTAGTAGTAATTGAAAAAAAAAGTTAAAAAAATAAAAAATAATTTAAAAATAATATAAAATATTAAAAAAATAAAAAAAATATAAAGAATAAAATAAATTAAAATATTAAAAAGATTAATTTCAAATTCGTAATCAATAGTAATTGAATAATAAAAAATTTAAAAAAATCAAATTTAATTTTAGCTACGGAAAATTCCGTAACTAATTCTGTCGCTATCAGAAAAAAATAAAAAAATAAAAAAAATATTTAAAGACGGATTTTTCCGTCGCTAAGTTAGCGACGGAAAAATTCGTCGCTATTTCCGTCGTTAATCTTAAAAAATAAAATTCTAAAATTAAATTATGACGTGTAACGACGGATTATTCCGTCGTTAAGTTAGTGATGAATGTTCCATCGCTAATTTAATCCGTTGCAGTTCCGTCGCTAATTCTGTCGTCTGTATTGATCGAATACATTCCGTCGCTATATTGATATTTTCTTGTAGTAATTGTTGTTGCAATTATGGAAAGAGTCGACCGTGACAGAGGAGTAGTTGGTGGTGCGAATGATGAGTATATGTCTCCTTCATCGAGATTCGGGAGCTCTTGAAGAAGCGTGAGCGCTTGATTGGAGTGAGCGGATCGCCTAGATTTGATTTGAATGGTGCTGATTATGGATGGGGTAGGTTGAGAAAGTTCGAGCCGATTTACATAGATTATAGTGGATCCATGTTACTTTCCAAGTCCGAACAAGGAGTTAAGGTTAGCTTGTCTATGACAAACCCTAAGATGGATGCGTTTGCAGCAATCTTCAACAAAAATTTGGCTATCAATAGCAATTTGTAATTTGTTTTTCTTGAACCTAGCTCATATGTCTATCTATCTATTATAATATATACATATATATATAAGGCCTCTGTGTCTAGTTTTTAAAACAAAAATAAAAAAAATTAAAATAATGTGAGTTATGACTTTTTCAATGAAGACTGCTAGAATACTACATTTATGCAGGAAGTAGGAACACTCGATCTACTTTTGATTATCTTTTCAAAATACATTGATAGATGCTTAGCAATTATAAGTAATCGGCCCTCATTATGTCTATCTTTAATTTGACTCTTCATTTTATATATTAAATTAAATTTTGATTTTGGTCCCACGGGTCATGCGTCAGTCCGTTTTATGTCCAGATACTATTTTTTGTCTTTTTTTTAAAAAAAATTGTCCAATTTTTATCCCATAGGTTTATGGTTTTTGAATTCACTCCCACGATTTTAAGGCCGAAAAAAGGGACCAAAATTGAAATTTACTCAATTTGGGACCAAAAGCGGACTAACGCATGTCCTGTAGGACCAAAATTGAAATTTACTTCGTATATATTCCCTAGAGTTGGAACATATTAATGTCCATTTATAATGCTCATAAGCATTGCTTGCTATCATCTGTAGTCTTTTGGTGACAATATTAATCCAAATTTAGAATATAAACTTAATTAAATCTCGAGCTTTAATTAATTTTATGCTTGTTTAAATCCAATCAAGACAATAGAGGAATACTTTGTTCGTGCCTAAAGAAGTTGTGTGGATCAACCACCTTCTTCACTGCAGCCAATCTTTCAAAATTCTCCTTAAAATATTTCCTTCCCCAAAAAGTAGTATCTCGCAAGTAGCTCGTCTCATCCTGCCGGTTGATCCCCAGATCAAGATCCCGGTAGTTTAAGTAAGCCGCTCGCGGTGAAGACGACACGTACGGTTCCATAAACTCGTACATCTCATTCATCCAATCAACATGCCTCTCCCATTCTCCATCAACACTCCATTTCACCAAGTATTGCACATTGAACAAGTTCCCTTTCCTGTGAGGAAAAGGTATCTCATTCCCTCGAATTCGCCCCATTTTTCCTCCGTAAGGATCCATGATCACGAACGCAATCTCTTCTTCCATAAGCCTTCGATTGATGCCTTCGAACACAGATTCTGGCATCGGATTGCTAACAAAGTCCGACTTCGCCTTGAATGAGCTCTTGTATTGAACAATCCTGTCTAGTAAAGCCTCTATCGCGGTGTCTTCTCCGAATCCAGCGAAGTATACGACAGATTCAATCCAACTCATCTCGATGCAGTCTTTTCCCTGTAACCCTAATTTGGGGAAGCTTGTGTTCATCAATGTCAGCAACTCATTTACACCTCCAAGAAACAGTGAGTTGAATATTGCTTCAGCAGATTTCTGCGTTTCATTGCTGTTTCCAACAATATGTTGAAGGATTACTCTGATGAATAGATCATCAGGCAGCTTATGTGCAATGTGTTGCCATTTTTCGACAAGTTTGATCCCTTCTCTCTCTAGATTTTTACTTACAGTGAAAACTGTCACGACCGGTGGAACCCTAACGAGCTTGATCTGCCAGGCGAGTATGATGCCAAAGCTCGCCCCGCCCCCGCCTCGTATAGCCCAAAACAGATCTTCCCCCATTGATTTCCGGTCAAGAACATACCCTTCTGCATTCATGAAGTAAGCATCAATGATGTTGTCTGCAGCTAGGCCGTATTTTCGGAGCAACGGGCCGAACCCTCCTCCACTAAAATGCCCTCCAACGCCGACACTAGGGCAAATCCCTGCAGGGAAACCATGAACATTACTTTTTTTAGCAATGCTGTAGTAGACCTCTCCAATTGTGGCCCCTGATTGCACCCACGCCGTTTGATCTTCCAAGTTGATGCTGATCGAACGGAGATTGATGAGGTCAACGAGCACGAACGGGGTTTTGGAGGTGTACGATAAGCCCTCGTAGTCGTGGCCCCCGCTCTTTACTCTTACTTGTAAACCGTGCTTCTTGGAGCACTCGAGGGCTGCTCGAATCTCATCAACACTGTAAGGTGTGGTGATGAACTTCGGTTTTAGGGATGTCGAATTTAGCCATCTCGGGTTCTGCTCTGCAGATTGTAAGAGATTGAAATATGATGGAGAATATTGAGAGTGGACATATTTGAACTTTTTTATGTACCCTGTAGAAGGATGATTTGACATACATTGAATGAAATTTTCTTGATTTGCTGCACAAAATGTAAGTAAAATTGGAGAGAGAAATAAGAGGTATTGGAGTAGCATGTGATGAGAGTTCATTGTTAACTCTTTTTAAGACAAGTGATAAAATTTATGGGTTATATATATATTATATATAGGGTCCAAAATGTTGCAATAATTTAGTGTGCATTTGTTTTAATTTATGTTTAAAAAACGATGATTACAATGTTTTCATAGAAACTAATTAGTTAAATATTAATTTAAGTTTTTATATTACATATGTCTTTACATACATTAGTCGGCAGTAAGTAATATACTTATGAACTTAATTCTCTATGACATGGGATAATTATTTTGGATTGATGCCATTCATTCACAAGATTCTTCTGCCAACGCAATGAAAATACTTTGTATAGTAACATTTGATTTGTTGTTTTCTGCTGCCGCAGTCTTAGACTCTTAGGCCTTGTTTTTTTTTTTTTTCCAACATTAATTTCCAATTTTCAGTATTTTCAGTTCGATTTAGAGTTATAGGTTTAGAAAATGGAAATATGTTTGTTTGATTATATTTTTGAATTTGAATTTGTGGTTGAGATGAAAAAATAAATATTTGTGTAGTTACGATGAATTGATGAATATTTAAATAATGGGTCCCACTATAATGATATATATATGATTGAATAGATTATATAGATTGAAAAAAGTGAAAACTGAAATTGAAAATGAGTAAAACAAACATGTTTTCGGTGTTTTGAATAGCAAAAATGAAAATTTTCCATTTGAAAATGTAAACAAAGAAGCCCTTAGTCTCTCTCTCACACTCAGTGTGTGTGTGTTTTACCAATAGGTATAATTTGAATAGCTCGGCCTAAAAGATAATGCTGGAATTTGACAATGTAAGTATAGTGTGTGATATGTAGCTTATTGATACTACGAGGCTATGTCGTCATTTTTAAAAAACATAATTTTAATAATATGAAATTAGCATTTGTTTGGTTTTTTTACATGATTTTCAAATTCGGACACTCTAATTCGGCCAAAAATTCGTGTATTTTATGACTATTTGGTATCCATATGTGGAATTCTCCGATAACCATGTCACTTCAATTGACTAAAATTTGAAAATTATATGAAAAACCGAACAAGTGCATGCTAAGTTCATTTTATTAAAATTACGTTTTCAAAAGCGTGTGAAAAACCAAAAACACTCCAAAATTTATGTATATTAAAACAATTAACCCAATATAAAAACTATCAATTCATTGGATGTGATTTTTTATTCCACATTAGATATTTTAACTCGTATTCTACGATCGATTTTATACTTTTTTCTTCCAATTTTTTGTCAGTTTTAATTTATTATGTTTTAGTTTAATTTTACACTTATTAATTTTGGTTGATTATATCCAATTATGATTTGTATTTATTTTTTAGTATTTTAATGAAGTGATTATTATGGCTGATTATTTAATAAACATGATTTATTTTTTAAATTTTAATATTTTGTTAATAAATGTGACTAGGTCAATTATGTTATAATTAAATTTTACATTTGTAATATCTATTATTAAATTATTAAATTCGATCATAGAACACCAAATATGGAATAAAGAATCTCATCAGTCAACCCGCCACCTCAAAATTCATATAATTTGATCCTTTTTATTTCTAAATTATTTTTACAACTTCTTTCTTAAATTTAATAAATAATTGATAAATGAATTATAGTTAAGAACTAATATATATAATAATTTTAAAAAATAAAAAAAATCAAAATAGATGATTTTTTACACTACAACCAAGATACAAAGCATTATAAAAATGGATTAATTCCAATAATTTACATCACAAACATGCCTCTTACACATTAAAAAACCAAAAAAAACACATTCCAATAATCATAAACCAAACATGCAAGATTTCAACGAATCATAGCCTCCCCTCCCCTGTTCCTCGCTCCATCAACGGCAGAGTCGGAATGCTCTGTTCATGTCTGAAGAAATTATCAGGATCAACCTTCGTCTTCACTTTCACGAGCCTGAAAAAGTTGTCTTTGAAATACCTCGTACCCCACGAACTCGCCTCGATGAAACTCGAACCATTTTTGTTATGCCCTAAATCAAGATCCCTGTAGTTCACATAAGCTTCCCTAGGCAGCTTCGAGACGTATGCAGCCATGTAGTTGTACAGCCCCCTTATCCACTCCACGTGCTTCGCCTCCGACTCCGGCGTGTCGTCGTTCCAAAGGGTTAGGTACTGAATTTTGTAGATCACACCTTTTCTGTGGGGAAAGGGTGTTTCGGATTCAGAGATCTTGCTCATCATTCCTCCGTATGGATTGAAGATCATCAATGGCGAGTCTTCCTCCACGAGCCTCTTCCACAGGCCCTCGAGCCCGTTCTCGGGGATCGGGCTTCTCACGAAGTCCGATTTCGCCTTGAAGTAGTTCTTGAACAATGACTTCCCCTGCAACAGGATCTCGGGCGGGGTTTTGGCGGGAAAACCGGCGATGTAGAGGACCGACTCGATCCAGCTCATCTCGATGCAGTCCTTTCGTGCCAGTCCCAGTTCGGGCAGGCTCTGTTCCATCAGGCCGAGCAGTCTGCCTGCTCGGCCCAGGAACAGGGCGTTGTAGAGCGTCTGCACGGTTTTCCCGCCCTTCTGTGCTCCTGGCACCACTTGTATGATAACTCTGACGAAGAGGTCTTCGTCGAGTTTGTCAGCAATGTGCTGCCATTTACCTAGAATCGTAGTTCCGTTCTGTTCCAGGGTTTTCGGAACAGTGAAAACTGTGACGATCCCTGGAACTGGAACTAGTCTCACTTTCCAGGAAAGTATAATACCGAAACTACCCCCTCCGCCGCCTCTGATAGCCCAAAATAGATCTTCCCCCATGGATTCCCTGTCGAGAATCCTGCCACTAACATCGACAATTCTTGCATCGATGACATTGTCGGCTCCGAGCCCGAATTTCCTCATCATCGGGCCGTAGGCGCCGCCCGTGATGTGCCCTCCAATGCCTAAGCTAGGACAGAGCCCCGCAGGAAATCCGTGAATTTTGCTTTTTTGGGAAATCCTGTAGGAAAGCTCGCCGACAGTAGCGCCTGCCTGAGCCCAGGCGCTACTGTCTTGAATATCTACGGTGATGGACCGTAGTTTAGATAGGTCTACAATGACAAATGGTTGGCCGTCTGTTGTGGAAATGTAAGATAAGCCCTCGTAGTCATGGCCTCCGCTTCTGACTCTGAGCTGGATCCCGAGCTCTCTGGCACAGATCACGGCCGCTTGGACATGGTTTTCGACTAATGGTGTGAAGATGAGTTGAGGTTTAGGGACGGATGAGACTAGGCATCTTAGGTTTTGGGCGGAAGATTGGAGGATCGAGTTGAAGGAGGCGTTGGTGGGAGTCGAAAATGCAGTGGAGAAAGGGATGGAGAGCTCGGAGTTGAGGTTGATGCATTGGTAGAAGGTTTCATGAATTGGTTGTGAGAAAGTAGAAGAGATTAATGTTGTTAGGAGAAGTATTGTGTGTAGTGTGAGAGTGGAAGAGGTTGGAGATCCCATGATGTGTAATGTTAATTGATTTGTTGTGGGTAGAGAGAGATAGAGAGAGAAAGGGGGAGAGGGAGTTATATTTATGGATGTTGTGGTCTCTTTGTTTGTGACTAAGTTGAGGTAATGCAAACGTTGAGCTCAAGATAAAAATGCATCCAATGTAGGTCCTCTCGAAATGATTAAGGTTAGAAAAATGAGCTTGCTTTAGAGAGTTCAAGTGTTGGGGTCACACTTTTGACTACGATGTCGGATATGATTATTATTTTTTGAGGGTAAAAGGAGGTAAATCACATTTGGAAAATCAGGCGTGACAGATTCACATCTAGTGATATGTGTAATAGATATTAATAGTCTGCAAACCACACATGATACAAGGTAGGTAAACCAAGTGTGATAGGACCACACAAGAAAGGTAAACCATTCTTGAAAAACAAGATGTGAGCATTCATGGAATTTGAATTTAAGACCTTTAACATCAAGATAACATCACTCTATCACTAGATCATCATCTCCAATGAGATGATATTTTCTATTTCCTATCGTATACTAGTGCCGTAATTTGATGAACAATTTATGCACGTCATGTGAACACTATGAATTGAGATTTTTTCTTCCTAAGTGCACATATTTCTTAGCTTCTAAAAACCGATTGGTATTTGTTGCTTAAAAGGCTCTTCTTCTCTCTTAATTAGCGATAATAGCACGTTTGTTTCTAGCCTATAATGTGCACTCAACAACCTACAAACTAATATATATATATATATATATATATAGAGAGAGAGAGAGAGAGAGAGATCTTTGGTGTCTTGTTTCGTATTTGGAAATCTTTGCAGTGATTTAGAAAGAAAATCTTGTTTAAAAACCAATAATTATTGTAAAAATTTCCAAACACAAAATGAGACACGAACTAGAATACACCGACCATAGATGAAATGATTTCATCTCACGAATAAATAGCTCTCAAAGAAGACAAGCCAAAATACAAAGAAAGAGTGTTGACGTGGCTACCACGTCAGCGGCGGTGCTAACAAAAGTACTATATCAAAAACTCTTTCTATATATACATATAAAATATATATCACAAATACTCTTGTACAACGCGTTGATCGGATCAACACGCGTTGATCAAAAAAATTATCAAAATAGATGATACTTTTTTTAATTTTGAATGATAATTTTAGTGTGTAGATTGATACTAATTTTAACAGTATTTTTCTTTATTTTTTTTCTGACCGATACTTTTTAGTTATGCAAATGATACTTTTGGGTAGTGTTATGAATGATACTAATTTTGACAGATTTTTTGGTCAACGCGTTGACCGGGTCAACGCGCGTTGACCCGATCAACGTGTTGACCGTCTGATGTGCAATTCAAGAGTCAGTCATATTTATGTCATGTCTATCCATATGCTAGTTCAAGACAAGATCAAGAGTGGTGCATTAGTCACAAAGTTCACTTCGTCTCAAACGCAAGTAGCTGATGTATTCACGAAGGCTCTTGGGAAAGGTCCATTCAGTAAACCCTGTGTTTCAGATTTGTGACGCATGAGATAGACCCAAGTATGCCTAGAGTAATCATCAACAATAGTATTTATTTATGTGGACGATATGATCATAACTGGAAATTATGCTAAAGCAATTGAAGCATTTTCTGAGTCATCACTTCAAAATTAAAGACTTAGGAAAATTAAGATATTTTTTGGGAATTGAGGTAGCACAGTCAAGTTCTCGGATATGTATTTCACAAAGAAAATATACTTTGGATCTTTTGGATGAAGCTGGGATGCTAGGAGCTGCACCAACCTCAACCCCAATGGAGCAGAATTTAAAGCTGACACGTCATGAAGGAGAGTTACTTAAGAATTCATCTGCCTACTGGCGATTAGTTGGAAAGCTTATATATCTCACAATCTCTAGACCAGATATTCAATACTCTGTTCACAAACTGAGTCAGTTCATGGGACAACCAAGAAAACCACACCATGAAGCGGCAATGAGAGTGCTTAGATATTTGAAAGGTCACCTGGACAAGGATTATTGTTCTCTTCTCAAAATAATCTCAAGTTGAAAGCCTATTGCGATGCTGACTGGGGCAGTTGTCCAATGACAAGGAGATCACTAACAGGATATTGCATTTATATTGGTGTAACACCCGGAAAAAAAAAATAAAAAAAAATAAAATAGAATTAATTTATTTAGGAACTCAAAATATGTAAATCATAAGGATTTATTTTTTAAAAGTAATTAATCGCTATCAAGGTTTAAGCTATATATCTATATATATAAATACATATATATACATGTATTTCTATAGTGCTAAGGAGACTTGTTAGAAATTTAAAAAAAATGGATCAACCCAAAGCCAAATTCTCCTATTATCGGGTCGGAGTCTACTCAAGGTAGGCCTAATAGCTTTTCTACCTGGTAATTAAGTTGCTAATGACTCATGTGAGGAAAGCTTTTACGTGGATTTTTCGTAAATAACTTTGAGTTGCTTTTCATATAAATATCCATGCATTACAATAAGAAAGTTTATATGGCTGGATTAAATTTGAAGAACACGAATCTGTTGGGAGGCTCAAGTCAAGGTAATCTCTTCTTCTAGGAAATATTAGCTGTCATAATTCTTAGAAAAAAAAAACTTCAACATAGTTAGCACTTTCGCCATCATTTTGATATGCCGAATCACGTCCGGACATCTTGAGACTTTTCAGAGCTGTTTCTCTTAGTGTTTAGATTAAGCATATGTTAACGTATAGTTATATAGAAGCTCAGACCGGGCAGAACGAAGCCATGAAAGGGCTGCTACCAGCAGCCCATCGATGTGCGTCGTTGCAATTTCGACAAGGCTTTCTAAAAGATTTAACCGTTGGATCTATGAGATTTTGATACTGTTAGAAACCTCTAATATCAGGCTAGTTGCATGAGTTTTCAGATCCTCAATCAGATATCTTTTGGTTTTTCATTTTTATGTTGCAAGATCATGGAAAAAAAAATCTGTTAAAAATTGGAAAAATCTGCATTTTAGAATTTATAGCTTCTATCGCTCAAATGGAATTTCTGGTGCTGTTATGGTTAATCTGCATGGCAGTTAGGGATTGTGGACTGCGTACAAGTATATTAATTGATAGTAATATAGGAGTACATGTTATAAGTCTAAAAGAAAACCAAATGTTCAATACTCCAGGTAGAGCTTTGAAAGAATATAGTAACTAGAAGTAAAATCTGATGAGTTTAAATGACACATGAATGTTTAATTTAGTATGGACTAATGCTATCGGAGGATTTACGAGAGAGATATGTGTATATAAAAATATTCGTTTATTCCGTATACATAGTATATGATTAATGGTGATATAATTATTAAGTTATTTGAGAGTTGCATTATATTGTAGAACTGATCTGATATTAGGAGGATTTGATTAATAGGTGTTCTTAGAGTAATAAAATAATAGATAACTTCCACTAGTTGATAAAGATTAAGCATAGTCAATGAGTTATTTATTATTTAAAATTCATTAGTTAAATTTGGTCGAATTCTACATAGCTAATTAAGAAGTCATTATTATTATTATTATTATTATTATTATTATTATTATTATTATTATTATTATTATTATTATTAACTAACATAAATTGAATGGCAATTATGACCAATGTGCAGAACCTTAGGAAACCTTAATATTATTTATTATTTATTTATTTATTTTAAATATCAAATATATAGTGTTAGATTTGATGTCAATAAGATTTATTCATGTATATTGTAGGCTCTGGAGAAAAAGTCGGAACTTAAAAGAATTCCACGTTTGTGTTGCACTAAAGGTGCTTGTTTGTAAGGTGGGTAACATATCAAAACTTTCTTCTCTGTTTATTATTGTCTCTGTTAAATTATATTATGTGATTGTTATATGAACTCAAGTGCTTTATGTGTAAGTAAATTGTATGTACTTGCCTATAGTTTACGGCTAATATCCGAGGCCGAAAGGGCTAAGATATGAACCGTACCGATGGTGTGGTTTATTCCACTATGGTTTAATACCACCCTATTGTTATGTGGTCACATCCTACGCAGACCCACGTGTTCTATGTTTCAAGTACATACAAGATGTTATGTTCACTATATGATTTGATATAGCTGGGACAATGTGTGTTTCCACTGAGTGTTCAAACACTCACCCCATGTTAATATTGTTTCTGCAGATAAGGAAGCTGGGCAGGACGTGGCGACATGGTATCTATTGGCCATCATGTCCTTTTTGTAAATATTATCTACTACTATTTTGAACTGAAAAACTGTTTTTACTTATAAAATCTTCCGCTTGTAGGATTAAAATAAAACTTTGGTATGAATGTAAATATACGCTTTCGAGTTTTTATGTGAATAGAAATCTGAAATTTTGAAAGTGCATTTGTGAATGCTTGATAGTATTGTTAACATTTTATTGATTATTTAATTAATCTTATTTATTTATTTATTTATTTTTAAGATATTATTTTATAGCACTCAGTTCTCATAATGAGATTCAGGGTGTTACAATTGGAGATTCGCTAATTTCTTGGAGGACAAAGAAACAAGAGACTGTTTCAAGATCTTCTGCCGAGGTAGAATATAGAGCAATGGCAATGGTAACATGTGAGCTTACTTGGCTTCGAAATCTTTTCAAAGATTTGGGATTGTTCATCACAACGCTGACTACCTTATTTTGTGATAATACAGCAGCTTTACACAGCAACTAATCCAGTTTTTCATGAAAGGACCAAACATATTGAGATAGATTGTCATGTAGTTCGAGACAAGATCAAGAGTGGTGCATTAGTCACAAAGTTCACTTCGTCTCAAACGCAAGTAGCTGATGTATTCATGAAGGCTCTTGGGAAAGGTCCATTCAGCTTACATGTTGGCAAGTTGGGCATTATCAATATCCATGCTCCAATTTGAGGGGGAATGTTGAAGCATATAGATACGTCTTTAATGTAGCAGTTCAAGAGTCAGTCATATTTATGTCATGTCTATCCATATGTTGGTTCAAGGGTACGATCACGCATTTGCTTAATATAGGTTCATGAATAGAGTTATCTATAAATACATGTGTAACACGAGACTTTATGCAATAAAAAAATATAACATTTTCTTTCCAATACTCTTTATGTTTCTTTACACAACTCAAGCGAGAGAAAAGAAGAATATCATTGTAAAACGTAATGCGAAAATAATGATTGAGTTTCCACTAAAAGGTGTAACAAATTAAAGTTTCAAGTGTCGATAATCAAAAGTGAAGAAATAAGTGCAATTTCAAAAATTGTGAGCTTAATTAGTTTGCTGCCTAACTACTTTGCGATGATTGGGGCGGTGATGGCTCCTAAAATGTGTAATAATATGGAGTTTATTCTTAAATTGAAGTTTATGTATAAAAAATTAATTTTTTAAATAATTAATATACATTATACATCATTTGAAAATGTGTTCATTTATATTTTACAACACTTGAATTTAAAAGATAAATAAGATTCGTGATTTTTTATCTTTAAACAAAAGATTAATGAATTAGAAAAAATCAAATGTACGTGCATCATTTCATTATAGTATTCTATTTTATTTGTGAGTTAGACACAAATGAAACATTATTGAATGAAAAGTCAACAAAAAAAAACATCTAATTGTTCTCATTTATAAAAAAAAGAGTAATAATACACAAATTAAACAACACAAATCGAGGCAAAATAATCAATTACATATATGGCTCAAAAATAAATCTCCACTATTAATCTATTACACAATATAATAAGACATTAAAAATGAAAATAAATGTTATAATTGAAAGTTGAAATCCAATCTTGAAGCTTCTTCTGTCCTTTTCATTCATATTCTTCCATGCAAAAAACATAAAATTTATTCAAAATTCCTACTTTTTTTTTTGTAATTCAATCAATAAATAACTAATAAAAAATAGACAAACATATATAACAACCAAAATTACAATTTAGTATAGACCAAAAAAAAAAAAACCCATACACAAACTGTAAAAATTGGATCACTAGCTTCATTTATTCTTTTAATTATAAACCAAAACTATACATAAGTTTTCAACTAAAGAAATTAACACAACTTTCAAAACTTGAAACCAACACATTACTCATGAATTGAAAACGGTAGAGCAGTGAATTGAAGTGCGCCCTTTGTAACTTTTGCCATAATTGAAATCTCAATGATTATTTCTCTACAAACGTCCCATCATATCAAAATATCAAATTATATGAGAAACTGAAAACTACACAATCATGATACATCATAACCAAGAATTGCTCATATACAACAAGAAGATAAAGCTCAAAATTTGAACATTTATATAGGTTGAATTAGAAGACTTTAATGAAATCGATGATTATTTCTAAGTAGATAATGCAAATAAATCGATGGTTATTTCATGAGTTCACCTAATCACCTCAATTGCATTGAAAATTAGGGTACTCACTACCACTTAAATAATCGAGCAAGAAATAATAATTTGGAAAGCTTCAAATTTTAATTTTAATTGGATAAATTGTGTGTGTAATTGAACATCTTAAATGTAGTTTTTAATACATTAATCATTCGAAAGATTTGGTAGGTAATTGATCGTGTTTAATGGTGGTTTTCAATACACCAATCATTAAATAATTTATTAATTGTATAAGATAATTAATATACAATGCGGAAAATATTATAAGGAAATATGCAATCTATTAAGTTGAAAATTATGTAAGAAATATAAAATCTACTCTACAACGTTTTAAATATTCAACATATTTTAAAAGTTGTTAATATATAATTAAATTATTGTATTATTAATTTTTTTATTGAATTATTGTATTATTAATTTATTAAATATAATTTATAAAGAAATATATATATATATGTATATATATATAAATTATTATATAATTAAATTATAATTTTATTAGAAAATATACAATCTACAAAATAATTATCGTATTATTATTTTATTAAATTAAATTGATTGTTATTGAATTATTGTATTACTAGTATTAGAAAGATTTTATATATAATTAATTAATATATTAAATATTGTTTCAAAAAAAATAATATACTCCCTCCCTTTCGTTTTATTTGTTGTTTTAGGTTTTTTGTTTTGTTTCAAAATATTTGTTGTTTTATATATTTCCACACACTCTTTTTCTAATTTAACCCTATCACAAACCCTGTTTTAAGAAAATATAATTGAATAAGATTTTGTGGCATATATGAGGGATGGATATATTTTTCCACAAAATTAATTGTTAATTCTAAATAAAAACCTAAAACAACAAATAAAACTAAACAGATAGATTATTAAATATGAATTATACAATAAACTTACTATATATATTGGGAAATGCGCATTTTGACGGGAAAAAAGTAAAAATTGTTAAATATAAGACTTTTGTGTGCTTATCTATATATATATATATATATATATATATATAAAGATATTTAGCTTTTTCTTTTCGCGCAATCGAGGTTGTTGTTATCATTAACTTGCATTAAGGAAATGAAATTTAACATCATTACGTGTTAAAAAGGGTTGTTTGTGGGAACTCTGTCTAATTATTACATGCATCGTTAAAACTAAACACAAATTAGTTGGGGGGTCAAAGTTTTGTTACAAAAATTGGCATGTAATTGTAAAGCAACAAATTAAAAATAATATCCAAAAGTTTTTGGGGGGGTCAAAAAGTGTTACACTCATCGACTAAAAAAAAAGTGTTGCACTCAATTAATATGCGTCGGATGTGCATTTACTTTTATCAATTTACGTGTAAAGACATTTACATCTAGAAGACAGTTTGTTAATTAACAAAAATTGACTAGATTTCTGCAGTTTATTGCTAATAATAATAATAATAATAATAATAATAATAATAATAATAATAATAATAATAATAATAATAACTAAATTTTATAATGGTAATTAAGAAAGATATAAACAATTACGATATAAAACGCATAATTAACAAATTTGTCGACACCCCAAAAGTGGAGACTCTATTGTATAAAAGAAAAACGTCTCGAGCTCGAGACCAACACTCTCCCTTAAAAATTTAATTACTGCAAATATTAATAAGTGTGTGTGTTGTGAAATGTAATTAAGCATAAATTGTTGCTTAATCTCAGTAATCATACCAACTTTTGGGAAATAATAACTATGAACAAAAGTTATTATTGTGCCTTTCTTTAGATAGTCCTACTTCCTTTTATGTTTTTGACTTTACTTCATGTAGGTGATGTTTGATTTAATTCCAATTTCTTCAAATTTATTAGCCAAGAATTAAAGTCGTTAATCGTCTAATTAAGTTTCATTCTTTATTTATTCATTTTATGATTTGGATCCACATATAATTATTTATCTAATGGAAATCTCAATTTGTTTTGCAGTTTTCTATTGACGCAATTTGTTGTGGTTAGAAAGTCAATAATCGGGTTGCAAGATTCAAATTTTGACTTGTTATTTTGACTCAAATAATTCCGACCCAACTATATACTTCATCTGTTTCGTTTTGATTGGTGTTTTAGTTTTTTTTATCTAGAATTAACAATTAATTTTATGAACTAATATATCAATTCCTTATCTATGACATAAAATTTTATTCACTTATATTTGCCTAAAATAGGATTTGGGATATGGCTAAAATTGGGGGAGAGGGAGAGAGTTAAAATATAGGGACAAGGGTCACGTAGGCCCCTGAACTTTTTGGCGGGGACCTCGCAAACCCATGTACTTTTTTTTGCTCAATTGAGCCCCTGAACTTTTTTTGGGTCTATTGGGCCCCTCCGTCAAGCCACTTTTGACGGGGCCGTTAATTCGTATTAAAACGACATCGTTTTATTTGTTATTCAAATAAAAAAATTCTAAATTCAATTTAAAAATTGACCCGCCCCATTTTAACATCTCCCGACCCGATACTAATTAAATCCGCCCCATTTTAATTAATATATTTTTACTTGGAATTTCTATTTCTAATTAGGTTTCAAATTGGGGAAAAATGAAATGGTTCTTGCGGGTCGAATCATTATCCGCCATGCCCAATTTTACAACCTTCATCAAGCTAAATAATTATCCATCATGCCCCACTGCTGGTGATAGTGATAGTGATTGCAGTAATGATGCAAACCACTCTATAAAAAGGATTATTTTTTATTTGAAAATTCAATTTATTAATTCACAATACATTCTTCCCCAATCTGAAACCTAATTAGAAATAGAAATTCCAAGTAAAAATATATTAATCTAAATAGGGTGGGTTTAATTAGTATCGGATCGGGAGATGTTGAAATGGGACGGGTGAAATTTTAAAATGAATTTAGAATTTTTTTTATTTGAATAACACATAAAACGACACCGTTTTAATACGAACTAACGGCCCCGTCAAGAGGGGCTTGCTGGAGGGGCCCAATAGACCCAAATTTTTTTTCAGGGGCTCAATTGAGCAAAAAAAAAAGTTCAGAAGCTCAATTGAGCCAAAAAAAAGTACAGGGGCCTGCGAGGTCTCCGCCAAAAAGTTCAGGGGCCAACGTGACCCTTATCCCTAAAATATATAAAACAACAAACATTTTAACACAAAATAAAAAAAGTTAAAATAACAATCATAACTAAACGGAGGAGGTAGTTCATATTACTATTTTGAAGTGTCCCATTTATATAGTCTCATTACTATAAGTAATATTAATTTTTATAACAATATACAAATATACACAGCTTGTTAGGTCTTGGAAATTAAAAAAACTAATTAACCGCTTAAATTTTAAAATTCATAAATCTTAAAATAAGGGTAATATTGAAAATTTAATTTTATTATATTATTTTCATAAATATTTTTAATATATGTACGAGAAAAGTGTATCAAGATCCTTTAGGTCTAGACCGTATACATGCATGCATGTTTTATTCTCCAACCAATCCATCAAAATATATGATCCCATACATCTTGGCCTCACTATATGTATGTATAGAAAAAAGATTGATTCTTAGAATTTGAACCATTATTAGTTTTCTTTTAATTAGTAAGCATTATTAGATAATAGAATCTCATAATTATTCAATTTTATACTTAAAATAATACTTACTTTTAGCCATACGTGATAAAATCATAAAATTTTACCACGTGCTCTCTGCTAGTATTTTATAAAACGACCCGCGTCCATTCTATTCATGCTTTAGTAGTTCTAATAGGGATGCTCTGTTCATTCCGAAAAATATTATCTGGATCAACCCGAGTCTTGATTTTCACCAAAGTATCGAAATTATTCGTGAAATATTTCTCTCCGTACACCTTTCCTTGCTCGTAGCTGAAATTCGAATAGCTCACGAACCCGATGTCTAGGTCCCGATAATTAAGAAATGCTTCCCTAGGGTTCTTCGAAACATAAGGTGTCATAAAAGCAAACAAATCCCTAATCTGCTGAGTGTATTTCTTGTCAGCAATCTCTCCTTCTTCCTTCCAATTCACTGCATATTGAATCTTGAACAAATTTCCGGCCCGGTGAGGGAACGCCGTCGCGGATTCCGGTATTCGACTCATTATCCCGCCGTAGGAATTGAACACTAGCCCCACATTTCCGGTGGCCGCCACCGTTTTCAACAGCTTTTCCAACCCAGATTTCGGAATCGGCGTCTTAACGTAATCCGATTTCCGCCGGAAAAAGTCGGGAGATTTAGGGTTTCGATTTAGTAACACGTTTGGAGATGTCGTGTTGTCCAAATTCAACCAGAAAAGAACTGATCGAATCCATGGCATTTCCGAGCAATCGGATTTCTTCAATCCCAATTCAGGAAAATGAGAATCCGTTATCGAGAGGAGGTTATCGGCATTCCCGAGGAACATGCCCATGAAAACTACTCGAGCTCGACTCTGTGTTCCGTTGACCGTGACGGGTTGTATAAGAACCCTAATGAAGAGATCATCGTCGATTGTATCTACAGTTTTCTGATAATTAAAAAGAGTGTTTACAGCGTTCTGATCATCGCCCTTTTCGACTCGAAAAACGGTGACATTTTCCGGCACCGGAACTAGCTTGACCTCGAAGGCAAGAATAACACCGAAACTGGCGCCGCCGCCGCCGCGAATCGCCCAGAAAAGATCCTCCCCCATTGACTTCCGGTCAAGAACTCTACCTCCGGCGTCGACGATTCGAGCATCGACAACGTTATCGACGGTGAGGCCGTATTTTCTAATCATGTTGCCGTAGCCGCCGCCGCTGATGTGGCCGCCGACGCCAAGGGTGGCGCAGACGCCGCCGGGAAACGCGAGTAGGTTACTTTTCTCCCAGATTTTGTAGTAGAGCTCGCCGAGCAGGGCGCCGGAATCCACCCATGCAGTTCGATTTTCAAGGTTGATTTCGACGGAGTTGAAGTTGAACATATCGAGAATGACAAACGTTTGTGTGGAAGTGTAAGAGAGGCCCTCGTAGTCATGGCCGCCGCTGCGGATTTTGAGCTGGATTCCGAGCTTTTTGGAGCAGATGACGGCGGCGCTGACGTGGGACTCCGCCGTGGGGGTGATGATGGCGGTGGGTTTGTGGGTGGTGGAGACGTTGAAGCGTTGGTTTCGGATGTAGGATTCGAGAACATTCGAGAAGGAGGAGTTTTGGGGGCTGTAGACGATTCTAGAAACTTCGGTTGCAGGGATTTTGAGTTCGGTGAAGCATTGGATGATTGATTCATACACAGAATTTGCAGAAGCAGAAGCAGAAAAAATATTCAAGAAAATGAGGAAAATGTGGAGATGATGATGATATTTCTCCATTTTTTTTTGTATATGAGAATAATGTTTGTCAAATTAAACACTCTTTAATTTATATAAGCAATTAAGATTTAATTGTGAAAATGAGGAAAATGTGGAGGAGATTATATTTCTCCATTCTTTGAATTTGAGAATAATGTTTGTCAAACACTAGCTATTTTATATAAGCAATCAAGATTTAATTGTGGAAATTTTGCGAACAGATATTTAATTTTCTGGAAAAGAGAATTAATTGAGCACTTTTCCGTGATTAAGATTAGGAAATTAAGTTTTAATTCGGATTCAATTTTGGGTCAAGATAATGATGATTTTATTATGTAAATTGTGATTAATTTGATTCAAATGGGGAGTTTTTGACTAAATCCAGCTCAATTCCCCGTTTGGAATCTGGGAAGGAAATTTTAATTATAAATGTTTCGTATAATTGATGCACCACACAACCTATATAATGTTATTTTATTCTTGTATCTCTAATTATCGAATGTGATCTGTAATAATATTTTTATGATGACATTTGCAGTCACTTAAAAACATTTTTTGGCGACGACATCATTCCCTAAAAGTTTGTCTCAAATAAATTAAAATTTATTTTAAGTGACAATGGATGTCGTCACAAAAACAAAATCATTAGAAATGACATGCGTAATTAGAGATGATATGTCGTTATTTAAATCTATTATTAATGATGATATTTGTAGTTGCTAATAATATTGTCACTAAAACTATTCTCTCCGTTTCCAATTAAGTGTCATGTTGGATAAATGCGCATATATTAATAAATTAATTGAGTTACCTAATATACCCTTGTGTGGATATATTAAATGAGTTAAATATAGATGTAGGAATGCATTAAATGAGGACAAATGTGTGAAAAATATGAATTTTCTGTCTCGAATTCATAGAATGACACTTTTTGAAACAAAATTTAAATACTAGAATGACACTTATTCAGAAATGAAAGAAGTATTTTTTGTTAGCACCACTAAAGATTTTCGTTTCCTTCGTTAGTTTTTAAGAATATTTTTAAAAACTTATGATATTAGTAGATGTTAATTATGTTTGTTATTGTTTTTTCACCTCTTGACATTTAAACGACATAAGTGTATCTTTTTAACAATATTGTGTTAAAAAAATTACAGCATTATCATTTATAAAGTAAGAGACAGAAAATCAGAACCAACATTATTAATATCTATTTAACTAACTAAGATATATCCCCAAAATATTTTTTAAAAAATTATTTTAAATATATTTTTAAAAGATTAAATGGAAAAGTGATTAGATTTGGAAATGGTTAATTATTTTAAATATATTTATAAATATTATATCTACATGCTTACTTTACACTAATGGCTGTATTTTGGTGTTTATTTGACTTCAAAGAGGAGTCTTATGAAGAATATTTCAAATTGAATCGACATAATTAAATTAATTAATGATTGCATACTAAATTTACAAGGATTGTTCCCTCAAAAAAAAAAATTAAATACAAAATTATAAGGATTGATTGTATAGAAATTAAGTAAATATAAAAATTTCATAACCGAGAATCGAACCAAATATGCCAACTTTATTTGGTTTTAATCACAATTAAGAGAAAAAAAAAAAAAAAAAAAATTGGACCATTTCTCGATTTATGCGTGTCATCCTTGTGCAGGGGCCATGCTAATCTTCTCTGTAACCGATAATTTTATCGGATGTCCCCGAAGGGACAAACAATTTTTCTTCAATGTTGCTTATAAACCTACAAAAGTTTATATATTTTGACGGTGTGGGATATTTTGCACAATTCCAAATCTAATCACTTGTATTATAATTGATGTGACAGATGCATGTTACGAAAACGACGACTTAATTATTAAGGAAAATTCTAAATACAGTCCCCGTTTTTCTCTTTACGGTCCCCATTAATAAAAAAATATAAATATTAATATAATAAGTCATTTTTACTTCCATAACCCTCAATACTTAAAAACCTAACACAACCCCCTAAATATCATAGCCTCCATTTGAGTTTTATAATTAACTTTTAATTATCATAGATAAATTTATTGTGCAAACCATTAATAAATTTCTTGAATATTGTAGTTAATTGAATTGTATTGCATAGATTATGGACGATCAGAAAGCAGGTGAGCAAATATTAATCATGTCTTAATGACGTTTAGCTACTTAATATTCTAGAGAAAGATTTATGGTTAATCATGTCTTAATGATATTTAGCTACTTAATATTCTAGAGAAAGATTATGAACGGAGGCTATGATACGAGATTGTGTCTGTCTATGTTCTCTCTTTATTTTATTTTTAATTATGGAACGGGGGCTATGATAATTAAAAGTTAATCATAAAACACAAGCAGATGCTATGATATTTAGGGGATTGTGTTAGGTTTTTAAGTATTTGAGGTTATAAGAGTAAAAATGACTTATTATATTAATATTTATATTTTTTTATTAGTGGGAACTCTGGAAAGAAAAATGAGGGCTATGTTTAGAATTTCCCAATTATTAATTTTCACTCATAATGGTTGATCTAGCTTGGTGGCGATAAATTGCCAAAATGGTTATTTATATGATTGAGTAATTTTAAGCCCATAATGATTTGGATTTTGTTTTTTATCTATTGGGCTCACAGGCCCATAAATAGACTATCTTATTCCAGCCCAATTAATTCTTTTCCTTTTTAAATAGGGTTAATTGCCTTAAAAATCATGAACTTTGAGTTTAGTTACAAATTTAATATGAACTTTAAAAGTACGCAATTAAAACACCAACTTTAAATTTGTATGTTATTCAGCAGCCCCATTTTTTTTATAAAATTAAATTGATCTCCAATCCAATATACAATTTGATCGTCTCTTCGAGCCTATCATGACTCGACCATCAATTTTTGAGAATGACATCAAAGTGGCCCCAATTATATGTTGGATTGGAGGTCAATTTATTTTATAAAAATATGAGAATGTTGAATAACACACAAATTGAAAGTTGGTGTTTTAATTGCATACTTTTAAAATTCATGTTAAATTTGCAACTAAACTCAAAATTCATGATTTTTAAGGCAATTAACCCTTTTAAATACTCCCTCTGTTTCTATATACATGTCATTTTGGATGAATGCACACAAATTAATAAACTAATTAAATTACCTAATACACTCTTGTGTAAATATACATGATTTCTGTCTCGAATTTGTAGAATGACATTTTTTTTTAAACAAAATTAAAATACTGAAATAACATTTATTCAGAAACGAAAGGAGTAATAAATAGCAATTCAAATATGTCTAATCAATGTTCTCAATATATATATATATATATATATATATATAATCAATAGTATCTTTAGCTCAGTTGACCTACTTACCGATATAAGTAGCAATTGCGAATATTTAATAACATATTTTCTTTTCCGTTGGATTAATAAAAACTAGATTACTTGGTCAGCAGAAAAATACAATCTTAATTATAACATTTTATATACATTTATAAGTAGCGATTGCGAATATTTTCTCATTAGAAAAAAAAAAAAAAAAAAAAAAAAATAATAATAATAATAATAATAATAATAATAATAATTCAGGCACATGTGTTTTGAAACAACCCCCCATTAAAGTAATTTTCTTTGACTATTTTGTCAAGTTTTTTTTTTTTGACTATTTTGTGAATAAAAAAACAAAATTAGGCATGCAAGCAATTTGAACCCTAGATGGGATGGGATATATGGAATTGATGAACCTTATCTTGATGTGATGTATCCACGCAGACAAGAAATTTGATTTAAAACTACTTTACATTATTATCATCAAATCAAATGAATCTTGCAAAAATATTTCAATTTTTTTTCTTTTGATCAAACTCATCAAGATCATCATTCAAGATTCTCATTTTTTTTGCCTTTTGAGGCTTATTGTCATTTAATCGATCTTATCACTTCATTTCGGGCAATCAAATCTTTCAAAAGCAAAACCCTTTTTTGTGATAATCTCACAACTATAAGACTTTATAGTAAGTGAGAAAGAATAGTTTTTTGACTTCACTATTGATTTCAAATTTTTAAGGATGTTTTCTTCGAAGATGATGAATGGTTTTAAAACAAACAACTTCATTAAACTTAATTAATAAATATTACAAAGAAGATTAAAGAAATAAATTAAACCTCGAGGAATCTTGAGAGCCGTGATGCTCTTTAAAATCACAACATATCATTTGACTGTTACCTCCCTAACACACACACACACACACATATATATATATATGAAAGTATATAAATTTAAATTTATTATTACCATCGATAATTTAAAATGGAAACTATACTGCGAAAAATTAACTTAATCATTCATAGAGTTGTCAATTCGGGTCGGATGAATTTATCTGTTACACTTTGTGTACCACTTGGGGCTACATAATTAAAATTTAGGAGAATTGTCGATTCAGGAACTGAAAGATGAGTAAACTATCAATTGAGGACCTGAAAAATGAAAACACTCAATCGAGGACCCAAAAGATGAAAACTCTCAATCCAGGACCTCAAAAATCACGAATTTTGATTTCTTTTTATTTTTTAATTAATTTAAAAAAAATTCTTTATTAGATTTAATAGATAATTAATGTATGAATTTTCATTGAAAATTAATATAAAATTAATTAAAAAATAAAAAGAAATCAAAATTCGTGATTTTTGAGGTCCTGGATTGAGAATTTTCATCTTTTGAGTCCTGGATTGAGAGTTTTCATCTTTCGGGTCCTGAATCGATAGATTACCCATCTTTCAAGTCCCGAATTGATAATTCTCCTAAAATGTATTGATTTTTTTCAAATTTTTTTAATTCAATTTTAATTTATTATGTTTTATTTTAATTTTACACTTATTACTTAGGGTTCATCCTACCCAATTAGAGTATATAAGTAATTTTTCAATATTAAATTTTATTTTCTAATTAATAATTGATTATTTCATTAAAAAATTTAATTATATACCATAATTGGGTAGGATGAACCCTAATTAATAAGTGTAAAATTAAACTAAATCATAATAAATTGAAATTGAATTAAAAAATAAGAAAAATTAATAAATTTAATTATGTTGCACAAAGT
Source organism: Perilla frutescens (assembly GCA_026008535.1). Taxonomy (NCBI): domain Eukaryota; kingdom Viridiplantae; phylum Streptophyta; class Magnoliopsida; order Lamiales; family Lamiaceae; genus Perilla; species Perilla frutescens. The sequence goes on along the minus strand of BRKX01000007.1, from coordinate 1,149,191 downwards.
GTAGCAGAGAATTTATATACCATAATTGGGTAGGATGAACCCTAATTAATAAGTGTAAAATTAAACTAAATAATAATAAATTGAAATTGAATTAAAAAATAAAAAAAATTAATAAATTTAATTATGTTGCACAAAGTGTAGCAGAGAATTTCATCAGAATTCGGGTCAACCCACAATCCACCAAAACCAGCCATGGTTGGACAGGTCGCACCACAATTTTGGCGGGTTTTACCCAACCCAATCTACTATATTTTGCGGGAATAATTTTTATTTTTAATGAAATGTATTTTATTAAATTTACCGATTACTTCGTTCGTCTCAATTATATAGTTAATTTTCTACTTGCATGTAGATTAAAAATATTTATGAAAACAAGATACAAAGGATAAACTTCCAAGATTGCATATATTTAAGATTTATAGCTTTCATAAAAATAAGTAGTTAGTTTTTAATTTCCAAAATCTAACAATGGTATATTTGCACATTACTATGAAAAATAATGTTAATAATAATAGTGAGACTATATAATTGGGACATTCCAAAATAGTAACAAGGACTGTATAATTGGAACGGAAGGAATATCATCAATACCAAGGATCGGAGTCTTTAAATATACAAATATAATATCGAAACATATTTCATTTTAATTCTTCACAAAATCTATAATTTTTTTAAAATCTTCATATATACGTGTGTTTTAATAAATATAATTATGGAAAATTGATTCATGTTCAAATTTTAGATTTCTAACTTTACATTAATTGCAATATTTGATACATTTTTCATAAAATAAAAAGAAAAATAATTGGCGGGCCAACCCGGCCCAACTCAATCACCGGCCCGCACAACCTCTCCAAAAGTGTTCTAACTGAAACCAAAATCCAACTTTTTTTTTTTTGAGGAACAAATTATTTATGCTTTGATAAATAAAACTACTTACTTTATTTATGTTTTGAGGAAATTTTATTTAATATTTTGTTACACGTGAGATATACACTTTATTACTTTTCTTATTAGTTATTACACAAGTGATTAGATCCGGTTGACTTTATTTAACTATAAAATAATATGTTAATTATCATTATTGCATAATAACAACACCTAGATGACAATTAATTGTACGAACCTTAGCTAAAAAGTAAACATATTATATTTTTCTATATAATCATAAATTCAACATCGATAATACGTAAAACTGGCGGGGGAATAATATTTTTCAAATAAACAAATATTGACTATATGAAGGAGTATTAATGTTTGTTTATTTCATTTAATAAACAAATGTTGACTATAAGAAGGAGTTAGATATTTTATTTTTTATATAGGTAACTTTAAAAATTACACGGTACAGAATAAAAATATTTGTTAATTGCATGTAACAATAACCTGCCTAGCAAAAAAAAAAAAAAAAACTCTCTTTTTAAGGAACTAGTTAAAATCCCGGAAACTACTGTAAATTGTTACTATAACATAATATCTTCGTTTCTAAATAAGTGTCATTTTAATATTTTAATTTTATTTCAAAAAAATTATTATTCTACAAATTCGAGATAAAAAAATTCACATTTTTCTCACATTTGCCCTCATCTAATGAATTCAAACATCTATATTTAACTCATTTAATGTATTCACACATGGGTGTATTAGGTAATTTAATTAATTTATTAAAATTATGTGCATTCATTCAAATTGACATTTAAATGGAAACAAATTGAGTATATTAATTAATTAATTAATTAATTAATTAATATTTAAACCGTTAATATTTAATGAAAGGTGTTATTTAGAAATGCTAAAATTAGTTAATAATTAATCTATCATACACTATTTTATCAACTAGTGGAATAATGTAAATTAACTGTTTATTTATAATATTAATATATCTACCAGCTGCTTGATTTCCTAACAAAAAAAATTGAGAAAAATTGTGTTTCTAATAATTTAGGAATATATATATACTTAAATCTTCTTGTGGAAATTGGTATAAATGAAGGGCTGGAAAAGATTGAAAAGATGTTTTAGCAAGTATACAGTAGAGGGTGGGGTTGGGTCATCAGTTCAATTTTTTTTTTTTTACTTTTATATTTAAATTTCATAATCAATTTAATTTAACTTGATAGATTTAGAGATTAGGTGGGTAGGACCCAAAATTAAAAATCTTGATTGACGTTTGGCATGTAGCTGAGATTGGACGTTCAGATTTAATTTATATATATATACATATATAGATATATATGTGTGTGTGTGTGGAGATTAATTACTAATTAATTGAAACCTTTAAATTTTTTTTTGTATTAGAGTTTAGTCTGCATATTAATGAAACAACAATATTAAATGGAATTACAGATATGCAAATTTTTATATCCAAGTTAATCTAATAGATATTATAATTTAGTGTACCTTGAGAGATATTCAACTAAGATTTCATATGTATGTTGCGATGTCTTGAAAAACAGAGACAATGAGTTGCACAATGGCTCATTTTTTTATTTTTGCTTATTTTTTAAGTATAGTTATCAACGGATCAGATCATTTGTTGCCATTTTTGTTTCACTTGGTGTTGCATTATTAGATTTTATTTTTATTTTTTTAAAAAAAATTAATACATCATAATTGGGGATGAATGAACCCTAAATAAAAAATTTTAATTAAATAAATCATAATAAATTTAAAAAAAACAAAGACTTGGAACAAGAAATATAACAGAAATGCAATAGTTGATCTGGTGTGAGTTATCAATATCTTACTCTATAGTCTATTCTATAATCTGTATTCAGACACATAGTAAAAATTACTTTTTTATGGTCCATGAACACAACTAACACAACGTTAATAAACCACGTACGTTTTATGTGTCTTTCTTGCAGTATGATTATAACATCATAAACTACTTAAGTATTCTTTGGACAACACATTAACTTAATTTCTCAAATGATGATAGGATAGTGTCATATATGTACACAAGCTAAATACCATATGACTGAAGTTCACTTTTATTTAGATTTATTATCCTTACCGAGCCTTCTAGTCAATGTTAGTTCTTGGGGAAGGGAAAATTCATTGCTATCCCATGGGATAGTATCACAATAGACCTGATGTGACACCTTCACGTATCACAATAGATCTATTGTGACGTATAGAAGTACTGTTACATTAAGTCTACTGTGACAGATGGGCACTACCCCATGGGGTAGCATAGAAATCCCAATCGGGGAAGATTGATCAACTTATTATTCCTAGAGTATTGACAATTCTCTATATTGTTTTTCTTTTATATGATATATAATTTATTGTATTTTTTTAACATCTATGGGAAAAAAAATTGGAATTCTTTATTCTTTTCTTTGATCTATTTCAAATTTCACATCTTCTTCCACTCTGTCCCGAGAAGTACCTAGAACCTATTAATTAGAGAAAAGTTTATGATACCAATAGGTAGTACCCGAAATATCACAATAGATTTAATATGATATCTCCATCCATCATAATAGATCAAACGTAACACTTCTGGTACTATCCATTGGGTAGCATATAATTTTCCCTATTTAGTCATATTTTCATGTTTCAATGACTTAACAACCTACATATGGATAGATTAATATACTACTGTGATCCCAATTAGATACATGAGAAATTCTATGACGTGTGAGGACGTAGTGTGTCATCTGCCACAATAGACCTGATGTGACACTTCGGTTCGTCACAATAGATCTACTATGACACATGAAAATGTCACATTAGGTCTATTGAGACACATGACACACTATGTGAGCGCGCCTCATACAATTTCACATAGATGTTATCATGTACATATACATATTTAATTACTAACAATTAATTAAGTGTGGATTGATTAGAAGATTTGATGTGGTTAAAACGGCTGTTGTGAGCTCGAGGGGAGATGTAACACGAGTGAAATGAAATGATTGCATTTTGTGGTATATCATTGTAGTCCATGTAAATAATTTGGCGCAAGTTCTGTAAAAGCCTGAAATTTAGTTAAATGGCAACTTTATGTGCGATTTATTTCCCATCATAAACAGTTTCTCCAATAAAAACTACTCAAATATATATATAATGCAATGCGCATAACCAAATCCCATCACACACACACTGCTTCTCAGCCAGTCAATGAGCTTCGTCTTTGACCTCATTTCTAAAAAAATGACCTTCATTATGTAAATATTTATTTTTATTATATATATATATATGTATGTTAATATCAGCCAATGAATATTAATTATACAAAAAAAAGATCTTGTTGAAAACTATCATAAAGAAAATGTGTATATATGTGTTTTTTTAATTAATTAGGAATGAATTAATTGCTAGTCTATAAATAAAAGGAAAATGTGTGCAATGGATTGAGATAAGATATATATATGTATATGTATATGTATATATGTATATATAGTTTCTTTTGTCAGAGTTGATGGATTTGACGAATCTTAGTGTCACTATTTTCAAAGAATGATACAGGAAAAGGTACTTCAAAGAATTACAGCAAATTAAAGGGTGCATGAATGCATTTTAGCTAAAGTTTGAAATTTCATGAATTCAAATTAAACTTAAGTATTGAATATTATTGTTATTAAGTATATATACTATGTATATATAAAAGGTATTACAATGCTTTGTAATCTTAATAACGAGTTGGAGTACAAAATGATAACACGAGAATAGATGAAACGAATACATCAGATTAGTGCTCACAGTTTGACGTTCGTCATTCAAAAATGAAACGACTTTACCCTTCCGTTAGATTGAGGGGGGCATCGAATACCTTATCTAGAAACTATAACCGAGGGGGGGTCGTCGGATACATTGTCCAGCCGAATCAGTAAATTACACCCCGAGCCTCGCGTGAACAAGCAATGACTACCAAACACACGGTTTTTGCTGGATACCTTTACTAATATGTCTTTATCCAAACTACCAAACATTGCCTTAAGTGTTTAAATACTTAAATACACATCTTAACTTAGTTAAGAATTTAATGTGGTATTCATTAAATGTGCTCAAACATATTTCCCTACACTCCATAAATGCTCAATCGAGTGATCAACTTCGACAATATAATTTCTCACTCACTGAAAATCGATTTTGAGAAAATAAAAATACTACAATTATCTACAATAAATATAGATCAATCATACACTGTTTAATTCCTCCAAAATTAAATATATTGACCACTAAAAATCGAATAAAATGAGTTATGGCTCACTTTATTAATTAGATCTGATTTCTAATTTTCCAACACTATATATGTATATGTATATGTATAACATTAATTGTTGGTTTGAGAAATGGCCATATATGATCCAATTTTTGAATATGTACAAAAAATCCTTGAATATATGAAATAATCTCACTGATGTGCCAACTCAAGTGACATTAGATCATCAATATTTAACCCTTCTTTAATTAATAGTAAATCATAATTAATTCAAATAATTAATTTTGATCGATCTTAAGATTATATATATATATATATATATATATATATATCCTACCACCCTCGTAGAAACTAAGCACAAATTACTTCGATCTACATATATTGATTTGAATTCTAATAATGCAAGGGAAGTTCAGACTTTCTACTGTATTGTGATTTCGTATTAATCCATTTAATTAAGCTGCAATTATAACATTATAATATGATCATATTAACAGATAATAAAGAAAGTCATAATTATCTCATTCAATTCAAGATAGGATACAAATTTAATCATAACTCTCCCATCTTATCACCAATGAAATGATGGGGATAATTGTTGTAAACAGCTATTTAAATGAAGGGAAGGAAATTTTATTCAATCACATCCAATTAATAATTAAGTAGAATGTTAGCTTAAGTTAAATAAAAAGAAAGCAAAGTAAATAACCAAATTAAATCCATGCATATCTCCTAAATCTCTCACTTGATCATTTAACTTCCAAGTAACATCCTTAATTTGAGAGCATATATAGTATATATTCAGACATATACATATATGAAATCATATCATCTCATTGATAAAACAAAACTAAAATAAAAGATGAAATACTATTTACAAACCCATGATTTCAATATGAATAATAATTTAATTTATTACAGTGAGAAAATTGAAGATATATATGTGGGAGTCCCATCCCACATCATAGTCCCTTCATTGAGCTTTCCATTCATGTCTGAAAAATGTACTTCTCTTCACTATTCAAACCCTCTGTTCCTCACCTTTCTGTCCCATCCACCAATATTCCAAAAAAAGAAATATGCAACATTAATAAAACCCTTTTCCTCTCTATTTAATTCTTTGTAAAATATATTTTTTTCTTTTTTTTTTGGTGAAAAAAAAATATATCAATAAAAGATAGTAACATAACTCCCCATGCATGGCCTAACCTTGAGAGACGACGTCTACATTGTACAATATTGTTTCAAGAATGCCGGTTAGATTCATCGGCGACGGCGGTGGTGGTGGCGGCGGTTGCCCAATCATAGAAGTTGAATGGATCATCCAAATCATTGTGATTATCATCATGGGAAGAAAACCCTTGTTGGAACAAATCCAAGGGATCATCTCCAATAATTTCTCCCAAATCAGCAAAGAAATTATCTTGTTCTTGATTTGATGAAGAATCGGGCAATGTGGGCTTGTATGTCTGATCAAATTCTAGCTCTAGGTCTTGATCATCCGCCTCTTCTTTCACCGTCGACGAGGTTTCCTTTTGCTCGTGTTTTGGATCGTTCGTAGGTTTTTCTGTCTGAGAATTCGGGGATGATGATGATGATGATGAATTCTTCGCACCATTGTTATTGTTATTGTTGTTGTTGTTGTTCTTGGCTATCTGAGATCTCGTCGAGCCTGCGAGGGCGTTCCTCTGGGTCGGCCACGGATGGTTGTGCTCCGAGGTGTAGGTTATCACCAACATATTCGGGTCTGTTCGGCTCCGCTCGACTTGTTTTCTTGCGGAACACCCCTTCGAGCTACTACACCTGTAGTAGCCCCTAGGGTTTATAAAGTGACAATGTTGAAAATTAGTCAAAATCGAGCATTCGTGACTCTGATACCACTTAGTAAAAAAAAATTTACTAATATATATCTTCTATTTCAATATTTAATATAAATGCGAGTCACGAGTATAAAATAGTATTATAGTATCGGTGTACATAAAGTTCGAATAAAAGATCCGTGTGTAAGAGAGAAATAGAGAGAAATTCGACTGTCGGGTAAAAAACATTACCTAGGATAAGGAGAACCTTTGATCGGCTTTTGGCCGTATTTCCGCCATGCCCAAAGATCCGACGGAACAATTTCGCCGGTAGACCTGCTGTTTGCCGGCGCCGGAGCAGGAATACAAACCACTTTCTTCGCCTGACTTTTCCTGAATGAATATTGCATGAAAATTAAATCAGTTTTTTTTTCTTTTTCAAGAAAGTGAGAACACAACTCATAAATTTCGTATTAATCTGGTTAATTATATATATGTACAATGATGGAGAATGTGATTTCAAGAAACAGTGATTTGATTTCTTCAAATAACAGAATTAGTCTGATTAATTTCTTACGATAGGGTTTTGATTAGAACATATTTTACTATTTTTTTAGCTTAATTGTACTTTTTCCTAAACAAAAACAATGGAACATGGTACGATTAAAATAATCAACGAAAACCCTATTTTGAGATCATTAATTAGGACATGTGATTGCCTAAAATTATTACAGTAAATTAATGCAAGATGGATTATGTAAATTAATAATCATTTCAAGAATTAAAAAAAAAAAAAAAAACTCCCACCTTCTTTTGATGCCCGTATTTCGCGGAGACGAGATCTGCAGGTCAGTGCAATTATTAGATACTAACATAGGAGAAGCACTCAGCCCTCTCTGCGGCGGCGCCGCCGCCACCGCCGCCGCTTGAGAATGAGGCAGCTGCTTTGCATTAGGAGAGATCTGCAGCATCCTTGAAAAAATGCTTGAAGGTCTCTTCATCTCATCATGATCAACGACGACTTTATGAGCAAGATTAGTCACTCCGCCACCGCCGTTGATTCCGCTAGTATTTGCTGCGCCGGCGCCGCCGTTGGTGATGATACTCGAATCGTAGAACAGTTGTGAAGAAAGTGGTGCAGAATCGATGGTATTTGGTATGAGTGGATCTCTGATGTAGGTAAATGGATCGCCGAAATCATCAGCTGGGATCGAAGGGTAGTTGATTGTGTTTCTTGGGAGCTGCCAGTCGGCGGCGGCGGCGCTGCCGCCGGTGGTGGTGGCGCGGACTACGTCAGCTAAATCTCCTTGATAATTCTCCATCATCTTCAACAAGTGACTGCACATGCTTGAGAAAAGTAGAAATCATGCAGCGTGTTAGGTTTCTGCTTGATCAATCATCTCTCTTTCTCTCTCTCTAGGTTTTAGATTTTGTTGGGAGAGTTGGAACAAATTAAAGCTGAGGAAGATATGAATGAAATGGTTGTTTTCTAGAGAGAGAGAGAGAGAGAGGTCGCTGACTTTGGATATAAAACAGCTCTTCCCATACGCAACTCAAAGAAGACAAGAGAGATGGAATTGAGGAAGAAAGAGTTAATATAATATATATATATATATATATATATATATATATATGATATTTAATCTAATCTAATTGGGGTTTTGAGCCTCTTGATTATCTTTTATTTTTGTAAATAATGAATATTCAAATAACACAGTTAATTTTCGAACTGTTTTCTTCTTAGGGTTAAGTGGTAACTTTTTTATATGTAATAATATTTAGGGTTAATTATGTATCAGTATTCAACGTTTTATCCATTTTATATTTTAGTTTTATCTTGAAGTTTAAAGAATAATTCATCATCATTCAACGTTTGTATAATTAACATTTTTAGTAGTAACACAATTCTTCGGCGAACCAATTAATTAATTAATATAATGACGTGTACTACAGGAAATCTTACATGAATTTTCGTCTGATTTAATAAAATATGTGAAAAATAAATCTCCCACCTAATAAACAACAACGGTGTTGTTTCCAGCAGTCTGAGTCATTATTTGGCATGTCGGAAAATTATGCAAACATATATTGGGTATTGAGGTATAATTAAACATAATGTTTATATTTAATTTGACAGTGCAAATTAAGTGTATATATAGATAATGATATAATATATAATGATGTGTATTTTTTTAGATAAAGTTTAAAATTTTAGACAAGATTTTATTTACCAAATCATATATATTCTGTATGGATATGAGCAAATTAAAACCTAGCTACCTAACAAAAAAACAAAAAATGAGAATTATGAGATTATTTGAATCTGTTTAATGTTTATACTTTATAGTTCTCATTATTCTGGGTCGTCTTGTACACTATTTGGCATGAAATGAATTTTATATATATCATGCATTGCATATGTACGTTTACATTATATTGGAAAAATAAATATTTTTGTACTTTTTTAACTTTTTACACTAGCTACCTTCATAAGTTATAATATTAGTCAATAAAATTTTAATTTTTTGCACATTTGTTTTATTTTGACCTGACAATTTAATTTGGACTAGCTTCTAATTATTAATTTAGTGGATCGATTTGCTCTATTAGCCTTATAATTTTTTGTAAAATTAAGGAAAATTTTGGTTGATGCAACCGTAAATTAAATCTGAGGTTTATAGTTTTTTTTTTAAAAATAATTAATTAAAATAGTGTTGATATATTATTTTATTATTGGAGTTTAGATTATTGTTAATAATTGTTCACTATATGTGGATGTCGTAATGTTATAAGGGCATATATTTTTCCTGTATTTTTTCTAATTGTAGATTATGGTTGCTTGATTTTATTATTAGGATTTATGATTATTTTTATGTTCGGTTATTTATTTAATTATTATTAATTAGTGTTGATTATTTTATTATTTATTTTCATATATTTTTTTTAAATTTTTTTATCTAGTAATTATTAATATTAGAAAATCACGTCAAAACAAATTTTATTGTGTTCCCCAATATGTAGCGATATATAGTACTGCTCTCGTGGGGGTATATCAGTATATCTGATTTGATAGTGATTTGTCAATTATTAATAATAATAATAATAATAATAATAATAATAATAATAATAATAATAATAATAATAATTAACGATATTTAATTAACGTGTAGAGCAATAACCAAAACTAATGTTTGCAACTAAATGGAACGACGGTGCTAACCAAAATTAGTGTAAAATTAAATAGATAATTGTGGCTATAATTTATTGTGTTTTCATATAAAAAAAAAAAGACGAAGAAGATGAAAAAGGGAGCTATTTTTATTCAATTAAATTGAATTTTCATAAATAAGTGATGGAAAATAAAAGAGACGGCAAGCATCCGCATTTGTCGGCCAACCTTCAACACGTTTCGCCCCTTGACGCGTGCAGCCCCCTCCTATATATATATATATATATATATATATATATATATATATATATATATATGTATGTATGTATGTATGTATGTATAGGGTAGGGTTCACATGAGAACCAATCCCCATGTCAGAATTAGGAACTAATCTCAACCACACAATGTTTTAATTTTATTTAAATTTTAAACATCCATAACTTGCTCATTTTTCATTAGATTAATGCAAATTATATATCAAATTAAAACTCTTTTCGTGCTCTTTCATTTAAGATCCATTGTTCATATGTTTATTCGAGAATATATTTTTTCGTCCATAATAGCATGATGTTAAACTCATAATAGCATGACAAAATATTCACGATAACATAAAAGTATACACATAATAGCATGAAAAAATATTCATAACAGCATGAAAAAATATTCATAAAACTCATAAATTTTACCCATAATAGCAGTAGTAGTGTTCGTTAATAGTAATACATTATATGTTCATACTAGCATGTATATATGTTCATACTAGCATGCATATATATATATTCATATTAGCATGTATGTATGTTCATAATAGCATGATAGTACTCTCATTTTAGCATACGAAATTTATAAGAATAGACAACGGTTTTAAAGTGTTGTCTATATAATTTCTGAAAATTATGCTCAAATATTATAAGTTTGCCACTCCGCCTTTGACTAAAAGTTGACCAAATCTTAGCCATCTAAATCAAAACAATGGATGGATGAGATGAGTTCCTAGTTCCCACATGGGGTATAGGTTCTCATTTGATCCATCCTCTATATATATATATATATATATATATATATATATATATATATATATGAAGCATAATATTTATCAAACATATATATATATATATATATATATAACTAGCTAGGGTGCAGAATCATTTAAATGTTATAATAAATAATGGGTATTTTGGAGATCCTAAACAAAATTTAAAAAAACAAACGAACACGTTTTGGTGTTTGAAGAAAGATAATTAAGCTAGTAAAGGATGGAAGAGTCAAACCCATAAAATAAAAGGAAAAATATTCTCATTTTTTACGGTTTGATAAAGCCGGTTGAAATTTCATGTTGCAATTTTTCATGTTTGATAATTAAATTTATAATTTTAATAATATTTATTATAAAATAAAAATTAATTATAACAAAAATAATCATAGTCGGCATTTTTCGAAAAAAAAATGAATTGAAAAAATATAAAACATAATTTTGAAAAAATCAACCATAATAATGAATTATTAATTGAAAAGTAAAAATTAAATATTAAAAATTAATTATAACCCTAATTTAGTGGGATAACCTCTAAGAATTAATCATAAAATTAAACTAAATCATAAAAAAAAATTGTAATTTGAAAGTGCAATATGAAGTATAACACGGAGAGTGCATCAAGATATTTATATGATAAAATAATAATATTTCAATAGTGAAACACGTGTCATAATCCTAAATAGAATGTGCATTGGATGAGGTTTGATTGCATTGAAATTTACTGTTCTTTGGGCTGGCCCCATTGGCATAATCGGTGAATTTGTGATATTTTTAGGTCGAGTTTCATGTCTCCAAACTTTACACACAAAAATTTGTGTGTAATCCTTTGACGATCAAGTCAGAATATCAATTCAAACTCATGTTCAATAATATATTTATAATTTGTTTATGTTTTATGTAGTGTTAGACTCGAATCTTAATTCGTCTAATAAATTGTAACCTTTAAAAGATAAAATAACACAAAACGTACACAAACAACGGCTACAGTTCCCCTCGCCAACCCAGAAAACAACATAAATTTGTGTGTGGCCCTTTGACGATCGAGTCAGAATATTAATTCAAACTCATATTCAATAATATATTTATATTTTTTGTAGTATTGGGCTCGAATCTTAGTTCGTCTAACAAATTTTAACCTCTAAAAGATAAAATAACACAAAACGTACACAAACAACACGGCTACAGTTCCCCTCGCCAACCCAGAAAACAACATAAATTTGTGTGTGGCCCTTGATGATCGAGTCAGAATATCAATTCAAACTCATATATTCAATTATATATTTATATTTTCCGTAGTGATGGACTCGAATCTTAGTTCGTCTAACAAATTTTAACCTCTAAAAGATAAAATAACACAAAACGTACACAAACAACGGCTACAGTTCCCCTCGTCAACCCAGAAAACAACATAAATTTGTGTGTGACCCTTTGACGATCGAGTCAGAATATCAATTCAAACTCATATTCAATAATATATTTATATTTTTTGTAGTATTGGGCTCGAATCTTAGTTCGTCTAACAAATTTTAACCTCTAAAAAATAAAAAATAACACAAAACGTACACAAACAACTTTACAATTTCCTTCATCAGCCCATAAAACAACATAAATGAGATATCCCACTTTCTTGCATCAAAAAAAAAAAAACCCCACAAGAAAACAAATTAACACTGGGATTCTGTCCAAAGTAAAAATTGTCCAAGAATTTGTCATCTAACAAAGAGGCATCATTCCATGTGATCTAGAATGATAATTAAGTCACAATTTATATATATTATTCTTAATCAAGCCAAATAATTAATAATCCACATAACGACAATCCACCATCGATGATTACGACTGATTAATTAATTATTATAATTAACCTTTAAAAAAATTGATTAATAATTAAATAATGAGGAAAATAATTATCAATTCATTTCCGATATCCGCACGCGTGAGACACGGCGGCCACCGCCTGATGTCAGCCGTCGAGCTACCGGCCACCTCACTAATCACGTTTGATCACGGCCGTCGATTTCGTCCACGTGGATGGCGGGGATTGATCGGCCGCCATATTTTTTTAAAATGGTTTATTTTATTATTTCTTGGCTGTCAATATAGTTTAGGATATTTTAATTTAATTAGTTAATTAATAAATGTGTCACGCAGAAAACAAGTCAAAAGTGGGGGTCCATGACCTATGTGTGATTTTGCGTTTGCCGAATTTTGAAGTTGACGTATTAATTGATTCAACACTTTTTAGGTTTGGAATTCAACAATTAAGATTTTTTTTTTTCTCAAAATCTCATGAAACCCTAGAAAGAAAGAAAAGTAATTAAATTGGTAGATCTTTTGATAAAGCATTAATTAAACAATTAGCAAATAGTCATTTACATGAAATGGATTATAGAAGAATAGGGAAGTGTCTTTCTTTCCTTTTCTTTTCAAGTTGATGAGAAATCTACAATCATATGGGTGCTTGATGTGGATTCAAAATTAATTAATCTCTTTGTTCCATTTATACGGGTTGATTAGTTTTTAATTCATTGTGATTAAGAAAATTATTGAAAAAATAATTAAACAATTAACTTTCTAATATGCACATATTTATTTCTTTGACCATGAATTAATACTTATTGTAAACATATTAAATAAGGTATACCATATATATCAGTAAATTAATTATATACATATATATATAGAAACTAGTCAATATATTGGGACATTCAAAAAAGAAAAATAAGTCTATGTAAAAATGAGACGGAGTGAGTATTTATTATTATTGGCTTTTAGTTACAAACTCGCTAGCTGGCTCATTCATCTATATGACAGCCACCCCCCCAAATGACCAATCGGTAAAGGTTTTTGTTTTATGATGATGAAAACTATGATAGTAATTACCTGACGGTGGGCTGTGGTAAACCTCGTTCCTGTGACAATCCGAAAGAATGTTGTCATTATGGTATGTTGTTTTGATAAAAATATAAGTTAGACATGTTCGCCAATATAATAGTAGTATCCAAATATGTCCATGCATGATAATATGTCAAATGACTATTTTAGCTCCATTACCATTTCGGGCCGGATAAATGGGTTTGATTATAATTTGGATGAAATGACATATATTGATGACATTTCTTGCTTTTTTATTACAATATATATATATATATAATGGAAGCTCATTGAGAAAATATGCCCTACGTTTCTATATGTTTGTTGTTTTAGAAATTTTATTTTGTGTCAAAATATTTGTTGTTTTATATATTTTTCACATTCTCTTTCAATTTTAACCCTACAAATATATGGGTGAAAGAAAATTTTGCCAAATTTTAAAGAAAATATAAATAAATACTCCTTCCGTTTCAGTATGATTGTTGTTTTAGTTTTTTTATTTTGTATCAAAATATTTGTTGTTTTATATATTTTACACCATCTCTCCCAATTTTAACCATATATCTCAAACCTTACGAGATCTCTTAATTCTAACTTACCTATAATAGTTTATTTCATCCATAAAATAGGAAAATATAAGCAAAATAAGATTTCATGTGATATATTAGGGATGTGTATATTATTCCAGAAAATTAAATGTTAATTCTAGATTAAAAAAAAAACTAAAACAACAATCATAAAGAAACGGGTGAGGTTCAAGCCACTTCGATGGATTTTATACCTTTGATTCAATCCCGGTGGGGGATGGTCTAGTGGTGGAGTGAGGTTACTTGGAGATCAAAAATCACGGGTTTGAATATCCTCAATGCCACAGGTCGGGTGTGTTAGTAAAAAAAAGAAAAAAAAAAGAAACGGGGGAGTATGATTTTATGTGATATAGAAGGGAAATATATATTACTCCAAATAATTTATTGTTAATTCTAGATTAAAATCCTAAATTAAACAACAAAGTATAGAAACGGATCGGAGAGAGTATAACATTGTATTAAATGCAACACTAAATAAAGTAGAAAACAATAAATAAATTATAATGGTCTCATCGAAAATACAACTTGAACTTAAATTAATTACCACGAACTATGTAAATTAATACATGATCAGATATGAATCTAAAATATAGCATGAGGGAGAAAATAATACATCAACTTCGCATGTGAAAACAATCTTAATAAATTGTAAAAAAATAAAAATAAAAAATCAATGTAGAATCCTAGAATTCTGTAGCACTAGTTTGGCCCATTTGCATGTGAGAAATATTGACTTTACTTCCAATTGCAATTAAATTGAATGCTTTTTTATTTTTTTCTTCATAATTTTAGTGACACATATTCGAGATCTCGTGCTAACTTTGAGTGCGATTTTATTAAGTTTTTATTTCCAGAAAACCCAAGTCATTAAAAACTATATCAAATCAACAAGATTTATGGGTTTATTTCTTAATTTTTTTTAGATTAATTCAAGGTTGTCACGTAGGGAACATCATTAAATGTTTAGCAGCTGCAAACATATGATTTATATATATATATATATATAGAGAGAGAGAGAGAGAGAGAGAGAGAGAAGCACGATGGAGGCCGGCATTAGTCCTCGATTTCTGTTTGTGCCAACTTGTTTTTTTTATGTTTTTTTAATATCATTGCCTACAACATGCTAACATGTCACTCAATAATATACACCTCCACAAAATCTTGATTTCCTCTCTTTTCCGAGATGAAATCATCTAGTCCATAATTGTGCATTAATTTATCATTCATTACGTCGTAGGTATATACACTATAAAAAAAATTGTTGCTTAGCGACGGAAAAGACCGTCGTTAAATCCCACTTTTCCGTCGTTAGTCTCAACTAATGATGGACTAACGACGGAACTCGTCCGTCGATAAAGACTTTATCGGCAAATTAATATAATGACGGATATTGACGGTCGTTACCATTAACGACGGACTTAATCGTACGTTCTGAAATTTTCGAGACACTAATCGTACGCTAGACTTTACCGACCTCTCTTTTAACACTACCCCATCTCGTAAATATAGTCAAATCTTCTTCTCCTCGTCGAACATATTAAGAAAATATATATTATCTACTTGGAAAAGATGTTGACCTACATTTTTTTTTAGTCTTTATTTATTCATTAAAAATAAAGACTGTCAATTGTTTCAAAGAATTAACATTAATGAGGACTGTATGTCACTATAATGTCGTGACAGATAAAATTTGAATTATAGGGACTAATATTATTGTGGGTGGGAGAAAGAAATTCAAATGTCTAAGTCCATAATCTTAAAAAATGATAATAGAAAGCCCAAAAATAATTATTACTAAATTAATAGTGAGAATTGCTTGGGCTTGGCAATGAAAATGGTCCATGAGCTTTAAAAAAATAAACAAAATTCAAGCCCATAACATTTATAGCTTGGTTAATAAATATGTTAGGTCCCAATGCAACTTTGTCTATACTAATCATCCGGAGAAATCACCTGCTACACTTGGTGCTGCACAATTAAATTTACTAATATAATTTTTTTTCGATTTTTTTATTCATTTTTAATTTATTGTACTTTAGTTTAATTTTACACTTATGAATTAGGGTTCATCCTACTCAATTAGAGTGTATTTATTTTTGTACGAAATAATCGATTATTAATTTGAAAATAAAATTAAATATTGAAAAATAATTATATACTCTTGTTGGGTGGAATGAATCCTTATTAATAGGTGTAAAATAAAACTAAAATACAATACATTTAAATTAAATAAAAAAATTGAAGAAAAATTATTAAATTTAATTATGTAGCACTAAGTGTAGCAGATAATTTCATCCACTAATTATCTAGTAAATTGAAATGAAGACATTAACCCAAAAGTAGTGTTGAATTTGTTTCAAGACGTCGCATCTTCGTATATTTCATGATTTATAGAATATTCTATATGTTTAAAGAAAATATACTCTTCTTGTTAATATCTATATCTATATCTATATATATATATATATATATATTGCTTTGGGAGTTTTAAATCTAATTGAGATATAATTTATTTTGACTATTATACTCCTCCCTCCCATACGACATCAGTTCTTATTTACTTATATTTTTCTTAAAATAAGCAAATTTATCTCTCTTCATATATTTGTGGGTTAAAATTGGGATCGAAAGAAATTGTGAAAATATCTTAAATTATAAATATTTTGACACAAAATAAAATTCCTAAAAGGACATATATTTTGACACGGAGGGAATATTAGTATCGGATTTATCAACATTCTCCCTTCGAATTATGGTTTTATTGCACTGTATAGATAAGAGTTTGGTGAAACACAATAAAACTCAGATTAAATAAGACACAAATTTTAGTAGATGGAATCCAAAATCCAAATTAGTCAATATATAATTTCCCATGTGAAATAATTAACTAACAAATATAAATTGTGTTATTCGATCACAACATCTTTAATTAGCTGCTATAGATCAAGATTCCTTAAATATTAATCCACATTCTAAACTCAGGTATTTGTCGAGTTTTTCCCGACCCTTAAATACTATATATCAAGGTCGCTTCTATCATGAGACAAACGAGACGGTCACTTCAGACCGCAAAAATATTTAAGATTTTAGGGTCGTCCCAACTTTTATTTTTAATATTATTATATATAAAAAAATATTTTGTAAAATTAATTTTTTATTATTAATGTCAACGACTATGTCAATGGAGTGAATGAGTGAATGGCATGTGTTAAATTCTTGTTAAGCTAGAAACTTAGCTTCTTCTTTTTTGTTTAATATTGGCCCATTTTATTTTTTTCGATTACTAATTTTTCGGCACAATATTTTTTTATAATCTAAATATATATTAGTTAAAAATAAGAAAACATGCATAATAACCGCAGAAATTGAAGAAACATAATACGACTACAAGAGCGAAAAAAATAAAAAAAGTTCCATTTTTTATCTCGACTCGAGCCACTAAAGTACTAGGATCGGTCCCGAATACTGCGTATATATCTTTGAACGTCTTTCTCCACGTCCATTTCGATCATTTGGCCTATACCTGCAACTGCAAAATGCTCCATCATGGAAGATAAAGAAAACAAAATTCAATTGCAATATATCTGAATCTTGATTTATATATATATATATATATATACATACACCTATATATATATTACCCTAAAAAAGAAGAAAAAAAATTATATATATATATATATATATATATATATATATATATATATACTCTCTTTTTTTCATGAGAAGCCCTAATACTTACCACCGCCGTTATGAGGTGGAGGAGAGAAGAAGAAAAAGGCGGAGAGAGTGTCGACGGCGGTTTATAACAGCATGCTTGGCTCCTCATACGCCGCCCGCCTCCGGTAATCCGACGACGGGATCGACGTCGGCGCGTGGCATACAGGGAGCCAGGCATATATATAGCCCATCTCACTCTTCCTACTTCTTTCTTCAAATTCCTTTATTTTTTGAAAACTATGATAAATAATTTCGCTGTCACACCTCTATTTGAAGGATATGTGATGGGGAATATTTATAGAGGTTAGGGAAAAATATATAATATTACTTGCCATGCATAAAATATAGGAAAATGAACACTTTTATATATTTGGGAAAGAAATCATTAAATTTTATTTATTTGAAAATTTTAATTAGTGCAATCCACAATAATCTATGCCGCTGCTTTTGAATCCTATGCTTTTCATACATAATCAAATTTCATCATTTTCTTTGCCGACAATGATACCACTATGTGCCACCCTTGTCTAGTTAGGTGAATTTTAATTAAAAGAATTCGTCACACCATTAATTATGAGTATTTTATTTAAAAAAAAAAAATTAGTAAGTGGAAGCCTTTGTGGAGTTTTTTCTTTTTGAAATAAAATTTGATTATTTTTGTCGATTGAAGAAGGGTTGGTAGCTAGAGCATGCATATGCATGCGTACGTACGTGTTAATTATGCGCACAATAATAATAATAATAATAATAATAATAATAATAATAATAATAATAATAATAATAATAATAATAATAATAATAATAATAAATTAATCAATTGATTAATCTCGTGAGCCTTAAAGGAAAATATGAACTTTGTTCTTAAATACAGTTCAAAATTAGATCTTAAAACGACAAATATTATTTTAATTTAGTCTTAATCATTATACGAGGATACAATTAACTAACAAGCCTAAGTATATACATATACATAAATGCATACATATATATATAAGTTATGGCCAAATTTCTATGTATCATTTCAATTTCATCGAATATTCGGCTGTAACGAACAGAGCCGCTCGTGAGCTATTCAGAGCTCAGCTAAAAAAATCTCGTTCCAAGCTTGTTTGTTTTCTAAACAAGCCGAACTCAAGCTAGAGTAATATTTGGTTCGGCCAGCTCATGAACATGTTTAAGCTCGGGCTTAATCAATCATGTTCGTGAATATTATAAATATTTCAAACAAGTAAATCAAATAAGCATTTTTTTTTCGAACTCGAATACGTAAATTAAACGACTTTTTCGAGCATCCGAACTCAGGCTCGATTAGTACATTTATTATTATTTCACAAGCCGAGCTAGCTAGAGCCGAATTCGAGCATGATAAAATTCTATCGAACCGAGCTCAAACAAGAGGAAAAAAGCTCGAATATTCGAGCTCGAACATTAGGATATTCGGCTCAATTCAGTTCGTTTACAACCCTAATTATGTCACACACATATATATGAGTATGCATGTATGTATATATATATATATATATAATGAATATATATGATGCATGCGGAGCCCTCGCGCGGAATCCATGCCTATCTTCTCCAGTAATATTGAAAGCATGCAAAAAATTTGAATGCTTTTTCAGATGCAACTTTTGCCTTCTTTTTCTTACACTATCAAAATAAAGCCATTTGCTTTTTCATTTTCATATTAAAGTTTGTCGGCTCTGACCCTTATTTTCGAATTGACCATCTTCTTTTTTAATTTCTTTTTTTTTTTTATAATTAATTGCATTAATTTAATTGCCTTTTTTCTTGATGTTCATGTGTTTTCTTGTCGGTATATATAGATATGGAAGAATATTGATTACTATATATTCTATATATTATGATGTATCGAATTAAAAATTTGGGTTCAAAAGAGTTCAAATTAATATGTAGCTTAATTAATATTAAGGTAATGGATTGTTTATTTGCAACAAGAAAAAATTAAGAAAAATTATTTAGCCGATGATTTGAGAGAATTTATGTCAAGGAATTAATTTGGATCCTGTCACGTAGTCAAAGTTTTTTGATTAATTTTTTTCAGTTTTTTTCAAGATTTTATAATTTTTTTGTGTGGTGAAATTCCAAATGAAATATTATATCCTTACGTGATGTCCCATTTTGATTTTTGTTACTTTTTCATCTTTTTTTTTCTTCAATTTCAATTTGTTTTGGTTTAGTTTAATTTTGTAATTATTATTTAGGTTTTATTCCATCCAATTAGAATTTATATTCATTTTTTAATAATTATTTTTTATTTTTTAGTTAATATAATTGATTAATTATTCCAAAATTAGGGTATATAATTTGTTAAATTTTCAATTTTTAGCAAAAAAATTTATTTTGTATATTTTTAAAATATTAAATTTGATAGTGGGACACAATATTGTGATAGAAAATGTGAACTAGATGATTTTATCCCGTCTAATTTAAAGGTGTTATGATTAAATATTAATTATGTTCCAAAACTAAATAATGATGAGTAATGTACACCTTGTCCAATAATATAATACTATGAAATATAATGCAGAAAATTAAATACGGACTAACAATAAAGTGAAGGAGGTTTTTGTAGGTTGAAAAAGGAAAATGTGGTAAAATTTTGTAGGGGCAATATTTTACTTTTTACTTTTCAGATACAAAAAATTATCACCAGTCACCAATCCAGGGAGAATTTATTGGATATTGTGTCGAATTTATATTAATTAATTGTTAATATATTATTTATGATCTTTAAAAAAAAATAGACTTATATATATATATATATATATATATATATATATATACTGTTGGCATGATTTAATTTGAGGACTTTGAAAATAGATCTCTAACTTCTAGGTTCTGACTTCTACAGGCAATCAATCGATCGTGGGTTCAAATATTACAAATTAAAATGTGACAATAATTAATGTAATATAATACTCCCTCAATTTCTATATAAATATCATTTTTGATGAATACACACAAATTAATAAATTAATTAAATTATTTAATATATTCTTGTGTAAATATATTAAATGAGTTAAATATAAATATCTTTGAATGTATTAAATGAGAATAAATATGTGAAGATATGAATTTTCTATGAAACAAAATTAAAATATTAAAACGAGTGCACGATAAATTGCATAAATTATTATAAGCGTTTATTCTATATACTTTGTGAAATTTTTTTATTTAATTTTTTTAAATAATGAGCAATGATTAATGTGATAAGCTATTAAAAAGAAAACCCCAATCGGTTGGAAATTGGAAGTAATAAAAAAAATATAGGGTAAACTATACTTAATTTCTCAACATTGGCATTTTTTCACAATAATATCATAATTTATACTTGTTAGTAATCATGTTATCCTCAATGTTTCATTTTCTATCATAATTCTACTCTCCGTTAACTCTTTTGTAGACATAAAGCTAACTCAATCACTCAAATTACGTAACCCTTTTGTAAATACATTACAAATGAGTAATGTATATGAATATATCAAATGAGAACAAATGTGAGAAAATCTTAAATTTTTAACTTTGATATGAGAATGATATTTTTTGTGAAACGAGAGAAATACAAAGAGTAAACCGTGAACTAAAAGTCTAAACCAACTAGGAATATCAACTAATTAATGAAAGCAACAAATGTCAAACTTGCTAACAAAAGCATAAGTTTATGTAAAACTAAAATCCAAATTAAATCATTGCTTAAACATTAAGAATTTAAGATAAACACTAAAATCTCATCTCCATCAGTTAGCTACAAATCAAAATCTGGATTTTGTCAGTGGAAAGAAAAGAAGAAAGAATGTATGAGAAAATTAAAGAAAGTGACAGCTGAAAGAGGTCTATTTTTGACTTTCAAAAATCAAAAGTAACTAAAAACTACATCTAATTATTATCATTTCCACTTTGTTAATTTATGTTAGCTATATATATTGCGACTTTATGCCCACAAGAGATTTTATGATGCACTTTCTGTATAACACCTCGTATTGCACTTTTAAATTGTGAGTATTTTTTATATTTTTTCTTCAATTTTTTTTGTGATTTAATTTAATTTTATAATTATTTTTTAATATTTAATTTTTAATTAATAATTCACTATGGTTGATTATTTCAAATTAAATTGAATATACAATTTTTTTAATTTATTTTTTTATTGATGAATGTTGACTATGATTATTTATATTATAATTAATTTTTATTTTATAATAAATATTATAAAATCATAAAATTGGTAGTAAGACACGAAGTAATGCAACGTGAAATTTGAACCGCTTTATGAGATGCGTGTATTTTAACCATTTTATAAACCAAATTATATATACGTCAGAATCTTACTCGAAAAACACGAGTGATATATATTTGATCGTGTGAATGCTACATTATACTAGATGTAACATCTTCAAATTGACTTATTTTATTGAATCGAATTAATTAGTCTAGTGTAAAATAGTGCGTGACCAATTTTGTCCATCGATTCATCTCTTAATAAAGTGTCATTTTGGATGAATGAATACAAATTAATAAAGTAATCAAATTATTTAATATACCCCTATTTAATTTATCAAATCAAATTAATTGCATTGAATCATTTAATGACAATTCATGTACATATACATCTATATTGAATCTATGGAGCTTTGGAAATACAATTTTCTTTCAATTATTATTGGGATAAGGGAATAGTTGACTACACTAAATAAGGGCAAACTGAAGAAAAAATTGAAAATTTTACCTTGAATATTCCGAAACAAAAAAAAAAGTGTCAAAAACTCAAAATGCCACATATATGAAAACGGAGAGAGTATTATTTTTGAGAAACTCGTCCGAATAATATTTTCTGGAAATTAGATTAAATATTAGTTGAAATTTGGAAATTATTTGAAATGTAAGTGTCACTGACGTGAAGAAACGTTGGGCGAGAGAGAGAGAGAGAGAGAGAGAGAGAGAGAGAGAGGTTGATAGAGAAAAAGGGTGTGTTTCTATTTTGGTGGTGGGGGCTTATGAAGTTGAATAGAGCACATTTCTTTGTTTGAAACATGCCAAATTCATTCGAATCTGTCACCTCTCATAGCGCATGCCTGCCTTCGTTGTAAAGCTTACCAATTTGTCGTTATGATTTCGAACGTCATTTCAGTTTTTATATCCCTCCATCGGCCATGAAATGAGAGAGAGAGAGAGAGAGAGAGAGAGAGAGAGAGAGAGAGAGAGAGCAATTATTAAGAATTTGAGCTTTCATACAAAGAATCCAGTATGTAGTACCATGTTATCTTTGATGATCATGTGTGGAGAGAGAGAGAGAGGGCATTTAGTTTGACGAGACATGATGTTAATTTGTGAGCTAGTTCGAAAATGTAGAATTATTGATTTTATACTTTTATTAGTGACGAGTATATAACTTATTTAATTAATATTATTATTTGTCTATGGAAAAACAAATTATATTTTTATGAAAGAAAGGACAAATATTTTTAATTTTAATTTAGGATAAAATTACATTTTGATATATATATATATTTTGTTCTTTTTCAAAAATAACTCACTTTTTAAAATTAACCGATATCCATTTTTAAAAAAATGCATGTAACGCCTTGGTCCCGAGAGAATAATTAAACAAAGGATGGAGACATTACTGGGAAAAGGGATTGGGGTTGGAACAATGGTCATCTGATTAAAAGCTTTAGAGGGAAGCTGAGAATGGGTTTTTGTTTTCAGAAATTTGGACAGTATAACCCCTATAATTATAGTAATTTCGGGCAGCGTAACCCCTATATATATCTTTAGCAAATATACATTTATTAACGGCTTATAAGAAGGCAAGAAGATTTGGAAATGAATCAATAAGTTCATTCATAGGTCAAACAAAGAAACAAATGGATATCAACGGTTTGATAGACCCTTTCAAATGTTAGAAGCAATTCAATTAAGTCTCATTCATAGGACGAAAGCAGGTAGCAAATAAGACTCATTCATAGGTCAACTGAAAGTAATCAGAAACTAACATATAAGCAGGTATGACTCATTCATATGTCAAACACAGTAAAGAGGCATGTTATGGATCAGAGGAACTGGATTCCACCCCTTAACTATTTATGGAATGAACGACACTAGAAAATCTCAATCAGAGTAGTCATAGTTCATATGAAATTAAAGCAATGATATAGGTATTGTATCATATAAACTGTAACACTTGATCAAAAGAGGAGCATAGAGCAAGATCAACCCATAGCTACACCGCATCATCATCATCGGCATCTCAACTTGAAAATATTTGAAAAGAATTGGGTATAAGTTCAAACTCAATTTGATATATAGAAATATCCAAATATTTAAACACAATATAAATGAAGCAAAACGCAAAAGTCCTTCCCATAGCTGCAAAACATTTACTTCTCTTTAGGATCCACTCTAGCTCAGTCTTTCATCTACTGCCCATTGGAGCATGCTCAAGATAAGTGAGGAGTTACCTCACAATACCTCCCCGAGCGTGCAAGGGGTTACCTTACAGTAACTCCTATTGTAATACCAAGATCACATGTAGTGCATGTTGAGAGTTACCTAACAATGACACCTGTAGTGATTCGAGAATCACAACTGCAGGAATCACAATTCATGTCTATATTCTATAATTCTATATTCAAAGTACTAACATATCAATACTTAGCACATATCTATACTAAATCAATCATTCAACAATCCTATAACTTAGCATACTTCAAAAGTTATGCATAGTCATTTGTATCTCTCTTTAGTTGTGTCAACTAATCATGTCAACCAACATTCTATATAGACCTTTGCATCATTAAACAATCCTTTATCCTTAGCATTCCATAGACTAACAACCCAAATATTTCCATTGGCTAATATTTCCAAAGCCTTTCCTTTTATCATTAAAGTTTATATTATTCACAGAACAATCATGCACCTTAAGTTGTCCCTATCACATTATACATAAGCATAATCACATATCATAATCCAACATGCTTACAACACAAGCTTTAATCTATGACTATAATTCACATGCCAAAGGCATAACTATACACTGTAGTTACAAAGGTATAATACCATATATAGCTATAGCAGAGATGTTTAAATAGACAGAACACAAAATATTTATTTGAATATTTCACTTTAATTATTGTTAGTGTCATTTTTCATGCACTGTGACTGTTTTGGCAATTTACGTTCAACAAAGTGTTCGTGGATCTGTTCCTGAAATGATACATTGATTATGTTGTGCGACTAAGGAACAAGTTGTGATGTTTCTTCTGATGTTCCAAGAACCGTCTGCGACGACAGTTTATATATAACAATTTCCTTGTGAAAGAAATCATGCACGATTTGTTTTGTAGTGCAAGGAACGATTGATTAACTACCTTATAATGGAGTAGATGTTGTGATGATTTGAACTCTCACTAACGAGGAAAGTATCTACATCAACATAAAAAGAATCACAAACCCTAAATTAACTTCCAAATGGATGAAATTTGAAATTTAGGGCTATACGGACTCGAACCGTAGACCTTCTCGGTTTTGAAGATCAAGTCTCTTTGGATCGTTGCACTATAAGAAGACCAATTTCTCTCATAATATATGCTGAATATTATTAATCATTGAGTTTATTGTTTGTGAGTCGTGGATTTGTGACATTTGTAATAGCTAGAGGTGTTCCTTAAATTGTTCAACACGATTTCCTTGAGTGAAACACTTGAGGATTGTTTACTATCTTTTGATTCGTAATCTTGAGAGAGCTTGCAAGTGAAGTCGTGAGGTAGTCAGGGTAGACTGGCTAATACGATTGTGAAGAGATCTCATAATTTTCGTTTATCAAAGAGTTTGTGTTGAAAAAAAGGGTCAAGTATCATGAATAATCTTCACGAAGTAGTAGTAATAAATCTTCAATTTGAGCAAAATTCCCCCGAATAGATTGATTAACCGAACTGGTTATCAACCGCATGTGTTATTTACTATTTTTTACACGAGAGAGAGAGAGAGAGCTTTGAAACAAAGAATTCAGAATGTAGTACCATGTTACTGTATGTACGTGGTACCATATTACCTTTGGTGATGTGCAAAAGAAATGGAGAAAGAAAAGACGGCGCATGATAGTGTATCTTTGCTAACTTGCGCACAATCCGATGAAAGGTAAGAGAGGCAGACCGCGAAAAGGCATCATTCCGGTGATAAACCAGAAGATTACTGTGAATCCGAGTCCACCAAGTGAAAAACAAATAATATCAAGTGAGAAAATGAGAGATAATATGGAAGATCACTTGAATGTAACAGTGGACAACAAAGATCAGCCAAAGACATCAAAAGCTGCAATTGAAAGAAATGAAAACCAACAAGAGGCAGCTAAGAAATCTACAGATATTACTGGAAAACCAGATCCATTCAAAGCTAAAAAAGGTATGCCACTGGACTACATTGCCCCAACTTTGGAAAATGGTATTCCCATAGCATGTCTAGAAAAATCTGATGTTGAATTTGAAGTTGAAAAATGGAGAAATATGATTATTCTATTTGTTGTTGGGGATTCACCATCGATTAGGTATCTGCGTACCTTTTTTGAGAAACAATTTCAATTGGAAAATCTGCAAATTTACTATCATGTGGATGGGTATTTCATTGTTAAATTTCAAAATGAGGAAGATCGTGATCTGATTCTTACTTCTGGTCCTCATACTGTAGCTAATAGACTAGTGATTGTGAAAAGATGGGAAGCAAATTTCTGTTTTGAAAAAGAAATTCTGAGGGAAATTCCTCTTTGGATACAACTCCCAAATCTGCCATTAAACTGTTGGGGAGGAAGGTCTTTGAGTAGAATAGGAAGTATTTTGGGCAAACCTATATGTGCAGATGAGTGTACTTCCAACCAAGATAGGATTTCATATGCTAGAATGCTGATTGAAATTGATGTTACAAAGCCAATACAACATCAGATACAGATTGAAAATGCAGGGGGAGACAAAATTATTCAAAAGGTTATATATGAATGGATTCCTCCTTTCTGCCAAAGCTGCCAACTGATTGGCCATGATTGTAACTTGAAGAAGAAAGAAGACAAACAGATCATCAAGAAACAATGGAAACCAAAGGAAATACAACCGAACAAAAACCTTACTGTGGAGGTTAAAGAAAAGGAGAAGGACAAGCAAGATGCAAATGTTGAATGGACAATTCCAAAAAAGACTTATAGCCAGGCTATCACAGGTAATGTTACATCCCCTGTAATAATTGGGAACTCTTATATCATACTGGAAGATCAAGAGAGACTTTCACAAAGGATTGAACAGGGCGGGGACCTTATCCCTTTTGTGGAGAGATGAAGATTCTCATCTGGAATATAAAGGGCTGTAATAAGCCCTATAAACAAAAGGAACTAAAATACCTTTTGTTTACACTTAAGATTGATGTTGTTGCTCTTTTGGAAACAAGAGTTAAGGAAAGGAAATTCCTAGACTAACTGCAAAGTTGAACAATAGATGGGAGTTTTTGCATAATTATTCCCATGCTATAAATGGAAGGATATGGATTGGATGGAATCCCAGGAAGGTAAAAATTGATCACAAAGTAAATCATGAGCAAGGTATTCATTGTGAGATTTTGGATCTTTTATCTGGGAAACAGTTAGAATTTGTTGTTGTCTATGCATTCAACACTAATGCTCAAAGAAAAGAACTCTGGAAATTCATCTCTCAAGTGAATCAAACACAGAAACCACTGCTGATTGGTGGAGATTTTAACTGTGTTCTGGAACCTGGAGACAGGTTTCAAGGGACTGGAGTTTCTGAAGCAGACACAAAGGACTTCAAAGAGTGTCTGATTGAAAATAATCTATCCATCTTGAGGAGCATTGGAAATGACTTTACATGGTGTAATAATCAAAGAGGAGAAAACTGCATCTTATCACTCATTGATAGATGTATAGCTAACCAATGATGGTTCCTGAACTTTAATCAAGAGATAGTGGAAATTTTGGAAAGAGGCATATCTGATCACTGCCCACAACTCTTGAAAATTGAAGAAGATCAGACTGTAAGGAATTCTCCATATAGATTTTTTAATGCAATTGCTGATCATGAAGAATTTATTCCTATCCTTGAGGAACAATGGAGATCACAAATGCATGAGAATAAGCTTCTCAATATCTGGTTCAAACTTAGACAACTGAAACATCCACTAAAGACCATTAATAAGATGCATTTCAGGAATATTCCTGAGAAAATCATCAAAATCAGGGAGGACTTGAAGATAATCCAAACTCAGCTTATTCAAGACAAGCTAAATGATAACTGGATTACTGAGGAAAAAAGACTGCTAGCAGAACTAGAAAAATGGAGCAAAGTGGAAGAGAGCATTTGGCAGCAGAAATCCAGAGTGGACTGGATAAAATTTGGTGACTCCAACACAAAATATTTCCATGCCTATGCTAAAGCTAGACAGAACTGTAAAGCTATCAACATGCTTGTCAAGATGGATGGTAATAGATGTACTACTCAAAACCAAATCAAAGAAGAAATCAGATCATTCTATCTGAAACTTATGGGTAGTGCAGCAGAAAGATTACCAATGGTAGACTCAACTATGGTGAATAAAGGGCCTTTACTTGATCATGAAGACTAGCTAAAACTATGTACAGAAGTTACAACAATGGAGATCAAAGAAGCTCTATTCAGTATGAATCCCAATAAAGCTCCTGGCATTGATGGATTCAATGTGTACTTCTTCAAGAAAGCTTGGGGGACTATTGGAGATGAAGTTACTGCAGCAATTCAACAATTCTTCAGAACAGGATATCTTCCTAAAGCCATCAATGTCACTCTGGTATCTCTCATCCCCAAAACTGAAAATGCATGCTCTGTCAAGGATTTTAGACCTATTGTCTGCTGTACTGTTCTTTTCAAAATCATATCTAAAGTACTAGCAAATAGACTGCAAGCTGTGTTGGGTAAAATTGTGAGTGAAAATCAGTCAGCATTTATCAAAGGCAGAGTGATTTTTGATAACATCATACTTAGTCATGAGCTGATTAAAGGCTATACTAGGAGAAACATCTCTCCAAGATGCATGATGAAAATTGATATCCAAAAAGCCTATGACTCAGTTGAATGGCCGTTTCTTAAATTCCTCATGTTCCAGCTGAGGTTTCCTCTCACATTTGTACAATGGATTATGGCATGTGTTACAACAGTGACATATTCTATTTGTGTAAATGGTGAAATCATAGAACCATTTAAAGCAAGAAAAGGGCTGAGACAAGGAGATCCAATATCTCCTTACCTCTTTGTTATCTGCATGGAATACTTAAACAGATGTCTTCAAGGACTCACAGCAAACACAAAATTTCAGTTTCATCCAAGATGTAAGAAATTTGGATTAGTTCAAATTTGCTTTGCAGATGATCTTTTGATGTTCTCCAGAGGTGATGTTGAATCTGTTAGACAAATGATGACAGTGGATTAGTTCAAATTTGCTTTGCAGATGATCTTTTGATGTTCTCCAGAGGTGATGTTGAATCTGTTAGACAAATGATGACAGCCTTTTCTAAGTTCTCAGAAGCTTCTGGCCCAAAAGCTAACCCAACAAAAAGCTCCATTTATTTTGGAGGAGTAGCAAGCTCTGAACAAGACAGGATTCTCCAAGAATTTAATCTGGTCAAAGGTGAACTACCTTTCAAATATTTGGGAGTTCCATTATCAAACAAAAAGATCTCAATAAACCAGTGTTAGGGACTTCTAAATAAAATTCTTTCAAGGATTAATTGCTGGTCAGCCAAACTGTTATCTTATGCAGGAAGATTACAGCTTATTAAATCTGTCCTCTTTGGAATACAATCATATTGGAGCCAGATTTTCATTCTTCCTAAGAAGGTGTTGAAAGCTATTGAAACAGCTTGTAGAACCTTCTTATGGACAGGAAAAACAAATAATTCCAAAAGAGCATTGGTTGCTTGGGAAAAAGTGTGCCGTCCAAAGGCAGCAGGAGGCTGGAACATTATCAACATGATATTTTGGAATAAGGCTGCTATTTGCAAACTGTTGTGGAGTATTACTAAAAAAACAGATAAATTATGGGTGAAATGGATTCATGGTTACTACATCAAACAACTAGACCTCACTACTATGAATATTCCAGCTCAAGCATCATGGGTAGTGAGGAAAATTCTTGCAGCTAGAGATACTATTATACACTCAAGTGCTGGAGTTCATCTACTTCAGCAGACTACATTCTCTATTCACAAACTATATTGTGAGTTGAGAGGAGCAGTAGAAAAAGTGGAATGGAACAAACTTATTTGCTGCAATATGGCACCTCCAAAGAACATATTCATTTGTTGGCTTGCAATGTTGGGGAGACTTGTAACATGTAATTTTCTGTTGAAGCTGAAACTTCAAGTTGATCCAAAGTGCAGCTTGTGTAAAAGAGAGGATGAAACCATATCTCACCTCTTCTTTAAATGTGATTACTCTGCAGACATATGGAGAAAACTAACTACATGGTGTGGTCATCCTAGACAAGCAAATGAGTGGGAAGAGGAAAAGAGGTATATGATTTCACAAGCTCGGACAAAAAGTTACACTCAAAGGATGTACAGGCTGGTTTTTACTGTTGCAATTTATCAAATTTGGCAAGAGAGAAACAAGAGGAAATTCCAAGGCAAGGAAATGGAGAGTGATCAAGTGATTAGAAAATCTCAAATTTAAATTGCCATCATATGCCAAGGACATCAAGGACTTCTTAAGTTGATTAAAGCATAGCTTTAAAGGAATTTATGTTTCTGTTCTTTGTTTATTCAAATTCTGAGTTGTATTGTTTGGTTTGGATTTTCTGATTTCAGAAGATGTACTGAATGTTCATTTGGTGAAATAAATAATTATTTACCAAAAAAAAAAAAAAGCAATGGAGAAAGAGAGTACTAACTGAGCCTTGTTAATTGGATCATGATTCGGAAAAAAAAAAACATGTTTAGCTTGACAATAGTTGATGTTAAATCCATAGCTAGCTCAAAAATATATAACCATTAATTTAATATTTTTAATTAATGACGAGTATATAATTTATTTAATTAATATTATTATTTGTCTAAAGAAAAACAAATTATATTTTCAAGAAAAAAAAAGACAAATATTTTAATTTCAATTTAGGACAAAATTACATTTTGATCTCTTATTAACAAACAACTTTTTCAAAATTAACCTAAAAAGTGACCTTTTTTCAAAAAAAATTATTATAAATCTAACATTCGATCAATTTTACTCTCCGAAAATAGTACATAAATTATTGTATTTTAAGATTTCTTGATTTTAATTTTTTTTAAATTAAAATTGAAGTCATTATGATTCAACAAGAGAATGTATAATTTATCAACTCCAAAACATGTATTCGAAAGATTACGTTATTTTTATTCATTTATTCAATACGATTCAAAATTCAAAATTTCAAGAAACTTATTTTCTACCAAGATTCCAAGAAGTAGATTCAGAATTAAGATAAGGAATGAAAAATATGAAAATAAGAGCTTTCGTTCGTAAAATTTGTGAAAAATGTGGACTAATCCATAGACGAGGCAAATTATATTATTATTTTGTTAATTTTGAAAAAATAATTTTTTTTTAAATACAAAAATATAAGTATCAAAGTGTAATTTTCACTTCAATTCATATGCACTCAATAAATATAGTTGAGCTCGATAAGCTCAAAACTTTCTAATGTTCGGTTGTGCAGAATTTATAAGACAAACAAAAAAACGATTCGATCATTAACAATATTTAACATGCATACATTTCAATTAGTTTACTCACAAATATATCGACTGTTTCACCCTGCTAAGTTGCAGGTACAACATGCAATTCTTAGGTAGCAAAATGAGGCATTGCTATATAGTGCAAAAGACTCCAGTTTTCTTCTGCTGCTTTACAACAAACCCATATTAATCATAGCCACAATATGCACAGGATCTCTCTCTCTCTCTCTCTCTCTCTCTCCCTCTCTCTCTATAATGCTTGTTTGTAGCCATCTAGGCTTCTCATGTCCACCTTTACACCCACACCCTATGTCGTGACGCCGACAACAACATTGCTCACCTACGGAAGAACAAGTCGCAAACATTTCATCAATCATCAGTTTTGATCATTTGCATACAAGAGAACCACAATCGTACGAACTGCAATGAGGGAACGTGAAATGAGAGGAACGGAGGTTGAGAGACGAACGAACTTACCAACTTGCCACTTTCATCGACGGTCATGGGGTTCTGGACCACTACAGTTTGGTTGTGAGAATGGGCGGTTGTTGCCTGCAGCAAGCACATGGAATCTAAGAAATGGATGCAGAAGAGATTTTCGTTTTTCGTGTTTGTGGCAATATAGAAGATAACAAACTTACTGTAGAAGTAGATTGAGTCGATGCAGAATTGGTTGAATTCCCCGCGGGTCTATTTACAGGAATGGGAACTCTAGCGTCGCCCATCTGTGAAAGAAATAGTAGGTTAAGCCGTGTAAATACGCAGTCGACTGGACTTGAGAGCATAAATTCACCAGAAAGTCGAATTGTTTCCCGGTATTTCAACTAAGATCATGTTTTAGTATGATGAGAGATCCCATCTTTTCCAACTTAAAGACTGTACAAGATCTGGAGAATTCCAGCCTATCATCTCAACCAGGAAATATTTCATTTACCAAATATTTTTCATCCTAATAATCCACAAAAAAAGACACCAAGTAATAAAAAAGTAACAACCGGTCAAGAATAATATTTGGGCTGGTTCATTACACAAAGAATTATAACTTCAGATATAGGTCGGGCCGTCGGGTTTTAGTCATGAGAAAATAATTCTATATACAACTGAAAACTGTTAGGAGAAGTTTCTTTTACTATGCTTGAACATAAATCACAAAGCAAGAGCTATCTCGAAGCTGATAATATGGACGAATAGGACTCTATCCAACACACTAAGACTGCCATGTTCGACACTTGAGTTATGGAGATCTCCCCCACCATTGGGACATATAAGGCAAGGCCAGCATATATCCTCTAAAAGTACAATATCAAGCACTGTTATTTAACAAAAGACGAATGCCTCCTATATCCTATCTGCACTGAACAAATTTATTTACTAAAGAAACAGCAAGATATAATTCTTCAATTTAATTAGGAATATAAACTTCTAGTATATACAAAAAAAAGAAAGAAAGAAAAAACTTTTAGCTTTCTCTTTGACAGGTGCAGGTGAGAGAGAGGAAATTGAAAGTATAGCCACACACACACAAAAAAAAAATGATACTAACATTAACATTTGTGATGAAGTGACAAATTGCACATTTCACTGATGGTGCTCCAGCAGGATACATCAGCATAGTATGGCAGTTTCCACAGTTGATATGAGCAACATTATTAGGAGGAGGAGCTGCAGCTGCACACCATCATTAAAAAGTAATTGGGGTATGATTACAAAATAATTGAAAATAAACTATATAACTTGTACAACAACCACAAAATTAGCATGCATGAATAGGAGATAACTGTTACCATTCTCTGGTGTAGTATGATGATTATTGACAGGGGTTAATGTTAGAAAACACAATAAGTTCTAGCGGTTAATACATAAATATCATTATCCAGTTTATACCTGGCACAAGGTTCACAGTGTGACAGCAGGAACATCTAACACTGGTTGCTCCCCGAGCATGCATAAGCAAGGTGCGGCAACCTCCACATATCAATTGAGCCATTTCCATCCCTGCATACAAGAAGCAAAAACACAGCAACATGAAATTCTATCAATTGCACAATTGTTTACTGTCAACCAATCATCACGAGAACGCACCAAATGACACAATGGTAAAAGGTCACGCAATAAAATCCAGTCATCAAGAGATCAAATACAATTAGAGGAGTAATCACACTGATGAATTAATGTTGTAAAACAGTACCCCATCATATCATCAATATTATGCTTTATCACGATTCACAGGTAGCTCTGATGCTGCAAAGAGAATTGTTCATATTGGTTTTATAACTTGAAGTTAAAATGAGTGAGTTTCCAGTGGAATTAATACTAATACACAGTAGGGAAGGATACATGACCGCCATTGAAGTCATAACAAAGAACCTATGGGCATGATAAACTAAATTACTGCAGCATGCAACGAATAACCAAACGAGTTATGATCATTACCCGGTGGTGGCACAGAAGTGACCATATTGCAAATTGCACAGCAAACATTTGTAGCTCCACTGGGGTAAAG
The DNA here is from genome assembly GCA_026008535.1 of Perilla frutescens. Taxonomy (NCBI): domain Eukaryota; kingdom Viridiplantae; phylum Streptophyta; class Magnoliopsida; order Lamiales; family Lamiaceae; genus Perilla; species Perilla frutescens. The sequence goes on along the minus strand of BRKX01000007.1, from coordinate 1,114,568 downwards.
AAGGACAGTTCTACACCCACTGCAAACAAGTTGGCTCTGCATATCTGCCAATCCAAAATCCAGAATCAAGAACAAAATTTAAAGTCACTCAACCAAAAATTCCTCTTTTTTCCACAACAGCTCACATTACCGAGCTTAAAATCAACTATGACAATTCAATTATCAAAGATAAATGTACAAAAACAGAGAAATTGAAAACAAATTATATTCCGCCAAAACATTAAAAGCAACAAAACAGAGTCCTAAACAAAAATGTCGCGCATTAAACCTCTCTAGATTACTAAATAATCGCCAATTCACACAATCACAAGCACGAACGCAAATTCGCATCGGAACTCCAACAAAACTCAAAAAATTGTAGCGAAACACAAAATCAACTATGCCAATCCAACTGTCAAAGATAAATGCACAAAAACAGAGAAATTGAAAACAAATTATATTCCGCCAAAACATTAAAAGCAACAAAACAGAGTCCTGAACAAAAATGTCGCACAATAAACCTCTCTAGATTACTAAATAATCGCCAATTCACACAATCACAAGCACGGACGCAAATTCGCATCGGAACTTCAACAAAACTCAAAAAATTGTAGCGAAACACTGTAAACTCAAATCACTAAACATATTAAACCAATTGAACAGCAAATACTAAGCAGAGAAGGAGAAATTCATCATCACCTGCAAAACCGACGGATTGAAGTGCGAGAAAAAATCGGAAAATTCCAGAAACCGTGCAATCGGATGAGCGGATTACTGTAACAACCAGTGAAAATAATAAAAAAATTAAAAAATCAAAAATGGAAATCAGATCTAGCGGGATTGAAATAGGATTGGATTAGATTAGATTAGATTAGATTGAATTTTGTTGTTTTCTTCTCAGTTGAAAATGAGAATCAAAAAGGAGAAAATTAGGCGTTGACTTTTCTAGAGAATGTCTTTCCACACAGAAGACTTCAAAAATACGAAATTAATAAATATTTTTTGATATTTTAATTTCTTGGCTTATATATAATCTGATTAATTTATGTATATGTGGTGACGTTTTATTTGTCTCGATGTTCTAGAACCTTCAATAAAATACTATAATTTTAGTAGTTAGACAATATAAATAATTGAATAATTCTTGAAACAATAAAATTGATTTTTTTTAATATTTGAATATGAAACATTGAATTTGGCGTGGAATATTCTTCTATTGATATTTGATACGTTTCAACATTCAATTTAGTGTATTCTCAAAAAAGAGAGAGAAATAAATGTTTTAATGGGAGTGTTTTATTTATTTTTAACACCTTCAATGTATATTTAGTAGAAATTTTATCCCCAGCATTTCATTTTTATAATAATTATACTTTGGGTGAGCATTCAGTCCAAACCAAACCGAACCGAACCGAAACTCTAAAATCTAATAAGCCGAAATCGAAATTTCCCAAACCGAAATCGACCGAATTAAGGGTGGGCACTGAACCTCGATTTTGCTGAAAAACCACAATTTTACATATTTTATGTATATATTTATTCTGTAGACCAAAATTAACAAAATGGGCTTGTGTCCCAGTTGGCAATCCATGCACCTCCTATTATTTCAATAATTTAATGTCATTTTTAGCCCAATTTTGTGTTGGTTTTTTTTAGGAGTTTTATGGATTTAAAGAATAGATAATATTCCCTCCGTCCTAATTTGATAGACTTGTTAGCCTTTTTGGTATATCCCGATTTATAGATATGTTTCTATATATATTTAGTTACTTTATTAATATATTGTTCACATTAGACATTAATTCAATATAAGAATGAGCAAAAAATATCAAAAACCGAAAACCGAAACGAATTAATCCAATTTTTTCAATTCAATTCTTTTCAAAATTCGGTTCGGGTCGATTTTTTTTTCCCATAATAATAGTAACAATTATATGATTGTTAAATATCATTTCCCATAATCCTAGTCGACTCCCAAGTCTTCTTTCGCTCTAAGATCCAACCTTTCGCACTTCCTAAGGTAATTTTTTTCTTTTTTTGTGATTGTATTGATTTTTTTTTTCCTGACGTATATATATATTTATGTAGTCTAGAGCTTTTCTGTTAGTTGTTTTTTGTTTTCTTAGATGGTTTTCGCTGCGGTGCTGTGAACAAATTAGCAGAAGGGCTTGATTTTTTTTCCTTTTTCTGGGAGGTGGGGTGCTTGTAGTTTAGGGGTTTCTTGATTGGGCAAAACACTTTTGTTTATAGTTTGGATTTTGTTCTGTTTTTGGTGTGTCAATTTCAAAGTTTGCATTTTTTAATCATTTGGATATGTGGGTTTATTTGCTTGTTGAAGTTATGATTCGAGTTAGATTTAGTAGATCTTTGCTATTTCCTTATATGATCATGAAATGGAGAATTTTGATGTTTCTATTTGTTTGTATAGTTTGTTAATTTTAATGCTTGTATTTTGTCTGTACAGAATCTCTGTTGCTATTAATGTTTCTGCTGTCATTTTTAGCACCTTACATTTGTTTTTATGTCTGTATTACCATCTCAATTTGCCCTTGTAACCATAGTGATCCACCTAAAAAATGGTTTGTTGATGGTATCTATTAAAGTATATTGAAGCATGGCTCCTGATCAGTCGACTGATTTACTTCAGTCGAGCTAGAGCTCAGCTGAAGTAGAGCTAGAGCTGGAGCTGGAGCAAGACTGATTTGCTTTGCTTCCCGCTTCAGCTAACCGACTTGCTACCAAAAACCAAAGCCTTGCTAATAACTTTCTGGTTGACAAGTTGGTAGGCAATAAATTGAGGGTAGATGTATTTATTGATGAATTAATTGTTAGCTGTAGTTGTATGTGTTAGTTGGTACTTTATATATGGCTTGTTACCTCACCAACACCGATATCATCAAAAAATATATATATATTTCTGCAGCTTTGCAACTGCCTTGTTTATCATTCTCCCATCTTCTTTCATCATGATGCATCACATGTTAAAATTCAACAGTATCTGATTTTGCCTGTTTTCGTTTTGTTCTTCTGGAAGTGAACACTATGATTCTTGTTATGTGCCAGCAATCTTGATTTCTGAGCCATATTCCGTGTTTGTTGATGAGTATGGTGTCTGAATTTAGGGTAGCCTTTGCTCTCATTAGTATCCTTGCTTGGTTGCTCTTGACTGGCCATGCCACTCCATCCGATATTGAGTGTCTCAAAGCTATAAAAAGTTCGTTCAAGGACCCGAACAACTACCTAGCATCATGGATTTTTGATAACAGTAGCATCTGCAAGTTTACTGGGATTGAGTGTTGGCATCAGGATGATAACAAGGTCATAAATATCCGGTTGTCGGGCTTCGGACTTAAGGGCGAGTTCCCACTAGGTATTGCAGGTTGTGCATCCATGACAGGCCTTGATCTTTCTGGCAATAGCATCCATGGGAATATTCCTAGTAATATCTCCAAGCTGATGACCTACATAACTTCTCTTGATCTCTCCTCTAACCAGTTTTCTGGAGAAATCCCTGCAGATCTTGCAAACTGCAGCTACCTCAATGTTCTTAAGCTCGACAGCAACTGGTTGGCTGGCCATATACCTCCACAGATCGGTCTGCTCAACCGGCTTAGGACATTTAGTGTGGCGAAAAACCAACTAACCGGTCGAATTCCCAGTTTTAGAAATATCTCTTTTCCGGCCGGGAGCTATGCCGGAAATCCGGGGCTGTGCGGTAAGCCTTTGCCTGCTTGTTAGGACAAGCCCAACAGCTTGCTCTAAACTTCGTTTTAGAGCAATCTGTACTCCAACAGATGCTCTGTTCTTTGCTCTAAAATAGAGATAGAGCATTTTTGCTCTAAATTTGAAGCATCACTGTTGATGCTCTATCACTGTTCACGATTTTTATTTTTATTTTTTGTTGATCGAACATTTATGCGAAAAATATTCTAATTCAGAGTTTTAGAAAAAATAGTATGTAATTTGTGTTTTTTTTTTTTTTGCCGCAGTATTATTATGTTTTTTTTTATGTTGTGATATTAGAGTTTGTAATTTTTATTTTTATTTGCAATGTTAGTATGTAATTTTTATTCGTTGCAATATTATTATGAAACGTTTCCATGTTTTATTATTATTTAATTTCAGAAATTTTAATAGTTATTTTTGTTGGAAAAATCTTGATTAAAATAAATATATAAAAAGGGATATTACGGAATATTCCTTTTTAGAATAGAATTTAGAGTAAATTGTTGGAGAAAAAATGAAAACTTTACTGGTGCCGTAAAATAGAGTCAACTAACCTGGGATGAGCAAAAGGTACCAAAAAGTGAACCGAACCGAATTAATTTGGTTTTTTCGGTTCGATTCTTTTTAAAATTCGGTTCGGTTCAGTTCCTTTTCTTACAAAAATTTAGTTTTCGGTTTCGATTCGGTCCAGAGAGAAAATACCCGAACTGAACTAAAAACTCGAATTTTTATATATTAGCAATAAAAATACTCGAATTTGTCGGACTTTATAATTTATTCGGCTTTGCTTTGTTGGAATTTACACATTTTTGGACTTTATTCAATTGTTTATCGGTACTTTTTGAACTTGAATCTTGATAATTAACTAATTCATACTCGTACATATTTCATTATATCGAAGGAAAAGAATTTAAAGCAAAAAAAACAAACTAGAAAATTTAAGAAAAATTTCAATTCAAAACCGAACCGAACCGAAATATTTCGGTCCAGTTCGGTTCGGTTCGATTTTATTTTTAAAAAATTCAATTTTTTTCGATTTTAACATTTTCGGGACTGAACCGAACCAAAAAAACCGAATGCTCACCCCTAATTCAATATCAAATAAATAAATAAATAAATAGAGGCATATTAGGAAGTTTCTTAATTAATTGTTTTTTCTAATATTTTTTTTAATCCACGTGAAAAATTCTAATCTGCCTATCAAAATGGAACGGAATGAGTATTCAATTAGGGAATTAAATAATTGATACTATTTTAAAATATATATAATTGAACTAATATTAAGGAAGCTATTAAGATCAATCCTAGTTCAATAAGAAAAATATTTAAAATAATTGAAACAAAAGGAAATTGAAACATGTGGCTTTTTGGCCATATATTAATAGTTTCAAATTTTCGAGTTCTAAACTAAAAGTAGTATTTTTCTTTCATATTTCAAATTATTAGATATTTATTTTTCAGATCCTAAATCACTAAAACCCCATAATATTTACATAGAATTTCAAGATGTTTAACACAGAACAATAGCAAAATTATATATATTTTTTAATTTTTAACTCTTTTTTTGTTGCATCAAAAATAACAACACAAAATAATATCTTCGGTAGGGTAGATTTAACAACGGTCATCTTCTACATTACAAGATAAGAAGGCAGTAAAATAAAAAGTAAAACATCCTGTAATTTCTGCTCAAGCATTTGATCTGCTGATAGTGATTTTATACATGATAATTTTGGCAGAGAAACTATAATCTATGCATGATTCTCTCACTCAAATTCGTCGAAGAGAAGCCAGCCTTTTCTCGAGGTCATCAACATCAGTCGAAGCAGCAGCACTGTGAATTTGCATAAGACAAGATCATCAATACAATATCTATGCACAGCTGCAGCTTCAAGCATTTGCTGCTCGAAGCCAAAAAAAAAAACGAACTGCATTATACATGAACCAGAAAGAATCCGACACTTGAATGGGGGCGTGCCCACAATCCGTAGCTAGCAAAGAGAATCGGAAGGTCTTGCAAAAATGGTAGCCCAGAAAAGCAATAATGCATAGGTATGCGTAGTTTCCATCTCAAGAACACGAAATAAAATCTTAAGGAGACGTACCTAGGGGCAACATTCTCAACTTTCTTTGATGCAATCCGCCCTTTTGGAGCTGAAGATAGCTGTTTAGAAAGAATTAACAGACAATATTGAGATCAGAATCTTTTATCAGAGATTCTTTGTTGCCGTGTATAGCAACTATAAGAAGAGGATGATTAGATTCATCTAAAGCTAAAAAAGAAGCCAACCTGTGAGGCAATGTCAACACCGATCTCATCAAGCACCTATACAGAAAAATAAATTCACAGAAACGGTTAAGTCAGAAGCCAGGAATCAAGAGAAAAATGGAGGATTAGGTGGTCTAAAGCAGTGATTGTGCTACCTGGTTAGTAAGCTCTTCAGTTTCTTCTTCAGCCTCATCTTTGTCTAGTGTCTCGTCAATTGCCTCAGACATCATTTCAATCTGAACATAGGAGAATATTAGCAATACAATATGTGTGGCTTACTTGGTACTCAGTCAAACTACAAGGGGCAGTATTTCTTTTAAATTGCTTGAAAAAATCTTTTCATATAGAACTCAAACCATATCTCAACGAAATATTCTTTCAAAATAGCCGAACCCCTTTGAGGACCAAAGAAAGTAGATTAAGTTAATCAGAAACATACCGTCATGTCCATCTGAGCTGACTGTTGCTGGAACTCTCTGATCATTTTAGTTTGTTTTATAGGTTGCATTTGCTGAAAGGGGGGAGTAAATAAATCGATTAATTGAATGAATAAAGGCCTTTGTATTGTAAATGAGCAAATATATCAATAAATTAATCTTGAGAATTGACTTGAAACATAGGTATACGAATATATTTGAAGAAAGTAAGCCGGTTCACTATCAACCGTGTCATTTCAAGCACCTACCTTGTTCATAGCAGACATAGCTTTGGTTGCTCCTTTCATGCCAGTTGAAATTGAAGTGCTAGCGTATAAGGCCTATAAAGTATAAGCAAAATACGAAATCTGAGACTAAATAAGAATGTACCAAATATATTAAAAAATGGCACAGGTTCTAGTCATGTGACGTTATTTCATTCCAAGACAATCACCTGTGTATGAGTTGCCACACCTCTGATCTGGGCACGACTTCCCTGTAAGTTCGTGATTTGCTGCCGAAGCCGAACTAATTGACGAGCTAAGATTCTAGTGGCAGCCTAGTTAGACATGAAAGCCCCATGCAAAGAATTTTGGTAACTTAGCATACTCAACAATTTCAAGGGAAATTCAACAAAAAATTATACGTAAATTAACTCAGAACACCCAGCACTGTGAAAATGTAGCAAGCATGATTATCACTACTATTCAGAAACAAAGCACAAGGCAACGATGCCTTGAATAATAGACTCCAAAGGCAAGATAGTATGGAGATTCTTGTAACATATTTCAGATTTAGTCAGGATCTTTCTAAATCATTGTACTTTCTTTGGTGCCTTCCAAGTGTTGTCCTATCACAAGCAAAACTTTAATGTCGAGAATCTTACAGGTTAACATCTAAAGATATACCAGGGTGGCATAACAGTTTGAATAGAAAATCACTTCACAAAATATGCATCAGAAGTCACTGATTGTTACACCCAAATTTATATCCAAACGGAAAGAAAACAAGAATGGAACCATCAAAACTTGCCTCATTTCCGGTCTTAGCAGTTTTCTTGATCTCTGCCACTAATTTCCTCTCCTAAAATTTGCAGATAGCAACGAGCTTGTCATTAGACTACAATAAGAAAGTAACATTGATAGGTACTAGTGCAACAAGATTAAAAAGAACAATAAATAATACCTCCATTTGTAAAGATGCAATTTCACGTTCAATGCCTGCAGCAGGACAAAATTAATAGAGGGAAGAAGATAACTGTAGCTAAAATGCAGTAGACGCACATTATACATATATAATTTTTAGACCATTATGCCCAATTTCAAATGCATAGATTTACTGGTCACAAGAGGAACAAATTAATAGCTTCCAAAGACACTTAAACTTCAACTTGCAGGGATAAGTTGCCCAAGATAAGCTAGTTCTAGTTTCACTATGAAAACTGCCAGAAAAACTTAGGAGCGGGACAAACAAACGAGCATGACAATCAAGGGTTTCTTATCATTGACACTCTTTCACTAAGAGGCACTCAACACACTATGAATTTAAAAGATGTATTTTTTTAAGTCCAATTTACGATGCATAGATCTATGATTAAAATTATAAATGTATAATTTTTTGAAGTCCAATTTCTAATGCATAGATTTACTGGTCACAAGTAGAACAAACAAATAGCTTTCACAGACACTTAAACTTGCAGGGATATTTAGATTTTCATTTGTTAAGTGAAGTTGGCTGTGATAAGCTAGTTTCGTTATGGAATAAACCAGAAAAGCTTCGGAATGGAGCAGACGACGAGCATATGGACAACAATTAAGGAGTACATATCATTGACATACATTAACACACTCAACACACTAGCATTTCTAAAGATAATTCTTCCTCATGCTTGAGATAAACTTGCAGAAAATGTGATCATTATTTCTTCGCAACGGATAGCATCCCCGGCATACTTCAGATAACAGCATCGCTAAATGTTCTAGTCCAAGAACTCTAAACTACTACAGTAAAAAAAAAAAAAAAAAAACAATAAGAAAGTATTACCTCTTGTGGCGACTGCCATTTCTCTTTTACTTGTTCTGAGTGCATCTGCAAATTATACAAAATTGTAATTAATCAAATTCGCCAACCCAATTGACCAAAAAACTTCAAATCCAACAAATGAGCAAAAAAGAGGGCTAAATCTAAAATTATAAAAAAAAAAAAAGTTGAACACTGATACTTTCACATTTAAAGACAAAAACTTTAAGCAGGCAAATACTAATCCAGCTTACGATAACAGCATTGATGTAGAAAGAATGCCGACAATAATGATGAAAGAAAATTCAAGTGAAAAAAAAAAGTTACCTTTTGGTGAAGTTTTCTTCTTGAAGATGTTGAGATTCATTTTTGGGAGGTAAAAGCTGCGGAGATGTTTGTGCTACTTGAACAAAAAAACCCCCCAAAAAATCTGGGACAAGCACAAATTTGGGGAAGATCTAATTAAGGGGTTTTAATTCAAGAAACAGTGTTTAAGAATTGAGGTTTTTCTTGAATTTTCTCACTCTCAAAGTGGAAAGTGGAGAGGGGCACAAGCTCAACTATTTGCCTCGAGGAGCGTGTCTTGTTTATTGCGTATCCAACGGCTACGATGAACGTATCCGTTGTAATTTGTTGACCAAAATGCCCTTGTGTGTGGATGGAAATCATGAAGAGATGTGTTTCTGAAGAAGGGCAGTCTTTGTCATTTGTACAAATGTTAATTTCTTCAAGTATAATAATAATAATAATAATAATAATAATAATAATAATAATAATAATAATAATAATAATAATAATAATAATAATGTGAAATAAAACCAACATATATTGTTTAAATGACTAATATCACATATTTTATTAAATATATAAATATGTTAAACGTCCTTATTTTTATAGATTGATATTTATTTATAACATAAAAATTAGGATATATTCTTGTATATTATTTATAGGGTTAAGGTACATTTTTTAAAAATTCATGGATCATATATATCTTTTAAACTCATAGTTTAAAAATATGAAGGAACACGTATCCAAGTTTAGTACAATGTATATTATTTTTTTTTTAAAATATATAATTTTTATAAGTAAATTTTTATTTAAGAATAATCTTTCTATAATAATATTTTCCCTATACAATTATAATTAAAAGGGAGGTCCATTTTGATCATATAACTATTTGTCTAGAACTACTTTAGTCCATGTTTACCTTTTTGGTTCAAATTGATCACACAATTATTTTATAAGACTCAATTTGATCCCTTCAATGCTCCTTCACTAACTGACGTTAACAAATTTCACTAACGAACATTAATAATACTCATTAAAACACACACTAATACATACTTTAACGATCAATTCGTTATCAGAGAAAAATCTTTGTGAAAAGTCTAAAACTCTCAAGGCTTAGTTGTTGGTACCTTTTTATAGTCTTCTTGGAGAATTCATGGAACCTCTGGCGGTTCGAGAAGCCGCAAATAATTGCGTTTGGAAAAGTTTTAACCAAACACTGTACCACCATGATTTGGAGAAGAGAGATGTTTGGGCAGCATCTTTTTTGATGAGAAAAGACCACGAAGTAGATTTTCACCATCAATTTTTTACATTTCTCCATTAGAAACTTTAGAAATCGAATTTGGATTAGGGATTTTGAAACCCTATAAATGGAGTTTGGATTGAGTATTTTTTAGAAATCTTGAAGAAAGAAAAACATAAGTTAGTCGGGTCTAGTAGTCGGAGTCTTCGCACATGATTTGGGGGTTTTAAAACATCCGTCTACTTTGTCTTCCTCGGTCAAATAGATGAGCAAAAGAGGGATCAAATTGAACATTTTTAAATAATCATGGGATCAATTTTGACCAAAAAAAAAAAACATGGACTACAGTTATCTTAGATAAATAGTTATAGGATCAAAATGAACCTTTGCCCTAATTAAAATTACACCCCCTAATTTTGTGATTGTCACATTTTTTTTTTCAAATAAACCGATACATAACACTATTCTAGATGAAAAACATGTGATAAACATGAAGTTGCAACCATAATATTTTCCTTGTCATACTCCAACATACCATATAACATGGTGTCCTAGATGATTTTGACTAAAAGCCAATAAAATATTTGTGTGTGACATCAAAAAATATAATCTAAGAAAAAACAAAATTAAAGATATGATCAAATTGCAGAACCCAATAAAAGGTTATATGTATCTTTTTTCTTAGTTCTTTTTTAGCTTGGTGGAATGGAATCCAAGACAATACAAAGACAACCAAAACATTCAGACAGAGACAAATCATGCAGGCCTTGGGGGTAAAACAAGTATTCTAGTTTGACTACAAGAAAAAAAAAACTATAAATAGACCATTGTCTAAATTCAATCAATTAAGTCAAGAAAAATGAAAACATGCCAATGGAATCTTATTTTTCATGTTGTTTTGATCTATTTTTCATTTCCCAATTATTCAGCTCAAGCAGATCATCAGCTACCAGTTGGTTATGGTTATTCTGTTAAGTCAGTTAGCAAAGACTCAAATGGAAGTTTTCTGACAGCTGATCTTCACATCATCACAAATTCCTCAGTTTTTGGTTCAGATATTCAGAATCTCAATCTTCTTGCCAGGTATTTGTCTTTTTTCTTTTTGAGTCGAGTCGAGTCGAACATGTTTGATTCTTTATTATGTATAAGATTACGTTAGACCTTCTTTGGATGGCCAGATGAAGAAAAGGTCGATTGAGATCGAGTAGTTTAATATTTTTTAGCATTTCATTTACTTAGTTATTTATCGTCTCAAATACTCAAACTCGAGTTTGAGCCCGACTTTATATTTTATCATTATGTCAAGAGTAATACACACGGTCTATACTAAAAACGTTAGAAAAGAAGATGAAACACGGTCTACAATATTGGAATGGAATTAACACTATATATAGTCAAGATTTTGTGGAGCTCCATTTTTTTTTTGTAGACATAATAAACCTTAAACTTGAGTTGCAAGAGATCATTATTTCAATTATACATGATTCAGACATATATTTACAGCAAATTGTTTGTTAATTCATGTCTGAAATCTTGCAGTTTTGTAACAAATGATTGTCTAAGAGTAAGAATAACAGATTCTGATAAGCAGAGATGGGAAGTTCCAACTGACATCACACCACCCCTTGATCATCACATTGAATCAAACAATGATGATCACAACTTCCTCTCTAGTCCCAACTCTGATCTTGTCTTCGCCCTCCACGAAACGAGCCCTTTCGGGTTCAGCATAACTCGAGCTTCAGACAGCAGCAGCCTTTTCGACACTTCACCAGTTGAAGGCAGTCCAGACACAGTCCTAGTCTTCAAGGATCAGTACATACAAATCTCATCTTCTCTCCCAATAGGCACCTCGAATCTTTATGGCCTCGGAGAGCACACGAAGAGCTCATTCAGGCTGGAGCACAACCAGACCCTGACCCTATGGAATGCAGACATTGCTAGTGCTAATCTTGATCTCAACTTGTATGGATCCCACCCTTTTTACATGGATGTTCGAACCCCTCTTGGAACGAGCCATGGTGTGCTGCTGCTTAGTAGTAATGGGATGGATGTAGTCTACAATGGTGATAGGATAACTTATAAGGTGATAGGTGGTGTTCTTGATTTCTATTTCTTTGCTGGACCGTCTCCAAAAATGGTGATGGATCAGTATACGAGTCTAATTGGCCGTCCTGCTCCTATGCCATACTGGTCTTTTGGTGAGCCTGATCACATTTTTGATCCCTTTATTGACATTACAATGCTGCAATAGGACTACTATACGCGTTTTTCTTACATTCTTTCGTCTCTTGATTGTAGGATTTCATCAGTGTAGATGGGGTTATGAGAATGTGAGTGATGTTGAGGGAGTTGTGAGAAGATATGCAGAAGCTGCAATCCCTCTTGAGGTGATATGGACTGATATTGACTACATGGATGGCTTCAAGGATTTCACACTAGACCCCATCAACTTCCCTTTGGACAAGATGCAGAGGTTTCTTGACTTGCTTCACCAAAGTGGTCAGAGATACGTTCTCATCCTCGATCCTGGTAACTTTCTCGAATCATTAATCTGCACGTTTTCTCACTGCAGACAATGTTTTCAAGTTTAGCACATGTTTAAGCATCATACATGCTAGGCCTAATGCAGTTGATCTTGCATTTGAACCACAGGTATTAGTGTGAATGAGACTTATGGTACATATATTAGGGGAATGCAAGCTGACATATTTATAAAACGAGCTAACATCTCGTACCAGGGAGTCGTGTGGCCAGGGAACGTCTACTACCCCGACTTCTTGAATCCTGCAGCCGGTGATTTCTGGAGCAACGAGATCAGTATCTTCCGGAAACTTCTCCCATTTGATGGCCTTTGGATTGATATGAATGAGCTGTCCAATTTTATAACCTCAGATTCAAATGATAAACTTGATAGCCCTCCTTATAGAATCAACAATTCTGGAGTTCAGGCACCTATTAGTACTAGAACTGTTCCTGCCTCTTCTCTACATTTTGGTAACATAACAGAATACAATGCTCATAACCTCTACGGCCTATTGGAGGCGAAGGCCACGAGCCGTGCTTTGATCAATGTGACCGGTAGAAGGCCGTTTGTGCTGTCAAGATCGACGTTTGTTGGGTCGGGAAAGTTCACAGCACACTGGACAGGAGACAATGCAGCAACATGGGAAGACTTGGCCTACTCTATTCCTAGCATCTTGAGTTTTGGGCTGTTTGGTGTGCCTATGGTTGGAGCAGATATATGTGGCTTCTCTGGTAACACTACCGAGGAGCTCTGTCAACGTTGGATCCAGGTATGTAGTTTCCTGCCACGACGTACCTGGTTTTAAGGTGCAGTATCAATGAGACTATAAATTTGTTACTTGTAAATGCAATGTGCCAGTCATTTTTGGGCATGGTTCAAGAAACTGAGAAAAAATCACTAGATTCTTGAAATACAGCAACTTACTTGTCTGAATACTATTCATTTCTTGGATTGGTGCAAGCAACTGACAAAAAAAAAAAGCAAGCAAACACACACACACACACACACTAGATTATTCTTGAAATTTTTGGGAATGCATTGTACTAGTCATTTTTGGGAATTGTTCAAGAAATAGAGAAAAAAACACTAGATTCTTGAAATTTTTGATAGAACCTCACCTCTCTGAATACTAGCCATTTCTGGGCATGGTTCAAGAAACTGAGAAATTTTCTTGAAATTCAGCAACTTTACATTTCTGAACACTACTCATTTCTTGGATTGGTGCAAGAAACTGACAAAAAAAAAAAAAAAGCACACACACATACTCACTAGATTCTTGAATATTTTGGGAATGCATTGTACTAGTCATTTTTGGGAATGGTTCAAGAAATAGAGAAAAAAAAAACACTAGATTCTTGAAATTTGTGATAGAACCTCACCTGTCTGAATACTAGCCATTTCTGGGCATGATTCAAGAAACTGAGAAATTTTCTTGAAATTCAGCAACTTTTACATTTCTGAACACTACTCATTTCTTGGATTGGTTCAAGAAACTGACACACACACACACACACACAAGATTCTTGAAATTAAGTTCACTCTGATTCTGCAGCTAGGGGCATTTTATCCATTTGCTAGAGATCACTCAGTGAAGGACACTATCCGGCAAGAGCTCTATCTGTGGGACTCGGTTGCCTCAGCAGCGAAGAAGGCGCTTGGGCTCCGCTACCAGCTACTTCCCTACTTATACATGCTAAGTTATGAGGCACACATGAGAGGGACTCCTATTGCTAGGCCACTCTTCTTCTCTTTCCCCCAAGACGCGGGCGCCTACCATATCAGCTCTCAGTTTCTCCTAGGCAAAGGTGTGATGGTCTCGCCCGTGTTGAGGCAAGGCGCCGTGTCAGTGGATGCATACTTCCCTGCAGGAAACTGGTTCAGCCTCTTCAACTACTCAAACTCCCTCAGTGTGACTAATGGGCACTACTTGACACTTGATGCACCACTTGATCACATAAATGTTCATGTTAGAGAAGGGAATGTGCTGGCAATGCAGGGAGAGGCCCCAACCACACAAGCAGCCCGGGAGACCCCGTTTAGGCTGCTCGTGGCGCTGAGCAGCAATGAGAACAGCACAGGTGAGGTGTTTCTTGATGATGGGGAGGGTGTTGAGATGGGAAGTGATGGAGGGAGGTGGACTTTGGTACAATACAATGGCTACATTCTTGGAAGCACCGCGGCCGTGGAGTCGAGAGTGGACAATGCAGAGTATGCTCTGAGCCAGAAATGGAGGCTAGATCAAGTAACAGTCCTGGGATTGAATCATTCTGTGGGATTAATGAGCTATGAGTTCATGATCAACACAGGAGGGAATTGGATCAAGAAATCTACTGGGAAATCGAGTTTCGATAACGGTGAACAGTTTGCTGTAGTTGAGATTTCTGGGATTTCTATTCTGATGGGAGAAGAGTTCAGATTGAAGCTCAATCTCAGCATGTAGAGGGAAAGTTATGATGATCTATGAAAACAAGAGTTGTTTTAATGTTCTTTGTTTTTCATAAGCTAAAAGCGTGTTTTTTAATATTGCAACGGCCACGCTTTTTATCATTTGAGATTCGCACCTCCGTTTTCATTTTAAATAAATTAAAATTTATTTAATTTGATCATCAACTAAAACATAATAATAGTGCGGTTGAATATATGTGACTAGATACGTTCAATTTGATCTATTCTATTTATTTACATCTTCAAATTTAAAATTTGTTTTATTTCAAAGAAAAAATTACATTTTTGATACTTACATTTTGGACTTTTTTTTAAAATAATTTATTTTTTAAAAATTAACAAAACAACACCCACTTTTTTAAAAAATTTACAAATCTAACATTTTATTAACTGATGGAGATAAATGTAGTTACAATATTTATTTATATTTTATTTGATTTAGTTATGTTAATTATTAATTATTATTACGAATACATATTATTAGTTTAGGGTTTAGTGTTAGTTAATAGTTATAATATATATACGTATATTAGCTTTCCTATTTTGCTAATTTGATATTTAGTTTTATTTTTAAGTTATATTAAGATTATGATTCTCTTTCTAGAGTTTTAATTATTTTCAAGGCCTATATAAGGCTTATTACGTATTTTATTAATGTTGTTTGAATTTTGATAAGTTTTGAAAATTACTCTTTATTCTTTATTATTCAATACAAGTTTGAATTATTGAATATTACTGTATTAGTATTTGATCTGTGTGTTGCACGGAAAGAAATTTACATATCATATACTATAAAAGTAATTAAATTTAATATTATATTATCTTTTAATGTAATTTTAGTAATATTACTATTTAAATTGGTATAGAATTTATAAAATATTAGCATAATTGTTAATTGTATGCACATAATTATTAAGACATTTTTTAGTTGTTAACAATTTATATTGATATGAATTCATCATTATATTATATACACTTAATAACCATAAATTATGAACATTATAAGTAAATAATAATTAAAAAATAATGTAATTAAGTTTACAAATTTTGAAATACTTCTCTATACACAACATTTTGTAATGGTATTTGTATCATTATCATCAAGTAAAATCTTTAATCCACCACGACTTGTAACTCTTAAAATAACAAGATACAATTGGCCATGAGTGAAAACTAGTTTATGTAACAACAAACCAACGTGAGAAAGTAATTGTCCTTGACTCTTGTTTATTGTCATTGCATATGAGACCATAAGTGGAAATTGTCTTTTTTGAAACTTAAAAGGCAATCTTGGATCAGCAGGGGGAATAGACATTCTTGGAATTAGTACCATTTGTTATGCATTTTGACCTGTTACAATTTTTGCTTCCACAACATGATTGCCAAGCCTTGTGACCATCAATCGAGTCCCATTACACAAACCATTTTGCATGATCTATGTTTCTCAACAACATAACAGGAGTACCGATTTTCAAAAATAATTCATGGTTCAAAACGCCTGAACATTTGATTTGCATGTCGAATCAGAACTTAAATACAATTGGCCCTCACATTTGTTCAAAGAAATCATGTATTGATTTACAGATTCAACCGCATTTAAAGTTGGAGCAAGTATTACTCGTTCTTATAGATAAGTTGTATCTGCGATATCAGTACTATATGACAGAAAAGTACTTTGAACAATTGCTGAAATTAGATTTTCTGACCATTTCAATACAATATCATCCGGTATGTTTGACATTTTTCACAAAAGAATTTGAGCTCATCTTGTGGTTGCGATTCTTTAAAACATTCTTTGCATGCGAGGTATGACATTGCACTAATTGACTCGATACAGTTAATTGTTGCATAAACTCAGGACTCTCCACTCTGCTTTTTTTCAAAAGGTGAATAAGAGTATGAAGACAAAGGTGAATAAGAGTAGCCACTGCTTAAGAACCTATCTCGACCAATTGCTCAACCGTCTGCACCCAAGGCGCAAATTTAAAAGAACTCACACAGATTTAAAAGAATACACAAAGAACAAATCGAGAGAGTTTAAAGGAACTAAAATGCGATGTCACCAAGGATGAAAATATCATTATCGCACCATATATCGCAATTTCAATTTTACGAATATATTGCCAGATATATCGGTATCGCAGAAAATTGAAAAAAATGACGAAAACTATATTAAAATCTTGAAAATTTAGCAAGAAATTTTAGGAATTATTATAACACATTATTATGCACATATTCTACTCAAAATTTTGATAAAATGTTACTTTGAAAACAAATATATGAATAATACATTATATAAATATTGTCTAAGGCAATACATTTGATAAAATAATACATAATACAATATAAAATAACTAAATAAATATTATAAAGTACAATTAATACCAAAATGAGGATGTATGAGGTTCAAATATAATAGATGGAATGTCATATTGTTCCAAACAATATTGTTACTAACTCATCGCATTGGAGTAATTTTGGATATAATTATGCACATGTGTTTGATATATTTCTTGAGTTCTTCCAATAGCTTCGGCATGAATTGGATAATGTCCATTGACTCAATTATTTTATTGATGCACATTTTGATAATATTCGCACAACCAAATCTCTAACTGTAGGCGATGAATGATCATACATAACTCACCACTCAACTGCCACAAACACCAATAAATATACAATGCATATTTATTCAACTTACATTGGACCATATTAGATTAAGAAGGCAATTGCAGCACGATCAGCAAATTCTTTTCTCTCATCACGAAAAAATAAAGCTGGTGCATCTCACTTTTCTTTCTAAGATATTCGTTGGTTTTTCGGGCTTCTTTCTTTTATAATTTTTTGTAGTGTGAGTGTCTTTGTAAAACAAAGAATATTGCAACTTAAATAATTACGTTGAAGACCTAAAAAAAACCACAAAAATATATAGTATTAAATAAAAATCAAAATATATTATAGAAATATAAAAAAAATCGTGATATATTGCGATATTTTGTCGATAGCTGGAAAAAAAGGTATTCTTCCCTATATCCGTATCGCAACAAAATCCGCGATATATCTACGATATTTTGCGATATTTCAATCATTGGATATCACACAAACTTGAACAGGACAAAACAATAGATAGTGTCGCGCTGAAACCCTAGGGTTAGATAGGTCATAAGTGCACCATATCTTGGGCCGGATCACAGTGGGCTTGGGTATATTTGTTTCAGCCTAATATAAAAAATAAATGAAAAATTCTAAACACAGCCCCTGTTTTTCTCTCCACAGCCCCCACTAATAAAAAAAATATAAATATTAATATAATAAGTCATTTTTACCCCCATAACCCCTGATACTTAAAACCTAACTCAATCCCCTAAATATCATAGCCCCCACTCATGTTTTATAATTAACATTTAATTATCATAACTCCCATTCCATAACTGAAAATAAGATAGAGAGAGAATGATTGGCACAGTCTCGATTATCATAGCCTCTGTTCATAAACATATTTTTGTTGTATATTATGCCACAATAAATCTATTCTGCATCGCTTCTGAGGCGCCAAAGTTGTTAACGATGGTAAGTTTTGGTGCATATGTTTTCTCGTTTCTTTACTATGTACAAATAAATCAATTTGATATTTTTCTCAAACACATTAATTATTTACGATGGTAAGTTTTGGTGCATATGTTTTCTCATTTCTTTACTATGTACAAATAAATCTATTTTACTCTTTTTTTTGTGAAATAATGTTGAATTTATAAGTCTGCCATGGACGATGATAAAAGTTTTAGGATATTACATTATTTGGGATTGATTGACTAATTATATAGTGATAAGTTCATTTATTTCGTGTTTTTATGGGCATTTTGTTCGTTATAAATGTCATTTTTAGTGTGTTTTGAGTCAAAAAGAACCAGGGTGAGGTCATAGGGCATTGCGGAGGTCAAGTTTGGCAAAAGGGGCATTTTATGCCCAGTTATTCAAGCAAAATCCAAGCTAAAAATTCAGTCAGAGGCACAGGGGACTTCTTTCAACACTCATCCTATATTCGGGTGGCGGAATGGGCATATCAGATATGGATGAGGCTGACTGCAAGATGTCGTGCCCACTTTGCTCGTGCAGACTTGACAACAATAGGCTGGGCTAGGGCGAGTGTGAGAAACCCGGATTCAGTTGGAGGAGAGAGACGAGAAAGATAGCTACATTATCCCAAGAAGAGTTGGAGGTGGACTGAACTCTTAGAGGCGTGGCAACTAAAAGATAAGCATAATCCCTAAAAAATAGGGATTTGATCGAGATAAGGCTTATCCAGACAGATCAGGATGGGGCACGCCAGATCCGGAATCCAGTGAAGACCCCAGTTTGTTGGGGATCTCTGATTCGGAAATGTAACTATTTAAGCTTTTTTAATCTCTGGAAACATAAGCTTTGCCGTCAGAAACATTGCTACAATATTTACCTTTATTTTAATTTCAGTTCGTACGCTGCTTTTTTGCAGCAGAAACAATTCCAACAGGCCTTAAGCCTTTGGATTTAGGATTATGGCATTAAACTCAACGGTTATGTTGAGTATTTTTACGTATTAAATTCAGTAAGTTTTCTTTACAATTATGTCTTTTATTACTGCTATTTTAGTTATGTCTAGCATGCTTGGCTAGACATTTATTCTGGTGTTTGAACAACGAAAATGGTTTGAATATAAATCTGGACTCGTGAGGCCAAAATGGGCATAGTAATACATGATAGGTTTCTGTTGATTCTTGAACCTGTTCCACGTGAGTGTGTGTCTAAAATGCCCAATGTGGTTGATCACTCGTTATGTAAAGAGGGCACACCACTATTAATTGAATTGGCGAATCGTGACTGTGTGTTGGTTCATATAGTAATAAGGGAATCAATGGTTGTTGTGGGCACATGAGAAATCGGTAAACACAACAGATCTGGGTTCGTCTAGGGCATACTGCTGTTTGTTCGCTTACATCTCTTTGGGAAACCGGGGGATGGATGACTGATTAGGGATTTAATTGATGAGGAATCGTTTTTAAGTCTATAATGAAAGGATGAATGAGGAGATGCAGAGAGGAATTCGGTCTCCATAACTGGGTGATTTATCGTGTATGAAAATCGGTGTGCCCATGATCGAGTTGATATATATTTAAACCAAATTCAAGTTCAAACGCCAGAACCTTTGTTATTTGATATTTTCTTACTTTCTTTTGCATATTAAATTTCCAGTAGTGACAACAAACCAAAACCCCTTTTTTTATGATTGGTTACTTGAAGGTGAAATCACAACAGCTCTCTGTGGGATCGACCAGTACTTATTAGCTGGCTATGCTCGCTATGGGCACAGGAGCATTATAAATTTATTTTGAGCACGAAACGACCACGCGTCATATAGTCCACATGAAAATTTCATTAACTTGGAAGTAACTGTGTTGCTAGTTTAACATTGACAGGTGTGCACTTGGTTTGCTCACAGGAAAAAGTTTACATATAAGTTTCCAAGTGCTACCAAACCGAACGTTTGTAGCTTAGTTTTCCCATTGAACCAAGTTCTTTGGATCTTCAGTCATCATGGTTGGGTTACCACTACAAGCATTCTTAGAGTGTGGATTTTAAACCCATTCCCTCTAGCAACTTAGCCATTTGATCTCGGTTTAACCCTTTGGTTAGCGGATCCGCTAGATTATCTATTGACTTAACATAGTCAACTGAGACAATCCCACTTGAGATCATATGCCTCACAGTATTATGTCTCCGAGGTATGTGTCAAGACTTACCATTGTACATAGCATTATATGCCCTCCCGATAGCCGATTGACTATCACAGTGAATCATCACTGACGACAATGGTTTTTTCCAACATGGAATGTCTTCTAGAAAGTTGTGAAGCCATTCTGCTTCTTCACATGCTTTATCCAAAGTGATAAACTCAGATTCCATGGTAGAGCGGGCTATACAAGTCTGTTTCGTGGATTTCCACGACACTGCTCCACCACCGATAGTGAAAATAAATCCACTAGTCGAGAATGAGTCTTTTGTGTCTGATATCCAATTCGCATCACTGTACCCTTCAAGTACAGGAGGAAACCTTGTATAATACAGCCCGAAGTTCAAAGTATACTTCAAGTATCTTAGAACTCGCACTAGAGCTTTCCAATGTTCTTTGCTTGGATTGCTCGTGTACCGACTCAACTTGTTCACAGAACATGCAAGATCAGGTCTAGTGCAGTTAGTGATGTACATCAAACTCCTAATGACCCTTGCATACTCTTTTTGAGCTACCGGTTCTCCCCGATTTTTGCTCAAGTGTACATTGAGTTCCAACGAGGTCTTAACCGGCGGACTATCAAAAACGTTGAATTTCTTAAGCACTTTCTCTACGTAATGAGATTGTGTTAAGACAATTATACCACTTGTCCGTACTATCTTAATTCCTAGAATCACATCAGCTAAGCCCATATCTTTCATGTCGAAATTTCATTTCAACATTTGTTTCGTTTCAACAATCACTTGGTGGCCACTACCCATGATTAACATGTCATCTACATAAAGACAGACTATGACATAGCCATTAAAACTGCTCTTTATATACACACATTTATCACACTCATTGATTTTGAAACCATTTGATAACATCACGTTATCAAACTTCAGGTGCCACTGAATAGGTGCTTGTTTAACACCGTACAACAATCTAACAAGTTTACACACCTTTCATTCTTGCCCTGGTACAACAAACCCTCCAGGTTGTTCCATGTATATTTCATCCTCCAGCTCACCATTTAGAAACGCGGTCTTTACATCCATTTGATGAATTTCAAGATTGTGCAAAGCACCAATCACTAAAAGCACCCGAATAGATGTAATCCGTGTTACTGGTGAGTAGGTATCGAAGAAATCATACCTCTCTTTTTGTCTAAAGCCTTTGGCAACCAAATGAGCTTTATACTTATCAACAGAACCATCTGCCTTATATTTTCATTTTAGGATCCATTTGCATTCTAACGGCTTACACCCACTTGGGAGATCTGTCAACACCCAAGTGTGATTTTGCATGATGGAATCGATTTCACTGTTGATAGCTTCTTTCTAGAACGCAACATCTGGACTAAATAGAGCTTCTTTCAAAGACTTTGGCTCATCATCTAGCATATAGGTGATGAAATCCGGACCAAAAGTCTTTGCCGTTCTAGCTCGCTTGCTACGTCTCGGTTCTTCATCCACAGGATCAGAACTAGTAGCAACTTCAGAGGATCATTTCTCAGAACTACCTTCTACTCTATCCTTAATTTTACAAGGATAGATATTTTCGAAGAATATAGTATTCCTCGATTCCAACATCGTTCCTTCAGTCAACTCGGGAATCTCCGATTTATGAATAAGGAATCGATATGCGCTACTGTTTAGTGCGTACCCAACAAAGATACAATCAGCTGTTTTAGGGCCGATTCTAACTTGTTTAGGAAGTGGCACTTCAACCTTAGCCAAACACCCCCACACTTTGAGGTATTTATAAGACGGCGTGCATCCTTTCCACAACTCGTAAGGTGTCACATCCTTACCCTTAAGTGGAATTTTTTTTAGAATATAGTTGGCTATTAACACAACTTCCCCCCACAAGTTCTGTGGTAATCCCGAACTTATCAACAAAGCATTCATCATTTCTTTAAGAGTTCGGTTTTTGCGTTCAGCAACACCATTAGACTGTGGTGAATAGGGAGCCGTAGTTTGATGAATTATACCTGCCTCTGCGCATAACTCTTCAAACGGGGCTACATATTCTCCAACTCTATCACTTCAAATTGCTTTAATTCGACCGCTTAGTTAATTTTTGGCTTCATTTTTGAAGTTCTTAAAAGCTTCAATCGCCTCATCTTTACTTCTTAAAAGATAAAAATAACAATACTTTGTGCAATCGTCAATAAAAGTAATAAAATACTTTTTACCACCTCTAGTTTGCACAAAATTTAAGTCACACACGTCTGTGTGAATTAAATCTAGAGGTTTAGTGCTCCGTTCAACTGAATTAAATGGTAACTTTGCCAATTTTTCCTCGACACAAACTTCACATTTGTTTTGTGTATTAAATTGGTTTACTTTTAGCAATTCTAAATTTACTAAACGTTTTATAGCATTTAGATTAACATGTCCTAATCTACAATGCCATAAATCCGAGCACTCAACAAGCAAGTAAGCAGAAGAATTCACTTTATTAGCACTTTCTTTGGCAACACGGTGCATAGCCATTACATTCATTTTGAAGAGTCCATTGGCGAGATAGCCCCGACCAAGGAACCTTCCATACTTGCTTAAAATAAATTTTTCAGACTCAAACACTAGTCTAAAACCATGATTGACTAACAATGAACCCGAAACCAAATTCTTACGGATGTCCGGAACATGCAGCACATCCTTCAATGTTAGCTTTTGGCCTGAAGTCAGGTTCAAAACCACGCTGCCCACATCAACCACTTCAGACGAGGCTTGGTTCTCCATGTGCAACTTTCTACCTTCAACATCTTTGTAGGTAGCAAACGAGCCCTTTTCTGAGCAAACATGACAAGTAGCCCCGGTATCGATGAACCACTCTCTCGGGTTGTCCACGTTATTGGCTTCAAACACAACGACAGCCAAATCATCATCATCCTAATCATCTTGATGGACCTTACCTTTGCCTTTGTTGTTGTGTTCTGCTAAATGCGCACCATAGTTAGTACGCTTCTTCTTTGGAGCCGTGCAATGTTTGGACATGTGCCCCGGCTTATCACAATTGAAGCAATTGCCATTGAACTTTGTCATTGGCTTCTTCTCTTTGTCAACTTGACCCGGGCACTTCATTTTGTTGCTATTTGATGGTCCACCACGTTCCATCAAGTTAGCCTTGGCCTCGATCGGGACTCTTGGTCTCGGATCTGCCTTTTGGTTATCGACTTCAATTCGAAGCTTAACCACAAGGTCTTCAAGAGTCATCTCCTTTTGTTTGTGTTTGAGATAGCTCTTGAAGTCTTTCCAACACAGTGGTAAATTCTCAATCACCGCAGCAACGGTGAAAGAGTCGGAAAGGACCATCTCTTCAGCATGAACGTCGTGCATAATGAGCTGAAGCTCTTGCACTTGATCCATCACTGACCGGGAGTCCACCATTTTGTAATCGAGGAACTTTGCCATGATGAACTTCTTAGTTCTGGCATCCTCCGTTTTGTACTTTTTTTCTAGTACTTTCCATAATTCCCTAGCACTAGTTACATTTTCGTATACAGAATAAAGACTATCTACTAAGCCATTTAAAATGTAATTTTTACATAAAAAATCTCCATTGATCCATTGATCATATGCAGTCCGCTTGTTGACATTCGGCTCGTTCTATTCGATCACTGGAGTGTCTTCTTTGATGTATCCAGCAACGCCCAATGTAGTAAGATAGAAAAACATCTTCTGCTACCACCTCTTGAAGTCCAATCCACAGAACTTCTCCGGCTTCTCAGCTTGGCCATGTGGAATAGTCCTTGGAGCAACGATGTTTGATGATGACGCCATTTCCAGTAAAGGTAGTTGATTAATTCAGTCTTATTGCTATTTGTCTTGCGATTGTTGTACTTGTATTACACTTTGACTGGAAATGTTACAACTGAAGTACAAGATAGAAGAGGTAGAAGTAGAGCAATTACAATATAAACTGAATGTAAACAAAGAAAATAGAAATTGGAACCGATATGCAGATTCCGGCAAGCCAAGTCGAGGGGACTTCTCTCCGCAAGACAAATACGCCCCGGCTAGTGCTCATGATTTGGCGGTTGTCTTTCAAAGATGAAACGGCTTCGTCCTTCCGACAGTAGCACCACAAGTCCGGCAAGGGAATTTTGTATGCAGCAAGATGATTTGTGTAGAATGTAGCATTGGAAGCCATGCAGGATGTCCTATTTATAGGCACATCTCCACTGCAGGGGACAACATGGTTTGAGGGCATTCAAACCAGGTGTTTGTAACCTCCAAGAGTTACACATTTCCATTTAAGCCTCCAGGAGTTACCTTGTGCAGAGCCTGACATGTGTCCAAGGCAGCTGCAACCATTGACTCCCGACAGGAGTAACTGTCAGTTATAGCCCAGCCACTAACTCCACCAGCTCCAGGTGGCAGTTACACATTTGAAGGCAATGCTGGACAAGAACCATGCAGCAGTAAGTGTACCCATGACCCGATCAACCGATCCGCTCCACGGCCGTTATAGACCCGGATAGCCGATCCGCCAACCCGCTCCATGACCCAACCATTTCTATACCGTAAAACTGGTACGGTTAAGCCCCGAAAGCCCACGTACGCCCAAAGTCCAATTGCCAAGATCCAAGTCTGAGGACGAGATAAGACGAGCCGAGCACGGGCACCGGGCATCAGGCACGGGCACGGGCTTGGGCATGGGCACGGGCGGGCGCGCGCGTGTGGGCTCATGGCCCACATCCTTGTGCACTTAATTACTTCACTTAAGTGTTAATACACTTAAATATACTTCTTAATTTGATTAAGAAATCAATGTGGGATTAGTTAATGTGTCTTAAACACACTATCCTACACACCATAAATGCCCAATCGTGTGACCAACTTCAACCATTTATTTCTTACTCACCGAAAATCGGATTTGAGCAAATTAAAATACTATGATTACCTATTCATAATATAGAACAATCGTACGGTATTTAATTCCTCCAAAATTAAATATCCCGGTCACGAAAAATCAGATAAAATGAGTCAAAACTCAATTTAATAAATCCTATTTTCCAACAAATCCAAGCTAAAGATTCAGTCAGAGGCACAAGGGACATCTTTCAACACTCATTCTATATTCGGGTGGCGGAATGGGCATATCATAGATGGATGAGGCTGACTGCAAGATGTCGTGCCCACTTTGCTCGTGCAGACTTGACAACAATGGGCTGGGCTAGGGCGAGTTGAGAAACCCGAATTCAGTTGGAGGAAAGAGATGAGAAAGATAGCTACATTATTCGAAGAAGAGTTAGAGGTGGACTGGACTCTTAGAGGCGTGGCAACTAAAAGATAAGCATAATCCCTAAAAAATAGGGATTTGATCGAGATAAGGCTTATCCAGACAGATCAGGATGGGGCACGCCAGATCCGGAATCCAGTGAAGACCCCAGTTTGTTGGGGATCTCTGATTTGGAAATGTAACTATTTAAGCTTTTTTAATCTCTGGAAACATAAGCTTTGCAGTCAGAAACATTGATACAATATTTACTTTATTTTAATTTCAGTTCGTACGCTGCTTTTTTGCAGCAGAAACAATTCCAACAGGCCTTAAGCCTTTGGATTTAGGATTATGGTATTAAACTCAACGGTTGTGTTGAGTATTTTTACGTATTAAATTCAGTAAGTTTTCTTTACAATTATGTCTTTTATTACTGCTATTTTAGTTATGTCTAACATGCTTGGCTAGACACTTATTCTGGTGTTTGAACAACGAAAATGGTTTGAATATAAATCTGGACTCGTGAGGCCAAAATGGGCATAGTAATGCATGATAGGTTTCTGTTGATTCTTGAACCTGTTCCACGTGAGTGTGTGTCTGAAATGCCCAATGTGGTTGATCACTCGTTATGTAAAGAGGGCACACCATATTAATTGAATTGGCGAATTGTGACTATGTGTTGGTTCATATAGTAATAAGGGAATCAATGGGTTGTTTTGGGCACACGAGGAATCGGTAAACATAATAAATCTGGCTTCATCTACGGCACACTGTTGGTTTGTTCGCTTACATCTCTTTGGGGAACCGGGGAGTGGGTGACTGATTAGGGATTTAATTGATGAGGAATCGCTTTTAAGTCTATAATGAAAGGATGAATGAGGAGATGCAGAGAGGAATCCGATCTCCATAACTGGGTGATTTATCGTGTATGAAAATCGGTGTGCCCATGATCGAGTTGATATATATTTAAACCAAATTCAAGTTCAAACGCCAGAACCTTTGTTATTTGATATTTTCTTACTTTCTTTTGCAGATTAAATTTCCAGTAATGACAACAAACCAAAACCCCCCTTTTATGATTGGTTACTTGAAGGTGAAATCACAACAGCTCTCTATGGGATCGACCCGTACTTATTAGCTGGCTACGCTCGTTGTGGGCATAAGAACATTACAAATTTATTTTGAGCACGAAACGACCGCGCGTCATATAGTCCACATGAAAATTTCATTAACTTGGAAGTAACTGCGTTGCTAGTTTAAGATTCTAGGAGTTTGCTTTGTAAATTACAGTTAGTATTATTTGGTACAAAATTATGGTGTTGATAGATGTGTTAAATCTACTATTGCAAAATTGAAGGATGTGTAGAACTAATACTTATTTGGCCTTCATAACCTTGTCAGTTTATTGATAATTTATGCAGCAATATATCGAGAAGGGAGAGGACAAATTTACTACTACTTATCTTATCATTTTTACCTTTATATCTTATAACTATGAATGAACACAAATTCTACAAAGAGCTAAGAATTTAGTTTTGTTAGTATAATGATCCTCATAATTTTGATCTTAACTTTACCAGTAGTTGAGATGGGTTACTTGAAATGCAAATTATGTAGTCTTGAGCTATATTGAAAAAAATAAAAAATACTAACTTTCGACGAGCACAATCTTTCAAATTGGATTTTGTTGATTTATTCAAGTAGTCCAACTTATTCCACTAATGTAGTTTTAATGATGTTGACATGTTAGAAATATTCGACAAAATCAAAGGAAGGCCGTTTGATTCATTTGATGTGGAAAAAAATGAAAGTCTCTAGAGATTGGTTTTCTTAGCCTCGGTGTTGAATTATTGATGCTCATTTTGATCAACAAGATCGACACTACGAAGTGGGTACTCCAACAGTTGGCATATAAAATCCCAACGGGCTTAAATAAGAATTTATTGGTTAAACTAAATTTTATATAATGTTGAGTTGCTAAAACAAACTTTAGTTTTATTTTTTAAATACTGGCATAATTTTGAAAAAAAAAATTATCAGTATAAGTGGTTTTATTTATCAATACGTAAACTATATGCTCGATCTTATAGAGAAAGGGAAAAAAATCAATTTACTGTTAAAATATAGATGAAATAACAATCTTTAAACAATACACTGAAATTGATAAATTTGTGTGAAATTTTGAAGAGGAGGAAAGTGTAAAAATAAATGAATATTCTACTCTCTCCGCCCTGATTATATAGTTCCTTTTCTACTCGCATGTAGATTAAAAATATTTATGAAAACAAAAAACAAAAGCTAAACTTCCAACTTTAACTTTATTTAATGAAATTTAATAAAACTTAAATTTTAGCTCAACTTTAATGTATTAATTTTTTGAAACAAAGAAAATATACAATTAATGGAGTGCAAATACAATGAATATCAATGGAATTGATTAAGTTCGTCAATTTTAATTAAATTACTTCTTGAGTATGATTTTGAAGTTCGATTTACAACGACAGTATATATTTTAGATATTTAATTATCTACTCTTGTTTAAATTTAATTCAATAAGAAAAGGAGAATCATTAAAAATATATGCTCGATCTTATAGAGAAAAGGGGAAAAATCAATTTATTGTTAAAATATAGATGAAATAATTTAATTACTAACTTACATGCACTTCCTGAAGCTTTATCATCATCAGTATATATTTTAGATATTTAATTACTAGTTTACGTGCACTTCCTCAAGCTTTGTCAAACTTTTGAGGATAAAGGCCACGAAAGGGGTAATATAATTAGTCCTGAAAGTCTGAAACCTATTTGGCTCAATTTTTAATTTGTAAATAATTGGTAATTTGGTAAACACCTTGAATCCTTGATCATATTCATATTAGGGAATTACCCGGAAGCTTCCAACTTCCCTCAAGTTGGCAGGGAGGAGCTGACGTTAGCAATCTATATTTATGTGTGTGCGTACATTGATCATATTCATATCAGTGCATGGCATACACAACACCAACACCAGATCGATAACTTAAATCATCAATCGCAGAAATGTCTTTGGATTTACGGTATGTTTTGGTTCCTGCAATCAACATAGTGAAAGGTTTCGACCCAGATTTGAGATGGGATCCTTTCGGTGTGATTGGTAATCCAACATGGTTCAAGGTTTGGCTTCTGTTAACTCTCTCTCTCTTCATCTCCTTCTTTCCCATTCAAATCACACGAACCTCTCCGTTTCTGGTGTTTTCTGTGCGACCCCAGAGTTTCTCTGTTGTTCTGTTAGTTTCATTCATGGCGTCGTTGATCCTCCCACAGCTGCTTTTCTGGTACGTTTATCCTCTGATATTGCTGCTGTCTACTAACTTCGTCGCCGCCCTGTTCCTGAGCTGTGCTACGTCGTTGCAAGCATTTCTGTTGAGGACGCCGCATTTCACCATACACGTACACCCTCAAGGAGAAGAGATCCATGGATTACAGCATGTTTAATTCATATATTTATGCTCATTTTTCTCTACGTCGTTGTATCCATATTAGTATATTAATTAGCGTTGTTATTCAAGCTAAGTGAGTTGTCTAAATTTCCTCGTTTTATGTAATCGTCACATATTAAATACTACGATCGTCCTTGTGCATCATCACCGGCTACTCTGTAAATCCTCTGCTTTCCACTAGGGGTGGTAATTTTGGCCTGGATGGCCTGCATTTCAGGCCGGGCTGACCCAAAAATTAGACTCGAAACAATTTTGCGTCGAGTCAGGCCGGTCCCAAAAAAATGAATGGTCCGAACGGGCTGGTTGCATGACCCAAAAATTGAAATTTTACACTGGCCGCGGGACGGCCGGCCCGCTTTTGCACCAAGCATCGATAGACGATAATTACCCGCTATAGATTCTTTTCTTTTACTAGTAATAATTAATTATATAATTTAATAATAAAAAAATCACTTTAAGTGCTTTTTCTTGGTAAATGAAAGTAGACATATTATTATTATTATTATTATTATTATTATTATTATTATTAAAAAATAAGGGGAGAAATAGAAAAATACCTTAGAAATAGAAGAAAAAAAAAACAAAACATAAACCATAAACTCTATATATGTTCCCGTACTTTTTCCATATCTCATCACATTGTTATTCACAGCAAATAATCCAATCTATTGAAATTTTTTCATAGATTTGCATGTCATTTACAAATATCATAAAAAAAATGTAGTAATATTTAATCAGTTTGGTCATGTGTTGAGTGGGATGGAGGGGTTAATAACTTTTTATACCCATAAGACATAACCTATGTATGAAACGAACACAATTTGCATGTATTTAATTCCCATCATTTATGCGGTTAAAAATGCAATAGAACATTTCCTTTATATATATCGACAATTGTTTATAAGGAAAACATTCAATAGTTAAAAAGGAAAAAGAGGGGAGCTAATGAAAAATATATTTTTATTTTTTTATTTTTTAATATATATTTATTAGTGATCGGAAAATTAAATTGCCAAAAAAGATTAAAAATTACCTAGAATGTTCTAGATTAAATACATAAACATTCTTTATGAGGGAACTTTGACCAAGCAATTTTCAAAATAAATGTATAGCACTTTTGGGAAAAGCCTCTTGCCAACCGGACTATCCACATCACTTACAATTTCTTCCACAATCATTTTATTTTGTACAATTTTTCGCTCATATTTTTTAATTATAATTTTACCCCTATAATTTTGTCTTAATATATGTATAGATTATTTTCTTTTAACCACATAAACTCTAGAAGAGTTGTGAAATTTAAAGGGAGCAATAATTTTCAAAATAATAAGGTTAGACCCTGTAGGTCTACATTGTGCCCTAATGGCTAAATGATTGTACTCTTTTTCCCTTATTAAGTTTTTTCCTATAGAGTTTTCTTAGTAAAGGTATTTAATGAGGCAACTAATGCAACACATATAAACATATATCATGTACTCTTTTCATCGACTGTTTTCTTAATAAAGGTATTTAATGAGGCAACTAATGCAACACATATAAACGTATGCCATATACTTTTTTCCTTGATTGTTTTCTTAGTAAAGGTATTTAATGAATCAACTAATGCAACACATATAAACGTATGCCACGTACTCTCTTCCTCGACTGATTTTTTCCCACTGAATTTTTCAGCGAGGCATGAACATCGCGTCGTAATGTTCAAGGGGAGTGTTATAAATGTATTTATTATATATGAACATTACGTGTTCCCTACTCTGGGGTTTAATTTCTAGCCATATATATATCTTGGAATCTCGTGTAGATCAACATATGAATGAATAAAATACACCGATGAATAAAATCATCTTTCTTCCTCCAACATTCTCTGTTCTTCTACTTTCTGTTATTAATTTACTTCTTGAGTATGATTTTGGAGTTCGATTTACAACAACAGTATATATTTTAGATATTTAATTATCTACTCTTATTTAAATTTAATTCAATAATAAAAAGAGAATCATTAAAAATATATGGTCGATCTTATAGAGAAAGGGGGAAAAAATCAATTTATTGTTAAAATATAGATGAAATAATTTAATTACTAGTTTACATGCACTTCCTGAAACTTTGTCAACATCAGTATATATTTTAGATCTTTAATTACTAGTCTACGTGCACTTCCTAACGCTTTGTCAACTTCCTGAAACCCAATTGAAATTGCTACACCAAAAAAGGTGAAGCTTGAGAAATTACTCGGAAGCTGCTCCTTCAGGTTGGATATGTGCATAATTATCTACTTTGTTATTAGAGACTATTAACTACGATCATAAAGATGAAAAATAAAGTAATGGTTGAGTCTTTTAATTGAGACGTGGTGAATAATATTATCACAAAAAAAAGGTGGTGAATCATCCCCTTAATAACATTAACAATAAAATCGTTAATTCGTGACGCTCTATCTTACTTTTGTTTAAATCTTATACATATATAAAAATATAAGAACAAGACATGGACAATTATTCAAGTCTTCAAATAGAACTAATAATAATTTCAAAAATACATCAAGATTTTAAATTAAAAAGTGCACAAATAACACTCTCGAGTGATTGATGTTATTTTTATTATATTTTGATGATATTTTATATTTAGACAATCTAAAACATTAAATATGTGAATGGTCGTTAATTGTTATACATGTTTTTGGTAATTAATATGCATATGTGTGTGTGTGAGGGAATATTTAAAGGTGACGTAGTAATAAAACACTCGCCCACACACACACCTAGCTAGGCCTGTTCTATTTCTTAATTATTTTTATATTATTTATTTATTTATTTTCAAAATATAATTTAAAAATACACGTTAAAATTAAAATTTGATAGCTTTTATAATTTATTGAAGAAAAATGAAAGTGATGCTTAAATAAATATACCATAAAAATATGTTATAATACAATATCAAATATTTATATATTTTATATAATTTAATATATTCAAATGAAAAATTGAAAATGTTAAAGTATTTTTCTATGAAATAAAAATATTTTTATTAACTTGTACAAATTATTCTATATTGATTAATTAAATATTTTAGAATAAAGTTTTCAATAAAATAAATAAACTATAATTTGCTAAAAAAATTAGAAAAAATCATACACTAAAAAAGAAAAATGACATTTAGAAATATAAAAGATAAATTAAGGCACGTGTTGATATTTATTAGCTACTACATACACTTTATAAGAAAATTTTAAAGTAAATAAAATATTCATTATATAAAATAAAAAAAAATGATATTTCATTCCAATCTTCATTCCGTGGATATAACAATCATAAGAATTGTCATTCCATTCAGACCCTCATTTCATTTCTAAGTTCATTCCATTCATACCTAATTACATTCAATCATACAAATCACCTCCTAAACTGCTTGTCAATTGCATTTTAGATCATTTCAACTTTTTCCATATTTAATATTATCTATACATATATTAAGGTAAAATCGCAGGAGTAAAATTATCATAAAAATCATTTAGTTAAACCATAAGTTAAATTAATATTTTGGTGGACAAAAATCATGAGCTTCATATGCTGCTGTTTATGTATGCCACCTACGACAATATAATTAATCCCAACTCACGTCTTACGTACGTTGCCAATGCAATAGAAGTCAAAGAAATCCACATCAATTAATTCATTGAAACGTCCAAATAGGCAAATAAGAATTGAATTCAGTTGGATTAGTGGAATAGTCACTAATATTTTAATTGCCCAAATACGTAAAGTTTCCTATTAATTAAAAGTAATGTATAAGATGAAAACATGAAAAGTTGTTATTTTAGGTGCAATTAACCTTTATATCTTTTTTTTATAAAACACACTGATTGTGTTTATTAGTATTGGTTAAATAAATAATTAATAGTAAGGTAAATATATAGACTGATAATTTCATATTACATGTGTAGCTATTATTACATTAAAAAGTATAGAAATAAACTATGAATATATATATATATATATAATTATTGATGATATACACAATCTATATTATATATGTAAATATCCGCGTGGTTAAACTTATTAAAGTTTAAATTGTAAAAATATATATTAAATGATATACAATTTAAATTATGAATGCATTAATTTATAAATACAAATGCATCAATTTACCAAAATATTAAATAATTTTGAGGATTTCCACAAGTTCATTATTTGATTTGTAATATTGATGTGGCATATCATTTCATAATCCATTTACATATTTTTAGAAATTTTATGTAATTTTTTATAACGATGTACCATATGTTTTATTAATTTCATCCCTAAACTTTTGAGAATAATAAAAAGAAGTTAAACAAAGTTAATTGAATTGCAATTCACAAATCTCTAAAAAAAATCAATTCACCAAAGATTAATTTATATAACAATTCATCCATATATTTCAAGAATACCATAATTAAAAAAGGAAAAAGGGTCTCGCAGACCCCTGAACTTTTTGGCGGGGACCTTGCAGGCCCCTGTACTTTTTTTGGCTCAATTGAGCTCCTGAACCTTTTTTTTTTTGTCTATTGGGCCCCTCTTAACGGAGACGTTAGTTCAACTTAAAACGACGTCGTTTTATGTTTTATTCGAATAAAAATAATTATAAATTCAAAACACACACTCTCTCTAACACTACACACACTAGATATCAAATCCTCCCAACTTTCACACACACACACACACTCTCTCTCTCTCTAAATCAAAGCAGAAGGCGTCTTCAATTAGACGTTCCAAACTCTGTTCGGACTCTGAAAACGTAGCTCCGATCGCTCCCAATATTCTAATCTGTGACCCTCTATATATTTTAACTTGGCTTCGGAAAATCCTTTGCCGATTCCATTAGATGACTCGTGGGCCGCGTTCCAGTGGATTGCGGCTCACGCCGGCGGCAGCGACGCTGATCCTTGGTTGAACGAGTGCGCCGATTTCCGGTGCATGTTCATCGGGGAGAGAGAGCGCGGGAGCACTGATTGCGAATGATGTGGCGATTCGAGTCGGAGTGGACCGATTCGTCGGCGTGGAGATTTTGGGGGTTTTTTTGGTGCACCCTTTTTTCGGCAGCAAGGAGGAGGACAAGCTCTATAAGCTTCTTTACCCGACGAGAAGCGGCCGTGACGGCGAGTCGAGGTTGAATCCAGCGGTGGATCCTCGGATCCGGGAAATTGCGGGGCGGGGCGTGGTGTTCTTTGTGGCGGAGAAGGATTTCTTGAGGGATAAAGGAAGAGCTTACTATGAGGGTTTGAAGAATAGCGAATGGAATGGAGAAGTGGAGATTTTGGAGAGCAAAGGAGAAGGCCATTGCTTCCATTTGTTCAATCCCAAGACCGAGAAAGCTGTTGTCGCCATTACTGATCAATTGGTTGCTCTGTTCAATTTAGCCAAAAAAAAAGTTCAGGGGCTCAATTGAGCCAAAAAAAAGTACAGGGACCTGCGAGGTCTCCGCCAAAAAGTTCATGGGCCTGCGAGACCCTTTTTCCATTAAAAAATTATGGCTGGCCATAGTGTGGCCAAATAACATTATCCTTTACTTAATTAAGTAGATCTATGATAGATATTTATCAAGATATCCATGTGACCATGTATAACAAAAATAGGGAAATACTTAACTGGATTAGTTTCCTTATGTAATGAATATGAATTATATATATATATATATATATATATATATATATATATATATATATATATATATATATAATATCCAAGATTTCCAAATTTGCTAATAGTTTCCACAATCAATTATAGAAACTTAATTATATGCAAATTTAATTATAAAAACAATAATTATTAAAATTTGCATGATTATGACAATTAAATAATTAGTTACATAATCATAATTATGTACTTACCAAATTGCCCTTGCAATTGAGCGGGAAAGTGAGAATTGTAGAAGTGTGTTATAATATATATATAAAAAATCCAAATCATAATTATGTACTTACCAAATTGCCCTTGCCAACTCAGTACCCAAATCCAATTCCATATGGCTATATTTTAAATTTTTTTCACATGGTTACACATGTGGAGTGTAAACGTGTAAATTTGGTAAGATATAATGAACTAAAATTTGGTTTTAAAATTTTCATGTTTTTAATAAATGAAATAAATGATTTTTTATGTTTTAATTAATGGATTTTTTTTTCAAATCTACAAAATAAAACCATAAATTAGAGAAAAAAAACTTAGAAATTGAAAATATCATATGAAAACCAATAAATCACATTCTCATGCAGGATCATTACCAGTAAAAAAAATAGAAAAGAAAATTTCATTAACAAACAATGCACATCAGATTTCAATATTAGTTCATATGTAAAAACTGTAGCAGATAAAAAAAAATATGTTCAAATGATTTCAGAAATATACTCAAAATATTATTTTAATTTACTGTAGAATCTGAAATGTTAAAACAAAATCCTCATTGCAAGAGCTATTTATATATAATATTGTATAACAGCAATCGTTTGAAAAAAAAATCTTGAAAATCTCACATTTGCGTGATAAATTTTTGTAAGTATAGAAACGTACAATATACTTGATTGATTGAGAAGAGATCATTTTTTTAGAGTATAAACTGATGTAAAATATTTTTCAGCTATGATTAATAATAATCTTATATTAAATTAGCATTGCACCTAAGTATACATTTATTTTTTTTAGAATAGACAAGTATTATTTATTCAATTTGGGAAAGTCATAGAATAGACAAATGAATATTATTTATTCAATTTGGGAAAGTTATATATTGCTTAATTTATTAACACATTTTCTGGCATCAATTAAAGTAAATATACACATAAACTAAATATTTATATTTTATATGGTTAATTTATTAGAACGAAATACAATATATTATCTCCTTGCATTAATTAGTGCATTTAATTAAAGGAAAATTATAAAGTTTGTTAGTGCCATCATTATACACTAAGTTTGATTTGATGAGATATGTTCGACAATGTGTTCGTGGATATGTTCCTGAAGTTAAAGTATTGATTCCGTTGTGCAAGTAATGAAGAACAGTTGGCGAATTGTTCCCTCTGATGTTCTCGACATACCCATGAACAGTTTATTTATGGCAGTTTCCATGTTAAAATGATCTTGTGCGGACGAGTTTGAGAAGTCAAGATCTGATCCTTTGACTGTCTATTTGGAGTAGATGGCGTACTGAAATAAACCCTCAATATCATGGAAGACATCTACACTAATATAGATAGAATCACAAACCATAAATCACTTACCTTGATGATGAAGATTCACGATCAATTCAACAAAGAAAACGTGAAGTATAAGAAGGCCGATTACTTCAACAATCGGTGGTTCGCCCCCAATATATTTGATTATCTATATTGAGTGTTTGAGAGTCCCTGGTTTGTGATTTCTTGTAATAGCTAGAAGTTATTTTCGAAATTGTTCAACGTGATAGTCTAGCATTTGAGTGTTTTGAGAACCACGGATGAATAAAATTAGCCTCTAATCATTAACATCTTACCACCACACTGGATTCGGGGTTGTGTACCAGTCTAGGAACTTGAACTCGTCTTCAAGAGTGTTGGCGCTGCCCTTAGAAGATTCTACTCCTGCTCCACAGATCAGGAAAAAGGGTGATGCGGGTGCATGTCTTGGTTCGGCATGCAAGACTACCCTTCCGTCCATGGACATTGCTTCCACGAATTTCTTCTCCGGTGCGACAAACCGGGAAAAGAGTTCAGCTAGGGAGCTCGTACCCTACTTCCACGTTGACATATTGATCAAAAATAGGCTACCAAATTAATTCAAAGTAGAAAGGTAAATTAGGGAGACGAGCATGATGACGCACCTTAGATTTATGCGGTTGGTGGCCGAATTGTTGGCTGTTGCGACCAGTTAGCAAAGAAACCGGGGGGGGGGGGGGGTGCATGTCTCTTTCTGGCCCTCGCCATAAAAGTAAGTGGAAAATGGAGGAGGGAGTGCGGTCACCTCTCGGCGAGCTGCAATCGACTGTCTTCGAGAAGGGTCCATCGAAGATCAGCTTCTTCTTCGCATCTCTAGCATTCCTTCTGTCTTCAAGAAGATGTGAAAGGACGTCGGCCTTTGAATCGGGCACTAACATGGCTAACATTTAAGAAACTAGCCGTTAATATGTGCACCATATCAAAACAAAAGGAAGAACAAACCTTAAACATATGACTCTTCAAAGTTCAAAGGCATAAAAATGAGGGAATAATTAATGCTACAATCAAATTTGGATTCTTAAAATCATCAAAAAGAATGCGGTAATAAATACATTCCACACATAGAGTAATTAATAAATCACAGGCGGACAAAAAAATCTCACCCACATATCACCAAATAAATAACATCAATAATGGCATTAAACTTCAGGGACAAGACTTATATATAGACGAAAAACAATAACTCCTCCTAGATTTCTTGAGGAATGACGAAAAAATTTAAAGTTAGAATTTTCAAAAAGGAACTTTACCTAAAGGGAGTTACATTTCCCAACCATAAACAAGAAACATCAAGTGGCAACTTAAAACCAAAAAGGAAAACAAAACTGTGAGGCTCACGCTTGCCTACCTGCTTCATTATCTGAAGAAGTGGCGGACATGTTTAGGAACACAAACTGCTGGAGGCGATCTGCAATATGCACTCAAGAAAGAATAAGGAGAAATTATAACTTAAAACACATATTTCAGAAATAAGGACCCATATTATATATAAACAGATCGTAATTCCATATTTTTGGAATTTTTTTTTAATTACAACCTTTAAATAGTCAAATCAGAAACCTAAAGCCGCTCATAAGAAACGATTGAAAAAACATAAAAAATCAAATTGCGTTCATAACTTACCGATAACTTTCAATCTGACCGGAAATCTAAAACTCGCCATCTCTAATTTTTTCTGAGGGTAATGGATATCCGAACCAATAAGAAAATTCATACCGATTACGTCGGGGACTAGCCCAGAAACCCAGCGCTTCCTATGCACTTTGCAGCGCATTAATGGTTGGATGACCTAAAGTGATTTTCATTGGATTACGTGCGTTGGGCCACATCGCACCCGAGCCTAAAATAAAGTGGTTCAGAATTAGGTTTGAATTGGAATAATTGTATCGATAAAAAACAGTCGACATTTCAGCCATCCAGAGCCCTATGCGCACTGCGCTGAGCCTAGAGTCGAATTTGCCATTAACTAATGTCAAGCTAACATGAGTGTGTGTGTGTGTGTGTGTGTATATATATATATATATATATATTACAGAATGATGAAAAATGCTAAAATAATTAGCTAAGGCATGGTTAAAACTACTAGCAAATTTTACGTAACTATGCATGCATATATACACACTGCATACTTGTTGGAACAAAATAAATAATTTTCTCAATTTTTCAGGATAAATTGGTAAGACATGGATATGTTAAAGTTCGAACATGTTACTAGTACTGTTAAGTTTGTCAAATTCGCGTGAAGTTTTGAAGGCTACGAAAAGGGTAATATAATTGGGATGAGATCCTCTACTTTAAATTTGGTGTTTCAATTCATATTTTAAAATTAAATTCATAAGTTTAATAATAGATATTATAAAAATAAAAATTAATTATAACACAATCAACCTAGTTAAATCTATCAACAAAAGATTGAAATTTTAAAAATTATAAACCATATTTTTAAAGTAATCAACCATAATAATCATTTATTTGAAAATTAAATACTAAAAAATAATTATAAATCCTAATTGGGTGAGGTGAATTCTAAAAACAATTATAAAATTAAATTGAAACATAATAAATTAAAATTGATGAAAAATACAGAAGAAAATATCATAAATTTGATCGTTGAACACGAGTTGAAACACCAAATCTGAAATAAAGATCTCATCCGCATATATATAGAGTGAATTCACTTTAAATTTTGTTGTCAGGTTTGCTCCCCACTCTTTGATCCAATTTGTGCAAATCAGGCTATTCTTTGCTATCTCTATCTTAATGATGAAGGACCATTTTTAGATTGTTGAATTTAATTGCATTTTATTCTCATTTTGACTTTTGGAAACACGTAGAAATTATGGAATTCAATAATAAAAAAAAAGAATCATTAAAAATATATGCTCGATCTTACAGAGAAAGGGGAAAAAATCAATTTATCGTCAAAATGTAGATGAAATAACAATCTTTAAACAATACACTGAAATTGATAAATTTGTGTGAACTTTTGAAGAGGAGGAAAGTGTAAAAATAAATAAATATATATAGTACTGGTGGTTAACAACACTTCTTGAGTTGTGACGTCATTCGTCCAATCCTCATTCGGGAATCATGATGAAATTCTTATCCCCTCTACTGACCAAAAAAAATTAATATATGATATATTTATGCATAATCATGTCTTATGATATTATTTTATCATATTTAAAAAAAAAATCAAAAATCAAATTATATAAGTTGTTATTATTATAATTATTATTATTATAATTATTATTATTATATTATTTATTTGTTTCAAAATAATTTAAAAATATATGTTAAAATTAAATTTTGATAGCTTTTATAATTTTATTGAAAACAAAATGAAAGTGATGCCGAAATAAATATAACATAAAAATATGTTATAATACAATATAAAATATTTATGTATTTGATATAATTTAATATATTCAAATGAAATTGAAATGTTAAACTGTTTTTTTATGAAGTAAAAATATTTTTACTAACTTATGCAAAGTATTATATATTGATTAATTAAATATTTTAAAATAAAGTTTTTTATAAAATAAATAAATTATAACTTGCTAAAAAAATAGGAAAAAAATCACATACTAAAAAAAGAAAATGATGTTTAGATATATAAAAAATAAATTAAGACATGTGTTCATATTTATTAGCTACTACATACAATTTATTCAATTATAAGAAAATTTGCAAGTACACAAAATATTCATTATATAAGAAAAATAACTGATATTTCATTCCGTTCTTCATTCCGTAGACATACCAATCATAATAATCTTCATTCAATTCCTAAATTCATTTCATTCATACATAATTACATTCTATCATACCAATCACCTCCTAAGTTGCTTGTCAATTGCATTTTAGATCATTTAAACCTTTTCCATATTTAATATTATTCAAATTAAATTTAGTCGTTGACATAGATCGACGTTGGGGCGTTGTAAGGGCATCTCCAGTACTATACCCATTTTTTAGGTACAAATTGTTGTCACATCAAAAGTTACAATATTCACTTAATTGCTACTCAAACATCCACAATGTATCCAGGTATAGTTGTTATTTTTTGAGGGTCCCACTGTTATATCACTTATTTTATTTATATCTTTTTAATTCATAAAAATTTTATTTATAATTTTCATGATATATATTTTAAGTTAATGTGATAAATTGTTTTTATGTGCATGTAGGGGCCGTCTAATAGGGTGTGCAAGGTGAGCCTTCGCACATGACCTCACAATTTTTAGGGCCTCAAAAATTTTTTTTACTTCTATTTAATATACCTTATATATTATTTTAATAAATTAAATTATCTCCATTCTCTCCCCCTTTGCGTCAATACCTAATACAAACATCTTGATTTTCAAGTTCCAATTTCCAACATAGACATTATTTCCTCTTCAATTTTGCAACTTTCCATCTTATTTCATGATTATTCTTCTAATTACCGTCAGATTTTGCTCTATGAAAAGAGCTTCTTATCTTTTTCATGAAATACTCATATCAAACTCCAATATTTCTTTATAAATCATGCTTCCGTGTAACAGCCCGGTCCCGAGGATGGGGACGGGGTTGTTGTGCGTAAAATAGCACGAAAAATAAGAAATCCAGGGGGGTGTTTCTAAAATTAAACTAAGTTAGTGCCTCAAGAACTTAGACAACTTAACTTTATGATTATGAAGAACTTATCATTTTCAACGAATCAAAGGGGTCAAAGGATTCAATCGAGTCAAAGGAATGCCAAGTCATAGGCCAACCGAAATTTAAACTGAATCCAAAGACAAACAGATAGGAATTTAACTCTTTAAATGAACAAGACCTCATCATAGGTCACATCAACTAAGACCCATAAATAGGTCGAAGTCAAATAAATCATAATGTCCCATTCATAGGACAAAACAAGGAACTAACTCAAGCTTAACTTGAACGAACATAATCATACTTGAAAGAAAAAGCCTCTTCGTATGCGAACAATAATAACAAGCATGCGAATCTCAATCACAAGTCAACTGAAGATGAATAGATACCAGAATGCTCAACAAGTATGACTATTCAATTAACTTGGAATCAATAAAGGCCTAAACGGGTATGCCAAAAGATCATGCTTCAACTTCTCAAGACTTTATTGATAACACGAATCATAGCAATTAAGACATGTTATTATCAAGAATCAAGTTACATTAATTAATCAAGACTAGATACTAATATCAGAGTACTTAACAGAAACTTAGCGGAAGAAAACATATAACCATATAGAGCAACAACTTGAAACCTCAGACAACCCCACAGCAACACATCACCGGCCTCAGCATCTCAACCTGAAAACATTTGAAAAAGAGGGTGTGAGCACTAATGTACTCAGTGGGGTTTTACGAGAAAACTCTTTAATAAACTTTGGAATATCCAACTATAAACTGGCGGCATATGGAGAGCAAAACGCAAAAGCCCTCTCCATACCCGCAAAACTTTTCACTTCCTTTCTTAGCGCCTTTCCTGGCTCAAACCTGTTGTCTACTGTACCCTGAGGCATGCCTTGAGATAAGAGAGGGGTTACCTCAAGTATCCTCTGAGTATGCGAGGGTATTACCCAGCAGTGACTCCCTTTACTTTCAAATGTTCAACTCGGTGACTCGAAGGTCACAACATGATAATGTAAATAAACTGTTCTTTGGGTTCGATAACCTGCTTACAACAGAAGCCATATCCTTCCTTAAATTCCTTCTTTACTTAACCTTAAACTTCCTCACTTAACCTTAACCTTCCTTCCTTGACCTTCCTTACATACTTGACTTAGCTAGCAATACCAAGCCTAGAGCAATCGTCTAAGGCTAATTCTTTAATTGAGCATGATCTCGGCCTATAAGGGATTTATAACTTACCTTGAAAGGCAATACTTAGCTACATAAGCTTTAGCAAAATCCAACATTCCAATACGAGGAAATGAACGCGGATAGATATCGATTGCAAATAAAGAAATTCTAAACATCTCATGCTAGCATAAATTGTATATAAACAATTATGGTATATCCTTAGTTAATTAAGTTTAGCAAAACCCAATAACCAAATACTAGGAAATGAATGGGCATACGTATAGATTGCAACTAAAAGCAATTCTAGATCACATGCTAACATCAATTGTATTTAAACAATTCTAGCATATCTAAACATACTTGAGAGCTCACTTAACTTATAATAACTTACTTTACTTTATCAAACTCAAATAACAATTTAACAATATCATGCATATAACTTCCTTTCTTTTTTTTACTTTCCTTGTACAGAGACTAAACAGGCAGAGCATAAAATACTTTAATTGGATATTCATCTTGCTATATCATGCTTCTAGAACTTAATAGCTCAAACCTTATACTTGGTTTAGAACCACCCACCTCGATGACGAGCACGTGGACAAAGCAACGAGCCGAAAATCCTTTCTCGAGCCTCCTCGGGGTTCATCTCTTCTTTACGAAAGTCGATCAATGACTTGAAACCTTATTCAAGATCCTAACAAGAAATCGAAATGATATCTAAACCCTTTCCCCTTAACTATAACTTAAAACACGAGAATTTAAATGACTAAGAGATCCGAAATTACCGCAAAAGAGGATGAAAAATTCGACTCGAACAAACGAGATTCCAGATGATTGGCCACTGTTACATTGTAGATCTTCGAAAGAGTTTCGATTTGAGTACTCGTGAGCCCCGTGGTTCCAACCGAGGTGAAAGTTTTGGCCTCTGCATGAAAACGTGCCGGAGCTGCCGCAACAGCACTAGCGCCGCGGCGGCAAGGTGCGCGTCGGCGCCCCCCTGCGTGCCCGCGCGCCTCCTGCTCCGCTC
Source organism: Perilla frutescens (assembly GCA_026008535.1). NCBI lineage: Eukaryota > Viridiplantae > Streptophyta > Magnoliopsida > Lamiales > Lamiaceae > Perilla > Perilla frutescens. Next base: position 1,071,120 of record BRKX01000007.1, on the reverse strand, counting down.
TCTCTCTCCACTGTGAGGTGCCCTTACAAAGAGGGCTCCTCAATCTCTCTCTTTCTCTACAGAAATGGGGGCGGAAGAAGTGAATGAGCGAGAAATGAAGGGGGGAGAGCTGCTATTTATAGCCAAAAATATGGCTTCCTCGAGAAGCTATTGCAGTGCAACAATACTACTTTTAAAAATATTGGGTTCGGTTAAAAGGTGTTTTATTCGATGTCGAGGTCCAAATGACCTCGTTCACGAAATCTGAAAATACCGGGAGGTTCATTGGCTCGAGTACTATTAAACCAACTTGACTCAGGATAAAGAACGAGTCATCTTGAAGGAAAATGAGAAAAGATTCTCTTTTCAAAAATAAAGTTACTATTCCACACAATGGATAAATAAAATTCCCGAGCGTTCAATTGACCTCAGAATGAAAATCCGGGAACGCCAACGGATTCCTTGAGAAATTTCCTATAGGGTAGGCTTGAAAAATCAAGGCTCGGGTCAACACACGAGATTTCGCAAATTTCTAACGAACGCGCTCCTACGGAAAAACACTATTCATAACTTCTTTAAACGCGATTTAAATCATCGGAAACTCAAACGACTTCAGATTCAAAAATCCGAAAGCACCGGCATCCTCCTTGGGTCAACGCCTTTCAAACATGACCAAAATCGGCTATAACTAAGCTAGAATCAAAATTCTCGAAAAGACGATTTCACGAAAAATAACTCCTAAAAATGCGGTTTAGAACCGAAACATCCTTATCTAGGCTCTAATTAATTTCTTTAATTTTCTAAATGAACTCTGAAAATCTGGGATGTTACATTCCGAGTCTGTTGTTATTACAATTCTATAATTATAAAGTTTTTCTTTCATTCCCCGATTCCCTTAAAGGCCAAATCCCCAGTGAGTATTTTTCTTAAACCCTGTTCTTCTTAAATTTTTTTTCGATTTTTCTATTTGAATGATTCAGAAATCTGAATTTAATTATCTGCCTGAACGAATTGATAGATAATTCTATTATGTATTTGACGAAATGATTGTTGATGATATCTATGTTTGCCGATGTCACAAGAAATATTTAATGGATTGGCAGTGATAGCCATAGAAAATGATATTTTGGAAAAGATTGAATATGAAGATTAGATTAATGAATTTGTTTCAAAAAGTGCTAGAAGAGTGTCACTTTTTATGTAAAATCATAGAGATTCACATTTATTTATGGTTGTATTGAGAATATTATCAATACTATAAATACAATATTTTAAATTTTTAGTTTTTCTAACAATATTGCTGTAATTATAAAAATTATAACATTTTTATAAATTTTAGAATCTAATTTTTATTATTTGCACAGGGCCTACAAAATGATTGAGACGGCCCCGTGTGCATGCATCCCATTCTATCAATTTAGAAAATTTTCAACTTGCTTGAGCAAAGAAATTCAACTTTTGGCCGTCAAAGAAGTTGGTACCAACATTTTGTCACGTGACTACCCGGAAGGTTCCATTAGCAGATCGATCAACTAAAATCATCATCGATCGCCGAAATTTATTTATTTTTCTCCTTTTTCCTTCGGTTGATATTGTGACAAATTTATTTTATATTTGGTTGATTTTTTTTTATTTGATTTCTTTGAAATGGTTTTATACATTGATTAAGTAAATAATATTACATTAATTTAAAGATATAATTAAACACAAAATACAAAAATATTTCAATAAAATTACAAATCCACAAATATATTACAATAAACAATACAAATAAATAACTAATAATAATACAAACATAATGATGCGAGAGAAGTGTCAATTCCAAATGTTGAAATGTCGAACGAATGAATAGATGACTTTCAAACATTTTTGAGTCGATTTGAAAAAAAAAAAATCAAAGACAAAGATGCTCACTTGGCACTTCGTAATGCTTTGATTGATCATTTTTGGGCCAATATTATGAAATGTTGATTTTTATTTTGAATAAGTTGATTGTTTTTACATGAACTTTTTAATTTTTGTAAAATAAAAATAAAATTTAATTACATATTAATAAAAAATAATGAGCAAGAATATTAATATATATATATATATAATCATATTTAATTAAATAATTCAATGACAAAATTAAATCAATAGTAAATAGTATAAAAAAATATTCCATTGTATAGTGAAATGTAGAGTGATGCTGTTGGAGATGAAAATTAAAAATGTGTAACTTTAACTGTACAGTAATGTAGAGTTAATTGCATTCTGGTGAAAACTGTTGGAGATGGCCTTACTATTCACCCATTTCGTTGTGGTAGATCTTGTTTAAAGTTAATTCAATAATGAAAAAAGAATCATTAAAAATATATGCTCGATCTTATAGAAAAAGGGGGAAAAAATCAATTTATTGTTAAAATATAGACGAAATAACAATCTTTAAACAATAAACTTAAATTGATAAAATTGTGTGAATTTTTGAAGCGGAGGAAAGATAAATAAATATTTGTTAACTAAGTATTGAGTGCCACCATTCGGCCGAAGGCGACATCATTGTCAACTTTTATGAATAAACCATGACATTGGGCACAGGCCCGGCGGGATCGGGCCGGGCCGGGCTGGCACGGCCCGTTTTGCCACCACCATTTTGTGACATGTAGAATTTTGAAATTGTATAAATTCATTGTGCACGATTTTGAGATTGTATAACATATGTAGTTGTACTGCATGTACATGAAAGAGACTGAAAAACTCATTTATTCTAATTTTCCACAAACCAAACCAACCGTAAAGGTCAAAGGAAAAAAAAAAGAAACGAAAAATGATAAGGGAGAGAGAAAATAAATTGAAAAGGAAGAGAAACGGGGACGTTTATAAATTTGAACCCATGGAGCCCACATTCTAGTTGATCCACATTTTAGGGTGAATTTTGAAAATTACATGAGCTGAAATTATTTGAGTAATTTTTTTTGACGATAATGAAATTGGATTTATAATGAAATTTATTGATTTTTAATTAATATTTTTTTCCGATTAGAATAACAAACCCAACTCACCCACGAACACCCTTTATAATTTTTTCTAGAACTTCTCTTAAAATTGGCACAGATCTATAATTTGTGATCTTTGATTTTAGTCTCATTTAATCGAAACATTAATTGACAGAATCAATCTCATAATTTGTTCAATCGAAAATTCCAAATCCATTTTCAAATTAAAGCTACAAGTGAAAGAAAAGGGAAAAAAAATTGAAAAATTAAAGAAAACAACGATTCAAATAAGAAAAAAAATAGAAAATCTACACATTAACAACACCAATCTCGGAATCGTCAAAAATTATACGACACCAATCAAGATGCTGCCGGTGGAGGCCAGAATCGATGTCGGAGATGAGGATTTTTTTACGGCAATGGAGGTGGAAGAAGAAGGTGCAATAGAAGAGAAATGGGATCTGACTATATGATGTTGATTAGTTTTAGAGAGAGAAAAATGTAAAAAAGATTTAGAATGGCCAAATAAATTGATGGATAAATAATGATTATATAAAGAGCAGTCATGATATGATACGTAAATTTAATTGTAATTATATATACTTAAAAATAATATTAATATATTAAGAAAGAGGCAATAATGGAAAAATAGTGAATCTAGGAATTTAATGTCTGAATTAATTAATTATTCATGACAATTATGACCTTTCTACATAGAAAAAAAATATAAGAAACTAATTAAATTATAATTGATCCTAACCACTAACCATCTATCTAGCAAATCTAATGGATATGATCAATCAACAATTTACACACTAGGAGAGTATTTAGAAATGATCCATTCCCTAGGTATATATTGCCAACCAAGTTTTGAAAAAAAAAAAAAAAAGTCAATGCATTTTTACTATTTATATGAAGAAAAAAATACATGACTTGATTTAACTAATGCCAAGCTAACACGAGTGTGTATATATATATATATATATATATATATATATTACGGAATGACGAAAATTGCTAAAATAATTAGCTAAGGCATGGCTAAAACTACTAGCAAATTTTACGTAACTATGCATGCATATACATACACTACACACTTGTTAGCATTACCCGGAAGCTTCCATTAATTGGCATGCAATGTATATATTTATGTGTTGGTCTGCATGGATCATATTCATATTATTTTTTAATTAATTTTATATTAATTTTCAATGAAAATTCCTTCATTACACTACAAAAAAAGTCCATTCTAGCGACGGGAATTAGCGACGGGGCCGACACGGGTCGCCACTAGCGACGGAAATAGCGACGGGAAATTTTGCGACGGGGTTAGCGACGGGGTTCCCCCGTAGCTAATTCTAGCGACGGAAATAGCGACGGGAACCCCCGTAGCTTTGTTTTTTTTACTTTTTAATTTTTTTAATTTTTTTTATTTTTTTAAATTTTATTTAATTATTTTTAAAATAATTAAATATGATTTCAATCTATTCTAATACAAATATTCTCCCTATTAAAATCATTTTTATATTTTTATTCATTTATTTTAATTTTTGAAAAAATAATATCGCAATTATACACATTTATTAATATCACATCTTTAAATTTGTATTATTTTCTTATTAAATAAAAATTTATACAAATTAGCTTTATTAGTATTCTTATAAATAAACTAATTAGTATATTATTATATATTTAAAAATTGTATTAAGTTTAACATAATATTTATTATAGTTACTACTACAAGATTAATCAATTATACATTAACAAACTAAAATATACTATGAAAATATATATACATAATATAGTATATAATGGATTTTAATTTTTAATTATAAACTAAAGTAATTTTTAATTTTTTTTAATTTTTTATTTATTTTTTAAATTTTATTTAATTATTTTTAAAATAATTAAATATGATTTCAATCTATTCTAATACAAATATTCTCCCTATTAAAATCATTTTTATATTTTTATTCATTTATTTTAATTTTTGAAAAAATAATATCGCAATTATACACATTTATTAATATCACATCTTTAAATTTGTATTATTTCCTTATTAAATAAAAATTTATACAAATTAGCTTTATTAGTATTCTTATAAATAAACTAATTAGTATATTATTATATATTTAAAAAATGTATTAAGTTTAACATAATATTTATTATAGTTACTACTACAAGATTAATCAATTATACATTAACAAACTAAAATATACTATGAAAATATATACATAATATAGTATATAATGTATTTTAATTTTTAATTATAAACTAAAGTTATTTATTATGTAAGTAAAAATAATTTAATTCATTATGATATTTTGCATGAAACACAAAGTAAGACTATTTAACCACATTTTCACCATGATATATATATATATATATATATATAATTTTTAAAATAATTTAATTAATAAATTATAGTTCTATATACAAATATATAATACAATATCACCTTTATTATAATTTTTGTATGCATGGATACTTAATAAATATCACCTTAAATTATAGTTCTTATATACAAATATATAATACAATATAATATCAATATTATATATATATATATATATATATATTTGTGCACAAATAGATATAAATATATTAACAAGAATATAACACTTTTAATTTATAGAGATAAATAAAAATAAATTATGAAAAAATCGTATAAGTATATATATTATTTAAACTATCAATATAACATCAATTGAACTTGCCCCAATGGATAAGTGCTTGGCCCTCCTTCTAGGAGGTCACATGTTCGAATCCTCTTAGGTGCATATTATACAAAATCTTTCTTGAAGGGCTTGGGTGCATATTATACAAAATCTTTCTTGAAGGGCTTGGGAAGGGCTTGGGCGCGGGCCTTTTCATCGGGTTGGGTCAAGGCGACGGGCGAACCACCGTCGCGCATGATTAGCGACGAGCGATTGGATTAGCGACGGAAAACCCCGTCGCTAAATCGAAATTTTTTTGTAGTTGTTAATTATCTATTAAATCTAATAAAGAAATTTTTAAAATTAATTAAAAAAACAAAAATGAAGCAAAATTCGTGATTTTTGAGGTCCTGAATTGAGAATTTTCATCTTTCAGGTCTTCGATTGAAAGTTTTCATTTTTCGGGTCCTGAATCGATAGATTACCCATCTTTCAGGTCCTAGATTGATAATTATCCTTTACTAAAAAAGGAAATAGTAAAAAAAATCCAAAAAACCCAACTCCTCTTCAAGCCTGCAGCTGGGAAAATAAGAAAAAATTCGAAAAGATAAAAATAATGAAAAAATAGAAGAAAGAGGAAAAAAAAATGAGAAATGGTGTGGGAACATTTGGAGCACGAGACCCACATTAGTACCCATTTTCTCCGATGCAAATTGTAGGTACAATCATCATGCCACATAAGAATGTTGACGGGCGCGTTACGTGACCCTATATAAGAATACTAGCTAAATTCGTTAATGTATTGAGTTCATACCACTTTTTTTTTCAATGAAAAACTAAATATAAAAAAAAAATTGGTTAGAGGGCAACGCCCCCACCACTCCCCTAGTCCCGTCCCAGAAACAAAATTAAATATTTTGAATTTGATTTTCGTTTAACTAATTAATACTCCCTCTATAAGCTTTTATTTGTTATTTTAGATTTTATAGCTTGTAAATATGTAACGACCCATTTTTCAAAGTTTTCATTTATAAATAAAGTGTTTTGATCTTGCCGTTATTATTATCTAAAATAAAATAATTTATAATTCAATCGCGTCGCCGGCAGAGAAAAATTTAAAATTTAAAACCGAATTACTCGTAATGAAATAAGACACTGAATAAGATATGTAAATCCACAAATCCTTATGGAATTAAATAAATAATAATAATAATAATTCCATCATCAGAATTCTTCAATCCCACGTTCAGTTGAACTGCCCCCGCCGTCATTTTGTCAACTTTTGAAGATAAATTGAAAAAAAAAAAACTCGTTTTATTTGGGAATTACTCGGAAGCTTCCAAGTTCCACCACAAAACTAGAAGCTGAAGTTAGCAATATATATTTGTGTGTCCGTGCATTCATCATATTCACATCAGTGCATGGCATGCACAACACCAACACCAGATCGATAACTTAAATCATCAATGGCAGAAATGTCTTTGGATTTACGATATGTTTTGGTTCCTGCAATCAACATAGTGAAAGGTTTCGACCCAGATTTGACATGGGATCCTTTCGATGTGATTGGTAATCCAACATGGTTCAAGTTTTGGCTTCTGTTAACTCTCTCTCTCTTCATCTCCTTCTTTCCCATTCAAATCACACGAACCTCTCCATTTCTGGTGTTTTCTGTGCGACCCCAAAGTTTCTCTGTTCTTCTGTTAGTTTCTTTCATGGCGTCGTTGATCCTCCCACAGCTGCTTTTCTGGTACGTTTATCCTCTGATATTGCTGCTGTCTACGAGCTTCGTCTCCGCCCTGTTCCTGAGCTGTGCGACGTCGTTGCAAGCATTTCTGTTGAGGACTCCGCATTTCACCATACATGTTGCCCAACACGAACACCCTCGAGGAGAAGAGATCCATGGATCACAACATGTTTAATTAATATATACAGATCTGTGATATACAGATCTGTGTTGCCCTACCCCTTTACGTATTTGTTTGTTCTGATTATCAAGCACACTCTTACTGCACCTCTCTCTCTCTCTCTCTTAGCAAACTCTAGATCTAAGCTCAGTGCTTGATCGAGTCCACTCTCCGATCTCCGGCTACTTCCTCCGGGAACTTGGTATCTCTGTGATACGCTTTGTTAGCCGGTGAGTAAGAGGTTGAGTGACGACGGGCTTGTCGGTGACTCGTGGGCTGCCGGTAGAGGGTCGTTCTCCGATTACCTTTGTGGTTCTCCCCTCTTTGGGCTCTGTGTGTTTCAGTCAACGTCGAGGTGCTCCGGTAACAAGGGTTACCTGAGCCAACTGTCCTCTGCCCTCCTCCTTGCTTCAGCTCGTTGGATAGGGTTGCCTGAGCAACGTACGGTGACAATCGCGCCCGGTGAAAGCAGTAGAAGGTGAACCTCTCGACGGCAAGGATACCCAACAAGATGCATCGGTATATTTATGCTTATTTTTCTCTACGTTGTATCCATATTAGAATATTACCGTTGTTATTCAAGCTAAGTGAGTCGTCTAAATTTCCTCTTTTTATGTAATCGTCCCTGTGCATCATTATGACAACGGTTGTCTATTTCTTTAAAGACAACGGTTTTGTAAAAACGCATTGCCTTTAACGTGTTGTCTATCAGTGTTTTTGTAGTAGTACTGTTGTCAATTGCATTTTAGATCGTTGTTGACTGGGGAGTTAAACCCTAAACCCGTCAGAGTACTAGCATTAAATATTTTGAATTTGATTTCCGTTTAACCTTATTAAATATCTACAACATCTTAGAAAAATATACTGTATATCTTAATAGAATTGTATTAGAATGGGTATATATGTCAAAAATATTTATATCTTAATGCTAATGTGTGTGAAATATTTAATTAAAAAACTTGTACAATTTCTAGATAACTGAATAATCTAAAATAAAATAAAAACATCACTTATTATTTATAAGTTAGAACTAATAATAATAATACATAAAAAAAATACTACGACTTTATTAAAATATTACAATCAAAGGGCCATAAGTAAATACATATGTTCCTATGATGCTAACAAAATCGCTAAAGTTCCATAGTCTAATCTATATGACATGTAAAATTTTGAAATTGTATAAATTCATTGTGCACGATTTTGAGATTGTACAAAATATGTAGCTGTACTGCCTGTACATGAAAGAGATTGTGAAAAACTCATTTATTCTAATTTTCCACAAACCAAACGTAAAGGTCAAGGAAAAAAAAAGAAACGAAAAATGTAAAGGGAGAGAGAAAATAAATTGAAAAGGAAGAGAAACGGGGACATTTACAAATCTGAACCCATGGAGCCCACATTCTAGTCGATCCACTCGCGCTTTGCGTGCATGCACCTATTTTGGGGTGAATTTTGAAAATTACTTGAGCTGAAATTATTTGAGTAATTTTTTTTTGACGGTACTGAAATTGGATTTATAATGAAATTTATTGATTTTTAATTAATATTTCTTCCGGTTAGAATAACAAACTCAACTCACTCACGAACACCGTTTATAATTTTTTCTAGAACTCTCTTAAAATTGGCACAGATCTATAATTTGTGATCTTTGATTTCAGTCTCATTTAATCGAAACATTAATTGACAGAATCAATCTCATAATTTGTTCAATCGAAAATTCCAAATCCATTTTCAAATTAAAGCTACAAGTGAAAGAAAAGGGAAAAAAAATTGAAAAATTAAAGAAAACAACAATTCAAATAAGAAAAAAAAATAGAAAATCTACACATTAACAACACCAATCTCGGAATCGTCAAAAATTATACGACTCCATCTCCACCCGAAAATCAAAGGGCATTTGTAGAATGTCAGTGAATCTGAAGAGGACGCTGCCCGTGGAGGAGACGACGGCGGAGGGATTCTTGACCACTGAGGAGTTGAAGAAAAACATATGCAACTTATAATATGGAATTTTCCATAGAGGTAGCTCTAACAAGATGCTGCCGGTGGAGGCCAGAATCGATGTCGGAGATGAGGAGTTTTTTACGGCAATGGATGTCACGCCCCAATTTCACTTTTAAAAGAAAATGGCACGTTACTAAATCTCTTCATTTAATAAAACGATTTACTTAAAATATAATGGAAGTTTAAATCAGAAATTGCCATTTATTACAAAAATAAAGTCAAAAATAAAATCTAATTTAATCGTGCTTACGTTAACCATGCTTTAAATAATCCCATAAAATCGGGTCCTTAATAAAATCATTACAATAAATGCAACATCAGAGTTTTAAAAGATAAATGCAGAAAATTTGGAAATAATATTATCTCAAAATTTATTCTTAAATTAATTAATAAACATAAACGACCACCGCCATCGCATCTTGTCCGTTCACACATCGCCCGAACCATTTCCTGAAATGGATAAAAAAGATTGACGTAAGTTCCTTTAAACTCAGTGGGGAAAATTTACGTTATCCAAATATGTGAAGAGATAAAATTCTTTGGTTCGTAAACCAAATTGTATATTTATGTCCACCAGACTTCATCCATTTAATATTGTACCCATTTAGTATTGTCCAAAGTTTGACAGCATCTCTACACTCTTTATAATCCCTAAACCTCATTCCAATCTCAAATTTAAGGGTCTTGTGGTCGCAATTCTTCGCATATGCTATCATGGTGCTCTTATTTTTTTCAATGGCCTCACTGTCTTCATCACTATATAATGATGCATCAGTTGCAATAGAAGAATCACTGTCATCAAGCTCAATCTCTGCACCAGAAGAATCTCCCAATACATCATTTGTTTCAATCTCCACATCTATCATGTCATCAAAAGCATCCAAGTCAACCTGATAATCCTCATTTTCACCCCTCATCACACCATTTGCAGCAGGAATTAAAAATCCAACATCAACATATACTTTAAGGACATCATTCTCATTATCCACGCACCGACAAATATTATCGTCATAAGAACTATCATCATGAAAGAAAGCATATGATTCAATTTCTGAAATCTCCTTAAATCCACATTTGAATATTTCGGTATACCCTAAATATCTCATTGCACCAACAACATAATCATAATCTGAACAACTGCAATCAAAATCTTCAAACATCTGCACCTTTCCGCCAACATAAGAATTGTCTCCTATAAATTTTCCACCATGCCAAAGTTCTAACCTAACCAACCCATCAATCCGATGAGACATACTGCATGTTAAAAATGAAAATAATTTATAAAACTACACAATTGATTAGTTAATTAATTAATCTGCGGTCACAATGATAAAATATTACCTAAATCGAATCTAATATGACTTTAGTACTTTATCCTCTTCAAAAATCAAAACTGTGCGGAGGATAAAAAATTACCTTCTACTGAAATCTGATAAGAATAGCGTTGATTATTTGTTTAGATTTCGAGTTCGAATGAAGTAGATCCCAAACGCCGATTTCCCATGTTTTCGTAGAGTTTCTTCTTCTAGATTAATTTTTAGAGTTGTGACAAGTTTTTCTTCTGTGGAGATTAGGGTTTAGAAAGGAAAAAAAACGTGTCTGCTTCCCGCTTCTCTCTTTTTCTCATTCCCGCTCAGTCTCAGTTTATGTAGAATTAGATTTAGTCTTTATTTTTTAATTGGTGTAAAGAAATTCAAATGACACATGTAAAATATTGTTTCCACGTATTTTGTTTTTTTTAATGAAAATGACACATAAGCTTCCGGCGAGCCATGTCATATATTCTTGTGCTGGCAATGCAGGGAGAGGCCCCAACCACACGAGCAGCCCCGGAGACCCCGTTTAGGCTGCTCATGGCGCTGAGCAGCAATGAGAACAGCACAGGTGAGGTGTTTCTTGATGATGGGGAGGGTGTTGAGATGGGATGTGATGGAGGGAGGTGGACTTTGGTACAATACAATGGCTACATTCTTGGAAGCACCGCGGCCGTGGAGTCGAGAGTGGACAATGCAGAGTATGCTCTGAGCCAGAAATGGAGGCTAGAGCAAGTAACAGTCTTGGGATTGAATGAGCTATGAGCTCATGATCAAGATAGGAGGGAATTGGATCAAGAAATATGCTGGGAAATCGAGTTTCGATAACGGTGGACAGTTTGCTGTAGTTGAGATTTCTGGGATTTCTATTCTGATGGGAGAAGAGTTCAGATTGAAGCTCAATCTCAGCATGTAGAGGGAGAGTTATGAAGTATGATCTGATGAAAACAAGAGTTGTTTCATGTTCTTTATTTTTCATAAGCTAAAAGCGTGTTTTTTAATATTGCAAGGGACACGCTTTTTGTCATTTGAGATTCGCGCCTCCGTTTTCATTTTAAATAAATTAAAAATTTATTTAATTTGATCATCAACTAAAACATAATAATAGTGCGATTGAATGTATGTGACTAAATACGTTCAATTTGATCTATTCTATATATTTACACCTTCAAATTAAAAATTTGTTTAATTTCAAAGAAAAAACTACATTTTTTATACTTACATTTTGGACTTTTTTTAAAAATAATTTATGTTTTAAAAATTAACAAAACAACACCCACTTTTTCAAAAATTTTACAAATCTAACATTTTATCAATTTTCTGGAAACTGATAGAGATAAATATAGTTACAACATTTATTTATATTTTATTTGATTTAGTTATGTTAATTATTAATTATTATTATGAATACATAATATTAGTTCAGGGTTTAGTTTTAGTTAATAGTTATAATATATATACATACGTATATTAGCTTTCCTATTTTGCTAATTTAATATTTAGTTTTATTTTTAAGTTATATTAAGATTGTGATTCTCTTTCTGGAGGCTTATTACGTATTTCATTAATGTTGGTTGAATTTTGATAAATTTTAGAAATTACTATTTATTCTTTATTATTCAATACAAGTTTGAATTATTGAATATTACTAGTATCTTATTTGTGCGTTGCAACTTGCACGGAAAGAAATTTACATAGCATATACTATAAAATTAGTTAAATTTAATATTATATTATCTTTTAATGTAATTTTAGTAATATTACTATTTAAATTGGTATAGAATTTATAAAATATTAGCATAATTGTTAATTTTATGCACATAATTATCAAGACAGTTTTTACATGACATGTATATGATAAGTAGTTATTTAGTTGTTAGCATTTTATATTGATATGAATTCATCAGTATATTATATACACTTAATAACCATAAATTATGAACATTATAAGTAAATAATAATTAAAAAATAATGTAATTAAGTTTACAAATTTTGAAATACTTCTCTATACGCAACATTTTATAGTGGTATTTGTATCATTATCATCAAGTAAGATCTTTAATCCACCACGACTTGTAACTCTTGAAATAACGACATACAATTGGCCATGAGTAACAACAAACCAAACTCCCTTTTGTGATTAGTTACTTGAAGGTGAAATCACAACAGTTCTCTATAGGATCGTCTCGTACTCATGAACTAGCTACGCTCACTGTGGGGTACAGAAATTACAAATTTATTTTGAGCGCGAAACAACTGCTTTAGGATAAATTGGTAAGACATGGATATGTTAAAGTTAACACTGAAATTGATGTGTAAAAATAAATAAATATACTAGTAGTTAACACTTGGTGAAGCCGGCCGTCATTGTCAAGTTTTGAGGATAAATTGGTAAGATAGGGATATGTTAAGGTTTTTTTTTTTTTTTTTTTGAGCAAGTTAAGGTTTGAACATGATACTAATGTTAAGTTAGTCAAATTCGCGTGAAGTTTTGAACGCTACCAAAAGGGTAATATAATTGGGATAAGATTCTCTATTTCAAATTTGGTGTTCTGATCCGTATTTCAAGATTAAATTTATAAGTTTAATAATAGATATTACAAAAATAAAAATTAATTATAACACAATCAACCTAGTCAAATCTATCAACAAAAGATTAAAATTTTAAAAATTATAAATCATATTTTTAAAATAATCAACCATAATAATCATTTATTTAAAAATTAAATACTAAAAAATAATTATAAACCCTAATTGGGTGGGGTGAACTCTAAAAATAATTATAAAAGTAAACTAAAACATAATAAATTAAAATTAACGAAAAATACAGAAGAAAATATCATAAATTTATTCGTGGAACACCAAATCTGAAATAGAGGATTCCATCCGAATATAATTAGTCCTGAAACCTTAATTGGCTCAATTTTAATTTGTAATTAATTGCATACCAATATATATAGCTAGTTTGTTGAATTAATTTTGGAAGTTATTTTGGAAGAATAGTACTAGAGTCTAGAGCAAAGAAAGGACTACAAAAATTAACTAGGCAACTAGCACTTTGGAAATCTTTGGGGAGTGTTGGCGATTACTATCAATTCAGTTTACCAGTTTGATGATAATAAAAGGAAACAAACTTGTCCCGGTGGGGATGGTCTGGTGGTGTAGTGAGGTTGCTCGGAGGCCAAAGGTCATGGGTTCGAACCTTCTCAATACCACAGGTCGGATGTGTGAGTAAAAAAAAAACTTGATTGTGACTCTGGGTTACTGTTGCCTATTTTGTTTAATGTTTATTTGTTTGGGGCTGTTAATTAATTAAATCAATTATAATGTAGAGAGAGAGCCCCGTGTTTGTGCAGATTTGTTGCCTATTGTTGCCAAAAATTGAAACTAATAATCATTTTTCGGTTCTTTAACTAACCTTATTCTATCTTAATTTATTGCATCTGCCCAAATTTAATTACTGAATTAATTATGAGATATACATATGTGCTCCCTTGTTATATATAGTCTTTTTAAGTTTGAAAAATGTATCAGTAATTGTAACCTTACTAATTAGAATGCTAACTAAAAACTAAAAAAATCAATTGTATACTCCGTATTTTATGAGATAGTAAGATATTTGTATTGAAGCAGCATTTTACCAAATTTATCAAACCAATTTGCATTTGATATTATAAAATAAACTTATAATATATTCTCTTAAATGACTGGAGCTTTATTTAATTCTATGTCATAAATCGTCTACTTTATATACATCTCATCTCCAATATAAAACACAAACATTATCTAAGCTCCAAGAGGCATTTGGCTTATCTTATTTATGCTGGAGTATAAAATTTCGATATGATGAAATCTTTATCTTAAACCTACTATTAAAGATTAAATATATTTGATTTTATTATTAAAACTAGTTATTCTTAGTATTTCATTCAGAATATGTTTTCTAATTTTGTATAACAGTATTAATAATTAGTAAGATTTTGGAACATTAGATCTGCTGCTAATCCACTACAGATGATCGTTGCGCCGGCAATAGCTAATCAGGGAATGCCCCATTCTTTCCAACATTGAGCCCAGACAGATCAAAGTCTGGTTCCAGAACCGCAGGTGAAGTGCAAAATCTCTTGCTTTGCTTTGTTTTTCTTAATCTGGTTAATTGGTTGCATTTTATTTATCATTTATGGGTTTTGTAAGTGATTGTTGGATTCGTGTATCTTGTTGGAGTGATTTGATTGTGCTAAGAGAATTTGTGATGGATTTAAATGAGGAATAGCAATGTCAGTTAATGGAAGGATGAGAGTTGGCTTGTTGCAAATGAATGCAGGTGCCGATAGAAGCCGCGGAAGAAATCCACGAGGCTTCAGAGTATGAATAGAAAATTGAGTGCTATGAATATGTTATTGATGGAGGAAAATGATCGTCTGGAAAAACACGAGAGGGAGAGGGAGAAAGTGAGAGTTTGGAATCAAAGTGAGCATATTGCAATCATCTTTTTGTATATTGAATATTGGATATTTTTGGAGTTTAGATTACATTTTTGATATTGATGATGGATGGTTGTATTGGATATTGATGATGTTCTATTGGATATTATGGATGTTGTATTTGATATTGGATGGTGCATTCGATATTTGATGTGTATTGGGGTTTATTTTGAATTTTTGTAAAATCATTTTATTGTAATTTTATTTTATTTTATTGCAAATATATAGACTACAGATAAATTAACCGTAGAGATTAGAGTATTAAGAAATTGAAAATACTACGGTATAAAATACAACTGTAGTCTTAAGGTAACTTTTACTACGGTTTTCAGGTCCAAATGGGGTTAAATATCTACGGTCAAAGCATAATCTGTAGTCTTAATTATCTTATCTCTACGGTATTTTTGGTCTTATGACTACGGTGTTATAACCGTAGTTGATTTACTCTTAAGACTACGGTTAAAAACTATAGAGTAGGTGGTGACACGTCGTCGTTTAGCGTGTAAAATTACACCTATGGGCAAAGCCCGACAGATGCTTGAATGTGCCTTCAGCTTCTAGTATAGTGTCAAGAAGACGGATATCGTCCCACGAGGAGTGATAACTCTTCTATCCTAATGCGTATCCTTTTAGAACTTTGAGAAAATTACTGTCACGAATTCGTTCCTTTAACTTTATGTTAAACAAAACTAAAATGTAAACTAAATCAAATACTCCCTCCGTCCTAATAGTAAGGTCTACATTTTTATTATTTACTCTCTCTATTTTAATAGAAGGTGGACCTTGCTATTGGGATGGAGGTAGTAATAATTAAAACATGTTCAAGTCGAGTGTGAGTTCGGACTGAGCCTATGTATGCAATACCGGGCACAAACACATGGATACCTCGTTCAGACCGTTTGGTTACAGGAAGCAGGTACGGTTGCCTTACACCCCCAATTCCTTCTTACTGTGTACGCTAAGAGCGATATAGTCGATGATTCTTAGTCTCTAACTATCCAAGACCCAACGAAGAGAGTCATGTAGAGGGTTTGCAAGGATAGCAGCATTCGATTAGAGGAACCCAATGCTGGTATATGGGACCCTTTGGTATTATGCCCATATCCACCTATACTTCAATCTCCAGGCTTCATCAACTCTAGGTTTCGTCACCCGGTTTATCACTTAGTGGCTCATCAGGGTTCGGTCGCCCTTACTTCCACCCTGACATACATCGATAATGGTTTAACTACGAGTGATCAGCCACATAATCTCCCCATTACAGTGTTATCGTTCTTCCCAAATGGAAGTTGGGAATTAATTCGAGATAAAGTAAGCCTGATTAGCCCCATGCATACTTTAGTGCTCTCGATCCTCACCTCATCAACTCAAACACGATCTACTTAGCCGGAAAACATAATTATAAATAATGCAGGAGAAATTGGAGAACTCATAATAAAAGGAAATAAACTAGATTAATTTTTGGATCTAACTCCGGACCATAAACAAAAACAGCTCGCACATTGACTGAGGGCAAATCGCCAACAACAATGCCGAATATCCTGAACTGAAACTATAAAATAAAGCTGAAATAACTAAAGTGTATCTGCCTGTCTTAATGTAGATTACTGATTGTATGAAAATGAAAATGGAATCAATTATTTATAGTGAGAATGGAACTGCCACAATCGGCCCATTTCGGCCCACGCAGGGGCACAACCGGCCTTGACTTCTTCAACCCTCCACCAGAGTGTGCGGATTTCACGGCCCCTCCTTCTCTCTCCTTATCTTTTTCATCTCTCTCCCTCTTCTCCACCTTCTCTACTCAACGGTCGACTCCCCCACCTCTAGGAACGGTTGCTGACATGGATCCAGTTAGTTGGAGTGATTGGAGCTAAACTTCTGCGTTGAATTTGCAACAGACTCTCCAAGCTTCGACTCCCTCCTTTATGTCTTTATCACAGATAGCATCGGTTTATGCACATATTAGATCCTTTTACATCTCTCCCTCTCTGTTTCACTTAGACTCCCTACCAGACTCTAGACTCTATAAAAGGACTTAAAAAACAACGAAAAAGATATGTACAAAACACCCAACTTTGAGTCTATATCAGGTGGGTACTCTATCTCTACACCACATTTCTCTACGGTCGTGGATCCCTTAAGACTACGGATTTTAGCCATAGAGTATGAGCATTTTTGTGGTAATGTGCTTTTAAATCTAAAATGAACGGATGAATAAGGAGATGCAGAGAGGAATCCGGTCTCCATAACTGGGTGACTTAACATGCATGAAAATCAGTGTGCCCATGATCGAGTAGTTTTATATTTAAACCAAAGTCTAGTTCAAATGCCGAAACCTTTATTATTTGATATTTTCTTTAGTTTTTTTATAGATTTAATTTCCAGTAAAGTGCCAGCAAACCGAACCCCTTTTTGTGTGTTTGCAAGATAGTGGGTCGACGATTCCGGTTGGGTCATGACATCATGGATAGTGAATGGTTCTAGTTGGATGTCTCCAATATTTTGATTGTGCATGAGATAGACAGTTGGCTATGGTACCATTGTGAACAGACGTACCAAATTCATATCACTATCGATAATGGATCTCAACATTTTTCCAGATCGAGATGTCGATAAACAGTAAATTTGGTATTCACCTCTAATAGCTTCCGCTGATAATATGTAACTAATTGCATCCCCTAACGCTGTTAGGGACACATTGCTCACCAGAATATAACCGAGTCGCTCATCTCCACCAATATAGTTGGATTGATCGTCATATTGACCATTGAAATTAACAATATAGTTGGACACATTTATTTTTTTTGTTTTTTTTTTGTATTCTAACTTATATAATTTTGTATTTATTTATATATTTATTATTTCATTAAGAGTATTGTTGGTGTAGGATCCTAATGCCACCGCTTTGACATGTTATTCTGAGGTTTGGACTCGTAACTGAGGCACTACTGATGAAGATAAAGGTACGTGAATAAGAGTACCCACTGCTTAAGAACCTATCTCGACTAATTGCTCAACCGTCTACGGCCAAGGTGCAAATTTAAAAAAACTCACATAGATTTAAAAGAATACACAAAGAACAAATCGAGAGAGTTTAAAGGAACTAAAATGTGATGTCACCAAGGATGAAAATATCATTATCGCACCATATATCGCAATTTCAATTTTACGGATATATTGCCGGATATATTGATATCGCAAAAAATTGAAAAAATGATGGAAACTATATTAAAATCTTGAAAATTTAACAAGAAATTTTAGGAATTATTATAATATATTATTATGCACATATTCTACTCAAAATTTTGATAAAATTGTATTTTACATATAAATAATACATTATATAAATATTGTCTAAGACAATATATTTGATAAATTAATACATAATACAATATAAAATAACTAAATAAACATTATAAAGTACAATTAATATCAAAATGAGGATGTATGAGGTTCAAATATAGTAGATGGAATGTTATCTTGTTCCAAACAATATTGTTACTAACTCATCACATTGGAGTAATTTTGGATATAATTATACACATGTGTTTGATATATTTCTTGAGTTCCTCCAATAGCTTCAGCATGGATTGGATAATGTTCATTAACTCAATTATTTTGTTGATGCACATTTTGATAATATTCGCACAACCAAATCTCTAACTGTAGGCGATGAATGATCATACATAACCCACCACTCAACTGCCCAAACACCAATAAATATATAATGTATATTTATTCATTGAAGACATGATTTTAAATTATTTAAACAAGTTCTATTTAAAGTATTAAGTAAAAAAGACTTACATGGGACCATATTAGATTAAGAAGCAATTGCAGCACGATCAGCAAATCCTTTTCTCTCATCACGAAAAAATAAAACTGGTGCATCTCACTTTTCTTTGTAAGATATCCGTTGGTTTCCCGAACTTCTTTCTTTAATAATTTTTTGTAGTGTAAGTGTCTTTGTAAAATAAAGAATATTGCAACTCAAATAATTACGTTGAAGACCTAAAAAAGACCACAAAAATATATAGTATTAAATAAAAATCAAAATATATTATAGAAATATAAAAAAAATCGTGATATATTGCGATATTTCGCCGATACCTGGAAAAAAGATATTCTTTTCTATATCCGTATTGCAACAAAATCCGCGATATATCTACGATATTTTGCGATATTTCAAGCCTTGGATATCACACAAGCTTGAACAAGACAAAACAATAGATAGTGTCGCGCTGAAACCCTAGGGTTAGATAGGTCATAAGTGCCCATGTCTTGGGCCGGATCACAGTGGGCTTGGGTTTATTAGTTTCAGCCTAATATAAAAAATAAATGGAAAATTCTAAATATAGCTCATGTTTTTCTCTCCACAGCCCCCACTAATAAAAAAATATACATATTAATATAATAAGTCATTTTTACCCCCATAACCCCCAATACTTAAAAACCTAACACAACCCCCTAAATATCATAGCCCCGCTCGTGTTTTATAATTAACATTTAATTATCATAACCCCCGTTCCATAACTGAAAATAAGATAGAGAGAGAACGATTGACATGGTCTCGGTTATCATAGCCTTTGTTCATACACATATTTTTGTTGTATATTATGCCACAATAAATTTATAAATCAATTTGATGTTTTTCTCAAACACATTAATTATTTACGATAATAAGTTTGTTTGTGTGTTTTAATCTTCTTTTTTTTGTGAAATAATGTTGAATTTATGAGTCTACCATAGACGATAATAAAAGTTTTAGGATATTGCATTATTTTGGATTGGTTGACTATTTATATAGTCCACATGAAAATTGCATTAATTTGGAAGTAATTGCGTTGCTAGTTTAAGATTCTACGAGTTTGCTTTGTAAATTACAGTTAGTATTATTTTGTACAAAATTATGGTGCTGGTAGATGTGTTAAATCTGCTATTGCAAAATTGAAGAATGTAGTGGTAGAACTAATACTTATTTGACCTTCATAACCATGTCAGTTTATTGATAATTAATTTATGTAGCAATATATCGAGAAGGGAGAGGACAAATTTGCTACTACTTATCTTATCATTTTTACCTTTATATCTTATAACTATAAATGAACACAAATTCTACAAAGAGCTAAGGATTTTGTTTTGTTAGTATAATGATCCTTATAATTTTGATCTTAACTTTACTAGTAGTTGAGATGGGTTACTTGAAATGCAAATCATGTAGTCTTGAGTTATTCCACTAATTGGATTTTGTTGATTTATTCAAGTAGTCCAACTTATTCCACTAATATAGTTATAATTTTCGACAAGCACATGCTTTCAAATTGGATTTTGTTGATTTATTCAAGTAGTCCAACTTATTCCACTAATATAGTTATATTGATGTTGACATGTTATGAATATTTGACAAATATCAAAGGGAAGCCGTTTGATTCATTTGATGTGTAAAAAAATGAAAGTCTCTAGAGATTGGTCTTCTTAGCCTCGATGTTGAATTATTGATGCTCATTTTGATCCACGAGATCGGCACTACAAAGTGGGCATATACTCCAACAGTTGGCATTTAAAATCCCAATGGGCTAACATAAGAATTTATTGGTTAAACTAAATTTTATATAATGTTGAGTTGCTAAAACAAACTTTAGTTTTATTTTTAATACTGTCATAATTTTGAAAAAAAATTTTATCAATATAAGTGGTTGTATTTATCAATACGTAAAAATATATGCTCCATCTTATAGAGAAAGGGAAAAAAATCAATTTATTGTTAAACAATACACTGAAATTGATAAATTTGTGTGAAATTTATCGTCATTGTCAACTTTTGACAATTGATAAAAATCAATTGCGTGGAGTTTTCAAAGCCAATCTGAGGGCAAATTGGTGAGGGCAAATTGGTAACACCACAATCTGAGGGCAAATTGGTGAGGGCAAATTGGTAACACCACTTTCAAAAGTGATAGGGAATTGCCCGGAAGCTTCCATTAGCGTTATTGTGTCGGTGTGCATTGATCATATATATTCATATCAGTGCATGGCGCGCAGCAGCCCCCCTTTACAAAAAAAAAAAAAAAAACAAGGCATATACAACACCAGATCGATCAACTGAAATCATCATATATCGCCGGAATGTCTTTGGATTTACGATATGTTTTGGTTCCTGCAATCAACATAGTGAAAGGTTTCGACCCAGATTTGAGATGGGATCCTTTCGATGTGATTGGTAATCCAACATGGTTCAAGTTTTGGCTTCTGTTAACTCTCTCTCTCTTCATCTCCTTCTTTCCCATTCAAATCACACGAACCTCTCCATTTCTGGTGTTTTCTGTGCGACCCCACAGTTTCTCTGTTCTTCTGTTAGTTTCATTCATGGCGTCGTTGATCCTCCCACAGCTGCTTTTCTGGTACGTTTATCCTCTGATATTGCTGCTGTCTACCACCTTCGTCTCCGCCCTGTTCCTGAGCTGTGCTACGTCGCTGCAAGCATTTCTGTTGAGGACTCCGCATTTCACCATACACGTACACCCTCAAGGAGAAGAGATCCATGGATTACAGCATGTTTAATTCATATATTTATGCTTGTTTTTCTCTACGTTGTATCCATATTACTATATTAATTATTACCGTTGTTGTTCAAGCTAAGTGAGTCGTCTAAATTTCCTCTTTTTAGGGAAATACTACGATCGCCCGTGTGCATCCTGTAAATCCTCTATTTTCCACGTTCATTCTCATTCCTATGGCTGCTATGATTTTTTCAAGTAGGAATGGTCATTCCTAAAGGAATATATTTCCATGAATATAGGATTACCCGTTACTCCCACTCCCATGGTATTATGTATTCTCGATTATTAAAATAAATTTTATTTTTTTTATTAAAAAACAAATTTATGATTTTTTTTTAAAACTCATTAATAATTTATTAATGATTCATAAAATCTTGTAATATTTCACAAAAGTACTAATGATATTCGTAAAAGTACTAATAATTTATTAATAATTTTATAATGTTGAGTTGCTAAAACAAACTTTAGTTTTATTTTTAATACTGTCATAATTTTGAATTTTTTTTTATCAATATAAGTGGTTGTATTTATCAATACGTAAAACTATATGCTCGATCTTATAGTTGTTTTTCCACCCTTCTAAGACTCTAAGAACGTGATTGGTACAATGGAATGGAATAGAATGGTCATTCTCATGTCCATTCTCATTCCAACGATTGGTATCGTTCAAAATCGGGATTCACCATTCCACCCGGATGAAATCCTCTACAACACTTTGTGCAACACTTGGTGTTACATAATTAGATTTTTTAATTTTTTAATTCAATTTCAATTTATTATGCTTTATTTTAATTTTTCACTTATTATTTAGGGTTCATCCTATCTAATAAGGGTATATAATTAATTTTTCAATAATAAATTTTATTTTCTAATTAATAATTGATTATTTCGTAAAAAAATAATTATATAACCTAATTGGGTAGGATGAACCCTAAATAATATGTGTAAAAATAAAATAAAGCATAATAAATTGAAATTGAATTAAAAAATTGAAGAAAAATTAATAAATCTAATTGTGTAGCACCAAGTGTTTCACAGAATGTTGCAGAGGATTTCATCCGCATTCCACCCACCCCATGGGTTTAGATATTTCCAATGACAAAAAAAAATTAATATATGATATATTTATATATAATCATGTCTTATAATATTATTTTCTCATATTTAGAAAAAGAAATAAAAAATTAAATTAAATAATTTATTATTATTATTATTATATTTATTTATTTTCAAAATATAATTTAAAAATATATATTAAAATCAAATTTTGATAGCTTTTATAATTTTGTTGAAGAAAAATGAAAGTGATGCTGAAATAAATATACTATAAAAATATGTTATAGTACAATATAAAATATTTATATATTTTATATAATTTAATATATTCAAATGAGAAATTGAAAATGTTAAAGTATTTTTCTATGAAGTAAAAATATTTTTATTAACTTGTACAAATTACTCTATATTGATTAATTAAATATTTTAGAATAAAGTTTTTCAATAAAATAAATAAATTATACTTTGCTAAAAAAATTAGAAAAAATCATAAAAAAGAAAAATGACATTTAGAAATATAAAAGATAAATTAAGGCACATGGTTGATATTTATTAGCTACTACACACACTTTATTCAATTATAAGAAAATTTCAAAGTAAATGAAATATTCATTATATAAGATAAAAAAAAATGATATTTCATTCTGATCTTCATTCCGTGAATATACCAATCATAAAAATCGTCATTTCATTCAGACCCTCATTTCATTCTTAAGTTTATTCCATTTATACCTAATTCCATTCAACCATACAAATCACCTCATAAGTTGCTTGTCAATTGCATTTTAGATCATTTTAATCTTTTCCATATCTAATATTATCTATAAATATATTAAAGTAAAATTGTAGGGGTAAAATTATAATGAAAATCATTCCGTTAAACCATAAGTTAAATTAACCCCAACTCACGTCTCCCTTACGTGGCCAAAGCAATAGAAGTCAAAGAATTGGATTCATACGTGGCATATATACGTTGTGTAATGTTAAATGTTACATTAGTTTTAATTCATTGGAATAGTCACTAATGTTTCAATTGCCCAAATATGTAAAGTTTGCTATTAATTAAAAGTAATGTTTAAGACGAAAACATGAAAAGCTGTTATTTTAGGTACAATTAACCTTTTTTTTTTTATAAAACACACTGATTGTGTTTATTTGTATTGGTTAATTAATGAATTAATAGTAAGGTAAATATATAGACTGATAATTTCATATTACATTTGTAGCTATTGTTACATTAAAAAGTATAGAAATAAATTATGGATATATATATATATATATAATTATTGATGATATACACAATATATATTATATATGTAGATATTCGCGTGGTTAAACTTATTAAAGTTTAAATTGTAAAAATATATATTAAATGATATACAATTTAAATTATGAATGCATTAATTTATAAATACAAATGCATCAGTTTACCAAAATATTAAATAATTTTGAGGATTTCCACAAGTTCATTATTTGATTTGTAATATTGATGTGGCATATCATTTCATAATCCATTTACATATTTTTAGAAATTTTATGTAATTTTTTATAACGATGTACCATATGTTTTATTAATTTTATCCCCAAGCTTTTGAGAATAATAAAAAGAAGTTAAACAAAGTTAATTGAATTGCAATTCACAAATCTCTAAAAAAAATCAATTCACAAAAGATTAATCTATATAATATATAATAACAACACCGGTGGGTAAAAATGTAAAATTATCTTTCCCGCCTATTTAACAATTAATTATGATATACATATATATATAGTATGAAATCTTATTAGAAGAGCGAGAGAATTTATGCTACCTTAATTGATAGAGAGAATTAAGGTTACCGTAACTGATAAAATTAATTTATTATTTATACTAATTTCAATTAGTTTTTTATTTGTATGGAAAATATATTTATGGTTTTTATTTAAATTTGTGTCTACATGGAAGTTGATCACCGTAAAAATCAAAAAAATCTGAAATTATATATATATATATATTATAACTAACAAAATAAGAGAAGTACTTTAAATTACTTGATTATCTTAATATATAATAAAACAATAATATATACTAAAAAAATCGAGAGGTGGTGTAGAAAATTATAAACATAATATGGAAATAATTTTATTCCACTCTCTTTGTTCTTAATTAGCCGCAAATCTACTATAATATTCAACTATCTTTAAATTTAGAATACATTGATTGATTGCTTACACAAAAAAAAAAATATTGGATTGACTATTATTTTTTCCTCTCAACTTAACATTAGTTATTTAAGTTATAACCACCTACAATCCAGCTCAAAATTCTATGATATATTTGTAACATCTTAAGTTTTAATGGCAATATTTAAATTGTGTTAATTAAATTTTACCTATATATTCATATATATTCATTGTGCAAGAATTCGGAAATGTGGAGAAATCTTAATAGAATGGAGAGAATTAAGGTTAATCTATTATTTATGCTAATTTTAATCATTTTCTTATATGTATGGAAAATATAATTTTGATTTCTATTTAAATTTGTGGCTACATGGAAGTTGATCACAGTAATTAGTTCAACGAATGAAATTTTAAAAAAAATCTAAATATATATATATATATATATATTATAACTCACAAAATAAGAGAAGTAATTTAAATTACTTGATTATCTTAATATATAATAAAACAATAATATATACTAAACATCGAGTGGTACTATAGAAAATTATAAACACAATATGGAAATAATTTTTTCCATCCTCTTTGTTTTTAATTAGCCACAAATATGCAAATAATATTTAACTATCTTTAAATTTGGAATACATGACTGATTGATTGATTGCATGCACAAAAAAATTAATGCAAGATTCATACATATATTATTATACAAATTAAATTACATTAAATAAATTAAACTAATTATATAAATTCCATCAATTTACACAAATTACGTTACAAATAAAATTTGATTTAACTAATTAATGATGGAAATAGATTTGATTATATATTAAATACAATGTTTCCAATTATCCTACAATAACGGTTAGATTGCATTTTAAATTTGGTATAATCAATCATTAAAATTAAAATACTTAATAAATTAAAAATATTCTAAATTTACCACCACATGCTCATCTATATATAAATTCAAAATTGTATTCTACCAACTCTTCCAACCAACACACTTTCATTACATGTATTCTTCAAAAAATTTGATTTGAAAGCATATCCGTCAAGAATTTTTATATATTCTTAAAACGTGAAGAAATGATCAAGATAGAAGATGAAGCAACGAAGTCTTTTGAGATCCATTCTAACTTCAAAAATTCTAAATTCTATTTTGTAAGAGGAAAGTATCAGAATATTGTGTATCTTTTATCTTTTATTTCCATGAATTGTAATTTCAATTTATATATATATATATATATATGTATATATATATGTATATATATATTGTAGTCAGAATAAACCAATTACATGATTTTTTTTTAAGTAATTGATGAAATGGTCAAGATGGAAGATGAAACTATGAAGTATCTTGAGAACCATTCTAGCTTCTAAAATTCTAAATTTGATTTGTAGGAGAAAGTATTCGAGTAGTGTGTATCTTTAATTTTATCTTTTATTTCCAGGATTTGTTATTTCTATTTTGATTTGTATATATATTTATATATTTATATATTTATTGTAGTCAATGTAAACCAATTACATACTCTTTTTTTTATATATAATTATCAATTTTGTGTTAGTACTGATAATCAACGTAGTAAACATATTCAACATATCTTTTGAAAGTAAATGTCTTTAAAAAATTGAAATCCATATGAGAGTGTATTTTATCTATATAATATATATTAATAAAACCATGGCGGCATTTAGAAATCTTTATTTTCCAACCTAAATGATATTTTCGAATTTGGAAATTAATTAATTCATATTTGGTTTACTATGAAATTTATTTAAATCTTAACTAATACGTTTTATATAGCCTTATAATTTTAAATATGGTGGAATCGTATTTAATTTATTGTTACCTTCTTTAATTTCTTTGACTTTTGTAACCTATATTTCATTCTAGCTTAAGGGGGGTGTATTCGTTTGGGATTTGGATGGATTTTAATGGACTTTTAAAATCCGAGTGTATTCAATCCAGACTTTTAAAAGTCCTTTAAAATCAAGAGGTATTCAATCCAGACTTTTAAAAGTCCTTTAAAATCCGGAGGTATTCAATCCAGACTTTTAAAAGTCCTTTAAAATCCTGAGGTATTCAAAAATCCATGGACTTTAAAAAGTCATTGACTTCATTGGATTTCAGCTGGATTTGATGTGAAAATTACAAAGGATGAAATCCGACCTCTGGACACGAGATTTAAATGGATTTGGAAAATCCGGCGAGCGTTGTGTCCCAACGGTCGGTGAGGAGTTGAAATCGGACACCCCAGCTGTCACCCGACCCCAGCGGCCGCTGGCTTTGCCGATGATGGCACTCCAGCGACCGCTGGGTGCTAGCGGTCGCTGGGAGCAAGGCCGCGGCTCCAGCGGCCGCTCGGACCAGCAGTCACTGGATTACCTCCGCCTCTCCTCCCAGCGGCCGCTGGCTTCCAGTGGTCGCTAGGTTCCATTTTTTCCCAGGCCCACCGATCGCTGTGTTCCATCGAGCGCCGGAAAAAATGATTTCAAATCCGTTGAAATCGTCCAAAATTCATTCGAAATCCATACACAAATCCGCCAGACTCTGCGTGGAGTTGGGAGACTCCATGTGGAGTCTATGAATTTATAAAATCCATAAGAATTCATGAACATTTAAAGTCCAACAAAATCCATCAAAATCCTAATTGAATACACCTCCCTAAATTTGGATCATAATAGATTCATAATAATCAATTGATTGATTCAATTGTAGTGATTAACAAATTAAACTATTGGATCACTATATTGTGGTATAATGAATGGATATAAATCATATATTGTCTTGCCAATTTTAAATCCACTCATTATATATCATTTCTGAAATTAATGATTTAATCTTTTTATCATTATACTACCTCATAGGAACGTGAAACATCCCTATATTTTTACTAATTCCCAAATCTTTACTAAAAGTACATAGCGAATATTTAATATTTAAAGGCCAAAGTACAAATAATAATAATTTTATGTTATATCAATGTTTAATTTAATTATAATATAATATTATACTATTAAATATATATATTTTGCTCACAAATATTTAATATAATGAAATGCTTCAAGTTTTAATATAATTTATATTCTTTTATGCATAATAGATATAATTTTATTATTTTATATTTTTTTAAAATTTACTTAAAATTATGAGGTACAAATTTATTTTAAAACTTTTGAAATAACTATTGTACGTTTTTGTTAAATTTCAGGCATGTTTAACAAACGAACTCTCCACAATTATATATTTTTTTAATTGACAAAATAAGTTATTATTTTTGTAAAAAATATAATTTCTTAGCTATTTTATTTAGCATATTACTAAATATACAAACAAATGTAGCCTTCTAATATATAATTTGTTTCAATTTTTTAAAAACATATAAGAGATAAGTCCATTTATGAATACTAAATATATATTTCTACATTGTATATTTATCCATGCATAATGATTGGGTCATTATAAGTTAGATAGTCTATTTGGAAACACTAGGGAGAGAAGGAGAAAGAAAAAAAGAGGCAAAGATTAGAAGAGCCGTGACCGACCGTATTCACCAACGAGACTATGAATAAATTAGGTCTAGCTTCTATTTTTTCCTTTAAAATATAAATGTGATGTTAAGGTCAACTCGCCTTTAACACTATTATAAATTAAATGAATTAGAAAAGGTCATTAACATGAATATTTATCGTTTGAGGCATTGTGTTAAAGTCATACACACTCAAGCACATTGTGCTCCATTTCTAAACATTCCATTTTCATTGTACATTCATTCTTTCTAAATAAAAATTATGCATATGATGTCTAAATTTAGCCTTTTTTTTTACTATGAATAATGGGGTTAGGAGCTTTGTTTTTTAGTTGGAGAGGAGGGAGAGCCGTAGATTTAGAATTCGTTTTCCTTAACACATTAATCTTTATCAAGGTCAGCCCTGAATAGACAAGATGGGTCGTCGCCCAAGCCCAACTTTTTAGAGCCCTCAAAAGAGCAAAAAAAATACATCTTCAAGTGAAAAAAAATAGTTTAGTACAAAAACATAATCTTAATATACTTATATAAATTGATGTTGCAATAATTATTTAAGAGGTTTTAATTATTTTTTTAAACAATATCGGAAGGAAGGATTTTAATCAACCATTACACCAAGCCAAGGAATTTGAATCGATCTAAAATGGAAATTGCTCATTTTTTTTTATGAAAACTGATGACTTATAAAAGTAGGAAGAAACAATTTTATGAAAATAAAGATTATGAAGATATTTCATTATTTTCAAATGAGTATTGTAAGATCATATTTTTTATGTTGTAGTTGATATTCCTATTTTATCTTTACAAAGTTGATTTGAAAAATTGAAAAAAATTCAACGGCTTTTTGTTTAATCATAATAAAATTTCTTTAACTGTAATTTCTAAAAATTATGAATATGCACACATTTCATATATCATCCGTGCATCGCACGGTAGGTCATTCTAGTTTATATAATAATTCATCCATATATTTCAAGAATACCATAATTAAAAAATTATGGCTGGCCATAGTGTGGCCAAATAACATTATCCTTTACTTAATTAAGTAGATCTATGATAGATATTTGTCAAGATATCCATGTGATCACAATGTATAACAAAAATAGGGCAATACTTAACTATATGTAATGAATATGAATTATATATATATATATAATATCTGAGATTTCCAAATTTGCTAATAGTTTCCACAATCAATTATAGAAACTTAATTATATGCAAATTTAATTATAAAAACAATAATTATTAAAATTTGCATGATTATGCCAATTAAATAATTAGTTACATAATCATAATTATGTACTTACCAAATTGCCCTCGCAATTGAGCGGGAAAGTGAGAATTGTAGAAGTGTGTTATAATATATATATATATATATATATATAGATTTGTTATCAATTTCTTGTAAATAAAAAACAATATTTATTATTTTTATAATTACAACACTTTTTTTTCTAGCCAACTCAGTACCCAAATCCAATTTCATATGGCTATATTTTAAATTTTTTTCACATGGTTACACACGTGGAGTGTAAACGTGTAAATTTGGTAAGATATAATGAACTAAAATTTGGTTTTAAAATTTTCGTGTTTTTAATAAATGAAATAAATGATTTTTTATGTTTTAATTAATGGATTTTTTTTTCAAATCTACAAAATAAAACCATAAATTAGAGAAAAAAAACTTAGAAATTGAAAATATCATATGAAAACCAATAAAAAATATTGAGCCCACTGTGGACTTGCTTGATCACGATGACAATGGCACTTTCACTATTGAGCACTTCTCCCTACTGGACGAGAGAGTGGTACGTCGTGGCAACTGTGAGGTGAAGCAAAGATTGGTTCTTTGGTCTAGTATGGAAAATGAGTTGAAATCTTGGGAAGATGAGAAGTTTCTGGCTATATGTATGGGCAAGATAGATCCTTGTGGGCAAGGATCTCAAAGAGGGGGCGGTAATGTCACGAATATGGAGAAAAGACCGGAATTTGTGAGCATCGAAGCGGAAATGAAAGTTAGGGCAAATGAAAAATACGATCTTGATTTGGGAAATCCTAATCTGGAAGAAGGTGAAATGAAGGAAGCAGCGCTGGGTCTAGGGATGTCAAGGTACGGCATACCTTACTTTTTTTGTCATACCTTATACCTTACATTAATTTACGGTATGACAAAAATCATACCGTTGTCGTATCTTTATCTCCGGTATACCTTAGTTCGGTATGACACATAATGCATACATTTACTATATTTTTATTTCAGTATATCTTACTGTACCTTAGTTCGATATACCTTATTATATCTATATTTCGGTATGTACCATATCGACATTTCACGTTATGTACCATATCAAAATTATTAAACTATATTAAATATTATATGTTTATGAATTTTTACTGTGAACAAACTTCGTATTATATTTTTATATAATATATCTCATTTCCTTTTAATCGTTTCAATCATTCTTGTTAACTTTTAGTTTTAAAAATTAAAGAAGAATAAAAGATTATTATGCATTATATAATTTAATTTATCTTTTATTCTATTGAAATAATTTTATATCTTATAATTTACGTATACATCATTATATTTTTATTTTTATTTTTTATTCGTTTTAACTTTTAATTTTATTGATCGAAAAAAATAGAAGATTATTATTTTTTACATTTAATTTCAAATAGTTCATTTTTAGTTATAATTTATGTATTAATTTAAATATCAAAACACAACTTTTATGATAAACTTACTAAATATTGTATTATGGATATGCAATACATACATACATATATATATATATATTAAACGGTACATACCTTCACTTCGGCATATACCGTAGTACGATATGACGGTATATATTAGTACATCGGCACATACCTTCACTTTGGCATATACTGTGATACGGTATGACGGTATACTGAACTTTCGGTATACGTCGGTATACCTTAATTTTTGAAAATCCATACTATTACCTTACCGAAAAACCGATATACCGTAAATATCAGTATCTTCGGTATTTTTTCAGTACGATATGGACGGTATTCTGATATGGCGGTAATTTTTGCCAGCCCTAGCTGGGTGAAGTGTAATAGAATTGGGTTATTGGGTCGAGTTAAGTGGCTATTGGCCCAAGTATTTTAATTAATTCCAAGAAGAGCCCCATTAGATTGAGGCCCAAATGTCTAGTCTATCTTTATGTTATTTTTGTTATCTTTACTTAGGGTTACGAAAAGCAGGAGTATAAATTGTTATGTTCGGCTTGAAAAACAGAAGTAATGAAATAGCTGTTTTTCTCCCTAACTTCTCTCAACCTTCTCCCATTTCTCCTATATCTTCTTCCCTTTCTTTATTGCAAAGTTCATAATTTTATTTCATAAATCACCGTGTGCTACACTCTTTCACCAACAAAAATACAAAACTAATTAGGCTACACTACACCTCCTTTTCTTCCTCTCCTACCTCTCCCATTTCTTTTCTTCAAATATCCGAAAGTTTACAACTTTATTACAGATCCAACTTATTAGCTAAAGAATTACATAAAGTTACAAAATTGGGAAAAAGAAAAGTAAACATTATCGAGACACATTGGAGGCCATAACAAATCCCAACGGGCTAAAATAAGAATTTATTACGCTTTTGGTTAAAGTAAATTTTATATAATGTTGAGTTGCTAAAACAAACTTTAGTTTTATTTTTATTACTGTCATAATTTTGAAGTAGTGGTATTTATCAATACGTAAAAATATATGCTCGATCTTATAGAGAAAGGGGAAAAAATCAATTTATTGTTAAAATATAGATGAAATAACAATCTTTAAACAATACACTGACATTGATAAATTTGTGTGAAATTTTAAAGCGGAGAAAAGTGTAAAAATAAATAAATATTCTACTAGTTAACATGCAATTCCTGAAGACCGCAGCCATTGTGTCAACTTTGAGTATTTGAGGATAAATTGGCAAATTAAAAAATTGGTGACACGTTAGTTGGAGCGAAATTAGGGTAATTACTCGGAAGCTTCCATCACTACTAGATGCTGACGTTAGCAATGTATATTTGTGTGCGTGCGTGCATTGATCATATATATTCATATCAGTGCATGGCAGCAGCGCCCCTTCACACACAACACCAGATCGATCAACTGAAATCATCAGATATCGCAGAAATGTCTTTGGATTTACGGTATGTTTTGGTTCCTGCAATCAACATGGTGAAAGGTTTGGATCCAGATTTGACATGGGAATGGGATCCTTTCAGTGTGATTGGTAATCCAACATGGTTCAAGTTTTGGCTTCTTTTAACTCTCTCTCTCTTCATCTCCTTCTTCCCCATTCAAATCACACGAACCTCTCCATTTCTGGTGTTTTCTGTGCGACCCCATGGTTTCTCTGTTGTTCTGTTAGTTTCATTCATGGCGTCGTTGATCCTCCCACAGCTGCTTTTCTGGTACGTTTATCCTCTGATATTGCTGCTGTCTACGAGCTTCGTCTCCGCCCTGTTCCTCAGCTGTGCTACGTCGTTGCAAGCGTTTCTGTTGAGGACTCCGCATTTCACCATACACGTACACCCTCAAGGAGAAGAGATCCATGGATTACAGCATGTTTAATTAATGTTCGAGGGGGAGTGTTATAAATATATTTATTATACATGAACATTACGTGTTCCCTACTCTGGAGTTATGATTTCTGCGCATGTTGTTGTTACATGTGCTACGTTGTATCCATATTACTATATTACCGTGTGCATCATCACCGACTACCTTGTAAATTCTCTGTTTCAATTTTTTTACTTGCTTTTCAACCCTTTCCATGTTTAATATATTATTCAAATTAAATTTAGTGTCAATGACATAGATCCATGTTGACTGGGGCGTTATAACCCTATAAGAATACTAGCAAAATGGAGTTGTGACATCAACTGAATATATTTAAAAAAGTTAAGAATTAAAAGGTGTGTATGTATATATATACACTATCTATTTAATACTATAAAATCGAGTTGTGACATCAATTGAATATATTTAAAAAAGTTAAGAATTAAAAGGTGTGTATGTATATATATACACTATCTATTTAATACTATAAAATCGAGTTGTGACATCAATTGAATATATTTAAAAAAGTTAAGAATTAAAAGGTATGTATGTATATATTTACACTATCTATTTAATACTATAAAATCGAGTTTTCTTGCACAATAAGTACCCGCCATATATTCTCTTCTTTTACTAGTAATAATTAATTATATAATTTAATAATAAAAAAATCACTTTAGGTGCACATATTATTATTATTATTATTATTATTATTATGAAAAAATAGGGGGAGAAATAGAAAAATACCTTAGAAATAAAAAAAAAAAAAACCAAAGCATAAACCATAAACTCTATATGTGTACCCGTACTTTTCCCATATCTCATCACATTGTTATTCATAGCAAATAATCCAATCTATTGAAATTTTTTCATAGATTTGCATGTCATTTACAAATATCATAAAAAAAAATGTAGTAATATTTGATCAGTTTAGTCATGTGTCGAGTGGGATCCACGAAGGGGTTATAACTTTTTATACCCATAAGTCATAACCTATGTATGAAACGAACACACGTTGCATGTATTTAATTCCCATCATTTATGCACTTTAAAGTGCAATAGAACATTTCCTTTATATATATCGACAATTGTTTATAAGGAAAACATTCAATAGTTAAAAACGAAAAAGAGGGGAGCTAATGAAAAATATATTTTTATTTTTTACTATATATTTAACAGTGATCGGAAAATTAAATTGTCAAAAAAAATTAAAAATTAGCAAGAATGATTTAGATTAAATAAAATAAACAATCTTTTATGAGTGATCTTTGACCAAGCAATTTTCAAAATAAATGTACTGCACTTTTGGCAAAAGCCTCTTGCCAACCGGACAATCCACATCACTTAGAATTTCTTCCACAATCATTTTATTTTGTACAGTTTTTCGTTGGTAACTGCTCATGGAAGGAAAAGCAGGGGATATATAAAAACAAAACTTATAATCATTTTATTTTGTAGTCTTAGATATACAGTTTTTAATTTATGTAAATTAAATTGACAGTGGTATATTCTTCAATATAATTGAATGTATATACAGTTGTAGTTCTTTAATTGAATTATGAATTTTTTTCAATCACGGCTTGATATAATTTAATTAAGAAGTTGTTATATTATTAGATCTTAATTCGAAAGGATGATCGACAAATGACCTTTTTTATGTCATTTATGTGATTAATCCTTAACGGTACTTGCACCATGCATTCTTCATTTGTCATTTTTAAGAAAATTAAACTTAAAATCATATATCTAAGACTTGAAATATGTTTTTATTTTTTAATAAATATTTTATATTTTAAGGAATTCTTACACTTTTCCTAGGAACTCGAATGCATCCCAATTCCCATCTATCTATCTATCTATACATATATTAAGGCAAGATCGCAGGGGCAAAAATGTCCTAAAAAAATACCCGTCAAAAAATAATTTTTAAATTAATTTTGTTGATGGAAAAACAAATGTTAGTTGTGGTGTAGTGGTCAATGTCTGTCCCATTTCCTTCTTTGGTCTGGGTTCGATTCTTCAAGCTTTTTTTTTTTTTCCTTTTGTTTTATTTTCCTTTTTGATAATGAAATTTAATTGTTGTTTTCCTTTTCATTTTCGGCCCTTTTTCTATTTTCTTTGTTTTTTAGTTTTCTTTTCTTTCTTGGGCTTTCCTTTAAAAAAAAATCGATTTTTGTTTAGAAAAAAGGGAAAGAATTAATTATGAATGATGAAAGGTGTGATTATTGTCATCATTAAATGGTGCACATCCCAACTACAAATATATTAAACTTGAATAATTAACTCAACTATACACATTCTCATCAGTAAATGTTGTTTGTCTGAAAAGATTATCTTGCCTCAAAAATTAAATGAAGAATTAAATCTATAGTAAAAGGAAAAATGTAATGATGGATTAGATAAAAGGCAAAAAACTAATTATGAATAATGAAGTGTAGTTAATTCCACCAGTAATTGAATTACAAAGATTGTACATATTCTCAAGATTATGTAGAGGTAAAAATTAAATAAAGAATTAAATTAAATTTATAGTAGAATGGTAAATGTGATGATTCATTAGAAAAAAAAAGGCAAAAAACTGATTATGAATAATCAAGTGTGGTTAATGCCACCTGTAACTGAATTACAAAAATTGTACATATTCTCTAAATTCGTGAAAGAAAGACAAATTTTAAAAAAAAAAATACACATTCTCAACATTAAATACTCTCTCACAAATGTGCTGAAAATTTTCATTATTGACTCTTTGGTGTAATGGTCTGTGACATTTATGAAATGCATGTGTTGTTTTGTTGAGCAGAGTTCGAGTCGTCCTAAGGTCATATTCTTATTTTTGTTTTCAATTTTTTTTTTCCTTTTGTATTGTTCATTATTTTCATTAATATATTTCCATTAATATTTTATGTTGTAATCCTTTCCATTTATATTTTTTGCTGAATAAGGTCATATAACCATTTTTGCTTTCAATTTTTCTTTTTTTTTCCCGTTTCTATCATTCATCATTCCATTAATATTAATTTTTTGTAGTAATAATTTCCAATAATATTTTATGGTGTAATCCTTTCCATTTTTTTTGGTTTAATGAATTAAAAATGATTTTTCTTAATTTCTACTTTTTTATCGTTCATCATTTCCTTTTTTTTTTTTTACCGTAATCCTTTCTATTAATATTTTTTGTTGAATGGATTAAAAAAATGATTGGTTTAGCTTTTCATTTTTCTCATATTTAAGTTCAACTTTTCACATTTCTCATGCTTAATTTATTTGCTTATGTTTGTCATAAATTGTGGCGGTTGGTAAGTTACATTAATTATAAATTATATTTTTCTTTTAATTTGTTTGGTCGTAATCCTTTCTATTAATATTTTTTGTTGAATGAATTAAAAAATTGATTGGTTTAACTTTTCATTGTTCACATATTTAAGTTCAACTTTTCAGATTTGTCATGCTTAATTTATCTGTTTATCGTTGTCATAAATTGAGACTGTTGGTAAGTTACATTAATTATAAATTGTATTTTTCTTTTTTCCCTGTTCTATCATTGATAAATTTTCATTATTTTTTTTTCAATTTTTCTTATTTTTTTCCTTTTGTATCATTCATCATTTCCATTAATATTTTATATTGTAATCATTTTCATTTAAATTTTTTGTTGAATGAATTAAAAGTAATTGATTTAACTTTTTAGTTTTCTCATATTTAATTAAGTTAACTTTTCAAATTTCTCAGATTATATTTATTCATTTATTTATATTTGTTGTGGTTGTTGGTATACCATAAGTTCCATTATAAATAGCTATCATCGAAACATAATTCACTATGGAATCAAGGGAACAACTAACGCTCTAAAGATGGACGGATCACGGATGTGATGATGGCCGAAACCATCAAATGTAACCCAAGAAGATGAGGGAGCAGTGCAAACAGTTTAATCTTTGTTTTGCTTTTGTTTATACGTGAGTTCTTTTTTTTTTTTTTTGTGGCTGAGCTCCAACTTTTTAATTGCGTACTTTAGATGTACACGTAATTTTATAGCAAGTAGTGAAAAGAAAAAAAGAACCTAATTTGTGAGGTTTTAATAGAACTATATATATTTATATATATATAGTTGATTAAATTTTCTAACACTCTTGAAATTATCTTTCGATTTTCTTGAGAAGTTGATAACTAATTATTTTTTTTTGCTCATGTGATTGTGGTCATTAATTCATCACGGTGATTCACGGAGCTACACAAATTGACAACATTATCAACAAAATAGGATACATAAATATCTAATCTAGATGTGATATTATCTATATATGTATGCTAATTAATATTTATTAATTACACTACAAATAAAATATTATATATTTATCAATTAAAAGAGTTATTATGTAAAATTTGTATTACTGTGTCACTCGATTTCTAATTCATTTTGGCGTATATAAAATTATTGAAAATGATAAGCTAAAAATACACGTAAACAAAATAATTAATCTTTTAATCAGAAAAATATTCACTTTGGGTGCTTTTTTTTATCAGTAATGACATTATTATTTATATCAGTTTGATCTTCAATCTTAGTAGTTTATTGCACTGGCATTGATGATGAAGGACTGTGCTGGTTCACATGTTTTTTTATTGAAAATCATGTTGAGTGCTTGTGTGTAGTTTTGGATAAAGAGAATTTCTTTCAATCCATCTAATTTGAAGATCTTGAGTAACTTTCTAACAAAATTGAGTGTATACGTTTCATATTGGTAAAGAAATTGGGGCAATGGTTGGGGTACAATCGTTATTTTTATTTATTAATATACTTACTCTTGGTTTTACTTTAATTTGTTGTAAATCCAACGATTAGGAATGTGATTAGATATATTTAATTTTATCTAATATCATATTTTATCCATGGCTTCATACACACGCATAAATTTTTGTTATCCTACGTCATTGTGGCATCACCTATTGGAAGCCACATCATTATTATTCATTAAATTTTCTTTGTTTAGTTTAATTTAATAATTATTAATTAAGAATTATTCCACCCAATTAGAATTTATAAATATATATACATATATATTATGTTTATTTAATTTGTAGTTCATAATTAAAATATTCACATTGAAAGAATATCAAAGCAATTGCTATGTGATGTCATCTTGGTGATATAATTTCCATATATAAATTAAATTTCTACAAAATAATGAACAAGAATTTAGTTGAAAATTGTTCGAATGTATCCATTGTAAACCAATAATTAAAGTGTGTGTGTGTATATATACACACATACATACACATACACTTTAGATATATTTGCATTCTAGACTTTTCAAAATATTTATTATGCATGATATGATTATTTGTAGTAAAAATATAACATATGCGAACTTTAATTTTAAAATAACATAATACATTTTAATATGTTAATAGTTGGAATTACTGTGAGTACATAATTATATTAACCCAACCATTTCTAAACATATTGTTTTATTTCTGAACTAAATATTCATCATTTGTATCTTTTCATGAAAAAAACAAGTCTTCTAAAAAACAAATAAAACAAAAAATATGACGTATGTATATTTAGAAGGTGTACATATGCGTAATTTTAATATACTTTTATAGCCATTATAATAACATAGGCTACAATGATATGGTATTACATAACAAAAATCCCATTAAGTTTAAAATTAAAAAAAAATGTAAATTTGCTTATAAATATAGTTTGAGAAATTACCAATATAATGTTGTATATAAAAATATCATTTGATAAAATTTTAATTATTTTATACTCTTTATTATTATTATTATTATTATTATTATTATTATTATTATTATTACAAAAAATATATCAACTATCATTAAATTTTTAACTTAAAGTGTATAAATAATATCCGTACATCGTACGGGAGAAATACTAGTAATAGTTTATAGTTCAAACATGATCTATAGCCTTAGTGGACTCCACCTAGTATCCCAATTCCCATAAACTAATAACAATTACAAATACCACATTTCATCAATATCATACATCATCATAATATAATCTCATGGAATCGGGTATTTGCATCATATAACATACTTAACATTACATTTGACATGCATGTATAAATTAAAACTTTTCAATACCTGATTGAAATTGGGTAGGCGTAGAGACAATGGACTGTTAGGCCATTTTTTTTCAACTTAGTAAGTATATAACATAAAAAAAAATCTACAGAAATGTAGACCTGCTCTGATACCATTATGTAATACCCTGAATCTCAATATGAGAACAGAATGCTACCTAAAAATATTAAATTTATATTTTATAAATAGTAAATAGAATAACTATGCACATGCAATGATTTTAACCAAATATTTTCCAAAATAAAAAAAAAGTAAAAAAAAACTCAACTAAATAACTAATAGAGTGTTAGCAAGACTATTAAGCATTCCCAAATGCACTTTCAAAATCCAATTCTTCACTCACATAAAAAAAAACCCCCCGAAATTGAATTCTTAACCTAATAAAGTTTTACTTAAGCATTACAAGCGGAAGATTTTATAGATATGAACAGTCGTTAAACTCAAAATAGTACTAGATAATATATACAACAAAAAGACATAATGGCCAACAACTACCACGTTGTCACGCCTTTCCCAACCTCATTTACCTCCAGAGATAATATTAACGTGGGGTGAGTGTGTGAACACTCAGTGGAAACATACATTGTTAAAGTTAAATCATATTATACATGAAACATTACTTCTTGTATGTACTTGGAACATAGAATACGTAGGTCTGCGTAGGATGTGACCACATAACAATAGGGTGGTATTAAACCACAATGGTATAAACCACACCATCAGTACGGTTCATTTCATAGCCCTTTCGGCCTCGGATATTAGCCGTAAACTAGGCAAGTACATATAATTTACTTACACATCAAGCACTTGAGTTCATAAATCAATCACATAATATAATTTAATAGAGACAATAATAAACAGAGAAGAAAGTGTTGATATGTTACCCACCTTACAAACAAGCACCCTTAATGCAACACAAAAGTTGTATTCTTTAAACCCCGGCTTTATCTCGTGAACCTACAATATATGTATGTATTAATTCTTGATTCCCATACATGAATTCGTCTCTATTCTAAATGTCCAACAATCATTAGATTTCTTTTAAAAAAAATGGTAACTTATCTGCTAACAATCACTATACAATAGTTCTTAATGTTATTAATGAATCGACAGGCTAACTTAGCAACTTTCCCTTGTTCCAGTAATTAAATTGTCCTTATATACACAAAAACTTATAATAATCTATATATATATAATAACACACTTCTAACCCATTTTTTTCCCTCCCATTTCAAAATTTATTTATAGAAATGTATAATTTTAATTATTATGGAAATGGGAATTCAATTATCTATTGAAAGTCTTACCATAAGTAATTATATTAAATATAGCAATAGCAAGATAAAATAAAATCAAAATGAAAATAATAATTGTGATAAAAATTAATATTGTACGTTTGAGAAATTTAGAAGAGTGGAAAAATGTGAGATTTTTTTTTTAATTTCAAATTACACTTTTAGTGATTTTTTTAAAATTTATTTGTACTAAGGAAAAAGTGTTGTTTCAAGAGAAACACTTTTACTAAGAAAACAACACTTTTCACTTTAACTATTGAAAAGCTAAACTAACAAAACCAAATACAACATTTTTTAAAAAATTCAAATCAAACCAACAAAAATAATATAGATAACCAAACCAAACCAAACCATAATTTTTTGGTTAGTTTGGTTTGGTTTTCGGTTTAACCGAATTTTTTAGTAATTATTTTTATTTTTCCGAAATAATTATATCTAAAGAGAAAAAATGTACTCAATAGATGACAAACCATATATTAAATAAGTAAATAATTTAAAATTTCTATAACTAGAAAATTGAACTAAATATTAGAATTACTAATATTATTTAGGTATAAATACTTTTTAAATTTATTAATTTAGATATAATTAATATTAAAATTATAAATCATAAATTATAAATATAGTGTGCATATATATATTTTTTGGTTGGGTTGGTTTTAACTTTTAACCAAAATATTTTTTACTTAAATCGAAACCGAACCAAACTATATTTTGGTTTTAATATTCAAAATCAAACCAAAATTAAAGAAAAAATGACCAAACTAACCGAACTAAATAACTTGGTTTGATTCGGTTTTTGGTTTTTATTCGATTTTGCACACCCCTACTTATATCCAAAAATCACTTATACAATTTCAATATTTTTTATACTTCAGTTTTGTAAAAATTATTTATTTGTATTCATAAATAATTTATATTATTCAAATCTAAATGCATAAAATGATCTCCGTGCATCGCACGGGAGAAATACTAGTTATGTTAATACTATATCCTACAATAATCTTCCAATGTTTATAATTTTAAACTAGATCTATAAATATAAAATCAAATTTTCCATCACATACGTACTAGATATATATATGGGCAAATTACAATTTAATTCCCAACGTTTAAAGGTTTTAACAAAAATAACCCAACGTTTTAATAATTACAATTTAATTCCCAACGTTTGGTTATTCTAACAGAAATAACCCGACGTTTAATATTAACAATTTAATTCCCAACGTTTGAACATTTTAACAGAAATGACTCAATAATTTAGGCGAAAAAAACTATTTTGGTCATTTTTTTGCCAAAAATGTTAGTCTGTTATATGGGTCTCTAGCTCACTTGAGAGTAAATGTGATTGAAATCGACCAAAATAGTTTTTTTAGCCTAAAATATTGGGTTATTTTTGTTAAAATTTTCAAATATTGGGAATTAAATTATTAATATTAAACGTTGGGCTATTTCTGTTAGAATATCCAAACGTTGGGAATTAAATTGTAATTATTAAAATATTGGATTATTTTTGTTAAAACCTTCAAACGTTGGGAATTAAATTGTAATTTGCCCTATATATACACACATAACCATATAATTTAATCATAGCTCTTATTTGGCTAAAAACTTGAATTCGTTCTTAACTTTCTCACGGATTTCTAACAACAAACACTCGACCATTAGCTTAATTAATTCCTATTGATGAATGAAAACTTTGTGCACCTGTACTTTTCCCATATCTCATCACATTGTTATTCATAGCAAATAATCCAATCTATTGAAATTTTTTCATAGATTTGCATGTCATTTATAAATATCATAAAAAAAATATAGTAATATTTGTTCAGTTTGGTCATGTGTTGAGTGGGATGGAGGGGTTATAACTTTTTATACCCATAAGTCATAACCTATGTATGAAATGAACACAAGTTGCATGTATTTAATTCCCATCATTTATGCAATTAAAAATGCAATAGAACATTTCCTATATATATATCGACAATTGTTTATAAGGAAAACATTCAATAGTTAAAAACGAAAAAGAGGGGAGCTAATGAAAAATATATTTTTATTTTTTACTATATATTTATCAGTGATCGGAAAATTAAATTGCCAAAAAAAATTAAAAATTACCAAGAATCATTTAGATTAAATAAAATAAACAATCTTCTATGAGGGATCTTTGACCAAGCAATTTTCAAAATAAATGTATTGCACTTTTGGCAAAAGCCTCTTGCCAACCGGACAATCCACATCAATTAGAATTTCTTCCACAATCATTTTATTTTGTACATTTTTTCGCTTGTATTTTTTAATTATAATTTTATCACTGTGATTTTGTCTTAATATATGTATAGATTATTTTCTTTTAACCACATAAACTCTAGAAGAGTTGTGAAATTTAAAAGGAACAGTAAATTTCAAAATAATCTAGAAGATTAGGTCCCGAAAGTTAGACACGTAGGTCTACATTATGCTATGGTGGCTAAATGGTTGTACTCATTTTTCCTTATTAAGTTTATTCCCATAGAGTTTTCTTAATAAAAGTATTTAATGAGGCAACTAATGCAACACATATAAACGTATGACATGTACTCTCTTCCTCGACTGATTTTTTCCCACTGGCGAAGCATGAACATCACGTCGTAATGTCTAAGGGGGAGTGTTATAAATATATTTATTATATATGAACATTACTTGTTCCTTGAGGTTTAGTTTCTAGCCGTGTATATATCTTGAAATCTCATGTAGATCAACATATCAATGAATAAAATACACCAATGAATAAAATCATCTTTCTTCCTCCAATATTCGTTGTTCTTCCACTTTTTGTTATTAATTTACTTCTTGAGTATGATTTTAGAGTTCGATTTACAACAACAGTATATATTTTCTGGTGTTGCCGGCGTTCTCTCCGGCGTTCAATATATACGCCTAGAATGTTTGTCGGAAGTTTTTAAAATGCCGGCGTTCTCTGAATCACTGTTGCATATCCCCATAGTTTGGTAATTTGGAAAAAAAAAAGGTTGGAAATAGCGTGAGCATGCACTGTGAGGGCACTCTGCATAGAAGTTACCCCCAATTTACTCCGTTGTCGAGCAGTAGCAGTAGGAAAATTTTGCAGAGTTTAAATCCTTAAAAATGAAAAGAAGGCAGAGGTATTATACAAGTATAAAAACTCATGGAATCTTTCGTACCTTTCGAGATCAGAACAAGAACTGTTCTTCTCTCTATTCTTTCTCTCTTCTCTCTTTTTTTTTCTTTCTTGGTGTGAGGAAAGTAATGAAAGGTTGCTCCTATTTATACTAAAAGAATTTGGGTTCAAGGTGGTGGGAGAAATCCTAAGCTGATTTCTTTTCCAATTATTTTGAAATTATGGACGAAAATATTTGAGTAACAATTTGGAAAGAAAATCTCCTAGTCAACTCCTTCTTCCCTTAGCTGAAAATCGTTCACAAATGGGAACCCTAAATTTTTATTGGGTTTTTTGG
This sequence comes from Perilla frutescens, assembly GCA_026008535.1. Classification (NCBI taxonomy): domain Eukaryota; kingdom Viridiplantae; phylum Streptophyta; class Magnoliopsida; order Lamiales; family Lamiaceae; genus Perilla; species Perilla frutescens. The sequence goes on along the minus strand of BRKX01000007.1, from coordinate 1,027,008 downwards.
GTTGGACTAGGCAACAACAGATTTTTGGGCCAAATTAATTTAAATGAGTGGGTTATGGCCTTTCTAAAAGAAAATCTGAATAATTGAAATAATACTACAAGGTTTCCATTATGCAATAAATATAATGCATTCATGAGCATGCTCTTTATACGTTATAAATTTTCTTTCGGCACGACTTATGAGATTTAAACAATTATTTTCATACTCAAAGTATTAATAAAAGAAATATACGCAAATAAATAATTAAATTTTCGGGGCACTACAATGGAGGTGGAAGAAGAAGGTGCAATAGAAGAGAAAGGGGATTGAATATATGATGTCGATTAGTTTTAGAGAGAGAAAGACGTAAAAAAGATTTAGAATAGCCAAATAAATCAATTTTTCTTTTCTTTTCTTTTTTATGAAAACTATTACTATAGCCATTTTTAAAGATTATAAATAGAAAAAATAACCAAAACAACACATTAATAATTCTTGTACAAACATAATATAAATTGGTAATAAACAAAGGTAAAAGTTATAAGTATATATGTGAGATTACACAAATTGTTATATTATTTATTTTGTTAATAAAACAAATTATCATATCAAATTGAAATTATAAGAAATCTGATTATATAAACTCATTTGATTATAAATTATATTAGTGTTGGGGATTGTGCCCTTAAAGCAATTGTAAATTGTTTTTATCTTATTTATAAAAGCGAGATTTATTTTCGAACTAATATACTTTTTGTATGCATTTATTTTACATCATAGAACCCTAGTTTATTTAATGTTACCATAATCTTAGTATATAAATGTTATATACAAGAGGATTAATATTATGAAAAATAAACTAAAAATGAAGTCTGTGACGAATTTAATTAAAGTATGAGATTTTTAATTAAAATGTCACTAATGCAGCCTGATGACATTATGAATGTGACCGTGTTATCCAAATCGTTGATGTGGAGACATCCAGTTGGGTGCATTTATATATGATATGATCATATAGGACTTGGACCGATTTAACTTTATTATTCCTTCAAATTCCGTTAAAGAAAAGGAATATTAAATTAAATCACAAGATGATCATATATGAATAATCTAGGGAAGACTTTCACTAAAAATCAATAATCAAGACTTTGTCTCTGAAAGGATAAGTTTTTGAAATTTAATTCTTAATCTCCCTACCCTATGGCGGCGATTATGAATTAGTTTTAAAAGACTGAAATAGTGGGTCATGCTCATAAAATTATTAATAAATTGTTTGTTAATATTTTTGACTAAAATAAAAGGTGATTAATAAAATAAATGAAGATATGAGATGTCTCGATAATTTATTTTATTAATGGAGATTGTCTCTATTTAATTATCTTTTGATTTGACCTACCCTACGGCGGCATATCAATCGTGAGATTAAATTACCTTGGAATTGGTAGGATAAATTGTTATTGCATCATGCATCACATTTATGATTCCTAAAGTACATCTTATGTGATGTTTGTTCTTAAATTTATGTCGCGCGTTTTATTTATTTTTTAGCAATATGTCTAGTCCAATGCTTGCGCTGCTTCATGTAAAATTATCTGGTAATAACTTTGTCAAGTGGAAAAGTAACATTAATATTGCACTCGCATGTGAGAACCTAAAATTTGTTTTGACTGATAATGTTTCGCCTGAACCGGCCCTTTGCAAACGCCGCTCGTAATGTACGAGATATTTATGAAAGATGGGTTATGGCAAACAATAAGGCTCGTGCATATATGCTTGCCGGTATGAATGACGTGCTTAGACTAAAACATGAGAATACAGATACTGCTCGTAGAATGATGGAGTCTCTGAATGAGATGTTTGGTCAACCTTCTATTCAATCAAGGTATGAGGCTAAGATGGCCATGAATGCTAAGATGAAGAAGGGACAGTCAATGGGAGAACATGTTTTGAACATGATCAACTACTTCACTGAAGCCGAAACCCATGGTGCAACTATTGATGATGGCACCCAAGTGAGTATGATTTTGGAATCACTCTCACCTGCTTTCATACAATTCAAAAGCAACTATGTGATGAATAAATCACATTCTCATGCATGATCATTACCTGTAAAAAAAATAGAAAAGAAAATTTCATTAACAAATAACGCACATCAGATTTCAATATTAGTTCATATGTAAAAACTGTAGCAAATCAAAAAATTATGTTCAAATGAGTTCAGAAATATACTCAAAATATTATTTTAATTTACTGTAGAATCTGAAATGTTAAAAAAAATCCTCATTGCAAGAGTTATTTATATATAATATTGTGTAACAGCAATTGTTTGAAAAAAAAATCTTGAAAATATCACATTTGTGTGATTAATTTTTTTTTAATTATAGAAACATACAATATACTTGATTGATTGAGAAGAGATCATTTTTTTAAAGTATAAACTGATGTAAAATATTTTTCAGTTATGATTAATAATAATCTTATATTAAACTAGTTTTACCCCCACGCGATGCGTGGTCAAGTATGAAATTTTATTTGATTGAAAATTGATATCTCACTTTGTGTCTTATTTCATGTCGAAAAGTTTATAATAATAATTATTTTCTAAATAAATATTATTTATTTCTATTGTATTACAAAACTTTTCAACCAGGTAGTGAGAAATTGAGTGGGAACACGAAAATAATATTAAAAAAAAATCATTTTTTTCGTGAAATAATAGCAAAATATTCTAATTTCAATGAAAAGATAAACGAATCCAAAAAAAATAAAAAAAAAATCAGCGTTAGAGGCAAATACTTAATTAAAATATTCTGTATAATGCAATTGACGACTTTTTGTATATGATATAAAATATTTAATTTAATTTAAGATCATGAACAAATAATTATAAATAAATAAAAGAATTACATTGTTTTTATTATTGTAAACAACCAATTAAATAAGAAAAAATGAGTCAAGCCACACGACTGCTACATCTATATACAGTTCAAAGTAAATGGAGGTGAAAATGTTAGAATTTTGAAAAAAAAATTTGAATTTCGAAATCAAATACTACCTCCGTTTCATAATGTTTGTTGTTTAAGGTTTTTTTTTAGTTTCAAAATGTTTGTTGTTTTATATAATTTGACATCTTCTCTCCCAATTTTAACCCTCTCAAATCCTACAAGATTTTTTGATTCTAACTTACCTATAATATATGAAGAGAGAAAAATATATGGAGAGAGAAAATATTGTTATTTTTTAGGAAAATATAGATGAATTAGATTTTATGGCATATATAAGGGATGAATATATTTGTCCACGAAATTAATTCTTAATTCCAGATAAAAAAAACAAAACAACAAACATTATGAAACGGAGGTAGTACATATTAAGGAACACATGTGGGAATTTATAATTAAGTTGATTGGTACGATGGAATGGAATAGATGGAATGACCATTCTTATATTCATTCTCATTTATATGATTATGCTTTGAAACCATAAATTACCATTCTCAAAAGAATCAATATTTTCAAAAGTAAAAGGGACCATTCCACTCAGCTTCAAGGATTTAGTTATTCCCATAAAATAAAAAATGGATTTAGTTCCTCATTAACCAAAAAAAATTAATATATGATATATATTTACACATCATCATGTCTTATAATATCATTTTATCATATTTTAAAAAATAATTTGAAAATTAGATTAAATAATTTTTATTATTATTTTGTAATTATTTCTATGTTATTTATTTATTTTCAATATGTATATATATATATGTGTATTAAAATCAAATTTCGATAGTTTTTAAAATTTTATTAAAAAAGAATGGTACTAAAATAAATTTAACATATAAATATATGTTAGATTTATATAATAATTTTGTTATTGATTTGTATTTGACAACATGCATACAATAAATAATAATTTTGTTATTGATCAATTTAAATAATAACTAATGAATCGAATCGAACAACACTATAAATTCGAAACAACAAATAATGTGATGCAAATGAGGATTTTTTTTAAAAAAAATTTATATATTATATTGTTAAAAATGAATGAGCCAACTATATACACATAAAATTATTGTATTCCAAGGGCCAAAAACAAAAAAAAATTCTGTTGGAATATTTTGATAACACCGACTACAATTAGAATATTTATGCATGTTTGACATATCATGTAAGTAATTAATGAAGTTATATGATTGAATTTTTATTAACAATTTCAATTTTTATGAACTCAAATTGGATATCAAGACAAATGATATGCAAGTTATATATAAAGGAAAATAAGGTATGCAACTATGTTATAGTTTTTGTATATATGCATGTTTGAAAATAATAGTTTATGAGGCATACATATGAAATTCCATGATGTGATTTGATCAACATGATCGAACTTCAAATATGTAGTCGTGGAATATCTGATGACCAGACTAAAAAATAAAGATTGTATGCTAACAAAATATAATTTCAATCTTGCGATGTCTTCAATTTCTTCTCTAGTATAATTGATGGACTTGTTAGGTTCCTCATGCATTTTCAACTATAAAATTCTTGTTGAATCAACAACATAAAGTTATGAAGTTGAAATTCATGATAGAAAATTACATATCTTGATTCAACTTCATTCATGTATTAAAATGGAGGAACCAACTGGTGGTCTAAGGGACCAACTTATTTCACCAAACGGAAAAATGGAGCCATGGAGTATGTGTTTATATCTTATTTGTAATAAACCTGCAAAAGACATTATAATAAATTAAATATGCAAAATGTACATTTGGTGAAACGATCATGAATAACACAATCAAAACCAATCAACAATTTCATCATTTTCTCCCCATATGTGAGAGCTTTGCATGTGCACGCGGACTAAAAGTAGATTCATCACTAATTCACCATGTATCTGTTAAAAAAATTCCGCCAATTAGAAAACAAAATTATATTAGTGAATACAAATACAATGGAAATAAGAAAACAAAATTATATTAGTGTATAACCGAAAATAAAACGGAAAAAAAATTCAAATTGAAATAGGGATCAATTTTTCTAAATATTTCTATTGAGAAAAAATATTAGACTACAACGCAACTATTTATACCAATACAATAGTCTAACAACAGACATTCAATTAAATGATACAATAGTATTCAATTTACGTAATTAATTATGTAATTTGTCATACTTATAATTGTAGTAAGGATCAATTATCAATTACTATCAATCATCAATTTTATATAGTAATTACGGAAACATATCAATAATTAATTAACATATTAAATCTCAATTTTCATGAATTCATATAAAATATTTTGGTTAATTGTAGAAACACGCAAGTAAGGTTTCTATAATATTACACACGGAGATTGGTTTATAACTGATCAAACATGCATATGTTAAAAGATTATATGATAGATTGATGGGAGGATTGAGATAATTAACCAGCAAAAATGTACATATTTATTATTATTATTATTATTATTATTATTATTATTATTATTATTAATGCAATCATAATTGATTATGTATAGAAATTATATTATTATTAACGTTAACTATATAATTATATTATATTATAAGACAGATTGATTATATATTATACTACAAACATCGTATCTTAGTACATAATAGATAGCTTAGGAAATATATATTATAGATTAATTATTAAAGTAATTATACAATGGTATTATTATGATTATCAATGTAACTATAGATAATATATAAACATATATGTGATTATATGTATAGATTGATTATCATATATTCATATTACATTATTGCATGAATTTGACATTTGACAACCATATATAAAATTGACATTTTTCGGAATTTGTAATGCTTTCGAATCAATTAATTAAATGTATTTGATATAATATCGATATATAAAATTATTATATATGATATTATATGATTAATGATTAATTAATATACAATTACATTGGTATATAAAAATCAACTTACTAAATGTAGTAAGTGTTTTTGGCAGGAAATGCTAGGTTACTAATTAAAGTATAACTATTTACTTTTATATATACTAGTATTACATCCCGTGCGATGCACGGTGAAAGATTTATAAATGATTTACAATAAACAGTTTGTGCAAATACAATAATTAAATTACAGTTAAGTAATTAAAAGAAACAACTATAAAATGTAAAAATAATAATGTTATATATATTCAAGTTTATTCACTATTTTATCGGCAGACAATTCATGTTCATGAATAAACTTGTACTTTCCATTCATTTTTTCTAATAAAACAAATAACATAATTGATTCACCTGAAATCCATTGCAAACATAACTGAAATCATTTACAATTTTAATTACAATGAGCAACATTAGAAAATGATACAACACCGTACAATACATTTAAGGAAATTAATATGCATCATTGCCATCCTTCTATATTATGTGAAGTGGATATACATGACATTATTGAGGGACAGTTGTCACGACTTGAGCAGCTTCTTCCACAATTTGATTAATGCTCCATCGTCATCATCATCATCTCTTTTATTGTAGAGAACACCTCAAACTCCATTTTTGACATCATGTCTTTTTATGTCTCCTTACACAAGGATATGAATGTACTAAATTATATTATTGTAAAATGTAGTGTGAAATTAAACATTGGTCATTTTTATGTATGATATGTAAAATATACATGCGATATCTAACTATTAAAGAAAAATGGTAAAGAACTTGAAATGTGTTGTATAAATAATTTTATGGATCGAATAAGGTAGCATAGATATATCTGAACACAAGGTCTCACATATTTGAAGCGCATTATAATTTAAATCTCCAAACTGAAAAAAAATATATATATATATATATATATATATTCATTTTTTACTTAATTTAGCATAATTTGACTGTCACTCAAAATTCTAAAAAAATAGGCTTGAAGTCTCACATATAAGTGAAACTCAATTATGATTTAAGAGCCACAAACCACTTCACGAAACAATATCAATAAGAGAAATTATTCATCTGAAATGAATCATTATTATATTATAATATAAAATAATAAAAAACATAAATAATAAATTAATTACTTATGCTAAATAAAATCATTGAGAATTTACTATGCAAACATAAAATTAATCAAATTAACTTCACCAATGAAAAAAAAAATATTTGTTCAATTGGTCAAACATTAATTCAAAAATATATCAATTTCAACATTGAAACGTGTAGAATACATTAAAATAAATTTAAATGTACCTAATAAATTCGTATTACATCTCATGTTCCATTATCATGAACTTTAAAGTTGCTAATCTTTTAAGTTTGACGTGTTACATATAAGTTGTATGTATGTCTATGTTTTTACTAAAAAAAATTGGTTTTCAAAGATCAAATTTCACTTAATCATTTTCACCCAAAAAATGATGCTTAGTTCTCAATTTCCTCCTAGCATAATCCAAAAATCGGCAAGTATATACGAAACTTACGTAGACGTAATTTACTTGCAACTTCAAAAAGATGAGCGAAAATTTTAAAGAAGATTTATTAGAAACTAACTTATTCTCCAACTTATATTTCACCTTTATAATATATATTAAATATTTAAAATTAGAGAATGGGCCGAGATGACATTGTGATTTTTTGCTTTAATTTTATATATGATTCTTTGCTGTCAAAAATGTAACAGGAAATTTTGTGCGCTGAAATTGATAAATTTGTGTGAAATTTTGAAGCGGAGGAAAGTGTAAAAATAAATAAATATTCTACTATTTAACATGCACTTCCTGGAGCAAAATTAGGGAATTACCCGGAAGCTGACGTTAGCAATGTATATTTATGTGTGTGCGTGCATTGATCATATTCATACACAACACCAGATCGATCAACTTAAATCATCATATATATCGCCGAAATATAATGTCTTTGGATTTACGGTATGTCTTTTGCAAGTAATAATTAATTATATAATTTAATAATAAAAAAATTAGTTTAGGTACTTTTTCTTGGTAAATTCTATGTTACACCAAGTTTAATGAACCTCCACACGTGTCCTAAGAGCAACTCCAAGAGGCTCCGCTTCCTGCAAGTCCAACGCTACATTTGCTAAAAAATGCCTCCAACCGTCCTTCTAAAATGCCACATTTTTCCAGGGGTGAATAGTACCTACTTTATTCAATTTGGGAAAGTTATATATTGCTTAATTTATTAACACATTTTCGGGCATCAATTAAAGTAAATATACACATAAACTAAATATTTATATTTTATATGGTTAATTTATTAGAACGAAATACCATATATTATCTCCTTGTATTAATTAGTGCGTTTAATTAAAGGAAAATTATAAAGTTATTTAAGAATATATTATATATTTCATATATCTATATTATATTATATATTTCATGTATGTGTATTAATTCTAGATCCGGAAATGTAATTTAGGCGGAAAAATCAATATTTTCTATTTACGGATGCGGAGCCGTTATTATATATTACTAGCATGCCACATGTGCGATGCACAGTAAATATTGTTAAAAAAATATTTATGTATAATAATAAATATATCAATTTTATTGATTGAATTAGAAATTATTTGTGTATTTTTCTATAAGATATGCATCAATAACCTCTTTCAACTTTATAAAAGAAAAGATCATCGACTCATATAAGATGGATTGTAATTTTTTTCGATTTTGATAAACGGATTGTTATATGTTATTACATATAATTAACTTTATGCATGAACCCAACTGTAGAGAAACAAAAAAAGAAGGAAAAATCTACGTCTCCTTCTCAACCGCTCGACGCTCGCCCATCCCTTTCTTCTCTATTCCATAGAGGCGCAACCACTGTCTCTTTTTCATCTCCTTCCATTTCAGTACATCCACAATCATGAATCCAACAAAACATTAAAGAAAACTAAACACGATCATCAACCATTCACATAAAAGAAAAAAAAAACGGTTGATCTGCAAACTACGAGACCCTGGTTAAACTCCCCTCCCCAAAAATTCTGAAGACTCTGACCTTCTTTAGGTTGTTTGGAAAAAAAAAATTGAATCCCCTTCTTTGGTTAAATAGATGTATTTAAATTATTTTATTCCAACTTTTTAATATATTTAATACAATATTTTAATTTTAAGATATATTTAATATTAAATTGATAAAATTAAATATCAAAATATTACACTTGATCTCAATTGAAAGACCAAGAAAAGTGGAAAAGACCATTGTTGGGTCTCACAATTTATAATTTGCTCATGTACAATAATATTATATTTTATTTTAAAAATTAAATATATATATATATATATAAGTTTTAACTATTTAAAATATATTTAAAAATGATAACTTAAATATTTTAGATTCAAAAGTTTAAAACTATTTAATAATAAATTTATCAATTAATACATTTAGTTCAAAAATTTAAATATATTTAATTTAAAATTTTATGCATATCTTGATTTTTAAATACATTGAATTAACTTAATTACTCTTTTTTAACTTAATAATTTAATATATTTAAAATATTTTATTTGGACTTTTTAATAAAATAATTCAAAATTTTAATTTTAAAATATTTAAATTCTATATATTCAAATATTACAATTAATCTTAATCAAAAAATCGAAAAAGGTGGAAAGATCATTATTGAGCTTCACAATTTATAGTTTGTAAGTTATTTGATGTGGGACAAATTTTTTATGAAAATAAAATATTTAAGATTTTTCTTTTTAAAATATATTTAAGGGTTAATTTCTAAAAAAATCACCACCTTCGAATGAATTTATAATTTAGACACAACTTTATTATGCAACGTAAATTTTTTCAATTGTCGAATTTTCTGGGGTTGTCTATTTTCTACAATAAAAAGTTATGTTATTATCGCAACGAATTGAAAGGTGTGCTTAAATTGCAAATTCGTTCAAAAGTGGTGAATTTTAGAGAATTAACTCTATATTAATATTTCACACTAAATTAATAATATCAATTAATACAATTAATTCAAAATTTTAAATATATTTAATCTAAATTTTGTGATGGGGATCTTGATTTTTAAATATATTTAGTTAACTTAAAAATTAAAAATATTTTAAATTAATATATTTAAAATATTTTATTACAAAGCTATAATTTATTTAAATAAAATTTTTAGTTTTAAAATATTTAAATTCTGTAAATTTAAAATAAATTCAATATCTAATATTAAACTGAGAAAATTAAATATCAAAATTTTGCACTTGATCTCAATTGAAAGGGCAAGAAAGGTGGAAAGATTATTTTTGGACTTCAAAATTTATAATTTATTCATTCACAACAATATTTGTTAGTCTTAACTATTTAAAATATACTCAAAGTTGATAACGTATGTAGTAGTTATATTTCATCAACCCGATACGTTGGCCCAAAAGGATTGAACGACATCGTACAATCGGTTTTCCAATAGATAACAGTTCAATTTTAAATTTGAATTAACGTTGTAGTTTTGCTTTATCCGAAAGGATTAACGGGTTCAGAGAAGTCGCACGTTCTTCAACCGTCTCCGCGATCCACGTGAACTCTAACTGTTACCCCCACCTTTAAAAGGAGATCTCCCTCCTCATTTGACGACTACACTGAAATACCCACAAGCTTCACATCATAACCTAAGAACACTCAGTTCACCATTTTCTGAGTTAATTCCACATCGACGATTCAACATATGGGCATCGTTCTTGCATTCTTATTGGACTGAAGAATGTTCCCCCTGATTTCTAATCACATTCTGGCTAGAGATTACGTTATTTAACTCTTTAAATTATTCAATTATTTCATATTTCATATCTTTCTACTCTTCTTCTTTTCCTGGCTTGAGCATCGGAGGCCCAACGACCGTCACCCCCTGACGGTCTTTAGCTCTTACAATTCTTTCTGGTTTTGTTTCGCAGATTGGCTGCTTCCGGAGTTACCGTTGCACCTTTTTCACCGAAAGGTTTGAACTAGCGTCAATTATTGGACGTCCACTTAAGATGGATGAGCCTACAGCGGACCAGACACGTCCTAGCATGGCGCGTGGAAGTCGACCTTTTGGCGGATCCAGAGATTGCGCGAAGATATTGTTTTGCATCAATCGGTGGTTTATGAAAATATGCCGCCTTACTCCGAACTGATACGATTAATTGCAGATTTTCGGATCTACAACATAAATATGTTAACTTCAAAATTTTTAAATATTTAATATTAAATTGATATTATCAATTAATGATTTTAATTTGATAAATTTTTTAAAAATTAATAGTATAAATGAATTGATTAATTGATTTGTGTGTGATCCGATATTGATTTGCATATTTTATTCAAAAAAGTTATATATAATTCAAAATTTTAATTTAAATATTTAAATATTAAACTAATTAATTCAAATACGATATTTGTTCTCAAATCTTAACTAAAAGTCAAAGAAAGATGTGAGATATCAGAATTTTATTGTTAACCATTATACTTTATAGCATATTTAAGCAGAACAATCATCTTGAAAATTCAAGGTATGATGATTGTCATTTGCAAAATTTGACTATTTACTAATTTTCCAACTTTAGGAGTATTCCCCCCGGAAAAAAAATCCCCCCACACACAATTTTTTTTTATATATTACAACAAAATCAAAGTGTGAATTATTATAACAACATAAGAGAGATAAAAAAAAATTCAAAATTTCTTTATAATACAAAAGATGCAAAAATTACATTAAAAAAATAATCAAAGCAACAATTAAAAATATTACATACCTTCTTCTTAAAGTTTTGATTCATGATATCAAGTTGGAAATTTTAACCTACAAAATAGAAAATAAAATAATAATATCAACAACAACTACATGTTAATATTAATGCAAAAAAATGTTCTTAACATGCTCGGGGCTTCGTTTGCAACTTGTGTAGGTGTAATTGAGTTCAATTGTAGTAAGTTTGAGCTTGTTCAAGCTTTGATTTAACGAGCTTGACTTAATAAAAAAATTTGAACTTGAGTCAATAACTTACCAATATTAAATATTTTAAATTATATTACTAGTTTTCATTTAACATTAGAAAAAGGAAAGCAATTTAATTATTAAAATTATAGGAGTCGATAATAATAAAACTAAAGTGCAAACTCGATAAAGCTACAAGCTTAATATCATTAAGCTTGAGCTGGAGGTTGAACGCTACTCGAAAAACTTGAGGTCGATTCATTAATTTTGATTTTTTCTCGAATCGATCTCGAATAGTTCATAAATAATTTATAAATTAAATTTTAGTGATAATTTAATTTATGACCTTTAAGTGAAAAGTTCAATGCAATCAAAAAGATAAACGAGTAACATTATTAGAAGTTTGAAAAAATATATAAAAATCTCAATCCATTTAATAATTTTTAATCAGTAATAAGACCCCAATTAAATAAATTTCCCAATATGAATTTAAAAAGCACTCTGTAATGTTACAATGTCAAGGTGATAGAATTATTAATTTATTTATTAGGATTATAAGTAATAATTTAATATTAAATATTGGTTAATTTTCAGAAATAAATTGTTCCCAATCCCGCCTACTACTTGGTAAAAAATATTGGCGTTAGATTTTTTTTGTTTCCCGCTTCTCATGTCAGTATGTCACCCTGCTTCCTACACCTTAGGCTACCCACATCAGTGACCTCATCCAACTCAATCTTCAAATAAAATATTATTTTTTCTTTTTCTTCCAACCTACACCTTAGGCTACCCACATCAGTGACCTCATCCAACTCAATCTTCAAATAAAATATTATTTTTTCTTTTTCTTCCAACCTACATAAAATATTTATCATTTCATTTTTTAATAAGAACATGTTATTAAAATAATAGTTTTCTCTTGCATTTAAAAAAATATTAATTAATTTATTAGAATTTTTTTTAATTCATAATTATCAAAAAATTACCCATATAATTATAAATTCATAATTTACTTCACAACAAAATAAAAATTACAAGAGTGAAAACATAATTAAATAAACTACAATGGGACACATGAAATTTTAAATTACGAGTGCATAAAACGTAAATTACATATTCAATTAGTGCCGAATTTTGTGTCGTGAGAAATTCTTCAGAAGTAGGAATTTGAGTGAGGTTTGACGAAAATTGAGAATTTTGATAATATTGAGAATTTTGTTGATTTTCTGAATTTGAAAAAATTTTGTGGGTGAAAGTATGATCCAAAGTTTGGCAAATCTTGGGAGTCATCATAATAATTTGGGTGGTTTGGATCCATAGCTTAAAATGAAGAAGAAATATGAGATTGAGAATTTGTAGAGAGAAAATGTGGGAGGAAATAGTTTTAAGTTGTGTGTAAAAACATATCAATATTACGCTATATTTATAGATAATTTTTTTTATTATGAATTTTGATATAATTTTATTTTTTTAATTTTCTTAATTATATAAAATATTTATAATTTAAATTACACTATATATATGTGACGTCCAATTATAGGATGCCACATGGCAAGTCAAGGAATTGATGCCTTAGGTTGGCCATCCAACTCAAGTCACGAATTACCGTGACTTTTGCATTATTTTTTTTGTTACAAAATTTGTTACAAAGGTCACTGATGGCTTCAGTCTTAGAAGTTAAGAGGTAACCAACCTCCCTCAACTCAGAAAATAGGGAAACTCGTTTCAATCTGGATAGTTCCCCTTCTACAAACACTGGTAAAGTAAAAATAGAAAAGCAATGAGAATTACTTACGGAAGTAGAGAACATTGTTTCAGGTTGATTCTATGGCATTTTTGTCGAAATCTTCGTTTATTAAATTAAATTGCAAACTAATTGAGTTCTCTTGATATTTGTGAGTTGTTCCATGTAAATTTCTTGGTAGGCTTGGCAATGGTAGCAGAAAGCATTCGAGAACACAGACCTTAATCAGGAAAGCGGCCAAGAATGAAGCCCCCCTCAATTGATTCCACCATCTGAGTTTTCTTTGTTTTCTGATGTTTTTCATCTTTGGTTCTAATCTATTATGTTATGGGGCTAAGTTATTTGCGATTGGTAGATATAATGTAAGGTTTGGTTAGTTTGATTTTTTTAGGTGCGATTAGTTCTATATTTGGCTCATGTATTCAACTTTGCCTTTTTCCAGAACAATTTCATGAACTATGGCCTCTTCTAAACTTTTTTGCTTTCCAAAATACGTAGCTCTGTTTAGACGTTGGATGAGTGGTTCTTAATGTCTAGTGATAATGATGAAGATGAAGTTGTCCAACAGCTTCACAAGGTATGCAATTGTTGTTATTACTGCTAGAACATTTCTTCATGGTATTAAATGTTTTAATTAGTTAAAAGAGCATCATAGTCAGTTAGTCACATGTTGATCAAATTCACAAGCCAGATGATCTAGTTTAGGCTACTCTGTTGCCAAGTAATCACATAGAAGAATCTAGTTTAGTTTCTGTATTTTTTATACCCTCATTTAGTATGGTCGTTGCTCAATGTATTTGCTGTCTTCACTGTACGTCTAATTAGTCAAACTTCTGCAGCTTGAAGTGGGAGTATGCTACAATTATCTAGTCCAATATGCATTTGTGGACGGATTAGGCATATATGATCATATGGATGGAATCATCATGCTTGTGGACAAGGTGAGTATCATTTTCTGAGGCTTCAATCCAGTGTATTTTTTTCTGCATAAAAAATGTTGTAACTGAGAGAGGCTTATTTTGTGTGCAATATTTTGATATGGCGAAGCAAATTAAAGACAGTCACAACTTGGTATTTACACAAAAAGAGGACGACATGTCTATTTCTTTATTCAATACAACTTACATATGCATAAATTAATACAGATATATGACCAATCATATTCCATATACATGATTAACTTATTTTTTATGGATAATTCCTGGCTTGTAGGAAAATCATCTACCGGATTTTTACAAACATGTGACCATGCAGTCCATAATTTGCCACACTACCTAATGTTTTCCCAAGTTGGAACCTTCACTTTATCTGTACTTTCAGTTTTTTGTATAAACTTGTGGTTTAGTGCTTGTAAATACTCTAGATTAATTATTGTCGATATTTTTTTCATTCCTTTCTTTATTTTGGATTCCCAATAATGTGTTTTTTTTTAACTTCATAAACCAGATGACCAGGCCAGTATACATTCTTGAGTTGATGGCAACACTGATAAAGAGGATCGATATGCTTGCATTGAAGCCTTCAACAAGCGTAGAAGTTAGAAGTGTTCAGTACAACTTAGAGAGCTAAAGGTGTTTGTAAGTTAGTGCTTCACAGAAAGTTGATAAATGGATCTTGTTTTAATTTCTTGTTGTTTCTTGATTATAGTTTATTCTTATGAAGGTTTTTTTTTCTCTTTTTTTTGTAATTAGAATTCTTCTTGTATTTGAAATAAAAAGAGCATCCCGACTTCCTTATTAATCAGATGTTTGCTAGTTATTTTCATTTTCGAATTTCCAATCAATTGGCACTGAAAATTGCAAGATATAAATATTTAAATTGTGTATTTTTAAAATATTCTGAATTGAGTTCGAAAAAATATTAATTTAATTAATGCATTAAAAATATCAAAATCATTTTGAAACAATAAATATTAATACTGTTATAAACTAGAGAGAGACGAGAGAGAATATCAATTATATCTATTCAATATGAGGACTAAATGTCTCTATATATAATAGTGCAAGAGATAGGGTTTTAGAGTTAGTAACTTGGCCATCACGCATATCATATATATCTATTAGATATATTTACAACACTCCCCCTTGAGTGACCAATCTCTAAAATAAATGTTGCCTCATTAAAACCTTGCTAGAAAAACCCAGTGGGAAAAAATCTAGTCGAAGGAAAAAGAGTACAATTGCTCCCTCTGATCTTGAGATCACTGTAGATCTTTGAGTCGGCGCATGCTGATCTTGTGTACCAACTTTCTGAATGTTGATGTTGGTAATGCCTTTGTGAATAAGTCCGCCAAATTGTCACTTGAGCGAATTTGTTGAACGTTGATATCGCCACTCTTTTGGAGATCGTGTGTGTAGAATAACTTGAGAGAAATGTGTTTCGTCTTATCACCTTTGATGTATCCTTCCTTGAGTTGCGCGATGCAAGCAGCATTGTCTTCATACAAAACAGTTGGATTGATCTTTGATGAAGCTAATCTGCACGACTCTTGGATATGACTTGTCATATTTCTCAACCATACACACTCTCGACTTGTTTCATGGATTGCAATGATTTCAGAATGATTTGAGGATGTTGCAGTCAAGGTTTGCTTCACAGACTTCCATGATATAGCAGTTCCACCACATGTGAAAAGATAGCCAGTTTGTGACTTGGCTTGATGTGGATCGGATAAAAATCCTGCATCCGAATACCTTACCAGAGAAGAATCGGAATTTTCCGAATAATATAATCCAAAGTCTATGGTACCCTTCAGATAATGTAGAATGTGCTTAACACCATTCCAATGTCTCAAAGTGGGTGCAGCGCTATATCTTGCGAGAAGATTTACAGAAAAAGCTATATCTAGTCTAGTATAATTAGCCAGATAAGTTAATGCTCCAATTGCACTTAGATATGGTACTTCAGGACCAAGTATCGTTTCACCATCTTCAATAGGTCGGAATGGATCTTTCTTCGTATCAAGAGATCTAACGACCATTGGTGATGCTAATGGATGTGCATTATCCATGTAAAAATGCTTTAACACTTTTTCTGTATATGTGGATTGGTGAATAAACGTTCCTCCTAGGACACGTTCAATTTGCAAACCAAGACAGAATTTTGTCTTTCCCAAATCTTTCATCTCAAATTCTTTCTTCAAATATTCAGCAGTTTTATTGAGCTCTTCAGGAGTCCCAATTAAATTCAAATCATCAACATAAACTGCTATAATTGCAAATCCACTTTCGGTTTTCTTTATGAAAACACAAGGGCAGATATCATCATTTTTGTATCCTTCTTTCAACAGATACTCGCTCAATCTATTATACCACATACGGCCAGACTGTTTCAGCCCGTACAATGATTTTTACAGTTTAATCGAAAACATGCTTTTGGGTTTTGACTTTAATGCTTCAGGCATTTTAAATCCTTCAGGGATTTTCATATATATGTCATTATCTAATGACCCATATAGATAGGCAGTTACTACATCCATAAGGCGCATAGCAAGCCTTTGTGACACAGCCAGACTAATCAGAAATCTGAAAGTAATTGCATCCATTACTGGATAGTATGTTTCCTCATAATCAATTCCTGGTCTTTGAGAGAAACCTTGCATTACGAGTTTTGCTCTATATCTCGTAACTTCATTTTTCTCGTTTCTCTTTCTAACGAATATCCATCTGTATCCAACAAGGGTTTCAGAATCTACGTCAGTTAGGACTATAGGTCCAAATACTTTCCGGTTATCACAGGAATTTAATTCCCTTTCCATAGCTCTTTTCCACATTTTGGCCAATCATTTCTCTGTTTACATTCTGTAACAGATTTTGGTTCAGGATCCTCATTTAAAATTTGATGAGCTATATGAAATGCGAATATATCATCTACAATGATATGTTCTCTCTCCATTATCTGATTGGAAGATAAATAATTTATTGAGATCTCATGATTTTCAGATACTTGTAATTCTTCAGGAATTACATCACTTTTATTTGATTGATTAATCATTTTCGTCATTTTTTGGTTTCCATCTTGCCTCTTTCTTTTCCTAGGCACAGAATCTTTGGAACCAACTGGTCGACCACGTTTTTGACGAATTTTAGACTCATTTGCTGCCAAAGCTATTTGTCCTTCAGAGACATCAATTTTGGCTGGAGTATTTGTAGCATGTATGTGAGATTGTGTCACTTTTCTTGTATCTACAAAAGCATCAGGAAGTTGGTTTGCAATCTTTTGCAAATGAATAATCTTTTCAACTTCTTGTTCACATTGATTAGTTCGAGAATCAAAATGGGACAAGCTTTTCTCATTCCAAGACATTTCCTTGTGCTTTTCTGGATGTAGATTTGTTCCACCTAATGTTGGAAATGTCATTTCATCAAAATGACAATCTGCAAAACGTGCAGTAAATAAATCACCCGTTAAAGGTTCAATATACCTTATATTCGAAGGTGAATCAAATCCAACATATATCTCAAGCCTTCGTTGGGGACCCATTTTTGTTCGTTGTGGGGGTGCAATTGGGACTTGAACCGCACAACCAAAAGTTCGTAAGTGAGAAACATCTGGTTCTTGACCAAAAATAATTTGCATTGAGGAGTATTCATGGTTGGCCGATGGTCTAATACGAACTAATGTTGCCGCATGTAATATGGCATGACCCAAAATAGTAGTTGGGATTTTTTACTTTATAAGTAACTGTCTAGCAATAAGTTGAAGACATTTGATAAACGATTCTGCTAAACCATTTTGAGTATGGACATGAGCGACTGAATGTTCAATCTCAATTCCAATAGCCATATAATAGTTTTCAAATACTTGAGACGTAAACTCACTAGCATTATCAAGATGAATTCTTTTAATTAAATTGTCTGGGAATTGAGCTCGTAATTTTATAATTTGAGCAAGTAGTCTAGCAAATGCTGCATTTCTAGTAGAAAACAAGCATACATGTGACCATCTAGAAGAAGCATCAATCAATACCATAAAGTATCGAAAAGGGCCACATAGTGGATGTATAGGTCCACAAATATCTCCTTGAATTCTCTCTAAGAAAGATGGAGATTCAATATTAACCTTCGTATATGAAGGTCTAATGACTAACTTGCCTTGCGCACAAGCCTCACATGGGAATTCATTTGTCATGAGAATCTTTTGATTCTTCATGTTGTGCCTATATGAATTATTGATTATTCGACGCATCATAGTTGTTCCAGGATGTCCAAGCCTATTATGCCAAAGCATAAAGCTTTTTGTGTCATTGAACTTCGGGTTCATTACATGGTTTGTCTCAATTGCCTTTATGAATGTGTAATACATCCCAGAAGGTAGTGTTAATAATTTTTCTTTTGTTCGCTTATGGCCGAATACAAGAGAATTTATGCATAGATATTCTTTTCCACCTTCTGATATAGTCTTGATGTGGTATCCATTATAGCGGATATCCTTAAAATTTAGTAAGTTTCTTTTGGACTTACTAGAATACAGGGCATTTTCAATATCTAATTTAGTATCAGTTGGTAAAATGATACAAGCTCTTCCGGAGCCTTCAATGATGTTTGATGCACCTGATATTGTGTTAACATTATCCTCAGCTAATGTCAACTTATGAAAATATTTCTTATTTTGGAGAATGGTGTGTGTAGTGGCACTATCAGCAAGACAAATATCACAAGATTCCATTTGAATGTCTAAGACGTTTTTAAAAGAAGATCAATTATTATTGAGTAAAAATACGAAAGGAAAATTAGCAATTATTTTTTATCGGAAAAACAACGATGTGAAAGTAAATAAACAATGTCTTCTTATCAACTAGAAATAATGATAAAGGACTAAACAATGTCCATATGATCGTCTTCAAGCACACCACCACCAATCAACTGATCCATATTATCTCCTTTTGGGTCATCAAAGAAGTCGGAGACATCTAAGTGAGTAGTATCAAGTGGGCCGTCAAAGTCAACGACATTGGTTTCTTTCTTGTCTTTTCTCTTGATCGAATCTTGATATAGATCTACAAGATATTTTGCCGTTCGGCAAGTACGTGACCAATGTCCATTCATGCCATATCTATGACATGCAGCTTCCTTTTTGCATGAACTGTGCTCGTTGGATATTTTCTATCTTTTGTTGCTAGAGGTTGCATCATTTGGTTTACCGCGACCATATCCACGTCCACGTCCATGTTGATTCCCACGACGTCCATTGTCATGGTTAAAAGTTGCATTGGCTTCAGGCAATGCAGCGGAACTAGTGGGACGGAGTTCGTGATTTTTCATTAGCAATTCATTATTTTGCTCGGCAACCAACAAACAAGATATTAGTTCAGAGTACTTTTTAAAACCACGCTCCCTATATTGTTGCTGTAATAGTACATTAGAAGCATGAAAAGTGGAGAATGTTTTCTCAAGCATGTCAGCATCAGTGATATTCTCTCCACAAAGTTTCAATTTTGAAATAATTCTAAATAATTCAGAATTATAAGCACTCACAGACTTAAAGTCTTGCAGTCTAAGATGCATCCACTCGTAACGAGCTTTAGGAAGGACGACAGCCTTTTGATGATCAAACCTTTCTTTCAGGTTTGTCCACAACTCACTCGGGTCTTTGACGGTCAAATATTCCGTCTTTAGATCATCATGAAGATGATGACGAAGGAAAATCAGCGCCTTAGCGCAATCCTGTTGAGATGCTTTGTTTCCTTCTTTGATTGTCTCCCCTAGACCCCTTGAGATCAGGTGAACATCAGCATCAAGAGTCCATGACATATAATTCTTGCCCGAGATGTCAAGGGCAATGAACTCAAGTTTGGCTATGTTTGTCATTCGTGCAATTCTACACAAAGAATCAAGGATATATTATCCATATGTTTAATTTATTTGCTCTTTAGAGCATGTAATATTCTTCAGGAATATTACTTGTGCTACTTTAATAGCATCAATTTATGATTTTGAATGTAATATTCTTCATGAATATTACTTGTGCTACTCGAATAGCATCAATATTTAATTTTTCAAGATTAAATCGGAAAAGACCGATTATTATAACAATAAGAAAAACAGACATAATATATTAAAGCCAATAAACATGATGTAAAAAATATGTACCTTTTATGATCGATGCACTTCTAGAATTGAAGGAGAGGGTAGAACAATCGTGTTGATAACGTGTTATAAACTAGAGAGAGACAAGAGAGAATATCAATTATATCTATTCAATATGAGGACCAAATGCCTCTATATATAATAGTACAAGAGATAGGATTTTAGAGTTAGTAACTTGGCCATCACTCATATCATATATATCTATTAGATATATTTACAACAGATACAAATAATAATATATTGGAACGTCATTTAAATTAATTATAAAAATATAATCAGCTTTCCAGACATGTACAGATGTCATATCATGTTTTAATTTAAAATATACTAGGATATCACCTGTGCGATGCACACAGGAAATGTTATTAAAAAATATTTACGTACAATAATAAAATTATGTTCAAAATCATGAATTTCGCAAATAAATATATGAATTACATCGTTTGAATTATAAATTACTTATGTATTTTTCATCATTGGAGAAATAAGCATTGACGGCTCTAGCCATGCTAGAAACACCCAAGTTGGTTGTAAAATCGAGAAGGCAAAGTCCTGGCTACCCAGTTGGTCTCGACAATAATTAATCGACCAATTAGGCACGAATAATTTTTTTCAATTTTTTTAAATATTTTTGTTCAAAATATGATTAAATAAAAAATTTCCACCCTTTTATACAACAACCTACATCCCAATATTTCAATCTAAAATCAATGTGGGATGTAGAAAAAGTTGCGGAACTAATTTGAGATTTCGATTTAAGATTGCCCACTCTTTTATAGAACCTACATCAAAATATTTCAATCTACAATCGATATGAGATGTATGGTAAGTGAAATTTAATATGTAAATAGCAATATGTAATAATATATTATAAAAAAAAATAAAAATACTTAGGCGAAGACAATCTAAATATATTTTATATGTTATTATATGTAACTTTATGAACCTACTTGTCGAGAAATAAAATATCATAGTTCTGATAATTGATATGTAACTTTAGAACTTCACAAATCTAAACACATGCGCACACACACGGATGAGGAATGATAAAAAAAAAATTATTGAAAAAATTAAGTGCATTATCTTTAAAGATTTTAACTCATTAAAAGATTTTGGATGTGGATTTGAATTTTTTAATATATTTAATTAACTTAAAAAATTAAAAAATATTTTAAATTAATATAGTTAAAATATTTTATTATATTTGTTTAATATATTTAATTCAATTTTAATTAAAAAATATTTAATTTCTAAAAATTTAAAGTGTATCGTATTAAATTGATAAAATCAAATATCAAATATTATACCTGATCTCAATTTGCAGAGATCATTGTTGGGTCTCACAATTCATAGTTTGTTCATATACAATATTATTTCATTGTTCTTCAATGTGGGTTAAATTTTGGTTTAAAATTAAAATATATAAGTTTTAGCTATTTAAAACATCTTTAAAGTTGAAAGCTTAAATATGATAACTTGAAAATCTTAAAATTATCTAACATTAAAATGATACGATCAATTAATACATTTCGAGTTTTGACCATTAAAAATTTAAATATATTTAATTTAAAATTTTGTATGGAGATCTTGATTTTTTAAAATACATTTAATCAATGGGAATTTCTAAATACGCCACTAATTTTTCTTTATACACCGCTATTAAATATAATTAAAAAATAAATAATTATTAATTTACAAAAATATCATTTTTAATTTTAAAATTACTTATATAAAAATTAAAATTATAAACTTTAACTATTTAATTGATATATATAGTGTTGATATGCTGCACTACTCTAATGAGCAACTCCGTGGGCGCCTGATGACGTGGCTGACATGTCAGTATTTTTTATTTTTTTATTTTATTTTTTTGCTTGTCTTCTTCGCCAATTATTTCTTCGTTTTTGCAATTGGGAATTTTTTAGCAGAGCCTCAACAAATTTCTGTTAACCGTTCTTTTAAGTTTCTGCCAATGTGAAAATAAAATTCTGCAATATCTAATTCCTTTCTGGTTTCTTAACACCATTTTTTTCTGCAATTAAATTCATTTGTGCAAAAGAGGGTTTGAGACTTTCGCAAATAAGCAAAATTTTTTCATGAGAAGATTTGCTCACCAAAATCATGATACCCTTCGAACGACTTGTTGGTTATATATATATATATATATATATATATATAATTCATGACATAAATATATTTAATAATTAATTGCCAAGTTCTATTAGTACATTTAATTCAAAAATTTAAGTACATTTAATTTAAAATTTTCGATGTGTATCTTGATTAATACATTTAATTCGAAAATTTAATTATATTTAATTAAAATTTTGATGTGGATCTGGAATTATTTTAATATATTTAATCAACTTAAAATTTTAAAATATTTTAAATTAATATATTGGAACATTCACTCATAACACTTAAAAGAATGATAATTAATATAAAATTATGGTCCATCGTAAAGAAAAAATCGGTGTTAAGAAAATTCACATATAAATCAGCAATTTAAAGGCTACATAATTTTTTTCATTGAATGAACAAAATAATTTTTTATAAAAAATAGTATTTTTGCAATATGAAAAATAATAATTTATAATATTGAAATTCTAGTATTCAATGACTATATAATATAAATATTAATTAATTAATAATATTATACCTTTTATTTATAGAAAGTGCATTTCGGTGGGAAAACCTATATTACTATTTATAGTGACTATCTTACTTTTAGATATTATATAGATTATTACCCTATAACAACACCTCATGGTGTCTTTATATGTATTTAAGGCTTTTGCTACACTCGCATAGGCGACACTGGGGAAATTCTTGTATGCCTCATGAGGCACTACCTCATGTGACACAATAGAGATATTAGGACACTTGAAAGTATCCTAATAGGCTATTGGGACACTTTCAAATGTCCCAATAGAGATATTGTGCCACATGAGGTAGTGCCTCATGGGGCGTACAAGAATTTTCCGGCAACACTGACACTCAACGTGGAGATAGGTGAGATGTCATGATAGGTAGTTTAATACGACATTTTTAAATGTCTTTAAAATTGAATTTTCTTGTAGTGTGTATTCTTTTCCTTGACTGGTTTTTTCCCACTGAGTTTTTCAGTGAGGCATGAACATCACGTCATAATGTTCAAGGGAAAGTGTTATAAATATATTTATCATATATGAACATTATTTGTTCCCTACTCTAAGGTTTAGTTTCTAGCCCTATATATATCTTGGAATCTCTTGTAGATCAACATATCAATGAATAAAATACACCGATGAATAAAATCATCTTTGTTCCTCCAACATTCTCTGTTCTTCTACTTTCTGTTATTTACTTCTTGAGTATGATTTTGGAGTTCGATTTACAACAACAGTATATATTTTAGATATTTAATTATCTACTCTTGTTTAAATTTAATTTAATATTAAAAAGAGAATCATTAAAAATATATGCTCGGTCTTATAGAGAAAGGGGAAAAAATCAATCTTTATATATATTGTTGTGATATAGGCCCAACTGTGCTAATGGGCTTATTTTTATCTAAGGCCCATTTAACTGGAGGCAACACTCGGCCCAGGAGCTTAAGACCCAGCCCAACTCCCTTCTGCTCTACTTAGTTATTGATGTTATACTGTTTACACATAATTTTTCATTCTTGTGTGTGTTCTAGAGAACTCTTCATCTTCTCAAGTGAAATCTGTGAGACTTGTGAGATTTGGGTAGTTTCTGTTCTTCTCTTGATTTCTGTACAGATTGAGGGTTCCTAGATTCACTATCTTGGTGGATCGTACTTGAGTGTTGGCTAGGATTTTCTTCTTCTGGGTCAGTGAAGGTCCCGGTAGTTAGGGTTCTTGATCGCCATTTCTATCTTGTGGTTCGTGCGTGTAATTGCTTGTAAATATTCAGTCATTCCTTCGTGGAACGAGTCTAAGCCAATCAATACAACTCTCTGTGATTTTTTCTTGGGCTTAATCGGTTGTAATTAGGGATGGCTTTTGAGGTAATCACTTTGATACCCAACAGTGGTATCAGAGCGGGTTAAACTCGCCTCTAAAGCCCCCGCAACTGAGGCCTCATCGTCGCGTTTGCATACGCGGAAGGTAGGTCGGAGTACCCTCTCATAAGGCTCCGCTCTGGTAAAGCGGTTTGATCCTCTCTGTTTTTTCTTTTCTAGTGTCGTCTGTGTACGGCTTTAGGCTTGGACTTCTGGTAGATTAGGGTATTTGTGATTCTTGGTCTGTGTGGTCTTCTCCGCTGCTATCTCTGTGTTTTGGTTCTTTTCTCTGAAGTCTGCTTGTTATTTGTGCCGTGTATGGGTCTCTGCTTTTTTATTCTTTAGTGTGACGTTTGAAAAACCTCTGTCAAGTTCGTGTGAACTTAAAGAAATCATAGATTTCTTGATACTGTGGTTGTGACTGATTGTTGACCTCCTGCGCCCTCGATAAATCGAGTGATTGTGAACTGAGAAATCATTTCAGTCTTAACAGCCTAGTATCTTTGTGATTTGCCTCTGTTTATTCTTTTCTGAATCTGTTCTTTGGTGTTCTTTCCTCTTGATCTGTGTATTCTGGTATATTATGGCTAATAATTCTGTGAGTGCCTTTTTTGGTTTGGCTGTGTTCAATGGAAATGGTGATTTTAATATTTGGAAACAGAAAATGAAATGTATTTTGATTCAACAGCATCTTTTCAAAGCTATTGATCTATCCTATCCTAGTGGAACCACTGACACTAAAAAGGTTGAAATGAATGAATTAGCATATTCTACTCTAATCTTGAATTTGAGTGATTCTGTGATTAGAAAGGTGGTTCCAAGTGAATATGGAAAAACTGATTCTGCTAAAACCTTGTGGGATACATTGAATCAAGTGTACACTGAAGTCTCTTTTCCTGGTAGAATGTTTTTACTTGATAGGTTTATTAATTTCAAACTTGACCTAAGTAAAGACATGGATGAAAATCTGGATATGTTTAATAAACTAATTCTGGATTTGAAGCTTTCTGGTGACAAACATATTGATGATTATACCCATTTTATGCTGTTAAATTCCATCCCTGAAGAGTTTAATGATGTTAAATCTGCTATTAAGTATAGCAGAGCTGATTTGTCTCTTGATATTGTGATAAATGCTTTTAAGGGTAAAGAAATGAATTTGAAATAAGGGGGAAATAATTCTGGGCAAAAGGCTATGTTTATCAAGGGCAAGGGAAAAGAAAAAGGCAAATTTGAGGGTAAAAATAAGAAGAAAAAGAGGGAAAAGGAAAATGAGAAAGAAAAATCTAAGACTAAAAGCAATAAGAAGTCTAGGAAGTGTTACAAGTGTCAAGAAACTGGTCATTATGCTAAAAAGTGTAAAAATCCATATAAGCCTAGAGAAAATGCTGAGGGTAGTGCAAATAATGCTACTTAGGGCAATATGGGTGAGTGTTATATGGTGCATAATGGCTGCTGTGTGCAAACTTCTGTGAACTCTGTAACTAGTTCCCTGGAAACAAATCAATGGCTTTTGGACTCTGGATGTTCTATTCACATTTCTCCAAATAGACACATATTTTCTTCTTATAAACCTGTGCAAAATTCATATGTTCTTATGGCTGATGACATGAAAAGAGAAGTACTGGGAATTGGAGATATATGTTTAAAGTTTTCTGAGAATTACACTTATGTGTTAAAAAATGTCAGGCATGTTCCTAGGGTAGGTCACAACTTGATATCATGTGGTGCTCTTGAAAGAGATGGGTTAACTGGTATTTAGGGTAATGTTGTGATGTCAATCATGGAAAACTCCAATGTTTTATTTTCTGCACACAAATTGGGTGATTTATATGTGTGCAACACTATCCCTTTCTCTTCTGCAAACACTGTTAAACATGACAACTCTGTGTTGTGGCACAATAGACTAGGACACATCTCTGAAAAGGGTTTGAAAATTTTATCACAAAATGGCTATTTACAATCTGATATAATCTCTGCATTACCATTCTGTGATACATGTGTTCTTGGAAAACAACTTAAACTTCAATTTCCTTTGAGCCCTCCCTCATATGTGCCTAAAAGCAAAAATGTACTTAAGTATGAGCATGTTGATGTATGGGGACCTGCTAGTATTCCCACCCATAGTGGGAAAAGGTTTTTCTTGTCTATAATAGATGATTATTCTAGAAAAGTTTGGGTATTTTTGATGATTAATATATCTGATGTTTTTGATAAGTTTAAAAATTGGAAAACTTTCATTGAAACTCAAACTAACAAGAAAATCAAAACCATAAGAACTGACAATGGTCTTGAATTTTGCAATGTCCAATTTAATCAGTTATGTACTAATCATGGGATTAAGAGACATAAAATTGTTCCCTATACACCCCAACAAAATGGGGTGGCTGAAAGAATGAATAGGACTCTTCTAGACAAAGTTAGAAGTATGAGAACTATGTCTGGATTGTCTAAGAAGTTTTGGGGTGAAGCTTTGTATACTACTGCCTATCTTGTGAATAGATCCCCATCTGTCCCTCTTAATGGCAAGTGTCCTGAATCTGTATTTCTAAATAAGCATGTGGATCTTTCTAATTTGAGAGTGTTTGGATGCTCTGCCTTTATGCACCAGAAAACTGATAAATTAGAACCAAGAGCTAGAAAATGTGTGTTCTTGAGGTATCCTGAAGGGGTTAAAGGCTATAGATTGTGGGTTAGAGATGAACCTGGATTCAAAACTGCAATTAGTAGAGATGTTATCTTCAATGAGTTTGAATTCCCATGTTTATTTTATGTTTCTAATGTGAACAAACCCCTTTCAAATTCTAAGTCTAATGATGCTTTGTTTGAGGTGGAGTCTCAGTCTGTAGTCACTCAACATGTTTCTTTACCTGCTGTGATGAATGAACCTGTTGAAACTGAACATGAGCATGCAAACCAAAATGAACAAATGCATGAAGAAACTGAGCATGAGTCTGCTTCTGAATCTGATGAGCATACAACTGAAACTGATAATGATGACTTGAGAAACTATCAGCTAACTAGAGATAGGGGAAAAGAACCATTGCCAAGCCTGTTAGATTTGTAGGTCATTCTTCTGAATTTGACTTTTGCATGTTTAATTATGCTTTCAATGTCCATGAATATCTAGTTAGTGATGAACCTAAGACTGTTAAACAAGCTTTAAAGTCTAATAAGGCTAATGAATGGCTAAGTGCTATGAAAAATGAAATGAGGTCTCTCAAAGTCAACAACACTTGGGTTTTAGTTCCTAAACCTACTGGTTGCTCTGTGGTTGATTGTAAGTGGTTGTTTAAAGTCAAACATGAACTTAAATTTGTTAGATACAAAGCCAGACTTGTTGCAAAAGGTTTTACTCAAAAAGAAGGTGTAGATTATGCTGAAATTTTTGCTCCTGTTGTTAAATTTACTACTGTACGCATGATGCTTGCTCTTGTAGCTCATTTTAACTGGGAAATGAAGCAAATGGATGTAACTACAGCTTTCTTAAATGGTGATTTGGACAAGACTATTTACATGTCTCAACCTGAGGGTTTTGTTGATGCTTCCAAACCTGATTATGTGTGTTTGTTGAAAAAATCTTTATATGGTTTGAATCAATCTCCTAGACAATGAAACATTAAGTTTAATCACTGTATGAAGTCTCTAAAATTTGTAAAGAGTAAGTTTGATCATTGTCTGTATTATAAGGATATTGACTATGTACCTATGTTCCTATTGCTCTATGTTGATGATATGTTAATAATCAGTCCTTGTGCTAAGTCTGTTTCTCATGTTCAAGATTGTCTTAGTGAAAATTTTGAAATGAAAGACTTAGGAGATGCTAGGAAGATCCTATGGATGAACATTGTAAGAGATAGAAAAGCATGCACTCTTGTTTTGAACCAAACTTCATATGTTGAAAAGATTCTTGAGAAGTTTTCTATGTCTTCTGCTAAGGCTATTAATATTCCTCTTGCATCTCACTTTGTGTTAAGTAAGAGTCAGTGTCCTAACACTGACTCTGAAATGCTTGCTATGAAGAAAATACCTTACTCTAATGCAATTGAATCTGTAATGTATTTGATGGTGAGTACCAGACCTGACATTGCCTATGCAGTTAGCTGCTTGAGTAGGTATATGTCTAATCCAGGTAAACCTCACTGGGAGGCACTGAAGTGGCTTCTCAGGTACTTGTTGTCCACTGCTAAGACTGGTATTAGTTTTCATAAGCATGAAAAAGGTGTTATTTTGTGTGGTTATATAGATTCCAATTATGCTGCTGATAGGGACAATAGGAAGTCAAATACTTCTTATGTGTTTACTCTTTGTGGTGCATGCATAAGTTGGAAGTCCCAACTTCAGCCTGTGGTTGCTCTTTCTACTACTGAGTCTGAGTATGTGGCTATCACTGAAGCTATTAAGGAAGCAATTTGGTTAAAAGGTGTTCTATCTGAAATTGGTTACTTAAAAGATAAAGTTACTGTTTTCTCAGACAGTCAATCTGCTATCCAGTTGTGTAAAAACCATGTGTTTCATGATAGAACCAAACATATAGATGTAAGGTTTCACTTCATCAGAGATGTAGTTGAAAAGGAGCATGTGTTACTTGAAAAAATTCCTACTGAATATAACCCAGCTGATATGGGAACAAAATGTCTACATGTTGAAAAACATGTTTCTTGCATGCGCATTCTTCATATAGATAATGGTTAAATGCTTATTCTTGTGTAATGTCTGCATGCTTTGTGCTTGCTTGTGTGTGTATGAGCATGTTCTTGTTCTATTGTTGTGTGTAGAATAGAAGGTGCCTGGTTATTTTCCCTTGGTGCAAGTTCTGTAGCTTGCTGGTATAAGGAACCTTGTTGATCAAGGAGTGTTAGGTCTTCACTGCTTTGTGCTTTGATCCTCTCACTTAAAATAAGGGGTCTAATATTCCCCATACAAACTTAGTGTCTGATTCTCTCTATTTAATGTTGTCTTTGTGATTATGTTGAATAGGGAGATTGACAATGATGCAAGTAGTGTTGTCTCAAGTCTTGACATGCAGCTGGACCTAAGGTGGAGAATGTAGTGATATAGGCCCAACTGTGCTAATGGGCTTATTTTTATCTAAGGCCCATTTAACTGGAGGCAACACTCGGCCCAGGAGCTTAAGACCCGGCCCAACTCCCTTCTGCTCTACTTAGTTGTTGTTGATGTACTGTTTACACATAATTTTTCATTCTTGTGTGTGTTCTAGAGAACTCTTCATCTTCTCGAGTGAAATCTGTGAGACTTGTGAGATTTGGGTAGTTTCTGTTCTTCTTTTGATTTCTGTACAGATTGAGGGTTCCTAGATTCACTATCTTGGTGGATCGTACTTGAGTGTTGGCTAGGGTTTTCTTCTTCTGGATCAGTGTAGGTCCCGGTAGTTAGGGTTCTTGATTGCCATTTCTATCTTGTGGTCCGTGCGTGTAATTGTTTGTAAATATTCAGCCATTCCTTCGTGGAATGAGTCTGAGCCAATCAATACAACTCTCTGTGATTTTTTCTTGGGCTTAATCGGTTGTAATTAGGGATGACTTTTGAGGCAATCACTTTGATACCCAGCATATATAAAAACACAATGGTCCCTAAAATAGTAATCATTCTATTTTCCCACCTAAAATCAGTTTCCAATTTTAGTAATTTATATTAATCCTATAAATCAACTATGACAATGCTACATAATATTTTATAATAATATAATTTTAGTTGTTTAACATAATTTATACTTTAGCTCTGCGTTAACCTATTTTTTTTTTAGAAGTTAACCTAAATATTGAAAATGAAACATAAAGAAGCTAATAATTTCACATTTTAAGCAATATTATATGATAATATCACGTAGTATTATAATAGTTATATAGATTATTTATATGGATCCTCATGGTAATATAATTTTAAAAATGATATGTATTATATTATTGATTTATTGTACCTAATATTTTTTATGCCATACTTCATTACAAAAATATTTTATATAAGATTTATTTTGATATATATATATATATATATATCCAATTATTTACGTTCTCTAAGTCAATGTTTCAGATTTATTTTTCAGATTTGTAATTTTAAGCTTGGATTCATTCAATTTCATTAAATTCCAGATATACGAATGCATTTCATATTCTTCCTACATTTTTTTCTGAGCAAAACATATTCTTCATACAAATGTTATTGGAACTCAAATATAGTTTCGAGATATTCTTTAGATCGTATGAAAATTAAACCAACATATAAACATTATAAACCATATTTTGGTGCATGTATATATGGAATAGTAATGATCATGCATAACAACTCAATTCATATATGGTGTCATGAAAAGTATTAATTATTCTAATCAACCAAATGAAATTCTCTATCCCACTTTTCTCTATCTCATTTGGTGTTCCATTTTGAGTTTTCTTCGATTTTCATCAATTTTTTTCTTCAATTTCAATTTGTTATGGCTTAGTTTAATTTTATAATTATTATTTAGGGTTCATTCCACCCAATTAGGGTTTATATTTATTTTTTAATATTCATTTCTTGTTTTTTAGTTAATATAATTGATTAATATGGTTGATTATTCCAAAAGTAGGGTATATAATTTTTAAAAATTTAATTTTTAGCAATAAATGTTGATTATGATTTGTAATACTATAATACAATTTATTTTTATAATAAACATTTTTAAAATATTAAATTTTATAGTGGGACATGAAAAATGAACTAGAGAATTTTATCCCGTGAGAGAAGAATGTATTCTTTGTTGTAATGTTTGTTTCACCTTTATTAAGCAAACACCAACCAAGTCGTCGATTATGGCAAGACACAAATTGAAGTTCCTTTTTTTTTTTTTTTTGGTCGTTATATATGCCAATCCTAATGTTCATGACATAGTTTATGAGGTAAATATTTGTACAAATTATATGTGATAGATTATATTGAATGTAATGAAGATCGACGAGTCTAATGAATAATACTTAGCTTCTCTATCTTGGCTCGACATTATTAGTTTGATCATGTGGTTATATGGTATTTCTTTTTTGTGTTTTAATTTTTTGTTTAATTTAATTTTGAATTCATAATCATGCACCACATCTTTTGTTAGAAATTCGTAATGGTGTTGAGTTTCTATCATTGCTTTCTACTCAATTCCATTTATTCACTATATTCTAATGAATTAAAAAAATAATAACATTCTTATATAATTAATCTATACACGAGTAATTAAAAATATTAGTCTCTTTCCCTAAAAAAAAAATATTAGTCTCTAATATATACTAGAACTATCCAAAGTATTTAGTATATATAGGTATAGGGTGGTTTATTTATACTTATTTTTCCATTAAAAATTTAAATGAGGTAAATTAATATATTTAATTCAATATATATAGATATATAAAAATTATTTTACTTCTAATATGCACATAATGAAAAATTATTCAAATAATTTTTTTACTATAACTAAATGACAAAAGGGTGTTGATAATTTTTTTCATAATAAATATTTTTGGTGTAACAAATAAACCCAACATAATAAATATTAAATTAGATTTTCATATGTAACTCTTTAATATGAAATTTTGGTTATTGATATAGTTTTTTTTTAAAAAAAAAAATACATATGTTGTATATATAGTATAATTTTTTTCCCGTGCATGGCACGAGGTGTAACGACCCATTCTTAAAAATCACTAATTATTTTTAGTATTTTAATCTCGTCGTTACTTTAAATAAAACATTTTACTTTTAAAGTGCATCGCCAACAGAGAAAATTAAAAAAAAATATTAATAATAATAAAATATAAAATCGAATTACTCATAATAAAATAAGATATGTAAATTCACAAATCCTTATAGAATTAAATAAATTATAAACCAATAATTATTTTAAAATCTAGAAGCTAAATAATAATAATAATAATCTAAATAACATT
Organism: Perilla frutescens; assembly: GCA_026008535.1. Taxonomy (NCBI): domain Eukaryota; kingdom Viridiplantae; phylum Streptophyta; class Magnoliopsida; order Lamiales; family Lamiaceae; genus Perilla; species Perilla frutescens. Next base: position 994,345 of record BRKX01000007.1, on the reverse strand, counting down.
TATTCTATTCCTAAATCCCACGACTAATCACAAATCAAAATTTTGCTTTTCATTCAAGTTTTTCCTTTCACAAACATGACAAATACAACATATGGAGCTTTCATTCACTCTTTAATTTGAAGCATGGCAGATCCTCCTGGTAATTAATAAATTAAGGTAAATCATCCAAATTCTATTTTAAACTCTAATTGTAGTAATTACGTATTGACAATAAATTTGTTTAATTCTTATTATTTCCATAAAAATATCTCATTCAAACCAAGTTTAAAATCAATAATTTGGAATCAAGGTATAATTTTAACGAAATTCTTTATTTACATTAATAATTTAATAGACAAAATTAAAGTAAAATAGTTGTTCATTGTAGCCGTAAATTTGAGATAATTAAATTAGTGCCGAACTCTCTATGCTTTTGAAAGTTTTGCAGAACTAATTTTCTTCCATTCTACTGCTCTTATAGTATAATCAAGCCTCTTATTGAATCTTAATTAAGACTCACTGCTAAAAGCAAAAATAAATGGAATGAGTTCTTGTTGTTTGATAATTATTTTTTTCTCTCCAAACTCACGTCAGAACCGATGCTTGAGGATATATGTTAACTTTCTCGCTAGTCTTCTCATTTGTACCACAAGTCGGATGTGTGAGTTAAAAAAAATATTATTATTATAATATAAATGTAATATTAGTGGTAATGGTATAGTATGTACTTTCACGAAATCAGCCCAAAGTCTCCATAAATTAATTAATTAAAAGTTAGTAAAACTATTAACTTGACTTTGATTAATTAAAATAAAAAAATATAATAAATAAAAGTCATCTACAGTTTGTGATATTATCATAAAATGATTAATAATTTAAAATAATTTTAAACAATATACAATTCTTACAAAAGTTTAATTTACTAAAATAATTAATTATATTCTCTGTTAGCTGAAGGTGTGTTAGTTCCTGCAAGTCTTTAACTTTTTGCATTGGAAAGTCGAGTCAAAGGTCATCAAAATAAAGGCGGGGAATTTTATACGCACGTGGTTATTTATTATCCATTATATATTATGCTTGTGATTTATTGTTCGACTGAGTGTTTATGTGAAAGTGAAAGTTAAAGTATATATGCCAGAGACCGTTCATAGGTCCGGCACCGTAAAAGTTGTCATTGGGTCGCCCACCGTATATGTGTATATGCATATACTTGTTCCGAGACCGTTAATAAGTCTGAGGCCCCGATAAATTGCCTTTGAGCTGACTCCCCACCGTTCAAACCATTATTATATTGACATAACATGAATGTCTGAATATGAGTTACTCGTTTAATATGTTTTGGATAATGCGTATTCTTCAGTAAGTGTATTCGTTATACTCATCTCATTATTATAGCATTTCAGGTTGAGGAGTTCGGTGATGGTGAAATGGAGATGGATGTGAATTAGTTTTATTTAAATATAAGTTAGTGAACTTATTTCACTATTAAACTTTTAGTTGTTATTATGTTGAATTATCTGTTTTCTGTTTTTAAAATATTTAGGAATTTGAACTACTTGAAATCGCTTCCGCTCTATGTTGTTTGAATTATTATGGTATTTTCTTTATAAAAAGTTCATTAGATATTATTATGGTTTTTAAGTACATATTTAATTATATATTTGAGAAAATGATTTAAAACTCTTTCATGTATTATTTTACATGTTAGTTTTTTATAAAATTAATAGCATTTTACGTTTATAAAATTAGGGTGTTACAATTTATTTATACTTATTTTTCCATTAAAAATTTAAATGGGTAAATTAATATGTTTAATTCAATATATATAGATATATAAAAATTATTTTACTTCTAATATGCACATGATGAAAAATTATTCAAATAATTTTTTTACTATAACTAAATGACAAAAGGGTGTTGATAATTTTTTTTTTGGGGGGAATATAACACCCAACACTTTATTTATGCTTTAGAAGTAAAAATAATATCTGATTGAAATATTTTTGGTGTAACAAATAAACCCAACATAATAAATATTAAATTAGATTTTCATATGTAACTCTTTAATATGAAATTTTGGATATTGATATAGTTTTTTTTATTAAAATTGTGGTTATCGATATAGTTTTTTTTTAAATACATATGTCGTATATATAGTATAACTTTTTTCCCGTGCATCACACGAGGGGCTTCCTAGTTTATTGCGTAACGTTTTGAAGGCTAATATTTCCAAATTGGTAACACCTTGGAGCAAAATTAGAGAAATTACCCAGTAGCTTCCATCAAGAATGAGAAACTGTAGTTAGTTAGCAATGTATATTTATGTGTGTTCTTGCATTCATCATATTCATATCAGTGCATGGCATACACAACACCAGATCGAATATCGATCAACTGAAATCATCATCATCGCCGAAATGTCTTTGGATTTACGGTATGTTTTGGTTCCTGCAATCAACATAGTGAAAGGTTTCGACCCAGATTTGAGATGGGATCCTTTCGGTGTGATTGGTAATCCAACATGGTTCAAGTTTTGGCTTCTTTTAACTCTCTCTCTCTTCATCTCCTTCTTCTCCGTTCAAATCACACAAACCTCTCCATTTCTGGTGTTTTCTGTGCGACCCCAGAGTTTCTCTGCTCTTCTGTTAGTTTCATTCCTGGCGTCATTGATCCTCCCACAGCTGCTTTTCTGGTACATTTATCCTGGGATATTGCTGCTGTCTACCAACTTCGTCTCCGCCCTGCTGCTGAGCTGTGCGACGTCGTTGCAAGCGTTTCTGTTGACGACTCCGCAGTTCACCATACATGTTGCCCAACACGAACACCCTCGAGGAGAAGAGATCCATGGATTACAGCATGTTTAATTCATATATTTATGCTCATTTTTCTCTACGTCGTTGTATGCATATTCAAGCTAAGTGAAGTGAGTCGTCTAAATTTCCTCGTTTTATGTAATACTCCGATCGTCCCTGCGCATCATCACCGGCTACTCTGTAAATCCTCTGTTTTGCACGTTTCAATATTTTTACTCTAAGTTGACATAGATCCACGTTGACTGGGGCGTTATAACCGGAAAATTATACGCTACCCCCGGGTAGTGCCTTAGGGTCTAATATTTTGACAAGTGTCCCATAAAGTTGATATCCATACTTTTATTTTTTCCTTAGACACTCCAAATCTCTTATTCTTTTTCTTTACTAAACTTAATACTTTTATTTTAACCTTTTTTTCTGTGAGAATATGAATTAAATGGATTTTCTGTTTTATTTTGTTACGTAAAAATAAACGTAATTTTGTTAAATTTAATTATGTTTAAATTAATTAGTTGAAATGTGCAAAAAATAAGGCGTTTGAAAAATAATGTTGGCGTTTGAAAAATAATTTTTCCATATCAGCACATACGTCGACAACTATGTTTTAGTTATTTTTATGAAATATTCCGTATCGGCAAATTTTTTATTGTTATTAAAAAATTATGTTATGGGAGAAAATGACATAGATTATGAAATATTTTGGTTTGAAAAATAATTTTTCCATATCGGCACATACGTCGACAATTAGGTTTTAGTTATTTTTATGAAATATTCCGTATCGGAAAATTTTTTATTGTTATTAAAAAATTATGTTATGGGAGAAAATGACATCGATTATGAAATATTTTAATTTCAAATATTTTTAACATTTTTTTTGTGAGAATGTGAATTAAATGGATTCGCTATTTTTATTTTGTTACGTAAAAATAAACGTAATTTTGTTAAATTTAATTATGCTTAAATTAATTAGTTCAAATGTGCAAAAATAAGGCGTTTGAAAAATAATTTTGGCGTTTGAAAAATAATTTTTTCATATCGGCACATACGTCGACAATTATGTTTTAGTTATTTTTATGAAATATTCCGTATCGGTAAATTTTTTATTGTTATTAAAAAATTATGTTATGGGAGAAAATGACATCGATTATGAAATATATTAATTTGAAATATTTTTAACATTTTTTTTGTGAGAATATGAATTAAATGGATTTCCTGTTTTATTTTGTTATGTAAAAATAAACGTAATTTTGTTATGCAAAAATAAACTTGAAAAGGGCACTACCCGGGGGGTAGCGTATAATTTTCCGTTATAACCCTATCAGGATACTAGCAAAATTAATTGTGGGTTTAGCATCGCATTCAGTTTTAACCAGTATTTTTAAACCCGGTCCAACTAGTTTAACCGTGAGCTGGTCATGTGTTCGGTCCGATTATATATGATTTTCGGGTTGAAAATGACCCGTAACGAACCAGTCAAAAAACCGGTCGAACCAATCAAACAGATCCATATTTAATTCTTTAACCCGTAAGAAGGATTCAAACCTATAATCTCCAAAAAGTATATAATTTTTTATCGTGCACTTAACCAGCTGTGCTAATACATGTTTTTATTATTGTTTGGATATTAATAGTATACACACACACACACAACTTGAAAATAACTAAACTTCATTTTAATTAAATTCAATGTTTAGTATATATAATTAAAATGTTTAAAATACATCTAATTTATCATTTTAGTTAAAATAAATGGAGAGAAGAAATAAAATATAAATAAAAATGAACAATGTTTTAGTTGTTATAAATTATACAATATTCTTTATAAATAAAATTAATGTTTAATTTTTTGACATTTAATTATATATCTTCTTATAATCTAATATTTTGATATTCTATGTTTATTTTAATTTAATAATTATTATATTTTTAATTGTTTAACTTATGAAATAAATATTGATAAACACTTTATTTACTTAGCATTGATATAAATTAAATGCATTTTTTAAACTTAATTTAATATATTTATCATGATACAAGCTTGTTTATTTTATTTTATATTTTAACATGTACATAGATAAAATATAAATAAATATCATATAACGGATCATCTGATTTTTTTAAAACGGTTCAACTGGTCGAACCAATAACCCAGTGACCCAGTAAATTGACCGGTTCGATGTCCGGTCCGGATTTTTTAAAAACATTGGTTTTAACATCAACTAAATATATGTAAAAAATTAAAAATTAAAAGGTATGTATATATATATATATTTACTTAGGTTGAGGAGATTCGAGGTATGTATATATACACTATATGTTATAAAATAGAGTGGCGAAGTAAAAAAAATTCATTAAAGGGTTGCAGTGTCCTTCACCAAGTATGCTCATACCATTTTATTTTTTTATTTTTTTTCAATGAAAAACTAAATATAAAAAAAAAATTGGTTAGAGGGCAAGGCCCCCACCACCCCCTAGTCCCGCCCCAAACAACAAAATTAAATATTTTGAATTTCATATTCGTTTAACTAATACTCTCTCTGTAAACTTTTATTTGTCATTTTAGTTTTTATAGCTTGTAAATATTATTTATTGTTCTATATATTGTTATGCATTCTCTTTCGATTTTAACCCTATTGAATATCTAAGAAAATATATATATATATATATATTAATAGAATTGTATTAGAATGGGTATATATGTCAAAATATTTATATCTTAATGCTAATGTATGTGAAATATTTAATTAAAAAATACGGAGAGAGTATAAGATTACATCATACCTCATACTAATATGTGTAAAATATTTATAAATATATGCCTATAGTATAATTGAATTCATAATAATTTTAAATTCTATTTACAAATATTCAAACTTGCACAATTACCAGATAACTGAATAGTCTAAAATAAAATAAAAACCTCACTTATTATTTCGAACTACCAAAGTCCAACAATAAAATACCATTCCGTAAAATAATAATAATAATAATAATAATAATAATAATAATAAATCAAATAAAATAAATACTACCGCTTTATTAAAATATTACAATCAAAGGGCCATAAGTAAATACATATGTCCCTGTGATGCTAACAAAATCGCTAAATTTCCATAATCTAATCTATATGAGATATAAATTTTTGAAATTGTATAAATTCATTGTGCACGATTTTGAGATTGTACAAAATATGTAGTTGTACATGAAAGAGATTGTGAAAAAATCATTTATTCTAATTTTACAAAATTGAACCAGATTTAATGTTTTACTTCATCTTAGAGACACTTATTTATTTATTTATTTTTATTTTTTTTCATATCCTCTACTCCTATAAACATTATGTAATTCATAACTACAATATTCTTCTGGCTTTGCCGCCTCCAACGTGAAGACTCCATCCTTTTACCGTTATTATTTGCTCAGAATCTCATTACTTCAAGTAATTAATGGATTTTTTTTTTCAAATCTACAAAATAAAACCATAAATTAGAGAAAAAAACTCAGAAAGTGAAAATATCATATGAAAACCAATAAATCACATTCTCATGCAGGATCATTACCTGTAAAAAAAAAAATAGAAAAGAAAATTTCATTAACATACAACGCACATCATATTTCAATATTAGTTCATATGTAAAAACTGTAGCAGATCAAAAAATTATGTTCAAATGATTTCAGAAATATACTCAAAATATTATTTTAATTTACTGTAGAATTTGAAACGTTAAAAAAAATCCTCATTGCAAGAGCTATTTGTAAGGTGTCAACCCAGCCGCCTAACATTTTACTCCGCAGTTTCGACTCCGATCAATAGATCTCCACCGATGAAGACAGTGGATAAAATAGGCTCAAGAACCTTTCTCCACCAATTGCTCAACTGTTTGCAGCCGGAGAACCCCCACAGACCATCGGAGAAGGAGACGTTTCACCAGAGAGACACAGACCCCAAACCTTAACTGAACAGCCCCTCACACTCACTCACAAACACCCCAAGATCAAGGAATACACTCAGAAAGTGGATTCCTTACACAGGATTTAGAGAGAAGAAGAGCACTCACACAGATCTGGAAGAACACGAAGAAGCATATCTCTCTAGGGTTTAGCTCACATAGAGAACACACAGTAGAATGATAATCCGCACACACATAAATAGTTACATAATATATATAGTGCGGCGCTGAACCCTAGCGAGTGAGTTGAGTGAGAGTGGGTGTGGGCTGGATTCCTTTGGGCTTGGGGAAAATATCTGCAGCCCAATAGTAATGGGCCTACACTCCAACATTCTCCACCTTAGGTCCATTCCTGAGGTCGGTTACAGTCAAAGCAGTCACTACGGTTCATCATTGCCTACCAAGCCTCACCGGCAGAGATCACAAAGTTACCTGCAGATAAGACACAAAACAAACCACTCCAACACAAAGTTAGACTTGGTTATGAAAGTATTGATAACTGCAGAAATCATCCAGGATCAATATTTAACACACGCATACAGGACATATGTTTTTCCACATGCAAACATTTAGTTCCCATATCAGCAGGATTAAATTCTGTAGCAATCTTTTCAAGTAACACATCTTGTTTTTCTACTACATCACGTATGAATGAAAACACACATCTATGTGTTTAGTTCTATCATGGAATACAGGGTTCTTGCACAGCTGAATAGTTGATTGACTGTCAGAATATACCACAACATTTCCTTTAAGAAAATTAATTTCAGACATCAAACCCTTTAACCAAATAGCCTCTTTTATAGCTTCTGTGATGACAACATACTCAGATTCAGTAGTAGAAAGAGCTACAATATGCTACAGTTGAGACTTCCAACTAATGCATGACCCACATAGTGTAAATATATAGGAAGTGGTTGATTTCCTATTGTCTCTATCATTTGCATAGTTAGAATCAACATAACCAGAGAGAATGACCCCTTTAGAATGTTTAGAAAAAATTAAACCAAACTGCATTGTATATTTCAAATACCTCAAGAGCCATTTCAGAGTTTCCCAGTGTGGCATACCAGGATTAGACATGAGTCTGCTTAAACAGCTAACAGTATAAGCAATATCTGATCTTGTACTGACCATCAAGTACATAACAGACCCAACATCATTGGAATAAGGCACCTTTTTCATAACATTCATTTCAGAAGCAATTTTTGGAGACTGTTCCCTACTTAACACAAATTGAGAGGCAAGGGGTGCATTCATAGATTTAGCATCAGACATGGAGAACTTACTCAGAATTTTTTCAACATAAGAAGACTGTTTCAGCACAAGAGTAAATCTCTTCCTATCCCTTTCAATATTCATTCCAAGAATCTTAGTAGCATCACCTAAGTCTTTCATCTCAAAGTTATTACTCAAACAAGTTTAAACATATTTGACAGACTTTAGGCATGGACTAATTATCAACATGTCATCAACATAAATCAAAAGAAACACAAGAACAGTGGGAGTATCTTTAAAATACAAACAATGATCAAAAGCACTTTTTTTAAACTTCAAACTTTTAATGCATTGATCAAATTTAATATTCCACTGCCTTGGAGATTGCTTTAACCCATACAAAGATTTCTTCAATAGGCACACATGATTTGGTCTATTAGGATCGATAAAGCCTTTAGGTTGACACATGTATACAGGCTTATCCAACTCTCCATGAAGAAAAGCAGTTGTTACATCCATTTGCTTTAATTCTCAATCAAAATGAGCAACTAGAGCAAGATTATACACACAGTGGTGAATTTAACAACAGGAGCAAATATTTCAGAATAATCTACTCCCTCCCTTTGAGTGAAACCCTCAGCAACTAACCGAGCTTTGAATCTTTTAGAGTTAATCTCAGATTTTATCTTGTATAACCATTTACAATCCACCACAGAGCACTTAGCAGGCCTAGGCACAAGAATCCAGGTCTGATTAACATGCAAAGAATTCATTTCTTGTTTCATAGCAGCAAGCCATTTAGAAGACTCAGCAGATTTTAAAGCTTATTTGTAAGTCTTAGGCCCATTACTATTGGGCTGCAGATATTTTTCCCAAGCCCAAAGGAATCCAGCCCACACCCACTCTCACTCAACTCACTCGCTAGGGTTCAGCGTCGCACTATATATATTATGTAACTGTTTATGTGTGTGCGGATTATCATTCTACTGTGTGTTCTTTGTGTGAGCTAAACCCTAGAGAGATCTGCTTCTTTGTGTTCTTCCAGATCTGTGTGAGTGATCTTCTTCTCTCTAAATCTTGTGTAAGGAATCCACTTTCTGAATGTATTCCTTGATCTTGGGGTGTTTGTGAGTGAGTGTGAGGGGTTGTTTAGTTAATGTTTGGGATCTGTGTCTCTCCGATGAAATGTCTCCTTCTTCGGTGGTCTGTAGGGGTTCTCCGGCTACAGACGATTGAGCAATTGGCCGAGAAAGATTCATGAGCCTATTTTATCTACTGTCTTCATCGGTGGAGATCTATTGACCGGAGTCAAAACCGCAGAGTAAGATGTTAGGCAGCTGGGTTGACACCTTACAGTGGTATCAGTAGTCAGTACCCTTGCCACCGCATCCTCTGTCGGCGACTCGTGTCGTCGCGTTCGCATATGCGTCAGGTAATACGGCGTTCTCCTCTCCTAGGGCGTCGCTCAGGTTAAATAGGTAGATCCTCTCTGTTCTTTCGATTATTAGAGACATGAAGGCCATTAGGCTTGGTATCTGTTCTGTGGCTACATGTTTCCGCTTGATTCCATGCATGTTTGCGCCTAGATCTGCCTTGTGATTGCAGCTAGGGTTTCTTCTTGTTTTGTTGCTGGTTTTTTCTCTATGCTTTCGCTTAATTATCTGTGATTTCTTTTGCTTCTTGTTACGGATCTGGAAGATCCGGCTCTAAGCTCTTCTGAGCTTGAAGGAAATCGAAGATTTCCTCAAGATTCGTTCTCGGTGTCCAAAGGACTACAGAGTGACCCCCTGCGCGATCGATAAATCGATTTGCGGGTGTGGGCTGGATTCTTTTAGGCTTGGGGAAAATATCTGCAGCCCAATAATAATGGGCCTATACACTCCAACACTATTTATATATTATATTGTGTAACAACAATCGTTTGAAAAAATAATCTTGAAAATCTAACATTTGCGTGATTAATTTTTTTAATTATAGAAACGTACAATATACTTGATTGATTGAGAAGAGATCATTTTTAAGAGTATAAACTGATGTAAAATATTTTTTAGCTATGATTAATATTTTTTAAGAGTATAAGGTTGGATATGTTTTACAGTATAAAATATCAATATCATGTTTGTTTTGGTGTATTAAAATATATATATTAATAATATATTGTTTGTTTAGATGTATTAGATTTTCTATAAAATTTCAATTCCTAAAATATCCTTTAATTTATTACCATATATTGTGTGAATATTCTATAATAACATTTTTAATTAATATCTGTAAGGTTATTTTAGTCTACAATTTTTAATAATTCTGTATGGTATTAAATATCCCACTAGCAGGGTGTGATATGTTATACCATATAAATGGTTAACACATACCGAGCTCTTGCTTAATCATGGGCTTCAATATTGCACCTAAGTATAAATTTATTTTTTTAGAATAGACAAGTATTGTTTATTCAATTTGGGAAAGTTATAGAATAGACAAATGAATATTATTTATTCAATTTGGGAAAGTTATATATTGCTTAATTTATTAACACATTTTCGGTCATCAATTAAAGTAAATATACGCATAAACTAAATATTTATATTTTATATGGTTAATTTATTGGAACGAAATACAATATATTATTTCCTTGTATTAATTAGTGCGTCCAATTAAAGGAAAATTATAAAGTAATTTAAGAATATATTATATATTTCATATATCTATATTATATTATATATTTCATGTATGTGTATTATATCTAAATCTATATCTATATAATATCTAAAAGTAAGATAGTTAAGGACTAATTTTTCCCACCCAAAATAACTTTCATAATCTGAAAAATTATATAATATATTTTGCTTAACTAAATTAATTCATATAAATTAATGTAAATATTAATGGACCAAATACATTAAATATCCGACATATATATGGACCAAATATATTCATATACATTAAATATCGGACATATATACGCACCAAATATTGGTTCATAACGAAATCTTTGTATACCTACAAAGATTAATTATAACATGTTATATAAAATCATGTTATTTGTGATAGATATTAGGATAGATAACTTTCATTATATATATATACATATACACCATATTTATTTATTTTAGAAATTAATATATGAATATTAATATTAGATTATATATTTTAATTATATATAAGATTTTAATTAAATGTATATACAATCTAATTAACCTAAATCTAATTAAATATTAACCTAAAAATCTACTCATATTATTCATATATAAATATTCCCCGCAATACTAAACTACCTGCAATATACCATCACTTAGGAATTTCGAATTGATATCATTATTAGATAATATATAGATATAGATATCCTCATTAATTTTCACACATCAACAATATATTCTCACATATATTTTAGAGATTTGTGTGCATATATAAATCATATATAATGGAACAAATCTAATTCATTCAAAAATTCAATTCATACCATAAATATTTTTCTTCGTACGATTTTATAAATAGATCTGTATGCTACGCATACAAATCAAACGCGCTATTGCATTTTACAAGAAATTAATTCATTCCAAACCATAACTTCATGACTCCATTTTTCAGTTTAGTTGAGAGGGTTAGGGAAACCGGCCATTCCCTATATGAATCGATATTGAAAGTTAGGGTTGTTCGTATGTACGAACAACCACCGTATGGAAAATCGCATGCTAAATCAACTCTCGAGATGATTCTCCATGAACGTGTTGGTGACCGTATACACGGTACCATGAGGAGGTCAGACCTCGAGCGGCTTAATATCGAATTTGTGGAAGGTGGTTTATACGCTTTTCAATTTTTTGATATACAAGATAATATGATGAAATATAGAACAATCCAACATTTGTTCAAATTCATCTCTTCTTCCTATACGAAAGTTATCCCCATCATGGATGATGGTTTTCCACACTACATGTTCCAATTTCGAGATTTCACATCTTTGCAAGATGTTGGTCCATTTGATGAGGGTTTGCTTTTTGGTATTAACTACACTTAATATTAGCATTTCAGTTTATATTATATAGATTTTTTGGTTTTACTAATATATATAAATTTTTATTATAACAAATATTATTGGAAAAGTTGAAAAGCACTCGGAACCCCGAGAAATACAACGTAACGGACGTTTGACCAAGCTTGTGGATGCCCAACTGCAAGACACCGAGTACTATATTTATTATTTATAATTTTTTTCTTCTATTTAACTACAAATGTCGTGTACAAAGAAATCTTTCAGAACCTTTGAAATTTTCAAATATTTATAAAGTTTGTTATTTGTTTATAGTTTACTTTGAACCATTTTTTATTTATTTTTATTCAAATTACCTTTTTTTTAATAATTACTTTTTTTTTAAAGATGTAAATTATACTTCAATTCATGATTTATATTTTACACTATGCATGAGTTTTGTTTTTGAACGATAATTGAAACAGTATTTTTTTTTATTGTGATCATATTTTAATAAAATTTTAAATATGTGTACCCCGCTCTCACCGTGCATCGCACGGGTGCAATACTAGTTTAATTATAGACCCGAAAATATAATTTAGGCGGGAAAACCAATATTTTCTATTTACGGATGCAGAGTTGTTATTATATATTATATAGATTTGCGTGTTCTTGTTCAAGTTATAGTTCCGCTTGTATCAGAAATCTATATAATTTATTGTATTTTAATATTTTCTACATTACTAGTCGCGTAAAAATTACTCCAATCAAGAAAATAGTAATGTGATTTTTGGGCTATAAAGTTGATCAAATATTAAATTTGTAATTTTAAAAAAAAATACTGTTTTATTAATTTTGAAAAGATGAATTATTGAAAAAAAATGCTTAAAATATTAATACCAAAGTGTAATTTTCCATTATTTCTAAACTCAAGATGATGATAAATAAAGGGAAAAGGTGCAAATACACCCCTAACGTTTATCTTAGGGGCAGATTCACCCTCAAGATTATTTTTGAAGCAAATAACACACTAACGTTTATTAAAAAGTGCAAATACCTCCCCGCTCTCCAAAAATAATATTTATGTTCAAAACAATAGAAAATTATTATTTTTTTCATAATTTTCATCCATAATATTATTTTTTAGAGGATGAAATTTATTAAAAGACTTACATGTATTTTTCATACATTATTTAATAATTTTCATTCACAAAAATACAAACTCAAACTCAACAACAACAACAACAACAACAACAACAACAACAACAATAACAATAATAATAATAATAATAATAATAATAATAATAATAATAAGATGACGATGATAATGATGATGACGACAACTTTATGTCAATATTTAAAGGGGGTAATAATTTTTTTAAAAAAATCAAAATTATACAAAATTAAATATTTTTGCACTATTTAAAGAAGTTTAAGATGGTATTTGCTCTAAATAAAATATTAAGAGTGAATTCGCTCCTCTATATAAACATTAGGAGTGTATTTGAACATTTTTTCATAAATAAAGAAGGGGCAAAATGTATATTTTCCTGAACTTTCTGGGTAAAAATATATAAATTAGATAAAAGCAGCCTTTATCAGTTCCAAACGGGGGTAATATGGTAAATTACTTCAAATTTTAGTGGGCAGCTTACGTATAAATACGCATAAAATGAAATGGCGGGTCCGGATTTCGACCAAACCGGTCCACCCGATTCTCTCTCTCTCTCTCTCTCTCACACACACACACACACACAGATCCACTTCTTAACATAACAAACTAATAATCTCCATTGTTTCCGATCTCCACTCTCAAGAATCAAGATCACAACCCTTGCTCTCTCAAGAATCTTAGATTCTTCTCGGGTTTTGTGATTCTAATTATCTCTTCTACATTCGATAACCATAGGATTCGCAATTCGCGCGCAGATCTTGAAGAAAGAGTAATGGATTCACCGCCTTCCCAATCGCCGGGAAGGTCGTCGGAGTCTCCCATGGGGAACTCCAGGAGATCATCGAGTTACGCCATGACATCGTCATTGGCGAAATCAGTCTCCGATGCCGGCAGCCAGAGCTTCTCCTCGATCCTCAACAACCCTAACCCTTCCTCCACCCTCGTCGGCTGGTGGTCCTCCTCCACCGCCGTCCCCGTGCCGGAATTCGCCCCATTGCCAGCCGCGCCGAAGCTCGGATCTGAGCTCACCCGATCCGATTTCCTGCCCTACATCAACGCTGTATCGGAATCTCACACTCACTTCGTCGAGATTCTCCGGCAGCACGATAGGGATCACGAGGGGCAGGGCGGTCTCTTCGGCGGTGGCGGCTCGGCTGGGGAGGCGCTGGTCGCGTGCTTGAGGGAGGTTCCGTCATTGTATTTCAAGGAGGATTTCCAGTTAGAGGATGGCGCCACGTTCAGAGCGGCGTGCCCGTTTAGGACAATGTCGGAGAATGTTGCGTTGCAGGAGAGGTTGTCGCAGTACTTGGATGTGGTGGAGTTGCATTTGGTGAGGGAGATTTCGATGCGGTCGAGCTCGTTCTTTGAGGCTCAGGTGCAGTTGGAGGATTTGAATTCGAAGATTCTACAAGGGTGCGAGAGGGTTAGGGAGTTGAAAGAGACGATTAGGCTTTTGGATTCTGACTTGGTTGGTTCCGCTAGGAAGGTGCAGGAGCTGAGCGCGAAGCGGGGGGATATGATCACGTTGCAGAACAAGCTTAGGCTCATGCTTTCAGTCAATCAGGCAGTCTCCACTCTTCAGTTGGTAAGTTTTCTTTCTCCCTCGCTAGTAGAGTATTGAGTATTGATTGATTTGAAAAAAAAAAAAAACGAGTTTAGTGTAAGCAGTGCTGAAAAATTAGAAGTCTTGAGTATGTTACTAAATTTCCTTCTGAAGAAGTAGTTAAAAGTTATCACGGTTTCAGTATTACTTGGCCGCAATGGAGCTGAATAGCTATCTACAATATACTCCAGCGTATTAATCAATGGGATAAATAAAAGGTTGTGGCTTGTCACTGTCGACAGGAGAGGTGTTGTCTTTGTATTTTCTATAATAGTCGGCTTTTTAAGTTTTTGTTTTTCCTACTATAGTCTATAGTGATGCCAAGGTTGTGGCTTTTCATAACATTGGGTTCTGCATCGTACATATCTTTTCTGCGAATATGTACATGGTCCTTTCCTGAAGTATAACTTAGTGTTGCCACACAAAATACAGTGAACAGAAATGAGATACAACATCTAGAACATAAATACGATCAGAGAGTTATTGTATCTCTTAACTCTATTCCTCGTTACTGGAGTGCTCTAGGTCTTAATCAAACATATAACGAGAACTGTGGTGTGAATCTTTACTGAATCTTATCCAGCTGGTCATTATTCTACCTGATGCTACAGCATATGCGGTGGAGTTCTTAAATGTGTTGATCACCCCCCTGAGATACAATACTCAAAATCCTGTATGACATCAAAGTCTAACTCTATTATTAGCATTTATTGGTCTGGATGAATAAAACAAAATTACTTTCAGTAAATCTAATAGTGGAGTTTAATTTTCGTATATGTAAGTGAACAAGATCTTGTTGATTTACATTTTTTGTCACCTATTATTTGCAGCTTGTTGCATCTGCAGATTGTCTTGGAGCTTTAGATATTATCGATGACCTGCGACATATATTGGTATGTTCCTATTAATGGTGCACTTTTGTATTACTTTCTTTAATATTTTGTTTATGCTTTCTATTTTTGACATTTTCATGTGCAAAAAGGAATTTAGAGGTCTATATTATATACTAGTTTTTTCATGAGAGACCATTTTCATGCATTTCAGTCTGTAATACTTTTAATTCAGGAATATCATAATTAAGCTAAGCAACTAGTTTTCTTTATGGCAGTGTCCATTAAATTTCTTTGGTTGATTGGCTTTTATTCTAAATTAACTGCTCGTTTGCATTTTTGATCTTCTATTAATTATTGGAAATGTTTAAACCATTTTCTTCTGTTTTTCCAGACTGAATCTTTTTCCCGTTATGAAAATGGTCAAAAATTGAAGAACCATCCAAAGCTGAATCTTGTCTGCTATTTATATTCAAATACATAGCTTATCTCTAGTTAACATCATGCTTTACTTTCTTTCTTTCTTTCTTTTTTCTTCAACACAATCCACTAACAATATCTTCTCTGTGCTAGGAGTTTAAATTGTCGAAGCAGCATTTCTTCATTTCATTCTAGCTTACAATTTTCTGAACAGTCAAAGTTGCCTTAAATCTTTTTGTAATATTGAATATTTTTGCCTATCTGATGAATGATACATGCTTTAAATAGGATGGAGATGAGTTGATTGGTCTACATTGCTTTCGTCATCTTCGTGACCATGTAACATCTTCGGTGGAGTCAGTTAACAGGTTAGTCTATTCTTGTTTTGAGATCGGTGCTGATCTGAGATTCTTGATTCTTTGCAATGGTGTTGATGCCTAAGATAGCAATAAATCTGTGTCTGGGCGAAGCGTACAATTCCCTCATTTTAAACAAAGTCACCATTAGTGCATTATTTGGAAAAGACCCCGAGATTATCTCTGTCCTTGTTCCTGTGACTATGCCAGTTCCAATGTTCTTTACGGTTCTTACAGAACAAATATATGTGTTGAAGCCTGATAGGACCTGGCTGACTGGTTGATTCGAGCTTAAAGATGCATCTTTTAACTGATCTTGGAAGGTCTTACGTTCTGCCTATACATATTACTAGAGACAGTGGAAGTAGTCAGACATGAAAAAAGCCTTAAACTCTCTATGATTTGAAACCCACCAAGTGTCTAAACTTAACTCTATCTCACCCATCCTTTAACATTTCTTCATGATTCCAGAATTCTTCTATTTCTTTTCTAACCAAGAGACCAACACAATACAATAACCCCAACAAGGTTTGATAAAACATCTGTAATTGAGTGTGTCAGAATCCAATATAATCCCAACTACTTCAAAACTTTGGGCCATAGGATTTTCTAAGATGATTGCTGTTTCCTTATAGATTTTTACAATTAACTATTTCATGTCCTTGCTCTTGCTGTAGCTTCCAGCCAGCTTGAGGTTTCAGAAACTTAACGCTATACATGATAATGAACTTGTGGTTTCTATTAACGGATCTGTTTAAAGGTGTAGCCTTTGGTGTTTATTTTATCTGGGTTTTCACGAAGTCTCTTCATTGTTGATTTAAATGTCCAACATGTTTTGTTATAAGTTCAAATGTTCAATATGAAGTAGGTTGATATTTTGACTTATCATATTCATTCTTGTAGCATTCTTTCAGCAGAATTTATCCGTTCATCTTTGCGTGGTGTTGACAATCTGGATGTATCAGTAGTAATGTCTACCGCCACCTCTAATGGAAGCTATGAGGAAGTAAGCTTAGTGTTGTATTTTTGTTTTGTACTGAACAACTCAACTTTTTATGGATCCCATCTTTGCTTGCATTCTGTAATTCAAGATCTGTTCATTTACCTCTTTCTATCTCTATCATGCACACACAAACATACACATTTTCATCTATAATGCTCATAAGAAATATGCTTTCAGGGTTTTGATTATTCTCTCTGTTTGCTCAGTTGTTATTTACTTATTTTACAGTTTCTCATAGTGGCCCCTGACAACTGACTATGTATTACTGCAGGTTAACTTGGAGGAAGAAAGAAATTCAAATTTTCAAGATCAACTTCTCCCTCTTGTCATTGGATTGCTTAGAACAGTGAGTCTTGTAGTCCTTATCCGTGAGCTCTCCAGTATCTTTTTTAAAAAATATATATTGTGGTTACGCGTCTCCCTTTTTACTCTGGTAATTGCTAATTTTGAAAGATACGATTAATGAACAATTGATGGTGTGAATAGTCAAATTTAAAAGTTTAATATCAAGATTGCAAAAACTGAACTTTTATTAATACAAACAATGTTCATGCATATGACTTGCCTGTACTTAGATCTGATTCATTATCACTAGCATGATGTTTCACCTAGATTCTATCAATGCTTTATATTTGAAATTGAAGGAGGCTTGAAACTCTCTGGCTGAAGTGTGTCATTGTAGGCCTACTGACTAGAACAAGCAGGCCTTGCCTTCACTTAGTGGTGAATGAGTACTTGTTTAATATACTTTTTCCTTATTGTGGTGCATTTTTACTTAGAATTGTTTTATGGGTTATCCTTTTTATCACTTAGTAATTATGTTGTTGATAACTTATCAAAAGGAAGACAATTTTGTTTGCTTTCCCTTCATTGTTTTATTTGCTACTTCTCTCTTGTTTGTGGTTTCAAATTTAGTCTTGTGACTGAATTTTTCTTTCCAGGGCAAATTACCTGCTGTGTTGAGAATATACCGAGATACACTGGCTTCTGATATAAAATCTTCTGTCAAGATGACAGTTTTGAATATGCATCTAGAGTCGGATTCTATCTCCGGAGAGGGGATTGTGGATAATGATGGTGGGTTCAATGCACCATTTCATAAATATAGGTTCAGTGCACTTCATATATGTTTGCTTTCTGCTGAAGGACACCATTCCCTTTACTTTAACGATTTGCACACATAATGTGACTTCTCTTCTTGCTTTCTGCTGATAATGAGAAACATTAATGGGCATTGTAGGAATTCTTTCTGTCAAATTGTGTCTTGCTATATAGAAACTCTTTTGACTGTCAAAATCTTCTCACTCTATAATGCTGTCTCAGGTGGGGGTTCATCACTTGGAAGCAAGTTGAAAAGTCTGTCACCTGATAGCTTCGTGAAGCTTTTGCAGGAAATTTTCAAGATAGTGCAGGTAATGTATGCTTGGCAATTAATGTTACTTCTTCAAGGCTATACTTGTGAATTTGTGTACTGATATGATTAAGCACTTCTTGAGTGATTCTCCCTCCTATTTCTTTTCATGGCCTAAATGAGACTAAATGCATGCTACTTGGTTTTTAGCATTTTTGGCTGTCACCTTTATGCATATTTAGGTTCCCTTGTACATGTTTACCAAAAAATGGTCCCTGTACTTTCAATTGAGTGCAAATCAGTTTTTAGTTTTTACAAACAAAAGTGCAGGATCTTGTTTTCATACAAATTTATTGGGATTCAAAAAAATTCATAATTCATATAAAAGTACAAGGATGTAATGCAGAGAAAAGTGATATTGTAGGGACCCATGTGTATTTTCCCACAAAGTTAAGTACTCAGAAGCTGAAATTTTTGAATGGTTAAGCTATGAGATGGGGAATGTTTGGAGGGCATGCTTAGCCTAATGTGTCCTTATGACTGGGCTGCTCACAAAGATGTGCCTGGAATCTGGATATACATACCATTTTCTGTCTTTGCTTATGTTTTATGGCATGGCGTAACTTGATTATTTTCTTTTAGTGAATGCAGACACACTTATTGCGGGCTTCTGAAGTCAAGAGAGTAATTGAATGGATCATGGGCAATCTCAGTGGTCACTATGCTGCTGCCTCCGTCGCTGCTGCTATTGCACATGGTGCAGCAGCTCCAGAAGCGGATGGTCAGGCTAATTCCTTTTCACAACAATCTTCGCAAAATGCCACCAGAACAACATCTATCCATGGGAGAGGATATGATGCTGGAAATCCGAATCTTTCAAGAAATTTCCGGTGAAATGCTCTTTCTTTCTCCTGTATTTATTAGGAAGCATGTGTTTTTTTCGGGGGGGGGGGGATAATGAATGTGGATATAAATGACTTTTTACTTCAATATCTTATGAGATGTGGTTATCATAAAGCAAAGTTGCCCTTGTTTTCTTTAGCTGGGTTTGATTGGATACTCGGATGGGAATACATTCCTTGGGGCTGAAGAGAAGCCAGAGATTTTTAATGGAGAAGTATGCAACATAAATTGAGCCAGCACTAGCTGAGGCCCAATTTTTTGGTGTGTTTAGAGTTGAGCCAAACATAATTCACCATGAGCGGGATGAGACTCTTAGTATGCTGAGTTTGAGCCTTTTTAGGTTCTGTCTAAGTCAGTCTACATCTAGTACTCTACTATCAACCATGGTACAGTTGGATGTAGTTTCAGTTAGAAATTAGAATAGTAAGATTCTGGGATCAAGTAATGTGATAAGGATATGAATCCCTACTCATCTTACTGAAATTAGTGATGTCTGTCCCAGGAACCTTGTATACTCCTGAACTTGTGTATACAATTGGTGCTTTGATTATTTTATTTATTCTTAAAAAAAAACTATGATGCAAAGCTGCAGCAAGAACATGTTTTCAAGGATTTGTGGATATCCTTTGTGGAATCATTTAAATCATGCAGATTTTTGAGAATCTTTTCCTTTCTTTTGACAGAGCTGATATCTTGAGAGAGAATGCAGAGGCTCTATTTGCTGCTTGTGATGCTGCTCATGGAAGATGGGCAAAAATTGTTGGAATCCGTTCTCAAATTCATCCAAAACTTAAACTGCAAGAATTTCTCGGTGTTTATAATATCAGTCAGGAATTTATAAGTTCAACAGAGAAGGTGTGTGCGACATCATTTTATTTTTTTATTTTTTTTGCAGTCTATAAAAGAGATTTGTGCAATCATGATTATGATATCGTATTATGCTGACATAAGCAGATTGGTGGAAGGTTGGGATATAGCATTCGTGGAACACTTCAGTCACAAGCAAAATCATTCATTGAATTCCAGCATGAATCTCGAGTTAGTTTCCGTTCATGCCAGCTACTCTATTATTTGGGGGCCATCTACCAGGCCGTTAGACTAACTTCTTTGCTGATATCATAGATGTCTAAGATGAGGGCTCTCCTTGACCAAGAAAATTGGGCTGAGATAGATGTACCAGATGAGTTTCAGAGCATTGTCAATTCACTGTGTTCTTCAGAATCTGTGATTGCTGGAGAGAGTGGTGGTGCCCCTGATGCTGCATTAACTTCTAATGAAGTGGTATCAAGCAGTGATGGTCCCTCCATGGAAGATGCAGGTCTATTGAATTCATCCCAACATATTGAACAGCCAGATTCTAATGGGACATATGCTGATAATAACCCCAATACTGATTCATCACGCTCAAGTGCACCAACTGAGAACAGTAATTCTGATGTCAGTACTTCATCTCATGGAAACAGTGCCAGCACGAAGGAGCGTGGAAAAGCTTCCCTTCGAATGCTTTATTTCAGAGGTGTTGCATATCACATGGTGAATTGGTGAGCAGCCATGACTACTTGTGCTTTTTCAGTTTTGTGCTATTTCATCTCTCTTTCTTTATTACCCTAGTGTGGGATTATAAAGTAGTTGATTCTCCAAACTGATCTGTGAAAATACCTTGATTTTTTTTTATTTCAATATTAGACCATATGCAAAATGATTCACTGCTAAACTTTCTCATCTTTGGTAGACATATCTTTTCTTTAATTCAGATATTCATTTGACAAATTCGTCTCAAGTTATTTTCTATTTTGAATAGCTAAATTACTATTTTGGTCAATGGAAATTCCACACGATTACATTCATGTGCAACCAAGAATACTGAAGTTTGTCAATAGTGTTTACGAACATTAAGTATTTTAGAATATTTAGTAGTGTCTGACTCTGCTAGTTTCATGGGATGGTGGCTGAGTTGAATTGAATAAATTGTTACTTATCAGCAAGGGGCATAGTAGGGAATGGATGGATGTTCTAGGACGAGAAGGAATGTAATAAAAAGATATTAGGGATCCAAAAAACTTGGATGTTGTGGTGGTTAAGACATTTACAGGATTCCATACGGGTGACATCAAATAAATTCATGCGAAACACGATTGGTTCCCGAATTAGATTCTTGACCTTGGAGATAAGATTAAAATGTACTACTGATAGAACACAACGGCATGAGTTTGCTGTATCATTTTATACGTTGCTTGGTATTTGTAGTTGGCAATGTAGGTCCAAACATACGTTTATTGATTGAGAACGTTTGTTGTTTGCTGTATGGCAATCAAATGTTTTCTTTCCCTTCTTTGGCCTAAAGCTTAATTATATTTAAACTTTGTCCCTTTCCAAAACTTTCTTTACCATCCCAAATACGAATACTTTCCGTGGTTGTAGTTTTATTGCTTTCTTGAATTTGATTATATGTTGGAGATTCAATTTGTTTATTGTTTTCGTTGCTGCTCCAGTGGCCTGTATTTGGTGAAGATGATGTCAGAATATGTAGATATGAATTCTTATTTGCCCGCATTATCTGCGGAAGTAGTACATCGCGTTGCTGAGCTCTTGAAACTATTTAATTCAAGGACTGCTCATCTTGTTCTTGGAGCGAACGCCTTACAGGTATTATTTTTGCAAGTGCAGTTCTGAAGTTGGCTTTCTATTGACTTTTGAAGTACCTATTATTAAGATTTTGGTTTAAATTTAGGTTTGGGTTGCATGCTATCACTTTTCTCTCTTTTTTTTAATACATTTTTTTAACAAATTGCAAGTTGTGTTAAATCAGATTTCTTTTGCGGCATATGTGGAAGTTTTGATTTGTTGGTAAATATGAAGTCCCTAAACAGAGTAGAAATGAACATGGATTTGCATTATTTCTGCAGTCAACCGTTTCACTACCTTGTTTATTTGTAGTCTACTCTTACCACTTGACCTTTTGTATTTTGGACTTCCTAACTGGTTATTTCATTTCTTTGGCCAACATTATTTGGCTTCAGGTGTCTGGTTTGAGATCAATTACAGCTAGACATTTGGCTATGGCAAGTCAGGTGATAAGTTTCACGTATGCCATCATACCTGGTAGGTGGTTGCAGAGTGCTGTTAGCTAATCTCTATTAGCATTATTTTATTAGTTCCAGTGGTATTTAAATTTGATTATTGTTGGATCAGAAAAGAAATAACGCACCATATCTAAGGGGGCACATGTTTCCTACTGCTCCATTAGGAATGGCAGTGCGTTTGATTGAGGGGTCAATCGCAATATGTATTACTATATTATTTTTTGAAGGTGATCAATGGGGTGGGCTGGGGTGTGGAAGGAGTAGGCTACGAAAATAGGGCAATTATCGAGCAATGTTAACTTATTTTGTTCTTATAAGTTTTTCCCAAGAACTAATGAGAGCAATTTTACCCTTCCTACTCATTTCTAATATCCCCAATGTAGCACACCCTATGATTGTATAGCTATAAACCATTACCATTCAAATAATGTTGCCTAGCCTAGACTTATATAGATTTACGTTCATATGATAATTACTGGAGACTACATACATGACCAGTATTCAGATCCACCTTTGGTTTTGGATACTCCTGATTGTTATCTTTTATAATGGTACATAAGCCATTCTATTAATAGCTCTAATATAATATGGCTTAAAGTACAATTCCTAGATGCATTTAACTGTCAATCTCGTCTATGAAGTAGCATTTTCTTGTCAAATATCCTCTCTGTGTGATTAAATAATATGGAGGCACTTGTTGATTATTTGATGGTTTTCATGGATTTATCAAGAAATTAGGAGAATTCTCTTGCTCAAAGTGCCGGAGACATATAAAGTGCTATTGCAGTCAGAGATCGATCGAGTAGCAGCTGTAAGTGATTCTTTGCTAATGAAATATTTTTCGCACATGCTATCTTCAAATGTTATCTACTCTATATATTAGAGCCACGGCTAAACCGAAATAATCGCTAGCACTTAAATCAGAATTTGATTCAATCTCATACTGACTGATAACTGTAAAAGTTTGAGCATTTGATTTGATGACAATCTCCATTAGATAAATGAAGGTTTTGGACTTACAAGCACGGCATGATGAATGATATTGACCATATCATAAAATAAAATTACAAAGGAAATTCATGTTGCTATTTTTGGTTCTCTTTAGTATAGTTCTATTCAAATTGTCATCTGGGTAAATACTTTTGAATTGTTCGATAAGACTGCTGATGTGGCAACAATTTGAGTGTCAATATTTTTTGAACCAAATCTCATCCTTTTACAATTCTAATGGTGGGATTCTCTTTTATTTTCCCCCCTTTTTCTGGTTGGTCTCTGCTTATTTGGGTTCATGGGTTGTTTTGTATTTGAATGCATGTGTCTGCCTTTTTCGGTAGGTGGTTCACTTGGATTTTATTGGTTTTTTTATTAAAGTGAAAGAAAAACAAGTGGACATTGATTTGTTCTGCCTGTTCTTATACATAAACTTGATATCAACAATTCCTTCTAGAATGGTGAATATTATAATATAAATGGAAAACCTGAACTGGTGAATTGGTACCAAGTAGAAACAGTTTTGACGATTTGCCACATTTATCTGATGTGCCTGCTTTCCTTCTTTGAGCTTGATTGTTACTCATGTTTGCTTTTCATGAAATCAGGATTACAAAAATCACCGCGATGAAATTCATTCCAAGCTGGTTCAGATAATGAGAGAAAGATTGTTGGTTCATCTACGTAGCTTGCCACAAATTGTTGAGGGTTGGAATAGATCCGAGGACACCGATTTACAGCCTAGCCAATTTGCTCGGTCTCTCACCAAGGTAAAGAACCCAGTATTTTACTTGATGCGTGTCAGTGCTGAAACTAAAAGTCTGTCTTGGCCCATGGACCTAGTGGTGTGAAATGACTGTAATTGTACTTGTATGTATCTTTTTCGAAAATTATAAGTGAACAGAAACAATAGCAGTTTTTTTGGAAATTTCAGTATGTAAGTTCATACACTGATTTTCTGTCATTCATGCTGGTCTTGCTCTTAAAAAATATTTTCTTCTCTAATGCTTTTTTCTCCACCTATTGTCACAGGAAGTTGGATATCTTCTACGTACGTTATCTAAACACCTGCATGAAGAGGATGTCCAAGCTATTTTTGGGTAATATGCATCACCAGAATCGAGGGCTTTGAGCTTTCTTTCAGTATTTATATATTATAGTGTGGTTTTCGTTGCATTTGTTATGATGCACATACTTTGCTACTGCAGGCCAGTGGTCACTATTTTGCACTCCCAAATTGCTGATGCATTTTCAAAGTTAGAGATAAGCACGCCACAAGCAAAACGCAGGTACTGGTTTATTTTGCCCAATAATAACCAGTAGAGATTTTAGATCAATAAAATCATGCTTATCAGGATAAATTCCTCAAGAAACATCGAAAGAAAGTATATGTAACTGTCTAAATGAAAACAACCAGCAAAAATACTAATGATTACTTTGTGTTCTGAAGCTATGAGAACCTCTTACATCTAATTACTCGTTTTCTTGTTGGTTTGGTTCATGCTTTAATCATATATATTATGCTGTCACAGTCTTCGCTGTGAAATCGAGCATCTACTAGGATGCATCAGGACATTACCCTCTGACAATTCAAGTAAATCTAGTCTACCAAATTGGGGGCTACTTGATGAATTCCTGGCAGAACAATCTGGCTCTGAAGCCGGTGAATAGAGATTCCATGCGAAGAAATTAATTGTTATAAACGGATGCAAACTGACTATAGTCACCGTCTCAATCCGTCTCAATATAGAAAGAGGAACGAGTGGTATCCTTCGAAAGAGGTAAGAAAGAGGTTAACTATTTAGCTGCACCCGGTGGTTTGCCCTTGTCGTGCCTTTCACCATAAAAGGAGTCCACACGTACACGTGTGGTTGTCGTGAGATGCTGCAGCTCACCAGGCACGTGGCTAAGTTGGTCGAGTTTTGATCTTGATTTTCGATTTTGCAGGGGTCAAGTGTAGCAGATAAATTTTTGAGGATGGGTGTGACACATGATTGCTTGTTTCTGATTAGGAGAGGATATATATAGCCTGAATTTATTATTTTTTGTACAAGGTTGTGTACTATTCTGTGTCTTTTTTCTTTTTTTTGCTTTACAAAAGAATAAAAAGAAATTGCTTGTTATCTGGTTTTTTTGCGTTGGCTTTTCTCTCCATGCAAATCAATCACTTGTATGATTATACGTTGCATATATAAAACATGCATATTCTACTTGAGAGCATCTTAATCTGATTTCTCATCTACTGTTTCTTGCTGCACTTCGAAAAAATAAGGGCCGCTTTCCTGTTTTCGGGTTTTTTTATTGTCGAGGGTAACTCGCAACCGCTATTGAGGTGCGTAATGGGTAAATTTCGTCCTTGTGTAATAGTCTCTGCAAACCTACATAGGGGAGGTAAACAACACTTGGCAGACCATGTGTGACAGGCTCGTACCTAGTGGTGTTGGTTGTGGGATTTGAACATATAAGACCTTTAGCCTCAAGATAACACTACTACACCACTAGGTGTTTGATGGAGGAGGCATGTGGGCAGTGTTTTGAATTTTCCTCTATGTATATATATTAGAGGGATTTTAACAAACACCTACCGTGTATAATCTTATTCAGATATGGAACATAATTGTATTATAGTAATACTCCTTCCGTTTTTATTTAAATTTCATTTTAGGTGAATGCACACAAATTAATAAATTAATTAAATTACTTAATATACCCTTGTATGAATATATTAATTGAGTTAAATATAGATGTTTGAATGCATTAAAATAGGGTAAATGTCAGAAAAATGTGACTTTATAGTCTTGAATTTGTAGAATGATATTTTTTTAAAAATAAAATTAAAATGTTAGAATTATACTTATTCAGAAACGGGAGGTGTATTACTGTATTAGTTTGGTTTATTAAATTCTCTCAGTTTTCAACGTGGTGGGTGAAAATGCATGATGGTAGATACATCCTATGACCTAAACCTAAATCCTAAAATTAGAAATGTATTAATTAATTTAGTTATTATTAATTAAGTTTCGGCGCCCACATGCTACACCGCTACATTTATAAATTATAGTTATAACTAAAAGTTTGGTCTAACTATGGTATAATTCCCAAACGTTTGAGTGTTTTAACAAAAATAATCCAACGTTTTATAATTACAATTTAATTTTCAATGTTTGAATGTTTTAACATAAATGACCTAACTTTTGATAGAAATACTATCCCGGTCACATTTACTCTCAAATAAGCTAAAGAACTCATATAATGGACTGCCATTTCTGCCGAAAAATGACCAAAATGGTTTTTCCGCGGAAAATGTTAGGTCATTTCTATTCAAATGTTCAAACGTTGAGAATTATATTGTAGTTATTAAAATGTTGGGTTATTTTTATTAAAACCTTCAAACATAGGGAACATAGGAATTAAATTGTGATTGTCCCTATATATATGTGTGTGTGTATATGTGTATAATTGTAATATATCTGAAGTGGGATTGCGTTTTTATACAATAATTTCACAATTATTAAGATCTTCATAAATTTTTTTAATTTGGTTGCTTTTCATATATAAGCCAACCCTCATATGAGTTCCAACAAAAAAAATAAAAAATAGTGAGGTCAGAATATGGAAATTTACACTTTGATACCTACATTTTGGACATTTTTTTTAAAAATGATCCACTTTATTATTATTAGCAAAACAATACCCACTTTTTCAAATTTTTTACAAATCTGACCTCGATTAAATTTTCAACCTAAAATATCTACGTGTCATGCCCAACCTTTATTTTATTTGAAGTCAAATTCAAGTTCGTGATATTTAACTGTAAATTACCGCCACGAGTTAGGATATTCCTTATATGATATTTGTAAGTTGTAATTAAGTATTCATATTTTATGTATAATTAATTTTGTAACATATGATCTTACATAGATCTTACATATGATATTTGTAACGAGTAATTAAGTATTCATATTTTATCTAGAATTTATACGTTATTGATTTGCCACCATATGATCCCATGTGTATAGAAGTTGGGCACACATTATAATAATTTAAATAAAATATTTTAATGACATTTTTCATCTTTTGTTGGTGTAGTTAGTCCATGAAGGACAGTTCAAAGATTCCAAACCAACATTAAATTAATCTTTCATTCATGTATTATAATAATGTGCTATAATAATGCAAAGGCAATTTGTTCTTACAAGATTTTAGGTGTTTAATTTTGCTGAAAATACATGTAGAGAACAAACAGGAAAAATATTAAAAACACGGATTCTAACATCAGATGAATGCGCACCACACCTATGAAAATTTAATGTGCTACATATACAGCGTGTATTTATAACACATCCTCATTGCGAAAACTTCACTAGATACAAGTGAATTATAAAAAATAAGTGAAGAAACTTCCCTTAAAGATGTCTTCTTCGAGCACGCGAAGCTCTCCAAATACAAAAGTGTTATGAGTGAAGGCATAGTACCAAAGGCAGCAACCCTAAACGAGCTACTTTGAAAACTTCAGATGCAAAAGACCAAATATGAGATGTTCACGAACAAAAGATTTCTAGCACTCAGAACAACATTGAAGTTCGCAGCAGCACACATTTCTTTAGAAATATAATTCACGACTTTTTTCTCTCTTCTATGATCTGAAACTCTGAGCTTCTTTTTATAATTGCGTAGTAGGGTTTGATAAAGTAGAAAATCCGTGTTCTTTCTTGCTAGAAAAAAAAAATCTATACAAAGATGAAAACAAAGTTATCTAGAAAACAT
The DNA here is from genome assembly GCA_026008535.1 of Perilla frutescens. Classification (NCBI taxonomy): domain Eukaryota; kingdom Viridiplantae; phylum Streptophyta; class Magnoliopsida; order Lamiales; family Lamiaceae; genus Perilla; species Perilla frutescens. Next base: position 965,935 of record BRKX01000007.1, on the reverse strand, counting down.
TTGTATCCAATATCAAACTCTACCAAATTAATAAGTACATTTGACATATAATGATGACAATATCATGATACATGTGACTACATACATCTATGGACAAATAAAATCAAATATCTTACATCATGAGATAGGGAAAAGGGGTAAATATAAATGCTATCTTTCAGATTGAACGAAATTTGGACATCTAAATAACTATAAATTACATTATAATTAATATAAATATTTTATATATACACAATCAAAATGTCATCATCATACATTTGAGGTACAAGTATAATCAAATTTCTTGCATCGTGGAAATGTTGTGAAATACTAATATTGCAAAATCCCTTCGACGAGGGATTTTGCAATATTTATACAAAACGAATTAATTGCCAAAAAAATTAGACAGTTAGATTATTCAAGTTACATGACAAAAGATCGCATGAAATCATCTGATACATTTTGTGTAATATTTGGCATTATATTGAATTTATTAATTTTATTCGATTTATTTATTTGATTTTAATTTATTGTGCTTTAGTTTAATTTTACACTTATTAATTCGGGTTCATCCTACCCAATTAGGGCATATAATTATTTTTCAATATTTAATTTCATTTTCTAATTAATAATTGATTATTTCGTAAAAAAATAATTATATATCCTAATTGGGTAGAATGAACCCTAATTAATAAGTGTAAAATCAAACTAAAACACAATACATTCAAATTGAATTAAAAAAATCGAAGAAAAATTAATAAATTTAATTGTGTAGCACCAAATGATGCACAGAGTGTAGCAGATCGAGGATTTCAACCAGCATATGACCTCCCCTCCATTATGATTTATTTTCTTGAAATAGTTATTACTCAATCTCAATCTTATGGCCGGAATTACTTACGAAATCGTCTATTGCACATTTGGTGTTGCATTGTATTCATCATGCCCAATTATGGTTTAATTTAATTTTCCAAAGAATCAATTAATAACTAAAAACTGAAAATTAAACACTAAAATAATTATAATACATCCTAATTAGTTAGGATGAACTCTAAATAATAAGCATAAAATCAAACTAAAGTATAAGAAATTAAAATCGAAGAAAAAAATTAAAAAAAATATTAAAAAATCGAATGTGCAACAGACGATTTCAGCTGGAACTATACCAACTTCTTCTAACTCGAAATATTCCATTCACCTAAAAAAAAAGTTGTGGCTCGATCTAAATTTGAAAATAAATTAAATGAATTTTGATGTTTGCGTAATTAATAGGTACGTGGGTTATGAATTATCCAAAACAAGTCTTTAAATATATATAATATATATAGGAAAATTAAATTAAAATTTTCAAATTATGTACAGAATAAAAAGTGGAATTTCTATCAAATTAGTTTGTCGTTTCTTTCAGGCCTGCATCTGCATAGACTCAAAAAACAGTCTTGGTCTGAAATGAAAATATTTATTGACTTGCATGAGTTTATATTTTTGTCTGAACGTATTAAATTGGCTACCATTTAAATATTACTAATATATAGATTTAATTAATTTAGTCACAGTTTTTTAGTTTCTGGGCATTCCATTGCTGACCTAAATATTGTATTTAATTATGGTTGTTGAATACACAACAGTTCTAGAGTGAGAAACTTGGGAAAAACAGACACCTTTTTCTGACTCAAAACTTTGCTAAAAATTCTAAGTCTATTTGCAACTTTTTCAATGTTGAAAATGAGGGGCTTTCAATAATTTATGTGTTTCACAATTCTTTCTTTTGTCCCATGCCGTTTTATGTGGTCTATATATATATATGCAATTATAGATTGGTCGTGAGTGAATTAATTATGTTTTCACTTAGCACACTTCCTATATTGAAAATGACTAATCATAGATAATATTCTTTGGGTTCACCCGCGAGCAGTTGTTCAGAACTTGACTCGAAAAAAACACGTTCGTTTTCTAAGCGAGACGAGCTCGGGCTTAACAAAATTATCGAACCGGACTTGAATAAAGTACGTAACATTCGGCTTGAGCAGCTCGAGAACATGTTCGAGCTCTATTATAAGTTTTTGTAACGGGTAAATTAAATAAGTTTTTCTTTTCCTATTTCGAGCTTGAACATGTAGATGAAATGAGTTTTTTTTCGAGCATTCGAGCTTGGATGGACTAGATTAGTAAATTTATTAGTATTTCACGAATCGGGCTCGAGCTGAATTTGAGCATGACAAATATTTGTTGAGCTGGGCTCGAACAAGAGAAAAAAATCTCGAATCGAGCTCGATCTTGAATATTCTTTAACGAGCTGAGCTCGAAGATCAGAGTATTCGGCTCGGCTCGGTTCATTTACGGCTCTAAATATTCTTGAAATTGTATTATCAAATTATTTATTCTTTTACATTTTTCACATTATCAAGAAGAAAGAGCCTAAAAATGGGATTCATCCTTACATAAGGAGAATTAAATGAAAAAATAAATTAAAACATTCAAATTAGGAGGAGTGTGCAAAAGTTATATATATATATATATATATATATATATATATATATATATATATATAGTCAACTTGTGCACTACATATCATGATCTCTTTATTTAGTGACTTTATATAACAAAATTAAACAATGTTGGGCCATGCTTCCAAAATAGACCTATATAATTTAATTTTCTAATCAAGAGTAATTAAAAGTTCACCACAAAGGCCAAAAATATTTTAATAATTGTATTTCAAGATTCATGACTCATTAATTAGTAAGGAATCTCCAACAACTATATATATCGACAAATAATATGCTTGTTTTGCGATCACAAATAATAATATTAACTCAATAAAGTAGTAGTCTTAAAATAAGAATTCTTTTTAGCTATCCCAAATCATTAGTTGATTACAAATGCACTCTAAACAACTAAATCTTAAAAATGGACGAGCATCATCATAGGACCGTAAATAAACAGAGCCGTTCGCGACCTATTTGGAGTCCACCTCGAAAAAAGTTCATTCGAAATTCGTTCATTTTATAAACAAGCCAAGTTCGAGTCTCAAATCGAACTCGATAAAATTATCGAGGTGAACTCGAATAAAGTAATATTCGGCTCGGTCAACTCACGAACATATTTGAGCTCGAGCTTAATCGAACATGTTCATGAGTATATTATAAATATTTCAAAAGCGTAAAAAAAATAAGATATTTTTTTCAAGGTCGAGCTCGAATATGCAAATTAAATGAGATTTTTTTTTGCATTCGAACTCTAGCTCGTTTAGTAATTTTTCGAGCATTTCACGAACCGAGCTTGAACATGACAAATATTTATCGAGCTGACCTTGAATAAGAGGAAAAAAAACTCGAATCGAGCTCAAACTTGAATATTCTTTAACGAACCGAGCTCGAATATCAGAATGTTCAGCTCGATTCAGTTCGTTTAAAAACAATGCATAAGCTTTTAGTCATAAAATCGCCTAAAAATACTACGACACACACGAGATGCGCAAGCATAAATACATTAAAATAAAATGTGATTATTAAAACATGTTGCACATGCAATTTGAGACCATATAAATAAAAATTATTTTGCCACTTTCTTAAAAAAAAAAAAAAAAGTGATGTTAGTGATGCTTGTCTGCTTGATCGTGGCAACTTTAATAGACCAAATTGACTGACAATCACTTGGGCCATTTTTATTTTATTTTATAATTTAAAAGAATTAAAATCTGTGGGTGCATTCAAAGATTGGAAATCATGTCATTTTGTAATAATTCAAAACCATTAGGGTTATAAGTAATTTTTAATTATTTATGACTAATTCTTTGCTAATTAAACTCTTTGAATAATAATCTGTGCATTTTTACAGTTATATTATGGGTTAATTGTAGAAAAACCCACAAAATATTTACAATTATATATAATTTAGACATGACTTTTAAACATTATCAAATACCACGTCATCTTAATTTTGATTTGGAGCAATTTATGCATCCCCGCTATTTATTTTCGGTAATTACACTTTGATACCTATATTTTTTATTTTTTATTTTAAAAAATAGACAACCTTTTCAAAATTAATGAAACAGTAACACTTTTTCAAAAAATTTGTAAATATATAACATTTGAATAATTTTACAGTTCGAAAATCGTACGTAATTGATTGTATTTTAAAATATATTGATCGAGATATTTTTTTCACGTGGCTGAGGAAATAGAAATATTAAAATACAATCAATTACATAGGGTTTTCGGGTAGAAAAATTGATCAAATATAAGATTTGTATTTTAATTTTTTTTTAAAAGTGAATACTATTTTGTTAATTTTTAAAAAATGACTTCTTTTGAAAAAAGAAAAAAATCCTAAAATATAAGTATCATAGTGTAATTTTCCGAATTTTTTACATTACTATTCGATTAAATTTAGATATTGAAGCAGCTGGGCCAATTTATTATTTATTTCAAAATAATTAATTCAATACACTTGCCCCACAAATTTATTATCTACTTGTTAGGAAATTGTACTTTTTATTTATGCATAACATGTGATGTGATTTAAATGAGATGTAAGACAGCACTTTTAAATAAAAACTCGATTCCATTTAGATAAGTTATCAATAATTAATTTATTTTAGGAAAGTTTTGATTATTAAAAAATGGAAATAGTCCAAATGGATCCTCCAAAGGCACCCAATCACTATCATTTCATTACTTTTTTTTTAATTTTCTTTTTAACTTAAAAAAAAAAAAAAGAGTTGGGGAACATGTGTGTTTCGAACTCAAAAATCTCTCTTTTTGCACCCAAATCGTACTACATCTTTTGTGACACGATCAAATTTTATTAAATTTTCTTACATTTTGCCCGGTTATTTTTTAATATTTAATTTTCAATTTCTAGTGAATAATTGATTATTTAAAAACTAAAAACTAAAAACCAATCATCAATTTTAATTAGCTACAATGAACCATAATTAACAATTATAAAATTAAACTAAAATACAAAAAATAAAAATAATAAAAAAGGGTTAATTGCATAATTTAACACAACGTTTGTACTATTTTACAATTTTCGCACAACGTTTAAAATTTTGTAATTCACATTACAACCTTTAATATTTTTACAATCGCAACATCCCCAATATTAATCCGACATAAAACGACGTTTTATGGAAATAAAACCGATAAGGAATCTTTCTGTATGCATCGAATCTATATAACGACGCGGTTTAGATAGCGGAAAATAGCAGTAAACTCGGATTACAAATCGAATACATAGCATAAATTTGCCGTAATAATATTGGGGATGTTACGATTACAACCAAAACATCAGTATTGTCATAGACTCATTAGAAGGCTTAAAACGACACCGTTTGAAGGAGGAAAGCGCACAATAGCGCCCCCCGCGCACGGTAGAGCAAGTCCTAAAAGTAAAGCTGAGGAATGAGGTCAGCCGTTCAATATTGACCGGCGTGCTACTTCCAATTTATTTCATTAATCATCAACTAATTTATTTCATTAATTAATCCCACATTTTTTCAAATCTAATAATAATCTCAACCCATATTTAAACAACTCTCTCCCCTCACTCAATTCAAACACAATCACTAAATATTCCCATCTTAGAGAGAGAGAGAGAGAGAGAGATTAGAGAGAGAGAGAGAGAGATTAAGCATCATCATTTCGCAGCAAGGAGCCATGGAGATATTCACGGTGGCCGTCGCCGGACTCCTCATCGCCCTCACATTCTTTATCCTCCGCCGCCGCTCCTCATCCGCCGACAACCTCCCACCGGGCAGCTTCGGCTGGCCGGTCCTCGGCGAGAGCGTCGAGTTCCTCTTCGGCAAGCCGGAGAAATTCGTCGGCGACCGGATGAAGAAATACTCGCCGGACATCTTCAAAACCAAAATCCTCGGCGAGAAAACCGCCGTCATCTGCGGCCCCAACGGCCACAAATTCCTCTTCTCCAACGAGCAGAAATACTTCACCGCATTCCGCCCCCACCCCATGCAACACCTCTTCCGCTCCTACAAACCCAAGGAATCCGCGGCGGCGCCGCCGCCGCAACCGCAGCAACAGCAGCCCCCTCCCTCCTCCAAAGCCACCGACGAAACGAAGGTGATCCGGCAACCGGGATTCCTCAAACCCGAAGCCCTGATGCGTTTCCTCGCGAAGATGGATTCCATCACGCAGCAGCAGCTCCAAGCTCACTGCGCCGGCAAAAATGAAGTCCAGTTTTACCCGCTGTCGAAAACAATCACCCTCACCATCGCCTGCCAGTTCTTCATGGGGATTAACAACCCGGAGCGCATCGCCCGGTTCGTCAAGAACTTCGACGACGTCACCGTCGGGATGCACTGCATCATGCTCGATTTGCCCGGCACCATCTTCAACCGCGCCAACAAGGCGGCGGCGGCGCTGCGGAAGGAGCTCATCGCCGTGATCAAGGAGAAGAAGGCGGCGATCGCCACCGGAGCCCCGCTCCACGACATCTTGTCCCACATGATCGTCGCGTCCGACCCGAGCGGGAGATCCATGCCCGAACCCGAGATCGCCGATAAGATTATGGGGATTTTGACCGCCGGTTATAGCACGGTGGCTACCACCATGACTTTCTTGATGAAGTATCTTGGCCTCAATCCCGATATCTACGAAAGAGTTCGTGCAGGTGATTGATTGATTGGTTGATTGATTATATTTGATTATATATATATATGTATGTATATATATATATATATTTATATGGTGTTGATTATGGTATTAATTGCAGAGCAATTGGAAATTGCGGCGGCGAAGAAGGCCGGAGATTTGTTGGAATGGGAAGATATGGGGAAGATGAAGTATTCATGGAATGTGATATGTGAGACTATGAGAATGGTGCCTCCATTGCAAGGGACATTTAGGGATGTTTTGGAGGAATTTTCTTATGGTGGATACACCGTCCCCAAGGGTTGGAAGGTAATTTCACGTCACGACTAGTAAAAAAATGCACGTGCTTTGCAGTACGATTGAGTTAGTTAATTATATTAACTAACCGTGTGTGTCTAATTCGTGTAGGTTTATTGGACCGTGAGCACGACGAACATGAACCCTAAGTATTTCAAGGAGCCCGAGAGGTTCAACCCGTCGAGGTACGACGAGGGCGAAGCGCCCCCGCCCTACACCTATGTCCCATTCGGAGGGGGTCCGAGGATGTGCCCCGGGAAGGAATATGCGAGGATATCGATACTGGCATTTGTTCATAACGTGGTGAAGAATTATAGGTGGGAGACGGTCGATCCCAATGAGAAGGTCGAAGGTGATATGATGCCGGAGCCGCAGAAAGGTCTGCCGGTCCGGCTCTTTCACCTTTGATGTAAGGGTTTCGGGATCCGTTGGCTGTCCAATCGAAGTCGAATAAAGGACTTAGATTAGATTTTTTTTTCTTTCTAATTTTCTTATATTATACGAGTTTTTGAATGTCTATTTTATTATTGTTTGTTCATGATATAAAAAGAAAATGAAACCTATGTTTAATTTGAATGGGTACCTAACATTTCTAAGTGGTTTGGTGTGTGTTCTACCATCACTAGAAAGGTCAACTTTGGTCACTAACTTATGCAGTTTTAATTGACTTTTAATTATTTGCCCAATCTTTTGTCGACACATATATTATTTCGTTTCACGGTATAATTTCACTAATATTTTATAGGTCGGACCAATATAATTTCTCTTTTGTATAATTTACGGGCTAAGAAGATTTCCCCTTATAAATTTCAAATTTGTTGCTGAGGAGAAAATGGGAATTTCATGAATGAATGAGTGGTCAATTAAATGACAAGAATTTGGTAATAAATAATCAATATATATACATTTTGAGTTGGGGCATGGGCAATAATAAATAACTGCAGCAACATTAAAATTCTGAACAGGTCAGTTTGAGAGAGAGAGATATATATTTTAGGCAGATCTCATCATTACAATTTATTATAAAGTTGAAAAAAATAGAGTTACAACTTTACCAAAGTAACACAAATTAAATAATGCATAGTCAATATTTCAGAGTTAGGCTATAACTTTGCCACTCTCTCGATGTACTAGCGTCAAGAAAGAAGAATAGGGTTAGGGTTGTAAATGAGTCGGGTCAAGTTGAGTCCGAGCGTATATATGTTCAAGTTTGTTTGAAATAATATCGAGTTTTAAAATTTATGTTTGAGCTTGTTTGGTTACCTATCGAGTTAAGCTCGAACGAGCTTTAATCGAGCTGAACACAAGTCGACTCTAAGTAGCTTGATATTTTTATGCATGCTTGTTTAATTTTTACTAATCGAGATCGAGTTGGAACCGAACTTTAAATATTATCTAACACAAAATCATGTTCAATCTTGTCTAATATGCTTATCAAATCGGGCTCAAACGAGCTTTTAACGAATAGACACAAGTCGAGTTCGTGCTCAAATTTGATTTGATTTTCAACCCTAACAAGGGCGGACAACCTCGTGCCATCAACGTTTTCAAAGTCGAGCTTACTCGGGAGCTACGAGCTACGGTCGTTGATCAAGAAAAACAAAAAAAACATTAGGATTGGTTTTGGGTGGTTGTGGGTTGCCAATGTAGAAATGAGATGACTGCTGCAGTACCTTTGGATTTGGTACCAAAAATGAGTGGTTGGAAATATTTTGAATAAGGGGAAATTTAGGAGTAGTTTTTTTTTTTTTTTTTTCATTTTTAAGCCTCTCTTTTTATTTTTATTTTACTATACGAAATATTTTTAACACATTTTTTTCTCACTTTCAATTTCTACTAATATTTTATTCAATTCCATAGCATATGTGGCGATTATGTATAGTCATTACAGTGAGACCTATTATTTATATTCATCATTTCATACAAATTACAAAAATATTGATCTCTACATATTAGCCACAAATTTAAAGTATCTCCCACTAAGAATATAAAAGTTTTATAACCAAAAAATATATTTTAATTTTTCAAAACTATAATTTAAAATATGAGCTTTTAATCTACATTTTTTTAAAGATTTTTGCTTATTTGTCTGAGCTAACGGGCCGGTATTGGGCTTTTGCTCCATTATCATGGAATAGGAATTTTGTATTATATTAAACTTAACTCGGATTTTAGCCCGGTTGCTATTGGGCCTTTGATTTATTAATTGGGTATATATATATATATATATATATATATATATATATATATATATGGAAAATTCCACGTCATCCAAACCGGCACCGTACCCGGAATTTTATTTTTAATTAATATTCTTATTTATGTAATATTTTTATAATTATATTTTGGGGACAAAAATGATGACATTAGTAGATGTTAATTATGTTGGTCTTGATTTTTTTTCCGCCTCCAGCTATGCTAACGACATTATTGCTTTTTTTTTAACGATATCGTGAAAAAAAATGACATTTTGGTTTACATAGCAGGAGGTGGAAAAAAAAATCGGGGCCAACATAATTAATATCTACTTAGGAAGTAAAGTATGTCCCCAAAATATAATTAAAAAATATTTTAAAAATATGAATATATGTATAATTGACATGGGCCAAAGTTACTATATTTGAGGAAAACTAGAAGAGATGAGCTTTTTTTTTCTTTTTTGAGTTGAGAAAAGGGAAACAGTAGGTCTCGAACTTGAAACCTCGAGACGTCTTCCTTTTTTACAAATATGTCTTCATCACTTGAATATTCTAAAGGGACGGTGAATATATAATTTCACTTCGGTTTGTAAATTATTGCATAATGATGGAATTTTATACTTAGTACGTACTCCTGGATAATGATTACAAATTATCCTCATCGTCAGAAATAAAATAAAATAGTAACATAGACACACGATGCAAATTGTACTCCACACATATGTACTTGTGAACACACTACATATACTAATACCACACATTACACACGCTCATATCATAAATAAATTTTCCCTTCGCATTAATTATTAATATATATATATATATATATTAATTAAAATATGTTTTAATTTTACTCATTAAATATTTTATCATGTTTAGCCAAATAATTCATTTGAAAATCTGTGATTTGAAGTTGTTTATACTAACCAAATAAGGGGAGGATCTCAAATGAAAGAATTTTCAAATTCAAACGACTTCAAAATCTATTTTAAATCACTTCATAAATTTGAATCGAGCATGAAAAACATCACATCACTTAGTTCAAAATCAAATATGTTTTTACATCACGAGTTGGAAATGCAAATCGTGAATTAATTGAAGGAACTAGACGTTGAAAAAGTTAACGTGTAGCAGATTTAAATTTTGAACTCGATTCTTTCAAGTTCAAGGTGATAAAATGATAATATGTAAAACGAAAATAAAAACTCAAAACATAATATTATATTATTGACTGGTATTATCCACCGTGCCATGCACGGATAAATTTATAAGTGTAAAGATATAGCATGTATAGTGTACTTCAGTACTCAAGGTTTGCCCATATTTTTACTTTTGTCCCGAAATTTCAAAAAATTACACATTAATAGCACTGGCGTAACTTTTCGGTGACTCAAATATTAATGTGGAATGCCGAATGTCACTCTCATCTTCAAATGTCTTCACACCTCTGCTTAAGATTTTCGGCAATCCGCGTCAATATTTAGGACACCAAAAAATTGCATTGATGGTATAATGTTAATTTGTCAAATGTTGGGTATTGAACTGTAACTTTAGGACAAAAGTGAAAATGGACAAACAATGAGCACTAAAGTGTAATTACCCTAGAAATAACCATAAATAAAGGAAAATTGTCGATTCGGGACCTGAAAGATGGACAATCTATCGATCCAGGACCCGAAAGATGAAAACTCTCAATCCAGGACCTGAAAGATGAAAATTCTCAATTCAGGACCTCAAAAATCACGAATTTTGATTTTCTTTTATTTTTCAATTAATTTTAAATTAATTTTCAATGAAAATTCCTTCATTAATTATCTATTAAATCTAATAAAGAAATTGTTAAAATTAATTAAAAAATAAATAGAAATCAAAATTCGTGATTTTTGAGGTCCTGAATTGAGAATTTTCATCTTTCAGGTCCTGGATTGAGAGTTTTCATCTTTCAGGTCCTGAATCGACAGATTATCCATCTTTCAGCTCCTGAATCGATAATTCTCCTAAAATAAAGTGAGATGATATTCAATCTATTTTGTTAAATATATATAGTAACAATGTGAACCAATTAAATATCAAATAATATATAATTATAAATTTTGAAGTACTGTATATATATACACACACACACATTTATAATAAGAGATATTTATGAAAGTATAGGCTAAATAAAATATAAGAAGAAAATATAATACTGACGGTGACGAAGTTTTGATTTCTTTTGCTATAAAAAATATACAAAGGTAATTGATTTTCTAGTTCATTTTATAGTTTGTCGTCTAACCAAGAAGTTTGATGTTAAAAGAGAATAATTTACTATACAAATATTTTGAGTTTGCCGTATTGGATATAAGTTTTTTGTGCGTTTCTATTATTAAAAAAAAGGCAACGTCTCATATAGATTGTGTAAAACTGTGTGTGAGACTTTATAACTGATTTCGCAAATTTTAAGGTCGTTAATTTGTTAAGTGAAGTGTGGGATATAAGTTGTATATATGTACGTGTTTTGCTTAATTTTTTTCACCTAAAATGATGCTCAGTTCTTAATTCCTCTAACCATAATCTAAAAATCAGCAAGCATGCACCAAATTGTTACTGCAAAAATAATAATTCACACTTCAAAATGATATTCAAATAGTTAATTTTTAAGATAAAAAAATGCATATATAACACACACAGAGAGACAATTAAAACTAATAAAAATCAATCAAAATTAAATAGAACAAAATCAAACTCTAAGTTTTCTCGATGTCATCTAACCACGGGCAGTTTGGAGATGCTCTCGCTCAGTATGTGCTTTAGTCTTAACTAAGAGCGGCTCGAGATTATAAACTTTGTAGATAACTATTTGACTTTTAGTATAAATGAATTCAGAAAAAAAAAAAAAAAAAAAAAAACTGTAACAGTAAATCAATCAATATTAAATAAAATAATTTGAACTCAATCTCCTCATCATGCAAATCCATTCTATCTCTGCTTTTCTATTTAATATTCTCTCTATTCTGATTATATAGTAACTATTATTATTTTTGGGTGTCCCGATTATATAATCTCATTACTATAAGTAGCATTAATTTTCACAGTAATGTACAAATATATTCTTATTAATTCTTCAAAATTAAAAAATTAACCACTTCAATTTTAAAAGTAATAAATATTAAATAAGGGGTACCATTAGAAGTTTAGCTTTAATATCTTATTTTCATAAATATTTTTAATATACGTACGATTAGAAAATAAACTATATAATTGAGACGGGAGAGTATATAAAACCTAAATGTTGTATGTGACCTCCATTACCCCGCATTTAATTAACTGCCACAATCATTTCCAAAAAAATATTTGTGATCATCATTGTTGTAAATTATGATTAATCATCTCCTAATTAAGGATTAATTAGGTCTTCTAGCTAAGGTTATCTTATAAATTAAAGGAACTGTACGTTAAAAAAGTTAACATAGATTGAAATTGAACTTTATTCATTCAAGTTCAAGGTGATTAATTAATTGATAATATATAAAAGGAAAATAAAAACTCAAAGCATAGTAGTATTATATTATTAAAGATTACATTGAATTGGAGTTATATCATAATAATTTATGAAAAGACAAGAAATGGAAGTGCTACAGTGTTGAGCAGACAAGGCAAGATAGGGAAGAAGAAGTACTGCTGCAGGGCTGTCTGATTTTACTGCTAATATTAATTTTTAGGGTTGAAGAAAATTTGCACTTGCACATGGCCCTTCTCTGATTTAATCCTGCCAAAATAAATAAAGTTTTTTTTTTTTTGAAAAAAAATATTTATAATAAATAAATACATCTAAAATAAAATAAAATAAAAAAGCCAATATCATCTGTTTGATTTGACCTCTTGACAAGATGTAACATTTCCACCTCCCACACCCCCACAAAAACTTGTTCCTATCCCATGTATTAACTTTTTTTTCCCATTTCCTTCCAATGGGAAAAAAATTCAATTTTTAATTTTTAATATTTTTAATTTAATCTATAAATTATATTGATTTTTGAAAAAATGTAATGATATTGAAAAATAAAAATGCGTTTGTTTGATTAGTTTTTTCAATTTGAATTTGTGGTTAAGATGAAAAGATAATTATTTATGTGGTTATAATTTACTGATGAATATGTAAGTGGTGAGTCTCGTTGTAATGATACGTATATGATTGACTAGCTGATATAACATTGAAAGGTGAAAATTAAAATAAAAATGAATAAAATAAATGTATTTTCGGTATTTCGAATTCGGGAAATGAAAATAAACAAGGCGCTCGATTTTGGACTCTAATATAATAGTGTTTGCCCAATTCATAGATTTGGACCATTAATATTTATGTTTTTTTTTTTGTTTTTTTTTATTTATTTTTTTACCATTAATATTTATGTTGTTGTTTTCTTTTTTAAATTGAAGGATGGGGAGGTTGTGACATTGCATGGTGATCTCTCACTTTTATAAAAAGTAAAAGTATCGATAGTCATAATCAATTTAGATGAATATAAGATTTTAATTTAGTTTCGTTAAGTTATGTTTCATCAGATGCTAGGGATATTATACTCTACGTATACATCGTGAATAAGGGAAATTCTACGTCACGTGTGCATTGATTTATCCCTCTCAAATAAAATAATATTTTTAAATAACGGGTTCACTTATTTTTTTTTATTATTATACGTGTGTGAGGGACACGCTACGTCTGTACACAGTACAGAAGATTGAATTATTTAATTTTCTTATTTATTTATGGGGTATTATTAGATTTTAGCCTGACCTTTCAAGTCATTCACAAAAATGTCCTTACCTTTTATAAATAACAATTTAACCCCCAACATTTTGAATATACAACAAATCTAGTCCGAAATTAATTTTTGGGCTTTTAGTTGCCGACGTTTTTTTTTTTCATACGGTGTGAAGTAAAATATAATTTTATTTTTATTTGATCAACTGACGTAACACGAGTATTTTTCAAGTCATTAAAAAATTCGGATAAAAAGATACAAGTCGGTAACTAAAAGCCCGAAAATTAATTTTATGCTAGATTTATTGTATATTCAGAATGTTGAGTATTAAATTATTATTTATAAATTACTTGAAACATCGGCCTAAAATTTTAAAATTGCCCTTTATTTATAGTTGCATACGATCAAGAATAGAGTGATTGATTGAACGTAAAGTGACAAAAAAAAAAAGTTGTAAATGAATTTAGAGATTTAGTTAGATTTTGATTACCTATGGGTCAAAAAAAGAAAACGAAGGACAAGAAACGTAAAGGCTATTTACTTTGCACGCTCGATAAATGAGGTGAATAGTAAACCTACACACCTTTTTTTGCAAGCCCATAATTAATAATAATATTCCTATATATGTGCTTTTTCCAAGATTAGACTATAATCCAATTTTATTAATTCATTTCCCACATAAACATTTATTTATTTTTTAAAGAGTTAATTGCCTTAGAACACATAAATTTTGGTGTGTTTTTAATTTTTTCACACGTTTTAACAAATGCAGTTTCAAATTCGGACATTTTAATCTGACCAAAATCGATCAAAAATTCATGTATTTTAAGATAATTTGGTATCCATGTGGAAATATCCAACAACCGCGTCACTTTAGTTGACTGAAATTTAAAAATCATGTGAAAAATCAAATAAGTGTTGAGTTCGTATTATTAAAACTACATTTTTTAAAACGTCTGAAAAAACAAAAAGTCCCTAAAGTTTTATGAATTTTAAGACAATTAATCATTTTTTTATAGGTCCCGTTTGGTTTGGTTTTCATTTGGTTGATGGGATAAATAAAATTGATTGGATAAAGTAGGATTGCAGTACTGTTGGGACAAAAATAATCACGTGTTTGAATTGCTTGATCGCGATTTTTACTGATTTATAATGCATTTGTCAATTTTATGTTCAGATTGAAAGATTGAACGATTAAAATGTATGACAATACCTGAATTATCGATCACTCCATAAAATAACAAAATTTATTTGAATGAGAATTGATGAATAATTTCAAGTTTTATCGAGGAGGGATGATGATAAGTTATCATAATATTATATATAAAAAAGATTAATTCTAAAAATAGGCATTGATTTGAAAAGGGCTCAAAATATACATGATGAGATGCATTTATGCCGAATGACAATGCAAGCTACATATTTAGAATGCACTTTCTCAACAAATTTATCTTAATTTGATCAAACCGAAACCAGCAACTTTCTTGCACTAAAATACTCTTTAAGATTTATCACTGCCAAATATAGGGAAGCAATAATTTTTTTGGAGAATCGTCGATTAATCGGGATTTGAAAGATAAGTAATCTATCGATTCAGGATTAGAAATATGAAACTCTCAATGCAGGACCCGAAAGATGAAAATTCTTAATTCAGAACCTCAAAAATCACGAATTTTAATTCTTTTATTTTTTAATTAATTTAATATTAATTTTTAATGAAAATTCCTTCATTAATTATCTATTAAATCTAATAAGGAAATTGTTAAAATTAATTAAAAAATAAATAGAAATCAAAATTAGTAATTTTTGAGGTCCTGAATTGAGAATTTTCATCTTTCAGGTCCTGAATTGAGAGTTTTCATCTTTCAGATCCTGAATCAATAAATTATCCATCTTTCTGGTCCTGAATTTATAATTTTTTTTTAGATGACATGCGACTTCTCTACACGATTAAATATTTGATCACTAATTCCGGTCACAAACCATAATTATTAAAGAGTAATAAAATTTCAAGAAAAAAAAAAAACATTCGTGTACGAAAATATCCCATGTAATTAACAATTTCATATGTGAAAAGGGGGTGAGTTGGATTAATTAGTTTTATTTGATCGAATTAATTTCTTAGGAACACATCCAACACATGATTTGGTTTAAACGAGCACTATGTCGGGTGTGAGAACGTGTGCACTACTATACTTATTTATTATAATTTTATTGATTATCTTATTGTGTTTTAGTGTTAATTACTTATTTTTATTTTTATTACTTATCTTATTATATTTTTTTGTGCTAATTAGCACTAAAATACACTAAGAAAAATAATAAAATCACAAATACACTAAGAAAAATAATAAAATCACAGTAAATAAGTATAGTGCATAATTCTCACACCAAGTACAATGCACATTATAATCTACCCCTATGTATGTATATATGTGTGTGTGTAGATTTAGAGATAGTCTCACTAAAGCATGAGACGCGATGCTTTTTTTCTTTTTTATTTACCCAAAATATATGTCTTAAATATGAAATTATTAAACTCTAAAATTGAATCAATGGCAGGTCTATGCACTACGCTCATTAATTATTTTTTTCGAAATAAATATATATTCTAAAATGAATTCGTGAATCTTAAACTTAAAATGAATTTATTTATTTTTTTATCTATTGACCCGTGCAATATACTCACCCGACGCTAACACATTGCCTCGTGCACCGCGCTTGATAATTAATTTTTTTAATGAAATATAAATCATAACTGAGATTAATAAACAATAATTAAGATAAAATAAAACTTTTTTAAAAAAAAAAAGAAAGAAATCTCACGGGTGCGTGGTGCGTAGGTTTTCGGATTTGTAGAAATGGATTCGAATTGAATTAACCCGTCTGATCTGTTAGACGGTCGAACACGAATGTTTGTAATAAATTTATATGATGCATGCAAAGAAGAGATTGGTCAAGGGGGGTATGTGAGGGTAGCATTAATTTACCAAAGAAAGAAGCAAAGTTTAGAAGGGAGAGTGATGATTCTGATGCAACCCAACACTGCAAGAAATGTACTACCAAAGTTTGGAATTTTCTTGAAATATTGTTATTTATTTATTTAATATTAAAAAGAAAAATATTGAAAGAGTGATACATATATATATATATATAATAATAATGTGAGAGGACAGGTTGAAGTGATATTCAAACTGTCATCACGTCTCCTCACTTCTCTTCGTGGTATGCAAATGCAGGGCCCCATCTTGTCTTCTATCATCAATATTTTTTTAATTCAAAATAAATAAATTAAATAATGTTGCATGAGCATGGGTAAAAAATAAAATAAAATAAAATATTGGCCATATTCATAAAGGTAAACTCTGGCTTGTTTTGTTTTTCCAAGGTCGTCATCATATTTTATAATTCAAATTTTGTTGGTTAATTTTATCAATCTTTCTTACACTGAAATCTATACTATGTATTAAAATAAAGTAGTGTATAATTATCGAAAAAAAGCTCCCACTTAAAAATGTGAAATCATAAAATAAAGAAAATATTTGCATTAAAATATTAATTTGAGCAAAACATAAAATATAATTTTTACGCGGTTTAATTCGCTCGCACATGATAATTTTACCGTTCATCTGATCATATTTCAGTGACTAAGACATGTTGCTCCAAAAAATAAGATTGTCGTATATTTTGTCAAGCAAAGCACGAGTGTTAAACTAGTTATTAAACATATCGACGTAAAAAATATATATAATCAACAAATCGAACACAACTTTATTTCCAAGCCTTTAGGTTTTAATTTTAAAATTATTAGTCAAATGTATTTCTTTCTTTTTTTAATAGTAAATACAACTAAAAATGTTGAAAATATAAATCTCTTTGAGATATGAGAGAGTAAGATCATATATATACACGAGACATCACTTACAACACACGAAATTGTCTATTACACTTTTTAAATTGCATTCTCTATTGCACATTTAATTTTTTTATCATTTTTTATTTGATTCCAATTTATTGCGCTTTAGTTTAATTTTATACTTATTATTTAGGGTTCATCCTATCTAATTAGGGTTTATTATATTTTTATAATTGTTTAGGGTTTAGAATTATTTTTTAGTATTCAATTTTCAGTTTTCAAATAATAATTCAATATTATGGTTGAATATTTCAAAATTAAATTTTATAATTTTTTAATTAATTTTTGTGTTGATAAATATTGACAAGCTATATTTATTTTATAATAAATATTATTAATATCATAAAATTGATAGTGAAACACGTAATGAAATATAAAGTAGTGCATCAAGAAATTCGAATCAATTTCAGGGGAATTTTATGTTACCCCCGTGGGTAGTACCTAAGTGACATAATAGATCTAATATGACACTGTTATTTGTTGCATCAGACCTATTGTGATACATAAAAATATCATATTAAATCTATCGTGTCATTTGGGCACTACCCACGGATAGGCCTGAGTAAACGGTCCGAACCGAACCGATTAGCCAAAACCGATAAAAACCGAATGCATATTTTTGGGACCGAAACCGAACCGATTGTATATTTTGACCGAACCGAAACCGATAAAACCGGTTCGGTTTGGTCCGAACCGATAAAACCTATATTTTTTGTCAAATCAATAATTCTACTCAACAATCATCAATTTGGGCCTCAATTTGGGAATGGGCTATTAACATTAATTAGTGTAATGGGCTTAATGGGGATCAATTTCATTATTATCCATTTTAATCGGTTCGGTTCGGTGTTTTTCGATTTTGGAGGAACCAAACCGAAACCGAACCGATAAAAAATCGGTTCCAATTTTTCAAACCGAACCGAACCGTGGCTGAAAATTACCAAACTGAACTCGACGGTTCGATTCAGTTTTTCGGTCCCAATTCGGTTTTACTCACCCCTACCCACGGAAATAGCATAGAGAAACCCCAATTTCAGAATGGTACAATAATATTATATCTATTTTAATTATTGAACATATTTATTCCTACGTATATTTTAAATATTCTGCAATTATTGACTTGCATGGTAGATTATACAATTTTTAAAATATACGTCACAACAATTCAATAGTAACAAAAATTAAAAATAGAAAATAGCATACCCTTTTGAAATAGATAGATCATAGATGGTCTGAAATAAGCAACACGAATGGAAGCTAAGAAAGCAATATTCTCTCTCAAGATATCGATTAGTGATGGGGCAAAAACCAGAATAGAAATATAGAATAAAATAGAATACTTGACTTACTAAAAAAAAGAAAAAATAAAATAATTGTCTCACACTTTATAAATAAATCCTAATATATATATATATACATATACATATATATATATATGGTAGTGTTACTCTCTTAGGTGTCTGCATCTTGAAATTATCAAACAATCTTCCTTGCTTCTTCCCTCTTTCAGCCCTCCACTTTTAATGAATCTTCCTGCTCAGGTGCTCAACCTCGATCCAACACAACTCTCTTTTTTTTTTTTAAGATTTAGATCATCAAATTAGTCATATATATATATATATATATATCTCTAATCTATATATATATACATACATATATATATATAATATCAAGAAAAAATAAGGAAAAAAAAATGTCTGCTCCAGCCCTACTCATGAGCTACTGCAACTCCAGCAGTCCCACATCGGAAACCAGCAGCGGCAGCCAGAAAGCGGCGGCGGTGGCGCCGTCGTCCCTCAGCCGCTACGAGTCGCAGAAGCGGCGGGACTGGAACACCTTCGGGCAGTACCTGAAGAACCACAAGCCGCCGCTGGTGCTCAGCCGCTGCAGCGGCGCCCACATCCTCGAATTCCTCCGCTACCTCGACCAGTTCGGAAAAACCAAGGTCCACAACGGCAGCTGCCCCTTCTTCGGCCACCCCCACCCGCCGGCGCCCTGCCCCTGCCCGCTCCGGCAGGCGTGGGGCAGCCTCGACGCGCTCGTCGGCCGCCTACGCGCCGCCTTCGAGGAGAACGGCGGCCGTCCGGAGGCCAACCCCTTCGGCGCACGCGCCGTCCGGCTTTATCTGCGCGAGGTGAGGGACTCGCAGGCGAAGGCCAGAGGGATTGCGTACGAGAAGAAGAAGCGGAAGAAGCCGCCGAAGGCGGCGGCGGTGGCTGCGACTGCGGCGGACCTTGACGGAGATGCCGACGTGGAAGGCCATGTGAGAACGGCGGGAGGTCTGATAATGGTGGGATCATCGGCTTCGAGGAGTTCGATGATTATTCCTTTATCTGTTCTTAATTAATTAGGGTTTTTAATCTCTTAATTAATTAATTAATTAATCTTGAGCTAAATTTAGTTAATCTAGCTAGTAGGAGTTGGTTATTTTCATAATAATTAGTTAATTAATTAAAAAGAAAAAAGTTAAAACACCCGAAAACTCCGATCCAAGAGGGCTCCTACAGTCTCGTCTCGTTTCGTCTCGTTTTTTTATATTGATCTGCAGTTAGCTTAGCAGTTAGCGAAATACCATGTTTATGTAAGATTATGACAATGTTTGAATTTCTCTCTCTGACATGTTTGTACGTATTTTGTGTCAGTAATGATGAACAAATGATGAAATGAAAGATAGAAGCAGTAATCATCTTCAAATATGTATAGTTTTGTTAGTGTTGATAATTATATATATCATGTTGTAAACCCTAATTAGGCCCTTTTTCATCATACCTCTGCAGCTTCGTGCACCTTATTTTATCATATATTTCTTCGATTATATATATATATATGTATGTATATGTCTGTTATTGTAAGGTTTTTGCAGTAATTTATGTAGATGAAGGTGCTTCGGATTTGAGCTTTGTTTGAATGTGTATGTCGGTTCAAATTTGTCGGTCGGGTTAGGGCTAGCAAACCCTAGACATGTTTGGCTTTGTGTGTGCAATATATATATATATATATATATATATTGAAGTTATATGTTTTATTTTATTTGAGCTAGTGAGTTATTTATGTTGTGTAGTAGTATATTGAGATGATATCTAAATAAGTAATGCATGTCGGTGTTGAGTTTGTTGAGAAAGTAGAGGCTATTTATGAGAAACTTAGCACGTTTATGTAGATTTAATGGATGAGATCATTTAGTACATTTTTTGTACGTGTTGAATTCATTATTGCACATTTGATTATTTTATTTTATGTATTTTAATTTTTTGTGGTTTAGATTAATTTATACTTGTTATTTAGGGATCTACTACCTAATTGGATGTGTTATAATTTTTTTAGTATTTACTTTTTAAATTTTAGTCATTTATATAGATTATTTGAAAATTATAATACTAAAAAATTATAATAAATTCAAACTGTGTAAGATTTAGTATTTTTTTTATTTGATTGGATCTTTAAAAATGATTTCTCGTGTTATTCCACACTTGGTGTTCCGAGCCGTATCACATGATCGAATTAATTCGCAAGCTTAATAATAGATAATACAAAAATAAAAATTAATTATAAAATAATCAGCCTAATCATATCTATTAATAAAATATTGAAATTATAAATCACATTTTTAAAATAAACAACCATAATAATAATTTCTTTAAAAATTAAATACTTAAAAAATAATTATAAATCCTAATTGGGTGGGGTGAATCCTTAAAACAATCATAAAATTAAACTAAAACATAATAAATATTTAAAATTTGTGAAAAAAATGGAAGAAAACTTCATAAATTTAATCGTGGAACACGAATTGAAACACCAAATCCGAAATAGAGGATCTAATCCGTACGTAAGATGGATGGCATGGTAGTGTTGCATGGATTAATTATATCATGCGTATTAATGTATTATATTTACATGTGATGATATATATATATATAATAAATTATAAATAAAAATTAAACTCGATCTAGTAACCAGGTATAACTTATATATATGACATTATCACAGGAGGTAAGTGTGTAATGGCATGCGATTGAATTTATTATACTACCAAAATTATTAAATTCGACAATTGAGATATGAAATGAAATACATTAATAAGTAAATTAATGTTGCTAGCTAGGTAGATAATTTAATGTGACATTTCAATGCAATATATATATATAGTCCACGGACAATAATGACATCTCCATTTTCCAACATGTTTTTCTATATATTAAATGTCAAACATTCAATGGATTGAAAAAAGAAATTGCAATTTTATAAATTATTTTCGAAAGTGTAGTGTTAAAATTCAATATAGTGCCAATGCTTAAATCAACGTTCATGATTCTATTTAATTTCGAAAATTGAAAAATAATAATGACAATTTAGTGAATTTAAAAATAGTTGTGACAATTTAATTTGTAATACATGTTAAAAAAATAAAATGCTAAAATTCAACATAAAAATGTTAAAACAAGTACAATGAATTTCCTGTTACACTCTCTATGTTATAGATTCCGTGTTACATTTTCAAGTTATGAATTTTTTTTATATTTTTTTCTTCAATTTTATTTTTTTGTGATTTAGTTTAATTTTATGATTGTTTTTAAATTTCACCTCACCCAATTAGGGTTTATTTAACATTTAATTTTCAATTAATAATTCATTATTATGGATTTTGTTTTTCAAAATTATGTTTTATAATTTTTTAATTCATTTTTGTTATCATTAATTTTTATTTTATAATAAATATTATTAAAACTATAAATTTGACATTAGTAAAACACAAAGTGAAATAAGAAAAAGTTTAACAATAAATTTCAATCATGCATATCTCTAAGAATTGAAAAAAGGAAAAATCTTATATGCCCATCTAATTAATTTAAACGGTTCAAATTAATTCGCAATTTATATATTAGAATAAAATTTAGATCTCTTCCTATATAATTAATCTTTTGTCTGCTTGCAATTATCTATAATTTTGAAAACACTGACCCATGGTCCATAGATAAAACCGAATTTTTCATAATATTCCAAAAGAAATTCAACTTACAATCTGATTTGATTTATCATTTCACATTTCGCTTTCTTCATTATTGTTAGGAATTGGGAGATAGGTCCACGATAAAATAAAATGATTACATACATGAAGGAACATTATATTCCACTTTTGCTATCAAATTAATATATATATATATATATGTATATATATATATAATACCACATTTCTTGGTGTGGAGAAAGCTTTAATCTCATCTGGCCTAAAATTCTTCTATAAATCCATAATTACTTCTACAGATATATGATGCCCTCCATCAGTTTTTTTTATTATTATTTTTTTATTTTTCACTTCTTTTTTGTAGGCCAAAGAAGTCACTTTTATTCAATATATATATACATAAAGTTGCAATTTATCCACTTTTTTTTATTGTAGAGATTGATTAGACCTCATTTCACACTAGAATATCTATTTAAAAAAAATTATAATTATTTACGTCATATATATTTGATCAGTGTAAATATTCTTTTTCATTTGTGCGTGACAACACTACTGCATTAGCTATATATGCCTTTTCCCTTTTCATTTATTTGGCTGTAGTTCTTTGTTTGATCATTGGCTGCTACCTTAAATTAATGGTGATGGGAAATTGGGAAAATTAATGATTTACAGACAAAATTAAATGTGAGAATGAAGTTATAAAGAATTCTAGTATTAAATTTATGTATTACACAGCATCGATCGATCAATTTCCCCCAGGAATAAAATTAAGGAATATTTATGAAACTCGAGCAAATTTCTTGATTGAGATGTAACACATGCAGTTTGCTAGATGAGCAATATTCAAGCAGTGGCGGATTCTGAATAAAATGTTTGATGCGGTCCAAACAGGGTAACTCAACAACGTAGAGTTTTACGCTCGTATTTCGATCTCTCGCAACACTGACCATCAATCAACGAACCGAAAACATATATAGTTCCCTTAGATCCGCCACTGAGCCTGAGCGAATTTTCTTTTAATGAATAATTATTGAACTATATATGCATGCATAATTACGGCAAGTAAGGCCTAATTCGGAGTAAATTTAATTTCACTTTTGGTCCCATTAGAATATGGTCAAAATAATTTTAATATTAAAAATTACCTTTTTGGTCACAAATGATATTTCTTCGATAATTTTAATTCTCGCACCAAGAATTAGTTCTCATTATTTCTTGCAAAAATCCATTTTTTGACAAATTGATTTATTTAGCCCTAATTCTTTTCAAAGTCCGATTGAGTCTCTACTAGTGGACTCATTGCTATCACAAAAATTGGATATAGCCCTTTTCACCCAAATTCATAATTTTGAATTAAATTTGTTATGTTATTAATTGATAGAATATATGTAGTTACTAAATTGTAAGTCGTTGAAGGGCCAAACATTTTCTTAAGAGTACTCAAATGTTGGGTTAAAGACAAGCAATTTTCTAGCTATTAGGGTAAATTACTTAATATATATATCCCAACGTTTGCAATTTATATTAATAACTAGTATATTTCCCGTACGTTGTACGAAAATCTATCTACACATTTTAAGTTTAAAGTTTGATAATAGTTGAAATATGGTTGTAATAGTATTAGCATATGATAAGAAATAATAGTTTACATATATAAAATTATATTTGTGATTTTTCAAATATATTCATAAACTCATTTCGAATGTTTTTTTTTATGTTTTTAAATTGAATCAATTGGAGATTTATATACACTTATTGTGTATAAACAAATCACATAGTAATTTTATTTTTTGATAGACAAAATTAAATAGCTTCTTTGTTTTATAGATTTAAAATATTAAATATATTTTTTCCAAACACACATAAATTTAAATAAATAGATTTCATACCACAATATGATGATGATGATAATAATAATACTACTAATAATATAATTTATTGTTATATTATATGGCATATGTGTATAACTTCTTGACATGATTTAATTTCTAATTGTTAAAATAAATAGATAATATTTATTAGTAAATATGATATTAGCATTTTAATTAATAGATTTTATAATCAATTGTTTGAAATTTTCATGAATTTGAAAGATTGATGTCAACAATTAAACACATATTATTATTATTATTATTATTATTATTATTATTATTATTATTATTATTATTTATCAATTTTCTTTGTTGGGTGTTTGTTTTCAAATTTTTTCGTTTAAAAGCTTGCATTTATTATAATTTATAGGTCTCTTTGATTACACGATAAGCGGATGGAATTATAACCTACACTTTGTGGAAAAGTAATAACTTTAATCGTGTAGCGTAGAGTGTTACACAAAATGCAGCATATAATTTCATCAACACCATAAAAAGTATATTAATTAGAATTAAAAATAAGTAAATTTTAAATTAAAATTTTTTATTATTCTATTTTAAACGAATTGACCTTTTTTTTATCAGTCTCTCTTTTTTTTCCCATTAAAAGCTCTTGTCCCTTTATTTAACCATAAGTAGTATTAGAATTCAAAAAATTAAAAATTAAAACGGTTGCCATTCAAAAATCCCCTGTCAATTATATAATAAGTCATTTGATTACACCAAAAGTAGTATTTGAATTTAAAAAATAATGAAAATTCAAATATTTTTTTATGGGCATTTTGTTATGTTTTGGCGGTATATTTTTTAGATAATATAAAAAAATTAAAGATGTTGAAAGGTTGTTAGTTGTTATCTATTCATGTTTTTATGATATTTTTTCATTTAACAGAATCTAAAAAGTTAAAAATATAAGTGTTTACACCATAATTAGGTAGTATTAGAATTAAAAAAAAATAAAAATTTAAATATTTTCCATGGGCATATTTTGGTGATATTGTATATTTAGAAAATCTAAAAAATTAAAGATGTGATTGGTTGTAAATTATTATCTATGCATGTTTTGGCGATATTTTTCTATTTAAAAAAATTCTAAAAAGTTAAAAATATGAATGTTTACATCATAGGTAGTAGTACAATTAAAAAAAATATAAATATGAATATAAAGATTTTCCATCGGTATTTATTAAATTTTAATGATATTTTTATTTAGAAAATGTAAAAAATTAAAGATGTTAATGGTTGTTAATTGTTATTTCTAAATGTTGTGGTGATAGTTTTTTATTTAAAAAAAATAAAAAGTTCAAAAACTTGAAATGATGGTGCGAGGAGGAGTTGAACCCAAGCGGCCAGATATCAAATTGTACATACAAACCAACTGTACTAAAGACATTCCACTATAAAATTTTGGAAAACAATTTTATTTTAACAAACTTTTTCGCTGATTTATTTTTATGATAATTTTGCCCCTGCGATTTTGCTTTAATATATGTATAGATAGATATACCAACATCTTTTTAAGAGTAATTTAACCCTAACATTTCCATTTTGTATCAATTCTAACCTTTTCAGTTACTGAAAACTGACTCACACATCGGAATCCGATATGTGGAATTTTTTTTTAAATAACGAGCATAAGGCAAAATAACGTCGTTTGGCTTATGTCAATTTTTTTATTTTTTCCGTTCATCTTTTTCTCTAATCTCTCCGGTGTGTGAATTGCGAACTCTTTAGTCATCGTCGTGGACCCCAGCCACTAGGGGTGGCAATTCGGGCCGCTCAGCCTGGGCCCATCGAGTCAATGGCAAAAATCGAGCTCGGCCCAGTCCGAAAACCATTCATGTCTATATTTTAGAGGCTCGATCCGACCCGAAAAAACTGGTCGGCCACTCTATTTCGAGCCGAAATTGCCACCCCTACTAGCCACCTTTGAAATGTCCCCATTATAGCTCACGTCGACTATGGGAAGACCACGCTCATCGATCGGCCTCCTCCACTAGTGCACCGTTGATGTTTCGCATGGTCGAACTAGCTTTCAGTTGTCGAAGAATTCGACGGATGGTAGATTTGATATAAAATGAAAATGTTAGAGGTTAAAATTGCTTTAAAAATAAGTTGTGGTATTATTTATATAAATTGCAAACGTTTGGATATTAAATATATTTTGCCCTTTTCTATTATAAATATACATTTAGCCTGCATTAATAATAAGAAAAAAGAATCCATTTTAAGCCCTTTCAAATTTTAGTTATTAAATTCCTCAAAAAAAATAATATTTATTAGAACCATTAATTAAGCTTTTAAGATGTTGAATTGAGCCACAAACATTTTATTTTCGATCCAAAAAGGTTGCAAAATA
Organism: Perilla frutescens; assembly: GCA_026008535.1. Classification (NCBI taxonomy): domain Eukaryota; kingdom Viridiplantae; phylum Streptophyta; class Magnoliopsida; order Lamiales; family Lamiaceae; genus Perilla; species Perilla frutescens. Next base: position 938,984 of record BRKX01000007.1, on the reverse strand, counting down.
TTATGTAACATGTTTATACTTTTAGCCATTTTGATACCTCATTGCAAAAATATAAAAAAATTAGGGGGCTTTTTTCTATATAAAGCAAAAATGTGGTCCTAAACTCTAAAATGATACTATTTATGAGCTCAGAAAATCTGCAACAGAGTAACAGTTTCACCTCATGGAAACCGCTTCATCCCCGATTTTATACACTCTCCGCTTTCGCGGCGGCGGCGGCGGCGGCGCCACCTCCACCTCTACGCACGCCGCTAGTACTGCTAAATTGTACTATCGAATACACAGTAAGCGTCCATGCGGTAGTTCTCTGCTTGCTTCTCCAGGAAATTGCCGCTGTTATAATTTCTGCGGAAAATTCCATAAAAGGTTGCAGATTGATCGGTTGAGTTGTGGTGCTTCCTCAATAAATTCAGCTGAAAGTGATCAATCTCAGAAATTCGCAGTTCTTATTGAAGTCGAAGGGTGTGTATACCTTATTTTTCATTTTTTTTAAATTTGATTTTGTTTTCGTGCGTTGTAATTTTACGATTATTGATGCCGGATTGGATATTTAATCTGAAGACTGCTTCCATTTTTCTTTACTTTAACTTTTGTGCATATATTGGCCGTTGTGTATTCTGCATGGAGTAATGAAGTAATTTAAGTTCAGTTTTCTGTAATTGCGTAGGTGTCTATCGAATTTGTGGACCTAACTGTAAAGAGAAGTTCATCCTGCTTAGAATTTTTTTGTTAAATTGATTTTTATGCGGTATTATGGCGTGGAGTTGGGGGTGGTACTAGATAGATTCTAATAAAATGAAATCTTGCATTTGAATTATAGTGGATTATAGTTCATGAACAATATTTTTTAGGTCATCCTATGTCTCAGATGATTTTTTCCGGTGGTCATAAGCGTGATAAAACTTAATAGATTTGTAGCTCGATATGCATGTGGCAATATATCCAATTAGGGATTTCGTGTTTGTTAGTGAAATATGTTAAATAATTCTTTGATTTGCTTGTTTCATTTATTTTTGTTGTTGCTAGGATTAAACTTTTGAGCTATAATGGTGTCCATGTATGATCAGTGTTACACTATGAAAGGCCAATGTTAGATATGATTCCATGTTCTTGACTTTTTCCCAGTGGGAGAGCACCATTGACTAACTTCTGTTTCAATTTGTGCCTCATTCTGTTGGTTCCTTTCTGACGCTTATTAAATGGTATACCCTCTTACTGATGTGGCATTATAGCCCTTTTAGTCGTGGTTGTACTAATAAGTTTCTTTTCTTCAGGGTTTTAATGGATGTATATCGATTATGCAACCGCCAAGCTTTTAATGAAGGTGCTGCATATTCCTCAAATTTGTATTTCTTTTTACCTAGACTTATTATTTTGCTTGTTTTTTTTACCTTGACTAACTTTCTTCCGCATGAGTTCTTACATCGTTTCTTTTGACAATTTCAGCATTTAAAAAGCTGGGGTTAGACTGTGCAAATTGGAGCGAACCAGTTTACTTAGACCTTCTAAGGTGTGATGATATATCAAATATTCAGAGAAGTTGTGCTTAAGTTTGACGTTCCCCTCATGATATCAATTTACTCATTGCATGGTTGCTCATATAAACCCACACATTTTCTTACCATTCTTACTCCGTCCCTCCTACCTTCCCTATCTCTCTCTCTCAGAATTGGCGATGCTCCTGATATTCTTTGTTCTTGGGGTCATTGTATTTTATCTAGTTTCTTGTTGGTTCTTGATCTGATATGCTTCACATGATTTGGCATTGTTGCTTCAGTTAGCTGTGGCCTGGGTTCCTTTTCTTCTTTCCTATTATTCTCATGTTGTTGGATTATGGCCAGAATAGGAAAGAATTTAACAGCAAGAAAAGAAACCCCGGGACACTTAACTAAAGACAGGTTTCTGCTTGATTCCCAAATAGAAGATTCCATTTTTTTCCGCTCAGAATTCAATAACCTTCTAACATGAAGATGTCTCTTTTCCATCGTATGAATTGCGTGTTATGGCTCCACGCTTACATAAAAATTCAAACGAGTCCATCTACGATGATGGAATTCTTGGCGCCTATGAGCATGTGCTGCAAAATGAACTTATAATTGCCTGTTTCTAAATGCACAGGAGAAGTGTTGGCGATGAGGAAAGGATGCTAATATTGTACTTTAACAGAGTGAGTTTCTTCTATGTCCTTAAGCACATTGGAATGTGAGTCGATTCAATTATTCAGTATTTCTAGCTTTTCATGGCGTTATTCTAATGAATATTGTACGCTTTTGTGGCAGATTGGTTGGCCCACATCAGTTGCCACAAGTGAGAAGGGGACTTTTATGAAAAATGTTCTTCGTGAGAAGGTACTTTATAGAGTTATTATTCAAGCAGCTGTTCAAAATGTTTCTTCTAAGATAACTTATCTAAACAGTATTTGTTTCATGCCTGGTGCCGATGGCACCAATTTTGTCGTGCATAAATTGCTATAATATGAAAAGATTTGCTTTAAAGATTATATCCGTTGCAAAGCCAGTCGTGTGTAGAAATCTGCATAGTTAGAATATTAGGATGCAATGCTTGTTTTTCTGAATGTTATAATGAAGTTCGTCTTTGTTACACATAGTGAAATATCAACCCAGCAGAAATAGGTGGTACCAGCTTGATGTTTCCATTTAAATTAATTACTTCTTTTTCATCCTATTATGTTAGATTGTTAGAACTTAGAACGTCATTTTTATTATTTTTCTCATCAATCCTTTAATTGGGTCTTCAAATTTTGGGTTTCTGCTAGTGTGTGCAAGTGGATGATATAATCAATTCTCATGTTCGGGCTTTTTACTATGGTTTTCTATTAGTATGCGAAACTTCTAGATTTTTTTGTCACCTTTAGTAAATTAATGTGTTCATTTGGAAATAGCTCAATTATTGGCTAACTGTCTGCAGAAGAATGCAGTGGATGATCTTGTCATGTCAAATGCTTTTTCATTGAGACCTGGCGCTGAAGAGTGAGTCGTGAATTCTTCTTTGCACGAATTGACCTGGAATGTGATGTTCAGGCCTTTTTTCTTGTTTCGGAGTAAATTTAGGAATCAGACACGCTAGCCTTTCTCCTATAATGATTTGGATCTCATAGAAAGATGACGAGTATTTCTCTGATTTTATCATTTTTGGTATAGCTGCCGTCTAATTCCACAAACAAACACACAGATTCACACAGTTTTAAGTGTGTATAATTTGATGACATAATCTTTTTGCTGAGTTACATTACGGAACTGTTAGAGCAGTCTTCTCTCATCACTTGCAGGCGGTGGTGCTATGTGATTTTCCACATTGATTTTCCTTTGCCTGCAGTCTGCATTTTATCATCAGAAATTTGTGGCTGAACCGATAACTGTAAGCATGTCTGCATGCTTGTTGGGGATGTTTTCAAAAATGATGATGAAACTAGTTCAGCATTGCAACTAAAGTAGTAAACTTCTGCTTCATTAAATATAAGACTTACAATTGCATTTTGACATTCACATATGGTATTAAGTTGCTGGAAGATTTTGTGTTGTGGCTTGCTTATCATTCTGCTGTTATTATGGTGATTGATAGCGTTTTAATCAGGGCAATCTACTTCTTACCTTTCTTGCTTGTGGTATTTTACCCCTTCATCTCAGGTTCGTTGACGAAGCTTCTGAAGAAGGTGTTCCAGTGGCTATCTTGACAGCATACAGTATAAGTGGGGAAAAGGCTGCAAGGTTAGTATTGTTAATATTTCTTAGATAACGAAGAAGTCAGTTTAGGGGTCAATATTCCCTTGTTGATGGTTTATGAGTACACGGTAAAACAATGGAAATAAATAGTTGATATGAATTGACATGATATTAGTATAATCACACATGGCATGGGATCATCAACATTTTCTACTTGTGTGACTCAATTGTTGCATGTCATACCACAGTTATTGATGGAAAATGTTATTGGTTATTAGATCAATTGTTGAAAAGCTTGGAACCGATAGAATCTCTAAGATAAAGATTATTGGAGATGATGAGGTAAAACAAAGCTTTTACGGCCAACTGGTATTTGGAAAAGGCGTATCTTCCAGTTTGGATGAGCAATTAGCCCAGGCAGTGAATAAAGCAGGTACGAGGCTCTGTTTTTACATAGTTTTTCCCCTGTAGATGCTTTTGAGGCGAACTCACTAAGATTTTTGTTGTTGTGGAATCAGCTTCTGCCGAGAAACAGAGAGTTGCAGAGGAGGTTGCTTCTATGCTGAAGCTCAAAGTGGAACTTAATACTACTTCAAGTGAAAGGTTTCCTCACCTTCTTTGATAGACACTCTTCATTCAAAGTTTTTATATTTTCCTTTTGCTGGAATGTGGGATATCAAACTGTAATATCTGAAATGCAATGTGTAACTTCTATATCCTGCTTTATATTCTTGTTAAATTTAGGGATACTACTCATGTAAATTGCATCTCAGAATGGATCGTAAATGTCCTAGACATCTGCCATAACGTAGATATCTGAATTTAGTAGCAAAAGATTGTTTCATTATATATTTTTACAGTGCATCCCTTTTATTTCATTGTCTCTAGTTTCGAGTCATATTAGGTACTAAATCTTGATTGGTCTAACCTCTCTGCATCGACTGAAATGCCCCTCAACCTCCAACATGCAATGCCTTGTACCTGGTAAAAAAAATGATTCGCTTCTTCTCACCGGTTTGAATTCTATGTTGTGGTTTACGCAGCTTTCAAAATATTGTAGCTGCACTGAGGGCAGGGGCAGAAATGGCAGAAGTGCCAATTTACAACTGTGTTCTCGTCGCTGGAAGCCAATCTGGAGTTGCTGCTGCTGAGCGAATTGGCATGCCTTGCGTAGTTCTCCGGAGCAGGTAAAATTACTTCATCACAAGTCTAGGGTACAATCTATGTACTTTTGGAGTCAAAAAACTTCATTCTAACTGAAATTTGGTTAAAGAAAGGTTATGACGAAACACACTCGATCATGATTAGATGGAAATGAAACTCATTCTATATAGTGTGCCGAGATTGAATTAAAAATACGTTTATACGCTTCATAGTATTAGCAGCGACTGTTATATATGATTAGATATTTGGATATAGAATATATTTGCAGTATGCTGATCAATATTGCTGTGTTTCGTCTCTGTTTCCGGTTTTCTTGTGAAGTTCGACATCAAGAGCTGAATTCCGCTCTGCCATTGCTGTAATGGACGGTTTTGGTGGCGCGGACTTAACCATTTCCAGACTTCGCAAAAAATTGTTCCCTTAAGTTGTGTCCCTGATAGCTTTTGCAACTCCAATCTTTGGCTCTGTGCCAAATTTCCTCGGTGGGCGACGTCTCGTTTCCTGATAACTCTACCTTGATTTTTTCTGTAAATGACAGTTGCTAAAAAATTGTGTTTTTTTGGGGAAATACTGTGTGACTAATTGATGCAGCCTTGAATTTTTTTTATGTTCTCTGAGAAGCATTTTGATTGTTCCATGAAAAATATTACAGAGAATTGAGTTAAAAAGATATATGAACTGAAAATTGTGATTATTTGTACACATTGAATTGATTGGGGGGGAGGGGGTTATCTTTGCTACATTCTGCAATCTGTAAAGAAAAACATAACCAAAACTTGTACAAAGATGGGAATGAAAAATTGAAGGATATTGAATCCCTAAGAATGAGAGAATTGCAAAGATTAATGGAGCAAAGCAAAATGCTGAGAAATTACAATTGCAATCTGCAAAGCTCCACCAATAAACCATATATCAAGATAACAGTAGAGAGAGAGTGGCTACAAGCTATTCTGCGCCATATTTTTTGTATCTTTACAAATGACATTATTATGGAGAGTGAGGCTCCAGCCACTTCCTCCTCCTCTCCTTCCGGTGCTCGGAAAACTTGGGGTCGGAGCAGCTGCATCGAGAGGCAAGAGCTCGTTTCAGAACGAATACGGATCTCCATCAACACCGCGTGCTCCTGCAGCAAACTCTCGCGTTCATGAGATGCTTCATCTCTTTTCCTGTGTATTCATTGAATCGTTCTGGTCAATTTGCACTTGGACATGAAGATTGTGTCGGAGTAGTTCAGACTGCAGAGCTTCAAGAGCTCAGCCGCCCGCTGCTTAAGAACCGGGCTGCAGCCACTCTGGATGACGAGGAGGAGCTTTGCTGCAAGGCCGGCATCCACAGCTGTCAACGAGCATTCCTCAGGCGAGAGCTTGCACACGGACCACAGAATCGAGAGGGCATAATCCGTGCAGCACTCCGTGATTCTCATTAGCAGCTTCACCATCGTAGGGATCGTGTTGGAACAATCCTTCAAGGCCTGTTTCCCTTCTGGCACGGTAGAGAGCACGTCCAACACGAAGAGCGCTATCTCCACACACTCCGGATTCAAAACCGGTATCAACCCTAACAACTGAGGTATTGCTCCGATGCTAACAATCAAACCCCGGACTTCCTTTAGGGCAGAAATCGACCTGAGGAGGCCGAGCCCTGGCAAATGGCCGTTAGGGTGTCTCTTATCCCTCACGAGCCTCATCAACGCCACCAACAAGCTATGGCTCGAGACAACTTCTGTCCGGAAATCCTTCTCCTCCATCAGTGTCTCGATCAACCTCACACAGTTGATCTTCGTCTCAATTGAACCCTCGTTCAAAACATCCACAACCGATGACACCTTCGCAGGCTGCATCAAGCTCATCTTCGACTCAGAGCTGAGGCTCAAGTTCACAAGAATTGCCACAACTTCAGACCCTACAGAATACGAAGTGAATGGACCGAGTAAAGATGAAAGGAGAGCCACACCCCCTTCATCCACAACCGTCTTCCTAGCAGTCGAGTGATTCGCCACGACCCTTTGCAGCTCCTTGAGGGTTTGGATTCGAGCTTGGCCCTTAACCTTCTTGAGATTGCCAAGAAGCTCAGATGCTCTTCCCTGAGCATCTTCGGACCTCTTCTTCATCTGAACATACTTCTGAGAGAACCATGTGTATGTCAAATGATGCAGTGTCGTGTTCGGGGTAACGGTATCGTCCCACAGCTCCTGCATTGTAGTAGGGCATGTGTAATGCCCCAAACTAAACCATTTCATAATGTTGGACCTCTCGTAGGTTTGCCCTGTGCAAAGAGTAACAGGATCTTGCATTGGCTCAAGCGAAATGGGGCAAATGAAAACAGATGGAACCTCACCTAAATTTAGCTCCTCAATCATTTTCTTGAGATCCAACTTCTCCCCAACCCCAACCCCACCGCCGTAGCCCACCACCGCGCCGCCGCCGCCCAAGACCCCATCTTTCACGGCGGATTCTACATCCAACACACGCCCATCTCCACCACCATCAAGGCCAAGAACACCACCATCTTTTCGACAAGGCTGAAACATAGGCATCTTGGAAACCCTATTCTAGTTCTAGCAAGAAAATTGCCCAATTACTAAATCTCACGAGCTGCTTGATAAACAGAAAAGGGCTGGCTATGAAGAATCTCCACAATCAGAGCCTTTCAAGAAAGCACATTACAATACATCAAAAAAAAATGAATACCAACTACACATGATGTGTATGAAAAAGGATAACACAAAAAATTGAAAATTTGCTCAAAGTATCTCACTTTCATTGACATTCACAAGCAATAATGCACCTTTCAAAGGGCGCATCTTTTGTTTTTCCTCCTCTCTCTCTCTCTCTTTCTCTCTCTCTCTCTCTCACTATCTTTTGTTCACTTTTTCTGATTTTCTCTTTCCCCGGTCAAAAGACTTATCACCATCATCACTCCACACATCATACAGCATTCATAATCAATACTCTCCCCAGAAATCAATTCTCCCTTTCTTCCCACTCAAGCCTCAACAAAAGGCTCAAAATCGTATAACCAAATCTAGACTCACACCGAGATCCAGCAGCAGAAGTAAAAAAAAAACCAAAAAGATTCAATTTTTACCACAAAACAACACAAAATGAGGAAAATAATTCAGACCCGGATAACAAAAAACCTGAAGAAATGAGGATTCAACCCAGATGGCAATGGAGAGAGAAAAATGAGAGGAGAGAGAAAGGGCATCTCCACCAAAGGCTCCTCACTTGCTTTTCCTTTTCTTTTCCCCTTTGTTTTTTTTTTTGGGGGCAGTCCCACTTGTTTGCTCACAGTCTTCTTGACTGAATCGAATAAATATTCATTTTATTCAAAAAAGCAAAAGAAAAATATCATCTTGAAATGGCCAAAAATGCGAATTTCAACAGTATATTTTAATGCAAAATTTATTATTATTTTTTCTGGAAATTCCCATGAAAATAAAATAGTAATAATTTATTTTTGGGTTTTTTTGGAATAATAAAAAAAAAAGTGATGGCAAAGGACACTTGACCGCCGTGACAGTGTTGCCTTGACTGTACTCCCGTGTGGTTTTGACTGCTTTTCCTCACCGACCAATCATATCTCGCCACGTCACGTGCGTTGTGGTATTTTTAATCATTTATTATTAGCCCCATAAAAGCATTTTCTCTTCATAAAAGTAGCCATTATTATAAAGCCTTTATTTAACATATATTTATATATATATATATATGTATGTATATACATCTCCATTATTTTAGACACATTCAAGCTCTTTTAATTCTTTGCATTAATATATACCATGAATCACTTTGACTTGAGATTTTTTCAAAGTGAGGTGGAAAATTGATTTCATGATTATTATCCCAACTCTATAATGTAGAAATTCTATCCTACATGTTGTTGTAGTACTTTAATCATTAATATTTATTTAAAAAATAATTAAATTGTACTTCCTTCGTTTCTGATTAAGTGTCGTTTTGGATAAATGCATGCAGATTAATAAATTAATTGAGTTACTTAATACACTCTTTGTGTGAATACATTAATTGAGTTAAATATAAATGCATGAAATGATGGCAAATATGTGAAAAATGAGAATTTTATGTCTCAAATTTGTAGAATGACACTTTTTTGAAATAAAATTAAAATGTTAAAATAACACTTATATAGAAACGAAGGGAGTATGTAATAGGTAATTGAGAATTATTAGTTTGTGATAAATGTGTAGTGTATATTGGGGTAAGGTAGAATTTCCCCTATCTAGTGATACGTTAATGCATGTCTAGTTAAAAAATTAAGAGTTTACATTCTATCAATTTCTTCTAAGTCGAGTTATGACGATTCAGATGTAAAATAAAAGGGGTAAATTACACTTTAATACTGATATTTACGCCTCTTTTTCCAAAATAGCTTACTTTTTCAAAAATTAATAAAACAGTACCTACTTTTTCAAAAAAAAAATTCAAATCTATCGTTATATTAATTTTACGGCTCCTAAAATCATACGTAATTGATTATATTTTAAGGTTTCTTGATCAAGGATTTTTTTTTTTTTACGGTCAATTACATATGATTTTCAGGTCGGAAAATTGATCAAATGTTAGATTTGTAAAAAATAAAAAATTAATATTATTTTGTTAATTTTGAAAAAGTTAACTATTTCTAATAGAGAACAAAAATGTAGATATTAAAGTGTAATTTATTCAAAATAAAGAGGAGTAATGAATGTTGTTACATAAGTCACAATTTTATCTTAAGATATAAATTTAAAATTGTAGCTCTTTTTTTTTTTTGTTGAGAAATTGGTAAAATAATAACAAAAATCCAAAGGGGGCATAGGCCTATAGCTGGAACCACATGAGAATTAAATGCCTCACCCATAGAAAATAAAATGCAGGCAAATTTGAAAATTCAATAATGCAGAGTTTATTTATTTATTTGTCTCTCAAAAAATGAAAATAATGAATATTTTATTAAATGATGTTAGAAGATAGGAGTGAATATATTTTGGGAGAAGTGAAAAAATTTATGAGAGAGAGAAATATCTGGTGGCCGGCAACGACGTGTGGAACAGCGTGCCACACGTGCGAGTGGGAATGCAGTAATTAGACTGAAATTACATTTTTACCCTTCCTCTTCACCTAACCCCAACTTTCTCTCATTGCAATCTTTAATGGTTTCACACATTATGTATGCATATTACTATATTATATATGAGTTCATAAACAAACAAAGTTTTTAAATTTTTAATATGTATGCAATTTGAATGGGAATATGTATTTTAGATTTTATGTAAAAGTAAAGCAATAAAAATAGTTAACGGTATGTACATTTTTGTATCTGTATTTAATTTACTTTTACCGAAACACTTCACGCCTACAATATACTCTTCTCATCGCATGATTATAGTTCATTATTCATTTTCGGGATGTTCCAAAATTATAGACATATTTCTTGATTAGGATTGTATTCAAATGATCTATTACAAATACAATCATGCTTAATATATTATGAATGAAAATAACAGAGTAGAAAATAAGGGTAATATATGTTAATTGTTGTAAATTGTATAATTCCAATACATATTAAATGTGGATTCTTAATCTGTGTGAAAAATGAAAAGATGACTACAATTATGGGATAGAGGAAGTATTAAAATTAGACATTTTTGATATAGTACAACAATGGTTATAACTAATAACAATGTTGGCATGTTTTTCCTTTTATTTTCTTGAAAGTTCGCGTTATGATAAGATTTAATTAGATTATCATCTAGGACTTTATCTTATTTTCTAGGTGTTTTCCTATTATGTTATAAATCCTTTTTCTATTTTGTTTGAGAGTTCTAATTATGGTAGGACTTAGTTGCTAGATTAACTTATTTAAATGGTGATTTATTTACGTATTTGATTCATTCAGTTAATAATATTCATATTCAAGTAATCTCAAGGTTTGTCATGCGTGATCGTAATGATTGGGAGCATGTTCCTGTTATGACAAGTAATTCGTGTCTAACGTGACCGGGAAATCTGGAGAGCTCTCACGCACTCAAAAGCGTGATTTCGTTACGTTCTGAAGCGGAACATGTTTTTCATTTTTGTGCGATATGCTACAAACTACTTAGAACATAGAAGAATAAAAAATACTAAAATATGTCAACTCGATCTAGAAAACGTTGACAGAACTTATAAGCTAACTCTACAGTCAATGTACAATATGACTCTATATATTTAAAGAAATCGATTTAGGTGGGGATGCACGCACGATATCATATACTCCCCCTATCCCGATTATACAGTCTCTATTATTATTTTGGGATGTCTCAATTATACAGTCTTGTTACTATAAGTAGCATTAATTTCCACGGTAACGTACAAATACACTCTTATTAATCATTAAAAATTATAAATATTAATATCTTATTTTCATTAATATTTTTAAAACTACGTGCAAGGAGAAACGAGACTATATGATCATTACGTAGAGAGTATCGATAATAGAGTTTATAAATATATATTCACCCCCACCCAAGTTCCTCACGGGGCACTAGATCATCAACTTTTTCGAATGTCGTGAGGGCTAAAATAGTCTTTCAACAGGGAGAGGTGAAAGTTTCTTAATAATTTAAAATACTGGTCTACATTTTTTTTTCTGGAAATTAGAAAAAAGAAAAGGGAAAGATTTTTTTATTTTTATTTTTTAAAATTAATGGTGGGAGCCCACAGAAAAAGAAATGGAATAATATTTATAAAAAAATAAAAAAAATAAAAGTGACAGCAAAGCATTTGACCGTGACAGTTTTGGGGTTTGAATGAATCGGCCTTATCAAGATTGCTGTGGCAAAATTGCTTTGACTGGATTGCTTTCCCAATATGCTTCACTGCCAACTCACCAATTATTTTTTAATAAAATATTTTTATTACTATTATTATTATTATATAAATAAATAAATAAATAATTTTTATTTGTTTGATTAGTGTTAACTTTGAGGACGCACGTGTGACAGATTCACAAATAAATGCAACTGTTTTTTTTTTTTAATTTCTATCTTTGTTTTTGTTAGAATTAAAATGTGTGGTAAATTAGTAACTACAGCTAGTAAAGATGGGGAAGAAGCCCATCAACTTAGATTTGGCCCTTTTCACCTTACAAGAAAAATACGTTTTTTTTTTCTACTCGTCTCGTTCTGATAGGTTGATTGATATTTTTCACGATAATTAATTAATAAATTTTCTAATATACCTATATTAAGTAAAATAACTAAATATATATAGAAACGTACCTCCTAAAAAGACAAACAAACATATCAAAATAGGACGGAGGGGTATTTGTTTTAGTTAATGTGTATTTTAAATATTTATTAATTATCTTTTAAATATGATTTGGGAAATATGAAAATGCATGGATAGTAATCCAATATTGTAATATAAAATAGAACACTCTTTTGAAATAGAGAATCTTGTTTGGGAGAAATTTTTATCTAGACAATTTAATTTTAAAATTTGGGTATTTGGGCAAGTTTTAACACCATATGAGCTATTTGGGCAATTTGTACTATATTTAAACTCTTTCACCACAAAAGCTAAATATTCCCCCACTTTTTCAGAAAAGTGCCTTACACACTTGTACTTTACATAACGATAGGTTAGTTGAAATATCGTTATGCTTTTTTCATTTTCGTTATGCTATTTTTAATTATCGTTATGCCTGTTTTGAAGTATTGTTATGCTATTTTTTATTTTCGTTATTCCTATTGTTATGTTATATATCGTTGTGCCTATTTTTATGTCTATCGTTATTCGTATTGTAGTGCCTATCGTTATGATTTAATTATAAATTAATCTTTATGCCTATGTTAATTCATTACAAATTATAATATAATTGTTATTAAATTTTATATTATTAAATTAATCATTATCACACAAAGTATAACGATAACTTTAGTTTTATTTAAGAAAAATTAATTCATAATCGTTATTCTAAACTTTCGTTAATCAATTCATAATCGTTATTCATATTTTTTAATTATTGTTAAAATTGTTCTAACTATGGGGAATAATGATTATTATTAAGTTAAACAAATATTTGTTAAAATTGTTTTAACTTTCGTTATGAATAACAATATTTCGTTAATCAATTTACAAATAACGATTATTACTAAGTTAAACAAATAATCGTTATGGTGAATAACTATGGGGAAACTTTCGTTATTCGTTATAGGGAATAACTATGGGGAAACTTTCGTTTTGGGCATTTCTATATAATTCAATATCACTAATTATAAAATTTAACAATAATGATAATGAACGAAACTTTCGTTATAGCATTTTAAACAATCGTTATTATTAATGATAGTGAACGAAACTTTCGTTATGGGCATTCTCGTTAATGTATAATGATAATGACATTCTCATTTTTAAACTTTCGTTCATGCATTTTTGTTATGGGCATTCTCATTAATGCATAATGATAATGTCATTCTCATTTTTAAACATTCGTTATGCATAATTAAATGCATAACGATTTGTTAGTAAATTAAATGCATAACATTAGCCCAGACCCCAGTCATTATACATTTCGTTATTCTTTAAAATAAAAAATGTTAGTCTTTAAAAAAATTAAATGCATAACGTTACTTTTTTTTAAAAAATCGTTATGAAATAAATTTCGTTATGCATAATTACTTTCGTTATGAAATTAGTTTCGTTAGGCATTTCGTTATGAAATTAGTTTCGTTATGCATAATTAAATGCATAACGTTACTTTTAAAAAACAATTGTTATGGCAATCGTTATTGATTATCAGTTTTCGTTAATGCATAACGGTAGTTTTTAAAAAATTGTCGTTACGCCAATCGTTATTTATTCTCAGTTTTTGTTATGTTAAATTTCGGTAGGATCGATTATTTTTTTTATTTTTATATGTTAGGTGTGAGTGCATTTATTGTTTAGTTATTAAAAAATGTAAAAGGTACAACTATCCAATAATTAGGGTGTGGGGACAAGTCAAATTGCCCAAATAACTCATATAGTCTTATATCTTGTTTTTTTTTTTTCCAATTACTATTTCATTTTGTCTATTTTTATATATTTACACATCTTGTTTTAAGTAAAATGTTAATTTATCAGTCCCATTTTTATACTCATTCTGTTTCTGAATAAATGTCATTTTAGATAAATGCATATATATTAATAAAATAATAAAATTACTTAATATACCATATGTGAATACATTAAATGAGTCAGAATTGAATGATTAAAATACATTAAATGAGAGAAAATTGGAGAAAAATATAACATTTTCACATCGAATATGTAAAATGATATTATTTATGAAACAAAATTAAAATACTAAAAGTACACTTATTCGGAAATAAAGGGAGTTGTATTTATATTTGATTCTTTTCACACGTATTAAAAATTGTACTCCCTCCATCCCATTTTGATATGCTTGTTTTTCTTTTTGGTATGTCCCGATATATAGACACGTTTCTAAATATATTTAGCTAATTTACTAATATATATCCCTAGCTATTTAATATATTCACATTAGGCATTAATTCAATATCAAAGAAATAAATAGGGGCATATTAAGAAATTTCTTGATTAATTGTCTTTCTCAATCCTTTTCTTAATCCCCGTGCAAACTCTCAATCAGCCTATCAAAATAGGACGAAAAGAGTATTAATTAGAAAAGTGAGTTATCATACAAATTAATGAGTTTCTTTACAGCTTCGATATTTAATGTGTGTTGGTTTGTAACATAAAATTGTATAATATACTCTCACCTATTCCATTTATATAGTCTTTATTACTATTTTGAGGTGTCCTATTATGTAGTCTCATAATTATAAATAGTTTTTATTTTCATAATAATATATAAATATACCCTTATTAGGTTTTGAAAATTTAAAATCAACCATTTAAAAATTTCAAAGTCATAAATTTTAAATGAGAGTAATATTGGAAGTTAAGCTTTAATATCTTGTTTTCATAAATATTTTTAATCTACGTGCGAGAATAAAGTGGACTATATAACTGGGACGGATGGAGAATATATATATATATATATATATATATATATCCAAAATTAAATAGAGGAATATTAGTTGTAAATGATATTGAAAATAATATTTGAAAAGGGAGGACAATATATGTAAATACATGGGTTAAAATTTCCTGTTACACTATTTCGTGTTTCATCCTGTGTTTCATTATTAAATTTATGATTTTAATAATATTTATTATAAAATAAAAATTAATTCTAACATAAATAATCATAGTCAATATTTATCAACAAAAAAAAAGAATTAAAAAGATTAAAAAATGTAATTTTGAAAAACTCAATTATAATAATGAATTATTAATTAAAACTTGAAAATTAAATATTAAAAAATAATGATAAACCCTAATTGGGTGGGGTGAATCCTGAAAATAATCAAAAAGTTAAACTAAAAATCACATAAAAATAAAATTGAAGAAAAAAAGTACAAAAATAACTCATAATTTGAAAATGTAATACGGAGTGTAATACAAAAAGTGTAACATGAAATTCCATGTGTAAATACATGCTAGACCAATGAATTGGAAGTTGGTTTAAATTAAACCCACCACTTTTGTATTTCAAATAAAAATTAAATATAAAAAACCAGCTAGCTAGTTTAATTATTTCTTAAATGAGAGTAATAATTAGAAAGGGTAAGAGACAACAATAATTTTCAAATAGGAAAACTGAAGCTCAAAGTACGTGAAAGCAAATATTTGAATCTTTATTGGATCTTGTGTGATAATCTATAATGGTAAAAGCATTTTATCATGGTACTTGTTTGGTTAATGGTTGGTGCCTCATGCTTGCATGCATATAACTTTCCAAATATCCGGTTTTACATAATATATTGATAAAATATAACATTATTTCATATAATATAATGGGTAAATTACAATTTAATTCCCAACGTTTGAAGATTTTAACAAAAATAACCTAACGTTTTAATAATTATAATTTAATTCTCAATGTTTGGATATTTTAATAAAAATAACCCAACCTTTAATATTAACAATTTAATTCCCAACATTTGAACATTCTAACAAAAATGATCCGATAATTTAGGTGAAAAAAATCATTTTGGTCGATTTCAATCACATTTACTATCAAGTGAGCTAGAGACCCGTGTAATGGACTAACATTTTTGCCGAAAAAATGACCAAAATGATTTTTTCGCCTAAATTATCGGGTCATTTATGTGATCTCTCTTCGTTCAAACTTGTGATCTTTTAAGTGTATGAATTCGCCTGTCGTCTACTAGGTCACTTTTACTTTGATAACTCATTTTGTTGAGAAACTTATAAATTTCCAATTTACACAATGTATTGATGAAATATGATAGGAAATGTGACATCAATATGATATAGGTAGATATTTGTATCAAAATGCTATGTGTTTGTTTACATATGAGTTGGTAGCCATCAAAATCAAATGCCAAATCGAACAAAGCTTACCTTATATTTGAAGTTAAAAGAGTGGAGGATAATTTGAATTTAATAGATTTAATGGGAGGTAGTAGAAGTATTACTTGAGCGATTTGGTTCAAATAAGTGCTAGTGTTTCGTGTGAGAATTAAGAACAATATTGTTTACTATAAATTTATAGTCCACTTTATTGTATTTTAGTGCTATTTTTTTAAAAAAATTATAACTTTTCTTGTTGTATTTTAATGCTAATGCTAATAAGCACTAAAATATACTCCCCCTGTTTCGTTTTATTCGTTGTTTTAGGTTTTTTGTTTTGTTTCAAAATATTTGTTGTTTTATATATTTTCACACACACTCTCTCTAATTTAACCATGTCACAAACCTTATTTTAGTAAAATATAATTGAATAAGATTTTATAGCATATATGAGGGGCAAGTGTATTTGTACACAAAATTAATTGTTAATTATAAAAAAAAAACCTAAAACAACAAATAAAACGAAACAAAAGGAGTAATAAGATAAGCTAGTTCGTGGTAAATAAACAATGTTCCTAGTTCTCACACGAAATACTAGTACCCATTATAAATCCCTCCCCCCACACAAACATATACATATATATATATATAAATAAAATAGTGTTTTTTTTTTTTTTTTAATTTTGAAAAGGATTGGATCTGAGTCAAAGTTGAAAGATCCGAAATTGCGAAAGGCAACAAAGACTTATTGCTTACTCTCCTTTTAAAGTAAGGCAATGTCTCGTGCTCTTTCCAACTTTCCTATACACTTTGTCTCCTTATTATCATATTAATTACTTCTTCGTGGGGGTCTCTATTAAGTATTAACACCAATTAATTAGGAATGCACATTATATCAATTCATAAGCATTATACTCCATTCGACTAGTGATGATATGAGAGAGAGAGAGAGAGAGAGAGAGAGAGAGAGAGAGAGAGAGAGAGAGAGAGAGAGAGAGAGAGAGAGAGAGTAAAATGATATTGAACCTAACATGTGATGTATTTCAACATGCATTCATGAGAGATTGGATTTTGTGAAAATTGATGATTTGCCTAACCTAAAACAATATCCAAAATAAATATATGTGTTAGCCCCACCAAAAATGTGCATTCCTAATATGGTGATCATTGAATTTTAATGGGAGTTTTGGTGACCAAACTTCACTATGAAGTTTGACCAATTAATATATATCATGTTCATTTCTTTCAATTTCATTCCTTTGGACCGCTAAAGTTAGTTGTGCAATAATTGACTAGCTCATTCAATTCATGACCTTCATTGCTTAAGTTTAACTTATTAGGTTTTACCAAATTCCCATAAATTATTTTCATTGCAATATTATTTTAAGTTTGGAGGTGGTATATTGTCGGAATTCAAACTCACAACATTTTAATTATGAGATCGTAATTCTGTTTGAAAGTGATATATTATCGGAACTCAAACATACGATATTGTAATCACGAGATCGTAATTCCATCAACGTTATGATTTGCAAGACAATTGATTAGAGCCCAATTTGGCAAGTGATCCACATTCCAAAATAGTTCAAAATTAGTTTAAAAATGTAGATGCAATTTTGGTTGATATAAATAATATTGGGCTAGATTGGATTGAGTTCATTCTCTTTTTGGGCTGGCTCCAAAAAGCCCATTTGTGGCACAAGTGTGTATCCAAGCCCACTATCACTATGCTTTATTGGGCTCTAAATATTAACTTCTAGAATTTATATATCTCCAAGAAAATGCACATGCACCTAAATTATGATACAATAAATTTTATTTTATTTTTATATATATATTCCTCTTAAACTCTAAAATAATGTTTTTTGTTCAGATATTCATAGATGCTATTCATTGGTGTGTTCAAATAGATTGATTTAAAAAATATTGATGAGATTTGAACATAGTAATAATTTAGGGTTAGTTCCTTTAAGCTATTGTGCGGGTAATAAGAAACCAAGTTTTATGCAAATAACATTTATAAATTTAATAGGACCCCAATTTTGATGGGAAATTGGAATCACAAATATCCAATTTTGACAAAATTGAAAATAAGAAACCTAATTTTATAAATAATTAATGTGAGAGCCTATAAAATTCAAATGCGCTTAATTTATCTCCAATAAAAACACTAATGGAGTGGATCTAGGAAAACGTTTTTTTTATCACTTAGATTTAGAGTCTCAAAAAGACAGAAACTTACTCCGGAGGGCTTAGTTCAGTGAAAAATAATTAATTAATCTAATACAAAAACGTACTTAAGTTCTTACACATTGAACTCCCTTCACACGATCTCTTTTCTCTTTTTTTTATACCCTCTTTCGTGAATTGAGATAGGAAACCATCACACATTAGAATTTTTTTAGTTCTCACAAGTAAACTCGTCCGAGATGCTTTTACCAAATAACTCAAAAACCTAGGTGTTAGATGAAATCTTTACACACTAGGACGCTAGACTTCACGTTGAACACTAAAGTGAACAACCCTAGGTATGACTAAAAATCCTAAGCTCAAAACACATAGAGAACTAGAAAGTATATATTTGAATTCTTGCACTTGGTCGACACACACTATGATCTGCATCGTCTCCTTTTATAGAGCAATAAATCGTATTTGCTTCGAATAAGGAAAATCAATTTTCTTGTTGAGATCGGACTCCTAATTTGGAAAGATTTTCTTGTTTGAACATCTTCTAGATCCGTTGTTGACTTCAATCTTGATCTAACCTTGTTGACATATCAGAATCTTCCAGAACACATCTACGACAAGTCTTTTGCAATCTACACGGAAGCATCATTCATCGATTTGAAGATGATTGTTGATGCTCATAGTGAACTCCCAATTGAACACTGTCATAGATATCATCTGAAGTTTCCCGTCTTCATTTGTTATTCTGAACACTGGTGTAAACATCGACTTTGAAGTCTTCAGTCTTCAAGTAGTTTTCTAAACATGTGCAAGAACATCGAGCTTGATGTCTCCCGTCTTCATTCTGTTGTTCATTTGCACAGCAAAATTTTAACATCAACCTGAACTTCAGCTCGAACAATTTGCCAAAAACATCATATATAATATGTCATTACGTTAATGAAAATCATCTAAGACTATCCATATCAATGACATCCATCCAACCCAATATTCAAATAAAATATTAATTTCTCTCTCTTCCATATCCACAACCCCCAACATTTTAAAACTTACATTCTATCAGTGACACTTATCCAACACAATATTCAATTAAAATATTAATTTCTCTTTTTTCCAAACTGCATAAAATATTTATCATTTTATTTTTTAAATAACATATTATTAATAATATTTTTACTATATTTAAAAAATCATAATTAATTTATTAAATATATTTTTAAAATTCATAATTAAAAATACCCACACAATTATAAATTCATAATTTACTTGACAACAAAATAAAAATTATAAGAATTAAAAGAAAATAAAACATAATTAAATTTTGTATCGGCAAATATCAATTTTGTATTGGCAAATATCGACTTTGTATCAGCAAATAATGAAAAATTATACTATTTTTTTAATTTTCTAATGTTATTCCAACTTTTGATAGTTTTAATATAATTTAAATAATTATGAAATGTAATTAAAAATATATCAATATTAGACTCTATTTACAAAGAACAAAATAATTATAAATGTTGATATATTTTTTATTTTTGATAATTATATAAATTATTTAAATTTTAAATTAATATATGTAAAATTAAATGACACCCAATCAGAGAGTGCCACGTGTGCAAGAATTGAAGACAACCTCAAGGTTGGATGGCCGACCAGGTCGGCTAAATACCATGACTTTTTTTTAAAAAAAAGTTGTTTGTCTTTAGCGATGACATCCAATTTTTTTTTGGGTAAGTGTATAACCTTTACTAACAGAGTCCAATATTTTTTTTTTCATATTACGAGATCATTCGTAGCCACTATTCGAGGACAAAAATCATGTGAGACGGGTCAGATTTATAAGATATTAGCGGGATCCGAACTTCAAACTTTTGCCCACCAGTCACAATGAATCAAAATATTTTTTAAATGTATGAATATATATTACTAGGAACCATTTTAAACCGGGTGAATTTGATATCATCAAATAGATGTACAACAAGGACCACTATTAAATGATGATTTTGAATTTTTTTGTTGAATGCCTATCAAGAATATTGCTAGTACAAAGTACTTGGACTGTTGCATGGATTTTGTGCCCCATTCTCTTTAATACCCCATATTCTCCATTCCCAATTCTTAAATCTATAAATCACCATATCAATCTTCATTTTTTTTTTTCAAAGATTTGCTTCTCTTATTAATTATTATACTTTTTGGCTTCTACTCATTATTGATAATATATATTTAGCACTATCTTCTAGGGAATGACAAAATAAATAAATAAACCATCAAGGCAATAACTCTTCCTCATCTATATATTTCACATATTTCTATTATTGAAACCAATACACAAATTTTATTTGGAGTAAACAATTCAAAAGAGATAAAATCATACTAAGAAAATTCAGTGCAACGGGTCCCACCTAGAACACGAAGCGGTGGGGAAGAGGAGCAGATATTTAACATACGCAAAAACTTCCGTACAACGGATGTAACTAACACTATTTCAGACGGGTCGGGTCAAATCCGTACTTTGATCCGGTCAACGCGGGTTAACTAGTAAAAAATAGAAAAAAACAGTTAAATCAGTATCAACAGTCTCACTAAAATGTATCACCAAAAATTCAAAAAGTATCATCTGTATCATTAAAAAGTAAGGGGCCTGTTAGTTATTTTATACTTGTTTATGTAGTTTAAATTGTGATTTTTGGGGGTGTTTTTAGGGGTTTATTTTTTATTTTTTAGGATTTTCGGGGGGTTTTTTTAGGGGTTTATTTTGTTTTTTAGGGTTTTATTTTGTTTTTTAGGGTTTTTTGGGGGTGTTTTTAGGGGTTTATTTTGTGTTTTTTAGGATTTTTGGAGGGTGTTTTTAGGGGATTATTTTGTTTTTTAGGGTTTTTGGGGGGGTGTTTTTAGGGGTTTATTTTATTTTTTTAGAGTTTTTTGGGGGGGTGTTTTTAGGGGTTTATTTTGTGTTTTTTAGAGTTTTTTTTGGGTGAAATCAGATAAAAAAAATGAAAAAAAATTCAAAAAAACTGCCCACAAAGAAGAAAAAAAAAGAAGACGGGCGCGTGGGCCCCACATGCCGTCTGAAATAGCGCCTGAAATAGGGGGAAATGGGGGGTGTTGTATGGAATACCTTCTCTTTAACATATGAGGGAGTCTTGTGTGAGATCGATAAGATTCTGATCCAAGCACATCGAATTAACACTAATAAAATTATAGATATTCTATTGAATTAAAATTTGGATTCGGATCTTGAACCGTAAAATGGGCCCGCACAAGATTTTTGTCCTCATACATGATGAATGGTGTAGGGTAGCAAGATATTTACAAGATATAAAAGAGTTGTGTGAAATGACCAAAATACCCTTGTATGGTTTTGGTACCCCATGGAGAGACAGGGTAGTGGGTACAGTGAAAAAAACGAGGAGTTGAGGGGTAAATGGGCCCAATAAACTGTCCTTCTTGGTCAAAGGCCCAGACTCAATAAACGCACATGGCCCACTTATAATCCTAGTCGGCATGTATACAAAATGTGCAAGTATTCCTTCCGTACGAGAGATTTAGATACGAATCTCAATCCCTTTATTACTGACTTAAAAATTTAATAAATACATTATAATGGTATGAGGTTTTTTTAATGAAAATAAAAAAAATAATTAATAAGTACATTATCTTGTGCGAGTCTATTTTACGGTTCAAAATTTAAATCCAAATTCATAATTAATAAAATATATATAATTTAATTTATTAGTGTTTGTGTGAATGCCATCATCTACTACGTACAAAAAGGATTTTATTCACTTTTTTTTTCCTTTGAGGTGATGATAATGAGCTATATATATATATATATATGAACCTTTTTGATAAATTTTATTTCTATGCCACACTTTATTATTAACTTTAATCTAGTATATGGAAATACAGCGTGCGTACATACACATACGTATATATATACATATATAAATATTATTTTTCTAGAATATAACTGAAAAAGATATAATTATGTGATTCATTAACGTTGTGTTAGCTACGTCCATGGACCAAAAAAGAGAAGAATTTTATTAAATGTGTGAATGCATATTGTGGAATAGGGTATTGTATTTAGAGCAACTCCAACAGTTGGCTTGTATTTTACAGTAAAATCTGCATTTCATTTCCAGCAGTTTGCTCTAAATTCTGCATTAAAAAGGAATATTTCATAATATTTATTTTTATGTATTTATTTAATCTCAATTTTGCAAAATAAAATTAATAAAAAAACATAATAATATTGCAAAGAAAATAAAAAACATAAGTTATACGTAATAGTATTTTCTAATTTTATGATTTAAAATATTCATACTAGAAATGATATGGGCTTTCTTATTAAATTTTATGTACAATTTTATATTTCAACAATGAAAAGAAAAAATAATTTAAAAAAAAATTCAATTATTAAGTAGGAATTTATCTGAAAACTCACTTATATATATATATATATACTTTTATTTGAGTTATTCTTGTCAGATAAAAAATATTTTATAATACTGCCTTATACACAGTAATCCAACCAGACTAAAAGATAAATATTTTTGTAAAAGATAATTTTGAAAAAAAAATGATCTCGTGATAGGGAATATCCTACCAATTAATATTACCCAATTTAATTTAATTGAATGGCTAATTCCTGTCCATATTTTTTGTCGTTGGACACTAGTAATAAATACTGCTATCATATAATTGTCGTTATTATTGAAAGGTAAACATTGTCATTGCGACAATACGAAATTCTTGCTGCTATCTATCTATATATATATATATATAGACACACACACACAATTTTCATATTATTATTTGTCTTATTGTTTTGTCATCAGAATTTGCATTCGTTATTAATTCAAAATTGTTTTTTTGTTTTAAATAACACTTATATTTAAGCATCATAGCAAGAAATCCAATAATTGAAAAATGAGATGAAATACAAAATTAAAATAGAGGATCTGATCCCGTTGTTCAAATTACTAGTGCATATATATAAATATATATATATATATATATATATTAGGTGGAATATAATCAACCTGCAGAGATTTTTCTTCAGCCTCACGTGGTTTGGCTTTAAGATTTCAGTCTTTTCCTTTGCCCTTTTCCACCTCTAGATCTTTCTTCATGCAATTCATCATTACTGCTACATTTTTTTTTTCTTATCTGTTTAATTTTAAATATTTAATTCGTGTGTTTTATTTTATTAATTTATAATCTAAAGTGACAGATAAAATTCGATCATTTTGCAGTCAAATTCAGTGTTTTTCATTCCAGCATGCATGCAGCAGGCAAATCTATAGTCTCTCTCTCTCTCTCTCTCTCTCTCTATATATATATATATATATATATATAGTACCCCAACCCCACACACCAAATTCTTATAGGGTTGTGGGACATGTTAGATTGAAATGGATTTGTTTAGCACTGTCTTATAATGGTATGTATGATCTATACGTCTTCCCAATATTCACTCTCTCTCTCTCTCTCTCTCTCTCTCTCTAGATCTTAATCAAAGAAGTTCTTGGATTTGTATGATGATTAATTAGTAGTTTTCCACTCGAAACTCACCTTTCAAGATTGCTGTTGGTTTTTCTTCCAAGTGGATATATACATATACATATATATAGTTATATAGGTATAGAGAAGCTAAAATAATGCACAAGAAATAAAATTAGCACGTAGTGATTATATACATCCACATTTAATTTCTTGTATTTTTTTTTATGATGAAAACAACATTTTAAGAATCCCTCTTCAAAATCTTTTTTTTTTTTTTTAATATGAAGATTCAATCTTCATATATATTATTAAGGAAAATATATACAAGCTAGGTTCAAACAATTAAGAAGAGGGCACTTTTATTTTATTTTTTTCTATTTTTTTTTTTGTGTGTGTGTGTGTGTGTGTGTGTGTACATACGAGGTTGTAAGGATCGGTGGTTTCTAGTGTTGCATGGATCTAACTGTAGCTAATTATAAGAAACAAGGTGGCAGCGGCGGTGGCGGCGGCGGCGTGAGCGAGGTGAGAGAATACAGAAAAGGGAACTGGACTGTTGAAGAAGCGATGGTGCTGATCGAAGCGAAGAAGATGGATGAGGAGCGGCGGATGAAGAGGGCGAGCCACGGCGGCGAGAGGGGGAAGCCGGCGGAGCTCCGGTGGAAATGGGTGGAGGACTACTGCTGGAGGCGTGGCTGTTTCCGAAGCCAGAATCAGTGCAATGACAAGTGGGATAATTTGATGAGAGATTTCAAGAAGGTGAGAGAATATGAGGGCGGGAGAGCGGCGGCGGCGGATAGCTCTTACTGGCGGATTGAGAAAAATGAGAGGAGAGAGAAGAATTTGCCGTCCAATTTTTCGCCGGAGATTTATGAAGCTTTGGTTGAGTTGACGGAGAGGAAGAGTACTCAAAGATTTGCTGCTAGTGTTTTAGGTGAGCCTTCAATGCCGCCTCATCATCATCCACTGCAACAACCGCCGCTAACTCAGACGGCGCCGCCACCCACACATCCACCGCCGACGGAGCGACCCGCCCTTGCCTTCTCTCAGGCGCCATTACCAACTGTAGGTACTCTCTCTCTCTCTCTCTCACAATTAGAATTTATAATTATTTTTTAATATTTAATTTTTATTTTCCAATTAATAATTCATTATTACAATTGATTCTTTCAAAAATTATGTTTTATAATTTTTAAATTCTTTTTTTTTTTGCTGATAAATGTATATTATGATTATTTATGTTATAATTAGATTTTATTTTATAATAAATAGTATTAAAGCCATAAATTTAATAGTGAGACATGGAGTGAAATGCGAAAAAAGTCAACATGAAATTTGAACTGTTGTTGATTAGCACACTGCACATGAAACCATCTATTGCATCTGTTGTGTTACATTTCCTATTGTACACTTAATTTTTTTAGTTATTTTTTTTCTTAAGTTTTAATTTCTTGTACTTTAGTTTAATTTTACACTTATTATTTAGGGTACTCAACCTAATTAGGATTTATTATAATTTTTTAGTATTTAATTCTTCAAACCATCAATTTATAACTAAAAATTAATTATAAATTGAATACAAAAAATACAATACACCTTTATTGGATAAGATAAATCATAAATAACAAATATAAAATTAAACTAAAACATAAGAAATTAAAATTGAAGAAAAAATGAAAAAAAAATAAAAAAAATAAAATGCACAATAATAGATAATGTAACACTAAGGGGGGTGTATTGGTTGTGGATTTTGATGGATTTCATTGGACTTTTAAAATCCGGGTGTATTCAATCCAGACTTTTAAAAATCCAATGAAATCCTGGTGTATGAAATCCAGACTTTTAAAAGTCCAATGAAATCCTGGTGTATTCAATCCAGACTTTTAAAAGTCCTTTAAAATTCTGAGGTATTCAACAATCCACGGACTTTAAAAAGTCATTGATTTCGTTGGATTTCGGCTGAATTTCACGTGAAAATTATGAAGGATGAAATCCGACCTCCAGACACAAGATTTCGATGGATTTGAAAAATCCAGCGAGCGCAGTGTCCCAGCGGCCCGTAAGGAGTTGAAATCGGGCACCCCAGCCGTCACCCGACCCTAGAGGCCGCTGGCCTTGCTGATGATGGCACTCCAGCGGCCGCTGGGATCAAGGCCGCTCGATTCCAGCGGCCGCTGGGTTCAATTTTTCTTGCTGGATACACCGATCGTTGTATTCCAACGAGTGCTGGCGAGATGGATTTGAAATCCATTGAAATTGTTCAAAATCAGTCCGAAATCCATACGAAATCCGTGAGACTCTGCGTGGAGTTGGGAGACTCCATGTAGAGTTTTGGGAGACTCCATGTGGAGTCTATGGATTTATAAAATCCATAAAAATCCATGGACATTTTAAAGTCCAACAAAATCCATCAAAATCCCAATCCAATATACCCCTAAATATGTAATAGAGGTCACGAAATATATAAATATTTCCAACGTCTAAAATTGATACGGATAAATTTCTCGGGAACAGATGTAAATATTTTTTTTTAAAAAAAATCTACGCAACATTCATATATAATTTGAGAATTTTCTTGTTATATTTCCAACGTCTAAAATTTAATTTATCAATTCAATTCATTTTCAATGTCTACTAATTAATCCAAAGGAAAAGTCGTTTCCGCAAACATAAAAATTAGAAATCGTCTATTTCCGATGAAATTTATTATAATTTGCCATTTTTTCTTCTTCTATAATTATAGGAATTAATTAAATTTGAAGAATAGTTTTTGGACATATCGGCTGGTCTTTTGAATTGACATGTTAGTTATTGATTTACTCCCTTTTTTTTCTTACAATTTACCTTCACCACTCTATTATTGATTTTGGGCTTGTATTGTTTTGATTTTTTGCATATTTAATTTTATAGTTAGAATAATGTGGTGCATGGTAGTGCTATAAATGAACCGAACTGAGCTTAGTCGAAAGAGTTCAATAAAATTCTCTCTCTCTCTCTCTCTCTATATATATATAGATATAGAAAGAGTTCTTTCAACGTTGAAATAATCATAATAGCTTATAGATATCTATATACATATATATGCTCGACTGCTCGTGGAGATATACATGTCCATATTTATTGTACATGCATGTAGAATGAATAATCTCTCTCTTTCCCTCACTCTCTCTCTCTCTCTCTCTCTCTATATATATATATATATATATATGTAATGTTAGCTAGCTCGATAATAAAATTAAGTAATGATGGGAGTTGTGAAAGGTCAGATTCTGATGATACGAGTGATGAGTCGTCGGAGTCGCCGGCGGCGAAGAGGAGGAAGGGGGAAGGTACAAGCGGCACAGCAAGTGGTACACCAGTCAGGTTAGAAGAAGTTGGGAGTGCCATAGCGAAGAGTGCAAGCATAATAGCAGAAGCAATACAGTCATGCGATGAGAGAGAAGAGAGGAGAGAGAGAGAGATGATGAGTCTGCATGAGAGGAGGCTGAAGATCGAGGAATCCAAAGCTGAGATTAATCGGCGAGGAATTAACAGTTTGGTCGACGCCGTTAACAAACTCGCCGATTCTATTTTTGCTTTAGCTCATCAACATTCATCTAAATAGCTAGCATTTCTTCAAAATTAATAATCACATATATAGGAATATTATATAGATTTATTGTTTTTATTTATTTGACTTTAATGTAGAGAAATGATTCATTTAATTTGTACGTGGTAGTTAATTGATTGATCTGTATATATATTCATATTATATATTCATGTGTGTATGTATTAATTAATTAATCGATCGATCACTAGATACTAGATAGATATCCATCGATCTTAAAAGTGCATCATTATTGTCAACAATTTAAGAGAATAATGAAATAGTAAGTACTCCAAAATAAAATATAAGGGCAAAGGTTCATTTTTTTTTTTTTTTGGTTGTTGAGGGTAACCCGCAGCCGCTATCGTGGTGCGCACTGGGTAAACCCCGCCCCTGTGTGATAACCTGCAAACCTACACAGGGGAGGTAAACCACACTTGGCAAGCCAGATGTGACAAGCTCACACCTAGTGGTGTTGGTGGTGGGTCGAACTTGTGACCTTTGACCTTTGATTCTATAACTATTTGTGTAGGAGCGTTTTGATCTCTATTTATCATTTTGGTTCAAAATGATCCTATAACTATTTTAAAGGTTTAATTTGGTCCCTATTTTGATCCTCTAACTATTTTAACACACACTTTTCTCACATAATTAGATATTTCACATATTAACACACTTTTTACACACATTTGGATTGAACACGAAATTCCACCATTTTCACAAAGAATTCTCATATGGATCGAACATGAAATTTTCTCCATTTTCACAAAGAACCCTCCACTATTTTATGTTTGTATAGAAAATTATTAATTATTTTATTAAGCATAACGTAAATAATTATTTTTGTATGTTTTTAGTTGTTTATTTTATTTTATAATATAATAATGATTCATATTACTCAGATAATTTCATTTATTTCATGAAAAAATGTGCGTTAGTGTATGTGAAATAATCTAAGTATCTAAATATTATTAATAAATGAAAACATAAAAATATGATAAAATAAAAAAAACATACAAAAAATAAAAAATAACTAAAAACGTACAAAAATAATTATTTACATTATGCTAAATAAAATAATTAAGATTTTTCTATACAAACATAAAATAGTGGGGGATTCTTTGTGAAAATTGAGAAAATTTCATGTTCAATCCATATGACGATTCTTTGTGAAAATGATAGAAATTTCTTGTTCAATCCATTTGTGTGTAAAAAGTGTGTGTTAATGTGTGAAATAATCTAATTATGTGAAAAAAGTATGTGTTAAAATAGTTGAAGGATCAAAATAGGGATCAAATTAAACCTTTATAATAGTTATAGGATCATTTTGAACCAAAAAGATAAATAGGGATCAAAGCGCTCTTACACAAATAGTTATAAGATCAAAATGAATCTTCGCCCTAAAATATAATGTAAAAAAAATTAAGTTATTTGGATGGCATGTAGAAAGTAACTATAAATTAAATATGAAACCATTAATGCATTAACACATTGAAATCGTTCAAAACAATGGCAAATTATATAAGAACTAGTATTTCTCTTGTGCAATGCACAAATAATTATTATTTTTTAGATTTGTGATATTATGATTATTTTTTAATTTTATTTGTTGTGTTCAATTTTTAAAAATTAATAAAATGATATGCACATACATTAATTAATTAGATAAGAAGATCAATTTTGTGTAGTTACGACAAATAAAAAGAAAATTAAATTTTAGGAACTAAATGCAAATCAAACGACACGATTTTATAAATAACAATATTTGTCCATGATTAAAGAATATTTGATTTCTATGAATATATAATCGGCATAAAAAATATAATTATTTAATTATTTTAAATGATGAAATTGAAATATAAAAAATACATTATTGCAAATTATGTTATACTTATATTGTTATTATTATTATTATAGATGAAAATTATTTTTTAGGTGACACATGTAGAATACTACATATTAATCTGTACATAAAAAAATAAAATAAAAAATGTTGCAAATCTCAAATTTCAAAGTAAAAAAAATAATAACTAAGATTGAAAAAATTTGTTAAAAGACAACGATTGCAATCTAAAATGTCATGAAAAAAGCAAAAGAAGAAGAATAATAAAATTTACAAGAGTAAATATCACTACTGTTGCCTGTTAACTAAAAACTGTTGTCTATTATGAAATATATGTTGTCTAAAATATAATTGTTAATAAACCGTTACCTATCACATGATTTTGCCTTATTATTTTATAGATGAACGTTATTGTCCTATAAGATATTATATATTAAATATTTAATTTATTTAATTAGGAATTAATTAGTATATAAATAAAAATAGTTCACTATATCGAAAGTTAAAAATATATACTACAGCAAGTTAAAAATAAACATTTAAAACACACACACACACACACATATATATATAAAATAAAAAATATTCAAACTTCTAGCTAGGCTCATTATAAAGTTTCAAATATATACTTAATATATATATATATATATATATATATATATATATATTTCCAATAAGGTGGTTTGTCACATATTGTTGGGGCCACCTAGGATTGGGATGTCTCAACCATTAATTAATCGCTTTAGACATTTCTGTGGGGCTTCTTGCAGGATTATAAATTCAATAATAGTGTAAAAAAAAATCTTATACTTTATTAAGTTAAATATTTATTATCTAAAAATTATATTTATATATATAGAGAGCACATTAAATCATCTACGTTGTTGCATTTCTTATTGCATATTTTTTTTTCTTTGATTTCAATTTCTTGTGTTTTAGTTAAATTTTACACTTGCTAATCAGGGTTCACCCTACCTAATTAAAGTTTATTATATTTTTTTAGTATTTAATTTTTCAAATAATCAATTAATAACTAAAAACTATAAATGAAATACTATAAAAATATAACACACATTAATTGGATAGGATAAACCATAAATAACAAGTATAAAATTAAACTAAATCACAATAAATTGAAATCGAAGAAAAAAATGAAAAAAAAGAAGAAAAAAACTCGAATATGTAATAGAAAATACACCACCAAATATGCAATAGATGATTTTATCCATATACGTGAATAATGGCAGGGATGTGCTGTCTCTCTATCATTTCATTACTGAAAAATATCTTTCTATATATATCTTCATATTGAACATGTGTTTTTCTTTTCGTATTTTCGTGTTCTATGCATATTTTAAAAAATACGAAAACATAAATAAATGGGACACTTTCAATCCGATCTACACCCTCTTCAAAAATCTAAAACTAAAAAATAAAATAAAATCGATCACACCCATTAATTTGTGTTAATATAAAGACCAATCATCTCCACTTAATTAGTAAACCATATTTTTAGTCACTAACTTAAAAAATATTATTTTTAGTCATTTTTTGGGTGAATATATTTAATTACCCTTTATTTAAAAAATAAAAGAATTGTGTGGTGCATGATTATGGTGTATTATTTAGGTGTACGAATGAGATGCAGCCGTGTATCATTGCAAATTTAACATTGTTACACGACTGAGGGTGCATAAATTGAGTGCATTCGTGCAATATTATAAATTTATATTGTTGCCTGAATTGGAAGTGCACGACTGAGCATAGTTATACAACATTATAAATTTACATTACTATACGACTAGGGTTACATGGTTGTGTGCAGTCATACGTCTATACAGTTTTTCATTATTGCAAAACATATGGGTATATTGTCCAAGTGACCAAAACATATATTTTTCTAAATTAGTAGCCACAAACAACTTTTATTGAGTTAAAATGGTTATTCAAAAATGTGTCTACATTAATTTCTTAGAGTTATGACACTATTAGCATACTGCATACTCATGCTTAAGGTTATAAACGAACCGAATCGAGTCGAACACCTTGATGCTTGAGCTCGACTAGTTAATGAATATTCAAGCTCAAACTTTTTTTCTCTTGTTCAAGTTCGACTCAATAAATATTTATCACGTTCGAATTCGATTCGAGCTTAACTCGTGAAATGCTCGAAAATTTACTAAACGAGTCTAAACTCGAATGCTCGAAAAAAAACTCATTTACTCTGCATATTCAAGCTCGAGCTTGAAAAAAATAGCTTATTTTATTTACTCGTTTGAAATATTTATAATATTCATAAACATGGTCGATTAAACTTAAGCTCGAGTTCGAACATGCTCGCGAGCTGGTCTAGCCAAATACTACTTTGTTTGAGCTCGACTCAATTATTTTATCGAGCTTGATTCGAGGCTCGAGTTCGGCTCATTTATAAAATTAACGAACTTCAAACCAATTTTTTTCAAGCTGAACTCCGAATAACTTGTGAGCGACTCTGTTCATTTACAGTCACACTCATAAATTTACAAAGGATTTTTTTTTTCTTAGGAAAGTGTACAAGGAAATTTATTGATAACACATAATTTATAATATTAAAAGTAAGTTATTAATATTAACTTATACTATAAATTAAATTACACAACAAAACAATTTTATTTTCTTTTACAAAAATATATGTTGCTTACAAATATTATTTTATATATTTATCATCAATCGATGTAATAATATTCTTTAATGAGTATTATCAATAATATATATTTCTCATATCAAAATTCTATTTGGATTGGAAGAAATTTTGATGGAATCCAACGGCCTTGATCAAGTTGGGTTGGAGATGGGGTTTTAATCAAGTTTTATAATACTTTTCCAACTACAATTCTTTTTCTATTATTATTACAATTATAATCCCTCTTTTTTACCCAAAAAAGATCAAATTTTTAGCTGTTCCGACGCATAATTCAGCTGCTGATTTGTGTGGGATTATTGTTATTCATGGCTTCCAGCGGAAACAAGAGCATCAACGCCAAACTGGTTTCTACTTTCCCTTTAATATATACATATATATATATATATATTTTCGTTTTCGCTTAATGTATGATCTAATTTGTATCGTTTTTCGTATGCAATTTTTCATCTGGGTGTGATTTAATTCACCTAGAATCGGTGATTGTGATTGTTTCCGTGTGAAATTGGTTGATTTCTATGATAAAAATCGTTTCTTTTTCTTTATGAGAGAGAAAACTTTTCCAATTGTGTATTGTTTGTTGTTGAGATTAGTTGTTCATCGATATATCAATTGCAGTCTGCAATCTATGGCTTTCATGTGTAATATATATATATGTATATATATTTGATCTTCGAAGTTTTGTTGTAGTGTTTTTTTCAATTTCTGAATTTTTTGTGGTCTTAGTTTTTCTATGATGCTGTTGTGATGCTTTGAAAAATCAGTCCAACAATATAATTTATCAAAATGAAGTCACAAATTCAATCACCCTGAATTTGATGCACATTAAATTAAATAATTTGGATCGACATATTTGGTTGGATGGTGTTCTTTCTTTTATTTGAACATGGAAGCAAGATTTTTTTTCAACATTGCTTGTTAATGATGTTTCTGGAATGGATTAGATGGTGAATGGTAAATGTTGTTTTGCTTCTTTTATCATAATGGTCTGCTTCGTTTTGGATCGTTGTTTCAAGATTCGACGATTTTATGGTTTGTGTTGGTTTCTGAGCTACTTTATTGCTGATTAGGTGCTTCTTGGAGATGTAGGGACTGGAAAATCCAGTTTGGTTTTGCGTTTCGTAAAAGGGCAATTTGTTGAGTTTCAGGTAGGTACAGAGTTATGTCATGTGTTTCGACACTAAACCAGAATTTCTTCTGGATCTGATGAATAACTCGATCTGTTTCATGCTGCAGGAATCGACTATAGGTGCTGCATTTTTTTCGCAAACAGTTGCTGTGAATGATGCAACGGTAAAGTTCGAAATATGGGACACAGCAGGTCAGGAAAGATACCACAGCTTAGCTCCAATGTATTACCGAGGAGCTGCTGCTGCCATAATTGTTTACGATGTAACAAATCAAGTAAGTGCTGACAGCATAAGAAGCAAGTTATTGTATATATTGTGTTATGTGGTGAACAATACTCTCAAGAGGTTGCGTTTTAAATGGAGATTTGTTTGAGGAAAAACAATAGTTCGACTGGACAACGATGTATTTTAAATCCATTATGCAAAGTAAGGCTGGCTGTTAATCAATCTGGAGGGTGGATGTGAAGAGTTGTTCGATGCCTAGTCTACATGAGATAAAGAATAATGTTTTGTTATACACAGAATAAATCGGTGCCATAGCATATGATCTCATAATTGACACTCAGTAACGCTGGCTAGTTTTTGCATCTCATACGATTTTTTTATTTTTTTTCACTCTGTAGGCATCCTTCGATCGGGCCCAGAAATGGGTTGAGGAGCTTAGAGCTCAAGGTAAATACTATTTTAAAGGCAAAATTGGCTTATGCTTTTTTTTTTTTTTTTTTTGCTTTTTGCAATTTTTGGTAGAGTAGTGAAGTTCATATTATAAGTGTGTGACATAGATGTTTAGCCAAGTCTACTTTTCGTTTGTTCCTCAGTCAATATTCTATTTGAATGTTCTGCTTTAAATTGATATTGGATCGTACATGAGAGCCAAGAAGTCGGTAAGTTTATATTGTTTACTGATAAAAGTGATAGGAATCGATGGGCTTACATTGTTGCTTTAAATTGCTGCTGAAGAGGAATAATGTTAGTAACATTCCACAGAACGTTCATGAGGATTCAATACCGGATAGATGGAGTATGAGAGATGAAATTTTTACTTGCTCCACAACTTTTCGTCTTTGTTCTTGTCGATAATGGACAAGAGTCTTATGTTTCCATCTTATTGCGATTTAGAGCACTTCGAAGAGGAAATATCTATGGTAGGAAAGAGTGTGTGTTATTGCAACAAACTCCGGAAAAGGATGAATATTCATTACTGGTAGGGCTTTAAATGGGTCGAGTCGAGCTCGAACATACATATGTTCAAGCTTGTTTGAAATGATATTGAGTTTTAAAAATTTTGTTTTAGCTTGTTAGATTACCTATCGAGTCGAGCTCGAGTAGTTTGATATTTCATACATGTTTCCTTAATTTTTACTTATCGTGCTCCGGTTCAAGCTTGAGCTTTGTATCTTGTCGAACACAAAATTATCTTCAAGCTTGTTTGTTATGCTTATTGAATCAAGCTCAAATGAGCTTTTAACGAACGAACATGAGTCGAATATCGAGCTATTTTCTTTTATTTTCAGCCCTAATTCCTGTAGAGCATGCGATCTAGCTAACTGTCTGATTTTTCTTTGAGGAGTTTCTACTGTTCTTACTATTTCTACACTTATTTACTTTGAAATTTCTGCATTTATAAAATCATTCCCTTTTTCTCTGTGGCATTAGGCAACCTAAATATGGTCATGGCCCTTGCTGGGAATAAATCCGATTTGTTGGATTCGAAAAAAGTGGCATCAGAGGCAAGCATCTCTCTCTCTCTCTCTCTCTCTCTCTCTCCCCTTATTCACTTCACATGTCGTCTCACCCTTCATTGAAATCGGGTTCTATGTGAACTTGCCATACCCTTGCACACACACACACACACACACACATTCACATATATATATATATATATTATTTGTTACATTACTTTTGAATTTTTAAGCATTCGCTTCAACTGCACCATTCCTATCGCTTTCTCAAGTCCGTTGCAATTTCTATGTTCTATCAACATCTATCTTTGTTCTTTGTCAGCAATGGTGGTTCTGGTGTTGATTTGCTCGCAATTTAGTGAAACTCTCGTAAACCACCGTGTTTGTTTTTAACCGGGAGTCTTTTAGCTGATGAACTAATTTTGCAGTGTTGCATGATTGTTTACCGTTGCCCTTAAGCATCATCTACGTCGTTGTTGGTTAAATGGTCGTGATATTGTTGCAGGACGCACAAACTTATGCACGGGCCAACGGTCTTTTCTTCATGGAGACTTCTGCAAAAGCAGCAACTAATGTCAATGAACTATTTCATGAGATAGGTAAAACATTCTTCACTTGAAAAACATCTCTAATTTATTAGCTGTGTTGCTTGCTTTCGACTTTTTTTTTTTTTTTTTCGAGTTGAAGTCGGAATACATAGCATACATAGCTCTTTCCTTAGCTTAGGCCCCGTTTGGTTCGGTTAATGTGATAGATAAGATTTATAAGATAAACTAAGATTGCACTGTTTGGATAAAAATAATCTTGTTTTTGGATTGCTTGATTGCGATTTGAATGATTTATGATAGATTGTCAATATTCTGTTTGGATCGAATGATTAGGATTAAAATGTTAGAAAATACCTAAATTACCCTTCATATAAGATATTCATTTATAATTATTAAAGTTGTATTTTTCAATTTAAAAATGCTTGAAATCATGAAATTGTAAATAATGGATGCACGAAAATTATTTACCAAACATTAAAATAATGTAATAAAAATAATTAATCAAAATAATTTCTTCAAAAGAAGTCCTCTTTTAATTACATATTAGTATTCAAATCAATATTATATTTACATATCAATATTCTCATAATTATTATTAAAATTGTAATTATTTTATTTGAGATGAGGTTATAGGTGGTAATTTTACAAGTATACGTTGGAGGGATGAATATAATTGCCCCAAAAGTGGGGTGATGAGTAATCACACAACCGAGTGATTGGAGCCCGGGCCTGTCATCAATCCCGGGCTCCAATCCTTCAAACCAAACAAGTGATAAGACCGGATAATTTTATCAATCCCCTACATTTGAGATGAGGTTATAGGTGGTAATTTTACAAGTATACGTTGAAGGAATGAATATAATCGCCCCAAAAGTGGGGTGATGAGTAATCATACAACCGAGTGATTGGAGCCCGGGCCCGTCATCAATCCCGGGCTCCAATCCTTCAAACCAAACAAGTGATAAAACCGGATAATTTTATCAATCCCTACATTTGATATATGTTGCATTGTGTGTTGATAATTTTACAGCAAAGAGATTGCCTCGTCTGCAACCGGCGCCGAACCCATCGGGCATGGTCCTTGTGGATCGAACAGCGGAGAGGGCTGCCAGCGCGTCTTGTTGCTCGTAAAAGTCGACACGGACTCCGCAGCGTGTCGTGTTATCGTGTTGTGTTATAAATATCTTCGATTGCTATTATATACAGTGTGTATCATTCCGTTCATTCATTCAGATTTGTACAGGAGCTCAACTGCTGTGACATCTTTGATATTTGTGTTCTAATTTTGAAAAAATAAATAAATCAATATTTGACTTTATTTTATTCCATTCTTTTTATTGAGTTATTTTATTTAAATATACAAATTGGGGTTTTGATATTTTTGTTTGCACATTCATGTTATTTTATTTAAAAGTGACTTTGCTAGAATTATATTAGCAAAGCAATGTCAACCACCTCTATTGTATTTTTCTTTTACTTGATTTATGATATGTTTATTATTTTATTTTATTATACGTCTTATTATAATGAAATAAATGAGGTGTATTATTTTATTTTGTTGTAAATCGATATTAATGCTGTACCTAACTTACCTAACAAAATGGAATTTGCTTTGACATTTATGGTATTTATATTTACACTTATCAAAATTAAATTTAAAATATGGGTGTACTTTTTTCGAAACACGTTAACACTAAAATTTTTATTCGAATCTATCTTAAATATTCTTGCTCATTCTTAAAAAAAATTAAAAAAAATCTTACTTGCAAACCCAACAATTTTCTAGTTATGATATGATTGGACATTTACAATCATCAAACTTATGAAATATAAATATTAACAAATAAATTATATGGAAACAATATGGATAAGATTCAATTATTTGCTTGAATATGAATCGTTATTATCTAATAAAATAAAACAAGAACTAATCACTTAATGTTAAATAAAATAATAAATTACATAAAATAAAAAAAAAGGATTAATTACCTTAAATTACATAAACCTTGGAAGGTTTTGAATTTTTCACAAGTTTTAACCCATGTTTGTTTTTTCATATAATTTTGAAATTCCGACCACTTAAAAAGTAAAATAAATTCAAAATTTGTGTATTTTAAGATGGTATCCACGTAGATGTATATGTAGCAGTTTCCGATTGCCACGTCGAATTCAATTGGCCTGAATTCGAACATGTGAAAAACCAAACAAAGACTAAGTTGGTGTTATTAAAACTATATATTTTTAAAACGTGTGAAAAATTAAAAATACCTCAAAGTTTGTGTATTTTAAGGCAATAACTTTATAAAAATAAATATTTTAATTCGCCAAAAGAAATACGTTTTTAATTATATATATATATATATATATATATAACTATATGGGCCAACCATACAACGTATTTATTTGCTAAATGGGCCGAAAATAGAAAAAAATATATGAGCCCAAATAAACCCACGAATTTGAGTAAAATAAAAATAATAATAAAAAAAAACCCCTAAAACCCCCTCTTAAAACCCTAGAATGTTGAAACCGCCATTTTTGTAAATTGAAGGAGTTTTGGTGGAGCGGAAGCGAAAATGCTGCTTTTGTTTGAAACTCCGGCTGGTTTCGCGCTTTTCAAGGTTCTCGATGAAGCAAAGCTTTCCAAAGTTGAGGTATTTCTCGTCGGAAGAGTTTTTTCATTTGATTTTCATTGTTATTATTATTTTTTTCTGATTTTCTTCGACCCTTTTCTTGTTGCAGGATTTGGGGAAGGAATTCGACACTCCTGACTCTGCCAGACAGGTATTGATGATTCTGAGCTATTATTCTACTTATTTTAGCTGGTTTTGATTGGTAATGGATGGTTGATTATATAGGAGTTAACAAAAAATAGACTTTATTTTTGTTCTGTTTAATGATTGAAGCTTATTGTTTACTATATTAGTGTTATATGGAATGATGGATTTGATTAATGTCAAATTTAGGTTGTCAAGCTGAAAGCTTTCTCCAAGTTTGAGAATACCTCTGAGGCGTTGTCTGCTGCTACCTTACTGATAGATAGTAAACCGAGCAGCGGTCTCCGGAAGTTCTTGCGTAGTCATTGTGATGGTGGTGACATTTTAGCTGTAGCTGACTCTAAGCTTGGGAATGCAATCAAAGAGAAGCTTGTGAGTTGGGACATGTTTAGTATTTGGCTGGTTCCATCTAAGATTGTTTGCATTTTCTCACCGTTTTATGTCTTGCAGAAAATTGAATGTGTCCATAACAATGGGGTTATGGAATTGATGAGAGGGGTCAGGAGTCAATTAACTGACCTGATATCTGGTCTTGCAGCACAAGATATGGCTCCGATGAGCCTTGGTTTGTCTCACAGCTTATCAAGATTCAAATTGAAATTTAGTCCCGAGAAGGTGAGTTTCTCTGTAATCCTTTTTTTTTTTAGCAATCTTCCTGTTGACTTCGCTCGTGGAATCTTGTTGCTTTCATTGTTTTATTCTGTTTTCTCTTGATGTATGGTGGTCGTCAAAAGTTAATAAACTATGATATTGATAATTACTCTTTTATCTTAGCTGCATAAGTTTGAGATGCTACCGGGAGATCCCCAAATTTTGAATTCTCGCAGTTTTTGTTGTGTTAGAAGTTAAAGAAGCCTGGAAGAAATGAAGGAAATGCTCGTATGTTTGGTATAATTAAAAGCTTTGTTCCTCAAATATGCAAAAGTGAAATCCTAAAATATGAATTTGGATGGTGTGTAAATTTTGTTGTTTCTTCTCTTTGCTGATGTGTCTCCAGCCCTACAGCATGTCAACTTACAAACCTGGAAAATGTTCATGTTTCCACATTTTTTTATTTTTTATTTTTTTGTTTTAATTGATGATTGTTTATTGCTGTTACTGTAGGTTGATACAATGATAATTCAAGCCATTAGTTTGTTGGATGACCTTGACAAAGAGTTGAATACATATGCGATGAGGGTCAGAGAGTGGTATGGTTGGCATTTCCCTGAACTCGCGAAGATCGTTACAGACAACATCCTTTATGCGAAGTCAGTGAAATTGATGGGTTACCGATCCAATGCTGCCAAGCTTGATTTTTCTGAGGTGGGCCCTTATTGCTGATCTCCTTTTGCCTTCCTTTTGACTATATAATCAATGTGATTAATGCATTAAGCCATTAACACATGTAAATATATATTTAGCTACTGCTATTTTACCCGTTCTTGTAAGCTTGGGATAATGAGATATTAACAAGTGCAACAATGAACTAATTTTCTTGAAGCATCATTCATGAAATGTCAGCAGCATTCGCATATTTAATTCAAACTTGGGCCCTTCGGGCCATTTCGCCAACTTAGCCCTCAATGCATCGTTCTACAGAATATTGGTATCTATGGTTATGATGCTGATTCGTTTTAGGAAATTATGGTGCACACATACATGCTGATTATAGTAAAAAAATAATCCCCTGCAAATATCTTTAAGTTTTGTTGTTTGAGACTTTGAGAGGGATTTCATATTCTTTTAGCACTCACAAATTATTTCAAATGTTATAGGTACTTCCGGAGGAGGTCGAGGCAGAACTGAAGGAGGCAGCCGTAATTTCCATGGGAACTGAAGTTAGTGATCTAGATCTGGAGAACATAAAAGACTTGTGCAACCAAGTTCTGTCTCTTTCTGAATACAGAGCTCAACTATATGACTATTTAAAAAGCAGGATGAACACCATTGCCCCAAATCTTACAGCACTCGTTGGAGAACTCGTTGGTGCTCGCTTGATTGCCCATGGAGGTAGCTTGTTGAATCTGGCTAAGCAACCTGGAAGTACAGTGCAGATACTTGGTGCAGAGAAGGCTCTCTTCAGAGCATTGAAGACGAAGCATGCAACTCCAAAATACGGGCTCATATATCATGCCTCTCTAATCGGTCAAGCTGCCCCTAAGCACAAGGGTAAAATTTCACGGTCTCTTGCTGCAAAAGCTGCTTTGGCTATCCGCTGTGATGCTCTTGGAGACGGTGAAGATAATACAATGGGTTTGGAGAACAGAGCCAAGGTACTTCCAACTTTGTGACTTTGTAAATTAATAAGGTTCTTGTTTTAACCATTTATTTTTTTCGTAACTTCATTGCTACTTCTTTAGCTTGAAGCACGATTGAGGAGCTTAGAAGGAAAAGAACTAAGCCGTTCTGCTGGCTCCGTAAAAGGAAAACCGAAGATTGAATTTTATGACAAGGACAAAAAGAAAGGATCAGGGATGATTACTCCAGCCAATGTCTGAAACATATTCCTATATCCTCATCTTTTTCTATATCATCATCATCGTCATCATCATCTGAAATTTCATATCATATTTTGCAGACGTACAATCCAGCTGCCGATTCAATTCTTGCGCTCACAGAATCGCTTTCCAAGGACGATAAAGAAGAACATGAAGTTGTTGAAGAGGAGCAGCAGATGAAAAAGAAAAAGAAGAAGAGGACTCAATCAGAAGATGCTGCGCCAGAAGCAGTTAACGGTGCAGAACTTGAAACCGAATCAGTTAAGAAGGATAAGAAGAAAAAGAGAAAACATGCTGGTGAAGCTAATGAAGAGGAGGGTGATGGTGATGCTGACACGAGCGAGAAGAAGAAGAAGAAAAAGAAGAGAAAACATGCAGACGTTGAGGATGGCGGTGACGAGACTTCTGGTAAAAAGAAAGATAAAAAGAAGAAGAAGAAGAAGACAAGTGAAGGCTGAGGCATGCACAAGCAACAGGTCTAACATTTTTGTTTCTTGGTCTAGATTTGATGTTGTGCATGTAAATTATGTCTTGAGATATATGTGATTCAACTTCTTTAGTCACTTCATGCTTCCATTGAATACCTAGATGACTCTATTTTAATTTTATTTTTGTTAGTGAATCTTGATTATGATATTTACTTTTGTTCCCCTGGTTTATGATGTTTTGTTTTTCAGTCTTTTTTGTATTGTTTTTTGGGATGAAAATGGTGTGAAAAAATAAAACTATTATTCAGTTTTAGTGTAGGCCTGTTTATTTTATTTTTATATGAAGAATTTCTTTAAAACTAAATGAAAATTGGGAAACTTGATTTTGAGTCACCTAGGTCAGTTTTTATATCTAACTAATATTCCTTGCAACGTACATAATTTAATTCAACCAGTGCTTTTTTTGAGGATTGTCAATTTAGGATTTTAATTTAACCTGTATTTTTTTTGGAGAATTGTCAATTTAGGACTTGAAAGATAGGTAATTTGTCAATCGAGGACCTGAAAGATGAAAATTATTAATTCTGGACCTGAAAGATAAAAATTGTGAAGATCTATAAAAAATAATGAATTTTGATTTTCTTTAATTATTTTTATATTAATTTTCAATAATTTTTTTTTACTAATTATCTGTTAAATATAGTAATGAAATTATTAAAAAATATTACAAAATAAAAAGAAATAAAAAAACGTGGTTTTTGATGTTCTAGATTGCCAATTATCATCTTTTAGGTTCTGCATTGATAATTTTGATCTTTCAAGTCCCGGATTAATAAATTAGCCATTTTTCAGGTCCTAAATTGACAATTCTCCACAATAATATTTCTCGTTAGACATCAAATTTATGACCAAAT
The DNA here is from genome assembly GCA_026008535.1 of Perilla frutescens. NCBI lineage: Eukaryota > Viridiplantae > Streptophyta > Magnoliopsida > Lamiales > Lamiaceae > Perilla > Perilla frutescens. The sequence continues at coordinate 896,942 of BRKX01000007.1, read as the reverse complement.
TTTTTTAAGTTCGAATCTAATTAATATTTTATCGATGGTCTTGCATATTTAACTAATGTTAATTATTAAATAAAAAAATTAATAATTTTTGACAGAGTTGTTTATTTGCACCTTTTAAGATAGTTGATTTATTTATTTACACATTTTGCAATGGTCGAAGGGGTTGATTGAACTACTTTAAACTTTGAGTGTTTAGGTGGGATTTAAGGTATAGTTCAAGTGCTTATTTATGCATATTCCCTTGAATATATTGGTTGAAATATTAAACATAAATTAAGGATCTAAATGCATCTTTCACTTCAATAAAAAATGGCGATTAGTATGAAAATTAATTAATTAATTAATTAAGCGTACTTGGTTTGTGATTAATTAACTGATGATTTATTGATTTATGACACGAAAGAAGCCACTGATTAGGCGAAAAAGTTGGTAATATATTATATTAAGAAAAAAGGGAAAAGACAAATTAAATTATGCTAGAACATTCGACAAATTAAAAAGTACATGACTATATATATATGTTATACCTGTGTATGTATATATATAAATATATTACTTATATATTATGTATTTTTTCTTAAAAAAAATAACAAAGTCCCAAAAACACTAAACTTTTCAGAATATTCTTAGACCTAATTTCAATAATTCATACTGTTCCATCAAAAAATAATATATAATATTAATAATAATAATTCATACTAGTTCCTAATTTAAAGCGGGGAAATTGCAATATTAGTCCTGTAATTATAGGATGTTGTAGTTTTAACCCTTTTAAAAATCAGGACTCGCGATTAAGTTCTTTATCTATAAATTGGGTGTGAAATTGATTATTGCACATTTTATGTTGTATTCCCTATCATGCATTTGCTTTTGATTTTTTTTTTTTCGATTTTTTTTTGTGTTTTAATTTAATTTTATACTTATTATTTGGGATTTATCCTACCCAATTATAATTTTCATTTTTTTTAAGTAAGGGTACAAAAAGTCGTGTAGGAAACACGAACAAACCTAACACCCTACATGTCCAAAAACAACATTAAAGGACGGACCTCGTTAAAACTTACTAGAGTAAAACCCCAAATTAAAGGGGAAACCTTTGCATAGGAAAAAGAATATTCGCTCTATTACATAAAAAATAAAAAGAAACAAAACTACCAAAAGCAATACAGAAAACATAAGACAAGGAGTTAAAAAATTCTAGAATGAAAATGACCAGACACATCTAATCTAATTGAATCCAGAATACTATACCATCTTAATACTAAAACGTTATAATACAATACAAAAGGTGCAATAGAGGATATGATCCCCTAAAAAATTACAATACACCTTAATTGGGTAGGATGAACCTTCGATAACAAGTGTAAAATTAAACTAAAACACAAAAAACTAAAATTGAAAAAAAATACATGAAAGAACTAAAAAAATCGAATGTGAAATAGGGAATGCAATACAAAATGTATGATAGAGGATCTCATCTCCGAATTGGGGCGCACACTCTGGTTAAATCTCACTTCTATGTAATAACTCTGCTCGTAAATCAAACAGGAGAGATAATCTATACTTGAAAAATTGAACTTTGTATGATACATACTCGACCTAAGGGATTAATAAAATTTGAACTTGAAACATTTTCGTCATAAGCTCTTTTACTCCACCAGTAGTTTTTTGTTTTTCTTACAACAAAATTAGGACTACTAGTTAGCATTCAATAAATTAAAATTACACATGACTTACTTGCAAATCTTGATTTGAAGAGGACCAAAAGTGCGACCATCATATAATTAGAGGACTCGAATTGCAAATTACCCATAATTAATTCAAGTGTGAGGTGTTATTACACATGCATTATATATTGCTCGTGGTGAGCACTTATGAAGTTCCACAATCTTTTATTCTCTAATCTTATTTAATACCTAGTTAATTACATTAATTATTTTTATTACACATCATTAAACCTTAAAATAAAAGCACGCGCAGCTGTTTTTTTCGATTTTAATGTAATATAAAATCATGTTTATATCCAATTAAGGTACGCCGTTTGCTTCCCCTTTCTACATTAAGCAAATCCCTGCAGACAAAATCAGTTGGTCACTATCAATCATTTAAAATAAAATAAAAAAAAAATTCTTTTAGAAAGTGGTGTGAATATTATTTTATTCTATACATTCATTAAAAAGATTGTACTTATACATTCATGTACACGTATTCATCATCTTCCTCAACGCAACATCTGTTAGTTTCTAGCTAATCAGAAGCCCTAATTATTCATGCCCAATCATTTGAGAATGAAGTGTTATTATAGAATATCGCTTCTGCATTTCGAAACGATTTAATCGGTGGAGTGAATGAGTTTGTGATCGGGATATATTCGTTTAGACTGAGTTCGGTAGTCTTCGGTTGTGTAAATTTCGATTTAATTTGGTTTCACAGGACACGCATTACATCGCTTTTGGTCCCGATACCATTATTTTTGGGATCATCATAATCGAAATTTACTAGTCTTTGGTTGGATAGATCCTTTAATGAATATTAAGTAGTGCTATCCAATGTTGATAGCAAAAATCTCTATTGATGTTTGCTCTACAAGAAAACAACTAAATTGCAATATATATTTAATCCATTGGAATCATAAGCTTTGTTTTCTTGAGCTTGAAATGATTTATAGAATCTTGGAGAGATCATCCAATGAATTGTTTAATTTAATTGAACCATGAATTAACATATCTATAAATAGAGGCCTTTTTGTTTGAAACTTATCATCATCTTTCACATTTTCTTGATAATAAAATTGAAGAATTCGATCATGTCATTCAACATTATTACAACCTTCCACTTCTCTCTCCTCATTGCAACCTTAATCTTTGCAAACTCCCATGCAAGAGAAATAATACCTAACCCTAAATCTCTAGTCTTGGGCTTAACCTATCCTAGATCAACAATTCCTACACCAAAATCGGCCACAAAACCATTCAAAAAACCATCACAAATGCTCGATATGACCGAGCAGCTCAAAGAGGTTCGAGATGGCTACATCATATCACTCAATTTAGGCACACCCCCTCAAATCATTCAAGTGTATCTAGACACAGGGAGTGACCTAACTTGGGTGCCTTGTGGCAATCTTTCCTTCGATTGCCTCGATTGCGATGACTATAGAAACAACAAGCTAACCGCGAGTTTCTCTCCTTCTCGCTCCTCCTCCTCCTCCAGAGATTCGTGTTCCACCTCTTTTTGCACGGATATCCATAGCTCAGACAACTCATTCGACACCTGCACAATGTCGGGGTGCTCATTGAGCACCCTACTCCGGTCCACGTGTCGTAGGCCATGCCCTTCATTTGCCTACACCTACGGTGATGGCATTGTGGCCGGAACCCTAACTAGGGACATTCTTAGGGTTCACGCGAGTAACCCTAATTCAACACAGGAAATCGTAGGGTTCTGTTTCGGTTGTGTCAGCGCAACATATAGAGAGCCTATAGGAATTGCAGGGTTCGGAAAAGGCCCTCTCTCACTCCCATCACAATTAGGGTTTCTACAAAAAGGGTTTTCCCATTGCTTCTTGCCTTTCAAATATGCAAACAACCCTAATTTCTCAAGCCCTTTGATTGTAGGGGAGCTAGCAATAACCTCAAAAGACTACTTACAATTCACTCCAATGTTGAAAAGCCCTATGTATCCCAACTTCTACTACATTGGACTACAATCTATAAGTGTAGGAAACATCACCACCACACAACCAACACAAGTGCCCTTAAGCTTAAGAGAATTCGATTCCTCGGGAAACGGTGGCATGATCATAGACTCAGGCACAACCTACACTCACTTGCCTGAGCCATTGTACACACAACTTCTAGGAGTCCTCGAGGGGACCATAAGGTACCCTCGAGCGACTCAGATAGAGGAGAGATCGGGGTTCGATCTTTGCTACAGTGTTCCATGCCAGAGCAACAACATTCTTGGTGATGATGATCTCCCTACCATAACATTCCATTTCTTGAACAATGTGAGCCTCACTCTTCCTCAAGGGAACTCGTTCTACGCGATGGGGGCTCCGAATAACTCGACGGTGGTGAAGTGTTTGCTCATCCAGAGCATGGATGAGAGCTACCATTACGGCCCAGCTGGGGTTTTTGGAAGCTTCCAACAGCAAAATGTTGAAGTTGTTTATGATTTGGAGAAGGAGAGAGTTGGATTTAAGGTTGCTGACTGTGCAACAATGGCTGCAGTTATTTCTCCTAATTAGTTTTTAATTGTTTCTTTAATTCCTAGTATCTCCAGCCTAGAAATGGCTTCATCACTTTGGATTTCTTGTCGTAATTTTATGTTGTTTTTTTCTTTAATAATCTTAATGCAGTAATCCTTGTCCCTTTGCAATACTTTTTGCATGCAAATTACACTTTGATACTTGTATTTTGAATTCTTTTTCAAAAAATACCCTACTTTTTCAAAATTAACAAAATAGTATATATCCATTTTTTCAAAAGTTTTGCAAATCTAATATTTGATTAATTTTCGGCCCAAAAACTCTATGTAATTGATTGTACTTTAACATATTTTATTTTTCAGCTACCTAAAAAAACATCCAATTAATTACGCACGATTTTTGGGCCGTAAAATTAATCAAATGTTAGATATTTGGATTTTTTTTTTAAAAAATTGGGTACTATTTTCTTAATTTTGATAAAGTGAGTTATTTTTTAAAATAATATCCAAAATATAAGTATCATAATTTGCCCTTTCAATTACTTGAATTTCGAGAATAGTGGAAATTACAATCAAAATTGAGTTTTAAAATCGTTGGACAATCTACTTAACAATTAAAAAATGTAAAGGGCAAAAATGAGAAAAATACTAGCTTGAAGGTGTAATTTGTGGACTAATTAAATAGTTTCATTATTCTTTTAATTTCAAGGAATCTTAGCTTGTGTTAGATTATTCGACAACGATACCCATACTCGAATTCATACATCAACAAAAGTACATGTATGACACAAGATATAGGCCCGTTTAATGGATCTTGACCCATCACATGATCTGCTCCAAATTTTTGCATAATTTCAAAAGTTGAAAAAAAAAATAATGGTGTATTTATCTAAGCAAATTTATATAGTTTTTTTTTAGAATTGTCAATTCAGGATCTGAAAAATGGATAATGTGTCAATTCAGTACCTGCAAGATGAAAATTATCAATCTGGGACCTCAAAAATCATGAATTTTGATTTCTTTATATTTTTAATTAATTTTTATATTAATTTAGAACGAAAATTCCTTTAATAATTACCTATTAAATATGATAAATAAATTATTGAAATTTATTTAAAAAAACATCGTAATTTTTGAGGTCCTAGATTGTTGGATTGAAATAATTGGGCTGAGAAGAAATGAGCCCAGTAACAAAATGGGCCAATGGTTTCAAAATTGGGCATGCTGAAAATTCCCAAAAGCCTAGGGTTTTAGCTTTGAACTGCAGAACCTAATCAAAATCCGGAATTGGAGAAGTGAGATGAATTTTCATCAATCTCGCGAGTAGAAATGCGATGAAATTTGATTTCATGAAACCCCATTACTGTAAGTAGCTCAAATTCATGATTTCGCATGTTTTTTGTTGTGGATTCTTGCATTTTCCGTGAGAAAATCGCATTTTCATCTACCTTCCAATTTATCTCGTATTTTATGGGATTGTTGCTGTCTGATTTCTGAATTACCTATGTTGATTAGAAGATTAAGAAAATTTTCCTGCTCGAAAATGATGGGGGGCCTCAATAATACCGTATTGTCCACTGTTATTAGTGATAAAAATTCGACCTTTTTGCATAGCCCTCCATTTCAGACATTTTCAACAATCCAGTTCTTGCACAGTTCAAAACAAACCTCAACCAATCCGAAGCATTTTATGGCTAAATCCGTAGCTCAATGTCCACATACCTTATCCACTGATGGAAGTCCACGTCTTGCCAAAGCTGATGCGCAGGCTGCTTTATTTGATTACCTGCATTCTACTAGGGGGTTGAGTTTCCTTGATGCTGAGCATATCAGCAAGAATTCGCCTCGGTTTCTTGAGGGATTGATGGCGAAGTTGGAATCGGATAAGGATGTGTTGAGAGCATTGACTAGGTTCTTTAGGTATAATCCCATCAATGAGTTTGAGCCGTTCTTCGAGAGTATGGGATTGAGCCCGAGGGAGTTCGCCCCTTTTCTCCCGCGAGGATTGATATTTCTGAGTGATGATGAGATCTTGCTTAATAACTATCACACCCTTAGTGATTATGGTGTGCCTAGGAGTGAAATGGGGAGGTTTTATAAGGATGTGAACGAGATATTTAGATACAAATTTGGTGTGTTGGGTATGAAGTTGAGGACTTACGAGAAATTAGGATTGAGTAGGTCAACTGTCATAAAGGTTGTGAGTTGCAGTCCTCGGCTTTTGGTTGGTGAAGTTAACAATGCTTTTGTAGGTGTTATTGAGAGAATGAATGCACTGGGATTCGACAGCAACTGGATTGGAGGGTGTTTATCTAGGAATAAAACGTATGATTGGAATAGAATACTAGATACATTGTGTTTTCTTCATGAACTAGGCTTTAGTGATGAGCAGATGGGGGAATTGTTTAGGGAAGATGCTGCACTATTACTTGCAGGATGCGGGAAACAAGTCTATATAGTGGTCGGCTCATTGCTCAAATTGGGCCTTGATATGAAGGAGGTTTTTGCTCTAGTATTGAAAAACCCGCAGATTCTGTCACCCAAGTGTGCCAAGAACTTCTGCAAAGCACTGAATCTTCTCATCGAGTTAGGAATGAAACCAGAAAATATGCCACAGGTTCTGTCTAGCAACATGGAATTTTTGGCGTCGCACTCTCTAAAAGGACTAAAGACCGTGGTAAAGGATTTCAATGGTGATAGGCATAGTCTATGCGAGGCTATAGAGAAGGATCCATCGGCATTCTTGAAGTTGGCCTTTAAGGCAAACAAATGCAATGCCGAGATTGTAGCCGCCAGGAATCCAAACAATATGTTGGAGAAAACAGATTTCTTGCTGAGACTTGGTTATGTTGAGAACTCGGACGAGATGGTGAAAGCTCTAAAACGCTTCCGGGGCAGAGGGGATCAGCTGCAGGAGAGGTTCGACTGTCTTGTAGATGCCGGCTTGGACTTCAACACAGTGTCGAGCATGGTGAAACAGGCCCCGACAGTTCTGAATCAGACGAAAGACGTTCTTGAGAAAAAGATCGATTGCTTGAAGAAGCACTTGGCATATCCAGTGGATTCCATAGCTGGTTTTCCTACTTATCTCTGCTATGATATGGAAAGGATTAGTCTAAGATTTTCTATGTATGCATGGCTTAGGGAGAAGGGCTCTGCGAAGCCAATGTTATCAGTGAGCACACTTCTTGCTTGCTCCGACGCCCGATTCTTGAAATATTTTGTGTATATAGATCCTCAAGGTCCAGCAATGTGGGAAAGTTTGAAAAAATCTTTGCCCTCTGCCTGAGAATCAGATCACTTGTGTTGTGATAATGCCTATTCATTTTTGTGTGTTTTTCTGATGCTACTCCTTGGCTTCATTTTGCTCTTTTTAGTGCTCATTTTACTTTTTTATTTATTTTTTTGATGAGGAAGAAGGCTTATGATAGAATGTGTTTAGAAATTGAAAATATGTGTTGATCAAGGTTTGAATTATTGCATATTATCTTGATAATGTAGGATGTAATAAATGCTAAGAAAACAGATACTTGATTTATGTTTTACAAAATTTGAAATTCAACTCAACCTCAAAAAATAAAATAAAAAAATTGAAATTATCAAACTACTCGAGCTCGATTCTTTGTTCGTGTTCTGACTCGAACCATCATTTTTGTAGGTCTCACTCCCACCAGGAGTTGTAATTCTCAAGTCCAACTTGCAGCCCAAAATAAAGTGTGGTGGGCCTTTGTATGAAATGGATGACCAATTACTCAATTAGTGCCAACAAGAACCGACCAAATCATGTATTTGACTTTTTTTTTTTTTTCCCAATTGTAACTTAAAAAGTTGGTATGGTTTCAAATTCTACTGACACTTTCTAAGTCGATATCTCATATATGCGTAGGGCTGTAAACGAACTGAATCGAATATCTTAATATTCGAGCTCAGTTCGTTAAGGAATATTTGAATTCGAATTCGATTTGAGCTTTTTTCTTCTTACTCGAGTTCGGCTAGATAAATATATTTCATGCTTGAATTCGACTTGAGCTTGGCTTGTGAAATTCTCGAAAATTAACTAATCGAGATAGAACTCGAATGCTAAAAAAAAGCCCGTTTAATTTATATATTTGAGCCCGAGCTCGAAAAAAAAAACTTATTTAGTTTAACTGTTTGAAATATTTATAATATGCATGACTATGTTTAATTAAATTCGAGCTCAAAGATGTTTGCGAGATGGCCAAGCTGAATACTACTTTATTCGAGGCCGGCTTGATAATTTTATTAAGCTCGAACTCGGCTCGTTTAGAAAAAGAATGAGCTTTTTCCGTGCCAAACTTCGAATAGTTCAGGAGTGGTTCCGTTCGTTTACAACCTTATATGTACATAGTAATTATGTGTATTTCTTAAAAAAGTTGTATTTATATTGGAGCGTCATATTTTAGGCTAAGTGTTGAGTTTATTAGATTAGTTTTAGTTGTTTTTAAAACCAAATCAAATTTAAAATTTTCATAACGGAACCGAATGACCTAAATAGGAGTGTGCAAATGGTTGGTTCGGTACAAAACCGAGCTCAACTAATAAAATTAAATAAAAAATTTCTTAAAAAAGTTCAAGTCGAACCAACCAAAATAATATATATAACTGAATCAAACCAAATCATAATTCTTTGGTTAGTTTGGTTTGGTTTTCGGTTTAACCGAATTTTTTATGATTATATTTGTTTTTCCGAAATAATTATATCTAAAGAAAATAACATGCACTCAATAGATAACAAACGATATACTAAAAAAGTAAATGTTTTAAAAATTATAAAACTAGAAGTTTGAAACTAAATATTATAATTACTAATAATATTTAGGTATAATTAATATTAGAATTATAAATTATAAATATAATATATTTATATTTTGGTCGGTTCGGTTTTAACCAAAATATTTTTTACTTAAACCGAACCCAAACCCAACTATATTTTGGTTTTAATTTTCAAAACCAAACCAAAATTAAAGAAAAACTGACCAAACCAACCAAACCAAGTAGCTCGGTTTGGTTCGATTTTTTGGTTTTGGTTCGATTTTGCATACTCCTAGACCTAAATAATCAATTCCTTCTGGTAATTCAATTTTCTATGATGACAACTTAACCAGATAGATAATAATATATAAACTATCGAACCGAACCGAACCGAACCAAATTTTGTATTTACAAAATCGAAATAATCTAATTCGACCTGATTCGATTCGGTTTTCGATTTTTCGGGTTTATTCCCACCTCTTGGATTGATTGCGCGTGGAAAGAAAACGCGTGAGGTGCATTGAATTGAGACAAATTAGAAAAATTCGTTTTTGGTGTCTCTTCTCATCTAAAGAAAGTACAAAAACATGTGTGATTTTGTGTCAGCTTCTATCCATACCTTTTAATGCATTATGTCTCATTCTAACCTAACGTTCCGATTTTATTTCATTTGTGATGTTTGTAGTGTGTTTAGTTTTTGTTGAAACGAGTCGAGTTTGAGCTCAAAAAATTTAAAATCAGTTTGAGTCGAGTTCTAATTTGAGGCTACTCAGTTTTACTCGTGTCGTTACTCGAGCCATATTTGAGATTATTAACGTATCTTAAGGGTTTTTTTTCGGGTGTTGATTGTTAAAGATTCGACTAAAAGACTAAGCTTATTTTTCTTGAAATAACCGGACCAAATAGAATGACTTGTTCATGTCTAATATTACGCGGTTAAATGCTAAGTAACCAAGATAATGTTTCGATTTTCTCGACCATAACGATATATATGAATCTCGACTTAATTAAAGCTCGTTCGATATGTCGAGTAAGGGAAGGATGTGCAACTGGGATATCATAAAAAGTGAGAGACACTACAAAAAAGACGGGTTTTAAATTTCTCAAACTATTTTTTATTTTTAAGTGCTTGCCCTCCCCAAAAATAAATAAATTCAAGTGTTCATAAAATATAGCAATAATAATAATAATAATTAATAAGAATAATAATATTAATAAATCAAAGTCTCTTCTCTCACAAAGGTCTGGCTAGATCCACCTCCACCAGAAGGTCCAGAACTCTTGCAAAATGGCCTAAATCATAATTAAAAAGATTGCTTAATTAAATATTTAAATATGATCTGAATTTGTGTTTTTGATTGTTTTGTCGGTGAAATAAAATTTTTAAACGAACACTATGCCAAATGTTAATGAAATTAATGGCTACTAGGTTTAATTTACAAATCTTGTTGGAGTTCGTGATGTTTTGCTTTAGATTTTCCTATTTTGATTTTTGACCAAGACCGATAATTTTGGTAGATTTAAAATTGAATATGATAAAATTAATCATTATATCCGAACTAAAGAGGTGGGAATATACAAATGGTCTAATTTTTTTTTTTTTGAAATTCGAAACGAAATTTTTAAAATAAAAAGAACTATCGAGAAGGCCATCCACAAATAAAGGAAGGCTCGACCCAACAATGAAGATTCAGGAAATTACAAGAAGCCCTAGCAAAATGATGTGCGAAAACATTGGCAGAACGACGACCTAACAAAGAGCAAGAAGACATTCCATCATGGAGAGCCCGACAATAAATAATCAAAGACCCAAACTCAAAAAGATCCTCACAAGGTGATTGGACAACATCATAAACCACTTTAGAATCGATTTCAAAAATAACATGCGGCAGATTCAAACTCTTGATCCAAGAAAGAGCTTCGAGCAACTCAATAGCACCACCTTCCTCAACCCGAATCTGACTATGGAAATGACAAGTTCCTGCAGTGATGAAAGTGTCATTATCATCCCGCAACACCACACTGACACCTGTCATGTAAACATCTTCAACGAAAGCCACATCGGTGTTAGCTTTTGCAAAACCCATAGGAGGTTTGTTCCAAGCATTACCTTCGTTCGAACAGCCGAACCTCTTCCGCCAGATACATTAATATTCCTTCCAACCCTTCTAGCATGTCTCCATTGCATCAAAAGTTCATGTCCAATTTATCAAAGATATCGAGTTATTCATCATTTCAAGATATATTAAGCAAAATAAACATATGTTACTCCATCCTCATTAATTGAAGTAAACGAGATGAAAATGACTTAATTAGTAGATTGACAATCACACTATTGAAAAATTATATCTCTAAATAATTTCTTCCATCACTTTTTTAGGTCAAAAATACTTTGTTAAAGATAGCCATGGTCCCAACTCCTAACTCACTTTGTTAGTGTCTCATTAATTAATTTGTAATTGAGATTATTACAAAAAAAGTTAATTAATTAGTAGGAGACAGCTGTATGCCCCACAATTATGTGTTGAAAAATTAAATAATACAAATGGACAAAAATATTCTTCCTGCGCCAACTATTTATATCCTCAGATCCATTTCTGACATTGTTTTTCAATTCCTTTTTTGTCATTTTCTATGTAATTTCCTTTTCATCTACAAATGCTCCACTCATCAAATAGATTAGATCCTCTATGCTAAATTATGTGATGTTTCCTGTGCCAAAATTGATTTTTTTAGTATATTTTAATTTGAGAATGATGAATTCAAATAAAAAGTTAAAATTAAATTAAATTGAAATAAAAAATTCGAAAAGAAACTTATAAAAAAATATATAATTGACACAAAGAATGCAACGGAGAATGTCGCAAGGGATCTGAAATCCTCACGAAACCCCAATTCTCTCTCTCTCACTCTCGCACACCATTCGAAAGAGTATTTCACATTTTGTGTTGCATTTCATATTGCACACTTATTTTTTTTTTAATTTTTTTCTTTGATTTCAATTTCTTATGTGTTAGTTTAATTTTACACTTATTATTTAGGGTTCATCCTACCCAATTAGGGTTTTATATATTTTTTAGCATTTAATTTTTCAAATAATCAAGTAATAACTAAAAATATAAAATTAAATAATTAAAAATTACAATGCATTCTAATTGGGTTTGATAAATTCTAAATAATAAGTGTAAAATTAAATTAAAGTATAAGAAATTAAAATCGAGGAAAAAATTGAAAAAAAATATCGAGTATGCAATAGAAAATGCAACATCAAATGTGCAATAGAAGATTTCAACCACGCACGCACACACACTTGTTTGAACCCCAATTCTCTCTCTCTCTCTCTCTCTCTCTCTCACACACACACGCGTGACACAAATCAATATTTTTTTTTCGGACTTAAATAAGAATAATATTAGAAGTTTAACTTTAATATCTTGTTATTATAAATATTTTTAATATACATATACGAATGATATAGAGTAATAGAGAATATAATTGGGACGAAGGGCGTAGTATTTTACTAAATTTATTTTTGAAAAAATACTAAATATTTTCACACATTTTAGAACATATTATAAATAGTTTTAAAAAATTTATAGCTTCAACCAACTCCCACTTTTCAATCGTGCTCGAGGTTGGCCATAACTTTAATAATTAATATTGTTGGATTGCTATTAAATTCTCAATAATTATATGAAGAAACAAACATGGATTTAACCTACTAATTATTATATATATTTAATAATAATGCGGAAAACCCTTTTGTTTGAAGGTGTGTGTAGGGAAAAATTACATTTTCAAGAACTCAAATTTTGCCATTTTCATAGTTGTCGTGATTGGGATGTGTGCGTTTGCTTTCCCACTTGCAGAATCTTCCCTTTTCTGGATTCCTCTCTCTCTCTCTCCCCCTTTCTCTCTCTGCATGATCACATCATCTGGGGGTGGGTTTCTTCAGATTTTGCAGAACTTTATTCACATTCCGGATTCTTGCGCTTTGTAGCGGAATCACTGTAAAAAAGGTCAGATTTCAATTGCATTTTTGAATTTTTACCAGCCAATTTACTGTTTCACACACACACACACACTATTGACGGAATTGTAAATAACGCATTTTATTTTTCTTCGCATCGTCGATGAAAGGATCGGATTTGGGCTTTACTTGATTTCTGGATTTGAGCTGAACTGGGCAAGAAAAAAACATTCTTTTTTTTTCTTCTATTTTTTTCAATAAAAGTTTGAACTTTTTGACAAATCTTTATGCTTTGGGTTTAAGCAACTTAACGATCAAGGGCGTATTATGATTCTCTGACATGGGTATATAGTTTTCATTGAAATCTGTTATCAATATTTTCACTCTCTCTCTCTCTCTCTCTCAAACCTCATGCTATATGATTTTGCTTTTCTTGTTTCTATCGGAATCACTCTGTAATTTGCGTGCCCTCTTCTTCTGCCCCTGTTACAGGAAAGAAATGGTGAATCTCAGTTATGGATTTCCACTGATTAAGTGATTGAAGGTGATAAAAATTTGAAGGGATGTGGATTGGTAGGGGGTTTATTATATTGGACTGATTTGATTGCATAAGCATTGAGATTGAATCTCGAATGGAATTAGTTTGTTTTAAGCAGTTGAAATTCTTTGGGTTGCATATGAATTCTCTGGTATACAAATGTGTTGTCTTTCTTCTCCTTGCTTTGGTTTTTAGAGCGTTATGGCTGCCTAGATTCTCGGGTTTTCGTGGATTTGAGCAGAGCAATATGTTTCCTTTCAACAGTAGATTGAGTTTGAATCCAGAGCTTGAGACTGGAAAATCCAAGTTTTTGGAAGTCCCTCAAATCGTGTGGGGTTTGAATAATCAGAAAATTGCATTTGCAAGAGCTTGTTTAACTGCACGAATGCTGAATCGAACGCTTCTGATGCCTAGTTTGAGTGCTTCCTTGTTCTACAAAGAGGTTGATCAGCTGAAGCCTATTTCATTTGATAAAGTCTTCCAATTCGAAGAATTCAATTCTCGTTGCAAGGGGTTTGTCCAATTAGGCCGTTATTCGGAAGTTTCTAACAGAACAGATGTCTTTGAGCTTCAAAAAGGAAGTGGAAGGAGATGGACGGTTGAGAAAGATTTAGAGCAGTTGAGGCATTTCAGCCAGCATCCCGACAACGGGCATGAAATCATCCGAATAGTTGGGAAGAATCCCTTTTTGTGGCATGATCATTGGCCAACTAAAGACTATGCAAAGATTTTTGAGTGCTTAGTCTTGGTGGAAGAAATATCTAGAGAAGCTGATAAGGTTGTCTCCAAGATTAGAGAGACTGGATTGGAAGAACGTCGTAGAGTTGATTCATTGCAAGAGAATATCAATATAACGTTACAGACCGTGCCTTATGTAGCTGTTCACATGAGAATCGAGAAGGACTGGATGATACATTGCAAAAAGCTGGAGCAGAGATTGAATGTGAGTGAAATTTGCAGCAGCAAGGATCAAATCATGCAGAGAGTCGGAAACATTGTGGGCTTGGATACTCCAATTGTCATATACCTCGCTGTTGCTGATGATCTTCTAGAAGATAACTCTATACTAGAAGGGTGGGGGAAAGGTTTGCTTCCAGTCGAGAAGAAAAAGTTGGGCGTTTTTGATACGTACAAGAAGCACCCCTATCTGATTCAATCAGCTATAGACTACGAAGTTTGCTTGAGATCAGATGTGTTTGTTGGGAACAGCTTCTCGACTTTCTCTAGCCTTATCGTTCTTGACAGAACTCAATCAATGATTAGCATGAACCTTAAAGAACGGTGTGGACTAGACGTTAGATGGCCTTCATATGCCTACAATTTAGAAGGCGAACCAAATGGTCCACGTCCATGGGCAGCTAATATGTCGGATGTGAGCCTCCGAGCCATTAGTTATGGTTCGAATCATGTTTCTTGCTGGTGATTCTTGGATGAGCTTCAAGTTCTTTTGTAGATGGCATCAGGTACACAGTTTTGGACTTGTATATGTTGAGTGTTAGGCAATCTTTTATATACACTATTCATCATTTGTTCAAAAATTTGGTCATTCATCAAGTTACACCACAAACCTATCACATACTGTAAGTTATTTTCTTTTTTGAGTGTAAATCATATGGCATACACAGTTCTTGATCTCCCTTATTAGTCACTTGCATTTGAGATTGCGCGTTGATTGGATTTGCTCGAATTATTGCTTGATTACGCGGTTTCTGCTACAGTGGTGCTCGACTGCTCGTCGTCTGGTAAACTTTGTTGAATGAGAATGCATAGGCTCGTGAATGTTAGTTGGAAGTAGAATTATAGGAATGCTCTGTTTCTTGTGTTTCAACTGCATTTTCACTCCTTTAAGGTTTGAGTTGTTGAATCTAACATCATTAATTCTTCCTTCTGCATCAACTACTACTTATTTTGCATGTGTTAATACATGGGATACTCTGTCATGTGCTGTGTTCGAATTTCGTCTTTTTATTTATTTTTTCCTAAAATCTCGAAATTTCTAGAGATGGCCCTTGTGAGACGTATGTACGCTTACATGAGATTTCATGTTGCACTTTCAAATTTTGAGGTTTTTTTTTTTTTTTTTTGTGATTTGATTTAATTTTATTACGGTTTATTCTATATTTATGAATTTGTTGGGATGTGGAGAAAAGATATGGAAAAAAAAGAAGAAAAAAGAAAGTTTAGTTTAGATAGCAAAAAAAAGAAAAGATATGAAGAAAAAAAAGATTTAAAAAAATGGTGTAGAAAAGATGTGAAATAAAAAAAGAAAATATACGGAAAAAAAAGAAAAAAAGAAGAAGAAAAGATTGAATTATTTGAGAAAAGATTTACTAAAATTTAAAAAAGATTTTAAAACCATGCCTAATAACTAGAGATGACAATGGGTAGGGTACTACAGTACCCGTCCTCATACCTGTGTTTTAAAAAAATATCCGTACCAGTCCCCGTATCTCTTGGGTATTAACTTTTATGTCCATCTCCATATCCTTCAGGTACTTAACTACCCATACTCATACCCGTTATCCGTATTTTCACTATTTTTTTATGCAATCCATGAGAAATGTTTTATAGTATTTAATAAATTTTAAAATATTTTTATAAGTTAAAATTATAAAAATATATATATATATATATATATATATATTATGTGTATACTTTAAATATATGAAAAATATATTGAATATGAAATTTAATCTATATAGATAATAGAGTAAAAAAACTATTTATTTTTATAAAGAGATAAAAAAAAAGACTAAATTACGTTTAAAAATTCAAACTTTTTATTATAGATAATTTCTATTAATATATTTGTGCATATATAATAAATAAATATTTTTTAATGTACATATATTGGCGAACATATTCTTAAGCATAGCAAGCATAAAAAATTAATAATATTTTTTCTGATAAATTTAATGATATTTTTCTATAATCATTCAAACATACTTATATTTGTACTTTTTTCGTAGTATACTTTTTGAAAATATATATAGTTATATTTTATGTAAGATATAATATTTATAAACATTTATTTATCAAGTTTATAATATATATATATATATATGAATAACATAAGTTATAAATTAATATTTCAAGTAGTCCAAATTTTATTTGTGTTCAATTATCATTTTATTTATAACATAGGCCATATTTTAAAAATAACATATATAAACGTACAAATTTCATTATCACGAACTATTTATTGAATATTTAATTTAGTAATCATTATTTTTATTAAATAATTCAAAATTATGATTAAATAATTTATAATTTTAAAAATATTGATTAAAACTAAATCATAATTCAATTAAAAAATAATACAAAGACCCTTCATGAAAATGCGACATTTCATAAAAAAATTATAAACATAACAATGCCATGAAATCTTCAAAAAATAATATCATATCATATCACAATGTAATTCAATACATACAATGTAGTAATAATAATAATAATAATAATAATAATAATAATAATTCAATGTATAATTATATATATATATATATATATATGGGTATGGGGCGGGTTGGGTACTAAGGTACGTGTACCCGCACCTGTACCCGTCAAAATTTACGGGTAATTACATGTGTATGTGTCCGTACCCATTAAATGGGTATTTACCCTACCCATCGTGGGTAATTTTTACGGTACTCATAAGGTCCGTTATCTATTATCATCCCTACTAACAACTAATGAACTATATGTGTGAAAAGTGGGCCCGCCCATCCCAACCTGATTAATTTCGGGTCAAGATGGGCCTTGATTTTTGCCCTCAAAAAATTGGCCTGATCCAACCCGAAAATTTACATTGGCTCATGAGCTCAAGCCAAATTGGACCGGTCCATAAAATTTAGACTTGAGTCCACAAATGGCTCGAAAAAACACGTTCTTTGCGTAGGCTTTGGCCCAAAAAAGAGGCCCGATTTTTTCGGAACTGGCCGGGACAATTTTTTTACATTGACCCATGACCTCGGATAGGTCCGATCCAATTGACAACTCTAATTTCACTCCACCCTAGACATGTGCTTGACTTTCTACGATAGGGACTTTGATTTGTAAGTAACATTTTATTGCTATTTTTATATGATTATTTTACCCCCGTGTTTATGCTTTAATATTTATATGTGTAGATTACATAAAACCTTACAACATGAATATTACCATTTCCATATCTTATTACGAATGGAATGTTTCCAAATGAAATCAAAATAAATAAACGGAGGTTGGACAAATATATAAGATCATGATACATTTGATACATGATGTGTGGGAGATAAGAGGATATAAAATAGATGAAAACACACTAAGGTATATAGTGTGACGAAAAAATTAAAGTATGTCGTTCTGATCCATTCCTAGTCTTATGCGATGGGGGAATGCCCTTCATGGCTAAATTAACTTAAACTCATCATCTTTTCATGCATTTTGTGCAAAACTTCTTTTAGAAAGGAATAACATAATTGAAATAGAAGATCTCGTTTGCAGTTTATAATTCATAGCAATTATACTCAACATATAATTAATCACGATTTTACACCGAACATTTTATTTTATTCTCGGCAATTCTACTTTCCGTAAATTTTTTTGGGAACTAAAAGTTTAGTCATCACGTCAGAGAACTAAAAATCAATCTAATCGTTCCCTTATTTTGATCTAGATGGTCACAATTCAGTCAAATGATATACGATGATAATTTTGTAATATATTACAACTTTAGGTAAGACGGAATATTATGATACTTCAATAATGATCACATTTCATATTTTTTTTCAATATCTAGGGTGCAGGTGGAAGATGTCTCATTGCTAAATGGGCTTGAAAATTAGATCACAAATCTTTTGAAAGCATTTTAAAAATGTGTGTTTTCATTCGCCGTTTATTTGAATTTTCGGTGTTTTTCAAGTGTATTAATTCATCCCTTCCAATTATATACTCCCTCCGTTTCGTTTTATTCATCGTTTTAGGTTTTTTTTTTTTTTGTCAAAATATTTGTTGTTTTATATATTTTGACACTCTCTCTCTCTCAAATTTAACCTTACAAATATATGGAGAGATAATTTTTTTTCATTTTTTTAGGAAAATATAAGTAAATAAGATTTTACGTAAAAGGGAGAGATATATTAGTCCAAAAAATTAATTGTTAATTCTAGATTAAAATTCTAAAACAACAAACAAAACGAAAGGGAGAGAGTAGTATATTTTCTCCTCACATTTAGATTAAAAATATTTATTAATACAATATATTAAATCTAAACTTTCAATATTACCTTTATTTAAGATTTATGACATTAAAAAATTCAAGTGATTAGTTTTTATAATTTTCAAGACCTAATAATATTTTATTTGTATATTACTATGCCAATTAATATTATTTATAATAATGGGGTCATATAATTGAGATATTTTAAAATAGTAATAGAGACTATATAATTGGGATGTATGAAGTAATATTGTAAAAATGATGAATAGAAAATATGAATAGATTTATTGGAATATAAATTGGAATATTGATAGTGCCAATTAAAAGTCAAATTTGGCAAATTAAATATGATGGGAATGTTGCGGCTGAGACGTTTTGTGGTGGTCTAATTTAATATTATAAAATCCCGACAGCATGAATACTGCCATTTTCATTTCTTTTTTCCAAATTGAATGTTTCCAAATGATTTCAAAATAAATTAATCGAGACTCAACAAATTTGTAAAATCATACATAGTTCTATATGCTTGAAATTTATAGGTATATATAAAATGTTTAAGCTAATAAGAGTCAAATGATACTATACTAAAACATTTTTCGAATAAAATCTTGAAATAAATACAATATAATATAATATAAGTGAAAGTATAACACTAGCTACAACATATATATATATATATATATATTAAATGTCGGGTTAATTAATTAATTAAATAACTATATATGGATTCTAATTTACAACACGACTTTTAAAACGTTACTCATATTATACAAATATATACTCATTCTGTTTCTGAATAATTAAGTGTAATTCTAGTATTTTAGTTTTGTTTCACAAAGATTATCATTCCACACAATCGAGGTGGAAAATTAACAGTTTTCTCATATTTGTTCTCATTAAATACATTCAAACTTTCATATTTGACTCATTTAATGTACTCACATAAATGTGTATAGACTAATCTGATTACTTTATTAATCTGTGTGCATTTATCCAAAATGACACATTAAGAAATGGAGGGATCATTATTTTACAATTACAATATCAGTCCAAATGTGATAGGAACTTAAGCCAAAGGTCCTAATTCCATCACAAAAGCTAGCTCAAGGGTGGAGGATTATTGACCCTCATCTTAAGTACACATCCACAATTGCTTGTGGATCCAATGTGGGATCATATCATTCCACCCACCTTGACAAGCCGGACGTTCTCGGACGACTCACACTCTAGACCCCTTTGGTACTAAGTAGCCCTTTCCCGAGCTGAATGACTCACATTTTGGACCACTTCGGCACCAAGTAGCCATTTTTCAAGGGAGACGGCTCTCACTCTGGGTAGCTTTGACTCACCGTTTTGGCACCAGGTAGCCTTTTTCTGGGACGAACTAGCTGGATGAAATCCTTTGCTACGTACACTTTGTGCAACACTTGCTGCTACACAATTAAATTTATTAATTTTTCTTCGATTTTTTAATTCTAATTTCAATTTATTATGATTTTTTTTTTAATTTTATACTTATTATTTAGGATTTATCCTACCTAATTAGGGTATATAATTATTTTTTTATGAAATAAGCAATTATTAATTAGAAAAATGAAATTTATTATTGTAAATTATATACCCTAATTGGGTAGAATGAACTTTAAATAATAAGTGTAAAATTAAAATAAAGTACAATAAATAGAAATTGAATGAAAAAATAAAAAAAAATAATAAATTTAATTATGTAGCACTAATCATTGCACAAAATGTAACATGGGATTTTATCCGCAAACTATCTCTCAATGAAAGCAGATATATAATCTTCATTTAAAACAGTAAAATCTAACTCCACCACAAAATCTAACTCAAAGGTAAAAAATTAATCTTCAACTTAAATAATCACCCACAATTGCTTGTGGATCCGATATATAATCGTAACGAGATGTAAGTTAAAAGTAAGTAATTTACCACGTTTAATAATATTATCTTTATGGTATAAAATATCCAAATGCCTAACTTCAACGCAAGAAGAAAAATTAAAGATGAAAAACTTGAAGTATGAAAAGTCAACTAGGCATATATATATATATATAATATATATATCATACATGATTGGAAGTTTGGAAAGACCCACCTACTTAATTGTTGGAATATATATATATATATATATATATATATATATATATATATATATATTACACACTTCCAAAACTATAAAACATTGACATTTGCTTATGTTTTTTGATTGGTTGTTTTACAACGTAACTACACATATTCAATTGCAATCAAGAAAAAAAAACTATTGCTCCAGCTCTTTTGCTACGTAAAATCTAAAAACAATAACCCTTAGATATAAATATGCATATACTGTATATGTATACAAAAAATAAAGATCGAACATATCACAACGTTATGTAACACCATCACATGACTAGAATTAGTAAATGACAGACGATCACTCTTAAAATCATACCAAATTAAAATTCATTACTGAAAATACCACCATACTTACACTTGAAAAACTCAAATTACATTTAAAAATGGGTTAATTGCAGAGTTTAATACAACGTTTGCACTATTTTGTAATTTTTGCACAACGTTTAAAAATTTGCAATTCATATAACAACCTTTAATATTTTTGCAATTGTAACATCCCTAATATTAATCCGGCATAAAATAACGTTTTATGGAGATGAAACCGATAGAGAATCTTACTATATATAGTGAATTTATATAATGACGCCGTTTAAGTAGCTGAAAATAGCAGTACACATGGATTACAAATCGGACATATAGGATAGATCTGACGAATTAATATTGAAGATGATACAATTGTAAAAATATTAAAGGTTGTGATATGTATTGTAAATTTTTAAACATTGTACGAAAATTGTAAAATAGTCCAAATATTGTGTTAAATTATGCAATTAATCCTTTAAAAATTTATGGATGAGCTAGCCGGTGTAGATTTGTATTGTACGGCCACGTACATACAAAATGGTGCCAGCCACGCGGTGCACCTACGCTCACCGCATGCCAACCAAATTAATTCTAGTTCAATTCTTTTAAATTATTCTTTACAAATATATCTAGCCCGTTTCATGCCTTACGGTACCGTACTTGCAATTATATATATATGTTTGTGTATGTCTCTCTTAAAATTTATTAATTTTAGGATGTTTTTAATTTTTCACACGTTTTAAAATACGTAGTTTTGATAATATCAACTTAGCTTTTGTTTGATTTTTTCACATATTTTTGAATTTTGGCCGATTGAATTTGATGTGACAGTCGGAAATTGCTACGTGTATATTTACAAAGACACCAAATTACCTTAAAATACTCAAATTTTGGATTAATTTTATTTTTTCAAATGATCGAAATTTCAAAATCATGTAAAAAACAAAGAAAGGTTAAATTTATGTTATTAAAACTATTTTTTTTATAAAACATGTGAAAAATAAAAAAACACGCATGACTTTGTGTGTGAGTGAGTGTGTGTGTGTGTGTCTATATATATATATATATATATATATATATATATATTCCCTTCAATTCTGAATAAGTGTCATTCTAGCATTTAAATTTTGCTTAAAAAATGTCATTCTACAAATTCAAGACAAAAAAATTACTTTTGTTCATATATTTACCCTCGTTTATTGTATTAATACATCTATATTTAACTCATTTAATATATTCACGCAAGAGTGTACTAAGTAACTGAATTAATTTATTAATCTGTGTGTATTCATTCAAAATGACATTTCATCTGAAACGAACATAGTATATTTTATTCACTAATTAGAGTATAAATATAAATATAAACAAAATAAATGATATCACTCATCTCAATTCCACTCTATAAATTCGACTCATAACCGCAAATTAAATCATAACTAACTCATAACTACCTACATTCAAAAATCAAGATTTAAATCCAAATCAAGAAATGGGCTCCAAAAACAAACACGCATTTTTGGCCGTTTTCCTCCTCCTCCTCTCCCACTTCTCCGTCCAGGTTCACTCCGTGGTGGCGGAGTGCGGCGGCGAGGCCAACGACGGCTGCACCGACAAGAAGAAAGCGCTGCCGCTCAAGCTCATCGCCATCGCCTCCATCCTCATCACCAGCATGATCGGCGTCTGCCTGCCGCTCGTCACCCGCTCCGTGCCGGCGCTCAGCCCCGACCGCGACCTCTTCGTCGTCGTCAAGGCCTTCGCCGCCGGCATCATTCTCGCCACCGGATTCATGCACGTGTTGCCGGACTCCTTCGACATGCTCTGGTCCACCTGCTTGAAGGAAAACCCTTGGCATAAATTTCCCTTCACCGGATTCGTCGCCATGCTTTCTGCGATCATCACGCTCATGATCGACTCCATGGCCACCAGTTTCTACTCCAAGAAGCATAAAGGCGGGGTGGTGCAGCCGGAGAGCGGCGGAGATCGCGAGATGGCGGCGGTGGAGGCGGCCGCCGGAGGTGGCCACGCTCATTTCCACGGTCACCACCACGGCGGGAAGGTGGAAATTGACGGCGCGCAGCTGCTGCGTTACAGAGTTATTGCTATGGTACGGTTAATTACTTGATTAATTCATCATTAGTCATTAATTACTTATTTTATTTGATCTGTTTCTAGTCAACTAGTTGTTAACTTAAAAACTCATTAATTTAGTTAGCTCTTTCTTCAAGATAAGGGTTTAATTTCAGTCAACAAATTGATAATTAGAATAACGTTTAATTTTAGATAACTTAATTAAATGAGCGATGAGTGGACTTTGATCGATTTCCGTGCATCGAAATTACAAAATCCAAATCTGAGTCTCATAAAAACTACAAGAAAAACTCGTAAATTTGAAAATACAACACATAATGTAACATAAAGAGTGGTGTTTTCGAATCCCACCACCAAGACACCAATACCTCTAGGTGTGAGCCTGTCATATCTGATTTCCAAGAGTGCTTTATCTCCCCTGGTTTTCAAGTGTGGTTTATCTTTCCTGTGTGGTTTGTAGACTATTATACAAGGACGGGGTTTACCCATTTCGCACCTTGGTAGAGGCTGCGGGTTACCCTGGATATATAAAAAAAAAAGAATGCTTTAGGAAATCTCATGTGCTATCTATCAAGATAAAATCATCTATTGCACACCCGATTTTTTTTAGTTTTTTATTTTATTTTTCATTCGATTTCAATTTCTTCCGCTTTAGGTTAATTTTACACTCATTATCTATATTCCATCCTACCCAATTTAGGTGTATTGTATTTTTGTAATATTTAATTTATAGTTTTTAGTATTTAATTTATATTTTTTAGTTATTAATTGATTTGAAAAATTAAATACTCAAAAATTATAATAAACTCAAATTGATTAGGGTGAACCATAAGTAATAAGTGTAAAATTAAACTAAATCACAATAAATAAAAATCGAAGAAAAAAATGAAAAAGAACTAAAATAGATGATTTAATGTGATATAATTAAAATAGTATTATCGATAAAATCTTGTGTGTGTTTTTTTTTCTTAGTATAAAAAAATTACTTTGTTAATGGATGTATATTAATATGAATATATGCAGGTTTTAGAGCTAGGCATCATCGTTCACTCAATCGTAATAGGTCTATCACTAGGTGCATCCAACAACACATGCTCCATCAAAGGCCTAATCGCCGCACTTTGCTTCCATCAAATGTTCGAAGGAATGGGGCTCGGAGGCTGCATTCTCCAGGTAAACACGAGACACGACACGACACGAGACAACCAATTATGGATCGGATCGGATCAGATCGATGGTTAATTAATTACTTTTATTGATTGAATATAATTAATTAATGGTGCATTTGTATGTGCGTGTAGGCGGAGTACAATTTTGTAAAGAAGGCCGCGATGGCCTTCTTCTTCTCAGTGACGACTCCATTCGGAATCGCATTGGGGCTGGCACTGGCCAGCAGCTACCAAGAGAACAGCCCACGATCGTTGATCACCGTAGGGTTGCTCAACGCGTCGTCGGCCGGGCTCTTGATCTATATGGCGTTGGTGGATCTTCTGGCCTCGGATTTCATGGGGCCCAAGTTGCAGGGGAGCTTCAAGCTTCAAATCAAGTCGTACATGGCCGTGCTCTTGGGCGCAGGAGGAATGTCTCTCATGGCTAAATGGGCTTGAATCTACGTATGTTGAGATCGAAATCGATCTCTCTTCAAAACATTTTCAAAATTTGTGTGTGCTTTTATTCATTTGCCGTTCAATTTTCATGTGTTTTGGAAATGTAAAGTTTTTACCTTGAGATATTGTTGTAAAAACAATAAAGGGAGACTAAAGCATGTTTAGGTCTATTTATACTTTAATTTCAACCTTCTTTGAAATTGAGCTCCTACACTTTTACTTATAAACTTGTGTTTGCGTAAAATTTAATTTTGTTCTACTTTTATTTATCTTAAATTTAGGTTATGTTATAATTTGATATAATGTCGAATTAGATCTCTTTTTTAGAAATTCAACTACGCACAGATCGTTTCATGTCATCAATTTTTCTATTAAAATGGAGATGGTAGAATTTTATGCTTTTGGGCTACTCCAAAAGTAATCAATTAAGTAATCTAAAATAATTCATCTAACATAAATAAATAAGAACTAATGAATTCTAGATTTGACTATCGATTAAAAAACAAAAATTTAAAATATATTTTTGATGAAATGTGTTATTGAGTAGTTACGGTTAAAAAAAAAATGCGTCTATTAATTTAGTTTCGATATCATGAATCTATTGATCAAGAATTCAAGATATATAGTTTACCTATTGTTTGATTTTTTTTTTTTTGAGGAAACCTATTATTTGATTATTACTTATTAAAAATATCAAATTCCTTTTTGTTAACTGAAGAAGAAAAGTAGTAGGCTTTGAACTTTGAACGCACTTTGGGTTCAAATTAACTATGTTTTTTTTAGGGGAATTAATTGTGATGGTTAATATCAAATTAATTATTTTATTTCTTCTATATATTTGGTCAAACCCCATTATTTAATTCAATGTATTTATCTATCACGCATCTTTAATTTAAAATAAGTGTCTTTAATTTAAGATAAGTGTTTTGATCAGTCATAAGGTACATAAATGTACGTACGTACGTTGATATATATATATATATATATATATATATATATATGTATGTAAATGATTTGACATAATTATATTTAATTGAGTTCACTGCATCAGATATATCCAAATCAAGTCAACCACCTGGACGGCTGGACCTCCTCACGAGTTTATTTACAAGAATATATTATAAATTTATAGTAAAATTTAAAAGTTATTTTATGAATTTATAAGATAGTAGAGCTTACTTTTAAAATAAGTGGTTGATATGTTTTAATGAAACAAGATTACGATACATTTAAGATGCTAACAATTAATTGTTAATTTAATTTGTAACTAAACCTCTAAGTTAATTGTATTAACAAAACAGGTTCTCGAATTTGCAAAAATCAATTAATATGATGACCTTTTAATTATATATATATATGTGTGTGTGTGTGTGTGTGTGTGATCATACAAACACCACTTGCATTGTCTTTTTAATTATGTACAATAATACAAACATAACAATGGATTTTTTTTTTATTTTTTTTGTGGCAATACCAGCACATTTTTATTTTTTCATAAGTTAAAAATTTAGTTAAAAACCCTAGTTTCCCAGTCAATTTAGATGTTAGAGAAATGCTATAAATTATAATAACTCACATACACTCTAGTTAGACAATTCGTATTAATTAATTCATTACACTTATATTTATAAGCAATAAATAAAGATATATAGATATGTGTATCTTGTGTTTGTTGTGATTTATGTATCTCTTCATGTATATCTTAGTAGTTAATTTTTATTTTAGGGTATCTTCTTTTATTCTTGTATTTATTCTGCTGTAACTATTCAGTTTTACACATTGAAAATATAGAAATCATTTATTCTCTCTCCATCTATTTTTCATTATACGAGTATATTGTTAATTATAAACGAAATTAATAAATATATTGATATTGTAAAAATGCCCACATACAAATATAAAAAAAATTAGTTTTCAATTAATAAATTAAAGGGGCAATTAATTAGTTTGAGGTCTCAATTTATTTTGATGAGTATTTCCATATATAGAATACTAGAATTATTTTTTTATTATATCACGTGTGCACCATAACTTGAAAATCGTCTTAATTAATATAATTAATAATATATTTATATTAATTATAATTAATTAGTACTAACACACTTCTCCATGCATAATCACGTGCTTATATAATGTCCATAACCAAACTAATATATGACAAAGCATTTCTAGTGCCACGTGTACATTAAAAAATGCCACGTGTACATAAAAATTGCCACGTCATTCAATAAAAGAAGCCAAACACACTCGTGCATGCATGTAGCTATAGTTTGTAAATAACAAAATTCCGTTTAAATCTCATCATTAAATCTTGATTAGACCTATTATTATGAGATAAATCAAATCAAAATATAACAACAAATTAAATCAAATCAAAACCTCCCCTATAAATTTACATTAACTAATTAATTCATTTCCACATTCGAAATTTAAAAAAAAAAAAATTAAATCAAGCCATGATTTCAAGAAACGCAGTCGCCGCCGCCGCCGTTCTCACCACCCTCTCTCTTCTCTCCGGCCAAGTGCAGTCGGTGGCGCCGGAGTGCGCCGCCGAGGAAAGCAGCGGCTGCAACGACAAGAAGGCGGCGCTGCCGCTGAAGATAATCGCCATCGTCGCGATTCTGGTGACGAGCATGATCGGCGTTTGCCTGCCGCTGGTGACGCGCTCCGTCAAGGCTCTGAGCCCGGAGCGCAGCCTCTTCGTCGTCGTGAAGTCGTTCGCCGCCGGCATAATTCTCGGCACCGGATTCATGCACGTCTTGCCGGATTCCTTCGAGATGCTGGCGTCGAGCTGCTTGCCGGAGAAACCGTGGCATAGGTTTCCGTTCACCGGACTGGTCGCCATGTTTTCCGCGATCATCACGCTCACGATCGACTCCATGGCCACGAGCATTTACTCCTCCAGACAGAAGAAGGACGCGGTGCTGCCGGAGAGTGGCGGAGGATTGGAGGCGGCGGCGGCGGCGGCGGAGGATGCCGGAGTTGGCCATTCTCATTTCCACGGCCACCGCCCCAAGGAATTAGTTGACGGAATGAAGCTTCTTCGTTACCGAGTCATTGCCATGGTTAGTATATATATATAGAAAATAATCAAAATGAAAATTATTAACTAAACAATATCACTTTTTTTCAATTTATTTTTGCAAATATAACATCTGATCAATGCTTCGATTAGAAAATTATATATTATTGATGGTAGTTTAAAGTTTCTTGATTGAATTTTTTTTGTTTTTGTTTTTGTGTGTATGGGGAAATAAAATTTTTAAAATACAATTAATTACATATGATTTTTGGGACTGAAAATATGTTTAAATATTGTGTGTTATTGATTGTAGTTTAAGGTTTCTTGATTAAATGAATTTTTTTGTGTAAAAATCTTAAAATAAAATCAATTACACATGATTTTCGGACTAAAACTTATTGATGTTATATTTATAAAATCTTTAAAGAAGTGTATATTATTTTGTTAATAGTTTCCACTTGAGTCATTTTTTAAAAAGAGTTCAAAATACATGTAGATATCAAATTGTAAATCGTTCATATATATGTGTAATTGAATCAATTTTTATTTTTATTTAATTAGGTTGAGCCCGTCACATCACACATATAGTACTTGCAGCATTCCATTTTTAATGTATAATAACATGTGATGGTCGCGTTGTATGTTACGTGTATAATGATGATGATTATAGGACAAAATAGTTGATGATTAAAACATAAATGTATTAATATTAATTTAGTATTTTATTTATAAAAAAAATAATGTATATTGATGTAGGTATTGGAGGTAGGCATCATCGTACACTCAATTGTAATAGGGCTATCACTAGGTGCATCGAGCAACACATGCTCGATCAAAGGCCTAATCGCCGCACTTTGCTTCCATCAAATGTTCGAAGGGATGGGACTAGGAGGTTGCATTCTACAGGTACGTACGTGCGACAACATTATACGAGACGACGAGACATACACTTTGAACTAGAGGAATATTTCATTTCATACTTATCCCAATCTTATATAAATTAAAGTAACTATTGCATGCATGCAGGCGGAGTTCAAGTTGATAAAGAAGGCCACGATGGCCTTCTTCTTCTCCGTGACGACTCCGTTAGGGATCGTGCTCGGAATAGCAGTGTCTAACAGTTACAAAGTAAACAGCCCACGGTCGTTGATCACGGAGGGTTTGCTCAACGCCTCGTCTGCCGGGCTGTTGATCTATATGGCGTTGGTCGATTTGTTGGCGGCCGATTTTATGGGAGCCAAGATGCAGGGCAGTATGAAGCTTTTGCTAAAGTCATTCATGGCTGCGGTTTTGGGAGCTGGAGGAATGTCTATCATGGCTATATGGGCTTGAAATTGAAAAATATATTCCATTTTTCAATTCAATTTAATCCCCAATTTTGATTTAATTAATTTGTTGCCCTTTTTTTCTCTATCCTTTTCATTCAAGTCCATATTTCATTCTTCAATGTAAATTAAGTTTTTTTTTTTGCCACTAGTGACTTTTATATATTGCCTATCTTTTTTTATATTTCTTTGTCATTTGGCTATTTCTTGAAATTGTTTATGCAAGTGGCTATTTCTTATGTGGTTAATTAATTTCAACCATGTGTGAGCGGTAAATTTTTACATCTTTATGGATTATATTTGTGTTGATAAAAAAAATGAAATGGTGATATTTTTTCTGGTTCTCCTAACTGAATTAATTATATATATAATTGAAATTGAAATTAATAATTAAGGAGAGGCAAATATTTGAAATTGGATTTCTAAGGACTTTACGAAGCCCAATAAAAAGAACATTTTTTTGCCTTGAAACAAATCATTCTCTAAAAGCCCAAATAGAATGTAAATTATTCCCCAACCCCACAAAAATAAATGAAATTTGAGACTTTGATTAGTTATTGTTGTTTTATTTATTTTAGGAGTTTTAGTGAGAAAAATGAAATTCTAAACACAATTTTCGTTTTTCTCTCTACAGCGTCACTACTTTATAAATTATTATCATATTAATATTGTAGCCCTCACTTCTATTTATATAATTAATATTACAAGAGAGACGAAGAATGAGATCAGAAACATAGTTTTGCTGCATAATTTATCTTTATTTATGTATATCTTGCCCGATTTTATTTTTTACTCCCTCCGTCCCATTTTGATAGGCTGATTGGGAGTTTTCACGGGGATTAAGAAAAGAATTGGGAAAGATAATTAATCAAGAAATTTCATAATATGTCTCTATTTATTTCTTTGACATTGAGTTAATGCATAATGTAAACATAATAAATAGGGGTATATATTAGTAAATTAGCTAAATATATTTAGAAACATGCCTATATATTGAGACATATCAAAAACGAAAACAAGCCTATCAAAATGGGACGGAGGGAGTATTTTTTTTGCGAACTTAACTCGATCCAAGGACCATCAATTCGCATTTATGTAGCAATAATACCGTATAAACTATTATTAACTTATTCTTGTGAAGATCATATATAATATCAAAATAAAACTATATATATAAAAAAAAAGGAAATAGTGATTGGTAGACATAAAAGTAATTAAGTTAATTAAGGAGGTGCATTGCATCTGCAAAGTTGAGAGGACCCCCACTAACGTACGCCTCATTTTCACAAACCTATAATGATTCTTAAATAAATGTTGATGAAAATTTATGTGTACGTTGAAATATGAATTTTTTAAGATGTTCCCTTGAAATTAATTGATGGCGTTGATTTTTAGACGACAGCCCTCTAAAATGCGCCCCCACCCGACCCACTTGATTTAATTTGGTATTAATCGATCTCACACGTTGTGTCGTGGTTGGGTCGGGTTGTGTTGTGTTGTGGCCTCCCTCATCACTCTTTAATCAATAGATGTCAAAATCGAACCGGTCCGATCTAACCTGTTTTTGGGGCGGGTTAGACTGTAAATTTACATGCCCGAAATGATTTCGGACTGGGTCGAGCCACCCTGAAAAAAAAAATGGTTTGAATGAGCC
Organism: Perilla frutescens; assembly: GCA_026008535.1. NCBI lineage: Eukaryota > Viridiplantae > Streptophyta > Magnoliopsida > Lamiales > Lamiaceae > Perilla > Perilla frutescens. The sequence goes on along the minus strand of BRKX01000007.1, from coordinate 866,114 downwards.
GAACCAGCCCGGTTAAAAAATAGAATTTTAGCTTTAGACCCATAATTGTTTTGGATCAGGCCGGCCCGACCCGAAAAAAAAAAAAAGTTGGCTCGTGGGCTCGGGTCGGGCCGACCCATTTGACAGCTCTACTCGTTACTACTCCCGTCTCATTCATATAGACTCATATAGGTTGATTTTCTGTACATATTTAACTCAAATACTAATATCTACCATAATTTAATATATTTATACTAAGAGTTAACTCATTATTAAATAATTAAAATTTAATAGGAGAATTGTTAATTCAGGACCTAAAAAATGGGTAATATGTCAATACAGGATCTGGAAGATGCATAATATCTATCTCGATTTAATATGTTTACATGAAGCACTAATTCATTGTCAAAATAACTAATATTTAATAGGAGAATTGTCAATCCAAAACCTGAAAGATGAATAAACTGTAAATTCAGGATCCAGAAGATGAAAACTATTAATTCAAGACGTGAAGATGATAATGGTCGTTGTAGGACCTCAAGAATCACGTTTTTGATTTCTTTGTATTTTTAAATAATTTTCAATGGTTCCTACCCTATATTTAATAGATAATTAATAAAAGAATTTTCATTGTAAATTAATATAAAAATTAATTAAAACATAAAAAAAAATCAGAACTCGTGAATTTTAAGGTCTTAGATTGACATTTTTCAATTATCGTTCTGGATTGATAATTTTTATTTTTCAGTTATTTGACAAACATATTACTCATTTTCCAAGTCCTAAATTGACAATTATTTATTTATTTATCTATTCTAATTATTTTTTAATTCTATTGAAATAATTGGTGGTGGAGTATTTATTTTTATTACCAACCATCCTTATTTTCTGCAACTATTCCTCTCACATGATGGCCACGTGTGCATCACTTGCATCAATTCGCAATTAAATTCATATATTAAATAATAACTAACTTCTAAGTCATAACACACTATTCAATTTGCCCCACCATCATCGGCTGACCAGACCCCCCCCCCCCCCCCCAATTAATTGACCCCATTTCGAAATTTAATAATTATCAATTCATATAATCAGTAGAACTAGTATATGAGGAATATTATATAATTATACACACATATATATATGTAAATAATAAATAAATTAATGATGGTTTTGTTGAATGTGGGAAAAGGTTAGCATATCATCATTCCTACACGAAAATAACGTCAACTTCGCCATAAACATTCCATGTGCTTTCAAATTCTTCAACAATTTATATATATATATATATATATATATATATGAAATTATTTAAATAAAATATATATAAACTTATTTTTGAGATGGAAAGGAATGGAAAGCTGTAGGAAATTCCCCTTTTCCTTCTTGTCATTATTACTACTACAAGCAAACAAACCAACCCAAGAAAATTCAAATGAAGATGAGAATAATTTATTTTATATATATATATATGCATGTGTATATGTATATGTATGTATGTATGATGACCCATCAACTAAAACTCCGACAAGAATCCATAATGAATTGATGTCGATCGATTGCGCTTATCACACTTGTTGTCCACTCAAATGAATGTTGCCATTTCTTGAAAATCAAATCTTCTTTGTTTTTACCACCTTAATTTGTCAAACTAATTAGATGATCTAGATCTTTCCCCCCTTGAAGTAGATAGCTAGCTAGACCTCAATAATAGCGACCATTTTATTGGATATATATACAATCTTCCAATTATAGTCACACTAAAATTTATTGGACGGTCATGGCTTCTTCAAGTGGGAATTAATTAATGGACTTCGTCGTGGACTTGTCGATTCAGAAAATGAAAGTGAAAGATGAGTAATTTATTAATTTATCACCTGAATAATGAAAATTCTCAATTCAGAACCTCAAAAATCAAGAATTTTGATTTCTTTATATTTTTTAATTAATTTTATTTTAATTTTCAATGAAAATTTCTTCTAAAATCTAATAAAGAAATTGTTAAAATTTATTAAAAAATAAAAAAAAATCAAAATTCATGATTTTTGAAATCTTGGATTAAGAATTTTCATCTTTCGGTATTCTGCATTGAGAGTTTTCATCATTCATGTTCTGAATCGATAGATTACACATCTTTCAGGTCCTGTATTGATAATTCTCCTATATAAAACATATCTTGTTATTATCTATTGGATTCACATAATATGAAGATAGCGAGTTTGAAATTCCATAAATACTTTATATGTCGAGCTCGTCTCATGTGACAATTATTTACCCAGTCCGCTCTGATACCATACATAGAATAATTAATCATTTGCTAACCAACGTCTAATTAGACAGATTCGACTAACTACATTTGACGGTAGATCGATATGCAAGACGTTGATAAAATTTAAACTCGTGATATTTCGGTCATGACTCGAGTTTGTGGGGCCCACCTCCAATAATTCAATATTCATTCTTGCAAGAATTGAATAGCTTAAAGTGTGGGCTAAGTGTCCCTCTAGACATGGATATCAACTTGGTACTTTAATTGTTACATTCAATTGCTTTCACATCCTCATAAATTGCCGGGAAAGTAGGGGAAAATAAAAATAGATGCCCACATGACTTTAATTGCATGTATCCTAATAAAAGTAACAAACACATGCATACAATTAATTATATTCTATATTTCCATTGCAAATATATTTTACTTCTATATACATATTAGTATAAATTGCGATTTAGTTACCCCAAAATTCGATATTTACCTAGTATAACATGTTAAGATAATTAACATGTTTTTTTAAATTGAAATAAGCATTATTTATGTAACAAAAAGTCCATAATAATTAACATGTTTTTTTAAATTGAAATAAGCATTATTTTTATGTAACAAAAAGTCCATAATATAAATTGACCGTTTGTATATATTTGCGAAATTAACACAACTCGTCTCAGGGACTAGTTTTCTATTTCAAATTTAGTGTTCCAACCCTTATTTCACGATCGATTTCACAAATTTAATAATAGATATTACAAAAATACAAATTAATTATAACATAATCGACCTAGTCATATCTATCAACAAAAGATTGGAATTTTAAAAATTATAAATCATATTTTTACAATAATCAACAATAATAGTCATTTCTTTGAAAATTAAAATAATCATAAAATTAAACTAAAACATAATAAATTAAAATTGAAGAAAAAATAGAAAAAAACTTCATAAATTTGATCGTGTAACACATGTTTAAATACTAAATCTAAAATAGAATCTCATCAATAAGATCATCATTATTTTATTTTGGATGAATAAGATGAATTCATATTTCTCACACTAAATATTATTCTTACTTTTTGCACATTGCACTGAAAATATATTAATAATAATAATAATAATAATAATATATGAAATGATGGATTTGGAGAGATCCAAAATAAATGAAATCTACCCATCTATCTAGTCAATAAAGTTGGAAAATTGATGCGACATTAATGAGCACAAACAAACATTGATGTAGTATTCTGGTGCCAAATCAATGGCCAGAATGCATGCCTATATTTATCATAATTTAATATTGGACCACAAAAGTACTCCACATTTATCCAAATAATTCAATATATATATATATATATTGTATTGTCACTTATAAAAAGATGTGAAAAGAAATGAATGGCTTAATTTCAACTCCTAATCTACTTAATGAAAACAATTTACATGAAAAAAATAAAATAAAATGTATTACCAAAGATTTTCTAACCTAATCTATAATTGAGATGGTGCGTTCTGAATAGCTCGACTTTATGACCGTCTCACGACATGTTTACATGCAATGTGGCGGTCATGCTAGTGCGGCAGACGGGGCACGTCTCGAGTCGGTGGGACCCGCTCCCGCAGGCGGTGCAGAGGCAGAGGTGGCGGCACGGCAGCAGCAGCACGCTGCACTGCCGCTCCCCGCACCTCCTGCACCGCCTCCTCCTCTCACTGTCGTCACTGTGGCATTCATCGACCTTCTGCGGCACGGAGGCGCCGCCGTGGTCAGTGCTACCGCACGATTCAACTTCGTCCGCCTCCTCCGCGGTGGTTCCGCCGCCGAATTGAGCTAGGGCTTGCTGGAGGTCGGTGCGGAGGGAATTCGCCGCCGCCTCGTTCGTCTGCGCCACGTCTCTCCATAACTGGTTTTCCATGTAGAGGCTCTTCATTTTCTCTTGAAGCATTAGATTCAACGTCGCCATTTTCTGAATCTGATCGTCTTTCTCGTTGAATGTTTTCACCATCGAATCTCCGATCGCGGCGACTAACATCTTCGCTTGTTGCCTCTGCCGCTGTTGCAGTTCCGATCTGATTTTCTTCGTCTGCAAATATTGAATAACTGATCGCATCAGAATTTAATCACGAGAAATTTATAATAATAATGATCTACAGCGAAAAATCAATCCATAAACATTACATGTTCGGAAATGACAGCATCGATCTCCAACTGGTATTGCTGGATTTGTGGCAAGATATTTTCGGAGACGCCGGCGTTCATCTTCTGAGCCGCCGGAAAATTTACTCCGGCGTAGAATTCATCGGCGGAGTCTCTGCAGCGCTTCCTTGTGGCTGGAAAATTGCAGGTGAGGCCGCTCTCGGTGTTGATCGAAGTTTTAGGCTGCGTTGAATCACAGACTAGTTGCTGGTAAAACGAGTGATTTTCCGGCAATGTCGCCGGAAAAATGATCTGCTGATGGTTGTAGGCATGAATTCCGTGACCTTGATGTGAAGGATTCATCAAATTCTCTCTGCAAAATTATCAAAAACTAATCGTTATCATTATAGGAAAAAAAATAAAATAAAATGAAGATATACACAACTGCTGCAACGGCAACGGTTGTTGAATAACAAAGAGAAAAATAATCACCTGTTTTGCACAAACTGCGGAGGGAAAAGATTTAGATGCCGTGCTTCAACTGTCATTAAAATCCTTTATTAATATGAAGAAGCATGCAAATTAAGTGCAGAGAGAGAGAGAGAGAGAGAGAGAGAGAGAGGAAATAGGGGTGTGGGGGTTTTTATTTATTCAAGAAACAAGGAATTCAGTTTTCTTCGGATATATAGTAAAAGTCTCTAGAGAGAGAAAGAGAGAGAGAGTTTAAGAGAGAGAATGGCATTGAATTTAGCAACAAGAAAGTATGGCAGAGGCAGACTACGTAGTAAATTCCCGACATAAATAAAAAATTAAAAAAATCGCTCCCGTTAAATGTTATTTTGGGTGAATATGTATAAATTAATAAATTAATTATTGTTCCAGTAGAAATGATATAGTGGTGGACTGAGATTGTTTGGAGACCAAAGATCACGAGTTCAAATTTCCTCAATACCAAATGCCGGGTGCGTGATTTAAAAAAAATAATAATAAATTAATTATATTATGTAATATATCCCTATATAAATACATTAAATTAGTGAAATATATATGTTTGAATCCATTAAATTAGAGTAAATGTGAAAAAAATGTGAAATTTCTATCTCGAATTTGTAGAAGATTACTTTTTGTGAAACAAAATTAAAATGCTAGAATGACACTTATTTAGAAACATGACGAGTAATAATATTAAGGGTTAATTATAGAATTTAACATAATGTTTGCATCATTTTGTAATACAATTCATATCACAATCTTTAATATTTTTACAATTATAACATCCTCAATATTAATCCGATAAATCTATCCTACGTATGACCGATTTGTAATCCAAATTCATTGCTATTTCCAGCTATCTAAACGACGCTGTTATATAGATTCACTATATGCAATAAAATTCTCCATCGGTTTCATCTTCATAAAACGTCATTTTATGTCCGATTACAGTTGCGAAAATATTAAAGATTTTATGAAATGAATTTCAAATTTAAAAATATTGTGTGAAAATTATAAAATACTGCAAATGCTGTGTTAAATTCTGCAATAATCCTAATAATAATAATAATAATAATAATAATAATAAATACAAAAATGGGCATTAAATATTTGTCCCCATTTATCCACAATTAATTAAAGAAATGGAGGCAATGGCAAATTGGCAATGAATCTGGGAGAGAGGGGCGTGGGTGACGTGGCTGTGAGTAACTGACACGGTGGGTCTCCGCCACGTTGCACATGCAGGTACAGGACCCCGCACTCTCACCGTACACCGCAGTTTAGAGAGAGAGAGAGAGAGAGAGAGAGAGAGAGATATCTTTGTAGAGAGAGAGAGAGATAATAATAATTAGTTTTATGTGAGAGTGAGAACAAAAACGTGAGGACTGAAGCAGACAGCACGTGCGAAACACTCGGAGCGGGATCATCTTTTAGTACCGGGCCCACCTTAGGTTGGGGTGGGTCCTACGGAGATATCATCTGCTCTATAACTAATTTTATTTTCCATTTTATTTTTTTTTTATTTATGAATTAACAAATCAAATCTTCTGTTTCACCTCATCTATCTCCACTTCATAGTTCATTTTAATTTTTTTTAGATTTCATTCCAATCTTTTCTAGAATTTCTTTTGATTTAGTTCAATTTTATAATTATTATTTCTGATTTATATTTAATTTTTAGTAATTAATTTTCATTTTTTAGTTAATACAATTAATTATAGGATTGATTGTTTCATAATCCGAGGTTTATACTTTTTAATTTTTTATTTATGATTAATTCTTGCTAATTAGCGAATGAAATCCTCTATCTCCAGTTGATGTTTTATTTTTTTTAGATTTTCATCCAATTTTTTCTTCAATTATATTTTTCATAAATATAATTGATTATAGGATTATTACATAATCTAGGGTATATATATTTTTTAATTTTTAGAAATAAATGTTAATTACAATTGATTATACTATAATAAATTTTATTTTTGTAATAAATATTTTTAAAATATTAGAGAATATGGATTAGAGAGTCTCATCTCCCAATTATGATATATTGAAATAAAAATAAATTAATTATGCAGTAGAGGATCTGATCTGACAAAAATATCATGAAAATATCAATGCCAAAATTTAATTAGGCTTAACTCCTTAATTAATTGCCTTAGGAATTTGTCTGTGTGCTGTGCTGGTATACCACTTGCCCATATGATAGTGTTGTGAGTTGTGATGCATAATCCAAATTTGGATACAAATTAAATTAATATTTTTCACAATAACATTAATCAAAACCAAGTCATTAATTAAATTCTTTCAGCTTCACCATCATTAATAATAGGATTTCTAATTAAACATGTCAAATTAAGGAGTATCTATGTGTGTGTGTGTGTGAGACATAATTTAATTATACTTGATTTTTGTTGAAGTCTTGATGTCACATGCCAAACCCATAATTTCCATAGAATTTTTCAACAAATAAATCTGTTGTCACAAATTCAAATACCTAGCTACATACAAATAGTACTCACCCCATCCCATTTTGATAGGTTTGTTTTCTTTTTTGGTATGTCTCGATATATAGGCATGTTTCTATATATATTTAACTAATTTACTAATATATACCCCTATTTAATACATTCACATCAGACATTAATTCAATATCAAAGAAATAAATAGGGTCATATTAGTAAATTTATTGATTAATTGTCTTTTCCAATACTTTTCTTAATCCCCGTGAAAAATTTCAATCAACCTATCAAAATGGGACGGGAGAGTATTAATTTTTAATTTCTCAATTAATTACAAGGAAAATTAATTAATGAAAAGAGAAGCATGAATCTATAATTGTGATTAATACTATATCAAACAATTGCATTTGCCACATTTAAAATTTTGAGATGAAATCAAATTAAACCTACATTTACATTTATATTTATCAGTCTTATCATTATATACCTAACATCAATCCATAATAAATGTAGCAAGTGGCAGACATAATCCAAACCAATCAAACTACAGTACTAATACGATAAATATGCATTTAAGTTTGTTCTATAAATATGATGATTATTTAGAATGTCACATGCGCATATAATTCGGTCTGCACTATTTAAATAAAATTTAATTGAGGTGTAATAATTGAACTTAATTTGTCACATGCATCGTTTTTATCGTGTGAAAAATTGAGAAAATTTCATATATATATATATATATATAATTTGAAAAAATAAATTAAATTATATGGTGTCTTTTAGAATTGTACTAATTAGCTGAGATTCACAGAAAATAATATTAATTGTGTTTATATATGTAGATTCATAAAATGCAACCGTAAATATTAATTTTCTGAGTGTAAATTAACTTTGTAATTAATTTTTTATTTATTTGCTATACATTTGATACATTAATTAACGTGTGAACCCCACAAAATTTAAATGATTGTGTCACATTTTATCTTAATTGGCCAAAAATTCTTATGATTCAATCAAACATATATATAAGTCCCACTACGTGCAAAGTACAACTCAATGATGCCTTTCAATGTTTAAAAAAAAATTAATTGATGCCATCGATTCATTATATACATACATATATATATATATAGTCAATAAGTGTTGCTTCACATATAAAAATATTTATAATAGTACGACATGAATGCATAATAATATAATAATTAACTAATTTCTTTAACTAGTGGTGTAAAAAAGGATGCAATGGATTTTAATTGAATTTATTTTTTAATATTATAGATCTTGCTTCATATGCATGTTCACCTATTTAAAAAAAAAAGAAATATTATGTTAAATTAATGACAATGGTTGCAGTTTTGTTCTAAACAATTCCATTATTAAAATAAAAATAAAAAATAGGAGTCCCACTTTGTGTTGTGATAATAATTAATTCTGTTGTGATGGAATCATATCACTAACTATTTAACTTTTCTGAACTTATCAGAAAAGGGAAACTTCTGATCATTTGCCATTATGAAATAAACTTGGGATAATATATTTAATTTAGACTAGTACTCCATTTTTTTAGAATTTGTGATGGGAATATATATATATATATTTATTTAATTAATAAATGTACAAGATTCGATATATACATTAACTACTCCAATATACGTTGATACATACATGTGTATATATATATATAGTTGTTGAATGATATTGATCAGTTGTTCTCCTTAATTTTATTTTATCAAATTGAAACGAATTTTTAATGAACGAACACTGAATTGTGTATCGAACTATTTGATTATCAAACTATATATATATATATATATATATATATATAGGGAAATGATCAAATAAGAATCATTCAATTCCTCAGGTGGGAACTAGGAACCAATCCTAACCCTTGTTTGACTCAATCTGGACGACCCAGATTAAATCAGATTTAAGTGAATGGCCGATGACATTTCTATAATTTTCGGCAACTTTGTGGGCGAAGGGGTAATATAGTAATTTAATAATTCTTCCCTTTTGTTCTGAGGCTAAAATGAGAATCGCATGAGGCTAAAATGAGAATCGCGTGAAGCTAAAATGATCGAAGTAGGAGGCTAAAATTGATGTGACATTTTTCACTAGGGTTCACCGTTTCCAATTAGGGTTTATTACGTTCCGATTAGGGCTCATCTGATTCCAACTAGTAATTATGAGATTCCCATTAGGGTTCACTGTCCCCAAATAGGGTGTATTGCATTTCATTCCAAGGAAATTATCGTTCCATTTTTGTTTATCAACACATGCTAAAATGAAAAATGCATGAGGCTAAAATGAGCGAAGTAGGAGGCTAAAATTGAATCTGGGCAATTTCTGAGTTCAGTTCCGATTTTGCCCTTAATGAGACGCGCGAATTAAAAATTTTCATTTTAATTACAAAATTACCACCGAAAATTTGAATTAATCTGGATCGTTCAGAGTTTGGAATGGAGGGATGAGATTGGTTCCTAGTTCCCACCTGGTGACTGGTTCTTACCAAATCACACACACACGTACAGACATATTTATACCTGGACACCTATTATATACTATAAAGCATCTCTTTAGTTACTTCAATAACATATATTTTCTCGGTGCACAAATATCATGTATTTTATAATTATATATTTTACTGTACAAAGTTGTCGATCTCTTATAATAACATAATTGGAAAATAAAATCAAAACCCATGAAAAAAATATGAAACTAAATACTCATATTATTGAACAAAATCCCACGACGAAACTCATGCAAAATGTACCTACAGACACACAGCAGTCGCACTTTCCTAGGCCAAAAAAAAAGTTACCTCTTTATATATTACAATTTTTTTTTTTTGTAACAATTTATAGTTTATATATTGGAAATCAGATAATTTTCCCAGCCTGTGATTGCGGCTTTAACGCGTTTTCCTCTCTTTTTTTTGGGCTTTTTTTAGAACTTTGATTTAAACCAAGTTGGATTATTCATGATTCATTACTATTTAGTAGTTACATAGTGTGACGTCATATATAAAGAATTGGTTGTTATGTAAGAAAAAAAGATGAGAGTTTGAATATTAGGATCGATGATTTCGACATAAACCACTCATGTCTTGTTTGAATTGATAATATAATTAATGTAATTTTGAGCTAACTTTGGATTAAAATAATTCAATGAAATTATCATTGTGACATCAATGAAAGTGTTGCCCAAATCATGATATGCTAAAAGTTGTGCCGGCTATTTTGAATTCAAATGCGAACATTATGGGATATCATTGTTTCATGCATTTTGCTAATTAATAGTGTATGCATATATATATATATATATACATACATACATTGTGTCGAAAATAAAATAAAATTTTGATATGATGACATATGCTAACCGATCGTGTGAATAAATTAATTTTAGAAAATAAAACTAGTCTATGAAATAGTTAAAATTGATCATGATGTGATCCGAGGTTATATATGACCTTTCCAAAACAATGAGTGAGAAGAGATGAGTAGAGTAATTTTAGAAATATAGACCCAAAATCTTTTTGATAGTAATTTTCTCATTTTCAACTAAGGCCGTAAATGTACAGAGGCGCTCGCAAACTATTTGGAGCTCGTCTCGAAAAAAATTCATTCGAGTTCATTTATTTTCTAAATGAGCTGAGATCGAGTTTCGATTCGAGCTCGAACAGAGTAATATTCAGTACGGTCAGCTGGCGAACATGTGCGAACTCGACCTTAATCGAACATGTTCATGGATATTATAAATATTTCAAATAAGTAAACTAAATAAGCTCCTTTTATTGAGCTCGAATATGTAAATTAAACAACCTTTTTTCGAGCATTCGAGCTTAGGCTAGGCTCGATTAATAAATTTTTGAGCATTTCATGAGTTGAATTTAAGTTAAATTCAAATTAAACATAATAAATATTTGTTGAGCAGAAGTTGAACAAGAGCAAAAAATTCAAATCGAGCTTAAACTTGAATATTCTTTAACGAGTCAAGTTCGAGTATTGGGATGTTCGGCTCGATTCAGTTCATTTACAGCTGTATTCTCAACGGGTAATATATAACTTTTTTTTTCTCTTTATTTTATTTTTTGTGACCTAATGAAGAAGTTAATATTGAATATATTAACTGGTAATATATAACTTTTTTTTTCTCTTGTATTTATTTTATGTTATTTATTTCTTGGTAATTAATTGAGTGTGAGCTTTGCCAACTAACAAGCATAAACTATAAACTACACTAATTTGACATTATCACCCAAATAAATGTAAACTAATCGATAGAAATTGATCACTTGATTATGCCTACTACGTAATATACAAGGTTTATGGGTTGAAATTTTCTGTTATACTTTTTCATTTTTCACTTCATGGCTCATTATTAAATTTATGATTTTAATAATATTTATTATAAAATAAAAAATAAGTATAACATAAATAATCATATATAGTCAATATTTATCAACAAAAAAAAAGAATTAAAAAATTATAAAACATAATTTTGAAAAAAATCAACCACAATAATGAATTATTAATTGAAAATAAAAAATTAAATATTAAAAAATAATTATATAAACCCTAATTGGGTGGGGTGAACTCTAAAAATAATCATAAAATTATACTTAATCACAAACAAATAAAATTGAAGAAAAAAAAATACAAGAAAAACTCGTAATTGAAAGTGTAACACATAATGTAATACATATAGTATAACGGAAAATTCTGACATTAATACTTTCTTATATATATAGCGTCACAATTATAAAATTAATACTATATATATCGCGTCACATTGAGGGTTAAAATAGTAATTAGGAAAGTAATTGGAAACCTAGCTAACAAATGTAATTAATTGACCCTTGTTACTTTCCTAGTAATTTAATTTAATTAAATTGCTTTGTCTAATCATATGAAATGAAATAAAGTTGGCCTACAAGTCCTCAATCAATAAATGAAATAAATTTATTTTAATTTAGAGATATGTTTTATTTGACTAAAAATTCCCATCGTTGTATAAAGGCAAAAGTTGTCTTAGCGGATTGTGTAAAGCAAGAAAACATACAAGTGTGAAACGTGGATTGAAATAAAGTTTTGAATAAAATTGATTATATATATATATTAATATTATAGGTAGACAAACCAAACTTGATTATGATTGGGATATGACTTATTTTATTAATAATTATGATTATGAAATAATATATTTCTATTTGGGGCTGCTAACTTTTAGTGGAGGATAATGTTTGAACAATTTCGTGACCAAATTAATTAAAGTGGTGTCACAGTGAAATTACTGTTCTTGTAAGAAATCTTAGGTAAATTGATGTTGATGTTTGATTATAATCAATCTTCAATCCTTTCTATCTAAAGATAAACTAATTAATTATTTTGTGAACGTGAGATGTAAAGAAATTAATTAATATGCAGGCAAGCCAACAATGAAATACTGGTTTTGGTCGGTAAATAATAAACACATTTAATTATGACTTACGTATATATTTAGATAATATAACTATATATATATATATATATATCGATTTTTTTGAGAAGAATAGTGAAAATTAATTTAATTATGATAAATTTAAATTATGAGAGGCTCAAAATTTATCCAGCCCTGGGCGGCAAGGCAGCTTCTGATTGGATGTATGTGTAGTGCAAAATCAATATCACAATTAATATCATTTTTATTTATTTTTATTTTGCCTTTGAGGGGAACAATTATTATCAATTCTTGATTTGATGTCCATGCACTAGAAAAAACTTGAGCTACAATTAATTTTCTTTGAGGATATATGTAAACACATTTCGTGTTGTGTTCGTGTCGGATCTGTGTAATCCGTTAATCTACTACTATATAAAAAGAGCGATATTTTACAAAATTTGATCTACCTATTATATCCATATTATAACTTTTAATTTAAGAGTGTTAATGTAATTTAATATGATATGACATAATATAATATATTTATTTTAATATGATAAAATACCATATTAATTTAAATAATAAAATATCATATTAAATTCCATATATACATCTATAATATTACAGTTATCCAACAAACTACCATAGAAAAATATAATATATTTATTTTAATATGATAATATACCATATTAATTAATTTAAATAATTAAATATCATATTAATTTCCATATATACATGTATAATATTAATAATACGATAGAACCTAAAATTATCCAACAAGCTATCATAGAAAAAAAGTTTTTCTAACGCTGTGAATACTTCAATTAATCCCACGCCTTGTCTCTCTCTCTCAATATCTCTGTTTCTTTCTTCTTATTTTCCGTACAATTTTTTGGAATCGAGAAATCTTCATCTGAGAAGAAAGCCAGAAACCGGTACCTCTCCATTTCTGTATGTGTTATGCATGCATTTAAAGGCTTAATATATTTTGCAAGAAACACGTATATTTCAAGACCAATTTCTTGCTTGGATCATTACTCAGTAATTTAACAACATTTGTTGATTAAAAGTCATGTGATGAAAATTGTACCTAGCCTCAAATTATTCAATAAATTACCATAGAAAAAATTTATTCTCAAGCAGAAAAGTTAACAAACTTCTGAAGAATTTCACGGTTGGGCTTGCTAAACTGTTGAGGGACAATATCTCCTTCATCAGCACTCGCGTTGCTGGAACCTTGTAAGCACCTAAGCTAGCTAGATACACACAAGTCGATAAATTATATATGTATAATTAATCTGTTTATGATCATATATGTTAATTCTGTGTATATATATAATATATATAAAGGCTATCTATCTCCTGATCGAATACACCTATAGCGGGCATCTGAGTCGGAAATCAGATGTGTGTAGCTTTGGAGTGCTGCTGCTGGAAATTGTCAGCGGCCGGCCAGTTGTCGAATACAACTTACAATACAGAGAGCAGTTCCTTGTAGAGAAGGTAATTAAGACAGACTTTGTTAATTATGTTTGTCAACAAGTCTAGGTCTTGAAAAAAGAAAAAGGTCAATTAATGTATGCTATTGTTTTGAGTTTTGACCATAAGTGTAACTAAGTTGTGGCATGCAGGGATGAGGAGAATTAGACTAAGATTTAAGGTTAGATTTCTACAATATTCTTGTTGCTAAAGTAAAATAAATAAGAATAGATTTTTGTGCATTTACAGATACTGTTCTCTGCTTTATACTCCAATGTTAATACCGAGACGAGTTAATCTTTAATAAACTTCTGCAGAATTTCACGATTGCTCAAGCAAACAAGTTAACCGAGCAGAAGTAGACCTGCAATAGAAAATAATTAATAAACAAACTTCTGCAGAATTTGACGGTTGCTCATTCAGGCAAGTTAACCAATTAAGGTTTGATTTCTACAATATTCTTGCTGCTAAAATAAAATAAATAAGAATAGATTGTTGTGCATTTACAAATACTGTTCTCTGCTTTATACTCCAATGTTAATACTAAGACGAGTTAATCTTTAACAAACTTCTGTAGAATTTGACGGTTGCTCAAGCAGACAAGTTAACCGAGCAGAAGTAGACCTGCAATAGAAAATAATTGAGAAACAAACTTCTGCAGAATTTTATGGTTGATCATGCAGACAAGTTAACCAATTAAGGCTTGATTTCTACAATCTTCTTGCTGCTAAAATAAAATAAATCAGAATAGATTGTTGTGCATTTACAAATATTGTTCTCTTCTTCTGCACTCCAATGTGAATGCTAAACCTGCAATAGAAAAAAATGGAGCACTCAAGTTCACACGATGTCTTTAATGCATGATAATGTGATATCCTTGTTCAATTGCTGAGCCTGTAATTCATAATAGAGCCAACTAACTTAAGTATATGTAGTAAAAGCACATGGTGGGCTAGCAGCACATCAACTTTTTACCTCTATAATATTCAAATGCCATGCTAAGCAAGATAAAATTGTCTGCAAGACCTTGTAAACCAGTTCCTATTATTAGACTTTTTTTTTTGCTTTTTCAACAGGATAATAATAATTCATATAAATTATCTTGTTCAGGTTGGTAGTAACTAACATCATAACCTAAAATAAAGTAATAACTAACAAGTAAGGATTTCAAAAAACTTCACAGATGCGTATGTCAAGCCAATATTAACTGATTAGGCAACCAACAAACTAAAATAAAACACACATCAACCATTTTGTCGAAGTCAAAATATCAATTTCTATACCCTATGGCCTATGCTGCCAACAAGCTCTGTTGGTTGAAACTCCATAGGCACACCCTCAAAGAAATAAGGGAAATGCATAACAAGAGAAAAAAGTATATCCAATAAAAATATTCTTCCATACATGTCAATAATAACCTTCTCTATGACATATCGAGGTAGAGCAATCAATGCAAGATTAAAGAAAATAGTTTCTGTATGACTCGTGCACTCAATTATTTAGAACACAAGTTCGAGGATTTTATAGTACCCATGTTCTCCTGGTTGGTTTTTCTATTACAAGTGTCCTGTAAATATAAAGGTGAAAAATCAGAATACCTCATGGTCAAAAGAAGCTTATATATAAATAAATTATGAACAATGAAACTTGTCTACAAGGAGTTCAGTTTCACAACTATGCATAATCACAAGCATAAAAATAATGTTGCACAATCATCGCTAGAAATGGAGATCCAAGAACTATTATCATAAGATTTGAATAACATAAGCATGTTAATTTGTAGGATTTTAAAGTATCTTGGTTATTAAATAACATAAGCATATTAATTTATATGATTTGATATTATCTTGGTTGTTGAGCATAAAGTATGAGTTTTCACAATGCCTGGTCAAGTTTATCAAGTTCATCTTCAGGTAATTTTTATTCTCCAATGATTAGAAGAATTTTTTTTATTATTTTTTATATATTTGTAATATTATTGGTTACTTTACATGTTCCTTTTTCTCTTTATTGTGCTTTTTTTTTTTGCTTTTATGTATTTTAAAAATTACAGCTACAGAGGTATATCGACAAAGACGACTTCAACAAATGAAAAGAAAACGTTCCGACTTAAAACAACAAAATTCATGTGATTTGAATGGTAAGTAATTCAATATTTATACATATATGATAAGCCATATATTACTAAATTTAAGTTCATAAAAGTACATGTCTTTTGAAGCCTTTGAGAGAAATAACTATCATGAACAAAGAATAAGTGTTCAATATTTTTAAATAATCCATTATTCAACAATCAATTAATTATTTTTTTTGTTTTAACAGATCTCAAGTTATACTCATATGTCTCTGGGGAGATTTCGCAAAAAATGACGGATACGAACTACAACAAATAGTAGTACAAAAATTGAGTATTGTCATCACAAATGTCACAGGAAAAAAATACTTAGGTAAAACATTTATAATGCATTTATGTTATAAAAGCTATGCACAATTATATACATTTCTAACTCTATTGTATCTCGTATATGTTAGGTAATTTACAATTACAAAGTACAATGAGATCTGTATTGCAGATCACACCAGCAAATCAAGAGATTGAATTCATACAAAGTTTATGTGCTACTGATGATATATTAAAAATCGATGAGTTGACAATGATTCAAAAAATGACACGCTCAAAGGAAATAACTCTAGAAGATCTTAAGAAAAGTCAACATACATCATCTAAGGTACTATTTCTATCTTTTCTCTTTTTGTTTTGGAGTAGTGTGGGAGATTCACATCTTTAATAAATTATTATTATTATTGTTTGCATTAATGTAGCTATTTTTAAATTTGTCAAATTAAAAAGTGTATATATGCATATATAATATTTATTTATAATCATCATTATTAATTTACAAATTACATGCTTAGAGAGCAGTTCCTTGACAAACTCTTACAATGTGACCCATCTTAAATTGAAACTGAGCCTCTAGATTGATATGATTAGTTAGTCTGGTACTTCAAATTTGGCTGGCATGTGAAATAATCAAATAATTCCATGCTTTATTTATTGTATTAATGGAGCATAAGTCCGTCTCTCATGTTGGAAATAACAAAATATAGTGTCTAAGATGTTTCGTTATGGACAAAATTAATTACGTTCATAATTGGTCTTAGTTACTCAAATAATGAAGTCGAAAGAGCTAAAGAAAAGAGGAAGAAAGATTAAAATCTAGAAACTCTAATCACAAATGAGTCCTCTTTACCTCATTCGCATAGTTGCAGTCTGCATCGATAACACTATGAAATATTTAATTCATTCATGTGCTTTTTTTTTCTAGCAAACTCATGTCCATGTTTAATATCCTTATCTTTCACAAATTTCAGGATGATTCCTATTCTTTTACTGGAATTATTGATAAGGTCGAAAATAAATCGTCAATATGGTATGATTCGTGTAAGACATAATATAGCTCATGCCATAAGAATGGTGAAATTACAATATGCAAAAAGTGCAATCAAGAGGTTCCTGAGACGACACCAATGTAATAATTAAAATACAAGTACAAATGTTAAGCTTTTTATACACTAACTATTATTTTACACAAGTCCAGATACAGGATACCATAAATGTTATACAAGGCGATTACAATGCACGCATTACCATTTTTTATAAAGCCGCAGCTGTATACGTAGGATGCTATGTGCATGAGTATCTTTCATAGATTAGTAATGTAACTTATGATTAAAAATAATTATTCATATAACATCAACTTCATTAAATTTTTAAATTTCAATTAACAATTCTAATAAAATAATTACCTCAGGGCGAAAATGAATCTCCATATTATAGGGGTCTGAGTTTGCAATCATCGACTGAAATGCGCTCTATGTTCACAATCAAGAAATCAATAGTAGATGAGAGGGGAAATCTAAATATTGTAGCCAATGCAATCGAAAGGATACAACGGTTAGCCCAAATGAATGCAAGCAAACATTCACTACGTGATTCAATTGAACACTCAAAGTCAAATAAAAATGAACAAATGAAAGCCTCAGCTCAAAGGCTCAAGCGAATGAAGGTGGGAGAAAAGAAAAAAGTAGTCATGGAGTTGCATTCTACTGAGATGCAGGCGCAAGGAAATAAAAGAGAGAATTACAAAGAAGAAAATTGAAGATTGCATTGATATTCCAAGTGATGATGATTAGTTATTTGCTAAGCTCATCTCTGAAACCAAAAGAAAGAAGAAAATTTCGCAAACCATAACGATCAAAAAAGAAAAAAAAATAGTCATAATATATATTTATATTTAAAGTATATTAGACATCCTATATCAATAGTACTATTTAAACATTTTCAATTTGCTAATTTATATGCAATGACTTTTTATTTGTGCGTTTCACTTTATCTTTAGTAAAATTAATCTTTTATAGATTTTAAAGTATTAAATAATAGGCAACGCGTGCAACGCACGTAATCTACACTAGTATTATATAAATATATAAATAAATATATTAATTATATGTAATAATTTAACATATTTGTTTAATCTAAAAATTTAGTTAAAACTCAATTATTTAATTTAAAATTTATTTATTTAAATTAACATTCATTTATTTAAAATATGTACTATTAGTTATTTTATATTGTGTAATTGTCGTATTTCTGTTTTATCGTGTCGTGTTGGCACTATAACAAATCGTATTTTTCATGTTCGTGCCATGTCTGTGTTTGTACATAACGGATCATGTTCATGTTCATGTCAAACAAGTTCTTAACGGATTGTGTTTGTGTTTGACCTTATCGTGTCGTGTCTTTATCGTGTCGATCCGTTAACGACCAGACATGCATGAATTGCCACCCCTACTAGAGAGTATGCATAAAATGATTGCAAATCCATGCAAGAGTTATTTAAATTTGTTTCTTTGACATCAAATTTGCTTAAATTTATAAAAAAAAAAAATCTCTTTTTTATAATGGGATATATATACTCGTAATTTATGAAGCATTCGTAAAGCCCAATAACAACTTATAAGCCCACTTTTACCACTCAAGCCCAATGATCATATAGCCTCAGCCCCTCCTAATTTATATATACATCAATGTAAATGTTTAAATAAACTATACTACATAGTAAAATTTCCCATTATATTTTGTATTTTATTATCATCAATCTAGAATACATGCACTTAATAGCAAATTACATGAGAAAGACAAACTATATTAGAGATGTTATGTGAAATGAGAAGATAGATGATCATATTCATAAGCTTAATTGATCTAGCCAACTTTAGAATCATCATCTCTCAAACAAGGAAAAAAAAAATTAAGGAAAAACTAAAATGTAAATTTTATTATTTCTTTATTCATGATGAGGTCACCCGCAACTGCTATCCGAGGATGCACACTAGGTACTTAAACTCGTGCAATAGCCTGCAGAACACATGGAACACCACTAGGTTGGTAGAATTAAAACTCAAGACATTCAAGATAATTCAATCCCAAGCTATACAATTATTTCATCAACATATGTCACGCGTATTATTGTGTTAGATGAACAGGAAGGAAGGAATTCATTATCAACATTTGAATCCGTGACAGATAGAGAGCCATATGATGAGGATGAAGGGAATCAAAACAATAGATATAAAAATTTTGACACCTGAGGAATATAAAGCAGTAGACCAGCAGTGTATAATATATGAATTTATGATGGATAATTAATTTATTCTATATGATTTATAGCACCATAACTATATTATAATGACAAGGAAAAGTTGAATTTTTTGTGGTGATAAAATTGAGATTGAGGCTAATTAATTAATCATGATGTTCGTATTTCGTTAGTAGAGACTATATATCAACTGTTGGGCTGGTCCCAGGTGCATTAGATCAATGATGAAAATATCGCGATATATTGCAGATATATCGCGAATATATCGTAAATTTTGATATTGCGATACGAATATGGAGGATAATGTATTTTTTCCGGATATTGATGAAATATCGCGAAATATCGTAATATATTGCAATGTATTGCGATTTTCATTTATATTTCTACTAGCATAACACCTGTGCGATGCACAGTGAATATTATTAAAAGAATATTCATATATAATAATAAATATATGAATTTTATCAACTGAATTATAAATTATTGTGTATTTTTTGATAGAATATGCATCAATAACATTTTCTAACTTTATAAAAGAAAAGACCATCAACTCATATAAGATGGATTGTAATTTTATTTTCAAGTTTCTAAACGGATTGTTATATGCTATTACATATAACTTTATGAACCCAATTGTAGAGAAACAAAAAAGGAAGTAAAAATATGTGTCTCCTTCTCCATCGCTCGGCGCTCGCCCATCCCCTTCTTCTCCATCTCGCAGAGATGCAACTAATGTCTCTCTTATCTCCCCTCCATAGCACATCCACACAATCATGAATCAACATAAAATTGAAGAAAGCTAGACACGATCATCAACCATTCATAGAAAGTTAAAAAAAAAAAGAAAAAAAAAACAGATGATCTGCAAACTACGACAGCCCTGGATAAACTCCCCTCCCCCAAAAATTTTGAAAACTCCGACCCTCGTTGGAATTTTATAGTTCGAGCCTCTTTCTTTAGGTTTGAAAAAAAATTGAATTTCTTTAGTTAACTAAATATCTTTAATTTTTTTTATTCCAACTTTTTAATATATTTAATACAACATTTTAATTTTAAAATATATTTAATATTTAATTGATAAATTCAAATATCAAAAATTACACTCGATCTCAACTGAAACACTAAGAAATATAGAAAAGATCATTGTTGGGTCTCATAATTTATAATTTGTTCATGTACAATAATATTATATTTTATTTTAGAAATTAAAATATATAAGTTTTAACTATTTAAAATATATTTAAAAATGATAGCTTAAATATTTTAGCTTCAAAAGTTTAAAACGATTTAATAATAGATTTATAAAATCAATTAATACATTTATTTTGAAATTTTAAACATATTTAATTTAAAAGTTTATGTCTATCTTGATTTTTTATATACATTGAATTAACTTAATTACTTTTCTTAAATTAATAATTTAATATATTTAAAATATTTTATCTGGACTTTTTAATAATAATAATTCAAAATTTTAATTTTAAAATATTTAAATTCTATAGATTCAAATATTAAAATTGATCTTAATCGAAAAATTGAAAAAGGTGGGAAAAGCATTATTGAGCTTCACAATTTATAGTTTGTTCATGCACACCAATATTTGTAAGTTATTTGATGTGGGACGAATTTTGTATGAAAAATAAAATATCTAAGATTTATTTTTTTAAAATATATTTAAGGGTTAATTTCTATAAAAATCACTATCTTTGAATGAATTTATAATTTAGATACACATTTATTATGCAACGTAAGTTTTTCAATTGTCGAACTTTTTGGGGGTGTCTATTTTACTACAATAAAAAAGTTATGTTATTATTGCAATGATTTGAAAGGTGTGCTTAATTAAATTACAATTTCGCTCAAAGATGGTGAATTTTTAGACAATTGTCTCTATATTAATATTTCACACTATATTAATAATATCAATTGTAGTGCCATTTTTCGTCATGCCCGCTACGTTTCCATGAAGGTTAAATGTTGTCGTTTAACTAAACAGTCTCATAAAGATCGGGTAATTTGAATTATTTTGAATTAACCGTCCGCATTATCTAGAAGGACTGATGTGATCAAAAGAATCAAATCAAGCATCAACCGCTCCCGTAATCTGCATAAACCCTAGCCGCTACCGCTGCCTATAAAAGGAGGCCTCCCTCCTCATTTGACGACTACTCTTAAATACCCATAAGCTTTATATCATACCCTAAGAACACCGAGTTTACTATTTTCTAAGTTAATTCCACACCAACGATTCAATATCTGGGCATCTTTCTTACGTTCTTCTAAGATTGAACGGCGTTCCCCCTGATTTCTAGTCACATTCTAGCTAGAGATTACTGTCATTAAGATATTTAATTATTCAATTATTCCGTAATTTATCTCTTTCTACTTTCATTCATTTCCCTCACTTGAGCGTCGGAGGTCCAACGATGGTCAACCCTCGACGATCTTTGACTCATACGGTATTTTCTAGTTTCTGTTTCACAGATTGGCCGTTGCTACGAACTGAAATAATTAATTACAAATTTCTGGATCTACATCAATTAATATAATTAATTCAAAAAAATTTAAATATATTTAATTTAAATTTTGTAATGTGGATCTTGATTTTTAAATATATCTAGTTAACTTAAAAACTAAAAATATTTTAATTTAATATATTTAAAGAAATTTATCAGTAAGTTATAATTGATTTAACTAAATTTTTTAATTTTAAAATATTTAAAATATGTAAATTTAAAATATATTTAATATTAAACTGAGAAAATTAAGTATCAAAATTTTGCACTTGATCTCAATTGAAAGGGTGAGAAAGGTAGAAAGGTGGAAGATTATTGTTGGGCCTCACAATTTATAATTTATTCATTCACAGCAATATTTGTTAGTTATTCGATGTGGGATAAATTTTGTTTCAAAAATTAAAAGTCTTAACTATTTAAAATATAGTTATATGATTTAATTGGTGGATAGCACGTTTTTGGGTATCAACCTAAAATATGTATACATACTAAATAATAGTATATTTATATATGGTTTATTGGAATGATATACAATATTACAATATATTATAATATCCTTGTATTAATTAGTGTTCTTAATTAAGGTAAAATACAAACTAATTTAAGAATATAATGTATATTTCATATATGTAGATTATTTATAAATTTAATTATAGACATAGAAATGTCATTTAGGCGGGAAACTCAATAATTTCTATTTGCGGATGCAGTGTTGTTATTATATATTATATAGATAATAATTTAGATTTTTTTAATACTAATTTTTTTGTGGTCTTCTTTAGGTCTTCATCGTAATTATTTCGACTGCAATATTCTTTATTTTACTAACAATATTCAGTAGATGTGTAGATGATCACATGATGCCCAAACAATTATTGTAAATTTATTTTTCTTTTCTAATTTTTTTATATGATATATTTTTATATAAAATAATCCAAATTGCATCACATTTCGCATAGAGATGGTAGTGGATCTTGGATCTGCTCTAGATCCGCAGATCCAAATCTGTTTTTGAGGATCTGAATCACAAAATTTTGGATCCGTCGGATCCGGACCGGATCTGAATCTCTATAATTTTTTTTGCTACGGATCTGGATCTTAATATTTTAGGTCCGGATCTGACCTGCGGATCTCTCTCTATATATATATATTTATATTTGTGTAACTTCATTTAATTTAGGATGGATAGTGAGATTCAAATTTATCCTTAGCATATTAATGAAGCAGCTGGTACTCATGTGGGAAGTAAATATATATATATATATATATATATATATATATATATATATATATATATATGAATTTGTTCATAAATGAAACCAAAACCATACAATCGTTACAAAATGGAACCAAACGAAAAAAAAAAGGTCCTGGCCTTCACAATTAGGAGACGTAACGTACAGATATATTTTTGGTTGTAAGACCCTCTTCTTGAACCTTTTGTTTGAAGCTCTCTCGTGTTTCCTCATCACCCCGAACACGGACATGAAGATGAAGGTCTTCATTCCCGAGCTCCTCTTGTTCCACCATTATCTTCATCGCTGAAATTGTTGAGGCCGTGCTACAATATCTCAAGTCAATCCCTCGGAGTGTTGGTATTTCTCCGATACCGGAAGGGAAGTCACCCAATTTTGACAAATACTGGAGACAAATGCTTTCCAGGACTGGAAAATGGGAGTTGTCTGCATTCCAGTGACTTAATTCTTCACAACCACAAATATACAAGTATTTCAGGCGAAGGAATTTCCCCTCAACAGGAGTCCATACGGACCCAACCACCGAGTTCATAAACAAATGGAGAATCAAAAGATGGGGCAATGATCCAACTATCATTGTCATTTCGTCCCAATCAAAACGAGAACCGCTCAAAGACAGCTGCTGAAGCGAACTTGGGAAAGTGATGCTCAAAGCAAAATCACGCCACTCAGGATCACGATTGAATTGGCATGCTAGTGATTGCAGTTGATGGAAGCAGCCAAGGTTGTGTGGACAGTAATACGACCTTGCTTCATCATAGTCCCTCCCCAAGTCACAATATGATACCTCCAATTCTTGAATATTTGGGATTCTCTTGCAAACCTCTTCACTCAACCTCAAATTCTCCACTTTCGCAAGTGTCCGTAGATTTCTCAAAATCATGTCCTTTGCCTCCTCGTCTGAACTGTCGTCCATGGGAAGAGGATCAACAAGACAGAGTGGGTCAACCTCAATATGCCTAAGCTCTGACATCTCCCAAATCTCATACGGTGCAATGATTGATTGATAATTACCACTAATTTTTAATGTTTGCAAATTCCAAAGCAGAGATATAGATGAGGGAATGTAAAGAGTTCGATCACTCTTATAATCAAGAACAATGTTGAGATAACGTAGGTTAACTTGCTGAAAATTAACCTCATTTGCTAATGCTCTGTTGACCTTATTCACCACTCTCAACAATTTCAATTCCAAAGGCAGCTGACCCTCTTCACATATCAGAGAACGGACACGAGGTGCTGGTGCTCGTGCTGATCTTTGTGGTTCATGATTCACCTCAAGAGCAGCTTGCTCATGATTAATTACAACTCGACGCTCCCTATTCATGATCCTGGCTCGTGTAGTATCGAGCACGTCAAAAAACTCTTCTTCCTTGGCAATCTTTAAGCACAATTCTCTCACAAGATCATGGATTTTGCACTCGAAGATTTTCCCATCGAACCAGTACCTATCAACTAAAATGAGATTCCGCACAACGAGATTCCATAAATATGCCATCGCAATGTCTTCCAAGCTGTAGGATTGACACGGCTGTATGAATCCCTCAGCAATCCAAAGTTGAAGGAGCTCTGACACAAGAATTATGTCATCTTCTGGAAACACTCCCATAAACAGGAAACAGGGTTTTAGATGAACAGGCAAGTTGCTATAACTCAAATATAATATATTCAAGCATCGCTCACTCTCTGCAGAATTCAAAATTGAGTTCATATGGTTCGCAACTTTCTCCCAGTGTTCCAGCGTCTTTGAGGACTTTCGAAAATATCCCCCAAGCACAACTATATTGTTGAGATATTGTAGCCCAAAGACAAACATCAAAATAATGCACAGTGTGTGAATGTTGAAAAGCATTTGTGGCAAGAGTGGTTTTACCAATTCCCGCCATGCCCACGATGGGGATGACTCGTCGGCTAGAGGGTACTCCATTAGTGAGCATATCCAAAAGTCGAAGCAAGACGCCATCAAATCCAACCATGGTATTGCTATTCTTCTGGGAGGTGAGAGATGTTGATGAAGTTTCTGCTTCCCAATGTTCGGGCAAGTCAACTTTGAATCCACGTTGCGCTTCTGCAACCTTGGAAGCCTTTCTCCTGACAAACTCCATGTCTTCAATTACTTTCTGCAGATCCAGCAGGAAACAAGATGTTCTCTTTCCATGAAGAGTGGATCCAGCACGAATCTGATCGACTACATGAGATTCGATCACATCTTCAGCCGCATGAGCTGCACAAGCAATTCGCCTCTCCAAAGCTCCTGCACCTTCTACACGGCAGCAGTGATAATGATCCCATCTTTTCATGAATTTAATCAAGTAGAGGACAGTGCGGCGGAGGCCACGGATCTGTTTGTTTTCAAAAGAGAAGGTATGGCGGGGATGGTTCTGGATCAGATACAAATCATGCTTGAGAGAAAGTAGAGCTGCGTAAGCTGCTGCCATGGATCTTTAATTTCTGTTGTTTCTGAAAATCTCAGAGATGCAGGAGAGAGGAATGAGGATGACAAAAGAGCAATTCTTATACAACTTGCCATGTTTATTTAGTCTACTTTTTCTGTTTCGTGCATAATTCAATTTCAATATACTAAGTGGTCGAGCCTTTCATGTATATTTCGTCATGTTTTTTAGAGGAGAAGTTGACAATATTGTTTCGTGCATAATTCAAATACCAGCCACCCAATAAAATAAATGAAACTTATAAAGCAATGTAAAAATGTGAGTGAGTCATTTTTTTAAATAGAAGCGGAGATCACATGCGCATGCGTAGGGGCGGATCTAGTGGGGGGGCTGGGAGGGGCTCCAGCTCCCCCAAACCGGAATATCGCCGGAAAATATATATGGAGAGGGGTTGATATTTTTACTTCAGCCCCCCTCAAGTTTTTGGTCCTCGTGACATTTTTGGAAAATGAATGAGATCTACGGAGGTAAAGATGAGAAAAAGGGAAGAAAAATAATGAAAAATGATGAGAATTGAATTTTTGTTTTCAAAAACCCATCTCTTGCAGCCTGAGTTCCTCAGGGAGAAGACAGAGGAAAAGAGAGAGGAGAGAGAGAGAGAGGGAATAAGAATGGGAGGTGGGCCAGTGGAGTTTTAAAATTTAATCCATTTTGATAAATTATATATTTTATAATAAAAAAATAATAATGGATCACATAAAAAGAGTATTAAAGTATTTTTCTTTAAACAAAAATGGCATCTATCATGTAATTTTATTCTATTTTATGTTTTAATTTAAATACTAATTTTTATTTATTATGATTTATCCTTTTTTTTGTTCTTTTGATATCAACTTTAATTTTATTATTTTGATTTTGTCGAATGTATGTCTATAGTTTAAAGTGTTATTATTTTGATTTTGTTAAATATAATTATATTTATAGATTATTAAATTAAGTTTGGGTATTTGAAGCTTATAATTTGAATTAGAGCTAGATATTATGGATTATAATTGATATTAAAAATTTAGGATTCTATATTTATTGAGTAGATCTTATAAGTTGTGATTGAATATAATCTATTATATTATTCTTTTTAAATTCATATTTATATATAATATAGTGATTTTTTAAATGTAAATATGATATTATTTCACTAAAGAAAATAATAAAAAGAACGCAAGTTGTGTTAACAAAAAAAAATCATGTGCGTATAGAAAAAAATGAAAACTAAATGCAAAAAAGGTGGTAACCATCCGTTTTCTCTTAAAAAAAATTCCGATCGCGCAAACAAATATAAAATGAAGGAGTCATCGTTCATCACACAAAGTAGTATAGCCCCCCTAAAAAAATTCTGGTTCAGCTATGTAATTTGTATAATTTTTTTATTAATTAAAAAATATAATATGTAAAATTAAAAGTTGTAAGCTATATTATAATTAGAAAATATTAATTAGTATCTAATAAATAATTAGAACAAGAATATATATATATATATAATAATAATAACATTAAAATCAATTATTTTATCTAAAAATACAAAATAAGTAATAATATATATGTAGCGCGACCCAAACCCCAAGGTCTAGATGCTAACAAAGACACACGTGAAAGAATAAAATGCAAAAGAAAATTTTTCTAACTAGAGCAATAAATATAGGATTTGCTATGTTAAAAGAAGCTCGTGTTTACTAGCCAAACACAAAATAAAAATAAAAAATATGTTTGACTAGTGAAAAACCTATAGAAATAGACAACTAATCAACCATATCAAAATAATAATAATAATCAATTCATAAAGGTATAACACGACCAAAACGCTCATAGGCATACACGTGGCAAAAGTCAAAATTCAGCGAGAAGCATAGAATTTAAGAAACAATTCAATTGACCATCAATAGAATACTATTTAGACTAGATAAGTCAAAGGGAAGTTGCATTAACCAGTCAAATATCAAAGAATCATATTATTTGACTAGTAGAGATTATCGACAATTTTTTAGCAAAACCCGCAAGAGGACGAAGTGAGTGAACAAGTGTCATATCCACATAGACTAAATTAGACCTAATTGTGTGTATTACAATATCGGATCTTAATTGTTATCTAGGAGACAAGAAAAACAGAAAGCTAACTAATCTGAAATAAGGAAAACAATAAATAAACATGTAGAATACATGGAGAAGGGGACAAGAAGGCAGATATACTCTCAAAATTGATTTATTCAGGTACTTAACACTAACGATCATATTGAAAGTCTATTTGTGGTGTCAAATTTCACCAGGGTAATCTCTAATGTATCCTAAGTTCTCTCTAAACACTCAAGTTTGTAGGGTACACGCTAGGTTCACCGTCTTCGATCATATATTCTAATTTTTCAACATCTTCATTCCATTCTCAACCTCTGTCCCCGTCTTATAAAAGTACAATTGAAAAAAACCAGGGGTTGTACTATATATCATGTAGGATCAATCTGGGAAGATCATGATATATAATTAAACCATTCATTGTACTAAAAATGTAATACCCCAAAATATTTTAGAAGATTTTATTCAACTTATGTTACCCTCTGGTAAGTTAGAAAATAAGTTGGGTCCTTAAATGACTCAAATAAAGGAAAATCGCAGCCAGAGAAATCTGTTAAATCTAATTTGGTCAAAAATTGCCTTAAAAATATGTTATGATATTTTTCTCGGGTTGATAGAAAATGTTTCAAGAATCATGCCAACCTTTGAAATTTCAAATTTCGAGTTCAAATGAACTCTTGGCACAACTTTAAGTTGGAAAATAATAAATTTAATAGAAAAATGCATATCCGTCATTATCCAATTTCTTTTTCAAAAGATTATCTTATTCGTAATTATCCTATTCTTTTTCCATCATTATCCTCTTTCTATTATTCGTTATTATCCTATTTATTTTTCCTCTATAAATAGGAGCTTAAGGTTTCATTTTTCATTCATTTTCAAAATCGAAACGCCGAGCAGCTTCCAGAGAATGTACGACTCTAGTTTCCTATTTCAATTCTGAAATAGTCATTTTGAAGGTGTCAACGCGTAAATCACGAATACATGATTGAAATGATGACACGAAGGATGATCACGATGGAAAATCATCGTGACCGCCGCTAATTCCTCGGAGAAGGTACTTTCTCCGATTCTGGTCATTCGAACCGATGAATTTAGAAATTTCAAGTTCTAAATATGCTTATATTTTGATTATCTTTAATTCTACCGATTCCGATTTTTGATGTTGTGAGTTTTCGGTATTTTTTCCCGTTTTCATTTTATGTAAATCTCAGAT
The DNA here is from genome assembly GCA_026008535.1 of Perilla frutescens. Lineage (NCBI taxonomy): Eukaryota > Viridiplantae > Streptophyta > Magnoliopsida > Lamiales > Lamiaceae > Perilla > Perilla frutescens. Next base: position 836,716 of record BRKX01000007.1, on the reverse strand, counting down.
TTACTCTTCCTGGATAGTCGTATTAGAAATCTTCTTTTTATAAATAGTCTTTGATCATTTGGATCTTGTACTTAACCGGAATAGATTTTTGATTTCTCGTCGTTTGAAATCCGGATCCGAATATTATATTATAAATATACTCAGCTCGAATTTATGTTCTAGCCGTCCGATCTTTGATCTGATTACACGATTAAATTCCTTATTTTCTGCACTATCAAAAATTGTACTTTTGAGAGAAAATCCAACGAGTATCGAGCTCGATCGAGACCGATACATTTTCAGTTAAAATCTGTGAATATTGTTACCGAAACTCCCGTTTCAACCATTTTGGGTCGTCAAATCGAAAAAGTTTCTTCTTGAAAGTTGCTCGAAATAATATTTCCTATGCTCCTGTCGAATTTCGTAATTTTCAGATGAGTTTTGAATAATATCGATTATTTAATTTAAGCAGTTATTTTATTTTCGAGAGCATGTGTTATCGAAAAATTCTAAAATTCTCATTCTTTACTCTTGGCATGTATAGTATCATCCCTGAATATTTTCGTAATTTCCGAGCGGTTAAAAAGTGTCATGGCATAGATCTGGTAAAATTTAGATAAATGACAAGTTTTGGAAAGAGACCTCTGTCAAATCAGTTGATCCCAGTAAAACAAGAATAACGTTTTGGAATTTATTTCCTTCTTCGTCGAAATTATTCGAGGTCTCTAGAGTCGCGCAATCTATTTTAGAATAGAATAAAATTAATTATAGCTTTTAGTAGATTAATTTCCGGAAATATAGCGTTTATCCTAAGTTAAAGTTTACCTTCTGTAGTACCAGCTGAGCTAGAGAAAGAGTATCAGGGTTGATTCTTCAGGAGTTAGCTTTTCAGAATCCCGAGAAAGGTGGGTTATACTATATCTTTGCAAATTGTATCTTTCGAGTTATTAAGCTCTGCTTTTGTTAAAATTGCATATGTAACTATCTGTGTTAAATATTTACATGCTACTGTATGCTGTCGGAGTCTCATAAACCAGTGCTGTGTCAATGTGAGTAGCTACAGTATGCATTATTTGTCCTGCCCTACTCCTTGTCGGTGAGACTAAAATGAAACACTTATTGGTTATACTCTTTGGGTATACTATGGCCATACTCAACGTTACGCGCTGGTGATGTAGTTTGGGTTGCGGGCAGTGACGGGTTATACTCTTAAGCGCTTCACGATAAAATGTTTTGGTGAACATAGGTTGCTTCCAACTTTTAAACCTCCTAAGCTTCACTACCTGCATGAACACAGATAGATTACTTTAACAAAATGATTTGCATAACTTAAATTGTGAGAACTTGCCCACTGAGTGCATTAGTACTCAGCCCAAATCTTTTCAAACATTTTCAGGTCAGTAGGCTGGAGCGTGGAGGTGACGAGGCTGAGATATGGGCTATTATGATTTACATATTTTTCCATTGTCTCTTTTTGTTAGTATTCTATTAAGAATTGAGCTTTCGCACTTATGGTATTCTTTTGCTAAATGCTAAGAACTCTGATCTTGGTATTTTGTTGATATGATTCTGCTTCTTTAATTCTGAACATTTGTTGACTTCCTAGTTAACATGTATCATATGCTTAGCTACATAATTATTCTAAGGGGAGGAAGCCCGTCTTTCGTTATGTCTATTTGATCATTCATTTTGGCCTATGGAAGAGCTTCATTTGTTCAGCATATTGGTGTTTGTTTCTTTTGTCGACCTATGAATGAGTCTATTAATTGTTGGTATCTGATTATTTGTTTCCGTTTGGCCTATGAAAGGGCTTATTGAATTGTTACAGTTTCCATTCTTCTCTTATAAGCCGTTATAAACGGGGATTCGCTCTAGTTACAGAGGTTATGCTGTCTAATTTTTCGGAAGGCATAACCTATCTTTGGCATACTCGGTTGTTAAATTTTATTCCAAACATTAATCCTTTTTAGATTATCACCCCGTCGTTAATTAAATTACCCCTTTCTTTCCCGCTTCTTAATTCCAACCCCCATGGCGTCCATTTTCACGATCTTTCAGGATCGGGGCACTACAAAAAAAGAATAGATTCCTCATCTTGTAGATGCAAGCTCTTTATCTAGTTTTATACCAAACAAAGTAAATCAGAAAATGCAATTGTATTAAATGAATATTCTTTGAATATCAATAGCCTCTTGTGATTCAGGTGTAAACAATTCATACATAATTCATCAGGAACTTCAGAAAATGCAAGTTTAATTTTTCCTTTATATATATATCACAATAAAATGAAGGATGTTCATACTCAAATCTTGCAGCAACGCAATGAATGTAATCAGTCACGTTTTGCAATTCATGTAATATTGAACCTAAAATGAAAAAAATCAAGTTAAATCTAATAAAACATGGTTTATCATATATGCATAAACATTCAATTTCAGGTCAAATATCATTAAGTCTGAAGTGAAGTATATTTAGTTTTGAAGTGAAGTGTTATTAACTATTATATATATTAAGTTTCATTAATAGAAGTCAACTATCATTAGCTATAATGTCACGTATCACTAACTCTAAGGTCAAATATCATTAAATATGAGGTGAAGTATCATTAGTTATGAAGTTAACTATCACTAGCTTTGAGAAGAGCTATTAGGTGAAGTCTCATTAGGTGACAAATCATTAGCTACATAAAAAATATTAGAATTCAAAAATTGAACATGATAGTGAGTAGTAATTACTCATTATATTAGTGATGCTTCATTTTATTACTAGTGATACTTACTTCATAATTAATGATACTTTTCTGTTGTTAATTTAATAATTAATGCTTAATCATCGGTAATTTTCATTTTAATGAAAATATAACTCTTAGAATTATTTTGATATTTAAAAAAAACAATAGAAACGTTGCTTGGAGTTCTTCTGAAGTGAATTACATAAAAAAGATATATGTTGCAATTAAACAAATAAATTCGACATTGTATTATAACTGCTCATTACATTAGTGTTACTTTACCCCATAATTAATGATACTTGACTTCATAGCTAATAACACTTCTAAGTTGTTGGTAATCACTAATAATTTTCATTTTTAAGAAATATAACTATTTATATGTCTCATTGAAGCATTTTTTTTTCAAACACCATGTGAACACACTATTTGGTTAATAAGAATGCAATAATCTTTTACCAATCATCATCACCATCAACAAAATAGTAATTTCTGATACATAATTCACCTAATGTTCTAAAAACGACTTCAGTAATTTGGTGAAAAGTAGCAATTACTCAGTTAATGGGTGGTTAATTAGCTACGGGATGAGGCTAAGCAAAGTGAAAATGGTTTTCCTTGAGATGGGAAATACATTGTATTAGTGAAACATCTTGAATTTTCTCATGGATTTGGTTGTTTATATTGCATCATGGCTGTCTGTGCCACACTTTGGAGATTGGGATCAAAACGGAGTGATAGCAGATCACTCCATGGATTTCTCGAAGATCAGGGAGATGAGAAGCAGAACAAGACGGATCCATCAAGAGCTAGCGTTGGATACGAAGAGGAGCTCGTCTCTTCAAGAAGAAGCTCCAGCTTGCTCAGTGCTCACAACGATCAACAAGAGAGGGAATTAAAATCTGCTAAATCTGTCTGTTCCATTGAGAAAGAGAAGCAGCGCTGCACAGAGGGAGAGAGAAAGAGAAGCAATGCTATTTTTACCTTTTTCTTCTTTATTGTTTTATATTTAAATTTGAACCGGGTCGGGTGGAGATCCGTCTAATGTAAGAGACCCGTTAGATCGTTTTACACAAGGGTACCCCTTGATCAAAATATCAAATTAATTAATTAGAATATATATGCATTACACATACGTTTAAGTAAGGATGGTGTTAGAGATCGATTCGATGAAGTAGGTCGGAAAGAAATCCCAATGAAGAAGTTTCGAAGCGCTCAACAATAACATAACCTTAAAACAACAAAGAAAACACATAACTCTCTCCACTACGGAAACAACAGTACTAATCCTCTCCAACTCAAAATAGCTCATCTATCTATCTATATTCTAGCTATCCAGTGCATATTAATGAAGCAGGTACTAGTGTAGGAAGTAAATATATGAATTTATTCATAAATGAAACCATACATACAATCGGCACAACATGAAATCCCTGAAACGAAACAAAAAAAAGGAAAAAAATGGAAATTGTCATAAAGTCCTGGCCTTCACACTTTGGAGACGCAAAGATATATTTTTGATTGTAAGACCCTCTTCTTGAACCTTTTGTTTGAAGCTCTCTAATGTTTCCTCATCACCCCGAACACGGCCATTAATATGAAGCTCTTCATTCCCGAGCTCCTCTTGTTCCACCATTATTTTCATCGCTGAAATGATGGAGGCCGCGCTACAATATTTCAAGTTAATGCATAGGAGTGTTGGTATTTCTCCAATACCTGAAGGGAACTCGTCCAATTTTGACAAATCTGAAAGATGACCATGTTCGAGGACGGGAAAATGGGAGCTTTCTGCATTCCAATAAACTAAATCATCACAGTCATGAATGTCGATGAATTTCAGGCGAGGGAATCCCCCCTCAACCGGGTTCCACTCCGACCCGATCATTGCATTCGAGTTCAAAGCAAACTGTTCAAGATGGGGCAATGGTCCAACCATCAAAGCTTCCCAATCAAGATGAGAACCACTTAACCAAAGCGACTGGAGTGAACTTGGGAAAGTGAGGCTCAAAGAAAAATCATGCCACTCCAAATCACGATCGAATTGGCATTCTAGTGACTGCAGTTGTTGAAAGTAGCCAATGTTGTGAGGACAGTAATATGACCTTGCTTCATCACATCCCCTCCCCAAATCACGATATAATACCACCAATTCTCGAATATTTGGGACTCTTCTGCATGCCTCTTCACTCAACCTCAAATTCTCCACTTTCATAAGTGTGTGTAGATTTCTCAAAACTATGTCATTTGCCGTCTCGTCTGAACTGTCGTCCATGGGAAGAGGATCAACAAGACAAATTGGGTCAACCTCAATATGCTTAAGCTGTGACATCTCCCAAATCTCATACGGTGCAATGATCGATCGATATGCTCCTGTAATTTTCAATGTTTGCAAATTCCAAAGCAGGGATATGGATGAGGCAATGTAAAGAGTTCGACAACTCTTATAATCAAGAACAATATTGTGAGTGGGGACTACTCCTTGACCTTTTCTTTGACCATTCATTTTCTTTTTTACATAAAAGGAAGCAGAGAGAGAAAGAGGAGACTAGTACTTTTTTTGAGCAGAGAGAGAAAATAGAAAGGGGGAAAACACGAGAAGAAAAATAGAGCAAAATTCTTGAGGTCTTTGTGGGAGGTTAGAGGTGAGATTGAGAGTGTAAGAGAGTGAGAGGTTGATCTCATTCTTGGGTGTAATTCTCGACTCATTGTGTGACGAGTTCGCGGGTTGTGCGAATCGTCAGAGTTCTACAATATTAAGATTGGTGTTGCTCCCGTGGATGTAGGCTTTGCCAAACCACGTAAATCTCGTGTCTCATTTATCTCTTGCTATTATCTTGATTACTTAAGGTGATTTGCTTGTTTGATATTTTGGGATATTTCTTGGTGTATGTGCTTCATTATTGCTTCCGCTACATTGGTTTAATTGTATGGATTTGCAACTGACACCAACAATTGGTATCAGAGCTTGATATCAAATTCGGGTGGTTGAGCTCAAATTTGAGGGGCATTGAGCATATTCTGGCAGAAGCGCATACGAGGTGTTCGACGAAACTCCTGAGAGAAATTTATTTTGAAACAAGCTGAAAATGACGTCCACGAGTGGTGCGGTCAAGATAGGGAAGTACGAGATTGAAAGGTTCAATGGAAAAAATGATTTTTCCTATTGGAGGATGCAAATGAAGAATTTGCTAATCTCACAAAAGCTACACAAAGCTTTGGCGGGTAAAGAAAAGAAGCACTAAGACATGTCGGATGAGGATTGGGAAGAGTTAGATCTTGAAACACGAGCGTCGATCATTCTCTGCCTTGAGAGGGATGTTGCTTTCTTGGTAGATAATGAGGTAACCGCCGCGGGAGTGTGGTTGAAGTTAGAGGCGAACTTCATGACAAAGACTCTAACGAATCAGATCTACTTGAAATCCAGATTGTACACTTGCAAGATGGAGGAAGGTACACCTATCCAGGAACATATAAACAAGTTTGATAGGTGCATTTCAGACTTGAGGGATATTGATGTGAAGGTGGACGATGAGGATCAAGCTCTTATGCTACTTCTCTCATTGCCAAAATCGTATGAAAATCTTGTACAAACTTTGATGCTCGTAGGCGACAAGCTGACGATGGATGAGACTAGGACTTCACTCCTGGCGTATGATCTTCGAAAGATTGCAACTAGTGGCATGGCTACTAGCATGAGCAAAGAGCAAGCACAGGGGTTGTACTCGAGGGGCAAAGCAAATTATCGAGAGAAAGGCAAGGGAGGAAAGGCTAGATCCAGTTCAAAACCTCTTGCAGAGAGACCATGTTTTAAGTGTGGGGAACTTGGGCATTTCAAAGCGAATTGCCCCAATAAGAAAACAACTTGGATGAAGAACAAGAACAACAACAGCGGGAAGGTACAATGGACACAAGAAGCTGGTTTTGCTTCACATGAAGGGGATGTCGGTGATTGTTTCAATGGCACAGGTGATGAGGAAAGCTCCGTTAAGTGGATATTTGATTCAGGATGCTCTTATCATATGTCTCCGAATAGGAAGTGGTTTACTACCTACGAGGAAATAGATGGTGGAACTGTTTTGATGGGAAATAATCATTCCTGTAAAGCAGTGGGGGTTGGTTCGATCAGAATCAGGATGCATGATGGGGTTATCAGAACCTTGAACGATGTGAGACATGTCCCGGAATTGTGTAAGAACCTTATTTCCGTTGGTGCTTTGGACTCTGGTGGATGCAAAATTATCACGTGGAATGGAGTCATGGAGGTTGTTCGGGGTTCTTTAGTTGTGATGAAGGGTATCCGTCAGAGGAATTTGTATACACTTTTAGGCACAACGGTGACAGGAAGTGCGGCAGTTAGAGCAGAGGGAACTAGTAGCAACCCAGGGGACTACACCCGGTTATGGCACAGGAGACTCGGACACATGTCAGAGAAGGGCCTGGATCTGCTTTGTCAAGAAGGTTTGCTGAAGAACTTGAAGAAGCCTTGCATGGAATTTTGCGAGCATTGCGTGTATGGGAAAACACACCGACTTCAGTTCAGGGCCAACAAACACAGGAGCAGAGGCATTTTAGATTATGTGCACACGGATGTCTGGGGCCAGCTACAGTTACCTCCAAGGGAGGCTCCAGATACTATGTCACGTTTATTGATTATCATTCTAGATATGCTTGGATTTATTTCTTGAAGCATAAGAATGAGGTGTTTGACACGTTCAAGAAGTGGAAAGCAATGGTTGAAAACAGGACAGGAAAGAAATTGAAGACATTGAGATCTGATAACGGTACAGAGTATACAGATGGTGCCTTCAAGAAGTTCTGTGACCAGGAAGGTATTGCTAGGCACTGGACTGTCAGGAATACACCGCAGCAGAATGGGGTCGCGGAGAGACTAAATCGCATGCTGCGAGAGCGAGCTATGTCCATGCGGTCACATGCAGGGTTAGGCAGAGAATGGTGGGCAGAATCGATGTTTACAGCTATTCACCTCATAAATCGATCTCCACATTCGAGCTTAGGTGGAGATAGTCCTTACAGGCTATGGTCTGGGGAACATGCAGATTATGAAAGACTCAGAACTTTTGGATGCACAACATACTATCACGTCAGTGAGGGAAAGCTTGAGGCGAGGGCCAATAAGGCAATATTCTTGGGGTATGCAACAGGAGTGAAGGGCTATCGTCTGTGGTCCTTAGAAAATTCAAAGTTCATAATCAGCAGGGATGTTATCTTTGATGAGTATTCCATGGCAGCTAAGGTCAAAGCTGCAATGCCTGGTGAAGAGAAAAATGAGACGGTCAAGTCTCAGGTGATTGAGATAGAACCGAAGGATCAACCAGGTTCTAGCAGTGTTCAAAAGGAGGATCATGGAGACACTCAAGAACAGAGTGAGGAGGCTTCTGAACACGAGGCTCTTGATCAAGAAAATGTAGAAGTTTTACACCAACAGCGGCTTGCGGATGATTTGGCTTCCACTAGGCCAAAGCGAGCATTCAAGAAAGTTCAAAAGCTGGGGTCAGATCAGCCTTTGAAGCATTATGGGCAGGCAAACGTGGTCGGGTGTGCACTACCAGAGGATGATGCGGTGCCAGCATCATACCAGGCAGCTATTCAGGACAAGGATAGCGCAAACTGGTTGACTGCGAATGAAGAAGAGATGGAGTCTTTTCGGAAGAATCAAGTTTTGGAGGGGGTTCTTCCATTGCCCAGAGGAAAGAAGGCTATTGTCTGTAAGTGGTTCTACAAGAAGAAAGAGGATAATTCTAAGCTCGGTGGGATCAGGTACAAGGCGAGGTTAGTAGCAAAGGGATATGCACAGAAGGAGGGAGTGGACTACAATGAGATTTTCTCTCCTGTAGTGAAGCACACTTCTATTCGGGTGCTGTTGAGTGCTGTTGCTCATAGTGATCTTGAGCTGGAACAACTCGATGTCAAAACCGCCTTCCTGCACGGAGACTTAGAGGAGGAGATTTATATGTATCAACCTGAGGGCTACAAGGTTGAGGGTAAAGAGAATCATGTTTATCGCTTGAGGAAATCCATTTATGGATTGAAGCAATCTCCTCGACAGTGGTACAAGCGATTTGATTCTTTCATGTTGAAGCATGGTTATTCCAGAAGTGAATATGACTGTTGTGTCTATATTCGAAGACTTCCTGGAGGTGAGTATATCTATCTTTTGTTGTATGTGGATGACATGCTTATTGCCTCGAAGAGCAAGGTGGAGATAGATAGACTGAAATCTCAACTTGCTAAAGAGTTTGAGATGAAGGATTTGGGCGCTGCTAAGAAAATACTGGGTATGGAGATTAGAAGAGAGAGGACGAACCATGTTTTGTTCCTGAGCCAGAAAAGCTACATTGAACGGGTTGTGCAGAGATATGGGATGCAAGACGTAAAATCGGTGGCAACTCCGTTGGCTCCCCATTTCAGGCTCTCTGGTAAGCAATCTCCCACTTCAGCGGAAGAGAAAGCACTGATGGAGAAGGTGCCTTACGCTAGTGCTGTTGGCAGCTTGATGTATGCGATGGTGTGTACACGTCCGGACATTTCACAAGCAGTTAGTGTTGTGAGCAGGTTTATGGCTAATCCTGGAAAGACACACTGGGAAGCTGTGAAGTGGATCCTTAGGTACTTGAAGGGTACCAGTGACACATGATTGTGTTTTAATGGAAATACATATCAGGTTACTGGGTTTGTGGACTCGGATTATGCGGCTGATCTAGACAGATGACGATCTACTACGGGATATGTGTTCTGTGTACACGGTGCTCCCGTTAGCTGGAGATCTATGTTGCAAGCTACAGTGGCTCTTTCCACTACCGAAGTTGAGTACATGGCCTTGGCAAAAGGGGTGAAGGAAGCTTTGTGGTTGTGGGGTCTTCTAGGTGACTTTAGGATCAAGCAGGATCGTGTGGACCTGTGGTGTGATAGCCAGAGTGCGATACATTTGGCAAAGAATCAGGTTCACCATGCTCGTACCAAGCATATTGATGTCAGGTACCATTTTGTGCGGGATGTCATAGAGGAAGGTGATATTTCTCTTATGAAAGTGCACACAGATGAAAATCCAGCAGACATGTTAACCAAGGTAGTGACGGGTGGCAAGTTTCAACACTGTTTGGACTTGTTACATATCAACCAGTGTTGATGTTCAAACGGGGCAGCCCTTCGGGGCGGTGTTGGGGTGAGGTGGAGCTTCTCCTCGGTGGTCGAACTACAGGAGCTTGATCTCTGGATTGGGTATGTAGGCAACCATGGTAAAGTGGTGCAGCTTGTACGAGTGTCATTGTTCGTGGGCGGTGCTCGTATTCGTCCTACATTTGAGGATTATCAAATGAAGTACGAGGTGGAGAATTGTGAGTGGGGACCACTCCTTGACCTTTTCTTTGACCATTCATTTTCTTTTTTACATAAAAAGAAGCAGAGAGAGAAAGAGGAGACTAGTACTTTTTTTGAGCAGAGAGAGAAAATAGAAAGGGGGAAAACATGAGAAGAAAAATAGAGCAAAATTCTTGAGGTCTTTGTGGGAGGTTAGAGGTGAGATTGAGAGTGTAAGAGAGTGAGAGGTTGATCTCATTCTTGGGTGTAATTCTCGACTCATTGTGTGACGAGTTCGCGGGTTGTGCGAATCGTCGGAGTTCTACAATATTAAGATTGGTGTTGCTCCCGTGGATGTAGGCTTTGCCGAACCACGTAAATCTCGTGTCTCATTTATCTCTTGCTATTATCTTGATTACTTAAGGTGATTTGCTTGTTTGATATTCTGGGATATTTCTTGGTGTATGTGCTTCATTATTGCTTCCGCTGCATTGGTTTAATTGTATGGATTTGCAACTGACACCAACAAATATTGAGATAACGTAAGTTAACTTGCTGAAAATTGACCTCATTTGCTAATGCTCTGTTGACCTTATCCGCTACTCTCAACAATTTCAATTCCAAAAGGCAGCCGACCCCCTTCACATATCAGACAACGGACACAAGGTGCTGGTGCTGATCTTGGAGCATCAAGGAATATTTGTGGTTCATGATTCACCTCTAGAACTTGCTCATTAATTACAACTCGACATTCCCTATTCATGATCTTGGCTCGTGCAGTATCAAGCACATAAAAAAACTCTTCTTCCTTCGCAATCTTTAAGCACAATTCTCTCACAAGATCATGAATTTTACAAACTAAAATTTTCCCATCGTGCCCGTGTCCAGCAACTAAAATGATATTCCTCTCAATGAGATCCAATAAATATGCCATCGCAATGTCTTCCAAGATCCAGCATTCACTCTGTGGTTGTATGAATCCCTCAACAATCCAAAGTTGAAGAATATCCGACACAAGAATTTTTCCATCTTCTGAAAAATAGGACCCAAACCCACCCAAAATAACCCAAAACTCACCTAGGCCCAATTGCCGCCCCACACCAGGTCCATCCCCAATCAGCCTAAGTACAACTACTTCCAGGTTTTTCTTTCAATTATTTATTCTTTTTTTTTAAGTCACCTATTTAATCTCAATTAAATTATTTTTAAGCACGACATGAGAATCTCTATTGCAAAGTTGTGATTCAAAGTTAGAGAATTGATTATTTTTTAGTGTGATTCAAAATATGTCAAAAATATGTTCATTGTATTGACAATGAAAAAATACGAAAGATGATATAATTTTTATACTTTTTAATACATTATTATCCATAATAATGAAAATATAAAATTTTATCCAATAAAAATATGTTTGACCAATCAAATATTGCCATGTGGCAAGAAAGAGAGGATTGGTGGAGGTTTGGTTGACCAAACCTCTCACCAACCGATTGCCCAAATAAATTGAATTTAACTTTTTTTTTTCATTTTTGTTTTGTTTTTTTGTGATGATCGATTGGGATCATCAATGGGAATAATGTTAGTATCAAGAGAGTGCACTGTGCGAGACGTCAGATAAAAAAAATTAATTTAATTCAATTCAATTTTAGGGTTTACTAATTTCATTTTATGTTATATATTTATTTCAAAAAAATAATTATCGAGCGCATGGCACGAGCCTACGCGTTAGCATCGAGCAAGTGCAATGCTCGAGAATCTAGATAAAAATTAATTCAAAAAATAAAATTAATTTAATTTGATTTTAGAGTTCACTAATTCCATTTTAAGGTATATATTTATTTCAAAAAAATAATTATCAAGAGTGGTGTACGAGCCCATGTGTTAGCATTGGACGAGAGGGAAGGGAGGGGAACCACGAAAAAAGAAAAGAAAAAGAAGAGGAATCCGTTAGAGATAAAAAATCCGTTAGACGATCTCTCGGAGTGTGTCTCTTTCTTGAATGGTGTTGGGGTTTGAACTTTCAATTTAAATATTCGTACGAATGGAATATATCCTTTTGACGTATTCAATAATTCAATTACAAAATATATGTGATAATGCGAAGCAAAGTAGGAGAAGCTGCTACAGATAAAATTATATATTAATGCTGACTCTCGTATACCATTAATATTTTACTATTGTATAATGGCCAGCAATTTGATAGAGACTAACAATTATCTATAAAATCAAGATAATGTATTAATTTGAACGAGGATTATTGAATATATAACAATATGACAACTAGCTAGTGTGTTCATAAATCGAACCATATATACAATATTCATCAACAAAAAAATGAAATGAAATTTTTTGACAGAAATTAAATATTAATATTGCTTCTTCCACCTTAATTTCCTTGAAGAGACACTGAGTTTTGAGAACTTCAACCATATATGATTCTCAATTCTTTCCAATATAATCTTCAAGCACAACTCTTGAAGACCGAATTGATCAAATAAAACTTCATTTAATATGTAATGATACAACATTAATTAATTTGTGTAACTTCATTTAATTTAGGATGAATAGTGAGATTCAAATTCATAATCTTTCGGTTATTAAAGTGGTCACTCAACAACAAATTAAAGTGGTAGATCGAGTTCAGAAATTAAAATGACACTAGCTATCCATTGCACAATAATCAAGTAGCTGGTACTCGTGTAGAAAGTAAATATATGGAGGCAGATAATTTGTTCATGAATGAAACCAAAACCATACAATTGTCACAAAATGAAACGAAACGGAAAAAAAAAAAAGAAAAAAGGAAATTGTCAGAAAGTCCTGGCCTTCACAATTTGGAGAGGCAACAGACAAACATATTTTTGGCTGTAACACCCTGAATCATTTGCTTGATGCTCTCTAGTATTTCCTCATCACCCCAAACATGGGCACGAAGACGAAGGTCTTCATTCCCAGACTCCTCTTGTTCCACCATTATTTTCATCGCTGAAATGGTTGAGGCCACACTACAAAATCGCAAGTCAATGCATCTGAGTGTTGGTATTTCTCCGATACCTGAAGGGAATTCGTCCAATTTTGACAAATAACTGAGATGAACATGTTCGAGGACGGGAAAATGGGACCTGTCTGCATTCCAATACACTAAATCATCACAGTTAAGAATCTCGATAGATTTCAGGCGAGGAAAATCCCCCTCAACGGGGTTCCACTCCGATCCAATCACTGCATCCGATTTCAAAACGAGGTTTTCAAGATGGGGCAATGATCCGACCATCGTTGTCAAAGCTTCCCAATCAAGACGAGAACCAATTAAAGAAAGCGACTGTAGTGAACTTGGGAAAGTGAGGCTCAAAGCAAAATCATGCCAGTTTGAATCACGATCGAATTTGCATACTAGTGAATCAAGATTATGGAAGCAGCCAAGATTGTGTGGACAGTAATACGACCTTGCTTCATCACATCCCCTCCCTAAATCACAATATGATACCTCCAATTTTCGAATATTTGGGATTCTCTTGCAAACCTCTTCACTCAGCCTCAAATTCTCCACTTTCTTAAGTGTCTGTAGATTTCTCAAAACCATGTCATTTGAACTGTCATCCATGGGAAGAGGATCAACGAGACAAAGTGGGCCATCAACCTCAATATGTCTAAGCCTGACATCTCCCAAATCTCATACGGTGCGATGATTGATTGATAATTTCCACTAATTTTTAATGTTTGCAATTTCCAAAGCAGAGATATAGATGAGGGAATGCAAAGGGTTCTATAACTCTTATAATCAAGAACAATATTGAGATAACGTAAGTTAACTTGCTGAAAACTAACCTCATTTGCTAATGCTCTGTTGACCTTATGCACTACTCTCAACAATTTCAATTCCAAAGGCAGCCGACCCCCTTCACATATCAGAGAACGGATATGAGGTGCTGATCTTTGTGGTTCATGATTCACCTCTGGAACTTGCTCATTAATTACAACTCGACGTTCCCTATTCATGATCCTGGCTTGTGCAGTATCGAGCACATCAAAAAACCCTTCTTCCTTGGCAATCTTTAAGCACAATTCTCTCACAAGATCATGGATTTTGCACACTGAAATTTTCCCATACTCATGTTCGACAACTAAAATGAGATTCCTCTCAACGAGATCCACTAAATATGCCTTCGCAATGCCTTCCAAGCTGCAGCATTCACACCCTGGTGGTTGAATGAATCCCTCAGCAATCCAAAGTTGAAGAATATCCGACACAAGAATTTTGTCATCTTCTGGAAACACTCCCATAAACAGGAAACATGGTTTTAGAGGAACAGGCAAGTAGCTATAACTCAAATATAATATATTCAAGCATCTTTCATTCTCTGCAGAATTCAAAATTGGGTTCATATGGTTTGCAACTTTCTCCCAATGTTCTAGCGTCTTTGAGGACTTTCGAAGATATCCCCCAAGCACAACAATTGCAAGGGGAAGTCCTTTGCACTTTGCAACGATCTTCTTTCCCATCTCCTCTAACTCTGGTGGGCAAACTTGCTTTGCAAATGCTTTCTGGCAAAATAGATCCCGACTATTGTCCTCATCTAGAAAACTCATTTCAAGATAAGAAGATTCTAAAAGATGAGCTACGTGTGAGTCCCTGCTAGTCACAACAATTCGACTTCCATTGCTTGTATCAGGAAAAAAAAACTTGATCTCATCCCAAGCCTCGACACTCCACATATCATCCAGTATAATCAAATACCTTCTCCCATATAAACTCTTATGTAACATTACTCCTAATCTATCAACAATTTCACTAGTGGATTGTCTTAGATGAGAAAGAAGTTCCCTGAGAATTTTCTCAACACTATATTGTTGAGATATTGTAACCCAAAGACAAACATCAAAGCGTTGCACAATCAATGGATGTTGAAAAGCATTTGTGGCAAGTGTAGTTTTACCAATTCCCGCCATGCCCACGATGGGGATGACTTGTCGGCTAGAGGGTTCTTCATTAGTGAGCATATCCAAAAGTTGATGCAAGACGCCATCAAATCCAACCATGGAATTGCTATTCTGAGAGGTGGGAGCTGGTGTTGATGAAGTTGCTGCTGCTGAATGTGTTGCCTGCTTCACTTTCAATCCACACACTTCACACCGCTTTCCATAAACCTGGGTAGCTTTTCTGCAGACAAAATCCATGTCTTCAATTACTTTCTGGAGATCGAGCAGGAAACGAGATGTTGCTGCTTTCCCTTTCCCTGCAATAATTTGATCGACTACATGAGATTCGATCACATCTTCAGCTGCTTGAGCTGCACGCGCAATTCGCCTCTCTAAAGCTTCTGCGCCTTCCAAGCTGCAGCAGTGACAGTGATCGCATTCTTCCATGAAACTTATCAAGTAGACGGCACATTTGACAAGGGAGCCGATCTGCTCATTCTCAAAAGAAAAGTGTCGGGGATGATTCTGGATCATATCCAAATTATGCTTCAGAGAGAGTAGAGCTGCGTAAGCTGTTGCCATGGATATTTAATTTCTGTTGTTTCTGAAAATCTCAGAGATGCAGGAGAGAGGAATGAGGATGACGAAAGAGCTATAGAATACAACTTGCCATATTTATTTAGTCTACTTTTACTGTTTCGTGCATAATTCAATTTCAATATACTAAGTGGTCGAGCCGATGAACAGACATATTTCCCTTTCATGTATATTTTTTTAGAGGAGAAGCTGACAATACGGTTTCGTGCATAATTCAAATACCCACGCATTCTATTTTTTTTCTCACTTTTGCAGTTTATTGATCTATACATAACAACCACCCCAATAAAATAAATAAAAAATATGAAGTAAGCCTGTAAAAATATGGGTGTGTCATTTTTTTAAAAATACTGACGTAGATCACATGTGTTGCACGTAATTTATATAAGTATTTTATTAATTAAGAAATATAATATGTAAAATTAAAAGTTATAAGCTATATTATAATTAGAAAATAATAATAGATATCTAATAAATAATTAGAACATGAATATATATATATATATATATATATATAGAGGTGGGTTCAAATAGGAACCAATCCCCCGTGAGAACCTAGGAACCAATCTAACATGAGAGATTTATATTGCTAACATCAAGAGATTATGTTGCTAACATGAGGTAAACTCATATTGCTAACTTGACGAGATGATAATATTAGCAACATATTGCTAAGATGTTAGATATTATACACACTGCTAATATGTGACTAATAATTTGCTAATATGTTTGGTTCCTAGGTTCTCACGGGGGATTTAATTCCTATTTGATCCTTTCCCTATATATATATATATAGGGGTGGGATTTGGTGGGAACCCTTGTCCAGGTGGGAACAATCATCCACCCATTTATAAATTTGGATGACTAAAATTAAAACAAATTATCGGTGGTAAACTTGTAAATATATTGAACTTTTTAAAAAAGTGGTGACATATTGGTAAATAAATTGAACTTCAAAAGTGGGGGTTAATTTCTTTTCGTCAAAATACGATGATGATGTCATCATATTTGTACAAATATTGTAGAAACTTTCATCAATCATAACTTGCTCATTTTTAATCGGATTTACGCAAATCATATATCAAATTAAAGCTCTTTTCATACTCTTTCATTTAAGATCCATATTGCATATGTTTATTTGAAAAAAATAGATGAAAAATACAAAAATTAATTTTCAGGCATATTTTTCATACAAAACAACCCCAGATTTATATTAGCACGACTTAAATAATATTTTAGCACGATCTATATAACATTTTAGCATGAAACTACTCGCATAATAACATGCTATATATAGGACATTTGAGCATAATCCATAACTTATATCAGCATTTTGTTCATGACTTGCTCGTTTTAATTAAATTTATGCAAATTATATATCAAAATAAAGATATTCTCATTAGATTGTGGTGAACTCATTTGGAGGCATGTTATTAAAATGAAAAACACGAGTTGATGATAAAGAAGAAAAAGAATGAGAAAGTGAAGCAACGAAGGAGATGACTGACAACTAAGAAAGAAAATGAGAGAATAGTTCCCGAAACAAGATAAAGTTTATGAGAACAAAATATGTGCTACAATTCTAAGTACAGAGAGTAATATACAAAGTGAAAGGAACAAAGCTGAGGAAAACCTACACTACAAGCTCTCATGTGAAGATGGTCCAATTAATGTTGAAGCATTTGTTATGTCGAAGTGATTTATACTGTTAATAAAATTTCTACAAGTACTATTAATTTCAAGACATATTTCTTATGAATATTAATTTATGTTGATAAATATTAGTTCAAATTGAAGAATATTAGTTTAAGGTGATGAATATTAGTTTCAGACATTTGTTATTAATATTTGAAAATGTCATTATTAGCGTGAATTTTTCTTTATACGAGCATGATATTGTTGTTTTATTAGCATCATATAGTATTTCATTTTAGCATCATACAATATTTCATTTTAGCATCATACTTCTGTGATTTTAGCATGATGTTCAATACCCTAATAGGAACACAATAAACCCTAATCAAACTGACTACACTTAATTTAACCACATTCTCACTTCATTTTAACTTGATGTTATGAACAATAAATCATAATGCGATGTAATAAACTCTAATGGAAATGTCATACATCATAATGGGAATATGACAAAAAAATTAGCATGCTACTTCCCTCATTTTAGCCTGATCTATTAAACAACAATGAACAATCTAGATAATCGTAATGCGAATATAATAAACCCTACTTGGGAATAATGAATCATAATGAGAATGTTATAAACCCTAATTGAGAATAATGAACCCTAATGGGAATGTCATAAACCCTAATTTGGAATAATGAACCCTAATGGTAACGGGACATCAAATTTAGCCTTATTCTACCCTCATTTTAACTTGATACATCCCCCATTTTAGCAAGATACTATAAACAGTAACAGGTCATGCAATAAACCCTAATTGAGAACAATGAACCCTAATGCGAATGTAATAAATCATAATTGGGAAGAATAAATCCTAATTGAGAACAATGAACCCTAATGAGAATGTGACATCAAGTTTAGCATGCTACATGCCTCATTTTAGCCTGATAATTTTCTAATTTTAGCATGATTTGATAAACAATAATGGGGGATGCAATAAACTATAATCGGAACATATTTAGCCTCATACTTTTTTTATTTTAGCATCATATTCTAAATAGTAATTGAGATTGACAAACCTTAATATTAATGTAATAACCACAAAGGGAATGTCATAAAATTTTTGAAAAAAATCATATATTCTTGAAATAAAATAAAATAAAATAAGTCCTAAAAATGAATATTTTAAATTTTTTTTCATATTTCTTCGGATAAACAAATCCATGTGAGATCTTGAATGAAATAGTATGAAAAAAATTATAATTTGATATATTATGTGAAAAAACATTGCGTTTATGAATTTTTAGCATTAAATTACTCTCATATTAGCATAGTGTATAAGAGATTTTAGCATGCCGTTACATATCACTATTACGTTTATATGTGGATAAAGTTATTGTTGTTTAATTGAAACTTTCAATTTATTATGAAATTTATCCAACATGTAACTTACATCAGCAGCATTTATCACATATCAGAAATAAATTTGAATGATATTATAAATATCAGCATAAGTCATGTCATTTTAGCATGGATTATGAACCATTCCAGCATGATGAATATGACATTTTAGCACGAACTATAATAATAACAGAATCATTGACGAAAAAATAAAAATAAATATAAGAATCAGAATTGGACGAGATAATTTAAAAAAAAATAAATACATGAATCAACAACATTATATGAAAAAAGATGAAATAAGGTAAAAATTTAATTGGGATAATTTAGAAAAAAATAGCATTTAATCCAAAAAGAATAAAACGTTTACAAACAAATCAAGAAATCCTAAAAATTTAAAATGTGCATGTGAATATAAAAAAAAAATATCAAGAATTCAAAAGCGTGTCTGAACCGACAACATCAAGTTTCAGTTTTTGCATAAAAAAATCCTCTTAACCATATATATATTTATAGTTATAATATTTTATTATTTTAATAAATTATTAAATTATCATAATGTTTCAATTTGTATTTAGTAAATGGTTTACAAAATAAACAGAGAGGGGGGAGAGGAAATAGATGAAAAATAGAGAGAGAAAGAGTGGGAAGAGAGAGAGAGAGAGAGAGAAAAGTGCACCACAAAGAAAAAAAATCGTGAATGTTGAAGAGTGGAGAAAATCATGTTTCAAAACATAAGAATTATTGAATTACCATAATACCTTCTTTTACTTAAAGTTATAAATAATTACAAGTATGCCACCTTGCATTTGACCAAACTTTGACTAAATTGTGGCCATTAAGATCTAAGTAATGAAAGGTTTAAATGAGTTCCTAGTACCCACATGGAGGAATGGTTCTCATTTGATCCATTCCCTGTGTGTGTGTGTGTGTGTCTATATATATATATATATAAATAACAATAAATCAATTATTTTATCTAAAAATACAAAATAAGTAATACAAATTAAGCATATATGTGAAATAGAATAAAAGTGTGCATAACAAAAAGGATAATATTTAGATTGATGCAAATTAATATATATATATATATATGTATGTTCAGGGAGTGTAGATTTTCATATATGTGAATTTAATAACCAAGCTTTTTATTTACAACCAACATTCATTGGAATTTCTTCTTGAATTAATATTTTTATATATAAAAATAGAACATCTTATGAATGATTTTTTATTAAAGGATTTTTGGGCAAACCTATGTTGATCAAAGAACTTTTCATGCATTATATATTTATATTATGTATTAAATAAAATTCATCATGGTTTCAAAAAAGATACATATCTTTTGAGGCTATGTCGGTTTAAATTTCTCAAACCAATTTTCTTGTAAAGATTGAAGAAAATAGAGTAATTAAAAATATAGCATTTACACTTTATAGTTGGGGCTTGTTTATAAATACTCCATAGAATTTACTTTATACACCACTAATTAAAAATTAATTAATTACTTAATTACTCAAATATCCATTCATTTTTGAAAGAAAAACAAAAAAGAGAGAGGGGGGGACAAGTGGGGTGACTGCTGACGTGGGGGACTCAGCCCTGGTCTGATTGGGAGCAGGCCTGGGGGCAGTTTCTGGGTTATTTTTTATGGATTTTGAT
This sequence comes from Perilla frutescens, assembly GCA_026008535.1. NCBI lineage: Eukaryota > Viridiplantae > Streptophyta > Magnoliopsida > Lamiales > Lamiaceae > Perilla > Perilla frutescens. Next base: position 816,476 of record BRKX01000007.1, on the reverse strand, counting down.
CCTATCAAACGAATTGTATCCGTTAAATGGTCTCGTACAAGTTTTTGTTTCTAAGCTGAAGAGTAGTGAATTGAAGATGGTGATGTACAACACACTTGTCTCAATAATATTAATTAGTTTGGGCGTAATTTCTTGAAGATAAAAACTTGTATAAGATCATTTAACGAATATCTTATGTTAGACGAATCAAATAAGACCTAAACCCACCTATAATAACCCAAAACTCACCTAGGCACATCCCCAATTAGCCAAGGCCCAGTTGCCGCCCCACACCGGGGCCATCCCCAATCAACCTAGGTACAACTACTTCCAGTTTTTTTTTTTTTTAAGTTTTTCTTTCAATTATTTTTTTCTTTCTTTTTAAAAAAAAATCATCTATTTCACCTCAATTAAATTATTTTTAAGCGCCACATGACCATCTCTATTGCGAAGTTGTGATTCAAAGTGAGAGAATTGTTGATTTTTTAGTGTGATTCAAACTATGTCAAAAATATGCTTATTTTATAAATAATGAAAAAAATAGGAATTATGATATAATTTTTATATTTTTTAATACATTATTATCCATAATAATAATAATATAAAATTTTATCCAATAAAAATATATTTGGTCAATCAAATATCGCCATGTGGTAAGAGAGAGGATTGTTGGAGGTTTGGTCCACCAATCGATTGCCCAAATAAATTGAATTTAACTTTTTTGCCTTTTTCTTTTTTGTTTTTTTTTGTGATGATCGATTGGGATCGATCATCAATGGGAATGATCTTAGTGTCAAGAGAGTGCATTGTGCGAGACGCCAGATAAAAAAATAATCTAAGTCAAAAAATTAAATTAATTCAATTCAATTTTAGGGTTCACTAAATTCATTTCACAGTATATATTTATTTCAAAAAAAATTAATTATCGAGCGCAGAGCACGAGCCCACGCATTAGCATCGAGCGAGTGCACTACTTGAGAATTCGGATAAAAAACTAAATTAATTCAAAAAATAAATTAATTTAATTTAATTTTAGGGTTCACTAATTCCATTTTATGATATATATTTATTTCAAAAAAATAATTATCGAGAGCAGTGCATGAGCCTACGTGTTAGCGTTGGGCGAGAGTGAGGGGAGGGGGATTGCTGAAAAAGAAAAGAAAATGGGGTGAGATCCATTAGACTACCATTATCAGCAACCAGTCAAACACCCCAACCGGGCAACCACCCTCAATATATAATTAATTTCCCTCTCTTCCATATCACCAATATTTTATCCAACTCAACCACATACAATTTGATAGTTTATCAGCAACCACCCCAACACCTAACCACAACATTATATATTATTTTTTCTTTTCTTTTATTAATAAACATAATACAATTAATAATAATTAAAATAAATACTAATTATTATTATTGAAAATTGTAATAACATAAAATAACAAACTTTTATAAAATAGGCAATATGATAAATTACAAAATAAATAAAACAAGAACATAAATAACAATAAACCGAACATGTGCTCAAATAAAATTTACATATCCAATAAAATTTAGATATAATGGATATATTTATTTTAATAATACATTAAAAAAATACAAAATATACAAAATAATAAAATAATGAGAGAGGAGAGAGAGAGAGACCAGCGGTCTGCTGGCCTCCCTCAGTCGAACGGCCAAAACAGACCACTTCTAATTTTTTTTTCTTTTCGGCGGTCGAACGTTCGGCTATTTGCCAACCGATAAAGACAGTGGTAAAAGATCTGTTAGACGGTCTCACAGGAATGTATGTCTCTTTCTTGAATGGTGTAGGGGTTTGGACTTTCAATTTCAATATACATACAAATGGAATATCCTTTTAACGTATTCAATAATTTCCGCAAGACGAAATTGCCCTGCAATATTAATGCAAAACTGACTTTGGCAATCGTCTCCAAGATACAACGACTTTTCAACGGCATTTTGTTGCACTTACAAAAACAACGTTACGACGAACAAAACAATAATTGAGACTTTCAATCGATTACTAGTAAGAAGAGAAGTATAGAAAGCTTTGAATTTTCGAGTGGAGGAAATGAAATCCAGGGGTTTCTATATATAATATTCAAAGAGTCATGGTGTCTCTTTATGAAACGGTGGCATTGTTTCGATCCGCATCAATCTAGGTCATTGGATCATGTTGGTTGATCAATCCATACAATTCAATGGTTCTAGAATGGTTTCAATTTACCAAAATATTAAATAATTTTGAGAATGATTCATCTCCATTTACATAAGTTCATTATTTTATTTGTAATATTGATGTGGTAAAAATAAATTAATTATTCATTTATATATTTTTTAAAGACTTCATGTAATTATTATATAGAGATATTTATACCATAATATTTTATAATTTAGTATATATATATATATACACCATAATATTTGAATAACAAATGATTGCACTGTCACGCCCCAATTTTCGTAATATAAAACAAGAAGAATAACAATAAAGGGGACGCTATTTTTATTAAAATATGAAATAATTAATTTAATACAGCGGAAGCTAAATAATAAAAGCTCTTTAAAATCCATCATCACACGTCACCATGCGCATCGCCCGAGTAAATCATCAACCTGAAATGAATAATAGTTTTGGGGTGAGTACTATTGACTCAGTGGTAACCGCATTTATCCAAATTATACAATTATAACAATTTAAACTGTAGGTAGCCCCAGGCTAAATTCGGGACATATGCAGCCCGTCGGCCAATAATAATTGTAACCCGTAGGTTAATAACTGTGAATCTGCATAAAAGCATAATAAGGATAAATACAAAAAATGTGCGTCACATCGGATCCCCCACCTTAATTTTGATTTGAAACTTGACTTTGAAAATAATACACGTTAGTTAGTCCACGCGCTGCCTATTAAATATAAATATAGAATCATTAACATAAATAATAAAAATAAATAAATATAATATGTAATGCATGAATGTATTATATCCCCAACCTCAACCCATTTTATTTAACAACCTAACCCAATTTCCATAAACTTCTCGGCCCACTTGAATAATCAACCTAGCCCAACTAAGTTTGGAAGAATTAAAAACTTAAACCACTCACACTCTCTCTCTCTCTCTTTTGATTTCACTCACGTCCAAATCCCCAATTAAAACACAATTTTCTCTCTCTCCTCATTTCTTCTTCTGTTTCAACTAAACCAACCTCTCCAAATCACTCTCTTTTCTCCCTCTCGGCCGACTCACACCCAGCAACCCAGTAAAATAAATTCATATTTCCTTATAGCAAACCCCGGCAACAACCCAGAGAACACTACAACCAATCTATTCTCCCCTTTCTCCCTCTCTCACCCCTGTACCCGCCGCCGACATCACTGCCGCCTACCTTACTCCATCTCTATATGAATGCAGATACCCAAGTAAAATTATATATATATATATATATATATATCTGTATGAATATACCTCAGAAAAATGCTTTACAAGGAAGATGTTTTGGAAATGATTTATGTGATTTAATCGAGAGATTGGAGCCCCTTTTATAGTGAAAGAATTGCAGCTGAAAGGTTTGGGATTGAATGCTGAAATTGAATTTGAGATGATGGAGGCTAGTGTAGGGGTTCCAAGAACTCAAAGGGCAGCCGTTTCAGAATTTCAAGGGATGAAGCTGCAACCTGTGATCGGCCTTGCGAAGAAGACAAACACTTGGCCAAAATCCTTAGGTGGGAAAATATTCATTTTGGAAGGATCTAGAAGGATTGGCTGAGAAAAAACGTCAGAAAACGGCTAAACAGAAAAAATTACAGTGATGAGAATGGCGTTCCACATTCGCACGATGAAGAGGAAGACAGAAGCTTTGAGGTTGCTGCTCGAGAAGCAAAAATGCTCATTTGGGCTAAAAAAAAAATGTTATTTTGGGCCCAAATTAAATAAGCAATTGGGTCGGAAAAATTCAATAATCTTTTGGGCTCAAATTAAAAATAGAATATAGAGTTATTGATTTTAAAAATAAAATTTATCAGTTAATAATAAAAATAATATAATTTTGTAATAATATTAATGATGATGATTATAATCAAATTAATATTGTTAAAATGATATAGGCGCGACTTATAGGATGTAACCAAAAATAATATAGCATGCATTATAAAAAATAAAATTTTGAAAATAAAATGTAACAAATTTTCTAAAAAGTTTCGGGTCGCTATATGCACTATCAATTCAATTTTCGGTCATTTAATTGATTGAATATCATTAGCTAGGATCTTTCATGATTTAATGAGATTTTGAATAAAAAATGCACACCAAATCAATTCAATTTTCGGTAACAAATTGATTCAATATTATTAGCTAGGATATTTCATATTTTAATGAGATTTTGTGAATAATTTAAATTTTTAAAATTAAAAAGTCAAATCTTTCTAAAATTAATCAGAAGGATATAATAGTAAAATATTATTAATCACTAATTAAAGATTAAATTGAAAACTTACAATATAATGAAAATATATCATAATTATAAAATTATGGCCTGCCATAGTGTGGTCAATAAACATTATTGTAATAAATTAATAGAGGAAGTTTTTAAACTATTCATTAAACACAAGATATTTTGTTATTTTTCAGTAAAACAAACGGGACTAATATGAAATTACCTGAAAAATATATGAAACTAAATACTCATATTATTGAGCAAAATCCCATGACGAAATTCATGCAAATTTATCTAGCACACTTTCCTAGGCAAAAAAAAGGTTACCTTTTTATTACAACTTTTTTTTCTTTTAACTAACACTTTATAGTTTATATATGGGAAATCAGATGATTTTCCCAGCCTGTGATTGCGGCTTTAACGCGTTTTCCTCTCTTTTTTTTGGGTTTTTTTTTAGAACTTTGATTTAAACCAAGTTGGATTATTCATGATTCATTACTATTTAGTAGTTACATTTTGTGACGTCATATAAAAAGAATTGGTTGTTATGTAAGAAAAAAAATGAGAGTTTGAATAATTTTACGATCGATGATTTCGACATAAACCACTCATGTCTTGTTTGAATTGATAATATAATTAATGTAATTTTAAGCCAACTTTGGATTAAAATAATTCAATGAAATTATCATTGTGACATCAATGAAAGTGTTGCCCAAATCATGATATGCTAAAAGTTGTGCCGGCTATTTTGAATTCAAATGCGAACATTGTGGGATATCATTGTTTCATGCATTTTGCTAATTAATAGTGCATGCCTCTTAGAGGTGGCAATTTGAGCCCGGCCCGGCCCGGCCCGCTTTTCGGGCCGGGTTGGGCCAAAAAAATTAGGCCCGAAATAATTTCGGGCCGGGCTAGGCTTCGAAAAATTTGGCCCGAAAAAATTTCGGGTCAGGCCGGGCCGGGCCGGCCCGACTCGAAAAATGAGAGAGGCCCGACGGGCCGGGCTTTTTAGCCCAAAAAGGCTAAAAAACACTAGGCCCGCGGGCGGCCCGGCCCGCAATACCGGGCAGAGCCGGGCCTCGCGAAAATTAGCCCGAAAATTTTCGGGGCGGGCCGGGCCCGAATTTTCAAAAAAGCCCGAAATTTCGGGCCGGACGGGCGGCCCGAATTGCCAGGCCCAATGCCTCTCTCTCTATATATATATATACACACACACACACACATACATTGTGTCGAAAATTAAATAAAAGTTTGATATGATGACATTTGCTAACCGATCGTGTGAATAAATTAATTTTAGAAAATAAAACTAGCCAATGAAATAGTAAAAATTGATCATGATATGATCCGAGGTTATATATGACCTTTCCAAAACAATTAGTGAGAATAGATGAGTAGAGTAATTTTAGAAATATAGACCCAAAAAGTTTTTAATAGTAATTTTCTCATTTTCAACTAGGGCAGTAAATGAACAAAGGTGCTCGCAAAGTATTAAAAGCTCGGCTTGAAAAAAGATCGTTTGCAGTTCGTTTGTTTTTTAAATGAGCTGAGCTCGAGCCTCGAATCAAGCTCGATAAAATTATTGAGCCGAGTTCGAAAAGAGTAATATTAGGCTCGGCCAGCTTGCGAACATGTTAGAGCTTGAACTTAATGAACATGCTCACGAACATGATTGTGAATATTATAAATATTTTAAATTAGTAAATTAAATTAGCTCTTTTTTCAAGCTCAAGCTTGAATATGTAAATTAAACGAACTTTTTTTAAGCATTCGAGCTCGGCTCGATTAGTAAATTTTTAAGCATTTCATGAGTCGAGTTCAAACTGAATTCGAACATGACAAATATTTATCGAGTCGAGTTTGAACAAGAGAAAAAAATTCGAATCGAGTTTGAATATTCCTTAACGAGCCGAGCTCGAGTATCAGGGTGTTCAGCTCGATTCGGTTCATTTACAACCGTATTCTCAATGGGTAATATATAATTTTTTTTCTCTTTATTTTATTTTTTGTGACCCAATGAAGAAGTTAATATTGACACTTTTGGTTTACCTATATATACCGATTTATTTATTTCTTTAATTCTTTTCTTTTTGGAACCTACAACGTTGAACCGTCACGATTTCTTGTATTTATTTTATGTTATTTATTTCTTGGTAATTAATTGAGTGTGAGCTTTGCCAACTAACAAGCATAAACTATAAACTACACTAATTTGACATGATCACCCAAATAAATGTAAACTAATCGATAGAAATTGATCACTTGATTATGCCTACTACGTAATATATCATGTTCATGGGTTGAAATTTTCTGTTATACTTTTTCATTTTTCGCTTCGTGTTTCATTATCAAATTTATGATTTTAATAATATTTATTATAAAATAAAAATTAAGTATAACATAAATAATCATAGTCTACATTTATCAACAAAAAAAGGAATTAGAGAATTATAAAACATAATTTTGAAAAGATCAACCATAATAATGAATTATTAATTGAAAATAAAAAATTAAATATTAAAAAATAATTATAAACCCTAATTGGGTGGGGTGAACTCTAAAAATAATCATAAAATTATACTAAATCACAAAAAAATAAAATTGAAGAAAAAAAATACAAGAAAAGCTCGTAATTTGAAAGTGTAACATATAATGTAATACAGATAGTAATAACAGAAAATTCCACGTGCTCGTTACATTAATACTTTCTTATATATATCGCATCACAATTACAAAATTAATACTATATATTATTGTAAGTTTATGACAATTTATATGGCATTCACAAACATTAAGTGTTAACATAGATGTCCACATTGAGGGTTAAAATAGTAATTAGGAAAGTAATTGGAAACCTAGCTAACAAATGTAATTAATTGACCCTTGTTACTTTCCTCGTAATTTAATTTAATTTAATTGCTTTGTCTAATCATATGAAATGAAATAAAGTTGGCCTACAAATCCTCAATCAAGAAATGAAATAAATTTATTTTAATTTAGAGATCTGTTTTATTTGACTAAAAATTCCCATCGTTGTATAAAGGCAAAAGTTGTCTTAGCGGATTGTGTAAAGCAAGAAAACATACAAGTGTGAAACGTGGATTGAAATAAAGTTTTGAATAAAATTGATTATATATATATTAATATTATAGGTAGACAAACCAAACTTGATTATGATTGGGATATGACTTATTTTATTAATAATTATGATTATGAAATAATTTATTTCTATTTGGGGCTGCTAACTTTTAGTGGAGGATAATGTTTGAACAATTTCGTGACCAAATTAATTAAAGTGGTGTCGCAGTGAAATTACTGTTCTTGTAAGAAATCTTAGGTATATTGATGTTGATGTTTGATTATAATCAATCTTCAATCCTTTCTATCTAAAGATAAACTAATTAATTATTTTGTGAACGTGAGATGTAAAGAAATTAATTAATATGCAGGCAAGCCAGCAATGAAATACTGGTTTTGGTCGGTAAATAATAAACACATTTAATTTAATTATGACTTACATATATATATTTATATACATTTAGATAATATAACTGTGCGTATGTATGTATGTGTGTGTGTCTATATATATATATTGATTTTCTGAGAAGAGTAGTTAAAATTAATTTAATTATGATAAATTTAAATTATGAGAGGCTCAAAATTTATCCAGCCCTAGGCGGCAAGGCAGCTTCTGATTGGATGTATGTGTAGTGCAAAATCATTGTCACAATTAATACCATTTTTATTTTTATTTATGCTTTAGAGTGGAACAATTATTATCAATTCTTAGGGGGGTGTATTGGATTGGGATTTTGATGGATTTTGTTGGATTTTAAAATGTCCATGGATTTCTATGGATTTTATAAATCCATAGACTCCACGTGGAGTCTCCCAAAACTCCACATGGAGTCTCCCAACTCCACGCAGAGTCTGGCGGATTTCGTATAGATTTCGGACCGATTTTGAACGATTTCAATGGATTTCAAATCCATCTCGCCAGCGCTCGTTGGAACACAACGATCGGTGTATCTGGTAAGAAAAATTAAACCCAGCGGCCGCTGGAATCGAGCGGCCTTGATCCCAGCGGCCGCTGGCACCCAGCGGCCGCTGGAGTGCCATCATCGGCAAGGCCAGCGGCCGCTGGGGTCGGGTGACGGCTGGGGTGCCCGATTTTAACTCCTCACCGGCCGCTGGGACACCGCGCTCGCTGGGTTTTTCAAATCCATCGAAATCTCATGTCTGGAGGTCGGAATTCATCCTTTGTAATTTTCACGTGAAATCCAGCTGAAATCCAACGAAATCAATGACATTTTAAAGTCCGTGGATTGTTGAATACCGCAGAATTTTAAAGGACTTTTAAAAGTCTGGATTGAATACACCAAGATTTCGTTGGACTTTTAAAAGTCTGGATTGAATACACCAAGATTTCATTGGACTTTTAAAAGTCTGGATTGAATACACCAGAATTTCGTTGGACTTTTAAAAGTCTGGATTGAATACACCCGGATTTTAAAAGTCCAACGAAATCCAACGAAATCTCAATCCAATACACCCCCCTTAATTTGATGTCCATGCACAAGAAAACTTGAGCTACAATTAATTTTCTTTCAGGATATACACACACACACACACACATTTCGTGCTGTGTTGATGTCGGATTTGTGTAACCCTTTAGGAGGTGATTGGTATAAAAGAATGAAATTAGTTATGAATAGAATGAACTTAGGAATGAAATGAAGGTCTGAATGGAATGACAATTCTTATGATTGGTATGTCACCGGAATGAAGAACGGAATGGAATACTATTTTATTTTTTATATTATAAAATGAATATTTTTAATACTTTCAAATTTCTTTATAATTGAACAAAGTGTAGTAACTAATATTATTAACATGTGTTGTAATTTTTTTTCTTATATTTCCAAATTGCATTTCTTTTATAATAAGTGATTTTTTTTCTAATTTTTTTAGAAAAAAATTATTTAATTTATTAAAAAATTTATTCCAAAGTATTTAATTAATACGCATAATAATTTGTATACCTTAATAAAAATATTTTTACTTCATAGAAAAATAGTTTATCATTTCAATTTTTTATCTGAATATATTAAATTATAATTAGTTTTTTTTTATTAGAATATATTTATATGTCACATTTATTTTGGTACCACTTTTGTTTTTCTTCAATACAATTTTAAAAACTATCAAAATTTTATTTTAATATATATATATATATATTAATTTTTTTAAATATATATATAATATAAAAATAATTATGAAATAATAATAATAAATTATTTAATATGATTTTCGAATTATTTTTCTAAATATGATCAAATGATATTATAAGACATGATTATGTGTAAATATACAATATATTAATTTTTTGGTTCATTGAGAATAGCTAAACCCAAGGGGGGTGAGTGGAATGGCTATTCCCTTATTTTTGGGAATAACCATTCCTTCGGGAATGGTGATTTCCGATGTTAAGGCATACCAATCACAGGAATGGAAATAGACATGAGAATGATCATTCCATTCCACCGTACCAATCAGCTCCTTTAGTATTATATAAATATATAAATAAATATATTAATTATATCTAATACTAACATCTTTATTTAATCTAAAAAATTAGTTAAAATTCAATTATTTAATTTAAAATTTATCTATTTAAATTATAATTTCAATTTAATATGTACTATTAGTTATTTTATATCGTGTTATTGTCGTGTTTCTGTTTTTATCATGTCGTGTCGGTACAATAACAAATCATATTTCTCGTATTCATGCTGTGTCTGTGTTTATATATAACGGATCGTGTTCGTGTTTATCCTTATCATGTCATGTCGATCCGTTAACGACCTTACATTCACATATTGCCACCCCTACTAGAGAGTATGCATAACATGATTTCAAATCCATGCAAGAGTTATTTAAATTTATTTCTTTGACATCAAATTTGCTTAAGTTTACACAATAAAATAGATGAAGTCTCTCCCTCTTTTTTTTAATGGGCTATATACATAAAGCCCGATAACAACTTATAAGGCCACTTTTACATACCACTCAAGCCCAATGATCATACAACCCCAGCTCCTCCCAATTTATATATACATCAATGTAAATGTTTAAATAAACTATACTACATAGTGAAATTTTCCATTATATTTCGTATTTTATTATCATCAATCTAGAATACATGCATTTAATAGCAAATTACATGAGAAAGACAAACTGTATTTGATAAATTATGTGAAATGAGAAGATATGATCATCATATTCATAAGCTTAATTGATCTAGCCAACTTTAGAATCATCATCTCTCAAACAAGAAAAAAAACATCAAGGAAAAATTAAAACGTAAATTTTATTATTTCTTTTTATTGATGACGTGGCCACCCACAACTGCTATTCGAGGATGCGTACTGACTACGTAAACTCGTGCAATAGCATGCAGAACACATGAAACATCACTAGATTGGTGGAATTTAAACTCGAGACATTCGATCCCGAGCTATACAATCATTTTATCGACACATGTCACGCGTATTAATGTGCTAGATTATGAAGGAAGGAATTAATTATCAACATTTGAATCCGTGACAGATGGAGAGCCATATGATGAGGATGAAGGCAATCAAAATAATAGATATAAAAATTAGCAAAATCTTCATGCATTTCCGCGACATTCTTCCCTCAATAAATCTTGTCGTTAGTTCCCTCTAGTTAACACCTGTTCACACATATATAATGAGAGAGAGAGAGAGAGAGAGAGAGAGAGAGATTACTCGATGATCAAAATTCTGAGTCTTTTGTTATCAACATCTGTGGATATATATTATATATATATATATATATATATATTGTTTGTAGACGATATATTCAATAGCCTAGCAACAACAATAATATATAAGCACATATTGCAGATTTGTTGGTGTGATGAAGTGAAGTTTAGGTTGAACGTGATGCCAAAATTAGTTTAATTTGTTTCGGAGAATCCGAGAGGAAAAAAAGGATAAAATCATCTAGTCCATTTTTCATATCCCATTATATATTGTGTCCCACTATGAAATTTAATATTTTAAAAATGTTTATTACAAAATAAATTTTATTATAGTATTAAAAATCATAATCAACATCTATTGCTAAAAATTATAATTTTTAAAAAATTATATACCCTACTTTTGGAATAATCAACCATATTAATCAATTATATTAACTAAAAAACAAGAAATAAATATTAAAAAAAATATAAACCCTAATCGAGTGGTTATCAAAATTAAACTAAGGCATAACAAATTGAAATTGAAGAAAACAATTGATGAAAATTGAATAAAAATAAAAATAGGACACCAAATAGGATAAAGAAAAGTGAAATAAAGGATTTCATTTGGAAAAAGGAAGCTAATTAATAATTAATTGAGGTTGATGATTGTTGCATATATATATATATATGTGTGTGTGTGTGTGTGTGTTCATTTTCATTAATACTTTCTAAGTCATGAGCCGGCATGGGCGTCACTAATATATATTGTTTCTCTTGTGCATAATTTGCATGCTAGTGCACATTCAATTTGATTGAATTAGATATATATATATATATATATTCATTAACAAATATGAATTTAATTAATACTTTTTGAGTCAAGTTCGTATGGTATTCACTGATATATATTATTTTTCTCGTGCGTAATTTACATGCTATTGTATATTCAATTCCATGGAGTTATACATAGATCTTGATGCACAATTGGTTACACCAGAGGAATATAAAGCAATGGTGTATAATATATGAATTTATGATGGATAATTAATCTAGTGTATAGGATGTATAGCACTATAACTAGGGGTGGCAATTCGTGCGTGTCGGGTCGTTAACGAGTCGACACGATAACGACACGACATGATAAGGCCAAACACGAACACGATCCATTAAGGATCTGCTCAACACGAACACGACACGAACACGAAAAATACGATTTCTTATCGTGCCAACACGACACGAGAAGAACACGAACAGGACAACGACACGGTATAAAATAACTAATAGTAAATATTAAATTTAAATTATAATTTAAATAAATAAATTTTAATTCAAATATATAAATTTTAAATTAAATAATTGATTTTTAACTAAAATTTTAGATTAAATAAATATTTTAAATTATTATATATAATTAATATATTTATTTATGTATTTATATAATATTAACGGGTTACACGAATTTGACACGAATCCGAGATAAACACGATATGAAATTTTCGTGTCTTTATTGGGTCGACATGATAAGGACACGAACACAATAAAACTAAACACTAACCCGTTAATTTCGTATATATTCGTGTCGTGCTATCATGTCGTGTCAAAAATTGACAGCCCTAACTATAACTATATTATTATAATGACAAAAAAAGGTTGATTTTTGGTGGTGATAAAATCGAGATTGAGGCTAATTAATTAATCATGATGTTTGTATTTCGTCAGTACTAGAGACTATCAATTGTTGTGCTCGTCCCAGATCCACAGGATGACATGCTCTATTCTAAATTTAATGTTTCAATTCATATTTCACGATTGAATTTATTAATTTAATAATAGATATTATAAAAATAAAAATTAATTATAACACAATCAATTTAGTCACACTTATCAAGAAAAAATTGAATTTTAAAAAATTATAAATCATATTTTTCAAATAATTAACCATAATAATTTTTTTAAAAATTAAATATTAAAAAATAGTTATAAACCATAATTGAGTGGGGTGAACCCTAAAAGACAATCATAAAATTAACTAAAATATAATAAATTAAAATTGGCGAAAAAAGTGAAAGAAAATTTTATAAATTTATAAATTTTATAAAAATAGTTATAAACCATACTTTGTTTTTCTTCAATTTTATTTTTATATGATTTAGTTTAATTTTGTGATTATTTTTAGGGTTCACCCCACCCAATTAGGGTTTATAATTATTTTTTAATATTTATTTTTTGATTTTCAATTAATAATTCATTATTATGGTTGATTTTTTCAAAATTATGTTTTATAATTTTTTTAATTCATTTTTTTTGTTGATAAATGTTGATTATGATTATTTATGTTATAATTAATTTTTATTTTATAATAAATATTATTAAAATCATAAATTTAATGATGAAATATGGAGTGAAACGTGAAATAGTGTAACAGGGAATTTCAACCCGTTTAAGTAAGGCTGGTGTTAGAGATGGATTTGATGGAGTAGATCAGAAAGAAATCCCAATGAAGCAAGTTTCGAATAAATGGCAGTAGCTATTCATTGCATATTATTCAAGCAGCTGGTACTCACATGTATATGAATTTGTTAATAAATGAAACCATACATACAATCGTCACAACAAGAAATCCCTGGCCTTCACATTTTGGAGATATGATCGATGCACATGCACACACATATTTTTGGCTGTAAGACCCTCTTCTAGAACCTTTTGTTTGAAGCTGTTGAAGCTGTCTACTGTTTTCTCATCACCCCGAACACGGGCATGAAGACGAAGGTCTTCATTCCCGTTCCTCTCTTGTTCCACCATTATTTTCATCGCTGAAATGGTTGAGGCCGTGCTACAAAATTGCAACTCAATGCATCGGAGTGTTTGTATTTCTCCGATACCTGAAGGGAACTCGTCCAATTTTGACAAATTCCTGAGATAAATGGCTTCCAGGACTGGAAAATGGGAGCTGTCTGCATTCCAATAAACTAAATCAGCACAGTTAAGAATCTCGATGGATTTCAGGCGAGGAAAATCCCCCTCAACGGGGTTCCACTCTGATCCGATCACTGCATTCGAGTTCAAAGTGAGCTGTTGAAGATGGGGCAATGATCCAACCATCGTTGTCAAAGCTTCCCAATCAAGACGAGAACCTCGTAAACAAAGCGACTTAAGTGAACTCGGGAAAATGAGGCTGAGAGCAAAATCACGCCACTTTGAATCGCCATGGAAATGGCATGCTAGTGACTGCAGTTGATGAAAGCAGCCAAGATTGTGGAGACAGTAATAGGAACTTGCTTCATCACAGCCCCTCCCCAAATCACAATATGATACCTCCAATTCTTTAATATTTGTGATTCTCTTGCAAACCTCTTCACTCAGCCTCAAATTCTCCACTTTCTTAAGTGTCTGTAGATTTCTCAGAACCATGTCATTTGAACTGTCGTCCATGGGAAGAGGATCAACAAGACAAAGTGAGTCAACCTCAATATGCCTAAGCTGTGACATCTCCCAAATCTCATACGGTGCAATGATTGATTCATAATTTCCACTAATTTTTAATGTTTGCAAATTCCGAAGCAGGGAGATAGATGAAGGAATTATGTAAAGAGTTCGATACCTCTTTTTACCAAGAACAATGTTGAGATAACGTAAGTCAACTTGCTGAAAATTAACCTCATTTGCGAATGCTCTGTTGACCTTACGCACTACTCTCAACAATTTCCATTCAAAAGGCAGCCGACCCCCTTCACATATCAGAGAACGGACACGAGGTGCTGATCTTTGTGGTTCATGATTCACCTCCGGAACAGCTTGCTCATTAATTACAACTCGACGCTCCTTATTCATGATCCTGGCTCGTGTAGTATCGAGCACATCAAAAAACTCTTCTTCTTTGGCAATCTTTAAGCACAATTCTCTCACAAGATCATGAATTTTGCACTCTAAGATTTTTCCATCTAACCTGCGTCTGACAACTAAAATGAGATTTCTCTCAATGAGATACAATAAATATGCCATCGCATTGTCTTCCAAGCTGCAGCCTTCACGCCCTGGTGGTTGTATGAATCCCTCAGCAATCCAAAGTTGAAGAATATCCGACACAAGAATTTTTTCACCTTCTCGAAATACTCCCATAAACAGAAAACAAGGTTTTAAATGAACAGGCAAGTAGCTATAACTCAAATATAATATATTGAAGCATCTTTCATTCTCTGCAGAACTCAAAATTGAGTTCATATGGTTTGCAACTTTCTCCCAGTGTTCTAGCGTCTTTGAGGACTGTCGAAGATATCCCCCAACCACAACGATTGCAAGGGGAAGTCCATTGCACTTCTCAACCATCTTCTTTCCGATCTCCTCTAACTCTGGTGGGCAAACTTGCTCTGCAAATGCTTTTTGGCAAAATAGATCCCGACTATTGTCCTCATCTAGAAAACTCACTGTAAGACACGGAGATTCTAAAAGTTGAGCTACATGTGAGTCCCTGCTAGTCACAACAATTCGGCTTCCATTGCCTGTATCGGGAAAGAAATTTTTTATTCCATCCCAAGCCTCGACACTCCACATATCATCTAGTACAATCAAATACCTTCGCCCATATAAACTCTTATGTAGCTGCTCCCTCAATTCATCAACTGTTCCCCTACAAGATTTTCTCAGACAAGAAAGAAGTTCCGAGAGGATTTTCTTAACACTATATTGTTGAGATATTGTAACCCAAAGGCAAACATCAAAGTGTTCCACAATCAATGGATATTGAAAAGCATTTGTGGCAAGAGTAGTTTTACCAATTCCCGCCATGCCCACGATGGGGATGACTTGTCGGCTAGAGGGCACTCCATTAGTGAGCATATTCAAAAGTTCATGCAAGACGGCATCAAATCCAACCATGGTATTGCTATTCTTCTGAGAGGTGGGAGCTGGTGTTGATGAAGTTGCTGCTGCTGCTGCTGGATGTGTGGGTTTCTCCACTTTGAATTCACTCTGCGCTTCTAGAACCTTGAAAGCCTTTCTCCTGACAAACTCCATGTCTTCAATTACTTTCTGCAGATCCAGCAGGAAACAAGATGTTGCTGCCTTCCCTTTCCCTGCAAG
The DNA here is from genome assembly GCA_026008535.1 of Perilla frutescens. NCBI lineage: Eukaryota > Viridiplantae > Streptophyta > Magnoliopsida > Lamiales > Lamiaceae > Perilla > Perilla frutescens. The sequence goes on along the minus strand of BRKX01000007.1, from coordinate 800,203 downwards.
AATTTGATCGACTTCATGAGATTCGATCACATCTTCAGCCGCATGAGCTGCCCGCGCGATTCGCCTCTCTAAAGCTTCTGCGCGTTCCAAGCTGCAGCAGTGACAGTTATCGCATTTTTTCATGAAACTTATCAAGGAGACAACACATTTGACAAGGGAGCCGATCTGCTCCTTTTCAAAAGAAAAGGTATGGCGGGGATGATTCTGGATCAGATCCAAATTATGCTTGAGAGAGAGTAGAGCTGCAAAAGCTGTTGCCATGATGATTATGGGTGTTCTAGTTTCAGGAGTCTTTGTTTTTTCATATTGAGGAAGGCATTCAAAAGTTGATTCATGATAATTAATGTGGGATAAGATGCTGTTTAAATTATTAATTATTGCAATGTTCACATATGGATAAGGTGGTAATTAATTAATAATATCATCAAAAACATTATTCGGAATCAATTCCGAGTTGGAGTTTGTTCTCATTTTTACCCAGTTATCTTTATTTCTCATTTTTTTATCTTCTTCTTTAACGCGTTTTCCTCTCTTTTCCCAGCCTGTGATCGCGGCTTTAACGCCTTTTTTTTTTCTCTTTTTTTTTTTTTAGAACTTTGATTTAAACTAAGTTACTCCCTCCGTCCCATAATTATAGTCCATTATTCCTTTTTGGGATGTCCCAAAATTATAGTCCTATTCTAAATTGGGATTGTATTTAAATATTCTATTACAAATATAACCCTATTTAATATAGTATGAATGCAATTAATATAGTAAAAAATAAGGGTAATATAGGATAATTATTTTAAATTGTATATTTCCCATACATATTAAATGTGATTTCTTAATCTGTGTGAAAATGGGAAGTGGACTATAATTATGGGACGGAAGGAGTAGATTATTCATCACTATTTAGTAGTTACTTATTGTGACGTCATATATAAAGAATTGGTTGTTATGTATGAAAAAAAGATGAGAGTTTGAATATTACGATCGATGATTTCGACATAAACCACTCATGTAAAATAAAATTTTGATATGATGACATTTGCTCACTGATCGTGTGAATAAATTAATTTTAGAAAATAAAACTAGTGAATGAAATAGTAAAAATTGGTCTTGATATGATCCGAGGTTATATCAATGTTTTTAAAATCGGATCGGATATCGAACCGGTCAAATTACTGAGTCACTGGGTGATTAGTTCAACCAGTTGAACCATTTTGAAAAACTGGATAACCCGTTATATGATGTTTTTATATACTAGCAGGTACAAAGACATCTAATTTTTGGAGATTTTAGGTTCGAATCTTCAAGTCACATCTGAGGGAATTAAATTAAAATTTTCCAGAATTAAAAAAAAAAAAAGAATGGCTGTTCAACCAGTTCGCGGTTAAACCGGTCAAATCTTTGAAAAATGCTAGATTTGCAAAATTTTTGAACATGTACTGTTTTGTCAATTCTTAAAAAGTGGGCTATCTTTTGAAAAAGAGCCCAAACTGTAGATACCAAAGTGTAATTTACCCAAAATATGATGATCATATTCATAAAGCTTGATCTAGCCAACTATAGAATCATTATCTCTCAAACAAGAAACAAAATATCAAGGAAAAACCAAAATGTAAATTTTATTGTTTCTTTACTGATGATGAGGTCACCCGCTGGCTGCGGTCACTAGCTACCCAAAGATGCGAACTGAGTAAAAAACCGTGCAATAGAATGCAGATTAAAACACACGGAATATCAATAGATTGGAGGAATTTAAACTCGAGACCTTCGGTCCCAAGCTATACAATTATTCTATTGATAGATATCACGTGTATTATTGTGCTAGATCAGAAGGGGGGGGGGGAAGATTACAGTTTTAAGGAATTGGCCACAAATTAAGGGAAGGAAGGAATTAATTATCAGCATTTGAATCCGTGACAGAAAGAGAAGCCATATGATGAGGATGAAGGCAATCAAAATAATTGATATAAAAATTAGCAAAATCTTCATGCATTTCCGAGACATTCTTCTCTCAATAATTCTTGCCGTTAATTCCCTCTAACTAACACCTGTTCACACAGATATAATTTAAATGTGAGTTAATTGTAATTTATTAATTCTGCATATGCATGGCTGGTTAATTACCATGCACCATAAAACATGCAAATACACACACACGCAAATAGAGAGAGAGAGAGAGAGAGAGAGAGAGAGAGAGAGAGAGAGAGAGAGAGCTTACTCGATGATCAAGTGAGTCTTTTTTTTTTAACCAACAGTTGTAGATATATATTGTTTCTAATTAAGCCTACTTCAATATATAAGCTTAGATTTGTTGGTATGATGAAATCTAGATTTTGAAACCATTCATTCGATGAAGAGGAAATCGAAAGGCAACTTTGGTGATGTCGCTTTAAAAATCGACATTAGCAAGGCATATATATATATATATATATATATAGGGTGGATTGGGGCTATTTGGAGGAGGTGATACCTTACCTGCTCTTGGTTGTTCTGCACGTGAGATTTCATGTTATATTTTATTACAGTTATAGCCATACATGCCCATGCATGCATGCATCGTTTACAAAATATCTGGTTTGCAGTTAAAGTGTTTGTTAGATGGTTAGTTAGAATAGAATCTAAATTAGTTAGTCAGTTAGAATCTATTTCAGTTAGTCTCTCGCTATCTTTCTCTGCTGTATAAATATTCCTCATTCATCATTGTAAATATACACTTTTGATATATGAAAGATTCAATATTCAAATCTCTCTCTATTTCTAAAGTTTCAACATGGTATCACTGAGGCCAGGATTAGCTTTCTGCGTTTCTATCGCAGTTATATTCCATCAATTCTCTGTGTTCTCCATTTCTTCAATCACTCGACAATAATCTGCAATCTTTTATCATATTTTGACCAAATTCTCTGAGTTTTTTTTTTCTTTCTGTGTTCTTCTTCTTCTTGCTGCAATCAAATTTGTTTCTCCCTAATTCCATTTTCTCTACTTGAATCTGCCATGTCTACCACTGCTTCTGCATTCTCTTCCACATCCTCTTCTCTACCCCTAAATTCCGTTCGTCTTGATTGAACAAATTACAGTTTCTGGTGATTTCAAATTCTCGCCGCTATTCGCGCTCATGGATATGAATCTCATCTCTCCGCTCCTCATTCCTCCGCCACAATATCTATCATCCAGCTCTCATGTCAATCCAGATTTTCAAATCTGGCTCCGCCGTGACCAATTTCTCTTAAGTTGGCTAATTTCCTCTATTTCAGAATCAATGATCGGTCACATCACTCGCTGCACAACTGCTCGTGATGTTTGGTTCACGCTTGAGGCTCTATTCCAGTCACAGTCAAAGGCTCGTGCTATGCAACTCAAGCTGCAACTTCAAACTCAAAAGAAGGGCGACATGTCCATCGATGAATACTTCTTAAAAATGCGTGGTTTTGCTGACAGCTTAGCTGCTATTGGAAAACCAGTTGCTGATGACGATTTAATTCTTCATATTCTCAGTGGTTTTGGAGCTGATTATGATGTCGTGGTTGTGAATCTCACCAACCGATCTGATTCATTGTCTCTACAGGAAGTTCAATACGCGCTTCAAGCGCATGAAATTCGCTTGAACAATAAAAAAACCCATTCTTTGTAGGTAGTTGATATGATGGACATTTGATCAAAATATCAAATTAATCCATTCTTTAAGTAAGGATGGGGTTAGAGATCTATTTGATGAAGTAGATCGGAAAGAAATTCCAATCAAAAGCAAGTTTCGAAGCAATAACATAACCTTAAAAAACAAAGAAAACACATAACCTACCCCCACTACAGAAACACCACCAGTATTGATCTTCTCCAACTCAAAATAGCTCATCATCTATATATATATATATATGTATGTATATATATATATATAAATGACACTAGCTATCCAATGCATATTAATTACTCAAGCAGCTGGTACTCGTGTAGGAAGTAAATACATATATGAATTTGTTCATAAATGACACCATACATACAATCAGTGACGGAGTCAGGAATATTGCTCAGGGGGGCCCAAATTTATAATGTAAAAATTCATAAATAAAATAATACAAAATAAAACTAATACAAGTCTAATATTCTTAAAATTACATCACAAGATTTTTTAATTTTTTAAGAGTGGAAAGAAGAATAGATTTTTTAATTTTTTTAATACTATATTAATTTTTATATTACTATATTATTATTATTATTATTTTAAATTTTAGGGGGGGCCCAGTGCCACCCCTGGGCCCTATGTCCCTCCGCCCTGCATACAATCGTCACAACATGAAATCTCTGAAACGAAACAAAAAAATAAATAAATGGAAATTGTCATAAAGTACTGGCCTTCACATTTTGGAGATGGACAGATATATTTTTGGCTGTAAGACCCTGTTCCTGAATCATTTGTTTGAAGCTCTCTAGTGTTTCCTCATCACCCCGAACACGGACACGAAGACGAAGGTCTTCATTCCCGAGCTCCTCTTGTTCCACCATTATTTTCATCGCTGAAATGGTTGAGGCTGCGCTACAAAATGTCAAGTCAATGCATCCGAGTGTTGGTATTTCTCCGATACCTGAAGGGAACTCGTCCAATTTTGACAAATGCAAAAGCTGAACATATTCGAGGACAGGAAAATGGGAGCCGTCTGCATTCCAATAAACTAAATCATCACAGTCATGAATGCAGATGGCTTTCAGGCAAGGGAAATCCCCCTCAACAGGGTTCCACTCCGATCCAATCACTGCATCCGATGTCAAAATGAGCTGTTCAAGATGGGGCAATGATCCAACAACCATTGTCAACTCTTCCCAATCAAGACGAGAACCACTTAAACCAAGCGACTTAAGTGAACTAGGGAAAGTGAGGCTCAAAGCAAAATCATGCCATTTTGAATCACGATCGAATTGGCATGCTAGTGACTGCAGTTGATGGAAGCAGCCAAGATTGTGTGGACAGTAATACAACCTTGCTTCATCACAGCCCCTCCCCAAGTCAAAATATGATACCTCCAATTCTTGAATATTTGGGACTCTCTTGCAAACCTCTTCACTCAGCCTCAAATTCTCCACTTTCTTAAGTGTGTATAGATTTCTCAAAACCATGTCATTTGAAGTGTCGTCCATGGGAAGAGGATCAACAAGACAAAGGGGGTCAACCTCAATATGCCTAAGCTGTAACATCTCCCAAATCTCATACGGTGCAATGATTGATAGATATTCTCTTGTAATTTTTAATGTTTGCAAATTCCAAAGCAGGGATATAGATGAAGGAATGTAAAGAGTTCGATAACTCTTATAATCAAGAACAATGTTGAGATAACGTAAGTTAACTTGCTGAAAATCAACCTCATTTGCTAATGCTCTGTTGACCTTATTCACTACTCTCAACAATTTCAATTCCGAAGGCAGCCGACCCCCTTCACATATCAGAGAACGGACACGAGGTGCTGATCTTTGTGGTTCATGGTTCACCTCCGGAAGACCTTGCTCATGATTAATTACAGCTCGACGTTCCCTATTCATGATCCTGGCTCGTGCAGTATCAAGCACATCAAAAAACTCTTCTTCCTTGGCAATCTTTATGCACAATTCTCTAACAAGATCATGGATCTGGCACACTGAAATTTTCGCATCATCCCTGCGTCTGATAACTAATATGAGATTTCTCTCAATGAGACTCAGTAAATATTCCATCGCAATGTCCTCCAAGCTACCGCATTCACACCGTTGTGGTTGTATGAATCCCTCAGCAATCCAAAGTCGAAGAATATGCGACACATGAATTTCTCCATCTTCTGGAAAAACTCCCATAAACAGAAAACAGGGTTTTAGATGAACAGGCAAGTTGCTATAACTCAAATATAATATATTCAAGCATCTTTCATTCTCTGCAGAACTCAAAATTGAGTTCATATGGTTTGCAACCTTCTCCCAGTGTTCTAGCGTCTTTGAGGAGTTTCGAAGATATCCCCCAACCACAACAATTGCAAGGGGAAGTCCGTTGCACTTTGCAACGATCTTCTTTCCGATCTCCTCTAACTCTGGTGGACAAACTTGTTCTACAAATGCTTTCTGGCAAAATAGATCCCAACTATTGTCCTCATCTAGAAAACTCATTTTAAGATCAGAAGATTCTAAAAGATGAGCTACATGTGAGTACCTGCTAGTCACAACAATTCGACTTCCATTGTTTGTATCAGGAAAGAAAAACTTGATCTCATCCCAAGCTTGGACACTCCACATATCATCTAGTACAATCAAATACCTTTGTCCGTATATACTCTTATACAACTCTTCTCCCAATTCCTCAGCAGTTCTCCTAGTGGATTTTCTTAGACAAGAAATAAGTTCTGAGAGAATTTTCTCAACGCTATATTGTTGAGATATTGTAGCCCAAAGACAAACATCAAAATAATGCAAAGTGTGTGAATGTTGAAAAGCATTTGTGGCAAGTGTAGTTTTACCAATTCCCGCCATGCCCACGATGGGGATGACTCGTAGGCTAGAGGGTACTCCATTAGTGAGCATATCCAAAAGTCGAAGCAAGACGCCATCAAATCCAACCATGGTATTGCTATTCTTCTGAGAGGTGGGAGCTGGTGTTGATGAAGTTGCTGCTGAATGTGTTGCTGCTTTTCTGGGTAGCTTTTCATGAACCTGAGTAGCTTTTCTGCAGACGAAATCCATGTCTTCAATTACTTTCTGGAGATCGAGCAGGAAACGGGATGTTGCTGCTTTCCCTTTCCCTGCAAGAATTTGATCAACTACATGAGATTCGATCACATCTTCAGCCGCATGAGCTGCATGCGCAATTCGCCTATCTAAAGCTTCTGCGCCTTCCACGCTGCAGCATTCCTCCATGAAACTTATCAAGTAGACGGCGCATTTGACAAGGGAGCCGATCTGCTCGTTCTCGAAAGAAAAGGTATGGCGGGGATGATTCTGGATCAGATCCAAATTATGCTTCAGAGAAAGTAGAGCTGCAAAAGCTGTTGCCATGGATGATTATTGGTCTTCAAGTTTCGGGAGTGTTTGTTTTTTCCGTGTGAGGATGATGAAGAATGAAAATGACGATACTCAATTATTGAAATTCAGACTTTGTTTTGGTGTTCCTTCATCATTCAAAAAAATCAATTCAGGCGCTCTCAGTGGGCCCTATCAATCCCGACCTCGCTACCTGCCCCCACCCCGCTCTGGTCAGTTTTGACAGTTCTATTTGTTTTTATTATTCTGTTTTTTTTCTTGATCTTCTGTTTTCTCCTTCTGTTTTTGCTTTCCTTTTTTTGTTTTTTTTTTTTTCTTGGCTAACATTTACATTAGTTGAAGGTAGGGCTGAAAAAATCCAGGCCGGTCCAACCCGGCTCGAAAGTGAGAGTAGCTCAAACGGCCTGGGCCATTTGGCCCTAAAACATGTAAAATTACATTAAGCCTGTGGGCGGCCAGCCCAACCTGCTTTTTTGGGCCAGGCCGGGTCTATATTTTAGAGCCCTTAAAATTTTCGGGTAGGGCCGGGCAGGGCTAAATTTTTTCCGCCGAGCTGGGCGGCCCGAATTTCCAGCCCTTTTTGAAGGTGCTCGCTTACGAACAAACCTCACTCGTGTCAATCGCCTCATTAACAATGTTGATATAAATTCAAATTAATTATTTTTTTAGCAAAATTCATACTATTGTTTAGGCAATAAAATGAAACTAATATTAATGGCGTTATTAATTGAGTTCTATGTGTTCTGGCGTTATTAATTTGGGTTTTGTTGATGAATACTTAGAAATGAAGGGAATGAAATGATGGTACAAAGAGAATGACAATTCTTATGATTTGTATAATATTATGAAATGAAAATTAATTTATCTTATCAAATAATTTTTTTATTTTTTATTTTTTTGTATGCTGATATTTCCTTCTAATTAAATAAAGTACATCCGCTTATATTTTTCATTTTTAGAATTGACCTAATGAGACATGGGATATCACATTAGGTCAATTGTGGAAGATGAAACACTACCCAAAGGATAGGCAAGAATTTCCCCTATATATATATATGTATAGAGAGAGAGAGATCAAGAGAGAGAGGATCATTCGTTTGTGAACACTAGGCTTGGGTGTAATTTGTGGACAAATATATCTATTAATCTTTATAGATCAATGGATGATATTAATTTGGGGTTAAAAGTTTTAAGAATGCTATTTTACTATGATCAGATGCATTATGGGGTATGTACATCCACATTTTTATTAATTGGGAAGCAACAAATTTTATGGGATTTCCAAAGGTAAAATATATCATCTCTCGAATCATATGCGATCTTGTAATTTGTATTCAAACCTATAGTAATGCTAATTATGATTTCTATGGTGCTTTTTTTCAATTTCTGTAGTGCTTTTATTGTAAGGTTCCGTTTACCTATCACAATTTTTTTTTTTTTTGTGATATTGTAATATTGTGTTATATGATAGTACATATTTATCATGATTTAATTGCAATTTTTGACTTTAGAAATATGAAAATTTGTTTATTTTTACTTAACTGTTTTATTTCATAAATAAAATTAAAAAAATAATGGTAAATGGGAATAGGGCCGAGAATTTAAATTAACCTATGTGTATTTATTACATTTTACATAGAGTAGTCAAACTGAAATGTTCAAGTGTGCTAATCATATATTAATACCATTGTTAATTCATTTGTATATGATGATGCTGATATGCATGCAATTGTGTTTTTTAATAGTTGAAGGTGTGTTTTTTTATGGTTGAAGGTGCTTTTTTTTTTAAAAATTTTTGGCAATGTTTTATTAGTGATAATTTAATAGATTTTTTTTAGTTCAATTGTGCAGATCAAATATTAATATAATTGTTAATTTCATTATATGATGGTGTTGGTGTGCAAGTGTGTTTTTTGATAGTTGAAAGTGTTTTTTTTTATAATGCTTTTTATTTTTAATATTTAAGTGTTTTTTTTTTTATGGTCGGAGGTGCTTTTTTATTTTTGATAATTTTTTTTATTTTTTATTTTTAATATGTATGTTTTTTTAATGGTTGAAGGTGCTTTTATTTATTTATTTTTGGTAATGATTTTTTTTACTGATGATTAATTTAATAGATTATTCTAGTTCAATTGTGCAGATTAACTATTAATATAATTGTTAATTTCATTCTATGATGACGCTGATGTGTAAATATATTTTTTGATGGTTGAGTTGCTTTTTTTTAATTTTTTTATTTTTAATATGTAAGTGTTTTTTTTATGGTTGGAGGTACTTTTTTATTTTTATTTTTGATAATGCTTTTTTTATGATGATTTAAAAGGTTTTTTTAGTTTATATGTGGATTTTTTTGTAATACTAGACGCTTTATAAGTAATAAAACATTTATTTGCTTCATGAATTATATAATATTTAATGCTTTGGAATATTAAATTAAAAAAAATCTTCATAGCAATGTATAATAAATCACTTTCATTTTTTGCAATTTAATCATAAATATGCAATATCATATAACACAATATTACAATATCACAAAAAGAATTGTGATAATTAAACGGAACCTTACAATAAAAGCACTACAGAATTTGAAAAAATCATTATAGAAATCATAATCAGCATTATTATAGGTCTGAATACAAATTATAAGATCGCATATGGTTAGGAAAATGATATACTTTAATTACTTTTCAAAATCCCAAGAAATTCACTCCTTCCCAATTAATAAAAATATGGACATTTTTACCCTATAATGCATCAGGCAATAATAAAATAGCATTATTGAAACTTTAACCCCAAATTAATTCCATCCATTGATCTATAAAGATCAATGGATACAATTTGTTCACAAATTACACCCAAGCCTAGTGTTCACATCCTAATGCATCCTTATATATATATATATATATATATATATATAAACACACTAGAGTTCAAATGAGAACCAAAATCATATGTAGAAATTGGAACCAATCAAGGCCATCGGATTAGTATTTCTGGACGCTCTAGATTCATCTAAAAAAATGGGGTCAAATTTACAATTATGTTATAATTGAATTAAAATAAGGGTACAGTAGTAATTCAATTTCATATTCCATATCAAATCGCATATTTTATGGAACAAATATATCTTCAAGCAATTCATCAATTATTTTCCTTTCTTATTCTCTTATTTTCCATCAGTTCTTTTAAGAAGAAAAGAAATCACATGGCAGACTATTTTCCATCGGTTCTTCAAGAAGAAAAAAAATAGACCGGAGACACCAGATTTGTAAACTGTAATTATTGTTTAAACTTTTGTTCATATATTTCGGCTTAGCAATCGCATATTTTTTTGATGGAAGATCCAGGTATTCTTTAAGAATCAAGTGGTTTTTTTTTGTTGAGTTTTTTTATTTTTCTGTAATTAGTTGTGATTCGTGATTTTATAATTGCATTCATCATGGTCAAGATTCATTTTTCTAAAGTTCGCTCTAATTTTTTTCTGTCTCAACCAGTTTCATTTTTATTCAAGCACATTCATCTTCTCCTTTATCATATTTAAAATTTATTTATTGGTACTACACGAATTATTTTCATGAAAAATTCAGGTATATATTTATTATAAATTTATTAGTAAGTGGTTTGTTTATTTATGTAATAAACTATGTATTTAGTTTGTTGAAGTCATTATTCTTTTGTTCATGTTTGATTTCATTCGAGTGATTTAATAATAAGTCAGTTTAAATTTTTTGATCTGATACAAAATTGATGTGTTTTTTCGGTGTTGCAGATGAGTTACTAGGAATCCATATATATTGCATTAACAAATGATTATATTGTTAGTAGCATAAGTGCAAGGTGTATGTGTTAGCAATACTTTGCGTTTGTTCGATGTATGATAAATGTTGTTAGCCTATTTTATATACAATTTTAGCATAATTAACTGTCAACGTTAGCAATATCATTGCTTCTATTAGTGATTGCATTTTATTAGTTATATCGTAGTTTTGTATTATACTTAATGTATTTTGTTAGTTATATCGCATGTTAGTGACATGCGTGCAAGGTGTTTGTATTATACGTGATGTGTTTGATACGTAATATATTTATATTTAATGTTAGCATGAAAACCTATAAAATATTAGCAATACTTTGTGTTTTTTATTTCATAATGATAGTTGCGTATATATTTTCAGTTTTTCCGTGCTTAGCATATTTTATACAAAATATTAGCATAATTAGGTGTGCATGTTAGCAATATCATTGCTTCTGTTAGCGACTGCATTTTAATAATTTATCAATGCGATTTCATGAAATCGTATAATTGCTAAAATCATGGTCATGATTCCAACCTAGTGTGGTTGGCTATGATTTGTTAGCATATATCATATATAATAATAGCATAATTATGTATTATTAAGATACATTTAGTTGATTTATGTTATTGGTGAAATATTTTTTATTTATGTTTTGTGTTTTATGTAAATTTCAGGTAAAAATGTTGAGTCATCGTCCGGTGGCGTTGGATAGTTTTTACTAAATTGTAATGTGTTGTGAACCTGGAGTTGCAAGAGTTGTCGGAGGATTTGCACCTCAGTTTGACCAAAAAAAAAAAGAAAGATGAAGAAAGCGGTGGAGGAAGAGCAAAGTAAAAGCTGTGTGATTGGAAATTGATTTCAAATGTGAATTAGGATTGACTTCAAAGGGGTCTGTGCCCGGAGATGTGAATCATGCCATGATTAGTATTGAGCCATTAATTATTGTTATTTTATTGCATTTCCCTAAAGGCCCAATTAATATTAGTGAGGCCCAGTTTAGTTAAATTAGGGTAGAAATTATGTAATGTGGTCCCATGATACTTTGGTGGTTTATATACCCCAATTCGCATGAAATGAGGCAGAAAAGAATTAAACTAAATGTCCTCTCATTTCTTCTTCTATTAATCCCTTTATTTCTTCTCAGATCTTCTCTCATTTCTACCTCAAAAATCATCAAGACACCAACTTTATTGTTTATCTGCTATACCAGTTTTAGAAAATATAAGAAATATACAAAAAATGTCTAAAACATATGGGATCACAACATAATGGAGATCTAACCTTGTACCTAAATTTTGCTACAACTTTATGTCTTAATTAACTATGTATAAATACTCAAAGCGAAACCACCAGTAAACAAATTGTCTTTCTACTAAATTCGATGTTAAATTTACAATAAATCAATTACATGGTCTGTGTTATATGTAAATGACAGGTTTGATTGTTGATTCTTCATCCAGTGTTGTTCGACATTACATACTAGATTGCAAGGTAGATCTAAAGCCATTTTGTTAGTCAAAGTTTAAAACTCTTGAAGAGGGTATTGATTTTTATAGGATTTACGTTGTAGCTAGTGGTTTTAATATTTGACTTGGGACGACTAGAAAGTAAGATCATGATGTTATTAATTAGAGGTACATGTACTACAATCGTGAAGGTGAAAAATTTCAATTCCAGATGTTTGTTAGTTATAGGTAAACAATTTACAAACATATGCACAAAACTTCACTACTCCCAATAAAATCATTTGTTATTTAACAGTTAAATGTTTTGCTATTTACAACACATATGTTTGCTAGTTACAGATAAATAATTTGCTGACAAACACACAAAAATTCATTAATTACCCCAACATATGTATTACATATGTTAAATTTAATTGCTATACAAATGTTTACTACACCATATATTTGCAAGTTACAGTTAAATAATTTGCTAACATATATACAAAACTTCACTACTCTAAATAAAATCATTTGCTATTTGACAGTTAAACATTTTGCTATTTACAACACATATGTTTGTTAGTTATAGGTAAATTTCATGACAAATACACAAAAATTCGCTAACCACCCTAACATATGTATTACTGATTTTAAAATTAACTGATATACATATGTTTACTACACACACATATTTGTTAGTTACTGGTAAATAATTTGCGAACATATACACAAAACTTCGTTACTTTAAATAAAACCATTAGCTATTTTACAGTTAAACATTTTGCTATTTACAACACATATATTTGCTAGTTACATGTAAATAATTTGCTGACAAACACACAAAAATTCGATAATCATCCTAACATATGTATTACAGATGTTAAAATTAATTATTATACAGATGTTTATTATACACATGTATTTGCTAGTTACAATTAAACAATTTACTAACATATAAAGAAAACATGTTTTACATACAACTATTTGAAAATGTATGCATTACTGTAATTGTTTCGCTAACGGTATCGCTTTTATTTGCTAACAATGGGGTTCATCCGTTTTCAAATAAATAAATGTTCAATATTTATTGATAAACAAACATTGTACTAAAATCTCACATAAGTAGCATTTTGAAAAAAATTATATGCAATCTGAAACCTATAAATCTGCACAACCAATAATGTTCAAAACTATACATTCCTCATAATAATAGCTTCAATGATGCGGGGAACATCCTCGAATGACATCTTATGGAATAGATTTACTTCATCAACTATGTGTTGCTCGTGAATGTTATACTATCTGGGCCAAGGATGGCAGCGCATTATTTAGCTCCAAGGTACTTCATCTGTTTCACATTATTATCGGTGAGTCCGGAGTTCTAATTTCTAACCCCTCCTCCTTTATATATTTCCAAGTGCCTCGTCATGTAGCTTCCACAATCAATTTTATTAGTTACATTCCTTCACGGCATTTTCAACCTATCAATTTGCTTCAATCTCTTTTCCATTGTACATGTCCTTTTTATTTGTCTTATACGTCTTCAACACCTTGTCAATTCCCGCACCATTTTCCTAAACATAAATTCAACCAATTAAGCATATGTGTCGAACATGTTGAATTCATTACAAAGTATGAATCAGTCTTTATATATATGATATATCCATACTTTGTAATTAACATGTTGACATGACATTTGATCAAAATATCAAATTAATTATTAGAATATATACATACAGGTGTTACGTATACGTCTAAGGATGTTGTTAGAGATCGATTTGACAAAGTAGGTTGAGATGAAATTGTAGATAGCAAAAAATTAAATAGTATATATAATATTCTTATTGATTTTTATATATATTTATTTAGTTTTAGAATCTTATGAAATCCAAAATTAGATAAAATATTTAAATAATAAAGATATTATTATATGATAAATATCAAGAGTATTTGACAACAAGTAAATATCTTTCAAAAAGATATGTATCAATTTCCAACAGCCAATGAGATAGTGCCACAGCAGCCTTAGATCTCTCTCCCTACAACTATAAATAGATACCTTCATATCAGTTGAAAATCACACCAGAAGTCATTTGAAGAGTTTAAGAATTTGAGAAGAATTTTCATAAATGAAATTCTCTCTAATATTCAAGGCATTCTTCACCAAATTCATCCCAAAGATGGTGTTCGATCCATAAGCAAGGCAGTCAAAGGCGTTCTTCACCAAATTCATTCTGAAATTAACGTTTGATCCGGAAACAAGACGTCGACCCTCCGAATTAACGTTATTAAGTCCAAATACCAAGTCAAAGAAGATCGAGGATACAAATATTCCTCGAAAATTTTAAAGGCCAAGTTCAAACAATAAGTTCGAGAAAATCAAAGAGATAAATTTACTCTGAAGATTTCAAAGACCGTTTGAAGATCAAGTTTTGAAGAGAAGAATCAGAGAAAAATAGAGATTGGATCCTTATAAATATATTTTGATCCAAAAATCATCTGAATTGTACACGTTTTGTGTTTTACCAAATTAAATACAAAAATTTGTGTTACAAATTTTGGCACGCCCAATGGGACAATCTCTACCTCTCATCTCTTCTCTTTACCAATTTTCTCAAGCATCAAGATGTCTATAATTCTGGAAGAGCAAATTGCAAATTTAATGAAGCTTGCCGAAGGACTTGCCAAGCGGATACAAGAATGGGATGCTCAAATCTTGAAGCTGAACAAAGATAGGATTGTTGATTTTGGTGGCGAGCAAGCGAATGAAGATACTGAAGCAGAGATATCTACAAAGCTACATGCCAACAAAAGTGAAAAATCTACAGCTAAAGAAATTGAAATATCATCTGATGGCTCAATACAAGTTGATCAACTCAAAGATTTAATACTGAAAACAATCAAAGACAAGTCTGGAGAGAGCCTTAAATCACTCTGGACTTACAACAAGCCATATCCTCCAAGAGTTGATAACTTAAAGATGCCGGATGGCTACCAGCCGCCAAAATTTCAACAATTTGATGGCAAAGGAAATCCAAGACAACGTGTGGCTCACTTCGTAGAGACCTATAATGATGTTTGGACGTATAAAGATCACTTGGTGAAGTAATTCATTCGTTCTTTAAAAGACAACACGTTTGATCGGTATATCGATTTGCAGCCAAATTCAATTGATAGTTGGGGGCAACTGGAGAAAAAAATTCCTTAATCACTTCTACAGTACTCGAAGGACGGTTAGCTTGGTTGAACTTATAAATACAAACTAACAAAAAGAAGAGTTCGTCATCGACTACATCAACTATTGGAGAAACTTGAGCCTGCAAAAATCAATTATCAGAAACTTCAATAATTGAAATGTGCATTCAAGGCATGTGTTGGGGTCTTCGATATATTTTGAAAGGAATTCAACCAAAGACCTTCAAAGAATTGGACACTAGAGCTTACGACATGGAATTAAGCATGGCCACAAATGAAGTTCAAGAACTCTCAATGCAAAAACATCACAACTTTAAAGAAGAGCCAGAAATAAATGATGGGGGCAAACCTTTTGAGGAATCTCCAAGTGAAGAAGAAGAAGAAGAAGAAGAAGAAGAAGAAGAAAAAAAGAAAAAGAAGAAGAAATGGCTATAAATCTCGCCACGTGCTTATTCGAGTCTTCTAATACATGTCACAATCTATGAAAAGAAAAAAAATCTAAGATTCCTTGACATGAGTATAAAATGTCTACAAAGTTAAATTCAAATCCAAAATTCATTGACACGAGTATACAAGGTCTACAAATTCAAATTCAAAACTCCTTGACATGAGTATAAAATATCTACAAATTCAAATCCAATACTCCTTGACACGAGTATAAAATGTTTACAAATCCAAATTCAAATCCAAGTACTCACAGACACGAGTATAAAAGATCTACAAAGTCCAAATTCAAGTTGAAGGCTCATCGATATGAGAATAAAATATCCAAATTCAAGAAAAATCTCTCTAATATGAGCATAAACTATTCAAGTTCAAGAAAGCTCCCTGATACGAGCATAAACTATCTAAATTCAAATCCAAATCCAAATCCAAATTGAAGGCTCTTTCATACGAGTGTAAACTATCTAATAAATTCAAATTGAAGAACTCTTGAATATGAGTATAAACTATTCATAAGTTGAAATTCAAGAACTCCTTGACACGAGTATAAACTATCTAATTCAAGTTCAAGACTCATTGATACGAGTTTAAACTATCTAATCAATTTTCGAGACACATTCATTTCAAACGATAAGTCATCAATGAACAAGTCTCGAGGGGGCATTTGTAGATAGCAAAAAATTAAATAGTATATATAATATTTTTATTGATTTTTATATATATTTATTTAGTTTTGGAATCTTATGAAATCCAAAATTAGATAAAATATTTAAATAATAAAGATATTATTATATGATAAATATCAAGAGTCTTTGACAACGAGTAAATATCTTTCAAAAATATATGTATCAATTTCCAACAGCCAATGAGATAGTGCCACGCCAGCCTTAGATCTCTCTCCCTACAACTATAAATAGAAGCCTCCAAATCAGTTGAAAATCACACTAGAAGTCATTTGAAGAGTTTAAGAATTTGAGAAGAATTTCCATAAATGAAATTCTCTCAAATATTCAAGGCGTTCTTCACCAAATTCATCCCGAAGATGGTGTTCGATCCATAAGCAAGGCAGTCAAAGGCGTTCTTCACCAAATTCATTCGGAAATTAACGTTTGATCCGGAAACAAGACATCGACCCTCCGAATTAACGTTATTAAGTCCAAATACCAAGTCAAAGAAGATCGAGGATACAAATATTCCTCGAAAATTTTAAAGGCCAAGTTCAAACAATAAGTTCGAGAAAATCAAAGAGATAAATTTACTCTGAAGATTTCAAAGACCGTTTGAAGATCAACTTTTGAAGAGAAGAATCAGAGAAAAATAGAGATTGGATCCTTATAAATATATTTTGATCCAAAAATCATCTGAATTGTACACGTTTTGTGTTTTACCAAATTAAATACAAAAATTTGTGTTACAAATTTTGGCACGCCCAATGGGACAATCTCTACCTCTCATCTCTTCTCTTTACCAATTTTCTCAAGCATCAAGATGTCTATAATTCTGGAAGAGCAAATTGCAAATTTAATGAAGCTTGCCGAAGGACTTGCCAAGCGGATACAAGAATGGGATGCTCAAATCTTGAAGCTGAACAAAGATAGGATTGTTGATTTTGGTGGCGAGCAAGCGAATGAAGATACTGAAGCTGAGATATCTACAAAGCTACATGCCAACAAAAGTGAAAAATCTACAGCTAAAGAAATTGAAATATCATCTGATGGCTCAATACAAGTTGATCAACTCAAAGATTTAATACTGAAAACAATCAAAGACAAGTCTGGAGAGAGCCTTAAATCACTCTGGACTTACAACAAGCCATATCCTCCAAGAGTTGATAACTTAAAGATGCCGGATGGCTACCAGCCGCCAAAATTTCAACAATTTGATGGCAAAGGAAATCCAAGACAACGTGTGGCTCACTTCGTAGAGACCTATAATGATGTTTGGACGTATAAAGATCACTTGGTGAAGTAATTCATTCGTTCTTTAAAAGACAACACGTTTGATCGGTATATCGATTTGCAGCCAAATTCAATTGATAGTTGGGGGCAACTGGAGAAAAAAATTCCTTAATCACTTCTACAGTACTCGAAGGACGGTTAGCTTGGTTGAACTTATAAATACAAACTAACAAAAAGAAGAGTTCGTCATCGACTACATCAACTATTGGAGAAACTTGAGCCTGCAAAAATCAATTATCAGAAACTTCAATAATTGAAATGTGCATTCAAGGCATGTGTTGGGGTCTTCGATATATTTTGAAAGGAATTCAACCAAAGACCTTCGAAGAATTGGACACTAGAGCTTACGACATGGAATTAAGCATGGCCACAAATGAAGTTCAAGAACTCTCAATGCAAAAACATCACAACTTTAAAGAAGAGCCAGAAATAAATGATGGGGGCAAACCTTTTGAGGAATCTCCAAGTGAAGAAGAAGAAGAAGAAGAAGAAGAAGAAGAAGAAGAAACAAAGAAAAAGAAGAAGAAATGGCTATAAATCTCGCCACGTGCTTATTCGAGTCTTCTAATACATGTCACAATCTATGAAAAGAAAAAAAATCTAAGATTCCTTGACATGAGTATAAAATGTCTACAAAGTTAAATTCAAATCCAAAATTCATTGACACGAGTATACAAGGTCTACAAATTCAAATTCAAAACTCCTTGACATGAGTATAAAATATCTACAAATTCAAATCCAATACTCCTTGACACGAGTATAAAATGTTTACAAATCCAAATTCAAATCCAAGTACTCATAGACACGAGTATAAAAGATCTACAAAGTCCAAATTCAAGTTGAAGGCTCATCGATATGAGAATAAAATATCCAAATTCAAGAAAAATCTCTCTAATATGAGCATAAACTATTCAAGTTCAAGAAAGCTCCCTGATACGAGCATAAACTATCTAAATTCAAATCCAAATCCAAATCCAAATTGAAGGCTCTTTCATACGAGTGTAAACTATCTAATAAATTCAAATTGAAGAACTCTTGAATATGAGTATAAACTATTCATAAGTTGAAATTCAAGAACTCCTTGACACGAGTATAAACTATCTAATTCAAGTTCAAGACTCATTGATACGAGTTTAAACTATCTAATCAATTTTCGAGACACATTCATTTCAAACGATAAGTCATCAATGAACAAGTCTCGAGGGGGCATTTGTAGATAGCAAAAAATTAAATAGTATATATAATATTTTTATTGATTTTTATATATATTTATTTAGTTTTGGAATCTTATGAAATCCAAAATTAGATAAAATATTTAAATAATAAAGATATTATTATATGATAAATATCAAGAGTCTTTGACAACGAGTAAATATCTTTCAAAAATATATGTATCAATTTCCAACAGCCAATGAGATAGTGCCACGCCAGCCTTAGATCTCTCTCCCTACAACTATAAATAGAAGCCTCCAAATCAGTTGAAAATCACACTAGAAGTCATTTGAAGAGTTTAAGAATTTGAGAAGAATTTCCATAAATGAAATTCTCTCAAATATTCAAGGCGTTCTTCACCAAATTCATCCCGAAGATGGTGTTCGATCCATAAGCAAGGCAGTCAAAGGCGTTCTTCACCAAATTCATTCGGAAATTAGCGTTTGATCCGGAAACAAGGCGTCGACCCTCCGAATTAACGTTATTAAGTCCAAATACCAAGTCAAAGAAGATCGAGGATGCAAATCTTCCTCGAAAATTTTAAAGGCCAAGTTCAAACAATAAGTTCGAGAAAATTAAAGAGATAAATTTACTCTGAAGATTTCAAAGACCGTTTGAAGATCAACTTTTGAAGAGTATCAGAGAAAAATAGAGATTGGATCCTTATAAATATATTTTGATCCAAAAATCATCTGAATTGTACACGTTTTGTGTTTTACCAAATTAAATACAAAAATTTGTGTTACAGAAGTCCCAAAGAAGAGAGTTTCAAACACTCAACAATAACATAACCTTAAAAAAAGCAAAGAAAACACATCACCTTCCCACTACAGTAACAATACTGATCTTCTCCAACTCAAAATAGCTCATCTCTCTCTCTCTCTCTCTATATATATATATATATATATATGCAGAAGCAGAAAACTTAGCTAGCTAGTTTCAAAATTCCCTAGCAATATTCTATAAAATACACAGGTACAAATATGATAGATATAAGCAAGTAATTAACAATTTTGATCAGCACGAAGATTTCACTTTGCACAATCGAACCCCCGCCAGATCGAGAGCATGACGATAAAGATCAACGCAATCATGATATGTAAAATGAGCAGCCCTTGGCCGTGCCAGAACAGTTGAATTCAGGCCCTTATGCATGGTGTTGCCGCCTATTCGGAGCTAGGCATCAACTAATCGGAAAATTAATCAGCAAATCGATCACCTAGGGCATGTAGAAAATATTCATCCAATCAATAAATATCAAATTACAATCAATTAAGTATAATTTTTGGGCTGTAAAATTGATTGAATGTTAGATTTGTAAATTTTTTGAAAAAATGAGTACTATTTTAGAAATTAGAAAAAGTAGGTCATTTTCTTAAAAGTATCTAAAATGCAGGTATGGAAGTGTAATTTATCCTTCCTTCATTATTCAATAATCAATACACGCGCTCTCAATGGGTCCAAATGTCCATGTTTTTATTTTAAAATCAATACGCGTGTTGTCAATGCTCCCGTCTGTGTTTTTATTTTATTTTATTTTTAAATTACTGTTTAAAAATTAAAATGATTTCATGGATTTTTCTCTCTCTTTTGGCAATTTGAACTTATTATCATCTATACTTTCTCACCTCCTTTCTGTTTTTTAGATTGTGAGGGCTTCTTGAATTTTTCCATCAAACTTCAAGATGATTCTCACTATGGTTCAGTTGGCGATTCGAGAGACGATGTTTATGCATGGCTCTAAGGGGTTCATACGGAACGACGTAGAGGATTTGATTATTCTTAAAAATTTGAAGGTTACTCTTCAGCCGCTGCTCCCCGTTTGGTTTTTTCTGTTAGCTGAAGGCCTCCCCCGGTTAATTGGTTGGGTTAAAATCAATACTGATGGTTCTTCTCACGGTTCTCCGGATCATATGTGCACGGGAGAGATTTTTCGTCGTGCTAATGGTTCTGTTCTGTTTTGCTACCATACGAATGAGGGAGTTGGGTTCGCATTCTTGGCTGAGTTGATGGCAGTGATCGTTGCTTTGGAAAGGGCGGAATGTTTATCTTTGGACTTTATTTGACTGGACGCAGACTCCACCTATGTGGTTGCTCTTCTCTCTTCTAGAAGGTTGCAAGTCCCTTGGATTTTGAAAGGAAGAAGGCGTCGTGTTCTTGAGTTTATGGCTACTATTAAATTTTGTGCCTCTCATGTGTATCAAGAGGGAAATAGAGTGGTTGATGTGTTAGCTTCTCCTAGTATGCAGTCGAGGTTTTGGTAATTTTTTGAACTTTCTAGTATTTCTGATTGTGTTAGGCAAGAGTTTTGTGGTCCTGGTTTTTTTCATTTTCACTAGAGGGGTACTCTTTTTTCCATACGGTTTTTCCTACTCTGGATTTTCCATATGGGTTTTGATGAGGTCCCGGACCCTCGAGTTATCATTTTGTGATATCCGGGATTCCTAGGTTTGGGTCACTTTCTTTTTTTCTTTATCTATACAATTTAATTAGAATCAAATCTCGCGATAAAAAATGAAGAGTTTGGTAAGTTTAAATACATATTTTTATTTCAAAATATGCATAATATATTGTATATATTAGATGATTATATGTATAATATGGATGTTATGCGTAGATATTTATGGAGATCTGGTAAGAGTTCAACCAAGTAGAATGATTACAGTTAAAAGTACAAGAGTTTTGAAGCCTTTAAGAATAACTATCATGTTATCATGAACAAAGAGTAAGTGTTTTGTATTTTTAATTAATGGATTATTCAACAATTCAATTAACTATTAAATTTAATTTAAATCAATTAATTAAATTTTTTGTTTAACCAAATCTCAAGTTATACTCATATGACTCTGGGCAGATCTAGCTAAAAATGATGGATACCTATGAACTACAACAAATAGTAGCACAAAAATTAAGTATTGTCATCACAAATGTCATTGGAAAAAGTATTTAGGTAAAACACATATTATGTATTTATTTTATTAAAAAAGTACACAATTATATACTTTTCTAACTAAGTTGTATCTTGTATATGTATTTACAAAGACAAAGTACAATGAGATCCACAATGTAGATCACACCAGCAAATCAATAGATCAAATTCATACAAAGTTTATATACTACTGATGATATATTAAAAATTGATGAGTTGACAATGATTCAAAAAATAAGATGCACAAACGAAGTAGCTCTCGAATATGTTAAGAAAAATGAACATATACTATCTAAGGCACTATTTCTATTCTTTTCCTTTTTGTTTCGGTGTGGGTGTGGGAGAATCACCTCTTTAACAAATTATTGATTGCATTCATGTAGTTATTTTTAAATTTCTCAAATAAAAAAGTATATATTCATATATAATATTTATTTATAATCTTAACAAAATAACAATGTCGGCCAACTGCATCGATCTCTTAACTAATAAATTCCTGCTGTTGATTTTAATAAATTCTTAATTATTCTAGATTAATTAAGTTAGTTTCTTTTATAATTGTAATTAACAAAGCAAAATAAGAAAGTCAATGGAGTATCAATTCTTATCCGTGGGAATCTAGCTGTAGAATACAACTTGCCATATTTATTTAGTCTACTTTTAATGGCGTTGGTGCTTGCTTCAATTTAAATATACTAAGTGGTTGAGCCGATGAACAGACATATTACCTTTCATATATATATATATATATCGTCATGTTTTTTAGAGGGGAAAACGATGGAGAAGTTGACAATATTGTTTGGTGCATAATTCAAATACCCACGCATTCTATTTTTTTCTCACTTTGGCAGTTTATCAATCTATACGTAACACCCACTCCAATAAAATAAATGAAAAATATAAAGTAATGTAAAAATATGGGTGGGTCATATTTTTTTAAAATACTAGCGGAGATCATTTGCGTTGCACGTAATTCGTAAGATTTTTTTATTAGTTAAAAAAATATAATATGTAAAATTAAAAGTTCTTTTGAAAGTGTAAAATTAAAAGTTATGAGCTATATTATAATTAGAAAATATTAGTAAATATCTAATAAATAATTAGAACAAGAATATATATATATATATATATTAATAACATAAAATTAATTATTTTATCTAAAAATACAAAATAAGTAATATATCATTGTGTTAAATTCTATGTTGATGAATATTATATATAGATGTGTGTGTGTGTGTGTATCTTCTGAAATACAAATTAAGCATATATGTGAAATAAAATAAAAGTATCCATAACAAAAGGATAATATTTAGATTGATCTAAATTAAAAAATATATATGTTCGCCGAGTGTAGATTTTCATATATGTGAATTAAATAACCAAACTTTTTATTTACAATCAACAACCCTTTGAATTTCTTCTTGAATTAGTATTTTTATAATAAAAATAGAACATCTTGTCATGGCCGGCTATATGGATGCGCATGGTGATCAATAGAACGGGGCCCAAAAAAAATCATGTATATTTTCTAATCTATATCTTATATCTCTCTCCTCCATATCTGATATCTCTCTCTCGATCTCCTTCATTAAGAATCACCGATAAACCACGCAGAAAAAAAAACAATCTTCAATTTTGTAAATTTTCACCGATAAATCACACATAAATAAAAAAATTCAATCTTCAATTTTGTAACTTTTCATCTTCGTTTTTAATTTGCCGTTGAGTCCCAATACTTTTATTTATGTGGTAATATATAAAAATATACGTTTTCGTTTAGTAAATTATGTTTTTAGTCATTTTTCGGTGAAAATACTTAATTACCCTTCATTAAAATTTTGAGATGCACGACTAATGTGCACTATTTGGATGCACGAATGAGATATGGTCATGTAACAGTACAAATTAATATTGCTATACGAGTGTGGTGCACGATTAAGTTCATTTGTGCAACATTATAAATTTTTATATTGTTGCACGAATTGAGGATACATGATTGAGCATAGTCATGCACAATTTAAATTTACACTACTACATGACTAAGTGTATTCATGCAGTATTATAATTTTACGTTGTTACACGACTAGGATGCATGACATAGGGTTATTTTGTCCAAGTGACTAGAAACATATATTTTTTAAATAGTGGCTAGAAATATTTTTTTTTTATTAAGTCAAAATGACTATTTAAAATTTTACCTCTTTATTTATCCTACCTTCCATGGAAGGAAAAAACACTGTCGTTCTACAATTCTTATCTGCTTTGAATTTTTTATTTTCCTTTTTGTCAAAATATATTTGTAATATGGTCTAATGTTTTGAAATTTATAACTAAATTAAAATTGAGTTTTCTTTTAATATTAGGGGCTAATTTGTAAAATTAACATAGGGCCCGCCAAAACTTTAAGACGGTCCTGCATCTTGTGAACGATTTTTTATTAAAGGATTTTTGGGTGAATCTATGTTGATCAAATCACTTTCATGCATTATATTAGGTATCAAATAAAATTCATTAGACTATGTTTATTGGTGACCATGGTCGCCACATGGTCACCTCCACATAGGATATTAGGAAAAAAAAAGAAAAGGAAATCAACCAATTGATCAACCATGATCAACCATAGACCAAAATGAAGGCAAAGCAACCATTGTGGTTTCATCTTTTATTTATTCAATAATTCCACATGGCAAAACATGATTGGCTATTAAATATTTGATATATTTTTAATATCTTTTGGATTTTATGAAAAATAAAAATAATTACAACATAAATTTTCTTTTTTGCATGCTCTATAAATAGAGCTCATATTGGCATAATTATACACACACTACAATTATCTCATTTCTACATTTGTCTATCAATTTTCAATCTCAAACCTCCATCTTTCTCCTATTTTTCATGGATCCCAACCAAAATTTTTACTCAAACTATTAAAATTTCTCATCCTCTCAAGATTCTTATTCAAACCTTGAAAATATTCCAAATTCTGAAGAATTCGTGCAATTCGAAACTCCCAAATATCACCAAAATGTTGAATCATACTATCGTTTTGTCTAATTATACTATCGGATTGCATTCATATACTATTGTTCATTTTATGTCGTCTATGTAATATTTATACTATTGTTATGTCTAAGTATACTATCGGATTGCACTCTTATACTATTGTTCTATGTAATTATACTATCAGATTGCATATATGGCAAAAATTTAGCAATGATAATTGAGTATTTCGTACTGTTATTATTTATGTTCTTAATTATGTATTTTTCATTTCGTACTTCGATTGTTGTTATTTATGTTCTTGGTTTGTCGTATTTTGAAATGTTATTTGTTTGTAATTTTATGAGTTTTTTTCTTATTTGTACTATTATTTTATTTTAAGTTTAACAAGTTGATATACTTCATAAAATTATATTTAAAAATAATTATATATAATATTGTGGTTGGATGGTTGCATGGGTGGTCATTGATAAACTATCAAAATTAAATATGGTTGGGTTGTGATGAGTAATAGAGATGTGGAAAAGAGAGAAATGAATTAAATATTAAAAATGTTGGAGTGGTTGCTGATAAACATAGTCTTATGGTTTTAAAAAAAAGGACATCTTTTGAGGTTGTGTCGGTTTTAATTTCTCAAACCAATTTCCTTGTAAAGATTGAAGAAAATAGAGTAATTGAAAATATAACATTTATACTTTTATAGTTGGGGCTTGTTTATAAATATTCCATAGAATTTACTTTATGCACCACTAATTAAAAATGACAAAATCCTATTTTGGGTCCCTATACTTTTAAATTTTTTCGAATTGGGTCCCTCTACTTCATTTGGTTTAAATGAAGTCCCTATACTATCAATTTAGTTAAACTGTACTATGAATTTAGATAAAATCAAGTTCTTGAGGGACTTGATTTTATCTAAATTGATAGTAGAGGGACTTCATTTTAACTAAAATTGATAGTACAGGGACTTAACTAAATTTATATTTTATTTTTAAATAAATTTTTACTTAAAAAAGTAATTTATATTTATTTTATTTTTTCAATTTTTATTAGTTTATTTTTAAGAAAAATGAATTTTTATTTTTAAATTGGATCCCTGTACTATCAATTTTCGTTAAAATTAAATCCCTCTACTATCAATTTAGATAAAATTAAGTCCCCCAAGGACTTGATTTTATCTAAATTCATAGTACAGGGACCTCATTTTAATTAAATTGATAGTACAGGGACTTCATTTTACCCAAATGAAGTAGAGGGGTCCAATTCGAAAAAAATTAAAAGTACAGGGACCTAAAATAGGGTTTTACCATTAAAAATTAATTAATTACGAAATTACTCAAATATCCATTCATTTTTGGAAGCAAAACAAAAAAGAGGAGGGAGAGGGGACAAGGTCTCATACAAGTTTTTGTTTCTTAGCTGAAGAGTAGTGAATTGAAGATGGTGATGTACAACGCACTTGTCTCAATAATTGTAATTAGTTCAAGCATAATTTCTTGAATACAAAAATTTGTATGAGATCGTTTAACGGATCTTTGACATTAAACGGGTCAAATAGGACCCAAATCCATCCAAAATAACACAAAACTCAAGTAGGCCCAGTTGCCGCCCCACACCAGGCCAATCCCCAATCAGCCTAGGTCCAAGTACCTCCAGTTTTTTTTTTCGAGTTTTTATTTCAATTATTTATTCTTTTTTTTCCAAATATCATCTATTTAACCTCAATTAAATTATTTTTAAGCGCGACATAAGCATCTCTATTGTGAAGCTGTGATTCAAAGTGAGAGAATTGATGATTTTTTAGTGTGATTCAAAATATGACAAAAATATGCTAATTTTATAGACAATGAAAAAATACGAATTATGATATAATTTTTATATTTTTTAATACATTATTATCCATAATAATAACAATATAAAATTTTATCCAATAAAAATATGTTTGGCCAATCAAATATCGCCATGTGGCAAGAGAGAGAGGATTGTTGGAGGTTTGGTTGACCAAATCTCTCACCAATCGATTGTCCAAATAAATTGAATTTAACTTTTTTTCTCTTTTTTGTTTTGTTTTTTTGTGATGATGGATTGGGATCGATCATCAATGGAAATGGTCTTAGTATCAAGAGAGTGCACTGTGCGAGACGCAGACAAAAAAATTAATTTAATTAAAAAAATTAAATTAATTTAATTCAATTTTAGGGTTCACTAATTTCATTTTATGGTATATATTTATTTAAAAAAAAATAATTATCGGGCGCAGGGCATGAGCCCATGTGTTAGCACCGAGCGAATGCACTACTCAAGAATCTGGATAAAAAAACTAAATTAATTCCAAAAATAAAATTAATTTAATTTAATTTTAGGGTTTACAATTCCATTTTAGGATACATATTTATTTCAAAAAAATATTTATCGAGAGTAGTGCACCAACCCACGTGTGTTAGTATTGGGCGAGAGGGAGGAGAGGGGGACCACTGAAAAAGAAAAGAAAAAGGAAAATGATCCATCTAAAGTAAAAAATCCGTTAGACGGTCTCACAAGTGTGTGTCTCTTTCTCGAATGGTGTTGGGGTTTGAACTTTAACGGTTTCACAAGTGTGTGTCTCTTTCTCGAATGGTGTTGGGGTTTGAACTTTCAATTTCAATATACATACAAATGGAATATCCTTTTCACGTATTCAATAATTCGTTTACAAAATATATGTGATAATGCGAAGCAAAGTAAGAGAAGCTGCTACAGATAAAATTATATATTAATGCTCACGCTCGTATTCCATCAATATTTTACTATTGTATAATGGCCCAGCAATTTGATAGAAATCAAGCTAATGTATTAATTTAAATGAGGATTATTAAATATAACAATATGACAACTAGCTAGTGTGTTCATAAATTGTCACAAAATGAAACGAAACGAAAAAAAAAATAAAAAAAATGAAAGTCTTGGCCTTCACAATTTGGAGATGCAACGAACAACTATATTTTTGGTTGTAAGACCCTCTTCCTCAACCTTTTGTTTAAAGCTCTCTAGTGTTTCCTCATCACCCCGAACACGGACACGAAGATGAAGGTCTTCATTCCCGAGCTCCTCTTGTTCCACCATTATCTTCATCGCTGAAATTGTTGAGGCCTCGCTACAATATTTCAAGTCAATCCCTCGGAGTGTTGGTATTTCTCCGATACCTGAAGGGAACTCGTCCAATTTTGACAAATCCTTGAGATAAATGGTTTCCATGACTGGAAAATGAGAGCTGTCTGCATTCCAGTAACTTAATTCTTCACAACCCTGAATACACAAGTATTTCAGGCGAAGGAATTTCCCCTCAACAGGAGTCCATACGGACCCAACGACCGAGTTAAACAATCGGAGACTCAAAAGATGGGGCAATGATCCAACTATCATTGTTAGTTCATCCCAATCAAAACGAGAACCACTCAAATACAGCCTCTGAAGCGAACTTGGGAACGTGAGGCTCAAAGCAAAATCGTGCCACTTCGGATCACGATTGAATTGGCATGCTAGTGAGTGCAGTTGATGGAAGCAGCCAAGATTGTGTGGACAGTAATACGACCTTGCTTCATCACAGCCCCTCCCCAAGTCAAAATATGATACCTGCAATTCTTGAATATTTGGGATTCTTCTGCATACCTCTTCACTCAACCTCAAATTCTCCACTTTCGTAAGTGTCTGTAGATTTCTCAAAATCATGTCCTTTGCCTCCTCGTCTGAACTGTCGTCCATGGGAAGAGGATCAACGAGACAAAGTGGGTCAACCTCAATATACCTAAGCCGTAACATCTCCCAAATCTCATACGGTGCAATGATTGATTGATAATTTCCACTAATTTTTAAGGTTTGCAGATTCCATAGTAGGGAAATAGATGAGGGAATGTAAAGGGTTCGATAACTCTTATAATCAAGAACAATATTGAGATAGCGTAAGTTAAGTTGCTGAAAATTAACCTCATTCAAGAATGCTCTGTTGACCTTATTCACCACTCTCAACAATTTCAATTCCAAAGGTAGTCGACCCCCTTCACATATCATAGAACGGACATGAGGTGCTGGTGCTCGTGCTGATCTTTGTGGTTCATGATTCATCTCTGGAACTTGCTCATTAATTACAACTCGACGTTCCCTATTCATGATCCTGGCACGTGCAGCAAAGAGCACATCAAAAAACTCTTCTTCCTTGGCAATCTTTAAGCACAATTCTCTCACAAGATCATGGATTTTGCAGTATGAGATTTTCCCATCGAACCCGTGTCTATCAACTAAAATGAGATTCCTCTCAATGAGATTCCATAAATATGCCATTGCAATGCCTTCCAAGCTGCAGTATTCACGCCGTGGGTGTATGAATCCCTCAGCAATCCAAAGTTGAAGAAGGTCTGACACGAGAATTCTGTCATCTTCTGGAAACACTCCCATAAACAGAAAACAAGGTTTTAGAATAACAGGCAAGTAGCTATAACTCAAATATAATATATTCAAGCACCGCTCATTCTCTGCAGAATTCAAAATTGAGTTCATATGGTTTGCAACTTTTTCCCAGTGTTCTAGCGTCTTTGAGGACTTCCGAAAATATCCCCCAACCACAACAATCGCAAGGGGAAGTCCTTTGCACTTTGCAACGATCTTTTTTCCGATCTCCTCTAACTCAGGTGGGCAAACTTGCCCTGCAAATGCTTTTTGACAAAATAGATCCCAACTGTTGCCCTCATCTAGAAAAGCCATCATAAAATGTGAAGTGCTTAAATGACGAGCTACCAGCAGTGACTGTCTAGTAGTCACAACAATTCGACTTCCATTGCTTGTATCAGGAAAGAAAAACTTGATCTCATCCCAAGCTTTGACACTCCACATATCATCTAGTACAATCAAATACCTTTGCCCATATAAACTCTTATATAGCTCCTCCCCCAATTCATCAACTGTTCTCCTACTAGAATTTCTCATACAAGAAACAAGTTCTAGGAGAATTTTCTCAACACTATATTGTTGAGATATTGTAGCCCAAAGACAAACATCAAAATAATGCAAAGTGTGTGGATGTTGAAAAGCATTTGTGGCAAGTGTAGTTTTACCAATTCCCGCCATGCCCACGATGGGGATGACTCGTCGGCTAGAGGGTACTCCATTAGTGAGCATATCCAAAAGTTGAAGCAAGACGCCATCAAACCCAACCATGGTATTGCTATTCTTCTGAGAGGTGGGAGCTGGTGTTGATGAAGTAGCTGCTTCCCAATGTGTGGGCAACTCAACTTTGAATCCATGTAGCGCTGTTCCAACATCGGAAGCTTTTCTGCAGACAAACTCCATGTCTTCACTTACTTTCTGGAGATCAAGCAGGAAACGAGATGTTGCTGCTTTCCCTTTCCCTGCAAGAATTTGATCGACTACATGAGATTCGATCACATCTTCAGCCGCATGAGCTGCACGCGCAATTCGCCTCTCTAAAGCTTCTACGCGGTAGCTGTGACAATGATCGCATTCTTCCATGAAATAAATCAAGTAGAGGACAGTTTGGCGGAGGTATTGAATCTGATTGATATCAAAAGAAAAGGTATGGCGGGGATGGTTCTGGATCAGATACAAATTATGCTTAAGAGAAAGTAGAGCTGCAAAAGCTGTTGCCATGGATGATTATTGGTCTTCAAGTTTCAGGAGTGTTTGTTTTTCCGTGGGAGGATGATGAAGAATGAAAATCACGAAACTCAATTATTGAAATTCAGTCATTGTTTTGGTATTCTTTCATCATCCAATAATCAATTCACGCCCTCTCGATGGGCCCAAATGTCTGTGTTTTTATTTTATTTTTAAATTACTCTTTAAAAATTAAAAGGATTTTGTTGATTTCTCTGATTTCTCTCTTCATTTTGAATTTATTATCTATACTTTCTCACCTCCTTTCTGTTTATCAGATTGTGGGGGCTTCTAAAACCCGTTGGGTTGAACCCGTCAATGTGCGGGCTTTGGTGGGCATGGGTAGGGCTTCATATTTTACCCGTCTTGATAAAAGACGGGCTTTCCGAACTTGCTATCTGGCCCTCTCCGTTGGCCCGCTTTGACAGCTCTACTTGCTTTTATTATTCGTTTTTTTCTCTCATCTTCTATTTTCTCCTTTTGTTTTTGCTTTTCATTTTTTTATCCTGGCTAACATGTACATTAGTTGAAGGTGCTAGCTTGTGGACAAACCTCACTCGTGTTAATCGCCTCATTAACAATGTTGATATAAATTCAGATGAATTATTTTTTGAGCTAAATTCAAACTATTTTTTTAGGCAATATATTGAAACTAATATTAGTACTGTTATTAATTAAGGTCTATGCCTTTTGGCGTGATCCAAATACCAACCGAATCTCGAAAAAAATGTTAAAATTAAAAAAGAATTGGGTTTTGTTAATGAACACCGAGAAATGAAGGGAATGAAAAGATGGTATAAAGAGAATGCCAATTTTTATGATTTGTATATTTAGGTAATAGAAATTAATTTATTCCTTTTATCTTATCAAATAATTTTTTAAATTTTTTGTATGATCATATTTCCTTCTATTAAATAAAGTGTAGCGGCTTGTATTATCAATATGACCTGTTTTTTTCTTTCGAGTCAAAACTATATTTTTTCTTTTTTAGAATTGATTTTTTTCTAATCTTGTCTGCAAATTATACTTTTTTTTTTAATTGAGCGTGAGCGCCGTTGAAAACTTTGTTCAATAGTATTTATTAATAAAAATATAATAATTTTTTATTTTATAGAATAATAGTATAAGCAAAAAATATTATATTTGAAATGTAGTCATCTCCAATCATCAAACTCAAAAACATTAAATCGCAATTTATCTCCAATCCACAGACCACAGACTCTACTTAATTAGCCGTTTCAACATCATGAAATTTTATTTTTTAAAATCAAGATATTAATTTAGCCTTTTCAGCAGCATTTTAATTCGTCCTCATAATTCATTGCTCAACATGAATGACTACTCTTTATATATATCCATACTCTGTAATTAACATGTTGATATGATATTTGATCAAAATATCAAATTAATTAATTAGGATATATAAATATAGGCTTTACGTATACATTAAAGGATGTTGTTAGAGATCGATTTGATATGTTCCTTCAACTCTGATCTGCATATAACTGTTTTTTTTTTTTTTCAATTTCATTTTTCTGATGAAGCAGAAACAAAATCTTGCATATGCATGCAGTTTTTGTTAAGGCCACTTGCAGGAACTGCTGCAGCCTCCCTACAAACGTACTTGCTCGTAAAATTGATTCTGACCCGTCTAACGGATTGTGACCCGTTAGACGGTCCATACATTCTTCGTCAAATAAATAAGAATTCAGCTGAAGAGTAGTGAATTGAAGATGGTGATGTACAACGCACTTGTCTCAATAATTGTAAATAGTTCGGGCTTAATTTCTTGAAAACAAGAACTTGTATGAGATCGTTTAACGGGTCTCTTACATTAGACGGGTCAAATATAATCCAAATCTATCTAAGATAACCGAAAACTCACCCCAATCAGCCCAGGCCTAGTTGCTGCCCCCACAGCAGGCTCATCCCCAATCAGCCTAGGTCCAACTACTTCCAATTTTTTCTTTTTGACCTTTTCTTTTTTCAAAAATCATTTATTTCACCTCAATTAATTATCGAGAATAGTGCACGAGCCCACATGTTAGCGTCAAGTAAGGCACTGCGCGAGACGCTAGACAAAAAAATTAATTTAATTTGAAAAATTAAATTAATTATATTCAATCTTAAAGTTTACTAATTCCATTTTAGAGTAAATATTTATTTCAAAAAAATTAATTATCGAGCACAATGCACGAGTGCACTGGGTGAGACTCCGGATAAAAAAAATAGATTAATTCAAAAAAATAAATTATATTCAATTTAATTTTAGGATTCACTAATTCCACTTGACGGTATGTATTTATTTCAAAAAAATAATTATCGAACATAGTGCACTAGCTCACGCGTTAGCGTTGTGTGATGGGAAGGGGACACCACTGAAAAAAGAAAATAAAAAAGAAAACAAAAAGGGGAGTCATCCGTTTATGGTAAGAGATCGGTTAGACGGTGTCACAGGAGTGTGTCTCTTTCTTGAATGGAGTTGGGGTTTCAACTTTCAATTTCAATATACGTACAAATGGAATATCCTTGTCACGTATTCAATAATTCGATTATAAAATATGTGATAATACGAAGCAAAGTAGGAGAATCTGCTACAGGTAAAATTATATATTAATGCTCACGCTCGTATTCCATTAATATTGCTTCTTCCACCTTAATTTCCTTGAAAACTAATTACATCAACTCCATCGAAGGCTCTCATTCTTCTCATTGTTGAATTAATAGCCAACAAATAAGCTCAAGCATATATCATTCTCAATTCTTTCCAATAACTTCATTTAATATTATGTAATGATACAACATTAATTAATTTGTGTAACTTCCTTTAAATGAGGATCATGAATAGTGATCAGATTCAAATTCATAATCTTTTAATTGGTTATTAAAGTGGTCACTCAACAGCAAATTAAAGTAAAGTGGTAGAGTTTAGAAATTGAAATGACTCTAGCTATCCATCCATTGCATATTAATCAAGCAGGTGGTACTCGTGTAGGAAGTGTATATATATATATATATATATATATGAATTTGTTCATAAATGAAAACATACATACAATCGTCACAACAAGAAATCCCTGAAACGAAACAATAAAAAAAAATTGGAAATTGTCATAAAGTCCTGGCCTTCACATTTGGGAGACACAGATATATTTTTGGCTGTGAGACCCTGTTCCTGGATCATTTCTTTGAAGCTCTCTAGTGTTTCCTCATCACCTTGAACACGGACACCAAGATGAAAGTCTTCATTCCCGAGCTGCTCTTGTTCCACCATTATTTTCATTGCTGAAATGGTTGAGGTTGCACTACAACAATTCAAGGAAATGCATCCGAGTGTTGGTATTTCTCCGATACCTGAAGGTAACTCGTCCAATTTTGACAAATATTTGAGATGAACATGTTCGAGGACTGGAAAATGGGAGCTGTCCGCATTCCAATAAACTAAATCATCACAGTCATGAATGTCAATGGATTTCAGGTGAGGGAACCCCCCCTCAACGGGGTTCCACTCCGATCCAATCACTGCATCCGATTTCAAAACGAGCTTTTCAAGATGGGGCAATGATCCGACCATCGTTGTCAAATCTTCCCAATCAAGACGAGAACCAATTAAAGAAAGCGACTGTAGTGAAGTTGGGAAAGTGAGGCTCAAAGCAAAATCATGCCATTTTGAATCACGATCGAATTTGCATACTAGTGAATCAAGGTTATGGAAGCAGACAAGATTGTGTGGATAGTAATACGACCTTGCTTCATCACATCCCCTCCCCAAATCACAGTATGATACCTCCAATTCTTGAATATTTGGGATTCTCTTGCAAACCTCTTTACTCAACCTCAAATTCTCCACTTTCTTAAGTGTCTGTAGATTTCTCAAAACCATGTCATTTGCTGCCTCCTCATCTGAACATTCGTCCACGGGAAGAGGATTAACGAGACAAAGTGGGTCAACCTCAATATGTCGAAGCTCTGACATCTCCCAAATCTCATACGGTGCAATGATTGATTGATAACTACCACTAATTTTTAATGTTTGCAATTTCCAAAGCAGAGATATAGATGAGGGAATGTAAAGAGTTCGATCACTCTTATAATCAAGAACAATGTAGAGATAACGTAGGTTAACTTGCTGAAAATTAACCTCATTTGCTAATGCTCTGTTGACCTTATTCACCACTCTCAACAGTTTCAAGTCCAACGGCAGCCGACCCCCTTCACATATCAGAGAACGGACACAAGGTGCTGGTGTTCGTGCTCGTGCTGATCTTTGTGGTTCATGATTCACCTCCGTAACAGCTTGCTCATGATTAATTACAACTCGACGCTTGCTATTCATGATCCTGGCTCGTGCAGTGTCTAGCACCTCAAAAAACTCTTCTTCCTTGGCGATCTTTAAGCACAATTCTCTCACAAGATCATGGATTTTGCACTCTAAGATATTCCCATTTAACCCGTGTTTGACAACTAAAATGAGATTCCTCTCGACGAGATTCCGTAAATATGTCATCGCAATGTGTTCCAAGCTGCAGCATTCACACGGCCGTGGTTGTATGAATCCCTCAGCAATCCAAAGTTGAAGCATGTCTGACACAAGAATTCTGTCATCTTCTGGAAACACTCCCATAAACAGGAAACAGGGTTTTAGATGAACAAGCAAGTAGCTATAACTCAAATATAATATCTTCAAACACCTTTCATTCTCTGCAGAACTCAAAATTGAGTTCATATGGTTTGCAACTTTCTCCCAGTGTTGTAGCGTCTTTGAGGACTTTCGAAAATATCCCCCAAGCACAACAATTGCAAGGGGAAGTCCTTTACACTTCTCAACCATCTTCTTTCCGATCTCCTCTAACTCAAGAGGGCAAACTTGCTCTGCAAATGCTTTTTGACAGAATAGATCCCAACTTTTGCCCTCATCTAGAAAATCCATCTTAAAATGTGAAGTGCTTAAATGATGAGCTACCAGCAGTGACTCTCTAGTAGTCACAACAATTCGGCTTCCATTGCTTGTATCAGGAAAGAAAAATTTTATTCCATCCCAAGCCTCGGCACTCCACATATCATCTAGTACAATCAAATACCTTCGCGCATATAAACTCTTATATAGCTCCTCCCCCAATTCATCAACTGTTCTCCTACTAGAATTTCTCATACAAGAAACAAGTTCTAGGAGAATTTTCTCAACACTATATTGTTGAGATATTGTAGCCCAAAGACAAACATCAAAATAACGCACAATGTATGAATGTTGAAAAGCATTTGTGGCAAGTGTAGTTTTACCAATTCCCGCCATTCCCACGATGGGGATGACTCGTCGGCTAGAGGGTACTCCATTAGTGAGCATATCCAAAAGTTTAAGCAAGACGCCATCAAATCCAACCATGGTATTGCTATTCTTCATTGAGGTGAGAGATGTTGATGAAGCAGCTGCTTTCCAATGTGTTGGCAACTCAACTTTGAATCCACGTTGCACTTCTACAACGTGGGAAGCTTTTCTGCAGAGAAAATCCATGTCTTCAATTACTTTCTGCAGATCCAGCAGGAAACGAGATGTGATTTTCCCAGCGAGAGTGGATCCACCACGAATCTGATCGACTACATGAGATTCGATCACATCTTCAGCCGCATGAGCTGCACGCGCAATTCGCCTCTCTAAAGCTTCTGCACCTTCTATGCGGCAGCAGTGACAGTGATCGCATGTTTCCATGAATTTAATCAAGTAGAGGACAGTGTGTCGGAGGAAATGGATCTGATTGTTTTCAAAAGAGAAGATATGGCGGGGATGGTTCTGGATCAAATCCAAATTATGCAAAAGAGAAAGTAGAGCTGCGTAAGCCGCTGCCATGGATCTTTAATTTCTGATGTTTCTGAAAATCTCAGAGATGCAGGAGAGAGGAATGAGGATGACAAAAGAGCCATTCTTATACAATTTGCCATATTTATTTAGTCTACTTTTACTGTTTCGTGCACAATTCATTAGAGGAGAAAACGATGGAGAAGTTGACTATACTGTTTCGTGCATAATTCAATTTCAATATACTAAGTGGTCGAGCCGATGAACAGACATATTACCCTTTCATGTATATTTCGTTATGTTTTTTAGAGGAGAAGTTGACAATGCTGTTTCGTGCATAATTCAAATACCAACCACCCAATAAAATAAATGAAACTTATAAATAAAGCAATGTAAAAATGTGAGTGAGTCATTTTTTTTTTAAATAGTATCGGAGATCACATGCGCATGCGTTATACGTAATTTGTATTATTTTTTTATTAATTAAAAAATATAGTATGTGAAATTAAAATTTGTATGCTATATTATAATTAGAAAATATTAATAAATATCTAATAAATAATTAGCACAAGAATATATATATATATATATATAATAACATTTTTTATTTTCTAATACAATTTTAGTATTAATGAATTGTTATATATATTTTAGCATGCCAAAACAACAATTTCACCCATTCTATACATTGTTAATACTAAACATTACACTCTTAAAATACAAGCATCTCCGATAATAAAAAAATTAAAAATAAAAATCATCCTATAACATAGTAAGCCACTGATCATAAATTAAAGCATTATAAAATTATAAAATAAGCATCCCGAAATCTAAAAATAACTTAACAATTTACATTAATATCAAAGGACCTAAACTAAGTAAATAAAAAAATATTAACAAATATTATAAGAAAACATTGTAGCACAAAAAATAGCATAACGATATATTATGATATGCACTTATATAGCACTCAATAGTTCTTTTTAAATAGTTTAGGTGTGTTTTTGGGCCAAAAAGTAGTTCGTACGTCTAGGTAGGATTCGACATATAGTTCGGGGTTTTTTTTGGCCTTTTGCCCCATTATTAATCATGATAATAATTAATATTTCATATATATTAACTAATAAATGCAACAACTTTAATTTTATAATTCATTTTTAATACTGTTGAATTATTATATTTTGACAGCATTAAAAATAATAATTTTGCATGTTCCATATACATGGTTAGTATAAAATATTAGACTATTAAATTACAAGCATCTGGATGACAAAAGAAGCACCGTATCATATAACCTAGTACGATATTATTCATACATTAAAGCATTATAAACTTACAAAATAAGCATCCTGAAATCTAAAAATAACATAACGATTTATGTTGGCATCAAATTACCTAAACATACATTAATCAAATAAAAAGAATTAAAAAATAGTATAAAAAATGAACTAATCAGATAGTAAAGTATTAAAAGCTACAATAATATGATTTAAACTCCCAAATAAAAAAACTTTGAAAAAACAGCCCCTACTAATCCTACAATAATGCATCATAAAAATACAAAATAAGCATTCTACCGACTAAAAATAGCATGCCGATTTAAATAGTTACACCGAGTAAGATACTAATCATACATTAAAGCATTATTAAATCATAAAATAAGCATTATAAATACAAAAAAAAAGTCGGTTAATACAGACAAGTTGCTTATGATTTTGTGAAAAAAATTATTCACACCAACATAAAAAAAACCCTATTCGTCGAGGCTCTAGTTGTTCGACATATGGTAAGTACAACCAATTTAAAATTACACGGTAGACTATTAAATTACAAGCATCTTGTATAACATAAGAAAACATCATCAAATAACCTAGCGGAACACTAATCGTAAAATAAAGCATTATAAAAAAAAGCATTATAAATTATAAAAAAAATTATAACACTCTAAATAGATAAACCACTCCATTACAAGCACCTTTCATAACAAAAAAAACATCATATAAGCTACTAAAAAACAAATAATAAATTGCAGCACTATAAATTCACAAAAAAAAAACATTCTAATT
Source organism: Perilla frutescens (assembly GCA_026008535.1). NCBI lineage: Eukaryota > Viridiplantae > Streptophyta > Magnoliopsida > Lamiales > Lamiaceae > Perilla > Perilla frutescens. Next base: position 761,733 of record BRKX01000007.1, on the reverse strand, counting down.
TCTAAGAAAAGCATTACGATTTGAATTTATCACTTTTTATATATGTATTTTTTTGGAAAATCATATGAAAGATCACTTGCATAGCAAACAAAAATTAAATAATGATCGTATTATTCATCACATAAAATAACCATTTACTAAAGAATTAAAAACTACAATAAAATTATTTAAACTCCCAAAGAACACTTTGAAAAAGAAAAAAAATATACTAATCATATAATAAAGCATCACAAAAATACAAAATAAGCATTCTACCGACTAAAAATAGCAAGCCAATTAAAATAGTTATACACCAACATCACTAAAAAAATCAAATCTGATTTCAGTATTTCACACCGAGTAATACACTAATCATACATTAAAGCCTCTTTAAATCATAAAATAAGCATTTTAAAATAAAAACGAAACATGTTAATTCATTCAGATAACTTGCTTATGATTTTGTGAAAATAATAATTTACACCAACAAAAAAAATATTAACATGCATAAATAAATAAAAACAAAAAAAAATCTAATTTCTAAAAAAATATTACGATTCAATTAACTATTAGTGATTTTGTGAAAATAATAATTTACACCAACAAAAAAAATTTGCATGCATAAATAAATAAAAACAAAAAAAATATAATTTCTAAAAAAATATTAGTGATTGAGTAGTTTTGATTAGGTAAGGATTTTAAGTTTCTCATTTAATTCCCCTAATTCACATTCTTTCTAAAAATAATACATATATAAGTTTACAGAAATAACCTCAAGTGCACTCACAAATTAAAAATCAACATCATGATTACTAATTATCAGAATTAATACAATCCGTCAATTTTAGAGATGAATGGATCAAATTAATCCATAATTTACACACTAGGCATCCATATGCACGCTAACCCTCCCCTATATATATATATATATATATATATTTGACTAGTCAAAAACCAATAGAAATAGACAACTAGTCAACCACATCAAATAATAATAATTTAATCAATTATAAGGGCATAACACGACCAAAACGCTTATAAGCGTACACATGGCAAAAGTCAAGATTCAGGAGGAAGCATGGAATTTAAGAAACAATTCAATTGACCATCAATAGAATACTATTTAGACTAGATAAATCAGAGGGAAGTTGCATTAACCAGTCAAATATCAAAGAATCATATTATTTGACTAGTAGAGGCCAATAAAAAACATACATATAGAATAAGACCGGTCAAAATAAAGATAATCAATTCACAAAACTTTAGTTGGCCAAACACTCACAAGCGTATACATAACATCGATCAATAATCAACAAAAACATAGAAGGCAACAATAATTCGATTGACCATCACAAAAATAAATAGCGGAAGTATATGAATTATATAATAGTTTGACCATAAATAATAAATTTAAAAGGTGGTCAACTATAACATAAGGTCTCCCTTGGTCCACATCCGCCATCTACCGTCATCAAGTACCTGAAAACACTCAGTGGGAGTTTCAATTCTTGAAATATACATGATCATTCAATAAATATTTTGCATGCTAAACATTTTCACTATAATGCTCATAAAAAGTCTTTGCTCATTAACATACAAAAGGTTAACTCAATATGTTTCTCTATCATATAAATTTCACTGAAGTGACATATTTATACCATAGTACCATAATTGCACCGAAGTACTATAATTGCACCATTGTGCCATACTGGAACTATAGAGTTTAGTATCTTCTGATGATCTATAAAAAGAATATTTTCAACTTTGAAGCATGCTTAACATAAACGTATTTTATCATAAATAGAACAAGTTTTTGAATATCCTTGTGTTAAATTCTATGTTGATGAATATTATGTGTGTGTGTGTATTCTGAAATGTAAATTAAGCATATATGTGAAATAAAATAAAAGTGTGCGTAACAAAAGGATACTATTTAATTAGATCGATCTAAATTAAAATATATATATATATATATATATATATATATATATATATATATATGTTAGGTGAGTGTAGATTTTCATACATGTGAATTTAATAACCAAATTTTTTATTTACGATCAACATTCCTTTGAATTTCTTCTTGAATTAATATTTATATATTAAAAATAGAATATCTTGTGAGCAATTTTTTATTAAAGGATTTTTGGGTGAATCTATATATGCTGATCAAATAACTTTTCATGCATTATATTAGGTATAAATAAAATTCATTATGGTTTCAAAAAGGGGATATATCTTTTGAGATTATATAGGTTTTAATTTCTCAAACCAATTTCCTTGTAAAGATTTAAGAAAATAGAGTAATTAAAAATATAACATTTATACTTTATAGTTGGGGTCTGTTTATAAATACTTCATTGAATTTACTTTATACACCACTAATCAAAAATTAATAAATTACTAAATTACTCAAATATCCATTCATTTTTGGAAGCAAAACAAAAAAGAGAGGGGGAGAGGGGACAAGTGGGGTGGCCACTGGCGTGCCGGCCTGGGGTGGTTTTTTGGTTATTTTTTATGGGTTTTGATGCAGCCCGTAGTCCGATCCAAGTTCCTGTTGGGCCAATCACGAGAGCGCGAGCAAAGAAGTTCAAGGAAGTGCTAAACGAATTGATTCAAGAAGTTTGGGCTCAAGAGTTCTCAAAGAAGCCCATTGGGGAAGTTGGAGAAGAAAGCCCAAAATGTGTTAATTTAATATCTTATGTGCGGGCTAATCCATGAAGACTTTTAGATTATTTAGTTAGTCGTTTTTAGTATTTAATTTGTTATTTTCGTGGGTCTATTTAGGGAGGCCAAATTTAGGCCTTAATTGAGTCAGTTTTGACTTTTATCTTTTGTTTTGGCTAAGGATTTGTTTCGTTATTAGTTTAGGAGTTATTTCCTATGTTTAGTTTCCTAGTTGCATTAGGTTTTCACCCTTATATATAAAGGGGGTTGTTATGGACGAAAATGAGATTTTAATATAATATTTTTCGTGAGTTTTACTTCTCTCTTGAGAGTATTCGAATTCTTCTTGATTGTTCCAAGACGAATTCAAACAACGACGAATCGGTGAGTCCACCATCCCTCATTCGTGTGTCATTCATCATCCCCGAGTTGCTGCGTCAACAACACGTTGGGGTTTAAGGTTTCCGTCCTAAATCATTTCGTGGGTTAGATTCAGAGGTTTTGGGATCGTCCATCCAACGATTCGTTCAAGCCTTCCGTCTGCGTTCGAGGTTCATATCATTTAGAATCTCTTTCACACGAGATGTCATGTCCAAGACATGGTATGCAGTATTATCATTGATGGAGGGAGTTGCACGAACGTGGCTAGTGCAGCCATGGTTCAGAGATTGGGGCTGTCTGTGGTAAAGCATCCCAAGTCGTATCGTTTGCAGTGGCTGAATGAGACCGGTGTAATCAAAGTCACGAAACAAGTGAAGGTTCCTTTTCGCATTGGAAAGTATGAGGATGAGATGTTGTGTGACGTAATTCCAATGCAAGCGAGTCACATCTTGCTGGGATGACCTTGGCAATTTGATAGGCGAGTTACCCTTGAAGGTTTCACCAACAAGTATTCCTTCGAATATAAGCAGAAGAAGGTATCACTTGTTCCTCTTACACCTAAACAAGTTTATAAGGATCAAGTGCAGATGCAAAAGGAGGCGGAGAAGGTGAAATCCAAGGAACAGCCCAAGGAGCAGATTGTTCCTAAACGGGAGAATGGGTTGTTTCAGAAGTCCTTTCTTGCGAGGCCTAGTGATTTGAAGAGGGCCGTGCAGGAGGCGAGGCCGATGATTGTGTTGCTGTACAAGGAAAATTTGATTATTGATACTGATCTCTCTTCTCTACCCTCTTCTATTCGTTCTGTTTTGCAGGAATTTGATGATGTTTTCCCCGAGGATACATCCGCTGGTTTACCACCCATTCGAGGGATTGAGCATCAGATTGACTTTGTGCCCGGCGCTACTCTTCCAAACCGACCAACTTACCGAACCAATCCGGAGGAGACAAAGGAGTTAGAGAGACAAGTTGGCGACTTGCTGGCCAAAGGGCACGTGAGGGAGAGTTTGAGTCCTTGTGCAGTACCCGTTCTACTCGTGCCCAAGAAGGATAAAACCATGCGGATGTGCTGTGATTGTCGAGCCATTAATAATATCACGGTAAAGTATCGCCATCATATACCTCGTCTAGATGATATGCTTGATGAGTTGCATGGTTCTTGCGTGTTTTCCAAGATTGATTTGCATAGTGGATACCATCAGATTAGGATTAAGGAAGGAGATGAATGGAAAACTGCCTTTAAGACAAAAATTGGGTTGTATGAGTGGTTAGTTATGCCTTTTGGATTAACTAATGCCCCTGGTACGTTCATGCGTCTTATGAATCATGTTTTGCGTGCTTTCATTGGTAGGTTTGTTGTTGTTTATTTTGATGACATCCTTGTGTATAGTAAGAATCAAGAAGAGCATGTTGTTCATTTGAGGGTTGTTTTAGTTGCACTTAGGAAAGAAAGGTTGTTCGCTAACCATAAGAAGTGCGTCTTTAGTACGGACAGAATTGTGTTTCTTGGTTTTGTTGTTAGTGCACAGGGTGTACAGGTTGATGAGGAGAAGATACGAGCTATTCAAGAGTGGCCGACTCCGAAGAGCATTGGAGAAGTCAGGAGTTTCCATGGCCTTGCTAGTTTTTATAGGTCGTGCGTAACTTTAGCAGTATTGCCGCACCATTAACTGAAGTCATCAAGAAAAATGTGGAGTTTACGTGGGGAAAGGCGCAAGAAGAGGCGTTTCAGCTTTTGAAGCACAAACTGACACATGCCCCGGTATTATCTCTTCCTAACTTTTCTAAGTCTTTTGAGATTGAATGTGATGCTTCTGGTGTTGGTATTGGTGCAGTTTTAATGCAAGAGTGAAGGCTTGTGGCGTATTTCAGCGAGAAGCTAAATGGAGCGACGTTGAGCTATCCCACATATGATAAGGAGCTGTACGCCTTGGTGAGAGCCCTCAAAACGTGGCAGCATTATTTGTGGACTCGGGAGTTCGTTATTCAAGCCGATCATGAGTCTTTGAAGCACTTAAAGGGGCAACATAAGTTGAATAAGAGGCATGCGAGGTGGATGGAGTTTATCGAGACGTTTCCCTACGTCATCAAATACAAGCAAGGTAAAGAGAATGTGGTGGCTGACGCACTTTCTCGGAGGTATGCCTTGATCTCTACTTTAGATGCTAAGTTGCTGGGATTTGAAGTTATTAAGAGTTTATATGAGCATGATACTGATTTTGGTGAGATTTATCGGGCGTGTGAGCGTGCTGCTAGTGGAGAGTATTTTAGGCATGATAACTATCTTTTTAGGAAGAATAAGTTGTGTGTTCCTAAATGTTCTTTACGTGAGTTGTTGTTGCTTGAATCTCATGGTGGGGGTTTGATGGGACACTTTGGCATTGCTAAGACTCTAGCCGTTTTGCATGAGCATTTCTTTTGGCCTCATATGAAACGAGATGTTGAGAGACTTTGTGGGCGTTGTGTTACTTGTAAGCAAGCTAAGTCTAGGACGAGTTCCCATGGGTTGTATACGCCTTTGCCTATTCCTATAGCTCCTTGGATTGATATTTCTATGGACTTTGTGTTAGGTTTGCCTAGGACTAAGCGTGGTAGGGATTCGATCTTTGTTGTTGTGGATAGATTTTCTAAAATGGCGCATTTTATTCCTTGTCATAAATCTGATGATGCATCTCACGTAGCTGATTTGTTCTTTAGGGAGATTGTTAGATTGCATGGCATGCCTAGGACTATTGTTTCTGATAGAGATGCTAAGTTTTTGAGCTACTTTTGGAAGACTTTGTGGTGCAAGTTGGGTACTAAATTGCTGTTTTCCACTACTTGTCATCCGCAAACTGATGGTCAAACTGAAGTAGTAAATAGAACTTTGTCTACTTTGTTGAGAGCAATCATTAAGAAGAACATTAAGTCTTGGGAAGAATGTTTGCCACATGTTGAGTTCACTTATAATCGTTCTGTTCATTCTGCTACTATGTTTTCACCTTTTGAGATTGTTTATGGATTTAATCCTTTGACCCCATTGGATCTGGTTCCTTTTCCTGAGCATGAACATATTAATCTTGAGGGCTCAAAACGAGCTGACTTTGTTAAGTAGATTCATGAGAAAGCAAGGTTGAACATTGAGAGGCGAACACAGCAGTATGCCAAACACGCCAACAAAGGACGGCGACAGGTTGTTTTTGAACCCGGTGATTGGGTGTGGTTGCATATGCGCAAGGAGAGGTTCCCATTACAAAGGTGCTCCAAGCTACTTCCACGTGGTGATGGACCTTTTCAAGTGTTGGAATGCATCAATGATAACGCCTACAAGTTGGACTTGCCCGGTGAGTATAATGTAAGTGCATCTTTTAATGTTACTGATTTAAGTCCGTTTGATGTAGGTGACGCTTTGGATTTGAGGCCAAATCCTCTTCAAGAGGAGGGGAATGATGCAGCCCGTAGTCCGATCCAAGTTCCTGTTGGGCCAATCACGAGAGTGCGAGCAAAGAAGTTCAAGGAAGTGCTAAACAGATTGATTCAAGAAGTTTGGGCTCAAGAGTTCTCAAAGAAGCCCATTGGGGAAGTTGGAGAAGAAAGCCCAAAATGTGTTAATTTAATATATTATGTGCGGGCTGATCCATGAAGACTTTTAGATTATTTAGTTAGTCGTTTTTAGTATTTAATTTGTTATTTTCGTGGGTCTATTTAGGGAGGCCGAATTTAGGCCTTAATTGAGTCAGTTTTGACTTTTATCTTTTGTTTTGGCTAAGGATTTGTTTCGTTATTAGTTTAGGAGTTATTTCCTATGTTTAGTTTCCTAGTTGCATTAGGTTTTCACCCTTATATATAAAGGGGGTTGTTATGGACGAAAATGAGATTTTAATATAATATTTTTCGTGAGTTTTACTTCTCTCTTGAGAGTATTCGAATTCTTCTTGATTGTTCCAAGACGAATTCAAACAATGACGAATCGGTGAGTCCACCATCCCTCGTTCGTGTGTCATTCATCGTCCCCGAGTTGCTACGTCAACAACACGTTGGGGTTTAGGGTTTCCGTCCTAAATCATTTCGTGGGTTAGATTTAGAGGTTTTGGAATCGTCCATCCAACGGTTCGTTCAAGCCTTCCGTCTGCGTTCGAGGTTCATATCATTTAGAATCTCTTTCACATGAGATGTCATGTCCAAGACAAGGTGTGCAGTATTATCATTGATGGAGGGAGTTGCACGAACGTGGCTAGTGCAGCCATGGTTCAGAGATTGGGGCTGCCTGTGGTAAAGCATCCCAAGCCGTATCGTTTGCAGCGGCTGAATGAGACCAGTGTAATCAAAGTCACGAAACAAGTGAAGGTTCCTTTTCGCATTGGAAAGTATGAGGATGAGGTGTTGTGTGACGTAATTCCAATGCAAGCGAGTCACATCTTGCTGGGACGACCTTGGCAGTTTGATAGGCGAGTTACCCATGACGGTTTCACCAACAAGTATTTCTTCGAATATAAGCAGAAGAAGGTATCACTTGTTCCTCTTACACCTAAACAAGTTTATGAGGATCAAGTGCAGATGCAAAAGGAGGCGGAGAAGGTGAAATCCAAGGAACAGCCCAAGGAGCAGATTGTTTCTAAATGAGAGAATGGGTTGCTTCAGAAGTCCTTTCTTGCGAGGCCTAGGATTTGAAGAGGGCCGTGCAGGAGGCGAGGCCGATGATTGTGTTGCTGTACAAGGAAAATTTGATTATTGATACTGATCTCTCTTCTCTACCCCTTCTATTCGTTCTATTTTGCAGGAATTTGATGATGTTTTCCCCGAGGATACACCCGCTGGTTTACCACCCATTCGAGGGATTGAGCATCAGATTGACTTTGTGCCCGGCGCTACTCTTCCAAACCGACCAGCTTACCGAACCAATCCGGAGGAGACAAAGGAGTTGGAGAGACAATATATTAATTTGAATGAGAATTAATTTATACAATTATCTATAAAATCAAGCTAATGTATTAATTTGAACGACGATTTTTAAATATAACAATATGACAACTAGCTAGTGTGTTCATAAATCGTCACAAAATAAAAAATTGAAAGTCTTTTCACAATTTGGAGATGCAACGCACAGCTATATTTTTGGTTGTAAGACCCTCTTCCTTAACCTTTTGTTTGAAGCTCTCTAGTGTTTCCTCATCACCCCGAACACGGCCATGAAGACGAAGGTCTTCATTCCCGAGCTCCTCTTGTTCCACCATTATTTTCATTGCTGAAATGGTTGAGGCCAAGCTACAAAATTCCAAGTCAATCCTTCGGAGTGTTGGTATTTCTCTGATACCTGAAGGGAACTCGTCCAATTTTGACAAATTCCTAAGATAAATGGCTTCCAGGACTGGAAAATGGGAGCTGTCTGCATTCCAGTAACTTAATTCTTCACAACCTAGAATACACAAGTATTTCAGGCGAAGGAATTTCCCCTCAACAGGAGTCCATATGGACCCAACGACTGAGTTCATATACAATCGGAGAATCAAAAGATGGGGCAATGATCCAACTATCATTGTCAGTTCGTCCCAATCAAAACGAGAACCACTCAAATAGAGTCGCTGAAGCGAACTTGGGAAAGTGAGGCTCAAAGCAAAATCACGCCACTCCGGATCATGATTGAATTGGCATATTAGTGACTGCAGTTGATGGAAGCAGCCAAGATTGTGTGGACAGTAATACGACCTTGCTTCATCACAGCCCCTCCCCAAATCATAATATAATACCTCCAATTCTTGAATATTTGGGATTCTTCTGCATACCTCTTCACTCAACCTCAAATTCTCCACTTTCATAAGTGTGTGTAGATTTCTCAAAACCATGTCATTTGAAGTGTCGTCCATGGGAAGAGGATCAACAAGACAAAGGGGGTCAACCTCAATATGCCTAAGCTGTAACATCTCCCAAATCTCATACGGTGCAATGATTGATAGATAGTCTCCTGTAATTTTTAATGTTTGCAAATTCCAAAGCAAGGATATAGATGAAGGAATGTAAAGAGTTTGATAACTCTTATAATCAAGAACAATATTGAGATAACGTAAGTTCAATTGCTGAAAATTAACCTCATTTGGTACTGCTCTGATGACCTTATTCACTACTCTCAACAATTTCAATTCCAAAGGCAGCCGACCCCCTTCACATATCAGAGAACGGACATGAGGTGCTGATCTTTGTTGTTCATGATTCACCTCCGGAACAGCTTGCTCGTGATTAATTACAACTCGACGCTCCCTATTCATGATCCTGGCTCGTGTAGAATCGAGCACGTCAAAAAACTCTTCTTCCTTGGCAATCTTTAAGCACAATTCTCTCACAAGGTCATGCATTTTGCACTCTAAGATTTTCCCATCGAACCTGTGTTCGACAACTAAAATGAGATTCCTCTCAACGAGATTCCGTAAATATGCCATCGCATTGTGTTCCAAGCTGCAGCATTCACACGGCGGTGGTTGTATGAATCCCTCAGCAATCCAAAGTTGAAGAATGTCCGACATGAGAATTGTGTCATCTTCTGGAAACACTCCCATAAACAGAAAACAAGGTTTTAGAATAACAGGCAAGTAGCTATAACTCAAATATAATATATTCAAGCACCACTCATTCTCTGCAGAATTCAAAATTGAGTTCATATGGTTGGCAACTTTCTCCCAGTGTTCTAGCATCTTTGAGGACTTTTGAAGATATCCCCCAACCACAACAATTGCAAGGGGAAGTCCTTTGCACTTTGCAACAATCTTCTTTCCGATCTCCTCTAACTCTAGTGGGCAAACTTGCTCTACAAATGCTTTTTGACAGAATAGATCCCAACTGTTGCCCTCATCTAGAAACCCTATCTTAAAATGTGATGTGCTTAAATGATGAGCTACCAGCAGTGAGTGTCTAGTAGTCACAACAATTCGGCTTCCATTGCTTGTATCGGGAAAGAAAAATTTTATTCCATCCCAAGCCTCGACACTCCACATATCATCTAGTACAATCAAATACCTTCGCCCACATAAACTCTTATATAGGTCTTCCCCCAATTCATCAACTGTTCTCCTACTAGAATTTCTCATACAAGAAACAAGTTCTGAGAGAATTTTCTCAACACTACATTGTTGAGATATTGTAGCCCAAAGACAAACATGAAAGTAATGCAAAGTGAGTGGATGTTGAAAAGCATTTGTGGCAAGTGTAGTTTTACCAATTCCCGCCATGCCCACGATGGGGATGACTCGTCGGGTAGAGGGTACTCCATTAGTGAGCATATCCAAAAGTCGAAGCAAGATGCCATCAAATCCAACCATGGTATTGCTATTCTTCTGAGAGGTGGGAGCTCGTGTTGATGAAGTTGCTGCTTCCCAATGTGTGGGTTTCTCCACTTCGAATTCACTCTGCGCTTCTGCAACCTTGGAAGCCTTTCTCCTGACACACTCCATGTCTTCAATTACTTTCTGCAGATCGAGCAGGAAACGAGATGTTCTCTTTCCATCAAGAGTGGATCCAGCACGAATCTGATCGACTACATGAGATTCGATCACATCTTCAGCCGCATGAGCTGCACAAGCAATTCGCCTCTCTAAAGCTTCTACGCGGCAGCTGTGACATCTTTCCATGAATTTAATCAAGTAGAGGACAGTTAGGTGGAGTACGAGGATCTGATGTTTTTCAAAAGAAAAGGTATGGCGGGGATGGTTCTGGATCAGATCCAAATTATGCTTAAGAGAAAGTAGAGCTTTGGTGGGATCATAACAAAAAACCTGTTGGCTGACCTGTCAACCTGCGGGCTTTGGTGGGCATGGGAAGGGCTTCATATTTTACCGGTCCTAGCAAAAGACGGGCTTTCAGAGCTGGCTGCCTGCCAGTTTTGACACTCTATTTGCTTCTATTATTCTTTTTTTTTTCCTTTTCTCTCTCATCTTCTCATTTCTCCTTTTGTTTTGGATTTCCTTTTTTTTTCCTTGGCTAACATTTACATTAGTTGAAGGTGCTTATGGACAAACCTCACTCGTGTTAATCATCTCATTAACAGTGTTGATATAAATTCAAATGAATTATTTTTTGAGCTACATTCAAACTATTTTTTTATGTAATAAAATGAAAATACATAAAAAAAACTAATGTTAATAGAATATTGTTATTAATTTAGGTCTATGTCTTCTCGGTGATTGACATGCAATCTCAGGAATTAAATCAACGTTTTGATGAGGTAGACACATAATTACTTTTATGCATGGCATGCTTTGATCCTAGAGATTCATTTTCGGCATTTGATAAGAAGTTGCTCCGCCTTGCGAAATTCTACCCATCTGAATTTTCTGAAGTTGCTTTGCATGAACTTGAAAGTCAAGTTGAGAGCTTTATTTTTTATGTATGTTTGGATGAAAACTTCTTAGAAGTATCAGGGATTGGAGGTCTTGCTCAAAAGTTGATTCTACCAGTTGTTGCTACTGCTACAGTGGAAAGAGCTTTTTCGGCAATAAATATCATCAAGAGTTCACTACGCAATCGAATGGGAGATCAACTATTGAATGGTTGCTTAGTATCTTACATTGAGAGAGATGTATTTATGAATGTTTCCAATGAATACTATGCAGCAGTTTCAGAGTATGAAGAATAGAAGAGAAATATTATGATATAGTCATTTTTAGTTATTGATTTTAGAATTTTGATATGTATTTAGAATTACGAAGTTATATGATGTTTTTTTTTTTGTCGGAGATGCTTGTATTTTAAGAGTGTAATGTTTAGTATTAACAATATATAGAATAAGTGAAATTATTGTTTTGGCATGCTAAAATATATATAACAATTCATTAATACTAAAAATGTATTAGAAAATAAAAAATGTTATATTTATTTATTAGTAGAAATCAATAATTTTTATAACAATTCATTAATGGTAAATAAAAACTAAATGAAAAATTATTATGATAAATTGAAAAAAAAAACAAAATTAAACACTACGGTAATCATTAAAGATAATGTAAATGAAAAATAAAATTAATAGATTCACTACTTACATATAAATTAATAAATTAATCATTATGCTAAACTAAATTTATAAATGTTTGATAATAAAATATTTGAAATGGTTGATAAATATTTGATTTTGTTAAGGATGTATAATAAATATCATTTTAATGTAATTATAAAAATAAATTATATAATTAAAAATAATACTAACATATTAATAAAGAGGCAAATAATGGAAAGATCATAAATCAAGGAATTTAATGATTTTAAAGATATCAATTAATTTGTCATGACAACTATACCCTTTCTACATAAAATAAATATAAAAAATTAATTAAAATAAAATTGATCCTAACCTTTCATCTAACTAATCTAATGGATAAGGTGAGTCCACAATTTATATATTAGGGGAGTGTTTATAAATGATCCATTCCATATATATATATATATATATATATATATATATATATATATATATAGGGATGGGATCTGGTGGGAACCCTCCCCCAGGTGGGAACAAGGAACCCATCCCATCCGTCCATCTTGAAAAATCTACGCCCTAGATCAATTCAGAATTTCGGTGGCATACTTGTAATTATCGCGAAAAATTTCAATTGGCGCGTCTCATTAAGGGCAAAATCGGAAAAAAATAATACTGTAGACATTGCTAACTTTTCACGAAGAACAAAAATCAAAAACTGCCGAAATTCAACTTCTTTGCTGCGAAACTGAAATCACCAACCGAAAAACGAGATTCAAAGTGAAGAAATCGAAATCTACGACGGTTCGAATTAAAATCGAACTAAGCGAAGCAAAAATGGCGGAGAAAAAGACCAATTCAAATTCAAAACTGGAGAAAGGTACAAAAAAGAACCCTACCTTTTCAGATTTCATTACTCTTTAATCGCAAATTCAGAAACAGTTGTAAAAACAATTTTTCGCATTGCTCATTCGTTGATTTTCGAAAAAATACAGGATATAGTATCAATATGCGTAATAGTTAAATTCATTGAACTGGTTTCGAAGAATTTATGTTGTTTTAACTGTATAAGAAACGTTGATTTTAGCATACAGAGAACACGAATTTCCCTGTACATGATTTTAAGGCGTGTTTACAAAATCCTCATTTTAGCATTTTGTGTAATACATTTTAGCATGTTGTATAACACATTTTAGCATTTTGTGTAATAAATTTTAGCATTGTTTAAATTGAGTGGGATTGTCTTGAGCATTGTTTTGAGCGTTTCCTCTAATACATTTTAGCGTTCTCTGTAATAAATTTTAGCAAACTGAATAATACATTTTAGCATTGCTCAAATTTATTGGGATGGTCTTGTGCATTGTTTTGAGAGATCTATTACTAAAATTGCATTTTAGAATTCCATGTCATATATTTTAGCATTTTGTCCAATACTTTTTAGCATGTCGTATTATGCAGATACAAGAAAACGAAAAGCAAGAGTTGTTAAGGAAGATCAAGAAAGAACGCAAAATGCAAGGAATGAAGAAGATATGAAAAAAGAAACAGCTACAACTGAACATGACTACAGACTTATTGAAGATGGCTACCCACTTCTGACAAGCAGAGCAATCCCATCCCCACTGACTAATGCAATCAAGAATTTCAATGAGGTACAAAGAGAAGCAGTGATCAATATGGGATTTGGTGAAATCCTAAACCTACAAGTTAAAGAGTTACCGCACAAGATGACATACTGGATTTTAAACAACTTCAATCCAAGAAGGTGTGAAATAGAACTTGCTGACAATGGAGGTCGAGTGCACTTAGATGAAGATGATGTGCTATTAGTTCTTGGATTGCCGAAGGGCAGAACCTTGATAAGAAAAAGGACTAGAAACACAACATGTGAGCTGACTGAGACTTGGAGGAAAAGATTTGCCAGGCACAAATATAGGATTGTGCCATCAAATGTTGTGACGGATATGCTTGAAGATGTTGAAGGAGGAGATTGGTTCAAGAGACAATTCATTGTGCTTCTGATATGTTGCTTGATTGAAAATGGTGGCAATGGATACATATATCCTAACATCATGCACCATTTACAAGATATTGACAACGTGTCAGAACTAAATTGGTGTGAGTTTGTAATCCGATGTCTGGTGGAAGCGTCGCTACGGTGGCAAATAAACAAAGCAAGGGATTTCAGAGGACCAATACTATTCCTCACGGTAAAAATCCTCACAATTATTGTACTCTTATCATTTTAGCATATATTTACAATAATTTTAGCATATTTATATACAGATTTTAACTTCTTCTTTCTGTATTGTTTCATATTACTGAAATTCGAATTCTAACAATATTTCCAAATGCAACAGCTTCTATATGTTGATAGGGTGGTTTTGTACAAACGATATGTGCCAAGATCAGTGCCAGTTATTAGAGAATGGGACACGAACTTCTTGTTTGAGAGACAAGTTCTGGAAATTGATGCAGGAGGATTTGGTTTGGGTTTTATAGAGGATGCATTCATGGAGCTCAATGATGATGCTGGACAGGAGTATCAAGGAGCTGATGTTGCGATTGCAGCAATAGAATATGGAGAGCCAAGCAATACTGAGACGAGCAACGCTAAGAGACTTCCAAGATGCCGATCTCCAATTGTGAAAGATAAGCAATCTATAGCTCAAATGATCATTGAACATTCGAAGACAATAACCACATCAATGCAGGCAATACTTGATCTAGTTAATGATCTTCCCAATGAGATGTTGAATGACAGTCTCTTCAAGAGGATGATTGATGCTGCACTTATGGTCACGAAAGCTGATCCATCAACCTCACCAGCACAGAATACACATAAATCATCATCTCAGAGTGATGATGAGTTCTGGGCGTGTCCAGAACACATCAATGCAATAATTGAGATGGAGCAAGCTGCACTGAGGAGAGACGCTTTTAAGAAAATGATGGCTTATGATGCCCCAAGCTTCAGCATAGGACTCACACAAGAAGAACATAATGAAAAGTGGATTCAGATTTTGAAAGTATCAGGACTCTATGAAGTAGTGTATGCTACTGAAAACATGGGTGATGAAATAAATGAAGAAATGGCTGAAGGTGAAGATACTGAAACAGAAAATGAAGAGGTACATTTAATTTTAGCATCACATGTATTCCATTCCAGTACACCTAGGCATGACATGGCATCTGATAATCATATGATCACATTACACAACAGATTCAACGGACAACATGTAAGCTTACAAGAAATGAAAAGGAATTATACTGCTGGTTGATGGATAATGATGAATCAATTTTGTAAGTTCTTTATGATAATGTTTCATTATGTTTGCTATGTGATAAGTGAAATTACTTAAAAAAAGAACACACTGATTTTACAGATCTCAATTTGTATACTCCGATGGTCGTGTGAGTATTACAATGCAGGACATGGGGACGTTGAGTGCAGAATCCTATATTTACTCATTTGTGATCGATGTCTGGAGTACAATATTGAACCACAATGAAGGAGTAAGAGATCCATCATGTTGCAGAAAATTCTTTGCCACAACAGTTCCCACTGTAAGTGAAAATACAAACCTGCATTTATATTATAACATTATAAAAATAAACTATAACTTTTTAAAATTTTAACCGACAGTGCTTCTCCGTTTCACACCCACCAAAACACTTTGATGTAAAGAGAAGAATGATATAGTTCTCAGAACTGCTTCTTATGGAGATGAAGAGCTTCAAACACTTGAACATTGATGACATAGATCTGGTAAAATAATAATACTTATTCTAGCATGAAGAAATTCCAGGATAACCATAACATCTTACATTTTAGCATCTTATCTAATCCATTTTAGCATCTTATTTAATTCATTTTAGCATCTTATCTAATACATTTTAGCATGTTCTTTTGCAGTACCTATTCCCAATATATTACTCACAGCATTTCTTCATGATAGCAATTGATGTTGAGAAACAAAAAGCAGAAATAATTGACAATTCTTCAGCCATGGATGGTGATGAGAATGAAGAGAAATATGGTAGCATCCCACAAACTTTGGTAAGCATATAATTACAACATCATTGTACATTTCAAACCACATAAAACTAATATTAAGAAACACAATGCAGGTTGAATTTTTAATTGATTTCCTCTACAACAACGGTCAGAAGAGAAGAGCCACAAAATGTCAAAGCAGATGAAGCCTGCTGAAAGACTGAAGATGCCATGGAGAGATGACTCAAACAAATCTGACTGTGGGGTATATGTGATGAGACATATGGAGACATACAATGGGAATGAGTGGCAGAATTGGAACTGTGGCATAACTCCAAACAATTTGAAGCAGTTGAAATACATGAGAGCCAAGTACTGTGCTGCAATACTTGCTGCGGATAGTAACATTGAAATGGAACGAATCATAGCTGAGGCAAAAATCCGCTACAATCCTTCAGTTGACATTGATTCTATTATTCTGAACAAGAAAAACTAGTTTGTGTTATGTGTTTTTTGTATGAATATGTTTTACCACAATCTTTGTTTGGATTTTGGTGTTTCATTTTAGATTGCTATATTATACAAGATGACCAGTCTGAATTAATTTTTACTTCATAGTCCTCTCATTTCAGCTTCATAGTTCTTTCATTTCAGCATTATAGTCGTTCCATTTTAGCATCTCTAAAAACGAATTGGGAAATAACAAATCAAGAACCAGAATGTAATGTAATGTTGAGCAATCTAAAATAAATTTAACAACATATTCCTTTAAGTTTAGCATAATAATCCTTTCAATTTAGCATCAGTGAAAAAGATTGGTATCGAATATAAAAATATATGAACCAGAGTATCGTATTCAACATTCTAAATTAATTTTAGCATCATAGTACTATAATTTTAGCATTACAGTATTCTCATTTGAGCATGTTAGACCCTGAACTGTAATAGTGTAATAATGTAATAAACACGATTATTAGAAGCTTAATATTAAAAATAAAAATTCCTAAAAATATTAGTATGTGATGTAGAAATTAATCTAAAGAAATAAAAAATAATTAGTATGTTAAAATACTTATAAATTATCGAATAAAATAATTAATATGTTAAAATATTCTATCCCGCCTAAATTATTAAGGACAAAAATGTAATTTTAATTAAATTTCGTAAACAGTTAACATATTGAAATTAAAAGTTCTCTGATCAGAAACCTGCAACTGCAACACGCATATATTGATTCTTTTCAAACTCCGCTTTTCATAGAAGTATCATTCACAGAAACAAAAAACAGAACGAAAAAATCTAAAAAAAAACCGTAACCTCTAATCTGAAAAAATGGCGGACAAGAAGAAAGTTGAAGCCTCTACCAACGAAAACGGTACACTTTTCATTTCTGTAACAAGAACACATATTCAAAAGAACTGTACAAAAAAGTTAGGGTTTGAACATATTTTAAACTTGTTGCGGGTTTTTTTTTTAACACTAGGAAAGCAAGCATAAACTTGTTATAATTCTAGCATGATTCTCGTAATATAATACCATACGTGTGCCGAATTTTTAAATGGTGAAAAAAGTAAGACAGTAAAGTTAATTTTTTTTAAATGCCATAATAATCAAGATACCATGTTTAACATAACATAGAGAAGCCCCATTTTTAGCATGTTCTAAAACCTAGTTTTAACATAGTTTTAAAGGTATATTTAAAATCATTTTTCTAGCGTACTCTTTAATGGTGTTTTAAATGATATGTTTAACATTGGAAAGCGTAGACCAAATTTTATCCAGATTTAACGTACTTTTACAGTTATATTTATAAGAATTGTTTTAGCATAATCCATAATGTTGTTTTAGCATGAGTAAATTGCAGTTTTAGCATCTCTCTGTGAGTCTTTTATATTGACAATGTTGAGTGATTGTGTGTTATGTAAACGTATGTAGATACTTTAAAGCATAAAAATCCAGAAACAAATTCATCTGGAGAAATTGATGCAACAAATGCTGAAAGAAGAATGAAAGCAATGAATGACAAGGAGAGACAAAAACAAATTAAATCTCAATTTCTTGCTCGCATTCTTGAAGAAGAACTTGATTCTCAAAAAGATAAAGCTCAGTGTTCATCATCGAAAGTTGAGATGGTCATGGAGAAGAATACAAAGAAGCCAGAAGTTTGGCCATCACTGAAGAGCAGAGCACTCCCAGCACCTCTGACAAAAGCAATTAGGAGAATGAATGATGCACAGAAGGAAGCTGTCATTAGTATGGGATTTGGAGATATCCTACAGTTGAATGTGATGAATATGCCTCAAAAGTTGAGCTTTTGGATTCTAGATAATTTCAATCCAAGGCGTTGCCAGATTGAACTTCCAAATAATGGAGGTATTGTTCCAATTACTGAGCATGATGTTGCAATCGCGTTTGGGTTTCCACAAGGTGAAACACTTGTCGAAAGAAGGAAAATGAATCATCCATGTAAGCTTATGGATAGCTGGAGAAAGGAGGTGAAGAAACAAAAGTACAAAATCCTACCGTCTGACATTGTTACAAAGATGATCGAGGATGTTGAAGGTGGAAGGTGGTTCAAGATACATTTCATGGTCTTGCTGACAAGTTGCCTTATAGAAAATGGAGGCAACGGTTATTTAGCTCCAAAGATCATGCATCTGTTAGATGATATTGAGAATGTGTCGAAATTCAACTGGTGTGAATTAACACTTAGAGCCTTGGTTGAGCATGCAAGTACCTGGCACACAAATAAGGAAAAAGACTTCACAGGCCCTATCTTGTTCTTGACTGTAAGACTCCATATCTATATTTCATTTTAGCAAATATTTGTATAAATTTTACACTATTTTTTATTATTATCAATACTAATTAGTAAAATAATTGAACAATGCAACAGCTTGTGTATGTCGATAGGGTAGTCCTGTACATGAGATATGTACCCAGATCTGCGCCGCTGATACAACAATGGACAAATACTTTGTTAGTTGACAGAGAAGAACTTGAAGAGAGTGCTGGTGGATTTGGGTTAGGGTCAGTTTCTGAACCTTATTATGGTGAGGAGGATGAGACAGATGAAGATGAAGGAGACGAAGTTGAAGAAGAGAAAGATGAAGGAGAGGAAGATGAGAAAAATGAGGAAGAGGAAGAGGAAGAGGATGTGACTCACCATTCTGATCCCAGTCCGAGCTGCTCCCAACAACCTATTGAGCAAATTCGGAAAGGGATAATGAAGAATGCAAAGATAGCTGTTGCAGCTATCGAAAAAATAATTACTATTGTCAATGATGCTCCGCATGAGATGCTGAGAAAAAAAGAATTCAAGAGGATGGTTCAAGCTGCACTTCTGGTGACAAAGGCAGAATCATCTGAGCAAAATGTAAACACAACACCAGAAATTGATGATGATTTCTGGGCTTGTCCAGAGCACATTGCTGCGATTGAGGAGTTAGAGAAAGCTGCATTGAGAAGAGATGATGTCAAGAGGAAGTTAGATGGTTTCCCTACTCTGAGCCTTGATGATAACTATGAGAGATGGGACGCAGTCCTCAAAGTTGCTCAGGAGAATGAAATGATGATGACGGATGAAAATGAAGAAAGAATTGCTGGAGAGAATGAGCCATTGGTACCTCTTCACACTCAAGATGAAGATGAATATGTTACTCCTATTCATTTTGGACCAACTATGAGTGATGAAGAGCATACAGAGAAAGGTACTGCTGAGGAAGGAGATGAAGGAGAACAGACTGAGAAGATACCTGAAGAAGAAGGTGAAGGTGAAAAGAAAGATGATGTAAGTAATATTCTGCCATTGATTTTGCATTGAATATCTTGCTCAGATTATTGTCATCTTAATATCAGAAGCATACTCCAAACTTACAGGTTGCTGAGACAAATACTGAGAAGGTTGCTGGAAATGCTGTCACTCAAGAAGAAGAACATGAACATGAGAAAGAGCATCATGATGTAAGTATTTTAGCATGACATGTAACTCATTTTAGCATGATCAATCACATATTTTAGCATCAATCTGTAATTGAATGTAGCATTTCCTGAAAAACTAACAATAACACAATAATCCAAACTTGCAGGCTGTTGATAAAAACACAGAGAAACAAAGTCAAGCTGTGGAGAAAATTGTTGACACTCCACATGAAGAAGAACAAGTTTGTAATGCTAAAGAAGAATCTGTAAGTTACATTTTAGCATGCTTTATAAATCATTTGAGCATTGTCAAATATATATTTTAGCATCAGTCTGTAAATCAATTTAGCATTACCTGAAAAACTAATAATCACACAATAATCAAAACTTCCAGGGTGTTCATAAAAACACAGACAAAGAAGATCAAGCTGTGGAGCAAACTGATGACACTCCACACGAAGAGGAACAAGTTTCTACTGCTGAAGAAGAATCTGTAAGTTACATTTTAGCATTCTGTATAAATCATTTTACAAATTTGTCCAAATTTACTTTAGCATGCACTACCTTTCCAAGCAAAACATTGATAAGATATTATATAAAATTTTCAGCGTCGTCGCGCTGTGAGAAAGGATAAGAAAAAGATTGTTGAGAAGGATTCTGAGGCTGAGGTAAATAAATATTAAATGATTTACATATTATTATACTTCATAAAATTTTATCATGATAACCAATCTTGGCGTAACAATTATGATTTCGTATAATCGTGTAGGGATACACAAGGATGGTCACAAGGACTAAATCATCTTTGAAAAAAACTGACAAGATTGTATCTCCTTACCAAGAGAGAGCAATAACAACAAATGAAAAGTTGACCAAGATTGAGAAGGAATTGTACATGTGGTTGATGATGAATGAGGAAGCAAATGAGTAATTTTCATATATGGTCCTTCAATATTTTTTCATATTATAAAATAAAATTATTTTGAAAACATCTCACAAAGAACTGATTTTTGCAGAAATGATTTTCTTTATTCGGATGATGATGTCTTCATTGGAAGGAATGAATTGAAGACATTAGCTCCTGGAGCATACGTTAGCTATGCCGTTATCGATGTGTGGAGCACCATCCTGAATCAGAAAGAAAAATTGAAAGCTCCGAACTCCCCGAGAAGATTCTTCAGTTCAATGGATACAACTGTAAGTGATTTGGAGATCTTCAGTCCGATGCTAAAATGTTTATATCTATATGCTAATATGTGCATTCCACGGTGCTAAAATTGTTATACTAAGGCTTTTTTTGTATATTGTACAGTGGAAAATAATTTCAGAGCCTGTTGCAGCATGGGATGAGGAGAAAAGAATGTCCAAATTTTGTGAGACACTGCTTGGAGAGATTCAAAGGTTCAAAACGCTCAACATTGCAGAAATTGAAATGGTAAAACAAATATATACATAAGATTTTTAATTATAGAAGAACAAAACTCACATTATCTTACTATTCATGTGCAGTTCCTCTTTCCCATATACAAGTCAAACCATTACTATATTGTTTCCATCTGTCTTCGCAAAAACAAAGTCGACATACTCGACAACTCTTCAGTGCTAGATGGTGAAGAAAGAGTCAAGTATGGCGACATCCCCGAACTCACGGTATGAACAACTAAACAAATACAAATGTTAAATATTCATCAGAACACGACTAACAATAAAAAATATACAGGTCAAATTTCTGGTACAATTCTTGAGGAATAATGGACAAAGTAGAAAAGCGGCACAACTGTTGAAGAATTTCAACTTTGCTGAGAGACTGAAGATGCCGTGGAGGAATGAAACCAACAAAATTGACTGTGGGGTATTTGCGATGAGACATTTGGAAACATACAAGGGAGACGGCCTGAAGAATTGGAAATGTGGAATAAAGCCAAACAATCTCAAACAACTCAGGTTTATGAGAGCCAAATATTATGCTGCAATTCTCAGTGCAGACAGTAATATCCGAGCTGTGAGGAACAAAGCAGAGGCAAGTTTATTCTACATGATGTTAAGTCAAGATGGTCCGATCAGTGCTGAAGAACTTCTTCTGTCTCAGTGATTTGTAATCTTAAACAAATTCTACTACTATTCTCAAGACAATTTATCATGAACATTATGTTTATTAATATTAGATTAATTGCATAATAGTTAGTTAGGTTAATGAATATTAATATTAGTATTAGGTTAATGGATATTTTCTGTGATGGATATTCGCAAGTCTTACTTTTAGTATTTAAGCCGTTTTAACCAACATGCTATTGTTCTTTTGATTTTGGCATCATAGCATTTGTCTACTAATTTAGCATCCTAATTCACTCGTTTTAGCCTTATTGATTACACATTTTAGCATGAGTTTATAAACAAAATATGCAACGATGATTTAACTTGAATGTGACACAATACAACCTATTTGGGGACGGTGAACCCTAATGGTAATCTCATAGTTACTAATTGAGATCATATAAACCCTAATTTGGAATGGTGAACCCTACTGGAAAATGTCACACCAAATTTAGCCTCATACGTTTTTCATTTTAGCATGTTCTCATGAACGGTGATTTCATTGGAATGAAACCCAATATACCCTATTTGGGGACGGTGAACCCTAATGGGAATCTCACAACTAGTAATTGAGATCATATAAACCCTAATTGGGAATGGTGAACCCTACTGGAAAATGTCACACCAAATTTAGCCTCATACGTTTTTCATTTTAGCATGTTCTCATGAACGGTGATTTCATTGGAATGAAACCCAATATACCCTATTTGGGGATGGTGAACCCTAATGGGAATCTCACAACTAGTAATTGAGATCATATAAACCCTAATTGGGAATGGTGAACCCTACTGGAAAATGTCACACCAAATTTAGCCTCATACGTTTTTCATTTTAGCATGTTCTCATGAACGGTGATTTCATTGGAATGAAACCCAATATACCCTATTTGGGGATGGTGAACCCTAATGGGAATCTCAAAACTAGTAATTGAGATCATATAAACTCTAATTGGGAATGGTGAACCCTACTGGAAAATGTTACACCAAATTTAGCCTCCTATTTGAATAATTTTAGCCCCATGCATTTCTCATTTTAGCATCTTCTCATGAACAAAATATGCACAAGGAATCTGACAACATATTCTGCATAGTCATTGTGATTAATAAAACTTAATAGTAATACAATTACTGCAAAGCAAATGTAATAAACACTTTTATTAAAAATCATATATATTGTTCAAAATGAATGTACTGAAAAAAAATTCACAAACATGATAAAACATCATATTGAACTATACCCAATCACTATAATAACATCAAAATGGACAGTTCCTAGCATCGTGATCTGACAAGTTATGACAATTGCTGCACATTCTGGGTGCTTTGTTCTCCTTTCTCTTCCTTGCCTCATTCTTAGATATCAAATGACTGCCGCTACCTTTTGTTTTAACTGGAAGTGGTGGATGAACAACAACTTCAGAAGGTGCATGTAAACCGTAGAATTGCTCAAACATGACTGTCTTTCTATGTGAAGTAGAACCCTCCATATCACCACACTGAAACAATGCTTTCAACTTCTGCAAGCCCGCTAAAAATGAATTCATCTTCTCCACATCACGTTCAACATAGCCCAAACAAGAATAAAACTCTGAAAACAACTGATTTAGCAAACTCCTATTATTATCCGAGATAATAGATTTACCAAATACCTCAACACCACCACCATGAATATGCTTAACTAATGCAGTTCTTGTCCAACGGGAAGCAATATATTTAGATGGTATTGAAACTATTTTCAGATGCTTTAACAAGAGGAAAACATGAGAACACAATATGCCATCCCTAATAAATTTCTTACAGCTACATTCAACAATATCTTCTTCTTTGTTGTATGTCACCGTGTGAGTAATCTTACTCCCATCATCAACATCATACAGCAGCCCAAAATCATAGTGATTAATTCCTGCAACATTACATTTAAAACACGAAGCCACAATTTCTTCTTGCACCTTGTTAAACATTTCAGAAGTGTAAATACTAGCTGCATGTTTTTCAATTTCCAATGGAGTCTTTGTTATTGGAACGGTTGATTCATCAAGACTCTCTTGCAGATCATATGCATGTCTCTGTGCATCAATAGCACTATCAAAATGCATAAAAAATTCAACTAGATTTGATCTAAAATTGATGTAGCGGTTGAATAGACTGTTAGAACTCTCTGAAATTGAAGTTGTTCTACAGAGACCACTCATTGGTAGTTCCCTAAAATAGGCAGGAATCCAATATTCTCGAATGCTAAAAATAGAATTGAACCAACTATCACTAGTCAGACAATAGTCCACCATGATATTATTCCATTTCAAATCAAAATCTGAAAGTTCATTGTAATCTGACCAAACAGCATCACTTAATCTCTTCATGAACGATTCATCTTTCCTCAGCGTACGAGGAGCCTTTTCAGGAACCTTCATCATGATATGCCACATACAGAGCCTATGCCTAGAATCAGGAAAAGATTGTTCTACTGCAATCTTCAATGCAGGGTCTTGATCAGTGATTATCATACCAGGAGAATTCCCCATACATTTGAGAAACTTCTCAAATACCCAAGAATACGACTCATTATCTTCACCTGACAGCAAACTAGCACCAAAACATACGCATTTACCATGGTTGTCCTTCCCAGTGAAAGGAGCAAATATCATGTTATACCTATCATTAAAACAAAAGAGAAAACACTAAGTACTACTGGAAGAAATAAAATACATCATGGGTTCAATGGTAACATATATGAAACAGAATGCTAAAATGCTGTATACACAATGCTAAAACTTTATACCCGAGATGCTAAAACTATATTATACCTCAATTTATATATATAATGTTAAAATTAGAACAGAATGCTAAAATGGTATATCTATAATGCTAAAACTCTATACCCAAAGATGCTAAAATTAGAAAACATGACATACCTGTTCAAACTATATGTTGAATCAAATGAAACAACATCACCAAAAGCAGCATAATTTCTCCTTGACAGAGCATCAGCCCAAAAAATGCGTGTCAGTCTGTCCTCTTTGCCAACACAATACTCAAAAAAGAAGCCAGCATGTGATTGTTGCCTTAAATGAAACTTATCCAATACCATTTGAGCATCAGCCCCATGAATGTATGCTCTCAAGTCACGAGCATAATTCTTGAAATCAACTCCAATGCAACCTACATCAGAATAGCTCCCAACACCTTCCTTAAAAAGCCTATAAGATCTCATTGCACCTATGTTTGCTCTAGCACAATTCAAAACAAAATTCTTGTGCACATCATCTAAATTTCTGTTCACCTTCATAAATCTTTTGAAATCATCCGAAACTAACGGGTGAGAATGACGTTCTTCAAACAATTTAACAATGTATCCTTTCTCACAATAAAACCTGAACACAATACGAGCCCTACAATTAGATCTTTTAGAGACTCTACGCTTCTTTGTTTTAACTGCATCACTTGAATCACCAACCTTAACTACTGCATTCTTCTCACCCTCTCTACTACAGTGAACATATTTCCATATAGTTGTACCATCTTTAGATTTCTTCTCTGATCCAAGACGAATGTCAAAACCAGATGATTGTGCATAGATCCTATAAAATTTCACACCCTCATCCAAAGTTTTAAAACTTTTTTCAACAGTTGGCTTCAATTCACAATGTGTTATAAAATATTCTATCATGCCAGGAGATATCTCTACAGTCATATTACTATGCTCACTTGAAACAGAAGACTCTGAAACATTAAAATAAAAAAAATTATAAACTGAACAAGGTAAAATCATAATACAATCACATCAAGAGATATTCAGACACACGAATTTTAGCATTAGCTATGTCATATTCTAGCATCGTTCAACATACATTTTAGCAACAAAATAATCTAATGTTTGCATGGTGTGTGTAAAATTATATAGCCAAGTCGCAACATTTTTTGTAAATGTTTGAGAGAGTGCGATATAAAACCAGCATCTTATAATGCTAAAACACATGTTACGAAATGCTAAAACAAACACATTAACATGCTAAAATGTCTTATATTACGTATTCAATAAACAGATCAAATTGATGCATCTGTATATTCTCAAACTAAACCCTAGCATTCCTAACAATTAGAAAACGAATGATACAACACAAAACTGAACAAAAACAGATCAAATCAATAAAAAATAAAAACGTAAATAAACTACAATAGAACGAATTGTAGAATCAATACGATACAACGAATTCGAAATTAATCACCATTAAAACTGAATCAAACAATGCAAAATTAAAAACATACCTGGAGTCGCCATAGAATCAGAGATGTAGAAATTTCACGACAAATTAATTTTCAACAATTACAGAAATAAAACAATCTTCACAAATAAAAAACCGTGATACAATTTTTTATCTTCGCTGCAAATTACGAACGAACAAGATCGAACACAATCAAAGATAAGATTTAAGGAAAAAATTTCGACTGAGATTAAGAATTTAAGGAAAGATTTTCGACTCCAAAAAAAGCGGAAGGATTAAGATGGAAACAAAAACAGAACAAAAGGTAAGAATTATTAAATTACTATATTACCCCTCCGTCCAGAAAGTTGCCTAAAATTACAACAATGCCACCGCCCCATCACTTAAATATGTTTTAATCTGGGCCGTCCAGATTTACTTAAACAAGGGCTAGGATTGGTTCCTAGTTCCTACCTAGGGGGAGGGTTCTCATTTGATCCTCTCCCTATATATATATTTGGAAAAAAAATATACAATATTCCAAAGAACAATAAAAATCAACCAACAATGAAGGATTTGAGGAATTTTTCAAACTTGAAAATTCTTTGAGACAAAGTTCGAATTTGAACCTCCAAATCTCAAAACTCATAGAATAAATAAGGAGATAAGATAGAGAAATAAAAGATAAAGAGAATGGTAGAGGTGAAGATTGTAGTGTGAGGTTTCCACAAGTATAAAGACTCGAAAAATCTAACGATCGAATCAGCCAAAAATTGCCTCACAAGACAGCAGCGATGCGAAGTAGCCAAAACAGCTCCTAGTTGTTCTTGGTTCTGTTCTCCAGTTCTTGGGCATAAAAAAAAGGATTTCTTTCATAAATACTCTCTACTTGAGGAGAAGAACACAAGGGATAAATATCATGAATTTAGGCTATGATTTGGGAGTCAAGAATGACCAAGAAAAATGGTTGCCCAGCAAAAGGCACTACCAAATGGAAAAGAAAATTGGTTGAAAAAGTTCTATTTGATTTTTGGTGGCTTTCTCTTGGTGGCAGGTGGAGGTTTGTTAATGATACTTGTATGCCATGCAACTAGGTGGGCTTGTGTGGATTTGGGCTTATCATGGGCCACAATGAGCTTCAAAATATATATGAAAAATATTAGGTTTAAATTATATATTTTCTAATCAAATTGGCCCAAATTTTAATATGGTCCAATTGTAATGTTTCGGGGTATTACATAGACTCTTTTCAAAAGTAGCTCATTTTTTTTTCAATTGATAAAACAGAGTGCCCATTTTTTCAAAATTTTCACAAATCTAACATTTTATCAATTTTAAGGTCTAAAAATCTTACATAATTGATTGTATTTTAAGATTTTTTGATTGGATGATATGTTTTTTACATTACTGGGAAAATAGAAATATTAAAATACAATCATTATGTATGATTTTTGGGCCGTAAAATCGATCAAATGTTAGATTTGTAAATTTTTTGAACAAGTAGTACTGTTTTGTCAATTCTTAAAAAGTGGGATATCTTTTGAAAAAGAGCCCAAAATGTAGATACCAAAGTGTAATTTACCCAAAATATGATGATCATATTCATAAAGCTTGATCTAGCCAACTATAGAATCATTATCTCTCAAACAAGAAAAAAAAATTACGGAAAAACCAAAATGTAAATTTTATTGTTTTTTTACTGATGACGAGGTCACCCGATTGCCGCGCTTATTAGCTACCCAAGGATGCGCACTGTGTAAAAATCCGTGCAATAGCATGCAGATTAAAACAGACGGAACATCAATAGGTTTGTGCAATTTAAACTCAAGACCTTCGGTCCCAAGATATACATGTACAATTATTCCATCGATACATATCACGTGTATTATTGTGCTAGATCGAAAAGGGGGGAAAAAGATTACAGTTTTAAGGAATTGGCCACAAATTAAGGGAAGGAAGGAATTAATTATCAACATTTGAATCCGTGACAAATAGAGAGCCATATGATGAGGTTGAAGGCAATCAAAATAACAGATATAATAATTAGCAAAATCTTCATGCATTTCCGAGACATTCTTCCCTCAATAATTTAACACCTGTTCACACATATATAATTTAAATGTGAGTTAATTGTAATTTGTTAATTCTGCATATGCATGGCTGGTTAATTACCATGCACCGTAAACCATGCAAATACACTCTCACACACGCAAATAGAGAGAGAGAGAGAGCTCAACTATAACCTAACCTTTCGGCTGTAAGACCCTCTTCATGAACCTTTTGTTTGAAGCTCTCTAGTGTTTCCTCATCATTCCGAACACGGACACGAAGATGAAAGTCTTCATTCCCGAGCTCCTCTTGTTCCACCATTATTTTCATCGCTGAAATGGTTGAGGCTACGCTACAACCTTCCATGTCAATCCATCCGAGTGTTGGTATTTCTCCGATACCTGAAGGGAACTCGTCCAATTTTGACAAATTCCTGAGATGAACATGTTTGAGGACCGGAAAATGGGAGCTGGTTGCATTCCAATAAACTAATTCATCACAGTCATGAATGCAGATGGATTTCAGGCGAGGGAACCCCCCCTCAACGGGGTTCCACTCCGATCCAATCACTGCATCCAATTGCAAAACGAGCTTTTCAAGATGGGGCAATGATCCAACTATCATTGTCAGTTCGTCCCAATCAAAACAAGAACCACTCAAACACAGCTGCTGCAGTGAACTTGGGAACGTGAGGCTCAAAGCAAAATCACGCCATTTAGAATCGCGGTCGAATTGGCATGCTAGTGACTGCAGTTGATGGAAGCAGCCAAGATTGTGTGGACAGTAATACGATCTTGCTTCATCACAGTCCCTCCCCAAGTCAAAATATGATACCTCCAATTCTTGAATATTGGGGATTCTCTTGCAAACTTCTTCACTCATACTCAAATTCTTCACATTCTTAAGTGTCAGTAGATTTCTCAAAACCGTGTCATTTGCCTCCTCGTCTGAACTGCCGTCCATGGGAAGAGGATCAACATGACAAAGTGGGTCAACCTCAATATGCCTAAGCTGTGACATCTCCCAAATCTCATACGGTGCAATGATTGGTTGATAATTTCCACTAATTTTTAATGTTTGCAAATTCCAAAGCAGGGAAATTGATGAAGGAATGTAAAGAGTTCGATCAGTGTTATAATCAAGATCAACATTAAGGTACCGTAGGTTATGTTGGGTTTGTGATGAATAAGTGAACAAGAACACTATAATTTGGGAAAATGTTATGTATATAGTAAATATTTCTTGATCACTTTCATACATCAAATGGTAGAGAATGACAACTATTTATAGGACTACATTCTTGATAATTAAAGAGACTCTTGGACTAGAAATAAATTATGATTCATGCATCTAATATTAACTCTAATTCATGAACTCCAATAATGAGACTTTTGACTATCCAAGTTCTTTATCTTCTTGAATCTTCTATTGATGGGTAGTTTGATCATCACTTTGGATACAAATTATCCATTTAACAGGTTAAGTTGCTGAAAATTAGCCTCATTCAAGAATGCTCTGTCGACCTTATAAATTGAATATAAAAAAAAAGGAAGAGGGAGATCATTAAAAAAAATCAAAAAGAAAAGGAAAAAGGATGGGGGACCACTTTGATAGATCAAATAATATCCGTCTAATGTAAGGGGATGCGTTAGACCGTCTCACAGAAGTGTGTCCCGTTCTATTTTTGTACACGTGGGGCTTCTTGAATTTCTGCATCAAACTTCAAGTTTGAAAAAAAAAAAAAGATACGAGCCTTAACTGCACCACAAAAACTAACTAAAGGGTGAAGGGTTGATCATAACTTAAGTATCAATCCCCATCTATATGTGTAGTGGCTCGAAAAAATTTATTTAATTATATACGTATTATTCTTTTCTAAATTATTATTTTAAAGCATGCTATTAATTGTTTAAGTCCTATAAGTCGCGCCTAGAGTAAAGTTTAACGTATGTGGAGCATATTTATAAATGCATTACATTTATTTCTGTTAATGGGATTTATTAAAGTTATATTTATTTATTTAAATAAATAGATTGGGCCAAAATCATAAGATTTTTCCTCCTATTTTATTTCCCTAGCCCAGTAGAGGTATTTTGATTTGAGCCCATTTGATCAATTCAAACAAAACAAACTTCCGCCTTCTTCCCTCATCTCCCAAAACCCTAAACCTACTTACCATCCCCATGCAAACCATATTTAGGAAAGAAATCGAAGCAAATGTCAACTTTTCCCTATTTAATACCCAAGCTCCAGTATATATACGTGAGTCCCTCTTCTCATTTGATCACACCAAACATTCAAAATTCAGAGCAGTTGTCAAGCCCATTTTCTTCTCTTCGGATTTTCTGAAGTACCCCTCTTCTTCTTCATTTTATTTTTTTCGCAAGTCGTGAGAACCGTGAGTAGTTAGTTTTTCTTCTATTCCCTCCTGTGTTACACTGTCTTAAGACGATGAACAGTTCTGTCCCTCAACCAGTAAAAGTTATTGTACTTGTCTGCCAAAGTAATATGAAAGTTGTTGAATGTGAACCATGTTTCGTTTCCATGTGCATAAATATATGTTTTCACACTTGTATATATGTATATATAAATATGTAAATGAATATGTGTATATATATATATATGTGCACGTCTTTTTATGACACACACCCGTGAGCCTTATAGATATATATATATATATATATATATATGTGCACGTCTTTTTATGACACACACACGTGAGCCTTATAGATATATATATATATATATATATATATATATATATGTTGCACAGATCACTCACACATATATATACATCATATAGTTATATATAAATATATATAATATATATGTCTAATCATATGTCTCACCCACCCACTCACATATAATAATATATAAATGTCTAAGAGTAAACATATATATATATATGTTCAATTGTTTCTTTTGGAATCAACACACGCACACATCAATATATATATATATATATATATAAATGTATATGCATGGTTTTGATATGTGATATATATATATATATACTTATATACTTTCATTCAGTGACATATATATTATTTATATTCCTTTGAGAATTTAATAAGTGCACTTATACTTGTAAGAATTTTCGTAGTGCATTAAAGTTATTTTTTGTATCATTAATTAATTATTATTTATATTAGGCGGCGCGCGTGGACATAATTAATTTGACAAGTCAAGGTTAAGGTGGGGATTATATGTTGATATATTATCATCGTTTCTATATTTTGGTACAAGTTATGTGAAAATGCAGTGCCGAGTCCTCTGGACTATAAAGTACCGAGTCTTCGAGACTATAAAGTACGGAGTCCTTTGGACTATAAAGTACCGAGCCTAATGGCTGAATCAGAAATACAGATTACAGTATTTGGTCTACGGGCCAAAGATTTTATTCACATATTTCTTGTTAAATTTATAGCCTAGATAACAGAAATTTTTCTCACTGAGTTAGAAGAACTCACCCCAATCTTTTACCCCTTTCAGGAAATGGCTCGGACGATGTGTGACGGGCAAAATGCGATGGCGATGGTCGATTAGTTGAATAATTAAATTCAAGAATAATTTTGAGACATTGCTATTTTTTTATGTTTTTCGCTTTAATATTAAAAACTCTGATGTTATATTTATATCCATTGATGACATTATTGGGATCCCAATTTTAGGGAAGTAATTAATGAATAAAGTTTAGTAACGTTTCTTTAATTTATGAGTAAAATTCTTGGGGCGTTACAGTTTGGTATCAGAGAGTCACGTTTCTTTAATTTATGAGAAAAATTTAGATAATATAATTGTACGTACGTACGTATGTATGTATGTATATATGTGTGTGTATCAATTTTCTGAGAAGAATAGTGAAAATTAATTTAATTATGATAAATTTAAATTATGAGAGACTCAAAATTTATCCAGCCCTGGCGGCAAGGCAGCTTCTGATTGGATATGATGCATGTGTAGTGCAAAATCAATATCACAATTAATATCATTTTTAATTCTTAATTTGATGTCCACGCACTAGAAAACTTAAGTTTCTTTGAGGATATATATATATATATATATATATATATATTTCTTGTTTTGTTCGTGTCGAATTTGTGTAGCCCGTTAATATTATATAAAATATAAATAAATATGTTAATTATATGTAATAATTTAACATATTTATATAATCTAAAAATATAGTTAAAACTCAATTATTTAATTTAAAATCTATTTATTTAAATTATAATTTAATTTAATAAGCACTATTAGTTATTTTATATCTTGTCATTGTTGTGTTCCCATTTTTATCGTGTCGTGTCGGTATAATAAATAATTGTATTTCTCATATTCGCATCGTGTCTGTATTTGTACATAATGGATCATGTTCATATTCGTGTCAAACAAGTTCTTAACAAATCGTATTTATTTTTAACCTTATCGTATCGTGTCTTTATCGTATCGATCCGTTAATGACCAAATCCGCATGAATTGCCACCCCTGCTAGGGATAGTATGCATAAAATGATTGCAAATCCATGCAAGAGTTATTTAAATTTATCTCTCTTACATCAAATTTGCTTAAATTTACACAATAATAAAGATCTATTTTTATAATGGGCTATATATACTCGTAATTTATGAAGCATTCATAAAGCCCAATAACAACTTATAAGCCCACTTTTACGTACCACTCAAGCCCAACGATCATATAACCCCAGCTCCTCCCAATTTATATATATATCAATGTAAATGTTTAAATAAACTATACTACATAGTGAAATTTCCCATTATATTTCGTATTTTATTATCATCAATCTAGAATACATGCACTTAATAGCAAATTACATGAGAAAGACAAACTATATTAGAGAAGTTATGTGAAATGAGAAGCTATGATGATCATATTCATAAGCTTAATTGATCTAGCCAACTTTAGAATCATCATCTCTCAAACAAGAAAATAAAAATTAAGGAAAAACTAGAATGTAAATTTTATTATTTCTTTATTGATGACGAGGTCACCCACAACTGCTATTCGAGGGTGCACACTGGGTACGCAAATCCTTGCAATAGCACTGCAGAACACATGGAACACCACTAGATTGGTGGAATTAAAACTCGAGACATTCAATATAATTCAATCCCAAGCTATACAATTATTTCATCAACACATGTCACGCGTATTATTCTCACACGAAGTATTAGTGCCCATTTGAACAAATCCTATAATATATATATATATATATATGTCTATTAACAAATGCGAATTTGATTAATACTTTCTAAGTCAAGTTGGCATGGGCTTCGGTGCTTCACTGATATATATTGTTTCTCTCGTGCGTAGTTTGCATGCTATTGCACATTCAATTCAATTGAGTTATATATAGACAGATTTTATGAAACTGGAAATCTTGATGCACAGTTAGTTACACCTGGGGAATATAAAGCAGTAGACCATCAGTGTATAATATATGAATTTATGATGGATAATTAATTTATTCTATATGCTATATTATAATGACAAGGAAAAGTTGATTTTTTTGTGGTGATAAAATCGAGATTGAGGCTAATTAATTAATCATGATGTTCGTATTTCGTCAGCAGAGACTATATATCAACTGTTGGGCTGGTCTCACAAGGATGAAAATATCGCGATATACCGCGGATATATCGCGAATATATTGTAAATTTTGACATTGCGACACGAATATGGAGGATAATGTATTTTTTTCCGGGTATCGATGAAATATGGTGAAATATCGCAATATATTGCAATGTATTGCGATTTTCATTTATATTTCTATAATATATTTAGATTTTTTTTAATACTAATTTTTTGTGGTCTTCTTTAGGTCTTCATCGTAATTATTTCGAATGCAATATTCTTTATTTTACTAACAATATTCAGTAGATGTGTAGATGATCACATGATGCCCCAAACAATTATTGTAAATTTATTTTTCTTTTCTAATTTTTTTATATGATATATTTTTCTATAAAATAACCCAACTGCATCACATTTCATAATGAAAATTCATTCAATTTTTAAGGTATTAGATGAAAATCTCTCTCAACATCTTTAATAAAATAAAGTTCAAGTACTGATATTGAACTGCTCATCCAATTTGGGCAAAGCACAAAGTCAATGAGTTTTGAGAACTTCAACCATATATGATTCTCAATTCTTTCCAATATAATCTTCAACCACAACTCTTGAATACAACATTAATTAATTTGTGTAACTTCATTTAATTTAGGATGGATAGTGAGATTCAAATTTATCCTTAGCATATTAATCAAGCAGCTGGTACTCATGCGGGAAGTAAATATATATATGAATTTGTTCATAAATGAAACCAAAACCATACAATCATCACAAAATGAAACGAAACGAAAAAAAAGAAAAAAAAAAGTCCCCTGGCCTTCACAATTAGGAGAAGTAACGTACAGATATATTTTTGGTTGTAAGACCCTCTTCTTGAACCTTTTGTTTGAATCTCTCTCGTGTTTCCTCATCACCCCGAACACGGACATGAAGACGAAGGTCTTCATTCCCGAGCTCCTCTTGTTCCACCATTATCTTCATCGCTGAAATTGTTGAGGCCGTGCTACAAAAATCCAAGTAAATCCATCGGAGTGTTGGTATTTCTCCGATACCTGAAGGGAACTCACCCAATTTTGACAAATCCTTGAGATGAATGGTTTTCAGGACTGGAAAATGGGAGCTGTCTGCATTCCAGTGACTTAATTCTTCACAACCACAAATATACAAGTATTTCAGGCGAAGGAATTTCCCCTCAACAGGAGTCCATACGGACCCAACGACCGAGTTCATATACAGTCCGAGACTCAAAAGATGGGGCAATGATCCAACTATCATTGTCATTTCGTCCCAATCAAAACGAGAACCACTCAAAGACAGCCGCTGAAGCGAACTTGGGAAAGTGATGCTCAAAGCAAAATCACGCCACTCCGGATCACGATTGAATTGGCATGCTAGTGACTGCAGTAGATGGAAGCAGCCAAGATTGTGTGGACAGTAATACAACCTTGCTTCATCACAGCCCCTCCCCAAATCACAATATGATACCTTCAATTCTTGAATATTTGGGATTCTCTTGCAAACCTCTTCACTCAGCCTCAAATTCTTCACTTTCATAAGTGTGTGTAGATTTCTCAAAACCATGTCATTTGCCGCCTCGTCTGAACTGTCGTCCATGGGAAGAGGATCAACGAGACAAAGCGGGTCAACCTCAATATGCCTAAGTTCTGACATCTCCCAAATCTCATACGGTGCAATGATTGATAGATAATTTCCACTAATTTTTAATGTTTGCAATTTCCAAAGCAGAGATATAGATGAGGGAATGTAAAGAGTTCGATCACTCTTATAATCAAGAACAATGTTGAGATAACGTAGGTTAACTTGCTGAAAATTAACCTCATTTGCTAATGCTCTGTTGACCTTATTCACCACTCTCAACAATTTCAATTCCAAAGGCAGACGACCCCCTTCCCATATCAGAGAACGGACACGAGGTGCTGGTGCTCGTGCTCGTGCTGATCTTTGTGGTTCATGATTCACCTCCGGAACAGCTTGCTCATCATTAATTACAACTCGACGCTCCCTATTCATGATCCTGGCTCGTGCAGCATCAAGCACATAAAAAAACTCTTCTTCCTTGGCAATCTTTAAGCACAATTCTCTCACAAGATCATGCATTTTGCACTCGATGATTTTCCTATCGAACCAGTAGCTATCAACTAAAATGAGATTCCTCTCAACGAGATTCCGTAAATATGCCATCGCAATGTCTTCCAAGCTGTAGGATTCAGGCGGCTGTATGAATCCCTCAGCAATCCAAAGTTGAAGGATCTCTGACACAAGAATTATGTCATCTTCTGGAAACACTCCCATAAACAGGAAACAGGGTTTTAGATGAACAGGCAAGTTGCTATAACTCAAATATAATATATTCAAGCATCGCTCACTCTCTGCAGAATTCAAAATTGAGTTCATATGGTTCGCAACTTTCTCCCAGTGTTCCAGCGTCTTTGAGGACTTTCGAAAATATCCCCCAAGCACAACAATTGCAAGGGGAAGTCCTTTACACTTCTCAACCATCTTCTTTCCGATCTCCTCTAACTCAAGAGGGCAAACATGCTCTGCAAATGCTTTTTGACAGAATAGATCCCAACTTTTGCCCTCATCTAGAAAACCTATCTTAAAACGTGAATTGCTTAAATGATGAGGTACCAGCTGTCTAGTAGTCACAACAATTCGGCTTCCATTGCTTGTATCGGGAAAGAAAAATTTTATTCCATCCCAAGCCTCGACACTCCACATATCATCTAGTACAATCAAATACCTTCGCCCACATAAACTCTTATATAGCTCCTCCCCCAATTCATCAACTGTTCTCCTACTAGAATTTCTCGGACGAGAAAGAAGTTCTGAGAGAATTCTCTCAACACTATATTGTTGAGATATTGTAGCCCAAAGACAAACATCAAAATAATGCACAGTGTGTGAATGTTGAAAAGCATTTGTGGCAAGAGTAGTTTTACCAATTCCCGCCATGCCCACGATGGGGATGACTCGTAGTCTAGAGGGTACTCCATTAGTGAGCATATCCAAGAGTTGAATCAAGACGCCATCAAATCCAACCATGGTATTGCTATTCTTCTGAGAGGTGGGAGCTGATGTTGATGAAGTTGCTGCTTCCCAATGTGTGGGTTTCTCCACTTGGAATTCACTCTGCGCTTCTGCAACCTTGGAAGCCTTTCTCCTGACAAACTCCATGTCTTCAATTACTTTCTGCAGATCGAGCAGGAAACGAGATGTTCTCTTTCCAGCAAGAGTGGATCCAGCACGAATCTGATCGACTACATGAGATTCGATCACATCTTCAGCCGCATGAGCTGCACAAGCAATTCGCCTCTCCAAAGCTCCTGCACCTTCTACACGGTAGCAGTGATAATGATCCCATCTTATCATGAATTTAATCAAGTAGAGGACAGTGAGGCGGAGGCCACGGATCTGATTGTTTTCAAAAGAAAAGGAATGGCGAGGATGGTTCTGGATCAGATCCAAATTATGCTTAAGAGAAAGTAGAGCTGCGTAAGCTGTTTCCATGGATGATTATGGTTATGGGTCTTCAAGTTTCAGGAGTGTTTGTTTTTCAGGTTTCAGATGAAGAAGAATGAAAGTGACGGAACTCAATTATTGAAATTCAGTCTTTGTTCAAGTATTCTTTCATTATCCAATGATCAATTCACTTTTCAGGGATGTTTGTTTTTCCATGCTCTCGATGGGCGTAAATGTCCAGATGAGATCCTCTATTCCCTACTTGATATTCCAATTCGTATTCCACGATCAAATTTATGAGGTTTTCTTCCATTTTTTTCATCAATTTTAATTTATTATGTTTTAGTTTAATTTTATTATTGTTTTTAGGGTTCATCCCACCCAATTAGGGTTTATAATCATTTTTTAGTATTTAATTTTCAAAGAAATGATTATTATAGTTGATTATTTTAAAAATATGATTTATAATTTTTAAAATTTCAATTTTTTGTTGATAGATGTGACTAGGTTGATTATGTTATAATTAATTTTTATTTTTATAATATCTATTATTAAACTTGTTAAATCGATCGTGGAATATGGGTTAGAGCACCAAATCTGGAATAGAGGATCCCATCCCGTAAATGTCTACTATAAAATCCTCTAATCCATTTTTCACGTCCTTCTATTGTGTTTCACTATAAAATTTAATGCTTTAAAAATATTTATTACAGAATTAAATTTTATTATAGTATTACAAATCATAATCAACATTTATAGCTAAAAATTGAATTTTTTAAAAATTATATACCCTACTTTTAGAATAATCAACCATATTAATCAATTATATTAACTAAAAAGTAAGAAATAAATAATAAAAAATAAATATAAATCCGAATTGGGTGGAATATGTCAGGCCCCAAATTTCATAAAATAAAATAATAACAATAATAAAGAAGAGACGCCACTTTTATTAAAATATAAAATATTTAACTTTAATACAGCGGAAGTTAAATAATAAAAACTCTTTAAAATCCATCATCACACGTCACCACGCACATCGTCCAAGTAAATCATCAACCTGAAAAAAATGTAATAGCTTTGGGGTGAGTACTATTGATTCAGCGGTGAACGCATTTATCCAAGTTATACAATTATAACAAATTATAATATGGATAGCCCGTGGCTAATAATATATCGGGACATATGCAGCTCGTCAGCCAATAATAATTCTTGTAACCCGTAGGTTAATAATTGTAAACCTCCATAAAAGCATAGGATAAATAATAATGTGTGTCACATCGTATCCCCACCTTGACTTGAACTTGACTTTGAAAAAATAATACAGGTTAGTTAGTCCACGTGCCGCCTAATAATATAAATAACTGATAATTAATAATAATAATAAATAATAAATAAATAAATAAAATAAATAATGCATGATATGACTCAAATATCCACCACCACCCTCCGCCCATTAACAAACTTTAGCCGACTTTAATTAAAATCCTAATTGGCGCACTAAGATAAAATAATCAAACAATAATCTATCTCCCCCAATTTCTGCAACTCTCGGTCAACAACAAGGAAAAGGGAACACATTTTCATTTCTTTCTCTCTCCTATCACCTTCTCTCTCTTCTTCGAACCAATCCAGCAACCTCCATACTCACACACACACTCTCTCTCTCTCTCTCTCTCTCTCACACACACACACACACACACACACACAAAACCACCCTCACCAAATCAACCCATCAACTACCTAACCTGGTCCATCCAGCCCCTTCCACGCCAACAGAGACACTGCCGGTCACCGTTGTACACCACCCATTCCTGTCTAACCGGTCCAAACCGACAACTCCTTCCTCCCTCAAACTTACTCCATTTTCCCAATGCAAGTGCAAAGCAAAAGAAAATATATACATATATAGATATATACCCGAAGGAAGAAAAAAAAATAGGAATGCTAAAGCTTTAGAATGATTGCTTCCGAAATGATCTGTGTTTAGAGTGTAACAATGGTGCTCCTTTTATAGCCAAAGTTTTACATCTGAAAGGTTTTAGTTTAATGATAGAATTAAAGGAGGAAAGTTCTGGAAGGATTCATCATTTATTTCAAGAAGAAATGGCCTTTTGTGGGGCGGCTCTCGATCGCTGCGGTCTGCTCATTTTTCCCGTGAAGAAGAAAGAAGAAGATGAAAAGATTGGGTCAAGAACAATTGGGCTAATGCAACAAAAAAATTGAATCATTTGAGCTAAACAAAATAAATATTGGGCTTGTATCCATAAATATTGGTCTATATAAATAAAGTGTAGGGTGTAAGATTTTGGATAATAAATCAAATATATAATTAAAATAATATTTACAAACAAATAATAATAATAATAATAATAATAATAATAATAATAATAATAATAATAAATAAATAAATAAATTATAGGCGCGATGTATAGGAACGTAACCAAAATAATATAACATGCATTATGAAAATCATTTGTGAAAAAGAAAATGTAGCAAATTTTATTTTAAAACAAAATCGGGTCACTACAGAATAAACCCTAAATAATAATTATAAAATTAAACTAAGCCATAACAAATTGAAATTGAAGAAAAAAATTAATAAAAATCGAATAAATATCAAAATGGGACACTAAATGAGAAAAGTGGTATAGAGGATTTCATTTGAAATGTCTGCGTTTTTATTTTATTTTTAAATTACTGTTTAAAAAATAAAAAGATTGTGTTGATCTCTCTCTCTTCATTTTGAACTTATTATCATCCATACTTTCTCACCTCCTTTCTATTTTTTAGATTGTGGGGGCTTCTTTAATTTCAGCATCAAACTTCAAGTTTGAAAAAAAAATGGTTAATTGCACCAAAAATCATGAACTTTAGGTACAGTTGCAAATTCAACATGAAGTTTAAAAGTATGTAAATAAAATATCAATTTTTAAGTCGTGTGTTATTAAACATCCCCAAATATTTACGATCAAGAAATGCTTATGTGTCCAACTATTCATTCCATTTCAATAATCCACAAGCAAAATTAAAAACACAGTTTAAATTTCTTTCTTTTATATTGTTTCTTTCTTTTTTATAAAATCTAGGTTTACAAAAACAAACCAGATTCTATTCTTTCCAGAAACTAAAAAGAGGAGAAGGAAAAAAACGATAGCTTTAATTTGCAGAAATTGAAGAAAATAAAAAAATAAAGCGAGTGAAAGACTCCACTCGAAAAATTGAATCGAAGCAAACAAGACCACAATCGTCAGAGCTGTCGAAGCAGGTTTACAAAAACAAAAGAGAAGGAAAAACGCTTTACATTATAAATTGATGAGAGCAAGAAAAATGAACACAATTAATAGCAAAAATTTGGAGAAATTAGGGCGAATTAAATCGAAGCAAGCAAAATTATGATTGTCAAGAGAAATTTTCGCAGATAAGTTCTGCAAGAATCTTGAGAGTTAGTTTTCTTTTATAGATTCCAATGCTTGAATTATTTGGGATTTCAGGATGAATGCAAAATAAATAGCTCTTTTCCACTTTGATTTGATGCCGTTTTAATTTACTAGGTGGCACTCAACATATTCCTATCATTGAGGAATTTTTCATTCTGTAAGTGAGGAATGTGCATGGGGAAGTTTGAAGAGAAAGTGCTGCAAGCACCTAGGAATTTTTTGTAAAAGAGAGTGGGAGAAAGGGGAGAGTGAAAGTTACTGATTGCATTTGGTGGAGGAGTTCTGGTGGAAGACAACTACGCGTGGGGGTTGATTAGTCATGGGTCCCGTGCTAGCAAAACACTTCCACTATGTTTTTTTTTAATTTTTTTTTCAGATTTCTCTCTTGATAATGAGATGTGGAAGTGTGTGTGTGTATATATATATATATATATGATGTAACTGTGTTTCTTTCAAGATGCTTTGTGTGTTTTAATTTTTTATTAATTTTTGTTCACTAATTTTGTGTTTAATTTTTTTTTATTGGCATTGTATGAAATTATTATTTTATGAAATCATATTATAAATTAAATTATCTATATATATATTTTAATAAAAATGTTATGAATAATTTTTAGTCCTAAATAAAAAAAATCATAAAATAAATGAGTATATATATATAAAATATGGAATGATTTGATAGTGGGACCGATGAATAGTTACTTTTGAAATAGTATTATTGGGGAGGAATATATTTAGAGGAAGTAAGTACTTAACTTTTGATGTGGCACTGATATGGTGATAAAATACCTGAAAATGAGGAAGCATCACTGAAGATGCTCTAAAGCTACTTCTTTTTTTCTTCTGCTCTTTTAGTTTTTGGAAAGAGAAGAATTGTTGTCTCTTTCTGTAAATCCATATTTTGTAAAAAAAGAAAAGAAAGAAAAGAAAGGATTTGAAATAACTATTTTTATTTTCCACACAGATTATTGACATGGAATGAATATCCAAACACACCATTAATTCTTCATAAAAATATATTGATGTTTTAATTGCATACTTTTAAACTTCGTGTCGAATTTGTAATTATACCCAAAGTTCATGATTTTTGATGCAATTACCCCCCTCCCCCCCCCCCCCAAAAAAAAAGATGTTAGATAGCTAAACTAAGACCCTAACTCCACTACAAAAGTTTGCTTAAGGGTGGAGGGTTGATCCCTAACTTAACTATCAATCTCTAGCCATATGAGGATCTGATGTGGGATCGTAATAAAAATCCGTTGGCCGACCTGTCAACCTGCGGGCTTTGGTGGGCATGGGTAAGGCTTCATATTTTACCTGTGTGGCAAAAAACAGGCTTTCCAAGCTCGCTATCTGGCCCACCCACTGGCCCGTTTTAACTGCTCTACTTGTTTCTATTATTCATTTTTTTTTCTCTCATCTACTATTTTGTACTTTTGTTTTCGCTTTCCTCTTTTTTTCTTGGATAAAAAGTACATTAGTTGAAGGTGCTAGCTTATGGACAAACATCACTCGTGTTAATCGCCTCATTAATAGTGTTGATATAAATTCAAATGAATTATTTTTTGAGCCAAATTCAAACTATTTTTTAGGCATAAATTGAAACTAATATTAATAGCGTTATTAATTGAGGTCTATGTCTTCTGGCGTGATCCCAAAATTATCGATACCAATCAAATCTTGAAGAGAATGTTAAAATTTTAAAAAAATTGAGTTTTGTTGATGGATACTTAGAAATGAAGGGAATGGAATGATGGTACAAAAAGAATGACAATTCTTATGATTTGTATAATATTTATGAAATGAAAATTAATTTATCTTTTTTTTTATCTTACCAAATAATTTTTTTAATTTTTATTTTTTTGTATGATCATATTTCCTTCTAATTAAATAAAGTAAAACCGTTTATATTTTTTTTTTTTAGAATTGACGACCTAATGAGACATGGGATATCACATTAGGTCTATTGTGGAATATGGAACACTACCGGCCCCAAAGGACAGGCAAGAATTTCCCCTTCATATGTAAATCCATACTTTGTAACATGTTGATATGACAATATTTGATCAAAATATAAAATTAATTAATTAGAATATATAAATATAGGCGTTACGTATACGTTAAAGGATGTTGTTAGAGACCGATTTGATAAAGTAGGTCGGGATGAAATTCCAAAGAAGAGAGTTTCGAAACACTCAACAATAACATAACCTTAAAAAAATAAAGAAAATTTAGATAATATAACTGTATGTATGTATGTATGTATGTATCAATTTTCTGAGAAGAATAGTGAAAATTAATTTAATTATGATAAATTTAAATTATGAGAGGCTCAAAATTTATCCAGCCCTGGGCGGCAAGGCAGCTTCTGATTGGATGTATGTGTAGTGCAAAATCAATATCACAATTAATATCATTTTTATTTATTTTTACTTTTGCCTTTGAGGGGAACAATTATTATCAATTCTTAATTTGATGTCCACCCGTAACGTCCCAATTTCACTTTTAATAGAAAAGGACACACTAACCATGCTTTTCATTAATAAAATACTTTACATGAAATACAGCGGAAGTTTCAAAGCATAGTTCGACATTTATTACGTAAAATAAAGTCAAAAAAATAAATTAAATATTTAATCATGCTTGACCACTTGACCACCATCATCCGCTACGCATCACCCGAGCCTCCATCTGAAAAGAAAAGTTTTTGGAGTGAGTACTTTAAACTCGGGCCTCCATCTGAAAAGAAAAGTTTTTGGAGTGAGTACTTTAAACTCAGTGGGGAATGAGCCTCCATCTGAAAAGGAAAGTTTTTGGGGTGAGTACTTTAAACTCAGTGGGGAGTGTCCAATTATCCAAGCTATATATCAAATAGAATAATATGCGAATAGTGGTGTTCAGTCCATAGACCAAACCATATAGCCCGGAGGCTCTGCGTAATAGCTCGAAAGCTCTGCATGATAGCCCGAAGGCTCTTCGTATAGCCCGATGGCTCTTCGTATAGCCCGAAAGCTCTGCGTGATAGCTCGAAGGCTCTTGCTATGCTGTGACATCACAAACATTCAATAAAACATATAGAGAGGATAATGTGGATAAATTCAACGTAAAACCCCACCTTGATCTTGACTTTGATATTAACCGATTAAGTCCTGCGTGCCTTGCCTATAAATTAATTATCATAAATTAATATATGCGTAACATGATGTAATTAAACTATGCATGAATTCAAACTATGATGCATACTTTAAAACAACTAATTATTTAACTAAGTGATTAAACGAAATAAAGCCATAAATTTATAGATAACATATGCATGCATGGCCAACTATTAATTATTTGCGTGAGAAATGCATGATTTTAATTAATCAATGTATGGCCAAATTTGTTAATTAAACTTGCTAATTACTCTACGTAAATATAAATATAGTCTATATTATATGTTAAACTAAAATGATATGACTATGCAACAAGTCATAGCCCATCATCTCCTCGGCCCATTACAAAACTTAGCCAAAGCCCAAATCTTTCTTAATCATTATAGCCCATCTGCAAAACAAACAATGCAACTTTCTTTCTTTCTTTCTTTACGACAACAGCAAGCTTCACAGATCTTCATTTTCTTCTCATCTGTTCTCAGCAAGCTGCACACAGACCACGATCCGCCGTGGCAACTGCACCTCCTCTACTCTGCCAGCCTTTTCCTGCTACTGCAACCGCGCACCTGTGAGGTGTTCGTCTTCGCAGTCGACTCTATAACATACCACACCCTCCCCAAAACGATGCAATGCAATGCCAATGCATGAGAAAAAGAAAAGAAAATAAGGGAGGAACTATACCTGGAACGAAAACTTAGAAGAAGAAAACTCGAGCTTAAGATCTCTCTTTGGTTTCGGA
The DNA here is from genome assembly GCA_026008535.1 of Perilla frutescens. NCBI lineage: Eukaryota > Viridiplantae > Streptophyta > Magnoliopsida > Lamiales > Lamiaceae > Perilla > Perilla frutescens. The sequence continues at coordinate 717,097 of BRKX01000007.1, read as the reverse complement.
TCTTTAGTGTGGAGAAAATAGAGATGTGAGGATCATCTATTTATACAAGTTGTTTTAGGGCTAGAGGCCTGGGAATGGGAGAAGATCACGTACTTATCCTATTGGTAGTTTGAGAAGGAGATGATAAGGCTATTAGAGTTTGTGCTATCATAAACTCTCTACTTGAGTTTTTTGTGGGAGAGAAGAAAAGGAAGGAGAAGAAGAAGAGAAATAAATAAATTGGTCTTCTTACTTTTGGGCTTAAAGGTTTGGGCTCAAAGAAATTTATTTGGACTTGAAATGATTTGGGCTTCAATTAACTAAATGGGCTAAAAAATAAAATAAAATAAAATAAAATAAAATGCAACATATTTGGCACTCCAATTAACATTAAATGCATGCTCATGATATGAAATGACTATGCTATAAATTCATGCTTAATAAAAGAATTATTTAGGCGCGATTTATTAGACTTAATCAATTAATATCACAAAAAAAAATTGAATAAAATATTTTTTAGAAATTTTTTTTTACCAATTTAAATATTAGAATAAATCAGGTCGCTACACACGCACTAGAAAACTTGAGCTACAATTAATTTTCCTTGAGGATATATATATATATATATATATATTGTGTTTTGTTCGTGCCGAATTTGTGTAGTATAAATATATAAATAAATATGTTAATTATATGTAATAATTTAACATATTTATATAATCTAAAAATATAGTTAAAACTCAACTATTTAATTTAAAATTTATTTATTTAAATTATAATCTAATTTAATATGTACTATTAGTTATTTTATATCTTGTCATTGTCGTGTTCCCATTTTTATCGTGTCGTGTCGGTATAATAAATAATTATATTTCTCATATTCGCATTGTGTCTGTATTTGTACATAATGGATCATGTTCATATTCGTGTCAAACAAGTTCTTAACGAATTGTATTTATTTTTGACCTTATCGTATCGTGTCTTTATCTTGTCAATCCGTTAACGACCAAACCCGCATGAATTGCCACCCCTGCTAGGGAGAGTATGCATAAAATGATTGCAAATCCATGCAAGAGTTATTTAAATTTATTTCTCTTATATCAAATTTGCTTAAATTTACACAATAATAAAGATCTCTTTTTATAATGGGCTATATATACTCGTAATTTATGAAGCATTCATAAAGCCCAATAACAACTTATAAGCCCACTTTTACGTACCACTCAAACCCAATGATCATATAGCCGCAGCCCCTCCTAGTTTATATATACATCAATGTAAATGTTTATATAAACTATACTACATAGTGAAATTTCCCATTATATTTCGTATTTTATTATCATCAATCTAGAATACATGCACTTAATAGCAAATTACATGAGAAAAGACAAACTATATTAGAGAAGTTATGTGAAATGAGAAGATATGATGATCATATTCATAAGCTTAATAGAATCATCATCTCTCAAACAAGAAATTTTTTTTTAAGGAAAAGCTAAAGTGTAAATTTTATTATTTCTTTATTGATGACGAAGTGATGAGGTCACTCACAATGGCTATCCGAAGATGCGCATTGGGTACGTAAACTCGTGCAATAGCCTGCATAACACATGGAACACCGCTACGTTGGTGGAATTTAAACTCGAGATATTCGGTCCCAAGCTATGCAATCATTTCATCGACACATGTCACGCGTATTATTGTGCTAGATTAGGAAGGAAGGAATTCATTATCAACATTTGAATCCGTGACAGATAGAGAGCCATATGATGAGGATGAAGGCAATCAAAATAATAGATATAAAAATTAGCAAAATCTTCATGCATTTCCGCGACATTCTTCCCTCAATAATTCTTGTCGTTAGTTCCCTCTAGTTAACACATGTTCACACATATATAACTAGAGAGAGAGAGAGACAGAGAGAGATTACTCGATCATCAAGATTCTGAGTCTTTTGTTACCAACATCTGTATATAAATACATACATACATACATACACACACATATATATATATATATGTATATATATTGTTTGTAGACGATCGATATATTCAATAGCCTAGCTACGACAATAAATAAGCACATGCAGATTTGTTAGGTTTAGTGAAAAGCCAAAATAAGTTTAATTTGTTTCGGAGAATCCGAGAGGAAAAAACAGAAGCTAATTAATAATCGAGGTTAATGATTGTCGTGCATGTGTGTCTATATATATATATATTGTGTGTGTGCGTGGGTTATAATGAGTACTGGTGCCTTCGTGTGAGAATTATGAACGGTGCTTATTTACTACGATTTTATAGCTTAGCACTAGCACTAAAATACAACAAAAGAAACTATAATTTTTTTTAAAAAAAATAGCAATAAAATACAATAAAGTTAGCTATAAAATCATAGTAAATAAACATCGTTTCTAGTTCTCACACGAAGTAGTAGTACCCATTTGAACCAAATCCTATATGTAGTGTGTATATAATATATATATATATATATATGTTTATTAACAAATGCGAATTCTTTCCGGTTATATCGTGAATATATCGTAAATTTTGACATTGCGATACGAATATGGAGGATAATGTATTTTTTCCGGGTATCGATGAAATATCGCGAAATATCGTAATATATTGCAATGTATCTCGATTTTCATTTATATTTCTATAATGTATTTAGCTTTTTTTAAAAACTAATTTTTTGTGGTCTTCTTTAGGTCTTCAAGGTAATTATTTCAACTGCAATATTCTTTATTTTACTAACAATATTCAGTAGATGTGTAGATGATCACATGATGCCCCAAACAATTATTGTAAATTTATTTTTCTTTTCTAATTTTTTTATATGATATATTTTTCTATAAAATAACCCAACTGCATCACATTTCGCAATGAAAATTCATTCAATTTTTAAGGTATTAGATGAAAATCTCTTTCAACATCTTTAATAAAATAAAATTCAAGTACTAAAATTGAACTACTCATCCAATTTGGGCAAACAACAAAGACACTTCAACCATATATCATTCTCAATTCTTTCCAATATAATCTTCAAGCACAACTCTTGAAGACCGAATTGATCAAATAAAACTTCATTTAATATGTAATGATACAACATTTATTAATTTGTGTAACTTCATTTTATTTAGGATGAACACTGAGATTCAAATTCATAATCTTTCGGTTATTAAAGTGGTCACTCAACAACAAATTAATGTGGTAGAGTTCAGAAATTAAAATGACACTATCCATTGCCTAATCAAGCAGGTACTCATGTAGGAAGTATGTGAATTTGTTCATAAATGAAACCAAAACCATACAATCGTTACAAAATGAAACGAAACGAAAAAAAAATGGAAATTGTCATAAAGTCCTGACCTTCACATTTTGGAGACGCAAAGATTTAAAGATATATTTTTGACTGTAAGACTCTGTTCCTGAATCATTTGTTTCAAGCTCTCTATTGTTTCCTCATCACCCCGAACATGGACACTAAGATGAATGGCTTCATTCCCGGACTCCTCTTGTTCCACCATTATTTTCATCGCTGAAATGGTTGAGGCTGCGCTACAACAATCCAAGTCAATGCATGCGAGTGTTGGTATTTCTCCAATACCTGAAGGGAACTCGTCCAATTTTGACAAATATCTGAGATGAGCATGTTTGAGGACTGGAAAATGGGAGCTGTCTGCATTCCAATAAACCAAATCATCACAGCCATCAATGTAGATGGCTTTCAGGCAAGGGAACTTCCCCTCAACGGGGTTCCACTCCGATCCAATCACCGCATTCGAGTACAAAGAGAGCAGTTCAAGATGGGGCAGTGATCCAACAACTATTGTCAACTCTTCCCAATCAAGACGAGAACCACATAACCGAAGCGACTTAAGTGAACTCGGGAAAGTGAGGCTCAGAGCAAAATCACGCCACTTTGAATCGCCATGGAAATGGCATGCTAGTGACTGCAGTTGATGGAAGCAGCCGAGATTGTGTGGACAGTAATACAACCTTGCTTCATCACATGCCCTCCCCCCCAAATCACAATAAAATACCTCCAATTCTTGAATATTTGGGATTCTCTTGCAAACCTCTTCACTCAGCCTCAAATTCTGCACTTTCTTAAGTGTCTTTAGATTTCTCAAAACCATGTCATTTGCCGCCTCGTCTGAACTGTCGTCCATGGGAAGAGGATCAACAAGACAAAGTGAGTCAACCTCAATATGCCTAAGCTGTGACATCTCCCAAATCTCATACGGTGCAATGATTGATTCATAATTTCCACTAATTTTTAATGTTTGCAAATTCCAATGCAGGGAAATAGATGAAGGAATGTAAAGAGTTTGATAACTCTTCTCTTTACCAAGAACAATGTTGAGATAACGTAGGTTAACTTGCTGAAAATTAACCTCATTGTTGACCTTATTCACTACTCTCAACAATTTCAAGTCCAATGGCAGCCGACCCCCTTTACATATCAGAGAACGGACACAAGGTGCTAGTGCTCGTCCTGATCTTTGGGGTTCATGATTCACCTCCGGAACAGCTTGCTCATTATTAATTACAACTCGACGTTCCCTATTCATGATTCTGGCTCGTGCAGTATCAAGCACATCAAGAAACTCTTCTTCCTTGGCAATCTTTAAGCACAATTCTCTCACAAGATCATGTATATTAATACACTCTAAAATTTTCCCATCTAACCCATGTCCAACAACTGATATGAGATTTCTCTCAATGAGATCCAATAAATATGTCATCGCAACTTCTTCCAAGCTGCCGAGTTCATGGCCGCATTTACACCGTGGTAATTGTATGAATCCCTCAGCAATCCAAAGTTGAAGAATTTCCGACACAAGAATTCTGTCATCTTCTGGAAACACTCCCATAAACAGGAAACAGGGTTTTAGATGAACAGGCAAGTTGCTATAACTCAAATATAATATATTCAAGCATCTTTCATTCTCTGCAGAACTCAAAATTGAGTTCATATGGTTTGCAACTTTCTCCCAGTGTTCTAGCGTCTTTGAGGACTTTCGAAGATATCCCCCAACCACAACAATTGCAAGGGGAAGTCCTTTGCACTTTGCAACGATCTTTTTTCCCATCTCCTCTAACTCTGGTGGGAAAACTTGCTCTGCAAATGCTTTCTGGCAAAATAGCTCCCGACTATTGTCCTCATCTAGAAAACTCATTTCATCATCAAAAGATTCTAAAAGATGAGCTACGTGTGAGTACCTGCTAGTCACAACAATTCGGCTTCCATTGCTTGTATCGGGAAAGAAAATTTTTATTCCATCCCATGCCTTGACACTCCACATATCATCTAGTACAATCAAATACCTCCGTCCATATAAACTCTTATATAGCTCCTCCCCCAATTCATCAACTGTTCTCCTACTAGATTTTCTCTGGCTAGAAACATATAAACTCTTACATAGCTCCTCTCCCAATTCATCAACTGTTCTCCTACTTGATTTTCTCAGACAAGAAACAAGTTCTGAGAGAATTTTCTCAACACTATATTGTTGAGATATTGTAGCCCAAAGACAAACATCAAAATAATGCAAAGTGTGTGAATGTTGAAAAGTATTTGTGGCAAGTGTAGTTTTACCAATTCCCGCCATGCCCACGATGGGGATGACTCGTCGGCTAGAGGGTACTCCATTAGTGAGCTTATCCAAAAGTTGAAGCAAGGCGCCATCAAATCCTACCAAGCCATTTCTATTATTCTGAGAGGTGGGAGCTGGTGTTGATGAAGTTGTTGCTGCTGCTGAATGTCTTTCCCGCTTCACTTTCAATATTCCACACAATTTACACCGCTCTCCAGAAACCCGGGCAGCTTTTCTGCAGACGAAATCCATGTCTTCAATTACTTTCTGGAGATCGAGCAGGAAACGAGATGCTGCTGCTTTCCTTTTCCCTGCGAGAATCTGATCGACTACATGAGATTCGATCACATCTTCAGCCGCATGAGCTGCACGTGCAATTCGCCTCTCTAAAGCTTCTGCACCTACTATGCGGCAGCAGTGACAGTGATCGCATTCTTTCATAAAATTAATCAAGTAGACGGCACATTTGACAAGGGAGCCGATCTGCTCGTTCTCAAAAGAAAAAGTATGGCGGGGATGATTCTGGATCAGATCCAAATTAAGCTTGAGAGAAAGTAGAGCTGCGTAAGCTGTTGCCATGGATGATTATGATTATGGGTCTTCAAGTTTCAGGAGTGTTTGTTTTTCCGTGTGAGGATGAAGAAAAATGAAAATGACGAAACTCAATTATTGAAATTCAGTCTTTGTTTTGGTATTCTTTCATTATCCAATAATCAATTCACGCGCTCTCGATGGGCCCAAATGTCTGTATTTTTATTTATTTTATTTTTAAAATACTGTTTAAAAATTAAAAAGATTTCGTTGATTTCTCTCTCTCTCTCTTCATTTTGAACTTATTATCATCTATACTTTCTCACCTCCTTTCTTTTTTTTTAGATTGTGGGGCTTCTTGAATTTCTGCATCAAATTTCAAGTTTGAAAAAACAAATGTTAGATACCCAAACTAAGTATCCTAACTCCACCACAAAAGCTAGTTTAAGGGTAGAGGGTTGACTCCTAACTTAAGTATCAATCCCTACTCATATGAGGATCGGATGTGGGATCGTAACAAAAAATCCGCTGGCCGACCCGTCAATCTGCGGGCTTTGGTGGGTATGGGTAGGGCTTTATATTTTACCCGTCCTGCCAAAAGACAGGCTTTCTCGCTATCTGGCCCACCCCACTGACCCGTTTTGACAACTCTACTTGCTTCTATTATTCATTTAGGTAATAAATTGAAATTAATATTAATAGTGCTATTAATTGAGGTCTATGTCTTCTGGTGTGATCCAAAACTTACAGAGACCAACCAAATCTCGAAGAGAATGTTAAAATTTAAAAAGAATTGGGTTTTGTTGATGAACACTTAGAAATGAAGGAAATGAAATGATTAAGAGAAAGTAGAGCTGCAAAAGCTGTTGGCATGGGTGATTATGGGTCTCTAATTTCTGATATTCTTCAAGTTTCAGATGAAGATGAATGAAAGTGATGATACTCAATTATTCAATTTCAGTCTTATTCAATAATCAATTCACGCGCTCTCAATAGGCCCAATTGTCTGTGCGTATGTTTTACTCTCTTTAAGAGCATCCCAACGCGGCGTACACATATGAGTTGGATTTCAAATTGTACCAATGTTGAAGTATGCGTTGGGAGGATGGGATAACATTTGATAAAATTTAACCGAGTAGCAATATTGCTACCAGATTTATATAAGATAGAATTAGCTAATTAATTACAATATTAATTGAACATATATATATATATATATACATACAGAATTACATGTTGAAATAATTACATTTGTGTTTAAATAAATTACACTTTCAAATTAGTATTTAAAATAAATTTACTAAAAAAATATTATCATATATTAAATTAGTATATATAATGAAATTCCTAAATAATTTTTTTTATAAATTCATAATATGTAAATAAAATGAGTGATATAATAGTGGGGACCTCAAAAAGTAACAATTGAGTGACAAAACATTATTATTTACAAGTTAAAATCACTTACAAATTCAAAATATACATGATAATTATTAACATATTCAAGCGTTTCTGTCTCCCTCTTATCAAATTCAAAAAATGAAATTGTGACACCTCTTTTTGTCTCTCAAACGTTAACAATTCTCACTCACACGTGAAAATTTCTCTCTTTGATTTTGTAGCATACGTGAATTAATATTTTTTTAATTGGTTAAAATTGATTTTTTTTTTATATTTAGGATAAAATTGGATCAGAATTTTGACTCATCTTACGAATATTAGAAGATTGGCGTTGTAGTACACACATTATGATTAAATTTTTATTATCTGTGGAATCCGATCTTGTTCAACATATTGTAATACCGTTACTTCGAATACTTGTGGATAGTTAATGAAAAGTCAAATAATTATAATGTAATAAATAAATATTTGGTTGAGAAGTTTTTAAAAAATGAATTGTTATACTCTAATATAATAGTGTAATGAAGCTAATTAAACTTTTCCCTTATTAAAATAGTATTAGAGAAATAGTAATTTTCTAATGAATTATTGTATACATAGTAGCTTATGAGGGCCATATTGATACAATATGGACCTGAGATGAAATAATGAAGATGTTTAGAATTAAAAAAATTCTAAGAAAATATAATACACTTTTAAATATTATAAATCTCAATCACAAACGTACTGTGACATATTACTCAACTTAAAACCTTATTTCCACAAAAAAAAATGGTTGTTACAATTAGCATATCCTATAATATCCTATAGGTAATATATGCATTAGTGAAGGAATTGTTTATTTATATAATATAATATCTTAATATATAATTTTATATTTAATTTTATGTCATAGGTTCTACTAATGTATACTTTAATTTTGAAAAAAAAATCAAATCTATTAATATCTAAGAGTGTTTTTAAAATGTTAGATAAGTTAGGGGTTAAGACAAAATTTCTTAGATATTAAGACATGATAAACTTTACTCAGAAGTCATAAATTGATCATTTATATATTTAAAATACTTCACTCCAAAAAAATTGTTAATCAAATGTGGATAATAAGGGTTAATTACAATTTGATTCCCAACATTTCAAGGTTTTAACAAAAATAACGTAGCACTTTAATAATTACAATTTAATTTCCAACTTTTGGATATTTTAACATATATAAATAGCGCAACATTTAATAATTATAATTAAATTCTCAATGTTAGAATAGTTTAACATAAATGACCCAATATTTTAGGCGATAAAATAATTTTGGTAATATTTTCAGTAAAAATATCCTCTCTTATGTAGGTTATCCTACTCATTTGAGAATAAATTAAATGTGATCGAAATCGACCAAAGTGCCAACAATAAACGGTTCTCTCCTCGATTAGCCTTACGCAAATATTGTTCATGTTCCACCTTCTCGGATGAGATGTTCTTTATCGAAAGTCTTATTGGTTTCATTTATCAATTAATTAAATTCTACTATGCATGATTTAATAATAATCACGTGAAAATAGTAAGTCATTTTTAAGAATGCTTATGAATCTATATATTTCATCATGTCCAATCCGGATACATGGTAACTGGGAATGACTGAGGAAAGAAAAGATTTAGATAAAATTTGGGATATGATGGAAACGACTATGAAGTCAAGTATATACTTATCTAGATTTAATTTCGACTTTTGCATAAATTCTTACTCTAAAGAAAATTTTGAATACCATTTATAAAGCGATCAATGATTGTGCTCTAGTAATTTCCCCATGATGGATGATTCTCGGCTCCAGCCAAAATTCTTGACGATTGTCATTGTGGTTAAGTAATTTTTTGGCTAAAGTTTTTATAGCCCTAAATTTTTTTCAATAACAATTACATTTTTTTCTCATATAAATCAAAGTCTCAATCAAAGACGTTAAGAAACGAATTCAAATAAGTTTGGGGAAATTTATTTATTTATTTTATCATATAAATTAAGGAAACAATTGTATTAGCTAGTAATATAATATATTAGATTACATTAGTGTCCTTAAATAAAAAAAGTATAATGGAGATATTATAGGCATGTGAAATTTTGTAAAAGAAGGCTCTTTTTATATAGTATATAAAATACAAGGCAAAGGTACAAAAAAACACCTAAGGTATTGCCCGAGTCCCGATTCGGCGCTTAAGGTTTGACTCGGTAATGGTCGTTTTTAATTCATTAACAAAGGCGAGACGGAAGGGCATGGTTGTACCGATTTTAAAACCTTAAGGGGCCGAATGGACCGATTCAAACCTTAAGTGCCTAACCGGGACTCGGCCAATACCTTAGGTGTTTTTTTGTACCTTTCCGCATAAATGTAAAAGTGGATGCAAATAATTTTACCTTTAAAATGGTTTTTTTTATTTTTTTATATATAAGAGTTACTACCATAAATCATAAATTTAACATAGGAACAATGAGAACATACCTAACTTAAGGGTGGAGCTATGGATCTATAGAGTTAAATGGGAAAAAGACTCAACAAATAATGGTAACAAATTAAAACTTGTTTAAACAAAAATATTTCGAGAAATTTGAAAAATATAAAATAAAAATAAAAAAGATGAATAATGATAAAAGGGAATGGAAGGACCGCCGTCTCTATTGCTTGAAATTGATAGGGAGAAATTTTTAAATTTTTTTAATAATAAAATGAAAAATTACTATAATACCCGAACTTTTCTCTAAAATTTAAGGCGCCCAGTAGACAGTGACCCTTTCGGCCCAATGCAGCTCCATCACTAAATATAAACATTCAAGCAAAAGATAATAATGCAAATAAGGAACAAATTGCTTTCTCTTTTTTTTTTTTTATCAAATTGAACTATTAAATTGCATGCAAGTACAACATTATATTAAAAATCGAACTTACATTTTAGTTCAGTTCAATCTGCCTAACTTTGTCCACCTCCAGCAACTTTTTGAAAAATTTGTTATGCAATTCTCCTTGTTATATAAGTTTTAGTATAATTAAATATCAATAAGGTTTCGAAAATAGTATAATATATACTGTAGAAATAGTTGATATTTACTTGATCAATGTGATCAATTGCGCTTGCTTGATTTTGTAGGAAAATATGGAGAGAAAATATCGATTTTGATCCCACAGGACACGCGATTTTGGTCCCGATACTATCATTTTTTTTTATCATTTTTCGAAAAAAATCGCCCAGTTTTAGTCCCATTGGTTTAAGAATATCAATTTTGGTCCCATAATTTTAAGGCGAAAAGTGGGACCAAAATCGATATTAACTCTGTTTGGGACCAAAAATGAGAGTATCGAGATCAAAATCGAACTGAGGCGTGTCCTGTGGAATCAAAATTAATATTTTCTCAAAATATGGATATGCTGCATGTGGGGGATATGGTTTTATAGTTGTTATTACTAAGAACTAAAAATATAGATATAATTAATGAATCTGTATATAAAAAATTGAAATATTACTATTGATATTGTCGGATGTGTAATTTTTTTTTTATCTTTTCAAACTATTAAATTACAGGCAAGTATAACTTTGTCTGCCTTCGGCAACTCTTTGAATTTAAAATTTATAAGTTTTAGTATAATTAAATGTCAATAAGATTTTGAAATTATCATTGTGTGTGTGTGTGTGTGTGTATAGTACAAAAAGTTGAATTTTACTTGACGCGATCAATTGCCTGCTTGACTTTGTAGGAAAATATGGATATGCTGCACTTATGGGAGACAATTTTATAGTTGTTATTACTCAGAACTAAAAATATAGTGAAACTCACTTCAAAAAAATTCATCACACATAAATTTGCAGGTGTAATCAATCTATGAAAAATTGAAATATTAACTATTGATATTGTAGGTTAAATTGTTTAAAATGTGAATCTATATTCACATTAAATATTTTTCTTAATTGAAATTAACAATTCTAAAAATTGTGTTATAATTGTAAATAAGACTATTTTAATTTATTTGAAATTTAATATACGCTTTCGATTAATATATTGGTGGTATCAAATTTATATGATTTATGTCAAACATTGGAAGTTAATTAACATTCTAGAAGTCGTGTTATAACTGTAAATAAGACAATTTTAATTTATTTCAAATTTGATCTACACTCAGATTAATTAATCTATTGGTGGTATCAAATATATTTAACTTGATATCAAACATTAAAGTTAATATGATCGCTCATTTCGGCAAGCAATGGTCGATTGATTAATTTAAACGTAATGATCAATATATTTATAAGATTTTTTTGATTAGCCATTGATAATTAATGTATGGAAACTAATAGCACTTAAGGAAACTAGTGTAGAATGCGTGCGCTGCACGCGTCACCTATTATTTAGTACCATAAAATTTATAAAAAAATTAGTTTAATGAAATATATAATCTGACCTATAATAATTATAAATATAATCAATAAAAATAAGCAAAATAGACCTAGAAGAAGAAGAAGATTGTTATGAGGACATAATAAGCTACATGTGATTTAATTTACATTTATAAAATATCTGCTAGTATGCATAGATAGTAATTGGGTGTGTGTGTGTGTGTTTTTTAAATAATACTAATTATTAATAAATGCATAAATATATATGTTTGTTCTAGTTTAGGTACATTGTTTTTTGTCATATATATATATATATATATATAGGGGTGGGTTAAAGTGTTTACCACCCCCTATGTAGGAAATAGGAACAAATATTAACCATAGATTTCCTCTAAATCAGCGGCTAAGATTAAACTTTATATCTAGGGATCAATTTGCAATTGTTTGCCTTTTTATTAATATATCTGAATATTTAGGGGTAAAAAAGGGTGGTAACAATAATACTAAATCACATCCCTGATTTGTAGCCGTGTAATTATGGCAATTAACCCAACCAAAATCTCGAAAATCCATTAGATTTCATATCATTCTGCAACATCTATTCTAGGGTTTAGTTCTTTGAAAATTTAATTACGCGACGACCTACTCCAGCCATTTTTTCCAGAATCCAGTTTCATTATTTCACTGGCGGCGCGATTTCATTCGATTGCAGATTGAAGGTCGATTATAGCAATAAATGACGGGAAGGCGTTCAACAAGAACTACTCCAGGTATTTTTGAAGCCATTTTTTTCCTATTTTAAGTTGGTTTCTTTGATGGAATTTGCAATTTTTGGGCAAATAACTACCATGGTGTACTTCATTGTTGTTTTTTTTTTTTTTTTTTTGCTTACTAGTGTTTAGATTTTGGAATCTATCGATTTATTGATTTTTTTTTGTGGGGGGTTTACAGTAAGTTCGACATTTTTGGATTTGTAGTGAAAATCGGTAATGTAAAAATTCTCGTTGAAATGGGTGATAAATAAATATTTGGATGTTGATGGGTGTGATTTTCTATTTGCTGGAGTTTTTATTAGCAAATTTAGTTATAATACTAGCAAATTTAGTCATGATAATTAGCAAATTTTCTAGTTGTGGTAAACCACTGTTTCTTTATTGTTAGCGAATTCAAAAGTATAATGTTTGTAAATATATTGGATTGAGTTAGCAAATACAGATTTGTTGTTAGCAAATATTTAGGAGCATGTTAGCAAATATATGATTTTATATGATGTGGAGAGAGTATATATTACTGTCCAAGGTATTACTTCCTAATTATGTTGAAAATTCAAAAAAAATTATTTTATTTGAAATGGATGGAATTTGTCAGTAGGTTCAGGTGTGGATTAAATGTTTGTATCTTTTTTTTAACTTTTCTATAATTAAATACGTATATCATGTACAGTCGTTATTAGTAGCAAATTTAGTTATGATAATAGCAAATATTTATGAAGGTGATAGCAATCTTATTATGTTTGATTTTAAAACTGTGTATTGGATTGTATATTTCGTTTTCAAATTTGTCGTAACAGATTCATATTTGTTTCTGGTAAAAAATATTTTAATTGTAGTAGTTTTCCTTTTTTTTCCGTTTGGGTCTTGGTTGGTTTGAGGAAGGTTTTTTTTTTTTGTTATCTTGAATTTTCTATTGGTGGTGATCTCCTGTTTCTTTATTGTTAGAGAATCCAAAAGTATAATGTTTGCAAATATATTGGATTGCGTTAGCAAATAATGATTTGTTATTAGAAAATATTTAGTCGTCTAATAGCAAGTATATGATTTTATATAAGGTGGATATAGTATATATAATTGTCCAAGTTATTATTTCCTAATTATGATGAAAATTAAATAAAAAAAATTATTTTATTTGAAATGGATGGAATTTGTCATTGGTTTCAGTTGTGGATTAAATGTTTGTTTATTTCATTTGCAAATTTGTAGTAACTAGATATTTATGAACCAATTAGCAAATACATAGTTGCTTATAGCAAATAAAAATGAATATGTTAGCATTTCTGAATGACGCAATTAGTAGCAGATTCATATTTGTGTCTTGGCAAAAAATAGTTTAATGGTATCAATTCTTTGGTTTTTTTTTTTTTCCGTTTGGCTCTTGGTAGGTTTGTGGAAGGTGTTTTTTCTTACCTTGAATTTTCTATTGGTGGTGAACTCCTCTTTATTTATTGTTATAGAAACCAAAAGTATAATGTTTGCAAATTTATTAGATTGCGTTAGCAAATGAAAGATTTGTTGTTAGCAAATATTCAGCTGTTTGTTAGCAAAAAATGTTTATTTCAGTTTATCATATTTTGTTGGTTTGGATATTAGTTAATTTGTCAATTTCTGTTTCCTTTTGTTGTATGTTTGTTTATTTAGGTGGGAGCCCTCAAGGTGATCACGGCTTGAAGAGCAAGCAACAAAAAGATGTAACCGGTATAATTTTTTTTTAAGAATGACATTCTAATTTTGTATGTTACTGTTAGCGATTATGTATGTTTGTATAAGCAATTATGTGAATCTGATATCAATTTAGTGTACATTATTAGCTAGATATTTATGAACCAGTTAGCAAATACATAGCTGATTATATCAAATAAAAATGAGCATGTTAGCATTTCTAAATGACGCGATTAGTAGCAGATTCATATTTGTGTCTTGGCAAAAAAATAGTTTAATGGTTTCAATTCTTTGGTTTTTTTTTCCGTTTGGCTCTTGGTAGGTTTGTGGAAAGGTGTTTTTTCTTACCTTGAATTTTCTATTGGTGGTGAACTCCTGTTTATTTATTGTTATAGAAACCAAAAGTGTAATGTTTGCAAATTTATTGGATTGCGTTAGCAAATAAAAGATTTGTTGTTAGCAAATATTCAGTCGTCTGTTAGCTAAAAATGTTTGATTCAGTTTATCATATTTTGCTGGTTTGGATATTAGTTAATTTGTTAATTTCTGTTTCCTTTTGTTGGATGTTTATTTATTTAGGTGGGAGCCATCAAGGTAATCACGGCTTGAGGAGCAATCAACGGAAAAAAGTATTGTATTAGCAAACCATATTAGAATAGTTAGCAAATATTATTTTATAGATAGCAATTATCTGACAATAACTATAAAACAAACACAACTTGCAATAATTAGTCATGATTCTGTAAAAAGTATTGTATTAGCAAACCTTATTGTAATCTTTAGTTCAAAAATTATATTGCAACAAAAATGGAAATGGCGGATACAATCTCACCTTTTGAATCAATAAACCTTAAAATCTTATAAATTAGCAAATCGTATTGCATTAGAGAGCAAAATATTATTTTACGTGTAGCAATTACCTCACGACTAATTATAAAACAAACACAATTGTACGTAGGTTAGTGTCATACTGATGCATTTGATTTTTTTAAATATAGTATTATTACCTTGTGAATACAATACAATAGCATAAACAAATTTCTTTTATTTGTAAAAAGTATTGAATTAGCAAAACTAACTGTATTATTTAGCAAATATTATATAACAAAAAAATGGAAAATCCGGATACAATCTCAACTTTTGAAATAAACAACATTAGCATAATGAAATTGTTAGCTAATATCCAAACCAACAAAATATGATAAACTGAATTAAACATTTTTGGCTAACAAGCGGCTGAATATTTGCTAACAACAAATATTTTATTTGCTAACGCAATCCGATAAATTTGCAAACATTAGTCGAGCCATGCAGTTGACCCTCTTTGGTACTCTACGTCGTTTCTTATTTACATCATCGCCAACTTCATCCTCAACCGAATTCTTTTCACCTTCACGACTGCATAACACGTACTTCCATATAATAACACCATCATTTAGACCTTCTAGCTGTACCACGACGAATGTCAAAGTCAACAACTGCACCATAATTTCTATAAAAAATAATACCATCCTCTACACTTTTGAACTTCTGACCAATAAATAGTTTTAAATATTTTTCACACTCTGGTGTATAATCCTCAATCGCATGATTATCTTGAGACAAATTACTACATGTCATTTTAATAAAATTATAATTCATTAAGATATATATATTAAGAATAAAAAACAAAAATAATAACCATAATAATAATATTTATAATAGAAAATATGTCGATATAATTAAATCACACAAACAACATAAACATGTATGTTTATATTAAGGTTCTGAATTAGCAAACATTTCTAAATTAGTTAGCAAATCATATGTCGCATATAGCAACATTCTGACAGTTAACACAACTTATATAAATCATACAAATTAAAAACCGTCAACATACATGAACTACGTGTAGGTTCTGAATTAGCAAACAATGATAAACTAGTTAGCAAATCATATATTGTATCTAGCAACATTCTGATCATTAACATAACACACAAACACAACTCCAAAAACCCCTACACATAAGATCAAAAATATCAACTCACGTATTTTTTGGCATGAACGTCCAATATATAGCATAGATGAATATTTTGCAACTTCACCTACAACGTTTTAACACATTCTTATATAAATCATGCAAATTAATAACCGTCCCCGTAAATCAACTACATGAAGGTTCTGAATTAGCAAATAATAATAAACTAGTTAGCAAATCATACATCGTAGTTAGCAACATTCTAACAGTTAACAAAATACATAAAGACAACTCGAAAACCCTAAATATAAGATCAAAAATATGCATTCACGCATATTTTGTCATGAACGCATAATATATCTGTAACACCCTGAATCTCATTATGAGAACTGAGTGCTATAAAATAATATCTTAAAAATAAATAAATAAATAAGAATAATTAAATAATCAATAAAATGTTAACAATACTATCAAGCATTCACAAATGCACTTTCAAAATTTCAGATTTCTATTCACATAAAAACTCAAAAACGTATATTTACATTCATACCACAGTTTTATTTTAATCCTACAGGCGGAAGATGTTATAAGTAAAAACAGTTTTTCAGTTCAAAATAGTAGTAGTTAATATTTACAAAAAGGACATGATGGCCAACAGATACCATGTCGCCACGTCCTGCCCAGCTTCCTTATCTGCAGAAACAATATTAACATTGGGTGAGTGTTTGAACACTCAGTGGAAACATACATTGTCCCAGCTGTATCAAATCATATAGTGAACATAACATCTTGTATGTACTTGAAACATAAAGCACGTGGGTCTGCGTAGGATGTGGCCACATAACAATAGGGTGGTATTAAACCACAGTGGAATAAACCACACCATCGGTACGGTTCATATCTTAGCCCTTTCGGCCTCGGATATTAGCCGTAAACTATAGGCAAGTACATACAATTTACTTACACATAAAGCACTTGAGTTCATATAACAATCACATAATATAATTTAACAGAGACAATAATAAACAGAGAAGAAAGTTTTGATATGTTACCCACCTTATTTGAGTATCCTTAACGCTATACAAACGTGGAATTCTTTTAAGTTCCGGCTTCATCTCCAAAGCCTACAATACACATAAGTAAATCTTATTGACTTCAAACTTAACACTATATAATAATAATAATAATAATAATAATAATAATAATAATAATAATAATAATTTCTTAATTAACTTTACTACTTAAATTCGTCTTTAGCTAACTAATTAATTTCGAGTATGACGTAAACATTTATCATATTTGACTTCTATTAATAAATGAAACATATCTATTAACTTAATTTAGAATCATCTAATATAAAAATAACTAGAACCATGACTTACTGTATCTATTCAAACAACATTTATTAATTTAATAACATTACTATTAGTTATATGTTTACACTTGAGGATAAATCAAATGAGTTCTCACTTTTCTCTGAATCATGAGTATTCATATAGCTTACGAATTTTAATAATTAACCAAATGATCTTAAACTCATTTCATATATATTTAATAAATTCTAATTAACTAGCCCTTGAACATTCTTAATTTTAAAGTCTACAGACTTTACAACATAATTTCGTTGACTTTATATATATATATATATGTATATATACACATACACACACACACACACATTTCTCGTGAACCCTCCCGTAGTATTAACCCATACTAAACTGAATATTCATTTATCACCTAAATTCAAACTTTACGTCCTAATTACTATATTTTCCCAAAGTTTTGCTGTGAGTTTCGAACATTTGTTTTCTTTTAACTTATGACATGAACTCTTATGTTACTATTTATAGATACTCCTTTATGCGATCACCAATCCCATAACTACCATACAGATTATCCGCAAGTAATACCAAAAATTCCATTTGAGCGATAGAAACTATAAATGCTAAAATGCTGTTTTTTTCCAAGTTTTTAACAGATTTTTCCCATGCTCTTGTGACATAAAAATGAAAGTCCAAATGATATCTGATCGAAAACCTATAAATTCATGCAACTAGCCTGATCTAAGAGGTTTCTATCGGTTTAAGAATCACCTAGATCTAACGGTTGAATCTTTCAGAAACCTCATCGAAGTTGCAATGACGCACAACGGCGCGCTGTTGGCAGCAACCCTTCCATGGCTCTGTGCCAGTCAGTCTAAGCTTTGAATTAGTTATACAATGATTTATATACTTGATGCACAAGCTTAGGAAAACATCTCTGTAAGGTTTTAGGCTATTCGGTCGTTCCAGCGAGGCATAAGGATTAGTAAAGGTGCCACCTAAACTTAAATTTTTAAAAGCAACTTTACCTAAACTCTGGAGAATAGAGTATATACCTCTGATTTGGGCCTCTCTTTCTGCTTCGTCTACTTCAACTGGAACTAACCAAATGAATTTCATTGATATGATAGAGCTATCTATTCATGCAAATATTTTATTTTCGTAAAAACACGTAGACATCTATGCTTGAGTGACAAGTGGGTTGATTGCCAAGTAGTAAGGCTATTGGCCTATGTGCGTAGACAGTAGATTGATTAGGCTTTAGATTGATTTTTTTTTTTTTTAATCTAATCAACAGTATTAAATTTCCAGCAAAGTCCCCTTAACACTATCAAATTTATATATATATATATATATATATATATATAAATCTCTTAACTCAAGCTAGAGTTAAAATAATTAAATAAACTTAAATCCCAATTCTAAATCCCCATTATTTACCATATTTTTGAGTTCTTAAAAAAAATCTTATTTTAATTAATAATTTATTTATTTATTTTTTTCCCGGGTGTTACAATATCATAGATGAACACTGTGCAACTTCGCCCACAATATTTTGACTCAATTTTCTTAATGTATTTTTTATGTTTACACATTCCTCAATAGATTAACATACTAAACTATCCTAAAACCCCATCATATATAAAATCATAGAAATTAAATAAACATACACGAACATCAACTACAAAATTTGTTTTCAACTACAAAATTATTCTCCTACAACGTTTAGACACAAAATTTTAAATTTATTTTTTCTGTTTACACAACCGTAAATCGATTAATATACAAAGTTAGACTAAAACCCACTCATATATACAAACATATAAATTTTTTTAACAAATCAGTAAATCGACAAACAAAATTAATATGAACACGATAATTACACGTCCAATACCTGAATTTTCCACCGATGTTGCGATCTTTAGTTTATCTCGCACAAACAACGAACAATCCTCCCGTTCCAAAAAGCTTTGAAAAATTTATCGAATAATGCAGAATTTATTTTTTTTTTCAACTTGCAATGAACAGTTTCTAGAATAATACTGCGTGTTTAAGAAAAAAAAAATGGCGCGTCTGAGGAAAAAAAACGGATGAATACTTATTCTCATAATAAATCGAAATAGAATCCAAAATTGCATGGATTATGGAAATTTCCCTAAAACGTGGGATTAGATTTCAGCCATAATAAGATGAATTACAATTTACAACTATAACCTTCACTTAATTAAATTACTAAATAATTGCAATATGATCCCTACTACAAAAAAGGATCTTGAGCATCCAATTAATTAGATCCTATGGCTGATATTCATTCCTATTTCCTACACAGGGTTTGTGTTCCTATTTGAACTCTGATCTATCTATATATATATATATATATATATAGATCTTTCCAGCAACATATGAGTATATGTTACATAGAAATTTTAATTGATTTAAATTAAAATTAATACTCAATATATTGAAGTGTTGAATAATGACATTAATTAAAATACAAGAGAGGTGTTAACTGTAATCAGTAATCACTCTATTTGGTTGAACTATCATCAAATCTCTATAATTATATATACATGGTGTGCATATTATACATATAATTACCATTTAATATATATAATAAATTATGCAAATGCAATAATATAAATATATTATTTCAATTTTTTTTTATTTCACCATGTATGTTTTAGAGATTTTAATTAATTTTGTATATTGTAAAAACTATGTATTTGATATTTATATAGGTGGAAGTTGATTAATATAAATTTTACATACGTAAATATATAATGTGACTATTAAGCAATCACTAAATATGAAACTCTTATTTTGGCAGAAAAATATGTTTGATTTTCTTTTTTAAGTTTTGCAAGTTTAATTGGACCAATTTCTTTTAAAGAAGTCAAGTTAAATGGAACTGACAAAACTCTTTTTCATTAAAAAAAAAATATTACTCATATCACCTCAATTTTGGTATTCCCTATCATAGCAATTAAGACAATGGAAACTTGATTATGAAATAAAAACATTTATTTGAACTTACCAAACTATTCCTTTTTGCCAAGCTTTATTTATTCTATGTTTTTGAGGTCCACAAAATTGTACAGTGACATGTTGTTTTCAATACTATCGTGTGCTTCTTTACAATACTGTATTTTTATAGTATTAGTTTTTTCTCATGATATACGTAAGACACTGTATCAACTAACCACATGATATTTCCATTAGAGATTAAATATAAGGATAAGGTACAAAAATACACTTACCTTAAACTATTTTAAAAGGCTTGATCGACCTCTTAAACTATTTTAAATGACCCAATTGGGCCCTTCCGTAAAAAAATCGAGGCTAAATTGTGTCATCAATAGTTGTCTATCAAATAAATTGAGACCGTAGTTATCTAACCCACCATTTAGAGTTTCAGAGCCCTCATTCAATTTCGATATTCGACGTTGAATCAATAATAGAATTTTCAGTCTAAGCCATGAATACAAACTCGTCTTCGAGTTTACTCCGTCCATTTACTCTATTATCTGACATTTAATTGATGAATTGATGGTGCAATAGAAAGTATATGGTGAGAGATTTTCAACCATACCTAACATTATTTCATGATATTATCGCCCGGATCAATCAAGATTAGCTTGTAAAAGCTTTGCGCATTTAATTAACTTAAATTACTAACATAAATTTAACATTTTTACAGAAGTATTTATTTGCACCATTTAAAATAGTTTAAAGGGTCGAATGAGTCGAATCATTTTTTAAATGTTTAACCAGAACTGAACCAATACCTTAAGAGTTTTTTTGTACCTCAACCCTTAAATATATTTTGTTAGCCTCAAATGTCTGTATCAAAAAAATATATCATGATTAAATATTGTAGCTTCATTTTTAACATCGTACAAATGTTATGAATGTGTAACTAATATGTAAGTGAAAGCATTAGATATAATTTTAAATTTAATATGCTAAAAATTGTAAATAATAATATTTAATAATAGCTAAAATTTACAATTTTGAATTGAGTTTGTTACTTACCTCATTGTCCATCATGATCAATTTTCGGACCCTGATACTTGAAGTACTTTTACAAGTTATTTGATGCCTAATCTGTTAAATCTTTGATCGTACATATTGTGAAAGATTTGTCACCTATTTTTCAAGTATTCGTTAATGTATACTCTGAATCACTCAACATTGCATAGTATACGAAACACACTTTAATTAATGGGATAAGGGCCAAATTGGCCACTGAACTTATTTGGGGGGCTCAATTGGCCCACTACAACTTTTTTGGGCTCAATTGGGCCACCGCGTTGTTAAAATCGGCTCAATTGAGCCACCGTGTGACGGAGCCCGTTAGGGCTCCGTTAAGTCGACATAAAACGACGTCGTTTTGCTCTTTTTTTACCCTAACCCATAACCCAACCCACCCCTAACCCGACCCACTCGTCTCTCACACACACTACCTCACACTTTTTACACACACACCTATGAAATTAATCCTTGTTCATGTGTTTTTACCCCTTAAATTTTCTTTAGTCATCCATTTTCTTTAATTTTCTGTTATTTTATTTTCAAATTTTCGTTCATCATCCCAAAATTTGATTCCAGACATGTTTTGGTTCCCAAAATCATTTATCATCCCAAAATCTACAAAAAAATCACCAAATAATCCAGTTTCTCATCCAAGATCTTCAATCAAAAATCACAAAAAATCAAACAATGCAGCCCCTTCTTCAAGTTCTTCTATACCAGAAAATGACTCCTCCAAACTTCATGAACAACAAACAAGGAAGACTTCAAGTTCTTCTACGATGGCTCAAAAATTCCCAGATGAGACACGAAGGAGTGAGCCCTCTGCCGACTTTAAGATCTCGGCCTTCGATGCGGTGGTTGGCCTCATTTTTGGAACGACGCTGCCAACCACTCAACCCCAACAACAAGCCCACAATGCCCAGATAGCTCCGAAAGCGAGCTCGCCTCAAATCGTGGGGGAAAAATCAGAGGTGTTCTCTCCCTGTTAAATTCAATGTCGCCGGGGTAATCCCCTTCTTTCTCGCCGTCAGCTTTATCTTCTCCACAAGAAATCGAAGCCCAGTCAGCCATTAATGTTGCTCAAGGTCAATTGGACGAGTGGGTCGGGTTAGGGGTGGGTCGGGTTATGGGTTAGGGTTAAAAAAGAGCAAAACGACGTCGTTTTATGTCCACTTAACGGAGCCCTAATGGGTTCCGTCACGCGGTCGCTCAATTGAGCCGATTTTAACAACGCGGTGGCCCAATTGAGCCCAAAAAAGTTGTAGTGGGCCAATTGAGACCCCCAAATAAGTTCAGTGGCCAATTTGGCCCTTATCCCTTAATTAATTTACCTTACTGTGCATGAAGATATATGTGATTTTTGTTATCATCAATGCTAATTGAGGAAGATGAACTTGTAGTGTTACCATGCAACGCCACCATTTTTTTTAAATTAATATAATATAATTAAATTAAATTTTAATTCCAAAAAATTTAAATAATTAAAAAGTCTTGTAATTATTCAGAAATATAAAATAACGTTCATCCATGATAATCACATTTAGTTTTTTTAGTTTTAGTGTCTTCGTGATAATTGAAGAATTGAAATTACTCACTTTTTGTAATGTTGAGCCTATAAAGTGAAAAATATTAAAGTTAATGTTAGTAAAAAATTATTTATCATAACATTTTCTTTTCATTTGTTGATATACATCTGTAGTTATGCTTTTCCATATACATAAATGTTGAGTTACAAAATTAATTATGTAATAATTAACATAACTCTCAATATGAATTCCAAAGTGAGGGGAGGCATAAAGAATATAAAAAAGGCCATGTAAATTAAACAATAATAATAAAAATATATAAATATTGATAGTAAAATTCTTCTAATGATTGAAGAATAAAAATTACCTAAAGATGAACTTGACAATACATCATGAAAACTCATGCTTTATTTTCAATAACCAAGATAAAATTAAATCTTGCAAATCAACATGTTTATATTAATCAAGAGCCAAAATAATATTAAGTTCTACAAATTAAATTGCTTATGTAATTCAAATTAATCTTCTGATATTAATTCCTGGATCTCTATTTATGCAAAAAAATTATTATGCTCATGATTATGCATAGTTGAAGACTTGTTATATGTATAATCATTTTTTCCTAACTATTAATTGTTCAAAAGATAATATACCCAAATAAAGAATAAACTACTTAAATATTTTGGATCTAATCGAATTATCAAATTGTAGAAGACAATGACAAGAATAGTGTGTAGGAATCAAACCTTACATCTTAATTCAATTCTCTTCATTTAACTTTGTTTGCTTAAGATTATGGTGCAGTTCTCATTGTTCAACTTTGTCTACTCGATCAACTTACAAAGTTTAAATCTTGTATAAAAAATTCTAATGTTCTCTTGGTTTAACTTGGTGTGGTCAAGTAACTCTTCCGTTATTGAACTTTAGCGTATGAACTTTTTTTATGACCTAAAACCATCAAAAATGTATATATATATATGTATGTATGTATATTACTTTAACCATTCAAATTGAATTTTGACGTATAAGTTATATATATTTTGTCACATTAAACCATCTAAATTCTAATAAAAATTTTAACACTTAACCATTCAAAGTTCCTAAGTTTTCATCACTTTTTCATCCATAATATCATGATTGATATCGTAAAATTCTATTATTTTTAATAAAAGAAAGAAATCCACAATTAATGAAGAAGTTTTATATGTGTTACTTTTTTTTTCTTGCGTGAAACCAGTATTACCTCTAAGGAATTATAAGTGTAAATTGACCTTTGAACTTTTTAACAAAAATGTTATGACTTTTAAATATTAACAACTTGTTACCTGATCTTGTTAATTTTTATCAAATATATTGCATGGTCAACTATCTGATACCTTATATCATATGTACGCTACCAAAAATTTTATGTGAATTTTTATAAAGTAACATCAAACTTAAAAATAAAATAAAAATTAAAACTTAAATTTGCATGTGCATTTATATGTATTTTTTTTTCTTCCACATTTTCTTATTTGACCGAGCATATTAAGTACTTTTTTGTTGATTGTGATTTCTACTAATGCACGCAACGATGATACGGTTCTCCTTATTTAACTTTTGTCTTCCGATAGAAGTTGTAATACTATTAAATATTAATAAGACTTCAAATTTTGTACAATATATTATATAGAAATAGTTGATATTTATTTGATGCGATCAATTGTTTGCTTGAATTTGTAGGAAATATGGATATGTTGCATTTTATGGTGGATAGTTTTATAGTCATATTACTAAGAATTAAAAATATAATGAAAAAACCGTTCCACATAAATTTGTAATGTAATGAATCTATGAAAATAGTACCATATAGGAGGTTGAAATTTCTTAAAATGTGATTCTACATTCACATTAAATATTTTCTTGATTGAAATGAACATTCTAAAAGTTGTGTTCTTATTGTAAATATTGAAATTTGATCTACACCTCCAATTAATATATTAATTGCATGTATATTTCAAATTTATTATTTGACGTAGTGTGCTCCGAGCTTTCGGGTTTCCTCAAAAGTTTTGTGACTTAATTCATAATATTCTGATTTCAGCAAGGTTGTCGGTGCTAATTAATGGATCACCTGTTGGATATTTTGCTTGCTCTCGCGGAGTCAGACAAGGGGATCCACTTTCTCCTCTTTTATTCAGTATTTCTGAGGAGGTGTTTAGTTATTTCCTTCTTGAAGCGGTGGAAAACAATAGAATTCGGCCTATGTCATATGGTAGAGGAGTCCATTTTCCAACTCATATTTTATATGCAGATGATGTTTTCATATTTTGTCAAGCTACTAATTCTAATGTCTCGGTGTTGGCTGAAATAATGGAAAAATATGCCTGTTTGTCGGGACAAGTTTGTAGTAAGGTGAAATCCCGTGTGTTTTATGGTAAAGGCGTGCGCCCGTCTGTCCGTTCGGATCTCAGAGCTTTACTGGGTTTTACGGTTGGTTCTTTCCCCACTACTTATTTAGGAGTTCCTATTTTTGAAGGGATTCCTAGGGTCTCTCATGTGCAGCCTATTGTCGATCGCATTCTTTCAAAATTTGATAGATGGAATGGCTGCGCTCTCTCCATGGCGGGACGACTTTGTTTGATTAAATCGGTGATCACGAGTTCAGCTATACATTCAATGAAGGTGTATCGTTGGCCTCAATCTTTGGTGCAGAAGCTTGACTCGGCGGCTCGAAATTTCTTGTGGAAAGGGGATGTCAACGTTCGTTCATACACTGCGGTGAGTTGGACTCGTACTTGTGCGATGGTTGAAGAAGGGGGGCTCGGAGTGTCTTCCTTTAAAGATTTGAATCGAGGATTGCTTATGAAACTAGCATGGGAGATCATTTCTTCAAATTCTATTGCTATGTGTCTTGCGCGTTCTCGGTTTTTACCGACGCCCAGGAACATTAAACGAGTTGCTCATTCTTCGATTTGGTCGGGTATTCGTGGTCATGTCCAGGAGTTGGTGACAGACTCATTTTGCATTGTGGGGGATGGTTCACAAGTTGATTTTTGGCATGATAATTGGCTTGGTTATGTGATTGTGGATAGACTTGGTATCCCTTCACATATTCATGCAAAGTTTGAGGATAAAGTTGGCGATTACTTATCTAGTGGAGTTTGGAAATTCACGGCAGCTTTTGCTAACTCTTACCCGAATGTAATGCATGACATTTTGTGTGTTCCAATTGTGTCGGGATTGGATGAGAGATTGTGGTCTAAGTCGTTGCATGGCACAGTTACGGCAAAGCTTGCTCGCATGCATTCTCATGTGCGGTTCCCAACGGTTAAATGGGGGAGTTGGATATGGAATTCAAGAATTCCTGTTCGGCGTTCTTTGGTCAGCTGGAGACTTCTTCTTTCTCGTCTTCCGACGGCAGATACGCTTCATGGATTTATTGGGCCACAACGATGTGTCATGTGTTGTGGGGCTGGGGAGTCATTAGATCATCTATTCTGGGAGTGTTCTGTGGCGAAACTAGTGTGGAGCTGGGTTTTTGATTCTTTTCAGGTTGCTCATATTTATGCAGCGTCCATCCATGAAGCATTTGTTCAATTTATGTCTTGTTCTTTTAGCTCCCAAATCCTTTTGATGTGGAAGACAGCGGTGGTGCATTGTATTTGGAGTATTTGGACAACAAGAAATAAGGCGATTTATGAAGGGACTCATCCCACTCCTTTGCTTATAATTTCCTCAATTCGTATTGCATTGCGTGAATTATCTTTTATGCAGGGAAATCGTGGGTTTATGCGGAATGAGGTTACTGATTTGGTTATTCTTAAGAGGCTCAATGTTGATCCGAGGCCTGCTCCTCCACGATTGATCACAAGGGTTCGCTGGAACCCGCCTCCAGTTGGTTGGATCAAGGTGAATACTGATGGCTCGTCTCAGGGCGCACCGGGGATCATGTGTACGGGTGGGGTCTTTCGTCGCCCGAATGGTTCAGTTCTTGGGTGTTTTCATACTTTTGAAGGTGTGGGATTTGCCTTTATTGCTGAGCTTTTGGCAGTTATTGTAGCATTGGAATGGGCTCGTGCGTTGTCTCTTGATTTTATTTGGCTCGAGGCTGATTCTACTTATGTGACTTCTCTCCTTGCTTCCAAGAGTCTTCAAGTTCCTTGGAGCTTGAAGGGACGTTGGCGTAGTGTGCTCGATTTTATTAGTACTATTCATTTTACTGTTTCGCACATTTATAGAGAGGGTAACAGAGTTGCTGACCAGTTAGCTTCGGTTAATGTAGATGCTGGGTTTTGGTTTCATGGAGTTCCTTGTATTGTGGATGCTATTCGACAGGATTTATGTAGTCCTGGTTTTTTTCGTTTTCATTAGAGGGGTACTCTTTTTCCCATATGGTTTTTCCCACTCGGGTTTTCCATGTGGGTTTTGACGAGGCTCCGGTCCCCTGAGTTATCAGCATGTGATTTCCGGGATTTTTAGGTTTGTGACGTTTCTTTTCTTTATATATACATTTCATCAAAAAAAACATATTGGAATTTAATATCAAATCATTTTAGCAATCAAGAGTCAATTAGTTAATTTAATTAAAAATAATATATATATATGTGTGTGTGTGTGTGTGTGTGTGTGAATTTTTGGGTTATTGATTGGTAATTAATAGATGAAAACTAATATTACGTATGAAAATATAATATGAATATAGTACATATTAGATTATATTATTACCTTTTTACAAAAAATAGAATTATTATATTCCTTAAAAATATTATATATTGTATTACATTATTACCCTTAAATTAGAGGTATAATAAGGATATAATAGGCAAACCAAATTTTGTAAAACATGGCTCTTTTATAATAGTAGTAGATATATTATGAATATAATATATATATATATATATTAGATTAGATTATATTACTGCCTTTAAAAAAATAGAATTACTATATTTCCTAAAAAATTATATATTATATTACATTATTACCCTTAAAATAGAAGTATAATATAAGGATATAATAGGCAAATCAAATTTTGTAAAACATGGCTCTTTTATAATAGTAGTAGATATATGATATAGATCAAATAAGGACTAATCCTTGGTGTGAAAAGTAGGGACTAATTTCAGACCTTAGATCTTGCTAAATGGACGAATGAGATCAAAAAATTGCCCTCATGTATATTTGGTAGTTTTTTACTGTTCTAATGTGATAAGGGTAATGTAGTAATTTAACTAAAAGCTGTAGAGATATATTATTTTACAATATTCATCCATCCATTTTAATAGGAGTTATTTAAAGAGATTATTCTCTCTCCAACTTCTCACACGATTTGTACAGACGGATTCTTCTTCTTCTTCTTCCAACTCATAGATCGATAATGGCGACGATGCGACACTCACACAGCGATTCTCACACGATTTGTACAGACGGTTTCTTCTCCTCCTCCTTCTTCTTCTTCCAACTCATAGACCGATGATGGTGATGACGCGGCACTCACACGGAAATTCTAGCAGCGATGACGGTTGTTGCGCGGCACTCACATGGCGATTCTAGGAAGTGGCTCGACTATGGTGATTCTGGGCAGCGGCGATAGTTTTTACCGATGTTTGTTCATAGAATCGTAGGCTATGGTGTAAATGGTGAGATTTTCTAAATTTTTGTAATTGTTTTGTAATATGTTGTCTGGATTTGTTGTCAAAAATCCAAAATTATACATCGTTTGTTATGAGATTGGTTTTTTGATCGATTTATGTGGTTGTAGTTTGGGTAAATTGATGTTAACTCACGTTTCATTTTGATTTATTCAATTCAATTTTAGGGTTTACTAATTTCATTTTATGTTATATATTTATTTCAAAAAAATAATTACCGAGCACAAGGCACGAGCCTACGCGTTAGCATCGAGCGAGTGCACTGCTCGAGAATCCAGATAAAAAAACTAAATTAATTCAAAAAATAAAATTAATTTAATTTGATTTTAGAGTTCACTAATTCTATTTTAACGTATATATTTATATCAAAAAAATAATTATCGAGAACAGTGTATAAGCCCACGTGTTAGCCTTGGGCGAGAGCGAGGGGAGGGGGATCACTAAAAAAGAAAAGAAGAAGGAGAGAGATCGGTCTAAAGTAAGAAATCCGTTAAACGGTCTCACAGGGGTGTGTCTCTTTCTTGAATGGTGTTCGAGTTTGAACATTCAATTTCAATATACATACAAATGGAATATCCTTTTCACGTATTCAATAATTTGATTACAAAAATATATGTAATAATGCGAAGCAAAGTAGGAGAAGCTGCTACAGATAAAATTATATATGAATGCTCACGCTTGTGTTCCATTAATATTTACTATTGTACAATGGCCAGCAATTTCATAGAAACTAACTACATACAATTATCTATAAAATCAAGCTAATGTATTAATTTGAACGAGGATTATTAAATATAACAATATGACAACTAGCTAGTGTGTTCATAAATCGTCACAAAATAAAAAATTGGAAGTCTTGGCCTTCACAATTTGGAGATGCAACGCACAGCTATATTTTTGGTTGTAAGACCCTCTTCTTGAACCTTTTGTTTGAAGCTCTCTAGTGTTTCCTCATCACCTTGAACACGGCCATGAAGACGAAGGTCTTCATTCCCAAGCTCCTCTTGTTCCACCATTATTTTCATTGCTGAAATGGTTGAGGCTGCGCTACAACATTCCAAGTCAATCCTTCGGAGTGTTGGTATTTCTCCGATACCTGAAGGGAACTCGTCCAATTTTGACAAATTCCTGAGATAAATGGCTTCCAGGACTGGAAAATGAGAGCTGTCTGCATTCCAGTAACTTAATTCTTCACACCCTAGAATACACAAGTATTTCAGGCGAAGGAATTTCCCCTCAACAGGAGTCCATACGGACCCAACAACCGAGTTCATATACAATCGGAGAATCAAAAGATGAGGTAATGATCCAACTATCATGGTCAGTTCGTCCCAATCAAAACGAGAGCCACTCAAACATAGCCGCTGAAGTGAACTTGGGAACGTGAGGCTCAAAGCAAAATCACGCCACTCCGGATCACGATTGAATTGGCATGCTAGTGACTGCAGTTGATGGAAGCAGCCAAGATTGTGTGGACAGTAATACGACCTTGCTTCATCACATCCCCTCCCCAAATCACAATATGATACCTCCAATTCTTTAATATTTGGGATTCTTCTGCATACCTCTTCGCTCAACCTCAAATTCTCCACTTTCTTAAGTGTCTGTAGATTTCTTAAAACCTTGTCATTTGCCGTCTCGTCTGAAGTGTCGACCATGGGAAGAGGATCAACAAGACAAAGTGGGTCAACCTCAATATGCCTAAGCCGTAACATCTCCCAAATCTCATACGGTGCAACGATTGATTGATAATTTCCACTAATTTTTAATGTTTGCAGATTCCAAAGTAGGGAAATAGATGAGGGAATGTAAAGGGTTCGAGAACTCTTATAATCAAGAACAATATTGAGATAACGTAAGTTAACTTGCTGAAAATTAACCTCATTCAAGAATGCTCTGTTGACCTTATTCACCACTCTCAACAATTTCAATTCCGAAGGCAGCCAACCCCCTTCACCTATCAGAGAACGGACACGAGGTGCTGGTGCTCGTGCTGATCTTTGTGGTTCATGATTCATCTCTGGAACTTGCTCATTAATTACAACTCGATGTTCCCTATTCATGATCTTGGCACGTGCAGCATAGAGCACATAAAAAAACTCTTCTTCCTTGGCAATCTTTAAGCAGAATTCTCTCACAAGATCATGGATTTTGCAGTATAAGATTTTCCCATTGAACCCACATCTATCAACTAAAATGAGATTTCTCTCAATGAGATCCCATAAATTTGCCATCGCAATGTCTTCCAAGCTGCAGCATTCACACTGTGGTTGTATGAATCCCTCAGCAATCCAAAGTTGAAGAAGGTCTGACACGAAAATTCTGTCATCTTCTGGAAACACTCCCATAAACAGAAAATAAGGTTTTAGTTGAACAGGCAAGTAGCTATAACTCAAATATAATATATTCAAGCATCTTTCATTTTCTGCAGAATTCAAAATTGAGTTCATACGGTTTGCAACTTTCTCCCAGTGTTCTAGCGTCTTTGAGGACTTTCGAAGATAGCCCCCAACCACAACAATTGCAAGAGGAAGTCCTTTGCACTTTGCAACGATTTTCTTTCCGATCTCCTCTAACTCAGGTGGGCAAACTTGCCCTTCAAATGCTTTTTGACAAAATAGATCCCGACTATTGTCCTCATCTAGAAAACTCATTGTAAGACACGAAGATTCTAAAAGATGAGCTACATGTGAGTCCCTGCTAGTCACAACAATTCGGCTTCCATTGCCTGTATCGGGAAAGAAATTTTTTATTCCATCCCAAGCCTCTTCACTCCACATATCATCTAGTACAATCAAATACCTTTGCCCATATAAACTCTTATATAGCTCCTCCCCCAATTCATTAACTGTTCCCCTACTAGAATTTCTCCGACAAGAAACAAGTTCTGAGAGAATTTTCTCAACACTATATTCTTGAGATATTGTAGCCCAAAGACAAATATCAAAATAATGCACAATATACGAATCTTGAAAAGCAAATGTAGCGAGTGTAGTTTTACCGATTCCTGCCATGCCCGTGATGGGGATGACTAGTCGGCTAGAGGGTACTCCATTAGTGAGAATATTCAAAAGTTTGAGCAAGATGCCATCAAATCCAACCATGGTATTGCTATTCTTCACGGAGATGAGAGGTGTTGATGAAGTTGCTGCTTCCCAATGTGCGGGCAACTCAACTTTGAGTCCACGTTGCGCTTTTACGTCGGAAGCTTTTCTGCTGACGAAAGCCATGTCTTTATTTACTTTGTGGAGATCGAGCAGGAAACGAGATGTTGCTGCTTTCCCTTTCCCTGCAAGAATCTGATCAACTACATGAGATTCGATTACATCTTCAGCCGCATGAGCTGCACAAGCAATTCGCCTCTCTAAAGCGTCTGCACCTTCTACGCGGCAGCTGTCACAGTGATCGCATCCTTCCATGAAACTTATCAAGTAGAGGACAGTCTGGCGGAGGCTATGGATCTGATTGTTTTCAAAAGAGAAGATATGGCGGGGATGGTTCTGGATCAAATCCAAATTATGGAAAAGAGAAAGTAGAGCTGCGTAAGCTGCTGCCATGGATCTTTAATTTCTGTTATTTCTGAAATTTCAGAGATGCAGGAGAGAGGAATGAGGATGACAAAAGAGCTATAGAATACAACTTGCCATATTTATTTAGTCTACTTTTACTGTTTCGTGCATAATTCATTCGAGGAGAAAACGATGGAGAAGTTGACAATACTGTTTCATGCATAATTCATCACAGAAGAAAACGATGGAGAAGTTGACAATACTGTTTCGTGCATAATTCAAATACCCACGCGTTCTATTTTTTTCTCACTTTTGCGGTTTATCAATCTATACGTACCATTGCTCAAAAAAATCTATACGTACCAACCACCCAATAAAATAAATGAAACTTATAAAGTAATGTAAAAATGTCAGTAGGTCATTTTTTTTAAATAGTAGCGGAGATCATATGCGAATGCGATGTACTTAATTTGTATAATTTTTTTATTAATTAAAAAATATAGTATGTAAAATTAAAATTTGTAAGCTATATTATAATTAAAAAATATTAATTAATATTTAATAAATAATTAGAACAAGAATATATATATATAATAACATTAAAATCAATTATTTTATCTAAAAATACAAAATAAGTAATAATATATATGTAGCGCGACCCAAACTCCAAGGCCCAGATACTAACGAAGACACACGCGAAAGAATAAAATACAAAAGAAAACTTTTCTAACTAGAGCAATCAATTTAGGATTTGCTATGTCAAAAGAAGCTCGTGTTTACTAGCCAAACACAAAATAAAAATAAAAAATATGTTTGACTAGTCAAAAACTAATAGAAATAGACAACTAGTCAACCATATCATAATATTAATAATAATCAATTCATAAAGGCATAATATGACCAAAATGCTCATAGGCCGGCAAAAGTCAAGATTCAGCGGGAAGCATAGGATTTAAGAAACAATTCAATTGACCATCAATAGAATACTATTTAGACTAGATAAGTCAAAGGGAAGTTGTAATATCCGGACCTCTTGCGACTCACTTAGTTGTTGTATATTTCATATATGCTTATTTTCATGCCAATTGTGCTTGTATATGTATCAATATAATGTGATTATACCTATTTATTTATTTAATATACCTAATGATTCTAGATATATGAAAATAGATCAAATTAATATTCATGTATAAATACATATACTAGTCCAAAATAATATTTTATTATAAATGGATATATTATATAATTGTATATTCATACTCACCTATAAGCATTAGGCTAGTGGATAATGAAACAAAATAATAATTAAAATTGAAAATTTAATTAATCTTATACTTAGCTCACACGTAAGTAATGGGGATTGATATATAGGTGGAAGAATTTTGTTCCATACATTGCCATGTAAGTACACGTGTTCTCCTACATATTAAAATAATAAATTTATATATTATAGAATAGGTTTAAATTACTACAGGTTCAACCATTTCCTATATCTATTCATAATCAATGAGAGAAGAAGATTACACTGAAAATTGATTTGTATAAATTGAGCAAAGTTAATTTGCAGTCGAAGGTTAGTATTTTTATCTTTGTTATCTCTATTTTTCTTTTAAATTTAATGTTTAATTAAAAATTGATCATGGTCATGAAGGTATGGCTAGATATAATATATAATGATGTAAATGGATATAAAATGGGCCGGATTCCTTGCAATCATTATGTTGCTAAAACTAGATAAATTTGAATTAACCGATTTTCATCTTAAAATTCACGGCAAAAAGCAGGTTTAATTAAATAATAATTTTGGAATTATATTGATAGTTTTGTAAACATATATATTAGTATTATTAGTTAAATTTACGATGATGATGGATTTTGTTTTAATTAATTTAATGTTGGGTATCAGCTCCGCCACCTCCGAGCGTCTTTCTCCTGTTTACACCGGATGATTCAGCCATTGGAGAGTGTAGAAACAGATGGCTCAGAAACTCAATGTTAGAACAGGATCCACAGATCAGCAAGGCTCAAACAGGCAACCAAGATCTGGAGATCTTCCACAGAGAGACCACGGCAACAAGGCTCACACAGCCTCCTCACGTTAACACCAAACCCTAACCCAGAAACGGACTACACAGTAGATCCACACAGGCGGTGGAATCTACTCTAGAACAGAAGAGGGTAGAGAGGAAGAGAATCTCACTTAGAGGAAGAAGAAGAAGGAAAACACACAGTTTACCTGAGATTGATCGGAATCGCTCTCTCTCTCTCTCTCTCTCAAGAACTCTCTGGAACACACAGTATAATGAGAAGTAGGAGTAACAGTAACCGAGCAACCTATAAATAAGTCGGCGCACAGTTAGGGTTAATTAGGGCTAAACTGAATTAGTTAGAGCAGTTGGGCTTTGGTGTAACTGAGCTGCATGTGTGAGCTCTTGGGCCGGTCCACAACTGATTGGGCTCCAACAAATGGGCCACAATAAACTAACAATCTCCACCTTGGTCTATTTGGCATCACTTGAGCAGGATCTATCACTTGTAGAGTTCATCACTGCCATCCATCTCACCTATAGAGATCGCACAGCAAAACTATAAGTGAGATAGTTTCAAACACATAGTCTGAATTTGATCACATAGATCATAGGGGGCAACAAGGTAATAACCAAGGGACAAAACCGAAGAAACTACCAGGCTGCAGTCTTTGAGAACAAAATCAACACATAAAATCAATCTCAAAGACTTAAAACAGAAAGCATCAAAAGCTTAGCCTGGGTCAAAATTCAAAATCTTCATACAATTAGTATGTTTTTCAAGAGGCAAAGATTTTGTACCCATGTCTGCAGGATTAACTTCAGATGGAATCTTTTCAAATAAAACATTTTTACTTTCAACAACTTCTCTAATAAAATGAAACCTAACATCTATATGTTTGGTTCTATCATGAAAAACAGGATTTTTACACAATTGAATAGCTGACTGACTATCTGAAAACACAACAGCATTCTCTTGAAGAAAACCAATTTCAGATAAAACACCTTTCAACCACAGGGCTTCCTTGAAGGCTTCAGTAATAGCAACATACTCTGCCTCAGTGGTAGAAAGTGCAACAATGTGTTGCAGCTGGGATTTCCAGCTTATGCAAGACCCACACAAAGTAAAAACATAAGAGGTTGTAGACCTCCGATTATCTCTGTCATTAGCATAGTTAGAATCTACATAGCCACACAACTGAACACCCTTGACACATTTAGTAAATTTTAAACCCACATGCAAAGAGGACTGAAGATATCTTAACAACCATTTCAATGCTTCCCAGTGAGTTACACCAGGATTAGACATGTACCTGCTCAAACAACTTACAGAATAAGCAATGTCAGGTCTGGTGCTTACCATAAGATACATTACAGATCCAATTACATTACAGTAGGGTATCTTTTTCATGATATTCATCTCAGAAACAGTCTTTGGAGACTGATCTTTACTTAACACAAAGTGAGCAGCTAAAGGAACATTGACACCCTTAGCTTTTGACATAGAGAACTTACTCAAAATCTTTTCAACATATGAAGTTTGATTTAGCACAAGAGTATTGTTCTTTCTGTCTCTAATTATGTTCATGCCAAGTATTTTCTTAGCATCTCCCAAATCTTTCATTTCAAAATTTTCACATAAACAAGATTGAACATGCTTCAAAGATTTGAGACAAGGACTGATTAACAATATGTCATCAACATATATCAGAAGGAACATAGGAACAGTAGAGGTTTCTTTAAAGTACAAGCAATGATGAAACTTACTTCTATGAAACTTTAAAGACCTCATACACTGATCAAATTTTAAGTTCCATTGCCTTGGAGATTGTTTTAAACCATACAAGGATTTCCTTAACAAGCACACATAGTCAGGTTTATCACAATCTACAAAACCCTCAGGTTGATGCATGTAAATAGGAACATCAAGATCACCATGTAAGAAAGCAGTAGTTACATCCATTTGCTTTAATTCCCAATTAAAGTGAGCAACTAAAGCCAGCATTATTCTAACAGTAGTGAACTTGACAACAGGAGCAAAAACTTCAGTATAATCTACCCCTCCTTTTAAGTAAACCCTTTAGCAACTAATCTAGCCTTGTATCTGATATTATTAAATTCACTTTTGATTTTAAACAACCACTTGCAATCAACAACAGAAGCATGAGCTGGTTTTGGAACCAATTCCCATGTTTTATTAACATGTAATGATTTCATCTCAGTTTGCATAGCAATAAGCCACTTATTAGCATCTTTGGAATTAAGATCTTCTTTAAAAGTTTTAGGTTCATTGCTATCTAGAGACTCAAACACAATAAAAGCCAAGTCAAGTAAATTACACTCAGTATCAGCATATCTTGCAGGCTTATTAATGGTTCTTCTCACCCTGTCTCTAGCCAACAGATAATCATTAAGGTTTTCAGGCTCACTGTTGTGATTGGCATGCTCATCAGATTCAGTTTCAGACTCAGATTCATGCTCAGTTTCAGGTTCAGACATATGCTCAGAATTAACATCATCATTTTGCATATCAGCAGGCTGAACAGGTACAGAAACATGTAAAGGCTCCACCTCAAAGGGGACAGTGGGGGCATGATTATTCACAGTAGGTGTAGGCTGGGTTTCAGACAAACAAGGGAAGCAAGATTCATTAAACATCACATCTCTGCTTATAGCAGTTTTAAAACCAGGAACCTCCCTCACCCATAGCCTATACCCTTTAACTCCCTCAGGGTATCCCAAAAAAACACACTTTTGGGATCTAGGTTCAAGCTTATCATTTTTCACATGCATGAAAGCAGCACAACAAAAGACCCTTAAGTTTGATAGATCAATAGGTTTTCCGTTAAACACAGATTCTGGACATTTACCATTTAATGGAACAGAGGGAGACCTATTGATTAAGTAGGAAGCAGTACACACAGCTTCACCCCAGAACTTATTAGACATACCAGAGAGGGCACACATGCTCCTCACCCTATCTAATAAAGTTCTATTCATCCTTTCAGCAACCCCATTTTGTTGGGGGTTGTAAGGAACAGTTTTGTGTCTTTTTATTCCAGATTTAACACATAAATCATCAACTTGAGAATTACAAAATTCCAGACCATTGTCAGTTCTTAGGGTCTTAATTTTCTTGCCAGTTTGGTTTTCAATCTGAGTTTTCCACATTTTGAACTTATCAATGACCTCAGATTTATGTTTCATTAAGAACACCCAAACTTTCCTAGAAAAGTCATCAATTATAGACAAAAAGAATCTGTTCCCACCATGAGTAGGAACTTTAGAAGGACCCCAAACATCAGCATGTAAATACTCAAGAATTTGTTGACTTTTTGATATATGAGATGCAGAGTTAGGAAATTGAACTTTATGTTGTTTGCCTAAAACACAAGCATCACAGAAAGGCATGCTAGAGATCACATCAGAACCAAACACACCAGACTTTTTCAGAATTTCAAGCCCTTTATTACTCATATGCCCAAGTCTATTATGCCATAACACAGTTTTATCATGCTTTAGAACATTCACAGAGGATGTCACAGACTCAGAGGGTAAAGTTTTACAAATATACAGGTTATTTTTCTTTTCAGATTTGAAAATAACCAGAGAACCTTTCAAAATTTTCATTTGACCATTTCCCCACCTGCCCTCAAGCCCATTTTCTTCTAAAGCGGCACAAGATAGCAAGTTATAGCATAATTCAGGCACATATCTTACATTCCTCAGAGTAATAGAAGAGCCATTATCAAATTTTAAGCAAACATTTCCAATTCCAACAACTCTGCATTTCTTTTCATTTGCCATTGACACAAAACCATTTTCAACTTGAGTAAAAGAAGAAAATAGATTCTTAAATGGTGAGATGTGGTAAGTGCAGCCAGAGTCTAAAAGCCATTCAGATTCACTCATAGAATCAGACACAGAGTTTGCAGAACTTATACACAAAGAATTTGAATCAGCAACCATGAAACAATCACCAAGTTTGTCTCCAGTAGCTACATTAGCCATTTCATTCTCATTGCTATTCTTATTCTTGTTATTCTTCTTTGGCTTAGGACATTCTTTTGCATAATGACCAGGTTCATGGCAATTATAACATTTTCTAGAGCCCTTTCTAGACTTAGACCTGCTTTTACCCTTCTTTTTCTTACCACCATTTTCAGAATTATCAGAGGACCTGAATTTAGTCCTTCCCCTTACATTCATTGCCTTTTCCTGAGAATTACTACCCCCATGTTCTATCAGATCAAGTTCTTTAGATTTTAATGCACTGATTATCACATCAACTGATGCACTATCCCTACCATATTTTATAGCCGATTTTACATCAGAATAGGAGTTAGGAATAGCATTCATTAAGGCAATGCTGGTGTAATTATCAATTGTAGTATCACCAGCCCTTTTTATATCTTGGACAAGCTTAGTAAAACCATCAATATTTTCATCTATATCTTTAGATAAATCCAGTTTATATTTAAAAAGCTTTTCCAACAGATACATGCGACTAGAAAAAGAGGTTTCAGTGTACAAATTTTCCAGTTTATCCCACAGATCTTTAGCATGCTCAGTATCACCTACTTTTCTAATCACAGAGTCAGATAAGCTCAAGATAATACTAGAACATGCAATTTCATCCATTTCAGCCCTTCTTTCAGCAGTTTCAGTGGTAGCATAAGATTGATCAATGGCTTTAGCAACTTTTTGATGTATTAATACACATTTCATCTTTTGTTTCCAGATGTTAAAATCATTTTTGCCATTAAAAGGAACAATACCAAAGGAATTAGTGGCCATTATTCCACCAGAATACCAAAGAACCCACAGAACAAAGAGCGGGCACAGAAAATGGATTTTGGGGAAACTCAGAGACAAGATGCACACCAAAAACACACCCTCACAGATAGGGAGACTTCCAACCCTTACAAGTGAGAGGATTACCCAGTTTGCAACACTCACTTTGCGGAGGGCACAAGGATTTACTCAACACCAGGTTAAAAGCCTCAGGGATTGCACAAATCCCGTAAGTTCACAAGAACTTCAACACAAGGATCTTACAGATCCTTAAAGAAACTTAACACACTCACAAGAATCTATACAAGAACGCGACAGAGCTAACCAAGAAGCAGCGGAAAGGAAAATAAAAGAAATCCAGGAACAGAAACCCTAATAATGCGAACACAGATAGATCTAGAGCGCACCATTGGGAAAAACACGTTGACAAGTACCAGATACCAAGCCTATAGCCCCTCACGGCACTAGAAATTGAAAAACAAGAGGTTACAGCCGCTTTACCAGAGCGGAGCCCTAGGAGAGGGTACTCCGACTTACCACCGCGTTGGAAAATGTGAAGACGGACTGTCACCCGGCGGAGGACGGTAGAGGCGGCGGTTAGTGGCTCTGATACCACTGTTGGGTATCAGCTCCGCCACCTCCGAGCGTCTTTCTCCTGTTTACACTGGATGATTCAGCCATTGGAGAGTGTAGAAACAGATGGCTCAGAAACTCAATGTTAGAACAGGATCCACAGCTCAGCAAGGCTCAAACAGGCAATCAAGATCTGGAGATCTTCCACAGAGAGACCACGGCAACAAGGCTCACACAGCCTCCTCACGTTAACACCAAACCCTAACCCAGAAACGGACTACACAGTAGATCCACACAGGCGGTGGAATCTACTCTAGAACAGAAGAGGGTAGAGAGGAAGAGAATCTCACTTAGAGGAAGAAGAAGAAGGAAAACACACAGTTTACCTGAGATTGATCGGAATCGCTCTCTCTCTCTCTCTCTCTCAAGAACTCTCTGGAACACACAGTATAATGAGAAGTAGGAGTAACAGTAACCGAGCAACCTATAAATAAGTCGGCGCACAGTTAGGGTTAATTAGGGCTAAACTGAATTAGTTAGAGCAGTTGGGCTTTGGTGTAACTGAGCTGCATGTGTGAGCTCTTGGGCCGGTCCACAACTGATTGGGCTCCAACAAATGGGCCATAATAAACTAACATTTAACTATATTTTAATGATAATTTATAATTGTCATTTATTTTGGAATGATTATTAGCAATTATTGTAAAATTAGTGATCAATTTTATTGATTTACCGTATTTCGTATTTAGCATTATTATTGTTAAAGGAACTAAGACTTCGTATTTGTATTAATGTATTGTTAGCTTCAATTCATTAAAATATTAAAGTTGCTTTATTAACTAAGATAGAACTACTAAAATAGTGACTTTGGGATTTTAATTTGTATGAGTTGAATGGAGTCGAGAATGAATCCATTTAATTGAAAATATTAGTTGTACAAAATAATTATTACCCTTTTATTAGAATATTTGTATATTAAACTCGGTAATGTGTTTTGAATAAACTTCCTTGAGAAAGTGCGTGATCTAGAATTCCAGTTAGATAAATTTTGGACTCGATTGAGGTGAGTAAAAATTCATCTGCAACTACAATGCATGAACATAGTATTATTTGACTATATGTGTTTATTATTTATTATTTATCATTCATTATTGTGTTATATTGTATGATTATGTCATGTGATATACTTATGATAATGTATTATGTTACACTAAATACTTTGTACATGAGCACGAGCATATGCATGCACGCCATGTAGATATTATCGAGGTTGCATGCATGAAATTGTTTTGAGAGAGAGAAAATATTTTGTTTGGGATTGGTCACCACCAGCCCGTGTTATGTTGTGTTGATATTTGTGCCTCGAGTGGGATGACTTCCATGCGGGATCAAAGGGAACAGGTAGGGGGCGTGTCCCTTAGAGTCCAGGGAGGATGGTCCACTTCGACTGCACCTTTGAGGTGATGAGTGGCTGATATGGGATGACTTTCATGTGAGATCAAAGGGAACAGGCAGGGGTGTGTCCCTTGGGGTCCAGGAAGGATGAGCCACATGAGTGCACTAATCACATTTTGGCCAATTGATAATGATTATATTATGAGCTTATGACTCATGTTGGTGTCTGCTGAAGGGAGCCAAGTTCCTAAATACTGAAAATGCTTTTGAGATGGCATGAAAGGATTTTATACACGAGCATTTCACATTTGTGGTGTGTTGTGTCTTGCACGTGTTGTGATACCAATGAACATGCATGTGCATGATTTCTGCTTACTGAGCTTTAGCTCATGTAGTTCATGCATTGTAGCTCTTTATCTAGTTTTATACCAAATAAAGTAAATGAGAATATACAATTGTATTAAACGAATATTTCTTCGAATATCAATAGCCTCTTGTGATTCAAGTATAAACAATTCATACATAATTCATCATGAACTTCAGGAAATGCAAGTTTAATTTTTCCTTTATCACAATAAAATAAAGGATGTTCATACTCAAATCTTGCAGCACCGCAATGAATGTAATCAGTCACTTTTTGCAATTCATGTAATGCTGAACCTAAAATGAATAAAATCAAGTTAAATCTAATAAAACATGGTTTATCATATATGCATAAACATTCAATTACTTACCATTTAAATCACATGGATTTTGTTGTTTTGAATCAGAACGTTTCCTCTTCATTTGTATAAGTCTTCTTTGTCGATATACCTCTATAGCTGTGATTTTTCAAAATGCATATGAGCTCAAAAGTAAAAACACAGAGAAAGAAAAAAAAAAAAAAAGAAC
This sequence comes from Perilla frutescens, assembly GCA_026008535.1. NCBI lineage: Eukaryota > Viridiplantae > Streptophyta > Magnoliopsida > Lamiales > Lamiaceae > Perilla > Perilla frutescens. Next base: position 675,125 of record BRKX01000007.1, on the reverse strand, counting down.
ATGTAAATTAGCTCAAAGTCTTATAATGACTGAAGAATATAAAAATTACCAATTGATGATCTTGACAATGCATTGTGAAAACTCATGCTTTATGTCCAAGAACCAAGATAGTATTATGTAACACCCCGAAAAATATAGTATTTAAATTTATTATATAGAGAAACATTCTAGGTCTTAGTTATTGAATATTTAAGTTAAAATTAGAATTTATAGTATAAAAATAATATATTAGTGGGATCGTTTTGATATCAAGTTCATCCAACTCGGACTTCATTTGACCTTCCAATGGAATTTATTCCATTAAACACTTTGAAATTAATTTATTCTTTCAGGCCCAACTTTATAAATTCAAGCCCAATTAATTACTCACTTTTTGGCCCACCCAATTTTGTCAATTCCAACCATTTAACATATATATCAACTGTTGGGCCAAGCCATTAAGAGAATCCATGAGAGAGTAGTTATAAATTTATATCATTAATTGTGCATGTTATTCATTTGGATAAATTTAAAATTCCACCTATCATAATTTGCCATCGAAAAGATGTTTAATAAAGATTAGTGTTAAGGTTGAAACACACGTGTAGATATATGTGTACTACCTATCTATATTATATATATAAGTACATACGTATATAGTATATAAAGGGAAGAATTAATTTATCAATTTGGATAACCGTTAAAATTTAATTTACTAAATACTTATAAACTAATATAATCATAATATGTAATGCAAAAGCATTATAAATAATAAGTCATTGTATCAGATTTATGTGTTAATATGAATAGCAGAAAGCTAATTGCTACAAAACATGCATAAAATGAATAAATAATGTTAATATAATAAGAATAATAATAAAATAAAATAAAATTTTAACCAATAGAAATGGGCTATTTGGCAACTATTAAAATAAGATTGGTGTACATAAAAGTACACGTGTATGTTGATTATGTATATATATATATATAGTTGGGGGCTTTCGGCTGTGATGATCGAAATAAAAAAAAAAGAAGAGTAAAAAAAATATAAACGAAGAAGAAAAGAACCGAGGAAAGAGAATTGGAGGAAAAAGAAAGAAAAATTAAGGTAAGATTTTATCTCATAAGTTTTTTTTTAAAATTTTAATCTAATGTTATTTGATTCATTTAATTTTTGATTTGGTCATAAAATATTAAATGAATCCAACTCCCAAGTTTATATTCTCCCAGTTCTAATTTAGTACTTGGCAATTAAATTAGCATTTTTAGAAAATGTTATTTAGCCCTATAATTTCGAGATGTTATATTCTTTCCCAAAAGAAATTCTAAATATTATAATTCTCTTCTAAAAATTAAATCAAAATTCATAGCCATTGAATTCGGTTCAATTCATCTTTATCCATTCAATTCTGTTCGCGAAGTCCGATAAATTCTCAATCTACATTAATTTATTCTGTCAAATGCGCATTATTCGCCCGTTTGACACCATTTCAATCCCAAATGATCCCAGGACATAGGAAATGCCTACTTAAATTATTTATGACCTAACTTATTACCTTATGGACCTATTTGAGGATTCTAAGTTAGAAATTCCAATTTTGTAGGTCGAGACGACGAAAGAGCATAGTAGCATTCCACGCATAAATTGCACTACACTTTGAGATCACTCAGGTGGGTTTTTCTATAACTCACAACTATGTTTTAAATTCGTCCATGAAAAGCATGTTAAATGTTTTAATAGCATTGTTTACGCAATGATTGGATGTGTTGAGACTTCATGCATAGAGGAATTCCGACTTACAAGCAAGACGGTTTACTTTGTGACTAAATGTCTAGATAAGTAACCGTAAAGTATCATGTGATCACATCGGGTCTCTCATCCAATGAAGAAGAGTAAACTATGTTATAAAGTATGTTTATGATTGATTTTAAAGCATGAAAGTATGACTTGGACGAATGATAATGCCCACTGAGTGTTTTCTGGCACTCAACCCAAATATTTTCAAATGTTTTCAGGTCCTGGAGATCAAGCTGGTTGAGGGCGAGCTGTTAAAGTGGGTTTGATGGTTGACCCTTATGTGGTTTTTGCTTTAAAACCATCTTTAAACTTATGTTTGTGTGTTAAATATTAAATGCTTCCGTTGGTACTTGGCAAGCCTTTTAAGTTTGAAAGTTGTTGACCCTAATGGTCAATTTTTGATTGTATATATATATATTTTGAATGTATATAAGGGTTGACCGTGAAGTTTTTGAATGTGTGGCCTGTTTGGTTATATCTTTTGCTTGTTGACAGGTCATAATTTGGTTATATGTGAGTCAGTGATTTTGAAAAGCTTTGTTGGAAGTTGACTTTAAGAACCCCTGAGTGCGGGTTTGAACATTTTAAGCCGAGGTACTGTCCGTTTACAAATTATTAATAAAGTTAAATCTATTTTTTTTATAAAAGTATTTATTACGTAAGCATGTACGTATGTTTTTGGTGACGTTTTGGTCCTAGTGGGACTGAGGCGTTACAGGTGGTATCAGAGCAGGTCTACGTGATTGTAGGCCTGTGATGTTTTTAAAATTGAAATGTTTTGAGTATTGTGTTATCAAAATGGTTACCCATAACCCAGCAGCTATCGTCTCGCCAGGCTTACTCCGGGAAGGTACTAAAGTTTATGGTTTGAATTTGTTTAGTGCTCTTATGAAAAGTGTATGTATATGATTGTATGCATGATATACAAATGCAAGTGATCTCAATGTGTAATTTAAAGCATGGTGAAAAGTATGATTTTATAGCATTGTGAAAGTTATGTTTTAAAAGCATGGTTATCAGTGTTTTCATGTCAAATCCATTTGATGCATAAACATCATCTGAGCTAGTTTTAGATCAGAACTTAGCTGGGACTTGAACATAGATGCACTGAACATAAGTACCTAGTTTGACTTTAGATCTTCTTTAGCTCACTGGAATTTTATGATCCACACGAATCTAAGTGCGTTGTATCGTTACCTTAGAATTTTATAAGAGTATTTGACAATCAAAGTATCTAACGTCTGAAATACGTGTATAGGATGCCGCCAAGACGTCAAAATAATCAGGCTCAAAATCCTCCACAAGAAGATACGGCACGTGTTATCGCTCAGTTTCGAACATACCAACCGCCGACCTTTAATGGTCAGGGTGAACCGACTGAGGCTGAAGAATGGTTACGAATGATGGAACGTACATTCGCATACATGGTGTGTACTGACTCTCAGCGCATTGCATGTACAATCTTCCAGCTCATTGGTGATGCTGATCATTGGTGGGAAACGCATAGGAGGTCGATGACGCCTGAACAATTTGCAAATATGACTTGGGAGGATTTCAAGCAAGCGGTTATGCGGAAGTTTATTCCAATGTGTTATCGGGATCAGAAAGAAACCGAGTTCTTACAGTTAACTCAGGGAAATATGACAGTGAATGATTATGAACGAAAGTTCAATCAGCTGTCTAGGTATGCTCCACACCTGACAGACACTGATGAGAAAAAAGCTCATAGATTCAAAAGAGGCTTACGAACTGAGATCAGCAGTATCATAGCTGGGCGTGGCATGGCCACGTATGCTGAAACTCTTGAACGAGCTCAAGATGTGGAATCATCGCTTCGCAAGAATGAGAACAAGGTTGATGTGCCGAATAGGAAAAGAAAATGGAATGATAACAAGAATAAGGGTCGCAGTTTCGATAAAAATGCTAGGATGAGAGGAGGATTAAATTCCAAAGCACAACAAGAAAAACCATTATGTCGAACTTGTGGAAAGAAATATAATGGTGAATGTATGAAGGGAAAGAATGTCTGCTATAGGTGCTGGCAACAAGGACATATGGCATATAATTGCCCAATGAATAAGGGGAAAGAAGTGGCTAGGCCAGGTCAACCTCTGACCAGAAATGCTCGAGCATTTGCTCTTAATCGACAAGATGCTGCACGGGAGCCTGGAAATATGGCAGGTATGATTAGTATATCAAATATGCCTGTACTTGCATTATTTGACACTGGAGCTTCGCATTCATTTATATCTGCCACACTATGCTCTAAGCTAAAACTGACTAAGGAAAAACTTAGTGAGGCCTTAGAAGTAAGTATACCTTCGGGGAGGATCTTAATTGCTGATCAAATATGCAAAAATATAGATTTGAACCTTGGGTATAGATCACTAAGTGCATATCTACATGTCTTAGACTTAAGAGACTTTGATATTATCCTCGGAATGGATTGGTTAGAGGCTAACCATGCCACAATTAAGTGTCTTGAAAAGGAGCTAACCTTCCAAAGACCGGAAGAGCCGGAATTCACTTTTCATGGATTAAAGTTGGGAGCTAGAGTAAGAGTTATTTCTGCAATGAAAGCAATGAAGATGCTTAGAAGAGAAGGATGTGAATCGTTCTTAGTAAGTTTAATAATGAACAAGACAGAGAATGTGACAATTGATGATGTACCTGTGGTGCGGGACTATAAAGATGTGTTTCCAGAGGACTTGCCAGGTCTGCCTCCAGACAGACAGGTTGAGTTTACAATAGACTTGCTACCGGGAGCTGCTCCAGTATCAAGAGCGCCGTATCGTATGGCACCAAAGGAGTTAGAGGAGTTAAAGGTTCAGCTACAGGAACTCTTAGACAAGGGTTATATTCAACCCAGCGTCTCACCGTGGGGAGCACCTGTGTTGTTCGTTAAGAAGAAAGATGGAACACTTCGAATGTGCATAGACTACAGAGAGTTGAATAAATTAACTATCAAGAACAAATATCCACTTCCCAGAATTGATGACTTATTTGACCAATTAAGAGGAGCAGGAGTATTTTCCAAGATTGATTTAAGGTCTGGGTATCATCAACTTAAGATTCGGAAGGAAGATATACCCAAGACTGCGTTTCGTACACGCTATGGTCACTATGAGTTTATAGTGATGCCTTTTGGTCTTAGCAATGCACCTGCAGTTTTTATGGGCTTAATGAATCGAGTTTTTCACCCATATCTGGATAAATTTGTAATCGTCTTCATCGATGATATACTGATATATTCCAAGAATGAAGATCAACATGTTGAGCATTTGAAAATTGTGTTAGACACACTACGAAGAGAAAGACTTTATGCCAAGTTCAGCAAATGTGAATTTTGGTTAAAAGAGGTGGTATTTTTGGGACATATTGTCTCAGATCAGGGCATTAAAGTGGACCCTGCCAAGGTGAATGCAGTTAGTGAATGGAAAACCCCGACGAGCGTACATGAGATACGTAGCTTCTTGGGTCTAGCTGGGTACTATAGAAGATTCATTGAAGGATTTTCCAAGATAGCAAGGCCTATGACCCAGCTATTGAAAAAGGAGAATAAATTCAAATGGACTGATGATTGTGAGAGAAGCTTCCAAGAATTGAAAAAGAGGTTAGTTACTGCACCAGTACTAGCTATACCAGAAGAATCTGAAGGGTTCGTGGTTCTTACAGACGCATCAAAGCAGGGTTTAGGTTGTGTTCTGATGCAAAATGGAAAGGTGATTGCGTATGCATCACGTCAGTTAAAGCCACATGAGAATAACTACCCAACACATGATTTGGAATTGGCCGCAGTGGTGCATGTATTGAAAATTTGGAGACACTATTTATATGGTGGAAAGAGTGTGATTTACTCGGATCACAAAAGTTTAAAATATCTGTTCGAACAGAAAGAGCTCAACATGAGGCAAAGAAGATGGTTAGAGCTGGTCAAAGATTATGACTGTTCCATCCAATACCATCCAGGAAAGGCAAACGTTGTTGCTGACGCTCTAAGCAGGAAGAATCGAGTAGAATTGAGTTATCTGATCACTCAACAAGAACAAATCACTAGAGACTTTGCCAAACTTAGTATTGAAATTGTAACTCCACCAGATAGCATAAGTGCACATATAACAACGATGATAATGAAGCCTAACTTGCGAGGCCGAATCGTCGAGGCTCAACAAAAGGATGTCTATCTTGAGAAGATAAAAAGAAGAATAGGTCAAGGAGCCCCAGGAGAATTCGTGGTTGCAGACGATAATGCATTGATGTATGGGAATAGAATTTGTGTGCCACGAAATGAAGAATTGATAAGAGAAGTTTTAGATGAAGCTCATTGCACGCTTTATACTGCTCATCCAGGGAGTACTAAAATGTATAGAGATTTGAGGATGACATTCTGGTGGCGAAATATGAAGAGGGACATTGCAGCGTATGTTGAAAGATGCATGACTTGTCAACAAGTCAAGGCAGAACATCAAAGGCCATCTGGATTGCTCAAACCCCTAGAAATTCCTGAATGGAAGTGGGAGCATATCACAATGGACTTTGTCGTTGGTCTACCAAAGTCATTACATGGAAATCATGCCATATGGGTTATTGTTGACCGTTTGACCAAGTCAGCACACTTCTTACCAGTCAAGATGACTTTAGGATTGGATAAACTGGCACAAATTTATGTAAGAGAAATTGTAAGACTTCATGGTGCACCTGTGTCAGTGACATCAGATCGTGATACGCGATTCACGTCTAAATTTTGGCAAAGCTTACAAAATGCAATGGGCACAAAATTGAATTTCAGTACAGCTTTTCACCCACAGACTGATGGACAGTCCGAAAGAACAATTCAGACCCTAGAAGATATGCTGAGGACTGTAGTCATGGATCAAGGAGGAAGCTGGGAAGAATATTTACCTTTAGTTGAATTTGCTTACAATAACAGTTTCCAAGCGACCATTGGAATGGCGCCTTATGAGGCTCTATATGGTCGAAAATGCAGATCACCACTTTACTGGGATGAAGTTGGTGAAAGAAAAGTTTTGGGCCCGGAAATTATACAGAAAACTGTTGAGGTTATTGAAAAAGTAAGACAAAGAATGAAAGAGGCCCAAGATCGACAGAAAATGTATGCAGATAAAAGAAGGAAAGATTTACAATTTCAGGTAGGAGATAAAGTATTCCTGAAAATATCTCCTACAAGAGGCATTGTGCGATTCGGAAAGAAAGGAAAGTTGCGGCCTAGATATATTGGGCCGTACGAAATTCTCGAACGAATCGGTGAAGTTGCCTACAAGTTGGCGTTACCGCCAAAGTTAGGAGGAATTTATGACGTGTTTCATGTTTCAATGCTTCGAAAATATATTTTTGATTCAAGCCACGTCGTAAATCAGGAAGAAATAGAAGTAAATCTAGATCTGACATACGACGAGTTTCCTATAGCTATTCTTGACAGAAAAGTCCAAAAGCTGCGGAATAAAGAGCTAATGATTGTGAAAATTCAATGGAGCAGACACGGACAAGAGGAAGCTACATGGGAACTTGAAGAACAGATCTTGGCAAAGTATCCTGACCTCGTCATAGCAGGTATATTCAATTTCGGGGACGAAATTTTTTTTAAGGAGGGGAGGATGTAACACCCCGAAAAATATAGTATTTAAATTTATTATATAGAGGAACATTCTAGGTCTTAGTTATTGAATATCTAAGTTAAAATTAGAATTTATAGTATAAAAATAATATATTAGTGGGATCGTTTTGATATCAAGTTCATCCAACTCGGACTTCATTTGACCTTCCAATGGAATTTATTCCATTAAACACTTTGAAATTAATTTATTCTTTCAGGCCCAACTTTATAAATTCAAGCCCAATTAATTACTCACTTTTTGGCCCACCCAATTTTGTCAATTCCAACCATTTAACATATATATCAACTGTTGGGCCAAGCCATTAAGAGAATCCATGAGAGAGTAGTTATAAATTTATATCATTAATTGTGCATGTTATTCATTTGGATAAATTTAAAATTCCACCTATCATAATTTGCCATCGAAAAGATGTTTAATAAAGATTAGTGTTAAGGTTGAAACACACGTGTAGATATATGTGTACTACCTATCTATATTATATATATAAGTACATACGTATATAGTATATAAAGGGAAGAATTAATTTATCAATTTGGATAACCGTTAAAATTTAATTTACTAAATACTTATAAACTAATATAATCATAATATGTAATGCAAAAGCATTATAAATAATAAGTCATTGTATCAGATTTATGTGTTAATATGAATAGCAGAAAGCTAATTGCTACAAAACATGCATAAAATGAATAAATAATGTTAATATAATAAGAATAAAAATAAAATAAAATAAAATTTTAGCCAATAGAAATGGGCTATTTGGCAACTATTAAAATAAGATTGGTGTACATAAAAGTACACGTGTATGTTGATTATGTATATATATATATAGTTGGGGGCTTTCGGCTGTGATGATCGAAATAAAAAAAAAGAAGAGTAAAAAAAATATAAACGAAGAAGAAAAGAACCGAGGAAAGAGAATTGGAGGAAAAAGAAAGAAAAATTAAGGTAAGATTTTATCTCATAAGTTTTTTTTTAAAATTTTAATCTAATGTTATTTGATTCATTTAATTTTTGATTTGGTCATAAAATATTAAATGAATCCAACTCCCAAGTTTATATTCTCCCAGTTCTAATTTAGTACTTGGCAATTAAATTAGCATTTTTAGAAAATGTTATTTAGCCCTATAATTTCGAGATGTTATATTCTTTCCCAAAAGAAATTCTAAATATTATAATTCTCTTCTAAAAATTAAATCAAAATTCATAGCCATTGAATTCGGTTCAATTCATCTTTATCCATTCAATTCTGTTCGCGAAGTCCGATAAATTCTCAATCTACATTAATTTATTCTGTCAAATGCGCATTATTCGCCCGTTTGACACCATTTCAATCCCAAATGATCCCAGGACATAGGAAATGCCTACTTAAATTATTTATGACCTAACTTATTACCTTATGGACCTATTTGAGGATTCTAAGTTAGAAATTCCAATTTTGTAGGTCGAGACGACGAAAGAGCATAGTAGCATTCCACGCATAAATTGCACTACACTTTGAGATCACTCAGGTGGGTTTTTCTATAACTCACAACTATGTTTTAAATTCGTCCATGAAAAGCATATTAAATGTTTTAATAGCATTGTTTACGCAATGATTGGATGTGTTGAGACTTCATGCATAGAGGAATTCCGACTTACAAGCAAGACGGTTTACTTTGTGACTAAATGTCTAGATAAGTAACCGTAAAGTATCATGTGATCACATCGGGTCTCTCATCCAATGAAGAAGAGTAAACTATGTTATAAAGTATGTTTATGATTGATTTTAAAGCATGAAAGTATGACTTGGACGAATGATAATGCCCACTGAGTGTTTTCTGGCACTCAACCCAAATATTTTCAAATGTTTTCAGGTCCTGGAGATCAAGCTGGTTGAGGGCGAGCTGTTAAAGTGGGTTTGATGGTTGACCCTTATGTGGTTTTTGCTTTAAAACCATCTTTAAACTTATGTTTGTGTGTTAAATATTAAATGCTTCCGTTGGTACTTGGCAAGCCTTTTAAGTTTGAAAGTTGTTGACCCTAATGGTCAATTTTTGATTGTATATATATATATTTTGAATGTATATAAGGGTTGACCGTGAAGTTTTTGAATGTGTGGCCTGTTTGGTTATATCTTTTGCTTGTTGACAGGTCATAATTTGGTTATATGTGAGTCAGTGATTTTGAAAAGCTTTGTTGGAAGTTGACTTTAAGAACCCCTGAGTGCGGGTTTGAACATTTTAAGCCGAGGTACTGTCCGTTTACAAATTATTAATAAAGTTAAATCTATTTTTTTTATAAAAGTATTTATTACGTAAGCATGTACGTATGTTTTTGGTGACGTTTTGGTCCTAGTGGGACTGAGGCGTTACATATTATATCTTGCAAATTAAAATGCTTATGTTATTCAAATGTTATGATGAAATATGCTTGAGTTGTAATAATTTTGGGTCATTTGTGCACATTGATCCTCTTTAGAGAAGATAAGAGGATTACAAAGTTCAGAAGGTTACTGTATTGTTTTCTGAATGTGTATTAATCTCATCTCACTTTATGCGTGGTACAAATTTTAGGATACATGTATTCAAATCTCTTTGTCCAACTCTAACTTGAGTTCATCATGAAGGATAATTTCATTATATAGTGAGTTTATTGATTCTCATCAAAAGTTTTATGGTTCAGATGCCACTAACCATACTGTGGCAGTGCATTTTGTTGATCTTTGCATGATTTCTATCACATTTTTTCATAGATCATTTGTTTGAGGTAATCTCTCTCTCTCTCTCTTGTCTTACTAAGTTGTTCGTATCGTGGCGATTGGAGTTGTAGATTGTGCGCGCAACAGATGATGAAGAATGAAGGTTGTATAGTATCCAAGTCTATTCCTGATCTGCATTCGCCTAAAAGGGATGGTGTTGGTTAAATTGTCTATAGTTTATATTATCCACATATAGGGATAATGATAAGACATGTTTTTCTATAAGTTAAGAACGTACAATTTTTAACAGCATTTGGTTCGTCTATTGAGTATATAGAACACATACATAATCAAACTATCAAATTGTAGGTGAGAACAATATTACTGTAGAAATCAAACCTTTAGTTTGGTTCTATTCAATATATGGAACAAATAATCAAACTACAACAAGAACAATAATACTGTTAAATCAAACTTTTAGTTTCTTCTTGCTTTTCTTTGCTTCAGCAATTAGAAAATTGATCTATCTAGCTTGTTTAATTGTAGAAATCAAATCTTCTCTCCTTGAATTCTTTGAAAAAATTTCCTTCAGGATCTCAGAGGCAATTTCCTGCAGTGAAGACCATAATTAAAAGTTGCACAATATAATAAGAACAACATACTCAATCCCAAAGACAAGATTTCGGTGAAGAGCATGAAATATTATATTCCAGAGTTAGAGTCAGCAGCAATATGAAAACAAATCAGAAGCGTGAAACACAAAATAAATATTGAATGATAAGACTCATATATTTTGCTAACCTTGTGAAATTTGCTTGTTTGATTTGATGTCCAATATTTTCCTCAACCTTTGTTAGCAACTTGCTTAAATAAATATATCGTACATTATTATCCTTCTTTATTGTGGAAATAATTGTAGGTTTATATAAACAAGGAAATATATTTTATAAATAAGTATTAAATATTGTATTACAATATTACACTTAAATTATAGTTGTATTGGGGATATAATAGGTAGACCAAAATTTATAAAACATGGCTCTTTTATAATAGTAGTAGATAGATTAAGATGGGTTATAATGAGTACTAGTGTTTCGTGTGAGAATTAGCAACTATGCTTATTTACTACGATTTTATAGCTTATCTTATTGTATTTTAGTGCTTATTAATACTAGCACTAATTAAATTTTTTTATTCGATGACTCGTACACCGCGCTCGACAATTTATTTCTTTTTTTAACATAATTTTTTTATTTTTGCAGCTATTTTTATATATAACCAGGCATGCTTATTTAAAAAATTCCCAAAACAATAAATAATTGAAATTGAACAATACTTCATTATATAATACACAAAATGTATACAAAATACATAATACAATATGTAAGTTCTCCAAAATAACATGATTAATCTAAAATAAACTAATATTAAATATTTTGCATTCAACATTCGCATGAGTTCATAAGTTTAAGTAGTAAAAACAAGAAGTTCGACTTTTCTAGCTAGCCTCCTGCTCCTTCCCTTGCCCCACTTATTAAAATAGCCACTTCATCATCAACTCAACTAAAAAAAACAATTATCTAATTAAGTATCAATTCCATTAATGCATGTCATATTACTTTAAAAGAAGCAAAGTTAAGATTAATTCAAACTTACATTGTCAATCTATTGTCAATCTGTATAATCTTGGAGGCACTCTTTAATTTCCAATCAAAAGTTAAATTCTAGTAGAAGAGGGGGAAAACCAAAAGCAAAATAATTACACTATTTATTATTTCAGACATGACATAGATGATTGCAGAACAGTGAAACAATTTCACTCCAAACATACATACGAGAAGAAAGAAATTATGGGGCAAATCATTAAACAAATCGATGTGGTTACAATCTGCATATATGGAAGTAGAAACTACTCTTATATAGCTCCTCCCCCAATTCATCAACAGTTCTCCTACTAGAATTTCTCAGACAAGAAACAAGTTCTGAGAGAATTTTCTCAACACTATATTGTTGAGATATTGTAGCCCAAAGACAAACATCAAAGTGTTCCACAATCAATGGATGTTGAAAAGCATTTGTGGCAAGTGTAGTTTTACCAATTCCCGCCATGCCCACGATGGGGATGACTCGTAGGCTAGAGGGTACTCCATTAGTGAGCATATCCAAAAGTTGAAGCAAGAAGCCATCAAATCCAACCATGGTATTGCTATTCTTCACTGAGGTGTGAGGTGTTGATGAAGTAGCTGCTTCCCAATGTGCGGGCAACTCAACTTTGAATCCACGTTGCGCTTCTGCAACCTTGGAAGCCTTTCTGCAGACAAACTCCATGTCTTCAATTACTTTCTGCAGATCCAGCAGGAAACGAGATGTTCTCTTTCCATCAAGAGTGGATCCACCACGAATCTGATCGACTACATGATATTCGATCACATCTTCAGCCGCATGAGCTGCCCGCGCAATTCGCCTCTCTATTGCTTCTGCACCTTCTATGCGCCGGCAGCAGTGACAGTGATCCCATCTTTGCATGAAACTTAGCAAGTAGGCAATACATTCGACAAGGGAGCCGACCTGCTCGTTCTCAAAAGAAAAGGAATGGCGGGGATGATTCTGGATCAGATGCAAATTATGCATAAGAGAAAGTAGAGCAGCGTAAGCTGTTGCCATGGGTGATTATGATTATAGGCCTCTCTAGTTTCTGATATTTTTCAAGTTTCAGATGAGGAAGGATGATTATGATTATGGGTCTCTCTAATTTCTGATATTTTTCAAGTTAAAGATGAAGAAGAATCAAAGTGTTTTCCTCTCGTTAAGAGTGGTAGCAACGCCTCGGAAGAAGCCGAGTCCAACTAATTACGCATTGCACATGGCCGCTTCATTGTGAGTCGATTCCCAGTCCACTGATCCAGCTTGGGCCATTTAATTTTCTGTCGGCAACCAACTTTTTTTCCTTTTTCTCTTTCCTCATTCAAATACATGTATAATGTATAATAAATTACATATAATTAATGACTTTATACTTCATATTAAATAATTTTTTTTTAGCTAAATTCAAACTACTTTTGTTTTGGCAATAAATTGAAACTTACAGATACCAACCGAATCTCGAAGAGAATGTTAAAATTTAAAAAGAATTGGGTTTTGTTGATGAACACTTAGAAATGAAGGAAATGAAATGATTAAGAGAAAGTAGAGCTGCAAAAGCTGTTGCCATGGATGATTATTGGGTCTCTCTAATTTCTGATATTTTTCAAGTTTCAGATGAAGAAGAATGAAAGTGACGATACTCACTTAAAGAATTTCAGTCTTATTGAATAATCAATTCACGCGCTCTGAGTGGTCCAAATGTCTGTATGTGTGTTTTCCTCTCTTTAAGAGCATCCCAGAGCGGCGTACGAATCTGAGCTGGATTTCAAATTGTACCGATGTTGAAGTAACATTTGCATTGGGACCATGAGATAACATTGACAAAATTTAACCAAGTAGAAATATTGCTGTAAGCAATTAAAATTTTATCACCAATCAAATGGTGACACGTGGAAATTAAACAATTGAAATATCCAAATTATATTATTTATTTATATTTTAGGAATTTTAATTCCTAAATTAAATAAATAAATTAATATTCAATATGTGGAAAGATCTCGACCAATGGAAATACGACAAGTGTCAAGCTCACACAAAAATCCACACATTATTGTAGAGAATCATGAAATACAAGACACCAATAGAAACGCGCCACATAAGCCCTAATAAGGCACCAATGAGAAGATGCCACCTAAGCCCTAAATACACCCTCACTTGCCTATAAATAGAGGCCTTAACATAAGGAAATGGTGACAATTTGAAGAGCTCAAGACTTGGAGGAAGTTTGCGTGAAGAAACTCTCTCTCAACCTTCAAGGCTTTCGTGTGAAGAATCAAAGCGTTCTACATCAAAATCGTCCAAGCTTGAAGTTCGATCCGGAATCAAGGTGCTACACCCTCCGATCAACGTTTCCAAACTTCAAATCTTCAAGTTTGTTCTTGAAGATTCAAAGACGTTCTTCATCAAGTTCGTCCAAAACTATCGTTTGATCCGGAATCAAGGTGCTACACCCTCCGATCAACATTTCCAAGCTTCAAATCTTCAAGTTTGTTCTTGAAGATTCAAAGACATTCTTCATCAAGTTCGTCCAAAACCATCGTTTGATCCGGAATCAAGGTGCTACACCCTCCGATCAACGTTTCCAAGCTTCAAATCTTCGAGTTGTTCTTGAAGATTCAAGATGTTCTTCATCAAGATCGTCTAAATCCACCGTTTGATCCAAAATCGAGGTCTCAATGATCCGAATCAACGTTATAAGCTCCAAAATATCGAGTTCATGAAGATCAAAGAGGCAAATCCACCTTGAAGATCTTAAAGAACACGAAAATCAAGTTTTGAAGAGAAGAATCAGAAAATCAAATAGAGAGTCGAACCACAAAATTATAATTTCAATCCAAAAATATTTTCTTTGTACGATTTTCCGGTGTTTATTAATTTAAATACGCGGAATTTGTGTTACAAATGCTACCAGGTATAATTTGAAACCTAGTTCATTAGGCACCATTCTCGCACACCCGCCTCAAGGAACACTCTAGGCATCATTGTTATACATCTCATTTCTCTCTTTTTTGCCTCATTTTCTCTATCATCTTTCTATTTCTTGTTCTTTTCTATTTTTTTATTTTTCGAACCATGATCTTTAATCTCCAAGCAACTTCATCCCGTCATTGGACCATCCTCATCGGGACTGATTTAAGGTGGAGGTTTACGGGGGTTCTATGGAAACCCTGATGCTACTCTGAAGAAATTCTCTTGGGAACTTTTGAGGAGACTAGTAGAGAAAGTGTGCATTGCACGCAGTTCAACTAATTTACTTAAACTAGTAGAGGATACGTGCGTTGCACGTGGTTTGTCGTCTTTTTTATTTAGATATATTAATTAATATAAGTTTTATAATATTTTATAATATTAATATATAAGTTTTATAAGCTAGAAAGAATGTTAAAATGGGGTGTCGATACATAAATGAGATTCCCCTTTTTTTATTGCTTAACCTTTAAAGTATTGTAATTTTACTTTTTGATGTTTTTTTCTGTGTATTACATTGTCTCTTTTGCCTTTGTTGTATATAATGCCTGAGCTAGTATTATATAGTGAAAACCAGTAAATATTCTATGTGTTGGTGGAACATCAATTAACTTGTTTAATTGATCTAAACATCAACTTGATATTTACCTCTCTATGAGTGTCTGTCAATATTATGACATTCTTTACATTTTGTTGCTATCAAGAAGAGAAGCAGTATAATAAGTGTGGTCGGCATATCATATTGTGCAGATGGGGAGGAAAGTACCATTGAATTAATGGAAAGCCAAAACTGGACGAAGATTAATGTTAAATATTTTATATAGTTCTAATCATAGTAAGATTAATGGACGAAGAATGAAAGTAATAAATATAACATAGAAAAGAGATAAGTGATGTTATAGAGATAACAACTATAACTTATAATAATTCATAAATAAATATTATTGATGAAAAGAATAAAATTTGAAAAAAAATATCACAGTATTAATATGTCCAAATGATTTTAAACAAGAGAGTATATTGACATTTTTTTTTCTTGTTTGATTTTGATGAGTGGAGAAACTTTATTTTTCTTCTTTTTGGTTTCAGAGATAAATTTGTCCAATGTATTGTCATCGCTTGTTATATCAATGCATTCTTCAAGCTTTTTTTTTTGTAAGTTTTCTTTTTCTCTTTCCTTGCACTTCAGTTGGCTTCAATTCTGTTATGGATTCTTTGCGTCTTCCGTTCACAGCTTGCTTGGTCTTTTTAAATGATTTATTTTTTTCTTGACCTTGATTGGGATTCGGCTCTTCAACTGATGCAATTTGTGTCTTTTGTATTGCACTGCTCAAATTTCCCCTTTCATCGATTTTGACATCCTTAAGTTTGGTCATAAAGCATATTTTGGTTGATGCTTGTAAGCTTTGGCCTTTATAGTATGGAGAATCATTTTCGCCCTAAGGAAATAAAATTGTAATTACAATTTGTAAATGTTAAATTTTACATCATTATTCTTAATGTAGTAATTGGTTTAGAAATAATTTTTTATAATAATAATTACCTCACTGATTGATTGAAGATACTCATGTATGGAGCATCCTACGTATGTTGCCGCAACATCTTCGAACATTGTAACACGTGCACTGTAATCCCCTTCCACAATATTTAAGGTGATTTTGTATCTATAATTTTACAAAATAATATATAGTTAATCCATGTATCTTTTTTTTTTTTTTTGTAATGTGTATTTTTTAAAATTACCTTCATGTAGTCTCAATGACTTCCTCCTTGCAACTTCTGCATATGAAAATTTCTGCATTCTTTGGATACGATGTTTTGTACTTTTTACAGGAATCATACCATATATATGATTTATTTTCAACCCTATCTACAATTCCCATAAAATAATAAGAAGTGTCCTATAATATTAAAAGAATAATTAGTATAATAATCAAAAGCGTAATTATTAATTACAAAATGAAAGAAAAATCGATGCGACTGTATATATATTTATTTCACACAAATAAACACCATTCACAAAAAAAATTCAAAATAAATACGAAAATTATGAGAATAAATATGATATGATTCAAAAATTATGAGAAAAATTTGGTCCTAATTTGAACCAAATTATTTAACATCAGAAATTATGACGCGTTGATTTCTACTTGTGCGTGTGATGTGCTAATCTTTTTATGTCCAATAGACGAAATATTATTCCAGATTTTAGCCTACAATTCTAGTTCTCTTTGTCTTTTAATATATATTTTTTTAAAATCAAATCAAACTTATTCTCCGTTCTTATGTATTTGAATAGATATGGTATAATCAAGAAGATATATATATATATATATATAGGGGTGGGTTCAAATAGGAACCAATCCCCCCGTGAGAACCTAGGCACCAATCTAACATGCGAGATTTATATTGCTAACACCAAGAGATTATGTTGCTAACATGAGGTAAACTCATTTTGCTAACTTGACGAGATCATAATATTAGCAACATATTGCTAACATGTTAGCGATTATACACACTGCTAATATGTGACTAATAATTTGCTAATATGTTTGGTTCCTAGGTTCTCACGGGGGGATTTGGTTCCTATTTGATCTTTTCCCTATATATATATATATATATATTTATATTCCATACAGATGATAAGTGAAAAGCAAACACAGAATGAAACAAAGCAATAAAACTTTAAAATTTGATTTATAACTGATTATTCATAGCACATGAAATGGATTTCAAAAGAAAGGCTCAAAAATAGTTTATCCATTCACATGAAAAGGTGGGTGCAAAAGAGCAGAAGGCATATCAAATGGTGGGTGCAAAATCAGCGTCCAACCCTTTGTGAAAGTAAATAGATAGAGATAGTACCTTAGATAATTTATGTTGACTTTCCATGAGTTGTTGCATCGTTACTTCTTCTGCATTTTTTATTTTTTGGATCATTGCTAACTCACTAATTCTCAACGGATCAAAAATATCCGACGAACTGCATATAATATAAGTTTGACATAAGTAAGTTGATCAATAATATTATTATTTTAAAAAAATAAATAATATATTTATTTTGTTATTTATTCCATACATGATTTGTTCAGTCTCTTCTATCTCTTCACGTTGTAGTTTGATTTGTAATACGGAACTCGGTGTAATTTGGATTTGTAAATCGCCTAAGATAAAAAATTTACTTAGAAAGGTAAACATGATTTATTTTTGTCATAAAAAAATGCATATAATATATATATTTGTATATTAAATTTTACCTAAATATTTTTTTGCAGTAACATTTGTGATGGTAATAATTGGATTTTGTTTAAGCATTTGTTGCAGTTGATGCCCTTCATTCTTCGCCATATCTTCCCAAAGGCATATTCCCATAAGTTGTTTTCTGTATAAATAGAAAATGAAATTCATTAAAATAATTAATTAAATAATAAAATAGTGATAATGTCAAAATAAATTCAAATACAATGATAAATGTCTTACTCTTTGTTCATAATAGTCACGTCTCTCAAATCCTTCAAAGTTCCATTTTTAGTTACAATCACTTTACTTTCATCAACCTTCACCAATACTCCACATATATCTGTGCAAGAACTTGACATTAGTTGTATCATATAAACACAATAGCATATTTGAAATATAATTAATTGAATGTAGTAATAAGGAGAAGATTAGGTAGTAGAGTTTTACCAAATTCTTGTGTTCGGTTGACTTTTGTTTCTATATCTTTAAACTCCACAAAATTATGTTCGATCTTGTATTCAATGCTTCTTTTATAACAGTTTCCTTATTGAGTATCAATTGCTTCTCAGGATGTATGAACGGATACATTGTATTGACCGTATCAATATGTGCATTAGAGATCATATAGCTTTTATTTGGCTCTAATTTACCTACAAAGGAATTGATTAGTTCCTTGAATATCGTAACTCTGATTTGGACACCCAATAAATATTATAAACATGCAACTTTGATCAAATTATAAACAAATTTTTTAGTTTGAGATTTTTTTTTTCATGTGTTAAATATGTACATATGAATGTAATTTAAATTTAAATTAATAATTGGTATGATACTTACTTCATTGTCCATCATGATCAATTTCCAAAACCTCTTATCATTATTAATCCCGCATGTTTCATGTCCAATTCGTATAATCTTCAATCTTATTGTAAAGGACCTCTGATTTATTTCTAATGCTCTAATTAATTAAATACCCTTGATGTTAAATTCGGACGATCTTGAGCTATTTGCCCGACATGTAATTTTTCTTGTATTTCCTTCCACTCTGGATTGCAAGTCATTGTAATAAATAAATCTGGCTTACCAAATTTTTGTACTAATGCCAATGCATCAAGATATCTACGTCTCATATCTCTTGGACCACCAATAAATGTTGCATGAAGAACAATTCTTTTACCAACTTCTTTTCCTTTCAATTCTCCTTTGAAGACACTATCCACAATTCCTTATACAATTCAGCTCTCATATTTGATTGGTTTTGACGGAAAAAATCTAATCTTGTCGTCTCCAATTTTATATACATATAAACTACGAATTGTTGTAATAGTCTCTCTGCTAATAAAAGTATAGATTGCCTAGAATTTCTTATTTGTAGCTTGTAGCATGCATATTCTCTACATGAGATAAATAATATTTGATTAAATAAATTGTTACAAATAAATCATAATTTTTTTGTGCACTTAAAAGTTTCCACTCCTCTCTTTGGAATGAACTCATTACTATTTGTAAATGCATATTGTATTATGTAACATTTTACTATTTTTTTATATGTATTTTATTTCACCAATATTCGCATTATTTATCGCATGATGTGAATTAGTAATTTGTAGGTAGAAATTTTTTTTTACTCACACCCGACCTGTGGTATTGAGGAGGTTCGAACTCATGACCTTTGGTCTCCAGGAAATCTCACTCCACCACTAAGCTATCCCCACCGGGATAATTTGTAGGTAGAAATTAAGTTTGAAGTATGTTGGATAAAGTACAGAGATAATTTCCAAATAAATTACGTATATTTGACCAATTTTGCAATTCGACGTGGTTTTTAAAACATTGATCTAAGTTCACGTCTTTTGAGATATGAAGTTGAACATTATCCATTGATTAAACTTTGAAAAAATCTCGCATATGGATTGACCTCCATAATTTTTATCAGTTTCTTCACAACTGCTTCTGATATATTTGAATTTTTCAATTTATTCATTCTGTTCTCAATTAACCTCAGTTCTTGTCTCAAAAAAGTATAATTGAAAAAAATCTGGACTTGTATTATTAGGGATCAATCTTGGAAGATATGATAAACCATTCCTTGTGCTCGAAAAGAATACACTCCTCGTCTTGCAGATGTCAATTCTTTATCCAATGTTACACCGAATGAAGTAAATGAAAATATATTGTTGTATGAGCGAATATTTCTTCAAAAATCTATAGCCTCTTGTGATTCAGAAGTAAACAATTCGTACAATTCATCAGGAACTTCAGAAGATGTAAGTTGAATTTTTCCACTATCACAACATAAAGTAGGAGGCTCATACTCAAATCTTACAGCACTACAATGATTGCAATTAGACACTTTTTTTTAATTCATGTAGTTCTGAAGTTAAAAATCCAGAAAGTGATGAACCTAAAATAAGAAAATTTAGACATGCTTAATCAAAATTTGTTCATCATATATATATATATATATATATATATATATATGTATAATATTTCAAATTAAGAAATTACTTACCATTTGATTTATGTGAAGCGACGTCATCTGTTAAAATAAATGTAGCATTTCTATTTCTTCGATTTTTCTTAGCTTGATCTATCTTTTCTTGCCTTTGTATGGTATTTAAATTAGAATATTTTCTTTTCATTTGTAGATTTCTTCTTTGTCTATAGACATCAGCAGCTGTACAAGAAAAAAATATTTAATCACATTCAAATTAAAATGTAATGTTGTAATTGATTGAATTTAAATGTGGTATCTAATTTAAAATGGTGAAAAGAGTGTCCACCTAATTACTATTAGACGAATCTAGAAGATCACCTCAAATATTTTATTTACCTAACCAATATGTACTTTTGTATGAGAATGGCTAATCCACATGCTCCAATTTATAACACCTCACCAAATAGAAAAAATAACAAAATTAAGAAAGTCTAAAATTATTGAAATTAAATATAATTTAATCAATTAATATCCCGGTGTAGGCTGCTAAGTTCAAGTTTCAAGATAATAACACAAACTGCAGATGTGATCGAAGTTTCATTCACCTCGAAATGGAATCCGTCCCTCGCCCATAACGTCGTTCCCCTCAATATAGACAAGATGCGTGACCTAAATTCAATTTCTTTTATTTTGTTTTTTAATTTTAATTATATATGATGTTTTTGTTCACTATAAGACTAAAATATTAAAATTCTAACCCTGTCGACATTATATAAAATAAACATCTATTAAATAATAAATTAAGCTTATCTTCCCTAAAAAAGCAACTAAATTTATTTAAATAATAAATAATTATCTCAGAAAAATAGAGTTCAATTACATCAAAATAAGATTTTAATAAATTTAAAATTTACCTGAGAATGAACTTGATGTGGACGATTCATTATGAATATTCATAATTGTGAAAATATCAAAATAATGAACGTATTATTTTGAAGTGATTGAATTTTCGTAACAATTGGCAATGAAATTTGTAAAGTGAGTATGGATTTCTGAACTATTGTTGGTAACAATTAGCAAGTTGAAATCCAATGATTTATATAGATAATTTTAGAGTCCTATTATAATTAGAAGAAAAAGTGGCTCGAATAATAATAATAATAATAATAATAATAATAATAATAATAATAATAATAATAATAAACTATGATCTTATATATGGCAACCGTCACTCATAAAAGAGAACCCACACCATGATAATTAATAAAAATAACAAGAATAATTAATGTGATCTAATTAATACAAAATTAATATTGTACCCACAATTTACAAATAATTATTGATTTTAATTTGCTCCAATCATAACGGTTTTTTATATGCATCAACTTATCCACAAGGTGTTAGAAAGCAAATAATTTAGCAGAATAAAAATCCGATAAATGATGGGATTAGATTAGAAAATCCTTTGTAAATTAGGTAAGAGATTATTTCCTTTTCATAGTTTAGTTTTTGCTATAAAGAGGGCTTGATGTATCTGTATTCAATACAATAAGAAATACAATTACAATTACAATCTATCAAAACCATCTACAATTCCTACAACTTCTACTACAAATCATACAATTTCCATTCATTATGGTTTGTTACATGTTTTATCGGATAACAAAGTCCAACTTGGTATCAGAGCGACTCAGAAAACTCATCATCATCCATACCATTCTCGGTTCAATTTAGCCATAAATCAGGAGCCCTGCAAGAACTAGTTTCAATGTCAGAAAACAACCAACTTTCAGCAACCAATCCAACAGAATTAACTCAACAGATTGTCAATCTGTTTCGAGGAACAGAAAGCATCACATTGGGTCTCAAACTAGATGGTACAAACTATCCCCTCTGGTCTCGACTCATGAGAGTCGCAATTGGCAGTCGGGGGAAGTCCATCCATGTCACTAGAGTCCCGTCTCCTCCAAAATCAGATGATCCAAAATACCCCCAGTGGGAGGAAAGTGACCTCACAGTGTTTTCATGGATAATACAGAACATGGAAACCAAGTTAATTCACAATTTTGCTCAACACCAAACATCAAAGGCACTATGGAACAGTTTAGCCGTGACTTACGGGAGTGGAGCAGATCCCGTGCAGATTTATGACTTAGAAACACGAGCAAACAAAGTGGTTCAAAGCAGTCATACCTTAGAAGATTACTGGAATGAACTACAGAGTCTATGGATTAACATCGACCGACGGCAGCTGGAGCCAATAGATTGTTGTGAAAATGGCATCAACCAGTATAGGAAACTCACCGAAACTTGCCGGCTCTATCAATTTCTGGCCGGACTCAGCGACCAATTTGACAATATCCGGTGAGACATCATCAAGACTTCTCCGCCGCCCTCAGCCGAGGCCACCTTTACCACAGTGAAACGGGAAGCTACATGGCTCCAGATTCTAAAGCCGACAACTATCACCAGTGACGGGGATGATAACTCTTCCTCATTGGGCGTTGGCATCGGTGCAGGCCTCGCGGCTCAAGGCGGATCCGGGCAACCACAATGGAACAAACCCAAGAACAGAGACCGTGAGAACAAGGACTTGCTCATTTGTAGTCATTGCGGGATGAAAAGGCACACAAAGGAGCAGTGCTTTCAGATTGTCGGATTTCCCGATTGGTGGAAAGATAACCACAAGAAATCGAAAAATCAGAAAGGGAAATCTACGGTCACCAGCGCCGCCGTGATGGTGGGTGGCTCTACGGCCGCCAACACCCCAGGTGGAAACACAGCTGGGCTTCGGGGAGAAGCTGTGAGAGATGACAATGGAGAGGTCGCGGCGGCTAGAAATGAAGGAGGCGAAAGAGACGGGTTTCAAATAGGTAAAGGGCTCAATTTGCAATTGAGCCCTTCTATTTTTCCTCCTTTTAATTTCAACCCTTGTGATGTACATATTGTGAAAAGGGGTCTTCATCAATCTGCACCTTTATTAGATAATGTGTCGACTGCATGTACTACTCAAACCAACAGTGGTGATAAATCTAATCAGTGGATTTTTTACTGTGGTGCTACTGACACAATGACGTTTGAGGCCTCTGATATTATACAGACCTCTGTACCCCTTAAGACACATGTTCAAACTATGGTGCCATCACCCCTGTCCATGGGGCCGGGACAATAGAAATTTTCCCTACTTTGAAAATTTCAAATTGTTTATATGTGTCGTCGTTATCTCACAAGTTGCTCTCTATCAGTCATGTCACCAAAGAATTAAATTGTACTGTTCTCATGCTTCCTCATTTCTGTCTCTTACAGGATATCAGGACAGGGAAGATTATTGGGCGTGGCACTGAGAGATGGGAATTGTACTATGTGGATGACATTGCTCAACAAGGCACTGTGATGCTGGCTCACGGATCTCAAAATCGGGACGTTTGGCTTTGGCATAGACATCTGGGACATCCGTCTTCGGGTTATTTAAAGCTTCTTTTCCCTAGTTTAGATTTTTCCCAGCATTTATTTTGTCAGACATGTGTTTTAGCCAAAAATCATCGGCAAACTTTTAAACCAAATAATACTAAAGTTGATTCACTGTTTGATTTAGTTCATTCCGATATTTGGGGTCCTGCTCTTATTTTAGGGGGCCCAGCTTTTCGATATTTTTTTATATTTGTTGATGATTGTACACGTATGACCTGGATTTACTTCTTAAAATATAAATCTGAGGTTTTTCTAAATTTGTTCAGTTTTACACCATGATCCAAACCTAGTTCCAAACCACCATAAAAACCCTTTGCACCAACAATGGGGGTGAATTTGTCAATACCTCTATGGCCCAATTCTTCCAAGCCAAAGGCTTAGTTCAGCAAACCACGTGTCCTTATACTCCCGAACAAAATGGCGTTGCCGAACGGAAAAATAGAATCCTTCTTGAAATCACCCAAGCTCTCCTCCTTGAATCCCGGGTTCCCACTTATTTCTGACCTGAAGCCTTAGCCACAGCTACCTACCTCCTTAATCGCCTACCCACCAAAATCCATAAACTTCAAACTCCACTCCAGGTCCTATCTACTCACTCCAACATTCCACCTGCCTCGAACCTTCAGCCGCGAGTCTTTGGTTGTTCTATTTTTATTCATGTGCCTAAACACGAGCGCACCAAGTTCTCTCCTTGTGCTATAAAATGCGTGTTTGTGGGTTACGGGGTCAATCAAAAAGGGTATCGGTGCTATGATCCAAACACCGGTCGCATCTTCACCACCCTAAATTGCGACTTCCTTGAGACCTGGCACACCGTCGTTTTGGTGTGCAAAATACACTTGCGGGCAAATAGTCCACAAATGCTTAATCTACCCTCAACGGCTAGTATAGCTGGTGAAGACGGATGTCGATCCCACGAGGAGTGTTCATAACCTTCTGTCTTTTCTTAGTTTTGGTTTGGGTCTTCAGTGTCACTCTAAAAACCTTGCTAATAAACTTAAACTAACTAAATGCTGAAAAGGAAATCACAAGAGAAAATATCAGTAATAAAAGTGTTCAAGTCAAAGCATCGAGTCATTCGGTAGGTATGCACAATCCCGGGTAACACATATATAATTACCACTACTACCCGTTGTGCCCACACTAGTAGAAAGGTC
Source organism: Perilla frutescens (assembly GCA_026008535.1). Taxonomy (NCBI): domain Eukaryota; kingdom Viridiplantae; phylum Streptophyta; class Magnoliopsida; order Lamiales; family Lamiaceae; genus Perilla; species Perilla frutescens. The sequence goes on along the minus strand of BRKX01000007.1, from coordinate 650,116 downwards.
AAAAACCAAATCCCTATGGCCAAATATGGGTAATTGTCACTTTGAGGATTAACCGGTTACAGGAAATGGATACGATCGGCCACTCCCCAATCACTTCTTACATTATATCATCTAAATGATACGATCGGCACCTAGGGACCTAACTATACAGGAACCTAAGGAGAGAATCACACAAAGGTTTTGCAAGTATAGCAGCTTTGAGGGCAAAAGTGACCCGATTCTAGTAGGTTTGACATGATCTTGTGCCTGCATATACTACTCAATCTTAACTACCAAGGCTGTCACCCCCGGACTTGTTACTATACGGGTATCGAGGCATGGGTCACCTATACACTCCCACGTAACTAACACTAGTACCAGTTAATCAGAAATGCGCGCTTTCATCTCCAACCACCATTTACCTATGTCTAAGTGAAAAACAAGTTAAGATTGTGAACCCTTAAGGCGTTAAAGTCCGATCACCTCATGCACATATTCTACCCTTAGACCATTACCTTGACTTGAACAGTGGATACTTAGCCACTAAACATAGAAACGGAAGTAAAAGAAATGATAAAAGACATCTTACTTGGAAAGGAAACAACTGGATTAACTTCTGGGCCCAACCCCAGTTTTGCCAACAAAATAACTGAACTACCTTTATGCCGGCAAACCACCAGCTTCAGGCAGACAGAATATCAGAAAGTAAACTAAGTACGAAAACGGTAAATTGTATCTTCGAGGTGCAAAACGTGTGTGTCTAATATGAAAACAGATAAAAGTATTTATAGCAAAATGAATTAAGGCTTCAAGCAGCCTAGATTTCACCCACGCAGGGGCTCTTGCACTCCTCCACTTCATCACCTTCATGCTCCATGTTCTTCCTTTATTTTAGGAGTGGTAGCAACAAACCCTAGCGCCTCCAGTAGCTTCATGATGTCTCTACTTCCTTCCCAACGTGTTTGGACCTCCCCAAGACTCGGAACTGACCGCCACATCACCTCCACGTGCATATAGGAGTTGTCCCGTGATTCTGTTGCGTAATTCTCGCAACAACTTTGATTGGGTCCTCGGCAGGCAAATTAGTTCTTTGTGCCCTCAGTATAAATAGCACCTATCTGTGCCTGTTGTGGTGGTTTTGTGCCGTCATCCTTCTGTAATCAGCTTTATTCCCAAAACTAGACTAGACTCTATACTAAACACTTATACATGGTGTAAAAAGATAAAGGAAAAAGCACGAATATGAGTCTTCATCAAGACCGAATACTTTTATCATCACCACCTTAGTAGTCAGGGGGAGAAGGATTCTGACCCACTAAGCTGGTGTTCTATGCCAAATTCTGACCCGCCTAGAGGTCCAACAGAGACAGTTAACAGTTCCGCTGCGCAAACTTCAAAAACAGAAATGCAAACCCCAACTCTCAGTGACACTGTCCCACCATCTTCGCCGCTTCTGATACCCGAGGTAAGTGATATTTTTGAGGATGATAATACTGAGATTTCTGATGTACACTCTGATTCTTCTGATTTACTTGTGTCACCTGAGATAGTGGAGCAAGAGGAGAATACCGCTGTTGATGGGGATACAGGACAGTATGTTCTACCGCCGAGAAGTAACAGAGGGGTCCCACCTAAATGGTATACTCCAGAGAAAAATATAAGGAAGACACGATATTCTGTGGTAAATGTTGTCAAAGGAAATCTCTCTGAAATCGCAAAGGCCTTTGAAACTTCCCTATATGAAGAAGAAAGTATACCAAGGAATGCCAGAGAGGCTATGGAATCAAAACAGTGGAAGAATGCAATGAAGAAGGAAATGGAAGCACCGACAAGGAATAACACGTGGTAGAAGTGTAAACTACCTTCAGGAAAAAGACCAGTTGGGTGCCGGTGGGTCTTCACTATCAAAAGAAAACTAGACAGAACAATTGAAAGATACAAGGCTCGATTAGAGGCAAAGGGGTATACTCAGACTTATGGGAAAGACTACTCAGAGACTTTCTCACATGTGGCTAAAATGAACATTGTCAGGGTTTTACTCTCAATAGCTGCAAACCAAGACTGGCTACTTCATCAGTTTGATGTCACCAATGCATTCTTACATGGTGATCTGAATAAAGAAGTTTACATGGAGACACCACCTGGCTTCCAAGATGAGTTTGGACATGGGGAAGTGTGCAAGCTGAAGAAATAGAGGAGAGCTGAGGGCATGGTTTGGGAGGTTCACCACAGCTATGAAAAGCTATGGGTTCCGTCAGAGTAATTCAGATCATACGCTATTCCTGAAGAATAGAGGAGAGCTGATTACATGTCTCATCATTTACATCGATGATATGATTATCACCGGTAGCGACGTTGAAGAAATCAAAAGGCTCAAAAAGAATCTGTTCACTGAATTTGAAATGAAGGATTTAGGTGCTCTCAAGTATTTCTTTGGCATTGAAGTCCTTAGGTCAGCTAAAAGAATTTTCATCTGCCAGAAAAAGTATACACTGGATCTCCTTGCAGAAACCGGGATGGTAGACTGCAAGTCGGCTGACACACCCATAGCAGTAAATCACGGCCTGCAAATTGTTGAGGGTGCGGAGTTGGCTGACCAGAGTCGATATCAATGACTAGTGGGAAAGCTTATATATTTATCCCACACAAGACCTGATATTGCGTATGCTGTAGAAGTGGTGAGTCAATTCATGCACCGGCCACAAGCTGATCATCTGGAGACAGCAATCAGGATTGTGCGGTATCTTAAAGGCACTTTTTCATATGGGTTGTTGTTTGAGAAATACGGCCATTCAGGGATTCAGGGATACACAGATGCTGATTGGACGAGTAATTTGACAGACAGACGGTCCACAAATGGATACTTTACCTTTGTTGGTGGAAACCTTGTTACTTGGAAAAGCAAGAAACAAAAGGTAGTGGTCCTCTCCAGTGCAGAGGCAGAATTTAGAGGCATCAAAAGTGGGTTAACAGAAATTTTATGGCTGCGGAAATTATTGAAAGAAATGGGATACTGTCCTACCCAAACATGCCAGTTGTTTTGTGACAATAAAGCAACAATAAGCATTTCTGAGAATCCGGTGCAACACGATCGTAGCAAGCATGTAGAGATTGACAGACACTTTATTAAAGAGAAGCTGGAAGCTGGTATTGTGGAGTTGCCATTTATTCGATCAGAAGACCAATTAGCAGACATTTTAACGAAGGCTGTCAGCTCCAAGGTCTTCAAGGAAGTGCTAAGCAAGTTAAGTTTCGGTGATCCGGTAACTTAACTTGAGGGGGAGTGTTAGAAAGCAAATAATTTAGCAGAATAAAAATCCCATAAATGATGGGATTAGATTAGAAAATCCTGTGTAAATTAGGTAAGAGATTATTTCCTTTTCATAGTTTAGTTTTTGCTATAAAGAGGGCTTGATGTATCTGTATTCAATACAATAAGAAATACAATTATAATTACAATCTATCAAAACCATCTACAATTCCTACAACTTCTACTACAAATCCTACAATTTCCATTCATTATGGTTTGTTACATGTTCTATCGGATACCAAAGTCCAACTCAAGGGGATGCGTAAGTCATTCATTAATTTCATATAAATAGTTATATATATTATATTATTTTTTTACCCTTAAATTAAAGTGTAGATCATGGATATAATAGGCAAAACATATTTTATAAGAAACATCCACACTTTTTATATAGGTATAGATTAATTATTGAAGTTTGAATAATTTTACCATACTATATTTGAGTAGTCAATTAAAAAATATATATTTCATTATATATATATATATATATCACTTTATAAATATAATAATATCTAAAAATTCTAAATTAATCAATAATTAGAAAAATGATATACTCATAAAGTATAATTAAATTGTAACTATTCGAACACGAACTCGGAGTTTATAGCCTTCTAATTTATTTATATTTTTATTATTTTAATATATATGTGTGTGTGTGCGCGCGCACGCGCACGCAGAGAGATGCATGTATCCTTTCTCAATCTTCTTTTTTACAACACTTCTCAACCTTCTTTGATTGTTGACATATGCATCTATTAACACAATTTAAATCTTCTGTTCAACAATTATTATTTTTTGACTTTACCATCTAATAAAAATATAAATTTTTAATTCATATAAATTCAAAAAATCTTGCATCATCCATTTTAGAAAGATTCGGCACAAAGTTAATTAAACTTACTTAAATAATTTAAATATTTAATGAGTTCCAAATATTATTAAATATTTATTTTTTTACTACTTATTGCACATCAATTGATATAGTTTATCTCATAAGTAAATTATATTTTTAACCACTTTATATTATCTATTAATTTACGTATGATATCACGACACAGAGAATTGATTGAACTATTTTAATTATTACACATGTCGCAAAATATTAACTATTTTTTTGTGTGTATTTTATCCGAACATATATTTAATACTATATTTTATTATTTTCATATAAATGACTACATTGAACAAATAAAACTAAAAATAACTTAACTAAATTAAAATGGTATATAAATATCATGTGTTTAAAGATTATATATATATATTATAGCAACATGTGTCGCTCAATGATAAAATCTCAAAGTTTGGTTAATAGTTTGTTCTGGTAAATTGCGTTCAAGGTTTCATGTTCAATATATTTTTTAAAATTTTATACATTGTTTACAATTTTTTTTTGTGAAAAATATAATTTGAATGTCAGTTGTAATTCTTGATTCAATGACTGACTAATTTAGTAGTACAAATCGAAGGGAAATTATTCAATTTCTCAATTTTAATTATTTTCTCAGCTAACAGAGAATGTTCGTTCTCATTCCTATGATAGATATGTTTTACAATTGGTAATCGTCGTTTTTGTGGAAATCTATATTCCTAAAAATGTGCAATATACATTCCTTCCACTCGAGAAGTTTAATCATTCTCATTCAACCAAAACACATAATATATATCATTCAATAAAAAAAAATCTATGTATAACACTTCTACATATAACTACATATTATATTATTATTCTATATTATGTTTAGCTAAATAATTTGAGAATTATGTTAAATAATTAGTAGTTCAATATAAAGGAAAAATATTCAATTTTTCTATTTCAACTCTTTTATAAGTAATTGGACTATATTCATTCTTAGTCGTATGATTATGGATAGTGAACATAATTAATATTCTAAAAAATTGTGCAATATTCATTCCCTCTCCCCACATGAATTTAATTAATTATTCATAATTAACTGAATAATCTAATATAAAATATTTTAAAGATAATTATCTAACCAACCAATATTCTAAATTTCTCAAATTATAAATTAATAATCTAGAAAAACTTAACATTTGAACCATAAGACAAAATTTATTTTCACAATCAACCACTTATCATTATAATGTTTTAAAAGTCATGTATAAATTGTAAATTCATTTAAAGTTAGTTATTTTTTTACAATTAATCATATTTTTTAAAACTTTGTTTAGCAATATTTTTTTACAATTAATCATATTTATCTTCATTATTGACTTTTTTTTAGAAATTCTTCATTCACTTTAATAGATATATATATATATATATATATATATATATATATATATATATATATATATATGCATACATTATTTTTAAGTGAAACTTATTCATAATAGACTATTACAAAAGATAACACAAACATGTATACGATCTAATTCATATATTTTTAAACTAATTGACCCTTCTACAAATTTATTTAAATTTATTTATTTGACATCAAATTTGCTTAAATTTACACAATAAAAATACATGGAAATATTAAATAACTCTCCTTTTTTTATGGGCTATACTGGTCAATTATCAAGCATAAAAAAAGCCCAATAAGCACTAATAAGCCCACTTTTATTACTCAAGCCCAATCTTTATATAGCAGCGTCTCCCCCATTTAAATTAATAATATACTACATGGTGAGATTTCCCATTATATTTCGTATTTTTTTATTATCAATCTAGAGAAACTATATCAGACAAGTTATGTGAAATGAGAAGATATAAGGGAAAATTACATTTTAATACATATATTTTAGACTCTTTTCAAAAATAGCTCATTTTTTTCAATAAATAAAACAGAGTACCCATTTTTAAATTTTTTTTTTACAAATCTAACATTTTATCAATTTAAGGTCTTAAAATATCACATTGATTGTATTTTAAGATTTCTTGATTGGGTGATTTTTTTTTACGTTACTAGGAAAATAGAAATATTAAAATACAATCAATTACATACGATTTTTGGGCCGTAAAATCAATCAAATGTTAGATTTGCAAATTTTTTGAACAAGTAGTACTGTTTGTCAATTTTAGAAAAGTGAGTTATTTTTTGAAAAAAAGTCCAAAGTGTAGATATGAAAGTGTAATTTACCCAAAATATGATTATCATATTCCTAAAGTTTGATCTAGCCAAGTTTAGAATCATTATCTCTCAAACAAGAAATTAAAAAAAAATATTAAGGAAAAACCAAAATGTAAATTTTATTATTTCTTTATTGATGACGAGGTCACCCACTTGCCGCAGTCACTACCCAATGATGTGCACTCAGTAAACCCGTGCAATAGCATGCAGATTAAAACACACGGAACATCAATAGATTGGTGGAATTTAAACTCGGGACCTTCGGTCTGAAGCTATACAATTATTCTATCGATACATATCACGTGTATTATTGTGCTAGTTCGGGGGAAAAAGATTACAGTTTTAAGGAATTGGCCACAAATTAAGGGAAGGAAGGAATTAATTATCAACATTTGAATCCTTGACAAGGATGAAGGCAATCAAAATAATAAATATAAAAATTAGCAAAATCTTCATGCATTTCCGGGACATTCTTCCCTCAATAATTCTCTTCGTTAGTTCCCTCTAATTAACACCTGTTCACACATATATAATTTAAATGTGAGTTAATTGTATTTTATTAATTCTGCCTATGCATGGCTGGTTAATTAATTACCATGCACCATAAAACATGCAAATACCCTCACACACGCAAATAGAGAGAGAGATAGAGAGACAATAACATATGTAACCTTTCGGCTGTAAGACCCTCTTCATGAACCTTTTGTTTGAAGCTCTCTAGTGTTTCCTCATCATTCCGAACACGGACACGAAGATGAAGGTCTTCATTCCCGAGCTCCTTTTGTTCCACCATTATCTTCATCGCTGAAATGGTTGAGGCTACGCTACAACCTTCCATGTCAATCCATTGGAGTGTTGGTATTTCTCCGATACCTGAAGGGAACTCGTCTAATTTCGACAAAAAATTGAGATGAACATGTTTGAGGACCGGAAAATGGGAGCTGGTTGCATTCCAATAAACTAATTCATCACAGTCATGAATGCAGATGGATTTAAGGCGAGGGAACCCCCCTCAACGGGGTTCCACTCCGATCCAATCACTGCATCCAATTGCAAAACGAGCTTTTCAAGATGGGGCAATGATCCAACCATCATTGTCAGTTCGTCCCAATCAAAACGAGAACCACTCAAACACAGCTGCTGAAGCGAACTTGGGAACGTGAGGCTCAAAGCAAAATCACGCCACTCCGGATCACGATTGAATTGGCATGCTAGTGACTGCAGTTGATGGAAGCAGCCAAGATTGTGTGGACAGTAATACAACCTTGCTTCATCACAGCCCCTCCCCAAGTCAAAATATGATACCTCCAATTCTTGAATATTTGGGATTCTCTTGCAAACCTCTTCACTCAACCTCAAATTCTTCACTTTCTTAAATGTCTGTAGATTTCTCAAAACCATGTCATTTGTGGCCTCGTCTGAAGTGTCGTCCATGGGTAGAGGATCAACAAGACAAAGCGGGTCAACCTCAATATGCCTAAGCTCTGACATCTCCCAAATCTCATACGGTGCAATGATTGGTTGATAATTTCCACTAATTTTTAATGTTTGCAAATTCCAGAGCAGGGAAATAGATGAAGGGATGTAAAGAGTTTGATAACTCTTTTTACTAAGAACAATGTTGAGATAACGCAAGTTAAATTGCAGAAAATTAACCTATATTGTTGAACACTATATTGTTGAGATATTGTAGCCCAAAGGCAAACATCAAAATAATGCACAGTGTGTGAATGTTGAAAAGCATTTGTGGCAAGTGTTGTTTTACCAATTCCCGCCATGCCCACGATGGGGATGACTCGTAGGCTAGAGGGTACTCCATTAGTGAGCAGATCCAAAAGTTGAAGCAAGACGCCATCAAGTCCAACCATGGTATTGCTATTCTTCTGAGAGGTGGGAGCTCATATTGATGAAGTTGCTGCTGCTGCTGCTGCTGGATGTGTGGGTTTCTCCACTTCGAATTCACTCCACTAACTCCACTACAAAAGTTTGCTTTAAGGGTGGAGGGTTGATCCCTAACTTAAGTATCAATCTCTACCCATATGAGGATCGGATATGAGATCGTAATAAAAAATCCGTTGGGCGACCTGTGAACCTGCAGGCTTTGGTGGGCATGGGTAAGGCTTCATATTTTACCTGTGTGGCAAAAGACAGGCTTTCCAAGCTCGCTGTCTGGTTCACCCACCGGCTCATTTTAACTGCTCTACTTGTTTCTATTATTCATTTTTTTTCTCTCATCTTCTATTTTGTAGTTTTGTTTTCGCTTTCCTCTTTTTTTCTTTGATAGCAAGTACATTAGTTGAAGGTGCTAGCTTATGGACAAATATCACTCGTGTTAATAGCCTCACTAATAGTGTTGATATAAATTCAGATGAATTATTTTTTGAGCTAAATTCAAACTATTTTTTTAGGCATAAATTGAAACTAATATTAATAGCGTTATTAATTGAGGTCTATGTCTTCTAGCGTGATCCCAAAATTATCGATACCAATCAAATCTCGAAGAGAATGTTAAAATTTTAAAAACCAGAAAGACACTGAGTTTTGAGAACTTCAACCATATATCATTCTCAATTCTTTCCAATATAATCTTCAAGCTAGCACAACTCTTGAAGACCGAATTGATCAAATAAAACTTCATTTAATTTGTAATGATACAACATCAATTTGTGTAACTTCATTTGATTTAGGATGGATAGTGAGATTCAAATTTATCCTTAGCATATTAATGAAGCAGCTGGTACTCATGTGGGAAGTAAATATATATATATATATATATATATATGAATTTGTTCATAAATGAAACCAAAACCATACAATCGTCACAAAATGAAACGAAACGAAAAAAAAAAGTCCTGGCCTTCACAATTAGGAGACGTAACATACAGATATATTTTTGGTTGTAAGACCCTCTTCTTGAACCTTTTGTTTGAAGCTCTCTCGTGTTTCCTCATCACCCCGAACACGGACACGAAGACGAAGGTCTTCATTTCCAAGCTCCTCTTGTTCCACCATTATCTTCATTGCTGAAATGGTTGAGGCCAAGCTACAAAATTCCAAGTTAATCCATCGGAGTGTTGCTATTTCTCCGATACCGGAAGGGAACTCGTCCAATTTTGACAAATTCTTGAGATAAATGACTTCCAGGACTGGAAAATGGGAGCTGTCTGCATTCCAGTGACTTAATTCTTCACAACCACAAATATACAAGTATTTCAGGCGAAGGAATTTCCCCTCAACAGGAGTCCATACGGACCCAACCACCGAGTTCATAAACAATTGGAGAATCAAAAGATGGGGCAATGATCCAACTATCATTGTCATTTCGTCCCAATCAAAACGAGAACCACTCAAAGACAGCTGCTGGAGCGAACTTGGGAAAGTGATGCTCAAAGCAAAATCACGCCACTCTGGATCACGATTGAATTGGCATGCTAGTGACTGCAGTTGATGGAAGCAGCCAAGGTTGTGTGGACAGTAATACGACCTTGCTTCATCATAGTCCCTCCCCAAGTCACAATATGATACCTCCAATTCTTGAATATTTGGGATTCTTCTACATACCTCTTCACTCAGCCTCAAATTCTTCACTTTCTTAAGTGTCTGTAGATTTCTCAAAATCATGTCCTTTGCCTCCTCGTCTGAACTGTCGTCCATAGGAAAAGGATCAACAAGACAAAGTGAGTCAACCTCGATATGCCTAAGCTCTGACATCTCCCAAATCTCATACGGTGCAATGATTGATTGATAAATTCCACTAATTTTTAATGTTTGCAATTTCCAAAGCAGAGATATAGATGAGGGAATGTAAAGAGTTCGATCACTCTTATAATCAAAAACAATGTTGAGATAACGTAGGTTAACTTGCTGAAAATTAACCTCATTTGCTAATGCTCTGTTGACCTTATTCACCACTCTCAACAGTTTCAAGTCCAACGGCAGCCGACCACCTTCACATATCAGAGAACGGACACAAGGTGCTGGTGTTCGTGCTCGTGCTGATCTTTGTGGTTCATGATTCACCTCCAGAACAGCTTGCTCATGATTAATTACAACTCGACGCTCCCTATTCATGATCCTGGCTCGTGTAGTGTCGAGCACGTCAAAAAACTCTTCTTCCTTGGCAATCTTTAAGCACAATTCTCTCACAAGATCATGCATTTTGCACTCGAAGATTTCCCCATCGAACCAGTAGCTATCAACTAAAATGAGATTCCTCTCAACGAGATTCCATAAATATGTCATCGCAATGTCTTCCAAGCTGTAGGATTCACACGGCTGTATGAATCCCTCAGCAATCCAAAGTTGAAGGATCTCTGACACAAGAATTATGTCATCTTCTGGAAACACTCCCATAAACAGGAAACAGGGTTTTAGATGAACAGGCAAGTTGCTATAACTCAAATATAATATATTCAAGCATCGCTCACTCTCTGCAGAATTCAAAATTGAGTTCATATGGTTCGCCACTTTCTCCCAGTGTTCTAGCGTCTTTGAGGACTTTCGAAGATATCCCCCAACCACAACAATCGCAAGGGGAAGTCCTTTGCACTTTGCAATGATCTTCTTTCCGATCTCCTCTAACTCTAGTGGGCAAACTTGCTCTGCAAATGCTTTTTGACAAAATAGATCCCAACTGTTGCCCTCGTCTAGAAAACCCATCATAAAATGTGAAGTGCTTAAATGATGAGCTACCAGCAGTGAGTGTCTAGTAGTCACAACAATTCGGCTTCGATTGCTTGTATCTGGAAAGAAAAATTTTATTCCATCCCAAGCCTCGACACTCCACATATCATCTAGTACAATCAAATACCTTCGCCCATATAAACTTTTATATAGGTCCTTTCCCAATTCATCAACTGTTCTCCTACTAGAATTTCTCGGACGAGAAAGAAGTTCTGAGAGAATTCTCTCAACACTATATTGTTGAGATATTGTAGCCCAAAGACAAACATCAAAATAATGCACAGTGTGTGAATGTTGAAAAGCATTTGTGGCAAGTGTAGTTTTACCAATTCCCGCCATGCCCACGATGGGGATGACTCGTAGTCTAGAGGGCACTCCATTAGTGATCATATCCAAAAGTCGAAGCAAGACGCCATCAAATCCAACCATGGTATTGCTATTCTTCTGAGAGGTGGGAGCTCGCGTTGATGAAGTTGCTGCTGCTGCTGCTGCTGGATGTGTGGGATTCTCCACTTCGAATTCACTCTGCGCTTCTGCAACCTTGGAAGCCTTTCTCGTGACAAACTCCATGTCTTCAATTACTTTCTGCAGATCGAGCAGGAAACGAGATGTTCTCTTTCCATCAAGAGTGGATCCAGCACGAATCTGATCGACTACATGAGATTCGATCACATCTTCAGCCGCATGAGCTGCACAAGCAATTCGCCTCTCTAAAGCTTCTGCACCTTCTATGCGGCAGCAGTGATAGTGATCCCATCTTTGCATGAAACTTAGCAAGTAGGCGGCACATTTGAAAAGGGAGATGATCTGCTCTTTTTCAAATGAAAAGGAATGGCGCGGATGCTTCTGGGTCAGAGCCAAATTATACTTAAGAGAAAGTAGAGCTGCGTAAGCTGTTGCCATGGATGATTATTGGTGTTCAAGTTTCAGGAGTGTTTGTTTTTCTGTGTGAGGATGAAGAAAAATGAAAATGACGAAACTCAATTATTGAAATTCAGTCTTTGTTTTGGTATCCTTTCATTATCCAATAATCAATTCACGCGCTCTCGATCGATGGGCCCAAATGCTGTGTTTTTATTTTACTAGCAGAGAAAGCGTGCATTGCACGCAATTCAACTAATTTGCTTAAATTAATTATTAAAGTTTGAATAATTTTCCTCTACTAAATTTGAATTGTCAATCAAAAAATACATTTCAATATATATATATATATGTATATCATTTTATAAATATAATAATATCTAAAAATTCTAGATTAATCAATAATCAGAAAAATGATATAAACATAAGAGACATAAAGTATAATTAAATTGTAACTATTCGAACACGAATTCGTTATTTATAGTTTTTAAATTTATTTATATTTTTGTTATTTTAATACACACACACAGAGGGAGAGAGGGATGCATGTATCATTTCTCAAAACCCTTTTTTATAACAATTCTCAACATTTGATTGTTAACGTATATATATATATATATATATATATATATTAATATAATTCAAATCTTCTATTCAACAATTTTTATTTTGATTTTACTGTCTAATAAAAATATACATTTTTAATTAATATAAATTCACAAAATCTTGCATCATCCATTTCAGAAAGCTTCAGTATAAAGTTAATTAAAACTTGCTAAAATATTTTAAATAGTTAATGAGTTAAAAATACTATTAATTATATATATATATATATATGTATATCATTTTATAAATATAATAATATCTAAAAATTCTAGATTAATCAATAATCAGAAAAATGATATAAACATAAGAGACATAAAGTATAATTAAATTGTAACTATTCGAACACGAATTCGTTATTTATAGTTTTTAAATTTATTTATATTTTTGTTATTTTAATACACACACACAGAGGGAGAGAGGGATGCATGTATCATTTCTCAAAACCCTTTTTTATAACAATTCTCAACATTTGATTGTTGACGTATATATATATATATATTAATATAATTCAAATCTTCTATTCAACAATTTTTATTTTGATTTTACTGTCTAATAAAAATATACATTTTTAATTAATATAAATTCACAAAATCTTGCATCATCCATTTCAGAAAGCTTCAGTATAAAGTTAATTAAAACTTGCTAAAATATTTTAAATAGTTAATGAGTTAAAAATACTATTAATTATATGATTTTTTACTGTGACGCCCGGGGCCGAAGCATGGAGTGATCGCCGGTGCAAGGCACGGACAAAGAGCGGCTCCTATAAGACTTCCAAGCGAAGGGGCACATGAATGAACCGAATCCACCCGAAAGAGAGGGATTCTGAGGCTATACAGGAATGGGACTGTATAGTTGAGGAGAGCTTAAAGGATTTGATTGGTGCTACTCACACTAACAAGGTGCATCTTCTTTTCTGGCGCTCGTTCCACCAGAACTCCAAAGTTAAGCACCTGGAGCAATGGTGGGATGGGTGACCCCCTGGAAAGTTTCTCAGGGAGCGTGTGAGTGAGGACAATGCACGCTGGAAAGACTTGTGTTGGTTTGTGGGGACAGCCGTCAGTCCGGTAGCCGGGTCGTTACAGGTGGTATCAGAGCCGAACCTCTCACAATAAGGTGTGGTTCGGGGACGAACCAAGCGGAAGCTGGTGGGCATGTGACGCCCGAGGCCGAAGCATGGAGTGATCGCCGGTGCAAGGCACGGACAAAGAGCGGCTCTTATAAGACTTCCAAGCGAAGGGGCCGAGCGGCTCTTATAAGACTTCCAAGCGAAGCGGTACATGAATGAACCGAATCCACCCGAAAGAGAGGGATTCTGAGGCTATACAGGAATGGGACTGTATTGTTGAGGAGAGCTTAAAGGATTTGATTGGTGCTACTCATACTAACAAGGTGCATCTTCTTTTCTGGCGCTCGTTCCACCAGAACTCCAAAGTTAAGCGTGCTTGACCTGGAGCAATGGTGTTACTATCATGATAAAACACCTTATCACACATCAATTAATATAGTTTATCTCAAAAGTAAATTATATTTTTAACCCCTCTATGTTAGCAATTAATTTACATATGATATCACGATACACTGAATCAATTGAACTATTTTAATTATTACACTTGTCACAAAATATTAACTTTTTTGTGTGTATTTTTATCCAAACATACATTTAATACTATATTTTTTATTGAAATATAAATGACTACATTAAACAAATAAAACTAAAAATAACTTAACTAAATTAAAATGGTTTTGAATGTATAAATATCATGTGTTTATATATATATATATATATATATATATATAAATTTATTATTATAGCAACATGTGTTGCTCAATGATAAAGAAATGATAAAACTTCAAAGTTTAGTTAATAGTTTGTTGTGACATATTGTGTTCAAGGTTTCATGTTCAATATATTTTTCAAAATGTTATACATTGTTTACAATTTTTTTTAAGAAAAATATAATTTGATTGACAGTTATAATTCTTGATTTAATGACTAACTAATTTAATTAGTAGTACAATATATATCATTCCTTCCAACTGAGGAGTTTAATCATCTCATTCAACCACAACACATAATATATACTATTTTATAAAAAAAATCCTAATGTATAACACTTGTACATATAACTATGTATTATATTATTGTTCTATATTATGTTTAACTAAATAGTTTGGGAATTTATGTTAAATAATTAGTAGTTCAATCTAAGTGGGAAATATTCAATTCTTCTATTTTAACTCTTATCAGTAATTGGACTATGTTCATTCTCAATCACATGATTATGGGTAGTCAACATAATCCATATTCCAAAAAATTGTGCAATATTCATTCCTCCCCTCACATATTTAATTAACTATTCTTAATTAACTGAATAATGTAATATAAAATATGTTATATATAATTCTCAAACCAACCAATATTCTAAATTTCTCAAATTATAAATTAATAAGCTGGAAAAAAATAACATTTGAACCAAAATTTAAAATTTATTTTTCCAATCAATCATTTATTATTGTAATATTTTAAAAGCAATGTATAAATTTTAAATTCTTTTAAAGTGGGTGATTTTTTTTTTACAATTAATCATATTTTTTAAACTTTGTCTAGCAACTTTCAAAATAGAGATCCCAAATTTTTCTACATTAATCAATTCTTATATTTATCTTTACCATTGGCTTTTTTTAGATGTTCTTCACAGTAATAGATATATTTTCTAATAATTCAACATATATCATCTACATTTCTTGTTGGTGTAGTCAATATTATTCGAGACCGACAATAAATAAAGAAGTTGAAATTTAGTTTCAATAAATTTAATTGAAAAACTACTTTTAATCATATGAATGAGAATGAACACATAAATTTCAAGGAATAAATTAAAACTTAGCATTTTGGTTGTATATATTATGGAACCATTTTTTTTTCAATTTTCTTTCATACCATATAACATGAATTCAAAACACGCACACACACACACTATAGTTGCCACAACTAAAATTACATATTTTAAATTACATTAATGATTGATGAAGATGTAATTCTTGAATATTGACAAATAACTTCTTAAGAACAATGAGGTTAGTTTATAATCTTTCCATAAATTTAAATTTTTATTTTTCAATCTCTTCATTTGGATGTAATATATATAAACTATGCAATAGTACAATTCTATTGAAATAATATTTAAATTATGAAATATAATATATTATATGTGGAGAATTAATTATATATATATATATATATTTTCTTGTTTGATATATATGACTAATATGATGCATAAATAATTGGTGGGGAATTAATTTATGTGGATGAAGAATTGTAATAGTACAATTCTATTGAAATAAATATAATATATTACAGGTGAATAATTAAATATAGAATGATTGATGGAGAATAAATTCTTTATTTTTGATAGATAACTTCTCAAGTATTATCGACTTAGTTTATAATCTTTCTATAAATTCAAGCTTTTATTTTTCAATCTCTTCATTCGGATGTAATTTATGTAGACGATGTAATTGATGGATAATTAATTCATGTGTGTGAATGAAAAATTATAATACTACAATTCTATTGAATTAATTGTCAAATATATTATATTGTTGTGGGATTATACTTTTTATTTTCTTTCTTGTTTGTTGTGGTTGATATGATAGAGAAATAATTGGTGGAAAATTAATATGATGTGGATATATAAAGAATTGAAAGAGTACAATACAATTGAAATAAATATAATATATTATATTGAATAATTAATTATATAATATAGTATATAACTATTTTACCCTTAAATTAAGTGCATATTATGGATATAATAGACAAATCATATTTTGTAAGAAATTAAATAAATATAATATAATATATTATATTCACAACTAATTATTTTTAATATTTTATATTAGGGATAATTTTATTTTTACCTTTAAATTTAGTGCATATTATGGATATAATAGACAAACCATATTTTGTAAGAAATTAAATAAATATAATATATTATATTTACAACTAATTATTTTTAATATTTTATATTAGGGATAATTTTATATAGTAGAGTTTAATTATAACAAAACTATTGAAATAAATATAATATATTATATTATAAAAAAATATATTATTTATAATATTTTATATTAGGGATAATTCTATGTAGTAGAGTTCAATTATAACAAAACTATTGAAGTAAATATAATATATTATATTTACAGAAAAATTATAATATATCATATTACTTTTTTACCCTTAAATTAAGTGCAAATTGTGGACATAATAGGTAAATCATATTTTGTAAGAAACATCCACACTTTTTATATAGGTATAGATTTTTAAATTACTCTTTAAAAATTAAAAAAAATTCGTTGATCTCTCTCTCTCTCTCTCTCTCTCTCTCTCTCTCTCTCTCTCTCTCTCTCTCTCTCTCTCTTCATTTTGAACTTATTATCATCTATACTTTCTAACCTCCTTTCTGTTTTTCAGATTGTGGGGGCTTCTAGAATTTCTGCGTCAAACTTTAAGTTTGAAAAAAAAAAAATGTTAGATACCCAAGCCAAAGAGTTCTAACTTCACCATAAAAGCTAGTTTAAGGGTGGAGGGTTGACCCCTAACTTAAGTATCAATCCCTACCCATATGAGGATCGGATGTGGGATCGTAACAAAAAACCCGCTGGCCGACCCATCAATCTGCAGGTTTTGGTGGGCATGGGTAGGGCTTCATATTTTACCCGTCCTGGCAAAAGACGGGCTTTCCGAGCTCGCTGCCTGGCCGAGAAAATTGCATTTTTAGTCCCACAGGACATGTCTTGATTGGGAAATGGTCCCAATACTCTCACTTTTGACCCCAAAAGAAAAAAATCTTGCAAAAGTAGTCCTACCGTCACATTTTCCGTTAAATCAGCTTGCACTTTCGGTCCCATAAGATTTGCACTTTTGACCCCAAAGAAAAAACTAATAGCAAAATAGAGGAAATCTCACTACATTCATCTCAAACTATTAGTCTGTTAATGAAACATAACTTTAAATTATAAACACTATTGATAGGAACATTTATAAAGAGAAACATGAATTTTAATCCCACAGTAATTTACTCATCATTCAACTCCTGACATGGTATACTAGTACGGGGACTAGTAATTCGTCATGAATAAATAACCATAAATAACATCTCTATCTCAATATATGCAACCATACAATAAATTCATACTAAAATCTAAAGCAACCAGCAACCTCATTGAAAACACTTATTCATTACATATAGTCATTTTTCCAAATATTTTACTCAGATATTCACACCAATGCATATCTTCTATATCCTACACACTTCAAAAGAGGATGGCTGCAACTACTTCATCACTCACTTGGTCTGCTCCAATGCGTTTTAGCAAACCACACAGATAATATGATTACAGCCAAAGACTATCTCGATCACCCTTGGTTCCAAGAATATTTATTACTAACAGTTTGAGGGTAAGTCTTCATTGAGGCTTTTGATCGAACAGTTGGTATTCAATGTTCTGTAATCAAGAAAACAAGAAGGAATATAAAGAAACTAATTAACATGAGATTATCATTGGAGATAATGCCCTAAATATCATATCAATGTAATAATAAACTTACCAACGGCGGCAGAGTTGTAGGAGGAGAATCTCGGCTGAATTATCTCAAACTCACACTCGCCTCCGCCGTTGCAAACTTAGCAAAATCACCGCCAGCAACCACCCAGAGAACCCGACTTCAACTTCCATAACACATTCCTTCCGATTTTATGCATGAAGCTTTCGCCATGAAATTCAGGATGTTCATCGCCAAAAAAAAAAAAACCTTTTGCAAGCTTTGAGCAGCCAGCGAAGCTCCGATTTCATTGAAATTAAACATCATCACCAGAGCGTCAACGACGGAGCTTATGAGTGAGGCGTTGAAGAAGGCGAGAAGAAGCGAGCGAGAGGTGTTT
Source organism: Perilla frutescens (assembly GCA_026008535.1). Classification (NCBI taxonomy): domain Eukaryota; kingdom Viridiplantae; phylum Streptophyta; class Magnoliopsida; order Lamiales; family Lamiaceae; genus Perilla; species Perilla frutescens. The sequence continues at coordinate 631,637 of BRKX01000007.1, read as the reverse complement.
AATTTGGGAATTTCAATTTGATTTTAGAAATTAGGTTTGATATTTGATTAGTTTTTGTTTCAAAAGGCCACGTGGGCCTCACTTGACTCATTCCCGTTAATATTTGACGGAATTATTGAAACTTGGTACCGAAAGTGCATAAATGTAGTCTTATGGTACCACTTTTGCAAGGTTTTTTTCTTTTGGGATCAAAATTGAGAGTATTGGGACCATTTTCCAATCAAGACATGTCCTGTGGGATTACAAATGCAATTTTCTCCTGCCTGGCCCACCCCGTCAGCTCGTTTTGACAGCTCAACTTGCTTCTATTATTTGTTTTTTTTTCTATCATCTTCTCTTTTCTCCTTTTGTTTTTGCTTTCTTTCTTTTTTTTCTTTCTTGGCTAACATGTACATTAGTTGAAGGTGCTAGCTTATGGACAAACCTCACTCGTGTTAATCACCTCATTAACAGTGTTGATATAAATTCAAATGAACTATTTTTTTAGGTAATTAATTAAAACTAATATTAATACCGTTATTAATTGAGGTCTATGCCTTCTGGCTGGCGTGATCCAAGTACCAACCGAATCTCGAAAAGAATGTTAAATAAAAAAAGAATTGGGTTTTGTTGATGAGTACTTAGAAATGAAGGAAATGAAATGACGGTATAAAGGGAATGACAATTCTTATGATTTGTATATTTACGAAATGGAAATTAATTTATCGTTTTATCTTATCAAATATTTTTTTTAATTTTTATTTTTTTGTATGATCATATTTCCTTCTATTAAATAAAGTGCAGCAGCTTATATTATCAATATGACTTGTTTTTTTTCTTTCGAGTCTAAACTATATTTTACTTGTTTTAGAATTAATCTTTTTTTTTTTCTAATCTTGTCAGCAAATTATAGTTTTTTTTTTTGAACGTGAGTGCCGATGAAAACTTTGTTCAATAGTATTTATTAATAAAAATATAATAATTTTTAGCTTAATAATAATTTTTTATTTTATAGAATAATAGTTTAAACATTAATATTAAATCTAATATGCAATCATTTTAGCATTTACAAAGAAAATATTGTATTTAAAATGTAGTCATCTCCAACAATCAAACTCAAAAATATTAACCCGTAATTTATCTCCAATCCACAAACTTTGCTTAGCCTTTTCAGCGTCATATAAAATTTTATTTTTTTTTAAATCAAGATATTAATTTAGCCTTTTCAGCGTCATTTTAATTCGTCCTCATAATTCATTGCTCAACATGAATCACTCTTTATATATATCCATACTTTGTAATTAACATGTTGATATGACATTTGATCAAAATATCAAATTAATTAATTAGAATATATAAATATAGGTGTTACGTATACGTCTAAGGATGTTGTTGGAGATCGATTTGACAAAGTAGGTCGAGATGAAATTCCAAAGAAGAGAGTTTCAAAACACTCAACAATAACATAACCTTAAAAAAAGCAAAGAAAACACATCACCTTCCCCACTACAGTAACAACACTGATCTTCTCCAACTCAAAATAGCTCATCTCTCTATATATAAATATATATTTATGCAGAATCAAAAAACTTAGCTAGCTAGTTTCAAAATTCCCTAGCAATATTCTATAAAATACACAGGTACAAATATGATAGATATAAGCAAGTGATTAACAATTTTGTTCAGCAGGACGATCTCACTTTGCACAATCGAACCCCCCACAGATCGAGAGCATGACGATAAAGATCAACGCGATCATGAAACGTAAAACGAGCAGCCCTTGGTCATGCCAGAAGAGTTGAATTCAGGCCCTTATGCGGTGTTGCCGCCTATTCGGAGCTAGGCGCCAACTAATCGGAAAATTAATCGGCAAATCGGTCGCCTAGGCCATGTAGAAAATATTCATCCAATCAATAAATATCAAATTACAATCAATTAAGTACAATTTTTGGGCAGTAAAATTGATTGAATGTTAGATTTGTAAATCTTTTGAAAAAAGTGGGTACTATTTTGCTAATTTAGAAAAAATAGTCATTTTTGAAAAAGTATTCAAAATGTAGTTATCGAAATGTAATTTACCCTTCTTTCATTATTCAATAATCAATACACGCGCTCTCATTGGGTCCAAATGTCCGTGTTTTTATTTTATAATCAATACACGCGCTCTCAATGGACCCAACATGTCTGTGTTTTTATTTTATTTTATTTTTAAATTACTGTTTAAAAATTAAAAAGATTTCGTGGATTTTTCTCTTTCTTTCAATTTTGAACTTATTATCATCAATACTTTCTCACCTCCTTTCTGTTTTTTAGATTGTGAGGGCTTCTTGAATTTCTGCATCACACTTCAAGTTTGAAAAAAAAAAAAAAAGCTCGTTGGTCGGCCCGTCAACCTGCAGGGCTTTGGCGGGTATTGGTATGGGTAGGGCGTCACATTTCAGGGCCACCACCTCGGCGGATTTACCCGTCCCACCCTGCCAAAAGGCAAGCTTTCCGAGCTCACTGTCCGTCCCGCCTCGCTGGTTCGTTTTGACAGCTCTGCTTGCTTAACATTTACATTAGTTGAAGGTGCCTAGCTTATCGACAAACTTTACTCACGTTAATAGCCTCATTAACAGTGTTGATACAAAATTCAAATAAATTATTTTTTGAGCTAAATTCAAACTATTTTTTTAGGTAATAAATTGAAACTAATATTAATAGTGTTATTAATTGAGGTCTATGTCTTCTGGTGTGATCCAAAACTTACAGATACCAACCGAATTAAGAGAATATTAAAATTTAAAAAGAATTGGGTTTTGTTGATGAACACTTAGAAATGAAGGAAATGATATGATTAAGAGAAAGTAGAGCTGCAAAAGCTGTTGCCATGGGTGATTATGGGTCTCTAATTTCTGGTATTTTTCAAGTTTCAGATGAAGAAGAATGAAAGTGACGATACTCAATTATTGAATTTCAGTCTTATTCAATAATAAATTCAAATCATACCAATGTTGAAGTAACATTTGCATTGGGAGGATGAGATAACATTTGACAAAATTTAACGGAGTAGCAATATTATTGCTACCGGATATATATAAGATAGAATTAGCTAATTAATTACAATATTAATTGAACATATATATACAGATAGAATTACATGTTGAAGTAATTACATTTGTGTTTAAATAAATTACACTTTCAAATTAGTATTTAAAATTAATTTACTAAAAAAATATTATCATATTAAATTAGTATATATAATGAAAATCATAAATAATTTTTTTTATAAATTCATAATATGTAAATAAAAACAAGTGATATAATAGTGGGGAACTCAAAAAGTAACAATTGTACCTAGATGCATTGTGGATGTTTGGAGAGCAATTTACTGAATTTGGTAACTTTTGATGTGGCAATAATTTATACCTAAAAAATGTTACCTGCATTGGAGATGCCCTTAAAGGTGTTTTTATTTTATTTTTAAATCACTATTTAAAAATTCAAAATTATTGTTTATCATTAATTTGAGTAATGATATTCATGGTTGGACTTGAAAAAAAAAATTAATAATAATAATAATAATAATAATAATAATAATAATAATAATAATAATAATACAAAGCATATGAGAATTCTTACCGTCCATATTTATTCAAGAACAAATTAAAATCCTAAAAGCACAGAAAGGAGAAATATAATAGCATATGATAATCCCCATTCCTCATCATTCATTACTCAACATGAATCACTCTTTATATATATCCATACTTTGTAATCAACACATGTTGATATGACAATATTTGATCAAAATATAAAATTAATTAATTAGAATATATAAATATAGGCGTTACATATACGTTAAAGGATGTTATTAGACATCGATATACATTAAAGGATGTTGTTAGAGATCGATTTGATGAAGTAGGTCGGGATATGATAGATATAAGCAAGTAATTAACAATTTTGACCCGCACGACGATCTCACTTTGCACAATTGATAGCACGATGATAAGGATCAACGTGATCATGATACCTAAAACTAGTAGCCCCTGGCCGTGCCAAAACAGTTGAATTCAGGCCCTTATGTAGTGTTGCCACCTACTCGGAGCCAGGTGCGGACTTATCGGAAAATTAATGAAGGTGAAAGGCTTCATTCCCGAGCTCCTCTTGTTCCACGATGAAATGGTTGAGGCTGCGCTATAACAATCCAAGTCAATGCATCCAAGTGTTGGTATTTCTCCGATACCTGAAGGGAACTCGTCCAATTTTGACAAATAGGAAAGATGAGCATGTTCGAGGGCGGGAAAATGGGATCCATCTTTATTCCAATAAAATAAATCATCACAGTCATGAATGTCGATGGATTTCAGGCGAGTACATTGCACGAGACGCTAGACAAAAAAAATAATTTAATTCGAAAAATTAAATTAATTAATTTTAAGGTTCACTAATTCCATTTTAGAGTATATATTTATTTCAAAAAAATTAATTAGCGAGCGCAATGCACAAGCCCACTGCGGGAGACTCCGGATAAAAAAATTCTTTCCAATATAATCTTCATTCACAACTCTTGAAGAGCAAATTGATCAAATATTAAAACTTCATTTAATATGTAATAATAATAAAACATTAATTAATTTGTGTAACTTCATTTAATTTAGGATGAACAGTGAGATTCAAATTCATAATCTTTTAATTATATTGGTTATTAAAGTGGTCACTCAACAGCAAATCAAAGTAAAGTGGTAGAGTTTAGTGATTAAAATGACACTAGCTATCCATTGCATATTTATCAAGAAGCTGGTATTCGTGTAGGAAGTAAATATATATATGAATTTGTTCATACATTAAACCATACATACATCTTCCCATGAAATTAATCAAGTAGACGGTATATTTGACAAGGGAGTTATGGCAGGGATGATTCCATGGATGATTATGATTCTGGGTCTTCAAGTTTCAGGAGTGTTTGTTTTTTAGTGTGAGGATGATGATAATCAATTCAGTCATTGTTTTGGTATTATTTCATTATCCAATAATCAATTCATGCGCTCTCGATGGGCCCAAATGTCTGTGTTTTTATTTTATTTTATTTTTAATTTACTGTTTAAAAATTAAAAGATTTCGTTGATTTTTCTCTCTCTCTTCATTTTGAACTTATTATCATCCATACTTTCTCACCTCCTTTCTGTTTTTTAGATTGTGGGGGCTTCTTGAATTTCTGTATCAAACTTCAAGTTTGAAAAAAAAAATGTTAGATAGCTAAGCTAAGAGCCCTAACTCCACCACAAAAGTTAGCTATAAAAGTGGAGGGTTGACCCCTACTTAAGTATCAATCCCTACCCATATGAGGATCGGATGTGGGATCGTAACAAAAAATCTGTTGGTCGACCCGTCAACCTGCGGGCTTTGGTGGGCATGGGTAGGGCTTCATATTTTACCGGTCCTAGCAAAAGACGGGCTTTCGGAGCTGCCAGTTTTGACACTCTACTTGATTCTATTATTCTTTTTTTTTCCCTTTTCTCTCTCATCTTCTCGTTTCTCCTTTTGTTTTCGCTTTCCTTTTTTTTTCTTGGCTAACATTTACATTAGTTGAAGGTGCTTATGGACAAACCTCACTCGTGTTAATCATCTCATTAACAATGTTGATATAAATTCAAATGAATTATTTTTTGAGCTAAATTCAAACTATTTTTTATGTAATAAAATGAAAATACATAAAAAAAACTAATATTAATAGAATATTGTTATTAATTGAGGTCTATCTCTTCTCGGTGATTGACATGCAATCTCAGGAATTAAATCAACGTTTTGATGAGGTAAACACATAATTACTTTTATGCATGGCATGCTTTGATCTTAGAGATTCATTTTCAGCATTTGATAAGAAGTTGCTCCGCCTTGCGAAATTCTACCCATCTGAATTTTCTGAAGTTGCTTTGCATGAACTTGAAAGTCAAGTTGAGAGCTTTATTTGTTATGTATGTTTGGATGAAAACTTCTTAGAAGTATCAGGGATTGGAGGTCTTGCTCAAAAGTTGATTTCTACAAGAAAACATGTTTTTCATTAGTTTATTTGTTGGTTAAGTTGTCTTTGATTCTACCAGTTGTTACTACTGCTACAGTGGAAAGAGCTTTTTCGGCAATGAATATCATCAAGAGTTCACTATGCAATCGAATGGGAGATCAACTATTGAATGATTGCTTAGTATCTTACATTGAGAGAGATGTATTTATGAATGTTTCCAATGAATATTATGCAGCGGTTTCAGAGTATGAAGAATAGAAGAGAAATATTATGATATAGTCATTTTTAGTTATTGATTTTAGAATTTTTATATGTATTTGGAATTACGAAGTTATATGATGGTTTTTTTTTTTTTTTTTTGTCGGAGATGCTTGTATTTTAAGAGTGTAATGTTTAGTATTAACAATATATAGAATAAGTGAAATTGTTGTTTTGGCATGCTAAAATATATATAACAATTCATTAATACTAAAAATGTATTAGAAAATAAAAAATGTTATATTTATTTATTAGTAGAAATCAATAATTATTATAACAATTCATTAATGGTAAATAAAAACTAAATGAAATATTATTACGATAAATTGAAAAACAAAAACAAAATTAAACACTACGGTAATCATTAAAGATAATGTGAATGAAAAATAAAATTAATAGATTCACTACTTACATATAAATTAATAAATTAATCATTATGCTAAACTAAATTTACAAATGTTTGATAATAAAATATTTGAAATGGTTGATAAATATTTGATTTTGTTAAGGACGTATAATAAATATCATTTTAATGTAATTATAAAAATAAATTATATAATTAAAAATAATACTAACATATTAATAAAGAGGCAAATAATGGAAAGATCATAAATCAAGGAATTTAATGATTTTAAAGATATCAATTAATTTGTCATGACAATTATGCCCTTTCTACATAAAATAAATATAGAAAATTAATTAAAATAAAATTGATCCTAACCTTTCATCTAACTAATCTAATGGATAAGGTGAGTCCACAATTTATATACTAGGGGAGTGTTTATAAATGATCCATTCCATATATATATATATATATATATATATATATATATTTGGAAAAAAAATATACAATATTCCAAAGAACAATAAAAATCAACCAACAATGAAGGATTTGAGGGATTTTTCAAACTTGAAAATTCTTTGAGACAAAGTTCGAATTTGAACCTCCAAATCTACAAAACTCATAGAATAAATAAGGGGATAAGATAGAGAAATAAACGATAAAGAGAATGGTAGAGGTGAAGATTGTAGTGTGAGGTTTCCAAAAGTATAAGGACTCGAAAAATCTAACGATCGAATCAGCCAAAAATTGCCTCACAAGATAGCAGCAACGCGAAGTAGCCAAAATAGCTCCTAGTTGTTCTTGGTTCTGTTCTCCAGTTCTTGGTCATAAAACAAAAGGGATTTCTTTCATAAATACTCTCTACTTGAGGAGAAGAACACAAGGTATAAATATCATGAATTTAGGCTATGATTTGGGAGTCAAGAATGACCAAAAAAAATGATTGCCCAGCAAAGCATGCCAAATGGAAAAGAAAATTGGTTGAAAAAGTTCTATTTGATTTTTGGTGGCTTTCTCTCGGTGGCAGGTGGAGGTTTGTTAATGATACTTGTATGCCATGCAACTAGGTGGGCTTGTGTGGATTTGGGCTTATTATGGACCACAATGAGCTTCAAAATAATAGATATGAACAATATTGGGTTTAAATTATATATTTTCTAATCAAATTAGCCCAAATTATAATGGTCCAACTTCTTAAGAACAATGAGGTTAGTTTATAATCTTTCCATAAATTTAAGTTTTTATTTTTCAATCTCTTCATTGGAATGTAATATGTATAAACTATGCAATAGTACAATTCTATTGAAATAATATTTAAATTATAAAATATAATATATTATATGTGAAGAATTAATTATATATATATATATTATGTTTTTCTTGTTTGATATGACTAATATGATGCAGAAATAATTGGTGGAGAATTAATTGACGTGGATGAAGAATTGTAATAGTACAATACTATTGAAATAAATATAATATAATATAATACAGGTGAATAATTAAATGTAGAATGATTGATGGAGAAGAAATTCTTGATTTTTGATAGATAACTTCTCTGTTATTATCGACTTAGTTTATAATCTTTCTATAAATTCAAACTTTTATTTTTCAATCTCTTCATTCGGATGTAATTTATGTAGACAATGTAATTGATGGAGAATTAATTCATGTGTGTGAATGAAAAATTATAATACTAAAATTCTATTGAATTAATTATCTAATATATTATATTGATGTGGGATTATACTTTTTATTTTCTTTCTTGTTTATTGTGGTTGATATGATAAAGAAATAATTGGTGAAAAATTAATATGATGTGGATATATAAAGAATTGAAAGAGTACAATACTATTAAAATAAATATAATATATTATATTGAATAATTAATTATATAATATAGTATATTAATATTTTACCCTTAAATTAAGTGCATATTATGGATATAATAGACAAATCATATTTTGTAAGAAATTAAATAAATATAATATATTATATTTACAACTAATTATTTTTAATATTTTATATTAGGGGTAATTTTATATAGTAGAGTTAAATTATAACAAAACTATTGAAAAAAAATATAATATATTATATTACAAAAAATATTATTTATAATATTTTATATTATGGATAATTTTATGTAGTAGAGTTCAATTATTAGGGATAATTTTATGTAGTAGAGTTCAATTATAACAAAACTATTGAAATAAATATAATATATTATATTTACAAAAAAAATGTAATATATTATATTACTTTTTTACCCTTAAATTAAGTACAAATTGTGGACATAATAGGCAAATCATATTTTGTAAGAAACATTCACACTTTTTATATAGGTATAGATATAGATTAGATGAAAATCTCTCTCAACATCTTTAATAAAATAAAGTTCAATACCTGATATTGAACTGCTCATCCAATTTGGGCAAACCACAAAGACAGTGAGTTTTGAGAACTTCAACCATATATCATTCTCAATTAATCTTTCCAATATAATCTTCAAGCTAGCACAACTCTTGAAGACCGAATTGATCAAACAAAACTTCATTTAATATGTAACTTCATTTAATTTGTAATGATACAACATTAATTTGTGTAACTTCATTTGATTTAGGATGGATAGTGAGATTCAAATTTATCCTTAGCATATTAATCAAGCAGCTGGTACTCATGTGGGAAGTAAATATATATATATGAATTTGTTCATAAATGAAACCAAAACCATATAATCGTCACAAAATGAAACGAAACGAAAAAAAAAAAAGAAAAAAAAAAGTCCCCTGGCCTTCACAATTTGGAGATGCAACGCAGATAATTCGGGTTAAGGTCCAATTTAGTCCCACAACTATATCTAAAATCTCACTTTGGTCCTGGAACAAAATTTCGGGCCAGATAAGTCCCTATACTTTTTAAAATGTATCAAATACATCCAATCGTTAATCCTTAAACTATTTGCCGTTAATACCGCTATTAACGTCGCGGAGAGAGAGAAAAACCCCAACTTTTATTTTTTCTGGGTAGTTAGGGTTCGACATAAAAAAACATCAACTTCAATTTCTTAATGAGATTTTTGAATTCACGTCCAACCCAACAGAAATTGGCAACGACAGTTCGTGTTGGTGGTCCTCGAGTCGTAATCGTATTCCCCACTTGTCGGGTTCAATTCCGACCAAAAAGGTAAGAATTTTGTTTTTTAATCGTTTAAACTTGTAATTTCATTTTCTGGGTCGTGTCAATTCTCTGCCAAAGCGGAGCAAAAAGTCTCCTCTTTCACACCTTTCAATCCCATAAACGCATAACACACAACGGAAATTTGATTCTAGGGTTTAATTCATACCAACTGAAGGTCTGTTTGTTTCAAACTTTCCATTTCCTTTTTTTTCTTTTTTTTGGGATTCTTAATCTTCACTCTGTTTGCAGCTTGAAATTTTATGCTTTCATTGATTGATTTTATCTTTTTTTTTTCTTGATTTTCAATCTTTAGAGATGAACCTCTTTTTTCCATCTCCGCTTGAATTTCTTGGTTTTGGCATTTGGGATTTCTGTTGATTCAGTGTAGTTGGAATTATTAAAAATATTTTTTTTACTGTTTTTACTTCTTTTTTCCCTCTCATGTTTTGCTGGAATTTGCTCCTTCTAGTTTTGGGAACTAGGGTTTTAAATAATTAATCTTAATTGTATGGTTTGTTGTTGAGGGGGTGAGGTGATGGAGGAGGTTGAAAAGGCAAATATTGCAGCTTTAGAGAGTTGTCATAGAGTTATTAACATCTTAAACCAACCCCAAGATCAAAATTTGCGTAGAAATTTAGTGGAACAAACAGGGGAGGCTGTGCACAAATTCAAGAAAGTTGTCTCTCTCCTCAACTCAAGCTGTGGCCATGCTAGAGTGAGAAAGAGCAAGAAAATCCATACTCCTTTCCCTGCAAACATATTCCTTGAAGTTTGGTTGATTTCAATTAATTTCTATTGTTTCTAGTGTTTACTTAATTTTTGCAACTACAATCTATTATTATATCTTTTACTTTGGGAAAAGAGTTCCACTATTGAATTAATATCGAATATTATAAATTCTAATTAAGTTATGCAGTATGATTATGTTTAATTAAGTTATACTTGAATATGTTCAATTCAGTTATCAAAAGCATGCTTAATAAAAGTATATATAGGCTGTTGATTTTGTAATTTTAGATGATTTTAATTTTGAATATTTTATTTGAAATGTTATGTTTCTAGGCTTTCATTCATTTCAATCTTAATCATTTTTGTATTTTTTTTTTACGTTGAACTAATGGGTATCATTGTTTCTAGGTTTGGGGGTGTTTTTAGTGCTTCACTGTAGATGGAGAGGGTTAATGTGATTTACCATTATAAGGGTAGATGGATGCACATTCCGGAGTTAGCATACATTGAGGGTGATAGTAAATTGATTGAAAATGTTGACATTGATTATCTATCATTTACTCACATGCTTAAAGCTTACAAGGAAGAATTTGGGGTGTCGGGTGTTAATAAATTGTGTTATGTGAAACCTGGAGTAGCATTAGCAAGTGGGCAGCTCAATGTGATTGAAAATGATGATGGGATTAAAAAACTTACAGAATTGATAAAGCTGAGTTTCCATCCCACTGATACTTTGCGCATTTACCCATTAAGTAATGGTGATAGTACAACACTTGTAGGTACTGGAAGTGATTATGATCAGTTAATAAATGACATAATTAATGAGTTGGTAGTTGAAAAACATATTCAGTCTAATGATGAGAGGGAGAGGATTATGGAAACTAATGACGGGGAAACTGGTGGACAACATAGGCAATCTATTGATAAGGGCAAAGGGGTTATGCAAACTGATGATGGTGAAACTTTTGTTGAGGATAATGTGGACTTAGATTCTGAGGAAGATGAGTTTGATATTAATTCAGAGGCTATAACTATTCAGTTGATTAACCAGAGTAAGAGAAATGTAAAGTATGATATAGATGATAACAATCCACATTTCATATTAGGCATGTCATTTAAGAATGCAGTTGAGGCTAGACTTGCAATTAGAAGATACAGTGTTGCCAAATGTACTCCTCTGAAGATCAAACCAAATGATTCTGAGAGACTTAGAGCCAAGTGCAAAACACAAGGATGCCCATTTCATTTGTACATTTCCAAAGATGGGAACACTGGGGCTATGATTGTGAGGAGGATTGAGGGTGAACACATCTGTTTGAGAGATGGCAATAATAGTCTAGCATCTGCTAAGTTTCTTGCACTTCAATTTAAGGATAAAATTTATACAAACCCAAGAACATCTGTGAAAGAGATAATTGCTGATGCTGAGAAAAGAATGAAATTATATGTTTCTAAATCAAAAGGCAAGAGGGCTAAAAAAATTGTGATGCATGAGTTGGATGGTAGTTTTAAGGCTGAATTTGCAAACATAGGGGTCTATGCTGCAAAGATCAAAGAAGAAAACCCTGGAACAACTGTTGAATTGGAAATATGATACTTAATTTGAGTATTTTTCTTAAGCTTGGAATTCTTTTCTAAACATACTTGATTTTCACTTGCTTCTTTCATTAACTATAATGATTTGTTTTTCTCAATTTAAATGTAGCCTGGCTTCCCTTCTGAAAGATTGGTGTTACAAAATGATCCTATTGCTAGCCAAGCTCTGAGCTCAAATCCGAATGTTAATGTGAGGTACCCGATTCCTAATGAGAAGGAAATTAGACAAACAATGCAGTCTTCAAGAGTTCTAATGAGCAGTGGCAATAGACAAATTGCTTTCACTGGGGATGGATCAAATTCAATTGCTCCTGATCAACTCCCTTTCAAACCACCAGGCTTGAAATGGAAAGGAAAGAGATCAATCACTGCAACACAACTTCAAAATGAAAAGGATAAGAAGATGGCTAAGAAAGGGGACACTAACAAATCTTAGCTTGATGTAGCCTGACCTTTTGTTTATCTTTTGTACATCTTTTGTAGCTTGAAAAACAAGTTAACACTTAGCATGGGCTTTTATTGTTCTTTTGTACATCTTCTTCCTATTTAGGCTGTCTCTTTTGTGGCATATGTGGAAAACATTGATGCTGGCAGTCTATATTTTGAATGAAATTAAATGCTTGTGTTATTATAACTACATCTAATGTTCATTGTGAGTATCCATTACATGTTTTTTGCATGATCCAATACATCTAGCAGAAGCAAAAGTTGCTGAAATGTAGTTTATTGCATATGTGTAGATGTTCATGCTAACAGTAATCCTGAAAAATTGTGAACAATATATATATTAGTGTTTTTCATGAAATGAAATGAAATCCCCAAATTTGCACTTCAATTTGGGGTTTTTTAACCTAAAATAACACATTTAATGCCATTAATAACGGTGTTAACGGCAAATAGTTTGAGGATTAACAGCAGGATGAATTTGATACATTTTAAAAAGTTTAGGGACTCATTTGGCCCGAAATTTTGTTCCAAGACCAAAGTGAGATTTCAGACATAGTTGTAGGACTAAATTGAACCTTAACCCATATATTTTTGGTTGTAAGACCCTCTTCCTGAACCTTTTGTTTGAAGCTCTCTAGTGTTTCCTCATCACTCCGAACACGGACACGAAGACGAAGGTCTTCATTCCCGAGCTCCTCTTGTTCCACCATTATTTTCATCGATGAAATGGTTGAGGCCACACTACAAAATTCCAACTTAATCCATCGAAGTGTTGGTATTTCTCCGATACCTGAAGGGAACTCGTCCAATTTTGACAAATCATCGAGAAAAATAGTTTCAAGGACTGGAAAATGGGATCTTTCTGCATTCCAGTAACTTAATTCTTCACAACCACAAATATACAAGTATTTCAGGTGAAGGAATTTCCCCTCAACAGGAGTCCATACGGACCCAACCACCGAGTTCATATGCAGTCCGAGACTCAAAAGATGGGGCAATGATCCAACAATCATTGTCATTTCGTCCCAATCAAAACGAAAACCACTCAAAGACAGCCGCTTAAGCGAACTTGGGAAAATAATGCTCAAAGCAAAATCACGCCACTCCGGATCACAATTGAATTGGCATGCTAGTGACTGCAGTTGATGGAAGCAGCCAAGGTTGTGTGGACAGTAATACGACCTTGCTTCATCACATCCCCTCCCCAAATCACAATATGATACCTCCAATTCTTGAATATTTGGGATTCTCTTGCAAACCTCTCCACTCAACCTCAAATTCTTCACTTTCTTAAGTGTCTGTAGATTTCTCAAAACCATGTCATTTGTCGCCTCGTCTAAAGTGTCGTCCATGGGTAGAGGATCAACAAGACAAAGCGGGTCAACCTCAATATGCTTAAGCTCTGACATCTCCCAAATCTCATACGGTGCAATGATTGATTGATACTTTCCACTAATTTTTAATGTTTGCAAATTCCAAAGCAGAGATATAGATGAGGGAATGCAAAGAGTTCGATCACTCTTATAATCAAGAAAAATGTTGAGATAACGTAGGTTAACTTGCTGAAAATTAACCTCATTGGCTAATGCTCTGTTGACCTTATTCACCACTCTCAACAATTTCAATTCCAAAGGCAGCCGACCCCCTTCCCATATCAGAGAACGGACACGAGGTGATCTTTATGGTTCATGATTCACCTCCGGAACAGCTTGCTCATGATTAATTACAACTCGACGCTCCCTATTCATGATCCTGGCTTGTGTAGTATCGAGCACGTCAAAAAACTCTTCTTCCTTGGCAATCTTTAAGCACAGTTCTCTCACAAGATCATGGATTTTGCACTCGAAGATTTTCCTATCGAACCAGTAGCTATCAACTAAAATGAGATTCCTCTCAACGAGATTCTGTAAATATGCCATCGCAATGTCTTCCAAGCTGTAGGATTGACACGGCTGTATGAATCCCTCAGCAATCCAAAGTTGAAGGATCTCTGACACAAGAATTATGTCATCTTCTGGAAACACTCCCATAAACAGGAAACAGGGTTTTAGATGAACAGGCAAGTTGCTATAACTCAAATATAATATATTTAAGCATCGCTCACTCTCTGCAGAATTCAAAATTGAGTTCATATGGTTCGCAACTTTCTCCCAGTGTTCTTGCGTCTTTGAGGACTTTCGAAAATATCCCCCAAGCACAACAATTGCAAGGGGAAGTCCTTTACACTTCTCAACCATCTTCTTTCCGATCTCCTCTAACTCAAGAGGGCAAACTTGCTCTGCAAATGCTTTTTGACAGAATAGATCCCAACTTTTGCCCTTATCCAGAAAACCCATCTTAAAATGTGAAGTGCTTAAATGATGAGCTACCAGCAGTGACTCTCTAGTAGTCACAACTGTTGATACCGTTTTGTAGTGTATCATAAATTTAGGGATATTTGTTTAAATCGTGTATTTAGAGTTTTTTGTCTTTCTTGCAGGATAAAATCTGTTGAGAGAAAATAGGAGCATATGGGATTTGACCAAGTCCAACGATCTGCTGAAGCCACGGTTGTTTCGGAAGTTACGCCGGAAATATAGGAGTGAAGATCATGGAGATCATGGCTTAGTGGATCGGTTGCTTTGAGTGGGGATCAAGCAACGAACTGTGTATATATAGGGTTCAGATAGTTAGTGTTAGATACGAGTTTTTTAGTAGAGCTTTTCAGATATTGTAAAGTTTTCAGTTCTCGTATTTATCTGTTTCTACTAGATATAGTTAAGACAACTTTAGTCCCAACCTTCTGTGAAGGAAGAGATAAAGTGTCTTAATATTTAGTGAGAGTTTATCTGGTAGTATTTTTGTAATTCACATATTTTATATAGTGAAGTTTTCGCCCTGAGGCACTTCGCGAGATTATAGAAATATAATCTCGTGAAAATTCCAATCCATTGTTTCTGTTTTAAATTTCCACTGCGTATGCAAAGTTGTCTCAACTTTATATACAACTTTGTACACAACTCTTTCAGAACCGAGAGTTCGGTTTCTTCAATTGGCATCGAGAGCAGACACTTGATACACTAAGTGGTGATCCTATTTTCATAAGCACAATGGATTGCACGAACCCGTTGTTCAACAAACCTCCCGTTCTAGATGGCATGAACTATTCCTTTTGGAAAGTTCGGATGAGATCATGCATCAAGTCGATTGATGCAAGAGCATGGAATGCGGTTCAGAAAGGATGGACACACCCCAAGACCGTGGATGCTGAAGGAGATACATGTCGTACACCACAGTCAGAATGGACCAGAGAGCAAAATGAAGAAGCCACCTTTAATGACAAAGACTCAACGCGATTCAATCCTTCCTAGACGTTCAGATGTTCAAACTTATAAGGAATTGTGAGACGGCCAACGAAGCTTGGGATATACTCCAGCAGCATTGCGAAGGTGATGTTGGAATTAAAGAATCAAGGCATCGGATTCTCACCACAAAGTTTGAAAACATGAAGATGGAGGATGATGAGTCTGTAGGAGACTACTGCAACAAACTACTGGAGATTGCCAACGAGTGCAATGATTCGGGTGATCCAATTACTAATAAGAGGTTAGTTTCAAAAACTTTGAGGACTCTAACTTCTCATTTTGACATGAAAGTGGTTGCAATTGATACTGCTACAACTAATGGAGCTCTGGATTTCACCAAACTGATGAATGATCTGAAGACATTCGAGATGGAACTAAATGAAAAGGGTGGACAGAAGAAGAAGAAGGGAATCGCCTTGACTGTCGGGACAACTTCAAAGACAACTTCGGCTTACGTTGAAGAAGAAGTTGAAGATCTTGAAGAAATCACTGAGAAGGATCCAGATTATGCTCTTCTCACCCGAAGAGTTAATTCTCTCATTCGAGCCAACGAAGGAAAACAACAAGTGGGAGGTAGAGAATAGCGAAAGCCTCGAAATGATGCCTCCGGATCTTTGATTCTCTATGTCAGGCTTATCACACCAGGAAAGGAACCAAAAATCATTAGGCGTGCTGCATCTGATCACTTCCGACCTAAGGAAGTGACGGACTTCTCTACAGTTCAATGCTATGAATGCAAGGGATTCGGACACTTTGCCAATGAGTGTCCCAACACATTTCGCAAACTGGGAAAGCATGTCAACTTTCTATCCCTTAGTGATAGTGAGCTTGACACCTCAGGGATTTATGTGGAGGAGATTCCTAATGATCCACCAACTGAGCAGGCAGCCTTAACTGCAGTATGTGTTGAAGAGGACAAGTCGAACTACACCGAAGTTGAGATAACTTCAGATAGGTATGATGAGTCCTACTATAACACTCTTTTCTGTTTCAACACTGTTGTGTCCACTGCAGAAAATGAGGAAGAAGTCACGGAAGAGGAAACTCTGGAGTTACTGATAAAGATGCAGGAACTTTACAAGGAACTGTACGTCAAATGGTCCAAACAGTGCAAAGTGGTGGATTCACTAACTGAGCAAGTTTCTGTGCAAAAGGCCTCACTACAAAAGCTGAAAGTCATGCTGACAAAGAAGGATGCTGAGTTGGACAACATGAGAATTAAACTCAATCATGCTGATGAAACTTTTAAAAGACTCAACACGGGAACCTCAAAACTAGATACAGTTCTGTCTCAAACTCAGATAACTTCACATGGCCTTGGGTATGATTCGAGTGCAAGACCAGCCTTCACTCAGATTTTGTCTACTCATGGCAAACCATTTGTGAAAGCCAAGGAAGTTTCCACAACTTCGTCAGCAAAGAAAAAACGTAAGAGGTACTTTTGTCACTTCTGTTTTCTTCCTGGACACATTAAGCCCTTCTGTCATAAGTTTTTGCAGGAACACCATAAGGAGATGCATCTGAAGAAACAAGCATCAAATCCTATCCTCTCAAACAAAGGTGACAAGTCCAAGAAACTGGTATGGAAACCCAAAGTTACGCCAACAGTTACCTGCCAAGTGGTCTTCACTGCATCGATAGATAATAACTCGACCACATGGTACTTTGATAGTAGATGCTCACGTCACATGACAGGCTCCAGATGTTATCTATCAAACTATCAAAGAATCAATGGCAGTGAAGTAACTTTTGGAGGAGGGTCAAATGGCAAGATTGTTGGACGAGGAACCTTGGACAGTCCTGGACTTCCGAAGTTGGCCAATGTATCACATGTTGAAGGGCTGACTGCAAATCTCATTAGCATTAGTCAACTGTGTGATGACAACTTCAGTGTCATCTTTGATAAAGAAAGGTGCACTGTGATGGACAGCAACGGAAATCATGTGATCTCAGGGGTAAGGTCTTCCAATAATATTTATGAGACTAGCAAAAACAGTTGTCTAAGTGCGCAGGTAAATGAAGTGCAGCTTTGGCACCAAAAATTGGGACACACCAACTTTCGCAATATAAAGAATCTTCAAAGACTAAATGATGTTCTAGGAGTTCCCAAGTTGAATATTTCAAGTCCTAGCCTTTGTGGAGATTGTCGAAAAGGAAAACAAGTCAAAGCGTCGCACCCAGTTGTGACAACTTCTGAAAGACCTTTCACAACTCAAAGCTACTTCGAACTACTTCATATGGATCTTATGGGACCAGCTGAAGTTGAAAGTCTTGGAGGTAAATGGTATTCCTTTGTGATTGTAGATGATCTATCTAGGTATACTTGGGTAAAATTTTTGAGAAACAAGGGTGAAACATATGATTCCTTCTTGGAGTTGTATGACATGATCAAAAAATTTTACCATGCTTGTGTCAAGAGACTAAGATCGGATCATGGGAGGGAGTTTGAGAATATTCAACTCCTCAACTTTTGCATGAAGGAAGGAATTCATCACGAGTACTCATCTCCAAAGACACCCCAGCAAAACGGTGTGGCCGAGCGAAAGAATAGAACCCTACAAGAGATGGCCACGGTGATGCTGCATTCAAAGAAGTTGGCTAAACGGTTTTGGGCTGAAGCTTTAAACACTGCATGTCATGTAAGCAACCGAGTGAACTTAAGAACTGGAACCACCATGACGTCATATGAGATTCTTAATGGTAAAAAACCCAACCTTAAATATCTGCATGTCTTTGGTTGTGTTTGTTACATTTTGAATGATAGGGACTATCTATACAAGTTTGACCCTAAAAGTGATAAAGGTGTGTTCATTGGTTACTCCCTCAACAGTCATGCTTACCGTGTGTATAACCTCAGGACCAAAACTGTAATGGAGAGTGTGAATATGAGGTTTGATGATTTGGGCAGTCTTTATACTCCTGTTGATGATACTGATGGTTTGATTGAGATACAGGGTAGAAGTAAAACAAGTGACACAGAAGTGGAAGAAAGAGTGCACCATGAAGTTGAGCCCACTTCAACGGCAACCGAGGATACACCAACAAATGAACCTGAATCTGATCATGAACAAGAAGGTTCAGATATCCCTGTACAAGGCAGTACAAGAAAGGACCCACCGAAAAGAATTCGCAAAGATCATCCAATAGACCAAGTCATTGGAGATGTTAACGAAGGGGTCCGAACAAGAGGGAAAGAAATTGCCAACTACAAGGAAATGGTAAGGATGGTGTGTTTATCATGTGTCATACATGAAGTTGGCACGATTGTGTTCCTGTCTTTGATTGAACCTAGGAATGTAACTGAAGCCTTAAAAGACGAGTTTTGGATTAGTACAATGCATGCCGAATTACTTGAATTTGTGAGAAACAAAGTTTGGACACTTGTGCCCAGACCTTTTGGAGTTAATGTTATTGGGACTAAGTGGATATTCAAAAATAAAACTGATGAGTTTGAAAACATCATTAGAAATAAGGCTCGCTTAGTTGCCCAAGGATACACTCAAGTAGAAGGCATAGACTATGATGAAACTTTTACTCCAGTTGCACGAATAGAGTCAATCAGGCTTTTATTTGCTATTGCATGTTATCTTAACATCACTCTTCACCAGATGGATGTTAAGGCAGCTTTTCTCAATGGAATCTTGGAAGAGGAGGCATATGTGGAACAACCCAAAGGATTCGAAGATCCTTCAAAGCCCGATCATGTGTACAAACTACACAAGGCTTTATATGGACTAAAGCAAGCTCCTAGAGCTTGGTATAGTCGTTTGACCGAATTTTTGCTTGATTTTGGTTTTTACAGGGGACATGCGGATAAGACACTTTTTCTCAAAAAAGAAAACAACTTTCTAACCATAGCTCAAATTTATGTCGATGACATAGTGTTTGGGTCAACGAGTGAGAAAGCCTTGAAGGAATTTGTGGAAGCCATGTCAACCTCCTTCGAGATGAGCATGGTTGGGGAACTTAGCAACTTCCTCGGCCTTCAAGTCAAGCAAAAAGAAAATGGAGTGTTCGTCTCCCAGACGAAATATGCAAAGAACCTTGTGAAGAAGTTTGGTCTAGAAAGTGCAAAACACATGAGAACCCCCATGAGCACAACTGAGAAACTGTCGAAGGATGCAGTTGGGCCTGAAGTTGACCCAACGTTGTACAGATCAATGATCGGAAGTCTTCTGTATCTGACTGCAAGCAGGCCAGATATAATGTACAGTGTTTGTGCATGTGCTCAATTCCAATCATGTCCAAAGAAAGAACACCTGAAAGCTGTCAAGAGGATCATTCGATATGTTGCTGGGACTTGTGAACTGGGACTTTGGTTCACAAAGGACACAACTACAGATCTTGTGGGGTACAGTGATGCTGACTGGGCTGGAGAAACTGATGATCGAAGAAGCACAAGTGGAGGATGCTGTTACCTAGGCAACAATCTCATCTCCTGGCATAGAAAAAGCAAAACTGCATTTCTTTATCCACAGCTGAGTCAGAGTATGTAGCAGCTGGAAGTTGTGCAACACAACTAATTTGGTTGAAGTCAATGTTGGATGACTATGGTTTGGAGAGCAATTCCCTAGTAATGCTTTGCGACAATACAAGCGCAATCAACCTTTCAAAGAACCCCGTCCACCACTCAAAGTCCAAACACATCCACTTAAGGTATCACTTTATTAGAGATTTAATCGAAAAGAAGTTATTAAAGTTAGAATACATTAGTACAGATTCTCAACTGGCTGACATTTTCACAAAAGCTCTTAGCTATGAGAGATTCTCATCATTGAGAAAATCTCTTGGCTTATGTTCTATATGAGTTCAAAAGTTGAATCAACTATGGTTACAACTTTTGATATATCATAGTTGACTGTGAAGTTGAGCAGATTCGAGGATGTAAAAGCCTGTAAAAGGTGAAATCATGATCGTTCTTAAAAAACCATATAACTGGGTCAAAGACCTCAGATAAGTGGTTCTTATGAGATTCTCTTGATTATACATCTATTCACCATCTGCTCTCTTTTTGAAAAGTCTTTTATGATGTGTCAAAAGTGTTCTGAATATTTCATCCTCTATGACAACAGTTGTTCAAAAACAAAAATTTATATAAAAAAAAAATTTGAAAGTCAGTTGAGTGAATCCGGAAGTGTATCTTACTCTATCTTTAATTTCATCTTTGACTATATCTTCAATTTATTGATCCCTATTTTTATGGCGGGACGAATCTGTTTGTTAGTCTACTCATTTAAATTTCCCATCTCTATTCAAAACCGATCCTTGCTCCACTATTCACAAAACCCTTATTTTGTTTTCTTCTCCACCCCTTCATCTTCCAAAAGCTCTCGCTCTCTCTCTCGAACCTCATCCAAAATGACGCCTGAAAAAATGAAGCAATTGGAGGAATTAATGGCGGATCCCGAAACTTCCGCTTACCTCCGCCACCTCTCGATGTTTCCGCCGCAACCATCTCCTCCCCGTTCTTTCACACCCAACCCTTTCCGTCTCCTATCACCGGACACCACCCCTCTTCTCCGACCCAGCATTTTGCTCTCGTCTTCTCGAGGGAATGTACCGATGGAGATCTCTCCTGAGGTGGAAAGCTCGGAGATCCAGTCTCAACCGCCGCTTCCTCTCCCGGCACCGCCTTCAATACCGCCCTCTGTCCTACCTCCGATGGCTGAGCAGGCGATTATCGTTGCTCCGAGCGGCGTAGTGATGCCGTCGTTTGATTTTCCAGAGCTAGACACTCCAATTCTTGCCAAAGACCACAAGGATCCACTCCATCCATCTGAGGAAGCCGCTCAATAAGACGGTAGTCAGATTGCCGTCCCGTTCTTCTCTGCCGAGCCGGAACCACAGCCGGAGGTCATCCCTTCACCGACCCCTTCACCTCCGACGAAGAAACCCTCCAAAACACCTAGGGTTCCTCCCGCTCGTCGCTCCAAGTGTATCTCTTGAACAGGCTGTCCCTCTTAGGCTCTTGAGGAACCGATCCACGTCGACAGTGATGTCGAGGGTGAGGATCAATTGTGCGCCTCCTCCGACAACTCTGCAGAGAAATTGTCCTCCCACCAACTCTCAGAAGCCGATGAGGACGAAGAACTTGAAGAGGAGGTTGTTGTCTCTCCGAAAGAAAAGAGGAAAATGCCTTCCTCGTCGCTGATGAAGTCGAAAGGCAAGATAGTCAAGAAAGTCAAACGGGAAGCTTCTCCAACCGAGACCGACACCGATTCTGACTCTGAGCTTGAGGTAAATAAGGCTTTGAATGAATGCTTTTACAATGAGGCTGCTAAAAAGAATTAGGATAGCTTTAGGAAAAGGGAGTTCATTAATGATAGGGCAGTTGATTTGAAGGATTTTGCACAATATAATTTGGTTGAGTTTCTGCGTAAAAGGAAAGTTTTTAGAAGTGTTACCTATGTGAAACCCTATGTTGCTGAGATTGTGAAGCAATTTTATTCCAATCTGCCTGTTGATTTTGCTAACTCCTCCTCCAAGATGTTTGGTAAAGTTTATGTCCGTGGGAAGATTTTCTCTTTCACTCCCTCTCGCATTAACAAATTTTTAGCTGCTCCAAATGTTATTGAGTCTGGTGATGAGATTGATGAGGAGCTAGAGGTTGAGATGGAAAATGTCCTTACGGGTGGCCATGCAGATGTGTGGACAGCGACCAAAAGGCCTAACCGTATAGCTTCGGTTCTCACTTCTCTTTTTGCAACGTTGCACAAGATTTTCGTGTCAAATTGGATCCCTACATCCAATACCACAGTTGTGCTGTTTGAGCATGTGTGCCTACTCTACAAAGTGTTCAAGGAAGAGAAGTTCAACTTGGGCACCCACATTTTTAATGCTGTTGCTGAGGTTGCTGTGGCCAAGTCCACCAAAAAGTTGATCGTACCTTCTCTCATCTATAGCATGCTTGTTGAGCAAGGGTTGAAGCTGAAGAAGAAAGATGTCCTCACATCCAAGCTCCCTCTTCAAACTGTGCAACCTGCCTTCTTGAGTGAGAAGAGGCACAGAGATCTCCCGTGGATTGATGTCTCAACTGAAGAGGATCCCTCGGTCGAGTTAATGTGTTCTCTACATGTCTTTGTTTTGCAGGAGCAAATAGCCTTTTTTTTCTTTGCAGATTGCTCTCCTTGAAGGGCAACGAAGGATATTTCAACGACTTCTTTCTTCCCAAAAAGGGGGAGAAGGCCCTAGCCGTCGCCAAGGATCAAGTGATGAGGAAGATGAAGATGAGGAGTGAGGGGGAGAAGCATGAAGAAGAAGAAGACTGCAGTGTGTTGCAGTATTTTGGATGATTGTTGGATGAAACAAAAACAACTATTTTATTTGCTGCACAACTTTATGAACAATTTTTATTTTCTGCCTAAACTCTTATATATTTTTGATTGTATGCAGATATGTATGCATTTGCTGTGAATATATTGTGGTTATGGTTGTTTTATGTATCGTGATGATATTGTGTAGATTTTGTTAGTCTTGGTGACAGGGAGAGCAACTGTTTAGCTAACATTTCTCTAATCTTTTCATGGTTGTTGTGATTTGATTGTGTTGCTTCAGGGGGAGTAATTGTAACTTTTGTTTTTTGTTTGGTTTTAGGAAGAAAGCCAAAAAAGGGGGAGATTGTTGATACCGTTTTGTAGTGTATCATAGATTTAGGGATATTTGTTTAAATCGTGTATTTGGAGTTTTTTGTCTTTCTTGCAGGATAAAATCTGTTGAGAGAAAATAGGAGCATATGGGATTTGACCAAGTCCAACGATCTGCTGAAGCCACGGTTGTTCCGGAAGTTGCGCCGGAAATATAGGAGTGAAGATCATGGAGATCATGGCTTAGTGGATCGGTTGCTTTGAGTGGGGATCAAGCAACGAGCTGTGTATATATAGGGTTCAGATAGTTAGTGTTAGATACAAGTTTTTTAGTAGAGCTTTTCAGATATTGTAAAGTTTTGAGTTCTCGTATTTATCCGTTTCTACTAGATATAGTTAAGACAACTTTAGTCCCAACCTTCTGTGAAGAAGAGATAAAGTGTCTTAATATTTAGTGAGAGTTTATCTGGTAGTATTTTTGTAATTCACATATTTTATATAGTGAAGTTTTCGCCCTGAGGCACTTCGCGAGATTATAGAAATATAATCTCGTGAAAATTCCAATCCATTGTTTCTGTTTCAAATTTCCGCTGCGTATGCAAAGTTGTCTCAACTTTATATACAACTTTGTACACAACTCTTTCAGAACCGAGAGTTCGGTTTCTTCAACAACAATTCAGCTTCCATTGCTTGTATCGGGAAAGAAAATTTTTATTCCATCCCAAGCCTCGACACTCCACATATCATCTAGTACAATCAAATACCTTCGCCCATATAAACTCTTATATAGCTCCTCCCCCAATTCATCAACTGTTCTCCTATTAGAATTTCTCGGACGAGAAAGAAGTTCTAAGAGAATTTTCTCAACACTATATTGTTAAGATATTGTAGCCCAAAGACAAACATCAAAATAATGCACAATATGTGAATGTTGAAAAGCATTTGTGGCAAGTGTAGTTTTACCAATTCCCGCCATGCCCACGATGGGGATGACTCGTCGGCTATAGGGTACTCCATTAGTGAGCAGATCCAAAAGTTGAATCAAGACGTCATCAAATCCAACCATGGTATTGCTATTCTTCTGAGAGGTGGGAGCTCGTGTTGATGAAGTTGCTGCTGAATGTGTTGCTGCTTTTCTGGGTAGCTTTTCATGAACCTGGGTAGCTTTTCTGCAGATGAAATCCATGTTTTCAATTACTTTCTGGAGATCGAGCAAGAAACAAGGTGTTGCTGTTTTCCCTTTCCCTGCAAGAATTTGATCGACTACATGAGATTCGATCACATCTTCAGCTGCATGAGCTGCACGCGCAATTCGCCTATCTAAAGCTTCTGCGCCTTCCACGCTGCAGCATTCTTCCATGAAACTTATCAAGTAGACGACGCATTTGACAAGGGAGCCGATCTGCTCGTTCTCGAAAGAAAGGGTATGGCGGGGATGATTCTGGATCAGATCCAAATTATGCTTAAGAGAAAGTAGAGCTGCAAAAGCTGTTGCCATGGATGATTATTGGTCTTCAAGGTTCGGGAGTGTGTTTTTGCCGGTGAGGATGATGCAGAATGAAAATGACGATACTCAATTATTGAAATTCAGACTTTGTTTTGGTGTTCCTTCATCATTCAAAGAAATCAATTCAGGCGCTCTCAATGGGCTCTGGTCAGTTTTGACAGTTCTATTTGTTTTTAGTATTATTCTGTCCCGACCTCGCTGCCTGCCCCACCCTGCCGGTCAGTTTTGACAGTTCTATTTGTTTTTATTATTCTATTTTTTTTTCTTGATCTTCTGTTTTCTCCTTTTGTTTTTCTTTTCTTTTTTTGTTTTTTTTATTAGCTAACATTTACATTAAAGGTAGGGCTGGTAAAATGAGCCCGACCCATTTTTCGGGCCGAGCTGAGCCAAATAAAATTTGGCCCAAAAAAATCGAGACGGGTCCAGCCCGGCCCGAAAGTGAGAGTAGGTTGAACGGGCCGGGCCATTTGGCCCTAAAACATGTAAAATTACATTAAGCTCGCGGGCGGCTGGCCCAACCTGCTTTTTGGGCCAGGCCGGGTCTATATTTTAGAGCTCCGAAAATTTTCGGGCCGGGTCGGGAGGCCCGAATTGCCAGCACTTTTTGAAGGTGCTAGCTTACGAACAAACCTCACTCGTGTTAATCGCCTCATTAACAATGTTGATATAAATTCAAATTAATTATTTTTTGAGCAAAATTCAAACTATTGTTTTGGCAATAAAATGAAACTAACATTAATGGCGTTATTAATTGAGTTCTATGTCTTCTGGCGTGATCCCAAAATTACCGATACCAACTGAATCTTGAAGAGAATGTTAAAATTTTAAAAAAAATATAGGTTTTGTTGATGGATACTTAGAAATGAAGGGAATGAAATGATGGTACAGAGAATGACAATTCTTATGATTTGTATAATATTTATGAAATGAAAATTAATTTATCTTATCAAATAATTTTTTTATTTTTTATTTTTTTGTATGCTCATATTTCTTTCTAATTAAATAAAGTACAACCGCTTATATTTTTCTTTTTTAGAATTGACCTAATGAGACATGGGATATCACATTAGATCTATTATGGAAGATGAAACACTACCCCAAAGGATAGGCAAGAATTTTCCCTTTATATATATATCCATACTTCGTAACATGTTGATAGGACAATATTTGATCAAAATATAAAATTAATTAATTAGAATATATAAATATAGGCGTTACGTATACGTTAAAGGATGTTGTTAGAGATCGATTTGATGAAGTAGGTTGGGATTCATCCCAAAGAAGAGAGTTTTGAAACACTCAACAATAACATAACCTTTTAGACGGTCCCATACATTCTTTGTCGAAGAAATAAGAATTCAGCTGAAGAGTAATGAATTGAAGATGGTTATGTACAACGCACTTGTCTCAATAATTGTAGTTAGTTCGGACTTAATTTCTTGAAGATAAAAACTTGTATGAGATCGTTTAACGGGACTCTTACCCCAAAACCTACCAAAAATAACCCAAAACTCACCTAGGCCCATCACCAATCAGCCTAGGCCCAGTTGCTGCCCCACACCAGGCCCATCCCCAATCAGCCTAAGTCCAACTACTTCGAGTTTGTTGTTTTTTTTTCGAGTTTTTCTTTTAATTATTATTTTTTTCAAAAATCATCTATTTCACCCCAATTAATAATCAAGTGCAGCGTTAAGCGAGTGTACTGCGTGAGATGCTAGACAAAAAAATTAATTTAATTCGAAAAATTAATTTTAAGAGTCACTAATTCCATTTTAGAGTATATATTTATTTCAAAAAAATTAATTATCGAGCACAGTTCACGAGTCCACGTGTTAGCGTCGGGCGAGTGCACTGCATGAGATTCCGGATAAAAAAATTCGACTACAAAATATATGTGATAATGCGAAGCAAAGTAGGAGAAGCTGCTACAGACAAAATTATATATTAATGCTCAACGCTCGTATTCCATTAATATGTTACTATTGTACAATGGCCAGAACTTTGATAGAAACTAACTACTAGCATCCAAAGCACGATTCATCATCCACAAGATAATATATTATCTATAAAATCAAGATAATATATTATTTTGAACCACAAGCATGATTCATCATCCAAAGCAGCAGGTGTAGAATTATTATTAAATATAACAATATGACAACTAGCTAGTGTGTTCATAAATCGAACCATACATATACAATATTCTCAACGATATATCATTCTCAATTCTTTCCAATCAAGACCAGAATTGGTTAAAGCCAACTACTAAAGCAAAATCATGATATATATATATATATATATATATATGGAAGCAGCCAACTTATCATATGTTAACCACAATTCCTTGATGTGGGTGATTTTTTCACAAACCTCTTCTATTTCAATCAACCTGAAATTATCTACTCGCCAAACTATCGGTAGGTTTGCTCGATGAATAGTGAGATTCAAATTCATAATCTTTCAATTATTAAAGTTGTCACACAACAACAAATTAAAGTAAAGAGGTAGAGTTTATAAATTAAAATGACAGTAGCTATCCATTGCATATTAATCAAGCAGCTGGTACTCACTACTCGTGCAGGAAGTAAATATATATATATGAATTTATTCATAATGAAACCATACATACAATCGTCACAACACGAAATCCCTGAAACGAAACAATAAAAAAAAAATGGAAATTGTCAGAAAGTCCTCGGCTTCACATTTTGGAGACGCAAAGATATATTTTTGGCTGTAAGACCCTGTTCCTGGATCATTTGTTTGAAGCTCTCTAGTGTTTCCTCATCACCCCGAACATGGGCACCGAGATGAAGGTCTTCATTCCCGAGATCCTCTTGTTCCACCATTATTTTCATTGCTGAAATGGTTGAGGTTGCGCTACAACATTCCAAGTCAATCCATCCGAGTGTTGATATTTCTCCGATACCTGAAGGGAACTCGTCCAATTTTGACAAATATTTGAGATGAACATGTTCAAGGACTGGAAAATGGGAGCTGGTTGCATTCCAATAAACTAAATCATCACAGTCATGAATGCATATGGATTTCAGGCGAGGGAACCCTCCTTCAACGGGGTTCCACTCTGATCCAATCATTGCATCTGATTCCAAAACGAAATGTTCAAGATGGGGCAATGAGCCGACCATCGTTGTCAAAGCTTCCCAATCAAGACGAGAACCACTCAAACAAAGCGACTGCAGTGACCTCGGGAAAGTGAGGCTCAAAGCAAAATCATGCCATTTTGAATCACGATCGAATTTGCATACTAGTGAATCAAGATTACGGAAGCAGACAAGATTGTGTGGACAGTAATACAACCTTGCTTCATCACATCCCCTCCCCAAATCACAATATGATACCTCCAATTTTTGAATATTTGGGATTCTCTTGCAAACCTCTTCACTCAACCTCAAATTCTCCACTTTCTTAAGTGTCTGTAGATTTCTCAAAACCATGTCATTTGCCGCTACCTCGTCTGAACTGTCGTCCATGGGAAGAGGATCAACGAGACAAAGTGGGTCATCAACCTCAATATGTCTAAGCTCTGACATCTCCCAAATCTCATACGGTGCAATGATTGATTGATAATTTCCACTAATTTTTAATGTTTGCAATTTCCAAAGCAGAGATATAGATGAGGGAATGTAAAGGGTTCGACAACTCTTATAATCAAGAACAATATTGAGATAACGTAAGTTAACTTGCTGAAAATTAACCTCATTTGCTAATGCTCTGTTGACCTTATTCACTACTCTCAACAATTTCAATTCCAAAGGCAGCCGACCCCCTTCACATATCAGAGAACGGACATGAGGTGCTGATCTTTGTGGTTCATGATTCACCTCTGGAACTTGCTCATTAATTACAACTCGACGTTCCCTATTCATGATCCTGGCTTGTGTAGTATCGAGCACATAAAAAAACCCTTCTTCCTTGGCAATCTTTAAGCACAATTCTCTCACAAGATCATGGATTTTGCACACTGACATTTTCCCACACTCATGTTCGACAACTAAAATGAGATTCCTCTCAACGAGATCCACTAAATATGCCTTCGCAATGCGTTCCAAGCTGCAGCATTCGCACCCTGGTGGTTGTATGAATCCCTCAGCAATCCAAAGTTGAAGAATATCCGACACAAGAATTTTTCCATTTTCTGGAAATACTCCCATAAACAAAAAACATGGTTTTAGATGAACAGGCAAGTAGCTATAACTCAAATATAATATATTCAAGCACCGCTCATTCTCTGCAGAATTCAAAATTGAGTTCATATGGTTTGCGATGCTCTCCCAGTATTCTGGCATCTTTGAGGACTTCCGAAGATGGCCCCCTATGACAACAATTGCAAGGGGAAGTCCTTTGCACTTCTCAACGATCTTCTTTCCGATCTCCTCTAACTTGGGAGGGCAAACTTGCTTTGCAAATGCTTTCTGTCGAAATAGTTCCCGACTATTGTCCTCATCCAGAAAAACCATTTCAAGATGCAAAGATTTTAAAAGATGAGCTACGTGTGAGTCCCTGCTAGTCACAACAATTCGACTTCCATTGCTTATATCCGGAAAGAAAAATTTGATCTCATCCCAAGCCTCGACACTCCACATATCATCTAATACAATCAAATACCTTCGCCCATATAAACTCTTATATAGCTCCTCCCCCAATTCATCAACTGTTCTCCTACTAGAATTTCTCAGACAAGAAACAAGTTCTAAGAGAATTTTCTCAACACTATATTGTTGAGATATTGTAGCCCAAAGACAAACATCAAAATAATGCAAAGTGTGTGAATGTTGAAAAGCATTTGTGGCAAGTGTAGTTTTACCAATTCCCGCCATGCCCACGATGGGGATGACTCGTCGGCTAGAGGGTACTCCATTAGTGAGCATATCCAAAAGTTGGAGCAAGACGCCATCAAATCCAACCATGGTATTGCTATTCTGAGAGGTGGGAGCTGGTGTTGATGAAGTTGCTGCTGCTGAATGTGTTGCCTGCTTCACTTTCAATCCACACACTTCACACCGCTTTCCATAAACCTGTGTAGCTTTTCTGCAGACAAAATCCATGTCTTCAATTACTTTCTGGAGATCGAGCAGGAAACGAGATGTTGCTGCTTTCCCTTTCCCTGCAAAAATTTGATCGACTACATGAGATTCGATCACATCTTCAGCTGCTTGAGCTGCACGCACAATTCGCCTCTCTAAAGCTTCTGCGCCTTCCAAGCTGCAGCAGTGACAGTGATCGCATTCTCTCATGAAACTTATCAAGTAGACGGCACATTTGACAAGGGAGCCGATCTGCTCATTCTCAAAAGAAAAGTTATGTCGGGGATGGTTCTGGATCAGATCCAAATTATGCAAAAGAGAAAGTAGAGCTGCGTAAGCTGCTGCCATGGATCTTTAATTTCTGTTGTTTCTGAAAATCTCAGAGATGCAGGAGAGAGGAATGAGGATGACAAAAGAGCTATAGAATACAACTTGCCATATTTATTTAGTTTACTTTTACTGTTTCGTGCATAATTCATTAGAGGAGAAAACGATGGAGAAGTTGACAATACTGTTTCGTGCATAATTCAATTTCAATATACTAAGTGGTCGAGCCGATGAACAGACATATTACCCTTTCATGTATATTTCGTCATGTTTTTTAGAGGAAAAGTTGACAATACGGTTTCGTGCATAATTCAAATACCCACGCATTATATTTTTTTTCTCACTTTTGCAGTTTATTGATCCATACGTAACAACCACCCCAATAAAATAAATAAAAAATATGAAATAATGTAAAAATATGGGTGTGTCATTTTTTTTAAAG
The DNA here is from genome assembly GCA_026008535.1 of Perilla frutescens. Taxonomy (NCBI): domain Eukaryota; kingdom Viridiplantae; phylum Streptophyta; class Magnoliopsida; order Lamiales; family Lamiaceae; genus Perilla; species Perilla frutescens. The sequence goes on along the minus strand of BRKX01000007.1, from coordinate 600,847 downwards.
GGGCAGACCGTCTAACGGATTCCTTGGGTTAGACGGATATTATTAAACCCAACAAAGTGGCCCCCCTCCTTTTTCCTTTTTTTTTTTAATCATCTCCCCCTCCCTTTTTTTATATTTAATTTTTAATTTCTTTTTTTCTTTCTTGCGTGTTCTCTCTCTTTATTTTTTCTTTTACAGACATGTGTTCTCTTTTTTTTTTCTTTTGTCAGTTTTTTCCTTCTTCTTTGGCAGTTTTCCTTCTTCTTTTTTTTGTGTTTTTTTATAATGATTTTGTTAATGATACTTCATTCATAGTTAATGATACTTCACATCACAGTTAATGATACTTCACCAGATAAAAGTTATATTTTCATTAAAATAAAAATTACCGATGATTAAGCATTAATTATTAAATTAACAATAGATAAGTGTAATTAATTATGAAGTAAGTATCACTCGTAATAAAAAATGAAGCATCACTAATATAATGAGTAGTTACTACTCACTATCATGTTCAATTTTTGAATTGCAACATTTTCTTTTATGTAGCTAATGATTTAATTTTTGAATTGTAATATGTTTGAACTGATACTTTTCTTTCTAATTAGTGATACTGTCTTCTGCAATTAGTGATATTTTTCTTCTAATTAGTGATACTTTCTTCTGCAATTAGTGATACTTTTCTTCTAATTAGTGATACTTTCATCTGCAATTAGTGATACTTTCTTCTGCAATTAGTGATACTTCATCCCTAATTAATGATACTTCTCACACAGTTAATGATACTTCACCAGATATATTTTTATTGAATGATATTTCACTTAATAGTTAATGATATTTTGCCAAATTTATATCTAATGATACTTAACTTCATAGTTAATGATACTTCATTTCATAGTTAATGTTATTGATATTTCTTGTTATTGGTTTTGATAATTAATGTTTAATTAATCTCAGAGCTACTGATACTTTATATCATAGATAATGATATTTTGCCTTATAACTAATGATACTTTTTTTTTGGCTCAATAATTAGTCAACCACCAGGAAAAAATATATATATATATATTTTGAAATAAATCTATACCCTAAATTGAAATTAGAGAACCCTAAAATTGAATTGAATTAATTTATTTTTTTAAATAAAATTTATTAAACATGTATATTGCGCTTGATATACAATAATTATTAAAAGAAAAAAGAAAAAAAAAAGAAAGTTAAACCTAACAAAAAGAATAAGAAAGGAAGAAGAAAAAGGAAAAAAAGCAAAAAAATTGCCGCCCAGGCACAAAAAAAAAATTGTTACAGGCACGTGAGCTACACGCGCCGCATGTAGGGGAGCGTGCAGCTCACGCGCCTGCGCCTGGGGACGGGTTTGGGCGGGTTTGACCCGTCTAACGTAAGAGACCCGTTAAACGGTCTCATACAAGTTTTTATCTCTTTTAAAATACTAACGTATATCACATATGTTGCACGTAATTTGTATGAGTATTTTATTAATTAAAAAATATAATATGTAAAATTAAAAGTTATAAGCTATATTATAATTAGAAAATAATAATAGATATCTAATAAATAATTAGAATAGGAATATATATATATTAATAACATTAAAATCAATTGTTTTATCTAGAAATACAAAATAAGTAATACAAATTAAATATATATCTGAAATAGAATAAAAGTGTGCATAACAAAAAGGATAATATTTAGATTGATCTAAATTAATATATATATATATATATATATATATATATGTTCAGGGAGTGTAGATTTTCATATATCTGAATTTAATAACCAAGCTTTTTATTTACGATCAACATTCATTGGAATTTCTTGTTGAATTAATATTTTTATATATAAAAATAGAACATCTTGTGAATGATTTTTTATTAAAGGATTTTTGGGCAAACCTATGTTGATCAAAGAACTTTTCATGCATTATATATTTATATTATGTATTAAATAAAATTCATTATGGTTTCAAAAAAGAAACATCTTTTGAGGTTATGTCAGTTTTAATTTCTCAAACCAATTTCCTTGTAAAGATTGAAGAAAATAGAATAATTAAAAATATAACATTTACACTTTATAGTTGGGGCTTGTTTATAAATAATCCATAGAATTTGCTTTATACACCACTAATTAAAAATGAATTAATTACTTAATTACTCAAATATCCATTCATTTTTGGAAGCAAAAGAAAAAAGAGGGGAATAGGGGACAAGTGAGGTGACCGCTGACGTGAGGAGACTCAGCTGCCCTGGCCTGATTGGGAGCGGGCTTGGGGCATTTTTGGGTTATTTTTTATGGGTTTTGATCCGATCTAACGGATTGTACCCGTCAAATGGTCTCGTACAAATAGGATGACCACTGACGTGGGGCGACTCAGCTAGGCAGCCTGATTGGGAGCGGGTCTGGGGCAGTTTTTGGGTTATTTTTTATGGGTTTTGACCCGATCTAACGGATTGTACCTGTTAAATGGTCTCGTACAAGTTTTTATTTCTAAGCTGAAGAGTAGTGAATTGAAGATATATGGTGATGTACAACGCACATGTCTCAATAATATTAATTATTAGCTCAGACGTAATTTATTGAAGATAAAAACTTGTATAAGATTGTTTAACGAATACCTTATGTTAGACGAATCAAATAAGACCTAAATCCACCCAAAATAACCCAAAACTCACCTAGGCACTTCCCCAATTAGCCAAGGCCCAGTTGTCACCCCACACCTGGCCCATCCCCAATCAGCCTAGGTCCAACTACTTCCAGTTTTTTTTTAAGTTTTTCTTTCAATTATTTTTTTCTTTCTTTTTTTTTCAAAAATCATCTATTTCATCTCAATTAAATTATTTTTAAGCGCGACATGACCATCTCTATTGCGAAGTTGTGATTCAAAGTGAGAGAATTGTTGATTTTTTAGTGTGATTCAAAGTATGTCAAAAATATGCTTATTTTATAGATAATGAAAAAAATATAAATTATGATATAATTTTTATATTTTTTTAATACATTATTATCGATAATAATAATAATATAAAATTTTATCCAATAAAAAATATATTTGGTCAATCAAATATCGCCATGTGGTAAGAGAAAGAGGATTGTTGGAGGTTTGGTCCACCAATCGATTGCCCAAATAAATTGAATTTAACTTTTTTTCCTTTTTCTTTTTTGTTTGGATCGATCATTACATGGGAATTATCTTAGTGTCAAGAGAGTGCACTGTGCGAGACGCCAGATAAAAATTAATCTAATTCAAAAAATTAAATTAATTCAATTCAATTTTAGGGTTCACTAAATTCATTTTATGGTATATATTTATTTCAAAAAAATTAATTATCGAGCGCAGAGCACGAGCCCACGCATTAGCATCGAGCGAGTGCACTGCTCGAGAATCCGGATAAAAAAATAAATTAATTCAAAAAATAAATTAATTTAATTTAATTTTAGGGTTCACTAATTCCATTTTAAGATATATATTTATTTCAAAAAAATAATTATCGAGAGCAGTGCACGAGCCCACGTGTTAGCGTTGGGCGAGAGGGAGTGGAGGGGGACCACTGAAAAAGAAAAAAAATGGGGAGAGATCCGTTAGGGTAAAAGATCTGTTAGACAATCTCACAGGAGTGTGTCTCTTTCTTGAATGGAGTAGGGGTTTGAACTTTCAATTTCAATATACATACAAATGGAATATCTTTTTAACGTATTCAATAATTCGATTACAAAATATATGTGATAATGCGAAGAAAAGTAGGAGAAGCTGCTACAGATAAAATTATATATATGAATGCTCATGCTCGTATACCATTAATATTTTACTATTGTACAATGGCCAGCAATTTGATAGAAACTAATTACGTACAATTTGATATAAACTAACTACATACAATTAGTTGTTCAAACAACTGCACCGATACTTCTACTGGTACAACTAGAGACACTCTATGTCAATCCAGTCCCATTTCTTGCCAATTGCCTTTCATGGCATGAGCTTTTGGAAATGGGAAGAAACTTGGAGCATTAAATGGATTGGAGCTTCAAATTCATTTCCTCCAACTATTGTGCAAGTCCAGCGCATTATGAAGCATCAACTTGATAATCAAATTCCAGCTAAGGTCATACTAGCTGATGTTCAAGCCAGCTTGAGATCGCAAGGAGTTGCAACTGCAAATCAGTTCGCCAACCAACAAGCCGATCAACATTACCGCAAACTGAATTTTGATAATGAATCAATTCAGTCAGAAGAGGCATCCCTACAAGCTGAAGCTACCACTGAAAGGATAGATCGGGATCTATCACATACTCAACTTGTGGCAACCTCGAGGAGTCAAAAGCTTGGACAAAAAGGATCCAAAGACATTGCAGATACTATCACGTCACCAGATCTCCTGTCTCGAAGTTATGTTACTCCTCTTATCAAGTCAAGCTCAAGAGCTGCAAAACTGATTCTTAATCAGTCTGGCTCCCCCAACAGAGGAACTGCAGAGCTGACCACCTTGAAGCTGACAAACTCAGCAGTTGCTCTTCAGCAACTTCAGCAAGCTGAGAATATAGCCAAAACTGATCCTTCTAAGGACGTCTCAAGTTCAGCTTCAAAAAGGAAAAGGTCAATGATCGGGTTATTTTTACCTACTTATTTTGGGCTATTTGGTGTGAATTCTCAATGTTAATGGCCTTGTAATTATGCATATTTGGAAGAATGTTGTGCCTTGAGAGTTTTGCAGGGAGTTAACACAAAATTGGAGAAATGGGCATGCTTTTGGTAGAAGAACAGGCAGATCAAGGAAGAGCTGAAACTGGAAGCACATGAAGGCCATGTCGTATGGGCATACTGCAGGAGAAATGGGCTGAGAACCTGAAGACTGGCCTGAGCGCGCGCGTTTTGGGTTTGCGCATGGATTTTTACTGAAGCCCACGGTCTGGACGCGGAATTCAGAGTCTCCACCGCCTCTAGAGTCCTTGATTTATCACTTTCCTAGTTTGAGTAGATTGAGGATTCTCTTTCCATGTTTAACTATTTTAATTAAGGATCATATATATAGATTAGGACTTATCTCATTATTTGATACTTCATATTCACGCATAGACGCCGCAGCAGTAGAGACTTTTTTAGCATATTTATTTCATCTTTCTCGTTATTTCATGGTGTTCGATTATTCAATATTTTTGCGATTCAATTCTAATATGCAATCAAGCTAAGTTCTTTCTATTTCGGTGACAACTAACGAAGCCCTGGCCTAGCTAAACTGTGAGATCTAAATTGCTTTTCTTGTTTAATTAATTTGTATGCATCTATTGTTCTCGGTAATTTGAGTCATTAATTATTTCGATATTGCTAGATAGTTGCAAATATTTAGTGAGTCGGAATTAATTAGTAGCCAATTAAACCGGCCATCCGTAATTGTGGTTTAAGTTTAATTAGTGGTAAAACGGTTCTTCAGAACCAGGGGAATAACAGTCTTAATTCAACGGTCCTGTGTCAGAGTCTGTTGGTTTTGAATCGGGTTTCTCTAGCTCTTAATCCTATCGACTCATTAAACCTATAGAGTGTCTCTTACGATTGTCAGTCGATTAGAGAAATAATTGGTAAAGTGTCTTCCTGATTATCGAGAAACTACGGAGAAATTAGGCTGCGTCAGTAAGTGTCTTCGGTGGCTATAACTGATTTGCATGTGTTAATTGAATTAATCCTTGCATCAAGGATCGCTTTAGTTAAGCTAGGGTGGAGTTAATTGGAATCCGAAATAATTCTCTTAATCTGTTTAAACCGTGTTTTCTCTGTTCATTTATTATTTTCGTTGGTTTTATTTCACAATAACAAAAACCCCCTTTTGAAGTTTGGTTCTGCAGATTGGAAGTTTAGAGTAATTCTCGCCGGTCCTTTGAGAAACGATCTCGCTCGCTACTATACTGTGCAGTGTGGGCATACCGACTGTCGGTCGGAGTACTATTTTTGGTGAAAAATGACGCACTAATCAAACAGCTCTAGAGGAAGCGGAGAAGCTAGTCCAGTACGACCACTAAAGAAGAGGAAAATGACGCAAGAGTCACTCAGCAGCTGATCAACAAAACTGATCAAATCAGTTTAAAGAGCGATTTCATCAGTTTAGCAGGAAACTGACGCCCAGAGCTCAATCTCTCAACAGCAGCATGATTGGTCCTCTTCGATAAGCTTCTCTACTCTCTATTCCTCAAGCTTATTTTTGAATAGTTACCTTTAACATTTCAAAATAAGCTTACTATTCATCTGAGTTTCCATTAAAGTCTATGTGCCATGTATTAAAGTAGAAAGAGATGAATTTCTGATGGATATAAATAGCAAATCTTCAGGAAAATATTTTGCTATTTATGGCAACTACCCAGATTTTAAAAACCCTCAGATCTCAGCCGCTTGATCAAAAGTAAAAGTGCAAAGTAGACGGCTGAGATACATGCATCATTTATTCAGCTAATTTTCCATCAAATCAGATAGCTGATCAGCCAGGGGCACTCGATTGCCATGGTTAAATGCATGCAAAATACTGCTTTATAAGCAGAGGAGAAGATGAAATGCAAAACTCATTCTCAATACATGGCACAACCATTCCATTCGATGAACACCCAGCTTCTTCTAAAGAAGCTAAGAAAGGATAAGTATCTCGACCTAGAGCTTTTTGAAGCTCGAATAGGTATGGAGAAGACCAACATGATCTTCCAGTCGCTGAAGACATACAGGCTGCTATCGTTTGTAAAAATGATTCCCAACAAAAGATATCTCTTACATGTAGCTGAATTATACTACAATACAGAGATCAAAGGAGACAACATCATATTTGTTGTCTATAACCATGTCATCATCATCGACAAAGATACGTTGATGCCATTGTTTCAGCTCCCTACCGAAGGCCTGAAGGTTCATGAACTAGCGCTCCCCCACAAGATGGAACTGTGGAATGGCTGAAAGCTTCCAGATGTTCGACATCGAGACTTTTCAAATAACTTGAAAGACAGTCTCTCACTAGCCATCGTCCGAATTCTGGACATTCTGATGCACATCCTTCTTGGAGGCATCAACAATGCGCAGTTCACTAACAACACCGTCCACCTCATGGCCACCTTATATTTTAGATGCAAAGCTGACTAGGTATCTTTCATATTAGCTCAGCTTCACCATCATGTGAAGCTTGCTGAGCTCAACCCGAACACTGGCCTATTTAAAGCTAAGATAGGGTTCGCCAATCACCTCAACCACATCATCCAGGAGTAGATTGAGACAATCATTCCTGGCGGAACATTCTTTGCCAGAAGAGATCTCCTTCCAATAATTTATGTCCACAGAAAGCATTGTGGAAAAATTGGTCGTCCAAGGAAGTCGGGACCGTAGCTTACGGAGGACCACAACCCGGCTAAAGGAAAAGAGCCTCTCATTGAAGTTGATCCTCCAGCTGACGAAGATCAATCCCAGACTGATAGTGACTCATTCACTCACATGAGTGATCAGTCCACTACACCTGCAACTAGCGAGCCTCTCCATCACTTACCCAGACACTCTGGAAGAAGGCTTTTCTACAAGCCTTAACCATCAGCTAACAGGCAGTTTTGGTCTCATTGGGGATCTCAACCCCTCTCTCTTCGAGCAGCTAAGACGGTATCTCCAATATCATCTATGGAGATTCCAGGTAGATGACACCACCATGTTGCACATGGCTAGGAAAAGAGGCGACTCATTTTAGATTGCAGAAGGAAATTGGAGTAGGAATTGGATGAATCATCCACTCAGCACACCTCCATCTGTTTCAGAAATCATGGATTCCATGATTAAGAGGTTCTAATGGTCGGTGCCTCATGATGCACCCCTTCCTGACAATGAGCCCTCTAACTCATCCACAACTCCTCTTCATGAGGATGAGTTCTTCACCAATGCAAACGAGCCGCTCCTCAACCTTGCATCAGCCCCATCTGACAGATAAGATCCATTCGCTCTCCCTGATCTTGCCCAACTGATGCCAACTGATGAGACATACTCATGGATGTCCACTCCCATACCTGTACCCCAAGCTCCCCATATCACTGACAACTTGTTGGAAACTTTCTTCACTCGTTTACCACAATTGTTACTGATATCTCATGAGTTCCATCAGCTTGCCCTTTTGGATGATGCCAAAAAGGGGAAAGAGAATACTGATGATGGAAAAGATGGAAAAGGTGATCTAACTATTTGGGATGAGATCCAAAGAGAGGTACAGCTTCAGGGGGAAGCTACTTGTGAGGGGGAAGTCCAATTTGAGCAGCAAGACTGACATGCTCAAAATTTGTTTTGGACTTGGGAGAATGCCCAGCTGGAGCAGCAGCAAGAATGGGGTATCCACAGTGTATTGGGCATCTCTCCTTGCAAGTATAAGAATGGAGAATCGAGAAAAAGAAGACGAAACTGAATGGTGAACAGTTCCAGTTGAAGAAGGAAGTTTAAATATCAGATCTTGATATTCACTCTCTCTCTCTCTCTCTCTATTACTTCCTTACAATTCTTCATCTTCTTGCTCATCAGTTCTTAACATGCTCATTGATGTTAATACAAATATGCTTTTCTTATGTGTTTATGTTCTGATCATGCAAATATGCTTTAATATCCATGCTCTGCATACTCTGATAATGAACTAAAGCTGCATGAAAATCAGGAATAAAAAAATTTGAGCTATGTTAGAATTGAAATAACTAAAGCTTTTTCAAGCTATGCAAAACGAGTGTCAGTATCTCTAAAGGCTTTAAGTACTCATGCTATAAGTTCTATTAGGAAAAGCCTTGATATCTGAAAGTTAAGCATGTTAAGCTATGATACTCATCTGAAATCAAACACTCATGAATGTCAAACTAATAGCTCTTAAAAGCTCTTATATCAAAGATCAGTACAAGCTCTAATATTCATGAAAGATAACCTTATGCAGTTTTCCATCATCAAACTAACTGGTTTTGACATCATCAAAAAGAGAGAAATTGTTGGGAAAAAACTATCAAGGTAGCCCAACTAATGGTTTTGATAAAATGTCAAAACATATAAAAAAGTTATATGAAAAACTACATGCTATTCAGGCTGGAAGTCGGGAGTAATGACCAAGTAAGATTTCAAATCTCAGCTCAGCTGAAGCAAAAGTCAATCGCCTTGAAGCATGGTCAACTAGCTGAAAGGATGTCTCAACCAGACCAGTCAGAGTCTACTCTTCAAAGCTTAAGTAAAGCTAAAGGAGGAAGACAATATTGTAGACTGAACAGCTAAAGGGGGAAGAGAATACTAAAGACTGGAAGACATCCACAGAAGAGTAAGCCATCAGTCTAGCTGAAAGCCAAGAAAGACTAATGAGAGAAGAGCCAGCTTGAAAGCTCAAACCAAACTGAGCTGATCAAAGATCAATCAGTTGGGAGAAACAGCTCAAAAGAGAAGCCGACTGGAATCCAGAGCTGAAAGCTTTAAAGCAGAACTGGAAGCTTTTAAAGCTAAACTATCATAGATCCAAAGCTGAAGATCAAGGTAGCTGAACTGGACCATTTCAGGACTGAAGCTTGAGACAGCTGAGGAACTGCTAACTGGACAATCTTTGAGCTGAAAGCCGAGATAGCTGAGAATTCATCAGCTGAAGTCCAAAACTGATAGCCGATGTAACTGCTCACTGACAAGCAGTCATTGAAGATCCTGATAGGAAATCGTGGGAAGATCCTGACGATCTTGGAGCAGAAGTCGTTAAATTCAATGGCTAGTTCATTCAAAGTTTCAACGGCTACAATCATTAAACTGCCATTGGTGGAATCAATCGAACCACCAATCAGCAGAACCTAACAGTCACTGAGATCGCTCATCTATATAAAGGGGGTGAATCTCATTCTGGAAAAGGCCTTTCATCAATCTAACTCTCGCTATACCGTGCAGATATTGAGCTTTCTTTCTTCCTCCCCACAGCTCAATGGTTAAATCTCTTAAGTGCGAAAAGTCCCAACTGAGAAGGCATGCTTCAAGTTCCAAGCAAGCAGCTAGCTGAAAAAAGAATTCTAGCCAGAACAAAGCTTCTCAGTTTAAGTTCTTCAAAGATCAACCACTCAGCTCAAATTGAAGGAGCATTCCAGGTTGATAACAGATTCATGACTGTCTTTTTGAAGATTGAGAGAGATCTAAAATCTTGTAAAGACGGGCAATAGCACCTAAAGTCTCAGCGAGTAGTTAGGACTGGTAAGTGTGAGCTATCAACCAGAAACTGGCTGAGGAAGGGCGTACTGACGGGTCCATTCTTTCAGGAAAGCAACAGTTGGAAAGAAGGTCGCGCTTGGTTTGAAGGGTGCCGTTTTCAGGTCCAACAAAATTCTTCACTGTGTAACTGTAATAAAGAAACTTTACACTTGTATTGTGGATTGCCCTTCTGTGGAAGGAAGAGAGGACGTAGAAGCAGAAAGCTTCGAACCTCTATAAGTCTTGTGTGTGCTTTACTTTCTGCTTAAAGCTTTTGCATGTTCTTTAACTGCACACTATAGCACACAAACTGCATGACTAGCTCACAAGCTAAGCTCTTGCCAAGCTCCTTATCTCAACTAATCAGTGCACGGATAAATTATCTATAGTGAGTCAGGGCCCTATATATTCCGCAATTAGTTTAAGTTTTTGAGTCAGTTTATTCACCCCCTTCTAAACTGACATAGACTCGCACCAGGACCAACAATGAGTATTTTCTGGCCATTTTGGCCTTCCTCTCCTTATGAAACTTGCACCAATGCTTTTAAAATAAAAGGGGAGTCAGAAACATATTTTTAGGGAATTTTTTTTGGTCGGAAAGGGGTATTCCGATGATGGTGGCGGTGGTCGGCGGTGGTGTTCCGTCTCTGGGCACCTTGCCGGAAATCGCATGAGGAAGATGGAGAGAAGGAGTGAGGAAAAGCTTAACTTTGAAAATGAGAGCAGAAAAATGAGTTCACCGTAAGGAAAAGGATATCTATATTTACTAATTTCGGCTTAAAGCCCACAAACTGAAAATTAAAATGGATTGGGCTCTTATCAATTATTTTTTTTATCCTAGCCCACTAGAGTAAGTTTGGATTCTAGGTAAAAAAAAATTATGTTTCTCTACACAAATTGGCCCAATTTCATAATATGGTCCAAATATAAAATTTTGGGGTATTACGGCCCTACCTTCTTAAAAGACTTTCGTCCCAAAATTCACATACCTGTGAATGGTAAGGTTAAGCATCGCATCATAATTTCATCCTCTATTTCTAAGGTAGTAGCTTTATCATTTTTGTGTCGGCTCCACTGAACCTTCACTAACATTAATTCTTTATTTCGTACACTGTGAATTTTACGATCGAGGATCACCCCTGGTACTCCTTGATAAGTAAGGTCTTGATTTACTTTCATGATTTCTGTATGAAGGGTATGACTTGGGTCAAACACACATTTCGAGCAATTGTCATGTGAAATACATCATGTATAACGCTAAGCTTTGGTGGTAAGGTAAGCCTGCAACTACTTTCTTGATTCGATCAAAAATTTTATATAGTCCAATAAGTCCGGCTATCAATTTCCCTCTCTTGCCGAAATGAACTATATTATCTTGACAGAGATAATTTAGTAAATACTTTATCCCCAAATTTCAAAATGTAAAACCCCTCCGCGGTTGACCGTATAAAATTCATGTCTATCTTTTGCTTCTTTGATCAATCTTTTTATTTTGTTGGCATTTTTCTCTGTTGTTCGCACCACCTTAGGTCACCCTTTTTTTCCGCCTTCATCTCAGTGTAGAGGTGATCTATACCTCCAACCATATAGCCCTCTTTAAAGTGTTCTTCGACGAACAACACCACCTTCATTTTTATATTTCTCCATCATTTGTTTCTTGTTATGTCGTGATACATATTTGTGCTTTCAGAGTGAGCCTTGTAAGACGTGTCATGAGTTTTGAGCATAATTTTGTACTTCAGTTCCTCGTTCTGCGACACTCATAATCTGCTATTGAATAGTAATATTGTGTCGCCGGCTTCAATGAACTTTTGCAATCGTCCATCTCTGTTTCCTGATGATCTTCTCAATGAATTGTTCATTGGCTTGAGTTGTAACAATTCATACTTGTAAGTTCAACCTAAACACTATCATAGCGATTCGTTATTTCATGGGCTCTTGTGTTTATAGAAGCCTCTATATTTATTTGTACAACTCCTTGATAAGTTTCTCTTGCTGAGTCAGTGTATGTTCGATCTCTGATCTAGCCCTTCTATTTGATTTTTAGTGGCAGTTGGAGGTTTATTAATGATACTTGTATGCCATGCAACTAGGTGGGCTTGTGTGGATTTGAGCTTATTATGTGCCACAATGAGTTTCAGAATAGATATGAATAATATTGGGTTTAAATTATATATTTTCTAATCAAACTGGCCCAAATTTTAATATGGTCCAATTGTAATATTTCGGGGTATTACATAGACTCTTTTCAAAAGTAGCTCATTTTTTTTTTTCAATTGATAAAACAGAGTGCCCATTTTTTCAAAATTTTTACAAATCTAACATTTTATCAATTTTAAGGTCTGAAAATCTTACATAATTGATTGTATTTTTTGTTTTGAGAGAAATAATTGATTGTATTTTAAGATTTCTTGATCGGATGATATGTTTTTTTACGTTACTGGAAAAATAAAAATATTAAAATACAATCATTACATATGATTTTTGGGCCGTAAAATCGATCAAATGTTAGATTTGTAAATTTTTTGAACAAGTAGTACTGTTTTGTCAATTCTTAAAAAGTGAGCTATCTTTTGAAAAAGAGCCCAAGCTGTAGATACCAAAGTGTAATTTACCCAAAATATGATGATTATATTCATAAAGCTTGATCTAGCCAACTTTAGAATCATTATCTCTCAAACCAAAATGTAAATTTTATTGTTTCTTTACTAATGACGAGGTCACCCGATTGCCGCGCTCATTAGCTACCCAAGGATGCGCACTGTGTAAAAATCCGTGCAATAGCATGCAGATTAAAACACACGGAACATCAATAGATTGGTGGAATTTAAATTCGAGATCTTCGGTCCCAAGCTATAAAATTATTCCATCGATACATATCACGTATATTATTGTGCTAGTTCAGAAAGGGGGGAAAAAGATTACAGTTTTAAGGAATTGGCCATAAATTAAGGGAAGGAAGGAATTAATTATCAACCTTTGAATCCTTGACAAATAGAGAGCCATATGATGAGGATGAAGGCAATCAAAATAATAGATATAAATATTAGCAAAATCTTCATGCGTTTCCGAGACATTCTTCTCTGAATAATTCTTGGCGTTAATTCCCTCTAATTAACACCTGTTCACACATATATAATTTAAATGTGAGTTAATTGTAATTTGTTAATTCTGCATATGCATGGCTGGTTAATTACCATGCACCGTAAACCATGCAAATACACTCTCACACACGCAAATAGAGAGAGAGAAAGAGAGAGAGCTCAACTATAACCTAACCTTTCGGCTGTAAGACCCTCTTCATGAACCTTTTGTTTGAAGCTCTCTAGTGTTTCCTCATCATTCCGAACACGGACACGAAGATGAAGGTCTTCATTCCCCAGCTCCTCTTGTTCCACCATTATCTTCATCGCTGAAATGGTTGAGGCAACGCTACAACCTTCCATGTCAATCCATCCGAGTGTTGGTATTTCTCCGATACCTGAAGGGAACTCGTCCAGTTTTGACAAATTCCTGAGATGAACATGTTTGAGGACCGGAAAATGGGAGCTGGTTGCATTCCAATAAACTAATTCATCACAGTCATGAATGCAGATGGATTTCAGGCGAGGGAACCCCCCCTCAACGGGGTTCCACTCCGATCCAATCACTGCATCCGATTGCAAAACGAGCATCTCAAGATGGGGCAATGATCCAACTACCATTGTCAGTTCGTCCCAATCAAAACGAGAACCACTCAAACACAGCTGCTGAAGCGAACTTGGGAACGTGAGGCTCAAAGCAAAATCACGCCACTCCGGATCACAATTGAATTTGCATGCTAGTGACTGCAGTTGATGGAAGTAGCCTAGATTGTGTGGGCAGTAATACGACCTTGCTTCATCACAGTCCCTCCCCAAATCACAATATGATACCTCCAATTCTTGAATATTGGGGATTCTCTTGCAAACTTCTTCACTCATACTCAAATTCTTCACATGCTTAAGTGTCAGTAGATTTCTCAAAACCATGTCATTTGCCTCCTCGTCTGAACTGCCGTCCATGGGAAGAGGATCAACAAGACAAAGTGGGTCAACCTCAATATGCCTAAGCTGTGACATCTCCCAAATCTCATACGGTGCAATGATTGGTTGATAATTTCCACTAATTTTTAATGTTTGCAAATTCCAAAGCAGGGAAATTGATGAAGGAATGTAAAGAGTTCGATCAGTGTTATAATCAAGATCAACATTAAGGTACCGTAGGTTAAGTTGCTGAAAATTAACCTCATTCAAGAATGCTCTGTCGACCTTATTCACCACTCTCAACAATTTCAAGTCCAACGGCAGCCGACCCCCTTTACATATCAGAGAACGGACACGAGGTGCTGGTGCTGGTGCTCGTGCTGGTGCTGATCTTTGTGGTTCATGATTGACCTCCGGAACAGCTTGCTCATGATTAATTACAACTCGACGCTCCCTATTCATGATCCTAGCTCGTGTAGTATCGAGCACATCAAAAAACTCTTCTTCTTTGGCAATCTTTAAGCACAATTCTCTCACAAGATCATGAATTCTGCAATCTACGATTTTCCCATCTAACCTGCGTCCGACAACTAAAATGAGATTTCTCTCAATGAGATCCAATAAATATGTCATCGCATCGACTTCCAAGCTGCAGCATTCACACCTTGGTGGTTGTATGAATCCCTCAGCAATCCAAAGTTGAAGAATATCTGACACAAGAATTCTGTCATCTTCTGGAAACACTCCCATAAACAGAAAACAGGGTTTTAGCTGAACAGGCAAGTAGCTATAACTCAAATATAATATATTCAAGCACCGCTCATTCTCTGCAGAATTCAAAATTGAGTTCATATGGTTTGCGACTCTCTCCCAGTATTCTGGCATCTTTGAGGACTTCCGAAGATGGCCCCCAATAACAACAATTGCAAGGGGAAGTCCTTTGCACTTCTCAACGATCTTCTTTCCGATCTCCTCTAACTCGGGAGGGCAAACTTGCTCTGCAAATGCTATTTGACAAAATAGATCCCAACTGTTGCCCTCATCTAGAAAATCCATTTCAATATACGAATGTCGAGCTACGTGTGAGTGCCTACTAGTCACAACAATTCGACTTCCATTGCCTGCATCCGGAAAGAAAAATTGGATCTCATCCCAAGCTTGGACACTCCACATATCATCCAGCACAATCAAATACCTTCGCCCACATAAACTCTTATATAGCTCCTCCCCCAATTCATCAACTGTTCTCCTACTAGATTTTCTCTGGCTAGAAACATATAAACTCTTACATAGCTCCTCTCCCAATCCATCAACTGTTCTCCTACTTGATTTTCTCAGACAAGAAACAAGTTCTGAGAGAATTTTCTCAACACTATATTGTTGAGATATTGTTGCCCAAAGGCAAACATCAAAATAATGCACAGTGTGTGAATGTTGAAAAGCATTTGTGGCAAGTGTTGTTTTACCAATTCCCGCCATGCCCACGATGGGGATGACTCGTAGGCTAGAGGGTACTCCGTTAGTGAGCAGATCCAAAAGTTGAAGCAAGACGCCATCAAGTCCAACCATGGTATTGCTATTCTTCTGAGAGGCGTGAGTTGGTGTTGATGAAGTTGCTGCTGCTGCTGAATGTCTTGCCTGCTCCACTTTCAATCCATACAATGCATACAGCGTTTGATGAAGCTGGCTAGCTTTTAAGCAGACGAAATTCATGTCTTCAATTACTTTCTGGAGATCGAGCAGGAAACGAGATGTTGCTGCTTTCCCTTTCCCTGCACGAATCTGATCGACTACATGAGATTCGATCACATCTTCAGCCGCATGAGCTACACGCGCAATTCGCCTCTCTATAGCTTCTGCACCTTCTATGCGGCATTCTTCCATGAAACTTATCAAGTAGACGGCACATTTGACAAGGGAGGCGATCTGCTCGTTGTCAAAAGAAAAGGTATGGCGGGGATGATTCTGGATCAGATCCAAATTATGCTTGAGAGAGAGTAGAGCTGCAAAAGCTGCTGCCATGGATGATTATGATTATGGGTCTCTAATTTTCTGATATTTTTCAAGTTTCAGATGAAGAAGAATGAAAGTGGCGATACTCAATTATTGAAATTCTCAGTCTTTCTTTTATTATTTTTTCATTATCCAACAATCAATTCACGCAATCACGCGCTCTCAATGGTCCCAAATTTCTGTGTTTTTATTTTATTTGATGTTTAAATTATTCTTTAAAAACTAACAAGATTTGATGGATTGCCCCTCCCGGCAGGCCAGTTTTTTGATAGCTCTACTTGTTTCTATTATTCTTTTTTTTTTCTCTCATCTTCTTCTCTTTTCTCCTTTTGTTTTCACTTTCCTTTTTTTTCGTGGCTAGCATTTACATTAGTTGAAGGTGCTAGCTTATGGACAAATCTCACTCATGTTAATCGCCTCATCAACAGTGTTGACATAAATTCAAATGAATTATTTTTTGTGCTAAATTCAAACTATTTTTTTAGGTTATGAGACCAAAGGTCACGGGTTCGAATTTTCTCAATGTCACAGGTCGGGTGTGTAAGTAAAAAAAAAAAAAACTATTTTTTTAGGCAATAAATTGAAAATAATATTCATAGCATTATTAATTGAGGTCTATGTCTTCCGGCATGATCCCAAAATTACCCATACCAACCGAATCTCGAAGAGAATGTTAATTTTTTTTAAAAATTGGGTTTTGTTGATGGACACTTAGAAATGAAGGAAATGAAATGATGGTATAAAGAGAATGACAATTCTTGTATAATATTTATGAAATGAAAATTAATTTATCTTTTTTTTATCTTATCAAATAATTTTTTTAAACTTTATTTGTTTGTATGATCATATTTCTTTCTAATTAAATAAAATACAGCCGCTTATATTTTTCTTTTTTAGAAGTGACCTAATGAGGTATGAGGTATCACATTATGTCTATTGTGGAAGATGGAACACAACCCTAAGGGATAGGCAATAATTTCCCCTTTATATATATATATATATATATCCATACTTTGTAACATGTTGATATGACAATATTTGATCAAAATATAAAATTAATTAAATAGAATATATAAATATAGGCGTTACGTATACATTTAAAGATGTTGTTAGAGATCGATTTGATGTAGGTTGGGATGAAATCCCAAAGAAGAGAGTTTCGAAACACTCAGCAATTAACATAACCTTAAAAAAACAAAGAAAACACATCACCTTCCCCACTACAGTAACAACACTGATCCTCTCCAACCCAAAATAGCTCATCTATATATATGCAGAATTGCAGAAAACTTAGCTAGCTAGTTTCAAAATTCCCTAGCAAAACTCTATATAATACACACGAACATATATAATAGATATAAGCAAGTAATTAACAATTTTGATCAGCACGACAATCTCACTTTGCACAATCGAACGCCCCACAGATCGAGAGCACGATGATGAGGATCAACACGATCATAATACCTAAAACCATTAGCTTCACCTTCGAGTTTTGCACCAACATTTTTCTGTGAAGTCTTGTTCCTACAGACTTGAAATCCTTCGCCTGTTAATTGGAGTTTAAATTTGCAGAACAATTAGCAATTTTGCATAAAACACACACACATAGATATACGATAGAGAATGACAGCAAGGGGTAACCTGCTGATGGAGATTCTCAGTCTCATCCACCAATACTTCTATCTGTTCTCCACGATCTAGAACCTTCGTGCATTCACCACCATATCAGAATTAAACAAAAATAATAATGTTCATAAGAGCGATGAAGAAATCGGATGCAAGAAACCGAGCAAAATGCCTAACTCCCATCTTTACTCATCCAACAAATTAAATTGTACGAAATTTGGAAATTCGTGCTCATACTTATGTACCTTCTCTATGTTTTCTAACATAACACCCTTCACTTCAGTAACCTGAGCCTTAACCTTAGCAATTTTGCTATCTCCTCAGGGTGCTCAATGCAGTACTGCATATGTTCCTTCAACTTTGGTCTGCATATGACCGGTTTTTTTTTTGGATTTCATTTTTCTGATGAAGCAGAAACAAAATCTTGCATATGCATGCATGCATTTTTATGATAAATATGTGTATATGTACCCATATTCTTTGTTAAGGGCAGTCGCAGGAACTGGTGCAGCCTCCCTACAAACGTACTTGCTTGTAAAATCTGGATTCTGGAAGCAAAAGAAGGGGGCTACTCTGGGCTTGATTGGGAGCGGGCCTGGGGCTTTTTTGGTTTTTTTTTTATAGGTTTTGACCTGTCTAACTGATTGTGACGTGTTAGACGGTCCCATATATTCTTTGTTGAAGAAATAAGAATTCAGCTGAAGAGTAGTGAATTGAAGAGGGTGATGTACAACGCACTTTCTCAATAATTGTAATTAGCTCGGGCTTAATTTCTTGAAGACAAAAATTTGTATGAAATCGTTTAGCGGGACTCTTACCCCAAAACCTACCCAAAATAACCCAAAGCTCACCTAGGCCCATCCCCAATCAGCCTAGGCCCAGTTGCTGCCCCCACACCAGGCCCATCCCCAATCAGCCTAGGTCGAACTACTTCCAGTTTTTTTTTTCGAGTTTTTCTTTTAATTATTTTTTTTTTCAAAAATAATCTATTTGACCCCAAGTAATAATTGAGTGTAGCGTCAAGCGAGTGCACCGCGTGAAACGCTAGACAAAAAAATTAAATTAAGCGGCACTCTCCTATGTATTAGATGTATGGCCCTAGGCCCATCAGACATCAAACAGGGCCAAGCCTAATAAGGCCCAACACCCAAAAAAAAAATTGATCCATTTCAGGACCAGGAATATTTTTTTTTTTTTCAATTTTTTAGTTTTTTTAATTTTTTTTCAATTTTTATTATGTTTTCAATTTTTTTATTTTTTTTTTGTTTTTTCCTCAAAATCGTATACCCTAAAATACGATTAGTGAACCTTTAAAAATTGAAATGAATTAATTTAATATTTTTAAAATAAATATAAATATATATCCTAAAATTGATTTAATGGACCCTTAAATTAAAGTGAATGATGTTTTTTTTTTAAAAATTCAGCGACTCGCGCAATGCACTCGCCCGACACTAACGCGTGGACTCGTGCATTGCGCTCGACAATTACTTTTATTTTTTCTAAATAAATATAAATGGTAATTGAAAAAAACCTAATTTTGAAATAAATATATACCCTGATTGGAATTAGTAAATCCTAAAATTAAAGTGAATGAATTTAATATTTTTTGAAATAAATATAACTGTTAATTGAGATTAATAAACATAAAATAAAACATGAACCTAAAAAACTAACTACTTACAATTATGTATAAAATCAAGCTAATATATTAATTTGAACCACAAGCATGTTTCATCATCCAAAGCAGCAGGTGTAAGAATTATTATTAAATATAACAATATGACAACTAGCTAGTCTGTTCATAAATCGAACTATATATACAATATTCATCCCTAAAACAAAAAAATGAAATGAAATTTTTTGACAGAAATTAAATCCCTTGTTAGCTAGCTATAGCTAGTCTCGACGTATATAAAGATTAATATTGCTTCTTCCACCTTAATTTCCTTGAAAACTAATTACATCAACTAATTTCTCTGCTAGTGTGTGTGTGTATATATGTATGTATGTATGTATGGAAGCAGCCAACTTATCATATGTTAACCACAATTCCTTGATGTGGGTGATTTTTTCACAAACCTCTTCTATTTCAATCAACCTGAAATTA
Source organism: Perilla frutescens (assembly GCA_026008535.1). Classification (NCBI taxonomy): domain Eukaryota; kingdom Viridiplantae; phylum Streptophyta; class Magnoliopsida; order Lamiales; family Lamiaceae; genus Perilla; species Perilla frutescens. Next base: position 580,914 of record BRKX01000007.1, on the reverse strand, counting down.
TGTACTCGCCAAACTATCAGTAGGTTTGCTTGATGAATAGTAAGATTCAAATTCATAATCTTTCAATTATTGAAGTGGTCACACAACAACAAATTAAAGTAAAGTGGTAGAGTTTAGAAATTAAAGTGACACTAGCTATCCATTGCATATTAATCAAGCAGCTGGTACTCGTGTAGGAAGTATATATATGTGTGTATATATATATATATATATATATGAAATTTATAAAGTAATGTTAAAATGTGAGTGGGTCATTTTTTTTTTTAAATAGTAGCCGAGATCATATGCGCATGCGTTGTACGTAAATTGTATAATTTTTTTATTAATTAAAAAATATAGTATGTAAAATTAAATTTGTAAGCTATATTATAACTAGAAAATATTAATTAATATCTAATAAATAATTAGAACAGGAATATATATATATATATAACAACATTAAAATCAATTATTTTATATAAAAATACAAAATTAGTAATATATCTGTAGCGCGACCCGAATGCTAAGGCCCAGATGCATTTGAAGACACACGCGAAACAATAAAATACCAATTAAATTTTTTCCAACTAGAGCAATCAATTTAGAATTTGCTATGTCAAAAGAAGCTCGTGTTTACTAGCCAAACACACAAAAAAAATATTATGTTTGACTAATCAAGAACCAATAGAAATAGATCACTGGTCAACCACATCAAAATAATAATAGTCAATTCGTAAAGGCATAACAGGACTAAAACGTTTATAGGCGTACACGTGACAAAGGTCAAGATTCAACGGGAAACATAGAAATTAAGAAACAATTCAATTGACCATCAATAGAATACTATTTAGACTAGATAAGTCAAAGGGAAGTTGCATTAACTGGTCAAATATCAAAGAATCATACTATTTGACTAGTAGAGGTGATCGACCATTTTTTAGCACAACCCGCAAGAGGGCGGGGCTGTGGTGAGTAAGTGTCGTATCCATAGAGATTAAATTAAACCTAATTGTATATACTACAACATCGAATCTCAATTGTTATCTAGACGACAAGAAAAACAGAAAGCTAACTAATCTGAAATAAGGAAAACAATAAATAAACATGAAAAATACGTGGAGAAGGGGACAAGAAGATAGAGATACTTTCATAATTGATTTATTCGGAGTACTTAACACTAACGATCATATATATAAACATGGATTTTGTTGTTTTGAATCAGAACATTTCCTCTTCATTTGTATAAGTCTTCTTTGTTGATATTCCTCTATACCTGTGATTTTTCAAAATGCATATGAGCTCAAAAGTAAAAACACATAGAAAGAAAAGAAAAAGAACATGTAAATTTGCTCAAAGTCTTCTAATGACTGAAGGATATAAAAAGGGCAAATGTTCAATTTGATCCTACAACTATTTGTGTAGGAGTATTTTGATCCCTATTTATCTTTTTGATCTAAAGTGATCCTATAACTATTTTAAAAGCCCAATATGATCCCTATTTTGATCCCTATAACTAAAGGAGCTGGATTCTTGAGAAACGGCGTCATCCACCTTTAAATTTGAGATAATCATACACTTCACAAAAAAATCTCAAATTTCACCGAAATCCCAAAACTCCCAAAATCGTTCAAAGAAGACAATCAGTGGTGGTGGTCCTGGAGAGATTATGTATCCACACTGGTAGGACAACGATCCAACAAAAAAAGGTAAGAATTCATTTTTTTTGAATGTTTATTAAACAAATATTCTTCATTTTTGAACATCTAAATATGTAAAGAAAGAGCAGATACATCATTTTCGCAAAAAATAATGGGCATTCTTTGTCAATTCTTTTTTTTTTGTGGATTTAAGAATTGAAACTAATGGGCATTTTTATTTTTAGGTTTGGGTGATTTTGTCATTGTAGATGGAGACAGTTAATTTGATTTACTACTACAAGGGTAGATGGGTGCATATTCCTAAGTTAGCATACATTGAGGGTGATAGTAAATTGTTGGAAAAGGTTGATGTACAAGGAAGATTTTGGGGAGCCGAGTGTGAAAAAACTTTGTTATCTAAAACCTGGAGTAATAATAGAAAATGGAGAGCTCATTGTGATTGAAAATGATGATGAGATTAAGAAAATGACAGAATACATAAAGAGCATGAGTCCTGATGATATTTTGCGTATCTACCCAGTCAATGATGATAGTGGTCCAACACATGTAGATACTTGTTGTAGTTCTTTTGAAAAGAGTAGTGACGGTGGTCTTTCTAGGTTAATGGAGGACATAATCAATGAGTATCTTAGTAATATTAGGTGTGATGAACATGCAACACAAACTGGTGATATTGGTGAACAAACAAATCAGACTGAGATTAGCAATGAAGTAGAGGAATTTGAGGAATCAGAGGAATTTGATAGTGAATCAGAGGTTGTTGATACTCTTTTAATTAAGCAGAATAGAAGAAAGGTTAAGTATGATATAGATGATAACAATTCACATTTCATGTTAGGCATGACATTTAAGGATGCATCTGAGGCTAGACTTGCAGTTAGAAGATACAGTGTAGCCAACTGTACTCCTTTGAGGATAAGACCAAATGATGCTCAGAGACTTAGAGTTAAATTCAAAACTGAAGGGTGCCCATTTCATTTGTACATTTCCAAGGATGGGAGAACTGGGGCTATGATGGTTAGGAGGATTGAGGGTGAACATAATTGTTTGAGAGATGCCAATAACAACCTAGCCTCTGCCAAGTTTCTAGCAACTGAGTTTAAGGAAAAAATTTATGTAAATCCATAAACTTCTGTGAAAGATATAATCTTTGAAGCTGAGAAAAATATGAAATTACATGTGTCTAAATCAAAAGGCAAAATGGCCAAAACACTTGTATTGAATGAGATGGATGGCAGTTTTAAGATCCAATTTGCATATATGGGGGAATATGTGGCATCAATCAAAGAAAAAAGTCCTGGAACAACCGTTGAATTAGAAATATGTGAGGAGTCATTGAAAGAATCCAAGTTTGTGTTCAAGAGGGTGTTTTTTTGCTTTGATGTTTTGAAAAGAGGTTGGAGAGTGGGATGTAGGCCAATCATATGTTTAGATGGTTGTCATCTTAAGGGAGTTATTAAAGGTCAGGTCCTGGTTGCTGTTGGGAAGGATGGAAATGAGCAACTATATCCAATTGCAAGGGCTGTCATTGGAGCAGAGAACAAGGATAATTGGAGCTGGTTTTTGGAATTGTTGATTAAAGACCTTTATATTGAAGATCAAGGAAATAATCTAACCATAGTTTCTGATATGCAGGAGGTAAATTGCATAACTTTCTAAACAATTTCAATTATTATCTCATAGGGATGTTAATTGTTCTTATGATACAGGGTTTGGTTCATGTTGTTTCTTTGGTGCTACCAGTTGTTGAACACATGTATTGTGCTAGACATGTCTATGCAAACTGGAGTAAGAAATGGCATGGGAAAGAATTGAAGAAGAGGTTTTGGTTGTGTGCATGGAGTAGTTATAAGGAAGAGTTTGAGGATAATTTGAAAATCTTGGGAGATATTAGTAAACCAACAGCTGAAGACTTTTTGGCATATAACCCAAGTACATTTTGTAGGGCTTTTTTTAGTTCAAGAAGTAAGTCAACAATGGTTGACAATAATATATCTGAAAGCTTTAATTCAAGCATAGAAGGGGCTAGATGGAAACCTATTGTGTCAATGCTTGATGATATAAGGCTTAATACCGTGACTAGGTTGGCATCAAATAAGATATTGTTTGATAAATGGACAAGTGAGTGGAGTCCAAATTGTATGCAAACATACCAAGACAATTTGGATAAAGCATTTGGGTGTAAATTGATGTTCAATGGGGCTGATGGTTATGAGATTGGGGATGTAGATGATAGGCACATAGTTTTTTTGGATAGATGTCTTTGCACATGCAGGTTATGAGATCTTACTGGCATTCCTGTAGCCATGTTATTTGTGCATTGAAACATGATAAACAAGACCCTAAGGCATTCATCTCAAAATGGTATCACAAGTCATCATATATGGCATCATATGAGCATGTAATTGAGGTTATGGCAGGGAAATTGGTGAAGGAATCTGATAGATTTGAAAAACTTGAGCCACCACCTACCAAAATGTTGCCTAGGAAATGAAAGAAGGTTGAAATTGAATTTGGGAAGGCTACTGGGAGACTGTCAAAAAATAGACTTGTGATAAGGTATTTGGCACACCGTCGTTTTAGTGTACAAAATACACTTACGGGAAAATAGTCCACAAATGCTTAATCTACCCTCAACGGCTAGTATAGCTAATGAAGACGGATGTCGATCCCACGAGGAGTGTTTATAACCTTCTGTCTTTTCTTAGTTTTGGTTTGGGTCTTCAGTGTCACTCTAAAAACCTTACTAATAAACTTAAACTAACTAAATGCTGAAAAGGAAATCACAAGAGAAAATATCAGTAATAAAAGTGTTCAAGTCAAAGCATCAAGTCATTCGGTAGGTATGCGCAATCCCGGACAAAACATATGTAATTACCACTACTACCCGTTGTGCCCACACTAGTAGAAATGTCAAAAACCAAATCCCTATGGCCAAATATGGGTAATTATCACTTTGAGAGTTAACCGGTTATAGGAAATGGATACGATCGGCCACTCCCCAATCACTTCTTACATTATATCGTCTAGATGATACGATCGGCACCTAGGGACCTAACTATACAGGAACCTAAGGAGAGAATCACACAAAGGTTTCGCAAGTATAGCAGCTTTGAGGGCAAAAGCGACCCGATTCTAGTAGGTTTGACACGATCTTGTGCCTGCATATACTACTCGATCTCAACTACCAAGGCTGTCACCCCCGGACTTGTTACTATGCGGGTATCGAGGCATGGGTCACCTATACACTCCCACGTAACTAACACTAGTACCAGTTAATTAGAAATGCGCGCTTTCATCTCCAACCACCCTTTACCTATGTCTAAGTGAAAAACAAGTTAAGATTGTGAACCCTTAAGGCTTTAAAGTCTGATTACCTCATGCACATATTCTACCTTTAGACCATTACTTTGACTTGAACAGTGGATACTTAGCCACTAAACATAGAGACGAAAGTAAAATAAATGATAAAAGACATCTTACTTGGAAAGGAAATAATTAGATTAACTTCTGGGCCCAACCCCAGCTTTGCCAACAAAACAACTGAACTACCTTTATGCGGGCAAACCGCCAGCTTCAGGCAGACAGAATATCCAGAAAATAAACTAAGTACGAAAACAGTAAATTGTATCTTGAGGTGCAAAACAAGTCTGTCATATGAAAAACAGGTAAAAGTATTTATAGCAACTGAATTAAGGCTTCAAGCAGCCCAGATTTCACCCACGCAGGGGTTCTTGCACTCCTCCACTTCCTCATGTTCATGCTCCATGTTCTTCCTTGATTTTAGGAGTGGTAGCAACAAACCCTAGCGCCTCCAGTAACTTCCTGATGTCCCCACTTCCTTCCCAACGTGTTTGGACCTCCCCAAGACTCGGAACTGACCGCCACATCACCTCCACGTGCATTTAAGAGTTGTCCCGCGATTCTGTTGTGTAATTCTCGCAACAACTTTGACTGGGTCATCGGCAGGCAAATCAGTCATTTGTGCCCTCAGCATAAATAGCACCTGTCTGTGCCTGTTGTGGTGGTTTTGTGCCATCATCCTCCTGCAATCAGCTTTACCCCCAAAACTAGACTAGACTCTATACTAAACACTTATAAAGGGTGTAAAAAGATAAAGAAAAAAGCACGAATATGAGTCTTCATCACACCCATACACTTGGACCATACTTGTCCTCAAGTATGAATGCAACTTTAACTCGAAACAACAATAAACAGAAGACTCAAATGACTCAAAACAAGACAATACAGCATATGAATCATAAGTTGATAAAGGGCATAACAGTTGAACATAATGATGCAGGCAAATCGAATCAATCAAACTCAGGCTACTATTGTAGTGTACACTCAGCTCGCCTTTTTCTCAAGTGTTTAGGTTAAGTGTTTACTCTCAACAATTCCACCAAATCATCATCAACAAACTTGCAAACACCCTGTATAAACAATTTACTATATTCACATGCATGCATATCAAAAGGTATTGTGAGGGTTGTAATTGGGCATGCGGATCAAGGTTGGAAATATTTAGGAACTGGCTACCTTCAATAGTATTCGGGCAAAATCAGCACTGGCAGCTTTGTGCCCACATAACAACCTGGGGAAAATAAAAATTCAAACACTTTTTATTTTTTTATTTTTTTATTTATTTTCTTTCTTTGTGCCCATTTCTGGCATCCTGTCACTATTTGGTTTAAACATGCTACCAATACGAGCATAAAGGTTTCATTCCTAGTCATAAGATACTCTTTAAAGAGAGATTTTCAGAACGTAGGTCATGAACAATTAAGAGGCTCAAATAATGGCAGCAATGGGAAGCATTTATCAGTGAATAATATAGCCAAATAACGACGAAAGAAAATGCCTTAATCATCTAAGCATGCATGAAATCAAATTTGACAGGGCACAAGCAAGTAAGCATCAAATGAGGTGGTGGAATTTAAACACACAGAAAGAAGTCGCAAATGTTAATTTGGGCTCAAAGCTCACTGGGTAGTTATATATTGCTTTCACATGCGATTGATTAATTCCATCTGCCTAACAATAAATTTATGTCCATATATGCCCAATGTCAATCTATGACTCATCTGCTATAGACTCAACATGCACACACAAAATAAAAACAAAACATACAAACACCACGACCTAGGCATATCCCTCCCACACACTTGTTGTGCAAAGTACCCTTGCGGGCACAAGCAGTAATATGGGTTAGATATGCCCAAAACAGACTCTATATATACAGACGCAAATATACAAAAACAAAAATAGACACTAAACACACAAACAAAAATAAAAACAAATCCTAAACTACTGGGGATAAAACATGATTTAAGGAGAGGAGGGGTAGTCTAACCCGAGATGAACACAAATGCTCTGCAGGGCTTTCTCAACTCTTTCAAGCTTCTTTGAATATGCACTGCTCTGTGCCCTGCTCGGTCCTTCTTGTGCCCTGGGTGATCCTTCTTGTGCCTTGGGGGCCTTTCTCTTGTCAAAGTATGTTGGTTCGTCAAAAGGGAGGAAGTATGGGGTGTTCTCTTCAGTGAACCCAACTAGCTGCATCCACTCCAGCCTCTGGGCATCGAGATACTCTGTCCCTTCATCAAGCTCTGGGTATCCCTCAAAGACGTCGTCGAGGTCGCCACCTTTCAATCCTTCAAACAGTCTAGCCACAAACATGCCCAAAGCTACAATAGTTGCTCTGGTGTTACTGGTCTGAGCCTGCAATTGGACCGCCAGAATGTAGCCGAGATTGACCTTCCGCTTGTGCACCATGTTCCATAATAGGAATACCTCCTGCTGTGTCACTTGGCCTGTGCCATCCTTGCGCCCATAAAGGTTGAATGCCATCCATCTATGGCAAATCTGGAGGGCGTGGTCAGAGAGGTGCTTGTCCTTGCTTGAGCCCGAAAGATAGAAGTCTTTACCTCCAATTTCCTCCCACCATTGCTGAATGTTTGGACTCCAGTCGTCGCCGACGCTGGTTGCTGCTTCTTTGTACCACTTTGTATGCACATCTTTTGGTTGAATGAAGTCCATCAACAGATTCAATCCTGAGATTGACATGCTATAGATTTCTCCAGCTATATAGAAGTTCACAACTCCGGGTGTCTCCAGACCAAATCCCTGCACTGGTTTTGCCCCTTCTTCCAACTGGATCCGATGCATGCAAATGGTGGAACTTATGCCCTTGATGTCGGCCAAGGTCCATCCAATTGCTTCTTTGTGCATCTTCAATAGTGCTATCAACTTGACTTCCTGCTTCATGGTCAACGATGAACTGATTATAACTGGCAAATTCTCTCCTTCACCCAAATAGGCATATTTGAGGTGATCGGCCAACTCCTTCATTTCCAACTTGGGTGGCTTGATGATAGACCGCACCAATTTATCACCCTACCTTGTTGTGGGCAAAGGCAGACATTTATCCCTTGAAAAACCAGCTTCGATGTGATACAATTGCAGAATTGCCTCTTTAATTTGCTTATCTCATTCCTCTTCAGCATCCCAATCGATCTTACTGTTCTGAAGTACCCAATCAAGTAGATCCTTTGCCAGCAGCCTTGGCATTTCTTCTTGGATCATAGGCTCAAAAACGTCGATCACATGTACACCCTCAGTGTCATTGGGGTACTTCATTGCTTCCATGATGTTGAAGGTAACTCTGTCTCCATCGAACTCACACGTCAATGTGCCCTTATCGACATCAATCTTTGTATGTGCCGTCTTCATGAATGGTCTGCCCAAAAGTATACAGGCAGCCTTTGGATTGGTTTTGCCCATATCCAGCACATAGAAGTCTGCTGGAAAAATCAGACTCTCTACTTTGATTAGGACATCTTCAAGCACTCCCTCGGGGTAGACACTGAAACGGTCAGCCAATTGAATAATTGTCCTTGTATCCTTGAGCGGTCCTAAGGTCAGCTCTTCAAAAATGCTTAGGGGCATAACATTGATCGATGCCCCTATGTCCAGCATAGCTCTCTCAACTCGAAGTCCTCCAATTTCACAGGGAATAAAGAACATTCCTGGGTCTCCACACTTTTCAGGCAGCTTCTTCTGCAATAATGCTGACACATTTTCATTCACAACCACTTGTGCCTCCTCTGTGAATCTTACTTTCTTTGTACATAAGTCCTTCAGGAAACGGGCATATCGGGGCACCTGTCTGATTGTGTCCAATAGGGGAACATTGATTTCCACTTTCTTGAAGATGTGCATTAGATCCCTATCCTCTGCTTCTTTTTTGTTCCGCTTCATCCTTCCTGGAAATGGTAAAGGCACGTCGATCTCTTTTGGAATATTACTCTTCAGGATGGGTTTGGGCACAACTGCTTCTGGTTCGTCATTTTCCCTCAACTCTGCTTCCTCCTTTGTGGGCTCATCATCGCTGTGGGCATCATCCTCTGCAGTCTCTGGATATGGTGCAGGCAGTTGCCTTCCACTTTTCAGTGTTATTGCATTTACCCCATCCTTTTTTGGTGGTTCTGTCTGTGAGGGCAGAATTCCTTTAGCTTTCTCCATCCTTGCGATTGCATCACTAATTTGGGATATTTGTCCTCCCAAATAGCTCAGTCCATTCCTTGTCTCCTGCTCGAAGGCTTCTGATTTCTTTTGTACCTCCACCGTTTCATTCACAATATTGTGAACCATGTCTGATAAAGACGGTCCTACTGCGGGCGCAGGATAGTATGGTGCTATCTGCCTCTGACTGTAGTTGGGGGCAAGGTGATTATGCCTCCTCCTTTGCCCTCCATCAATAACGTTGACCGTTTCTTCCTTCTCCTTCACTTGTGGACACTGGTCAGAATGGTGCCCCATCAATTCATATACCCCACAAATTCGCAAGGTATTAGCGGAAAACATGGTGATCATCTTCTCCATCTTGTTGCAGAGTTGTTCGATTCGGTCATCAGTTTCAGGCACAGAGATAGTTTTGCCCGCAGCGGCAACACTTGTTCTTTCATATGAATCGTCTCTGTTCTCCTCGGCCATTTCTCCAATAAGTATTAGAGCTTCAGCTGCCCTCTTTTTCAGGATAGATCCTCCACATGCTGCATTCAGTAGGGCTCGGTCCTCGCTTCTCAACCCCGAGACAAAGTAGTTCACCAGGTCATGATCTGGAATTTGGTGATGTGGGCATTTCGAGAGAAATTATTTGAAACGCTCCCAGTAGTCGTAAAAGCTCTCGCGGGGGCCAGCCCTTGCAGTTGATATTTTCTTCCTCATGCTCTGCACTCTTGATGTGGAGAAGTACTTCTCCAGAAACTTTTGCTGGAGTTGACTCCAGTTGGTTACACTCCTGGCAGGAATAGTGTATAACCATTCTCGAGCTCCGTCCTGCAAGGTGAAAGGAAAAAAACCAGGAGAATGTATTCGCCTGTCCCATTAGCTCGTGTGCGTTGCGTCTCACATGCCATCTCAAAATCTTGTAGATGTCGTTGTGGATCCTCCCCTGGATGGTCATGGAATTTGGGCAAAATCGAAATGAAGTTTGCCCTCAGCTCCCAGTTACCAGTAGTTGTGGGCAAAACGATGCCCGTGGGACGCATGTTCATGGTTTGAGGAAAAATCAGCTGCCTCAAAGTAAGGGTGTATGGTGGTGGTATTTGTTGTTCTTCTTCTTCGTGGTTTGATATCTGATCGTCCTCCACCTCTTCTTCGGAATAGAGTGGATTGACGTTGCTTGTCTCAGCTTGTTCGTTGCTTGCCTGACTTTCTCCGCCTGAGGTCAAATCGTCACTGGATCCTTCAGTTTGATTCTCCTCCTGCAGCTTTTTCAAAAATGCCCTAGCGTGTCCTTCTTGCCCTCGCTGACCTCTCTATCTCCAGATCGTAGAGTAAATCTCCTGCGTGGTTAGAACGACGCATATACTAAGGTAAAACAGTAAATAGACAAAAAAGTGCACTTACACTCCCCGGCAACTGATCGGCCAAATTTTAGCACAACCCGCAAGAGGACGGGGCTGTGTAGACAGTGGTGAGCAAGTGTTTTATCCACAGAGACTAAATTAGATCTAATTGTATGTACTATGACATCGGATCTCAATCATTATCTAGACGACGAATAAAAAGGGAAACTAACTAATCTAAACTAGGGAAAGCAATAAATAAACGGAAAAAAAATAAATGGAGAAGAAAACATGAAGGTAGAGGTACTCTCGGGATTGATTTCTTTGGGTACTTAGCACTAATGAGACTATCGAACGTCTATTTTGGTGTCAAATTTCACTAGGGCAATCTCTAATGCATCATAAGCTCTCTCACGAGACACTCAAGTTGTAGGGTACATGCTAGGTTCACCGTCTCCGATCGAATCCTACACATGTACTTACCAAAAGCTCTAAGGATTTCAAGCCCTCACACTAAGCCTCAATTCTCTCGAATTTATTGACAAAAGTGTCTTGTGCTTAGGGTTCGTCTATTGAGACTCATCTCTCAATTTATGAATTAATAGATAAAATAATGTCAATTAGTGATCAATTAACCAACACCCACACATAGCATAAGCACAAGAAATGAAATAGGGCCATAAACAATCAATAGAAAAATAAATGCATAAATACCAAAATATTCTCAATCCCAAAATACAAGACAATCTAGCCTAACATCATACAAATGCAAGGACTAAATTATCTCAAAGCATATAAAGATAAAAATAAGAAAAGAAACTTGAAACAACCCGGAAGTTGGGCCTCGAATCCATCTTTGCTTCCATTCTCCTCCTCCTTGCTCCATCTTCAAGCTCTAGCTCCTTATTCACCCTAGCTAGGTGTAAATCCTAGCTAGGGTGTTAGTTTGATGTGTGGCTAAGGTTTGAGAGGTGTGGGAGAAGAGGATTTTGTGATGTGAAGAGTTTTGGGTGTGTGGTGGTGGAAAATGGATGTGTGTTCTATGGGTGTTAGGGTTCTCTCTCTCAATTTCGTCCATGGGGGGTTTATATAGAGTGGGAGGATAAATGAAATTAAAGAAAATCAAAAATGGGTGAAAAAGGATAGAAAATCGGGAAAAAACGTGCACGGGCGCGCCTCCTTCTTTTGGCGTGGGTCGCGCCCCGTAACTGACTTTTAGGGCCTCTGCATTGACGTCCACTCGCGCCGCCCCTGTGCACGGGTCGCGCCGCTCATTGGGTTGATCGGGTCGCGCCTCGGGCGCGAGTGAGCAGCTCGCGCCAATGGACGTGACTTGGGTCGCGCCTACGGGCGCGACTGGGGTCGCGCCTCCGACCCTGCTCCGACACCTCTCACGGTTTTGCTTCGTTCTCTCTCGTTTCTTGTCCGATTGAGGTGATTCAACTTGCAGCGTGCTCCCAATTCAATCCTCTATCTTCCTATGTCATTGAATCACTCAAAAATTCATTTATTCATCCACCATGTCCTAAAAAACTCAAGCAAGAAACCAAATTTCCAAACCGAGAGGTTAAAAGGCAAAAGGGGATGAAAACACACATTTAACTCATCAAAATACATCATGTGAAGCTCAATAAATGATGCAAAAACCACACTCATCAGCAACGGTGACAATTTTGGCACACCGTCATTTTAGTGTGCAAAATACACTTGCGGGCAAATAGTCCACAAATGCTTAATCTGCCCTCAACGGCTAGTATAGCCAATGAAGACGGATTTCGATCCCACGAGGAGTGTTTATAACCTTCTGTCTTTTCTTAGTTTTGGTTTGGGTCTTCAGTGTCACTCTAAAAACCTTACTAATAAACTTAAACTAACTAAATGCTGAAAAGGAAATCACAAGAGAAAATATCAGTAATAAAAGTGTTCAAGTCAAAGCATCAAGTCATTCGGTAGGTATGCGCAATCCCGGGCAAAACATATATAATTACCACTACTACCCGTTGTGCCCACACTAGCAGAAATGTCAAAAACCGAATCCCTATGGCCAAATATGGGTAATTGTCACTTTGAGGGTTAACCGGTTATAGGAAATGGATACGATCGGCCACTCCCCAATCACTTCTTACATTATATCGTCTAGATGATACGATCGGCACCTAGGGACCTAACTATACAGGAACCTAAGGAGAGAATCACACAAAGGTTTAGCAAGTATAGCAGCTTTGAGGGCAAAAGCGACCCGATTCTAGTAGGTTTGACACGATCTTGTGCCTGCATATACTACTCAATCTCAACTACCAAGGCTGTCACCCCCGGACTTGTTACTATGCAGGTATCGAGGTATGGGTCACCTATACACTCCCACATAACTAACACTAGTACCAGTTAATTAGAAATGCGCGCTTTCATCTCCAACCACCCTTTACCTATGTCTAAGTGAAAAACAAGTTAAGATTGTGAACCCTTAAGGCTTTAAAGTCCGATTACCTCATGCACATATTCTACCTTTAGACCATTACTTTGACTTGAACAGTGGATACTTAGCCACTAAACATAGAGACGAAAGTAAAATAAATGATAAAAGACATCTTACTTGGAAAGGAAATAATTGGATTAACTTCTGGGCCCAACCCCAGTTTTGCCAACAAAACAACTGAACTACCTTTATGCGGGCAAACCGCCAGCTTCAGGCAGACAGAATATCCAGAAAATAAACTAAGTACAAAAACAGTAAATTGTATTTTGAGGTGCAAAACGAGTCTGTCATATGAAAAACAGGTAAAAGTATTTATAGCAACTGAATTAAGGCTTCAAGCAGCCCAGATTTCACCCACGCAGGGGTTCTTGCACTCCTCCACTTCCTCATGTTCATGCTCCATGTTCTTCCTTGATTTTAGGAGTGGTAGCAACAAACCCTAGCGCCTCCAGTAACTTCCTGATGTCCCCACTTCCTTCCCAATGTGTTTGGACCTCCCCAAGACTCGGAACTGACCGCCACATCACCTCCACGTACATTTAGGAGCTGTCCCGCGATTCTGTTGCGTAATTCTCGCAACAACTTTGACTGGGTCATCGGCAGGCAAATCAGTCCTTTGTGCCCTCAGCATAAATAGCACATGTCTATACCTGTTGTGGTGGTTTTGTGCCCTCATCCTCCTGCAATCAGCTTTACCCCCAAAACTAGACTAGACTCTATATTAAACACTTATAAATGGTGTAAAAAGATAAAAAAAAAAAAAAGCACGAATATGAGTCTTCATCAGTGCTCTATTTGTCATTCTACAGGACACAATCGAGCTAAATGTCCTAACAAGAACTCACAGGTTTCGCAATCTACTTACATCTTCATTCGAATAATTTTAGATTTTTAAACACTACTCTGTTTTGCAGAATTCATGTATTAACTCTGGGAGTAATACATAATCTGAAGTAAAAAGTCTGTCAGTGCAGGCAAAAGTTATCAGGAAGAACAAAAGACCTATTGGCCTAGGAATTCTTATTGATGAAAATTCTAGAAATATGATACTTAATGTAAGTTTTTTTTATCCCAGCATACTTGATTTTCTTACCCTTGTTTTCATTATCTCAATCATTTTTTTTTCATTGAATTCAGCTCGGTTTCCCTTCTGAAAGATTGGTTACACAAAATGATGCTATTGCTAATCAAACACTTATCTCAAATCCTGATGCTAATGTGAAGTACCCTATTCCTAACAAAAGGGAGCTTAGACAATCAACACAGACTTCATGAGGTTTGAGGAGTGATGGGAGTAGAAAGATCACTTTCATTGGGGATGGATCAAATTCAATTACTGCAGGACAACTATCTTTCAAACCACCGGGATTGAAATGGAATGGAAAAAGATCAATTACTACAACACAACTTGAAAATGAAAGGGAAAAGAAGAGGGCTACAAAGGGAGACACCAACAAATCATGAATTTAGGCTTTTGTTCAATCTTTTGTTAACCTTATGTTCAATCTAAAACCAACTCTTTGTTGTTAGATTTGACTTCCTTGATGTGATTTTTGTTCTTTATGATCTAGATTTGATCTTAATTAGGTTGCCTTTTTGTGACATGTGACTTCCAATGTCTAACATTGATACTGCCAGGAGAGATGGCTAGCATTGTATCTATTTTGCATGTGATTTTAGGTGCTCATATAAGACGACGAACCATATTTTGATTTTACTCTATATTTAAATTTCATCTGTCTATTTAAGCTTGACGGGTTACTAGATTCTGGTTAAGATGCTTGAAGTTGGTGATGTTTGATTGCTTTGCTGAAACTAAACATGAGTTGTAGTTTTTTGAGAGTTGATAGTAGAAAGGAAATTTGAAAACTTAACCTTAAAAAAAAAAAAAACTTTGTTAAATGTTTGCTGACGCCGTTACTCAACTTTATATCTTTGTTAGTTATAGGGATCAAAATAGGGATCAAATTGGACCTTTAAAATAGTTATGGGATCATTTTGGACCAAAAAGATAAATAGGGATCAAAATACTTCTTCGCAAATAGTTGTAGGATCAAATTGGACCTTTGCCCGATACAAAAATTACCAATTGATGAACTTGATAATGCATTGTGAAAACTCATGCTTTATGTCCAAGAACCAAGATAGTATTATATCTTGCAAATTAAAATGTTTATGTTATTCAAATGTTATGATGAAATATGTTTGAGTTGTAATAATTTTGGGTCCTTTGTGCACATTGATCTTCTTTAGAGAAGATAAGAGGATTACAAAGTTCAGAAGGTTACTGTATTGTTTTTTGAATGTTCATTAGTCTCATCTCACTTTATGCGTGGTACAAATTTCAGGATACATGTATTCAAATCTCTTTGTCCAGCTCTAACTTGAGTTCATCGTGAAGGATAATTTCATTATATATTGAGTTTGTTGATTCCCATCAAAAGTTTTATGGTTCAAATGTCGCTAACCATACTGTGGCAGTGCATTTTATTGATCTTTGCATGATTTTTGTCACATTTTTTTATAGATCATTTGTTTGAGGTAATCTCTCTCTCATGGCTTACTAAGTTGTTCGTATCATGGTGATTGGAGTTGTAGATTGTGCATTGTGGAAAGAAAGCAATAGATGATGAAGAATGAAGGTTGTATAGTAGCCAAGTCTGTTCTGATTTGCATTCTCCTAATCAAACTATCAAATTGTAGGTGAGAACAATATTACTGTAGAAATCAAACCTTTAGTTTGGTTCTATTCAATATATGGAACAAATAATCAAACCACAACAAGAACAATAATACTGTTAAATCAAACTTTTAGTTTCTTCTTACTTTTCTTTGCTTCCGCAATTAGAAAATTGATCTATGTAGCTTGTTTAATTGTAGAAATCAAATCTTCTCTCCTTGAATTCTTTGAAATTTTTTCCTTCAGCAATCACAAAAAGAAGCATAAACTATTAGAGAGGATGTCAAAGGCAATTTCCTGCATTTCGTGTTGTGTTGGTGTTGGATTTGTGTAGCCCGTTAATATTATATAAATAAATAAATATATTAATTATATGTGATAATTTAATATATTTATTTAATCTAAAAATTTAGTTAAAACTCAATTATTTAATTTAAAATTTATTTATTTAAATTAACATTTATTGATTTAAATTTTAATTTTAATTTAATATGTACTATTAGTTATTTTATATCGTGTAATTGTCGTGTTTCTGTTTTTATTGTGTCGTGTTGGTATGATAACAAATCATATTTTTCCTGTCCGTGCTGTGTCCATGTTTGTACATAACGGATCATGTTCATATCAAATAAGTTCTTAACGGATTGTGTTTGTATTTGGCCATATCGTGTCGATCCATTAATGACCAAACACGCATGAATTGCCACCCCTACTAGAGAGTATGCATAAAATGATTGCAAATCCATGCAAGAGTTATTTAAATTTATTTCTCTGACATCAAATTTGCTTAAATTTACACAATAAAAAAGATCTCTTTTTATAATGGGCTATATATACTCGTAATTTATGAAGCATACATAAAGTCTGATAACAACTTATAAGCCCACTTTTACCACTCAAGCCCATTGATCATATAAACCCCAGCTCCTCCCAATTTATATATACATCAATGTAAATGTTTAAATAAATACTACATAGTGAAATTTCCCATTATATTTCGTATTTTATTATCATCAATCTACAATACATGCACTTAATAGCAAATTACATGGTGAAATAGTAGAGAAGTTATGATGATCATATTCATAAGCTTAATTGATCTAGCCAACTTTAGAATCATCATCTCTCAAACAAGAAAAAAAAATTAAGGAAAAACTAGAATGTAAATTTTATTATTTCTTTATTGATGACGAGGTCACTTGTGCTATTCGAGGGTGCACACTGGGTACGCAAATCTTTGCAATAGCACTGCAGAACACATGGAACACCACTAGGTTGGTGGAATTAAAATTCGAGACATTTGATATAATTCAATCCCAAGCTTTACAATTATTTCATCAACACATGTCATGCGTATTATTCTCACACGAAATACTAGTACCCATTTGAACCAAATCCTATATATATATATATATATGTATGTATATATATGTCTATTAACAAATGCGAATTTGATTAATACTTTCTAAGTCAAGTTGGCATGGGCTTCAGTGCTTCACTGATATATATTGTTTCTCTCGTGCGTAGTTTGCATACTATTGCACATTCAATTCAATTGAGTTATATATGGACAGATTTCCTGAAATTGGAAATCTTGATGCACAGTTAGTTACACCTGAGGAATATAAAGCAGTAGACCAGCAGTGTATAATATATGAATTTATGATGGATAATTAATTTATTCTACATGATTTATAGCACCATAACTATATTATAATGACAAGGAAAACTTGAATTTTTTGTGGTGATAAAATCGAGATTGAGGCTAATTAATTAATCATGATGTTCGTATTTCGTCAGTACAGACTATATATCAACTGTTGGGCTGGTCCCAGATGCATAAGATCAAGGATGAAAATATCGTGATATACCGCGGATATATCGTAAATATATCGTAAATTTTGACATTGCGATACGAATATGGAGGATAATGTATTTTTTTCCGGGAATCGATGAAATATGGCGAAATATCGTAATATATTGCAATGTATCACAATTTTCATTTGTATTTCTATAATGTATTTAGATTTTTTTTAATACTAATTTTTTTGTGGTCTTCTTTATGTCTTCATCGTAATTATTTCGACTGCAATATTCTTTATTTTACTAAGAATATTCAGTAGATGTGTAGATGATGACATGATGCCCAAACAATTATTGTAAATTTATTTTTCTTTTCTAATTTTTTTTATATGATATATTTTTCTATAAAATAACCCAGTTGCATCACATTTCGCATAGAGATGGCGGTGGATCTTGGATCTGCTGTAGATCCGCAGATCCAAATCCATTTTTGAGGATCTGAATCACAAAATTTTGGATCTGCCGGATCTGGATTTCTATAATTTTTTTTGCTACGGATCTGGATCTTATATATATATATTTATATTTATATTTGTGTAACTTCATTTGATTTAGGATGGATAGTGAGATTCAAATTTATCCTTAGCATATTAATGAAGCAGCTGGTGCTCATGTGGGAAGTAAATATATATATGAATTGGTTCATAAATGAAACCAAAACCATACAATCGTCACAAAATGAAACGAAACGAAAAAAAAAAAAGTCCTGGCCTTCACAATTAGGAGACGTAACGTACAGATATATTTTTGGTTGTAAGACCCTCTTCTTGAACCTTTTGTTTGAATCTCTCTCGTGTTTCCTCATCACCCCGAACACGGACACGAAGACGAAGGTCTTCATTCCCGAGCTCCTCTTGTTCCACCATTATCTTCATCGCTGAAATTGTTGAGGCCAAGCTACAATATGTCAACTCAATCCATCGGAGTGTTGGTATTTCTCCGATACCCGAAGGGAACTCGTCCAATTTTGACAAACCCTTCAGAGAAATAACTTGAAGGACTGGAAAATGGGAGCTGTCTGCATTCCAGTGACTTAATTCTTCACAACCATTAATATACAAGTATTTCAGGCGAAGGAATTTCCCCTCAACAGGAGTCCATACGAACCCAACCACCGAGTTCATATGCAGTTCGAGACTCAAAAGATAGGGCAATGATCCAACTATCATTGTCATTTCGTCCCAATCAAAACGAGAACCACTCAAACACAGCCGCTGAAGCGAACTTGGGAAAGCGAGGCTCAAAGCAAAATCACGCCACTCTAGATGACGATTGAATTGGCATGCTAGTGACTTCAGTTGATGGAAGCAGCCAAGATTGTGTGGACAGTAATACAACCTTGCTTCATCACATCCCCTCCCCAAATCACAATATGATACCTCCAATTCTTTAATATTTGGGATTCTCTTGCAAACCTCTTCACTCAACCTCAAATTCTCCACTTTCGTAAGTGTGTGTAGATTTCTCAAAATCATGTCCTTTGCCTCCTCGTCTGAACTGTCGTCCATGGGAAGAGGATCAACAAGACAAAGTGGGTCAACCTCAATATGTCTAAGCTCTGACATCTCCCAAATCTCATACGGTGCAATGATTGATTGATAATTTCCACTAATTTTTAATGTTTGCAATTTCCAAAGCAGAGATATAGATGAGGGAATGTAAAGAGTTCGATCACTCTTATAATCAAGAACAATGTTGAGATAACGTAGGTTAACTTGCTGAAAATTAACCTCATTTGCTAATGCTCTGTTGACCTTATTCACCACTCTCAACAATTTCAATTCCGAAGGCAGACGACCCCCTTCACATATCAGAGAACGGACACGAGGTGCTGGTGCTCGTGCTCGTGCTGATCTTTGTGGTTCATGATTCACCTCCGGAACAACTTGCTCATGATTAATTACAACTCGACGCTCCCTATTCATGATCCTGGCTCGTGTAGTGTCGAGCACGTCAAAAAACTCTTCTTCCTTGGCAATCTTTAAGCACAATTCTCTCACAAGATCATGGATTTTGCACTTGAAGATTTTCCTATCGAACCTGTAGCTATGAACTAAAATGAGATTCCTCTCAACGAGATTCCGTAAATATGCCATCGCAATGTCTTCCAAGCTGTAGGATTGACACGGCTGTATGAATCCCTCAGCAATCCAAAGTTGAACGATCTCTGACACAAGAATTCCGTCATCTTCTGGAAACACTCCCATAAACAAGAAACAGGGTTTTAGATGAACAGGCAAGTAGCTATAACTCAAATATAATATATTCAAGCATCGCTCACTCTCTGCAGAATTCAAAATTGAGTTCATATGGTTCGCCACTTTCTCCCAGTGTTCTAGCGTCTTTGAGGACTTTCGAAGATATCCCCCAACCACAACAATTGCAAGGGGAAGTCCTTTACACTTCTCAACCATCTTCTTTCCGATCTCCTCTAACTTAGGAGGGCAAACTTGCTCTGCAAATGCTTTTTGGCAGAATAGATCCCAACTTTTGCCCTCATCTAGAAAACCCATCTTAAAATATGAAGTGCTTAAATGATGAGCTACCAACAGTGACTGTCTAGTAGTCACAACAATTCGACTTCCATTACGTGTATCAGGAAAGAAAAATTTTATACCATCCCAAGCCTCGACACTCCACATATCATCTAGTACAATCAAATACCTTCGCCCATATAAACTCTTATATAGCTCCTCCCCCAATTCATGAACTGTTCTCCTACTAGAATTTCTCGGACGAGAAAGAAGTTCTAAGAGAATTTTCTCAACACTATATTGTTGAGATATTGTAGCCCAAAGACAAACATCAAAATAATGCACAGTGTGTGAATGTTGAAAAGCATTTGTGGCAAGAGTGGTTTTACCAATTCCGGCCATGCCCACGATGGGAATGACTCGTAGGCTAGAGGGTACTCCATTAGTGAGCATATCCAAAAGTCGAAGCAAGACGCCATCAAACCCAACCATGGTATTGCTATTCTTCTGAGAGGTGGGAGCTGGTGTTGATGAAGTTGCTGCTTCCCAATGTGTGGGTTTCTCCACTTCGAATTCACTCTGCGCTTCTGCAACCTTGGAAGCCTTTCTCCTGACAAACTCCATGTCTTCAATTACTTTCTGCAGATCCAGCAAGAAACGAGATGTTCTCTTTCCATCAAGAGTGGATCCACCACGAATCTGATCGACTACATGAGATTCAATCACATCTTCAGCCGCATGAGCTGCACGCGCAATTCGCCTCTCTAAAGCTTCTGCGCCTTCCACGCTGCAGCATTCTTCCATGAAACTTATCAAGTAGACGGCGGATCTGACAAGGGAGCTGATCTGCTCGTTCTCGAAAGAAAAGGTATGGCGGGGATGATTCTGGATCAGATCCAAATTATGCTTAAGAGAACGTAGAGCTGCAAAAGCTGTTGCCATGGATGATTATGATTATGGGTCTCTCTAATTTCTGATATTTTTCAGGTTTCAGATGAAGAAGAATGAAAGTGACGAAACTCAATTATTGAAATTCAGTCTTTGTTTAAGTATTCTTTCATTATCCAACAATCAATTCAGTCGCGCTCTCAATGGGCCCAAATGTTAGTGTTTTTATTTTATTTTATTTTTTAAATTACTGTTTAAAAAATAAAAATATTTCGTTGATGTTTCTCTCTCTCTCCATTTTGAACTTATTATCATCTCTACTTTCTCACCTCCTTTCTGTTTTTTTAGATTGTGGGGGCTTCTTGAATTTTTGCATCAAACTTCAAGTTTGAAAAAAAAAATTATTAGATACCAAAACTAAGAGTCCGGACTCCACCACAAAAGTTAGTTTAAGGGTGGAGAGTTGACCCCTAACTTAAGTACCAAACTCATATGAGGATCGGATGTGGGATCGTAACAAAAAAACCCGCTGCCCGACCCGTCAACCTGCGGGTTTTGGTGGGCATGGGTAGGGCTTCATATTTCAGGTGGCGGACTTACCCGTCATGCCAAACCACAGGCTTTCCAAGCTCGCTGCCTGCCCCACCTCGCTGGCCAGTTTTGACACTCTACTTGCTTCTATTATTCTTTTTTTTTTTTTTTATCTCTCGTCATCTCTTTTCTCCTTTTGTTTTCGCTTTCCTTCTTTTTTCTTGGCTAACATTTACATTAGTTGAAATGGTGCTAGCTTATGGACAAATCTCACAAATGTTAATCACCTCATTAACAGTGTTGATATAAATTCAAATGAATTATTTTTTAAGCTAAATTCAAACTATTTTTTAGGCAATAAATTGAAACTAATATTAGTAGCGTTATTAATTGGGTTTTGTTGATGGACACTTAGAAATGAAGGGAATGAAATGATGGTATAAAGAGAATGACAAAATTAATTGGAATACATAAATATAAGCGTTACGTATACATTAAAGGATGTTGTTAGAGACCGATTTGATAAAGTAGGTCGGGATGAAATCCCAAAGAAGAGTTTCGAAACACTCAACAATAACATAACCTTTAAAAAACCAAAGAAAACACATCACCTTCCCCACTACGGTAACAGCACTGATCTTCTCCAACTCAAAATAGCTCATCTCTATATGCAGAATTGCAGAAAACTTAGCTAGCTAGTTTCAAAATTCCCTAGCAATACTCTATATAATACACACGAACATATATAATAGATATAAGCAAGTAATTAACAATTTTGATCAGCACGACGATCTCACTTTGCACAATCAAACCCCCCACAGATCGAGAGCACGATGATGAGGATCAACACGATCATAATACCTAAAACCATTAGCTTCACCTTCGAGTTTTGCACCAACATTTTTCTGTGAAGTCTTGTTCCTACAGACTTGAAATCCTTCGCCTGTTAATTGGAGTTTAAATTTGCAGAACAATTAGCAATTTTGCATAAAACACACACGTAGATATACGATAGAGAACGACAGCAAGAGGTAACCTGCTGAAGGAGATTCTCAGTCTTATCCACCAATACTTCTATCTGTTCTCCACGATCTAGAACCTTCGTGCATTCACGACCATATCAGAATTAAACAAAAATAATAATGTTCATAAGAGCGATGAAGAAATCGGATGCAAGAAACCGAGCAAAATGCCTAACTCCCATCTTTACTCATCCAACAAATTAAATTGTACGAAATTTGGATATTCGTGCTCATACGTACGTACCTTCTCTATGTTCTCTAACATAACACCCTTCACTTCAGAAACCTGAGCCTTTACCTTAGAAATTTTGCTTATCTCCTCAGGGTGCTCAATGCAGTACTTCATATGTTCCTTCAACTTTGGTCTGCATATAGACGGTTTTGTTTTGTTTTGTTTTTTTTTTTTCATTTTTGAGTAAATTACACTTTTGTTCCCGTAAGAGTAAGGTTCAACATTTTTAGTCCCAAAATGTACAATTTTAGTCCCACGTTAATTTTTTCGACACTTTTGGTCCCACAGTTTATATTTCAACACTTTTGGTACCAAAAGCTAACAGACTATACTTAACATCCGTTAAGTACCTATTTTGGAGTCAAAACATTACCTATTTTATTGATCTTCATTGCACCGCCTAATTAAGGGTGAAAATAGAGGGAATGTAGTGAAAATTTCAATCCAAAATAGATACTATTTTGGCTCCAAAATAGGTATTAACAAATGTGAAGTATAATCCATTAGTTTTTGGGACTAAAAGTGTTGAAATATAAACTGTGAGACCAAAAATGTCAAAAAAATTAACTTGGGACCAAAATTGTACATTTTAGGACTAAAAATGTTTGAACCCTATTCTTAGGGGACCAAAAGTGTAATTTACTAAAAAAAATCTCGTATATGCATGCATTTTTATGATAAATTTGTGTATATGTACCCATATTCTTTGTTAAGGGCACTTGCAGGAACTGCTACAGCCTCCCCACCACCGTACTTGCTAGTGAAATCATCCTTAATACGCTCTAGAAATGCCATGGGGATCTGTCTTCCTGCTGATTCTTCCGCAACCACACAATATGCTGCACGGAAAGTTAGCACAGTATGTCCAATCAGTTAATTAAAAGAAACGAGAAAGTTACAGCTGCATTTTGAAAGTAAACATCGATCACAAGCATTTCTAGTGGTGAAAAACTAAAAAGTGACTCACTGAAGCCATCATGAATGAGGTAATTGAAGGTGTGATCCTCGCAATTGTAGGTGAACTTGTTGTTGGATGAAGGAAGCTTTTGGAGGCACTGATATGCGATGGAGTTAAAGTTCCCACCGAACGCAGTGTGCTCAGCCAATACTACTGGCGGCGTTCCACGAGCCACCAGCGCGTAGATCAGCATCGCACGGCTGTTCTGCCCCATCCTCTGGTTTCTCTCTCTATATAAGGTAATTAGGGAGTGTTAGCTTGACTAACTTTGCATTTATGATGAAAATCATGAGAGTTTGTTCAAACCTCATATTCACCAGCAAGCCATGTAGTTGTACCTTTCCGACGTCGAAAGCTCAACAGCTTAGTTCCCTGGTCAATTATCAGGTACACAGGCAGATGCTAACATGCAAATGTAGTTTCAATTTGTACTGTATTTCATTGAATCAATATTCAATACACGCTATGTATAGTAGCACTACACAATTCAAATCACAAAATCACAACTTCATAATGGAGAAAGATTTCTGAGTGGCTGTCTGAGAATCCCCTGACCCTTTGACAAACCTGCAGAGATCTATTCAATTTTGCATCCCGTTGTCGATTCTCATAGCAAGAAGATGCGAATTCAGAGAGTCATCGATGTAGATTCAGTGATGTCTCACACTGACCAGCTCGATATCGAATATGAGAGTCCCCAAGGTTGAGCCTTCACCATTGGCTAGACGTGTCGGATTGAAAATAGTAGTGAATAATCTTTGTCTGTCAAAAAACTGCAGACCAGAAATCAAGCAAGAACTTGTACGAGCAAATGCAGCATGAATTTCAAACTTTATTAATGAGTGATTCCCACATTATATTTTCTCATGCTCATTCATCATACTCAGTGTCTACACTTCTTAACTTTGCTCTGTGTTTTATCCTAAATTATGTACATAACATGGCCAATACTAATTGAACCTAACTAACTGCTGAAAATTGTTCGCTGCTCGACTATAAAAGATGAGCGGTAACTTCTCCCGTCAGATACTATAACGAACACATGAATACAAACTAAGCAAAGAGATTACTTACGTTTGGTGGAATGGGTTCTTGAGATGTATTCTGATATCCTTGCGATGGAGGGATAATGACGCGACGAATGCCACCTACTTTCATTGATCTTACAGCTGATTCAATACCAGATATGACCTACATTAGTTCAGATCCGTGATTACTTCACGTTCAAGTTGATGTAAAGATAGAACAGAACAATCAAAGACAGAGGAGAGAAGTTATTTGATCCATCTTCAGCATACAAACAAGCATGATGATCATATAAGGTTCATCCCATCTTGCCCAAATTAGCTACTCAATCTCAAAGAGAGAAAAGAGAGTCTGCAGATGATGTATAAAGCTGCTCGTGAGCTATTCAGAGCTCGGATCGAAAAAAACTCATTCGTTTTCTAAACGAGCCGAGCCTAAACAGTGTAATATTCGGCATGTTTGAGCTCGTTCTTAATTGATCGCGAACATGTTTATGAATATTATAATATTTTGAACGGGTAAATTAAATTGACTTTTTTTCAAGCTCAACCATGAACTGGTAAATTAAACGAGTTTTTTTTTTCGAGTATTTGAGCTCGTAGATCGATTAGTAAATTTTCAAGCATTTACGAACCGAGCTCGAACCAAATTTGATTACGACAAATATTTGTCAGAGTCGAGCTCGAACAAGAGGGAAAAAGCTCAAATCGAGCTCAAGCTCAAATATTTCTTAATAGTCATCTCGAACTCAGCTCGGCTCGATTCGGTTTGTTTACCGCCCTATGCATTGTATAATCGAATTAAACGAGATCCACTTATTCGAAAGAGTGTTGCTATTTGCAACACTAAATTTTCATTATAGAATACATTTACTACATACACCACCACTTAAAAAAAATCATTATTTTTCTTGATACACCAAATTTTTTTCTCATTTTTACCCTTTAATTTAAATTAATAATTCAATCAATCAAAAAAAGAGAGTAGAAGATCAGTCCAGCACCCATGGCTTTTGCCGCTCCACCTTCAAAAACCAGTAACTTATTTCTTAGTCTTGTAAATACAGCTAGATTTCTTCCAACATAAACAAAAAAATAAATTAATTCAAACTATGACGTCACCACAAAAATTACACAATAGCAATTCAATAATTTGGGATTCGAAGAACACCTCAGTGAATTCTTAAGACCCAAGAATTAAGAGGAAAATAACATTTTGTTTTGAAGCACGTTCTAAGAACTTTCAAAGGGCGTTTGAACTGAAATTTTGAATGACAATAGTCGAGTTCAAAAAACATTTTTTTAAAGCACGTAGTCGATTCAAAAATATTTTTTTGAAACCCGAAAATAATTTTTGAACTCACCATATCTATGAAAGCTTCGAAATATTTCTTTCGTTCAAACATAATAGGTTCGAACAAACATTTTCGAGTCGCTTTAGAATGATATTTTTGAACGGGCAAATCAAGAACGAGCTTCTCTCCGACCTCTTTTTTCTCTAGCCGATAATTTTTCTAGATTTTGTGGTAAGTTGGAGCTGTTCATTTAATATGCTGATTTTCATTTTATTTTATTTTTGTTCATTTAACTTGCTTGTAAATTTTGGAAGCAAATTTGTTGATTTTCATTTTCGGTTGCTCTTTGCCAAACTGTAGATAAAGAATGTAAGATTTTCATTTTTTAATTACAAGATGATTTTTTTTTTGAAAGGGTATGGGAGTAAATACTCCGTCTATTTCTGAATAAGTGTCACTCTAACATTTTAATTGTGTTTCAAAAAAAGTGCTATCTACATATTCCAGACAGAAAATTCATATTATTCACACATTTACCCTCATTTAATGTTAGCATTTTAATTACAAAATGATTTTATTTTATATATATTTGAAAGGGAGTAAATTAATATTCTGTCTATTTCTGAAGGAGTGTCATTCTAGCATTTTAAATTTTTAATTGTGTTTCAAAAAAAGTGTTATTTTTTATATATTTTTACAGAATGTGAGTAAATTAATATTCTGTATACTTCATTCTAGCATTTTAATTGTGTTTCAAAAAAAGTGTCATTCTACAAATTCGAGACAGAAAATTCACATTTTCACACATTTGCCCTCATTTAATGTCATTCTAGCATTTTAATTACAAAATTATTTTGTTTTTTATTTATTTGAAAGGGTATGTGAGTAAATTAATATGCCTTCTGTTTCTTACTAAGTGTCATTCTAGCATTTTAATTGTGTAATTCAAGATTGAAAATTCACATTTTTCGCACATTTGCCCTCGTTTAATGCATTAAAAAATTTATATTTAACTCATTTAATATATTCACACAAGGGTGTATTAGGTAATTTAATTAATTTATTAATTCGTGCATTCATCCAAAATAACGTTTATATAGAAACGGGGAGAGTAATTATTTACTTCTGAATTAAATTTGTTATTGGTATATATTGAAAATTTAGCTGTGTATAGAAATAGTATTCCATCTATTATTTTCAACTCCATTAACACAAATCAATTGCCCAAATAACAGATCAAAGGCTGTTTACAACCAGAAAAATCACACATGCTTCTCCTTCCTCATTACAACAAACATATTCAGATAAATCACATCAAATATATATTAATCTTATTCAAGAACCAAAGATGCAGCAGCAGAAACAGATTAATTAGGAGAAAAACAAAACAAAAAAACGAAGAAATTCCAAAAAAATCAAAGATGATTACCTCACATTTCCAGAACCAACAACGAATTAAAAACAAAAACACGAAAAAAATACCAAACAAATCAAAGATGATTACCTCACATTTCCAGAACCAAGAACGAATTAAAAACAAAAACGCGAAGAAATTGAAATTCCAAACAAATCAAAGATGATTACCTCACATTTCCAGAACCAACAACGAATTAAAAACAAAAACACGAAAAAAATACCAAACAAATCAAAGATGATTACCTCACATTTCCAGAACCAAGAACGAATTAAAAACAAAAACACAAAAAAATACCAAAAAAATCAAAGATGATTACCTTACCTTTCCAGAACCAAGAATAAATTGAAAAGGAAGGGGATCCCCATTCTCATCTTTATGATCGTAAGTCGAATCGAAGCGCCATCCTTGCTTCGCTGCCAATCTTCCATAGTAATGAATCACAACCTTTTTTTCCAAATCACAGCTACAACCGATTCAATCCATCCAATTCCAAACCAAAATTCACACACAAAAAAAATAAAAAATAAAAATCCAAAAATTGAATACCGTATCGCCGGCGGATGGAGCTTCGGCACCGTCACCGATCCGGAGGTCCAACGCCTTGACTCCGCCGGCATTCGGGAGGTCGACGAAGTCCGAAACCGCCGGTTTGGACCAGCTAGCAGTATTCGAAGCGGAGAATGATAAAAACGTAGTGATTGTGAAGAGAGAGAAAGCTCTTCTTCTCGCTGCTGGTGGTGGTTGGGTGGCGATGAATTTGTTGGACGGAATTTGGGCAAAAGATAAGACGGCGGCGATATGCAAACTACACGATTGAAGCGCCGCCATGGAAATTGAAAGTGTGAAGCTCAATCACTGAGAATTAGATAACGGTTTCGCAAAAAAAAAAAAAAAAAAAAAGTAAAACGACGCCGTCTGTGGGAATTGAACCCACGACCACGTGGTTAAAAGCCACGCGCTCTACCAGCTGAGCTAAGACGGCTGGTAGATTAATATCTAATTATGTTATTATTTATTTTTTTAAATAAATTAATAAGATTAATTTTTGTTGTATAAATGCCCGTGCCGTGTGGACCATCGAACTCTTGCTAGGTCTAAATAAACACTCGAACTTTCAAAAATAGCTATAGAACCTTCCGGTACCTTTTGGACTTGACGAGAGTTGACCAAATTTTCTGTGATGATACCATATGATGTGAATATGATTGAAAATTACTCTTATCGTGGAATTTGTGATGATGTATGTACCCTCAATTAGTAAATTGAGTATAGAGCGATAGAGTAATTTGGCGTAGAAATATTGGAGTAATTCCTAGTTTTATACTTGAAATTTCGAAGAATGAAGGGTTTGGAACTTCAAAACATAGATTATCTAGCCGTGACATGATGTCAATGTTATGAAATTGATGTTTACTTTGAGGCGAAAAAAATGTTAGGGTTATATTTGTTCCTTAGATTAACTATTAAGGGTAAATTTGCACATTTTTCCTTTTTTATTGGACTATTATTGCAAATATACATGAAATGTGATAAAATAATCAAACGCATGATATATATAACATGAAAAGATAAACCTCGACTCACTGATTTCTTTGTTGCTGTAGTCGGGGGTATGCCCTCCTTCTGTTGTATTATTGCTCCAACTATCCTAGATAGTGGGGGTTGTTGTACTCGTTTCACCTATCTAGATGGTGATAGTTTTATACGTTACTTCATCATGTGTTTATTGTCATGAGTCTGATACTCCTTAGTTTATACTGATGAGTTTGTAAGTTATCTCTATTTGTATACATACGGCCTCGATTGTCCTATTTTACTCCTCCCCGTTGCCCGGACTTGTTCGATGTAGTTATCTCTCCTTTGGGAGTGTCCAAGGGTTTTCTTTCATTACTATTGTACATCTTATTTTGTTTTATCACAAGTTTTTCACCCATAAAAAAATGATGAAAGGATAATAAAAAAAAAGTGAATGGTATTGAATTCGTGTGGAATTACATCTTATTTTGTTTTATCACAAGTTTTTCACCCATAAAAAAATGATGAAAGGATAATAAAAAAAAAAGTGAATGGTATTGAAATCGTGTGGAATTAAATCTGAGGCGCGAGTTAATTTTGATTTTGATCTCATTGGACATTGGGTATTTCGATTTTGGTCCCGACACTATCATTTTTGGTCTTTTTTCAAAAAAATCGCTCAGTTTTAGTCCCATAGGTTTAAGAATATCATTTTTGGTCCTATGATTTCAAGGCAAAAAAATGGAACCAAAATCGATACTAACTCTGTTTGGGACCAAAAATGATAGTGTCGGGACCAAAATCGGAATACCCGATGTCCTATGGAACCAAAATCAATATTTTCTCTCTGAGGCGCATATTGATTGGCAATATATTATTAAAAAAAAAAAAGATAGCCATGACATTCTCTTGCAAAAATATTCACACACACGGCATATATGTACGTAGTATTAGCCCATATATATATGTTATATTCTTTTCCCACCATATATATAGTATTAGCCCATAAATGTTAATATTCTTTTCCCACCATATATTCCCCATTACACTTAGCTCGCCACAATTGTATCGTAATATATTCTTACGTGCGTGGACAGCAATACAATATTTATTTCTCTCTCTCCTCTCTCTCTCTCCCTCTCTCTCTCTCCTCTCTCTCTATATATACACACACATGTGCACATCCCCAACTTCACACAACATATATATTTCTCAATATTAATCCATACATACCATCGATATATTCCTCTGAAATTAATAACAATCTCTCTCTAGACACGATCTAGCTAGTTGAGTTGTCATAAATGTCTACTAATCCTCACCACGACGGAAAAAAAGAACCAATAGAATTCCAGGTACGTAAATGTCACAAGATTCATCTTCTTCCTTCATGAGCTACTTTTCACACCATATATATATATGTAATTATTAATTAAGATTTTATACAATTTCATGTATACATACATATATATACATATATATACTGCTGCATGCATGTGTTTGACTTGACAGGCCAATAATGGCGAAAACTGCATGAAAATCAATCCCAGTGACCTCAAAATAATTTGGGGCAAAGACAGCAGATACTGGAAAGTACCAGAAGTTGGTGAAGAGTGAGTATCTCTCTCTCTCTCTCTCTCTCTAGATCTCTCTCTCTCTTGTCTAGCTAATTGACGATATATGGTATCGATGTTGGACTTTAATTGCCCATCAGCCCAGTTTTATTTTAACGGGCGGGGGTTGGTACATAAATCGGTAGAAACCCTAGTATGTGATGTGCATGCGTGCGTGCAGGGGCGGAGCACGGCTGGTACATAAATCGGTAGAAACCCTAGTATGTGATGTGCATGCATGCGTGCAAGGGCGGAGCGGGGTTGTTGGTACATAAATAGGTAGAACCCTATCTAGTTTGTGATGTGCATGCGTGCAGGGGCGGAATTGGGGCTGGTGAGGGCCTTGGCCCCACCATCAAATCATTTTTTTTTACATGTAATTTTTCATGAAAAAAAAAATAGATCAGTATGCATGGTTATTGGTGAAAAACAATTCGGTTCCCCAATAAAAAAAATAAAAAAATAAAAAAAAAAATAAAAAAAACTTCTTGAACTTTAATTGCCCATCAATCCAGTTTTAATTACTTTAACGGGTGGGGTAGGTACATAAATAGGTAGAAACCCTAGTATGTGATGTGCATGCATGCAAGGGCGGAACTGGGGTTGGTGGGGGCCTTGGCCCCACCCTCAAATCATTTTTTTTTTACATGTATGGTTATTTGTGAAGAACAATACGGCTTCCCAATAAAATAAAATAAAAATTATGGTTCCTACATGCGTGCATGGTGATCAATGTTTAACTGATGTGGGACTTTGGTGTGTAGGGGGGATGCAGAACTGTATCAGGTGTCGTGGCTAGAGGTTACGGGTTGTGTGAAGGTAACCGATCCTAAGAAAGAGTATGAAGTAGGGTTCAACATATCGTTGACACCGGATGCTTTCGGGTGGAGCGGCTCCCCCGTCTACATTTTGGTTAAAAGAGGGAAATCCGGGAAATTCAGAGGCAGCAAGTTTCCGCTCGATAACCTAAAAGAGGGGGAAAATGATAAGCAGGTGAAAGCCCCCATGCCTGAAAAAAATAAAGAAGATGATGAAGATTCCAAACTCGTCTATTTTGGTTTGTATGAAGTTTGGCGAGGCAAGTGGAAGGGAGGCCTCAAGATTCATCATGCTTTTATAAAACAAAAGTAATTATATATATATACATATATATATATATATACTTGCAATGATTTGAAATAAAAATGATGAATTAATTAATTGATGTGTGTTACGTTGCTGCTCGTGTAATTATATGAATGAATGAACAGTATTCATGATTATCCTCCTTAATTTCTTCTCGAAATTAATATTTATTATAGTACCATCAAACACATACAACAAAAAAATAGTCTTTAGAGACAAAATTATTAGCGACGACAAATGTCGTCACTAATACTAGACTTTTAGTATCAACATGTTGTTTCTAACTATCACATGTCATCTCAAATAAAGTGTTTGTGATAACATTGTTGTCACTTAAAAATAATATTTGATGTCGTCGCAAATAGAGCTTCCCTAAAAGTTCGTCCTAAATAAATTAAAAATTATTTTAAGTGACAACATTGTCGTTACTTAAGTCTATTATTAATAATATTGTCACTAAAGACCTTTTTTAGTAGTGTACATGTATCAACAAATTAATAATTGAAATTGAATATTATAAATTCTAATTAATAAAAAAACCCTAATATATTGTGCTAAAAATTAGAGAATAATCATAAACCACGTAATATAATTAATAACTATAAATTCAAACTAAAGCGCACAAAATGGAATGATCGATCGAATAGAAACCTAGCTAGTAATAAATTTAATGTGGGACATAATAATTGTGTGTCAACACAATTATTGCTAGTTTGATGAGGGGATAAAATCATCTAGTCCACATTCCATGTTTCACTGACTCACTATCAAATTTAATATTTTAAAATTATTTATTATAAAAATAAATTTTATTATAGTATAACAAATAATAATTAACATTCACTGCTAAAAATTAAAAATTTTAAAAATTATATACCCTAATTTAATTTTGGAATAATCAAACATATTAATCAATTATATTAACTAAAAATAAAAAATAAATATTAAAAAATAAATATACACCCTAATTGGGTGGAATGAACCCCAAATAATAATTATAAAATTAAACTAAACCATAACAAATTGAAATTGAAAATAAAAAAATGGATGAAAATCTAATAAAAATTAAATGGGACATGAAGTGGGATAGAGGATTTCATTTGTATGATTTTTTATTTTTCAAGTTTTGGTAATTAATAGCAATATATACCAGATGAAATTATTATACTTATAAATATAGGAAGAGGATTGAAAACAGTAATAATTATAGATCATGCACAAAAAGGGGAATAAATTCACGAAACTGAAAATTGCAAGATTTGGATTATTTGTGCATGACATCAAATTAAATTAAATTAATTCAAAGGAAATAAAAAATATATGATTGCGTGAAAGGGCAGTAAATAATTCTGGAAAACGGAATCCTGCTTTACTCAAGTCGTGAATTAATTGGAAGGACATCAAAAAAGCAAAAAAGAAAAAGAAAAAGAAAAAGAAAAAGAGAAGAAACTCTTCTTTTAAGAGTAATGATTAATTTTTTTTTTCAATGAATCGAATAAAACCGAATATATCTAATATAAGGGCTTATACGATGGGATGAGATCCTCTATTTCAGATTTGGTGCTCCAATCCGTATTCCACGATCGATTTAACAAGTTTAATAACAGATATTATAAAAATAAAACTTAATTATAACATAAAATAAAAGGTTGAAATTTTAAAAATTATATATCATATTTTTAAAATAATCAATCGTAATAATCATTTCTTTGAAAATTAAATACTAAAAAATGATTATAAACCTTAATTCGGTGGGGTGAACCCTAAAAACAATCATAAAATTAAACTAGAGCATAATAAATTAAAATTGACGAAAAAAATGGAAGAAACTTCATAAATTAATTTGATTGTGGAATACGAGTTGAAAAACCAAATCATGGAATAAAGGATCTCTTCCGTTGTAGGATAAGATCATCTGTATCAAACTATGCTATATATATATATATATATATATATATATATATAGCTTGATAAAAAAGCAGAATGTACGCAGCATATATACCATTCTTGAAATGAATGAACACGAATATAATTAAAGATAATATTTCATTTTCAATTTTTTTTTTTTTTTTTTTGCTAAAGTAATTTGAATATATATCGTGTTATTCACTTCTCTTTAAAGGGCCTAGCTAGCTTGCTTGATTCACTAGTATACTTGTTTTTTATCTTTATATATAGCATGGGTGTTTCGCGTGTCACGCTTTAAATTACTTTTTCCATTTGCTCTTCAACTATATATAAATTAATTATATTTTTCAATTCCATGCAATTCTAGCTCTATATATATAATATCCAAAAATATAATTAAAATTAGTGGTGCAATTCGATGGGTGATCACCAAGCAAGTGGGAATGCTCAATCTAATCCTCACTGGATAGGAGTAAGTTATTAATTCTCTCATTTTTTTTATTTTTTGTAAATCATGAACAAGAAGTGCATGCATGAATTAATTTATATATAATAAAAAGTAAGTTATTGTTTAGCTAGGAAGAGTTACGATTCATAATTTGTAGCAGGACTCTTCGAAGGTGAGAGGTCCAGACAACGATGGATCGTTCATTATTCCGAGTCGGGCCCTCAACATCACGTGGGGCAACGATCCCCGTTATTGGGAATGGGTCAAATTCTGTGAGACGGAATCCAGGTGATATATAGAGATAGATATGATTAGGGGTGGCAATTGGCTCGCAACCCGGCTTGGCCCGGTTCATCAGGGTCACTCAAAGTTGTCAATTGGGTCGGGCTAGCCCATCCCGGTCCAGGCCTTGGTGGATTTTGAGATAAAATGGCCTAGCCCAGCTCAGGCCCACTAGTGGAACAGGCTGAGCTGGGTTTTCTTAAATATATATGAGCTCAGCCCAAACCAACACACTGGGCTTAATATGGACCTAGGTCAGACTGGGCCGGGCTTAAGGTGGCTTTTAACTTTTTAAATGATGACATTAATTTATATAATTGTACTTAGTGAATATATTTATCATTTATATGACAAGATACAATTTTTTTTTAGCAAAGATAAGATACAATTAGTAATATGATCTTATGGTATTAAATTTTGAAAATTATAGTATATATGTTGAAATATTTTTTATATATGGTTAAATAAATTAATAAATTAAACTAAGATGGCCTTGAAGCGGGCTTGAGCTGGGCCTTTTGTGGGCCTGAGCCTGGGCTGGGTTTCAAAAAAGGACCCATGTGAGCTCATTTCGTCAGGGCAAACTTAGCCCGTGATTTTCATGGGTTAGGCTAGGTCGGCCCATTTGACAACTATAGGGTCACTGGAAAATTCAGGCCCGGCCCAACCCGAAACCATCCATGCTTGTATTTTAGGCCTGATCCAATCTGAAAAGGCGGGTTGGGCCGCAAGGTGTATTTTTCATGTTTTTGGGCCGAATGATCCGGTCCCTTCGAGCCACTCTCAATTTCGGGCTTAATTTTTTTAAACCCTTTTCGGGCCGAGCCAAAATTGCCGCTCCTAGATATGGTATACTATATAGTACTAGCTAGCTAGTTACGTTGTTTTAATTCTGTAATTAAATTTCCGTAACGAATGAAATTAATATGCATGATTAATAGGGTAAAGGAATTTGAAGAGGGCGTGATGCTACAGCAGGTGAACTGGTTAGAGGTGACGGGGAGATTCGAACTCGTGATCTCGGACACGACGAAGAGATCGTATAAAGTGTATTATGTGATGAAGTTCAATGAGGATGCCTTCGGGTGGAGTCATGCAGTGATCAAATTCAAGGTGAAATTGGTGGAAGAAGGAGATGATAATTCGAAGGAATTATTGGGAGAAAATATTTGGCGGGAAGTGAATCTGCAGCAGTATCGAGAGAAACCTGGGACGTGGCACAAAATCTGTGTCGGAGAGTTTAATGTTGTCGGAAATAACAATATTGCAAAGGTTGAGGTTGGGATGTTTGAAGTGGAAACTGATTGGTGGAAAGGCAGCATGATTCTTGGAGGCATTCGGATTGAACCGGTTTAATATATATATACACACACACGTTTTTTAAATTGGTACGAGATTTAATTTCTTCTTTCATGTGTTGGAAATTTTAGTTAAATGTTGGAAAGATGTGATTGTTGAGATATGGTGTGTACAGTTTGTCGTAAATTAATGTTTTGATGAAGTTCTGTTTGTCGGGATTGAAATTAAATTATATATTTGCAAACTACGTTTCGAGTACATTAATCTGATGTATTTATTTTCTCGAAACCGATTTCAATTTAGGTGAATGAGAAATTAATGCATGAACTTGAAGTAGTACGTGAAAAGATGCGGTGTGACAATTCAACAAATGGGATGCATTCATAACTATTGGATCATTTATTTGGTGAAAAAAACACGATCTGATGGCCTAAATACTCAAATGAAATAGTGTCACTTTTGATTAATAGTCACTACTTTTCAACTATTACATAAAGGT
Source organism: Perilla frutescens (assembly GCA_026008535.1). Lineage (NCBI taxonomy): Eukaryota > Viridiplantae > Streptophyta > Magnoliopsida > Lamiales > Lamiaceae > Perilla > Perilla frutescens. The sequence goes on along the minus strand of BRKX01000007.1, from coordinate 544,878 downwards.
CTCATATATTCATTACATAATCATACTATCTACAACTGCATATATATACATATATTCTGGCATTGTAGCTTTTTTTTGTCTTACTCAGTTCCGAGTATCGGAGAGTTTGTCGAAATCTTGATTTATAGTACAACAACTTGAGTTCGTTATAGTCGTTGTGTGTGTGTCTATATATATATATATATATATATTTCAAACTTTGGTAACCAAAATATTAATATATGACCAAATTAAAGATTCAAAATTATACTACAAATTGCAAAAATATAAATTTATCCATAAATTAAACCTATTTAATTCCCAGTATATATAGTTCAGAAATCCTAAATTAATTCTCGCACAATCAACATGATCTCCTCATTACATTAATTAATGTGCAAGTTTGTGATCCTATATATTAATTTCACAAATCTTTGATCCATAAAGATGTGTATAGGGCCTCTCAAAAACTATATATACATACATATATATACACACACATATATAAGCTCATTTTATATATATACCAGCTTCATACACACCAATATATAAGGACAATTTAATCTTTGTCCAAGTTAATACCACTCAAAAGGAAAACATAAATTAAATTTGATGAAGAAACATGAAATATATATATATATATATATATATATATATATGCTAAGAAATGCAAATAATAATCAACGTAACTTTTTTCAGAAATATATATTTACCATGCATGTTAATTAACTTGTTGGATAATTAATCAAATTAGGGTTGATATACGCATGGACATCATGAGTTATAAATATATGGTAATAAATTACATTTACATCATGAACTTTGAACGAAATAAGAAAATTATTTCCTTCAACTTTAAATGTTGTAACAAATCTAGGATATAAGCCAAGAATGAAAATATTTTCGTTATTTCATTCAAAAGTTTAGAATATAAAATGTATTAGCTCATTTACACATCATTATGTATATATATATATAAGCGTGAAATAAAAATCAAATAGAAAATAATACTAGTATATAACAGATTACCTTAATATTCACGTTTCATCTAATATAGTATAACAATATACATACATATATATATATATATATTACGAGATGAAATCCTCTAGTCCACATTCTTTATCTTACTGTTATGTCCCACTATAAAATTTAATATTTTAAAATGTTTATCAGAAAGATAAAAATTATTATAGTATAACCAATCATAATTAACATTTATTGCCAAAATTTGAAATTTTAAAAAATTATATACCCTGATTTTGGAATAATCAACCTATTAATCAATAATATTAACTAAAAAACATAAAATAATTATTAAAAAATAAATATAAATCCTAATTGGATAAACCCTAAATAATTATTATAAAATTAAACTAAACCAAAAAAATGATATTGAAGAAAAAAATGGATGGAAATCTAACAAAAATCAAGATGGAACACAAAGTGGGATAGGTGATTTCATTTGTATATATTACGGGGATAATTGATTAAAGAAACGTGAAATAAAACGCCAAAATGTAACAAGAAATCACATACCGTGTTTGACTTGATGATAAGTATTGATTAAGGGGATGAGATTCTCTATTCCAAATTTGGTGTTCCAACTCATATTCCACAATCGAATTAACAAGTTTAATAATAGATATTATAAAAATAAAAAATAATTATAACATAATCAACCTAGTCACATCTATCAACAAAAAAATAAAATTTTTAAAATCATAAATCAAATTTTTAAATAATCAACCATGATAATCACTTTTTAAAAATTAAATGCTAAAAAATAATTATAAACCCTAATTGGGTGGGGTGAACCCTAAAAACAATCATAAAATTAAACTAAAACATAATAAATTAAAATTGACGAAAAAATGGAAGAAAACTTCATAAATTTAATCGTAAAACACGAGTTGAAACACCAAATCTGAAATAGAGTGATTAAGATACCCTAATTAGTAATTGCAATAAAAAGTTGATGACTTATATGTTCGAAAAATAATCAAGTCTCTAGAAAGTCATCAAAAGAAGGCGACGAAATTAAATTAAATATATATTTTATTTTTTTGGTCAAATGTCGTGAAAGAAAATGGGAATAAACCTAACTGTGCTTAATCGGCTCACGACCACAAAATTTTTCAGAAATCAAATGGAATTGAAGAAAAAAAAATTGCGAATTATGCACAACACACATTTTCTACTAGAGAGAGACTGCAATATCCATATAATTTCTTTAGTTGATGCAATTAATACAAATAAATAAACTACATAACAAAATATATCTTAATTTGTGCCAATATAGTTTCATTAAATAATTTCTATAGTTGATGCAATTCATAAAAAAATAAATTATAGAGCTCAATTTGTGCCAATAGTTTCATTACATATATATACATATATATATATATGTATATATTTGTGTGTGTATTTAGAAATAATAATACAATTTAATCTAAGACAACAAATAATATCATTAAATGCGCAGCTTGAAGAATATAATGTTATTTGCTTGATTTTCAGGAGAAAAATCAAGAAAAACTAGAAATGCAAAGAATATAAACTATTTTTTTTTAGAGAAAAGAATATATAATTAATACAGTAACAGATGTAAATATGTAATTAATTGAACTTTGGTAGCTATATGCATTACATGTAAATTAAAAAATGACGAATTAAAAGCACATGAATTGAACCACACAGTAATGAATTAATTCCATGATGGATCGAGGTTGAATTAATTGATTAAAATAATTAAATACATGTATCAAAAGGTGGATCGAACAGAGTCTACAGATCAAACTCAAATCATGCTTGTGTGGAGAGAGAGAGAGAGAGAGAGAGAGAGAGAGAGATTTTCTGGAAAGGGAGATCAAGAGAGGAGAGGCAATCAGAAATCATTCAAGATTTTCTGGAAAAATCTTAACATGATAAAATTAGGGCAAATTAATCATATACTGAATTAAGCCTCAACTAACAAGCATTAATCATACATATATACATATATATATATATGCAGTTAGCTATATATATGTGATAATCGTTTGCATGAAGGGATGAACAATAGCTTAAGATTCAGAGCAATATAAGCATTCTATATACATATATATAGATAAACAAGAAGTTAATTATAAATTAAATTACCAAATAAGTAAATAAATACTAACCTGCATGCAGCTGGATGATATATATATATATACATATATATATATGTATATATATAGATCGATCGATCGATCCATTTAAATTGGATGAAACTGTATTGATGGTGAGTGATTGAAGCTGCCAGATGACCTGATGCAACCAAACCAATTCTTGAAATTAAACCGATTCACTTCGATTTTTAGTTTTTTTTTTTGGAAAAAAAAAAAAGAAGTTCGATCTCTCAAACGTTAAAAATCTCAAAAGATGGAGTTGTTTTAAAACCAGATCACGCTGGCAGCTTAACCTCTCAAAACCAGCATACAAAAATTAATACATGAATTAGGGTTTTGAGCTATATATATATAAAACTAGATTTTGTTTTCTTTTTTGGGAAAATAAAATTCTTACACATATTTAAACTGTATAATCATGGTTCTAGCTATATCCATGGAAAAGTTAATTATTTTATTTTATTTTGGTTTTGGGAAAAGACCAAAAAAAAATGAAGTGAAAGTGTAGTAGAGGACCACAGTGTGACAGTGTCTATAGTCTTTAATTAATATTTTAAACACGCCTATTAATATGATTGGTCCATCTACACTTACGCGTGATATATAATTAACTACTTTATTTAATTCAACTAAATAATTATATGATAATGAAACTAATTAGTTTAACTACTTTCACCTAATTAATATATTGTATTTCATGAGACCCTAGGCCCTATAGCTAGCTAGCTCCCTTTTAATTTAATTTCCACACTAATAAAGAGAAGTAACTATATATATATATATATATATATATATATGAACCATTCTATTAGCATGCTAGGTGTGTTCATCTCGATTAAATCTCGTTTTTGTGCAAGTTCGAAAAGTTGATTTGCATGAGCATATATGCAATAAATAACTAAAAATGTTCATTGCCAAATAAATCGATTACCACAATTCCACCCTTTTATAAATTAGATATTATATTATTTAAACTTAGTCAATTACAATATTATGCACGTTTTAGTTTGAATGTGATTAAACATCCCCAATTTTTTCGGTCAGTTAAGTATTAACGTGTCTGGTCTATAAATCACGTTGGCAGCCATATTAGCACACGTGTAAAAAATTACATCGGTTAAATTTGTTATTTTTTTCAATATTTTTTCTTTTTTAGAAACAAATATATATATATATATATAATGATTTTCTCAACAAAAAAAAGAGGGAAAATAACAAAAACGATGTAGTTTTATTACACGTGTGTATTAATGTGATTGCCAACATGGTTTATACACCGAAAAATTTAGAAATGCTTAATCTCATGCAAATTAAAATGTGATTGATTAATTAATTAAAACTGTGCAATAACTCGAACAATAACTGTTTTATTGGCACGGTTGATTAAACTTTACAGTTGACGACAACATAGAATTGAATGAAGCCATGAATATTAATTAAATAATGGAGGTGAGGTAATCACCCTATAGCATGCAAGGCTAGTAGCATGCATCTAATTAAATTAATCAAACACAAATTTATGAAAATAAATAATGGAACCTAGCTATTAAATTAAAGAATGCACGAATTTTATAAAAAGAAGAGGTTGGTTTGGACAGAATATAAACTAAGCACGCTTGCATCTCTAGCTCACATGGGCTATGTCCACACAAAATACACAATGTCATTATCGCATCGACGTCGTCGCTACTCGTGGATATGATGTGCTCGGGTATATATATTATATTCCAATTCCACGTTTTCAATGGTAGATTCAGATAAAAATACTTGGGAGAACTCGTTTATGTACATAAAGAAAATTCACCGTCGTTGATGAGAGGACCGAAACCTACTGACTGCGAAAAATGGCATAGAAAAATAGGGGGAGGGGGTGGGGGTGGCCCCTGAATCCGCCCCTGCACGTCTCTACAATAGTTAACTCATGACAGTAAAATTCGAATTCATAATCTTTCAGTCACTAATACAGCCGCCCATTAATCCAAAGACGACACGTATGTATATACATACTACACAATTTAATTATTTTTAATAAATTTGTCTTGAGCATTGTTTTTTTTTTTCTCTTTATTTTATTAATGGTGATTGTCAAACAAGTGAGAAAGAGACAAACTTGTGTAATTAAGGACCACAAATTAATTAACTTTTTTTTTGTTGATGAATATATAGTTTGATTAAGTGATGGGATCACGTGGTTTTGCTTTGTAATTTAGCTTGTAAGTTGAATTGTTCATGTGATTAAGGTTGTTGTTTTGTGGAATAAAGCTGATGTTGATAAGTTTTTTTTTTCTAATATTTCTCATGATTTAAGGTTCTTGTTTTTGCCAATATTAATTTTCTTTGGTCCATTTTCTGTCTCTCTCTTTGTTTTTTACCTATCCATTTTCTCATTACCTTATTTTATTTATTTTTTGGCTTTTATTTGCCCAACATTAATGAGTGTAGAGTAGTGCTCATATATTCATCCAAAAAAAAAAGGATTGAACGGGTCAATTTCTAATTAAAATATATTTAATAATTTTGCATAACTTAATAATATTTATTTTCTATTCATAAAAAATGGATCCAACACCCAATCAACGAATTGAGGGTAATATCGAAAAACGTATGCGGAGAATTTTCCAAACATACATGCATACATGCATTGCCTCCATGTGGGATAAATAGCTCAAACATGCACTGTCGTTATTGTCTTTATTTTTAGGGAAAATGTCCATTTTGATCGTATAACTATGTGTCTAGAAGTGCTTTGGTCCGTGTTTATCTTTTTTGTCCAAATTGATCACACAACTATTTGATTCCTCCGTTGCTACTTTACTAACGGACATTAACAAATTTCACTAATACAATATTCGTTAAAACACACCATTTTTTTCTTACATATTTAGATCATATCACACATTAATACATACTTTTTACACACAAATGGATTGAACACGAAATTTTTCTAAAAATTCCCAAAAATGTTTATAATATCAAAACACAATCATCACCAATTTATGATCTCAAAACACAAGCATCACCAATTTAGCTAGCATCGCCAACCAACACAACATTCAATTATTATCTTTCAATTGGTAATAAAGCATTTAAAGTTTAGAAAAATAATAAAAATGTCAATTGTGTAGTCTCGAAATGGATATCAACAACTCTCATTCTCATTGCTTCAACGATCAATTCGTTACCCAGAGAAAAATCATTTATGAAAAATCTAAAACTCTCAACCTTTAGGCTGAGTTGTTGGTACATTTTTGTAGTCTTCTTGGAGAATTCATGAAATATCTGTAACAATTTGAAAAGCCGCGAATCGGATAATCGCGTTTGGACAAGTTATAACCTGACACTATACCACGATTTGGAGAAGAGAGAGTTTTGGGCAGCTTCTTTTTTGGTGAGAAAAGATTGCATGTGCTGAATGATTAGTTCGGGAAGTAGACTTCCGTCATCAATTTAATTTCCTGCGCTTCTCCATTAGAAACTTTAGAAATGAAAATTGGATTGGGGATTTTGGAACCTTAATTGAATTTGGATTGAGTATTTTTTAGAAATCATTGAAGAAAGAAAAACTTAAGTCAATTGGATCTGGTATTTTGGAGTCTTTTGCTCCGCCAGTTAGAGGAGCAAAAGAGAGATTTGGCGGAACTAAAAAGAGATCAAATTGAGACGTGTAAAACAATTATGGGATCAATTTTGGCCAAAAATTAAAGTAAACATGAACCAAAGTGACCATGGACAAATAGTTATATGTGTTAAACTAAGAGGAAATTCAAGATAGAGAAAGCCATTGAAGAAACAAAAGGGAACTTGATATATTGCAAGAGTACTAAAGAGACTACAAAGGTTGAAGATACAAAAGTGAGTTTCTGTTTTTCCAAGGCCAAAAATACAACTAAAAAGGGAAAAGGGAAAATTAAGATTATCTAGTAATAGACAAAAGTACCCTTACAAATAACAACTAATAACAAGAGAAACAAAAAGGAACATATAATATAAAATATATTCTAACAATAGGATGAAAACGGACATTTTCCCTTATTTTTATTGGAATTCTACCAATTAATTATACTAAAGAAAAAACATATATTATCAATTTCATGTCTCAATAAATATTGCAACTCTCAATTTAATGTTCACAAATCACTCATTTCGTTTTTTTTTTTGAGTGAATTTCGGTTATTTTTTTAGTTTCATAACTATTTGTAATAAATTTTCCATTGAATTTGGATGGCTCAATCATTTAATTGATTAAAAAAATAAAAAAATTAAAATATATGAATCTTCCTTTTAGATGTATAGCTCCAATCGTACGTGTTTAGGCTCCAAATTGATTTTTTTTGGTACACCTCATTCTCATTTTTTTAATATCTTTTTAGTTTTTTTTTAAAATGATAATACCATAATTACCCTTATGCAAGTTAAGTAGGGCCAGAAATACAGTTGTCAAATGAGCCGAGCTAATCCAGCCCAGCTGGGCCCAAGCCCGTTATGTGCCAACCCAGCCCAACCTATGAAAATCACGGGCTAAGGGGGTTGGATTTGCCTAGATGAAATGGGCTAATGTGGGTCCTTTTTTGAAACCCAACCCAGCCCAGGCCCACCAAAGGCCCGGCTCAGGCCCAGCCCAAGCCGGCCTCAAATCCATCTTAGTTTAATTTATTAATTTATTTGATCGTACATAAAAAATGTTTCAACATACTACAGTTTCAAAATTTAATACCATAAAATCATATTACTAATTATATCTTGTCATATAGATGATAAATAAATTCACTAAATACAATTATATAAATTAATATGAGCATTTAAAAATTCAAAACCCATCTTAGACCTGGCCCAGCCCAGGCCCATGTTAGGTCTGGTGTATGGGTTGGGCTGGACTCACATATATTTAAGAAAATCCAACCCAACCCGTTTCACTAGTGGATCTGGGCTAGATTGTGCCATTTTATCTCAAAGTCCACCCAAACTTGGGTCAGGTTGGGCTAGCCCGGTCCAGTTGTCAACTCTAGCCAGGAACAATCGGTCAATATATTACCCATGCAAAAGCAAAAAAGCTTCTAATATTGGGCTTCTTTAAGGCTCAAATTCATTCGGCCAGCCCGTGATTTCATAATAAAGAAAGCAACCGTTGATGGGCTTTGGACCCAAATTGTACTTTCTTTTGCAGGAGGCCTAGTGGCCTATGTATGTGTATTTGATAATATTATATATATATATATATATATATATATATATATAATACTATTGAAATATATTTTTTGAGTTAGAAGATGTAGGGATTCTGAATCGTACAATTTTGATCTATCAACATTAGAAATGAAAGGAATACAACTATGCTACGGGCGCATGTGGTATACTACTAAGCAACAACACTGTTGAAATTATGGTGGTAAACGATCAGAGCTGTTCGCGAGCTATTCAGAGCTCGATTTGAAAATTAACTCGTTTGATGCTCATTTTTTATATGAGTTGTGAGCTCAAATCGAGCTCAAACGGAGGAGTATTTGGTTTTACTATTTTGCGAACATGTTTGAGTTTGGGTTTAATCGAACATGTTAGTGAATTTATACATATATTAAGATAAAATCGTGTAATAGACAACAGTTCTGCTATAAACTGTTGTTTATCACATGATTTAATAGTTATATTTTAGACAACACTTTTTATATAATAGACAACGGTTATAAGTTAACAGACAACAGTTTTGAGTTAAAGACAACAATAGTGACATTTATTGTTATAAAATTTTCTTCTTCTTCTTCTTTTTTGCATTATTATGACGGTTTAGATTATAACCGTTGTATTTTAACAAATTTTTGCAATCTTAGTTTTTTTACTTGGAAATTTGAAATTTACAATATTTTTTTATGCATAGGTAGAAGATTTGTATAGTACTCTACATTTGTCGCATAAAAAATAGATTTCATTTATGTTGCACTATAATAATAATAATAATAATAATAATAATTTATTTTTCTATTTCAATTTCATCATTTAAAGTAATTAAATAATTATATATTTTATATCTATCATATATTCAAAGAAATCAAATGTTCTTTGATCTTGGACAATTATACATTACTTTTTATAAAATCGTGTCGTTTGAAATATTTCAATTCGGTCTTTCTAACATGGATTTTCATTTAGTTCCTAAAATTTAATTTTCTTTTTATTTGTCATAACAATACAAAATTGGTCTTCTTATTTAATTAATTAACACATGTGCATATCGTTTTATTACTTTTAAAAATTAAGCACAACATACAAAATTAAAAAAAAATCATAATACTACAAATTTTAAAAAATAATTATTATTTGTGCATCGCACAAGAGAAATACTAGTATTATAGATATTTAGAACGTGTAAATTAAATATGCCCTTTTTTTTTCGAACTCGAGCTCAAATATACAAATTTAATGAGTTTTTTTTCGAGCATGAGCTCGATTAGTAAATTTTTAAGCATTTCACGAGATGAGCTCGAGCCACATTCGAGCAAAGATAAATATTTATCCAAACGAGCTTGAACAGAAGAAAAAAAAACTCGAACTCAAATATTTCTTTACGAGCTGAACTCGAACATCAGAATATCAGATATGTTCGACTTGACTCGATTAGATTCATCGACAATTCTAGGTGAAATAGAAGATTGCTGATCTTCATATCCATCCCAACTAAAAATTTATTTTTAAATTGAGAAATCTTGATCAGAAAAATAATATTTTTTTCTTTGCTTCATTTAATTTTTGAGTAGCAACCAATTAAAAAAGAGACATGTGATTTGTAAATTAATCAACGGCTGTGGATGGAAACGTGCATCACTCATTCATTCATCAAAAAAAGATAAAAATCTTACCTTTTATCTTCTTATCCACGCTTCCACTTCATCTCCGACCACCACCTCCGCCGCCACCTACCACCCAAACAAATCTTCTCCGATTCCGTTGTACATAACGAATCAAACACTACTTCCTTAAACCCTAACCGATTATGTACAGTATCGCGTAATCCATTCCGATATCTATTCGAGATTGATTGATTGATACCTCTCTTTTTTCCGGTGAGGGTTTAAATTGGGAGATCCGTCGATGGCGGTGCTGTTGGAGGACATAGTGAAGTCGGTTGAGCATCTACTGAAGCTGATCAGCAAGGCGAGTGAGGAGCAGACCTACGTGGACCCGACGCTCGACCCGGTTCTGCTCGTGCCTGGAATCGCCGGCTCCATTCTCAACGCCGTTGATAACAAAACGGGTCAGACCGAGCGGGTTTGGGTCCGGATTCTCGGGGCTGATCATGAGTTCCAGGACAAGCTCTGGTCGAGCTTCAATCCTGCTACAGGTCCTATTCTTCTTCTCATGTTTTCAATCTTCATGCTTATAGCAAGAAAGGTTAATCAACTTGGTTTTCCGTATTGAATTGTAAAAATGGTGGATTTATTTCGTTTGGGGAGCTGCTTCTTGCTTGTATCTCTTCTTTGGATTTGCAATGCTGGGGTTACTTGCCGTCCAGTTTCGAAGGAGTGCACGTTTAATACCGTGGGTTTAGCATAATAAGAGCTTGGTAGAATACTGTAGAATTTTAAAGCTTTTTTACTTTTATAAGAATAAGCTAATCAATGTGGTGATATGCTTTGGTTTCACGAATAAGAAAAAATAGGTTCTCATAAGCTTAATCAGGAATAGAGATATGAACCATCCGATCAATTTTCTGTTTCCACTTGGGCGTTTTGATTTTAAATTACTAAAGAAAAAAAGATAAGAACTTTATTTGTTTTGGGACATCCACATACCTTGCCACTTTATCTGACATATAGAATATGCACTGGAAGTATCAAATATTTTAGGTGTTCTGACAGAATGCTTGATACAGGTAAGACAGAGTGCTTGGATGCTGACACACATATTGAGATTCCCCAAGAAAGACATGGCCTGCACGCGATTGATATGCTGGACCCCGACATGGTGAGTTTTGCTCCTTAATTTTCGTTATTTTGCAGATTGCATTTTCCTTTAATGACCTTTCTGTTGAGGAGCCAGTGGTTCTTTGTTTTTGCTTTGCATGCTCCACTGCATCTTTGTTGTGGATATTAAATCTTGTTCCTGGATTATTTTGCAGATCATTGGCAGTGAGTGTGTATACTATTTTCATGACATGATAGTTGAGTTTATCAAATGGGGTTACCAAGAGGGCACAACACTGTTTGGGTTTGGATATGATTTCCGCCAGAGCAATAGGTAACTGCTAAATTATTTGTGAAAATGAGTCATTAACTCTCTAGCATCCAGTGACAATCACAATATAGGTTTAGTAGTAGTCAAGCTGTGGCATATTGCCGCAGTTTTATAGTTAGGAAATGTAGAATCTATTTTAGCTGGAGGCCCCTTAATTATGGATCAGCAAAGTCTGAACTCTGTAGCATGTAGCTTGCTGCAGGTTCGTATTTTTATGCTTCATTAGTTTTAGGGGTAGGAGGGATGTAGTCGGAAATATTCTTTTTTCTTCTCCAAATGCTGCAACTAGCAATTGTACTGCCCTGTGTGAGTCTAAACTATTGACCTTTGCATCCTTGTCTTGCCAAACCAATACTAGATTATATCGAGAACTGTCTTACTCTTCCTACATTTCTCCTGAATCTTTGTGTCAGTACTAGTTTGTATTATTTGAGGTAAATAAAACCAAAGCATTCTACCTCTGCGAATATTGTCTCCCGTACAAGTTGTTGTTGGTGCCACAACCTAAACAGCAGTTGGTACTTGGTATAGCTGGCAGAGATCCTACATCTACTCATTATTATAATTATTTTCTTCATTCTAACCAATATGACATAAAGTGACTTTATCAATCAATAATTTTGTTGATTTTACTATTCAATAACCTGGTAGAGTTTCCTTTATCTCATTATATTGTGACCTCCTGTATTTGTCTAGGTTGAACATAGTGCATACTTTTGTCACTAATTGATGGTCCTACTTCTTTCTAGACTTCAGGAAACGATGGATCGCCTAGCAGCAAAGCTTGAGTCAGTTTATACTGCTTCTGGTGGAAGAAAAATAAACATAATAAGTCATTCTATGGGTGGTCTTCTGACAAAATGTTTTATGAGCCTGCATACTGATGTACTGCTCGTACTCTTCTCGATCGCTTATTCCACTTCATTTTCCACCTTGTCCTGTTTTCAGTTCTCTCTGATAATTGTTTCATTTCAATTTCATTAACTTCTAGTTCCTCGTTGTTGTAGAATACGCCATCTAATGTTGATTGCATTTTTTTTTCTTTTTCAGATCTTTGAGAAGTATGTAAAAAGCTGGATTGCTATAGCAGCACCATTTCAAGGTACAATAATGTTTGGGCTAAAATTTTCTGTTTTACGTAAAATTATGTGTATGTGAGAGATCCCTGCTACTTTAATAAGTTCTGAGCCGGTCAATAATGTGTCACCCCACATTTATTTATAGAAGAGAACAACTCTAGACTTGGAAAACTGTTGTAAGATCAAGTAGTGTGCTCCTATTTAACTTGGGAAACTTCACAATGCTGAGCTGTTCAGGTTTTTATAGTTTCTCAGAGATACTATAAAGTGATCCTGTTGTCAATGACATTAAAAGCAATTCAGAGATCTCTCTTATCACTATGTCTGACTTTGCTGAAGTTAGATACTTTGCTTCAATTCTTTCGAAGGACTTTCAAATTCTCTAGTTTATGTTCTGTATAAGTTCATGTCATTTTCTGTTCTATATTCTCAATGGATTCAGCGTAAGCCTGGTTATGAAACTCATCAATCTGTGGCTGCGACTCATTTAATTTTCATTCAATTTTCTCATGTGCTAGCTTGAAACAAAAGCAAAAATCTTGAGGACTCTTTATTTGGCCTCCCAATTGTAGACACTAGACAGACTAATAATCTCTGTACTTTCTGGGTTCCAACAGGTGCACCTGGGTATATAACTTCCACATTTTTGAATGGCGCATCATTTGTTGAAGGGTGGGAACAGAATTTTTTCATTTCGAAATGGAGTATGCAGCAGTTGGTATGAACTTAGTTACTATGTTCACCACCTCCAATGTTTGAGCTTAAGTTTAGTGTTTGAGCTTGCAACTATATTTATAACGTTTTTTTTTCTGATTTATAAAAGTTGATGCATGAGTCTAGAAATTATCTTATATTCCTATGAACTATTGACTTGAGACCCGTGTCTTTGACATGGCTTGAGTTGTGGAAAGTAACTTAATCCCTTTGCCCATGCATTGATGTGAGAACAGTAACCTTTGCTAAGATATTCGTTCTTCACAATTTTCTTGTATGATCTTATTTTTGGAGATAAATTATTTGCCCTTTTTTTCAGCTGCTTGAGTGCCCGTCAATCTATGAACTGATGGCCAGTTTAGATTTCAAATGGGAACATGTTCCCCTTCTCGAAATTTGGAGAAAGAGATCTGATGGTGATGGGAATTCCACAACTGTGCTAGAATCATATCCTCCTGTAGAAGCTATACCAATTTTTATGGAAGCTCTTTCAGAGAACAAGGTAAGCTGTCAATGTTATTGTGAATGCGAGAGTAGATGATGACACCAAGTGATCATGTTCTATGGATAGAGTATGTTATATGTGAATTTGAATGTCAGTCAAATGCAAATGGTGCTTGAGCTTTAGTAATCGATGAATATTACAAATAATTTGCTGAGTTTTGCTGAGCATTGGTTACGGATACAAAAATGGAAGTGATTTTACTAGCATTGATAAAGTAATTATCATTTGCACATTGATATAATGTGGAGGGTTGCATTACTATTATTTTCTTCTCTTTATTTAGAATGACTCTCATGTATTAGATGATGGCTTCTGCGCAGATCAATTACAACGGTGTTGATATGTCTGTACCATTCAATCTTGAGATTTTGAACTGGGCTAATGAGACACGCAAGCTGTTAAGCTCCGCTGAGCTTCCCCAGCAGATTAAATTCTACAATATTTACGGCACAAATAATGAGACACCACACTGTGTTTGGTAATTAAAATCTTGCATAATTCTTCATGTCAAATATAATGACTGTTAGATTTTATCAGACCCTCACGAGGCAATATTTGCAGCTATGGAAGTGATGATGCCCCAGTCACTGATTTGCGAGAAGTGCCTACTCTCGAGGTACAATCTTTAGATGAACAGTGATGTGATATATCATGAAAAGTTATCTGTGCATCTCTTTTATCCTACTTATTTGTCTCGAGATCTCCTTACTTAATGACCTCTATATTTTGTTTCGCGCACACATAAATACAGTGATTTCTATATTTTGATTTCAAGAGTTGCTTAGCATTAGTTTTGCGAGTTCTTGCAGGCCAAGTACATAAATGTTGATGGTGATGGAACTGTTCCACTGGAATCTGCTAAAGTAAGTTTGTCTCGATTCTTCGCTTGTAATGTTTGATTATGAAATTTCCCCTTGATTGCATGTAACAAGAAATTCTGCCTTCTGGTGTGGTGAAGTGGATGTAGAACTGGTTTGCTTCAAGAAATTTTACAATTAGTGACAGTCTCAAACAGGATTATATACTCTGCAGACATATAAAATCTGAGGTAGCAATAACTCGTCTATTGTTATTCTGTTCGTATAGGCTGACGGGCTTCGTGCAATAGCACGGGTTGGGGTCCCGGGAGATCACCGAGGCATCCTTTGTGAGCGTCAGGTATTCAGAATCCTCAAGCACTGGTTGAGGGCAGACCATGATCCATTCTACAACCCTATAAACGACTACGTAATCCTACCCACTGCTTTCGAAATGGAAAGCATCACAACAAAGGGCATGCAAGTGACTAGCCTCAGAGAGGAATGGGAAATCGTTGGGGATGATGACGATGAAGACTGCAAAGAAAACTCCGCAACGGAGAAAGAGCCTCTGGTGGGTTCGTTCACCGTTGCTCGCTCGAGTGGTGAGAAGTCCACGCAGGAGGAGGCCCGTGCCACTGTTACAATCCAATCACAAAAGGATGGTAAAAAGCATGTGGAGCTGAATGCTGTGTCTATCTCAGCTAGTGCGTAGATAGATATCTTTGTGAATTGTTGTAAATAAAGCTTCTCATGAAACATGGTGTCTTATTACAACATTCGATGTAAATATTGTATTGTGTTACTACTCAAAAAAGTATTGTATGTTGATGCTACAAGATCTTATGCAAGAAGAAAGCCTTTGTATCTTAATGCAGTTTATTTAATTTTTAAGGTAAAATGCTAGAAACAGCAAAATGAGTTTAACCATTTTCTGTTTCATAACTCACACAAAAAAGGCTATATATAGTTACAGCATCCACAAAGAATAGTGAAAAAACATGCTTCTAGTTTGAGTTGTTGAAGCCAGGAGGTGAATCACACAGCCTTCTTCTTCTCTTACATTCTGGTTCACCTAACTGCAGGGAAACAGAAATTTCTTCTACAGGCTCACACAGGCTTGTCTGGTTTTGATGGTTATGGTTATGGTTTGCTGGAGATTCGCACGAGAAGCTCGTGATGAACTGATGCTCTACAACCGGAGCCACCTCAAGACGATGGACCTCAAAGGGATGAGAATCGTCATCACTAGAAGCTTGCGGAATGCTCAGACCATGGAGCTCGAAGTTTTCCTCTGATTTATCTTTCGTGGCTCCCCCCCACTCAATAGGCGAAGACTCTCCAACAGTGGAATCTCCTGCACCAGAAGCACTCCTCTGGTCTTGCAGTGCAGCTGTTGAAGAAGAGAAGACAGTTATGAATTATGATCATGAATGAGTAAAGTAGTAAAGTTTGATCCAAAAAGACGAAGCACACGAACTACCTTGAAGCCCTTGTGCAGAAGTGATGACATCAAGTTCGAGAAGATCAAGAAGACGGCCTAGATCAACCCCACTAGTCCAATTCTCAGGAGGTTGGCCAGGTTTCAACTTCAAACGACCACGATTAGCTGTCCCTCCCCAAATGATCCCAACGGGGCGAGGCTTGTTGTCGCCATTAGTAGCAGTGAGCAAGATGAGGCTTCCACTGTCTCCTTCAAGATCAAAGGTTTGTTGATCCTCTCCAACAACAAGAAAATCGGTGAAGTAACACATCCCTTTCTCATCGTTGTACTCTAAAGAATAGGCCATGATGGTCCCCGTTGTCAAACCGGAGCTCCTCCCAGCTTTGACAACTTGCCTCCCGACGAGGCTGTCCACAGGAGACTGCAAGTCTATATTGTTAACACCACCAATCTCACCTATGCCTTTCACTAGTGTTGTGACATTGGCCATGTTGAAATCTTCAGCAAAAGGGATGAAGGCACCATCAGCTCGAACAAACGTCTCTGCAAGATTGTAGAACAGTTCATATACATCAGAGATGAATGATGATAATGAAATAGATAGATATTGACAATAATTCATCTGCAAACTAAACAGAAATGATGAGCTTCATTGATAGTTACCTGGATTTGTTCCTGCAAAAGTGCCATACCAACGATCATCACTGATGAATGATGTGGCTCGTTCGACTGCACCTAGGTAGACTCCTGGCCCCAAACAAGGTGGCAATGGATGAAACATCTTCTGGCTCGGGAAGTCGAGATCCACTGCTACATGCCGATTTGTCAGGAAACCAACCTGCCTATTCCCTGTTCTGCTTCTAACTATGGCACCCAATGTTCCATATGTTTCTTGGCTAGCAACCTGAAAATTAGCTAATTATTACAAGATACATACATATACATGTATATGATCAGTTGTTCGAGTTTAATGAATTTGTAATGACTACCTGAGAGCCAGATCCAATGCAAGGATCACTCCCACCAAAGCCATCCACAAGTTCTGTATAAAACTGCTCTTTAGGTGTAGCTGCAGGTGCTCCGTAGTAAGAGAATTCGACAACATCAACTTCACACCAAACACCTCCAGGTCCCTGCAAATCATACATTAAAGCTAAGTTTGAACAAGTTATGAAATTGATTGAATGCATACAAGGTAAGCTAAGCTAAGAGACCTCAAGAGCTGCAGGCAGACACTGTGCAGGATTGAGCCATTTCCTGTTAACTTTTCTACCAACAAAGACGAGTATAGCCGGTATATCTGTCAAATAGCCCCCCCTTATCCGAAGCCCTATTGCTGTACCGAGGCTGAACCGCCTCAACAGTTTGCTATGAAATGCTCTAATAGTCATCAGCTCAAGCAATGTAGTGGCCTGCAATCCTGTTGGGCGCCTCCCATGAATCTCAGGCAAAACCCCTTTTTGAAGGTTACCAAAATAGTGTGCTCTATCTTCTGCTGCATCACTTATCCTGCAAGCCGGCCATGAGAAGTAAGCAGCATTCGCATTGCTCTCCGACACCTGACTTAGACTCCCTGCAGCCGCGAAGCTCTGCAGTGGCGCTGGACTCGAACCGGGGAGGTTCAGATTGATCTCATACTCCCTTTCCAAATCCAGTTCTGATGAACTTAAATCCATTCTACCCCTCTCCATCTACATGTATGTATTTATGTTTATATGTATGCAGCTATCCCCAATCCAAGAAGCTGGTTATCAATCAAAAATCCATACATGAATTAAGAGCTCATCTAATCAGAGTCAAGATTAATGAACAGTTGTTTATGAAACTTTTTTCAGTTGTTAGAACACAGAGTAGAAAAAAAAAGAAAAATCCACAGCAAAGATTGAAACTACTTTATGAGAGAAGCAATGAAATGAGGAGCTCAAATTTGCAATGCCCAGCATAACAGTTGCAGAACAAGAAAACAAGCTTTCAATAATACTTCATACAGATGATGATAATAATAAAGATGATAAATAAAATTCAGAATACCAGCATTAATCAATCCAAAATACAGAAAAACAAAAAGGGAATTACCCTTTTGTTATAATGCAAACTCACTCTCAAAGATGAGCTGTGAATAGCAGGAAATTCTCCAATGCCCTAGAACAGGCTTCTTCTACAACAACCATATTCTTGGCCAATCAGTTTATTGGGAATGAATCTGAATCACAACTGGGAGTTTATGAAGCAAAGTTCAGTGCATCTGAGACTGCAATATTCTTAGCTGCCACTGCCACTGTATGTCTGTGTGTGTGTCTAGAGAGAGAGAGAGAGAGAGAGAGGGGTTTAAATGGGAAAACTTTATTTGGGAAAATGGAAGAATTTAATAATAAAGCTGTCTGTATATATTCATTTCAATGTACGAAACGAAATACATCCACTCAGTAAATCTTGCAGTAGTAAACTATTTCCCAGTGAGTAAAGAATTAGAGTGCTTTGTTAGTAGAATTTAGCCCCTAAATCTCATTTTCAGCTTCAGCTGTCACAATCAATCTCACAGTCTTCATTTTATCGCCACTCATAAATCATTAATACGAGTGATCAAATGGCGGCACACGTTTCTCGACTACTGTTGATGAACAATGGCTCGATTTTAATGGCGGAAGAGAGAGAATCATAGAAAGAGAAAACCAGGTTCAAGATTTCATTTTTTTCCTTCTTCCTGGATTCCTTTCTTAATAATATGTTCTCGTTTGGCCCATACACATTTGCTCCCTTAAAGCTGCACATTTTTTCTCAAGAAATTAAATTTTCTTCATTAATTTTGCTTTTTTTCTTTTCTTTTCTCTTTTTTGCACTATCATTGTAAGTTGATCAACAGATTCTTGAACTTTGTTTTGTGAAATCTTGCCAAATTTGTATGTTCTTGAAATCTATAAGTAGGGGATAATGCTGCACCAAACTCACTACTAATTAATCACTATTTCTCCTTGCAAGTTTCAACTATCAACATTCAATGCTCCACTGTGTGCGTGTGTGATGTAGAGAGAGAGAGAGAGAGAGAGAGAGAGAGAGGGAGACAGAGACGGGTGCAGCCATTATTTCTTGTCAGTTGATTCATCTTCACTCATTTTGTCAATTATAAAATCATTATGAATGTGGGACTCAATCCTCCAATTCATAAAAGAAATAATGAGATTATTTTTCATTAATGGAATTCTTGCATTGATTTCTTCCACTGCCAACGAGCTAACAACACCTGTACCAACCATTTCTCTTAGCTATTTATCCAGTAAATTCTACGGTGAGGTGGGTGCACTACATTCTGTCCCGACCCATCAAATTTTGGTTATTTGCAATTTTTTTTTTTCCAAAAATAAAAATTTCAGTCAGCAGAACAAATCTATCATGATACTTCAACTAACATATTGTGACACTTTGACTACTTATTGTGACAGTCCGAAATCGAAATTATTTTTATCATCATGCCGATAAAGATTGGACACAACAAAATTTGGTTGTGAATAGTAGGGTTACATCCGGTAAATTCTAATGTAGAACACATCTAGTGCATCACTTATCTCTGCAAGTGACATGTGTCCTGAGCCTACCAATTTTCGGATATTTGCAGCTCTTTTTTTTTGTCCAGAGACGAAAGTTTCGGCCGGCCGAAAAAATCTATCGTACACTTCGACTATCTATTGCTACACTTAATTGACAGTCCAAAACCAAAATTATTTTATCGGCCGACCAATAAATATTGAAAATAGCCTAAATGGGCTTCAAAATCCAATTATCTCTAACTATGCAAAATATGCAATCGTGAATCTTCAGATTCATTTTGAAAATGAGTATTATCAGATTTTAACAAGACCTTTTAAGTAATTCATAAAAAATTTATGATCTTTTATAAATAACAATTTAACACCCGACCTTTTGAATATACAACAAATCTAGCCTAAAATTAATTTTCGGGCTTTTAGTTGCCAACGTATATCTTCTTAGATACGGTCTAGAGTGAAATATAATTTTATTTTAATTTTATTTGATCAATTGACGTGGCACAAATATTTACCACGTCATTAAAAAATTCGGAAAAAAAAAATACGATGACAACTAAAAGCTCGAAAATTAATTTCATGTTAGATTTGTTGTATATTCAGAAGATCGGGTATTAAATTATTATTTATAAAATGTCAGGACATTTTTGTGAATTACTTGAAAGATCAGACTAAAATATGATAATACTCATTTTGAAAAACAAGAAGTATTTTGTATTAGAAGAAAAGAAAAAAGAAAAAACAAGAAATCTAAATTTGTAGAAGAAGAAAAATATGTATTTGGAGTAGGGAATATTTAGTGGGACCTGCATTGATTGGAGCATGAGATAAGATTAGTAGGGCCTTAAATCTTAATGTTATGGCTATATCTATATCTCTTTGAAACGATAACAATAATTGGGCTATTAACTGCCCCACTTTTACTATTCTTGCTTTGCTTTCATCATTTGGGCCTTATTGAGGTCACAATATCTTTCCCAATCTCTCTCTCTCTCTCAATACACAATTTATAACCAATACGAAATAGGTGTTACTTATTAGTAGTGAAATTGCTAGTCCTTATACATATCTTAATTAATTAACAACAAACTATTTTGAACAGTTTATCTTTTTTTTCTCTACCGCGTTCACCAGCTCAAAACCAATTAGTTTAGAGCGGTCAAAATGGGATAGTCCCGCCGAGTCGGTCCAAACCCGCTGAAAAAATAAATAGGTTGGGTTGCTATTTTGGAGGCCGCCATTTAGCGGGCCTAATTGGAGGCGGGCTTTGGCGGGGCGAGCTTGGCCCGCGGGCCTATGTTTTTTTATAAAAAAATCATAATTTTAAATTTATATTTATTTTGAAAAAAAAATGAAATCATAATTAACTTTGATTAAAATTAAAAATATCAAATAATAATGATCATTTGTGTTTATAAAACAATATATGTTTTAGTATAATTTGATGATGAAGAAAAAATATACAAAAGCTATAAAATTTAAAAATATTGAAATTGGTACATTGTTAATAATAGTTTAAACATTGGAATGTTCACATTCATATCTATGTATCATTATATAAAAATAAAAATCAGTGATTCAAAAATAAATATAAATTTTAACTTTTTTATTATTTTTTTGAATGGGCCGGCCCGCCAACCCGCAGCCCGCGGTAGGGGCGGGTTGGGTTGGGGGTTTTTAGGCCCGTGCCCGCCTAGGCCCGCTATGTCTAGACCCGCCAAATGGCGTGTTTTTGAGGCCCGCAGGCTGGCCCGCTCTGCTAGCCCGTTTTGACAGCTCTAAATTGGTTCTACACACACACGTACGATCATATATAACCGAACAAAAAAAATTAGGTCACTCCACTAATCCGTACTATATCTAAAAATATATAAGATAGTCACTGTAAATAAAAATACTAAGTTTTAAATCAACTTTCTAATAATAATGATCTAGTTTAATTAGTTATCAAAACCCAAAAGGAAATAATGGACAAACTTTAATAAATGTAACATTTTTCCTTGCAATTTCATTTTATTTTCTTATTCTCTATGTACTTTAAATTTTATGATTTTGTCTCCTATATTTGCTTTCTTTCTTTTCTTCTTCTTCTTCTTCTTCTTCTTCTTCTTCTTCTTCTTCTTCTTCTTCTTCTTCTTCTTCTTCTTCTTCTTCTTTTTTTTGGCTCTTTACTTGGTCTCAGCTCTTAAAAATGTAGGGGCACAAGTTAATTAATTAAAAAAAAAATCAAAGTAGGCAATAAAAAATAAAGAAAAAAAAATAAAATTGTGTGGAGTGCTAGCAATAAATAAAGGTAGTAGAAGTTAGAGAATTCGCTATATGAATTATAAAGTACTCAATTGTAAAAGTAAACAAGTTATTTTCCACTGCAAATTTTAGATCAGTGAAAATAAACAGATAGAGAATGAAAATAGAATTGAATGTTCTACTGCTAAAATTAAAGTGATATATTATATTAAAGGTTAAAATATATAAATAAAAAAGCAAACATAAAAATCAAAGCATCAATTGCACGCAAGTTAATAATAATAATAACAATAATGATAATGATAATGATGATGATGATGATAATAATAATAATAATATTAATAATAATAATAATAATATATTATTATTATTATTATTATTATTATTATTATTATTATTATTATTTGGGCGTATGTCTAAATTTTTAATTAAATATTATATGCCATGAAAAATAAGAATATAGAAGAATTTTTTATAGTGAATTTGGATTTGTCCTCTTCTTATAACAATTATGGCTACAAATGAATCGAATTGAGTCGAACAACCTGATGTTAGAGCTCGATTTGAACTTTTTTTTTTCCTTGTTTAAGTTTGACTTGATAATTTTATCGAACTCGATTTGAAGCTCGAGCTCAACTCGTTTAGAAAATGAACTAACTTTGAACGAGCTTTTTTCAAGCACAACTCTGAATAATTTGCGAACATCTCTTTTCATTTATAACCCTAATAACAATATTAATTGGATTATATAATCGATTGTATTTTAATATTTTTATTTCCCCAGTCACATAAAAAAATTCACACAATCAAAATTTTTAAAATACAATCTATTACGTATGATTTTTTGGCCATAAAATTGATTAGATGCTAGATTTGTACTATTTATATAAACTTGCTATTTTTTTGTTAATTTTAAAAATGTGTCCAAAATACAAGTATCAAAATATAAATTGTCATTTTAATTTCGAATTATATATTCACTACAGGGATGAGCTTTTAGCATCTATGTTTAAATCAAATTTATTTTAATTTCGAATTATAAATTCACTACTGGGCTGGGCTTTTAGGATCTATGTTTAAATCAAATTTATTTTAGCCCAATCTTTGTAACAGAGCCCATTTACGGTATCATTCTTAAAAATAAAATAAAATAAAAACTAAAAAAGAGAAGCAAATCTTGCCGTAGTTATGTGTAGTAACTCAAAATAGACGTCTTATATCTTCCATGCAGTCTTCTTCTAGAGATATTTTATTTATAGGATTAGAGAGAGAATGACATGTGATAAATAAATAAATAAATATCCTAGCTAGGTAGGTAGGTAAATGGATCTACGATCCATCGGTACAATAACGCCAAATTAGAAGTGTGACATAGTGTGGATTTTGGACATATATATATATATATATCCTTCTCTTTCAATTCGAGTAATTTGTTGCCTTTACCTTATTCTCAACTCTTATACATAATAACAAATTTCAATAAAGTTAGATGAATTCATTACAACTCAATTAAACTCAATCACAATTAAAATTAATTAAACCAACGTTACATATGTGTATATATATATATGTAACATTTAATATTGATGTTGTCATATGCATATATATGAAATATTAATCACAACATTATTTAAAGAAAAGATTCACAGCGTTCAAACAACTTTAATTGCTATTTAAGATACATAATAAAAACTCTGCAAATTTATTAGATATTTGTTTTGCATCATTATTTTAACTTACATTATTTTAATGAAACACTTAATATTCTCAACCACTTAATTATTCCCGGCATCTAAGTTAATATCTCTAAATTTGTTTCACGTTAAAAATAAAATCGCTAGACCATTAAAAAAAAACACCACAAACCATTCTTGATTTATTCAAAAATTAAGTATATATTAAGTTTTTTTACTTTACATTAATACTTGTCATGTCATTATATTATATTTAATTATGTGATTGTTATGTTACATTTATAACAACCCACTTTAAAATTGAATTTTAATTTCTTTGATAATGCTCGATAAAATTAGTGTTACTTGAGAGAGTCTGAAGTTGCGCCCTAGTATTATAAATATTTGGATTTTAAAAGTTTAGTTTTGAGCCTTATAATATTTGTTTTTAGTCTTGTTGATTTAGATAAAAGTAATATAAGTTAGAGGAATAATTTTATTTGATTACATAAATCACTTATGATTAATTATCTATGTTAGTTAGTGTGTCTATATATATTGGAACTCTAAATGATATGTTATATAAATAAATATTATATATAATATACCCATACATAAGGGGTTGAGAGGATATAGCTAAATATATATATATATACATATATATATATATATATCTACACATTATATAAATTTTAAGACGTAGAGCTAGACCCGATGCAGGATAGACAAACCAAAAGAATTGCCTACTTTTGTCCCGGTGGGGATGGCCTAGTGGTGGAGTGAGATTGTTTGGAGACCAAAGGTCACGAGTTCAAATCTCCTCAATACCACATATCAGGTGTGTGAGTGTTAAAAAAAAAAGAAAAAAAAAAGAATTGCCTACTTTTTTTTTTTTTGCCATCTAAGTGTTCATTATTAATTTGGGGATCTCTTTTCTGTTAATTGTATTTTAATTAGGGAAATAATTACCTAAAGTATAAACACTAGTAATTGCATAAAATTAGTTAACTCGACATTATTTTAGGAATCCACTTTATACCTAATGTGATAGACAAAACCAATTATAAAGTTAGTTATAATTTTAGATTTTTTTACTTACTCCATAAGTAAGACTGATGAGGCAAGAAAACAAAAATAATTATGTTGACAAAACCTAACTTTAATTATTGGATAGGAAAAATGTTGAGACCCTTTTGGAAAACCTTGCAATCTCGTCGTCATAAACAAGTATGGAAATCTAAATAAATCTATTTAACTTTCAAATTGTTCCAATTGTCGAGTGGATCACCTAATTAAGCAAAAATTACATTAATAATCTATAAAGCAATTTTTTTTATTTTTTTGGCTACTCGACCACATGATATCCTCTAGTCCCAACTTGTGTGTGCCAATCGTGTATCAAAGTTCAAAATTATTACCTTTTCTTTCATTTTTTTCCTTCAATTTTAATTTCTTTAGAGTTAGTATAATTTTACAATTTTATTTAGGGTTTATAATTATTTTTTTAATATTTAATTTTTATTTTTTAGTTAATATAATTAATTTTTGGGGTTGATTATTCCAAACTTAAGGTATATAATTTTTTAAAATTTCAAATTTTAGCAATAAATATTAATTATGATTAATTATAATATAATAAATTTATTTTTATAAAAAATATTATTAATAATATATAATTTTAATATTGACACACAGAATTGAGACTAAAGAATTCCTACTCCTAACCGACTTACCTAGCTAGCCTTGAATAATACTATCCATCGAGAAAATAATAATAAATCCAATGAAGAAAGAAAAAGTTCTAAATCTCGAGCTTAGAATGAATTTGGTAACAAGATAAAAAGTACATATAGAAAATTAATTATAGGCTTTATAGAATCGACTTACCTAACCTTGCTACAATAATAGCAATGGCACCAATCTTTCGATTTCCATGCATATATCGATTATACATGCATATATATATCTATTAGAGGTGGCAAAATAGGTCCGGCCCGACGGGCCAGTCCGACCCGGCCTGCATTTTGAGCCGGGCTGGGCTAAAAAAATTAGGCCCGAAATAATTTCGGGCCAGACCGGGCCGACTTAAAAAATGAGCGGCCTGTTCGGGCCGAGCCATATAGCCCCACAATAGAAAAAATACACTGTGGCCCGCGGACTGCACCGTCCAGCCTGCTTTTCGGGCCGGGCCTCAGATATTTAGGCATGTGAGATTTCAGGCCGGGTCGAAATTTTTCACTGGGTCCGGCAGGCTCAGGCCGGGCCGTGTGCGGCCCTTTTTGCCAGCCCTGCCTATTACACATGCATGTGACTCCAATCACTCTCCCCCCCCCCTCTCTCTCTCCAGATTTGCATATCGATTGTACATGTGATGTGACTCTCTCTCTCTCTCACATGTGACTCTCTCTCTCTCACTCTCTCGTGACTCTCTCTCTCTCTCTCTCTCTCCATATTTACATGTGATGTCACTCTCATATCTCTCTCTCTCTCTCTCTCTCTCTCTCTCTCTCTCTCTCTCTTTCTCCTTATAGACCATGCATGCATGTCGTTCTCCAAAAAAAATAGAAATAAGATGACCATTACGTATGAATTGCAGTTACTATATTTGATGTGTATGTATATATTTCGATGAATGGAATGAACATAAACGATCGATATATCAATATGTCGCATGCACCCTATCTTTTCTCATGCAGTGATGATACACGCACACTATTAAATTAATCACGGTAAAATAATTGATGACGTTCATAAGTTGATAATTTAATTTTAATTATTACTTAGATTTTATTAATTTACACGTCATTTTATTGGAACTCATCAAGATTGGTCAATTTTTGATGTGCATCTTTTTTTTTCTCAAATGAGTGAATCTGCTTTGAAACCAGCTTTTAATACTTTTTCATTGAAATAGCCCTCATTTAATGAAGGCATGGGAGAGCAGAGCACTGTAAAAAAAAAGTTACATTTCCTCTTTTATTTTTTCTTCACCGCATTTAATTTTCTCACTAACATCCCATTAATTATTTGATTTTGAGATGTACCTCTAGTCTAGATTTTATGTTCCAATCCGTATTCTACAATTAAATTTACAAGTTTAATAGTAGATATTACAAAAATAAAAATTAATTATAAAATAATCAATCTGGTCACATCTATCAACAAAAGATTGAAATTTTAAAAATTATAAATCATATTTTTAAAATAATCAACCATAATAATCATTTCATTGAAAATTAAAAACTAAAAAATAATTATAAACCTTAATTGGGTGGAGTGAATCCTAATATAATGCATGGAAAGTTTTTTTGACCAACATATATTCACTAAAAAATCATTAGTAAAAAAACATTGACAAGATGTTTTATTTTAATATAAAAATATATTAATTCAATAAGAAGTTCAAAGAAAGTTGATCGTAATAAAAAATTTAGTTATTGTTGACACACATGAGAATCCACAGTCACCCAATTTATATATAGTTTTAAATTTAAATTAATTTAAATATTATTATTTTGTTATGCACATTTTTATTATATTTCACATATATGCTTAATTGTATTTGAACTTTTGAAGATATACATATAATATTCAATATATTATTTAACACAATGATATATTACTTATTTTTTTAGATAAAATAATTCATTTTAATTAATGTTATTAATATATATAATTCTTACTCTAATAATTTATTAGATATTTATTAATAGTTAATTTGTAATTATAATATATCTTATAACTTTAAATTTTACACTTTTAATTTTACATATTTTAGTAAAAAATCATACAATTTACCCGTAACACACGTGATTTCCGCTAGTATACATGAAAGTCTCTATTCCTATGAAGTGTGCAATATAAAGCTCGTATATAACGTACTAAAGTAATGTTTTGGATATAACATTCACCTAAAATAATTTCGTCCTCGTAATTTAACTTACTCGTCCAACATCTTTTCGTATAAAATGCATCATATGACGTCCTCGTAATTTTTTTTCCCTCGTCTTTTTAATATATTTATTTTCTTTTTAACGTGAAGCAAATTTAGAGATTAATTTAGAATATTTCAGGAATGTATGTGGTTAAAATATTCATTCATTCATTCATTAAAATAATGTTGAGATGTATGATTTCCATTGCTGCAAAATTAAAACATATATAGAATTTGCGATGCCTCCCATTTTTTTCTTTGTGCGTCCATTATTAGAAACTTGAGCTTTGCGTTTATCTAACTCTCTCTCTCTCTCTCTCTCTCTCTCTCTCTCTCTCTCTCTCTCTCTCAATTTCCTTGTTGTATGATTTGTTGCTCACATGCTGTATCTAGTCTCTCTCTCTCTCTCTCTCTCTCTCTCTCTCCTATAATTTCCTTGTTGTAGGATTTGTTGCTCACATGCTCTATTTAGTATCACTCTTTCTCTCTCTCTCTCTCTCTCTCTCTCTCTCTCTCTCTCTCTCTCCACAATAATTTTCTTTTCTCGTTGCAGAATTTTCAGTAGGTAGCAAGCTCCCTCTCTAGTCTCTGCTGCATCGCATTTTACAAACGGGTTTGTGACTGATTTTTTATTTAATTTTTTTTACTTTTTTAGTGAAAGATTGTGATCGATCTATATAATTTATGATGAAGAATAATGATGTATTCTCTATATTTATTTTTGTCAGAGCAATGGCCATGGCTACTTGGTTATGCTTGTTGATTTGTTAACTTGTACTAATGAATATTTCTCAAGTATGTGGGGATAAATTTGTCAACTATACTATACTAGAGAGTGCTGTGGCAAAAGGAGCAGGTAATTAATTAATTAATTCCATTATATATATAATTCAATTAGTTGATAATTAATTATATATATATATGTGCTTTGAATATTTAATTTTTGGCATGTATGATTATCTTGTAGGGTGGTGGTTGGTGCAGTAATAAATATGGATGTCTGGAAAGATCAAATTCATATCTTGGAAGCAGTAACCTCTCAGAACAGAAGGGATATTTCTTCTGAGGGATACTCGACACAGATTTTCTCTTTAACCCGGGTACGAACGTAGATACGTACTTACCACTTTAATTCGATCAATATATAGTGGTATTCTTCACTTATATATATACGTCGCGTGGATGAAATTAATATAATTCTGGTTTCTTATATTATGTCTTTAGACTTTTGCAACTGGCACAAAGTTTATGTTCATTACTGCGATGGTTCGATTTTTATGTCGGATATTGAACAAGTTGTTTCGGTACATGTAAGTCGATCTCCAAACACATATATGTTACATTTTCTTAATTAATAATTTTATCAATAATATATGTTTTTTTTTTTAAATTCCTAGCATACTCACATATAATTTAATTAGGTAGTCTGAAAATTCAACTAAATTAATTATTTTTTAAGGGTATCAATGTCACCTTCCGAGTTGCCCGAATTTACAGAGCTATGATGGATGAAATGCTCAAGGAAGGAATAGGGAAGGCTCAAAATGTATATTAATTTACTTTGGTTAATTACTTTTTTTTATATATATATTGTTCATCTATAATAATTGATTTCTATTAGTTTGTAGGCTATCTTGACGGGGACTTCTGCAGGTGGGTTGAGTACGATCTTACACTGTGACGAGTTTCGAGCACTCTTTGCAGATACGAGTAGAGTCAAATGCATTTCGGATTTCGGCTTTTTTATACATGGGTAAATTAAGTTAAAAGGCTAATTTAATTTAAATTTTATCCATGGATACAAAAATCGGAATCTGAAATGCATTTGACTCTACTCGTATCTAGGAAAAGTGCTCGAAACTCGTCATAGTGTAAGATCGTATTCAACCCGCCTGCAGAAGATCCCGTCAAAATAGTCTACAAACAAATAGAAATCAATTATTATAGATGAACAGCATATATAAAAAAAAAGTAATTAACCAAAATAAATTAATATAGATTTTCAGCCTTCCTCATTCCTTTCTTGAGAATTTCATCCATTATAGCTTTGTAAATCCGGGCATCTCGGAAGGTGATATTGATACCCTTAAAAAATAATTAATTCAGTTGAATTTTCAGACTACCTAATTAAATTATATTTGAATATGATAGAAATTGAAAAAAAAAAACATATATTATTAATAAAATTATTAATTAAGAAAATTAAATAACATATATGTGTTTGGACACTTACATGTCGGGGAACAATTTAATCAATGTCCCACATAAAAATCGAACCATCACAGTAATGAACATAAACTTTGTGCCAGTTGCAAAAGTCTCAAAACATAATATAAGAAATCAGAATTATATTAATTTCATACATACCACGTGTGTATAAAAGTGAAGAATACCACTATATATTGATCGAATTGAAGTTGGGCAGCTGAAGAAAAAAGTGGTGGTGGGTTTTGTGAATGGGTTCGAAATTGTGGGCGACAAAGCTTGCTTCACACCTTCATAGCAGAGGTTTCGCCACTGGTATGTAATCTTTGCCTCATTTCATTGCTTATTTTGTATGAATTCATTAATTACTAGGCGATCCATTGATATTGGTTGTTAAAGATCTCATCTTTTTTTCTTATTTTAATCTGGGCTTCTGCTTTTGATCGGTTTCTTTCCTGCGTTGTTATGTTGTTGTTGTTGATTTTTTTTTTTTTTTTGATCTGGGATTGTTGTTGTTTTGTAAATTGAATTAGGATGATGGTGTTCTTGAGAGCTATTGGGAATGAATAAAAACTCTTTCTTGGGGGCATTGAAATCATTGCATTTTGGTTTTCTCTTTTCAAGAAATAATAACTAGAATTTGTTCTGAATATATCCATGGAAGTTAGTGCTGTAGAATTTAGTGTGTATGGTGGAAAAGACTTGAATTAGGTATGTTTAGTTTTCGATGATGAATGAATTTTATTGTTAATTTCTTAATTTCCTGCACTTTATTATGCTTGTTTTATGTGATAAAACATTTGTGAGTTTGCACTTGGATCGTAATTGTTTTTGTTTTGTAAATTGAATTAGGAATTAGGATGATGATGTTCTTCTTGTTCTAATCTTCTGGTTCTTGAATAAAATAACTCTTTCTTGGAGCACTAAAATCATTGCATTTTGGTTTTCTCTTTTCAAGAAATAATAAGTAGAATTTAGTATAGATGGTGGAAAAGACAGGACTTCAATTAGATATGTTTTTTATGAATGAATTTGGAAAAGCAGCTAATTGTTTGGTTAGATTCCTTGAAGCAGGTGGTGGTGTCTTGTGGTATTGGAATTAGATATGTTTAATTTTTGATGAATGAATTATTTTGTTAGATTAGATTGGTTGAAGATGGTGTTGTGTGGTATTAATATTATTGCATTGCAGTGATGAAGGATGTGAAGTATGCAGAGTCTCATGAATGGGCGAAAGTTGAAGGTAATCGTGTTACTATAGGCATTAGTGAGCACGCCCGAGACCACTTAGGCAATGTTGTGTATGTCCAACTACCGGATGAGGGGGCTCAACTTAAACGAGGTGCCAGTTTTGGTACCGTTGAAACCTTGAAGTCGACCAGCCATATCAACTCTCCCGTTTCAGGTAAAGTGGTTGAGGTTAACACAGAGCTCACCGGTTCTCCTGGATTGGTGAGTGTGAGTCGATACTTAATATAGATCGAACTGCCTTGAATTGAATACATGGTTGATGAAAATGCATAATGTTCACAGTAGTTATAATATAATTGTGGATGTGCTCTTCATTCACATGCTATCTCCTATCTGTGGTTATGTCGATTTCTTAATAATCAGTATCCCTCCCTGCTATTGTGATGATCAAGAATGATCTAGGATCATCATAATGGAAGCCCTTTAAAATCGACTGATTATGATTCTCTTCTACATATATGTTATATTGCTATGGTTGTGTCAATTTCTTAATAATCACTATCCCTGTGATTGTGATGATGAGTTTGGGATGAACAGTTTGAACATTTGGTTGATGGCTCGTGTAAGCTCTAATGTGTCGTAACCATCTTTAAAATGCTCTGTGTTTCGACTTTAATTCTGAGTAGATCAATGGAAGCCCGTACGAAAAGGGATGGATGATAAAGGTGGAGATGAAGAATGTTGATGAAGTGAAAAGCTTGATGGATTCTGAGGAGTACTCCAAGTTCTGTGATGAAGAAGAAAACGAAGATGCTAAGCAGTAAACACGTACTAATGGATCGAAGATGGTAGTCGTGGTGTCTGCAGCCATTGCTTTCGTTTCGTTGCTACAGCAAGAGCTAACCAAAGGGAAGTTGGCATGATCGTAAGTACAAGAGGTGCTGCAGAAGATTATATGTAGAGAGAGAGAGAGAGAGAGAGAGAGAGAGAGCAGTTTATGACCAGTATTATATGTATATCAGAACTCGGATAAACTAAGGATTTCGAGATTTTGCGACCATTTCAACTTTGTATTGTTAGCAGAGATTCAATCATAGATATATGGAATAATGATGAATGCCAAATTGCAAAGCAGCAGCTATTTGTGCTGACTGCTTATTAACAAACACAATTTATACACAAACTAACTATAATCTACTTCTCTTTTTACCACATCTTTATTATTTTTTAGTTATAATAATTGTGAATCCATCAAGACAACTATATTATTCAAATAAAATTCAATATATTATCCTACAACTATAACAACTCAAATAAAAATAAATTTGGAGTCATAGTGCATGCAATATGGCTCCAAATTCACTTAATTTCTTTCACAACAAAGTAAAGCCATGTAAAATCTTATATTTTTCAACGGATCCAATAACAAATGCTTCTTCATTCTTGTTTGCATTATGTTTTAGAATTTCTTCGTCTCAGAGGAAATTGAATGGCAAGGAATGATGAAAAATCAGAGGTTGTAACATTCACAGTTATAATTAACTATACCTTCAACACAATCAATAGAAAAATTAAGTTAATTTCCAGAACAATCTCTATAGCATATGGGGTTGATGGACTACCTGTTTTAAGTGTCAACTGTATATTGTCAATCGATTGGAGATGATGAAGTTGATTTGGATCTTGGTTGTGAGTTGTGACAGGGAGGAAAAGAGAGTTTTGATACAGATTTTTTTGAAGAGAGATTGAAAAAGAAGACGAAAATTGAATGTGAATGGAACTATACATTGCAAGTTATAGGGTGAATTAATGGCACCCTTTCACTACTCACAACAGCAGCACTCCAACTAGAAGAGATACTCTAACGCCTCATTCCCTGAAAACCAAGGCGCTAACACAAGATTAAATAAAGTTCCTAATTTCATAATCATTTTTACTTTAAAAAGAAAATGAATTTATGCTAATTTCTTTAAAAATAAAATCCACCAATTATCATTTGTGAAGTCTTTTTAAATAACCAATCACAAACATATTTCATAAACAATTAATCAATATTGAAAGTCTAATATATGGATGAGTCCAAAATAAGGCGGAACTTGTAAGATTTTAATATTTTTAAATATTCAAAACCATCAGCGAAAGCATAATGCGATAAAATATTGACCGAAGTCAACATTCAACATTCAAAATATAATTTTCGGCATAGTAAAAAACTTAAAGAACTCATACATCTACGCCAGCTACATGTATCATCTTGTACCTGAAAAATATTTTAGAAAATGTGGGTTGAAATCTAGAAACACTCAGTGGGCTTATAGTATTCGTCCACACACATGTAAAGATTTATCATATCAAATCAAATAATCCAATATATAAAATCATGTTCATACGCTTAAAAATATTTATTTAAAAGACGATAAATCAATATTCATTCAAATGTCCACGAGCTTACGAATAATTATTCAAAAGCTGATAAATCAATATTCCATTCAAATTCCCATGGGTTAACAATAGTTATTCAAAAGCGAACAATGCATATTTATTCTCATGTCAATCCACTTAAGAATATTTATATAAAAGTCAATGCGCTTAATTAACCATGATTGGATCAATATAACAAATTCCAGAATTAATCTAATATTTGATCTAATTTTATTGGAGCTTTATTCATTTTTCTTCGATTAGGAATGCACAATACTCGGATTTTAAATCCAACGTGACTCGATAATAGATTCTTACGAAACTCTTCAATTAACTTGAAATAAATCCGACAAAAAAATGGAACGACTTAAAACAGGGCAGTAAATTCGAAAAATTATAGAAAATTCAATTCGAATCTGATCAAGGCACAGTCAGCGGTCACGTGTCCGACACAAGCACGCCTACAATTAGTCAAAAGGAGTCGAAAACAAATTCTGATCACCCTGGACTAAAATCGGCCGGAAAGATAACTATTTATGTTCACCGAACAGATTGATCAACAAAAAGTTTGGGGCTCGATCGAGCTCAATACTCAACCGATCGAGCTCAATACTCAACGGATTTTCGATCAAAAGTATAATTTTTCATAGTATGTAAAACAAGATTTTAATGAAATAAACGGTTCAAGAATATAATGGCTACAACAACTGTAAATGATCATCGAATATAACATCATGAACATAGTTGAAATCTACCAAAAAAGTGTGATTTTCGGGAAATTTATGACTCGATTTTGGTAGATCAAATGACATCGGATCTTGTATTCGAAAATATGGCTTGGAAGCCTGTTTCCCATCGAATCTTCCATCCTTTTGATTTGATTTTCGGGAAATTAATGACTCGATGGGAAACGGGCTTCGAAGTTACACTCGCAGAACAGTGACTTCTGCAGCAGAGTTGACGTGTCGACTTGCGATGTAATTTTGATAGACCAAACGATCTCGTATCGACGATCCGAGATCTATTTTGGAAACTTTGAAGAGTGATGTTTATATCGACACAAATTCCATGGAAAGAAAATATCTGGATCAACGGGAAAAGACGTCACAAATGGGCTGCAACACACCTCGAGGATCGGCGACGTTGTTGCTGTTCTTGGCCTGATTTCTCTGATCTCCGGGGGACCGGATGGGAACAACTCCTTAACGACTTTTATTCCACTATGGAAGAGGAAAGTGTGTATAAATATTCAAAAAATTTCTCTAAGTATTTCATTTTAAAAAGCTTGAAGGAAAGGGGCCACTGCTGCTTGGGGAGGAGAATGTGGAAGAAAGTTGGGCTCTTACTCATCTTTCCTCTATTTGCTTTAGCTAACAGCTATATAACTATGATAAACACGTGTAGAGCATGCATCAAAATAGGTTGAGCAGATGGTGGGCCGGGTCAGATGGCTTATGGGTCAAAAATTGGCCATTGGTCTTGAATAAGAGAAATATATTTTCACTTCAAAATGATTTAATGAATTAAATCTCGTTAAATATTCAAACGATGTCTGATTTTAGTGTTCCTGGTGTCTATGGATTCATATCGACACGATCTACGGTTTAGTTAGATCAACGTGTTGATTTCATGCTCGTTTCTAAATGAGAGTATTTAAAAACATGTTTAAATTGAAAAACTTCGAGGGTATCGGCTCCATTTCGAACAATTATGATCGAGCACGAATGAGTGTGCTCAAAAATTATGTTGAGGGCGGCGGCGGTTCTGGTAATGGAGGGAGATGGTGGAGGTGGGGAATTTCTGTTTTTAATTGATTTTGGTTTTTAATTTGAACTGATATTTAAGTTAATAAATAATTATTTATTTTTTGAAATAAATTTAATAATGGTGTATTTTGAATTTTTCAACTTGACATAAATCTAAAATAATATAAAATTAGTAATTCAGGGGTATTTTAACAAGAATGTATAAAATAAATAGTTTTAAAAATTTGTGGGTATATTTAAAAAAAAAAACTTTGAATATACTCTTCTATATTTTTGTATCGCAAAAACTCCTATACCTAAGATGTATATCAGACGGTCAACGCATTGACCGGATCAACGCGCGTTGACTCGGTCAAAGCGTTGACCAAAAAATTGTGAAAATGAGTGATACTTTTTAGGGATACAATTGATACTTTTTTTAATTTCGAATGATACTTTTTAGTGTGTCAATTGATACTGATCTTAACAGTTTTTTTCTTTATTTTTTTTATTCTGCCCAATACTTTTTATTGATACAAATGATACTTTTTAGCCTTTGAAATGATACTTTTCAGTATTATGAATGATATTAATTTTGACGAATTTTTTGGTCAAAACATTGACCGGGTCAGCACGTGTGGACCCGATCAACGCGTTGACCGTCTGATGTATATCTTATGTACAATTTATGTATCTGAGCTCCAATTTATGGTTTGAAGGCTTATCTGAACTCCAATTTATGTATCTGAGCAACAACAGCTTCTCAGGAAGAATTCCGAGTGGGATCTTCACCAACATGTCTGTATT
Organism: Perilla frutescens; assembly: GCA_026008535.1. Classification (NCBI taxonomy): domain Eukaryota; kingdom Viridiplantae; phylum Streptophyta; class Magnoliopsida; order Lamiales; family Lamiaceae; genus Perilla; species Perilla frutescens. The sequence goes on along the minus strand of BRKX01000007.1, from coordinate 509,217 downwards.
GATCGAGATTAACCTGAGATTTAATATGTTATCAAGCCAGCTTCCAAGGGACACGTGTCGGAATACTCCCAAACTCCGAGGAATCTATCTGACAGGGAATGAACTCTACGGGAAGATTCCGGCGAGGATATACAAGTGCACAGAGCTGGAGGACCTCAGGTTGTCCATCAACCAATTCAATGGCAACATACCATCTGAAATTGGGAATTTAACCATGCTTAGTTTATTATCTATATATTCAAACAACCTGGAAGGTATATATAATATATATATATATATATATATATATATATCATTGTCACTTAGCTTCTTAATTACTAGTTTTATGTATATATATCTATATTATCATTCACAATTAATCATATATCCTACCTAACAGGAGACATTCCATCTTCCATCTTCAACATTCCTTCTCTCGAATATGTGGACCTTTCGAACAACAGTCTGTCTGGAAGTATCCCGACTTTCAACAATTCACCCAAGCTCGAAATTTTGTGTCTTACCTCAAACAACTTGACAGGTATATTCATTCAGCTATTGTCGGAGTATATATATATATTTATATATCTAGCTAAGTTGGAATGTTTCACGAGTCTTTTGGTTTACTATGCTATATTAAACATACAGGTGACATACCAGAAGGAATTGGACGTCTTACCTCCCTCAAGGTACTAGCACTTTCTAACAACAACTTGACAGGTATGATTAACAACTCGTTAATTTATACATATATTAAGCTAAAATCGTAGGGCCAAAATTGTCAAAAAGAAATCAGACAAAATAGATTTAATAGAATATTTGTCCTGAAAATCCACCTCTCGGCTTGGCAATGAACCAATTCAATGGCAACATACCATCTCAAATTGGGAATTTAACCATGCTTAGGCTGTTATTTATATATTCAAACAACCTCGAAGGTATATATATCGTTGTCTCTTCTTAATTACTAATTTTATGTATATCTATATTATCATTCACAATTAATCATATATCCTATCTAACATGAGACATTCCATCTTCCATCTTCAACATTCCTTATCTCGAATATGTGGACCTTTCCAACAACAGTCTGTCTGGAAGTATCCCGTCTTTCAACAATTCACCCAAGCTCGAATATTTGTATCTTAACTCAAACAACTTGATAGGTATATTCATTCAGCTATTGGCGGAGTATATATATATTTATATATCTAGCGAAATTGGAATGTTCCACGAGTATTTTGGTTTACTATGCTATATCAAACATACAGGTGACATACCAGAAGGAATTGGACGTCTCACCTCCCTCAAGACACTATTACTTTCTAACAACAACTTGACAGGTACGATTAACAACTCGTTAATCTATACATATATTAAGCTAAAATTGTAAGGGCAAAATTATCAAAAATAAATCAGACAAAATAGATTTAATAGAATATTTGTCCTGAAAATCCACCTCTCGGCTTGGCAATGAACCAATTCAATGGCAACATACCATCTCAAATTGGGAATTTAACCATGCTTAGGCTGTTATTTATATATTCAAACAACCTCGAAGGTATATATATCGTTGTCTCTTCTTAATTACTAATTTTATGTATATCTATATTATCATTCACAATTAATCATATATCCTATCTAACAGGAGACATTCCATCTTCCATCTTCAACATTCCTTCTCTCGAATATGTGGACCTTTCCAACAACAGTCTGTCTGGAAGTATCCCGTCTTTCAACAATTCACCCAAGCTCGAATATTTGTATCTTAACTCAAACAACTTGATAGGTATATTCATTCAGCTATTGGCGGAGTATATATATATTTATATATCTAGCTAAATTGGAATGTTCCACGAGTATTATGGTTTACTATGCTATATTAAACATACAGGTGACATACCAGAAGGAATTGGACGTCTCACCTCCCTCAAGACACTATTACTTTCGAACAACAACTTGACAGGTACGATTAACAACTCGTTAATCTATACATATATTAAGCTAAAATTGTAAGAGCAAAATTATCAAAAATAAATCAGACAAAATAGATTTAATAGAATATTTGTCCTGAAAATCCACCTCTCAGCTTGGCAATGAACCAATTCAATGGCAACATACCATCTCAAATTGGGAATTTAACCATGCTTAGACTGTTATTTATATATTCAAACAACCTCGAAGGTATATATATCGTTGTCTCTTCTTAATTACTAATTTTATGTATATCTATATTATCATTCACAATTAATCATATATCCTATCTAACAGGAGACATTCCATCTTCCATCTTCAACATTCCTTCTCTCGAATATGTGTACCTTTTCGACAACAGTCTGTCTGGAAGTATCCCGACGTTTAACAATTCACCCAAGCTCGAAAAATTGTATCTTCACTCAAACAACTTGACAGGTATATTCATTCAGCCGTTGTCGGAGTATATATATATATATATATATTTATATACCTAGCTAAGTTGGAATGTTCCACGAGTCTTTTGGTTTACTATGCTATATTAAACATACAGGTGACATACCAGAAGGAATTGGACGTCTCACCTCCCTCAAGGATCTATCACTTTCTAACAACAACTTGACAGGTACGATTAACAACTCGTTAATCTATACATATATTAATCTAAAATCGTAGGGGCAAAATTGTCAAAAAAAAAATCAGACAAAATAGATTTAATAGAATATTTGTCCTGAAAATCCACCTCTCGGCTTGGCAATGAACCAATTCAATGGCAACATACCATCTCAAATTGGGAATTTAACCATGCTTAGGCTGTTATTTATATATTCAAACAACCTCGAAGGTATATATATCGTTGTCTCTTCTTAATTACTAATTTTATGTATATCTATATTATCATTCACAATTAATCATATATCCTATCTAACAGGAGACATTCCATCTTCCATCTTCAACATTCCTTCTCTCGAATATGTGTACCTTTTCGACAACAGTCTGTCTGGAAGTATCCCGACGTTTAACAATTCACCCAAGCTCGAAAAATTGTATCTTCACTCAAACAACTTGACAGGTATATTCATTCAGCCATTGTCGGAGTATATATATATATATTTATATACCTAGCTAAGTTGGAATGTTCCACGAGTCTTTTGGTTTACTATGCTATATTAAACATACAAGTGACATACCAGAAGGAATTGGACGTCTCACCTCCCTCAAGGAACTATCACTTTCTAACAACAACTTGACAGGTACGATTAACAACTCGTTAATCTATACATATATTAAGCTAAAATCGTAGGGGCAAAATTGTCAAAAAAAAAATCAGACAAAATAGATTTAATAGAATATTTGTCCTGAAAATCTTACAGAAGTTGTTTGTGGTGTAGTGGTTCTTTGTCTATGTGAAATCTGAGTTGTGCCAAGTTTAAATTCTCTTATCTCTGTTTCTCTCTCTCTTTTTTTTTTTGGAGAAAATATTTGAAGAGCTTTACCATTAGACCGACATCTCCCTTTCATATTGTTTGTTGAATAATTATTTGTTCAAAAGCGCTATCATGCTATTAGTTAGTTTAAATAATGTTGTTTGTTATTGGTTATAATTTTGAAAAGCTATATTTTTATATAAGGTCTGTTAACTAACTACACACCTTTGTATGGACATTACAAAATAAATTATATTGGTATGTATGATTATTATTATTTATATTGTTAAAAAAATTATAGATTTTTACCACTATTTAAAACTTTATTTATTTTTTACATGTTTGACATACTAAAATAGTGGTTTTGGAGTTATATGATATAATAATTACTTACCATAAAATATAGAACTATACATACAAAAATTGATTTTAAAAATGAAATTAATAACAATATATTTTATATTTAATTGATCATATATTTTTGTTGTGTGTGTGTGTGTATTTGAGCTTACTCTTAATATTTAAGTATTTAAAAGTACACTAATATTAAGGCTTCATTTCATTATTGGGGTACAAGATTTGCTTTTGTAATTCTTTACTATAAGTAGTTTGTATTTTTATATATAAGTGACGTAATTGTAAATTTATATTATTTGAATGGTTAATAAATAATCTCATGATAGCCAAGAAAAATTGGAGATTTTTAATACATTAATTGTTGCATTTTTTGTTATGTAATCTAATATCGCAAACTTCACAAATAATCAGACAAGTAAATTTTTATAAAAAATTATATGTTTTCGAAAAAAAATAGGTGATATATTAATGCTAAAAAATAAAAAGACAGTGATATTTTTATAATTATTATTACATCTTTTGAATTGTAAAATGTATCACTTCTAACACTGAAAAGTATTATAAATTTATATCTGACCTAAACAGTTTGGTACAACGGGTGTACCCAAGTTTTTACCATTCATATGTTGAAAAAATGGTTTAGAAACGACCATATGATATCATTATGTAGTCACATAGAAATATTTTGAGTATATTTGAGGTCCTGAAAATTTTATAATTCAAAATCACAAAATGATCACATAGAAAAAAAAATTAAATATTATTTTATAAATATTAAAATCCGTAGAACGTACATGAGTAATACTAGTTGGGATAATTGCAAAGTCGATTTATTAATTTAACTTTTGGTCCCATGACATTAAAAGAGTCAAAACACTTTTGGTCTCAATCCTAACTTTTTTGGTCCCAAGTTTAATTTTCGCTACATTTTTTGTCCCAAAACTAACCGGATACTTAACGGTCGTTAAATTTTGAGACCAAAAACGTAGAAACATATCATTTGGGACAAAAACAAATGCGGGGAAAATGAAATATAGGATAAAAAATTACAGTCAGGACAAGAGAATGTATTTTTTTTTTCTTCATTTTTTTCGATTTCAATTTCGCGTTTCTTTAAGAAATGATTTTTCCTTCTCACCTTGTTGAAGAAATGTATAGAATTATAGATTTGTTGAAAAGTGTAAAATTCGTAACTTTAGTACAACTAATTACAAAAAATATTTTTCTACTGAATCAGGAAAGAGGAGGATCCTCTATCCCTAATTTTTTTTCCATTTTTTTCTTCTATTACAATTTCTAGTATTTTAGTTTAGTTTTTACACTTGTTATTTAGCATTCATCCTACCAAATTAAAGTTTGTTATATTATTTTAGTATTTAATATTAGTTTTTAGTTATTAATTGATTATTTGAACAATTATTTTAGCCACTCTATTAAAATACCCCTCAATTTTTATTTTTAAATATTTTATTTGATATATTTTAAAAAAATTAATTGATTATTTGCGAAATAATTAATAAGAAATTAATGAATCCTAACTGGGTAGGAAAATCATAAATAACATGTATAAATTAAAATAAACACAAGAAATTAAAATTGAAAAAAAAATTGAAGAAAATTTATAAAATCTGAATTGTATATTTTTTGTTCCAACCACAACTTTTTTACTCCCAAGTTTAATTTTTGTGACAATTTTTTGTCCCAAATGATATGTTTCGACGTTTTTAATTTCAAAATTTTAACGGCCACTAAGTGTTCAGTTAATTTTGGGATCGAAAACGTGGAAACAAATAATTTGGGACAAAAAATGCCTAGAAATTTTCTCTTTTGGACCAAAAAAGTTATGATTGAGCTAAAATTATTTTGACCATATTCTCATGAGACCAAAGTGAAATTTACCTTTTTTATACTCCCCCATCTCGATTATATAATCTCTATTACTATTTTAGAGTGTCTCAATTATATAGTATCATTACTATAAGTAGCATTAGTTTTTATAGTAATGTACAAATACATCCTTATTAATTTTTAAAAATTTAAAAACTAACCAATTAAATTTTGAAAGTCATAAATATTAAATAATGATATTATTGAAAATTTAGCTTTAATATCTTATTTTCATAAATATTTTTAATCTACGTGCGATTAAAAAATGGACTATATAATTGGGACGGAGGGAGTAATTGTGTAGTAAAGACGGAAAAAACTATGTAGCCTTTTTTCTTCTTTTTTTGGGAACTCTGCTTTACAAGTCTGTCTATTATAAATAGATATTAAATAGATTAATATTACAAAATGTTTTTTTCCACTATATTTTGTGGTTTCCATTACTGCATAGCAACGAGCATAACTTCGTATCAACATCAATAAATTTAAAGTCATATATTTATACCATATTCTGCAACTCAGGTCGCGTACCAAAGCAAGTCGGGAATCTTACTATGCTAGAACTGTTATATCTTGGTAACAATAAGTTGGCAGGTACGCGTGTCAATATCTTTGTGAGATTTTAATTTTTTTTTTAAGTTTCAAATAAGTGGTCTCTTCTACATTCTTACTTAGTGTGGAATGCCTTTGATCAGAGTTAAGTTGTTTAGGATTGATTTTTTTAATAAAGATTAATTTGCTTGATTGGTCTGTGGTAGGAGAATTGCCAAAAGAGCTTGGTAGCTTGGTCTCAACTCTAAGGATATTAGATCTTGAACAGAATCAGTTGATTGGAGAGATTCCTCCGTCTATTTGCAACTTGAGATCACTTGAATTCCTCTATCTATCAAGTAACAGTTTAGACGGAGCCATTCCACAATGCTTGGGAAACTTGAGCAGATCTTTGCAGGCCTTGAATTTAAACAAAAATCACTTTCATGGCATCATTCCGACAACATTCACAAAGGGTTGCAGTCTTGTGTTACTCAACTTGAACAAGAATAAATTAGAAGGGGCATTACCTCAATCCCTGGTTGAATGTGGAAATTTGCAGGTTCTTGATATTGGAAACAACAGGGTAGAAGGTAGCTTTCCCTTTTGGATAGAAACATTTGCTGATCTTCGAGTCCTGATATTGAAGTCTAACAACTTCAATAGTGCCATCTACCTCACTTCAAACACTAAGCTTCCATTTTCCAAGTTGCAAGTTTTTGACGTATCCCATAATTCATTCACTGGCTCTTTGCCCTCCGGATATTTGAAGAATTTCAGAGCGATGATGGATGTAAAAGTAAATCTCACAGACGAACAAAATTGGTATTCATTTAATAGCGACTCACTGACATTTACTTTGAAAGGTTTAGAGCTATCATTTGAGAGAATTCTGAAAACCTTTACAACCATCGACTTGTCCTCCAATAGATTTTCAGGGAGTATCCCCAATTCTATTGGAACTCTAAATTCCTTAATGTACTTGAATATATCTCACAATTTCCTCACAGGACATATACATGTATCTCTCGAAAATGTTACTGCACTTGAGTCGTTAGATCTCTCCTCAAATCAATTGGTGGGCGAAATTCCAGCCGAGCTAACAAAGCTCACATTTCTTTCTAAGTTAGACCTTTCAATGAACAATCTTTCAGGGCAGATACCTCAATCCAGCGGCCAGTTTTCCACATTTGAAAATACCTCGTATATTGGGAACTCGGGATTATGCGGATTTCCATTAACACATAAATGTGAAGAGGACAAGGATCTGCCTTCGCCACCAATGACACTGCAAGAAGGTGATGGTTCTTATTTTGGTGATGGATTCTGTTGGCAGTCTGTTGTTTTGGGGTATGGATCTGGTTTTGTAGTCGGAGTTAGTATGGGTTATTTTGTCCTTCGATATGGATGGCCTACATGGTTGGTGGAATTTTTCTTCGGTATTCAATTCAAGACAAAGAGAAGAAGCAGTAGGGGAAATGTGGCGCGACGGAGACGTACTTGATCAGGGGTGAAAGTGAAACAAGGTTTGTTGAAACTATGGTTTTTAGAGCTTATATGTGGAAAGACTTGTCTGCTTGTAAAATGTATAATTTAATATTTTTGAGCTATTTAACATCATGTATGATGAAGACTCAAATTCGTGCTTTTTCCTCTATCTTTTTACACCCTTTTTAAGTGTTTAGTGTAGAGTCTAGTCTAGTTTTGGGGGTAAAACTGATTGCAGGAGGCTGAAGGCATAAAACCACCACAATAGGCACAGACAGGTGCTAATTATGCTGAAAGCACAGAGGACTGATTTGCCTGCCGAGGACCTAGTCAAAGCTGTTGCGAGAATTGTGCAACAAGATCGCGGGACAGTTCCTATATGCACGTGGAGGTGATGTGGTGGTCAGTTCCGAGTCTTGGGGAAGTCTGAACACGTTGGGAAGGAAGTGGGGACATCAGAAAGCTGTTGGAGACGCTAGGGTTTGTTGCTATCCCTCCTAAATTCAAGGAAGAACGTTGAGCATGAAGTGATGAAGTGGAGGAGTGCAAGAACCCCTGCGTGGGTGAGATCTGGGCTGCGTGAAGCCTTAATTAATTGGCTATAAATACTTTTATCTATTCTCATATCAGGGATATACCGACCGACCTTTTTTTTCTCTCGCATCTCAAGATACAATTTACTGTTTTCGTACTTAGTTTAGTTGCTGGATATTCTGTCTGCCTGAAGCTGGCGGTTTGCCTGCAAGAAGGTAGTTCAGTTGTTTTGTTGGCAAAACTGGGGTTGGGCCCAGAAGTTAATCGAGTTATTTTCTTTCCAAGTAAGATGTCTTTTATCATTTCTTTTACTTTCGTTTCTATGTTTAGTGGCTAAGTATCCACTGTTCAAGTTAAAGCAATGGTCTAAAGGTAGAATATGTGTATGAGGTAATCGGACTTTAAAGCCTTAAGGGTTCACAATCTTAACTTGTTTTTCACTTAGACATAGGTAAAGGGTGGTTGGAGATGAAAGCGTGCATTTCTGATTAACTGGTACTAGTGTTAGTTACGTGGGAGTGTATAGGTGACCCATGCCTCGATACCCGCATAGTAACAAATCCGGGGGTGACAGCCTTGGTAGTTGAGATTGAGTAGTATATGCAGGCACAAGACCGTGTCAAACCTACTAGAATCGGGTCGCTTTTGCCCTCAAAGCTGCTATACCTGCAAAACCTTTGTGTGATTCTCTCCTTAGGTTTCTGTATAGTTAGGTCCCTAGGTGCCGATCGTATCATCTAGATGATATAATGTAAGAAGTGATTGGGGAGTGGCCGATCGTATCCATTTCCTGTAACCGGTTAACCCTCAAAGTGACAATTACCCATATTTGGCCATAGGGATTCAGTTTTTGACCTTTCTGCTAGTGTGGGCACAACGGGTAGTAGTGGTAATTACATGTGTTTTGCCCGGGATTGCACATACCTACCGAATGACTTGATGCTTTGATTTGAACACTTTTATTACTAATATATTCTCTTGTGATTTCCTTTTCAGCATTTAGTTAGTTTAAGTTTATTAGTAAGGTTTTTAGAGTGACACTGACGACCCAAATTGAAACTAAGAAAAGACAGAAGGTTAAAACACTCCTCGTGGGATCGACATCCGTCTTCACTAGCTGTACTAGCCGTTGAGGGCAGATTAAGCATTTGTGGACTATTTGCCCACAAGTGTATTTTTGCACACTAAAACGACGGTGTGCCAAAAATTGGCACCGTTGCCGGGGAGTGTAAGCGCACTTTTCTGTCTATTTACTGTTTTACCTTAGTATATGCTTCGTTCTAACCGCGCAGGAGATTTACTCTACGATCCTGAGATAGAGAGGTCAGCAAGGGCAAGAAGGGCACAAGCTAGGGCGTTTTTGAAAAGACTGCAGGAGGATAATCAAACTGAAGGATCCAGTGACGATTTGACCTCAGGTGGAGAAAGTCAGGCAAGCAACGAACAAGCTGAGACAAGCAACGTCAATCCACTCTATTCCGAAGAAGAGATGGAGGACGATCAGATATCAAACCACGAAGAAGAACAACAACAAAGACCACCACCGCACACCCTTACTTTGAGGCAGCTGAGTTTCCCTCAAACCATGAACATGCGTCCTATGGGCATCGTTTTGCCCACAACTACTGGTAACTGGGAGTTGAGGGCAAACTTCATCTCGATTTTGCCCAAATTCCATGACCATCCAAGGGAGGATCCACAACGACATCTACAAGATTTTGAGATAGCATGTGAGACGCAACGCACACGAGCTAATGTGACACGTGCTTTTTTTGAGTATTTGAGCTCGTGCTCGATTAGTAATTTTTTGAATATTTCATGAGCCGAATTCGAGCATTGCAAATATTTATCGAGCCAAACTCAAAAAAAAAAAATCAAATTGAATTCGAGCTCGAATATTAAGATATTCTACCTGACTCGATTCGTTTACGACCTAGCCATATATATCAGAATCATAGATTCATAATAATATGGGCAAATTATTTATTTATTTCGTATTTTAGTTAGTAGCGAGTGCCGAGTAGCGACGAATATGATCAGTCTCTGAAGTTGAAAATGCACACACAATTAATGCATGATATGTTAATCTAGTTCGGTAATTAACTACTGAGTCTGGTCCTCGCCCAAGTTTAAGGAATAATCTACTCTTCACTGTAAAGTTTACTTGAGATGTTTACACAAGCATGTCTCAATCCTTATGTCATCATTTCATAATTCTCTATCTCTTGACAAATTGAATTGTGAGATTTCTTACAACAGAGTTGTACACTTGAGAAAAGACTACACTCGTCCCTACTTATAATTTATCCCGATATCATGTTATAATAAAATTAATATTTTCCTCGAGTGTTTGTCACACGAAAAATGTTAAATTATTAAAACGTAAAGTGGAACAATCTAATAGAACATGAATAACACATGCAATAACTTTGAGTACTATGTTTGCTTGAGAATAAAATCACGGACCCCATTTCTATGAAACGAAAGATCTTTTTATATATAGGCTTCATATGATGGCGAGACTCATTCTTGACCTATGCAAAGCCCATCACTATTACACAGTATATTCCTTCGTTGAGTGCGAGGGGTTGAATGTCAACTATTCTTTACTTTGTTGGGATGCCTTGAAAAATCATGACGCTGAGTTGAAGCATGGTCTTGCTGCCCGCCAGCGAGCCGGGGGTCCATAGGCGAACATGCCCTAGTTGGGAGTTTGGGGCAACACCCCCGACCCTCACAGTATATGTTATGTTGGGCTCAGTTTTTTGTTTAGGGCTTTATTTCCAAAGTCCAGTATATCTTGGGTTTCAAGGTAATATACATCAAACCCTAGATCTGTAGTTTGTATTTCTCACATGATAATATATGCTCCACAACTAGTCTATGGACATTGCTAACACATCATCAATGAACCTCGTAAATATATATATTTCTTTCATTATGTTCTAATATACTCCAAATTTTGCAACAAGTTTTACTATCTCCAATGGCATCCTTATTTAGATCAGTCTTTTTGAAGAAAACCGTGTTAAAAAAATTCATCAGAACCTTCTCCGGAACATCATGGTAGAACATGTGAACCCATGTTCTTTGTTTGCACAATGGAATATATCATGTTGGTTCATCAACATATGTTTTGGCTCACAATGAATTCCCCAATAACACGCATGCACTCAGCCATGCACTAAGTTACCTCAATAAGTAGGATTAAAATTCAAATTGAATAACTCAGTACTCGACTCATGTCCCTTTGTAAAAGTTTATTTGAGCTCAATTCAATAAGCATATCAAACAAGATTGAACATAATTTTGTATTTAATAAGATTTAAAGTTCGGCTCGAATTTCAGCTCGATAAGTAAAAAACAGAGCAAATCTATACCTATATAAAAAGTGTGGATGTTTCTTACAAAATATGATTTACCTATTATGTCCACAATTTGCACTTAATTTAAGGGTAAAAAAGTAATATAATATATTATAATTTTTTTGTAAATATAATATACTATGTTTATTTCAACAGTTTTGTCATAATTGAACTCTACTACATAATATTATCCCTAATAATTGAACTCTACTACATAAAATTATCCATAATATAAAATATTATAAATAATTATTTGTAAATATAATATATTATATTTATTTAATTTCTTACAAAATATGATTTGTTTATTATATCCATAATATGCACTTAATTTAAGGGTAAAATAGTAATATACTATATTATATAATTAATTATTCACATATAATTTAATTTTATAATTTAAATATTAATTCAATAGAATTGTATTATTATAATTTTTCATCCATCCACCTGAATTAATTCTCCATCAATCATATAGTCTATATAAATTATGTTTGAATAAAGAGATTGAAAAATAAATGCTTGAATTTGTAGAAAGATTATACACTAACCTGATGATATTTAAGAAGTTCTTTATCAAAAATCAAGAATTTCTTCTTCATCAATCATTATATAATTAATCATTATCACGTGTAATATATTATGCCTATTTCAATAGTATTGTACTGTTACAATTATTCATTCACATCAATTAATTCTCCACCAATTATTTCTTCATCATATCAACCATAGCAAACAAGAAAAAAAATATAAAAAACATAATCCTACAGTAATATAATATATTATATAATTAATTCTCCACATATAATATATTATATGTTATAATTTAAATATTATTTTAATAGAATTTTACTATTACATAGTTTATATAGATTATTTTGGAAAAACAATCGGTTAAATGTTTTGATGAAATGTCAAATAACTTAAAATAATCAGTGGTGACAAACTCGACTGAACGAATATACAATTATCACAGAAACGAGTTAATAATCAATAAAGATATCACGTCATCAGTTGTCTATAGCACAACTGATCTATACAAAGGTAGAGAAGACGTAGAAGTTTTAGCTTCGAACCTCTATAAATCTTATGTGTTGTACATTGCTTTATTTTGATTGACATATCTTAATTGCAACACGTTCATTCAAATCAGATGTCCAGAGTCATATTCACTAACGGCTGATTACCGTTATTTTATATTGTTCATTAGATATTTCATCCTCTGAAATTATTATTCTGGACTATCTCAACAATAGTTAGTACAAATCAAGTAACGAGTCAAGACCTTATATGTCTGTACTTTAAATCAAATTTTGAAAAGAGTTTAATTAATCCTCCTTCTAAACCCCATTTGACTCGTTCGGGACCAACAAATTACATCCCAACGAAGGAGATTGAAAAATAAAAACTTGAATTTATGGAAAAATTATAAACTAATCTAGCTCATTGTTCTGAAGAAATTATTTGTCAATAATCAAGAACTACATCAACATTCAATCAATGATTTGATTCATTTAATATAAGTTATTTAAATAGTTCTTAATAGAAAAAATGTAATTTAGTTGTGGTAACTACAATGTGTATGTGTGTGTGTGTTTTCTAAATCATGTTATATGGTATATGAAAGAAAATTGAAAAAAATTAGTTCCATAATATATACAATCAAAATGCTAAGTTTTAATTTATTAATTGAAATTGATGTGTTCACTCTCATTCAAATGATTAAGAGTGGTTCCAATTAAATTTATTGAAACTAAATTTCAACTTCTTTATTTATGGTTGGGCTCAGATAATGTTGGCTGCACTAAGAAGACATGTCAGATAATATATGTTGAACTATCATAATATATATCTATTAAAGTGAATAAAGAGCACTTAAAAAAATTTCACGATGAAGATAAATATAAAAATTGATTAATGTAGAAAATTTTAGGGGCTCCATTTCGAAAGTTGCTAGACAGCTTTAAAAATATGATTAATTGTAAAAAAAATGACCAACTTTATACAAATTTATAATTTATACATGACTTTTAAAACATTATAATAATAAGTGGTTGATTGGAAAAATAAATTTTAAATTATGGTTCAAATGTTACCTTTTTCTAGCTTATTAATTTATAATTTGAGAAATTTAGAATATAATATTGGTTGGTTTTATAATAATATATAGAATATTTTATATTAAATTATTCAGTTAATTAAGAATAACTATTTAAATTCATGGGGGGGGGTGAATATTGCATAATTTTTTGGAATATGAATTATGCTGACTACTTATAATCATATGACTGAGAATAAATATAGTCCAATTATTTATAAAAGAGTTGAAATAGAAGAATCGAATATTTTCCCTTTAGATTGAACTACTAATTATTTAACATAATTCTCAAACTATTTAGTTAAGCATAATACATATAGTACAATAATATAATTCGTAGTTATATATGTAGAAGTGTTGTACATTAGAAATTTTTTAATGGATGATATATTATGTGTTTTGGTTGTATGAGAATAATTAAATTCCTCGGGTGAAAGGAATTTATATTGCACATATTTTAGAATATAGATTTCCACGGAAATGGTGATTACCAATTTTAAAATATATCAATCATAAGAATGAGAATGAACATTCTCTGTTAGTTGAGAAAATAATTGAAATTGAGAAATTAAATAATTTTTCCTTAGATTTGTACTGCTAATTAAATTAGTTAATCATTGAATCAAGAATTATAAATGAAAATCAAATTATATTTTTTGTAAAAATATTGTAGACAATGTATAACATTTTAAAAATATATTGAAAATGAAACCTTGAACGTATTTTACCATAACAAACTATTAACCAAACTTTGAGATTTTAACATTTATTTATCATTGAGCAACACATGTTGCTATAATAATGAAGCTTTTTTTTTTTATCTTTAAACACATTATATTTATATAATCAACACCATTTTAATTTAGTTAAGTTATTTTTAGTTTTATTTGTTCAATGTAGTCATTTATATTATAATCAAAAATATAGTATTAAATGTATGTTCGGATAGAATACACACAAAAAATAGTTAATATTTTGTGACATGTGATAATTAAAATAGTTCAATCAATTCAGTGTATCGTGATATACGTAAATTAATTGATAACATAGAATGGTTAAAAATATAATTTACTTACTATGTTAATTTATGTGCGATAAGGTGTTTTGTTATGATAGTAAAAAATCATATAATTAATACTATTTTGAACTTATTAACTTTATACTAAATTTTTCTAAAATGGATGATGCAAAATTTTGTGAACTTATATTAATTAAAAATTTATATTTTTATTAGACGGTAAAATCAACATAAAAATTGTTGAATAGAAGATTTGAATTGTGTTGATACATATATACGTCAACAACCTAAGAAGGTTGAGAATTTTTGTAAAAAAATGAATCTTGAGAAAGGATACATGCATCTCTCTCTCATCTTACTATATTTTACTGTGTAATTACTATTATTTTATTGTTTAAAATAATTTATCGCGTAATTGATATAATTTCATTGCATAAGTGGTACAAAGTAATTATGCAATAAAATATTAACAATTATATAATAAATTCATATATAAGATACATAACCGACTAATACATTAAGTAATAAATTTATATACATTAATAAACAATGAACAAATTAATTAAATCAACATGTCGCCTTCTTTCACATTTTCATCAACTCTCACGACCGTCCATTAATTAATTAATTTTTTTTGTGATCATCCATTATTTAGTAATTTTTTAAATACAAATATTATAAACATGATTGGGTTTCTAAAACTCCTCGGGCCGTTTTTAATCTTTGGGAAATCTAAATATAACATATCCATACCTTAGCCTATGTATATATACATATACGTACATTTCTATGTATATATATATATTAAAGCAACAGAAATATAAACAAATTAAAAGGCTATAAAATTCTAAGTTCGTGCTTGAATAATTACAATTTAATCATATTTTATGTTTATATTATTTTTCTGATTATTGATTAATCTAGAATTTTCAGATATTATTAAATTTATAAATTGATATATATATATATATATATAATGAAATATATTTTTTAAATTGACTACTCAAATATAGTATAGTAAAATTATGCAAGGTTCAATAATTAATTTAAGCAAATTAGTTGAATTGCGTGCAATGCACGCTTTTTCTGCTAGTATATATAAAAATATCAACTACTCATGTTTGACTTGATTAAAGCTTATTTGAACTTGACTCAATATGTAATCAAACAAACTCAAACATAAATTTTAAAACTCGATATCATCTAATACAAACTTAAATAAATTTTTTTTTTAGCTCAATTTGACTCATTTACTATAGATAAAAGTTGAAATATGATAGTTGATATTGTAAGGCCCGTGTATTAGATGGGCTTGAGCCCATAGATTATGGGCCGGTAGTCTACCTGTACTGCTCTACATGATCAATATCTATTTCATGTAGTATTAAAATGAAAATAATATACCACTAAAAAATGAAAATAATACTATAATAATATCAATTTCGGAATATAGGAAGTTCATTCTTATATTTGTTCTCATTCAATACATTCAAATAATTATATTTAACTCATTTAATATATTCACATAATGGTATATAAAATAATTTAATTATCTAATTAATACTATTAATATGTATGCATTCATCCACACTTATTAAAAAATGAGGATAATTAAATATTCTATCACAAATATTAATTTTTTATATGCATTGATTTGTAATTACACATTTTACTCCAATAATGCTAATGAAGATTGGATTGGAACTTAGTGCTTGTGGTTTTTATTTATTTATTTAAATTTTTTAATATAGATGCTTTTATTTAGGTAATTTTTTATATATTTTTATTTTTATAGAAAAGTATATATAGAAAACAAAATTCCCTTGAATTAATTGAATGAATTCCAATTTCCATCTGTGAGCTTAATTTGTAGAAGTTGGTAGCTGAAGAAAAAAAGTGGTTCTGGGTTTTGTGAATGGGTTCGAAATTGTGGGCGACAAAGCTTGCTTCACACCTTCACAGCAGAGGTTTCGCCACTGGTATGTAATCTTTGCCTCATTTCATTGCTTATTGTATGAATTCATTAATTGCTAGGCGATCCATTGATATTGGTTGTTAAAGATCTCATCTTTTTTTCTTATTTTAATCTGGGCTTCTGCTTTTGATCGGTTTCTTTCCTGTGTTGTTATGTTGATTTCTTTTTTTGATCTGGGATTGTTTTTGTTTTGTAAATTGAATTAGGATGATGATGTTCTTGAGAGCTATTGGGAATGAATAAAAACTCTTTCTTGGGGGCATTGAAATCATTGCATTTTGGTTTTCTCTTTTCAAGAAATAATAACTAGAATTTGTTCTGAATATATCCATGGAAGTTTGTGCTGTAGAATTTAGTGTGTATGGTGGAAAAAACTTGAATTAGGTATGTTTAGTTTTTGATGATGAATGAATTTTAATTTCTTAATTTCCTGCACTTTATTATGCTTGTTTTATGTGATAAAACATTTGTGAGTTTGCACTTGGATCGGAATTGTTTTTGTTTTGTTAATTGAATTAGGAATTAGGATGATGATGTTCTTCTTCTAATCTTCTGGTTCTTGAATAAAATAACTCTTTCTTGGAGCACTAAAATCATTGCATTTTGGTTTTCTCTTTTCAAGAAATAATAAGTAGAATTTATTATATATGGTGGAAAAGACAGGACTTCAATTAGATATGTTTTTTATGAATGAATTTGGAAAAGCAGCTAATTGTTTGGTTAGATTCCTTGAAGCAGGTGGTGGTGTTGTGTGGCATTGGAATTAGATATGTTTAGTTTTTGATGAATGAATTGAATACATGGTTGATGTGTTTGTTATTATTGAGATTTGAGCCTCCATTCCATTAGAAGAAAAAGGAATTTAAGAAGAGGAGTAAACATTGATTATGATTCTCTTCTATAGTTATAATATAATTGTGGATGCGCTCTTCATTCACATGCTATCTCCTATCTGTGGTTATGTCGATTTCTTAATAATCAGTATCTCTCCCTGCTATTGTGATGATCAATAATGATCTAGGATCATCATAATGGAAGCCCTTTAAAATCGACTGATTATGATTCTCTTCTACACATGTTATAATGGTATGGTTGTGTCAATTTCTTAATAATCACTATCCCTGTGATTGTGATGATGAGTAATGAGTTTGGGACGAACAGTTTGAACATTTGGTTGATGGCTCGTGTAAGCTCTAATGTATCGTAACCATCTTTAAAATGCTCTGTGTTTCGACTTTAATTTTGAGTAGATCAATGGAAGCCCGTACGAAAAGGGATGGATGATAAAGGTGGAGATGAAGAATGTTGATGAAGTGAAAAGCTTGATGGATTCTGAGGAGTACTCCAAGTTCTGTGAAGAAGAAGAAAACGAAGATGCTAAGCAGTAAACACGTACTAATGGATCGAAGATGGTAGTCGTGGTGTCTGCAGCCATTACTTTCGTTTCGTTGTTACAGCAAGAGCTAACCAAAGGGAAGTTGGCATGATCGTAAGTACAAGAGGTGCTGCAGAAGATTATATGTAGAGAGAGAGAGAGAGAGAGAGAGAGAGAGCAGTTTATGACCAGTATTATATGTATATCAGAGCTCGGATAAACTAAGGATTTCGAGATTTTGAGACTATTTCTACTTTGTATTGTTAGCAGAGATTCAATCATAGATATATGGAATAATGATGAATGCCAAATTGCAAAGCAGCAGCTATTTGTGCTGACTGCTTATTAACAAACACAATTTATACACAAACTAACTATAATTTACTTCTCTGTTTACCACATCTTTATTACTTTTTAGTTATAATAATTGTGAATCCATCAAGACAACTATATTATTCAAATAAAATTCAATATATTATCCTACAACTATAACAACTCAAATAAAAATAAATTTGGAGTCATAGTGCATGCAATACGGCTCCAAATTCACTTAATTTCTTTCACAACAAAGTAAAGCCATGTAAAATCTTATATTTTTTCAACGGATCCAATAACAAATGCTTCTTCATTCTTGTTTGCATTATGTTTTAGAATTTCTTCGTCTGTTTTGAGAGGGCTATACACGTCTCAGAGGAAATTGAATGGCAAGGAATGATGAAGAATCAGAGGTTGTAACATTCACAGTTATAATTAACTATACCTTCAACACAATCAATAGAAAAATTAAGTTAATTTCCAGAACAATCTCTGTAGCATATGGGGTTGATGGACTACCTGTTTTAAGTGTCAACTGTATATTTGTAAGATTTTAATATTTTGAAATATTCAAAACCATCAACGGAAGCATAATGTGATAAAATATTGACCAAAGTCAACATTCAACATTCAAAATATAATTTTCGGCATAGTAAAAAACTTAAAGAACTCATACGTCTACGCCAGCTACCTGTATCATCTCGTACCTGAAAAATATTTTAGAAAATATGGGCTGAGTGTCAGAAACACTCAGTGGGCTTAACGTGTTCGTCCAAACACATGTAAAGATATATCATATCAAACCCAATAATTCAATATTTAAAATCATGTTCATACACTTAAAAATATTTATTCAAATGACGATAAATCAATATTCATTCAAATGCCCACGCACTCAAGAATAATTATTCAAAAGCTGATAAATCAATATTCCATTCAAATTCCCATGGGTTTAACAATAGTTATTCAAAAGCGAACAATGCATATTTATTCCCATGTCAATCCACTTAAGAATATTTATACAAAAGTCAATGCGCTTAATTAACCATGATTGGATCAATATACCAACTTCAAGAATTAATCTAATATTTGATCTAATTTTATTGGAGCTTTATTCATTTTTCTTCGATTAGGAATGCACAATACTCGGGTTTTAAATCCAACGTGACTCGATAATAGATTCTTATGAAACTCTTCAATTAACTTGAAACAAATCCGACAAAAAATGGAACGACTTAAACCAGTAAATTCGAAAAATCATAGAAAATTCAATTCGAATCTGATCAAGGCACAGTCAATGGCCACGCGTCCGACACAAGCAGGCCCACAATCAGTCAAAAGGAGTCGAAGACAAATTCTGATCATCCTGGATTGAAATCGGCCGGAAAGATAACTATTTATGTTCACCGAACAGATTGATCAACAAAAAGTTTGAGGCTCGATCGAGCTCAATACTCAACGGATTTTTGATCAAAAGTATAATTTTTCATAGTATGTAAAACAAGATTTTAATAAAATAAACGGTTCAAGAATATAATGGCTACAACAACTGTAAATGATCATCGAATATAACATCATGAACATAGTTGAAATCTACCAAAAAAGTGTGATTTTCGAGAAATTTATGACTCAATTTTGGTAGATCAAATGACATCGGATCTTGCATTCGAAAATATGGCTTGGAAGCCTGTTTCCCATCGAATCCTCCATCCTTTTGATTTGATTTTCTGGAAATTAATGACTCGATGGGAAACGGGCTTCGAAGTTACACTCGCAGAACAGTGACTTCTGCAGCAGAGTTGATGTGTCGACTTGCGATGTAATTTTGATAGACCAAACGATCTCGTATCGACGATCCGAGATCTATTCTGGAAACTTTAAGAAGAGTGATGTTTATATCGACGCAAATTCCATGGAAAGAAAATACCGGGATCAACGGGAAAAGACGTCACAAATGGGCTGCAACACACCTCGAGGATCGGCGACGTTGTTGCTGTTCTTGGCCTGATTTCTCCGATCTCCGGGGACCGGATGGGAACAACTTGGCCTGATTTCTCTGATCTCCGGGGACCGGATGGGAACAACTCCTCAATGACTTTTATTCCACTATGGAAGAGGAAAGTGTGTATAAATATTCAAAAAAATTCTCAAACTATTTCATTTCCAAAAGCTTGAAGGAAAGGGGCCACTGCTGCTGCTTGGGGAGGAGAATGTGGGAGAAAGTTGGGCTCTTGCTCATCTTTCCTCTATTTGCTTTAGCTAACAGCTATATAACTATGATAAACACGTGTAGAACATGCATCAGAATAGGTTGAGCAAATGGTGGGCTGGGTCAGATGGCTTATGGGTCAAAAATTGGCCATTGGTCTTGAATAAGATAAATATATTTTCGCTTCAAAATGATTTAATAAATTAAATCTCGTTAAATACTCAAACGATATCTGATTTTTGTGTTCTTGGTGTCTATGGATTCATATCGACACGATCTACGGTTTAGTAAGATCAACATGTTGATTTCATACTTGTTTCTAAATGAGAGTATTTAAAAACATGTTGTTGGACCTTAAAATCCACTAACTTGGCCCTTGTCACTTAGATTTATTGGGACTTTATCATGTTTTGACTTAAATAATTTACTTAAGCCCAATTTATGACTTTGGGGTATTACAAAAAACAATTCAAGAAAATCAAATAAAAATTCGAGAACTAAACTTACAACCCGTTTGAATTGAAAAACTTCGAGGGTATCGGCTCCATTTCGAACAATTATGATCGAGCACGAATGAGTGTGCTCAAAAATTAATTTTTGAACTAGAGTGTGTGTTCTGGTAATGGAGGGAGATAGTGGAGGTGGGGAATTTTTGTTTTTAATTGATTTTGGTTTTTAATTTGAACTGATATTTAAGTTAATAAATAATTATTTATTTTTTGAAATAAATTTAATAATGGTGTATTTTGAATTTTTCAACTTGACATAAATCTAAAATAATATAAAATTAGTAATTCAGGGGTAGAATGTATAAAATAAATAGTTTTACAAATTTGTGGGTATATTTAAAAAAAAAAAACTTTGAATATACTCTTCTATATTTTTGTATCACAAAAACTCCTATACACAAGATGTATATCAGATGATCAACGCGTTGACCGGTCAACGCGCGTTGACTCGGTCAAAGCCTTGACCAAAAAAATTGTGAAAATGAGTGATACTTTTTAAGGGTACAATTGATACTTTTTTTTTAATTTCGAATGATATTTTTTAGTGTGTCAATTGATACTGATCTTAACAGTTTTTTTCTTTATTTTTTTATTCTGCCCAATACTTTTTATTGATACAAATGATACTTTTTAGTCTTTGAAATGATACTTTTCTGTATTATGAATACTTTTCTGTATTATGAATACTTTTCTGTATTATGAATGATATTAATTTTGACGGATTTTTTGATCAAAATATTGATCGGGTCAGTACGTGTTGACCCGATCAACGCGTTGACCGTCTGATGTATATCTTATGTACAGGAGACTTGCTCTTTTTGTAATAGGCCATAGAAACCAACCAAGTTGAAGCACATGTACCATGCATTTTGATCAATTGAGATCCTCGATCTAGTCCCAATTTGTGTGTGCCAACCGTGTGCCACACCTCAAAATTATTACGTTTTCTTTTATTTTTTTCTTCAATTTTAATTTCTTTTAATTTAGTATAATTTTACATTATTATTTAGGTTTTATTCCACCCAATTAGGGTTTATAATTATTTTTTAATATTTAATTTTCATTTTTTAGTTAATATAATTATTTTTGGGGTTGATTATTTCAAACTTAGGGTAAATAATTTTTTAAAATTTTAATTTTTTTGCAATAAATATTAATTATGATTAGTTATGATAAAACAAATTTTATTTTCATAAAAAATATTATTAATAATATATAATTTTAATGGTGGCACACGATTAGCACACATAAATAGGATTAATTCTATTTCGTCCTTGACCGTTTACTTTGACGTCGTCAACTAAAGCCATTAATTCTAGTCAAAATTGAAATACTCGAGGAAAGTAGTGGATGTTCTTTTTTAATTGTCACTATTTGCTTTGATTAACATATTTATTCATTCTCACTTAAGAAATATCTTCTCCCTACTCACCTAGCTATACCTACTAACAATAAATTAAAATTTCAAAAATTTAATCATAGATTTCATTTGAGCTAAAATGGATGCCTCTTTCTTGTCTTCTGCTCTTATGCTTTTGATATTACAAAACATTGCCCTCCTCAGCTCATCCACAACATTAATCTTCGATTCAACCATTGATGATCAAAATGCACTGCTCGCCTTCAAAAATGGCATCACATCAGACCCTAATGGTGTTCTGAGCAGCAACTGGTTCGCTAACACTTCCATCTGTAGCTGGACCGGCGTCTCCTGCAGCCGCAAACACCGCAGGGTCACCGCCCTCGATCTCTCCGATTACGAGCTCGTCGGAACCATTGCTCCACATCTCGGAAACTTAACGTTCCTTCAATACTTCGACATCAGCTCCAACAATTTCATGGGCTCCATACCCTCTGAGCTCTCCAACTTGCGCCGTTTGAAGGAGATCAACGTGGGGTTTAACAACCTCAGTGGAGAAATACCATCATGGTTTGAAGGCTTATCTGAACTCCAATTTATGTATCTGAGCAACAACAGCTTCTCAGGAAGAATTCCGAGTGGGATCTTCACCAACATGTCTGTATTGATCGAGATTGACCTGAGATTTAATATGTTATCAGGTGAGCTTCCAAGTGACACGTGTCGGAATACTCCGAAACTCCGAAGAATCTATCTGGGAGGGAATCAACTCTACGGGAAGATTCCGGCGAGGATATACAAGTGCAGAGAGGTGGAGGAGCTGAGCTTGGGCTTCAACCAATTCAATGGCAACATACCATCTCAAATTGGGAATTTAACCATGCTTAGGCTGTTATCTATATATTCAAACAACCTGGAAGGTATATATATATATATATATATATATATATATATATATATATCATTGTCTCTTAGCTTCTTAATTACTAATTTTATGTATATATATCTAACAGGAGACATTCCATCTTCTATCTTCAACATTCCTTCTCTCGAATATGTGTACCTTTCCAACAACAGTCTGTCTGGTAGTATCCCGTCTTTCAACAATTCACCCAAGCTCGAATATTTGTTTCTTGACACAAACAACTTGACAGGTATATTAATTCAGCCATTTTCGGAGTATATATATATATATATATATATATATATATATATATATTTATATATCTAGCTAAGTTGGAATGTTCCACGAGTCTTTTGGTTTACTATGCTATATTAAACATACAGGTGACATACCAGAAGGAATTGGATGTCTCACCTCCCTAAAGGCACTAGTACTTCATAAAAATAACTTGACAGGTACGATTAACAACTCATTAAACAAAACATATATAAAGCTAAAATCACAGGGGCAAAATTATAAAAAAAATAAAATAAAATCAGACAAAATAGATTTAATTGAATATTTGTCCTCAAAATTTTATAGAAGTTGTTTGGGGTGTAGTGTTCTCTGAATCTCTGTCTATGTGAAATCTGAGTTGTGCCAAGTTCAAATTCTCTTATCTCTGTTTCTGTCTGTTCTTCTTCTTCTTCTTCTTTTTTTTGAGGAAATATTTGAAGAGCTTTACCATTAGACCGATATTCCCTTTCATATTGTTTGTTGAATAATTATTTGTTCAAAAGTGCTATCATGCTATTAGTTAGTTGAAATAATGTTGTTTGTTATTGATTATAATTTTGAAAAGCTATATTTTATTTAAGGTCTGTTAACTAACTACACATCTTTGTATGGACATTACAAAATAAATTATATTGGTATGTATGATTATTATTATTTATATTTTTCCAAAAAATGTAGATTTTTACCACTATTTAAAACTTTATTTTATTTGACATGTTTGATATAAACAATCTCATAATAGCCAAGAAAAGTTGGAGATTTTTAATACATTAATTGTTGCATTTTTTTTTATGTAATCTAATATCGCAAACTTCACAAATCATCAGACAAGTAAATTCTTATAAAAAATTATATGTTTTCGAAAAAAATTAGGTGATATATTAAAGGTTGTCTCATATACATGTGATATATATAAGACCTTATATCAAATGGAAAGAAACTATCAGTGATAATATTGAAAAGCATCACATTTTATTTGACTAAAAATTAATGTTTAAAACAAAAAGATAGTGATATTTTTATAATTATTATTACATCTTTTGAATTGCAAAATGTATCACTTCTAACACTAAAAAATATTATAAATTTATAGCTGACCTAAACAGTTTGGTACAATGGGTGTACCCAAGTTTTTACCATTGATATGTTGAAAAAATGGTTTAGAACTGACCATATAATATCATTATGTAGTCACAGAGAAATATTTTGAGTATATTTGAGGTCCTAAAAATTTTATAATTCAAAATCACAAAATGATCACATACAAAAAAAAATAAATTAAATATTATTTTATAAATATTAAAATCCGTAAAACGTTTAATACTAGTTGGGATAATTGCAAAATCGATTTGTTACAACATGTGCATAGTGGTGTTTTTTTATCTTTGTTAATTTAACTTTTGGTTCCATGACATTAAAAGGGTCAAAATACTTTTGGTCTCAATTCTAACATTTTTGGTCCCAAGTTTAATTTTCGCTACATTTTTTGTCCCAAAACTAACCGGATACTTAACGGCTGTTAAATTTTGGGACCAAAAACGTAGAAACATATTATTTGGGACAAAAACAAATGCGGGGAAAATGAAATATAGGATCAAAAAATTACAGTCGGGACAAGAAAATGTATATTTTTATTTTTTCTTCATTTTTTCGATTTCGATTTTGCGTTTCTTTAAGAAATGATTTTTCCTTCTCACCTTGTTGAAGAAATTTATAGAATTATAGATTTGTTGAAAACTTTAAAATTCGTAACTTTAGTACAACTAATTACAAAAATATTTTTCTACTGAATCAGGAGAGAGGAGGATCCTCTATCCCCCAATAATTTTAGTTGGATGAAATCATTGCCTATCGTATTTCTCAATTGCACTATATTTTTTTTTCCATTTTTTCTTCTATTACAATTTATAGTATTTTAGTTTAGTTTTTACACTTGTTATTTAACGTTCATCCTATAAAATTAGAGTCTGTTATAATATTTTAGTATTTAATATTAGTTTTTAGTTATTAATTGATTATTTGAACAATTATTATAGCCATTCTATTAAAATACCCCTCAATTTTTATTTTTAAATATTTTATTTGGTATATTTTGAAAAAATTAATTGATTATTTGAAAAATATAAGAAATTAATGAATCCTAATTGGGTAGGATAAATCCTAAATAAAATGTAGAAATTAAGATAAGCACAAGAAATTGAAATCGAAAAAAAAAATGAAGAAAATTTATAAAATTTGAATTGTATATTTTTTGTTCCAACCATAACTTTTTTACTCCCAAGTTTAATTTTTGTGACATTTTTTTGTCCCAAATGATATGTTTCGACGTTTTTAATTCCAAAATTTTAACGGCCACTAAGTGTTCAGTTAGTTTTGGGATCGAAAACATGGAAACAAATAATTTGGGACCAAAAATACTTGGAAATTTTTTCTTTTGGACCAAAAAGGTTATGATTGAGCTATAATAATTTTGACCTTATTCTCAAGAAATCAAAAATACGATTTACCTTTTTTATAATTAAGTAGAAAAACCCACAACTCAAAAGCTTGATCCGCGTCTTTCCTTGTGTAGTAAAGACGGCAAAAATGTAGGGTATCTGTGTATCTCTCTTATCGAAACGGGACAGAAATTAAGTTTAGTCGAGTCGAGAATTGAATTCTCTTTCCGTAAGACGAGATTGCCCCGTAATTGGCGAACAACTCGATATCCGGAACAAGCGATACCTGGAACAAGAGAACGTCGTTCCTATGACGCACTATATGATATGACATGTATAATGCTTGTGTATTCGAATGACTTGTTGTGTTCATCGAATTAATTTAATATCATTCTGGGAGGGCTTTATTTATAGTGGTTTGGTGGTTCTTGGTGAAGGGGTGCACCCTTTGGACAGTTGGCTCGAAATGGTGTGAGTCATGGTCCAAGGGTCGCAACCCTTCGGCTCTGAAGTGGTTTCCAGCGAGCGGGTGCGTCCAATGGTCGCATTGATTCGCGCCCCAATGGGGGTCACATCATCGTGATGCATCCACCGAATCATCACCGAGCCACCTATTCATCGAGGTGAGCCAAGGTTCCATTTGTCAAAAGTTTTGGGCTCCTTACTCGTTCCGTCGCGATTGAGCGAAGTGCGCCAGCAGGCGCCCTTGCGACAAGTGCGACGTGCGCGTGCTCGGGCTCGGATGGCGCCTCGCTACGTGCTTAGTACTTGATTGACAATAAAAAGTCAACCGGTCCACCACATATGCACCATAGAGATGAGCACTTAATTACTCTCTCTTTGTGCCTTTTTTCCCTATTAAATGCTTCCAACTTTAATCTTTTTCCAATGTGGGATGACATTTAATTCCATTTCCCCATTTCCATTTTATTCCAAGTTCCAAGTTCCAAGTAGTCAACTTTGAACTATAATTACTTATTCATTTGACCTTGGAAAAATTCAAGTAAATATACTATCTAACAGGAGACATTCCATCTTCGATCTTCAACATTCCTTCTCTCGAATATGTGGACCTTTTCAACAACAGTCTGTCTGGAAGTATCCCGATTTTCAACAATTCACCCAAGCTCGAAACTTTGTATCTTGACTCAAACAACTTGATAGGTATATTCATTCAGCCATTGTCGGAGTATATATATATATTTATATATCTAGCTAAATTGGAATTTTCCACGAGTCTTTTGGTTTACTATGCTATATTAAACATACAGGTGACATACCAGAAGGAATTGGACGTCTCACCTCCCTCAAGGCACTAGCACTTTCTAACAACAACTTGACAGGTACGATTAACAACTCGTTAATCTATACATATATTAAGCTAAAATCGTAGGGGCAAAATTGTCCCAAAAAGAAACAGACAAAATAGATTTAATTAAATATTTGTCCTGAAAATTTTACAAAAGTTGTTTGTGTTGTAGTGGTTCTCTGTCTATGTGAAATCTGAGTTGTGCCAAGTTCAAATTCTCTTATCTCTGTTTCTCTCTCTTCTTCTTCTTTTTTTTTTTTGAGGAAATATTTGAAGAGCTTTACCATTAGACCGACATCTCCCTTTCATATTGTTTGTTGAATAATTATATGTTCAAAAGTGATATCATGCTATTAGTTAGTTTAAATAATGTTGTTTGTTATTGGTTATAATTTTGAAAAGCTATATTTTATTTAAGGTCTCTGTTAACTAACTACACACCTTTGTATGGACATTACAAAATAAATTATATTGGTATGTATGATTATTATTATTTATATTTTTCCAAAAAATGTAGATTTTTGCCACTATTTAAAACTTTATTTTATTTGACATGTTTGATATACTAAAATAGTGGTTTTGGAGTTGTATGTTATGATAATTACTTGCTATAAAATATAGAACTATACATACAAAAATTGATTTTAAAAATGAAATTAATAACAATCTATTTTATATTTAATTGATCATATATTTTTATTGTGTGTGTGTGTGTATTTGAGCTTACTCTTAATATTTAAGTATTTAACAATATACTAATATTAAGGCTTCATTTCGTTATTGGGGTACAAGATTTGCTTTTGTAATTCTTTACTATAAGTAGTTTGTATTTTTATATATAAGTGACGTAATTGTAAATTTATATTATTTGAATGGTTAATAAATAATCTCATGATAGCCAAGAAAAATTGGAGATTTTTAATACATTAATTGTTGCATTTTTTTTTTTTATGTAATCTAATATTGTAAACTTCACAAATCATCAGACAAGTAAATTCTTATAAAAAATTATATGTTTTTGAAAAAAATTAGGTGATATATTAAAGGTTGTCTCATATACATCATATATATATATATAAGACCTTATATCAGATGGAAAGAAACTATCAGTAATAATATTGAAAAGCTTCACATTTTATTTGACTAAAAATTAATGCTTAAAACAAAAGGACAGTGATATTTTTATAATTATTATTACATCTTTTAAATTGCAAAATGTATCACTTCTAACACTGAAAAATATTATAAATTTATATCTGACCTAAACAGTTTGGTAGAACTGGTGTACCCAAGTTTTTACCATTCATATGTTGAAAAAATGGTTTAGAACCGGCCATATGATATCATTATGTAGTCACAGAGAAATATTTTGAGTATATTTGAGGTCCTAAAAATTTTATAATTCAAAATCACAAAATGATCACTTACAAAAAAAATAAATTAAATATTATTTTATAAATATTAAAATCCGTAAAACGTTTAATACTAGTTGGGATAATTGCAAAATCGATTTGTCACAACTTGTGCATAGAGGTGTTTTTTATCTTTGTTAATTTAACTTTTGGTCCCATGACATTAGAAGGGTCAAAACACTTTTGGTCTCAATCCTAATTTTTTTGGTCCTAAGTTTAATTTTCGCTATATTTTTTGTCCCAAAACTAACCGGATGTTAAATTTTGGGACCAAAAACATAGAAACATATCATTTGGGACAAAAACAAATGCGGGGAAAATGAAATATAGGATCAAAAAATTACAGTCACGACAAGAAAATGTATTTTTTATTTTTTCTTCATTTTTTTCGATTTCGATTTCTCGTTTCTTTAAGAAATGATTTTTTCCTTCCCACCTTGTTGAAGAAATGTATAGAATTATAGATTTGTTGAAAAGTTTAAAATTCGTAACTTTAGTACAACTAATTACTAGAAATATTTTTCTATTGAATCAGGAAAGAGGATGATCCTCTATCCCTAATATTTTTAGTTGGATGAAATCATTGCCTGTCGTATTTCTCAATTGCATTATAATTTTTTTTCCATTTTTTTCTTCTATTACAATTTCTAGTATTTTAGTTTAATTTTTATACTTGTTATTTAACGTTCATCCTACCAAATTAGAGTTTGTTATAATATTTTAGTATTTAATATTAGTTTTTAGTTATTAATTGATTATTTGAATAATTATTTTAGCCACTCTATTAAAATACCCCTCAATTTTTATTTTTAAATATTTTATTTGGAATATTTTGAAAAAATTAATTAATTATTTGAAAAATAATTAATAAGAAATTGAAATCGAAAAAAAAAATGAAGAAAATAATTAATAAGTGTTCAGTTAGTTTTGGGATAAAAAATGTGGAAACAAATAATTTGGGACAAAAAATACCTGAAAATTAAATTTTTCTTTTGGACCAAAAAGGTTATGATTGCGCTAAAATTATTTTGATCCTATTCTCATCACATCAAAAGTAAGATTTACCTTTTTTATAATTAAGTAGAAAAACCCACATCTCAAAAGCTTGATCCGCGTCATTTTACACATACCTTTCGAGCATGTTACAATTAATGTTAAAGAGGTATGTAGTGGAGAAATGTGTAGTAAGGCCATCTCCAACAGTTTTCATCAGAATACAGTTAACTCTACACTACACTACAATTAAAGTTACAGATTTTCAATTTTCATCTCCAACAACATGACTCTACATTTCACCCTACAATGAAATATTCCCTTTTTATACTCTTTACTATTGATTTAATTTTTTTTATCGAATTATTTAATTGAATATGATTATATATATATAATATTAATATTCTTGCTCATTATTTTTTATTTTTAATTAATATATAATTAATTTTTATTTTTATTTTATAAAAATTAAAAGGTTCATGTAAAAACAATCAATTTATTAAAAATAAAATTCAATATTTCATAATAGATCATTTAATAAAAACATAAATTACATGTCATAATAATTGCATCTCTGAATTTGAAAACTCCTCCCACAAATGATCAATCAAAGTATTACAAAATGCCAAGTGAGCATCTTTGTCTTTGATTTTTTTAAATCGGCTTAAAAACGCTTGGAATTCATCTATTCCTTCGTTTGACATTTCAACATCTGGAATTGGCACTTCTCTCGCAGCATTAATTGGTGCATCAAGGTCTCGTTCATCCTCAACAATCATATTGTGCATAATAATACACGCAGTCATTATATCTTGCAAATCTTCTTTCTTATAAAATATTTCTTTGAAGTATCATCGTTATTCCTATCGTTAAGTTAAATCGTTACAAATTATGATATAATCGTTATGCCTTATATTATTAAATTAATCATTATCACACAAAGTATAGCGATAACTTTAGTTTTATTTAAGAAAAATTAATAATAATCGTTACTATTAATTTTGTTATGGCCTATTCAAAAAATAATAATAATCGTTATTATTATTTTTAAAATAATAAACAATCATTATTATTAATCGTTAATCAATCGTTATGACATTCGTTATTATATTTAATGATAATAACGATAATTAACTTTCATTATTAATAAATTAGCAAACTTTCATTATTTAATAATCAACTACTTTCGTTATTAATGAATTAACAAAGTTCTAGGAATATTATTAATTAGCAAAGATATTGTTGGATTGAGATCCAATCCAAATTTGGATTTACTATAAGGAAAGGCTTGATTAACGAAAATATCAAACTTTCGTTATTATTAAATAGCAACTTTCATTATTAATAATGAGTGCATCATTCTCCATCTTTCGTTAACGAAACTATTGTTATTCTCCATATTTTAATAATCGTTATTCTATTTTTTAAAACTTTCCCTATTCTATTTTTCATTATGCTCCATATTTGGGTGAGTTACGCTCCATATTCTATTAAAACTTTCCTTATTATATTTTAATAATTGTTATTCTCCATATTTTTCGTTATGTTCCATCTTTCCCTATTCTATTTTTCGTTATGCTCCTTATTCTATTTTTCGTTATGCTCCATATTTTTCATTATTCTCAGTTTTCGTTATGTTAAATTTCAGTAGGATCGATCATTTTTTTATTTTTATATGTTAGGGGTGAGTGTATTTATTATTTAGTCATCTGCCACACTATATTTCAACACACTATATTAACATTGAAATAAAATGAAAAAAGAAAAACAAAAATACCGAGATGAACAATGTCTCGGTTATTTAACTGAGACACTATTCACATTCCACCAAACTAGAGAGACGAGAGCCCTGCTGTTGGAGAAGCCGATTTGCATTTTGCCCCCATCTTTTACCGTTTGCCGACGCTTTTGGAGAAGCTCTAAAGACGGCAAAAACTATGTAGCCTTTTTTCTTTTCATTTTTGGGAACTCTGCTTTACTAGGTCTGTCAGAATAAATAGATACTAAATAGATTAATATTACAAAATGTTTTTTTCCCCTATATTTTGTGGTTTCCATTACTGCATAGCAACGAGCATAACTTCGTATCAACATCAATAAATTTAAAGTCATATATTTATACCATATCATGCAACTCAGGTCGCATACCAAAGCAAGTCGGGAATCTTACTATGCTAGAACTATTATATCTTGGTAACAATAAGTTGGCAGGTACGCGTGTCAATATCTTTGTGAGATTTTAATTTATTTTTTTTTAAGTTTCAAATAAGTGGTCTCTTCTACATTCTTACTTAGTGTGGAATGCCTTTGATCAAGTGTTAAGTTGTTTAGGTTTGATTTTTTTATTAAAGATTAATTTGCTCGATTGGTCTGTGGTAGGTGAATTGCCAAAAGAGCTTGGTAGTCTGGCATACCTTGAGGTTTTTCATGCATCCTTCAATGATTTGTTAAATGGTTCCATCCCCTCTTCCATATTCAATATCTCAACTCTAAGGATATTAGATCTTGAACAGAATCAGTTGATTGGAGAGATTCCTCCGTCTATTTGCAACTTGAGATCACTTGAATTCCTCCATCTATCAAGTAACAGTTTGGAAGGAGCCATTCCACAATGCTTGGGAAACTTGAGCAGATCTTTGCAGGTCTTGAATTTAAAAGAAAATCACTTTCATGGCATCATTCCAACAACATTCACAAAGGGTTGTAGTCTTCTGTCACTCAACTTGAACAAGAATAAATTAGACGGGGCATTACCTCAATCCCTGGTTGAATGTGGAAATTTGCAGGTTCTTGACATTGGAAACAACAGGGTAGAAGGTAGCTTTCCCTTTTGGATAGAAACATTTGCTGATCTTCGAGTCCTGATATTGAAGTCTAACAACTTCAGTGGTGCCATCTACCTCACTTCAAACACTAAGCTTCCATTCCCCAAGTTGCAAGTTTTTGACATATCCCATAATTCATTCACTGGCACTTTGCCCTCCGGATATTTGAAGAATTTCAGAGCGATGATGGATGTAAAGGTAAATCTCAGAGAAGAACAAAATTGGCATTCATATTATAGGGAGTCACTGACATTTACTTTGAAAGGTTTAGAGCTATCATTTGAGAGAATTCTGAAAAGCTTTACAATCATCGACTTGTCCTCCAATAGATTTTCAGGGATTATCCCCAATTCTATTGGAAATTTGAATTCCTTGATTCACTTGAATTTGTCTCACAATTGCCTCACCGGACATATATCGGCATCTCTCGGAAATGTTACTGTACTTGAGTCGTTAGATCTCTCCTCAAATCAATTGGTGGGCGAAATTCCAGCTGAGCTAACAAAGCTCACATTTCTTTCTAAGTTAGACCTTTCAATGAACAATCTTTCAGGGCAGATACCTCAATCCAGCGGCCAATTTTCCACATTTGAAAATACTTCGTATATTGGGAACTCCGGATTATGCGGATTTCCATTAACACATAAATGTGAAGAGGACAAGGAACTGCCTTCGCCACCTATGACACTGCAAGAAGGTGATGGTTCTTATTTTGGTGATGGATTCTGTTGGCAGTCTGTTGTTTTGGGGTATGGATCTGGTTTTGTATTCGGAGTTAGTATGGGTTATTTTGTCCTTCGATATGGATGGCCTAAATGGTTGGTGGAATTTTTCTTCGGCATTCAATTCAAGACAAAGAGAAGAAGCAGTAGAGGAAATGTGGCGCGACGGAGACGTACTTGATCAGGGGTGAAAGTGAAACAAGGTTTGTTGAAACTATGGTTTTTAGAGCTTATATGTGGAAAGACTTGTCTACTTGTACAATGTATAATTTAATATTTTTGAGCTATTTAACATCATGTATAATGAGTATTGTTGTTTTTTCACTATTATTTAATTGAAATATATTTGATGTGTTCCGCTTTCAAGATTAACGATGGCATATGTATTCTGTTCGGCCAACTAGTAAACATGTTCGAGTTCGAATTTAATCAAACATGTTCATGAACATCATAAATATTTCGAACGAGTAAATTAAACTAAGTTTCTTTTTTTTTTCCGAGCTCGAACATGTGAATTAAACGTGCTTTTTTCGAGCATTCGAGCTCGTGCTCGATTAGTAATTTTTTGAATATTTCATGGGCCGAATTCGAACATTGCAAATCGTTTCGTTTTGTTTATGTGCGTGTGTGTGTGTTTTCTGGAATTGATTGAATCGTTACTGAAACGAAGCAGTGGCCCTTCATCGTTATCGATGCGAGCATTCAACTTCATCAAATCCGCTAATCAAACTGCCCAGATTCACAATGCGTTTATTCATCGCCCTCTTCTTCTTCAGTTTCGCCGGTAATTAATTTACTTGTGCTTTTTGCTCTACGTGTTGTACCATCGATTTCCATTCTCTCTCTGTACTGCATTTTTCAGTTTTCCTGTAAAGTTTCATTTTTTTATTTTTTTTTCCGTTTTGCTTTTTCGTTTGATTGGCGATAATTCATTGATTAACTGTTGAAAATTGTAGCTAACAAGCTTTTTTTAGATTATTTTCTTGAAAAAAACAACAACAAGCAAACTGATTTCTTTGTTTGAGGAAGCTGTAGTATTCAATCTAGTATTCGAACCGTTGGATTTATGCTATAGTAAACACACAGGTGACATACGAGAAGAAATTGGACATCTCACCTCGCTCAAGCTAAGGTACTAGTACTTGCTAACAACAAATTGACAGGTACGATTAAAAACTCGTTAATTGGGATAATTGCAAAATCGATTTGTTACAACTTGTGCATAGTATGGTGCTTTTTTGTTTTTTTTTAATATATCTCGATTAATTTCACTTTTGGTCCCATTATATTAATACGGTCAAAACACTTTTAGTCTCGATTCTAATTTTTTTGGTCCCAAGTTTAATTTTCGCAATATTTTTGGTCTCAAAACCAACCGGATACTTAACTGCCGTTAAATTTTGGGACCAAAACCTCGAAACATATCATTCGGGACAAAAAAAACATGGGAAAAATTAATTTTAAAGCCAAAAAAATTACGATCGGAAAATGCACATATCAATTTTTTTTATTTTTTCTTCATTTTTTCTTCAATTTCAATATATCGTGATTTAATTTAATTTTATACTTGTTATTTAGGGTTCATTTTACCCAATTAAAATTTATTATAATTTTTAACATTTATTTTTCAAATAATTAATTAATTTTTTCATTATTTTCATTATTTTTATTATTTTTAAAATATAACAAAATTAAATATTTAAAATAAAAACTGATGGATATTTTAGTAAAGGTGGCTAAAATAATTTGTTTGATACTAATAAAATTTGTGTAATTTGAATTGAATTACTTGACATATGTAAAATCATTAATGTATGAAATACGTTTTTATTTTAGTGAAGACTCCTCCTCACCTTATTGAAGATATGTATAGAATTATAAGATTCTATGAAAATTTTAAAATTCTTAGCGGTAGGTATATATTTTTCTACTGAATCAAAAAAGAGAAGGATCATCTATTCACAATATTTTTAGTTGGATGAAATCGCCTATTTCATTGCACTCTCATTTTTTTTCATTTTTTTCTTTAATTACAATTTCTTTTGTTTTAGTTTACTTTTACACTTGTTATTTTGTTCATCCTACAAAATTATAGTTTGCTAAAATATTTTAGTATTTAATATTGGGTTTTAGTTGATGATTTGAACAATTATTTTAGCCACTCTATTAAAATACCCCACACTTTTTAAAATATTTTTTTTGGTATATTTTAATAAAATAATTGATTATTTTAAAAATAATTAATAAACAATTATAATGTGAAGTTACATAAACTGGGCAGTCATGTTCAACATCATATACACGTACATTGTAATGAACATGTTAAGGTCAGATTGATAAATTGAAAGCAAATAAATGGCACGAGGTTGATAACACTATTTGATCAACTGATCTACGTCAGGGGGACTTCTCAAGTCTGTGAGAAATAATCCAGTACTCTATTGCAAGGTTACAAAGATTATTACACAATAACCTCCTGTCACTCGACCCCTTTACTACGCACTGCAACTTCTTTCGATGGACTGAATTGTAAGATCCCCTAACAACCTAAACTCCCTCTAGTTCCCATAAAAAATTTCTCCCGAGACTCCTCTAAGTGTGTAAGAAAAAGATTCAAACACAGACTACAAAAATAATAATCAAAAGATCAACTCTAGCCTAACAAAGACGAATGCCTAATGCTTCAAACTTGAAGTCTTTTGACTCTCTAATCACTATTTGTGCATTCGCTGGTCACGCTCCTAAACTAGTCTGATTCCCAGACTATTTATAAACACAAGACATAGCCTAAACAAGGTAATCAGATTATTCTAATATGAATCAAACTCTAAAAGTAAACTTTTCTAGTTTAATTCGGACAACTACTCCTAGTTTAGAATCCTTCCGTGAATAGAACTCGCCTCTTTTCTTTTTGATCTTCATCTTCAAACAAGGCATCTTTTATTTTG
This sequence comes from Perilla frutescens, assembly GCA_026008535.1. Classification (NCBI taxonomy): domain Eukaryota; kingdom Viridiplantae; phylum Streptophyta; class Magnoliopsida; order Lamiales; family Lamiaceae; genus Perilla; species Perilla frutescens. The sequence goes on along the minus strand of BRKX01000007.1, from coordinate 472,989 downwards.
ACACGTCCATCTTGAAAAGGCAGCTTCAACTCCTTGAATCTAGGATAACACGTCTCTTGAAAATTTTCTGGACAACCATGTACATAATCATGTTCATGAACATGATTAAGTACATTCTTCGATCTTTAATCAGATTGGCAGCGGAATGGTCATAGAGTAATGTCCAGAACATGGTCTTCAAACTTGAAAAACCAAAACCTTTGTGTTCTTTGAATTGCCATAAAAATCATAACAATTTTAAACACTTAGTGCATACAGATGACAATCCCAATATCCCCATTTGTCTTTATCTGTTGGCAAATCAGCTCCATGTTTTTAAAGAACACAATCTTCAACTGAAGGATCATGTACCTAAACATTCTTGAATGTTCCTGTGAACATCATATGATCCTGCTGTTTTTCACTCTTTTATCTGCTGCATTTTTTTATCATTTTTACTTTATCAGTAGTTTCTTTTTTAGCAGATTAGGATCATAGTCTTGCAGATAAAAATATCTGTTCAAAATATAATATCAATGAATTAATATTACAGCAAATAAAGCACAAAAAAATATATTGCAAAAACATGGATGAAAGATAATAAGCTAAACATGAGAAATTTAAAAATTATCTAGCATTTACTCCCCCTATTTACCACCGAGAAAGGCAAAGGAGTAAAAAGAAATCTAATCAAATTTGTCAGATGCTTCCTCTTCTTCTTCAACTTCAGATCCTCATTCATCAGCATTATCATCATCTTCTTCTTTTGTCTCTTCACCCTCTGCAAGCTCTTCTTCTTCAGTCTCTTGCTCCTCTTCTCCTGCAGCTTCCTCTTCTGCGGATTGATCATCATGCTTTTCACCTTTTGATGCAATCGATAGAGATCCCATCTGAGTGGCAGCTACATCAGTACTTGCAAGCTTGTGCAAGTTGTGAACATGTTCAGGTATATCTACTGTTGGGGATATAAACTCTTCTCCTGATGAGAGTTCAACTATCAGGACTTGGATCTTCATCTTTTGAGAAGTATGCTCAGAGATCAAACGAGCATGAAATTCCAGACTATTCTCTATAAATTTTAGAACAAGATTCTTGGGGAAGACTTCTCTATAGATGCATCAACTACTTTCTGTGATGCAATGAATTTCTTGAACTGTGAACTGAATATGCAGATGATGATCACCAATCTCAGGGGCAACTTTTATGATTAGAGGCTTCTTAGGAGGAATGACTCTGTCATTCTTTGTAGATACATTCTTTTTCTGCTTCTTGATGATGCTATAGATCAGAGATGGATAGCATAGAGGACCTTTCACCATTGTAGACTCTGTACTACTTACAAGCTTTCCAAACATGAACTCACTATAGTTGAACTTCTTGCCAGTTCCTAGGTGATATAAGAACCTTTCTTGTGCTTGTGTAACCGTAGCTCTGTGCTTAGTTGGCATTCAGCTGTGAATCATGATATGAAATAATGCACCATACTTCTGTGACAGCTTTGATGATAAAATCGTCTGAGAATTAGAGGGCCATTTAGTATAGATGCCCTGGGTCAGTTCTTCACCAACCACTCCCAAGTTATCTATCTCTTCCAACTCCCCTCAACAGTACAATCTAGAAACTCATTGATGAGTTCTGGTGAGAAATTCAGCATCAAAGTCTTCAGATTCGGGATCATCAATTTCCTTGGTCAGGTTGTAATAAAATTCTGATACAACCAAAGATATAAACTCATGCACCCTCTGCACAGTTCGTAACAGGCCCGCTTCTTTCAATAATGAATACACTTCAGTAGTTAGGAGCGTATCCTTATCCACCTTCTTCTCAGAGATCAGCGACCTCTTCTTCACCTTATCCCATAACTCAGCATGCTTTTTAGAATGAAATAAAGCTTGTTTAGAGATACCTGGCAAATGGATGATCTGATTGTGAACATCAACATCATGTTCACTTGATTCAGAGTAAACATCTTCAGGTACATGCTTGCATCTTCAATCTCTCGATGGCTCATTGCGTATCCCCCGTAACAGTGCCGCGCATGGCCAACCACACTTCTCGACTCTTATTTAGTCTCTTGTCAAGGTCGATATTTTCCTGCTCAAGAGTCTCGACCTTTTCCTTCAAGGTCTCGACAACAAATACCAATCTGGCACACTGTTCCTCAAGTTAATTCATCCGTTAATTCTTATTTGGGGCTCTTCGGGGGAGACTCATCTCCTTGACCCACTTGGCCACCCCTGATGTTTGATGTAGTAGCAGCTTCCATAGTAACCTGCCTAAGTCCATGGATCAGAAACTGATACTCTGATACCATCTATCACGGGGCGCTTGTAGTGGTTAGTATAAGAGCGCACCATGCAGTTAGTAGTCCGTCCTAGACTACATCTGTCTCACTGTTGTAAGCTTTACTCGCAAAGCTTGGTGCACAATGACGACGCAATTCACCTCCTATGGTCCTTTTAGTGGTCTCGGCAGAGCAAGCAACACAAAATCACGATTGATCGAAAGAAAATCTTCATTAATGTAAATTGTATGTACATTATGACTTGGCGGCAATTACTGCGCATGTTGGTCGGAGAGGGGGACACTGCTTGTAATGCTTAATTGTCAGGCAATTATTTAGCACCTTTCTCCTATAATAGGCTTAAAAAAAAGCTAGTGATGGGACTAGATATTGAAGAGCTAAAATATGACACAAAACCGCCGTGCAAGGCCGTGCCTACTACTATGTATTTACAACAAGATATCTAGTACTATGGCAGTAATGGAGCTTCGGGCGGGGCATATGATGGATGTCTACCTCGACGGTCTTGAGTGCTGGTGCTGGTGGCCCAAGTAGGTGCGGATGGCTCGGGGTGTGCTGGGGCACCATTCATGAGAGCCCGACGGGCCTCGACAGCAATCGGTTTGTCGTTGCCTATCCCGAGGATTGGGTTAAGGGAGTGGATTTGTCCCAGCTTATCCTAGGTGTTGGGATAGGATGAGGGTGGCATCCCGTGTCACGTCGGGTTTCCGGCCAACTTAGACAGTCTGACTGAAGGCCTCGATCAAGTAAGTGTGCCATATCTTAATATATATAATATATATCGCAAAATCTTGCATCATACTTTGTTAAATACGGTCAGAAAATTAGACAAAGAATTACGATACCTTTCAGAGTTGTGAGTGATTTTCAGTGTTATAAGTGATATTTTTTTCAATAAAAAAATATAGTACGTATGTACTCACAAATCAACTCAAATTTTATTTATTTTTTAGTTAATGTAAAAAAAAAAAAAGCACCACCTTTCACCTTATTTGTAATTTTAACACAACTTTTGAAACGTTGCAACACCACCCTTTGATTTCTTGCAAATTTGGGTCCTCCTAAATTTTTGGTATCGAAAATGCAACGTGGACTTTTTTCAACACCTACATGAATTCTGATGAAATATGTTTGTTTTTTTTCAATCTAGCCTTTGTTTTTTTTTTTCATTCTCGCCGCCCATATCAATCCCAATTCAATTCAAAAACCCTAAGCCTGCAAGTCCTCGTCTCCGTTTAGTTGCTCTTGTCGTCGGCTCCGCGTCTCCGCCGCCGCAAACCCTCGTCGTCTCCAAGTAAGATTTCAGTTGATTCCAGAATCAGAGCAGCCACGAACTAATATGCTTACCTGTCCTATTTTATCTTCTTCCTTGGCATTATGTATCACTTTTATCTGATGTTGTGCATTACTTAATTGTATGATTCTGTAAATATTGTCCAACAGTTAAATTAAATGGCTGGGAATTATGTGGGAGTACTAGAAGAAGAATGTCATAGGGAAGATTTTAAAGCGTTAACAAATCAAATTAGGGACCACGAGTCTACTATGAGGCTCAAGCACATGCATGCTCATCTTCTCAATTTCTATGTTCTTGACTTTCTGAATATAATTTTTCAATCTTGTCTTCACTTGGGAAAATTATTTGGTATGTGGTTGATGGATTTACCATTGTCGAATACGGAGCGAAAGAACATAGAGGACTTACTTCCTCCCAACGATAAGTATGTACGAGTTACCTTTTCTTTTATGTTTTGTATTGTTATCATCTTCACCAGATGTGTTTCTTCCCCTAGTTATTGAATTGTTAGTGGTTCGTATAGATAGGTTGGTTGTTGATTAGTAGATTGTGTAATTGAGATCATTGAGGATAATTCTCGTTATGTGTTTGCACTTTGCAAGATAATGCATGAATCTATCCTTAGAGAAAATGATGTAAGTTTCTTACACATATAAGAGATCAATAAGCTTCGGAAAAGAATAAAAAATAAGTGGGGTGGTGGGAGGATGGCTGCTTTGATGCATATTGAGGTTGTTTTGTCAGTATATCCTAAGATGTTTTCTTATCTTAAGCACAGGTTAGCTATGAGGGCATCAGGACTTGTATTAGGAAGGCCTTTGGAGCTCATGATAGTCGACGGGATCGGAGGAACCTATGTGTGTTCAAGATGATGAAGCAGTACTCAATTCATGTGATGGTTTTCAAGAGATATCCTTCCTGCTGGATGCTATGACTAATAAAGGCTTATGCTCTCTTACTAGGATGCTTTCTGGGGGATTGAATAGAACAGTCAAAGAATTGCTTCCAAAAGCTATTGCTGACAAAAATGATATTTCCAAAACTAAACTGAGAAGATGTTCACTACTATTGAAAGACCCTATTAGTTTTCGTGGGAATGAGATGGCGCGCTTCACTGATTCTGAATTCTATCGTGCTGCTGCACTCACGGTGCTTGATGAGATCAAGTACTTCTCTTCCATAACACTGCGTGCAATGTGTAGGAAGCTCAAAGGAGATAAAAGGTATACCCTACTTTGCAACCCCCAAAATCTGGGGGAAAACGGCCTCAGTTAATCAATGAAGTTAGGAATACGTGCATGAAGATGCTACCACACATTGGTGCAGTGGTTGAACCTGCAGAAAAATTGGCTTAACATTAAAGCTTGTAATGAATCGTCCAGCTGTAAGAGTGATGGAGTGAAGATAGATCTTAAACAGAAAATATATAGACTGAAAATAAATCATCAAAAGAGAGGCCACAGAGACGAAAGCTTTGCCACAAAGAAGAGTTCTCTGCCCAGCGCGCGTTAAACGCCAATTCCTAATGATCCTCAGATGCCCTAATCTAATTGTGGAGTCATGATATTGTTAGCAGATTGAATTATTTATTTTGAAGGATTTGTAAATAGTGCCAAATTCTTGCATAAAATGTCCCAATTTGTATCTTGTTTATAATCTACATTACTTTTGTTTATCCTCCTGTACTAGGTCTAGAAGAAAATTTTGGAGCTTGAGATACTGAACATGGGAGTCCACGCGATATGCTCAACGATATTAGTGGAATTCGAACTTTTAATTACGGTTCAAGACCAGGTCAATGTTATCAGATTCTCACTAATTTCACTAATTAGATCACGCCAAAGAAACTTAATGAAATGATCTTTTGCTTCAACTTTTCGAAATAAAAAAATTGACAAAGTGAGCCTATTATTTAATTAAAAATTATTATTTTCTATGAGAGAGGCACATTACGCGTGCGCGCATCATAAAATTCTCTCATAAAAATAAATTAGGTGTGATTGAAATAGTCATGCCGGGTGTCATCTCATCCTATTTGTGAAGAGAAAAACGGGGACAGTATTTAGAATAAACCCATTTTGATTTATTCTTTGATCATTTCTGGAATTTAGATACTCATCATATTGATTTCTAGGAAGAAAATCACTCTTCTGATTTTTCAATGATCATTTTGATGAGTTCTGGCATATGAAGTGTGATGATAACTTCTGTGGTTTGCATTGAAGCATTGCCTTTTAGTAAAACCTTTCAGCACACCTTTTTCATTTCTAATTTCAACACCTTTTCCTTTTTCTTGAGTTGAAAATTTATTATAATCAAGTCCTCCACTGGAAGTTCTTTGATGATTTAGAATATCATCTAAAATCTGAGATCCCTTTTTGAAATGCTCAATTGGGCCTACAAGTCTTGGTCTTTGTATATATTATGTGATTTTGTTTTTGTTATGCTTTTGTTTAACAACTAGTAAATCTCATCTCTCCAGCAAAATTATTGCCCAAAATAATGGAATACCTAATTGAACATGGCAAAGGAAGAATTCTACATTATTTTTTTGAAGATACTCTTTTAGTTTTTATTTTGAGGGCCGAAATTGATACTAAAATGAGACCAAAATTGACAGTAAATTTAACGGAAAAAGTCATAGTGGAATTAGAAAATGATAATTCAATTTCTTTGGAAAAAAAAAGTGATAATATTCTTGTGGGATAAAAAGCAAAATTTTCTCCGAACCAAGTTGAAGCACACATACCATTTTAATGGGACCTCTTAATATCTTCTATTTCATTCATTTACCAAAAGATAAAGCTAATCTAGTCAAAAGTGCTTGAGGAAATTAGAGGGTGGCTTCTTTTCCTTCAATTCCACTAATGCTTAAAGAAATTTGTGGATGGCCTTTTTTGCGTTTTCACTAATAACTTTGATCAACATGCATGTATATTTATATATCTTTCATTTGAGCTTTCATGACTAATAACTTTGAAGCACATATTACTTCCATATCAACTAATGGAGACCTCTTCCTTCTATTTTGCTATTATGCTTTTGATATTACAAAACATTACCCTCAGCTCATCCAAAACAGTAGTTTTCGATTCAACCATTGATGATCAAAATGCACTGCTCGCCTTCAAAAATGGCATCACATCAGACCCTAATGGTGTTTTGAGCAGCAACTGGTTTGCTAACACTTCCATCTGTAGCTGGACCGGCGTCTCCTGCAGCCTCAAACACCGCAGGGTCACCGCCCTCGATCTCTCCGGTCACGAGCTCGTCGGAACCATTGCTCCACATCTCGGAAACTTAACGTTCCTTCAATACTTCGACATCAGCTCCAACAATTTCACGGGCTCCATACCTTCTGAGCTCTACAACTTGCACCGTTTGAAGGAGATCAACGTGGGGTTTAACAACCTCAGTGGAGAAATACCATCATGGTTTGAAGGCTTATCTAAACTCCAATTTATGAATCTGAGAAATAACAGCTTCTCAGGAAGAATTCCGAGTGGGATCATCACCAACATGTCTGTATTGATCGAGATTGACCTGAGATTTAATATGTTATCAGGTGAGCTTCCAAGTGACACGTGTCGGAATACTCCGAAACTCCGAAGAATCTATCTGAGAGGGAATCAACTCTACGGAAAGATTCCGGCGAGTATATACAAGTGCGCAGAGCTGGAGGAGCTCAGCTTGTCCATGAACCCATTCAATGGCAGCATACCATCTCAAATTGGGAATTTAACCATGCTTAGGGTGTTATCTATATATTCAAACAACCTGGAAGGTATATAATATATATATCATTGTCTCTTAGCTTCTTAATTACTAATTTTATGTATATATATCTATATTATCATTCACAATTAATCATATATCCTACCTAACAGGTGACATTCCATCTTCCATCTTCAACATTCCTTCTCTCGAATATGTGTTCCTTTTCAACAATAGTCTGTCTGGAAGTATCCCGACGTTCAACAATTCACCCAAGCTCGAAATTTTGTTTCTTGACTCAAACAACTTGACAGGTATATTCATTCAGACATTGTCGGAGTATATATATATATATATTTATATATCTAGCTAAGTTGGAATGTTCCACGAGTCTTTTGGTTTACTATGCTATATTAAACATACAGGTGACATACCAGAAGGAATTGGACGTCTCACCTCCCTCAAGGCACTAGTACTTTCTGAAAACAACTTGACAGGTACGATTAACAACTCGTTAATCTATACATATATTAAGCTAAAATCGTAGGGGCAAAATTGTCAAAAAAAAAAATCAGACAAAATAGATTTAATAGAATATTTGTCTTGAAAATACACCTCTGGGCTTGGCAATGAACCAATTCAATGGCAACATACCATCTCAAATTGGAAATTTAACCATGCTTAGGCTGTTATATATTTATATATTCAAACAACCTCGAAGGTATATATATCGTTTTCTCTTCTTAATTACTAATTTTATGTATATCTATATTATCATTCACAATTGATCATATATCCTATCTAACAGGAGACATTCCATCTTCCATCTTCAACATTCCTTCTCTTGAATATGTGGAGCTTTTCAACAACAGTCTGTCTGGAAGTATCCCGACTTTCAACAATTCACCCAAGCTCGAAAATTTGTTTCTTGACTCAAACAACTTGACAGGTATATTCATTCAGACATTGTCGGAGTATATATATATATTTATATATCTAGCTAAGTTGGAATGTTCCACGAGTCTTTTGGTTTACTATGCTATATTAAACATACAGGTGACATACCAGAAGGAATTGGACGTCTCACCTCCCTCAAGGCACTAGGACTTTCTAACAACAGCTTGACAGGTACGATTAACAACTCGTTAATCTATACATATATTAAGCTAAAATCGTAGGAGCAAAATTGTAAATAAAAAATCAGACAAAATAGATTTAATTGAATATTTGTCCTGAAGATTTTACAGAAGTTGTTTGTGGTGTAGTGGTTCTCTGTCTATGTGAAATCTGAGTTGTGCCAAGTTCAAATTCTCTTATCTCTGTCTCTCTCTCTCTCTCTCTCTTTTGGAGGAAATATTTGAAGATCTTTACCATTAGACCGACATCTCCCTTTCATATTATTTGTTAAATTATATTGGTATGTATGATTATTATTATTTATATTTTTAAAAAAAATATAGATTTTTACCACTATTTAAAACTTTATTTTTATTTTTTTGACATGTTTGACATACTAAAATAGTGGTTTTGGAGTTATATGATATAATAATTACTTACCATAAAATATAGAACTATACATACAAAAATTGATTTTAAAAATGAAATTAATAACAATATATTTTATATTTAATTGATCATATATTTTTGTTGTGTGTGTGTGTGTATTTGAGCTTACTCTTAATATTTAAGTATTTAAAAGTACACTAATATTAAGGCTTCATTTCATTATTGGGGTTCAAGATTTGCTTTTGTAATTCTTTACTATAAGTATTTTGTATTTTTATATATAAGTGACGTAATTGTAAATTTAAATTATTTGAATGGTTAATAAATAATCTCATGATAGCCAAGAAAAATTGGAGATTTTTAATACATTAATTGTTGCATTTTTTGTTATTTAATCTAATATCGCAAACTTCACAAATAATCAGACAAGTAAATTTTTATAAAAACTTATGTTTTCGAAAAAAAATAGGTGATATATTAATGCTAAAAAATAAAAAGACATTGATATTTTTATAATTATTATTACATCTTTTGAATTGCAAAATGTATCACTTCTAACACTGAAAAGTATTATAAACTTATATCTGACCTAAACAGTTTGGTACAACGGGTGTACCCAAGTTTTTACCATTCATATGTTGAAAAAATGGTTTAGAACCGACCATATGATATCATTATGTAGTCACATAGAAATATTTTGACTATATTTGAGGTCCTAAAAATTTTATAATTCAAAATCACAAAATGATCACATACAAAAAAAAAATTAAATATTATTTTATAAATATTAAAATCCGTAGAACGTACTTGAGTAATATTAGTTGGGATAATTGCAAAGTCGATTTGTTACAACTTGTTCATAGTGGTGTTTTTTATCTTTGTTAATTTAACTTTAGGTCCCATGACATTAAAAGGGTCAAAACACTTTTGGTCTCAATTCTAACTTTTTTGGTCCCAAGTTTAATTTTCGCTTCATTTTTTGTCCAAAAACTAACCGGATACTTAATGGCCGTTAAATTTTAAGACCAAAAACGTAGAAACATATCAATGGGGCAAAAACAAATGCGGGGAAAATGAAATATAGGATCAAAATATTACAGTCAGGACAGGAGAATGTATTTTTTTATTTTTTCTTCATTTTTTTCGATTTCGATTTCACGTTTCCTAAAGAAATGATTTTTCCCTCTCACCTTGTTGAAGAAATGTATAGAATTATAGATTTGTTGAAAAGTGTAAAATTCGTAACTTTAGTACAACTAATTACTAAAAATATTTTTCTACTGAATCAGGAAAGAGGAGGATCCTCTATCGCTAATACTTTTAGTTGGATGAAATCATTGCCTGTCGTATTTCTCGATTGCACTATAATTTTTTTTCCATTTTTTTCTTCTATTACAATTTCTAGTATTTTAGTTTAGTTTTTACACTTGTTATTTAACGTTTATCCTACCAAATTAGAGTTTGTTATAATATTTTAGTATTTAATATTATTTTTTAGTTATTAATTGATTATTTGAACAATTATTTTAGCCACTCTATTAAAATACCCCTCAATTTTTATTTTTAAATATTTTATTTGATATAATTTGAAAAAATTAATTGATCATTTGCAAAATAATTAATAAGAAATTAATGAATCCTAATTGGGTAGGAAAATCATAAATAACATGTATAAATTAAAATAAGCACAAGAAATTGAAATCGAAAAAAAAATGAAGAAAATTTATAAAAGCTGAATTGTATATTTTTTGTTCCAACCACAACTTTTTTACTCCCAAGTTTAATTTTTGTGACAATTTTTTATCCCAAATGATATGTTTCGAAGTTTTTAATTTCAAAATTTTAACAGCCACTAAGTGTTCAGTTAATTTTGGGATCGAAAACATGGAAACAAATAATTTGGGACAAAGAATGCCTAGAAATTTTCTCTTTTGGACAAAAAAAGTTATGATTGAGCTAAAATTATTTTGACCATATTCTCATGAGACCAAAGTGAAATTTACCTTTTTTATACTCCCCCATCTCGATTATATAATCTATATTACTATTTTAGAGTGTCTCAATTATATAGTCTCATTACTATAAGTAGCATTAGATTTTATAGTAATGTACAAATACATCCTTATTAATTCTTAAAAATTTAAAAACTAACCACTTAAATTTTGAAAGTCATAAATATTAAATAAGGATATTATTGAAAATTTAGCTTTAATATCTTATTTTCATAAATATTTTTAATCTACGTGCGATTATAAAATGGACTATATAATTGGGACAGATGGAGTAATTGTGTAGTAAAGACGGAAAAAACTATGTAGCCTTTTTTCTTTTTTTTGGGAACTCTGATTTACTAGTCTGTCAGAATAAATAGATATTAAATAGATTAATATTACAAAATGTTTTTTCCACTATATTTTGTGGTTTCCATTACTGCATAGCAACGAGCATAACTTCGTATCAACATCAATAAATTTAAAGTCATATATTTATACCATATTATGCAACTCAGGTCGCGTACCAAAGCAAGTCGGGAATCTTACTATGCTAATAATATTAGATCTTGGTTACAATAAGTTGGCAGGTACGCATGGCAATATCTTTGTGAAATTTTAATTTTAGTGGTCTCTTCTACATTCTTACTTAGTGTGGAATGCCTTTGATCAGTGTTAAGTTGTTTAGGTTTGATTTTTTTAATAAAGATTAATTTGCTCGATTGGTCTGTGGTAGGTGAATTGCCAAAAGAGCTTGGTAGTCTCGCATACCTTGAGGTTTTTCATGCATCCTTCAATTATTTGTTAAATGGCTCCATCCCCTCTTCCATATTCAATATCTCAACTCTAAGGATATTAGATCTTGAACAGAATCAGTTGATTGGAGAGATTCCTCCGTCTATTTGCAACTTGAGATCACTTGAATTCCTCCATCTACCAAGTAACAGTTTGGAAGGAGCCATTCCACAATGCTTGGGAAACTTGAGCAGATCTTTGCAGGCCTTGAATTTAAAAGAAAATCACTTTCATGGCATCATTCCAACAAAAAATTGATTTTAAAAACTTTCATGGCATCACTTTCATGTAGATTTTTACCACTATTTAAAACTTTATTTTATTTCACATGTTTGATATACTAAAATAGTGGTTTTGGAGTTATATGATATAATAATTACTTACTATAAAATATAGAACTATACATACAAAAATTGAGTTATATATATCTAGCTAAGTTGGAATGTTCCACAAGTCTTTTGGTTTACTATGCTATATTAAACATACAGGTGACATACCAGAAGGAATTGGATATCTCACCTCCCTCAAGCTACTAACACTTTCTAACAACAACTTGACAGGTACGATTAACAACTCGTTAATCTATACATATATTAAGCTAAAATCATAGGGGCAAAATTGTCAAAAAAGAAATCAGACAAAATAGATTTAATTGAATATTTGTCCTGAAAATTTTACAGAAGTTGTTTGTGGTGTAGTGGTTCTCTGTCTATGTGAAATCTGAGTTGTGCCAAGTTCAAATTCTCTTATCTCTGTTTCTCTCTCTCTATTTTTATTTTTTTGGAGGAAATATTTGAAGAGCTTTACCATTAGACCGACATCTCCCTTTCATATTGTTTGTTGAATAATTATTTGTTCAAAAGTGCTATCATGCTATTAGTTAGTTCAAATAATGTTGTTTGTTATTGGTTATAATTTTGAAAAGCTATATTTTTATATAAGGTCTGTTAACTAACTACACACCTTGTATGGACATTACAAAATAAATTATATTGGTATGTATGATTATTATTATTTATATTTTTAAAAAAATTATAGATTTTTACAACTATTTAAAACTTTATTTTTTTTAAACATGTTTGACATACTAAGTTAGTAGTTTTGGAGTTATATGATATAATAATTACTTACCCTAAAATATAGAACTATACATACAAAAATTGATTTTAAAAATGAAATTAATAACAATATATTTTATATTTAATCGACCATATATTTTTGTTGTGTGTGTGTGTGTATTTGAGCTTACTCTTAATATTTAAGTATTTAAAAGTACACTAATACTAAGTCTTCATTTCATTATTGGGGTACAAGATTTGCTTTTGTAATTGGTTACTATAAGTAGTTTGTATTTTTATATATAAGTGGCGTAATTGTAAATTTATATTATTTGAATGGTTAATAAATAAACTCATGATAGCCAAGAAAAATTGGAGATTTTTAATACATTAATTGTTGCATTTTTTGTTATGCAATCTAATATCGAAAACTTCACAAATAATCAGACAAGTAAATTTTTATAAAAAATTATATGTTTTCGAAAAAAAAAGGTGATATATTAATGCTAAAAAACAAAAAGAAAGTGATATTTTTATAATTATTATTACATCTTTTGAAGTGCAAAATGTATCACTTCTAACACTGAAAAGTATTATAAATTTTTATCTAACCTAAACAGTTTGGTACAACGGGTGTAACCAAGTTTTTACCATTCATACGTTGAAAAAATGGTTTAGAACAGAAAATATGATATCATTATGTAGTCACATAGAAATATTTTGAGTATATTTGAGGTCCTGAAAATTTTATAATTCAAAATCACATATTGATCACATACAAAAAAAAACTTTAAATATTATTATATAAATATTAAAATCCGTGGAACATACATGAGTAATACTAGTTGGGATAATTGCAAAGTGAATTTGTTACAACTTGTGGTCCCATCACATTAAAAGGTTCAAAACACTTTTGGTCTCAATCCTAACTTTTTTGGTCCCAAGTTTAATTTTCGCTACATTTTTTGTCCCAAAACTAACCGGATACTTAACGGCCGTTAAATTTTGAGACCAAAAACGTAGAAACATATCATTTGGGACAAAAACAAATGCGAGGAAAATGAAATATAGGATCAAAAAATTAAAGTCAGGACAAGAGAATGTATTTTTTTATTTTTTCTTCTTTTTTTTATTTTGATTTCGCGTTTCTTTGAAATGATTTTTCCTTCTCACCTTGTTAAAGAAATGTATAGAATTATAGATTTGTTGAAAAGTTTAAAATTCGTAACTTTTATACAACTAATTACTAAAAATATTTTTCTACTGAATCAGGAAAGAGGAGGATCCTCTATCCCCAATACTTTTAGTTGGATGAAATCATTGCCAGTCGTATTTCTCGATGGCACTATAATTTTTTTTCCATTTTTTTCTTCTATTACAATTTCTAGTAGTTTAGTTTTTACACTTGTTATTTAGTGTTCATCCTACTAAATTAGAGTTTGTTATAATATTTTAGTATTTAATATTAGTTTTTTGTTATTAATTGATTATTTGAACAATTATTTTAGCCACTCTATTAAAATACCCCTCAATTTTTGTTTTTAAATATTTTATTTGATATATTTTGAAAAAATTAATTGATTATTTGCAAAATAATTAATAAGAAATTAATGAATCCTAATTGGGTAGGAAAATCATAAATAACATGTATAAATTAAAATAAGCACAAAAAATTGAAATTGAAAACAAAAATGAAGAAAATTTATAAAAACTGAATTGTATATTTTTTGTTCCAACCACAACATTTTTACTCCCAAGTTTAATTTTTGTGACAATTTTTTGTCCCAAATGATATGTTTCGACGTTTTTAATTTCAAAATTTTAACGGCCAATAAGTGTTCAGTTAATTTTGGGATCGAAAACGTGGAAACAAATAATTTGGGACAAAAAATGCCTAGAAATTTTCTCTTTTGGACCAAAAAAGTTATGATCGAGCTAAAATTATTTTGACCATATTCTCATGAGACCAAAGTGAAATTTACCTTTTTTATACTCTCCCATCTCGATTATATAATCTCTATTACTATTTTAGAGTGTCTCAATTATATAGTCTCAATACTATAAGTAGCATTACTTTTTATAGTAATGTACAAATACACCCTTATTAATTCTTAAAAATTTAAAAACTAACCGCTTAAATTTTGAAAATCATAAATATTAAATAAGGATATTATTGAAAATTTAGCTTTAATATCTTATTTTCATAAATATTTTTAATCTACGTGCGACTAGAAAATGGACTATATAATTGGGATGGAGGGAGTAATTGTGTAGTAAAGATGGAAAAAACTATGTAGCCTTTTTTTCTTTTTTTTTGGGAACTCTGCTTTACTAGTCTGTCAGAATAAATAGATATTAAATAGATTAATATTACAAAATGTTTTTTTTTCCCCTATATTTTGTGGTTTCCATTACTGCATAGCAACGAGCATAACTTCGTATCAACATCAATAAATTTAAAGTCATATATTTATACCATATGATGCAACTCAGGTCGCGTACCAAAGCAAGTCGGGAATCTTACTATGCTAGAACTATTATATCTTGGTAAAAATAAGTTTGCAGGTACGCGTGTCAATATCTTTGTGAGATTTAAATTTTTTTTTTTAAGTTTCGAATAAGTGGTCTCTTCTACATTCTTACTTAGTGTGGAATGCCTTTGATCAGTGTTAAGTTGTTTAGGTTTGATTTTTTTAATAAAGATTAATTTGCTCGATTGGTCTGTGGTAGGTGAATTGCCAAAAGAGCTTGGTAGTCTCGCATACCTTGAGGTTTTTCATGCATCCTTCAATTATTTGTTAAATGGCTCCATCCCCTCTTCCATATTCAATATCTCAACTCTAAGGATATTAGATCTTGAACAGAATCAGTTGATTGGAGAGATTCCTCCGTCTATTTGCAACTTGAGATCACTTGAATTCCTCCATCTACCAAGTAACAGTTTGGAAGGAGCCATTCCACAATGCTTGGGAAACTTGAGCAGATCTTTGCAGGCCTTGAATTTAAAAGAAAATCACTTCCATGGCATCATTCCAACAACATTCATAAAGGGTTGCAGTCTTCTGTCACTCAACTTGAACAAGAATAAATTAGACGGGGCATTACCTCAATCCCTGGTTGAATGTGGAAATTTGGAGGTTCTTGACATTGGAAACAATAGAGTAGAAGGTAGCTTTCCCTTTTGGATAGAAACATTTGCTGATCTTAGAGTCCTGATATTGAAGTCTAACAACTTCAGTGGTGTCATCAACCTCACTTCAAACACTAAGCTTCCATTTCCCAAGTTGCAAGTTTTCGACATATCCCATAATTCATTCATTGGCTCTTTACCTTCCGGATATTTGAAGAATTTCAGAGCGATGATGGATGTAAAGGTAAATCTCACAGACGAACAAAATTGGTATTCATTTTATAGGGAGTCACTGACATTTACTTTGAAAGGTTTAGAGCTATCATTTGAGAGAATTCTGAAAAGCTTTACAACCATCGACTTGTCCTCCAATAGATTTTCAGGGAGTATCCCCAATTCTATTGGAACACTGAATTCCTTAATGTACTTGAATATATCTCACAATTTCCTCACAGGACATATACCTGTATCTCTTGGAAATGTGACTACACTTGAGTCGTTAGATCTCTCCTCAAATCAATTGGTGGGCGAAATTCCAGCTGAGCTAACAAAGCTCACATTTCTTTCTAAGTTAGACCTTTCAATGAACAATCTTTCAGGGCAGATACCTCAATCCAGCGGCCAGTTTTCCACATTTGAAAATACCTCGTATATTGGGAACTCCGGATTATGTGGATTTCCATTAACACATAAATGTGAAGAGGACAAGGAACTGCCTTCACCACCAATGACACTCCAAGAAGGTGATGGTTCTTATTTTGGTGATGGATTCTGTTGGCAGTCTGTTGTTTTGGGTTATGGATCTGGTTTTGTAGTCGGAGTTAGTATGGGTTATTTTGTCCTTCGATATGGATGGCCTAAATGGTTGGTGGAATTTTTCTTCGGCATTCAATTCAAGAAAAAGAGAAGAAGCAGTAGAGGAAATGTGGCGCGACGGAGACGTACTTGATCAGGGGTGAAAGTGAAACAATGTTTGTTGAAACTATGGTTTTTAGAGCTTATATGTGGAAAGACTTGTCTGCTTGTACAATGTATAATTTAATATTTTTGAGCTATTTTACATCATATATAATGAGTATTGTTGTTTTTTCACTATTATTCAGGTGAAATATATTTGTTGTGTTCCGCTTTCAAGATTAACGATGGCATATGTATTTTGTTCGGCTAGCTCGTAAACATGTTCGAGTTCGAATTTAATCGAACATGTTCATAAACATCATAAATATCTCGAACGAGAAAATTAAACTATGTTTCTTTTTTTTTCGAGCTCGAACATGTGAATTAAACGTGTTTTTTTCAAACATTCGAGCTCGTGCTCGATTAGTAATTTTTTGAATATTTCATGGGCCTAATTCGAGCATGGCAAATATTTATCTAGCCAAACTAAAAAAAAATTCAAATTGAATTCGAGCTCGAATATTAAGGTATTTAACCCGACTCGATTCGTTTACGGCCTTGCCCCATATATATTAGAATCATAGATTCATAATAATATGGGCAAATTATTTATTTATTTCGTATTTTAGTTAGTAGCGAGTGCCTAGTAGCGATGAATACGATTAGGCTTAGAGAGAGAAAATTAAAAGTTAAATTTGGGAAGGAAGCAAGCCAAACAGAAGCAGCATTGAATGCCATGAATTCCCTCTACTCGTTGCGGTGCGTTCCCTTTTCCTCTCTCTCTCTATCTCTCTCTCTCTCTCTTCCACCTTTTTTTTCGTTTCGTTTATGTGCGTGTGTGTGTGTTTTCTGGAATTGATTGAATCGTTACTGAAACGAAGCAGTGGCCCTTCATCGTTATCGATGCGAGCATTCAACTTCATCAAATCCGCTAATCAAACTGCCCAGATTCACAATGCGTTTATTCATCGCCCTCTTCCTCTTCAGTTTCGCCCGTAATTAATTTACTTGTGCTTTCTGCTCTACGTGTTGTACCATCGATTTCCATTCTCTCTCTGTACTGCATTTTTCAGTTTTCCGATAAAGTTTCATTTTTTTATTTTTTTTTCCGTTTTGCGTTTTCGTTTGATTGGCGATAATTCATTGATTAACTGTTGAAAATTGTAGCTAACAGGCTGTTTTTAGATTATTTTCTTGAAAAAAACAACAAGAAGCAAACTGATTTCTTTGTTTGAGGAAGCTGCTGGTGGTTCCAACTTAGTATTCCATCTCGTATTCGAACCGTTGGATTTATGTCATATGTATTGAAAAAATTAACCAATTCACCACTAAAAAAGATTAAATACACACGGCATACATACAATCAGAGACGGGCGTACATTGGGCCAAGGGGGGTCAAATTTTGAAATTTTTTAATGTTTATATAATAAACTACATGTTTAGATGAAATCTATATATTAAAATAGATGACAAAATGATCACATTGACCATTTGCCAAAGTGGTAGAGATTGCTTTCTTTGAAATTGCGGCCAAGGTTCAGCCCTCCAACAAAGCATTAATTTTACCTTTTTCTTTTCTACGTGTTTTGCTTTTTTCATTCAGAATTTTTTTTGTTTAATTGAGAATTATTTTAGTTTATTTATTTTATTTTCACTATTAATACTTATTGTATTATTATTTATTCGAAATAAATTGATATATTTTTATATAAATTTTTTTGATTTTCTCATTAAAGTAACAATTGTCTCTTCTGGCAGAGGTGGTGCATACGAGATTTGCTAATGATTTTTGTCTATGTATTGGGAAGTAAATATTGTGGCTCATACTCTTGTTCAGTTTGGAACGGGGTGTGAATTTCTATGTATTTGGAATAAGAATTTTTCTTTAGTGGTTGACATCGTTAATTGATTAAAAAAGATTTTTTTTATGTTAAAAAAAATAAACTTCGTCCGAAATTTAATCCATAGATTTTCAGTCCATTGAATATGTATTTATATTGTAAGATCTTAATAGTTTGTTAATTTATGTATGCACATATATGTACATATATATTATGTATATACTTATATACTAATCAATTTATATTTTATGTATATATGTATGTAATTTTTTCTATAGTATTATTATTTGGCCCCCCTGAGTAAAATTTCTGCGTCCGTCACTGCATACAATAGGTGGAATACGAAATTGGGATAAGGAAACCAGACGTGTGGACATTTTAAATAATCGAAATCAAATTTGGACATTTTAATAATTCTAATAACTCTTTACTAGGTTAAAATAAGGTTCTCAATTAATTTCATTAGCTGAGTTTTTCATGTGAACTCAACTGATATAAAGTTACACGGCTAACAATTTTTTTATCATAATTTTACTACTTGATAGATAAATCAGACAAATCTATCTATATCTATAATAAGGCAAAATAGCTTGATAGATAATAATTTGTTTTAAAATAGACAACAATTCCACAATAATTTTAAATAACACTTTTTTACACTAGAACCTTGTCCATATGCAACTTAATTTAAAGATGTTGGGAGAGGAAACACTTCATATTTTTACCAGCGGTCTCATCGCCAGAACTGCACTCCAACACACTGTAGAGAAAACACCCAAAATCTGGAGCTCTTATAGAAACTCTTGACATCATTAATGGAAGAGCTCAACGTCGGTCTCTCAAGAAAAGTTCCATTTCCAAAGTTTTCTCATCTTCTAAAGAATTGATGAAAAAGGAAATAGAAAATGAGATAGAACGTATGTTGAAAATCAGTGCCCAGGCCAAAGAAGTAGTAGCGAACTTGCTTCCCGAACATGAATTTGATGAAGAATTTGCTGATGCATGCATGCACAGAATTTTTTTTTAGGGGGGGCGAAATTGTTATATGACGGAGACAAATTTTTTTTTTTAGCGCGACACTAATATATATGATAGAGCAACCGACTTTCAGGTTTATTTACACGGTTGAGACATAATATTATTTTAGTAATGCACTATATATTTTTCTTATTACAAGAGTTGACAATAGTCCACACTTTTTTTTTTTTTTTAATTTTAATGATTTAAACTAATATGTAACATTCAAGAATCATAACTTAAATTCAAAATTCGATCCTATTTTTCGATTCTATAATTCTTAAAATTCAAAATCAACCCCTAGTTTAATATTTAACGAATATTAACTTCATTAAAAGTAAATGAAAAAAATACTGGTATGATTTTATTTTAAAACATCTCTACATTCTAAATAAAAATAGAAAAAAGTTTAATTAAAAAATATTGACATTTAATCACAATTAATATGGAGTATAAATTAAAAATAAATTAGAATAGGCAGATGCACATGTTGCTGTTATTTTCCTTGTGGAGTCATGATATTGTTAGCAGATTGAATTATTTATTTTGAAGGATTTGTAAATAGTGCCAATTTCTTGCATAAAATGTCCTAATTTGTATCTAGTTTATAATCTACATTACTTGAGATACTGAACATGGGAGTCCACGTGATATGCTCAACGATATTAGTGGAATTCGAACTTTTAATTACGGTTCAAGACCCGGTCAATGTGATCAGATTCTCACTAATTTCACTAATTAGATCATGCCAAAGAAACTTAATGAAATGATCTTTTGCTTCAACTTTTCGAAATAAAAAATTTGGCAAAGTGAGTCTATTATTTAATTAAAAATTATTATTTTCTATGAGAGAGGCACATTACACGTGCGCGCATCATAAAATTCTCTCATAAAAATAAATTAGGTGTGATTGAAATAGTCATGCCAGGTGTCATCTCATCCTATTTGTGAAGAGAAAAACGGGGATAGTACTTAGAATAAACCCATTTGGATTTATTCTTTGATCATTTCTGGAATTTAGATACTCATCATATTGATTTCTAGGAAGAAAATCACTCTTCTGATTTTTCAATGATCATTTTGATGAGTTCTGGCATATGAAGTGTGATGATAACTTCTGTGGTTTGCATTGAAGCATTGCCTTTTAGTAAAACCTTTCAACACTCCTTTTTCATTTCTAATTTCAACACCTTTTCCTTTTTCTTGAGTTGAAAATTTATTATAACCAAGTCCTCCACCGGAAGTTCTTTGATGATTTAGAATATCATCTAAAATCTGAGATCCCTTTTTGAAATGCTCGATTGGGCCTACAAGTCTTGGTCTTTGTATATATTATGTGATTTTGTTTTGTTATGCTTTTGTTTAACAACTAGTAAATCTCATCTCTACAAAGTGATGGCACCCAAAATAATGGAATACCTAATTGAACACGGGAAAGGAAGAATTCTACATTATTTTTTTGAAGATACTCTGTTAGTTTTTATTTTGAGGGCCGAAATTGATATTAAAATGAGACCAAAATTGACAGTAAATTTTACGGAAAAAGTCATAGTGGAACTAGAAAATGATAATTCATTTTCTAGGGAAAAAAAGTGATAATATTCTTGTGGGATCCAAAGCAAAATTTTCTCCGAACCAAGTTGAAGCACACATACTATTTTAATGGGGACCTCTTAATATCTTCTCTTTCATTCATTTACCAACATTTTTTTTACTTGGACGACGTCAACTAAAGCTAATCTACTCAAAAGTGCTTGAGGAAATTAGTAGGTGGCTTCTTTTCCTTTAATTCCACTAATGCTTAAGGAAATTTGTGGATGGCCTTTTTTGCGTTTTCACTAATAACTTTGATCAACATATATATTTATATATCTTTCATTTGAGCTTTCACTAATAACTTTGATCTTCTCAAAATTGAAGCACATTTTACTTCCATATCAACTAATGGAGACCTCTTCCTTCTATTTTGCTATTATGCTTTTGATATTACAAAACATTGTCCTCAGCTCATCCCAAACATTAGTTTTCAATTCTAGCAGTGATCAAAATGCACTGCTCGCCTTCAAAAATGGCATCACTTCAGACCTTTACAGCATTTTGAGCAGCAACTGGTCAGCTAACACTTCCATCTGTAGCTGGACCGGCGTCTCCTGCAGCCTCAAACACCAGAGGGTCACCGCCCTCAATCTCTCCGGTTACGGGCTTGTCGGAACCATTGCTCCACATCTCGGAAACTTAACGCTCCTTCAATACTTCGACATCAGCTCCAACTATTTCACGGGCTCCATACCCTCTGAGCTCTCCAACTTGCGCCGTTTGAAGGAGATCCACGTGGGGTATAACAACCTCAGTGGAGAAATACCATCATGGTTTGAAGGCTTATCTAAACTCCAATTTATGAATCTGAGAAACAACAGCTTCTCAGGAAGAATTCCGAGTGGGATCTTCACCAACATGTCTGTATTGATCGAGATTAACCTGAGATTTAATATGTTATCTAGCCAGCTTCCAAGTGACACGTGTCGGAATACTCCCAAACTCCGAGGAATCTATCTGACAGGGAATGAACTCTACGGGAAGATTCCGGCGAGGATATACAAGTGCACAGAGCTGGAGGACCTCAGGTTGTCCATCAACCAATTCAATGGCAACATACCATCTCAAATTGGGAATTTAACCATGCTTAGTTTATTATCTATATATTCAAACAACCTGGAAGGTATATATATATATATATATATATATATATATATATATCATTGTCTCTTAGCTTCTTAATTACTAATTTTATGTATATATATCTATATTATCATTCACAATTAATCATATATCCTACCTAACAGGAGACATTCCATCTTCCATCTTCAACATTCCTTCTCTCGAATATGTGTACCTTTTCAACAACCGTCTGTCTGGAAGTATCCCGATGTTCAACAATTCACCCAAGCTCGAAATTTTGTATCTTCACTCAAACAACTTGGCAGGTATATTCATTCAGTTATTATCGGAGTATATATATATATATTTATATATCTAGCTAAGTTGGAATGTTCCATGAGTCTTTTGGTTTACTATGCTATATTAAACATACAAGTGACATACCAAAAGAAATTGGATGTCTCACCTCCATAAAGGCACTAGTACTTCATAAAAACAACTTGACATGTACGATTAACAACTCGTTAATCTATACATATATTAAGTTAAAATCATAGGGGCAAAATTATTAAAAAAAAAATCAGACAAAATAGATTTAATTGAATATTTGTCCTCAAAATTTTACAGAAGTTGTTTGTGGTGTAGTGGTTCTCTGTCTATGTGTCACGACCCCACATTAATATCTGATTAATATGAAGTGTGACTGGCACGACTCGATCCCAATGAAGGATGGATCAAGGCGCGAACCGGAAATAATTAAATAAAGGAATGAACTACTATATTCCAGGAACGATATTTGCTGTGAACTCAATATTCTGGACTGACTTTCATTTCTCAAAATATAACTGAAGAAATATATATATATATATATATATCTCAAAATAACAAAAAGGTATGAGCGAGTTCAAGACATACTAAAGACTTGACTCGGTTAGACTTAATTAGCGGAAGCAATATCACATAACAAAATACAGGAAATATTCTGAGTCCTGTACAAAACAACTTTCTTTCTCAGCACTTCACCCTGCACCATCAACACTCAACCTGCACATTTAAAAACAAACATGCAGGGCTGAGTACAAGCATACTCAGTGAACACATTGCCAAAAATATCATAATATATCTGATATTATGAACGTTTGTTAAAACTGGTTTTATTGTCATGCATCCGAGTAAACACACAGGGGTTTTATCTAAAAAGGCCCTATGTTTTACTAAATCATTTTCTGTCTTTGCGTACGCCTTTCTGTTGTATGATCATCCGTATCTGAACTGAGTGCCAAGGAATAGCTCCGCTTAAGCCTTTTCCGCACACGTCGAGGAATAGCTCCGCTAAAGCCTTTTCCATGAATACATATATGAACTAAACTCCGAGGAATAGCTCCGCTCAGCCTTTTCCACGGACGTTTAGCATCGTCGATGTCTTAGTCAGGAATAGCTCCGCTCAGCCTTTCCCTCTTCCTAATATCACCGACCTTAAGTGTACACTAACCTCGGTTAACACGCTAAGTTAGCACGAGGCCCGATCGATTTAAGAGTTAGAAAGCCCCTTGCGAGCTAACTAAATACAGATAAGGATATCATACAAAATAAAATATTTTATGCATGACAATAACTTATTTGCATCAGAAATAAATAACTGTTGGTGAGTAAAAACTCAAATCATTATTTGGACTAAGAGTCCGTTGAAAAGAAAGCCCACCTTTCACCGAGGTTTTAACACTTGAACTGCAGCAAAAGTTCCTCCTCGTACTTTATCTTGCACTGGACAGCTCGCTTTCATAGAGTTAACATAAAACTGAGTACGTTGAACCAAATACGATGTTTGGACTCAACATGAAATTGAAGGCCTATTAGGGTCTAGTATCCGTTCTAAATTTTTCTTGTTTAAGGGTAAATCTTGACCCTAGATCTTAACCATATAAAGACATTCATCGACATTATCTAAGGTATCAAAAATACCTTAACATCATCACAACTAGATTCTAGAAACAAAATCATCGCTAAGTTCGTTGACTAAACAACGTTTGGCACAACGTCTAACTTTGGAAAATTCTCTGTTTTGGCTCACTAAAGTGTACGGATTGTTCCATATACCAATGGAAAGCCACAGAAGTCTAGTTTACGGCTAAATTTACGGTTACTCAAGACGATAACTAACGAAAAAGTTATGCTCATTTTACTAGAAGGTGGCAGAATTGCCAGAATTTCCGAAAATAAACTCGTGACCTGACTTTGAAGATTTTTCACGATCGATTCAGGAAGAGTTACGGACTGCGCTATATACCATTAGAAAGCCACGGAAGTCTAGAATTTTTAAAAATTTACAGTGGCTTAAGATGATAACAAATGAAACGGATATACCCATTTTACTGAAAGGTGGCAGAACTGCATGACTTCATGAAAACCGAAACATGACCCAACTTTGCCGATTTTTCATAATTTACTCAGAACGAATTAGAGAATGAGACCTATACCATTGGAAAGCCACTTAAGTCTAGTTTCCGGAAAAATTTACAGTGACTCAATACGACATCTAACGAGGGAGTTATGCTCGTTTTACCGAAGTGTGGCAAAACTGCCGACCCGCGCACGCGAATGCGCGAACTCAAACCAAACTTCACAACCGCCATGAACTCGACACACAAGCTTTCAATTCATCAAAACATATATCAAAACTCAACTAAACATGCTTGTACATAAACAACTCATTTCTAAATCATCAAACATCATTTGAACTACCAAAATCCACACATGTACTTTTTAAGCTTAAATATATCGATATTTTTCAAAGATACGTTTAAACAACAACGGAGAGAAGCTTTAGGAGGTTGAAGATGGTTGGATCGAGCTTTGATTATGGATGCAACTTCTACTCTCTTTCTCTCTTGCTTCGAAAACAATGGGGGTGCATGTTCTTGGTGCTCCCCCTTTAAAACTTTCCACAAGATGAAGAAGAAGAAGAAGAAGAAAGGAAAGTAGCTGCTATTTGATCTCTCTCTCTCTCTCTCTCTCTCTCTCTCTCTCTCTCTCTCTCGACAATTTGCATCAAAAGCCAAGAAGATGGAGTGAAGAAGGGTGGATGGTTGCTTTGCCTTTTCTCTCTTCAACTTGTTACGTAAATGGCTTTGAAATTGAGAAAGGAAATGGAAGCTTTTGATTGCTTCATACACATATAAAACACATCCCCCAAAATCATGCATTAATGGATAGGCTAGTATAGGTAGAGTGACGTAGGGGCATGGGAGAGGTGAGGGAGAGGTATGACCTCCCATGCCTTGGGAGTTGACCAAGAAAATACCCGGTTTAAATACCGGTTATTCGGTTATCGTGATATTTTCTGTCTCCAGAAAAATCCCGAACTTACCCGAGCTTGATGAAATAAATCACTTATTTTAAAATAATAATTTATTTGAAATTATGGATTTTTAAAATACCACTTCGAAATACTGGTTTTAATTTATCGACCATTAAAACATCCGAACTAGAGAATATCTAATTCTCTCGGATTTTAAATCACCCTGTTTAAATTGTCTGAATTTAAACACTAATGACTGGAAAATATCTGATTCTCCTAGTCCTAAAAATATTTATCAGAATATCTAATTCACGATAAACACACGCCGCAAATTTAAAAGAATAGGAATTGAATTTATCTGAAATTACAATTCCGGCTTTCCATAACTAAAAAGAGGATTAAATCCTAACTGAAATAATTAATTCACCTATGGAAATTAATTGATCTTGAATTCCATGGAACTTAACGGATACTTTCGACCCTAATCTGACTGGAAATTACTATACTAAATAGTAATTGCAACAGTTTACTACAATTAAGCACTAATTAATTTACGGGGTATTACACTATGTGAAATCTGAGTTGTGCCAAGTTCAAATTCTCTTATCTCTGTTCTTCTTCTTCTTTTTTTTTGGAGGAAATATTTGAAGAGCTTTACCATTAGACCGACATCTCCTTTTCATATTGTTTGTTGAATAATTATTTGTTCAAAAGTGCTATCATGCTATTAGTTAGTTTAAATAATGTTGTTTGTTATTGGTTATAATTTTGAAAAGCTATATTTTATTTAAGGTCTGTTAACTAACTACGCACCTTTGTATGGACATTACAAAATAAATTATATTGGTATGTATGATTATTATTATTTGTATTTTTAAAAAAAATGTAGATTTTTACCACTATTTAAAACTTTATTTTATTTGACATGTTTGATTTACTAAAATAGTGGTTTTGGAGTTATATGATATAATAATTACTTACTATGAAATATTGAACTATACATACAAAAATTGATTTTAAAAATGAAATTAATAACAATCTATTTTATATTTAATTGATCATATATTTTTAGGGTGTGTGTGTGTATTTGAGCTTACTCTTAATATTTAAGTATTTAACACTTAACAGTACACTAATACTAAGGCTTCATTTCGTTATTGGGGTACAAAATTTGCATCTGTAATTCTTTACTATAAGTAGTTTGTATTTTTATATATAAGTGACGTAATTGTATTATTAGTAAACAATCTCATGATAGCAAAGAAAAATTGGAGATTTTTAATATATATATATATATATATATATATATCTAGCTAAGTTGGAATGTTCCACGAGTCTTTTAGTTTACTATGCTATATTAAACATACATGTGACATACCAGAAGGAATTGGACGTCTCACCTCCCTCAAGACACTAGTACTTTCTAAAAACAACTTGACAGGTACGATTAACAACTCGTTAATCTATACATATATTAAGCTAAAATCGTAGGGGCAAAATTGTCAAAAAAAAAATCAGACAAAATAGATTTAATTGAATATTTTTCCTGAAAATTTTACAGAAGTTGTTTGTGGTGTAGTGGTTCTCTGTCTATGTGAAATATGAGTTGTGCCAAGTTCAAATTCTCTTATCTCTGTTTCTCGCTCTCTTTTTTTTTGGAGGAAATATTTGAAGAGATTTACCATTAGACCGACATCTCCCTTTCATATTGTTTGTTGAATAATTATTTGTTCAAAAGTGCTATCATGCTATTAGTTATTTTAAATAATGTTGTTTGTTATTGGTTATAATTTTGAAAAGCTATATTTTTATATAAGGTCTGTTAACTAACTACACACCTTTGTATGGACATTACAAAATAAATTATATTGGTATGTGTGATTATTATTATTTATATTTTTTAAAAAAATATAAATTTTTACCACTATTTAAAACTTTATTTTTTTTGACATGTTTGACATACTAAAATAGTGGTTTTGGAGTTATATGATATAATAATTACTTACCATAAAATATAGAACTATCCATACAAAAATTGATTTTAAAAATGAAATTAATAACAATATATTTTATATTTAATTGATCATATATTTTTGTTGTGTGTGTGTGTGTATTTGAGCTTACTCTTAATATTTAAGTATTTAAAAGTGCACTAATATTAAGGCTTCATTTCATTATTGGGGTACAAGATTTGCTTTTGTAATTCTTTACTATAAGTAGTTTGTATTTTTATATATAAGTGACGTAATTGTAAATTTATATTATTTGAATGGTTAATAAATAATCTCATGATAGCCAAGAAAAATTGGAGATTTTTAATACATTAATTGTTGCATTTTTTGTTATGTAATCTAATATCGCAAACTTCACAAATAATCAGACAAGTAAATTTTTATAAAAAATTATATGTTTTCGAAAAAAAATAGGTGATATATTAATGCTAAAAAATAAAAAGACAGTGATATTTTTATAATTATTATTACATCTTTTGAATTGCAAAATTTATCACTTCTAACACTGAAAAGTATTATAAATTTATATCTAACCTAAACAGTTTGGTACAACGGGTGTACCCAAGTTTTTACCATTCATATGTTGAAAAAATAGT
The DNA here is from genome assembly GCA_026008535.1 of Perilla frutescens. NCBI lineage: Eukaryota > Viridiplantae > Streptophyta > Magnoliopsida > Lamiales > Lamiaceae > Perilla > Perilla frutescens. The sequence goes on along the minus strand of BRKX01000007.1, from coordinate 444,895 downwards.
TTAGAACCGACCATATGATATCATTATGTAGTCACATAGAAATATTTTGAGTATATTTGAGGTCTTGAAAATTTTATAATTCAAAATCACAAAATGATCACATACAAAAAAAAAATTAAATATTATTTTATAAATATTAAAATCCGTAGAACGTACAAGAGTAATACTAGTTGGGATAATTGCAAAGTCGATTTGTTACAACTTGTGCATAGTGATGTTTTTTATCTTTGTTAATTTAACTTTTGGTCCCATGACATTAAAAGGGTCAAAACAATTTTGGTTTCAATCCTAACTTTTTTGGTCCCAAGTTTAATTTTCGCTACATTTTTTGTCCCAAAACTAACCGAATACTTAACGGTCGTTAAATTTTGAGACCAAAAACGTAGAAACATATCATTTGGGACAAAAACAAATGCGGGGAAAATGAAATATAGGATAAAAAAATTACAGTCAGGACAAGAGAATGTATTTTTTTATTTTTTCTTCATTTTTTTCGATTTCGATTTTGCGTAATGATTTGTTGAAAAGTGTAAAATTCGTAACTTTAGTACAACTAATTACTAAAAATATTTTTCTATTAAATCAGGAAAGAGGAGGATCCTCTATCCCTAATACTTTTAGTTGGATGAAATCATTGCCTGTCGTATTTCTCGATTGCACTATAATTTTTTTTCCATTTTTTTCTTCTATTACAATTTCTAGTATTTTAGTTTAGTTTTTACACTTGTTATGTAGCGTTCATCCTACCAAATTAGAGTTTGTTATAATATTTTAGTATTTAATATTAGTTTTTAGTTATTAATTGATTATTTGAACAATTATTTTAGCCACTCTATTAAAAAACCCCTCAATTTTTATTTTTAAATATTTTATTTGATATATTTTGAAAAAATTAATTGATTATTTGCAAAATAATTAATAAGAAATTAATGAATCCTAATTGAGTAGGAAAATCATAAATAACATGTATAAATTAAAATAAGCACAAGAAATTGAAATCGAAAAAAAAATGAAGAAAATTTATAAAATCTGAATTGTATAATTTTTGTTCTAACCACAACTTTTTTACTCCCAAGTTTAATTTTTGTGATAATTTTTTTATCCCAAATGATATGTTTCGACGTTTTTAATTTCAAAATTTTAATGGCCACTAAGTGTTAAGTTAATTTTGGGATCCAAAACGGGGAAACAAATAATTTGGGACAAAAAATGCCTAGAAATTTTCTCTTTTGGACCAAAAAAGTTATGATCGAGCTAAAATTATTTTGACCATATTCTCATGAGACCAAAGTGAAATTTACCTTTTTTATACTCTCCCATCTCGATTATATAATCTCTATTACTATTTTAGAGTGTCTCAATTATATAGTCTCATTACTATAAGTAGCATTACTTTTTATAGTAATGTACAAATACACCCTTATTAATTCTTAAAAATTTAAAAACTAACCGCTTAAATTTTGAAAATCATAAATATTAAATAAGGATATTATTGAAAATTTAGCTTTAATATCTTATTTTCATAAATATTTTTAATCTACGTGCGACTAGAAAATGGACTATATAATTGGGACGGAGGGAGTAATTGTGTAGTAAAGACAGAAAAAACTATGTAGCCTTTTTTCTTTTTTCTTTTGGAACTCTGCTTTACTAGTCTGTCAGAATAAATAGATATTAAATAGATTAATATTACAAAATGTTTTTCCCCCTATATTTTGTGGTTTCCATTACTGCATAGCAACGAGCATAACTTCGTATCAACATCAATAAATTTAAAGTCATATATTTATAGCATATCATGCAACTCAGGTCGCGTACCAAAGCAAGTCGGGAATCTTACTATGCTAGAAGAATTATATATTGGTAACAATAAGTTAGCAGGTACGCGTGGTAATATCTTTGTGAGATTTTAATTATTATTTTTTAAGTTTCGAATAAGTGGTCTCTTCTACATTCTTACTTAGTGTGGAATGCCTTTGATCAGTGTTAAGTTGTTTAGGTTTGATTTTTTTAATAAAGATTAATTTGCTCGATTGGTCTGTGGTAGGTGAATTGCCAAAAGAGCTTGGTAGCTTGGTCTCAACTCTAAGGATATTAGATCTTGAACAGAATCAGTTGATTGGAGAGATTCCTCCGTCTATTTGCAACTTGAGATCACTTGAATTCCTCCATCTACCAAGTAACAGTTTGGAAGGAGCCATTCCACAATGCTTGGGAAACTTGAGCAGATCTTTGCAGGTCTTGAATTTAAAAGAAAATCACTTTCATGGCATCATTCCAACAACATTCACAAAGGGTTGCAGTCTTCTGTCACTCAACTTGAACAAGAATAAATTAGACGGGGCATTACCTCAATCTCTGGTTGAATGTGGAAATTTGCAGGTTTTTGACATTGGAAACAACAGGGTAGAAGGTAGCTTTCCCTTTTGGATAGAAACATTTGCTGATCTTCGAGTCCTGATATTGAAGTCTAACAACTTCAGTGGTGCCATCTACCTCACTTCAAACACTAAGCTTCCATTTCCCAAGTTGCAAGTTTTTGACATATCCCATAATTCATTCACTGGCTCTTTGCCCTCTGGATATTTGAAGAATTTCAGAGCGATGATGGATGTAGAGGTAAATCTCAGAGAAGAACAAAATTGGTATTCATTTTATAGGGAGTCACTGACATTTACTTTGAAAGGTTTAGAGCTATCATTTGAGAGAATTCTGAAAAGTTTTACAACCATCGACTTGTCCTCCAATAGATTTTCAGGGAGTATCCCCAATTCTATTGGAACTCTGAATTCCTTAATGTACTTGAATATATCTCACAATTTCCTCACAGGACATATACCTGTATCTCTTGGAAATGTGACTACACTTGAGTCGTTAGATCTCTCCTCAAATCAATTGGTGGGCGAAATTCCAGCTGAGCTAACAAAGCTCACATTTCTTTCTAAGTTAGACCTTTCAATGAACAATCTATCAGGGCAGATACCTCAATCCAGTGGCCAGTTTTCCACATTTGAAAATACCTCGTATATTGGGAACTCGGGATTATGCGGATTTCCATTAACACATAAATGTGAAGAGGACAAGGAACTGCCTTCACCACCAATGACACTCCAAGAAGGTGATGGTTCTTATTTTGGTGATGGATTCTGTTGGCAATCTATTGTTTTGGGGTATGGATCTGGTTTTGTATTCGGAGTTAGTATGGGTTATTTTGTCCTTCGATATGGATGGCCTAAATGGTTGGTGGAATTTTTCTTCGGCATTCAATTCAAGACAAAGAGAAGAAGCAGTAGAGGAAATGTGGCGCGACGGAGACGTACTTGATCAGGGGTGAAAGTGAAACAAGGTTTGTTGAAACTATGGTTTTTAGAGCTTATATGTTGAAAGACTTGTGTGCTTGTACAATGTATAATTTAATATTTTTGAGCTATTTAACATCATGTATAATGAGTATTGTTGTTTTTTCACTATTATTCAGTTGAAATATATTTGATGTGTTCCGCTTTCAAGATTAACGATGGCATATGTATTCTGTTAAGCTAGCTCGTAAACATGTTCGAGTTCGAGTTTAATCAAACATGTTCATGAATATCATAAATATTTCGAACGAGTAAATTAAACTGAGTTTCTTTTTTTTCCCGAGCTCGAACATGTGAATTAAACGTGCTTTTTTCGAGCATTCGAGCTCGTGCTCGATTAGTAATTTTTTGAATATTTCATGGGCCGAATTCGAACATTGCAAATATTTATCGAGCCAAACTCAAAAAAAAAAAATTAAATCAAATTCGAGCTCGAATATTAAGGTATTCAACCCGACTCCATTAGTTTACAGCCTAGCCATACATATCAGAATCATATATTCATAATAATATGGGCAAATTATTTATTTATTTCGTATTTTAGTTAGTAGCGAGTGCCGAGTAGTGACGAATACGATTAGGCTTAGAGAGAGAAAATTAAAAGTAAAATTTGGGGAGGAAGGAAGCAAGCCAAACAGAAGCAGCACTGAATGCCATGAATTCCCTCTACTCGGTGCGGTGCGTTCCTCTCTCTCTCTCTCTCTCTCTCTCTCCTCTCTCTCTCTTTCCCCTTTTTTCGTTCTTTTATGTGTGTGTGTGTTTTCTGGAATTGATTGAATAGTTGCTGAAACGAAACAGTGGCCCTTTATCGTTATCGATGCGAGCATTCAACTTCATCAAATCCGTTAATCAAACTGCCCAGATTCACAATGCGTTTATTCATCGCCCTCTTCCTCTTCAGTTTCGCCGGTAAATTAATTTACTTGTGCTTCCCGCTCTACTTGTTGTACCATTGATTTCCATTCTCTCTCTTTACTGCATTTTTCAGTTTTCCTGTAAAGTTTCATTTTTTTATTTTATTTTTCCTTTTGCTTTTTTGTTTGATCGGCGATAATTCATTGCTTAACTGTTGAAAATTGTAGCTAAGACGCTTTTTTAGATTATTTTCTTGAAAAAAGAACAGCAACAAGCAAACTGATTTCTTTGTTTGAGGAAGGTGTTGGTGGTTCCAACTTAGTATTCCATCTCGTATTCAAACCGTTGGATTTATGTCATATGTATTTAAAAAATCAAACAATTCACCACTAAAAAGGATTAAATACACACGCATACGTCCAATGGTTGGAATACGAGATGGAATACCAAATTGGAAGTCCGAAACATTCCACCGTTTCATTTCGAACAGCATAGTATTAGTTAGGTTAAGGTATTTGCTATAAACGTCCAATGGTTGGAATACGAGATGGAATACCAAATTGGAAGTCTGAAACATTCCACCGTTTCATTTTGAACAACATAGTATTAGTTAGGTTAAGGCATTTGCCATTTTATAGCTGATATATATTTCCCAGCTTGACAATTGTACGCCTCATTGTGTTTCTCTCAGGGCTCTGTCATCTGTAAGAGCTACAAGCGACGAAGAGTCTGCTGCGAGGGCTGCTGCACTCAACGCTGACACCGGGGCACCAACAATGTTCGAACCTCAAACACCATATCATGGTTTTAGCTTCTATATTGAGATTGATTCTTTTCCAAATTTTTATGTGGAATGTTTTTTGTTTTCCCTTTTTTACTTTGGCCTAGCTAGTTGTGTTTCCATATCAAGAGTTGAAGGCCTCAATTGAGATGAATTCACACCACAGTCATCTATCTATCAGTTTTCTAGTATGATGTTTGTTCAAAATGTCAATGAAAAGGGATACCTAGGTCATATTTTGATGCTTTGTTATGAATGGTTGGCTAGATTTGACAAGATTATTTCGAAGGAGATCCCTTGTACAATTGTGCATGAGGATGAAGATGTTCTTGCTTTTCGAGATATTAGCCCACAGGCGCCGGTTCATGTTCTAGTCATTCCAAAGCTACGCGACGGTTTAACCCAGCTGGGGAAGGTACTTATTTTCTTTTTGTTCATCCATTTGCTATGAAAACAATGGTTTTTTTTATTGCATTTTGATGTGTTGATAGGCTGAAAAAAGGCATGAAGAGATATTGGGTCGACTACTTCATGCTGCTAAAATAGTTGCAGAGAAAGAAGGCATCAGTGATGGTTTTCGTGTTGTTATTAACAGTGGCCCTTCTGCATGTAACTCTCTCTCTCTCTCTCTCTCTCTCTCTCTCTCTCTCTCCCCTTTCTTGTGCAGTTGTGATCACCTGACTACAAATGGTTACTTGACTTTGCAACTGAAATTACAAAGCTGAGTAATACCTCTCTCTCTCTCTCTCTCTCTCTAGGTCAATCTGTTTACCATCTTCACCTGCATGTACTTGGAGGGAGACAGATGAAATGGCCACCAGGTTAATAAAATGCATAGTTTAAGTGAAGACTTCATTTCTTTGGGGTTCTTTGTTGCTGCTGACTTATCTACCTCTCCTTGTAATATGACTGTCTATTCAAGAATTGCATAAATAAAGCAAAAAAAAGGGGACCTTTGTTCTCATGATTCCTTCTCTCTGAAAATGCTGTTATTCAATGTTCTTTCTCATTGCTTTCCACATTACCATATATTTTATAGTTCAGATATCAGAAGCACTGGATAATCACATCATCATCTCCTATCGTCACGACAAATCGCAACGTTACAAGTGGCACTTGGTCACTCAAAATGCAATCAAGTAAAACAGAAGCAGCTAATGCAATCGAGTTTGTTGCATCTTGTATGCCAATGAAATTCATCAAAAATCAAAAGAGTTTAGGTACATAGGCAGCAGCTGTGGTGTTTTGGTAATGTACAACTCCCATTCAAGTTACATCACAGGATCAAGGACAACAACCTCGTACCGTCGTATATGTATCCTTATTATATCACTCGACTTCTAGATTGCCGGTCATTAATAAATGAATGCCGATGACTATACCGGACGGGGGCAGCCCGAAAACAGCTAGCTGCAGCAGTGGCACGAGCAAGGGAAGTTGGCAATTTCTCGATCATGTGTGTACAAATGTTGCACGCTATCCCCCAAAGATCTCAAGTTCGAATTCTAGTCTGCAAAATCAACTCGGTGGTGTATATGTCATAGTGTTGTGCGCACTCCTGTCTTGTTTGAGCAGATACACGAGCAGTCTGGCTCTGTCAAGTCCCGCAACACAATCCGTTTGTCGCGGTTACTCATAAGTTTGATGAGGGGCAGCTTTTGAGAAACTTGGCGCCAAATTTCTTTAACAGTCCCGTTTGGATCTTCATACTCGAAGTACCTCTTCACCTGAATAGAATGCAAGAGATCAGTGAAATTCAATGGAAACTAAACTGAGCAATTCAGCATCTAGAATGGAATGTTAACCGTTTTCAAATCTTGAGATACTACTTAGATAAATAAACAAAAGGAACAGTAAAAGATTGCCCATAAGGATAAGAATCCAACTCCCATACTTTCCTGACAAATTACTATAACTGAGATTAACAAAATTAATTTTACAACCTTAAACTACGAGTTCAATTGAAATTGGAATCACATACAAACAGCTTGGTTTAGAAAGAAATGATTTAGAGCTGAAAATCCAATAACCCTAAGGTATGATCAACTCCTAACTGCTGGGAATTTACTGAACTTAGTCCGTATTCAGTTCTAAGCCATACAAATCATCTAACTGGAGCTTCGCGGCCCTAGCTAAAGCCATACATATCATCTAACTCAGTTTTCCAGTCATGTCGATTACTTCTAAGCTGGAGTTGCAAAATGGAAAAAGGACTAATCCAGCATGCAAGGTAAGGCTAATCTACTGAAACATACCTTTAGCAACTCATTTTGAAACTCCAAAATCTTCTGTGGACTGACTTTTCTCAGCAATCTCACCAAGTTTCCAGGTTTAACTGCAGTGTTGGAATCTACGAATATGGCAATCTTTCTGTAGTCTATGACATCTTCGAAAGGCAGCTCAATGTAGTCACTCACAATAACAGGAACACATAAACTCACAATGGCATCAAAAAGTCGGCAAGCTGATGGAGTATCACCAGCTGGATGTAAGCAAAACTTTGATGTATGCATTCCTTGCGTTGCTGCACGGCGACTCTCCCTAGACTGTGCTCCATGTTTGATTATAACGTCCTCTTCATTCTCAAGCAATTGGAAAAGCAAATCTCGAATCTTACCACCCTACAAGCCACAAGAAAACCAACTTAAGTGCAAATGCATCCGAACACACAAGTTACCCTAAACATGGACATCATAAACAGTTCTACAAGAAGCATGTATCAACAATCAAGATGTTCCAGATGCCTAGAAATGTTTGATCTTTCATCCTTCCAATTTTGAAGCATTAAGGACTTTCTAACTTGCATCTTTAGAACATCATATACACACACAGATATAGTTATACAAAAAAGAGGAATCGGGAATCAAACATAAACGTTGGAGAAGAAGTGCATAACAATCTACCCAACCAAGAACAATAAAGAAAGCAGATCATTACCTCTTTCCGGTACCTATTCCCCATAAAGAATAGCAGGGAGTTGCGATTCTCCAGTCCAGCATCCCCTTTGTATGTATTAATCCTATGCGAATACGGCATTATCACATCCTTGACTAGAGACGCTTGAGTACGAGCCAACCTCCCAAAATCTGAAACTAACAGCACCCCATTTTTCACTCTATCAATGACCTTATACAGAGCATTCGGATCCTGACATATGATTACATGATCCCACCCATTATTTCTTTTCCAATACACTTGTTCTTCCAACCAATCCATTAAAGACTCCTGCATCAGTCAAATATATCATCACTCCACCACCTAAGTAGTTGCTGAATTTATACTGATTGTCCATTGTATGAGCATCATCATTTCATCAATATTCAATCCTACTCTACTCAAATCAAGTTAATCAAATACGAATTGACCCTAAAATAACATAAACTGAACATACATCCGCACCTGAGTTTGCTCGTCACTGTAGACCACAGTCCTATCAGGGGAGACATTGGATCGAATGGGATTAGCGACAAGGCTCAATGAGGAGAAGAAGGGCACGTAGAAGAGGTCGGCTTGTTCAGGGTCCATGACGCGAGTCACAGGCGAGTCGATCCGCTCCTCACTCGGACGATTGAGGTCGGAAAACAAGTACCACTCAGCGGAGTGCTGATTCCCAGGGTACTTAAGCAGTGCGTCGTCGGCGACAGGCTCTCCGCCGCGCGCCGCCGCGTAGCTCTCGATCACCCCGTACGTGAACCTCCTCGGCAGATCGTACATGTAAATTCTCACCTTGCCAGCATCGCGGTGGCCACCACGATCGAGGGAGACATCGATTGAAGTGGCGGTTGCGTGATTTGGCGGAGTGTGGAAGACGAAGGAGTAGAGGGCGAGAAGGGAGAGGAGAGAGGCGAGGACAAGCGTGGGTTTCAGGAGAGATTTGCGGGGCATTTTTGGAACGGTGGATTTAGGACTGTACGGCGGCGAGTCGGCGGCGATCGGCGGAGATCTGAGCTTCGGCCGGAGATTCATTTCCGGTGGAGGAGGGCATTACGATTGCCGCCGTGTTGCGATTGAGATTCGAACTGTAGATGAAAGGGGAAATCGTTGATCTCAATTATTATGTTCATTTTTATTATTTTGTGCGTCTAATTTGGATTAATTGATTTAAATATCACGAATAATACATGATTTTTGATTTTTAACACGATCGTTGAAATTACAACTATACGAATTTATATTTTTTTACAATTACAATATCAGTTCAAAATTAAGTGTAATTACACGCACAAAAATTATGCAAAATACTTAATCGATTTAATATTTTTTAAGTAAACATTGAATAGATGAATTTGTTGGTGTATGCATGCATATCACACTTGAATACATGGGTGCTAAAATGATGTTGTATAATATTTTAAAGTTCGTGTTAAAAAATCAGAATTCGTGTATAGTTCGTGATATTCAAACAACTTAACAATTTTTTCTTTGTGCATAATAGGTACCTATTTTATAATAATAAGTAATTATTGAAATAAAAAAAAATTATTTGAATTAATATAAAATAAAATTATAAATTCATAAAAATATTGCAAAAACAAACTTAAAGTTACATGATACAATAGGGGTATTTTCATATTTTAGCCCGATATTTTAAGAAATTCACAAAAATATCCTAACCTTTTATAAATAACAATTTAATACTTGTCATTTTGAATAAATAACAAATCTAGCTTGAAATTAATTTTTGGACTTTTAGTTGCTGACATGTAGCGAAAATAGTCGGTGTGGAGTGAAATATAATTTTGTTTTTGTTTTATTTGATCAATTGATGTGACACAAGTATTTTTCACGCCATTAAAAATTCGGGTCAAAAGATACACGTTAGCAATTAAAAGCCCGAAAACTAATTTCAAGCTAGATTTGTTATATATTCAAAAGGTCATATATTAAATTGTTATTTATAGAAGATCATGATATTTTTGTGAATTATTTAAAAGGTCCGGCTAAAATATGATAAAAAGGTCTGAATTATAATATTTCGAGTGGAGTAATAGTTTTTTTTATAGAAACGGAGACAAGCTGAAGTAGCCAATCCTAACAATTTTACTATGTTTGAAAGTTTTATTGATATTGAAGCGACCTTTCAGATTATTAGAAAAATTTTGCATATAATTTTTTTGTTATTTTAGGCGTATTTTTATGTTTTGTTTCAAGTAATTTTATTTATTTTAATACTTCAACGTCGTTTTTATTGTTGGTGTAATTTTATCTATTTTTTACATTTACATGTACAATAAATTTTAATATTAATTCACAACACATTATTTAAAATACAAAATAAATTATAAACAACATAAACACAATGAAAAAACAAAATATAAATACAAAAGTGACATAAGAAAAGTTGAAAAAAATGAGGGGCGCCAAAGCGGTTTGCCGCATTAGACGGAAAAAGTATCACTTTGTATATTAAAAAGTAAAAATATCACGTTTATTCCATTGAAAATTACTACGTAAAACAAAAGGACGATGATATTTATGTAATTATTATTTTTTTATTGAAAAAAATATCATATCTAATACTGGAAAAAGTATTATATATATTTTATTATTACGTAAAATGTTGTATTTAATTATTTATATGAATAAAATATAATTATTGTTGGCAATTGGCATAAATAAAAAGAGTTAAATGGAGTAGTATTAATTACAGCAGCTGGCAGCAGCTAGAGCTAGTCGCCGTCGCCGTCGCCACCGCCACCGCCGCCGTAAAAACTCACTTCCGCCTTTCTTCTCGGATAGTTTTTCCCGGCCAGATCCGAATTCGATTTCCATGGATCTGGCGGCGGAAGAGCTTCAATTCTTGAGCATAACCGACATTCTGAAAGAATCGATCGCCATTCCCAAACAGTCTCCAAAAACCTTCTACCTCGTAACCCTAACCTTGATTTTCCCTCTCTCATTCGCCATCTTAGCTCACTCTCTCTTCACTCACCCCATCATCTCACAGCTTCAATCCGACCCCATCGCCGCCTCCGCCGACTGGTCTAAGCTCCTCATTTTCCAGTTCTTCTACCTCATCTTCCTCTTCGCCTTCTCCCTCCTCTCCACCGCCGCCGTCGTCTTCACCGTCGCTTCGCTCTACACCTCCAAGCCCGTCTCTTTCTCCTCCACCATCGCCGCCATCCCCAGCGTTTTCAAGCGCCTGTTCCTCACTTTTCTATGGGTTTCTCTCTCTATGGCGGTCTATAATATAATCTTCTTGGGGTTTATTGTGCTCCTTCTTGTTGCCGTCTTCATGCAGAATGTTTTACTCTTCTTGTTCTCGGTGGTGGTCGTGTTCTTGATGTTCTTGGTCGTCCATGTTTTCATTAGCGCATTGTGGCATCTTGCTAGCGTAGTCTCTGTTGTCGAGCCTGTTTATGGTCTTGCTGCCATGAAAAAGAGCTACGAGTTGTTGATGGGGAAGAGTCGCATGGGTTTTGTTCTGGTTTTCAGTTACTTGGCTGTTTGTGGTGTGATCAATATGCTTTTTGGGTCGATTGTGGTTCACGGCGGGGAGGATTACGGGGTGATAATGCGGATTGTGGTCGGGGGATTTCTCGTTGGCTTGTTGGTGATTGTGAACCTCATGGGGCTGTTGGTGCAGAGTGTGTTTTACTATGTCTGCAAAAGCTATCATCATCAGGGCATTGATAAGAGCGTGTTGTATGATCATCTTGGCGGATATCTCGGGGAGTATGTGCCTCTCAAGAGCAGCATTCAGATGGAAGACTTGGACGCTTGATGCATTCGGGATGTGCTCGAACTGGAAATGGTACATTTCTCTTATTCATTTTACTTGTAATGTGAATGTAGATGGGGGAAAATGTGTAAAGATCAAGTGTTGAGAATGGTGTGTTTGGACGCTTCTTCTGTATTGGAATAAAGAATTGAGGTTGTCCTTGATCTTGCTCATTGTTATTCGTTGCCTTGTTTTCAGCTCTTGATACTTGATGTTTAATTTTGCTCGTTTGCTATCTACTTATGTTGATATGTTGTTATATTTTGTGTTATTTAGAGGTCAACTGCTAAGCTATTATGGAAAAGATGCAACTTGGTATTGAGGTCTTGGCTGAGTTATTAGTAATTTTTATTCTATATAAGCTTTTGCCGTGGACGTGGTAATTAAGTTTGTTAGTTTTATTATTGCTTCGACAGCATATATGCAGCTGAATTAATCTTGACATAGTGATGTTTGTTTGGTTGCAAATCTAGTAATAGATCTATGGCCTACTTGCAAGCAAGTAAAAGTCGAAGGAGAACTAGAAGGGATATAGGACATGATAGAGGCTTTATGTGGCGTGCTACATCCCTCATGTTGATAGAGGATGTTTATGATGATTGTATATTAATGATCAAATTGAATACGGTTCATATTTGTGACGTTTAGCCTTTTTATAGTAGCATAAATCATAAGTTTCCAGTGTTGATATCTGATTACTTTGTGTATATTTAGTTTGCAATCCAGAAAAATAAACGACTTCATGCTGTCAATCCTTGATGTGATCTTAGCTGTGAGGGAAAAACTAATTGCTTAGCTTCTCTTATAGCATAGTCAACCATTCTCATTTATTGTTGGATAAGGATAAACTCAAGTGCAAAGTCTTGTGTGTTGTGTCATTATTTTCTTGACAAAATTAGCAATGTTTAATTTGATTAAGTACTATCAGTCGAAGGCCCTCTGTGGCTGCTGCCAAGTTTTGTATTAAGGGTCGGTATCTTGTTATGGTATCTTGTTATTTGCTTTCTACTAGATTACAAATAGAACTTTTCTTGAATCACTATTTCTTTGGTATATAAATGAACATTGTGCTAGGTTTGAGAATGTAGCTAGATTTGTTTAATGTGCGATGACATTCCATTTAGTCGATTGGCTTACTGATGGGCATGGTGTAGATAGATGCAAACTACAGGAGTCGGACATATCCGTCTGTTTTCAGGAAACAACGAGCCCTCTTGGCCACTGAAACTGAACGGGTCACATAATGACGCAGGGGAAGTTGATCACCTAATAGGGATTGGTTTATGTTCTTGAACTGGTGATGAAGTGAATGCTTTGTGAAACTGTGGCTGATGCTGCATATACCATATAGTCATGTTTTCATTCATTCTCCTGAGAAATGTGATAGAGAAACTCGATCGAGACGAATACCAATCTGGCTTTGTTTATGATGTTTAACTGAGTTTTATATGCATCCTTTGCCTAGATTAGTCATGACGTCCCACCGAGAATGAAAGTATGATGAGTATATAAGTGGGCTTAGTAGACTCTTGGGTTAACTTTTTTCACAATACGAGGATGGATGTTTGTTAGTTGCTAGCGGAGCCCGTTGCGCCGTCGTTTTGTTCCAACATTCACCATTTCTCATTTTGTTGCTCATTTGGATGATGAGAATTATGAAACTATTTTTGTCTTTGAATTTGAGGGTACATTTTTTGTGAATTTTATGTTTGTGTAATAGCTAGCAATAGCATGTCACATTTAAGTGATGAATAACGAATTTATGATCATTGAAAGAGAGTGGTCCTCATTTCATTATTTATTATGACAATGATTTAATAAATTATTTTATATTTTTTCATCACTCTGCCTTGTCATACATCTGTACATTATAAATCTTCCCCAAATAATTAAGGTTCTCTCCATTTTATCATATATGATCTTCTATTCCAAATTTGGCGTTCTAATCCAAGTTCTATGATCAAATTTATAAATTTTCTTTCATTTATTTTGCCAATTTTAGTTTATTATGTTTTAGTATAATTTTTTGATTATTTTTAGGGTTCACCATATTCAATTAGGGTTTATAATTATTTTTTAATATTTAATTTGTAAAGAAATGATTATTACGATTCATTATTATAAAAATATGATTTATAATTTTTTTTTTAAATTTCAATCATTTTTTCTATATATTATATATACGACACGTTTGTGTATATCCATATGTAAATAATTTCGTATATTTGAAAATTAATATTGAGAATTTTATAATGTTGGGCAACTGTCTCTATTAGTCATTTTCCAAAAAATTGAAATATTAAATTATAACGAATTAATTTTATGGTGGCAAACAACAATGATGTGAGTTGTCCCATTTAGTGGTCCTAGTTGCCAAGCAATAACGCAGAAATAAAATCTAGAGATGCAATATATAAAATATATATAATATATATCCATAATATATAGAATAGAATGTTTAGAATATAATATATAATAAAATATATAGAATTCCATATCGGAAATAATCTAATTGGTTTGTATTACAAAAATTAGCTCGTGAATATATTTTTCAAATTTAAATTTAAGAAATTGAAACTATGAAAAAGAAAAAAGAATGGATGATGAACGTATATTCATATATATTGCGCATAATTAGTTAAAACTTAATCAATTTATAAGATTTTAAAATTAATATATAAAATAGCATTTAATACAATAAACGTGGGTTAAAATTCAACTTACTAATTTTGGAAGGAGATTTAGGCGAAAAAATATTAGCTGGAAATTATACTTTTATGGAGAACTGTCGATTAACGATTTGAAAAATAAGTAATCTAAGATAAAAACTCTTAATTCAAGACTTGAAAAATGAAAAAGAAAAAATCAATTCAAAACCTCAAAAATCACGAATTTTGATTTTTTTTTTGATTAATTTTCGATGAAAATTCCTATATTAATTATCTATTAAATATAATAAATAAATCATTAAAAGTAATTAAAAAAAATTAAAATTCGTAATTTTTTAGATCATGGCTTGATAAAATTTATCTTTAAAATCTCGGATCGAGAGTTTTCATCTTTCAGGTACTGAATTAATAATTCTCCGATTTTTATATATATTAAAATTAAAATTAAGATAATAAAGTCAAAGTTGAGAAAGTGAACTTTCTCTGGCTGCATGAAGCTGATCAAAGCTGATATTTGCCTTTACAATTTAATTGTTTAATTGCTGATTAATTAAATAAGTAAACAACTCATGATTATAGTACTATTAAGTTATAATTATAATATTAATATAGTTTAACAACATTAATTAATAAATTGACTATTGATTAACGAATCTTCCACGAATGAATCCCTTTTTTATTTCCCAAAAATAAAAAATAAATTCATTATTAATAAAAAGAAAAAGAAGACTAACGAGAAAACTGAAGACTCAGACACACACACTCTCTCTCTCCTCTCTCTCTCTCCTTTGATCTCGTGAGTGATGACCCCTCACTGGCAATGATAGAGAGGGAAGACGACAGATTTTAGAGAGAGAAAGCTGTCTGATTTGTACGTTCGGCCCCATGAAAGCTTGTGCAGTTCAAAAAGAGCGATCTCTCTCTCTCTCTCTCTAGGGACTTGATGTCATCGAATTATTTATTCTGTCTTCGCTCGGAATCAGGAATTTGAATTTTGCTTACCGAATCAAGTTAGATTTTGAGGCTATTCAGCTCCAAGAGGCTGCTCGTTTCAATTGGAGAAGTCTGCAGAGGGATATAATGGTGAAATGAAATGCTTCGTTTTCTCGATTTTGTTGGGGGTTTGTGGCTTTGATTGAGCTGGCCCCACTGTGAAATTTAATTGGCAGCTGCTATATGGTTAGATAAGAAAAGCCACTCACTTGTTTGGTTTCTGTTGTGGGATTTGGGCTCTGATAAATAGCACAGTGGAGTGTTTTTGAATTTCAATAAGAGTGAAGAAGATGGCATCTGGAGTGGAGGAATATGATGGAGGCAGTGAAACTAGTAAGGGAAGTATGTGGGTTCTGGAGCAGAAGCTTGATCAGCCTATGGATGAGGAGGCTGGAAGGCTTAAAAATATGTACAGGGAAAAGGTAAAAAAAGCAACATTTTTTTTTCATATGTTTGCTTCTGGTTTACTCTGACCATCAAGTTTCTTGATATGGATGGGACTGGGAGGGAATTAATGAGCAAGCTACTAACATGCATCTTATCATTATTTCTTTGGATTTTATGGGATCTTGAATTGCTTGTTTCCTTCTTTGTTCTTTCATTCTGTTTTTGCCCTGCTCCTGCCTGTGTGCTGCAGCCCTACATGATTGCGTTGCTGTGGCCGATGATCTAAGCCAACAGCAGCTCATGAGTAGTACTTGGCACCACCAAATTGATTGATTTGTTCTCACTCGGTATGATTAAGTTTGTTGTCTCCAGTTCTAGGATTAGTTTAGGCATAACATGATATGACTGGCTGCTAGGTGCGCGTGCGATACTTGAGTTAAGGTCTGTATTAAATTCCTTTAATTGCAGGATCTTGAAGTTTTGTTGCATGAAGGGTCACTATCTTGATGGCATTCTTTAGAATTTTATTATACGATCGGATGAGCAGAGTAGGCTAT
The DNA here is from genome assembly GCA_026008535.1 of Perilla frutescens. Taxonomy (NCBI): domain Eukaryota; kingdom Viridiplantae; phylum Streptophyta; class Magnoliopsida; order Lamiales; family Lamiaceae; genus Perilla; species Perilla frutescens. The sequence continues at coordinate 428,573 of BRKX01000007.1, read as the reverse complement.
GTATGGTCTTGGCCAGTTGCTTTAGTTGTACATTGACACCTTAATTTAGTGGAATTGCATTGTTCTTGAGGATTGTTTGTTTCCTGTTTGTTGACTAACTTTTCTTTAAACAGAAATTCTCAGCATTTTTGCTATTAAGGCTTGCATTCCAGAGTCTGGGAGTGGTATATGGAGACTTGGGAACATCTCCCTTGTATGTGTTCTACAACACATTTCCTCGTGGAATTGACGATCCAGAGGATGTTGTTGGTGCTCTTTCGTTGATTATTTACTCCCTTACGCTGATACCTCTGCTTAAATATGTGTTCATTGTGTGTAGAGCAAATGACAATGGTCAAGGTAAGCTTGTTTTTAGCTACCAATTTTTCTTGATGTCTTATTAGAGTAAATTTCCTTGTGCCAACTCTGCCTTATATCTAATAGCAGATCTGAAAGCATTTAACTTGTATCTCTTCCTTTTGATAGGAGGAACTCTCGCTCTTTATTCTTTACTCTGTCGACATGCTAAAGTCAGAACAATTCCCAACCAACATCGGACTGACGAGGAGCTCACAACATATAGTCGAAGCACATTCCATGAGCATTCGCTTGCTGCAAAAACCAAGAGATGGCTGGAAGCCCACGAAATTAGAAGGAAAGCCCTTCTTATCCTAGTACTTGTTGGGACATGCATGGTGATTGGAGATGGGATTCTCACTCCTGCTATTTCTGGTAATCGTGCATTTTCCATATGCACTTGTATTTTTGGTTTTCCTAGTTTACTTTGGATTCATAGATTCAATCTGCCTAGAGAGTAAGGACATTTTGAAAACATTAGGCATCAAAATAGTAACTCTCATGACATTGGTGAAAATTTAACATGAACATTCATAATTCTGATCTATCTGTAAGCATCTGTTTTTACAATGGTTGGCTTCAAAGATGATAATATTCTTTTTGACTGATGCGCCAGAACATGGTTCGATACAAGGTACAATAGAGCTGTGGTTAATGTAAGATGCCCACTTTTATTCGTCTCTGATTTAAGACAATATGTAACAGTTCTACTTGCCCATCAAGACATTAATGGATCATATCAAGCAAGATTGAAATTGTATAAATAATGCTAGCAGTCGATTCTGATATTAATGTCTGCATCTTTACTGGCTTACAATAATTAATTCCTTGCATTTTTGTTATGAGTACTAAATGAGTAAGTTGAATGTTGCAGTTCTTTCAGCTTCTGGTGGGATCAAGGTGGATCATCCGAAGATGAGCAATGGTACTATTTACTCTATAAAGAAAATTGGATTATCTATGTCCCAATTATATAGTCCACTTTACCTTTGCATGAGGATTATGAACAACATTGGAAGAGCAAAAAGTACAACTAAACTTCCTATAAAGCAAAACCAGTAATATAAAAAAAGGCTCATTTATAGTAGTAGTAGATTAGGTCTAGCATATAATGTTTACCATATTCCAATATTATAAGGGTGTATTAGTAAATGGACTTAACAAATATAGAAACAAGACTATTTGGGACATTCCAAAAGGGATATACGACTATATAGAGGGAGTAATATTTTTGTTATTGTGTGTTTATGATATGCCCTTTTTTCCTTCTCTTTTATTTATATTTTACCCCTACTTGCATAGTCATCAATCAGAGTCGTGTGTATTGTATATGGTATAAATTTGAGCTGGTGTTTATTGATGCAGATGTGGTTGTGCTTGTTTCTGTAGTCATATTGGTTTGCTTGTTCAGCATGCAACACTATGGCACAGATAAAGTTGGCTGGCTTTTTGCTCCTATTGTACTGCTGTGGTTTCTCATGATTGGAGGCATTGGCATCTTTAACATATATAAGTACGACAGCTCAGTTCTGAGAGCCTTTTCGCCCGTGTACATATATCGCTACTTAAAAAGAGGATGGAGAGAAGGTTGGATGTCCCTTGGAGGGATTATGCTCAGTATCACAGGTTTTCATCTCCTCTCTCTCATGCGCACATGCATGCATGCACGCAGATGTGCACACACTTGCAAACACATACACAACCATATACATCCGTCTCATGTTTTTTAAGCATATTCCTTTTTTTTTGTGTACTGTATATTATATCTGGAAATCAGATGTAGATATTAAGTTCTGAAACTACTTTCTTTGCAGGGACCGAAGCACTTTTTGCCGATCTTGCCCATTTCCCAGTTTCTGCTATACAGCTTGCTTTTACATTGCTTGTGTTTCCTTGTCTTCTTCTAGCTTATGCTGGGCAAGCAGCATACCTCATGGAAAACAAAGAACATGTGATAGATGCCTTTTACCGGTCAATTCCAGGTATGACTGAAGTTGACTCTACTCGTATTTCAGATAAACTTCGTACATAGGAATAGCTTTAGCTGCTGCTTTGATTTTTTAATAGTCTTCAAATTTTGATAGTTGACAGAACCACCTGGTGCTATTGAAGCAATCCAAGAGTACAATAGCATAGGTTTTGTTGGCTTGAGGTTTGAAAAGATTACTTATGATCTCTAAATACTTGGCATGATTGTGTTTCTGTTTAGCTTTTGCTCTCAAGATAATGCAGTTTGACATCATTTTGATTCATAACTCATTTGTTCAAAATTCTGGGTGCAGAAAGAATATACTGGCCAATGTTTATTATTGCAACTTTAGCTGCTATTGTTGCTAGTCAAGCTTCCATATCTGCTACTTTTTCGATAATAAAGCAGGCCCTCTCATTAGGATGTTTCCCGAGGGTCAAAGTTGTACATACATCAAAAAAGTTCCTTGGGCAGATTTACGTTCCGGACATGAATTGGATCCTTATGGTTCTTTGTATTGCTGTAACCGCCGGATTCAGAAATCAAAGTCAAATTGGCAATGCTTATGGTGAGTTTTTGGCTTTTTGCCAAATGCTGATAAATCTAATTAAAATCTGTTAATTGAGAACTAGTTTCTGAAACGTTTACTCGTTATGTGGCAACAGGTACGGCAGTTGTGATAGTGATGCTCGTGACCACTCTCCTGATGATCCTTATAATGTTGCTAGTTTGGCACTGCCACTGGATCTTGGTTCTATGGTTCGCGTTCCTTTCCCTAGTTGTGGAGTGTACATATTTCTCAGCAGTGCTTTTGAAGGTGAATCAAGGTGGTTGGGTCCCGCTTGTGATAGCTGCTGCCTTTCTAGTGATCATGTACGTGTGGCATTACAGCACTGTTAAAAGATACGAGTTTGAGATGCATAGCAAGGTTTCGATGGGTTGGATTTTAGGACTCGGCCCTAGCTTAGGATTGGTCCGTGTACCCGGGATCGGACTGGTGTACACGGAACTAGCGAGTGGGGTGCCTCCTATATTCTCACACTTCATCACGAACCTTCCGGCTATACACTCGGTGGTAGTGTTCGTGTGTGTGAAGTACCTTCCGGTTTACACAGTCCCGGAGGAAGAAAGATTTCTCGTGAAACGTATAGGACCGAAAAACTTTCACATGTTCCGGTGTGTTGCAAGATATGGGTACAAGGACCTTCACAAAAAGGACGATGAATTCGAGAGGAAGCTGTTCGACAATCTGTTCGTGTTCGTTCGGCTCGAGTCCATGATGGAAGGGTGTTCCGACTCTGACGACTACAGTGTATGCGGACAGCAGTCGAGAGAGAATCAGTTCCTATTGAAAGATGATACAATTTCATCAGTGGAGGATTATGTTGTTGTGCCTGCAGGCAGGTCGAACATGAACATGAACATGAACATGAACATGAACATGAACACGAACACGAACAACACGTTCACGTCATCGGGAGGAGCAGAGAGCAGCCAAACAGAAGTGGATGAATTGGAGTTCTTGAGTAAGTGTAGGGATGCAGGGGTGGTTCACATTATGGGAAACACTGTGATTAGAGCAAGAAGGGATTCTGGGATTCACAAGAAAATAGCCATCGATTACATATATGCTTTCCTTAGAAAGATTTGCAGGGATAATAGTGTTATATTCAATGTGCCTCATGAGAGCCTTTTGAATGTTGGCCAGATTTTCTTTGTCTGAATTTTCCATCATTCAAGAATGAATGAAATACTAAGATATGTTCATGATTCTGTACTCTGTCTTCGTTGAATATTAATACAGTTGCATATTTACTAATACTCTCAACTATATAAATAAATAATTTCTTCTTTGATCTCTCACTTGAGCACCCTTTAAAGGGTAACATCAATATTCTACATTTCTATTTCTTAAAAAAATAAATATTTTAGTATATTTATAAATAGTAAATACTAAACTTATGTCACTATCACTATTTTGCTAGCCTCGTTTCAAATCCCATAAATTTTAATTAGCAAACCAAAACCAAAACAACCCACAATCATGAGGTGAATTCTATTCCAATTTCCAAATCAACTTTTATCAATAGCAATATTTTCCATGCTCACACACAATCTAATGTCAACAAACCAAGTAAAGATTCGATTTTTAAATCAACAAACCAACTAAAGATTCAATTTTTTTACTGGGTAATTAAATCCAAGGAAGATCAAACAATAATTGCACAGCTGGGCGTTAAATCGCCAAGATATTAGCAGTTAGGAGTTAGCACTTCGCAGCAGTAACTACTAATTATGATGAAGGACTTGATAGCCGTCGGCTATTATTGCATGTGTTGCTCTGTTTTAGTTTCTAGAGAGAGGAGAGAGAGAGAAGATGAAGGATTGAAGATTGAAGATTGAAGAAATGCGTATTCGTAGAAGAAAAGGAAGAGAGGAGGGAGAGAGGGGAAATGAGGAAAGTATGAGAGATGGTGACGGGCTTCCGGACGCGCCACGTGTCGAGCTGCGAATGGAGGAGAGATGGGGCTCGCTTCCCACAGCATTACATTACATGATGCCAGTTTGTGTGTAACCCCCAAAGTCCTATGACCCCGGCGAATCCTTATTTGTATTCTAGTCTATTGCTAATGTTACTCTCACACAACACAAACTCTCTCTCTCTTTCTCTCTCTACATCTCCCTCTCTCTCTCTATCTATTTTTATTTCGATTGTCTGCCCCTATTCTCTCTCTCTCCCCCCTTATTCTCGTTTCTCTCGTAGTCATATACCCTAACCCCCCTTTTTTGCTTCACTCCACCGCTCCCGCAATTCCCATCACTTCATTTTCGTGAAGAGATATCAAAGATTTGTTTTTTATAAGTTTCTGTGAGTTTTTGATCCACGGACGAGGTTTGGTGAGTGATTATTTCTTTCTGGGATACTGTTGTTTTCGACTATTTTAAGCGGGTCTTGCAATATCAGCTGAATCTTGTTTGGTTTGCTCTTTATTTCTTTTGTTTTTGCATGTCATGCTTTTAGGCTTTTATGGGATTCTAGTTAGGATCAATTTTAGTCTGCAGGTGATTCTTATTAGATAATGGGGGATTTGGTTTTTTTGCTTTTAGGTTTAGAGTCATTGGTGTGGCGAGGCTGTTTTAATCTTCCATAAATCAAATGCATTATTAAATATGCTGATCTTGCTCGTGGATTACTCGTATATTGTTTATTTTCTTCAAGATTAAAGCTTTTCTAGTCTTTTTGTTGGATTATTTGGGAGTGCTGTTAATAATTGACCATTAATTTTTTAGTTTTGCATGAAATTTCTCATGCTTTATAGTTTCCTATGTACTCTCCCCTATTCAACATTTAGGAATGTTGTAATTGAATGAACAATGTGTGGTGGTAGGATTTGAAGAGCTAGTTGTCTTTCTACGTTTAAGCTTGTCGAGTGAATGCTTTCTATCTTTGGCCAACGGCAATGGTATTCTGCTGCAGATCATAAATGTATTGGCAATGAAGGAAAATGGTTCAGAGAATAGTGCAATGCTTAATAGAAACTGGGTGTTGAAACGCAAGCGTAGAAAGCTTCCATCCAGTACTGATAAGTCTCGTGACAGAGGAAAAATCTTCAGACCAATAAAATTTTCATCTACTACTAGATTAAAGAATGACCTGAAAGAGGATGAAAATTTAGGTCAAGCATCTGGGAAGAGAAAAGGCAATGATGGGGTAAGTTTATTTTTCATTTCCTTTTTGTCTTCTTTATTTGTATTAGTTCTACAATCAGCCTCTTGAAGCTGAGGTGAAGTGACGTGAAGCAGAATGTACTCTAATAGATACTAAAATGTTTTCTATGAAAAACTGTGCATGCAAGATTTATTACCCCAGTTGGTTTGTTTATTGTGCTATACTACATTACTACCTTTTTTGAATTTATATTTTCCGAGTTTTATTTTATTCCCCAGCTTAATTTGTGCTTCACGTAAATCATAATGAAATTATCCAAACTTGTGTAGTGCGGTTATACGAACACTTGTGAGCTAGATTTGATTTGCATCTTTGTTTTTATCATTCAGTATTATTACGAGTGTGTGGTCTGTGAACTTGGTGGAAAGTTGCTATGTTGTGATAGCTGTCCTCGCACATATCATCTCGAGTGTTTAGATCCCGCTTTGAAGGTATGTTATTGGATTATGTATTTCCCAAGATTTTAAAAAAATTTCCTTCCTTATTTGCTTCATTTATTACTTTGCAATCTGTAGCGTATTCCGACCGGTAAGTGGGAATGCCCAACCTGCTGTCAGCAACATGCTTGTGTGGACAGCATGAACCATCTGGATCCCGTTTCAAAACGTGCACGAACAAAAATCATCATTCGAAGGTCAAAGACTGAGGCCGAATCATCTGCAACTGACAAGGTCACCGAGACATTTGAAGCCCCTGTTCTTCGGAAAAAAAGGAATTCAGATAAAGGAAAATCTCCTGTATCTTATCGTAGCAGAACAGTTGAGAAGTTGGATTCTTCCTCCAATGACTTATGCCACAATGATCAATCCAAACCAGTTCAAGATGGTTCTGTGGATGCTAGTTCAAGTTATGATGTTAATGGGAAAGAACAAGTTTTGCATTTGCATGTACAATTAGAGAACACGAAGATTCCTGTTAAAGGATCATTGTCGAAGAAAAAGAAGTCAAAAATGAATGTGGAATCTACTGATATAAATCCTGAGGCATCCCCTGAAAAGTTTTCACCAGGAAGCGAACATGTTCTAGCATTGGAAGCTGCTACCCCAGCAATCAGAAAAAGAAAGCAAAAGGTACATTCCCATAATAATGAAAAGAAGCAAAAGACGAACAAGGACAAATCTGGTTCTGAACCTTCTAGAAAAGGTCTGCTCAAAGTCGGTGTTCGACGTTCAGGCGCTTCAAAATCAAAGGGAAAACATAAGATAGCTGGTGGTGATGCTTCCTCAACTATGCGTGATGTTGGGGCAGATATGGCCCATGTTCTTCCAAAGGATGAGGTCTGTTTCTTTCTTTTATCATGATTTCATCTCTCTCAAAATCTAGATGCATCATCTTTTTTTCTTCATCGTATTTTATGCTGAAACTCGTAATTTGAGAATGAGTATAAAACCACATGTATCTCATTTGCAAACCTTCTTGTCGCACAGCGCTTGAAAAAATAAATGAAAAACATGTAACTTGAGTTCTCATTTTAATACACTGATCACTAATATCTATATTAAAATTTGAAATCCATGTTAAATGTAGATATAGTAGTGGGCAATCCCACCTTTTGTTCTATTTTTAATCTCATAAAACATGTCAGATGCCTCAGAGTTCGAATCAGTGAAAAGATATAATGAATGAACATACATATCTATTAGCTGCTAAAAGGAAAAGAAACCTGGTTTGAGAAATTTGAGTTTACCCATTATCATGGTTATACTAGTTTTCCCTAAAGAACAAGGTCAAAAGATAACAATTGATTCTCTCTCAAAAAAAGATAACAATTGATTAAGTTTCCTTAATTTGATTCTTATCTAGGCTGAATCAAAATGCATTAAATTAAGCAAGTTGAAGGCGGGGAATTAGACGATTAGCTGTAAGAATATTCAAGCGACAGATTTGCATTTTGAGCTGAATCTTTCAAACTATAATGCATTGAATCAAGCATGTTGCAGTGATAATATGACGTGGTAGATATTGCTCAAGTTCATAGCATATAACGGGGTTGTTCACGAAATCCTTTTCCCTCTGCATTTTATCTAGCCTTCCGCTTGGTTATTGTTGCTGCAGTCATTGGGTCTCTAAATAGTACGATGCATCTTGTTATCCCGGGTGTAAATTTTTTACCTTTTTCTACTCGCAAGCGTTATTATGAACATGCTGTGAGCTTTTAGTGGCACTTATTCATGCATGATTAGTAAATGCTATTGTATTTTGTTTATTATTATTGTTTCCCTGATATGATATGATTCTTTTGATGCAGGTGGTACCTGAAGAAGCAGCACATGATTCACTTGAATCACAAGAACCTCTTAGATATGAAGACTATGCTACTGGAGTTCAGCAGGTTTGAATATTGTGGACAGGAGTCATGGGACTTGTTTCAAAGAACTTAATGTTTCTAGATGCCTGTTTTAGACTTGGTCCAACTATAATAGTGCCTGACATTTTATCTTCATTTTTTCTTATTATTTTATCATACCAGGTTGATCGTGTTATTGGTTGTCGAGTTCTTGGTGATAACATTGATTCTAGTTGTAATGTGGTGGTTAATGCCAGTGAATCTCCTTTAGCAGATTCATTAGTTGCAGAATATATGAGTAAATCGGAGGAAAATTCCTGCTGCCAAAGGCCTTTGGATGGAGGAAACTCAGCTGAGGATCTTCAGGATGCTGCTAATTGTTCTGATGGAGGGAGGAAGGCAGAAAATAGTCTGAATAAAGACAAGCTACAAGTATACAAAAGATCAGTGACAAAAGAATGTAAAGAAAAAAATTACATGGATTCCATGAGGAGAGAAATTGAAGATTCTGATCCCATGATACTGAAAAACAAAAATCAAGATGATAATATCTCATGCGCCAGTGTGGCAGAAACTGACAAGACTGTTTCAGAAGTTGAGAAGATTGGTATAGTCTTAGACAATTGTGCAAGTAATGATGATAAAGGCGGTCAAAATCCTGGGATTTCAAAGAACTGTCAGACTGATGTCTCGGATAATAATGGTAGCAAAAAAGAGGTTGGAAAGGACATGAGAAAGCATAATGCTCCGAAAAGGAAACTAGTAGAGTCTTGTTCAACCATCTCATATGAGTTTTTGGTCAAGTGGGTCGGAAAATCTCATATCCATGACACTTGGATTTCTGAATCTGAACTGAAAGTCCGGGCTAAACGGAAACTGGAGAATTACAAGGCAAAGTATGGAACAGCTACGATGAACCTATGTAAGGAACAATGGAAAACGCCGCAGCGAGTAATTGCTACTAGGTCTTCAGCAGATGGTGCAACTGAAGCATATGTAAAGTGGACGTGCCTTCCTTACGATGAATGCACTTGGGAAAGAATGGATGAACCTGCTATTGCAATGTCAAGTCACTTGGTTGATTTGTTCTTCAGGTTTGAAAGAAAAACATTGGAGAATGATGCTACGAAGCTTGACTCAATGCGGAGGAAGGGTGATATACAACAAAATGAGGTAATTAATCTCACAGAACAGCCTAAAGAGTTGGTTGGAGGTTCATTATTTCCACATCAGCTGGAAGCATTGAATTGGCTGCGCAAAAGCTGGCATAAATCAAGAAACGTGATACTTGCCGATGAAATGGGGCTTGGGAAGACAGTGTCGGCCTGTGCTTTCTTATCATCATTGTACTTCGAGTTTAAAGCCACACTTCCTTGTCTGGTTTTGGTTCCTTTGTCCACTATGCCCAACTGGATGTCAGAATTTGCGCTTTGGGCTCCTGAGATTAATGTTGTGGAATATCATGGTAACACAAAGGCAAGAGCCATAATACGCCAATATGAATGGCATGCCCGAAATCCTGATGGATTGCATGAGAAAACATCTGCCTTCAAATTCAATGTCCTTTTGACTACTTATGAAATGGTGCTATGTGATTCCTCCTATCTACGTGGGGTTCCTTGGGAAGTTCTTGTGGTTGATGAGGGTCACCGCCTGAAAAATTCTAGCAGTAAGCTGTTTGGCTTGCTGAATACATTTTCCTTCCAACATCGAGTACTGTTGACTGGTACTCCACTTCAGAACAACCTTGGGGAGATGTACAATCTACTGAACTTTTTGCAGCAGGATGCATTTCCTTCTCTTGCTTTATTTGAGGAGAAATTCAATGATCTAACAACTGCAGAAAAGGTGGAGGAATTGAAGAAACTTGTTGCTCCACATATGCTTCGGAGACTGAAAAAGGATGCCATGCAGAATATTCCCCCCAAGATAGAACGAGTGGTTCCTGTTGAGTTGTCATCTATTCAGGCAGAATATTATCGTGCTATGCTTACGAAGAACTACCAGGTATTACGTAACATAGGGAAAGGTGTTCCTCAGCAATCAATGCTGAATATTGTGATGCAATTAAGGAAAGTATGCAATCATCCTTATCTCATACCAGGCACTGAACCTGAATTTGGATCAATGGAATTTCTTCATGAAATGAGAATAAAAGCATCTGCTAAGCTGACTCTGCTGCATTCTATGCTTAAATTATTGCACAAAGAAGGCCACAGAGTTCTTATCTTTTCACAGATGACAAAATTACTTGATATCCTTGAGGATTATTTGAATATAGAATTTGGGCTTGGGACATATGAGAGAGTTGATGGCTCTGTTTCTGTAACTGAAAGACAAGCTGCAATAGCACGTTTTAACCAAGACAGGAGTCGGTTTGTATTCCTGCTATCAACACGATCTTGTGGCCTTGGCATCAACTTGGCAACTGCTGATACTGTCATTATCTATGATTCTGATTTCAACCCACATGCTGATATCCAAGCTATGAATCGAGCACATAGAATAGGACAGTCGAACAGACTTCTCGTATACAGGCTTGTTGTGCGTGCAAGTGTCGAAGAGCGTATTTTGCAGCTTGCAAAGAAAAAGTTGATGCTTGACCAACTCTTCGTCAACAAGTCTGGATCACAGAAGGAGGTGGAAGACATCCTAAAGTGGGGAACAGAAGAACTTTTTAGTGACTCACCTTCCATGGCTGGAAAAGATGGTGAAAACAACAGCAACAAAGATGAATCACTTCCAGAGATAGAACCAAATAGTAAGAGGAGAACTGGTGGTCTTGGGAATGTATACAAAGACAAATGTGCTGATGGTGATGGCAGTAACAAGAATGTGTGGGATGAAAATGCTATCCTGAAACTGCTGGACCGCTCAGACATTCAGTCTGGGTCACCAGATAATGCCGAATCAGGATTAGAGAATGACATGCTTGGTTCAGTGAAGGTGCAATGCAGCTTTCATTCCATGGCCCCTTTTGCAGCATTCCTACTTTACTGCCTGAAATTCTGATTGTTGATCTTATTTTGGTTATAATTATGATACATTCACCAACCATGCTTCTGTTTCTAATAAGAAATATATTCCACCCTCTCTCTGCTACACCATGACTTCATGACTTGTTGCCTGATATTCTGCTTGTCGTATTGCATGTTCATTTCTCATGGTGGTACCTTGATCAAGCAAAGCATGCTTCTGCTTTTGATAATACCTAGACTTTATTCTCTTATACATGTGTATTAGCATAATTCCACCACATCTCTTTTATTTATTTATTTCTCCTCTTGTTAATCTTTTGCCACCATTATTATATTCTGCTTAAGTACTTTACAGGTCCTATATTTGAATAAATTGCTTTTACAGTTTCAAATCCGTGAATTAGTCACTTGACATCTGACCTGTTTGTTTATCTATATGTACAGTGTATTTCTTAAATCCTGGGCACTTTTATCTGCAGTACCGGCCTTTCCCCTCACATTCTTCTTATTTTTTGACTCAGTCACTGGATTGGAATGATGAACCTACAGAAGAACAAGCTGGAATGGTATCAGCTCCTTCGGCAATCAATGACACAACTGAACAGAGTTTCGAAAAGAAAGTTGATAATTTGGTCAGCATTAATGAAGAAAATGAATGGGACAAGCTTCTGCGTGTTAGGTGAGGAGTTTGATCTTGTTATTATTTAGCATTTCGGTATCCACATCCCTGCAACTTCTCTTTGTCCCATCTAATACTTTAAGAACCTCTGTTTATCTAGGAGAAAGATTAGTGAGGGAAGAACCTTAAGAAGTGGTCAAAGTTAGTGGAACCTTATTTATGTAACTTTTCAGACTATAAATTCATTAGATTGGATTTAAAAGTCATTTTAGATGTTTTATTTCTTGTATTAATAGGAAGAAACTATGCAGCCATGTCCAATAACAAAAAGTGCTTAGTTAAAAAAGATTCGCTGATCCCACATCTTAACCTCATTGAACGCCTGCGCACAGCTGATACCCCCCCCCCCCCCAAACCCACCCCACACAAAAAGTACGAAGTTGAATTAGTCTACCAGCAGGAGTTTGTAGCTCTGTACTTCTTGATAGTTGATTTTAAACTGACTCTTGGATGTGTGTATCAAACTAGAAACTTTAGGTAAATCAGCGGTGTTAAAACGTGGCCTGTTGTAAATCATTGCTTACCGGTTTTGTAGATGGGAGAAATACCAGAATGAGGAGGAAGCAGCTCTTGGTCGTGGGAAACGCCAAAGAAAAGCTGTTTCTTACAGGGAGGCATATGTAGCTCATCCTAGTGAACCAACGCATGAAGTATTTCCTCTCTCTCTCTCTCTCTGCTGCAAATAATTGCTAGTTTTTTATTATTAAGTGTTAGATCTATCACATTGAGAATACTCCCTCCCACTGGTAATTGTTATTATATGTTATGGTAGAGTGGAGCTGATGAAGAACCCGAGCGTGAACCAGAGCCTGAACGTGAGTACACACCAGCAGGACGAGCTCTAAAAGAAAAATTGTAAGTTTCACATAATTTAGAACGCTGTATTTCTTTCTTATTTATGTTTCTCCGATCGCTCCTATTTCATGCTTTCATTACGTTTAATTTTTGGGCTTCTTGTCTAATGACAAATGTAAATAGGCGTTCTGTGTCTCCAAAAACTACGCTTTCTTTGGACAATGATTTTTTGTTTTTTACATTAACTAGGATTCTATGAATAGTGAAATAATGCTGGCTTGTCATGGTAAACTTTTAATCTCAGGATCATAAAAATCTGGCATTTTAGTAGTAGTTATAAATATACTTATAAATATGATTTAAGTATATAGCAAGATATTTTTTTTCTAATTTAATGTTGGAAGTTTAAAGCAGTATTTAATATAATCTCTAATTTTCTAATAACATATTCGGTTCGTTGCATTTGTTTGGGTACTGGTATGTGCACGTGCAGTGCGCAGGAACTGCATGAGCTCAATTATTGATATTTATAGGGTTAAATGACTTTCATACAAAATTATCTTCTTAAATGTCTTGATAAAAAATGGCATTCATATTTTACTCAAGGTCGGTAAATTTTTGTATAAATCTGATATGATCGTTATTCAACAGTACCAAGCTTCGTGCAAGACAAAAGGATAGATTAGCCAGGAGGAATGTACCCGAATCATCAACTCCAGTTCAAAGACCAGATGGTCTAGTCTCAATTCCTCAATTCCCTCCATTTAATGTTCATGAAGACAATCGGCGTGCTGAAGAAAAACCTACAGTGGTCGATGTGGAAGACAATGATCATAATCGTTTAGGACCCAACAGCATGACTGACTCAACCTTGAAGTTGGGAAGGTTGTCGAAGCAGAAATCCAATTTTCATATGGATCTTCCTGCAATGTCTACTGGGCGACATCTTTCGGAACTTTCGCGGGATTATGATCAGTTGCAGGGCACAAGCTCTATGGATGCTGTGCGCAACAACTTGCTGCCAGTGATTGGACTATGTGCGCCTAATGCTCCAAACAAAATGGATATGCTGCAGCGGAAAGTCCCAAGACCTTACCGACAATTCAAGCAAGGGCTTGGACTAGATTTTCCCTTACCGGGTTCTGGTTCTGCCTCTGGCCCGTCAAATGAAATCAGTAACAAAGGTAACGAGACATCCCAGTATATGTTGCCCGATCTTTTACCTGGAACATCTCAGATGCCCAGCAAGAGTGATGTGCCGAATAAATATCCACCCTTTACTCCAGTAAGTATCTCTCTCTCTCTCTCTCTCTCTCTCTCTCTCTCTCTCTCATGCTTAGGTTTATTTATTCAAATCTCATCTGAGTTGCTTTTTTCCAGCATTCTTTAAATATCCTCAAAGGCAAAGGAACTTTGGAGACGGGGAATGCTGGTGGTACGTTTTCTGATTTTCAAGAAAAGATGCTACTTCCCAAACTGCCTTTTGATGAGAAGTTGCTACCTCGATACTCATTTCCGGGTGCAAACTTGCTAAGTACAGCTCCGGATTTGTTTCCAAGCTTGTCATTGGGATCAAGAGTTCCAGAGCCTTCTGATACTGTCCATAATTTTCCCATGCTGCCACTGTTGCCCAATCTCAAATTTCCACCAGATCCATTGAAGTATAATCAACAAGAACAGGAGATGCCTCCAGTGTTGGGCTCAAGTCAGATGCCATCTTCATTGTCGTCTTTTCCTGAAAACCATAGGAAGGTTCTAGAAAACATCCTTCTGAGAACTGGAGCTGGATCCAACAACCTGCTGAAAAAGAAACCGAAATTAGATATCTGGTCTGAGGATGAACTTGATTATCTCTGGATAGGTGTTCGTCGGCATGGAAGGGGCAATTGGGAGGCTATGATAATGGATCCAAGGTTGAGGTTTTCCAAGTACAAAACGCCCGAGGATTTGGCAGCAAGGTGGGAAGAAGAACAACTGAGGATTCTGGATGGGCCGGGGCTTCCTGCACCAAAGCCGCTTGCACCTCCTAAGTCTTCTAATGCTCTGCTTTCTGGGATTTCTGATGGGATGATGGCACGAGCACTGCACGGAGCTTGCTCAGATGGAATGGTAGCACGGGCATTGCACGGCACAAAGTTTAACGGGTCTCTGAAGTTTCATTCGCACTTAACAGACATGAGATTGGGCCTTGCTGGTCCATCATCCGCTGCACCACATTTAGAACCATCCGAACCGCCTCTTGTGAATTGGCCTGCTGATAAATTCCCAGCCAAGTTTTCCCGAGAATTTTTCGCAGGAAACAGTGAACGGCCATTCGCTTCATCTGGTGCTCCGATTGAGTCACCATTTCTGCTGAACTCCCTAGGCACTAGTTGCTTGGATTCTCTAGCATTGCAGCAAAGGCTGAAGCAAAGGGATGCAGCTGGTTTGGGCGTATTGCCAGGCTTTTACAACGCGGGAAGCACTGAGCCTGCGAGTTCTAACCCGGTTCTCGATCATAACAATGGTCAAGACCTTTCCAAGTCCAAAGGAAAGGAAGAGGCTGCTGGGTGCTCATCTCCAAAAGGGAAACTGCCTCACTGGCTTCGAGAAGCAGTAAACGCTCCCGGTAAAGCCCCCGAGCCTGAGCTGCCTCGTACTCTATCTGCACTAGCACAATCCGTTCGCGTACTATATGGTAAAGGCTCGCCCCAGATTCCTCCTTTTCTTGTCCCGGGACCACCTCCCCCTAAACCGAAAGATCCTTTGCATGGTTTGACGAAGAAGAAGAAGAAAAGGAAGAAGAAGAAGCCACACGACCCGAGCAAGGACTCGGGAGCTCCCAATATGCCCACCTCTAGCCATCACGGAGAAGATGTTGGCTCGACCTCTATTGCTCAAGCGCCAGCATTGCCCCTGCAGGCAAAATCGGGTTCACAACTCCCTTCCATTGAGGCCAGTCCGATCACACCTGCAGGTCTCGTTGTGGAAACGAGTCACCCGTCTTCATCTCCTCCAATTCCTCCCAAGACGGCTTCTTTTGCAGGATTGCTGCCTTCCCCCGAAGTTCTTGCTTCATGTCCTGCACCCGGTCCACCCACCGTTGGCTTCACGGACAGCATCATACCCGAGGTGGATGCCATTGTTAGCCAAAAAGAAGCAGATCCTCTGGAAAAGAAAGCACAGGAAGGTTCATCTGCTCTGGAAGAGCCAACAACAAGTGGAGATTCCGGCAAAACACGTTCGCATGTCAGGCAGCCCGACGAGGAGGAGGAGGAGGCGTCTTCGGAAGGGACGATATCGGATAATCCCGATAGCTGCGATGAAGCCTAGATGACAATGGCATGCCTCTCCTTGACCTTCTCTAGATTGTATCATGGGCTCATTTTTGCAGTGCAGTTTGTGTTTATTGTATCTATAGAGAAATTTGATGGTATGAATGTAGAGAGTTTCTTGTAAGATAAAATGAAAAAAATGTAGAGTGGTGGCGTTATAGTAGTTAGATTCTGGTCTAAAGCCACCATGAAATATATGATTAATCTAGTGCAGTTTTCTTTTTTTTTTTCTCCAAAATTTGTTGCAGATAACAAAAATATGTGAAAGAAGCTTTAATTGTTTCCATGACTGAATTAATAGTGGTTTTTTGAATTTTTCTTTTTTAACATTTTCTTGACATTATTATTATGTAATCTTTATCTATTTTTTTCTTCCATTGAAATATTAATCCAACTGTGAGAGAGAGAGAGAGAGAGAGAGAGAGAGAGAGAGAATGGAGAGAGGAAAGCTGGTAGTGGAGATGGTAGGAGGCAAATCAACAGTAAGGCGGTGCTTTTCCAAGTATCCATTGAAATTCATCGTCCCTAACAAGGTAATGTTAGCTCAAATTCAATCGATGAATGATCGATCGATCGATCGATCTCTTAATTTCTCCGTTTTCGTTATTCAAAAATCATTCCATTTCCACCGCGATGATCAGGTCGGCTCCTCCCAAACCGATGCTGTCTGGATTTACACTATCACCTATGGCGGCGGCATCGTCTCTGTACATATGTCGATAATTCCTCTTCAATTCTCTCTCTCTCTTCAATTCTCTCTCTTCAATTGTTAAAATTTCAAAAAACAAAAAATGTAGGGGGATTCCATTGCCTTTGACGTTACGGTGGGGGATGGCTGCACTGCAGTTCTGACCACTCAATCTTCCACAAAGGTGCAATCTCTTTTGATTCTCTCTCTCTGGTTCAACTTTTCTCTAAAAAATTTGGTTGTGTGTGAATTTTGTGCAGGTTTACAAATCCATCGGCTCAAAATGCTGTGAACAAGTGCTGGAGGTAAACAGAAAATTAGTTTGATTTTCAATTGAGTTTTTGAGTTTGAATGATCATGAATGGTATTGGTAGGCCAGCATTGGGAGAGATGCAGTTTTGGTTGTGATTCCAGATCCAGTCACTTGCTTTTCCACAGCCAGATATTCTCAAACCCAGATTTTCAAGCTTGTTGCTCAATCCAGCAGCTTGCTCTTAGTAGACTGGATAACCAGCGGTCGTCATCAAAATCAAAATCAAAATCAAAATGGAAATGGAAATGGAAATCAAGATCAAGGAGAGAGATGGGCGTTTTCTCATTACAAGAGCAGTAATCGCATTCTGTTACAAGGCACTGATCATCCTCTATTTCTTGACACGGTAAGGTTACTTCAAAAATCAAACTCATGTCAAAAAACTATTTCATTTCTTGTGTTATTCGTCAGGAGTTTCCGAATGCAACCTCATTTTTTCTCTTTGCACCACAAACGAAAAAAATAAATAAATAATTTTGAAGTTACTCAACTGCCCTTTACTTAGAAAGAGAAAAAAATCAAGAGTTATTCGAAAATGGAATTTCGAACTCTTCATATTTGTTCGAAATTCTATTTTCGAATAGGCATAATTTTTAAAATAAGTCTCGTTTGAAAATCCATTTTCGAACGGACTCTATGAATTTTTGTTTAAGTACCGTTCGAACACATGACTTCGAACATATCAAGATTGTTCGAACACAAGACTTCGAACATGTTCAGAATGTTCGAACACACGATTTTGAACGGAACGCTATTTTTATTAGTAAGAGTTTTTAGGTAAATTTATAATTAATAAAAAAATCAAAAATAATTTATGGTGTAAAGAGTAAAAATGATGGTGCATCTAGCAAGTCCCGTTCATTATTGTCTAATATTGATGATGATGCAGATACTGTTAGAGCAAGAAAGTAGTGATGCCAATATTTCTATTTCTGAGCGCATGAAAGATTACCAAGCAATGGCCATGATTCTTCTTTGGGGGTAAAGATGATAATAACAACACACACACACTTGTATATATTTATTGTCTTTTGATATTGGGAAAATGTTCAATTTAGTTTTACAACTATACCCGAAATTTTAATTTGATCCCAAAATAAAAATTCTCCCCAAATTGGCCATTTTATTTTGAAATATATATAAGAGTTAATTACATTTTAATTATGATTAAAAATATGTAAATTGGAGTTTCTTATTTCTAATTAGAGTTTAAATTAATTCGTTTTAATTTTACTTAAGGTATATATTTATTTCAAAATTATGGTTTATTATTTTCCAATTAGGATTTATATTTATTTCAAAAAATTAATTATCGAGCGCAATGCACGAACCCACACATTAGCGTTGGACGAGTGCATTGCGCGAGTTATTAGATTTCAAAAAAATAAATTAATTCAATTAAATTTTAGGGTGAATATATTTAAAAATAAAAGATTCAATTTGGACCGAAATTTTATTTCGGGTATAGTTGTAGGATCAGGTTGAACCCCCTTTTTTTTAAATTAACATCGTTAACGTGATATCTTTTTAAAAAATCGATTTGAACTGAAATTTTATTTTGGTACCAAACTAAGATTTCAGATATAGTTGTAAGACCAAATTGAACCATTTCTCTCGAATATAACATACTTGGTAATCATAGGCCTAAGTTGAAGACTATTCAGAATCAAATCGAGGGAGATGTGAAGAAATTAATGTCTCAGCAGCTCCGGCTTCCTTCGATGAACTCGTCGAAGCCGGGGAGTTTGTCGAAACCGAGCTTCGTTGCTTCCTGCAGCACCTTCGGGCCAAAGGTGCATCTTCTAGCTCAGTCAAGTCTTATAGATTAGATAGATAATCATAATAGTGATGTGTTTCTACTGAGTTTGCTTCAGGGAATGGAAGTAGGGCTCGTCGTTCGTGTTGCATCTATGACAACGGAAGCCATCTATAGCTTCCTGCAACATGAATTGGCTGCCATGGAAGACCTCGTCGGAGCTCCACCATACCGGTAGCCGGTAACATGTTAATTGAGCTGGCAGAAGACAAATACAGTTAGCTGCATATGGTTGTTGATTCTCAAATTAGGACCAAACTCATTGTGAACCTCAATAGCTCAATCCTTACTCTTTTGTAATAAATTAACATGAAATTTATTTCTTGCAAGGATCTTTTACATGAAATCTATAAACCTTGTATCTTCAAATTAGCACAAAACAAATTACTCATCTAAGAACAACTTTCAACTTGTTCTCCACTTGCTCCCGCACCTTCCACTGTTTCAAATTTTTCACACACGAAAACATAATAAGATTTTAAACAACCAACAACGGTATGAGGGAATGAATGCTATCACTTGTTTCTTTGCTTAAATACAATAAGATACCTGCAAATCGTTGATCTCCTCATCAGTAAGTGACCGTTCCATCGACCTATATGCTATCCTGTAACAATGACTGGTCATTCCTTTCTTGTTCGTGAAGTTGTCGATCAATTTCACCTGCCAAAAGTAGTTGGGGACTATATCAGCTCAACTCACCATGATTTCTTCTTTAGATGGCTTCGTGCTTTCAAGAAACGACGAGTATTCAACAGGATACAGAAAAGAACAAGCAACAATTAAATCAAATATCAGACACCATTTTCTGTCCCTTAATGCCATCACACTTGATTAGGATCCATGCTTAGGAGTTAGCTACATTTACTCTTCTTGAACTTAAGTTCCTAATAAAAGCAGTCTTTTGATCTTAATATCAACTCAACATACCTCCTCGACGAGATCTCCAGCAATACCTCTAACAACTTCACAGAGGTTGTTTTCGGTAAATGAATCACTGATCCAAAAACTCATATCCTTATAACATGGAGGAAACTGCAAAATTTGTTGTAACCAATAAGGAGAGAGTTGTGTATAACCTTTTTAATCTTTGTTAATAAGCTATGTAAATGTAAATTAACAAATGTTTCTCAGTAATGCCAGAATGCATACCTTTGAAAATGGTTTGAACTTGACACCAAGCTGGCCTTTGGAGAACTACACAAAATTAACATAGCATTTAAGTATTGAAGATTCGATAAAACCAGGGCACACGTATTTTAAAGATTATATATACTTGTGAAGTGAACCGCTCATCAGTACTCCAGAACAGGCGGATATCTGGAATATCAAATAAAACCATGGCTAAGCGCTCCAGTCCAAGCCCAAAAGCCCAAGCAACATTGTCGGTCCTACCATTTCTCTTCAATATGTCTTGCTCCATCACTCCACAACCCAACACTTCCAGCCATGTTTCCTAAATACTTTAAATAAAATCAGTACAGATTCATTACAAAGCAACCACATGAGGAACTGAATTCATAACGATAACTACCAAAAAGCAAACAAAACAGCACACAGGTCAAATTCTCTAGTGCATTTTTATCAGACAAGACGTGGAAAGTAGAAACAATTTGTCTTACCACTAACACACCTCAAAAGATTAAGAAAACTCTCCTAAACTGACGAAGGAACATAAGATGTATCCAGGGTTAAATTGTTTTTTGACCAATATGTGCAATACAGATAAAAGAATACCTGAAAGTAAATTTCCAACTCAAATGAGGGATTGGTGAAGGGAAAATATGTGTCAATCCATCGCATTTCCACACCACCTGAAAAAA
The DNA here is from genome assembly GCA_026008535.1 of Perilla frutescens. Taxonomy (NCBI): domain Eukaryota; kingdom Viridiplantae; phylum Streptophyta; class Magnoliopsida; order Lamiales; family Lamiaceae; genus Perilla; species Perilla frutescens. The sequence continues at coordinate 407,845 of BRKX01000007.1, read as the reverse complement.
TCTTCAATATCAGAGGCTGAGGTATTTCATTTATCAAAGGATTCAACAAGCAAACAGTATTTTTAAAAGTATGTTACAAATTTGAGGGGATTATGTTGGCTGGTGAAAAATCTATTGATCGGTTAAGAACTGTAATCCTTTTTTTAAGACATACAGGAATATCATCAACAACACTATGCATTTAACTCCATCTCTCGTACAACTAAAAACAGTAAACAGATATGTCCATTCAGTTCAATGTTTCACATGCACATGACAACAAAATCCTTTTCTTACATTTCCCCTTTTAGAAAAAAAGGTTGTCGCAATCTCTTTTCTTGAGAAATAAAGAGGAATGACTTATTTAGATCCAACTATACCGAATAAATGGCGTGCCAAACCCTCAAGACATTTCTTTAGATCCTCAGCAGCATATAGAGTGGCATCTGTACCAGATCCTTCCCAGTCTGCTGGATTAAAAACCCGCACACCTTCCATCTGAATGTTATACGCAAAAAGCATCATCAATACCGTATTTCAACCAAAAGAACCAGATGCCAGAGTCACAAATTATCCACAAATGCAGACCTGATGGAAGACAGGGTAGTGCGTAGCGTCTATTGAATCTCTGCGGTAAACATCTCCTAAGACAAGGAAATGAGTGTGTCCTTCCCTCAGTAACTCAGCTTGATGTGCACTCGTATGGCACCTCAAGACAGTTTGAGAGTCTACGTAATATGTATCATTGTAACTCCTGCTTACATGATCAGCAGGCACCAACACATCATCAAAGTTCTGCAAGCACACAATAATGCATCCTTTAGATGCATCAAACATAATTGGTAAAACCAAAAGTATTTGTAGCACTCACACCTTTCTAGTGAAAGGGTGAAGAACAACAATACGACCATCCAAAGGATCAAAATAGTCATTTATCTCCCATTATCTTAGAGAAACCCAAGCTGCTATCTTGATGCTGAGAATTACTTTAGGTATTCCCACTAGGTTGCTAGCCCTTGAGGTAAGCTCAGCAAGTTAGGCTTCAAATTAATAAAAAAAAGCTTTGGAAGCATCTCAAGTGAGTGAATCATTCAGTATTTTAGGGAACTCTTAGGTTGTTCAATCACATCCTACTGTAGATAGGCTGAGTATCTTGATGCTACGTATGACAACCAATCATATTTTTAGGCAATTAGTTATTACAATTTGCTTAAGCTTGTAGTAATGCACTTGGAACTATATCATAGGACACGCCTCAAAAACAGATTCCTTTCCGACCAAAGGCTAAGGGCATTTAGCTCGGCCTTACTTGTAAGATATAATAAGTAAATCAGAGGATTAGCATCAGTATTCAGCACCTATTCCAACAATGAAAGCAACAACAGAAGCACGCAGGCATCACGTTCTTTAGTAAAGAAGCGGACAAATGTATAAAAATACACGATAATAAAAACTACGGAGATAGAAACTTGAAATCCCTCAATGAATTCATCAACATACCGCTTTGACAGAGACTATAGGACTTAAATTGTCGAACTTGGCAAATTTGTTGGGGTAGTTGGTGTCAAAATAGTCATAGATTGCATTCTTGAGTATGCCGAGGGGATGACGATCCCTCCTATGCAGCTGCAATCCAAGCTTCGAGAAAATTGAATCGGGAACGTTGTTCGTCGGGTCATCCTTCACTATTTCTGCAAATACGATCAATCTAATCATCACCATAATAATACAACAATGTTGTAATCAATAGTCAATCGTTACAATTATTCAAAAATTGAAGCTGATATTGTGTGGAGTTTACCATCCCTAGAAATTTTGAGGCCGCCGAGTTCGAGAAGCGTTGCGGCGACGGGTTGCCTCGGCGTCTTAACTGCGTGAAGTTTATCGGAGGAAAAGGCGGCGGAGGAGGTGGAGAAAGGTGAGAGGTGGAGAGAAAAAGCTAGGGCTCTGCTGCGGCGGAGAAAAATGGAATTCTTGAGGAAGGTGGCGGAGTGAGCCAATGAAAATGAAGACGCCATGGAAGCTCCAATTAAGCTTCCACACACACGCACACAGTGTAGCTGCTGAGTAGGTGTGGTGAAGGATTTGATTTGTTTGGATAAAGCAAAGGAGCAATTCATTGATGGGCTTTTTACTTTGAAATTGGGCCGGCCCAATATTGTCTATCGGGCCTTTAATGGGCTGACCCGTATTTGGCCCAACTTGTTTGTTGTCTATTTCTCTTATCTTATTTACTATGAGGATTGATTAGAGTAGCAAACGAATCGAATCGAGTCGAAAACTCTGGTGTTGAACTCGGATCATTAAGAAATATTCGAGTTCGGGTTCGATTCGAGCTTTTTTTTTTTCTCTTGCTCGAGTTTGGCTCGACAAATATTTGTCATGCTCGAATTCGACTCGTGAAATGTTAAAAAATTTACTGATCGAGCCTAAGCTTGAATGCTTAAAAAAGGTCGTTTATGTTACATGTTCAAGGTTGAGATCGAAATAAAAAAACTTATTTAATTTACTTGTTAGAAATATTTATAATATTCTTGAACATGTATGTGGACATATTCGACTAAGCTTGAGCTCGAAGATGTTCACGAGTTATCCGAGTCGAATGCTATTATGTTCGAGCTCGGCTAGATAACGGTTCATTTAGAAAACAAACGAGTTTCGAATGAGTTTTTTTTCGAGCCAGGTTATGAATAGCTTGTGAACGGCTTTGTTCGTTTATAACCCTAATTACAATTCACGAGTTTCATGATTCATAGTGTTATACGAGTCACTCGATGTGAATGGACACTCTTGTGTTCTTTGTTTCTTATCTTTGCTAGATGATTATAATATTAGATTCAAACATCAATAAAATTGCATTATTGCTCCATGGAAAAAAATAGTTGTGGGATTGCAAAAACATCTATGGCATTTGCTTCTTTAACAAGTGGAAACCAAGTCATGCTTCCAATGAAAAAAAGTAGTACTCTCCTTTTAAAATTTTTGACTTTATTTAGACTTACAAACACACATACACACATACATACTCAATATAGTGGTATGTAATTAAGCATGGTAGATAGTAAGGCATTCTAATCTCATTAAAATATAAATATGTGCACTCTTTTCAAATTGGATTAAATATGAAATTCTACCATCTCAATCTATCTAACATTTCTCCTAGGATATTAATTAAAATCATAATGGATTAAATATTGATTAGACATGCATAATTAGTATCATTTAAATGTGTACACAATTTACAAGCAATAACAATGTTAGAACAAGAGAAATATGAACATGTTTGTCATGGATATTTAGAGTTGCTTGTCAAAATATGTATTCACATTGCTTAACGAAAAGTAATGTTTCTCATTGGAAAACAAAAAAGTTGGACTTTTGTCAATTGCATCTAGAATCTCATTGTGATTGTGATAGATATTTTAATAATAAGATTGAAAGGTTAAAACTTTATTAATCGAAAAGATTGAATTTTTATTTCTGGGTTGGTCTTGCGTGCATCAGATCAGATGTGCATCAGACGGTTAACACATTGACCGAATAAATGTCTTGATCAAAAAAATCATCAAAATCAGTATCAATCGTAACATCACAAAATATCACTCAGAAGTCCAAAAATATCACTCATATCCTAAAAAGTATCGGCTAGCAAAAAAACTGTCAAAATCAGTATCACCAATAACATTAAAAAGTATCACTCAAAATTCAAAAAAAAAAAATATCAAAACCAGTATGACTCGTAACAATAAAAAGTATCATTAAAAATTTAAAAAATATCATTTGTATGCTTCAAAAATATAACCTGTTTTGACGGGTTTTTTTAGTCAACCATGTACAGAAAAATTTACGTTTATTTTTATTTTTCGAGTCATTATGCAATCGCTGCTTGAGGGTGTGCACGAGGGTTGGGTAGCGTAAGCAACACACAAATTGGTATTCTTGATTCTTGTAGTGATTAATTTTGTAATAGACTAATAGTTGCATTGCTGAATTTAACCAAAGATTAGATTATAGATTTGATTAGATTAGATTAGATTAGACAACAGTTTTCTTGTTTGCTTACAAATTCGCTGTCTGCCTTCGTTTTCTCTCTCTGACTCTCTCTCTCTCTCTCTCCCCTCTCCTCCGCCTCCCCACCCACCTACAACAGATCCTTCCCCTCGTGCATATGCTTACAACAATAATTCACAAATCAATCGACATCTGCAGCTACCTTTCTTCCTTTCTCAATCATCGTGGGTGGTCGGTATGGCGCCGAGAGCGAGGGACCTGCAGCTGACTGCCCTCGCCAGGAAAAGCTCGGACGACGCCGGCGAGGAGGAAAGCTTGTTGAGCGCCTACGACGATGACAATCCTCACAACTTGCGCAGAATTCAGGTGGCCGTGGCTGGGATGACGTGTGCAGCCTGCTCCAATTCTGTGGAATCGGCTCTCAGGAGCCTCGACGGCGTCGTCACGGCCTCCGTCGCCTTGCTTCAGAACAAGGCTGACGTTTCATTCAATTCGTCCCTGCTCAAGGTCTCTTCTTTTTCTCTTTCAATCCGATTTCTCCCTTCTATGCGTGTGCATGTGATGGAGTATTTGCTTTTACTTTTACAATCTGTTTCAGCTCAAGTTTGTGTGTGCTTCAGTGGAGGATTGACTGGATTATACATGATGGTGTTCTTCTTTTTTTTTTTTTTTTTTTTTTTGCCTTTTCTCTAAATAACGAATGACCTTACTCAGATATAGATGTAATGGATCGTGGGTTTTTCCTAATATTGGTTTATTAGTACTTTACACTTTTTTTTTCCTTTTCCCTTTTTTTGGGGGTTGGGGGTTTAGTTTTTTAACTGATTTACCGGTATTGCTACCAACGAGAATGGTGTATCCTTTTAATGTGGGGTTGGAGTTGACTTATATAGTTGTCCAATTCACTTATGTTGTAAGGGAAAGTTAGATAATGATGTTGGTTGGTGTACAGTTGAGAATAGTGTTCCCTCCTTCTAGGATAACTTGAACTGATTTACCGGTATTGCTACCAACGAATGGTGTATCCTTTTAATGTGAGATTGGAGTTGGACTTATATAGTTGTCCAATTCACTTATGTTGTAAGGGAAAGTAAAATAAGGACGTTGGTTGTTGTACTGTTGAGAATAGTGTTCCCTCCTTCTAGGATAACTTTGATCGTTAATCATCTGAGGTGCTTGGTATACAACTCATTAGCTGCCAAATCATATGCTTTTGTACTCTAATTGGCTGATCCAAACTGCTCAAACTAATCTATTTTGAGATTGTAATATCCAGATATCTTCTTGACTCCCTGTTGTTCTTGTCTGAAATGTTAAATTACTGGAGCAGTGATAACCACTTTTTACAGTGCTTTAGACCGTACATTCTTCTTCAAGTGCTTTCCGATATTAAGAAATGATTTTGTGTGTCTGCCTCTAACTACAAGGTTCTAATTGAATTCTTTGTGGTTCATTATAATCCTCTTTCCACTTTAGTACTTGGTATGTTGGCCTTCTAAGTATGAGCATCTTTACAGGTTTGTTGGATTTGTCCTGTTTCTTTTCTCAGGATGAAGACATTATAAATGCAATTGAAGATGCTGGATTTGAGGCTGAAATTCTACCCGATCCAAGTGCAACTCGATCTAAGCCACAAGGGACCTTAATAGGCCAGTTTACAATAGGAGGAATGACATGTGCAGCTTGTGTAAATTCTGTGGAAGGGATTCTAAGGAACCTACCAGGTGTGAAAAAGGCTGTAGTTGCCTTGGCTACTTCATTAGGGGAGGTTGAATATGACCCAAGTTTGATCAGCAAAGATGATATAGTCAATGCAATAGAAGATGCTGGTTTTGAATCTTCATTTGTACAGAGCAATGAGCAAGATAAAATTTTGCTTGGGGTTTCTGGAATTGCTAGTGAAATGGATGTGCAATTGTTAACAGAAATACTTCGCAACTTAAAGGGTGTGAGACAGTTTTCTATTGACCAAACAGCACAAGATTTGGAGATTCATTTTGATCCAGAGCTTCTTGGTCCCAGAAAAGTAGTTGATGAAATTGAAAGTGGAAGCTCTAGAAAATTAAAGTTGTTTGTCAAGAACCCATATGCTAGAATGTCTTCTAAGGATCTAGAAGAGTCTTCAAACGTGTTTCGGCTGTTTACTGTTAGCTTTTTCCTCAGCGTAAGTATTGTATAGTACTTATTTTTTTAATGCAACAGTGTACTGTATTATTGTTTCCTGGTTTATCTTATTTACCTCATGACTTTGGCTTAGGTCTTAATCTAGTATGACCTGGAATGAGTTTATCCATTAATTCTGCAGATTGTCATATCACATTGTTGACTGTCTACTGAGAATGAGACAGTGGTTTATGGAACTTAATTAACTGTTTAACTAAAAACATTTTCTTCGTTACACATCTAACAATTTAATATTTGATCACCCCTTTACTATATGTGCATTTTTTATTTATTAAAAAGCATTTCTTTTTGGTAACTCCTGTTCAACTTGCTCCAGGTTCCCCTTCTTTTCATGAGAGTAGTCTGTCCGCGCATACCTTTATTGTATTCTTTACTACTTAGGCGTTGTGGTCCCTTCCAAATGGGTGATTGGCTGAAGTTGGTTTTGGTAACTGTTGTTCAATTTATTATTGGCAAGCGTTTCTATGTTGCAGCTGGCAGAGCACTTAGAAATGGTTCCACAAACATGGATGTCCTGGTTGCATTGGGAACATCAGCTTCATACTTTTACTCTGTATGGGCATTACTCTATGGTGCAATAACTGGGTTCTGGTCTCCAAGGTACTTTGAAACAAGTGCTATGCTGATAACTTTTGTACTTCTTGGTAAGTACTTGGAAAGTCTTGCCAAGGGGAAGACATCAGATGCTATTAGAAAGCTTGTGGAGCTTACTCCTGCAACTGCTACATTGCTTATCAAAGACACAGGTAAGTGTTTATTAGCTGTTGTCAGTCAAGTTACTACTGAATTTTGCTTTTTTTTGTTAACTTTTCATTCACTGGAAAAAGTGGAGGGAGTATATTAAATTCCGGATGATGTGATTGGGCTGAATGAGGACTTGTAACGTTGCAGGTGGAAAAGTTGTAGGAGAAAGGGAAATTGATGCTTTATTGATTGAGCCTGGTGACATATTGAAGGTACTTCCAGGGACAAAGGTGCCTGCTGATGGTTCTGTAGTGTGGGGTTCGAGTTATGTGAATGAGAGTATGGTTACCGGTGAATCTGCTCCAGTTCTGAAGGAGATTAATTCGCCAGTTATCGGCGGTACTATCAACTTGCATGGTTCACTTCACATAGAGGCCAACAGAGTGGGAGCTAACACAGTTTTGAGCCAAATTATATCTCTGGTTGAGACAGCACAGATGTCTAAAGCCCCCATTCAAAAGTTTGCTGATTTTGTGAGTATTATGTTTTCTTGATCTATCATCTTGTAGTTTGCGTGCACTTCTTAGTTGATGGAGCTAGCTGGTTTTGGACAGACAAATGAGCATGTTGAAATATAATCCTCCACTTCCTTTAGAAAGAGTGAGACAAAACCCACTAGCTGTTACGTAGTCTCCCTATAGTTTACATATAAGGGCCCGTTATGAAAGCTGTAAATAGAGTCAAATGTTGTAGACTGCAGGAAGAGCTTCATTTATTGATAGTACAGTGTTTGGATCTGAATGCCACCCCCCATATGACAATAAATTCCCCATATTTATCGCCAGTCCTTATTAAGATTTTAATTGCTAATTTTACCAGTTGTCCTCCCTATTAATAAGTTTCCTCACATTGGGCATTGGTGTCTGATACAGATTGCAAGCATCTTTGTGCCGACAGTAATAACTTTGGCACTATTAACGTTACTAGGATGGTAAGCTTAATATGGGCAAACTTGTTCTCATATATTTTCTTGAATAATTAGCAATTAATAATATCGGAATGAGTTTTTATTTTTTATATGGACATCCATGTGCAGGTATCTTGCTGGGGTTCTTGGAGCCTACCCTAAGGAGTGGCTGCCAGAAAATGGCAATTATTTTGTTTTTTCCCTTATGTTTGCAATATCAGTTGTTGTAATTGCTTGTCCATGCGCACTTGGGCTGGCTACACCAACTGCGATCATGGTTGCAACAGGAGTAGGAGCTAAAAATGGTGTGCTCATAAAAGGAGGAGATGCATTGGAGAGGGGACAAAAGATAAAATACGTCATATTTGATAAGACCGGAACATTAACCCAGGGGAAAGCCTCAGTTACCACTGCAAAAGTTTTTTCAAGCATGGATCGTGGTGAATTCCTTACATTAGTAGCTTCAGCTGAGGTAAAAAAGAGGTGTCTTTCAGTTATCTCATTTTATTATTTCCATAACACTTAATTTACAACAATTATCAATTCGAGAATAAGGTTCAGAAAATGACTTGCTTGCTCATGGGTACTTAATGATTTGATCAGGTGCAGAATCCAAAGTTTCTATCTTTACCATTCTTTAGTCACATAACTTTTAGTAGAATTAGCTTTACATATAGGTAGCAGATTGGTATAAACTTACATGTTCATCGAGATATGAGTTTCACTGGGTACCAATAGTTGAGCACTGTCAACTCAAGTTAAATGTCTCATCTTTCTTTTGGCACAGGCTAGCAGTGAACACCCATTGGCCAAGGCTATCCTTGAATATGCTCGCCATTTTCACTTCTTCGATGATCTTACAGATATGAAGGATGGTCACAACAAGTCCTTTGGATGGCTTCTTGATGTATCTGATTTCTCTGCTTTGCCTGGACAAGGTGTGCAGTGCTTTATTGATGGAAAAAAGATTTTGGTAAGTTTCTTTATACAAACTGCGCATCTCTTAGTTTTGGAGAGGCTTAGTGTTTGTCTAAGGTTGTATTCATTTAAAAGGTTGGCAACCGGAAGCTGATGGCTGAGAATTGCGTCAGTGTTTCGGAGCATGTGGAGAATTTTGTCGTGGAGTTGGAAGAAAGTGCCAAGACCGGAATACTCGTGGCCTATGATAATGATCTGATCGGTGTTTTGGGGATAGCAGATCCACTAAAGAGGGAAGCTGCGGTTGTCATAGAGGGGCTTAAGAAAATGGATATCAATCCTGTCATGGTTACCGGTGATAACTGGAGAACTGCTCGAGCTGTTGCTAAAGAGGTTCGTTATCTTGTCGTTTCATTTCTTTCTCGCTCTGATTACCAGACATTTATCTCCATCTGAAACCGTCGGTTTCCTTTTAGGTTGGCATCACAGATGTGAGGGCAGAAGTGATGCCTGCTGGAAAAGCTGATGTTGTTCGATCTTTACAAAAGGGCGGAAGTGTGGTTGCAATGGTGGGTGACGGAATCAATGATTCTCCTGGTTTGGCGGCTGCAGATGTAGGTATGGCGATAGGAGCAGGGACGGACATTGCAATAGAAGCTGCGGATTATGTGCTGATGAGGAGCAGCTTGGAAGATGTGATCACTGCTATAGATCTTTCGAGGAAGACCCTCTCCCGAATACGGTGGAATTACGTGTTTGCCATGACTTACAACGTCGTTGCCATCCCAGTTGCAGCAGGGGTTTTCTTTCCGTCGCTAAGAATCAAGTTGCCACCGTGGGTAGCAGGCGCGTGCATGGCCTTATCGTCTGTGAGTGTCGTGTGTTCGTCTCTGCTTCTGAGGAGATACAGAAAACCAAGGCTTACAACTTTACTGGAAATCACTGTGGAGGAGTAGCAGTTAGAACAGTAAGCATTTATGAATATGAAGAAAAAAAACTGGGGTGGGAGGGGGAAGGAGGCTCAAGAAATGTGTATTGGGGCATTATCATGTTAGAGAGAGAGAGAGAGAGAGAGAGATCCAAAGTTGCCAGTTTTGTTGAATGAGTTTGGGTTTGTCCACTCATGACTGCTTCTTTCTCATCCCTTGTAATGTGTTGTGTATTATAAACATGTAAATGTAAATGAGAATTATATATATATGTCATCAAATTATGAACGGATCGAATGTTTTCACCATCACTATTTTATTGAAATCACATATATAATAAGCTTGTTTAAAATAACGATTAATTGCAGAATTTAACACAATTTTTTCACTATTTTATAATTTTCGCACAATGTTTAAAAATTTACAATTCGTATCATAATTTTAAATATTTTTGTAATTGTAACATTCCCAATATTAATCTGGCATAAAATCAAGTGGAGATGAAACTGATGGAGAATCTTGTTGTATATAATTGTGGTCGTAAATGAACAAAGTCGCTCGCGAACTATTCAGAGTTCGGCTCGAGAAAAGCTCATTTCAAATTCATTCGTTTTCTAAACGAGTGAAGCTTGAGCCTCAAATCGAGCTCGATAAAATTATTGAGTCAAGTAATAGAGTAGTCTTCGGCTTGGCTAGCTCGCAAACATGTTCGAGCTCAAGCTAGATCGAACATGTTTATAAATCTATATTTCTAACGAGTAAATAAAATAAACTATTTTTTTCAAGTTCGTGCTCAAATATGTAAATTAAACGAGTTTTTTCTCGAGCATTCAAAGCTCAGACTTGTTTAGTAAATTTTCAAGCATTTCATGAGCTGGGCTTAAACAGAATTCGAACATAACAAATATTTATCAAGCCAAGCTTGAACAAGAGAAAAAAATGTTCGAGCTCGAATATTCCTTAACAAATCGGACACAAACATCAGTGTATTCGACTCGATTCAGTTTATTTATAACCCTATATATAATGAATCTAGATATCAACGCCGTTTAGATAGGCACATGGATTACAAATCCGACGAACCGGCCTCGATTTACAAATCTCTAGTTTAATAGTATATATGTAAAGTTTATGATGTTATTCTGGTTTTAATTTATAATTGAAAAGTTTGAAATGATATTTGAGTAATTTGACAACACTGGTTGTTCATTTATCCATTCATTTGAAACTAAAATTGTGTTAATTGTTGGCAAAAAAGAGCAAAAGGGCGGAAATGGCGGCTAGCACCGTTTCTTTTCTTGCTTCTTCTTCTTCAACTCCAATCACCATTAACATACACCCTAAATCAGCAAGCTCTGCGATTCATGCCTCCATCTCCCAGAATTACCCTCTCGCCAGCAAAATTATCGTCAAAAGTGAGTCTTTTTTTTGTTTTTTCTTCATCTTTTGCGTGTTTGCTTTTGTTCTGCAATTGTTTTATTGAATAATTTATTCTCTCTCTCAGACCTCCTTAACTCCTTCATCATCCATCACTCTATGCGAAGACCCATTTTGTAAAAACGATTTCTTTATGAACACAGAATCGAAATTTCAAGTTTTCTTCCATTAATTGTAGTTTTTTTTTTTAATAATTGGGTTGATTACAAAACTAGGAGGCATTCAGACCAATGGGAAAGATATTCATAGTTAGACGATTCTTATGAAGGGTTATGCCTTCACCAGAAAGGTTGTAAATGTGTTGAAATGGCCTGAGATATATATTGACTGAATTGGAGAAAGTTTAAGGGTTAGAACTGCTATTTGCAGTTAATACAAGTCTTAGGTTCATGCTCACAGTAGTTTCTCATTCACTTCCACCAATTTCATATTGGAAGAAATCATCAGCTCTCATTGCTTTTACACATTTGGGATCTCGTGTGTATCGAACTTTAAGCACTGGTTAACTTCACTACCATTATAGGTAACGTTGGCAACTTCCGTGAAATCTTGTCACAAACTTGCTGATATGTCTATGCCATATGAAGCTGAAGCTGAAGCTGTGCTTCCTTGTAGAACAATCAGTTCCACTATTCACCTTGCCTTGATCATGGACTAAATTCCTAATGTTCTCTGCTTGCCAGTCTTGTAAAATAGGCTATTTCAATCAAAATGCACGACGTTTAATCACACATTTCTATTGATCTAGCTTCTGTGTCTTGGCTAGATGACATTAGAATGAGTTCATTTTGAAGATAGTGGCTTAGAATTAAGTATCATCTACAGTCTACACTAATTTCTTAAGAGTGTAAAGTTTTGAAATCCATGCAGTCTTACTCAGTGTTGAAGTTGCTTTAACTTACATGAGAAAAGTAGGAGCCCTATTTGTGTGGAGTTTGGCAAGTGAAAAAGTTATTCAGATATTGGGGAGAGCCTTATAATGTCGGAGAGCCTTTCTTCGTATGAGTAGCTTTTATAAGGAGTTTGTGGTGTTCATTATATCTACAAATTTGAGGTTTTTTTTTCCCTTGTACATCAGTAAACTGCTAAGGTTATTAAACTGTACTTGAACACAGATCTACCCTTTTCGGCAAGTGAAAGTCGTTTAGTGAAGGAATTTTCACAGTATGGGCAGATAGCGGAAGGTAGTTTTTGTTAAATTTGTTGTTCCAAGTTATATATCTTAAGGTTTTAGATTCTGACTATGGTGTTTTATCTATGTAACTGGCAGTAAAACTTGTCAAGGATGAAGCTAAACAGAAGTCAAAAGGATTCGCATTTATCCAGTACACTTCACAAGAAGCAGCACTGATCGCCCTAGAAAGCATGGATCATCAGGTTTCATGCAGTTGATTTGGTTTGGTTGCGATTTCTCATTTGCCAAATAAAATGTATAAAAAATCTCTTTTTTTGTTGTTCTTTCAGTTATTTGACGACAGACGAGTATTTGTTGAACTTGCAAATCTTCGGAGAAGTGATTTTGGTGGATATCCGAAAACCTCAGGTCCCCCTCAAGAACAACAGAAGGTGACTAAAGATGATGTTGAGGAGTGACAGAGCCTTGCTGCTTATCTACATTTACATGGATTTTCTGTTCGATACTTGCAGTCGTTAGTCTAGGTACGCTTTGGATGTATTAGACTTAGAAGACGTTGGTGGGATTTGAATATGACGCGAACATGGAATATTCGGGCATATATTTGGCTTCTTGCATCTTCTGTTAATGATACTTATATTGATTGAGATAATGTTAGAAGGATTGAGAGGCCCTCTTTTGATCTTCTCAATTTCTTGAAGCATGAATTCTATGCAACCCTCTAAATTTCAGTTCTTGCAATGTTGGTATTTTCATTTGGACAAAACAAGTTGGCTTTTAAAGTAGAACAAGATCATTTATTTGAATAACCAAACATGTTTCCTTGATTGTAGAAAGTTGTTCAAACCGTGGTTGAAAATTTAATAAGACATTTACAAGTGTCCTATCAGACTCTTGAAATTAAAACGATACTTTATTAATTAAGAACCACAAGAACAATGACTATTGAGAAGACCTACCACAAAAGGCGGAGGCTCAACTTAACAATAAGAACTTGGAAAATCACGAGCAGCCTTAGCCCTAGTTACATGCCACACAATTGGTACTGCAATCGCCAAATTAAGAGAAAAATATATCTTGTTCAATAGCAGCATATAATGGAAAACATCAACCAAATTAGAACTAGGTTTGATTGCTCGCTATTACATAGCACATGCTTCTCATACATGGATGTCTATACGAATTAAAACCAACAAAATGCAGAGGCTAGAAACAGTTGCCTTCAGGGACTTGCACACAGCTCATTGCTGCAGTTCTGACAACGCCAGAAGTCTGCAGAAACACGACGAAAAATCAAGAGATGTGAATGTTATTTGGAATCACATCATGTTGAATGACTAGCATACTACACGCTACGAAACATTTGAGTTATATATATACATTCTCAGGTCTTGTTTTCTTCATGATGAATGTAGACTCGAACAAAACAATACTTGTACATACTCTTTTGACAGCCTGATACCAACAATGCAACACTAACAATTCCTGACTGTAAAGGTTTGCCCATACGAGTCGAGTCCGGATATCTTGGCTATACTTGTACTCTGCCTGTCACCAGATCAACATCAGCAAAAGATACAACAAAATCCAGTAGTCCTCAACATTTGACATTTACCAACTGAGCCTCTCAGCAAATGTTTCTTGGATATTATTCTGTGTAAAACTTCATTTTAAGCCCTCACATAGTTGTCTACAGTTGTGCCTCAGTTAATTTGTTCCCATTGAATAGGTATCTATTTTGCTCCCATTTGATAGCCAGGCCGTCGCCAAGCTCCCTCTGCAAGCTATTTCTATGCCAATAACTCCAAATGTGATACAGCATAACTTTGAGACCTTTTCAAGGAACTCTAGTTGAATCCTGGATTCATAAATTTGCTACTCTTTCGATAACAACACCCTAAAAGCAAAGCTGAAAACCGTGTCCAGGGCCACGATTCCAGTACTGAATAGAGGGTAGTTCTTACAGTACTCGAGGACCAAGATTCCAGAACCTAAAAGCAAAGCTGAAAACCGTGTCTGCCTGAGATTACACTAGTATTGAGGGCATACCAAAAATAAGTTGAGTTGGTCGAATCAGACGAATGATTCGCCCCAACATTTGTTAATGACTGCATGAATTCTCTTTGGTTTACAGATTCCTCGAACTACCTTGTCCCAAGTGGAGGCCTTAGGCTGAAGAAAATTTTGAAGCATCACTTGAATAATGTTAGAAGCTCCAATTATTCTGTCTCGTTTATGTAGCCTCAGAACTAACTCATCTAGAAACTCTCTACCATCTAATGGTGGATCAAGCTTTTCCCTTAAAGCTGTCAATAAAATTTTGCATGTAACTGAATCAGGATCACAACCTTGATTTAACATGCTATTCAAAATATCGATAGCATGGGAAATGCTACCCTGTCTGCACAAAGCATTGATGATTATATTGTAGGTGATTACATCAGGTTTGGAGTCAGATGCTTTGCATTGCATCTCATTAAATAAGCTCAAACCCTGTTCTATTAATCCAGCATTGCAGAGACCATGAATCATGGAACTATAAGCGACAACATCAGGTATCAGTCCTTTAGCAAGCACATGCTTCCATACCACCAGAGCATCTTTCAACCTCCCATTCTTACAGAAACCATGAATAAGCACGCTGTAACAAACCTCATTATCCATGTAATCCTTCTCAACCACCTCTTTCCATAGAAGAACTGCCTTATCACAGTTTCCAACCTGAAAGAATCCCTTCATGAGGGAGCTGTAAGTGTAAGCATTCGGCAAGCAACCTGCACTAATCATTTGGGAAAAAAATTGTTCACCTTCATGGGGTTTTCCATCTCGACACAGACCATCTATTACAGCACTGTACATGACTGTATTTGGTTTGAATTCTTTTTCTAGCATCTTGGCCCACAATTTTAGTGCCTCCTCAGATTTCCCCTCTCTAAACAAGCCACTAATAATTGGTGAATAAGCATACTCATTTGCTTCATACCCCCTCTCCTCCATTGCCAGTAACACGTGCAAACCATCAACAGATCTTCCCTTCTTAACAAATCCATTCAATATGGTTCCATAAGTAACATGATTAGGCTTGAGCTTATCTGACAACATTTTGCTCAAGAGATTGACCGCCTTGTCTAGCTTTCCTTTGAGACACAAGCCGTGTATGAGGGTGTTGTAAGTAACTTCATTAGGGGCACAACCTTTGAGGAACATGTTGTCAATTAGGTTAGCGGCCCGAGCCAAATCACCCTTCCTGCAAAGTCCATTGATCAACACATTAAATGTAGGTGGAGTAGGGCAACATCCTTGTATCTGCATCTCATCCAACAAAGCCACAGCATCATCAATCCTATCCTCTTTGCACAAACCATCCATTAAAGTGCAGTAGGTATAAGTATCAGGGTTACAATTGAAAGCAGGCATTTCCCTAAATACATCTAAAGCCCTACCAACCAATCCCAAGCGGCACAGCGACTTGATGAGTAAATTAAAGGTCAAAGCATTGGGAGAAATGTGATTGTAATTGCTGTTATTGATAAGAACATAATCATAGAAGTCCAAAGCATCACGATACAAGCCCAATTGAATAACGACGTTAAGAACAGAGTTGAAGGACTTAACAGTTGGTAAGCAGCGGTAGTCATCCGCCATTGCATCGAACAATTGAATAGCTTTACGATGGAGACGGGCTTTGCCGTAAGCCCTGAAGATTAATATGAAAATCTTCTCGGAAAAAGCTCTGTTCTCGCGCTTCATCCGTTGAAAGATGATCTCCATGGCCCGGAAATCGCCGGAGTGGGCATGGTGTTGAATAAGGGAGTAGAAGGTGGAGTCACCACGTTTGTAAGAGCCATGCTTCTGGGCGTCGCTGAATATTGATTCAGCAATTGGAGTTGGAGGAATTTGGGATTCATTAGCAGTGGAGAATAACAAGAGATGATAGCCGCCGTAGTTATACTTCGTTGAGAAGAGCAGCAGCTTCCAAGTGGAGAGCTGCTTTCCGACGAGCATTCCGGCGAGGATTCATTCACATTTTTCTTCAACAACCATCTCTCTCTCTCTCTCTCTCCTCTCTCTCTCTCTCTCTCTCTCTTGAAATGAATATGAATTTCAGAATTAGGTATTCAGGTTTAGCTTGCAATTTGAAGTTGCATTTTCTAATTTTGAGCTTAGAAAGGGCCGGGCCGGGCCCAGCCCTTAATATGGACCAAGATGAGGCCCAATTATTTCATCTTGATTAAAAATAAAAACGTTATTTTAGGAGACTAGTCGAGTAAAATTATGGCTTATCCGTTTTTCATCTTCCAAAAAACAAATTTTATGATATTTGATTATAGTCCAATTACTAAAGTACCCTTGTGCTTGTGTGTTATAATATGCCTATATTTATTTATATATTACACATCAATTTTGCAAATTTGAACGAAACCTTTCTAGTGTTCATTTACGTTGTGGTTTGTCGAAGTTGCTAATTAAGATATAAATATTTTACAAATATACCCCGCACAAAATCCTATTAAAATATATTTTTTCTAAAAATATAAAAATTTCTCTCCCCATATTAAAAATAAGAGTGACTAAAAGTAGAAGTGGGTAGGATTAAAATTGAGAGAAAATATATAAAAATATGTAAAACGACAAATAATTATTTACAAGCTACAAAATCAAAAACGGCAAATAGAAATTCACGGAGGGAGTACAACTAGGGCCGTAAATGAACAGAACCGCTCGAGAGCTATTTGGAATTCGCCTAAAAAAAATTCGCTTGTTTTCTAAACGAGCCGAATTCGAGCCTCGAATCGAGCTCGATAAAATTATCGAGCCGAGCTCGAACATGGCAAAATTCAGCTCAGCTAGCTCGCGAACATGCTCGAACTTAAGATTAATCGAACATGTTCATAAATATCACAAATATTTCAAATGGGTAAATTAAATTAACTATTTTTTTTTTGAACTCAAGCTTGAATATGTACATTAAACGAGCTTTTTTTCGAACATTCGAGCTCATGCTCGTTTAGTAAATTTTTAAGCATTTCACGAATCGAGCTCGAAACAAATTGAAACATGATCAATATTTATCGAGCCGCACTTAAACAAGAAAAAAGTTCGAATCGAGCTCGAGCTTGAATATTCCTTAACGAGCCAAACTCGAGCATCAGGATATTCAGCTCAATTCGGTTCATTTACAACACAAACAAACTTTCCTGCGAAGAAAAATCAGATATGGAGCACAACAATGTGGTTTTGAGAGATTAATTCAAGTAACATACCACAACACCCAATTGAGTTGCATGAGCATTGTGTGTGACAAAATTGAACTACCAAGTAATAAAAAAAAACACAACTCACATACTTGAAAAGGAGACAACTTGAAAGCTTTCCCAAGTATTGAAATTGAGGACATAAAAACAGCAATCCATGCTTTCATTGAAATTGAAATTGAAGTCTCAAGTCTCCTACCAAACCAAAAATATCAAATCACTTGTCTACTACATTTCCAAAAACCAAACACATAAGCAGAGCTCAGCTAGATTCAGATTGAGATTTGAGATATTGAAATGATCAGCGCAACCTTCGGGCCTCTCTCTCGGACTCGAGCAGGGTAAGAACATCGCCCTCCCTAACAGGTCCCTTGACATTTCTCATGATGAAACGGTTCTGATCATCGATGAACTTGACTCTCACCTGAGTCACCTGCCCCCGAGACCCCGTCCTCCCAATAACCTTCACCACGATTGCGTGCTTGATTTGTGATTCCATTGTTCTGCCAAGAGAGAGTTTTTAGCAGATACTTAATAGAATTATAATAAAGTTCCAAAACGATTGATATGATCATAAAATCGATTTTGAGTTGCTCAGCAAATCAAATAATTGATTAAGAAGCGCAGATAAGAAAGCCAGCTATATCAAAATCAATGTTTAGAATCACAAATCACTCGTTCGATTCTGGACAACAATTCATCACACAGAAGAAGAATGTGATAAAAGAGTAAAGTAACGCATGATAGCAAATTAGCAAGCACATCATTCTCTCATTTCATTACATTATGCAAACTAAACAAGGACATTGAAAAAAATAATCCAGAAACTATGAGTTGATCCGCCACTCCTACTACAGAGACACAGTGATACACCTAGAAGCAATTCATATTTCATACAATCATCGAAAGCAAGCAGTAACTGCCCAATTCCAGCTAAAATCAAATCCACTGCAATCGTTATCGTTATTTAAAAACAAAATAAAATCGAAGCGAATTCCAGCTAAAATCAAATCCACTGCAATCAATATTTAACAATAAAATAAAATAAAATCGAAGGCAATTCCTGCTAAAATCAAATCCACTGCAATCGCTATCGTTATTTAAAAATAAAACAAAATCGAACGGAAAGGAACGAATCTATCGTGAAGACAGATAATTGATTGAGATTGAGAAGTACAAACCTCGCCTTGAACAAAGAATGGGGAACGACGGCGGAGATAAATTTGTTTGGTAACACAAGAGAAGCTGCAAAACCCTAATATGAGAATGAGATGAAGTCGCTTTATATATATATCGACCTTATTTATTTTACACCATTAATGACATTCTTGCCCTCCTCAACACTAATCACTCATCACTTTTTTTTTTCAACTCATTTATTTATGATTTATTATCTTTTTTTTTATGATTTATTATCATTTATCAATCTTGGCTTGAGGATCTAGGGCCAAATGTAACTTAATTACATAATAAAACGAGATAATTTAATTTCTAACGTTTGAATGTTTTAATAAAAATTACTCAATGTTTTTAATAAAAAATATTATTTTGATTGTTTTTTCCAACAAAAATGTCATTCAGTTATGTAGATTGTCTAGCTTACTTGAGAATTAATTATAATATTTAAATGTTGGGTTATTTTGTTGAATCTAGCTTACTTGAGAATTAATTATAATATTTAAATGTTGGGTTATTTTGTTGAAACACAAATGTTGAGAATTAAATTATAATAATGAAAATGATGTGTTGTTTTTATTAAAACGTTGGAATTAAATGGTAATTTACCCTTAAAAAAGAATTAATTGCCTTATAAATCATGAAATTTGAGCTTAGTTGTAAATTTAACACGAACTTTAAAAATAGGCAATTAAAACACCAATTTTAAATTTATATGCTATTCAACATCTCCAATTTTTTATAAAACAAATCGACCTTCAATACAATTTACTCATCTATTCAAGCCCGTCAAGACTCGACCATCAATTTTTTTTAAAATGCGTTAAAGTGGCCGCAATTGGATATTGGATTGAAAGTCAATTTATTTTTTAAAAATTTGGGAATGTTGAATAACACAAATTTAAAATTGATATTTTAATTGTCTACTTTTAATGTCCATGTTAAATTTACAACTAAGCTCAGAGTTTATGAATTTTAAAATAATTAACCCTGAAAAGAAAAGAGAAGTGCAATCAATCTTCACCATACTAATACTAGTTCCAACAAATACAATTACAGATACAATTACAACTAACAAATACAATTATTAATTATAATAATAGTTTTGACAAGACAAGATCTAAATAGAAATTAGCTAGGCAGGAGCATCAGCAGCGGATGGCACCATTTTAAGAACCACCACCTCATCTCCCACTTTGATGCTCTTTTCATTTCCTAATTTACTGCAAACCAAGTTCTGTCCCATATACACCTGCAATTCCCAAATAATGCAAATGCAATCAATCAATCATCATCATCATTATACAACATGCATTTTTACATATATATATATATATACATATTTCTCAATCAAAAACTAACTAATTAGGCACACTCATCATCTTGTTCTAGCTATGTATTCAACTATTCATTATTTACCCTCCCTTTCTGCTGCTTCTTGTTCGGCCGCAGGGCTTTGTCTGAACGGAAGCTAAGCAGAGTCTCCGTAGGCTCAGACCCGCCCCCTATTCCGGTTTCTTGATTAATTGTCGGGACCTGCACCGGAGATTATCATCATCAAAAAATCAAACACATATATATTTCAAAAATTAAGTTTGTGCAAATTAATGTGTTTTTTTTTTTACCTTGCATCGCGAGCATAATTTGACACCCTGAAATGTTGAGTTATTAATCGTCATCTCCGTCCAAAGATCTTCAGAAAATGGATCACATCCATCCACCAGGATACTGCACCCAACAACAGCAAATTTCACACACCTTGCTCTTCTTCTCACTACTGTTATAACCTTTCTTTACAAGTCTAATTTATAAGATACAACGTAGTAATAATCCAAGAATAGGCGAATACTTAGGTCTGAAACGGTTGACAGGTATAGGTTCCGTGAGAAGATCGTTTAAGGCATTCATTGATCCCTGCAAATTAAACCATGTACGAGCTTTTTGACATAATAAGCAAGCGTGTGTCTAAAACTAGAAGGTTTTATTAATATTGGGCTTACCTGAGACAGCAAGAGGAATGGATACATATCAACAAACACAATATTGTATCCAGGGGCATAACCAGGCTCCACATTCCTTACTTCTGTTGCTGCATCAAGAAACCATAAGCCAATCATGCTCACCTAACTAGCTAATTAAATGGCCGGGAGTTGGGAGACTAGAAGCAGAGGTTTACGGAATGTATTAATGAGCCAGAGTTTCTATTTTCAGCAGAAATGACAAGGAAAACGAACAAAAGGAAATATTTATAACTAAAAAAGCATGCAATGCAAGCTTTGGAGAGTTAAGAATGATAAAATCATACTTGAACATTAACTAATCAAAATGGATTAGAAGTTAGAACCACAGAATCAAAGCCGTGTTGTACCATGGTTAAAACGCACTAGGCGGCTAGGTTTTCCAAGGTAAGTAGAGAACCATTCTGCAGCAGGAGCTCCTTCATCAATGGCAGAGCCAGACCATTCCCACACTGAGATACCATCCACCACCTTTTGATCTGATGACGATGTAAGCAACGGGACCTTGAGCACTTCCATACCGGGGGCCTTTATCTCTACGCAAGGACGCTAACTATTAGCTAGCCCAGCTTGATACAAGTTTTGCATTACTAATCTCACTCAAAACTCAAAACATAATAAACTGCATTTTGAGACCTACATTTTGAGCTCTTTTTCAAAAATAGCCCTCCTTTTCAAAATTAAGTAATTAACAAAACAGTACGCACATTTGATCATTTTTTCGGGCACAAAATCCTATGTAATTAATTTGTATTTTAATATTTCTATTCGCCCAATCATGTAGAAACAAATCCTTCAATCAATACATCTTAAAATAGAATCAATTATGTATGATTTTTGGGCCGTAAAATTGATCAAATGCTAGATCTGCAATTCTTTTTGGAAAAAGTGGGCTATTTTTGGAAAATAGCTCAAAATGTAAGTACCAAAGTGTAATTTACCCTTATATGAATGCCATTTCTTCTCTTGTGATTCCTAAATAATACTTTCGAATACATGCATGTATCATCTTCCAAAACAAAGTAGGACCATTAATTAATCACATACAATTTCGAAGGACAGACAAATCTAGCATTCATCAAGCTCCACAATACATATACCCAGAAAAATGAAGAATCTCAGTCATAAATTGATTCCCAAAAAAAAAAAAAATTATAAAATTAAAATTATAAGAACAGACATAAATTATAATCCGAAACCCAATGGCAGCAGCAGATAGTAATAATTAGTAAAGACGAGCAAAGTAAAGAAACAAAAGTTGTAACCTAAAAAAGAGTGGTCGTTTAGTTGGGAATCGAGAGAAAATGCTTGATTTGGAAGGTGGGTTTGAACGAGAGCAAGCTTTGGTTCAACTCGTTGCGTATAAGCCCTGCCTCTGGAGTTCACCACCACCCACTGCCGATCCCACCGAAATCCTAAACAATCAATTTCAACATTCAATTTGAACAAATTCATATATATCTATATCTATATTTATATCGACATCTATATACAATTACCAGTAGAGGAGATGGGAGCCTGAGGAAGAGAAATTCCACGGCATGATTTGATTGGGTACACAAATATTGATTTCACTCTAACTTCTGCAGCCTCCGACGCCATCTCTCCCTCTCCTCTCCGCTCCAGCTGCCTTTTTACCTCAGATTTAATTTGGACACCAAATTTTTAGAGAGAGAGCGGGAGAGAGAGAGAGAGAGAGAGAGAGAGTACTGACTAGATAAGAGAGTACAGAATACAGTGGTAAGGTGATATGAATGCGTTTAAATTTCATGTTACACGTTTTTTATGTTCACTCAAATTTATTATTTTAATAATATTTATTATAAAATAAAAATTAATTATAATATTAATAATTATAGTCAATAATTATAAAAAAATGAACTAAAAAATTATAAAATATAATTTTAAAAAAAATCAACTATAATAATAAATTATTAATTGAAAGTTAAAAATTAAATATTAAAAAATAATTATAAACTCTAATTGGGTGAGGTGAACTCCAAAAACCATCATAAACTTAAACTAAATCACAAAAAATAAAATTGAAGAAAAATAATAAAAAAAGCTCGTAATTTGAACATGTAACATGGAATGTAATACATAAAATGTAACAAGAAATTCCTCGTTGATATGAATATATATAAGAAAACAAACAATCCAATGATGATGAAGGAAAACTATAAATAGAAAAGATCGTGCCCGCCGGTTGAAAAATATTACTCCCTCCGTCCCAATAGCAAGGTCCACAATGTCTTATTTGACTGTCCCAATAGCAAAGTCCACTTCCATATATGGAAATAATTAATGTCAACATCAAAATGGACCCCACTTACTTTATACTACTATTATTTTTTATTATAATACTCTTTAAATAAATGGACCCCACCTACTTTACCCACTACTTTAACAACTAATTTATTTTTCCTTAATCTAATTTACTTTTCCTTAATCTCCATGCCCAATAGCAAGTGGACCTTGCTATTGGGACGGAGGTAGTAGCATTCTTGCTCAAGCTCCGTACAAGCTTTTATCGCGTGAAGACACTGGTATATATCCTACTTCGCTATTCATCAAAAACTATATATATATATATTTCCTATTATCCAGGGCTATTTCAATCATTTTGTGAGCACTGTACAAATAATAAAATTTAGGTTCTAAAATTAAAAAAAAATGTTATAATATTTATAATTATAGTAATGTTGTTAAAAATACTGAAAATTTAAAACATTATATTTATAGTATTGATAATATTCTTAATACAACATTAATCAAATATGAATCTTCTACAATTTCACTTAAAAAGTGATACTCTTCTAGCACTCTTTAAAGCAAATTCATCAATCAAATCTTCATATTCAATCATTTCCAAAATATCATTTTCTATGGCTATCATCACCAATCCATTAAGATTTTCTTGTGACATCATCGAACATAGATATGACCTCAACAACTTGAATTTGAAAAGTTTATTTCTGTAGATCCAACAATCACAATAATATAGTCAATAAAATTCTATATGCGACAATTGTATTAGGAAAACAATCTAAACCTTTCAAAAACTTCAAAATATCAAAGAGTCCTATATGTGTTCAGGGAATCTGAATCAGAATCAGAATTAGAATCAGAATCAAAGAATGAAAGAATTCATTTATGTAGATAATAGAATTCTCTATCAATTCGCTCAAACAGATAATTAAATTTAGATTTCTGGATCATTCAAATAAAAAAATTGAAAAAAAAAGAAGAATAAGATTTAAGAAAAATACTCACCGGAATTTGGCCTTTGGGGGAATTGTGTAATGAAAGAAAAATTTTGTAATTATAGAATTGTAGTGACAACAAACTCAGAAGTGTGATTTGTGAACGAATATTGAAGTTTGATATGAGTATTACATGAAAAAAATGTGAAACTATTTTCATATAAAGAAAATCTAACAATAATTAGAAGAATAATCAAAGAAGATGAAAAGTTGCAAAATTGAAGAGAAAATCATGTTTATGTTAGAAGTTGGAACTTAAAAATCAAGATATTTGTATTAAGTATTACCACATAGGTGAGAGAATGGAGAGAATTTAATTTATTAAAAATATATAGCATACATTAAATAGAAGTATAAATAAAAATAAAAATTAAAGCTATGTGCGAAAGCTCACTTACATGTCCTATTGGACCGGCCCTGCTATGATCACACTAACCATGAAATCCATATTTTGGAATAAAAATATTCGAGTTGAGAAAGGTAAAATTATTCCATTCAGATTGCTATATATGCATATATTTTTTCATGTTCCAATAATTATTTGGTTTATGAATATAATTGATTAATCATATATAAATTAGCTGATTAAAAAAAAAGTTGAAATATCTTTAAAAATTTTGTAGTGCGCGCTTGTCGTGTACGGTAGCTGAATTATTGGTCGACCAACTGAATAATGCGTTGAAGATCGATATAGCATGACATGCATGCATGCATGTCGTAATAGATTAATTAAATTAAAGGATCGATCACTTTTATTTGATAGGTATTACGTACTATAATTAATACTTTACATCGATGTATGCCCGAGATCATATAATATTTGGGCTTATTATGTGAATCAATATATATATATAGTTGTTAATTATTATTTATTATATATGTATATAGAAATATTATATAATAAATAATGAATTAATTAAGCGGCGGCGGCATTAGCAGCAGATGACACCATTTTGAGGACAAACACGGGATCTCCCACCTTAATGCTATTTCCCTTTGCTGAATTGCACACCAAGTTTAGTCCAAAATACACCTGCATGCATGCACAATTCACATACATATATCATACATATATACATATATACTATCATGTTCATGTATGTGGAGAGAGAGAGAGAGAGAGAGAGAGAGAGAGAGAGATGTGTGTAGTATGTATGTTACCTTCCCCGGGGTGGAGTTGTTGGGGCGGCGCAACTGCAAGGCTTTGTCTGAACGGAAGGTGGTGAGAGTGTGGGTTATCTCAGAAGCTGCAGCAGCTACTCCAGTTTCTTGATTAATTGTCGGCACCTGATCCATCGATCGACCCACTAATTATATATATATATATATATATGTGTGTGTGTGTGTGTATATAGGGATGGGATCTGGTGAGAACCGATCGCTAGGTCAGAATCGGGAACTGATCCCATCTGTCCATCCTGCAAAATCGACGCCCCAAATCCATCCAAATTTTCGGTGGCATTTTTGTAATTATCGCGAAAATCTTCAATTCGCGCGTCTCATTAATTAAGGGTAAAATCGGAACTGAACTCAAAAATTGCCTAGACTCAATTTTAGCATCCGACTTCGCACATTTTAGCCTAATGGATTTCTCATTCTAGCATGTTTTGATAAACAAAAATGAAACGATGATTTCATTGGAATGAAATGCAATACACCCTATTTGGGGACAGTGAACCTTAACGGAAATCTCATAATTACTAGTTGGGATCAGGAACTTAATAAACCCTAATTGGGAACGGTGAACCCTAGTGGAAAATGTCACATCAATTTTAGCCTCCTACTTCGATAATTTTAGCCTCATGCGATTCTCATTTTAGCCTCAGAATAAAAGGGAAGAATTATTAAATTACTATATTACCCCTCCGTCCAGAAAGTTGTCGAAAATTACAGGAATGTCACTGCCCATCCACTTAAATCTGATTTAATCTAGACTGTCCAGATTGAGTCAAACAAGAGCTATGATTGGTTCCTAGTTCTCACATGGGGAAGGGTTCTCATTTGATCCTTTCCTTATGTATATATTTATGTATGTGTTTGTGTATATATATATCCATGGATGTATGGATATATCATGGATGGATGATGGTACCTTGCCACGAGAGCACAATTTGACGCCTTGGAATGTTGAATCATTGATCCTCATATCCGTCCACAAATCCTCGGAAAATGGTTCGCATCCATCCACCAGGATGCTGCACATACACACACACGTATATATATACACACATGCTCATGCCAATGATATTAGTAATTAATAGCATCATCGTATAATTAATTAATAATTACATTGATTGATCGACACCATGCATATGCATGAATAAATTAATACTAATTAAGAGTAAATTACGCTTTTGGTTCCGTAACAATAGGGTTTAAATACTTTTGGCTTCAAGTTAATTTTTTGGATAATTTTGGTCCCATAGTTACGTTTATATTTCAACATTTTTTGTCATAAAAATTAGCGAATTATTCTTAATATCCGTTAAGTACCTATTTTGGAGCCAAAACGGTACCTATTTTAATCTGGATTGAAATTTTCACTAGATTGCCTTTATTTTTCACACTTAATTCTGCAGTGCAATCAAGATCAATAAAATAGGTACAATTTTAGCTTCAAAATAGGTACTTAATGGATATTAAATATAGTTTTTGGGACTAAGAATGTTGAAATATAAATTGTAAGACCAAAAATGTTGAAAAAATTAAACTTAGAACCAAAATTGTATATTTTGGGACTAAAAATGTTTGGAACCTATTCTTACAGGACCAAAAGTGTAATTTACTCCACTAATTAATTACTAGGTGTAGTTAGCTTACTTGGGTCTGAAACGGTTCACAGGTACAGGTTCCTTTAGACGTGCGTTTAAGGCATTCAATGATCCC
Source organism: Perilla frutescens (assembly GCA_026008535.1). Taxonomy (NCBI): domain Eukaryota; kingdom Viridiplantae; phylum Streptophyta; class Magnoliopsida; order Lamiales; family Lamiaceae; genus Perilla; species Perilla frutescens. Next base: position 381,003 of record BRKX01000007.1, on the reverse strand, counting down.
TGCACAATTTATATGTGTATATATATATATATATGTGTGTGTATATATATATTGAAAATGTTTTTGACTGATAAAGTAATTAAACTGGGTTGCATCAGACCGGTGAAGAAGGAGTGCAAAAGGCGCTGATGCACAGGGCCTCCAATTTTGGAAGACCCATTTTTTTTTATTAAACCCATCAACTCATTTTTTTTAATTTTTAATAAAACAAATCCATCTCTCTTTCATCAATTAAGCAAATCAACGACTTTAAAAGAACTGAAACAAAAATTAGAATTATATTATCAAATTCAAATTCCTCTTAAAATCTTCAACACACTCAGCTACACATCATTCTTTACTCTTCAATTCCACGTTGTTCTAATCTTTTAGTCACTTTTAATTTTTATATTTTAATTAATTGTTGACTTGTTGATTCTTGAATTCAATTTTTATATTTTTAATTAATTGTTGACTTGCTTTTAGTTTTTTTAATTATGCTTCCTAAAACTAGAAAGTATGATCCTGGATACAAAGAACGTATGAAAAGGAATCGCAAATTTCTGCTAAAAATCAAAATATTACTGCTAAACATGTGATTATTTGTGAAAAAAAGATTACTGTTGAAAATTGAAAATGCTACAAGAAAAACTTAACGGATTAACAATGATAGACATTGAAATTAATATTTCGGAGAAAATAGAATATGAAGACTTGGTTGATGAATTTGCTTTCAAGAGATGGATATCACTTTTTAAGTAGAAGGTTGATATTAACAGTTTGAAATTCTATTGAGATGTTATTAACAATAAAGTTGTAATATATTAATGATTTGAAATTTATCACAAAAATTAAAAATTTATTTTCTTTTTAATATGAGGGCCCAATTTTTATAATTAGCACATGGTCCAGTAACTATTTAAGACGGTCCTGGATTGCATACATACATACCTGAGAGAGCAAGAGGAAGGGGTAGTGATCAGAGAACATAACTTTGTATCCACGGTCCACAGTCCTTACCTCCGATGCTGCAATAATATATATATATATATGTATGTATATATATGTATGTAATTAATTATGAATGGAATGAAATAAATCTCGTACGTATGTATGTATGTATGTATTAATGTTAGCTAGGATTGGTTTGGTACCATTGTTAAAGCGCAGTAGCCTAGCTGGCTTTCCGAGATAATTAGAGAACCATTGTGCAGCAACATCTCCTTCATCGAGTGCAGACCCACACCATTCCCCCACCACTAATGATGATGTTGTTGTTGATATTGTTTTCATCAATGGAACCTTCAGCACTTCCATGCCAGGGGCCTTTACCACTATTTATGTATATATATAATGCAAATTCATTATTAATTAATAATGTTATATGTATTTCAAGAATATATATATATATATATATATATATATATATATATATATATTACCTAAATAAGAGTTGTTATTTGGTTGCCAATCATGAAGAGAGAATGCTTCATTTGGGAGTTGGACTTGAACGAGAGCTAGCTTTGGTTCCTCTCTTTGAGTATAAGCCTTGCCTCCAGAACTCACCACCACCCACTGCCGATCCCACCGAAATCCTATACATACATACATACATATATACATACATACATAACAATTTTATTAATTATATGTGTCATCAATATTAATTTAATTAGATAGGAAACTACCTAATTGAAAGGAAATTAATATAATATATAGTTGTGAATATATATACCGGTGGGAGTGATGGGAGCTTGATGAGCAACAGAAATCCCACGGCATGATTTGATCGGGTACACAAATATCGACTTCACTTTAGCTGCTGCTGCCATCTCAATTTTTAATTAATTTAATTTTGGTTGTGTTGGTGTGCAACTATACCACTACCTCTACACACAAGTACCATATATATATATATAGACACACACACAACATGCATATATCTCGAATATCGATCGAGCTGTCAAATTAAAGAGAATCTTTATCTTCATTTTATTCCTCTGTCGTCTTTTGTTTCTTTCAATTCCATCCCTCTTTAATAATTCTCATTGCTCCCTCCACGTTCAATATGATTAACAACGTGGAATTGAAAGAAGCAATATTAGATATCTATTTATGACCTACTGGTAGAGTTCGAATCCCACCACCAATACTATTAGACCTGTTACATCTGGTTTGTCAAGTATTGTCTACCTTCTCTGTATGGTTTGGAGGCTATTATACAGGGACGAAGTTTATTCAGTACACACCTCGATAGTGATTGTGGATTATCCTCGACAAAAAAAAAAAAAAAACTAGATATCTAGCTAAGCTATAGTAACTTTGTATATTCTTTTTTATCCATAATTATAATTTCAGCTTTCTCAATATATATATCCTTATCATTCATGAGCATCATAATCATCTCCTTTTCATGTATATTCTTACGTGTACGTAGCCACGAGAATATTAATAAAGATCTACACAAATGCATATATGCCATCAGATGAAATTCTCTACTACATTTAGTGTTACATAATTAATTTTTTTTAATTTCAATGTATTGTGTTGTATTTTAGTTTTACATTTATTACTTAGGGTACATTCTACCCAATTAGAGTATAAAATATAATTATATACCTTAATTGGGTAGAATGAACCATAATTAATAAGTGTAAAATTAAACTAAAGCACAATAATTTGAATTTAAATTAAAAAATCGAAGAAAAATTAATAAATTTAATTATGTAGTACCAAATGTTGCATAAAGTATAGCAGAAGATTTCATCCGATATTCCACCATCAGTCATCACGGATGAAATCCTTTGTTCCACTATGTGCAACACTTGGTGTTACACAATTAAATTTATTAATTTTTCTTCGATTTTTTCATTCAATTTCAATTTATTGTGCTCTAATTTAATTTTAGACTTAGTATTTAGGGTTCATCCTGCCCAATTAGGATATATAGTTATTTTTTTACAAAAATAATCAATTATGGAAATTTAATATAGAAAAAAATAATTATATACACTAATTGGGTAGGATGAACTTAAATAATAAGTGTAAAATTAAAATAAAGCACAATAAATTGAAATTGACTAAAAAATTGAAGAAAAAATAATAAATTTAATTATGTAGCATCAGTTGCACAAAATGTTAGGGGTCAGCATTCGGTTTTTCGGTTCGGTTCCGTCCCAAAAATGTTAAAATCAAAGAAAATTGAATTTTTTAAAAATAGAACCGAACTGAACCGAATTGAATTTCTGATCGGAACCGAACCGAACTAGACCAAAATATTTCGATTTGGTTCGGTTTTGAACCGATTTTTTTTTAATTTTTTGATTTATTTTTTTGCTTGAAATTCTCCTCATTCGATATAATTAAATACGTACAAGTGTGAATTAGCTAATTATCAAGATTCAAGTTCAAAAAATACCAATAAACAATTGAATAAAGTCGAAAAAGGTATAAACTCCAACAAAGTAAAGCCGAATAAACTATAAGTCCAACATGCCGAGTATTTTTATTACTAATATATATAAATTTGGTTTTTCGGTTCGGTTGGACCGAACCGAAACCAGAAATCAAATTTTTGCTAGAAAATTTCCCAAACCGAACCGAAAAAATTGAACTAATTCGGTTCGATTGTCGAATTTCGGGACTTTTTGCTCACCCCTACAAAATGTAAGAGATGACTTCATCCGCAGTCATCGATCGGGTGCTAAAGATTGGTTAAGTTGAATTTTCAAGTTAGTGGGCCTATATATCGTAGGCCCAATTATTTTTCTCCCGTTTGCAATTGGGCCTATATTAATACCAAATTGGATACAATAACCAATGATCACGCAAACGGGTAACCCGATCCATTTAAAATCGAATCGAATTAATCCCAAATTTTCGTTATATAATAATGAATAAAGTAATTAAGACGTGCATTGATGAAATATGCATGGTACGTAGCCAGGTTGTAGTACATGTACATGCCTGCACGTCCGTCCAAATGTATAGACTAAGGTATGCGTCTCACGTTACTTAATATATACATATATATATATATATACACACACACCATTAGTAACACCACAATCAAAATTCAAATTTCAAACTAAATACATACATATAATTGATTCAAAGAAATCATTTATATAAGTTCGAAATTAAAGAGTTAAAGCAATGGAGCGCTGCGGATTATTGATGGTGCTGCTGCTAACGGTTACGGCGATGATTGTTGCCGTTAGCGGCGGTGAATACGAGTACGACGACGATCTGAGTTCGTCGTACTACGAGGAGAGCTGCCCGGAGCTGGAAAGAATCGTTCACAACAAGCTCAAACTCTGGCTCAACAATGACTCCACACTCGCTCCCTCTCTCATCAAGCTCCACTACCACGACTGCACCGTCAGGGTAAGAATTCGATCCATCTATTACTCCTTTTGTTTCTGAATAAATGTCGTTTCTAAATAAACTAGAGTATCTTTCGTACGATGCACGGATGAGAGATATGTATAATTGTAATTATGAAAAAAATAACGTATCATAATAAAATAAAATTAATTTACGTGAATTATAGAATTTTTTACATTTGTTATTATGCCATTGAGATTAAGTCCGCTGACAAAATGATTATGTAAACCTAATTTTGAAATTCAAATTATACTCGAATTATGGAAAAAATAAATGTATGAATCGCTACAATGTGCAATATTATTTTTTAGTTTCCAAAGCATAACTGTGAACCTTTTTTTTAAATCGATTCACGATTATTAATAAAATACTATTTAGTGAACTGACATTAATAATAAAAAAATAATTTTCAAGAACAGCAATAACTTTTGACGGGAAACTATTTTTAACAACGATTTTGTTATTAAATAGATAAAGATAAAAATGCACACACGTATTAATAAAATATTCAAATTATTTTATACATTTTTACATGAATACATTAAATTAGTCATATTATATATATATATATATATATATTAATGATCATATATGTATGAATCAAATTCAATTAATTTAATTTAATTTTAGGGTTGCGACGCTTCGATCCTCCTGAGCCACGAGGGCAGCGAAAGAACGGCCAAGGCCAGCAAGTCGCTCAGGGGTTTCGAGGTCATCGACGACATCAAGTCCGAAGTCGAAAAGACATGCCCCAAGACGGTCTCCTGCGCCGACATTCTCGCCGCCGTCGCCAGAGACGCCGCCGTCTCCGTGGGCGGCCCCTTCTGGTCGGTGCCGTACGGCAGAAAAGACGGCCGCGTCTCCGTGGCGGAGGAAGCGGAGGCCGTGCCCTCGTGCGGCCGGGAGAGGATAACCGACTTGATCGAGCTGTTCCAGTCCAAGGGGCTGAACGTGCTGGACCTCGTGGTGCTCTCCGGGGCGCACACCATCGGAAAAAGCAGCTGCGCCGCCGTGCAGCACAGGCTATTCAACAAGGGCATGCCCATCGTCGACATGGACCCCAGATATCTGAATTTCTTGAGGCGGAAATGCCGGTGGGCGTCGGAGAAGGTGGATCTCGACGCCGTGACACCGCGGAAGTTCGACGTGCAGTACTACAAGAATCTGCAGAAGAAAATGGGGCTGCTCTCCACCGATCAAATGCTCTACTCCGATTCAAGAACTGCTTCGATCGTCTCTGGTTTGGCGTCGCAGCCGGCGGCAGTCTTCCATCATCAGTTCGCCGCCTCCATGGTTAAGCTTTCGAACATTCTCGACTATTCACAAGATCAAGACGGTGAAGTTCGACTCAACTGCAACTGCATCAACACCAACGGCAATGGCAACGGCAACGGCAACGGCAACGGCAACGGCAATGGCAAAGGCAACGGCTACTAAATATATCTATTCATCTATCTATCTACTATTCCATTCCATCAACAATTATATATATATGCTATGCTATATTTTTGTATCTTTTTGGCGCCTCAGATATACATATACTTCATCTTTGTTTCCTTATCTCGAGATTTATAAAAAGTGAAATTTTATACTTTTTCTCCATTTCATTCGGCATCGAATTTCCCGTTACACTCTTTGTGTTCTGTTATACTCCGCGTGACATTTTCAAATTATGAGTTTTTCTTTAATTTTTTTCTTCGTTTTTATTTTTTTATGATTTAGTTTAATTTTATGATTTTTTTAGGGTTCACCCCACCCAATTAGGATTTATAATTATTTTTTAATATTTAATTTTCAATTTCCAATTAATAATTCATTATTATGGTTGTTTTTTTCAAAATTATGTTTTATAATTTTTTAATCCATTTTTATTGATAAATGTTGACTATGGTTATTTATGTTATAATTAATTTTTATTTTATAATAAATATTATTAAAATCATAAATTTGATAATGTAACACAGAGTGAAATGTGAAAAAAGTGTAACATAAAATTTCAACCCGTTTCATTCATACATTTTGATTGTATTTTTTCACCAGAATTAAGAAAAGTGTTGAAAAGGACAATAGAATGGATAAATTTCCTAATATGCAATATTTATTTCTTTAACAAAATGTAAACATATGTAGAGCTGTCAAAATGGGTAAGACCCGTCGGACAAGCTCGTACCAGTCAGAAAAAGAGGTGGGTTGGATTGCTATTTTGGAGGTCCGCCAAATAATGGGGGATGGGCTTTGGCAGGGTGGGCCTATTCTTTTTTTTTTCATAATTTTAAATCTTTATTTATTTTGAAAAATAATGAAATAATAAATTATTTTAATGATAAATATTATGATTGCAATTAAAAATATCAAATAATGATGAACATTTGTGTTTGTGAAGTAAAATATATTTTAATATAATTTGATAATGAAGGATTTTATATTTTAATATAATTTGATAATGAAGAAAAAAATCCACGAATGTTATAAAATTTGAAAATATTAAAATTGGTATAACGTTTATATACAGTAGTTTACACTTTGGAATGTTCATATTCATATCTAAATATTATTATATAAATATAAATATTAGTGATTCGAAAAAAAATATAAATTTAATTTGATTTTCTATTATTTTTTGAAGAGGCATGCGAGCCGGCCCGCCAACCCGTAACCCGCGGTAGGAGCGGGTTGGGTGGGAGGTTTTTAGGCCCGTGTTCGTCTAGGCCCTTTGGTTGGCCCGTCCCGTTAGTCCGTTTTAACAGTTCTAAACATATAAAATAGATGAATATTATAGTAAATGAGTTAAATAAATATAGAAACTAAGTTATATATTGGGGAATCAAAAAAAGAAAAATAAGTCTCTATATGAATGGGATGGTGGGAATATTCATGATCTTCATATTTGCACGACCATTAATTATTGCACCCACTCCTGCCAATTTGTAATGCGAGTGATATTTATGTTAAACTGGTTAAAAAATCATTGTGTGTGTGTGTTTATATATATATATATATATATGTATATATATGATTTGGTTCAAAGGGTACGTACTAGTACTTCGTGTGAGAATTAAGAACCGTACTTATTTACAATGATTTTATAGCTTACTTTATTGTATTTTCGTACTATTTTTATAAAGAAAAATTTATAGCTTATTTTGTTGTATAATTTTAGTGCTAGTGCAAATAAGCACTGAAATACAATAATATAAGCTATAAAATCGTAGTAAATAAGCACCGTTCTTAATTTCCATACGAATCACCAGTACCTGTTATAACCCACCTCTATATATATTTATATATCCAACCACCACCAACACCACCAGGTGTGAGCCTGTCACACCTAACCTGTCAAGTATGGTTTACCTCCCCTGTGTAGGTTTGCAGACTATTATACATAGATGAAGTTTACCCAGTACGTACCCTGATAACGGCTGCGGGTTACTCTCGACAAAAAAAAAAATATCTACGCATACATTTAATTACGATATAATTTGTGTATGTAATACATTCTGTGCGCACACATAATATGGAAAATATAATAAAAATCTTAAACTCCATGCTGGCACATGCATCACGTATATATTTTGGTTCAAGGTCCACAAATAATTATCTCTCGAATATATTATTAGTATTATTTTAAATAAATTTTGAATTCGAGATATCTCCCTCTCCTCGGATTAGTTGTCCATATATTGATCATCATCAATCTAGCTCGACGGGTCCCCCGCATGAGGAAGTGTACAAACTGCTAACCTCATAACAGCCATATTATGGGCCCTTAGCTTTTATGGATAAACACACGATATATATTACTTTGATAGTGACGTCCTAGTCTATCTATACACCAATTTAGTTACCTACTTCTTAATTTATGGTTATTTAATTACTCATTTCTAGAGGTGGCAATTCAGATGGCTCGGTCCGACTCAAAAATTCGGTCTTTTTGTAAAATTCAGGTCAGCCCGGTCCAGAATTACCTCGGGCCTATTTTTTGAGGCCGGCCTGGCTCAAAAAGGCGGGCAGGGCCGGACCGCCCGCGTGCTTAGTGTAATTTTTCATGTTTTGGGCCAAAAAACCCGGACCCTTCGGACTTTTCTCATTTTCGGGCCGGCCCGGGCCAAAATTTTTTATATCCGGTCTGGCCCGAAAAATTTTCGGGCCTTTTTTTAGCCCGACCCGACCCGAAAAACGAACCGGGTCGGGCCGTTGGGTCGGGCCGAAATTGCCAGCCCTACTCATTTCAAATAAAAACCTATCTCATATTCACTTCCTGGTGAGGGATTCTCATAAGGAGAGATTTTTTTTACAATATTTCACAAACTTTGCACAACAAAAAGAAGAAAAAAAAAATACTTCCAATCTTCGGATTTCTTTTCTTTTTAATTTGTCGATTAAATCATACGTTATTTTTTAGAGTCCAGGGAAATATGTATGTAATAGCCGGAAAAATTCTATGACGCACCCACACGTAGTGCGTCCTTTGTCACAATAGATCTATTATGACATATTGAAATGTCACATTATATCTATTGCGACAGAGAACACATTACGTCTTGAAGGGTTGTAGAATTTCCGGTGGTGGCCGATTTATCAATATTGCAACTTGTCTTTTCATCCAGAAAGATTGAAATTTATTGTAATTATTGATGTCAATGAGTTATGATTACAAGCAATGTATACACTTGTCAATTTATTTAGTTTCATAAGAGAAGCTAGCCAATTTTACTCAAAACAGATCACAAATTTATCACCCCATCATTTTTAATTAAAAGAATTTTGGCTGAATCATTAATTAATTTGAAATATTTTATTTCAAAAATATATCTGTATATACATAATAACATACAATTATTTGGATATTTTTTTTATTGCCGGGACCTATCTGTAAGCATATACATAGCAATTATTTGGAATTAATTTTATTTCTGGGACCCAAAAAAATAAACCAGATCACCGAAATAGATCTACAATATTATAATGCACAAATTAAATCAGACATAATATCAATATACACGTACATGAAATTAAAAATTGAAACACACACACGTGTAAATTAACAAAAAATATTTCAAATTGATGATCAAAGCTATGATGTAAATCCCAAACTGTAGATACAATTTCACGCGAACAATACACGAATAAAAATAAAGAATAATAAATCACATATACATATACATATATAAATATACCAAAAGTCGTCACGTTTCATTTAATTTCATACAGTAAAAAACAAGAGGTGGACGTCGGCGGTGCTTCAGGGCTTCGGCGGCTCCGCTGCTGGCGGCGCATCTTCAACTTTCGGTTCTTCGCATTTCTCCGGCGGTGGCGCCTCCGCCTCCACCTCCGCCTCCGCTGCAATCTCCTTCTCTTTAACCTCCGCGCCGCTGGTCTCAGCCGGTTCAGTTTTCTTCTCCGGTTCGGCCTCAGCAGCCGGCTCTTCTTTCTTCTCCTCCGTCACTACGAACGTCGAGACCTTCTCGAACACGAAGAAAACCGGACCGGATAAATAACCCGGTCCGACCTTCGTAGCTGCTTCGCTCACTGGTTTTGACCCGGGAAATTCTGGGCAAATTAAAGCAGATCATCAAGATATATATATATATATATGATGAATTATATATATATATATGTGTATATGTGATGTATACGTACCAATCTTAGCAAGCTCGTCGAGGAATTTCTGAACTGCTGCTGAGTGCTTCTTCAGAGTTGAATCCTTTGGATCCTTGATTAAGGCCTATATATACATATATATATATATAAGCATAATCATCCATCTATCGACGTGTCTATATATATATATGTATGTATGTATGTATGTATATATAGTAAATACCTTAATCTCAGTTGAGGAAGCTTCATAGATTTCAGTAACTTTGGGTTCCAGATCACTCTTCTTGTCTTCAAACTCTTTCGAATATTCCTCCTGCGACACAAATTCAATCACAAAGCGAATACATATAAATAATTAGCTAGTTAAATAAGACATATATATGATTATATGTATGTATATATATATATATGTATGTACCTTAGATTCATCGAAGGCCTTGCAAGCTTCGAGGGCGGCTGCCTTTTTTGGGTTTTCGAAAACTTTCTTGATCTTGGGAAGAACTTTGGATTTCCAGTAATTCACCATCTTCAACACATATTAAGAATACAGATGTATATCAAATCAAATGAATTATTTACATGGAAATAGATGATATATATACATATAACATATATATATATGTATGTAGATAGAAATTGAAACCTTAATAAATTTGAGATGGAGGGAGGTAGCTGAATAACAGTAGTGATGGATAAGAATGATAAGGAAAGGTGTAAACTGCAATTTGCAAGTGTATAATTGTGTGTGTGTGTGAAGGGGAAGGGGTTGGCGAAATATAAGGGAGGGAGGGGTTTGGTTTTGGAGCGTAATGCGTGTCAGCAACAGCAACACAAACACTTATTTAATTTCATACGTGCGAAAAGAGGGTTGTGATTTCACTGTAATTACGGTGACAACCACTTATGCAGATGAAATGAGGGAGGGTGAGAAGAGTCAAATTAATAATAATTTTATGATTCAATTCAATAATTAGTTTATATATATATAGATGTATGTATATGTATAATATTGGATTGAATTATCAACTGGGGATTGGGGAATAAAATCATCAATCATGCATGTATGAATGTTGAGGAAGCAACAGCAACGACAGCTGGCAATCAAGCTCATCGACGGTGGCAATATGACAGCACGCCCCCACTGATGCAGATGCTTATCTGTACGTGATCGGGTATTCAGGTCCCACTCTCTCTCTAGATCTCTCTCTCTCTCTCTCTCATATATATATATATATATATTGATTAATTTGATTTTCTTGCTCAAATACAATACAACAGCATCTTCTTCTTCTTGTATGGGAGGAAAATTTAATTAATTATAAATGATTAATTAACGTGGCCTCGTCTCGCCTGGCATCGCTGGTATTCAATCACGACACATGGATTATATATATATATATATATATATATATATGTATGTGTATGTATGTATTGGTGGGTGTGTGCGGTGATGAATGATGAATGATGATGGATGGAGTGATTACTGGTTTCGGACAAAACAAACCGAACAGCAGACAAGACAACAATCATTTTCAGTTATATATTTGCATTAATAACACCTCTTCTTCTACTACTACTACTACAAACCTTCCAACTGTCTAGTCCACCCTTATTTTGTGCCTCCATCACATATTTTTACATGCTAGGGTCTCAATTTAGGTGGAATGGGCCGGGTTGGGCTAAGGTTTCGTGGCTCGAAATCAGGCCGGGCCGGCTAACCCAAAAATAGAAGAAATTAACCGTGGCCTGCGGAGGTCAGGTCCATCTTTTGGGCCGGGTTGGATTTCCAATATTTCGACCGGACTCGATCGAAATTTTACACTTGGCCCGACGGGTTCGGGTCAGGTGACCGATTTGCCAATTGGACTAGCTATCTGGCTCGATCACCCCCACACCCACACGCACACACACACCGGCCCACACTGTACCCACACACCCACACACGATTCAACCTAGCTAGTTGAACATTGTGTGAAATCAGATCAACGTCAAATAACTATACATTTCTAGCCTAACTCCTTCTAGATATGTAATCGTCAGAGTCTTCTCACATATTTACGAGTTCGTGTGCTGATTATAAAAATTGAAGCCCTAGTACTGAAAAATATTTAATTTTAATTGTAATGTTATACATTTTTCATCCAAATCACAAATCTTACGGTTTCAGATGCATTTTACAAAATGAGAAGCATGTATAGTTTGATCGATATGTCCTAGTTAGGAGTGTCAAGGTACGACTTCGTATACTTTACTTTTTTGTCATACCTTATATCTTACCTTAATGTACGGTATGCCAAAAATCATACCATTGTCATACTTTTACCTCCGGTATACCATGATACGGTATGTACAGATACATCGGGATATACCTTCACTTCAGTATATATCTTATCACAATATATATCGATATATGACGGTATACCGAACTTTCGGTATACATCAGTATACCTTAATTTTTGAAAATTAATATCTTTACCTTACCGTAAAATTCCGATACCTTACCGAAAAATCAATATACTGTAAATATCAGTATCTTCGATAATTTTTCAGTATAAAATAGACGGTATTCTGATCTGACAATATTTTTTTGCCAACCCTAAACTCGTAATCAGATCTATGATTTAGAAAAGTTGAAAATCAAATGAGCATCACAAACGCATCTCGAGTGGGGTATTCGAGCTATAGCTTGTAGCACCCAACAAAGTTTCACCTAGCTAGAAAGCTAGCTACCTAGATTATTTATCAACACAACACACATCATATCATTAATTTCCTCTTTATTCCAACATATATAATTAAGTAGAGAGAGATAGAGAGAGAGGTAGTTGAAACTTGAATGAATGTATGTATGTGTTTGATCATTTTCGTGGAAACGTTCAATTAGTTTGTTTGAAACACCCACGCTAGCTATTATAGTAATATCTTTAATTAGATATAAAGTAAAATATATTTAAATGCAGATTAATTAGTAGGGGAGAGTTAAAAATTGAGCCTAGCTAGCTCATGATTTGATTTGAGCTCATCTTTTTGAATGTATAAAGATAAATGGGAGGCCTAGGAATAGGATACGTAATTTATTTGATCATCAGTCAGCTGATAACAATTTCAAAATTATAAAATAAAAATTTAAAGCCTAATTAGTTGCAATCGATGTGTGATCATATGCTATTTGGCGTTTGAGTATTGAATTCTCCATTGATTTCGTCATCCGAAAATGAAGTGATTGGACCTTTTAGGTTTTAATTAATAATCTAATTAATCTTACAATTACTCTTATTAATAAGCAGATATATAATAGACTTAATTACTTGGGCTCTGTTTTTTCATTTGCTCAACAAACCCCAATCATTGTTTGTTCGTAAAATTAAAATAAATCCACATAGGCTAGATATATAGGGATTATATATATACTTAACACTTGATTTATGACTTATGAGTATGAACAATTAATATCTCTTCATCAATTAACATGACCCCTTTAATTTTGAGGAAATTCCAAAACATATTTGGAGATACTCATTAATAGTATAAAACATATACTACTATAATTTACTCGTGTTATTAAAATCTCATCATTCAATTCCCTCCCATTGCTCTGCCTCTAATTAACCATGAGCTATGCATATGGACTATTAGATATGAAATAAAAAATATAATTTTTAATCAATGTGCTGCTTTCAGAAGATTATTTATGGATGTCCAATTTGACACTGTATACGTGCTACCATGTTTTTGGGGATATATACATAAAACAATCATTTTCTGAAGATGAACCTACACTCAACCTTCACTTATCCCTTATTATTTATATTGGGTGGTCTCTTTCGAATCATATATCAATATAATTACAATATAATTAATCAATCAATACTAAATTGTTAACCTTGAACAATTGAACAATTTATGATTCAACTACCATTTTTTGATCAATTATACTAATTAACTGAATTTACACACCATCTTTGGATTAATTGAGGCAAATCATTCTACCACATAATTTGGGCCACGGCTAAATCCCTTGAATGCTTAGTACTATCACTCTCCTCTACATTGGAGGGTGAAGGCGCGGTTAGTTCGAGTCATGCATTTTTCTGAAGGGACGACATATCCGAATATCTCATATCTATAAGGAGGATAATCAAGTGGTAGACATGTTAGCAAATCCTACCTTTCCGGTAGGTTGGTGGTAGACTCCTCCGCCTGATATTCATGCATTGGCAGATTCCGATTTTTTTGGGAGATGATGTTTTAGGCTTACCGATAAAGATTGATTTTTCTCAGTTTTTCCTTTTTATGTTTTGGGTTTTTCTCCATCGGTTGTTTTTGATGGAGTTTAGTTTCATGATGTAAACTTTTCGTTTTTTTTGTTTGGTTTAATATATCCAGTTCATTTACTATCACTCTCCTTTATATGTTAGCAACCATCATCCACAACTATTAGATAGCATTCCCTTTGAATCAAGCTTTGCATCGTAAAAGATGAGAGAGAGAGAGAAGAAGAAGCTTAAAACTTGAGATCACCGTTCTTTACCTCTATAACGACCTTCACTTTAGTAACTTCAGCTGCAGCATCTTCAACAGAGCTATAGTTGTTTTTCTCATTTTGCTGAGCAATATACCGCTGTATCAAGTCTTTCTGTCTCAGTCCAGCTAACCCTGTTCCTGCATTATAATTAGGAAAACAATGGCTTCCAAAATGTTGTTTCTCATAAACAAGATCAAAGAAATTTTATGGATCGTCTTCTCGCATGAGATTATTTTCATGTTGTCGAAATCACATGATAAAGGCTCGAGTAACTCTCTGAAAGTACTCGTCACTTATTACTAGTTTTTTTTCCTTACCGGCTTATAGTGGTGGCTACATTTTCATTTTCTGCACAATGATTGTATAGTAAAGATGAGTTGCTTGCATTTTAGATAGGAAAATATGCAGGATTCTAATAATCGAGCTGCCAGAGGTGTTACAACAATTGAATTAGGCAAATATAATGTTATGGTTTGTGTTAGTGCTATTCCTTGCACTAAGTAGAGATATATCACTAAGGGCGAGATTGTTAGTGCCATATTGTACGCTAAACAATTTTTTATCAAGTGCTCTACTTTGCACTTGCTATAGTGATTAATTGTCATTAATATTTATGGCATAGAATCATCACTAAGTATTTGGTTTTTCTAACTACAAGGTTGATGTTCTAGACAACCTTCATAAAATATATACATGAATGTGCTACTGATCTCAATGAAGACAGCTCAAGCAAAAAGATTAGATTGAGCTTAAGATAAAAACGGTTGTGCATCGAGACATAACTGAGATTATTCAATATACTGAGTACTGCCAGTTAGCTTAAATGATAGTCAGAAGTCAGTTTGTGAACATATAAGATATTTCGCTATGCTACCTGATGTGAAGGTTCAGAGATCAAAATGTTCATTGCAATATCGCAAACGTTTGCATGAACATCCTTTGTCCATATTATTCTTCTAAGATCATTGAAGCTATTCGAAGTTGGCAACCAAGAAGAGATTCAAAGATAATTCTAGAAAATGCCTTATTCAGCTTAAAGGGCATGTGATTAAAGAGAAGATAAAAGTCTAAAGATGGAAGAATTCTAACAAGGCGGGTCCTCGGTTTTTTTGAAGCTATTTAAGGAAATTTCCTTATTAGATTTCTGATAGGATTATTGTTGGTCCTGAGGAATATGATCAGGCCCTTGACTCACTTAAGAAGCTTCTCTATGCACTTTATCGGTTGGATGATTTCAGTTGACTTGTGAGTGCACCTCATGTGATCTTTGTGTGCAGTTATAAAGATATGCAAATAAGATAATAAGTACAAGACATGATCAAGTTTATAGAGGTTCGAAGCTAAAACTTCTACGTCCTCTCTTCCTTTTTGTGAAGGGCAATCCACTAAGTAATGGTAAAGTTTCTTTATTACAATTACAAAGTGAAGACTTGTTGAACCTGGAAATGGCAACTCTCGCTGAAGTCACGGTCGTCTTTTCAACTGTTGTTGTCCCAGAAACAACAGTTCTCGCAGAGCCAAGGTCTCCTCAGCTGGATTTAATGGCTCACACTTACAGTCCCTAATTTCTCGCTGGAGATGTAGGTGCTATTATCGTCTTTATAAGATTTTAGATCTCTTTCGATCTTCAAGAGAATAGTCTTGAACTTGGGTATCAACTGATGTGCTCCTTGAGTTGAGTTGAGTAGTTGATCAGTGTGTAGCTCGAACTTGAGAAGATTACTTTGGTTAGACTTTCAACAGCTAGCTGATTTCTTGAATCTTTAGGTTCTTCTTCTCAGTTGGGACTTTCGCAGCTTTAGACAATGCTTACAACTCGAGTTGTACAGGAGAGAAAGAAAGCTCAATTGTGAGTATATTGCGAACGTTAGGAAATCAAAAATCAAGAGTCGAAATTTAAAAGAGTGAAAGTTATTTGAAACTCAGGTTCACTCGACTTACATAGAGGAATGATCTTGTCACCGTTGAGTTTCATTGATCGTTGGTTCTAGGGGTACCCCCTTACCCCATTTGAAATGATGTAACCCGGACAAATTGTACATGATACAAGAGACGCGCGGAAGACTTCTAGATCGAACACGTCAAATTTGGAAGGATTCAACCCTACTCTAATGACTCAAATAAAATAAATAAACTGAATTATGTGAAATACAACTCAAAATAATTGTACGAACCAATCTAGACCTAATTACGACACTTAGACTACGACACAATAATAGAACACAAATCCAACAAGAAGAGGGCTGAATTGGATTGATGGTTTGGGCAAGAGGTATGGGATGTATGGGCTGAATATGTAGGGTTTAGAATGGCTTGAGTACATAGGGTATGATGACGGTGAGAAGAACTTACGGTATTTACTGTAGAACACGATGACTTGAACGCGTATGGATCCGAACCCTTATGATCGACACATGATCAGGTCTTGGGGATTTGAAGGATGATACGTATGTTGTTGGATGATGAAAGACGTCGATGATGGAAGGCGGCGATGTAGGTATTGTTGAATTACAACCCGATTAATCCCCGGTGTATCTTGTACGATGAAAATGAATCTCTAAGTTGTTCTTCACAGCGAGTTCACCCTAATTCCTCGTGTGAATTAGAACGTTCCCTTGGAATAAGACTTGAAATTGCTAGGCTTCAAGAATGATGATTTTCGACAGAAAACAATCAAAAGCTTTAAACGGTTGAGACACAAATTGATTGCAAAAGCAAATTTAATCAATAATGTCTAAAATAACAATATGACATGGTTCCCCTATTTATAAGACTAAGGGGAACGAAATTTAAGTCTAAAAAGGCCTAAAAAACTGATCCAAAAAGGTCTTCTAACTATACTAGAAAAATACCTAAACTAGAATTCTATTCAAGGTAGGAAATTGCCTTAAATATAATTTTAGTCAAACCTATTCAATTATGAACGAAAATTACATAAAAAATAAATAAAAATCTGATCCAAAATAATAAATACTATAATCTAATTAATACTATAGTCTAAAATAAAATCAATCCCTTAATTAAATAACTAAGGGGGACCAAAACTTCCATGCAAGCCATGCATGTCCAAAATGCCTCCAACGTGCATGCTTGTGACTTCAATTCTCTTGATCATAATGTATTGTTCTTCAAATCTTGATCTCCAATCTTTAATTGTTAACAAAGTAACAATCTTGGGGGCTGCATTTAACTTCTTCTAATTCTTCAAACTTTTTATGAATAATTGCTTGGAAATAACCTTGTAATTTCTTGGCTCGAAATTGTGTAATTGAACCTCTAAGTTGTAGCTCTTCATTTGACTCTTTGATGCTTATCGTGCCTTCATCATGAAACTTAGATTCACTCGGGATTTTCATTGAGTTCAGTATTTTTGAACACTAGAATCAATTATGAATCAAACCATATGATTATATTTGCTTAATCCGTCCACTTTTGAAAAAAATCGAATTTTTAAGCCCGCCCAAAGAGGTACGTACCCCTTTAGTCGGTGGCCAGATTTGGCTCCGTTTTCTGGCAGACGTCAGTAAAATGGCAATAACTCTCTCCACATGTAAGCTTTACCTGAAATTCTTATTGCGTTGGATCCCTGACTCAAATATCTATCATACAGAAAGCAGAAACGGAAGAAACTCTTGTTTAGTCAACCTCTATATGATTATCAAGTTGATTTCTAAAACCGTCACCTGTTATGTAGGGCCCGTGATGACCATCAGGATTTTCATTGAGTCCAGCATTTTTGAACACTAGAGTCAATTATGAATCAAACCATATGATTATATTTTCCTAATCCGTCCACTTTTGAAAAAATTAAATTTTAAAGTTCGCCCAAAGGGGTACCCCTTTGGCCGGTGGCCATATTTGGCTCCGTTTTCTGGCAGCCGTCAGTAAAACGACGATAACTCTCTCCACAGGTAAAACTTTACCTATGATTCTCGGTACATTGGATCCCTGACTCAAATATCTATCATACAGAAAGTAGAAACGGAAGAAACTCTTGTTAGGTCAACCTCTATATGATTATCAAGTTGATTTCCAAAACCGTCACCTCTTATGTAGGGCCCGGGGTGACCATCGGGATTTTCATTGAGTCCAGCATTTTTAAGCACTAGAATCAATTATCAATCAAACCATATGATTATATTTGCCTAATCCATCCACTTTTGAAAAAATCAAATTTTCAAGCCCACCCAAAGGGGTACCCTTTGGCCGGTGGCCAGATTTGGCCCCGTTTTCTGGCAGCTGTCCGTAAAATGGCTATAACTCTCTCCACAGGTAAGCTTTACCTGTGATTCTTGTTGCGTTGTATCCCTGACTCAAATACCTATCATACAAAAAGTAGAAACGCAAGAAACTCTTTTTGAGTCAACCTCTATATGATTATCAAGTTGATTTCCAAAACCGTCACCTCTTATGTAGGGATCAGGGTGACCATCAGGATTTTCATTGAGTTCAATATTTTTGAACACTAGAATCAATTATGAATCAAACCATATGATTATATTTGCCTAATCCGTCCGCTTTCGAAAAAATCGAAATTTCAAGACGCCCAAAGGGGTACCCCTTTGGCCGGTGGCCATATTTGGCTCCGTTTTCTGGCAGCCGCCAGTAAAACGACAATAACTCTCTCCACGTGTAAGCTTTACCTGAAATTCTTATTGTGTTGGATCTCTGACTCAAATATCTATCATACAGAAAGTAGAAACGGAAGAAACTCTTGTTGGGTCAACCTCTATATGATTATCAAGTTGATTTCTACAACCATCACCTCTTATGTAGGGACCGGGGTGACCATCGGGATTTTCATTGAGTTCAGCATTTTTAACACTAGAATCAATTATGAATCAAACCATATGATTATATTTGCCTAATCCATCCGCTTTCCAAAAAATCAAATTTTCAAGCTCCGCTCAAAGGGATACCCCTTTGGCCGGTGGCCAGATTTGACTCTGTAATTTTTGGTAGCCGTCAGTAAAACGGCTATAACTCTCTCCACAGGTAAGCTTTACCTGTGATTTTTGTTGCGTTGGATCCCTAACTCAAATATCTACCATGCAAAAAGTCGAAATGGAAGAAAATCTTTTTGAGTCAACCTCTAGATAATTATCAAGTTGATTTCCACAACCGTAACCTCTTATGTTGGGATCGGGGTTAACGTCAGGTTTTTCATTGAGTCCAGCATTTTTAAACACTAGAGTCAATTATGAATCAAACCATATGATTATATTTGCCTAATACGTCCACTTTTAAAAAAAATCAAATTTTCAAACCCGTCCAAAGGGGTACCCCTTTGGCCGGTGGCCAGATTTGATCCCGTATTCTAGTAACCATTAGTAAAACGGCTATAACTCTCTCTACAAGTAAGCTTTACCTGTGATTCTTGTTGCGTTGGATCCCTGACTCAAATATCTACCATACAAAAAGTCAAAACAGAAGAAACTCTTTTGAGTCAACTTCTAGATGATTATCAAGTTGATTTCCACAACCGTCACCACTTATGTAGGGATCGGGGTGAACGTCAGGTTTTTCATTGAGTTCAACATTTTTGAACACTAGAGTCAATTATGAATCAAACCATATGATTATATATACTTAATCCGTCCACTTTTGAAAAAATCAAATTTTCAAACCCGCCCAAAGGGCTACCCCTTTGGCCGCTGGCTAGATTTGGCCCCGTTTTCTGGCAGCCATCAATAAAACGGCTATAACTCTCTCCACATGTGAGCTTGACCTGTGATTCTTATTGCGTTGGAGCCCTGACTAAAATATCTACCATACAAAAAGTAGAAACGGAAGAAAATCTTTTTGAGTCAACCTCTAGATGATTATCAAGTTGATTTCCACAACCGTCACCTCTTATATAGGGATCGGGGTGAACGTCAGGTTTTTCATTGAGTTCAGCATTTTTGAATACTAGAGTCAATTATGAATCAAACCATATGATTATATATGCCTAATCCATCCACTTTTGAAAAAATCAAATTTTCAAGCCCGTCCAAAGGGGTACCCCTTTGGCCGGTGGCCAGATTTGACCCCGTTTTCTGGCAGCTGTCAGTAAAACGGCTACAACTCTCTCTCCACATGTAAGCTTTATCTGTGACTCTTGTTGCGTTGGATACTTGACTCAAATATCTACCATACAAAAAGTCTAAATGGAAGAAACTCTTTTTGAGTCAACCTCTAGATGATTATCAAGTTGATTTCCACAACCGTAACCTCTTATGTAGGGATCGGGATAAACGTCTGGTTTTTTTATTGAGTTCAACATTTTTGAACACTAGAGTCAATTATGAATCAAACCATATGATTATATATGCCTAATCTGTCCACTTTTGAAAAAATCAAATTTTCAAGCCTGCCCAAAGGGGTACCCCTTTGTCAGATGGCCAGATTTGGCCCCATTTTCTGGCAGCTGTCAGTAAAATGACTATAACTCTCTACACATGTAAGCTTTACCTGTGATTCTTGTTACGTTGGATCCCTGACTGAAATATCTACCATACAAAAAGTTGAAACGGAAGAAACTCTTTGTGAGTCAACCTCTACATTATTATCAAGTTGATTTCCACAACCGTCACCTCTTATGTAGGGATCGGGGTAAACGTCGGGTTTTTCATTGAGTTCAGCATTTATGAACACTAGATTCAATTATGAATCAAATCATATGATTATATATGCCTAATCCATCCAATTTGGAAAAAATCAAATTTTCAAGCCCGCCCAAAGGGGTACCCCTTTGGCCGGTGGCCAGATTTGGATCCGTTTTCTGGCAGCCGTCAGCAAAACGGCTATAACTCTCTCCACAGGTAAGTTTTACCTGTTATTCTTGTTGTGTTGGATCCCTGACACAAATATCTACCATGTAAAAAAGTCAAAACGGAAGAAACTCATTTTGAGTAAACCTATAAATGATTATCAAGTTGATTTCCACAACTGTCACCATTTATGTAGGGATCGGGGTGAACATCGGGTTTTTTATTGAGTCCAGCATTTATCAACACTAGAGACAATTATGAATCAAATCATATGATTATATATGCCTAATTCATCCATTTTTAAAAAAAATTAAATTTTCAAGCCTACCTAAAGGGGTACCCCTTTGGCCGATGGCCAAATTTGACACCGTTTTCTAGCAGCCGTCATTAAAATGGCTATAACTTTCTCCATGGGTAAGCTTTACCTTTTATTCTTGTTGCGTTGGATCCCTGATTCAAATGTCTACCATATAAAAAGTCGAAACGAAAGAAAATGATTATCAATTTGATTTCTTGAACCGTCAACTCTTATGTAGGGATCGGGGTCATCGCGGGCCCTACACAAGACGTGACCCAGGCCCTTCACAAACGGTGATGATTTTAGAAATCAACTTGAATGCCATGTTTGGGTTGATTAAAATGGGTATCTTCTGTTTCAACTTTTTGGTATGATAGATATTTGAGTTAGGGTTCCAACACAACAAGAATTTTAGGCATCGGACACCTATTGAGAGAGTTATAGCTATTTTACTGACGGTTGCCGGAAAATAGGGCCGAATCCGACCACCGGGCTTGAAAATTTGATTCTTCTAAAAAACGAACGAATTATGCCAATATAAGCATACGGTATGATTCATAATTGATCCTAGTGTGCAAAATTACTAAATTCTATGAAAATCCCGCCGGTCACCTCATTGTCAAAAATCCAAAGGGATACCCCTATGGCCCGTGGCTCGAAAAATTCTTTTTTTAAAACTGGATGGATTATGCTAATATAAGCATATGGTTTGATTCATAATTGATTATAGTGCTAAAAAATACTAGATTTGATGAGAATCTCGAGGGTCACCGTGGGCCCTACACAAGACGTGACCCGGGCCCTTCACAAACGGTGATGTTTTTGGAAACCAACTTGAAAACCATGTTTAGGTTGATTAAAAAAGGGTATCTTCTGTTTCAACTTTTTGGTATGATAGATATTTGAGTGAGGGTTCCAACGCATCAAGAATTTCAGGCATCAGACACCTATTGAAAGAGTTATAACTGTTTTACTGACAGCTGCCGAAAAACGGGGCCGAATCCGGCTACCGGGCTTGAAAATTTGATTTTTCTCGAAAATGGACGAATTAGGACAATATAAGCATACCGTATGATTCATAACTGATCGTAGTGTGCAAAAATACTAAATTCGATGAAAATCCCGCCGGCCACCTCAGGGCGAAAAATCCAAAGGGGTACCTATTTGGTCCGGGCTCGAAAAATTCATTTTTCAAAACAGGATGAATTAGGCTAATATAAGCATCTGGTTTGATTCATAATTGATTATAGTGCTAAAAAATTCTAGATTTGATGAGAATCCCGAGGGTCACCGCGGGCCGTACACAAGACGTGACCCGGGCCCTTCACAAACGGTGACGTTTTTGGAAATCAACTTGAAAACCATGTTTAGGTCGATTAAAAAAGGGTATCTTCTATTTTAACTTTTTGGTATGATAGATATTTGAGTCAGGGTTCCAACGCAATAGGAATTTCAGGCATCGGACACCTACTGAGAGAGTTATAGCTGTTTTACTGACGGCTGCTAGAAAACGGGGCCGAATCCGGCCACCGGGCTTCAAAATATGATTCTTCTCGAAAACGGACGAATTAGGCCAATATAAGCATATGGTATGATTCATAACTGATCCTAGTGTGCAAAAATACTAAATTCGATTTAAATCCCTCCGATCACCTCGTGGCCAAAAATCTAAAGGGGTACCCCTTTGGCCCGGGCTCGAAAAATTCATTTTTCGAAACCACATCAATTAGGCTAATATAAAAATATAGTTTGATTTATAATTGATTATAGTGCTAAAAAATTCTAGATTTGATGAGAATCCTGAGGGACCTACACAAGACATGACCAGGGCCTTTTACAAACGGTGACTTTTTGGAAATCAACTTGAAAACCATGTTTAGGTTGATTAAAAGAGTGTATCTTCTGTTTTAACGTTTTGGTATGATAGATATTTGAGTTAGGATTTCAACGCAACAAGAATTTCAAGCATCAGACACTTATTGAGAGAGTTATAATTGATTTACTGACGGCTGCCGGAAAATGGGCCGAATCCGGCCATCGAGCTTTAAAATTTGATTCTTCTCAAAAATGGAAGAATTAGGCCAATATAAGCATACGGTAAGATTCATAATTGATCCTAGTATGCAAAAATACTAAATTCGATGAAAATCCCGCCGGTCACTCCGGGGCCAAAAATCCAAAGGGGGTACCCCTTTGCCCCGGGCTGGAAAAATTCATTTTTCATAACTAGATGAATTAGGCTAAGATAAACATATGGTTTGATTCATAATTGATTATAGTGCTAAAATATGCTATATTTGATTAGAATCCTGAGGGTCACCGCGGGCCCTACTCAAGACGTGACCCGGGCCCTTCACAAACAGTGACGTTTTTGTACATCAACTTGAAAATCATGTTTAGGTTGATTAAAAACGGTATCTTCTGTTTCAAATTTTTCGTATAATAGATATTTTAGTCAGGGTTCCACTTCAACAAGAATTTCAGGCATTGAACACCTATTGAGAGAGTTATAGATGTTTTACTGACGGCTGCCAGAAAACGGGGCCGAATCCGGCCACCGGGCTTGAAAATTTGATTCTTCTCGAAAATGGATGAATTAGGCCAATATACGTATACGGTATGAATTATAACTGATCATAGTGTGCAAAAATACTAAATTCGATGAAAATCCTACCGATCACCCCGGGGCCAAAAATCCAAAGGGTACCCCTTTGGCTCGGGCTCAAAAAATTCATTTTTCGAAATCGGATGGCTAATATAAACATATGGTTTGATTCATAATTGATTATAGTGCAAAAAATTCTAGATTTGATGAGAATCTCGATGGTCACCGCGGGCCCTACACAAGACGTGACCCGGGCCCGTCACTAACGGTGACGTTTTTGGAAATCAAATTGAAAACCATGTTTATGTTGATTAAAAAAGGGTATCTTCTGTTTCAAATTTTTGATATGATAGATATTTGAGTTAGGGTTCCCACGCAATAAGAATTTCGTGCATCGGACACCTATTGAGAGAGTTATAGTTATTTTACTAACGGCTGCCGGAAAACGGGGCCGAATCCGGCCACCGGGCTTTAAAATTTGATTCTTCTCGAAAATGGACGAATTAGGCCAATGTAAGCATACGGTATGATTCATAACTGATCCTAGTGTGCAAAAATACTAAATATGATGAAAATACCCCTTTGGCCAGGCTCGAAAAATTCATTTTTCAAAACCGGATGAATTAGGCTAATATAAGCATATGGTTTGATTCATAATTGATTAAAGTGAAAAAAATTCTAGGTTTGATTAGAATCCCGAGGGTCACCGCGGGCCCTACACAAGATGTGACCCGGGCCCTTCACAAACGGTGACATTTTTGGAAATCAATTTGATAACCATGTTTAGGTTGATAAAAAAAGGGTATCTTCTATTTCAACTTTTTGATATGCTAGATATTTGAGTCAGCGTTCCAAGGCAACAAGAATTTCAGGCATCAGACACCTATTGAAAGAGTTATAGCTGTTTTAGTGACGACTGCCGGAAAACGGGGCCGAATCCGGCCAACAGGCTTGAAAATTCGATTCTTTTCGAAAATGGATAGATTAGGCCAATATAGGCATACAGTATGATTCATAACTGATCTTAGTGTGCAAAAATATTAAATTTGATGAAAATCCCACCGGTCACCCAGGGGTCAAAAATCCCCTTTGGCCCGGGCTTGAAAAATTAATTTTTCGAAACCGGATATATTAGACTATTATAAGGATATGGTTTGATTCATAATTGATTATAGTGTTAAAAAATTCTAGATTTGATGAGAATCCCGAGGGTCACCAAGGGCCCTACTCAAGACGTGACCAGGGGCCCTTTACAAACGGTGTCAGTTTTGGAAATCAACTTGAAAACCATGTTTAGGTTGATTAAAATAGTGTATCTTCTGTTTCAACTTTTTGGTATGATAGATATTTTAGTCAGGGCTCCAACGCAAAGAAATTCAGGTATCGGACACCTATTGAGAGAGTTATAGCTGTTTTACTGACGGCTGCCGGAAAACGGGCCGAATCCGGCCACCGGGCTTGAAAATTTGATTCTTCTAAAAAATGGATGAATTAGGCCAATATAAGCATACGGTATGATTCATAACTGATCCTATTGTGCAAAAATACTAAATTCGATGAAAATCCCACCGGTAGCCCTGGGGCTAAATATAAGCATATGATTTGATTCATAATTGATTAGAGTGCTAAAAAATTCTAGAGTTGATGTGAATCTTGAGGGTCGCCGTGGGCCCTACACAAGACGTGACCCATGCCCATCACAAACGGTGACGTTTTTGGAAATCAACTTGAAAACCATGATTGGGTTGATTAAAAAGGGTATCTTCTATTTCAACTTTTGGGTATGATAGATATTTGAGTCAGGGTTCCAATGCAACAAGAATTTTAGGCATCAGACACCTATTGAGAGAGTTATAGCTGTTTTACTTACAGCTGCCGGAAAACGGGGCCGAATCCGGCCACTGGGCTTGAAAATTTTATTCTTTTCGAAAACGGACGAATTAGGCCAATATAAGCATACAGTATGATTCATAACTGATCCTAGTGTGCAAAAATACTAAATTCGATGAAAATCCCGCCGGTCACCCCGGGGCACAAAATCCAAATGGGGTACCCCTTTGGCCCAGGCTCGAAAAAATCATTTTTCAAAACCGAATGAATTAGGCTAATATAAGCATATGGTTTGATTCATAATTGATTAAAGTGAAAAAAATTCTAGATTTGATTAGAATCCCGAGGGTCACCGTGGGCCCTACACAAGACGTGACCCGGGCCCTTCACAAACGGTGACATTTTTTGTAATCAAATTGAAAACCATGTTTAGGTTGATTAAAAATGGTATCTTCTATTTCAACTTTTTGGTATGATAGATATTTTAGTCAGCATTCCAACGCAAGAAGAATTTCAGGCATCAGACACCTATTGAGAGAGTTATAGCTGTTTTAGTGACGGCTGCTGGAAAACGGGCCCGAATCCGCCACCGGGCTTTAAAATTTGATTCTTCTCTAAAACGGACGAATTAGGCCAATATAAGCATACGGTAAGATTCATAATTGATCCTAGTATGCAAAAATAATAAATTCGATGAAAATCCCGCCGGTCACTCCGGGGCCAAAAATCCAAAGGGGTACCCCCTTTGTCCCGGGCTCGAAAAATTCATTTTTCAAAACCGGATGAATTAGGAAAATATAAGCATATGATTTGATTCTTAATTGATTTTAGTGCTAAAAAATGCTATATTTGATGAGAATCCCGAGGGTCACCGCGGGCTCTACACAAGACGTGACCCGGGCCCTTCAAAAACACTGACCTTTTTGGAAATCAACTTGAAATCCATGTTTAGGTTGATTAAAAGAGGGTATCTTGTTTTTCAACTTTTTCGTATGATAGATATTTGAGTCAGGGTTCCAACGCAACAAGAATTTCAGGTATGGAACACCTATTGAGAGAGTTATAGCTGTTTTACTGACGGCTGTTAGAAAACGGGGTAGAATCCGGCCACCGGGCTTGAAAATTTGATTCTTCTCGAAAACGGATGAATTATGCCAATATAAGCATATGGTATGATTCATAACTGATGCTACTATGCAAAAAAACTAAATTCGATGAAAATACCTACGATCACCCCCGGGTTAAAAATCCAAAGGGGTACCCTTTTAGCCCGGACTCGAAAAATTCATTTTTCAAAATCGGATGAATTAGGCTAATATAAACATATGGTTTGATTCATAATAGATTATAGTGGTAAAATATTCTAGATTTGATGAGAATCCCGAGGGTCACCGCGGGCCCTACACAAGACGTGACCCGAGCCCTTCACAAACGGTGACGTTTTTGGAAACCGAATTGAAAACCATGTTTAGGTTGATTAAAAAAGCGTATCTTCTGTTTCAACTTTTTGGTTTGATAGATATTTGAGTCAGGGTTCCAACGCAACAAGAATTTCAGGCATCAGACACCTATTGAGAGAGTTATAGCTTTTTTACTGACGGTTGCCGAAAAACGGGGCCGAATCTGGCCACCGGGCTTGAAAATTTGAGTCTTCTCGAAAACAGAAGAATTAGGCCAATATAAGAATACGGTATGATTCATAACTGATCCTAGTGTGCAAAAATACTAAATATAATGAAAATCCCACCGGTAGCCCCGGGGCTAAAAATCCAAAGGGGTACACTTTTAGCTCGGGCTCGAAAAATTTATTTATGAAACCGGATGAATTTGACTAATATAAGCATATGGTTTGATTCATAATTGACTATAGTGCTAAAAAATTCTAGATTTGATGAGAATCTCGAGGGTCGCAGTGGGCCCTACAAAAGACGTGACCCATGCCCATCACAAACGGTGACGTTTTTGGAAATCAACTTGAAAACCATAATTGGGTTGATAAAAAAGGGTATCTTCTATTTCAACTTTTTGGTATGATAGATATTTGAGTCAGGGTTCCAATGCAACAAGAATTTTAGGCATCAGACACCTATTGAGAGAGTTATAGCTGTTTTACTTACGGCTGCCGGAAAACGGGGCCGAATCCGGCCACCTGGCTTGAAAATTTTATTCTTTTCGAAAATGGACGAATTAGGCCAATATAAGCATACGGTATGATTCATAACTGATCCTAGTGTGCAAAAATACTAAATTCGATGAAAATCCCGCCGGTCACCCCGGGGCACAAAATCCAAATGGGGTACTCCTGTGGCCCAGACTCGAAAAATTCATTTTTTGAAACCGGATGAATTAGGCTAATATAAGCATATGGTTTGATTCATAATTGATTAAAGTGAAAAAAATTCTAGATTTGATTAGAATCCCGAGGGTCATCGCGGGCCCTACACAAGACGTGACCCGGGCCCTTCACAAACGGTGACATTTTTTGAAATCAACTTGAAAACCATGTTTAGGTTGATTAAAAATGGTATCTTCTGTTTCAACTTTTTGGTATGATAGATATTTGAGTCAGCATTCCAACGCAAGAAGAATTTCAGGCATCAGACACCTATTGAGAGAGTTATAGTTGTTTTAGTGACGACTGCCGGAAAACGGGCCCGAATCCGCCACCGGGCTTTAAAATTTGATTCTTCTCTAAAACGGACAAATTAGGCCAATATAAGCATACGATAAGATTCATAATTGATCCTAGTATGCAAAAATACTAAATTCGTTGAAAATCCTGCCTGTCACTCCGGGGCTAAAAATCCAAAGGGGTACCCCTTTGCCCCAGGCTCGAAAAATTCATTTTTCAAAACTAGATGAATTAGGCTAATATAAGCATATGGTTTGATTCATAATTGATTATAGTGCTAAAATATGCTATATTTGATTAGAATCCTGAGGGTCACCGCGGGCCCTACACAAGACGTGACCTGGGCCCTTTACAAACAGTGACTTTTTGGATATCAACTTGAAAACCATGTTTAGGTTGATTAAAAAAGGTATCTTCTGTTTCAAATTTTTCGTATGATAGATATTTTAGTCAGGGTTCCACTTCAACAAGAATTTCAGGCATCGAACACCTATTGAGAGAGTTATAGATGTTTTACTGACTTCTGCTAGAAAACGGAGCCGAATTCGGCCACCGGGCTTGAAAATTTGATTCTTCTAGAAAACGGACGAATTAGGCCAATATACGTATACGGTATGATTTATAACTGATCATCGTGTGCAAAAATACTAAATTCGATGAAAATCCCGACGATCACCCCGGGGCAAAAAATCTAAAGGGGGGTACCCATTTGGCCAGACTCGAAAAATTCGTTTTTCAAAACCGGATGAATTAGGCTAATATAAGCATATGGTTTGATTCATAATTGATTAAAGTGCGAAAAATTCTAGATTTGATTAGAATCCCGAGGGTCACCGCGGGCCCTACACAAGATGTGACCAGGGCCCTTCACAAACGAGGACATTTTTGGAAATCAACTTGAAAACCATGTTTAGGTTGATAAAAAAGGGTATCTTCTCTTTCAACTTTTTGATATGATAGATATCTGAGTCAGCGTTCCAACGCAACAAGAATTTCCGTCATCGGACACCTATTGAGAGAGTTATAGCTGTTTTAGTGACGACTGCCGGAAAACGGGGCCGAATCCGGCCAACGAGCTTGAAAATTCGATTCTTTTCGAAAATGGACAGATTAGGCCAATATAAGCATACAGTATGATTCATAACTGATCTTAGTGTGCAAAAATATTAAATTCGATGAAAATCCCACCGGTCACCCAGGGGTCAAAAATCCAAAGGGTACCCTTTTGGCCCGAGCTTGAAAAATTCATTTTTAGAAACCGGATAAATTAGGCTATTATAAGCATATGATTTGATTCATAATTGGTTATAGTGCTAAAAAATTCTAGATTTGATGAAAATCCCAAGGGTCACCAAGGGCCCTACACAAGACATGACCAGGGCCCTTTACAAACGGTGACATTTTTGGAAATCAACTTGAAAACCATGTTTAGGTTGATTAAAAAAGTGTATCTTCTATTTCAATTTTTTGGTATGATAGATATTTGAGTCAGGGCTCCAACGCATCAAGAATTTCAGGTATCAGACACCTATTAAGAGAGTTATAGTTGTTTTACTGACGGCTGCCGGAAAACGGGGCCGAATACGGCCACCGGGCTTGAAAATTTGATTCTTCTCGAAAATGGACGAATTAGGCCAATATAAGCATACAGTATGATTCATAACTGATCCTATTGTGCAAAAATACTAAATTCGATGAAAATCCCACCGGTAGCCCCGGGGCTAAATATAAGCATATTGTTTGATTCATAATTGAATAGAGTGCTAAAAAAATCTAGAGTTGATGAGAATCTTGAGGGTCGCCGTGGGCCCTACACAAGACGTGACCCATGCCCATCACAAACGGTGACGTTTTTGGAAATCAACTTGAAAACCATGATTGGGTTGATTAAAAAGGGTATCTTCTATTTCAACATTTTGGTATGATAGATATTTGAGTAAGGGTTCCAACACAACAAGAATTTTAGGCATCGGACACCTATTGAGAGAGTTATAGCTGTTTTACTGACGGCTGCTGGAAAACGGGGCCGAATCCGGCCACTAGACTTGAAAATTTGATTCTTCTCTAAAACGGACGAATTAGGCCAATATAAGCATACAGTAAGATTCATAATTGATACTAGTGTGTAAAAATACTAAATTCGATGAAAATCCCGACGGTCACTCCGGGGCCAAAAATCCAAAAGAGTACACCTTTGCCCCGGGCTCGAAAAATTCATTTTTCAAAACCGGATGAATTAGGTAAATATAAGCATATGGTTTGATTCATAATTGATTTTAGTGCTAAAAAATGCTATATTTAATGAGAATCCTGAGGGTCACTACGGGCCCTACACAAGACGTGACCCGGGCCCTTCAAAAATAGTGACGTTTTTGGAAATCAACTTGAAAACCATGTTTAGGTTGATTAAAAAAGGTATCTTTTGTTCCAAATTTTTCGTATGATAGATATTTTAGTCAGGGTTCCAACGCAACAAGAATATCAGGCATCTAACACCTATTGAGAGAGTTATAGATGTTTTACTGACGGCTGCCAGAAAACGGGGCCGAATCCGACCGCCGGGCTTGAAAGTTTGATTCTTCTTGAAAACGGACAAATTAGGCCAATATACGTATACGGTATGATTTATAACTGATCATAGTGTGCAAATATACTAAATTCGATGAAAATCCCGCCGATCACCCCGGGCAAAAAATCCAAAGGGGTCCCTTTAGCTCGGGCTTGAAAAATTCATTTTTTGAAATCCCGGAATTTTTCAAAAAATTCATTTTTCAAATTTTTCGTATGATAGATATTTGAGTTAGGGTTCCCACTTAATAAGAATTTCGTACATCGGACACCTATTGAGAGAGTTATAGCTATTTTACTGACGGCTGCCGGAAAACGGGGCCGAATCCGGCCACCGAGCTTTAGAATTTGATTCTTTTCGAAAATGGACGAATTAGGCCAATATAAGCATACGGTATGATTCATAACTGATCCTAGTGTGCAAAAATATTGAATTTGATGAAAATCCCGCCGGTCACCCCGGGGCCAAAAATCCAAAGGGGTACCCATTTGGCCAGGTTCGAAAAATTCATTTTTCAAAACCGGATGAATTAGGCTAATATAAGCATATGGTTTCATTCATAATTGATTAAAGTGCAAAAAATTCTAGATTTGATTAGAATCCCGAGGGTCACCGCAGGCCCTACACAAGATGTGACCCGGGCCCTTCACAAACGGTGACATTTTTGGAAATAAACTTGAAAACCATCTATAGGTTGATAAAAAAAAGGGTATCTTCTGTTTCAACTTTTTGGTATGATAGATATTTGAGTCAGCGTTCCAGCGCAATAAGAATTTTAGGTATCGGACACCTATTGAGAGAGTTATAGTTGTTTTAGTGACGGCTGCCGGAAAACGCGGCCGAATCCGGCCAACAGGCTTGAAAATTCGATTCTTTTCGAAAATGGACAGATTAGGCCAATATAAGCATACAGTATGATTCATAACTGATCTTAGTGTGCAAAAATACTAAATTCGATGAAAATCCCACCGGTCACCAAGGGGCAAAAAATCAAAAGGGGTACCCCTTTGGCCCGGGCTTGAAAAATTCATTTTTTGAAACCGGATAAATTAGGCTATTATAAGCATATGGTTTGATTCATAATTGATTATAGTGCTAAAAAATTCTAGATTTGATGAGAATCCCGAGGGTCACTAAGGGCCCTACAAAAGACGTGACCATGGCCCTTTACAAACGGTGACGTTTTTGGAAATCAACTTGAAAACCATGTTTAGGTTGATTAAAAAAGTGTATCCTCTGTTTCAACTTTTTGGTATGATAGATATTTGAGTCAGTGCTCCGACGCATCAAGAATTTCAGGTATCGGAAACCTATTGAAAGAGTTATAGCTGTTTTACTAACGGCTGCCGGAAAACGGGGCCGAATCCGGCCAACGGGCTTGAAAATTTGATTCTTCTCGAAAATGGACGAATTAGGCCAAGATAATGATATGGTATGATTCATAATTGATCCTATTGTGCAAAAATACTAAATTCGATGAAAATCCCGCCGGTCACCCCGGGGCTACAAATCTATAGGAGTACTGGCCTATACTCGAAAAATTCATTTTTTGAAACCGAATGAATTAGGCTAATATAAGTATATGGTTTGATTCATAATTTATTTTAGTGATAAAAAATTCTAGATTTGATTAGAGTCCCGAAGGTCATCGCGCCCTACACATGACGTGACCAAGCCCTTCACAAACGGTGACGTTTTTGGAAATCAACTTGAAAATCATGATTGGGTTGATTAAAAAGGGTATGTTCTATTTCAAGTTTTTGGTATGATAGATATTTGAGTCAGGGTTCCAACGCAACTAGAATTTCAGGCATTGGACACCTATTGAGAGAGTTATAGTTATTTTATTGACGACTGCTGGAAAACGGGGCCGAATCCGGCCACCGGGCTTGAAAATTTAATTCTTTTCGAAAATAGACAAATTAGGCCAATATATAAGCATATGGTATGATTCATAACTGCTCCTAGTGTGTAAAAATACTAAATTCAATAAAAAATCCGCCGGTCACCTCGGGGCCAAAAATCCAAAGGGGGCCCGGGCTTGAAAAATTTATTTTTCGAAACCGGATAAATTAGGCTACTATAAGCATATGGTTTAATTCATAATTGATTATAGTGCTAAAAAATTCTAGATTTGATGAGAATCCCGAGGGTCACCGAGGGCCCTACACAAGACGTGACCAGGGCCCTGTACAAACGGTGAAGTTTTTTGAAATCAACTTGAAAACCATGTTTAGGTTGATTAAAAAGTGTATCTTCTGTTTCAACTTTTTATTAAGATAGATATTTGAGTCAGGGCTCCAACGCAACAAGAATTTCAGGCATTGGACGCCTATTGAGAGAGTTATAGCTGTTTTACTGACGGCTGCCGAAAAACGGGGCTGAATCCGGCCACCGGGTTTGAAAATTTGATTCTTCTCAAAATGGAAGAATTAGGCCAATATAAGCATACATTATGATTTATAACTGATCCTATTGTGCAAAAATACTAAATTCGATGAAAATTCCGCCGGTCACTCCGGGGCTAAAAATCCATAGGGGTAATGGCCCAGGCTCGAAAAATTCATTTTTTGAAACCGGATGAATTAGTCTAATATAAGTATATGGTTTGATTCATAATTGCTTATAGTGATAAAAAATTCTAGATTTCATGAGAGTCCCGAGGGTCACCGCGCCCTATACAAGACGTGACCAAGCCCTTTACAAACGGTGACGTTTTTGGAAATCAACTTGAAAACCATGATTGGGTTGATTAAAAAGGGTATCTTCTATTTCGACTTTTTGGTATGATAGATATTTAAGTCAGGGTTCTAACGCAACAAGAATTTCAGGCATCGGACACCTATTGAGAGAGTTATAGCTGTTTTACTGACGGATGCCGGAAAATAGGTCCGAATCCGGCCACCGGGCTTGAAAATTTGATTCTTCTAAAAAATGGACGAATTAGGCCAATATAAGCATATAGTATGATTCATAACTGATCCTAGTATGCAAAATTACTAAATTCGATGAAAATCCCGCCAGTCACCCCGGGGCCAAAAATCCAAAGGGGTACCCCGCTTGAAAAATTCATTTTTTGAAACCGGATAAATTAGCCTATCATAAGAATACGGTATGATTCATAATTGATTATAGAGTGCAAAAATACTAAATTCGATGAAAATCACTTTGGTCACCCCGCTGCCAAAAAAACGATGACGTTTTTTGAAATCAACTTTAAAACCATGTTTAGATTGATTAAAAAAGGGTTTATTCTGTTTCAAATTTTTGGTATGATAGATATTTGAGTCATGGTTCCAATGCAACAAGAATTTCAGGCATCGGACACCTGTGGAGAGAGTTATAGCTATTTTACTGATGGTTGCCGGAAAATAGGTCCGAATCCGGCCACCGGGCTTGAAAATTTGATTCTTCTAAAAAATGGACGAATTAGGCCAATATAAGCATACGGTATGATTCATAACTGATCCTAGTATGCAAAAATACTAAATTCGATGAAAATCCCGCCAGTCACCCCGGGGCCAAAAATCCAAAGGGGTACCCCCTTTGGCCCGGGCTTGAAAAATTCATTTTTTGAAATCGGATAAATTAGCCTATCATAAGAATACGGTATGATTCATAATTGATTATAGAGTGCAAAAATACTAAATTCGATGAAAATCACTTCGGTCAGCCCGCTGCCAAAAAAACGGTGACTTTTTTGAAATCAACTTTAAAACCATGTTTAGATTGATTAAAAAAGGGTTTTGTTCTGTTTCAAATTTTTGGTATGATAGATATTTAAGTCATGGTTCCAATGCAACAAGAATTTCAGGCATCGGACACCTGTGGAGAGAGTTATAGCTGTTTTACTGACGGCTGCCGGAAAACGGGGCCGAATCGTGCCACCGGGCTTTAAAATTTGATTCTTCTCAAAAATGGACAAATTAGGTCAATATAAACATACGGTATGATTCATAACTGATCCTAGTGTACAAAAATACTAAATTCGATCAAAATCGCGCCAGTCACCACGGGGCCAAAAATCACCCGGGCTCGAAAAATTCATTTTTCAAAACCGGATGAATTAGGCTAATATAAGCATATGGTTTGATTCATAATTGATTATAGTGCTAAAAATTCAATATTTGATGAGAATCCCGAGGGTCACCACGGGCCATACACAAGACGTGACCCAGACACTTCACATTCGGTGACGTTTTTGGAAATCAACTTGAAAACCATGTTTAGGTTGATTAAAAAAGGGTAACTTCTGTTTCAACTTTTTGGTATGATAGATATTTGAGTCAAGGTTCCAATGCAACAGGAATTTTAGGCATCGAACACCTATTGAGAGAGTTATAGTTGTTTTACTGACGACTGCCGGAAAAAGGGACCGAATCCGGCCAACGAGCTTGAAAATTTGATTATTCTTGAAAACGGACAAATTAGGCCAATATAAGCATACGGTATGATTCATAACTGATCCTAGTGTGAAAAAATACTAAATTTAATGAAAATCCCGCCGGTCACCCCAGGGCCAAAAATCCAAAGGGGTTGGGCCAGACTCGAAAAATTTATTTTTCAAAACCGGATGAATTAGGCTAATATAAGCATATGATTTGATTCATAATTGATTATAGTGCTAAAAAAATGCTATAATTGATGAGAATCCCGAGGGTCACTGCGGGCCCTACACAAGACGTGACCCGGGCCCTTCACAAATGGTAACTTTGTTGGAAATCAACTTAAAAACCATGTTTAGGTTAATTAAAACGAGTATCTTCTGTTTCAACTTTTTTGTATGATAGATATTTGAGTCAGGGTTCCAACGCAATAAGAATTTCAGGCATCAGACACCTATTGAGAGAGTTATATCTGTTTTACTGACGGTTGCCGGAAAACGGGTCTGAATTCGGCCACCTGGCTTGAAAATTTGATTTTTCTCGAAAATAGATGAATTAGGCCAATATAAGCATACGATATGATTCATAACTGATCCTAGTGTGCAAAAATACAAAATTCGATTAAAATCCCGCTTGTCACCCCGGGGCCAAAAATCCAAAGACTAATATAAGCATATGGTTTGATTCATAATTGATT
Source organism: Perilla frutescens (assembly GCA_026008535.1). Taxonomy (NCBI): domain Eukaryota; kingdom Viridiplantae; phylum Streptophyta; class Magnoliopsida; order Lamiales; family Lamiaceae; genus Perilla; species Perilla frutescens. The sequence continues at coordinate 344,744 of BRKX01000007.1, read as the reverse complement.
ATAGTGCTAAAATATTCTAGATTTGATGAGAATCCCGAGGGTTACCATGGGCCGTACACAAAATGTGACCCGGGCCCTTCACAAACGGTGACTTTTTGGAAAAGAACTTGAAAACCATGTTTAGGTTGATTAAAAAAGGGTATCTTCTGTTTCAACTTTTTGATATGATAGATATTTGAGTCAAGGTTCCAACACAACAATAATTTCTAGCATCGAACACTTATTGAGAGAGTTATAGCTATTTTACTGACGGCTGCCGGAAAACAGGGCCGAATCCGGCCACCGGGCTTGAAAATTTGATTATTCTTGAAAACGGAAAAATTAGCCCAATATAAGCATACGGTATGATTCATAACTGATCCTAGTGTGCAAAAATACTAAGTTTAATGAAAATCCAGCCGGTCATCCCGGGGCCAAAAATCCAAAGGGATACCCCTTTGGGCCGGGCTCGAAAAATTTATTTTTCAAAACCGGATGAATTGGGCTAATATAAGAATAAGGTTTGATTCTCAATTCATTATAGTGCTAAAAAATGCTATATTTGATGAGAATCCCGAGGGTCACCGCGGGTCCTATACAAGACGTGACCCGGGCCCTTCACAAATGATGAGGTTGTTGGAAATCAATTTGAAATCCATGTTTAGGTTGATTAAAAAGGGTATCTTCTGTTTCAACTTTTTGGTATGATAGATATTTGAGTCATGGTTCCAACGCAATTAGAATTTCAGGCACCAGACAACTATTGAGAGAGTTATATCTGTTTTACTGACGGTTGTCGGAAAACGGTTCCGAATCCGGCCACCGGGCTTGAAAATTTGATTCTTCTCGAAAATGGACGAATTAGGCCAATATAAGCATACAGTATGATTCATAACTGATCCTAGTGTGCAAAAATACTAAATTCGATGAAAATCCCGCCGGTCACCCCAGGGCCAAAAATCCAAAGGCTAATATAAGCATATGGTTTGATTCATAATTGTTTATAGTGATAAAATATTCTAGATTTGATGAGAATCCTGAGGGTTACCGCGGGCCGTACACAAGACGTAACCCGGGCCCTTCACAAATGGTGACGTTTTTGGAAATAAAATTGAAAACCATGTTTAGGTTGATTAAAAAAGGGTATCTTCTGTTTCAACATTTTGGTATGATAGATATTTGAGTCAGGGTTCCAACGCAACAAGAATTTCAGGCATCGGACACTTATTGAGAGAGTTATAGCTGTTTTACTAACGGCTGCCGGAAAAAGGGCCGAATCCGGCCACCGGGCTTGAAAATTTGATTCTTCTCGAAAATGGACGAATTAGGCCAATATAAGCATATGGTATGATTCATAACTGATCCTAGTGTGCAAAAATACTAAATTCAATGAAAATCCCGCCGGTGACCCTGGGGTCAAAAATCCAAAGGGGTACCCATTTGGCCCGGGCTCGAAAAATTTATTTTTCAAAACCGGATAAATTAGGCTAATATAAGCATATGGTTTGATTCATAATTGATTATAGTGCAAAAAAATGCTATATTTGATGAGAATCCCGAGGGTCACCGCGGGCCCTACACAAGACGTGACCCGGCCCCTTCACAAACGGTGACGTTTTTAGAAATCAACTTGAAAACCATGTTTAGGTTGATTAAAAAAGGGTATCTTCTGTTTCAATATTTTGGTATGATAGATATTTGTGTCAGGGTTCCAACGCAATAAGAATTTCAGGCATCGGACACCTATTGAGATAGTTATAGCTGTTTTACTCACGGCTGACGGAAAACGGGGCCGAATCCGGCCACCGGGCTTGAAAATTTGATTCTTCTAAAAAACGGATGAATTTGGCCAATATAAGCATACGGTATGATACATAACTGATCCTAGTGTGCAAAAATACTAAATTAGATGAAAATCCCACCGGTCACCTCGGGGTCAAAAATCCAACGAGGTACCCCTTTGGCCTGGGCTCGAAAAATTTATTTTTCGAAACCAGATGAATTAGGCTAATATAAGCATATGGTTTGATTCATAATTGATTATAGTGCTAAAAAATTTTTAGATTTGATGAGAATCTCGAGGGCCACCGCGGGCCCTACCCAAGACGTGACCTAGGCTCTTCACAAACGGTGACCTTTTTGGAAATCAACTTGAAAACCATGTTCGAAAAAATTTGATGCCCTAATTTTCGAACACTTACCTAATTAAATTTGGAAATTTTGATATCATCAAAAAATATTCCAAATCTAATAAGGTATGGATTGAAAATCATGGAGTGTTCAAAACTAGAATTTTTGACTTTCATCAAAAATTCATCCAAGCTTAGAACACATTAAAAATTGACATACATGCATATTTAAATTTGAAAATTTAAACACCATAAATTTATCATGAAATTTAAATAAATACATCGAATTCATCTTAGGATTAAAACCAGAACAGTGCCAAAACCTGCTCTGATACCAGCTGTTGGGGTTTTTTCGAATTAAACCACCGTATGATCTTATTGGTTGCTCATTAATCCAAATATCATGTAAATCATATTTTTATGCAACACATATGAATATAATTAACCGAGTTTAATTATCATGCTGGGCAATTTTCAACTCTACTGAAAACGAAAACATAGATATCGAAAATATACTTACAGATCAAATGACGAGTTGATGACAAGATTAAAGATCTAATCTTGTTGTTGATTCAAGTATGATCGGCGCCCCCACTGTGCTATTCCACTCCTTGATCTTCTCTTATATTCCCGGACTGTGTTCAAATACAGGGTGGGCTGTAATCTACTGAGACAGGTGTGAATTATGTGGAGATAAGAGAACAAAAAGAGGGATGATTTGTTATGATGAAATTTTCATCCCCCTCCCCTATATTTATAGGGAGGTGGCCGAAAATTACAAGTCCCAAACCTACTGGGCTTGGGCCCTCTAGCTCTTATTCCATCTCCAGTCCACTTCAGTCATATTGGGCTACAATAGGGATCTAGAAGAATATTAAATTGGCCAGCTAATTTATTTAATTTCTAATATCTAATAAACTTAGGATATATATTAAATAAATTAAGTATTATTTTTAATCCACTAAAGAAATAATGCTGACCTACCAATTTAATACATATTTGTGAATATGCTTTCTCATTTAGTTCAGTCATTCCCTATGTTTAAGATATAATGTCTATTAATTAATTATGTAAGCTTCTGAAAGCTATAATTAATTAATATCTTATTCCTTTAATAGTACCATACAAGCTTTATCATGTACGGAATAAATTCCACCTGTAGGGTTTCACATGAACTTTGTGTTTTCTCAAGAGGACATCATCAACCTGGCACACCAGGACATAGTGTCCATATATATTGCACGACTCATCATATATGTAAATGTTATCACTCAAAATATCGAGATTATTGATTCCATCAAAGAACCTCACTCATTGATAGATCAAAGTAATAAACACAATATATATGTCCGTCAATATATATGAGTTAAGAACCCGAAATCTGTGGATCTTTATTCTCTCACTTAAGGTTAGAGTAGAGAATAGAATCCTATCGTGATCCTCCTCAATACACGAGTTGGTGTACTAGAATAATTAGTTAGTCAAGACAAACTAACTATCAGATTATTCTACGGTGTACCAATGGTGAGTTCAGGACCATCTAAGCCATTAGCCTTTTAATATAATACAAGGATCCAATGATATGACCTTACTGTATGTTCTCCCATACCATTCATCTACAATGTGAGTATAATGAACATGCATGAAAATATAACAATTTAAATGCAAACAGTGACTGTAATAATATTCAATCTATATCACTTACAACCTAGACTCTCTCTAGTTTCCACAGAAAATCTCTCTCGAGACTCCTCTAAGTGTGTATGAAAGAATTTGAAACATAGACTACACACACAATGATCACAAGGATCAAACCAGTCTATCCGAATACAATATGCTTCAAACTTTAAGTCTTTGAGACTCTCTAGCTTTTGTGTATTCATAAACCTCAATTACATTCTAACTAGTCTGATTCCCAGACTATTTATAAACACAAGATATAGCCTAAACAAGGTAATCAGATTGTCCTATTTTGACTCAAATTCAACAAGGAAACTTTCGTCGTTTAAATCGAACATCTCCTAGTTAGAAACTTTTTCTTGAATAGAACTCGTCTCTTTCCTTCATGATCTTCATTTTCGAACAAAGCATCTTCTATTCTGAAACATCCATCTTGAAAAAGCAGCTTCAACTCATTGAAATGTGCTTGGTATGTCTCTTGAAAACTCTCTGGACAACCATGTACATGATCATGTTCATGAATATACTTAAGTACATTCTTCGATCTTCAATCAGATTTGGCAGCAGAATGTTCATATCATAATGTCCAGAACATGGTTTTCAAACTTGAAAAACTAAAACCTTTGTGTTCTTTGAATTGCCATAAAGATCATGACAATCTAAATGTAACACCCCAAATTTTTGGATTATGTTTAGAGAATTCTTAAGAGTAATTAATTAGTTATGGAAGAAGTTTAAATAAGGTTTAAGTGAAGTCAGATGTCAGTCACGACTTTAGGGGTCAATCTTCGTGAAATCATCTTTTCGGAAATTTTGATTTAACTCTGTTTTGGCCGATTTGGTCTTATTAGAAAGGTTTTAACTCAAAAAGTGTGCCGGTGTTCCCGGAATTTTATTCTGAAGTCATTTGAGTCCCCGGTGATGAAAAACGTATTTAAAGGATGAATGAATAGTAACTTTTGCGTGCGTTCGTGATTTGGGAAATTTACAAAATCCTTCTCATTGATCTGAGTCTTGTTATGTCAAGCCCCTCTTATGGAAAACGACTCAAGGAATCCATCCGCATTTATGGATTTCCATTATGAGGTCAATCAAACGCTCGGGAGCAAAATCTGTAAGTCTGAGTGAATAGTAAAAAGTAATTCTGAAAAAGGAATCTTGGCTCATCTTTCTTCTGACAACCTCGTCTTCATCCCGAGTTAGGTTAGTTCACTAGTAATCGAGCCGATGAGTCTCCTGATATTTTCATATTTTGTGTCTGAGGTCATTTGGACCTCGACATCGAATAAAGCAGCTTTTAACCGAACCCGGGGTAATTTTTGCAGTGTCCCCACACTGAAGTGGCTTCTCAAGGAAGCCAACCCCACACTTATAAATAGGACCTCACATCCCCTCTCACGTTTCATACTTTTCATTCTCACCTTTCACTCCCGATAAAAGATAGAAGCTCGAGTTGGGGAGTGCTCTTCGTGAGTACACCCCCGAGGGCGACGAGCGGAGTGGCGAGGGAGGGATGCGGCAAGGGAATGTGCTAGGAGTGCCGTCGGGATGCAGTGGGCGGCTTTGCTACAGCTACGACTCGATGAGTCACAGAGCTATTCACCTTCCTTTGACGCACTCGACCCCGTCCATTCTATATCGTCAACCTCGAATCTTATTTCCTTTCCATTTTATTTTCCGCTTTTATTTCATGTTCTTCACGTTCTTCACGTTCTTCGTGTTCTTCATAGAAATTATTGTTATTTCTTTAAATTTCACCTAAGTTAATGTTTCGATTCTTATTATAGTTAATTCTATGCATGTCGTTGTTATGTCGATTTAAATTATTAAAGCATGCTCATTTTATTTTTTGAAGTGTTCTTCGTGTTCATCGAAAAATTTTGACGAAACCTAGAAGAAGTCACGTCGAGTCCAGGTCCGCGTCGCGGGGTGCCCTGCGTGCACGCAAGGACCCCCTCAGCAATGGGCTCCCGCGCGCGCGCAATGCACCTCCAGTACGGGGTGGCTGCCATAAGGGCACCCGCGCGCAAGCTATGCACCACTGGTGCGGGGTGCATCGCCCCCCCCCCCCCAGCACGGGGTGTTCGGCATGTTGGGCCGCCGGTGCTGGCCCTCTCCACCAGTATTGGTGTCTTCCTTCCGAGCCTGTTTCGAGTTGTTTTCCCGAGTTATTTCTGAACCTATTTCGCGTTGTTTTTCTAAGTTATTTTCCGTCTAAGTTTTGAGTTTCAAAAAGAGATTTTTCCAAATTAAGTCTTCTCGTAGTTTATAAAGTTATAAATCCATGCAATCTGTACTATGTCGAGGTTTAGTTGTTGTTCGATTTCTAGATAGAATTCGTAGTCCCATTTAGACGCTAAGTCGATGATTCGGCTTGTGTAGGAAGAGCCGAACCCTATGGAAACCCAAAGAAGGATCATCAACTCGTTGCTTCGTCCTCCACTCAGTAGTCGAGGTAGGTAAATTTATACTCATTTAAAGTTTGAGCTAATAAGTTCTAGAAGCATGTTAGGGCAAATGAGATATCTAATAAAATATTTTGCTCTGCCTGATTGATCTCTGTACAAGGACTGAAGGAAAGGAAGATATTATATGTTAATTGAGCTCTCGAGCATGTTTAGAAATGCTAGAAATGTTTAAGTGTTGTTTATGCTTAGCATGAGATATTTAGAATTGTCTTTAGTTTCAATTCGTGTTTATATACGTTCATTTCTTTGTATTTGAATGCTGATATTTTGCTAAGGCTCATATAGTTAAGGATTGCCTTCTAGGGTAGTGATAATCCCTTATAGGCCGAGATCATGTTATAGTAAAGGATTAGCCCCTAGACGTTGCTCTAGGTTTGGGTTATGTTAGCAAGATTAAGGAATAAAGGAACTTAGCATTTTGCTTAAGCAGGAATTGAGCTCAAAGGACTCGTGACCTTTGATCATTAAGTGAGTCACTGCTGGGATTATCCCTTACAACTCATAAGGATATTTGAAGTAACCCCTCTTGTGTCCTAAAGGCATGCCTAAGGGTGCAGTTGACATTAGGTTTGAGCCAGGATGGGCCCAAAAGTAAAGAAAAGGTTTTACGGGTATAGAGAGGGCTTTTACATTTTGCTCTCCATATACCGTCGGTTGATTATTGGATATCTTGAAGTTTATTAAAGTGTTTTTATTAAAACTCACTGAGTACATTAGTGTTCACACTCTTTTCTTTTCAAATGTTTTCAGGTTGAGATGCTGAGGATGTTGATGGCTGTGGATGTGGGTTGGCTGCCAAGATTGTTTTACTATAATATAAGTTTCTTTTGAAATCCCATTATATTTTTGTCACTCTGATACACTCTTTATAATTCCTAAGTTATATTATGTTTATCAAAATTCTATGAATATTCCCCAGACATGGTTATCTATATAGAATGATGCATATTAAGTTATATTCCTGCTTCTTGAGTATATTTTCCTTTCGTCTATGAAGAGGCTTGTTCATGTTGGTATTTGTTTATCCGCTTTGACTTATGAATGGGTCTATGCTTGTTGATATCTGATTAGTTAGCCTTTTTCATTTCGCCAAGTATAATTCTTTTTTAATCAAGTAATCTCGAGCATCATCGCCTATCTTTCGAAAGCATACCTTTATTCGTAAACCTCCTTTGTTAATCTTCCATTTTGTAATAATCCCTTAATTAACACCCCGTCCCCATTCGTTAATTCCCCTCTCGAGACCGGGCTGTTACATTAAAACACTTTGTGCATAAAGATAGCACTAAAATCGAGATAATCTTACTGAACTGGTTCCTTCAAAGGTGGTTTCCAGAATATCCCATGCAGCTTTGGCAGTCTCACATGTTGAAATCAGACTGAATGTCTCTAAATCAACTTCAGAGAATATAATATTGAGTGTTTTAGAGTTGACTTGTACCAGTTTTTTTGTAGCACATTCCATTCTCCTTCTTCAATCTCCACATGCTTTGCTTCTTTGGTAATTGTTAGCTTCTCATATCCTTCAGTGATGCTTTTCCATGCAAGCTCATCTATTGATCTCAGAAATACCATCATCCTTGTTTTTCTAATAAGGATAATAATTGCCATCAAGCAGTGGTGGTCTGACCGTAGATCCTCATTCCTTGATTGAGCTCATAACTTGAAAACAATCAAAAACTTCATAAGATTATGTACTTTCCAGGACTTTTTTTGCTTTTAACCAAAGGCGACTCACTGTGGTACCAATTGAAGTTACATAAACTGTGCAGATAGAATCAAGTTTACAAACATGTACACGAACATTGTTGTTAATATATAAGGTCAGAATGATAAAACTTAAAGTAATAAATGGCACGAGGTTGGTAACCATGTTTGATCAATTGATCTACATTAGGGGGACGTTATAAGTTCGAGAGAAATAATCCACTACTCCGTTGCAAGGTTACAAAGGCTATTACACGATGACCTCTCATCACTTGACCCCTTTCCTACTCACTACAACCTCTTTCGATGGACTGAATTGTGAGATTCTCTAACAACCTAGACTTCCTCTAGTTCCCACAGGAAATCTCTCTTGAAACTTCTTTAAGTGTGTATGAAAAAAATTCAAATACATACTAGCCACACAATGATCACAAGGATCTAACCTAGTCTAACCATATATTAAATGCTTTAAACTTGAAGTCTTTTTAGACTCTCTAACTCTTGTGTATACGTAAAAATATCGATATCTAACTAGTTTGATTCTCAGGCTATTTATAAAACATAAATCATAGCCTAAACAAGGTAATCAGGAAGTCCTAATTTGGATCAAACTCTAAAAGGAAAATATCCTAGTTTGATTCGGACTATCCTAGTTTAGAAGTCTTCCTTGAATAGAACACGCTTTCTTCCATCTTGAACAAAGAATCTTCTATTCTAAAACGTCCATCTTCAAAAGAAAATTTCAACTCCTTGATTTCAGCTTGGCACGTCTCTTGGAAACTCTCTGGACAACCATGTACATGATTATGTTTACAAACATGATCAAGTACATTCTGCGATCTTCAATCAGATTGGCAGCAGAATGTTCATATGATAATGTCTAGAATATGGTCTTCAAAAATTTGAAAATCCAAAACCTTTGTGTTTTTTGAATTACAAAAAGATCATGACAATCTAAAAATACTTAGTGCTAAACAATGACACTAACATGTCCAAATTAAAATTTGAATCAATGGTTTATATTCACTGAATGAGCTCTGCTCGTTAGAATTTTATGAGCCTCAAACTCGGCTCGAGCTTCCAGACTTAAGCTCATTAAATTATAATTAAATAAATTACATTAATAAGTTCACTTTGTTTGAAACTATAAGAAATTACATTAAATAAGTTCATTTCATTTCAAATTAAATGAACATATATAATGTCATTTCTTATAATTTGAAATGAAAATGAAATTCTATAAACTAATTTCTTGTAATTTAAAATGAAATGAACTAGTATAATGCCATTTCTTGTAATTTCAAATCAAATGAACTTATGTAATGCAATTTCTTATAATTTTAAATGAAATGAACGTAAACAATATTGTAATTTAAAATCAAATAAACTTAGATAATGTGATTTCTTATAATTTTCAAATGAAATTAACTTATATTAACTAATTTCTTGTAATTTAAAATCAAATGAACTTATACAATGTGATTCTTATCACATACAAATTGAAATGATAAATTTATAATTAACAAATTGAAATTGATTCTCAAGTTAAAATTCACAAATTATAATTATTTCTCAAATTATAATTCACAAATTGAAATTGGTTCTCAAGTAATATTTCGCAATTGAACTTATACAATAGAATATAACACGAAATTGATTCTCAAATTATAATGTGCAAATGGACCTATACAAATGTAGTTTGTAATTGCACACCCATGTGATTAGTATCTGTCTGCACAACGTTCACTATAAAGTTGTTGAACGTTTGAAAGATGTTCACAATAAAGTTCAAGAACGTTATTGCGAACTTTAATACGGTTGCAGAAAGTAAAGCACGTAGAGGTTTGTCAAGTCCGTGAAAAATAATTCACTACTCCGGTGTCACGTTTACTGAGGATTTTACACGCAGCTAACCTCCCGTCACTTGCTACCCTTTCTACCCGTACACCCTCTTTCGTTGAATTGAATTGTGAGATCCCCTCACAACCTAGATGTCTAACCTATCTAGTTCCCACAGAAAATCTCTCCGGAGACTCTTTTAGATAGTGTATGAACAAGTGTGTTTCAATACACGATGACTAGAACACTAATCTATAGTCTAAGATACAACCACAACTAAGTGGCTCAAAACAAATATAGCTCTTAACCAATACTTGTGCAGTGCTTCTGTTCGGTATGTTCTCTTTGCTTTCCAACTGTTTGGTGTATATTTGTCCTATTTTATCATAGGAATTTTGTGTCTTTGGTATGTGTTTTTCCTGTGTTTTTGTGTAATTTTTATGTTATTTCCTTCACTTTTGCTCTTTTAGTGAGTTGAGCCATGTTTGTGCAAAACTTGAGCTTTTGCGTCAAAAAGCAGGATTTTATGGCCAAAAAGTGGTTAAGAAGCGAAACCCAACTGAAGCTCCAACTTGTGAAAAGGTCCTGAATCACCCGCTTCGCTGAGCTGGTCGGGGGGACTGATCAGTTTTGGAGTCCAACTGAAGACCTCAAGCTGGAGCTGAATTGGAGCTGGAATTGGAGATACAACTGAAGAGCTTTGAGTCCCAATGAAGAAGCAAGCTGAGACCAAGGGCGTGAAGGCCAGAGCTGAAAGCCAGAACTGACAAGAAGAGCCAAGACTGAACTGATGAATCAAAGTCGGAAGCACACGCGCGCGCGGCTAGCACCGCGGCCGCGGCCAGCACCCCGCGCGTGCACCGCCTTAGTCAGCACCCCGCGGCCGTGCGCACACCCTCTCGGTGCATGAGCCCCTGCGGCGCGTGGGGTGCGTCCAGTCCAGCTCCCGTTCAGTTTTTCACACCCGATCAGTTTTGCTCATCTCCATCATCAGCCCCCGCTTTTAACCAGCCTTTAATCCTCTTCATTTTCCTTCATATAGCCAGCTAGGAAATAGATTAGGGGTGGACTTTTGGAGCTTAAAATGTAGGAGGGGTTTGGAAATTAATTTCCCTAATAATAGCTTTGTCCTCCCAACTCCCAAACATATCTTTAGAAAATCTCCCCATTTCATATATCTCTCACCACCGATCCATTCATCATTCATTCATTCATACACATACACCATTCTTCACCAACTTCACCACCAACACCATCGTTCCGGAGAAGGAGAAAGGAAGAGGAGAAGAGGCAGTGGGATGAAGCTTAAGAAAGAAGGCACGAGAAGGGGAATCCAACTTCAAGCTATCCGCGGAACCTAAGCTTGATCGAGGATCTCCACTTTGGTAATTCTTTCCTCTAGCTTTAGCTCATGTGTGGGGATTGTCCCAAAACTCTCGAGACAACAAACATTGTACAAGTTTGTATTTTATTTATCTTTTGATTTATGAAATGAAGAACTTTTATGATTCTCTTGTTGTTTTGTGCATGATGGGCTAATTCCTACATTAGGGGGTAGATAATCGATTTGGTTTCGATCCGTGCTTGTGATTGTTGATTTCTTGTTGTTGGAATTGTGTTTGATATTATGTTAGGTAATTGGCCACTACTTAGCATTGCTAGGCTTTAGATGAGACCGAGAGGAGATTTTATAGCCCGACTTAGGTTCCTTCAATGTTAGGTGGACTAGGTTTCATAACCCTAATTGTTAATCTTATTTGTATTATATAGCCGATATGGGTTTAATGGAAAGACGGTGACAGTAATTGAAGTTAAACCACTTGAAGGGACTATTATATGTCTAAGATTAATATAATCGACTTGAATCAAGCTAGGAGAGAAACCAATGAGAGAATCTACACCCTAATGCTCTTTTCATAATCTTTTCCTTTATCTTTGTCATTATTGGTGTTGCTAGATAATTTTACTTGCTTTAATTTGGTAGCTTAGTCAAAACTCTCCAATCTCTTGATTAGAATGTTTAGGTTGTATTTAAATTCTTGTGATTGTCAATAATTGTAGTGTAGAAACATAATCGCCTAGATTAAGCTTTCCTCGAGAGACTCGACTCGGGTTAGCTCACCCCCTATAACTACCCGTCCTCTTGCGGGTCCGGTTAGTAGTAGTTTGTGTGTGTAGGTAAACCGGACATCAATCACCAACATGTCTGTATCACATGCTATTTATAGATGAAGAAAGATAGCCTAAACATGGGAACATATGTCCTAATTTGATTCGAAAATAAACAAGGAAACATTCCTTGTTTAGAATCGAGATCAAACTCGAACCATGTTAGGAATTCTTCCAAGAATAGAACTCTGCCTTGACTTCAATCTTGAACCCTTCTGTTGAATTATGGTAGTTTCTGAATAGATCTCCGAATCTTCTCTTGGTTATAGACCTTGAACAGCTCCATCGATCTTTGGAAGAATAATCTGGACAAAAGATGTTCATGTAAACGTTCAAGAACGTTACAATGAACATTGTTGATCTTTGAATCTTCTCTTCAATGCAGACATCCATGTACTTTGCAATGTAAATTGTTAATCTTGAATCTTCACATCAGGTAGCACAGTGGAATCTTTTATATGTTTACAGGTTGTCTTCAGGCTATCACTTAAGCTAGCTGGCAGTACACAGCATACTGAACAATCTCTGTTATGGCACGATGCACAACAGTCTTCTTCTCAGCTCAATCCAAACTTCTTACTTTGAACTGTCTTCAGGAAGTTCAAATCATGTTCACGTATATTGTTATGAACGTTGTCCAGAATAGTGAAAATGTACTTGGAAAAATCAAATACTAAAGTGATTTATGAATTGTCATAAAGATGAATGATAATGAACCACTTAAAACAAGAGCAATGTAGAGCTCTTGATAAACAAACATAGTGCAGTGACACCTTTGAGTCAATCTGAACCAACTTCAATGATTGGTGTCACGAAAGGCACTAACATAGTTTAACATGAAATTGAACATATACATCATAGTATAGTAAAATTCATTATCATGTAAGAATTCTTAATTGTACCTATACAATATAGTATAACATGAAATTAATTTTTAATTTATATTACTTAACAAATTGCATATATACAATATAGTATAATAAAATTCATTATCATATAAAAATTCTCAATTGAGCATATACAATATATTACAGTATGAAATTTATTATCAAATTATAATTCACAAATTGAACCTATATATTACAGCATAATGAATTTGATTCTCATATGAGAATTGCCTATTGAACCTATACAATATTATTACACGAAATTGATTCTCAATCCATAATTTTCAATTTAATATATTATATAGTTATAAATTTTATAATATTTAATTTATAATATAGTTACGAAATTTATACTATTTAATTTATACTATAATTATGAACTTTATACTCTTTAACTTATAATATACCTACAAACTTAATTTACAATATATATAGTATTTATGAAATTTATACATTTTAATTTATGATATAGTTACAAACTTTATACTATGTAATTCATCATATAGATATAAATATAATATTATTTCATTTATAATATAAATAAGAACTTTATGCTATTTCATTTATACTATAGTTAAACGTTATAATATTTAATTTATAATATAGTTACAAACTTTATATTGATTAATTTATAATTACTTTAGTTACGAACTTTATAATATTTGGTGCACATTCAAATCAATCACTATAAATTCCAGCACGACACCTTTGAAGAAAATGTAATATTTTGTAGGCTCTATTTTTCCGCTAGTCATCTCAATGTTGAATGAACTATAAAATATTTTGTAGATTACTAAACTATGAAAATGATATGTTTTAAAGAGAAGAATGTTGATGGGGCTCATGGAAGTGGTTGTGTGAAAATTTTATTATTTACTTAAACAAAAAGTGACGGAGCACTATGTTGGTATTCCCAAAAAGTAATTTTTATGTAGAGAAACAAATTCAAACTCAAATTTGAATTAGAATTTAAAGTGTATTTACTAATTTTTTGGGTGATGGGCATGTCAGGAGTGTTTTATGCAATATTACAAAAATAACAAAAAACTATTGATGTCCAGAATCTGGACACAAAACCTTTCCGTGAAATTTATGGGTCCGTCACTGGATGAAAGTATAACGAGCTGAAGTCCTTTGGCCAACAAATGTCTAGACAGTCAGCTAGTGGAGAACACAGATGAAGCGATGTATCTATTAGGCACCGATCGAGTCAAAAGAGCTGGAGCCATTTAGCCACTTAATTAGCTGTTAAGTATTCAGCTGGTTCTAAACTGGAAGAAGAAATGTGAACGTCGCTTTATAGGTTAGCGTTCTCAACAGCAGTCAGTGGACGAATGAGAAAGATGACATGTGGACAAAAAGCAACATAGACCTGTGCTCATGAATTCTGCAAATTTTCGCCTCAAGAAACTATTTACGAATTACGTATAGCACAACACAAACAACCAATCATTCGATAACACTGTAAATAACAGTTTTAGTACTTACAAAAAAGATGCTTTTATACCAGAAGTGGAAAAGTAGTTCATTTAGGAATCAATTGAACGAATAGTTGGATACAAGTATTACCGTTTGCATTCTGCCTCATTGGGTAAATTTCCAAATCAGCATCACAGGTTACTAAAATCTCGTCATTATCTTCGTCCAAATATTTTATTTTGAAAGTATCCATCTTCAAAGCTAGTCGGTTGGCCACTTCTTCGAAAAGCTTGCCCACTCCTAAAGAGAGACATAACTTAAATTTTATAGTATCTTCCCCGTATTTCACCTTTATCATCACCTTCTCGGCCTCCCCCTGAACAATAAGATGTTCAGTGCTTTCTCTTTCAAATAGAACTGGATTCCTTGCTTGCTTTTGGGTATTGACCCACCTCGTGATACCAAGTCGTCTGCATGCACGCTTTATTGTCGATCTCCCAACTTGTTACAAAAAAGAAAATTATCATGAGAAATATAGTTCAAAAAAAAAAGTCGAACAATGAGTGTTAAGCTGTTTAGGTTCTCACCGCCAAACTTTTCTGCAACATCCTCTAGCTTCATCCCATAACATAACATGAGATTCTCTTTGCTAATAGGGAGACCAGTATTCTTCCTTTTTCTTTTCTCTGTTTTCTGGAAATCAGAAACATCAGCACTGTATTGTTCTGTCTCTGTGGCATAAGAAACTGATTGCACCTGCAGCTGTTTATCTTCTTGCCCTTTTTGGCCATAATAGACACTTCTAAGCTTAATTGGAAACACATTTTCTGAGTCTGATTCAGAGGAAGTAAGTTTGCTTTCTTCAGAAAATTCAATAACATCAACCACAAATTCCTCTCCTAGTTGTTTCCCAGAGGCGACCTTGAAGGTTGTAAGCTTCTCCTTCATTATTGGCAGTAGAAAATTCAAGAAGGACTTGAGATACTCAGACGTTGCATGACCTTGATAGAGAAAGAACTCGACAACATAAAGGTGGTCTCCAGTGAGTAAACTTTGCAAACAAATTGTGAAACAGACATCATGCCTTTGTCTCCTTGTATAGTGTAGTAGGGGTTGATCAGTTATGCTAAATTCACATAAGTTCGGACAAAAGCATGCTTTACTTTCAGATGCCAGTGCCATGCCAATAATCCCCCTTTTCGGTTGTACATGAATCTAATGAACTTGCTCCATAGGCATTAATTGCGAGATGCTCTCGGTACACAATGCAAGTTCCATGCAGCTTAGATTACTATTAATACCATCGCATTCTCCGTCGTAAGAGACCCAAACATTTGCCATATGAAATTGGGGAATCTTACGCACCACATTTAATGCATTCCCGAATTCCCTCAAGGCTGCTACCCTCGCTTCGATGATCTGTTCCAAATTAAAAGTATTATGTTAGAATCAAATTTTTACTAGTAATTTGGTCCTACAAGCAGCATGTTGTTGATATGAAATTAAAATTAAAATTTTGGGAAATGTTCCACGAGACTAAAATAAGTGAGTCGTCCATGTTAGTTGTAGTATTTTTTCGGGGAAATTAAAGGCTCAAATACCCTCATTCACTATTATGTGGGACGCTTATTGCCTATTTCGTAACTATTCGTCTCGTCTAACCTCTTTAACTTTCTAAAATGATTCATGACATCAATGGATGAAGACAACATTACTAATGCGCTGCAAATGAGGGCTTACATTATCTGTTTTAGAAAGTTGAGGGGCCTGCTGGACAAACAGTAAGTAGGAAGGAGGGGGCAATAGAATAATTGATGGAGCTATTTGGACATTTTTCCTCTATTTTTTCAACTTAATTAAAGGATAAGTAGAGAGACATACATCCGCAGGGGTTTTATGTGCTATGAATCTTGGGATGAAGTCAATATGAGTCGAGTGTAGTTTTGCTGCCTGTAGAAAATTAAACAGTGTTTCCACATTCAATATTGTATCAATAATCACAAAATAAGCAATGTGAAACTTGCAGAGAGAAGAAAAAGAGGGAGTACCTCCAATGCTCTATTGATGTTACAGAGCTCATGATAGCTAAACCCTATGAACTCCAGCACACCACACTTGTGTTTGTCCTCATCAAACACCGGTAAAACAA
The DNA here is from genome assembly GCA_026008535.1 of Perilla frutescens. Classification (NCBI taxonomy): domain Eukaryota; kingdom Viridiplantae; phylum Streptophyta; class Magnoliopsida; order Lamiales; family Lamiaceae; genus Perilla; species Perilla frutescens. Next base: position 328,318 of record BRKX01000007.1, on the reverse strand, counting down.
AATATTCTCGAAAGCCACAATGCACTGCATAATTTCGGATCCAAAATTCTTTTGTGGAGTAGAGGGAGAGGTCAGGGGTTATTTCAGGGTGCCCACTCCTGAAGACACGTCCAGGGGGTCCGAGTTCCTCTTCTTTCGCTTCATCATGTACAAAGTAGCGATGATTCATACTTTTCTTCCTAAATGAAGCTAAACCTTTTGCAAGACAATCAAGAGCATAAGGCTGATATGAAGTTTCCAAATAACACCCATTCTCTGGTTCTTTGGGCGCCCAAAACTGTAACATAGAATAGCTGTTTGTCCTGAATTTGGCTGCTATTTCCTTCATAAAATGTTCTATGCGTACAATAACATCATTTTTAGTTAATTCTTCTGTAGATTTCAGCCCAAAAACCCATCCTCCTCCACTTCCCTTGGACGAGAGCTGCTGGCTACATAAGTCAACCCTCTCCAAGTGTTCTGTGAATTTCTTCGGTTCTGAAAAGGTTTCCTTGTAGGAGTCCATCAACTTTAACATATCGATAGAGTCACATTCAATTGAATCAGGCTGCCTTAATTCCCTTGGAAGTTTTACTTCCGATGCAAACTTAAACTTTTTGAGTTTCATCTTCATTATGCTTAAGAGTAATTGCAGATCTTCTCTACCATTCGGTTGAAGAAAAAACTCGATGACAAGGTGGTCATTGTCACCGTGCACACTTTTCAGATAAACTGGAAAACAAAAGGGCAGCCTACCCCTTATGGCATAGTGTGCCAACGGGTTCTTAGATATGCTAAGATCACAAGATTTATAGCTGAAGCTGCTAAGATCTATTTGTAGATTGAGGAACTCACTTGCCTGAAGATAGTGAAATATATCTATATCCTTTTGATATACAGCATCACACACATTCACCTTTCTATCCTCAGCATTTATGAAAAATGCTCTTTCCATGCAGGAAAAGTTAGTGCTCTTTTTACCACACTGCTTGCAAGGGACCCAAACTTGAGCCAAATGTAGTTCGGGGAATGTCTTAACAGCCAATTCAAGTATAGCTGTGATTTCACATTCAGGTTGATTCTTATATTTGGGAGGCTGAGTTGTACATATTAAGAAGCAAGGGTCATAACAGAAGTGAGGCGGCATTCAATTAATTCATTAATATATATACACACACACACATATATATTATCAATGTATTCGAGATAAAGAAATATCATCTTTTTTGTGATATTAAATACCAAAATATATACCGGTTGATATGCTTACCATTATTATATGGGTAATCGGAATGAAGTTGTTGTGCGTGTACCTCATCTCTGCAATCTACATGTAATGATATAAGCGATTTAGTATCAATTAACATTAAATATATATTCTGCAGAAAATTAATCAGGCGCACATGAGCTCCTAGCTGTTCTGCCCTTCTTGCACTTTCAAGTTGCAACACTTTGAAAAAAGTTAATCCTCTAACCATTGCAGTGCAAGAATTAGAAAAATTAAGACAACCAATCAAAATATAGCCATTTTCACGCATATTTTTATATATGCCCCAACTTAAATGCTAATAACATGCTCAATTCGTACTCATGGAGTATTCATGAATTTGTGACATGCAAAACAACATGTGTGTATTGTTGTGGATTCGTTCAGACAAACCTGTATTCCGTTATCCAATGAGGAAAGTACAAATGTCTCCATTATAGAAAAACCAGATAAGAACTCGAGCACACCATAACATTCGTTGGTACGCGAACCAAATAATGGAAGTGCCAAGTAACCTCTAAAACCACACTGGGCAGCATAATCGCGCAGGGGGAATTCAATGGTAGAGTAGAGCCTCAAATCAGGCGTGGATTCAGGGTACTCCTTTTGGAACGCCCGTCCTACACCTCCACGCGGCGCTTCATTTGCTCCTTTCACCACATCATACTCATACATCATACTTCGCTTTCTGTACCAACAAAGCCCCTTATCAAGATAGGAAACACAAAAAGGCTGGTCTCTGGTTGAGAGGTAATGATGCAGGCCATCCACTCTTACTACTCCCCAAAACTGTATCAGACTATGGCTCCGCATATTTTGGGAGTGCATCAAGTGTTCGAGCAGAGTTCTGATTCGTTCTTGAGGTTGCGTTGTGCCATCTGATTGCTGCTGCATTCTTTCATTTGCCCTCCACATAACCCATCCGCGATCTAATTCCTCTTGGTCCAAAGCGGCATCCTCCAAATCCTCTTTGAATTTAGATATCTCAGAATACGAGGTACCACATTCTTTTCGTCCACTTAATATTGAGAAGAGACGTTCGGAATCTTCCTCATCCATTCCGATTTTCAAGATAATTGTCTTTAACTACACTTCTTATTTGTCTCCAAACTCATACCCAGACCTCGAATGGGATCGAAGAAGACACGTTCGGAATCTTCCTCATCCATTCCGATTTTCCAGATAATTGTCTTTAACTACACTTCTTATTTGTCTCCAAACTCATACCCCAGACCTCGAACGGGATCTTGCTACTAGAGGGAGAGCTCTCTGTAACTCTTACTTTCTTTTTCACTCCAGTCGTTGGTCTCATTACCGCGTTCTACCCACTAAAGGAAAATTGAGATATAGATAAAATTCCGGTCAACTACCCTCGTTATTATAATACAAATAGTTATAGAATTATACTGTCACTAATATATATATATATATATAGGGGTGGGGTTATATAAAAATAACCCATTGTGTGAGAAATGAGAACACATCTCACACCACACATCCATCAAAAATCAAAGGTCCAGATTTGATGAAAAAGGCGGTGGCAATTTTGTAATATCTGAAAAGTTTTTCGCGCGGGGTATTACTGTAATTTGGTAATTCTTATAAAAATTGCGGAGGATTTGATAACAGATCGTTATGCTAACGAAGTATTATCATAATGCTAACGAAGCATTATAGTTATGCTAATTAAAGTTTTCAAATATTGTTGGCGAAAAAAATATTCTAAAAATTAATTATAAACCTAATTCGATTTAATAAACCCTAATTAAATGGAAAAAATCATAATTGGATGAAATAAACCTAATTAGATGAAATAAACATTGATTGGATGTGGTAAACCCTAAATGAGTTGACAGAAATCATAATAATAATATATTTGTACTACATTAGCATTATAGTTTTGGTTCGTCAGCATTGCGAATACACTATGTTAGCATATGTCAATACTCTATCAACATACGTTATAAATTATAATTGGATAGGATAAACCATAATAATCAATTAAGAACTATAAACAAAAAATTAAATTTCAAAAGAATAATGATAATTAGATGGAATAAACCATAATCGAGATTAAATAAACCATAATTGAGATTTAATAAACCCTAATAAATTTATACTATGTTAGCATTACGATAATTCTTTGTTAGCACATCGAATATATTATGTTAGCATATGACAAATGCTTCATTAGCATACGTTCATATGTTATCATAATGCTGACGAAGAATTATTATATGCTAACGAAAGCATTTACAACCTGGGCACGCGTAAAAAAATTTCTTTTTTATTTTTCGTTCGTATTTTTTCATCCAAACATAGTCTTTCGACATCTTAAATGAAAGAGCATGAAGAGAGCTTTAATTTGATATATTTTTTGTGTGCATTGGATTAAAAACGAGGAAGTTATGGTCGATTAAAGTTTTTAAGATTTTTTTTTAATTGCTGACATCATCAATTTTAATGGATTTGGACGAAAATAGCCCTCCTTCGTTATTTTTTGCCCTATTATTTACGAAATTGCCACCTTAAATCTCAACCATTGGATCATTAAATTGGATGGTGTGAGATGTGTTCTCATTTCTCACACCAACCATGTGTTCTCATATGATCCATATCCTATATATATATATATATATATATATATATATATATATATATATATATATATAGGGGTGCGTTCAAATAGGAACCAACCCTCTGAAGGAACCTAGCAACCAATCAAATTCAAGGATTTTGATGACATGGCGGATAAAAAAGTGGTGACATAATTGTAAATATGTAAAATTCGAATTATAAGGGGTAATTCCAGATTTTTTTAATAAAGTGATGACATCATCTTTTAAAAAATTCATAAAAACTTTAAATAATCATAACTTATTCGGTTTTTTATACAATTTACGCAAAAAATATATCAAATTAAAGATTTTTTCATGTTCTTTCATTTAAGATCTATAATGCATATGTTTATGTGAGCAAAAATTGATGAAAAATACAAAAAACTATTTTTCACATATATTCAACTCGTAACTGTCAGATATTTGCTAATATGATATCACAATATTGCTCATATCTTGTGTTTATGTTGCTAACATGAAATTTTTTATGCACGACTTTGAATTTTAAGTTGCTTTCATGAGAAAATAGTTAAAGTATGACCTATATATAGTTAAGTTCATAAACAATTATAACTTTATCAATGCTTAATATTATTTTGAAAACTTGTGATATTTGAGAATTTAAGTCATGCTAGCATATCATTATTCACATATTAGCAATGTGTTAATAAAATATTAGCAAATTAATAGTCACATATTAGCAGTGTGTATATTCTCTAACATATTAGCAATATGTTGTATGTATGAATGATGTTACACATGTTACACAGTATTATTTTAAATGTGGTCCAATATTATATGTGTAGTGTTTAATACGTGTCAATTTAATATTATGATCTCGTCAAGTTAGCAATATGAGTCTATCTCATGATAGCAACAAAATCTGTTGATGTTAGCAATATACATCTTTCATGTTAGCATACTAATACAACGCCAGAAAAGACAACGGTTTTAAAGTGTTGTCTATTTAATTCCGAGAATTGGGCCCGAAATCCGAAAAAACATAACAAAATTTCTAAATTACGAAAATAACCCCGCTTTCATTAAGTTCTCAAATATTACAAATTTGCCACCTTACTTTGACTAAAACTTTGACTAAATTATGGTCATTAGATCTAATCAAATCTAAGGCTATGATTGGTTCCTAGGTTCCTTCAGGGGGAATTGGTTCCTATTTGATCCTTCCCCTCTCTCTCTCTCTCTCTATATATATATATATATATAGGGTAGGGTTCACATGAAAACCAATTCACATGTGGGAACTAGGAACTAATCTCAACCACACAATATTTTGATCTCAATAGTCCAGATTTAAATAAAAATACGATCGCATAATGGTAAATATGAAGATGCCAAATTACCCCTAGTCAAAGCTGACATCAGCATCCTTACAAAAAATTTATTTAAACTTTAAACATCCATAATGCTCATTTTTCATTAGATTAATGCAAATTATATATCAAATTAAAGCTCTTTTTATGCTTTTTCATTTAAGATCCATTGTTCATATGTTTATTCGAAAACATATTTTTTTTGTCCATAATAGCGTGATGTTAAACTCAGAATAGCATGACAAAATATTCATGATAACATGGAAGTATATACAAAATAGTATAAAAAAAATATTCATAACAACATGAAAAAATATTCATAAAACACATAAATTTTACTCATAATAGCAGTATTAGTGTTCGTTAATAGAATGACATTATCTGTTCATACTAGCATACATATATATTCATATTAGCATGTATATATGTTCATAATAGCATGATAGTATTCTCATTTTAGCATAGCAAAATTTATAAGAATAGACAACGGTTTTAAATTGTTGTCTATATGATTTTTGAAAATTATGCTCAAATATTACAAGTTTGCCACCGCCTTTGATCAAAAATTGACCAAATCTTAACTATCTAAATCAAAGCAATGGATGGATGAGATGAGTTCCTAGTTCTCACGTGGGGGATGTGTTCTCATTTGATCCGCTCCCTATATATATATATATATATATATATATATATATTTTGGATATGGAGAGTAACTCGCAGCGGCTAACGTGTAAATATGTAAATTTCGCCCCTGTGTAATAGCCTGCAAACCTACACAGAGGAGGTAAACCACACTTGGCAAGCCGTGTGACAGGCTCACACCTAGTGGTGTTGGTGGTGGGTCGAACTTGAGACCTTTGGCCTCAAGAAACACCTCTCCACCTCAAGGCCATAAATTTTAGTTATTATAAGTTTTGTCATTAAATAAATATCCCCTCACTATTGTATATTAGCCTCTCATTATTAATCAATTTAAAATTTTAAAATACCACATTAAATATTATAATATTCAATATAAAATTGAATTTTCTTTATTATTTTTATAAATGAATTGTTTCAGCAGACGGTTAAAAAGATACACAAGATCAAACAGAGAATTCAAGAGGCTCAAGATAGACAAAAAGTGTAACACCTAAAAATCAATTATGGAGGCTCATGTTATGACCCGGGTGTCTCGAGGTTTGAAGGCGGAAGAAAGAAATGGTGATTTTACAGAGGAAGGAAAGGAATGTCTTCGCAAGACTCTATTTTTAGGGTTCTCACAAGAGGAATTAAAATTGGGGATCCCAGCAGAGGATAATTCATGCTTGATTGGGTCTTAATCGGGTCATTGCAATGAAGAGGAGCACGAGTCGGGTCGAGTTGTGGCAAATGGTTGAATTAATTCTCTATTTGGGCCACGGAAGCTGTTGGGCTTGCTTAGTTGTTAAAATTCAATCAAGGACTGGGTCCAGTTGTTTGTTTCAATTTTAATTAATGGTCCCAACCTATGCTTTAAATACTTTGTAAAACCTTATGGAATGACATCAGAAAATTTACCCTAAGCTTCTCCCTCTAATTTCTCTTCCCTACTTCCCTCGTCCCTTTCCTGAATTCTCCCATCTTCTTTGCCATATTATCTGGATTTCACAATTATTGTTACTGTTACTTACAAAGAAATTAGTATTATAAAGACCCATACAAAATTGGTAAGAACAAAAGTAAAAATAGCCACAATACAGCTGGATCCATAACATTTGGTATTTAGAGCTGGACATCCTCGACCATGGCGGAGGGGACACGATTGAAGGAGCTGCTCGATGGGGAAAATAAACTTCATCAGATATGGCAGACCAAAACCATGAAAAGGGATGCTGCTGAACAGAAAATGCAAGAAAAAAATGGAAAAAATACAAGAAGGCATGACTACAAAAATAGAGAATATTCAAGTAGGTATGACTGAAAAACTTGATCAACTTGCTAAGTCTCTATCGGCTCTACAGATTCAATTATCCAACAATTCTCCTAAAAAGGGGGATTGGAGATGAGGAGTCTATTTTGGGAGCACCACCCCAACATTACATGGGTGATGGCTCTCAATACAGATCTCATTATACTAGTAGAGGTAAGGCATTGGCTGAGCCATATACAAATCAAGTATATTCTCCCTTACCTAGGGTGGATTTTCCTAAGTTTGATGGGTCTAACCTTAGAGGCTGGGTACTAAGGTGCATTGGTTACTTCAAAATGGTCCTAAACCTCACAGATGAACAAAAGGTCACCCTAGCTTCCATGAACTTTGAGGGTAGGGCTGCCTTCTGGTTCTAGAATTTCAATTCAAAATATAGTGAAGTTGCTTGGGATCAGTTTGTTGAGGTGGTGGCTTCAACGTTTGGGGATATCAAGGACTCTCAAATTGTAGTTCAGTTTAACAAACTCAAGCATAGTGGAGATTGCCTTGACTATGTTGACAAGTTTGAAGAATTGAAGGAGTGTATGGTGATGTGCAATCAAGGGGCTTACACTGAAGCTTACTTCATTGCAAGCTTCCTTAGTGGCTTAAGTGAAGAGTTGAGGGCTGCTATATCCATGTTCAACCCTATCACCCTACAGCAAGCCATAGACCTGAAAAAGAATCAGCTCATCACACTTGAAGCTCTTACAAAAAAACTAAAATACCGGGCTACACCTACCAGTAACTGGGCCGGCACAGGGTCTAAGCTGCAAGGCTACCAAATTTCCTTTACACTCCCTAAGGACTTGCCACCTCCTAAGAAACCTATCAAGTTGCTAACATCAGCACAAATGGCTGAGAGGAGAGCATTGGGTCTCTGTTATAACTATGATGAAAAATACACTGTTGGGCACAGATGCTCCCATAATGCATTACATGATCATGTCAGAAGAAGATGAGGTTGCCTATCTACAGTCCCTTATTAGTATGAAAGAGGAACCTGGATCAGATAACCACCTGGAAGAAGCACAAGTGTCATTACACACACTCAAGAGAAATGACACCATTACCACATTGAGGTTTATAGGGAGCTACAATGGACATAACTTACAAATTTTTGTGGATACAGGGAGTACCTTGAGCTTCATTAAGGAATCCATTGCTTAGACATTAGGGTGTGAGGTAGTTACAACTAATCCCCTACTTATTAAGGTGGCCAATGGACAGAGGTTGATAAGTTCATCAATAGCAGACAACTTTGAGTGGCAAATGCAGGGGGTTAAGCTTAACCATCCACTAAGGTTGCTACAACATGAAGGATATGATGTGATACTTGGGGGAGACTGGTTAAAAGCTTGCTCTCCAGTCGAGCTGGACTATGAAATGATGACTGTAACTGTCAAGTGGCTAGGCCAGAAGCTTAAGCTACATGCCCATAAATCCCAGATAGACTGCTACTTCCTATCACACCATTCTCTCTTCAAAATGCTACGCTCTAGCAGAAAGGAAGAGATAGAAGAGATTTATGTTGTTTCTGTTCAACAGGTTACACCTGAGGAGACTACAAATTTGCAAGGTCTCCTTACAGAATATGAAGACATCTTCAGGGAACCAGAAGGGCTACCACCAGAGAGAGGGGTGGATCACCAAATTATACTAAAGCCAGGCATAATACCCAAGCAACAATACCCCTACAGGCATAAAAAGTTATAACACAATATAACCAAAAACTTTTAAAATTTTCCATACCTTTGAACTTTGTTGAAGATGCGGGGTGATGATGTACTGTGGGTTGCTCTGTAGGAATCCTTCAAGAATATAACTCGAATTCACATAATCACTTTAAGCAAACAACTTAAGAGACAGGTCGCAGAATTGCAACCTGCTCTGATACCATTCTGTAACGCCCCGGTCCCGAGGATTAGGACGGAAATATTATAGGAATAATAAAAGGAAAAGGGTAACGTAATCCAAAATACAAGGGAGCCTCAGTAATGTTCTGGTCCCAAAAGAAATAATAAATGGGAGTCGGGTGTTACTAAAAAAGGAAGTACTATTTAGAATAATCAAATGAAACGGCTTTAGAACAAGAATATGTTATATTCCCCAGAAATTTGGGCAGCATAACCTCTATAACTGGAAGAAATCCACGTCTTTCAATGTATCAACGAAGTCAATTGATTCAATCAAGTCAAAGAATGCCTATTCATAGGCCAATCAAATTCAAACAGAATCCAACAATTAATAAATATAATTTTGACTTTTCAAATAAACAGGACCTCTTCATAGGTCACAACAACTATGACCCATCAATAGGTCAGGTGTAAATAAACTATTTTATGTCCCATTTATAGGATAGAAGCAATTAATCAAGATAAGACTCATTCTTAGGTCAATTGGAAAATAAACAGAATCCAAGACTCAACCAAATATGACCTATCCATAGATCGAAAACTGTAAAGAGACATGCTTGGATCTAAAGAAAAGAAATGGGACTTTATTTATCATGATTCAAATGAGGTATACAATTCAGATACGCCCAATAATAAAACAATTGCATGCTATGGGGCAATTATATTAGTGTTTAAGCGGAAAACAATTGAGTAATATTGTATCAGATAACAACATACTCATGACTAATAATTCAGTCTGAACGAGTCAGCAAGGCATGATCAACCCACAACAGTACATCGAGTCATCACCTCCAGCATCTCAACCTGTGAAAAATATTTTGAAAATATTTTGGGCGTGAGTACTAAAGCACTCAGTGGGTTAAACTTTTAACTCAATCTTTAATAAAAACTATAACAGAATATCCAAAATATAAATACAGTTAATGGAAAGCAAAACGCGAAAGCCTTTCCCATTTCTGCAAAGCTTTACTTCTCTTTGGTACCATGTAGCTCCTTCTGTCGTCTACTGCACTCTATGACATGTCGCTGATAGGAAAAGGGAGCGGTTACCTCGCTAATCCGAGAAAAGTGTACCAGGAATCACTTAGCATTGACCCTGAGTATACCAGGGGTTACCTAGCATTGACTCCTTATAGTGATGCCCAGATCACGTGTATGTGTAGGGCTTACCTCACAGTGACACCTTTAGTGATTAACATCACAATTGCAAGAATCACAGTTCATGCCTATCCTCAATTCTATGTTCTCTATAAAGCACATAATATGACATAACCATAAGAACTATGCCATCCTCTTAATATAACAACTATGATAATCTTTAATTTCTCTAGCAAACTTATTTCAATTATGCTTCTTATTCCTTAAACAGAAATCATTCTATAACTTGAGTTTAATACTAAAAGCACAAGCTAAAAAGTACAACTCATTATACACAAGTATAATCAATACACAATAAACATTTAATATACTGTAACTTTAAACTGTTACTTTTAAACTTTAAATATAAACTATAACCTTAATATATATACGATGAACTTTAAACTCTAACCTTAACTCTTGACCTATAGACTTTAGTTATGGCAAGGCATAATCTATTCTATTTAATTATGTCGAAGCATAATCGATATTCGTTTATTTTGATAAATCATAATCTATATTTTCAATAATTATGATAAAGTATAATCTATATTCTCAATAATTATGGCAAAACATAATCTATGTTCTCAATAATTATACAACTGTATAATGCTATTACTCTAGTAGACTTGAGCAGATAATTCATCAAATATTTTATTTGGATATTCTAACTATGACTATCACATTTATGAGTTAATAACTCAAATATAGATAGGTTTTACAAATAAACCCACCTCGATTAGATCAACTTAGGTGATCAAACTTCTCGATATTCATCTGTCAACTCCTCTGACTCGCTCAACAGATCCTACAAGGTCAAACCCTATTTTAAGACTGTTACCCTAATTTTCAGAACTCGACTTTAATTTAATTGGAGCTTTTATTCACTTTTAATTATATTTCAACTAAGAATGCACGACTCTAGAGACCTCGTACAACTTCCACACAAGGAAATAAATTCCAAAATATAATTTCCGATTTAATGGGGCCAAAAGATTTAACATATGTCACTTTCCGTAACTTGTCGTTTTAATCAAATTTTACTCAGCTAACCTCGATTGCACTTTTCACTTATCCAAAAATTATGAAAATAATCAGGCATGACCCCACATATATCTTTATTAAACTATACAATTTTCAGAATTTTCTGAAATCACATGCTCTAGTTATAAAAATAATCGCCTGATCAAAATAATCGACTTTAATCAAAACTTTTCGGAAAATTACGAAACTTGGCAGTCCTATAGGAAATAATTTTTCGAGCAACTTTACAGAAAAGTCGTTGAATCGGGTGAAAATGGGCAAAAACTAAAATTGATTGGCGCCCCTTTATTTTTCACGTTTTCCGGCATTTTCGCCGGTTTCCGGCCACCGGACGACGATGTACTCACCATACGAAATGAAGCACTATTTAAAATACACAACATATTAAAATTTCAACTATAAAGGATAAGAAATGGACCAAAACGAGACGTCCGATGCGGCGGCACGACGACGATTTCCGGCAGCCTTCCGGTGCTCGACAACTGCTCCCACAGCAGCACCCCTAACAAAACTTAACCTGGGCCCGCATGAGCGATTTACTCGGCGCAGGTCCAGATTTCTCTCGTTCGTCAACATGAACTAGAGAGAGAAAGAGAAGAGAAGAGAAGAGAAGAGAAGAGAGAGAGAGATGAGCAAAGAAAATGAGCTCTCCCCCCTCCTATTTATAGGAAAAGTTTAGGCGGGACTGGTATAACTTTTTCGGATATAAAATACTGATGAAGTAATTTCCGGATTCAATTAAAATTGCTTTATTCAATGGCGAGGTCCAAATGACCTCCAACACAAAATTTGAAAATACTAGAAGACTCATTGGCTCGAGTACTATTGAACCAATCCGACTCTGGATGATGAGGAAGTTGTCTGAAGAGAAACGAGAAAAGATTCTCTTTCAAAAATTACTTCTACTATTCCTTTTGACTGATAGATTTTGCTCCCGAGCGTTCAATTGACCTCAGATTGGCAATCCGTGAACGCGAACGGATTCCTTGGGTCATTTTCTATAAGATAGACTTGATAGAACAAGTTTCAGATCAATGAGGAGGATTTCACAAATTTTTTGAATCACGAACGCACGCATAAATTACTATTCATAGGTTTTCCCTTTACGATTTTAAATTATGGGAGTCCTGTAGAGGTCAGAATAAAATTTTGAAAGCAGCAACGGCTTTCTTTAGGTCATTACGTTCCAGAAAATACCAATATTGACTATCTTCCGGTGGCAAACACAAAATCTCATAAATCGATTTTCACATAGAATAGTCAAAAAGTCACGACTTACATCTGTTCAACTTTATTTTAACTCCAATTATTTTCTTTAGTCTTCTAAATAAATTTAGAGAATTCTCTGAAATTCTGGGATGTTACATTTTTGGTTCAAGATAAATTAAATATCAAGTGAATTTATTTTATGGTTATTTCTAAGGTTAATTACACTTTACTACCCATCGTTTGCTTACTTTCCACCTTTGTCCCAAAATTCAAAAGTTACACTTCAATGTTCAACATTTGACAAATTAACATTATACCATCAATGCAATTTTTCGGTGTCTTAAATATTGTGGTAGAATGTCGGAAATCTTAAGCGTTGGTGTGGAGACATTTAAAGGTGAGAGAGACATTCTACATTAATATTAGAATCACCGAAAAATTGCATTAGTGCTATTGAACTGTAACTTTTAAAATTTCAGGACAAAAGTGAAAAATTGGCAAATTTTGAGTATTCAAGTTTAATCTTTATTTCTATGAATTATAATTAAAATATTAACATAACATAATATATTTACATTTATAAATTTTATTCGTGCATTGAAGGGTGGGTAATGCCAGTACATATTTATACAAGGGGCAAACTTGGGTGAGACCGTCTCATACATGAGACGGATCAATACTCACATGCGGGGATCATTATTTATGAGTGAAGTATCATTAACTCACATGTGAGTATCATTATTTATACTCGCATGTAAGTATCATTATTTATGGGTGAAATATCATTAACTCACATGTATCATTATTTATGGGTGAAGTATCATTAACTCACATGTATTGATCCGTGAGACCGTCTCATACAAGTTTTTATCTTTATACAAATATTGGATATTTGAGATTAAAAAAAAATGAAAAGAGAGGGTGGGCCCACCTCACCCTTCCATTTTTCCATTCTACGGCGATTCACTTTATCTATCCCAATTTTCTACCCCATTAATCATCACTCAACCTAATTCCACCCATTCGTCTATCTATAAAAGACCGTCCATTGGAGCCTCGAATAAACTATCCGAGTAAATTAGCCGGTACTGTAAAACCAACATCCACTGCAGGTACAGAGAGGTGGAGGGGTTTTCAATGGCGGAAGCAGCTGTGGAATTTCTCCTGGAAAACCTGAAGCAACTACTGCTTCACCATGGGGATTTAATTAAGAGCGTCAAGAATGAACTGGAGATGTTGGAGAGCGATATCCGCCTATTCAAAGCTTTTCTGAAGGACACGACGAAAGAGCTGCGCAAGGACGAGAAGCTGCGCGAACTCGTCCGCCATGTACGGGACGCAGTCTTTCAAGCGGAAGACGCAATTGATTCATTCGTGACGGGGGCCGCCTTGACCAAATCGAAGCTCCTCCGATTCCAGGATCGGGCGATCACTGAACAAGTTGATTCCGTGTGCGGGAAGATCAGAGAGGTTTACGGCTACAAGAGTAAGGTTGATTTCGCCTTGATCAATTCCGATAACAGAGATCCGCCGGAAATAAATAAGGTCAGGTTTTTTATTCTCCTTTCGCTTTTCTTTTTAACACCCTAATTCTTTTTTATTCTTCATTTTTTTATTTGAGCATTCTGTTTATTTGAAGATCTTGAAATTGAAAACCTTTTCTTTTTCGAAAAATTCCCTTAATTAATGGATTTCTTCAAGGGAAAACTTTCGGCTTGACCTCTTGTATGATGAACTCTTTCTAATTTAATTATATTGGAAACCACATCGAACAATTGCCCATTTTAGTTTTTTTTTTAAGGCCCGATCTGGTTTTTTTAGGTAACATAATTGTCTATAATCAATTCCCCTGCTGCCTTTTAAAGTCATGTGAATTCTCTTGTTTATATTTTTGAACTGGCTCACGAGTTGAGTAGTGTCAAGTTCAAACTTGACTTGTTTATATTAAGGAGTTTTATTAAAAAATCTCAAATAAGATTTTTCCAAACTAAGGTCTGAATAGCTCAGTTCATTTACAACATTGCTCTCTCTACGCACACATATCCCCTTATGTATTGCAATATTATCTTATGCTATGTTCGTTTTTTAATCTACTCTTTCAAACAACTTTAAACATAATTAATTATAATACAATTTGCTAGGCACGTTATATGATGCATTTACTTTAGATGATGGATGTTTCACATCATTTGGTAAATGAATGTGTAAAGAGTTTGTATGTGCCTACAATAGATATTTGTTTAATAAAATTTAATATTCTAATTTATTTTTTATAAGAGAGAAAATCCCTTAGCTCCTTGTTATTGATTTCATTAACTTTTCCTGTAATCAAATTATAATTTATAGTAATTATAAAGTCAAATATATTTAATTTATATAGTAATATAAAATATGACTAGATATTTGCTAGCAATATCTGACTAAAGATCTTTTAGCTTTGGCTAATCTGTTGAACAGGTTCCCATATTAAAACTAGACAATGTGGTGGGTTTTGAGGATGAGGTGGAAAAGTTAATAGGATATCTCTCTCAAGAAACTGAGCATCTTGATGTCATTTCCATCATTGGTATGCCTGGCCTTGGGAAGACAACACTTGCCGGTAAGATTTATCATGATCTGCGAATCCAATTCCAATTCCCCGTGCGCATATGGATTTATGTCTCTCAAGAGTTCACAAGTAAGGATATCTTTCTTTCCATTCTGAAAGAGTTCACTAGGATAACTGAGGATATTATTCACAAAAGTGACCAGGATTTGTCCAATTTGGTGGCTAGATATCTGGCAAGTGGGAAATTCTTACTTGTCCTGGATGATGTATGGACAACTGCAGATTGGGATAAACTTTTAATTGCCTTACCGAAGAGCAATAAGAGGAGTAAGGTCTTGATCACCAGTCGGACAGTGAAAGTGGGTCTGTATGCTAAACGCTTTACGAATCCTCACATGTTGCGTTTCTTGACTCTTGAAGAGAGTTGGTTGCTTCTCCGGTTGGAAGTATTTGGTAAACCTGATTTTCCTTATGAGCTGGAAACTGAAGGAAGACAAATTGCTGAAAGATGTGGTGGGTTGCCACTTGCAATAGTTGTCATAGGAGGTATTCTAGTAAAAAGGTCTCTAGATTTATATGAAATATGTTCCGTGAAAAGAGCCTGGGGAAAAGTTGCTGAAAGTTTCAATACATATCTTAAACATGATGAAAGCGAGAGACGAATGGAAAAGATTATATCATTGAGCTACAAAAAATTACCTTCTCACTTGAAAGCTTGTTTTCTCTATGTGGGAATGTTTTGTGAAGACTTTGAAATCCCAGTGTCGAAATTGATTCTTATGTGGATTGCTGAAGGATTCATACAGCGAAAGGCTAATGTCAGCCCGGAGGAAACTGCAGAAAGCTATTTGGACGAGCTTATCAATAGGAACTTAGTTAGAGTTGACAAGTTGAAGGCCAATGGTCGAGTGAAAACTTGTCGTGTTCATAATATTCTACGTGATTTCTGCATTTCTGAAGCTGGAATCAAAAGGGAGAATTTATTTCAAGAAATTAAGATGTCTAGTGAAGGAAGTTTTGACATTCCAGTCTCTGAATCACATAAGTATCGTCGTCTTTCCTTACATTCCAACGCCTTGAAATTTTTCATTGAAAAACCTTAATGTCCCCGTGTCCGCTCATTTGTTTGTTCCTCCAAGGATGAGACCCAAATTCAGCCGGAATACATTTCAGCCATTCCCACAGGTTTCAAACTGCTAAGAGTTTTATATGCCAAGCCTATCAAATTTACTAAACTTCCCAGTGAATTTTATCAATTGCTTCATTTAAGGTTCCTCGTTTTGACCTTCATTAAGACCTTAGCAGTTCTTCCTACATCTTTATCCAAACTCTGGAACCTTCAAACTCTAATTGTTGACATAACGTCCCGAACCCTTGATATTAGAGTAGATATTTTGAACATGAACCAGTTAAGGCATTTCAAGACCAATGCATCAGCTACTTTATCGAAGACTATGAAGAGTAGTAGAGGAGGTGAACAGATTCAAACACTCGGGAAAATTTCACCAGAAAGTTGTAGTGAAGAAGTTTTTAGCAAGGCTCGGAGTTTGAAGAAATTGGGTGTTCGTGGCAAACTAGCCTGGCTTCTGAGAAACAGTAAAGGATCCTTCGATAGTTTGGGGAACTTGGGCAATCTTGAAAACTTGAAGCTTATAAATGATATGACTCTTTGTTCAGAAACAGAATGCAAACTGTACGGCCTTCCTCCAGCTTATAAATTCCCAACCCAATTGAGGAGCCTGATGTTATGTGATACCTGTCTCGATTGGAGTCATATGTCTGTCTTAGGATTACTTGAAAAACTCGAGGTGCTCAAGTTAAAAGACAGAGCATTCTGGGGTGAAACCTGGGAGACAACTGCTGGAGGTTTTCGCAATCTTAAAGTCTTACATATTGGGCGGACAAATTTGGAATATTGGGTAGCTTCTTGCCATCACTTCCCTAAACTTAAACGACTTGAGCTAAGGAACTGTGAGAATCTCATAGAAGTTCCAATTGAGCTGGCCTCTATACCAAATTTGGAACTTTTGGACCTCCACCAGTCTAACAATGCAGTTGCATCCGCTAAGAGAATCTGTGAAAGAAAGAGAAGGCTGGAAGACCAGCAGCCTGAAAATGCCCGTCGATTCAAGCTTTCCATTTTCCCTCCTGAGGAATGACCATTCTTCATTTCAGATGGAAAGGGCAACTAAAATTTTCAATCAACAATCTCTTGGATTCACACTTCTGTGCTTGATGGTTTTGTTTTTGAGGAACACTTACCGTGCAGCACCTCTTACGTGCCCTAATATACGTTTTTTATTAAATTTTTATGGCAGGATTAAGTTGCAAAATTTAGAAAAAATACAATTACAAATTAAATTTTAAATTTATAAATTTTGAATGGTAGAATCATTTTCAATATTTAGGATGAACAATTAAAATTATATTATTCTATAATATAAATAAAATTTAAATATTCAACTTGTTAAAATAGAAAAGTATGTTTAGGCAGGAAAATAGAGGAATTATTATTTTGAGAAAATTGTGCATTTACGTATAGATATATATAAATATAGCTCCTTTTTATTAAATTTTTATAGTAGGATTAATTTGCAAAGTTTAAAAAAATACAATTACAAATTAAATTTTAAATTTATAAGTTTTGAATGGTGACAAAATGCGCTCACAATTAATATAATTACGTTAGAATTAAAATTAAAATTAAAATTACATTATTGTATAATATAAATATAAATTACATATTCAACCTGCTAAAATAGAAAGGTACGCTTAGGCGGGAAAATAGAGAAGTTATTATTTTGAAAATGGTTAATTGGTTTAAATATCACGAATTACACATGATTTTTGATTTTTAACACAAACTTTAAATCGTTGCTTCTATAAGGCGAATTTACATTTTTTTGCAATTACAACATTAGTTCAAAATTGAGTGTAATTATAAGCACAAAAATTATGCAAAATACTTAATCAATTGAACATTTTTTTAAGTAGAGATTGAAAAGACAGATTTGTAGGTGTTTGCATGCACATCACATTTGTACACACGTGTGTTACGTCAATTTTAATTGGCCAAAATTCAAAATGATGTTATAATTGCAAAAAATATAAATTTATGTTGTACGTATAATATTTTAAAGTTCGTGTTAAAAACCAGAATTCATGCATAGTTTGTAATAATAATGTTAGTTTTGTATATCAGAAGGCTTGTCTTTGTATACATTTAACAATGTTTTGATGATATAGTTTGAATATTTATTGCAGTCACTGTGTGCATTTAATTATTGTTATTTTTATTTGCATGTTCCATATACTCGCATTGTAGATGATATGGTGTGGGTGAACATGCGATAAAGATCATATCACTTGTTCCTTGCATTATATTAAAAGGCTTATGACTTCGATGGTCCTAAACCCACTATCGGCATACCATATAATAATTTGATTATTAATTTATCTTGACTGGTTCACGGCTTAGATGGTCCTGAACCCACCACCGGTACATCATAAAATAATCTGATTGTTAGTTTATCTTGACTTACATATTATTCTAGTACACCGGCATGTGTATTGAGAAAGATCACGATTGGATATTATTCTCTATTCTGACCTTAAGTGAGAATAAAAATCCACAGAGTTCGGATTCTTAACCCATATATCATTGGTGGACAGATAAATGTTACTATCAATGGGTGAGATTTTTTGACATGATCAACAATCTCGATATTTTGGGTAGTGTCGTTTACATATATGATAGGTCGTGTATTATATATGACAACCGTGTTCTGGTGCGCCAGGTTAATGACGCACCCTTGAGGAAGCACATAGTTCATGTGAAACTATACAAGTGAAATTTATTTCTATACATGATAAAGCTTGTGTGGTACTACTTTAGGAATGGGATGTTAATTAATTATAGCTGCCGGAAACTTACATAATTAATTAATAGACATTATATATTAAATATAGGGAATGACTGAACTAAATGAGAAAACATATTCATAAATATGTATTAAATTGGTAGGTCAGTAATATTTCTTTAGTGAAATAAAAATAATACTTAATTTATTTAATTATATCCTAAATTATGGATATTAGAAATTTATAGCAGATCAATTTAATATACTTCTAAATTCATGTTGTAGCCCAATATGACTTTAGTAAATTGGGGATGAAACAAGAGAGAGGCCCAAACCCATTATAAATATAAGAGAGGGGGGGCAAAAATTAGGGTACAGAAATCAACCCCTCTTTTATGTTCTGTTGATCCCATAGTTTCCCCAACTGTTTAGTAATATACATCCCACCCTTAGTCTAGACGAGGTTTGGAAATACAACATAAGATCAAGAAGTTGAATACTGTGAGGCGGCGTCGATTACTACTGTTTCAACAACGAGATTAGACCTTTAATCTCGTGATCAACCCTACACGCGATGTAAGTTTATAATTCGATAGTTTTCTATGTTCCGCAATTATAGAAATCTAATTTTATCTTGCATGCTAATTCAACATAGGACATAATTAATATCACACACATAAAATATGATATACATGAATTAGGATTAACGAGCGTCCAAATAGATTTTGTGGTAGTTCAATTCGGAAAAACCCCAACAAATATGTAGTATTTTATCTGTCAAAATATATCTTAAATAATTCATGTTCCGCATTCATTACTTCTCCATCATGTCCTCGCATCAATTATTTTTCTACCAGTTTCAAGAATTTAGATTTTTCAAAATAGGCAAAAGTAAATAGTGATTGAGAAAAAAAAGTTACTTTTAAGAATTGAGAATTTTGTGGGCAATTTGGAGTGTAAATGTCTCAAATACCCTTATGACACACTTGGTCCTTATATCCAATCATTATGTAAGTGTATTTTCACATTTATCACTAACAACAACAACAAATATACATATAAGTACTCTCTATGTAAGAAATAGGGATAAATCCGCACCCTACATTCATAGAAGATGAATGGTTGAGATTAAATGTTGTACATTTGAATAAATCTAATAGCAGTTAATTTTTTATCCGATTAGGGATAGGTAAGTAATTTTAATACTTAATTTCATATGAAGCATCCAACAAAAATGAGGGTAGATATGTATCTTTATGGAATTTATATCTATCCATAATTGAAAATCCCTATGAATCAAATTCTCAACATCAATCCTAGCACCAATCAAAAACAAAAAAGGTGACCATCTCTCTCAAAGCGAAAAATGAAATGGTGAGTTTTACTGTGTCAGCGTGGGTGATTTTTAACTGTGAGAGCGAGACAACCAGTTGAATTCTGATTTCCATCGATGAGGATGACATATTGTGGATTAATTGGTTGCGACGGGCAGCGAAAAATTGAAGATTTGAACTCCCACAAAGATGGCAAGAGTGAAACAATGTAATGGAACATATCATATTTGAAAAGGTTTTGTTGCTACTTGTTTACGAGATTGAATATGGATGATTTAGAGGGTCGATTTGTGTTTTGATTTTGGGTTTTTTTTTATTATTTTAATATTTTTGTTGAGCGTGTATTGATGTAGTGAAAATAGTGTTATATTTATGTGAAATTAATTATTTATATTACTTATTGTTGGAGTGGATGTAATGAGTTTTATTAAAATGCTACATGGAAGATCGATTTTTGTTATGTAGTGGAGGTCGGGAATTTCCAATTGCTTGGTAGGAGTAATGTAGTTCAAAGTAGCGGCATGGGCAAGAAATTTATATGGTGATTTTGGTAGTTCATATTATTTGTGATTGCAATAATTGGGAGTCACCTAAGCTATATAAGGGGGAAAAACAAAGGATCTTCTTGGTGTAATAGTAATTGTATAAAGAAATAAGTTATTTGAATAGATATTAAAAGTTCTAGCTGATATTTAATGCTAACAATATACAAGGTTGGTGCTTTATAAGTTATGTATTATATAGTACTAATAATTTGCATGATCTGTGTTTTCTTCCAGTGTAGAAGCAATAAGGAAAACACCAATAAGTAAAAGCATTACACGATTAACTTATTTAGCACCAATGTTGCGTAAGGAAGGCATCTTAATTGCTAAAATGAAGCTGAATACAAATATTAGTATAACAATTCTTTCTACCAAAACGTTAGTGCATAGTTAGTATTATTTCATAGTTTGAAATGTATTTAGTGACCTTATTTAGCACCAATTTTGAGTAAGGAAAACACCTTAATTGTTAAAATGAAGCTGAATACAAATATTATTCTACCAGTGGTTAAACGATGCTTTCTACCAAAAAGTTAGTGCATAGTTAATATTAGTGCATGGTTTGAAATGTATTTAATGACCTTATTTAGCACCAATATTGAGTAAAGAAAGCATATTAATTGTAAAAATGAAGTTGGATACAAATATTGTTCTACGAGTACTTAAACGGTGTTTTCTCCCAAAAAGTTAGTGCATAGTTAATATTAGTTCATGGTTTGTGTGACGCCCGGGGCCGAAGTGTGGAATGATCGCCGGTGCAAGGCATGGACAAAGAGTGGCTCCTATAAGACTTCCAAACGAAGGGGCACATGAATGAACCGAATCTACTCGGAAGAGAGGGATTCTGAGGCTATACAGGAATGAGACTGTATAGTTGAGGAGAGCTTAAAGGGTTTGATTGGTGCTACTCATACCACAAGGTGCATCTTCTTTTCTGGCACTCGTTCCACCAGAACTCCAAAGTTAAGCGTGCTTGACCTGGGGCAATGGTGGGATAGGTGACTCCCTGGGAAGTTTTCTCAGGGAGCGTGTGAGTGAGGACAAAACACACTGGAAAGACTCGTATTGGTTTGTGGGGATAGCCGTCAGTCCGATAGCCGAGTTGTAACACACTGGAAAGACTCGTATTGGTTTGTGAGAACAGCCATCAGTCCGGTAGCCTGGTCTTTACAGTTTGAAATGTATGCTAAAACGACATTTCATTTGTAGTTTGAGTTTTGTTAAATGTATTTATTTGAAAATGTACGGATTGTATGTAAGATATATAGCTATGTGAAGAGCATGCATAGGGGGGCTTCAAATGCCATGGAGGGATGAAGTCAATAGCAATGATTGTGGTTATATGCTACGTGGCACATAGAGACATATATGGGTCAAGTCCTTAAGTTTTGGAATTGCGGCCTGGAGAAGAGGAATGTTGGGAAAATGAAGCGTCTCTGCATTAAATATTGTACATCCATCCTGACTTCTGAGTTGAATATTCATGCATAGGATATTGCCAATAAGGCTCGCTCTGTATAGCATGTGCGAAAAAATAGATTGTCATTAGTGATTTGTTGAAGAATGTAGTGTAGAGGTGGAAAGGTAATTTGTGAAGATTATATTATTTTGATAGAATATTGTTAGACATGCGGGAGAAGTTTTTGGACATGTATTTTTTGTTGATACATTGGAGGTAGTTTTTGTTGTAGAATATTGGGTGAAACATGAAAAGTTATTTTTGTTGCACATTGATTTGCACATTGATTCATTAATTCCAAATTTTATTAAACTTCTGATACAAAAAAATTGAATGTAATGCCTTATTCTATTATTGATTTGTCATATTTAAAATAGTTTTGCAGAAGATGACATACAATACAATAGTAATATATTTTTTATCATTGAAATGCGACAATGTTTATAATAAATAGGTTATGGCTTTAGAGATGATAAATTGTCACTGCTTATATATATATATATATTAATGCTTCAATAGGTGCAAAATGTATTTTGCAGAAGACAACATACAATACAACAATAATACATGTTTTATCATTCAAGTGCGATAATGCTTTCTAATAAAAAAGTCATGGCTTTGGAGACGGTAAATCGTCACTATTTAATAAAGTATTAAGTAATGCTTTGTAATATTTTACTTATTATTTTAGTAGAGAGATATCCATGCTTCAATAGGTGCAAAATATACTTTGTAATGGATAAATATGAGCTTGCGAATTGCTAAATTTCGTCTAGGCACACAAACACAAAAAATAACAAATTGTGATAACCATGTTATTTCAATCGAAGGTATATATTAATGATTGAAAACACAAAGTCGTAGCTTTTTATATTATTGATTATCAGGATAAAAATGGTGTGTAGAAGATAACATAAATTACAACAGTAATACATATTTAACCATTCAAGTGTGACAATTCTATATAATAAATAAGACATGTCTTTGGAATCGGTAAATTAAAACTAATGAATAGGTATTAACTAATACTTTGTATTATAATGCTTATTGCTTTGGTAGATATATATTAATGCTTTAGTAGAGGCAAAATATTCTTTGTAATTGATAAATGTTATCTTATGAATTGCTAAATTTTTGCTAGACTCACAAACACAGTAAATAATGATTCTATTGAACTCTACCTTGGTTAAGATATTAAAAACCCACAATACTATCCAGAACAAAAGATGAGAATAGTATGAATTCCACACATTATCCTCCCAAAAATGAAAATAAAAATTTCGGAGACTCGATGCTTGTCAATTGCAGAAAACTCTTATCCGATCTAGAGCAACACATATACTACTCTAAAAAATTATGATTTGTTACGCAAAAATACCACAATCAGTAGAGCAAATTTCGATGACTTATGGAGGAGGCAATAAATGATTCAACTTAATATTTCCAGCAAATAGATCAGAGTGTTTCACATATTTGATCTAAGATTTCATGATTTTATTTAGCATCAATAGTTAGAATTAGGTCATGACTAGAGACTCGAGATTCTTGCGAATTGATGAAACCTCCGCATCGATCTGATATTGAGCAATGCATCCGTCGCTTCGCATATCTACTTCTCTCAGCAATTCAAAATATTTGAGGAATTTAAAAAGTTGAAATTGAAAAGGAATCAAGAGTGATGGGGAAAATGAATCTAGAGAGATATGGAAATATCATATATTGAGGAATAGATTAATCAAAAGTCCAATATGCCCTCCACAAACCAGTTCTTCTAAAATAAGATCTACGAAATTTAAAATGCTCAATTAATCTCCACCATCAATTTTAACAGATCCAAAGATTATGATTAGTTACGTTCCTAGTTTTCACACAAACACTTAGTCCCTATTTGAACCATATATATATATATATATATATATATGGGGAATGGTTCAAATGAGAACCCTTCCCCCATGTGGGAACTAAGAACCCATCTCATCCATCCAATGACTCAATCTGGACGGTGGAGATTCAAGGCATGGGGCGGTGGTATTTTTGTGATTTTTGACAAGTTTAAGTGAAGGCATGGTAATATAGTAATTTGATAATTCAAGTTTCTTTCTTTAGATTTTTTTTCATATTCATCTTTCCCATTTTTTCTCTCTCTCGCTGATTTACATGTTCTTCTTCACCCCTTTTTGATTTCTCATTATCTTCCAGCATCTGCATTCATCTTTTTATCGTGAAAATTCGACCTTGCGATTTGTAGAGTTCATCGGTGCTGCCTTGGTATGGTGACTCCATGTATGTTGTTTTTTTTCTTTTCAATTTATTTTTGCAATTTGATGTGTCGATTTATTTTTTGTTTCTTCTCGTGATTTTTTATTTTTCATCTTATTTTAGTTTCTGGCTTCATCATTTTGTTATGAAGATTCGATGTTTGCAATGGATATAATTATCGATGTTGTATTTTTATGGAGACTCCATGTATATAATTTATTTTATATTGTTTGAGGAATTATACAGATTGGTGTATCGATTAGTTTTTGTTGTTTGTTGTGTTTTTTATTGAATAATGTCGATCATCAAAATTCATTATTGTTGTGTATTTACTTTTTTGTATGATTGAATTGATTTGTTTGTTTGAGCATCATGTCATAGAAGTTGTTTTTTGCTGTTAGCCTAGCTATATCACATATTAGAAATTGCAGGGATATTGTCATTTTTAGCATGTGTAATTATTAATTTTAGCATGTTCAAACATTCATTTTAGCATGATAACATACAAATTTTATGATTTTGTAGTCTATCTTAATTAGCGTTTATAAATATCATGATAACATCTTTTAGCATGACTATATGACCATATTGGCATGTTATCATTTTCTATTTAATTAGGTTGTTATAGGTGTCTCTGTTATATACGTTTTGTTTTGTTAAATATGATAAATTTTTCTTTGTTGAGTGATCGTAGTGATGTGACCAATTACTACTTACCAAATACTGAATTGAAGCCAATCAATTTTAAAACTTCGGATGAGGGTGTAAATTTTTTAAGATCTATGCAGAATCATATGGTTTTGACATTCGTCTTGTAGGAGAAAAGAAGTGTAAAGATGGAACCATTTCCTGAAAGTATGTCTACAACAATTGGGAGGGTGAGAAGAATACAATCATTGAGATTGGTGATGTGAGGAACGTAGTTAAAATTAAGAATTGTAGTGTCTCTAGGAGTTTGATTAATCAAATGTTTTCAGAGTTTTATTCTTGTTTGGGTTTTGTTAAAAGTGATATGCAGAAGATTAATTCATTTTTAGATAGTTTGTGTAATTTGAAAGGGTTATTTCAATCTGACGATGATCAAGCTTCAACTTCGCATAGTAAGAAGATGATGTTTGAGTATTTCTACAGTTTACGTGCCCCTTTTGGAGTTGTTGTGCGACCGGCACTCTTCCAGTTAAAATAAAATGTAATTATATACTATCTTGAAATCTAAGAAGGAGACAACCATAAGAAAGAGCAAGAAACCACTCAGAATGTGCGGAAAGTGCAAAAATATGGCAAACCATGATGTTAGGAATCGTAGGGATTGATTTTTTTTTAGCATAATGTTGTATTCATTCAAGCACCATATATTATATACTTTTAGCATAATGATATGCTGATTTTAGCACATTATTTTTGTAAAATTATATTAGAACTATATATGATTGCATATTCTCCAAATTATATTTTATTACAACCCAATTAGAATTTATTTATCTCAATTATGATTTATCATAGTTCAATATTAGAGTTTATTATAGCCCTATAAAAGTTCATTACATATATTATGTTAAAGTAAGAAAAAAATATCATGCTAAAATCAATACAAATATTATGCTAAAATTAAGGAAATATCATGCTAAAGTTATGTTAACGTCCCAATTAAGATTTATTAGTCTCAATTATGATTTAGTAGATCATTCGAAAATCAAATAAATATTATGCTAAAATCCTGTTAACAGCTCAAATAGGATTTACTCCATTCTAATTAGGGTTTATTAATTTACACTTAGAGTTTATTATATCACAATTAAGATTTATTAACCCTAATTAGCTGGAGAAGATGAATTCATTTTTAGCTGGGCTGCGTAACTTGAAAGCATTATTTCAATCTGGTGATATGAAGGCTTCTACTTCACATAGCAAGGCGATATGTTTGAGCGATTCTATGATTCACGTGCCCTTTCTGAAGTTGTTGTTCACCCACTTATTCCGGTTAGAACAAAATGTAATGGCAGTCATTTGATATCTAGGAAGGAGATAAAGAAGAGAAAGGAGAACAAACCACTCAGAATGTACATCAAGTGCCACAAGTTTTTAGATCATGATGGTAGGAATTGTATGGTTGGATTTTTTATTTTATTTTTTTCAACTTAGAATGATGTTATTATAGTGACTGGGCATCGTTTATTATCATGTTTTAATGATTATAAATTATTTTCAGCACATTCATTTTAAGAATATATGATTTTTTCTCAAAGAGTTTATGACATTCCCTTTGTGGTTATTACATTAATATTAAGGCTTATTAATCTCAATTACTGTTTAGAATATGATGCTAAAATCAGAGAAATATGAGGCTAAATATGTTCCCATTACAGTTTATTGTATCCCCCCATTATTGTTTATCAAATCATGCTAAAATTAAAAAATTATCAGGCTAAAATGATGGATGTAGCATGCTAAATTTGATGTCACATTCTCATTAGGGTTCATTGTTTCCTGTTGGGAAAAACTATCAAGGTAGCCCAACTGATGGTTTTGATGAAATGTCAAAACATATGGAAAAGTCATATGAAAAACTGCAGGTTATTCAAGCTGGAAGTCGGGAGCAATGACCAAGTAAGACTTCAAATCTCAGCTCAGCTGAAGCAAAAGTCAATTGTCTTGAAGCATGGTCAACCAGCTGAAAAGGATGTCTCAATCAAACTATTCCAAGTCTACTCCTTAAAGCTTAAGTAAAGCTATACGGGAAAGAGAATATTGTAGACTGAAATAGCTAAAGGGAGAAGAGACTGGAAGACATCCACAGATGAGTAAACCATCAGTCTAGCTGAAAGCCAAGAATGACTGATGAGAAAAGAGCCAACTTGAAAGCTTAAAACCAAACTGAACTGATCAAAGATCAATTAGTTGGGAGAAAAGCTCAAAAGTAAGCCAACTGGAATCTAGAACTGAAAGCTTTCTAAAGCTAAGCCGCCAAAGATCCAGAGCTGAAGATCAAGGCAGCTGAACTGGACCATTCCAGGATTGAAGCTTGAGGCAGCTGAGGAACTGCCAACTGGATGATCTCAGAGCTGAAAGCCGAGACAGCTGAGACCCCATCAGCTGAAGTCCAAAATTGATAGCCGAAATATCTGCTCTCTGACAATCAGTCATTAAGATCTTGATAGGAAATCTTGGGAAGATCCTGACGATCTTGGAGCAAAAGCCATTAAATTCAACGGCTAGTTCATTCAAAGCTTCAACGGTTACAAGCATTAAACTGCCATTGGTGGAATTAATCGAACCACCGATCAGCAGAAACCTAATGGTCACTGAGATCGCTCATCTATATAAAGGGGGTGAATCTCATTCTGGCCAAGACTTTTGCCAAACTAACTCTTACTATATTTTGCAGAACGAGCTTTCTTTCTCCCCCCCACAGCTCGAAGCTTAAATCTCTTAAGTGCGAAAAGTCCCGATTGAGAAGGCGTGCTTCAAGTTCCAAGCAAGCAGCTAGCTGACGAAGAATTCCAGCCAGAGCAAGGCTTCCAGTTTCAGTTCTTCAAAGATCAACCACTCAGTTCAAGTTGAAGGAGCATTCCAGGTTGATAATAGATTCAAGACTGTCTTCTTGAAGATCGAGAGAGATCTAAAATCTTGTAAAGACGGTCAATAGCACCTAAAGTCTCAGCGAGCAGTTAGGACCGGTAAGTGTGAACTGTCGACCCAGAAACCGACTGAGGAAGGGCGTACTGACGGGTCCGTTCTTCCGGGACAGCAACAGTTGAAAAGGAGGCCGCGCTCGGTTTGAAGGGTGCCATTTTCAGGTCCAACAGATTTCTTCACTGTGTAACTGTAATAAAGAAACTTTACACTTACATAGTGGATTGCCCTTCTGCGGAAGGAAGAGAGGACATAGAAGCAGGAAGCTTCGAACCTCTATAAGTCTTGTGTGTGCTTTACTTTATGCTCTAAGCTTTTGCATGTTCTTAAACTGCACACCATAGCACACAAGCTGCACTGACAAGTGAAGCCTTCAAGCTATCAGTCTCAACTGATTAGCTCACAAGCTAAGCTCTCGTCAAGCTCTCTATCTCAACTGATCAGTGCACAGATAAATTGTTAAAAGCGAGTCCAGGGCCCTATACATTCTGCATAAAGTACAAGTTTTTGAGTCAGTTTATTCACCCCTCCTAAACTGACAAGACTCGCATCGGGACCAACATGTGGTACCAGAGCGGTTGATTCTAAGGATCAGCCGTTTCTGCAAATCAACTGAATCAGATCTGTTTATCTGTGCTAACGTTTCAAGCTATGGGAAACCATAAGCTACCTCTTTTTTCAGTTGAGAATTATAACAATTGGAGCAGAAGGATGAAAGCTCATCTATGCTCGATCCACGAGAATATGTAGGAGGTTATTGAAGATGGTCCAATCAACATAATGATGGACAATGAAGCCCACGTCGTGGATTCAATCAACCGGCAAGGATCCTGAAGCCAACTCATCTTCTCACAAGTGAAGAGAAGAAGTTGAAGAATCTAGAGTTTGTGGCTCAAGCAACACTATTCCAAACTCTAGATGAGGATCGCATGAAGGACACAAAGAACTGCAGAACCGCCAAGGAGATTTGGGACTTGCTTGCAGATCTTTGCAAAGAGTCTGAGGCTATTAAAGGAAATAAACTCTAGCTCGCGGTTGACAGATATGAATCCTTCAAGATGCAGCCGGAGGAGACCATCTCAAGCCTTGAAACAAGATTTCTAGGCATAATCAGTGAGATGAATAATCTGTGAAGAAGTTATCCCAACTGTGAGATTAATTCAAAAATTCTTGACAATCTCACAGAAGAATGGAATATGAAAGTAATTGCTATCAAAGAGTCAAGAGACTTGAATAACATTACACCTAGAGAAATGTTTGGATCTCTCAAGGCTCACGAATACAGCCTGAATTGAAAGAGAGAAGCATCCACTTCTTTAACTCAAGATGCTTCATTCTACGCTGAAAGAAATCGGTTCAGGGAAGCCCGTGGAAGAAACAACTTCCGACCAAGAGGCTCACCTGCCAGAGAAAATCCAGGGGGATCGGTGACTGATCGAAGAAGAGAGTCAGCTGACAAGAAGGAGATCCTGACTGAAGACATAAACGAGCAAATCCAGTCGATGACAAGATTACTGGAAAAACTGAGGAAAGTCAAAGATCAACAATCAGCTCTACCTCAAGCTGATGAAGCTGCTAAAGGAGAAAGAAACCAGCAGCTAGCTGAGAGATTAGCTGAATAATTCAGGGTGACTAACCAAAACATAGAAGAATGTTTCCACTGCCACAAGCAAGGACACTACAGATACGAGTGTCCAGAGCTCCCTGAGGACAAGAAGGCCAAAGTGAGGAGAAGCTTCTTCAAGAGGAAAGCAATGATCATAAATTCTGAAAACGCCGTGCTAGATGATTCAGACTACCCATCTGGAATCGACTCAGATTGCTACAGCTCAGATGATGAAGGCCTGCTTTACCTTATGGCCGACAAGGATGAAGAGGTTAGTACAACTGATTCCATAACCTCATTCTATCACATATGAAGCTTTAATCTCTAGGAATGAACTGGATGAACAGTTAAGAATCCTAGAAGATCAGTTAGCTTATGTATCGAGCATGCATATTGAACTGAAGGGTGAAAATGATGAGGTTAGAAGTAGAGTTGAAGAGTTGAGCATTGATAATGAAAGATTGAAAAATCTTGAAGCTCAGTCAACCGAAATTGATCAGCTGAGGCTGAGAAATGCTAAACTGGAAGCTGAGAATGAGCAGCTCAAGCTTGAAATTCTTGGAAAAGAGGAATTGACCCTCAAATTCAAGAAGGGATCCCAGACTCTAGATGAAATTCTGAGTCATCAAAAAGTTGAAGCTGGGAGTCCAGGGCTAGGGTATAGCAAGTTCACTGCCGCAGAGAAGGGAAAGTCAGTTGCTCAGAGCTGTGAAACAGAAATCCTAAAAGGGTTTACAAGACTAGCTCAGTCATTCCTAGCTGAGGATTCAAAAGACAAAGGTATCTTGAAAACTCCTTAAGCTCAGCCCAGAAATCAGACTGATCAGTCGAGGAAATCAACTCGAAGACAGTCAGTCTTTCAAAGGCTTGCAACTCAGCCAAAGCCACCAGTTCAACATAGGCCAGCCTATCAGCCTAGATCCTCAGCTCGATCAAAATCGAAAGCTCATT
The DNA here is from genome assembly GCA_026008535.1 of Perilla frutescens. Classification (NCBI taxonomy): domain Eukaryota; kingdom Viridiplantae; phylum Streptophyta; class Magnoliopsida; order Lamiales; family Lamiaceae; genus Perilla; species Perilla frutescens. The sequence goes on along the minus strand of BRKX01000007.1, from coordinate 297,692 downwards.
TAAGGCCAACCTTCCAACCATGGTCATCATCCCGATCCAAGTGATCAGCTCAACTGAGACCTGTAGTTCACCCAAGGCCAGCCTTTCAAAAAGGGGCATCAGTTCAGAACAGGCCATTAGCTCAGCAAAGATCAACAATCTCCTCAAATCAAGCCTATCATCAAAGGCCAACAACACATCAACCTGGGAGTTCTGCTAATCCCAGAAGGAATGTGCACACTAGATTGTATTATGCACGTTAGCATAATCCAATCTCTTTGAAGGAGTTCACTCCAAATGACCTTACAATCCAATATAATGAGTACTTAGACTCAAGGGATGATTCAAGAGTCAATCCTAACTGTAACTAGTTTGCAAATTGGCCATCTCATAAAGGCCGAAAAGCTCAAGGTCTGAAGGCCAAAAGAAACTGGCCAAGACAAAAAGCATCAAGGTCACAAGATGAGAGGATATTAGTTGAAGTCTTTTATCCTAATACTCATCGGATGTATAGATCACTGGACTCAACTCTCAGTTGAAGAGTTACAAGGAGTCCGAAGCTGATCAAGAGATCAAACTCTGAAGGATCTCTTAAAAATGGAAAGCCAAAAGTGTGGCATATGTGGATTCCCAAAAACAAGATTAACCTCTCAGGACCCGATATTATGCGGGTACCTAAAAACTGATCTTTGTTTTGCAGAGAAAGAGCATCCTATCTAAGAAAAAGGCCAAAGACACTTGGTATCTGGATAGCGGGTGCTCCAAGCATATGACCGGAGACAAGAATGATCTCAACGGTTATAAAGAGATTAAGGGACCACTAGTCACTTTTGGAGACAACTTAAAGAGTTGAACCATTGGAGAAAGATTCGTAGTCAAAGGGAAAGTTGTCGTCAATGGAGTGTCACATGTTGAAGGACTGAAGCACAACCTGCTAAGCATCAGTCAGCTTTATGACAACGGATATTCAGTCGACTTCAGCAACAGCTCATGTGACATCAGAGACAAGTCAACTAGAGCTATACTCCTGACTGGAGTTAGAAAAGGCAACATGTATGTTGTTGACTGGTCAACCGGCTACTCAGAAGCTTGCTTTCTCTCTAAAGGATCAACTGAAGCAAGCTGGCTATGACATCGACGATTGAATCATCTCAACTTCAAAATAATCAACTACGTAGCCAAGAAAGAGTTGGTTGAGGGGCTTCCCAAGGAGATCTACAAGAAAGCTAGAGTCTGCGGACCATGCCAGAAAGGGAAGCAAGTAAAGTTGTCATTCAAGAACAAAAGTCATCCTCAAGGAACAACTGATATTCGCAGTTGCTACACATTGACCTGTTTGGACCAGTGAAGCCACCAACCCCCAGAGGCAAGAAGTTTACTCTTGTAGTAGTAGATGACTACTCAAGATATACCTGGGTGGAGTTCCTGAGAAGCAAGGATGAGACTTTTGCCAAGCTATCAACATTGATCATAAGGTTGCAAACTGACAAGGGAAAATCAGTTCAAAGGATAAGATCCGACAATGGAACTGAGTTTGTCAACCAGCAAATGATCAATTTTCTGAGTAAACTGAGAATCACTCATGAGCACTTAGCTACAAGAACTTCTCAACAGAATGGCGTAGCTGGAAGGAGAAATCGTACACTCAAGGAGGCAGCTCGAGCAATGGTAGCAGATGCCAACATAGCTGAAAGCTATTAGGCCAAGGCAGTTAACACATCCTGCCACACTCAGAATAGAAGTGCCATCGTCACCACATATGACAAAACGCCCTATGAGCTGTACAAGGGTCTTAAGCCTTCTATCTCTTACTTTAAGGTTTTTGGCTGCAAATGTTACATCCACAACAATGGCAAAACCCAACTGAAAGCCTTCAGTGCCAAAGCTAATGAGGGGATCTTTCTCAGCTATAATGCCCCTCACTCACAAGCTTACAGAGTGTTCAATAAACGAACACTAGTTGTGGAAGTAACATGCCATGTGGTATTTGATGAGCTTGCTGATGAGTACAGGAATAAGGAGAAAAATAGTACATCAGTACAAGCATTGCCTAGTGAATCTGAAAACTCACAGGACTATGTTGATCACATTGTTCCAGAGCGGTTTGAAGGTTTACTAGAAGATGGCATTAAAACTGACTCCAGACCAGTTGAAGACAACTTGGTCGATGAGGACACAATTCGTGCTGAGACCACAAACCCCATAATGTAAACAGGGGGAAGAACCAGTGAAGTCTAAGAGCTAACTGGAGTCAAGGCAGTTGCAGAATGCCCAGTTGAAGAATCAGCTGATGGAGCAGCTGAAGGTCCAGTTGAAGGAGCAACTGAAGAACCAGCTGAAGGCACAACTGAAGGCACCATACCTAAATGGCTTCAAAGTCATCTAGTCGACAAAATTGTTGGTGATCCAAGGAGCAGAGTTCAAACCAGAGGATCAACTGAGCATGTACTCTTCACATGCTTTATCTCATAAATAGAACCAGCCAACATCAAGAAAGCCCTTGAAGATTCAGATTGGATTTATCGCGATGCAAGAGGAGTTGAACCAGTTCACAAGAAATGATGTATGGTTTCTTGTCAACAGGCCAAAAACCCAAAAAGTTATCGGGACTAAGTGGGTCTTTCGCAACAAGCTGGATGAACAAGGCGTGATCACAAGAAACAAGACCAAACTGGTAGCCAAAGGACACTCTCAAAGCGAAGGGATCGACTTTGATGAGACATTTGCACCAGTTGCAAGATTGGAGGCTATCAGATTGTTCCTCGCCTATGCAGCTCACAAGAATTTCACAGTCTATCAAATGGACGTGAAAAGTGCATTCTTGCAAGGAATGCTCAAGGAGGATGTTTATGTCGAGCAACCTCCAGGCTTTGAAATTGGAGATCAGGTGTACAAGCTGAAGAAAGCTCTATATGGACTGAAGCAAGCGCCAAGAGCTTGGTATGAAACCCTCACAACATTCTTGCTGAAGAATGGGTTTCAAAAAGGAGTCATCGATCGTACTCTATTTAGAATAGAATGATCAGCTGAGATCTTAATGGTCCAAATTTATGTGGATGACATAATTTTTGGATTAAAGAGTAAAGATCTCTGCACTCGATTCGCTCAACTGATGCAAAGCGAATTTGAGATGAGCATGATGGGAGAAATGACTTTTTTCCTAGGACTCCAAGTGAAGCAGCTTGAAGACGGAATCTTCATCAGTCAAGCAAAGTACACCAAAGAGCTTGTCAAGAAGTTTGGAACTGATAAGGGAAAAACTCTCAAGATTCCAATGAACACATTAGTGCAGCTGACTCTCAATGAAGAAGGAGAATCAGTCAGCTAGACGCACTACAGAGGAATCATTGGATCCCTTCTCTACCTAACAGCCAGCCAACTAGACATCTCCTGTTCAGTCGGACTGTGTGCAAGGTTCTAAGACAACCCGAAGAAAAGTCATCTCGAAGCAGCAAAGAGGATCATGAAGTACCTCAAAGGAACCATAAATCTTGGATTATGGTATCCCAGAGATGATAGCTTGAGTCTAACTAGCTATTCAGACTCAGACTTTGGAGGATGCAAGATCGACAGAAAAAGCACCAGTGGAACATGTCAGTTTCTTGGGAACAAACTGATATCCCGGTTTAGCAAAAAGCAGCATTCAGTTGCCACGTCAATAACTGAGGCCGAGTATATAGCTGTTGGAAGCTGTTGTGCACAAATTCTGTGAATGAAGTAATAACTGAAAGATTACAAGGTGGAGATTGAAGAAGTGCCCATCTACTGTGATAACAATAGTGCTATTGCAATATCTCAAAATCCAGTATTGCATTCAAGGACGAAGCACATTGATATCAGGCACCACTTCATCAGAGATCAGATCGAGAAGAAAGACATAGACATCAAGTATGTCAACACGGAGAGGCAAATAGCCGATATCTTCACCAAGCCATTGCCAGAAGCTAGATTTGTAGAGTTGTGCATCCAATTGGGATTGCTCGAACTAGCTTCAAAGGAGGATGATGATCAGCCAAGTGAAGGAGTGAAAAGGAACACTCCAGAAGAAGAAGAGAACTGAATCAAAATGGCATCAGTTCGCTAAGCTATGAGGCTTAAACTGATGAGCCAAATCAGTTCTGAAGAAATGGCTAAGGCTAAATAAAAGCCGAGAAAAGAAGATGGGTAAATTGATCGCAAAAGGCATCAGTTCTCAACCAGTCGTGTTCAACTGATGAGAGCAGTTGATTTCAAAGCTAACTGAAGAGACCAAGCTTTAGCTGAAGGAAACAGCTGAAAAGCTTAGGCGGAGCAAAGCTGAGAGAACAACTCAAGCTGACGAAAAGCTGGGAGTTAAAATTGAAGAAACTCCAGCTGGAACTAATCAATCCAAGCCGAGGAGATCAGCAGTCATCAACTGATAAGGCCAACTGATGACATCAGCAGCTTCGAGCCACGTGGAGACTCGAGAAGGAGACCTACAATCAGATAAGTTCGAATTGAATTTATTACTGAATGGTAAAATGACGTGTCATCTCAATATTACTATTGGACCCACTCTCTCTCTCTCTCCTCATTTAACTCCAATGGATAAATTTGAAAACAAATTGACGGATTAATCAGAACCGTTCGATTTAATTCATCTCAAATTCTTTTTACCGTTGGATACACCGTCTACTTGAGGCTATAAATAGATTAGCTATTTTCCCCAAATCACCCATACAGCTGATCAAGCACTCAAGCACCTAGTTTCTCTCTCTCAAAAATTCATCAAAGAATTCTCTTCAGCCTTACAAAACTTCCTAATCTTCTTCAATGGCCCAATTCTCTGCCAATATTCACTGAAGAAAACACAACCTCAAATCCTCCGGTGAAGATTCATTAGTCTTCAGCAAGGACCTGTATCACGACAAGATACTGAGTCGAGCCAACTGCAGACGATTCACCAACTACACACAATTGTGTGATTTGGTTTTAGCACTTATAGAATCAGCAAAACTAAAGACGTTTACTGAAAGTGCTTCCACAAGAGTATATCCAGAAGCAGTGGCAGAGTTCTTCCTCAACTCCTCCAGCGAAAAGGATTCTTGGTTGATCAAAACTGAAGTAAGGGGTATAGAAATCTTGATCACCCCTTTAGTCCTGAAGAACATATTTGGTCTACCAGAAGAAAGAGACAACATTGAAGAAACAGAAGTAAACGCCAAGTTCTGCTCCAACAGATGGGTGACAAACCCTGCTGTAGAAAACTTCCACATCAATTATCAGACGTCCAAATTCTGAAAGGAATTTCAAGTGTTATCAACCATGGCCACACAGATGATGGAGGGATTGTGCGAAGGCCACGATGAAATGTCAGAGATCAAATACAAGATCTGCAATGCCATCTGGGAGGAGAAAGGGATAGACTGGTCTCTATTTCTCCTCAAACAACTGAAGAAATTTGTAGACATCGTGGAAGATGAAACCACAAGCTCCAAGTGCTTCCCTCAAAAGATGTACTACATCAACAGAGTCAACTTCATTCTAGAACAACTGATTCCTGATCTAATGGTGGAGGAGACAAATCATCAGCAAGTTGACCCTGATGATTTCATTCCAAAGGTGGATGAAGCGACACTATCTTCAGTAATAATTAGAGAGCCACAATCACGACTAAGGCAGAAGCTGATCCCAACTACTCCAGTAACAAGGGGGAAAGGGAAAGCCAAGATGACAGAGCCTGTAGTTCAATCAAACTCAGACTGAGATGATGTATTCCTCGCTGTTCAGAGATACATGTCCTCAGGAGAGGGACGTGACAGCAAAAAGGACTCCAAATAGGGTCCAGCTGAATAGAAAGTAGCGACACCTGCTCAATCGGAAATGGTTGAAAAACCAGCTGTCAAATTTCAGATTGAAGAGCATCAGCTGAAAACTGATCACAAGACTGGAGAGCATCAATTGACAACAAACAAGACTCAACTATGTGATCAACTAGCTAAAAAGCAGCGGTTAGACAAGACCTCAATTTAAGTCAACGCACTGATCAAAAGCATAAAGGATTAGGTAAAGCTGCTCTCTGACTCAATCCTAAAACTGGAAGCGTACTCTGGAAATGAAGATTCAGATAAAGACTCTTCAAGTGAAAACACTCAAGACAGCTCCAGATAATCAAAGAAACGAAAAACTGAACGCAAGAAGAACTGAAGGCTTGTCAAGTCAGCTGACTAGATGCCTTAGGCCAACTTCTTGTAATTCAGTTTATCTCTTGATATTTTAATAAAAATCTTTTGGCTAAAAATAAATGACTTGTCAGTATTTATTGTGAACTTTTGACCGTGGGTCCTAAGCACAAAATCAACAGCCAAAAGAAGCGACAAGGGGTATTTAATTCTTCTAACCAACAAATTTATGAGTCTCTCTCCTCACTCATAAGAACCCCCCCTTGCTCCAACTTTCAAAAATAATACTCTTACACACTCATCTTCCAAAAAGAGTATTTTCTCTCTCTCAAAAAGCTCCAATTTAGCCAAATTTTAAAAATGGCCGAATCATCCAAAGCTCTTACTTCCTTCAAAGAGCAAATGTTAAGAGACAAATTCCTAGACAGAAAGAAATTCCAGGTGATTCTTAAAGAATCAAACAACCCATTTATTCTGGTCAATCTTCACAAGACCGGAATTCTGTATTACCTTGAAACTCCACCAAGATTCTTTAGACAAGACTTGGTGAGTGAGTTCTTGCTTCAAGCAAAGGTATCTGCAGATGAGAAGGTTATATCCTCAGTGGTTCAAGGAAACAGAATCCAAATCACTGAAAGAAAGATTGCAGAAATTTTTCAACTTCCCAGAAAGGGTTCCAAGGTTCAAGATCTGAAAGATTCAGCTAAACCGTATTGGAAAGAATGGCGAGCTTCAACCTGCAGCAAGCAATTCAGTTTTACCACAGCTAAAACTGACTTGAAGCTCGAGTATGGAATAATACTCGATATCACGAACAAGATGATGTTTGGCGCCATTGGAAGCTTGAGTTAACTAACTCAAGAAAGGTACAAGGTAATGATACACCTTGTTGAAGGATTTGATGCAAATTGGGCAGAGTTTGTATTCTCCCAATTCAAGCATCAAGTCATCAAAGCTACTGACTAAAAGAAGACTGGGAAATTTGAGTCCAAAGTAGGACTTGTTCTAAGAATGAGCAAGCTCCTGGACGATATGCTGAATCTTCCAAATGATGATGTGCTACTAGTCCTCATCTCTGACTGGATTCCTAAGAAAGGGAGAGCACATCTTCAGTCACTCAAGAAGAAGAGGAGCTCCAAAGCCAGAGCCGGCAATGCAACTTCAAGCAGCTCAACTGCCAATGAAGTTCCTTCTCCACACTCCAAGAATGGATCATCAGTCGACTTCAAGCCCTGCTCTGATCCAGATGAGCTTATTCCATTTATTGGAATCCCTCATCCAAACTATGGAGCTGACTACTTCAGGAGAACTTGCCCTCCTCTCCATCTAACTGAAGACAATATTTGCACTTATTACAGTGGCAAATATGCAGTCAAGAGTGCACAGAAGGATGTAACAAATCTGCTTCTCACTCATTTCACCTATGTTGCCAAGCAAGACAATCAGTTGTTCAAACAACTGCACCAGTATTTCTACTGGTACAACTGGAGACATTCTATGTCAATCCAATCACACTTCTTGCTAACTGCATTTCATGGCATGAGCTTTTGGCAACGTGAAGAGACTTGGAGCATTAAGTGGATTGGAGCTTCAAATCATTTCCTCCAACTATTGTGCAAGTCCAGCGGATTATGAAGCATCGATTTGATAATCAAATTCCAGCTACAGTCATGCTAGCTAATGTTCAAGCTAGGTTGAGATCGCAAGGAGTTGCAATTGCAAATCAGCTCGAAAACCATCAAGCTGATCTATATTGCCACAAACTGAATTTTGATAATGAATCAATTCAGTCAGAAGAGACATCCCTACAAGCTGACGCTGCCACTGAAAGGATAGATCAGGATCTATCACATACTAAACTTGTGGTAACCCCGAGGAGTCAACAATGTGGACATAAAGGAGCAAAAGATATTGAAGATACTGCCACGTCACCAAATCTCCTGTCCCGAAGTTATGTTACTCCTCTTATCAAGTCAAGCTCAAGAGCTACACAACTGATTCTAAATCAGTCCAGCTCCCCCAACAGAGAAACTCCAGAGCTGACCACCTTGAAGCTGACCAACTCAGCAGTTGCTCTTACGCAACTTCAGCAAGCAGAAAGTAGCCAGAACTGATCCTTCTAAGGATATCTCAAGTTCAGCTTCAAAGAGGAAAAAGGTCAAATAGCTCTAGAGAAAGCGGAGAAGCTACCCCAGTCTGACCACTCAAGAAGAGGAAACTGATGAAAGAGTCAATCAACAGCTGATCAACAAAACTAATCAAATCAGTTTAAAGGCGATATCATCAGTTCAGCAGGAAACTGACGCCAAGAGCTCAATCTCTCAACAGCTGTGTCTCTCCAGTCCTCTTCGATAAGCTTCTCTACTCCCAATTCCTCAAGCTTATTTTTGAATAGTTACCGTTAACATTTCAAAATAAGCTCACTATTCATCTAAGTTGCCATTAAAGTCTCTATGCAATGCATTAAAGAAGAAAAAGATGAATTTCTGAGGGATATAAATAGCAAATCTTCTGGCAAATATTTTGCTATTTATGGCAACTACCCAGATTTTAAAAACCCTCAGATCTCAACCGCTTGATCAAAAACTGAAAGTCCAAGTGGACGGCTGAGATGCATGCATCATTTATTCAGCTTATTTTCTATCAAATCACATAGCTGATCAGCTAGAGGCACCCGATTGCCATGGTTAAATGCATGCAACTCACTGCTTTATAAGCAGGGGAGAAGATGGAATGCATAACTCAATTATCAACGCATTCCTTCTCCTATCTTCTCTCATACTTATCCAAGCTCTTTTCTTGCTAACATCGTTCATCATCACAGACATGGCTCATCCATTCCATATGATGAACACACAGCTTCTTCTCAAGAAGCTAAGAAAGGATAAGTATCTCGACCTAGAGCTTCTTCAAGCTCGTATTGGTGTAGAGAAGAACAGCATGATCTTCCAGTCACTAAAGACATGCGAGCTACTATCGTTTGTAAAAACGATGCCCAACAAAAGATATCTTTCGCATGTAGTTGACTTCTACTAAAATGCAGAGATTAGAGGAGACAATATCATATCTGTTGTCTATAACCATGTCATCATCATCGACAAAGATACGTTGATGACATTGTTTCAGCTCCCTGGCGAAGGCTTAAAGGTGCATGAACTTGCGCTCCCCCATAAGATGGAACTGTGGAATGGCTAGAAGCTCCCAGATGTTCGACATCGAGACTTTTCAAATAACCTCAAAGACAGTCTCTCACCAGCCATCATCCAAATTCTGGACATTATGACACACATCCTTTTTGGAGGCATCAACAACGTGTAGTTCACTGACAACACTGCCCACCTCATGGCCGCCTTATATTTTGGATGCAAAGCTGACTGGGCATCTTTCATATTGGCGCAGCTTCACCATCATGTGAAGCTTGCTGAGCTCAACCCAAATACTGGCTTATTCAGAGCCAAGATAGGGTTCGCTAATCACCTCAGTCACATCATCCAGGAGTAGATTGAGACACCCATTCCTGGCAGAACATTCTTTGCCAGAAGAGATCTCCTTCCAACAGTTTATGTCCGCAGAAAGCAATGTAGCAAAACTGGTCATCCAAGGAAGTTGAGATCGCAGGTTATGGAGGACCATAGCCTAACTAAAGGAAAATAGCCATTCCTTGAAACTGACCTTCCATCTAACGCAGATTAGTCTACGACTCATACCGACTCCTTCACTCACATGAGTGATCAGTCCACTGCACCTGCAACTAGCAAGCCTCCCTACATCACTGACCTAGACATTCTGGAAGAAGGCTTTTCTATAAGCCTTGACCATTAGCTGACAGACTGTTTTGGTTTCATTGGGGATCTCAACCCCCACCTCTTCGATCAGCTTCGAAGATATCTCCAGTACCATCTATGGAGATTTCAAGTGGATGATGCCACCATGCTGCACATGGCCAGCAAACGGGGAGACTCATTTTGGATTGTGGAAGGAAATTGGAGCAGGAGTTGGATGAACCATCCACTCAGTACACCTCCATCTGTTTCAGAAATCATGGATTCCATGATTAAGAGGTTTAAATGCTCGGTGCCTCAATGTGCACCCCTTCCTGACAATGAGCCCTCCAACTCATCCACAACTCCTCTTCATGAGGAAGTACTCTTCACCATCGAGGACGAGCCGCTTCTCAACCTTGCATCAGCCTCATCTGACAGGCAAGATCCCTTCTCTCTCTCTGATCTTGCCCAACTGATGCCAACTGAGGAGACTTACTCATGGCTGTCCACTCCCATACCTGCACCACAAGCTCTCCACATCACTGACAACTTGTTGGCAACCTCCTTCTCTCTTCTGCCATAATTATCCCTGCCATCTCATGAGTTCCATCAGCTTGCCCTTTTGTATGATGCCAAAAAGGGGGAAGAGAATGCTGATGATGGAAATGGAAAAGATAGAAAAGGTGATCTAACTCTTTGGGATGAGATCCAAAGAGAGGTACAGCTTCAGGGGGAAGCTACTTGTGAGGGGGAAGTCCAATTTGAGCAGCAAGACTGGCAAGCTCAAAACTTGTTTTGGACTTGGAAAAATGCCCAGCTGGAACAGCAGCAAGAATGGGGTATCCACAGTATACCTGGCATCTCTCCTTGCAAGTATGAGAAAGGAGAATCGAGCTAAAGAAGACGGAACTGAATGGTGAATAGTTCCAGTTGAAGAAGGAAGTTTAAAATATCAGATCTTGATATTCTCTCTCTCTCTCTCTCTCTATCACTTCCCTTCAATCTCTCATCTTCTTGCTCATCAGTTCTTAACATGCTCATTGATGTTAATACAAATATGCTCTAATTATGTGTTTATGCTCTGATCATGCAAAAATTCTTTAATATCCATGCTCTGCGTACTCTGATAATGAACTAAAGCTGCATGAAAATCAGGAATAAACAAAATTGAGCTATGTTAGAACTGAAATAACTAAAGCTTTTTCAAGCTATGCAAAACAAGTGTCAGTATCTCTAAAGGCTTCAATTTTCATGCTACAAGTTCTGTTAGCAAAAGCCGTGATATCTGAATGTTTAACTCGTTAAGCTCTGATATTCATCTGAAATCAAACACTCATAAATGTCAACTAATAGCTCTTAAAAGCTCTGATACCAGAGATTGGTACATACAAAGATAGCTCTGATACCAAAAGATCATTACAAGCTCTGATACTAAACATTGGTATAAAGCTCTGATATTCATGAAAGATAACCTTATGCAGTTTTCCATCATCAGTCTAACTGGTTTTGACATCATCAAAAAGGGGGAAATTATTGGGAAAAACTATCAAGGTAGCCCAACTGATGGTTTGATGAAATGTCAAAACATATGGAAAAGTCAGATGAAAAACTGCAGGTTATTTAAACTGGAAGTCGGGAGCAATGACCAAGTAAGACTTCAAATCTCAGCTCAACTGAAGCAAAAGTCAATCGCCTTGAAGCATGGTCAACCAGCTAAAAAGGATGTCTCAACCAAACCAGTCCAAGTCTACTCCTCAAAGCTTAAGTAAAGCTATACGGGAAAGAGACTGGAAGACATCCACAGATGAGTAAGCCATCAGTCTAGCTGAAAGCCAAGAACGACTGATGAGAAAAGAGCCAGCTTGAAAGCTCAAAACCAAACTGAACTGATCAAAGATCAATCAGTTGGGAGAAAAGCTCAAAAGTAAGCCAACTGGAATCCAGAACTGAAAGCTTTTTAAAGCTAAGCCGCCAAAGATCCAGAGCTGAAGATCAAGGCAGCTGAACTGGACCATTCCAGGACTGAAGCTTCAGGCAGCTGAGGAACTGCCAACTGGACGATCTCAGAGCTGAAAGCCGAGACAATTGAGACCCCATCAGCTGAAGTCCAAAACTGATAGCCGAAATATCTGCTCTCTGACAATCAGTCATTAAGATCCTAACAGAAAATCTTGGGAAGATCCTGATGATATTGGAGCAAAAGCAATTGAATTCAACGGCTAATTCATTTAAATCTTCAACGACAACAAGCATTAAAACTGCCATGGGTAGAATTAATCGAACTACCGATCAGCAGAAGCCTAACGGTCACTGAGATCGCTCATCTATATAAAGGGGGTGAATCTCATTCTGGCCAAGACTTTCGCCAAACTAAATCTTGCTATATTTTGTAGAACGAGCTTTCTTTCTCCCTCTCCACAACTCGAAGCTTAAATCTCTTAAGTGCAAAAAGTCCTAACTGAGAAGGCGTGCTTCAAGTTCCAAGCATGCAAGCTAGCTGACGAAGAATTCCAGCCAGAGCAAAGCTTCTCAATTTCAGTTCTTGAAAGATCAACCACTCAGCTTAAGTCGAAGGAGCATTCTAGGTTGATAACAGATTCAAGACTGTCTTCTTGAAGATTGAGAGAGATCTAAAATCTTGTAAAGACGGGCAATAACACCTAAAGTCTCAGCGAGCAGTTGGGACCGGTAAGTGTGAACTGTTGACCTAAAAACTGGCTGAGGAAGTGCATAGTGACGGGTCCGTTCTTTCGGGACAATAACAATTGGAAAGGAGGCCGTGCTCGGTTTGAAGGGTGCCGTTTTCAAGTCCAATAGATTTCTTCACAGTGTAACTGTAATAAAGAAACTTTACACTTGCATAGTGGATTGCCCTTCTGCGGAAGAAAGAGAGGACGTAGAAGCAGGAAGCTTCGAACCTCTATAGGTCTTGTGTGTGATGTACTTTATGTTCTAAGCTTTTGCATGTTCTTAAACTGCACACCATAGCACACAAGCTGCACTGACGAGCGAAGCCTTCAAGCTATCAGTCTCAACTGATTAGCTCACAAGCTAAGCTCTCGTCAAGCTCTCTATCTCAACTGATCAGTGCACAGATAAATTGTTAAAAGCGAGTCCAGGGCCCTATACATTCCGCATAAAGTTCAAATTTTTGAGTCAGTTTATTCACCCCCCTCTAAACTGACATAGACTCGCACAGGGACCAACACTCCCAATTATGATTTACTACCTTCCCATTAGGATTTATTCTTCCCAATTAGGGTTTACTATATTTCCATTAGGGTTCATTGTTCTCAATTAGGATTTATTGCATGACATTTTACTGTTTATAGTATCTTGCTGAAATGAGGGATATATTGGGTTAAAATGAGAGAAGAATAAGGCTAAATTTGATGTCCTGTTACCATTAGAGTTCATTATTCCCAATGAGGATTTATGACATTCCCATTAGGGTTCATTGTTCTCAATTAGGGTTTATGACATTCCAATTAGGATTTATAATATTCCAATTGGGGTTCATTATTCCTAAGTAGGATTCATTACACTCGCATTACGATTTTCTAGATCCTCCATTGCTGTTTAGTAGATCATGCTAAAATGAGGTAAGTATCTGGCTAAAATGAGGGAAGTAGCATGCTAATTTTTTTGTCACATTCTCATTACGGTTTATGACATTTCCATTAGAGTTTATTACATCGCATTATGGTTTATTGTTTATAATATCAGGTTAAAATGAAGTGAGAATGAGGTTAAATTTGGTGTCCCATTTTGATTAGGGTTTATTGTGTCCCTATTAGGGTATAGAAGATCATGCTAAAATGATGGAAATATGATGCTAAAATGAAATAGTGTGTGATGCTAAAATGAAATAATGTATGATGTTAATAAAACAACAATATTATGCTCATATAAAGAAAAATTCATGCTAACAATGACATTTCCAAATATTCATAACAAATGTCTGAATCTAATATTCATCACCTTAAGCTAATATTCTTCAACTTGAACTAATATTTATCAACATAAACTAATATTCATAAGAAATATGCTTTGAAACTAATAGTATTTGCAAAAATTTCATTAACAGTACAAATCACTTGGACATAACAAATGCTTCAACATTAATTGGACCATCTTCACATGAGAGCCTGTAGTGTAGGTTTTCCTCAGCTTCGTTCCTTTCAACTTTGTATGTTACTGTCTGCACTTAGAATTGTAGCACATATTTTGCTCTCACAAACTTTATCTCGTTTCGGGAAATATTCTCTCATTTTCTTTCTTAGTTGTCAGCCATCTCCTTCGTTGTTTCACTTTCTCATTTTTTTCTTCTTTATCATCAACTCATGTTTTTCATTTTGTAGTATCTGTATAGGTGTAGGCGTGTTGGTTCCGGGCGAGTCGATATCACTTTAGAGGGGGGTGAATAAACTTATACAAAAACTTTTAACTTAAAATACGGAATATGATCAGGGCCCTTGACTCGCGTGAGAAACTTATCTATGCACTTTGTCAGTTGGATAAATTCAGATGACTCGAGAGTGTAGCTTGTATGCTTTTTGTGTGCAATTGTAAAGATATGCAAGTAAGACAATAAGTACAACACACAATCAAGTTTATATAGGTTCGAAGCTAAAACTTCTACATCCTCTCTTCCTTACTGAAAAGGGCAATTCATTAAGCAATGGTAAAGTTTCTTTATTATAATTACAGAGTGAAGATAGGTTGAACCTGGAATCGGCAACTCTCGCAGAGTGACAGTCACCTTTTCAACTGCTACTGTCCCAAAAATGGCAGTTCTCGCAGAGCCACGGTCCCCTCAGCCGGTTTTGACAACTCACACTTGCAGTCCCCAACTGCTCGCTGGAGAGGTAGGTGCTATTGTCGTCTTTACAAGATTTTAGATCTCTTTTGATCTTCAAGAGGTTAGTCTTGAAATGGGTATCAACTGATGTGCTCCTTGAGTTGAGCTAAGTAGTTGATCAGTGTACAACTTGAACTTGAGAAGATTGCTTTGGCTGGACTTTCAACAGCTAGCTGATTTGTTTAATCTTTAGGATCTTCTTCTCAATTAGGACTTTCGCAGCTTTAGACAATGCTTGAAACTTGAGCTGTGGGAGGGAGAAAGAAGGCTTAGTTGTGAGTATATGCAATATAGCAAGAATTTGAAAGCCAAAAGTCGAAAGTAGAAAGTCAAAAGTCGAAAGTCGAAAGTCGAAAGTCGAAAGTCGAAAGTCGAAAGTCGAAAGTCGAAAGTCGAAAGTCGAAAGTCATTTGAAAATGAGATTCACTCTTCTTATATAGAGGAGTGATCTTGTGACTGTTGAGTTCCATTGATCGTTGATTCTATTGTTTCATTAATGGTAGTTGATCTTTGTAGCCGTTGAAGCTTGTTGAAATAGCCGTTACTTAGCCAATCGATCTCCGTTGAGCATTTAATTCAAGATCTTCGTTTGATCATTAACTTCAAGATCTTTGGTTAAGCATTAACTACGGGATTCTCCAGTTGGCAATTCTATGCTCCAGTTTGGCTATTCTGAACTCCAGTCGTCAGTTTTGAGCTCCAGTTGGCAGTTCTGAGTTTAGCAGCTCAGTTCGGCTATAGCTTCAATTGGCTGTTTTTCTGAGCTCCTTTGCCAGTTCGACTGATCACAATTGTTAGCTAGTTGGTCAGTTCAACTGGTCTTAGTTTGAGCTTACTTGCCAGTTTAACTGATTACAAACTGTTGAATAGTTTGTCAGTTTGACTGCTCTTATTTTGAACCTGGTCAGCAATTGATTTTGAGCTTGAGCTTTAAGCTGGCTGACTTCAGTTCTGGCCATCAGCAGTTGGTTTAACTCTAGGCTTCAGTTCGGATAATATTTGATTTTGGCCATTAGTTGGATGCTTCCAGTCTTCAGTTTAACTGACTTGTTGTCAGTTTCTCCAATCAGATTAACCTCTCTTCTGGCTCAACTCACTCGGATTGTCAGTTTGATTGAGGCTGACTCGACTTTTGTGCTTTTAACCTCAGTTGGGTTATTTTCTAACTGGTTCATGCATCCTTTCAGTCGGGTTGACCATGTTCCATTTTGGTTGACTCTTGCTTCAGCTGAATTCTTTTTTGGAGCTACCTTTTGGTCAACTTTAGATTCTCAGCTTGGAACTCTTGCAGTTTTTCAGAAAAATGCTTTGACATGTTTTGACATTTCATCAAAACCATATATAGGGATTTTCTTGATAATTTTTCCAAACAATTTCCCCCTTTTTGATGATGTCAAAACTTGACGATGATGATGGAAAAACTGAACACTTGATATATAATATCAAGATAATTTGGAGTTCTATCAGAGTTCTGAACTTTTTATCAGAGCAATACTAGAATAACTTGGTATCAGAGCATTACTGAACTTGATATTAGAGTATGCATTACCAAACTTGGTATTCACAGACTTAAAGCTTAGTATCATGGGAGTTCAGTTTAAGCTTGGTATCAAAGCATAAAGACTTTCTTGCTTGAATTTCTCAAGCTTCACATTAAATATGATATCAGAGCAATCATGCTTGGTACTAGAGCGTTGTATCATGGAAGTTCAGTTTAAGTATATTATCAGAGCATAAAAGCAAAGTACTTGAATTACATAAGCTTTAGTTTAAGCATGATATCATAGCAACTGTGTGCGCTTTAACTTCAGTTTAAACATGATATCAGAGCAATCAATTGTGAAACCATGATATCGAGCATAAACTGAGATCATATTAAGAAAATGTAAGAGCAAGTGAGAGAGCATAGAGCAAATATCATGGCAATTTTAAGCATCAAATTTTGGTATAGAGCAAATAGCATAACCAAAAAATATCAAATTTTGATATTTAACTTCCTTCAGCTACTTCTCTTTCCTTTTCGATTGCTCTTTAGCTCTTTCTTTTCTTACTTTATTCTCCTTTTTCTCTGATACCATGAATGCCCCAAGCTTCCCCCTCAAACTGAGCTTCTCCCTGAAGCCGAACTTCTCTTTGGATCTGTTCCCAAAGAGTTAAGTTTCCATCATCATACCTTTCATCTTCCCCCTTTTTGGCATCATCTAAAAAGGTGAACTGCTGTAGACCATATGATGGAACTGGTAAGCTTAGCAAGATAGAGAATATGGTTGCCAAATTATTATCACAGGCTGGGAGAATTAGAGGGTTGGGCATAGGCGAAGACAACCATGCATAAGCTTTTTCTGTTGGTATAAGATGACCAAGATCAGGAAGAGAGGAGGGATCTTGATCTCTGAAGTTAATGGATGTCAGGTTGGTGAAGAGTTCATTGTCAGTAGAAACTGGTATGTCTTCAAAAAGTGGTGTAGATGAGGATTCGGTTGGCTTGTTGTCGGGTAGATGAGCCTCAACTGAAACTGTATATTGGATTCTCTTGATCATAGAATCCATTATCTCTGAAAGAGTTGGCGACGTGCTTAATGGATGATTCATCCAGTTCTTGCTCCAATGTCCTTCGTTTATCCAGAAGGATGCGCCATGTGTCTCAATAAGATGAAGTAGTATAATGTCATCCACTTGAAATCTCCAGATGTGATATTGGAGATATCTCTTCAAGTTCTCAAACAATGAGGCATCGATGTCCTCAATTAGACCATAGCAGCTTTTCAACTGGTGATCTAGGGTGTTGGTAAAGTCTTCTTCAAGAAAGTCCTTTCGGACTGAGGAGGGGAGTTGTGAGCTGGCTAGAGCAGTTAACTGATCACTTAGTTGAGTGAGAGGCTCACTCTCAGTCATCGACTACTTCCCTTTGCAGATGCTGGCATCTTCAAGCAACGACTTCTTTCCTCAACTGGAGCCGTTGGTTTTTATTGCCATCTGCTTCTTCTTCTTTGAACTTCCAACTTTGCAGCTATTTTTCTTGTTGGTGAAGATGGTAGGAAGTATGTCCCTTCTTCCAAGCGCTTCTCCAGATGGGATTTGCATCTCAATTTGATTGAGAATGATATGGCTGATGCGATTTACAAATCCAACTTTCTCATGGAAGGTGCCAGTTTTGCAATCAATTTTGACTCGGCGAACATTGCATCGCAGTTGGGTAAGGATGAAGGAGGCCCAGTTGGCTCTACATCCATAATGTAAAGCGGCCATCAAATGGGCTTTGAGATTAGAGAATTGAACTATCTCAAAGTTTCCATGTAGGATATGACCTATGATGTCCAAGAGTTGAATAAACTCTGGAGGCAAGTTGTCCTTCAAATGATGTGAGAAGTCTTTATGATGAATGTGTGGGTGCTTCCAGGTGTTCCACAGCTCGAACTTGTTGGGAAGAGCCAAATTACAGACTTGAAGTCCTTTGCCAGGAAGGAGGAACAAGGTTTCCATTGTATCTTTGGTCACCGTAATGACGTGATTGTAAATGGTGGAGATGATGTTGTCGTCTATGATCTCTGCATTATAATAAAATTCTGTAACGTGATTGGGTAGACACATGGAGGGCATGATCTTCAAGAATGGTAGCAGCCCAGTGTTCTCCAGTGGACGAATAAGTTTGTAATATCTTTCTGGACCCAATCGAGCATAAAGAAGCTCTAGGTCTATAAACTTGTCCTTCTTTAACTTTTCCATGAGCAGTTTGATATTCATTATATGAAACGGGGGCTTCATTTCTGCAGAGAGATGGTGATATTATTATTGCAAGAGTTTTGATAAAGTTGAGTATATGCAGGGAGAAGGATAAAGATTTTAAGGGTGATTTGATCCTTTATCTCCTTCGCATATAAATAGTCAGCTTTGCATGTATATATATATCAAGAGCACTCAATTGCTTTCTAGCTGATCAGTTGTCCGATTTGATGGATGATCATCTGAGTAAATGTTGCATGCATCTCAGCTGTCCACATGTTAAATAGCTTTATGATCAAGCGGCTAAGTAGTGATCAATTTCAAAAATGGGTAGTTGTCATAAATAGCAAAATATTTTCTACAGATTTTGCTATTTATATCTCACAAATATTCATCTCTTCGTTCTACTTTTGTAGTTATCAATTAATTACTGGCGCAGAGACTTTAATGGCAACTTGTGTGAAATGAACCCATTTTCAAATTATAGCTATTGGATATAATATTGAGAAATTAATGATCACAATGGTAATTATTCAAAAATAAGCTCGATGAACAGTGTAAGTAAAAAGCTTATCCTGAATCAGTTGGGATACTACTAACTGATTAGTTTGAAGTGAACTGATGAGGCAGTTGTCGATCAGTTTGATCTCTTCTTTAGTTGCTGTATTGACTTGGCTCGTCAGTTGTAAGTTTTCTCTTTTTGATTGGTCGAACTGGACTTGATTCATAGCTTCCTTTTGAGCAGTTTGATCTCTTCCTTTTTGATGTTGATCCAATTGTGATCTTTGGCAGTTCGGGCTTTGATTTCCTCGCATTTTGCTGGGGTTGTTGAAGAGCAACTGAAGAGCTTTTCAGCTTCTGATTAAGGATATGTGTAATTCCTATGTGAGGTGAATTGAACTGACTAATATTGAGAGTCAGTTTGATTACCCTGGAGTTCATCTTGAGTAGATGAGTGACATAGCTCTTGGATAGGAGACTTGGTGAAGTGACAGTGTCTTCATCATCACTGTCTCCCCTATCATCATGCTTTCATCTCTCCTGGATTGTTACAAGTTGAGTATGTTAGGATTGTATACTGAAAGCCTGTGTTTGTATACTGTTAACAACGTTTTGACGATATAGATTGATTATTATTGCAATCACTGTTTGTGCATCTATTTACTGTGTTACACGTTTATATATGCATGTTTTCTTATACTTGCATTATAGATGATATGGTGTGGGTAAACACACGGTAAAGATCATATCATCGGATTCCTTGCAAAGTATTAAAAGGCTCGCGGTTTAGATGATCCTGAACCAATCATTGTACGCCGTAGAATAATCTGATAGTTAGTTTATCTTGACTAACTGATTATTCTGATACACTAACTTGTGTATTGAGGAGGATCGCGATAGGATAATATTCTCTAATCTGACCCTAAAAGGAGAGAATAAAGATCCACATAGTTCGGGTTCTTAAGCCTTGCACAGTGGCAGACATATGTGTGTTATGTCTACTGCTTTGATTTATCAATAGGTGAGATTCTTGATAGAGTCGATAATCTCGATATCTTGGGTACTAACATATTCACACATGATGGGTCGTGCACTGTGTTTGGTCACCATGTCCTGGTGCGCCAGGTTGATGATGTCCCCTTGAGTAAACACAAGTACATGTGAAACCCTGCAGGTGGAATTTATTCCGTACATGGTAAAGCTTGTGTGGTCTGCTCTAGGAATAGAAGAATTAATTAATTATAGATGTCAGAGCTTACATAATTAATTAATAGACATTATATCTTAAACATGGGAAATGGCTGGACTAAAGAAGAATGCATTGAGTAAAATGTATTAAATTGGTAGGTCAGTGTTATTTCTTTAGTGGAATAAAAATAACACTTAATTTATTTAATTATATCCTAGGTGTTGGATATTGGATATTAAATAAAGTAGTGGGCCAATTTAATATTCTTCTAGATCTCTACTGTAGCCTAAATAATACATTAATGGACTGTGGGAATGGAATAAGTGGAGAGGCCCAAACCCATCAGGGTTGGGGGACATAATACACGTCTCCCTCAGTATTTAAAGAAGGAGGAGGCGTGTATTTCATACACACGAGCAGCCCCTCTCAGTTCAACTTAATTCCCTAGGTTATCCATACACTGTTTAGTAGCTTGTAGCCTACTCTACATCTAAACGGGTATTCGGAATACAATAGAAGATCGAGGAGTGTCACTGCAGCTCTGTGAGATGTCGAGTACAGTGAGGAAGAAGGTCGTTCGATCGTTTCTTCTACAGCAATGAGATTAGACCTATAATCTCATCGTCAATCCTACAACGTCGTGTAAGTGGTTCTATTGAATTATTTTTTCCGCTACATTAATTCGATTAACTTGCATGATATGTTCAACGTTTTTTATTTTCCTTACAACATAAAATCATGATTTGCATGCACCATAGAATTATAGATTATCCGATTAGATCCTGTGGGGCATAATTAAAAAAAAACCCTAACAACTGGTATCAGAGCAGGTATCGGTATTTATCTAGGATTAATTCTATGTATATGTTTGAATTTTTCATTAAATTTGTAGATGAATTTATGTGCTTAAATTTTCAGATTTAATGAATGATGAATTCGAGCATGATTGTAATTTGAATTGGTTGAATTTTTCAAAAATTCTTGTTCTAAATTGCATGATTTTTTCGCCCAACATGAAATATGAAATTGGATGATATTTTTATGTTCTTCATTAATTTTCAGATTTATTTCATGTGTAATTTTCGAAAATTTGATTCTTATTTTTTCAAAAATTTGATGTTAAATTATCCCTTAATTTGATTCAATTTTTTTGGCTATCAGTCTGATTTCTGGGTTGAGCTTGAGGAGTCTCCAACATACTTTTATCTTTTGATTCCTCAACTGGGGGTGAGTGAGCTACTCTTGTGAATCCTTTTAGGATTTTAGATTCACAGCTCTAAACAACTGCCTTGCCCTTCTCTGCGGCAGTGAACTTACTATACCCCAGTCCTGGACTCCCAGCTTCAACTCTCTGATGACTTAGAATCTTATCTAGAGTCTGGGATCTCTTCTTGAATTTAAGGGTTAATTTCTCTTTTACAAGGATTTCAAGCTTGAGTTGCTCGTTCTTAGCTTCCAGTTCAGCATTTCTAAGCTTCAACTGATCAATTTCAGTTGGCTGAGCTTCAAGACTTTTTAGTCTTTCATTTTCAATGCCTAGCTATTCAACTCTACTTCTTAGCTCATCATTTTCACCATTCAGTTCAATATGCATGCTCGATACATAAGCTAACTGATCTTCTAGGATTCTTAATTGTTCATCCAGTTCATTCTTAGAGATTGAAGCTTCATGTATATGATAGAAAGAGGTTATGGAATCTGTTGTACTAATCTCTTCATCCTTGTCGGTCATGAGGCAAAGCAGGGCTTCATCATCTGAGCTGTATCCGTCTGAGTTAATTCCAGATGGGTAGTCTGAATCATCCAGCACGGCATTTTCGAAGTTAGGAATTATTGTTTTTCTCTTGAAGAAGCTTCTCCTCACTTTGGCCTTCTTGTCTTTAGGGTACTCTGGATACTCTTATCTATAGTGCCCTTGCTTTATGGCAGTGGAAACATTCTTCTATGTTTCGGTTCGCCACCCTGAATTGTTCAGCTGATCGCTCAGCTGGCTGCTGGTTTCTTTCTCCCTTAGCAGCTTCATCAGCTTGGGGTAGAGCTGATTGTTGATCTCTGACTTTCCTCAGCTTTTCTAGTAATCTTGTCATTGACTGGATCTGGTCCTTTATATCCTTAGTTAGGATCTCCTTCTTATCAGCTAACTCTCTTCTTCGATCAGTCACCAATCCCCCTGGATTCTCTCTGGCAGGTGAGCCTCTTGGTCGGAAGTTATTTCTTCCACGGGCTTCTCTGAACCGATTTCTTTCAGCGTAGAAAGAAGCATCATGAGATGAGGAAGTGGATGCTTCTCTCTTTCGGTTCAGGCTGTATTCATGAGCCTTGAGAGATCCGAAAATTTCTCTAGGTGTAATGCTATTCAAGTCTCTTGACTCCTTGATAGCAATTACTTTCATATCTCATTATTCTGTGAGATTGTCGAGAATCTTCGAATTCATCTCACAATTGGGATAGCTTCTTCCCAGATTATTCATCTTACTTATTATGCATAGAAATCTTGTTTCAAGGCTTGAGATGGTCTCTTCCGGCTGCATCTTGAAGGATTCATATCTGTCAACCGCGAGCTGGAGTTTGTTTCCTTTAATAGCCTCAGACTCTTTGTATAGATCTACAAGTAAGTCCCAAATCTCCTTGGCGGTTCTGCATTCTTTGTATCTTTCATGCGATCCTCGTCCAGAGTTTGGAATAGTGCTACTTGAGCTACAAACTCTAGATTCTTCAACTTCTTCTCTTCACTTGTGAGAAGATGAGTTGGCTTCGAGATCCTTACCGGTTGATTTACATCCACAACATGGGCTTTATTGTCCATCATTGTGTTGATTAGACCATCTTTAATAACCTCCCACATGTTCTCGTGGATCGAGCATAGATGAGCTTTCATGCTTCTGCTCTAATTGTCATAATTCTCAACTAAAAAAGAGGTAGCTTATGGTTTCCCATAGCTTGAAACGTTAGCACAGATAAACAGA
This sequence comes from Perilla frutescens, assembly GCA_026008535.1. Taxonomy (NCBI): domain Eukaryota; kingdom Viridiplantae; phylum Streptophyta; class Magnoliopsida; order Lamiales; family Lamiaceae; genus Perilla; species Perilla frutescens. The sequence goes on along the minus strand of BRKX01000007.1, from coordinate 274,566 downwards.
TCTGATTCAGTTGATCTATAGAAATGGCTGATCCTTATAATCAACCGCTCTGATACCATTTGTTGGTCCTAGTGCGAGTCTATGTCAGTTTAGAGGGGAGGGGGTGAATAAACTGACACAAAAACTTTAAGCTTTGTGCGGAATATAGGGCCCTGACTCGCTTATGACAATTTTATCCGTGCACTTAATCAGTTGAGATTGATGGCTTGAAGGCTTTGCTTATCAGTGCAGCTTGTGTGCTATTGTGTGCAGTTTAAGAGCATGCAAAAGCTTTAAGCATAAAATACATCATACACAAGACTTATAGAGGTTGGAAGCTTCCTGCTTCTACGTCTTCCCTTCCTTCCGCAGAAGGGCAATTCACTGTGCAAGTGTAAAGTTTCTTTATTACAGTTACACAGTGAAGAAATATGTTGGACCTGAAAACGGCACCCTTCAAACTGAGCACGGCCTCCTTTCCAACTGTTGCTGTTCCGGAAGAACAGACCCGTTAGTACGCCCTTTCTCAGTCGATTTCTGGGTCGACAGCTCATACTTACCGGTCCCAACTGCTCGCTGAGACTTTAGGTGCTATTGCCCGTCTTTACAAGATTTTAGATCTCTCTCGATCTTCAAGAAGACAGTCTTGAATCTGTTATCAACCTGGAGTGCTCCTTTAACTTGAGCTGAGTGGTTGATCTTCGAAGAACTGAACTAAGAAGCTTTGCTCTAGCTGGAATTCTGCGTCAGCTAGCTGCTTGCTTCGAACTTGAAGCACGTTTTCTCAGTTGGGACTTTTCGCACTTAAGAGATTTAAGCTTTGAGCTGTGGGGAGGGAGGAAGAAAGCTCAATATCTGCGAAATAGAAGGAGTTAGAAAATCTTGTGAAAAAGTCTTGGCTAAAATGAGATTCACTCTCTTTATATAGATGAGTGATCTTTTACCTATCTTCTGCGACAACAATAGTGCTATTGCGATCTCTCAGAATCTAGTTCTGCATTCGAGAACAAAGCACATTGATATCGGGCACCACTTCATCAGAGATCACATTGAGAAGAAAGACATATGCATCCAATATGTCAATACAGAGAGGCAGATAGCTAACATTTTCACTAAGTCATTGCTAGAAGCAAGATTCGTGAAGCTATGTATCCAACCGGGGTTATTGGAACTAGCTTCAGAAGATGAAGATGATCAACTGATCGAGAGAGTGCAGAAGGCAACTGCAACTGATAAGAAAGAAATAGGAGAAGCTGCAAACTGAACCAAAGATGCATCAGTTCAGTCAGCAAAAGGGTCCAAAACTGGTCAAGCCATTAGTTCGAGAGAAGAGCAAATTGATGATAGGTAAAGAAGCTGAGAAGTCAAAGAGAACTGGAACTGATCAAAAGTTCAATCAGTTCAAACTGGAGAAACAACTCATGATCAGCTGTATTAAGCAACTGAACTGAAGGAAGAACTGAAAGCCATCTCAGCTAAAGGAAGAGTTGAACTGAAAAGTCATCTCAGTTGAAACTGATCAAATCAACTGGAGACCATCAGCTGAAGCCAAGTCATCATATGACGTCAGTAGCTCAAGGCCACGTGGAAGCTCAGGAAAGAGAGATTTGAACAGATAAGTTCAAATTTATTTTTCTTAAGTGAACGGTAAAATGACGTGTCAACCCATTGTTACTGTTGGACCCACTTCTTCTCACTTCATTTACTCCCAACGGGTAGATTTTTAGATGCTGAAGTGATTTTTCAGCCACCTCCATGGCGTCGAATCCAAACCATCGGATTGGCTGAAATTGAACTATTTTCAACTGTTAGATGAGTCTCGCCCTCTCTTAAATAGGTCAGCTGAAAAACCCCCAAATCAAGTTTTACCCTAGCTGCCAATTTACTCTCCAGATCTCATTTTACCCTCTTACCAAAACTCTTCAAATTCTTCAAAGAATAATCAATCATGTCTCAAGCTGCTGGTCCCCACAATCAAAAGATCTACAACTTCTGACTAAGTGGTGAAGATTCCACTGGATTCTGTGAAAAGTTGTACAGAATAAATTCTTTAAACCAACGGTGTTCACTCATAACTGCAAGAACTCAGCGCTCAATAATGAGATTATATCAAAATTGTACTAGTCAAATCTCAAGAAGTTCATGGAAGTTACTCCAAAGAGGATATATCCGGAAGCTGTTGCTGAGTTTTATCTTAACTCAAGCAGCACGGAAGAGTCCTTAGAGATTTCAACCCAAGTCAGAGGATGACAGTTCATAGTTACCTCTGAAACACTTGGGGAGATGTTTGAGTTACCTACCAGAGGGCTCAATCTTGATGATACTGAAGTCAATATGGAAAAGGCCTACCGGTTGTGGAAGAAAGAAGGTTCGGGAATAGCCTACAAGAATAGCCATTTCATGTCATCATCCATCATCTAAGGTAATCTCATACCACTTCCCTCTTGATGATTAAGCTCTATTTCTTGTTGTTTTGAACTTAGGGTTTATATCCAAAATTTAGGGCTTTTCGATTCTATTGATCCTCATGCTTTGATATCTCAAACATATGGTTTATTTACTCCATTTACGCTATATGTGTTGTTAAATTGAAAATCCCTAGGGTTCATTGTTGCTAAAGATTGGATTTTTACCCTAATTTCCCCTTAATATGTTAGTAGTTGTTTGGAGGTGTTGTGATGGTTGTATGGAGTTGATTTTCATATATGTTAGAGCCCTAAGGTGGAGGTGCTTGTGTTTGGATTTATGGGTTTAAAGGATTTAAATCGAGTCTTGATCTTGTGGTTTAAATGAGTTCATATAATGTGTTCGATTAAATGTTTCAAAGAGTTTTAATGTGTATTTTGAGTCCAAAATCATATTATGAGTTTGTGGATCTATGGTTATGAATATGGATATGTATGAAGACTTTAAAGAAATGTATTGATTGTGTTTAAACAAAAAAATATGATATAATTGTATAACTCGACGTCTAAAATGAGAAAGGGAATTTAAAGGTGCTTGGTGACGTATCGGGGCTCGAGGTGGACAACTTGTGCACGGCTAAGAAGTATCTCAAAGGTTAAGGATTTTGAAAGAGTCTCATAAGGTGGGGTAACTCTAAACTGTGAACACATGTAAAGTTATAGTTATTGTTGTGCCTTGATTGTATAAGTATGAAGGGTCTTCGGACCGGTGAAATGAAAGAGATCCTTCGGGGTCGATAAAGAGGTCATTCGGGATCGATATAGACTTGTTAATGTCCTCCCTGGGGATAATAAGCCTGCGGGCATCACTACAGGGCCAAAGATGTTCATTAACAGGGGCATCATGATGTTGGACCCTACGGGGTTGAGACTAGTCTCCACAAAAGTAAAGAAGTATCCATATGTTATATTCTCACTTGTGCAATTGGCTATAACTATTTTCAGTGTTCCCCACTGAGTATGTTGTTAAATACTCACCCCATTCATTTAATGAATTTCAGGTCGAGGAGTCGAGGCCTGAGTAGGAGCGTTGTGAACACAAGAGAACCCCCACAAGCTTGTGTTCTCCTTTTTGTGCTTTTGAGATACTCATGATATTATTATTACAATGATCATTCCTTTTGCTTTATGATCAATGATTATTGGGGATGGGAATAGCCCGATCTTTTGTAGGTACGCTATGTTAACTTGATATCTATTGTATTCATATTAAGGGCGGGTCATTTGACCTAGGAGCCTATGATGTTCAAATATATGTCGTTGAATTCCTAAACTATGTTTGTTAATTTAGGGTGCTAGACGGGCGGGTTGTCTAAGACCTATGAGCCTGATAGGTTAGATTATTGTATGAATGACGTAGATGGATTTATTCTATGCTTCCGTTAAATACTATGTTGCGTGACAGGGTAGATTTCGATAGGTTGCATATTATAATTGTGAAAAATTTATAGGGGATCTTCGATGTCATACCATATTATGCTTTTGACCTAAGCTTCCGCTCATTTTAATATAAGTGCATAAAATTAAGTAAGTAAATTGTATGTTAAGTGACGTGGCCAAACGGAGTAGTTTGGGGCATTACAAGAGTCAATTATGAATCAAACCATATGATTATATATGCCTAATCCGTCCACTTTTGAAAAAATCAAATTTTCAAGCCTGCCCAAAGGGGTACCCCTTTGGCCGGTGGCTAGATTTGGCCCCGTTTTCTGGCAGCCGTCAGTAAAACGACTATAACTCTATCCACAGGTAAGCTTTACCCATGATTCTTGTTGCATTGGATTCCTAACTCAAATATCTACCCTACAATAATTCAAAATGGAAGAAACTCATTTTGAGTCAACCTCTAGGTGATTATCAAGTTGATTTCCACAACCGTCACCTCTTATGTAGGGATTGAGGTGCACGTAGGGTATTTCATTGAGTCCAGCATTTTTGAACACTAGAGTCAATTATGAATCAAACCATATTATTATATATGACTAATCCATCCACTTTTGAAAAAATCAAATTTTCAAGCCCGCCCAAAGGGGTACTCCTTGGGCCGGTGGCCAGATTTGGCCCCGTTTTCTGGCAGCCGTCAGTAAAACGGCTATAACTCTCTCCACAGGTAAGCTTTACCTATGATTCTTGTTGCATTGGATTCCTAATTCAAATATCTACCCTACAATAAGTCAAAACGGAACAAACACATTTTGAGTCAACCTATAGGTGATTATCAAGTTGATTTCCACAACCGTCACCTCTTATGTAGGGATCGGGGTGAACGTCGGGTTTTTAATTGAGTCCAGCATTTTTAAACACTATAGTCAATTATGAATCAAACCATATGATTATATATGCCCAATCCTTCCACTTTTGAAAAAATCAAATTTTCAAGCCCGCCCAAAGGGGTACCCCTTTGGCTGGTGGCCAGATTTGGCCCCATTTTCTGGCAACCATTAGTAAAACGGCTATAACTCTCTCCACAGGTAAGCTTTACCCGTGATTCTTGTTGCATTGGATTCCTAACTCAAATATCTACCCTAAAATAATTAAAAATGGAAGAAACTCATTTTGAGTCAACCTCTAGGTGATTATCAAGTTGATTTCCACAACCGTCACCTCTTATGTAGGGATCGGGGTGAACGTCGGGTTTTTCATTGAGTCCAGTATTTTTGAACACTAGAGTCAATTATGAATCAAATCATATGATTATATATGCCTAATCCGTCTAATTTTGAAAAACTAAAATTTTCAAGCCCGCCCAAAGGGGTACCCTTTTCGGCAGTGGCCAGATTTGGCCCCGTTTTCTGGCAGCCGTCAGTAAAATGGCTATAACGCTCTCCACAGGTAAGCTTCACCCGTGATTCATGTTGCGTTGAATTTCTAACTAAAATATCTACCTTACAGAAAGTCGAAACGGAAGAAACTCATTTTGTGTCAACCTCTAGGTGATTATCAAGTTGATTTCCACAACCGTTACCTCTTATGTAGGGATCTTGGTGAACGTCGGGTTTTTCATTGAGTCCAGCATTTTTGAACACAAGAGTCAAATATGAATCAAACCATATGATCATATATGCCTAATCCATCCACATTTGAAAAAATCAAATTTTCAAGCCCGCCCAAAGGGGTACCCCTTCGCCGGTAGCCATATTTGGCCCCGTTTTCTGGCAGCCGTCAGTAAAATGGCTATAACTCTCTCGACAGGTAAGCTTTACCCGTTATTCTTGTTGCGTTGGATTCCTAACTCAAATATCTACCCTACAAAATGTCGAAACAGAAGAAACTCATTTTGTGTCAACCTCTAGGTGATTATCAAGTTGATTTCCACAACCGTCACCTCTTATGTAGGGATCATGGTGAACATCGGGTTTTTCATTGAGTCCAGCATTTTTGAACACTAGAGCCAATTATGAATCAAACCATATAATTATATTTGACTAATCCATCCACTTTTGAAAAAATTAAATTTTCAACCCCGCCCAAAGGCGTACTCCTTTGGCCGGTGGCCAGATTTGGCCCCGTTTTCTGGCAGCCGTCAGTAAAACGGCTATAACTCTCTCGACAGGTAAGCATTACCTGTTATTCTTGTTGCGTTGGATTCCTAACTCAAATATCTACCCTACAATAAGTCAAAACTGAAGAAACTCATTTTGAGTCAACCTCTAGGTGATTATCAAGTTGATTTCCACAACCGTCACTTCTTATGTAGGGATCGGGGTGAACGTCGGGTTTTTCATTGAGCCCAGCATTTTTGAACACTAGAGTCAATTATGAATCAAACCATATGATTATATATGCCTAATCCGTCCACTTTTGAAAAAATTAAATTTTCAAGCCCGCCCAAAGGGGTACCCCTTTGGCCAGTGGCCAGATTTGGCCACGTTTTCTGGCAGCCGTCAGTAAAATGACTATAACTCTATCCACAGGTAAGCTTTACCCGTGATTCTTTTTGCGTTGGATTCCTAACTCAAATATCTACCCTATAATAAGTCAAATCGGAAGAAACTCATTTTGAGTCAACCTCTAGGTGATTATCAAGTTGATTTCCACAACCGTCACCTCTTATGTATGGATCGGGGTGAACGACGGGTTTTTCATTGAGTCCAACATTTTTGAACAGTAGAGTCAATTATGAATCAAACCATATGATTATATACGCCTAATCCGTCAACTTTTGAAAAAATCAAATTTTCAAGTCCACCCAAAGGGGTATCCCTTTGGCCGATGGCCAGATTTGGCCCCATTTTCTGGCAGCCGTCGGTAAAACGGCTATAACTCTCTCCACAGGTAAGCTTTACCCGTTATTCTTGTTGCGTTGGATTCCTAACTCAAATATCTACCCTAAAATAATTCAAAATGGAAGAAACTCATTTTGAGTCAACCTCTAGGTGATTATCAAGTTGATTTCCACAACCGTCACCTCTTATGTAGGGATCGGGGTGAACGTCGGGTTTTTCATTGAGTCCAGTATTTTTGAACACTAGAGTCAATTATGAATCAAACCATATGATTATATATGCCTAATCCGTCTAATTTTGAAAAACTAAAATTTTCAAGCCCGCCCAAAGGGGTACCCTTTTCGGCAGTGGCCAGATTTGGCCGCGTTTTCTGGCAGCCGTCAGTAAAATGGCTATAACTCTCTCCACAGGTAAGCTTCACCCGTGATTCATGTTGCGTTGGATTTCTAACTAAAATATCTACCCTACAGAAAGTCGAAACGGAAGAAACTCATTTTGTGTCAACCTCTAGGTGATTATCAAGTTGATTTCCACAACCGTTACCTCTTATGTAGGGATCTTGGTGAACGTCGGGTTTTTCATTGAGTCCAGCATTTTTGAACACAAGAGTCAAATATGAATCAAACCATATGATCATATATTCCTAATCCGTCCACATTTGAAAAAATCAAATTTTCAAGCCCGCCCAAAGGGGTACCCCTTTGCCGGTAGCCATATTTGGCCCCGTTTTCTGGCAGCCGTCAGTAAAATGGCTATAACTCTCTCGACAGGTAAGCTTTACCCATTATTCTTGTTGCGTTGGATTCCTAACTCAAATATCTACCCTACAAAATGTCGAAATAGAAGAAACTCATTTTGTGTCAACCTCTAGGTGATTATCAAGTTGATTTCCACAACCGTCACCTCTTATGTAGGGATCATGGTGAACATCGGGTTTTTCATTGAGTCCAGCATTTTTGAACACTAGAGCCAATTATGAATCAAACCATATGATTATATTTGACTAATCCATCCACTTTTGAAAAAATTAAATTTTCAACCCCGACCAAAGGCGTACTCCTTTGGCCGGTGGCCAGATTTGGCCCCGTTTTCTGGCAGCCGTCAGTAAAACGGCTATAACTCTCTCGACAGGTAAGCGTTACCCGTTATTCTTGTTGCGTTGGATTCCTAACTCAAATATCTACCCTATAATAAGTCAAAACTGAAGAAACTCATTTTGAGTCAACCTCTAGGTGATTATCAAGTTGATTTCCACAACCGTCACTTCTTATGTAGGGATCGGGGTGAACGTCGGGTTTTTCATTGAGTCCAGCATTTTTGAACACTAGAGTCAATTATGAATCAAACCATATGATTATATATGCCTAATCAGTCCACTTTTGAAAAAATTAAATTTTCAAGCCCGCCCAAAGGGGTACCCCTTTGGCCAGTGGCCAGATTTGGCCACGTTTTCTGGCAGCCGTTAGTAAAATGACTATAACTCTATCCACAGGTAAGCTTTACCCGTGATTCTTTTTGCGTTGGATTCCTAACTCAAATATCTACCCTATAATAAGTCAAATCGGAAGAAACTCATTTTGAGTCAACTTCTAGGTGATTATCAAGTTGATTTCCACAACCGTCACCTCTTATGTAGGGATCGGGGTGAACGACGGGTTTTTCATTGAGTCCAACATTTTTGAACAGTAGAGTCAATTATGAATCAAACCATATGATTATATACGCCTAATCCGTCAACTTTTGAAAAAATCAAATTTTCAAGTCCACCCAAAGGGGTACCCCTTTGGCCGATGGCCAGATTTGGCCCCATTTTCTGGCAGCCGTCGGTAAAACGGCTATAACTCTCTCCACAGGTAAGCTTTATCCGTTATTCTTGTTGCGTTGGATTCCTAACTCAACTATCTACCCTACAAAATGTCGAAACAGATGAAACTCATTTTGTGTCAACCTCTAGGTGATTATCAAGTTGATTTCCACAACCGTCACCTCTTATGTAGGGATCATGGTGAACGTCGGGTTTTTCATTGAGTCCAGCATTTTTGAACACTAGAGCCAATTATGAATCAAACCATATGATTATATTTGACTAATCCATCCACTTTTGAAAAAATCAAATTTTCAAGCCCGCCCAAAGGGGTACCCCTTTGGCCGGTGGCCAGATTTGGCCCCGTTTTCTGGCAGCCGTCAGTAAAACGGCTATAACTCTCTCCACAGGTAAGCTTTACCCATAATTCTTATTGCATTGGATTCCTAACTCAAATATCTACCCTAAAATAAGTCAAAACGGAAGAAACTTATTTTGAGTCAACCTCTAGGTGATTATCAAGTTAATTTCCACAACCGTGACCTCTTATGTAGGGATCGGGGTGAACATCGGGTTTTTCATTGAGTCCAGTATTTTTGAACAATAGAGTCAATTATGAATCAAACCATATGATTATATATGCCTATTCCGTCCACTTTTGAAAAAATAAAATTTTCAAGCCCGCCCAATGGGGTACCCCTTTCGCCGGTGGCCAGATTTGGCCCCATTTTCTGGCAGCCGTCAGTAAAATGGCTATAACTTTTTCCACAGGTGAGCTTTACACATGATTCTTGTTGCGTTAGATTCCTAACTCAAATATCTACCCTACGAAAAGTCAAAATGGAAGAAACTCGTTTTGTGTCAACCTTTAGGTGATTATCAAGTTGATTTCCACAACCGTCACCTCTTATGTAGGGATCTTGGTGAACCTCGAGTTTTTCATTGATTCCAGTATTTTTGAACACTAGAGTCAATTATGAATCAAACCATATGATCATACACACTAGAGTCCTGGCTTCCACAATTTTGGCTCGTTCTCCCTCGTTTCTTGGCCGATTGACCCGATTCAACTTGCCACGCGCTCCTTATTCGATTCTCTATCTTCCCATTGTCTTGAATCCCTCAAATTTTGCAGTCATTTATCCTCCATTTTCTTAAGATATTGTGCAAATCTACACGACTCACCAAAAGAGCAAAAGTGAAGGAAATAACATAAAAATCACACAAAAAAGGGAGAAACACCTACTAGAGATGTTAAAATCCTAAGATAAAATAGGACAAATATACACTAAACAACTTCCCCACACTTAACTCTTTGATTGTTCTCAAGCAAACAAAATCATTCAAGATATGAAGCAAGAAGGAATTGTCCCCAAGAAGATCATACACACTAGGAGCATTCCACGTTATTTCAAACTAGAAAGTTTATCATCGAAGAGAATGACACATTTATAAGACAAGGCATGTGGCTCGTCCAATGAGAATAAGCATGCAAGATTTTCTCAAGGCAAAATGCAACAACTAGCCCGGAAAATATTCCTCTTACTAACTCCCCCACACTTTATTCAAAAATAACCCGAGAATGCACCCAAAGGATATAATTCGTTAGGTGAAATCATCGGGGTATACCGAGCTTCCTATCATGGTTTCCCATACTCATCATGGATAGATTCAACGGAATGACACGCAAGATAGGAGTAGAATCCAAAGTGCAATCCCGTTTATTACAACAATTAAACAAGAGGATATGGATCAAAATTCACAAGGTGTTGTCCTTGGGGATAAAATCCCTAGTGTCCTTATGTGGTTTCCCATGCTCATAGTCAATTAGACGACTAGAGGAGTAGAAATCCTTATTATCCTCACTTTATTAAAACATACATAACATTTTATTCATTTTTTTTCATTCATTTCTCTTTTTTTTATATATAAAATAAATGATAGGAAGTTAGAGGAGAGAATGATTTTTTTTTTCAAGCATAATTGACACATTTGACAAGAGAATGAATCAAGCCTTCAAATTCTTAGAGGACGAGACCCCACAACACAAATCATGTAAATATAATCATTCTCAAGACAACTCACATTCTAAAATGAAATAATGGGAATGATTTCATGCAACATGAACATCTTAGAAATAATCCCTTGAAGATTCATATTCCAAATAATCAAGTTTGACAATTAGACAAGACAAATCATGCTAAGTGCGGGTATCCACCAATAAAACATAATCAAAGCAAAACAAAAACGACACATAACAATTTTGAAATAAAATTTTAAAATTCAACATAATATCAAAAATATAATCATAAAGACATAAAAACACAAGTTCACCCCCCACACTTAAATCATGCATTGTCCTCAATGCAAGAATTTAAAGGGAAGAGGAAACATTACAGAATGTAGAAGACCGGCAACAGGTGCAGGTTCCTACAAAACAACACGAACAACAACCGACGAACAAGGAAAATAATACAAAAATTGGAAAATAATAAATAAAACAACTTCACTGCTCTTGGTGGCTGAAAATGTGGTGGAGGTGGCCGAGGGACTTCTGAAGAGTAGGGTTGAACTGGAACTTTTATTTATGGGGCTGAGGGTGCACGCTCGTGGAGGCTCTGCACTTGCGGAGAGCTACACTTAGTCATTTTGCATTAGTTTCCTTCCCAGTAGCGCGCTCTCACCTCTTTGTCCCGCGAGACAACAACAAAAATAAAAACATAAACATACTACAATGATAAAAATTAAAACAAAGCAAGAAAATAATAAAATCATAGGTTGCCTCCCATGCAGCGCTCATTTTAATGTCCCGAGCTAGATAGAGCCTTAGTAGATTATCATAGAGGATCATTGAGCATGATCGGCTTGACTCCATGCTCCCATGGTTGGCCTTCATTTCGAGCTTCATTACTCTAGGAGTAAGCTTCACTCGAACTTTCCCCTTCCTAGTTGGGCACTCCTCTCCTTCTTGGTCTGTGAATGTTTTTGAACACAGGGCTAGCTTCCTGTTTAGATATCTTTGACCTTGCATACACAGACTTACAAGAAAAAGGATCACACGCAACTGGGGAGGAAGAATTGAAGGCTTAAAGAAAAACAAAAGAAAATAAACACAAAGAACAAAACAAAAACAAGACAACACAACACACACAAAAACACAAATAACAAAACACAACAAAACAACACAAAAACACAAACACTTAACAAACATAAAAACATAAAAATATGAAGATAACACAAAAACAATTACAACATAAAAAGATAACACGCCTAAAGCTTTCCCCGGCAACGGCGCCAAAATTGTTGTGTCCGAATTTGACTCCACACGCAAGACTACTTTGATCCGGACTCCCGCAATAGGACGGGGTCGATTGTAGGATGGTGAGCTAACTCGGGTCGTGTCTCTCGAGAAAAGCTTCATGTGGGCGATTATCTTTCCATGCCATAATTGTTGTCAAGCACAATAAAATGAAATACATCCTAAACATTCTAAACAAGGGGAAGGAAAGTTATACTAATCTACCTAATTAAAGAAGGTAAAATTAACTAATTGCACCACCAAACATAAAGATAGAGGATAGGATTATGGAAAGAGCATTAGGGTGTGATTCTCTCATTGGTTTCTCTCCTAGCTCGATTAAGGTTGGTAATGTTAATCTCACACATCTAATAAACCCTCTCAAAAGGCTTAATATCAATTACTGTCACCATCTATCAACTAAGGCCCTTTTAGCTATATCAAATGAGCAAGAAGAACATATTAGGCTTAGGAACCCCATCCACCTAACGTTGAAGGAACCAAGTTCGGGATTTAGAATCACAATCAAGTTTCCTCTAAATCCTAGCAATGCTCAAGTAGTGATCAATTACTCTAACATGATAAGCACAATTCCAACAACAACAACCAACAATAACGATCATAGATTCGAAATCAAATCGATTATCCATCCCCTAATGTAGAAATTAGCCCAACACCATGCTCAAAACAACATAAACATCATAAAAGTCATTTATTCAACAGCCAAAAGATAAAATCCATACAACTTATACAATATTGTTTGTTGTCTCGAGAGTCTTGGGATAAATCCCCACAAATGAGCTAAAGCTAAAAGGAAAGGAAATACCAAATCGGAGCCTCCTCGTCCAAGCTTAGCTTCCACGGATGGCTTGAAGTCGGATCCTTCTTCTCGGGCCGTCATCAAAGCGGAGTCCCTCCACCAAGCTTAGCTTCCGCGGATAGCTTGATGTCGGGCAGCTCTTCTCGGGCCTTCCTCCTTGAGCTCTAACCCTCTTGCCTCTTCTCCTCCTCCTTTCTCCCTCTTTGGATCGGTGGTGGTGGTGAAGAAAAGTGATGGAGGAAGTGGTGAAGATGGAGAGAAGGAAAAATGAAGTGAGGGAGAGATGGGTGAATAGATGATAAGTGAATCCATGATGGATGGGGAGAAGTCCCCCTTTTATTTCGAGAGAGAGAGAGAGAGAGAGAGGTGATGGGAGTTGGTAGTCAAAAAGGTGTAGTGGTTAGGGAAAGATCGGATAAAATCTGCGTGAAAAACTGGGCTGGAACGCACCCCGCGCGCCCGCGGAGTGCCCCGCGCCCGCAGAGCTCGGGTGGCTGCGCACCCACGGGAGTAAGCACGCTCGCGGGGCCTCTTGGCCGAGAGGGGAGCCACGCGGTCACGCGTCCCGCGCAGCCGCGCACTGTGAAAATTCCGTCTTCGGCAGCTTCCACGGTTTTAGCTCGTTCTTCCTGGTTTCTTGGCCGATTGACCCTATTAAACTTGCCATGCGCTCCTTATTCGATTCTCTATCTTTCCATTGTCTTGAATCCCTCAAATTTTGCAGTCATTTATCCTCCATTTTCTTAAGATATTGTGTAAATCTACACGGCTCACCAAAAGAGCAAAAGTGAAGGAAATAACATAAAAATCACACAAAAAAAAGGGAGAAACACCTACTAGAGATGTTAAAATCCTAAGATAAAATAGGACAAATATGCACTAAACAATCAACCTCTAGGTGATTATCAAGTTGATTTCAAAAACCGTCACCTCTTTTGTAGGGATCGGGGTGAACGTCGGGTTTTTCATTGAGTCCAGTATTTTTGAACACTAGAGTCAATTATGAATCAAACCATATGATTATATTTGCCTAATCCATCCACTTTTGAAAGAATTAAATTTTCAAGCCCGCCCAAAGGGGTACCCCTTTGGCCGGTGGCCAGATTTAGCCCCATTTTCTGGCAGCCGTCAGTAAAACGGCTATAACTCTCTCCACAGGTAAGCTTTACCCGTGATTCTTATTGCGTTGGATTCCTAACTTAAATATCTACCCTACCAAAACTCGAAACGGAAGAAACTCATTTTGAGTCAACCTCCAGGTGATTATCAAGTTAATTTCCAAAACCGTCACCTCTTATGTAGGGATCGGAGTGAACGTCAGGTTTTTCATTGAGTCCAGCATTTTTGAACACTAGAGTCCATTATGAATCAAACCATATGACTATATATGTCTAATCCGTCCATTTTTGAAAGAATCAAATTTTCAAGCCCGCCCAAAGGGGTACCCCCTTTGGCCGCTGGCCAGATTTGGCCCCGTTTTCTGGCAGCCGTCAGTAAAATGGCTATCACTCTTTCCACAGGTAAGCTTTACCCGTGATTCTTGTTGCGTTGGATTCCTAACTCAAATATCTACCCTACAAAAAGTTCAAACGGAAGAAACTCCATTTGAGTCAACCTCTAGGTGATTATCAAGTTAATTTCCACAGCCGTCGCCTCTTATGTAGGGATCGGGGTGAAAACGGCGATAACTCACTCCACAGGTAAGCTTTAGCCGTGATTCTTGTTGCGTTGGATTACTAACTAAAATATCTACCCTACCAAAACTCAAAACGGAAGAAACTCATTTTGAGTCAACCTCTACGTGATTATCAAGTTGATTTCCAAAACCGTCACCTCTTATATAGGGATCGGGGTGAACGTCGTGTTTTTCATTGAGTCCAACATTTTTGAACACTAGAGTCAATTATGAATTAAACCATATGATTATATATGCCTAATCCATCCACATTTGAAAAAATCAAATTTTCAAGCCCGCCAAAAGGGGTACCCCTTTGGCCGGTGGCCAGATTTAGCCCCATTTTCTGGCAGCTGTCAGTAAACGGCTATAACTCTCTCCACAGGTAAGCTTCACCCGTGATTTTTATTGCGTTGGATTCCTAAATTTTAAGTATCTACCCTACCAAAAGTTCAAAGAGAAGAAACTCATTTTGAGTCAACCTCTAGGTGATTATCAAGTTCATTTCCAAAACCGTCACCTCTTATGTAGGGATCGGGGTGAACGTCGGGTTATTCATTGAGTCCACCATTTTTGAACACTAGAGTCAATTATGAATCAAACCATATGATTATATATGCCTAATCCGTCCACTTTTGAAAAAGTCAAATTTTCAAGCCCGTCCAAAAGGGTACCCCTTTGGCCGGTGGCCAGATTTGGCCCCGTTTTCTGGCAGCCGTCAGTAAAATGACAATAACTCTCTCTACAGGTAAGCTTTACCCGTGATTCTTGTTGTTTTGGATTCTTAACTCAAATATCTACCCTACCAAAAGTCAAAATGGAAGAAACACATTTTGAGTCAACCTCTAGGTTATTATCAAGTTGATTTTTAAAACCGTCACCTCTTTTGTGGGGATTGGGGTGAACGTCGGGTTTTTCATTGAGTCCAGTATTTTTGAACACTAGAGTCAGTTATGAATCAAACCATATGATTATATATGCCTAATCCGACCACTTTTGAAAAAATCAAATTTTCAAGCTCGCTCAAAGGGGTAGCCCTTTGGCCAGTGGCCAGATTTAGCCCCGTTTTCTAGCAGCTGTCAGTAAACGGCTATAACTCTCTCCACAGGTATGCTTTATCTGTGATTCTTATTGCGTTGGATTCCTAACTCAAATATCTACCCAACCAAAACTCGAAACTGAAGAAACACATTTAGAGTCAACCTCTAGGTGATTATCAAGTTAATTTCCAAAACCGTCACCTCTTATGTAGGGACCGGGGTGAATGTTGGCTTTTTATTGAGTCCAACATTTTTGAACACTAGAGTCAATTACGAATCAAACCATATGATTATATATGTCTAATCCGTCCACTTTTGAAAAAAATCAAATTTTCAAGCCCGCCCAAAGGGGTACCCCTTTGGCCGGTGGCCAGATTTGGCCCCTTTTTCTGGCAGCCGTCAGTAAAATGGCTATAACTCTCTCTACCCTACAAAAAGTTCAAACGGAAGAAACACCTTTTTAGTCAACCTCTAGGTGATTATCAAGTTGATTTCCACAACCGTCGCCTCTTATGTTGAGATCGGGGTGAACGTCGGGTTTTTCATTGAGTCTAGCATTTTTGAACACTAGAGTCCATTATGAATCAAACCATATGACTATATATGCCTAATCCGTCCATTTTTGAAAAAACAAATATTCAAGCCCGCCTAATGGGGTACCCCTTTGGCCGGTGGCCATATTTGGTCCCGTTTTCTGGCAGCCGCAAGTAAAACGACTATAACTCTCTCCAAAGGTAAGCTTTACCCGTGATTCTTGTTGCGTTGGATTCCTAACTCAAATATCTACCCTACAAAAAGTTCAAACGGAAGAAATTCTTTTTGAGTCAACCTCTAGGTGATTATCAAGTTGATTTCCACAACCGTCGCCTCTTATGTTGGGATCCGTGTGAACGTCGGGTTTTTCATTGAGTCCAACATTTTTGAAAACTAGAGTCAATTATGAATCAAACCATATGACTATATATGCCTAATCCGTCCATTTTTGAAAAAATCAAATTTTCAAGCTCGCCCAAAGGGGTACCCCTTTGGCCATTGGCCAGATTTGGCCCCGTTTTCTGGCAGCCGTCAGTGAAACGGCTATAACACTCTCCACAGGTAAGTTTCACCCGTGATTCTTGTTGCGTTGGATTCCTAACTCAAATATCTACCCTAAAAAAAGTTCAAACGGAAGAAAATCCTTTTGAGTCAACCTGTAGGTGATTAACAATTTGATTTCCACAACCGTCGCCTCTTATGTTGGGATCGGGGTGAACGTCGGGTTTTTCATTGAGTCAAGTATTTTTGAACACTAGAGTCCATTATGAATCAAACCATATGACTATATATGCCTAATCCGTCCATTTTTTAAAAAATCAAATTTTCAAGCCCGCCCAAAGGGGTACCCCTTTGGCCATTGGCCAGATTTGGCCCCGTTTTCTGGCAGCCGTCAGTGAAACGGCTATAACACTCTCCACAGGTAAGTTTCACCCGTGATTCTTGTTGCGTTGGATTCCTAACTCAAATATCTACCCTAAAAAAAGTTCAAACGGAAGAAACTCCTTTTGAGTTTACCTCTAGGTGATTATCAAGTTGATTTCCACAACCGTCGCCTCTTATGTTGGGATCGGGGTGAACGTCGCCTCTTGTTGCGTTGGATTCCTAACTCAAATATCTACCCTAAAAAAAGTTCAAACGGAAGAAACTCCTTTTGAGTTTACCTCTAGGTGATTATCAAGTTGATTTCCACAACCGTCGCCTCTTATGTTGGGATCGGGGTGAACGTCGGGTTTTTCATTGAGTCAAGCATTTTTGAACACTAGAGTCCATTATGAATCAAACCATATGACTATATATGCCTAATCCGTCCATTTTTGAAAAAATCAAATTTTCAAGCCCGCCCAAAGGGGTACCCCTTTGGCCGGTGGCCAGATTTGGTCTCGTTTTCTGGTAGCCGTCAGTAAAACGGTTATAACTCTCTCCACAGGTAAGCTTTACCCGTGATTCTTGATGCGTTGGATTCCTAACTCAAATATCTACCCTAGAAAAAGTTCAAACGGAAGAAACTCCTTTTGAGTCAACCTCTAGGTGATTATCAAGTTCAATTCCACAACCGTCGCCTCTTATGTTGGGATCGGGGTGAACGTCGGGTTTTTCATTGAGTCCAGCATTTTTGAACACTAGAGTTCATCATGAATCAAACCATATGACTATATATGCCTAAGCCGTCCATTTTTGAAAAAATCAAATTTTCAAGCCCGCCCAAAGGGGTACCCCTTTGGTCGGTGGCCAGATTTGGCCCCGTTTTCTGGCAGCTGTCAGTAAAACGGCTATAACTCTCTCCACAGGTAATTTTTACCGGTGATTCTTGTTGCGTTGGATTCCTAACTCAAATATCTACCCTACGAAAAGTTGAAATGGAAGAAACTCCTTTTGAGTAAACCTCTAGGTGATTATCAAGTTTATTTCCACAACCGTCGCCTCTTATGTAGTGATCGGGGTGAACGTCGGGTTTTTCATTTAGTCAAGCATTTTTGAACACTAGTGTCCATTATGAATCAAACAATATGACTATATATGCCTAATCCGTCCATTTTTGAAAAAATCAAATTTTCATGCCCGCCCAAAGGGGTACCCCTTTGGCCGGTGGCCAGATTTGGCCCCGTTTTCTGGCAGCCGTCAGTAAAACGGCTATAACTCTCTCCACAGGTAAGCTTTACCCATGATTCTTGATGCGTTGGATTCCTAACTCAAATATCTACCCTAAAAAAATTCAAACGGAAGAAAATCCTTTTGAGTCAACCTGTAGGTGATTAACAATTTGATTTCCACAACCGTCGCCTCTTATGTTGGGATCGGGGTGAACGTCGGGTTTTTCATTGAGTCCAGCATTTTTGAACACTAGAGTCCATTATGAATCAAACCATATGACTATATATGCCTAATACATACATTTTTGAAAAAATCAAATTTTAAAGCCAGCCTAAAGGGGCACCCCTTTGGCCGGTGGCCAGATTTGGCCCCGTTTTCTGGCAGCCGTTAGTAAAATGGCTATAACTCTCTCCACAGGTAAGCTTTACTCGTGATTGCAAATGCCTTGGATTCCTAACTCAAATATCTACCCTAGAAAAAGTTCAAACGGAAGAAACTCCTTTTGAGTCCACCCCTAGGTGATTATCAAGTTGATTTCCACAACCGTCGCCTCTTATGTAGGGATCGGGGTGAACGTCGGGTTTTTCATTGAGTCCAGCATTTTTGAACACTAGAGTCCATTATGAATCAAACCATATGACTATATATGCCTAATTTGTCCATTTTTGAAAAAATTAAATTTTAAAGCCCGCCCAAAGGGGTACCCCTTTGGCCGGTGGCCAGATTTGGCCCCGTTTTCTGGCAGCCGTCAGTAAAACGGCTATAACTCTCTCCACAGGTAAGCTTTACCCGTGAGTATTGTTGCATTGGATTCCTAACTCAAATATCTACCCTACAAAAAGTTGAAATGGAAGAAGCTCCTTTTGAGTCAACATCTAGGTGATTATCAAGTTTATTTCCACAACCGTTGCCTCTTATGTAGGGATAGGGGTGAACGTCGGGTTTTTCATTGAGTCAAGCGTTTTTCAACACTAGAGTCCATTATGAATCAAACCATATTACTATATATTTCTAATCCATCCATATTTGAAAAAAATCAAATTTTCAAGCCCGCCCAAAGGGGTACCCCTTTGGCCGGTGGCCAGATTTTGCCTCGTTTTCTGGCAGCCGTCAGTAAAACTGCTATAACTCTCTCCACAGGTAAGCTTTACCCGTGATTCTTATTGCCTTGGATTCCTAACTCAAATATCTACCCTACAAAAAGTTCAAACAGAAGAAACTCCTTTTGAGTCAACCCCTAGGTGATTATCAAGTTGATTTCCACAATCGTCGCCTCTTATGTAGGGATCGGGGTGAACGTCGGGTTTTTCATTGAGTCCAGCATTTTTGAACACTAGAGTCCATTATGAATCAAACCATATGACTATATATGCCTAATTCGTCCATTTTTGAAAAAATTAAATTTAAAAGCCCGCTCAAAGGGGTACCCCTTTGGCCGGTGGCCAGATATGGCCCCGTTTTCTGACAGCCGTCAGTATAACGGCTATAACTCTCTCCACAGGTAAGCTTTACCCGTGATTCTTGTTGCGTTGGATTCCTAACTCAAATATCTACCCTAAAAAAGTTTAAACGGAAGAAACTCCTTTTGAGTCAACCTGTAGGTGATTATCAAGTTGATTTCTACAACCGTCGCCTCCTATGTTGGGATCGGGGTGAACGTCGGGTTTTTCATTGAGTCAAGTATTTTTGAACACTAGAGTCCATTATGAATCAAACCATATGACTATATATGCCTAATCCGTCCATTTTTTAAAAAATCAAATTTTCAAGCCTGCCTAATGGGGTACCCCTTTGGCCGGTGGCCAGATTTTTCCCCGTTTTCTGGCAGCCGTCAGTAAAACGGCTATAACTCTCTCCAAAGGTACGATTTACCCGTGATTCTCTTTGCGTTGGATTCCTATCTCAAATATCTACATGACAAAAACTTAAAACCGAAGAAACTCTTTTTGAGTCAAGCTCTAGGTGATTATTAAGTTGATTTCTACAACCGTCGCCTCTTATTTGGGGATAGGGGTGAACGTCGGGTTTTTCATTGAGTCCAGTATTTTTGAACACTAGAGTCCATTATGAATCAAACCATATGACTATATATGCCTAATACATCCATTTTTTAAAAAATCAAATTTTCAAGCCCGCCTAAAGGGGTACCCCTTTGGCCGGTGGCCAGATTTGGCCCCGTTTTCTGGCAGCCGTGAGTAAAACGGCTATAACTCTCTCCACAGGTAAGCTTTACCCGTGATTCTTGTTGCATTGGATTAATAACTCAAATATCTACCCTAAAAAAAGTTCAAACGGAAGAAACTCCATTTGAGTCAACCTCTAGGTGATTATCAAGTTGATTTCCACAACCGTCACCTCTTATGTTGGGATCCGGGTGAACGTCGGGTTGTTCATTGAGTCCATTATATTTGAACACTAGAGTCCATTATGAATCAAACCATATGAGTATATATGGCTAATCCGTCCATTTTTGAAAAAATCAAATTTTCAAGCCCGCCCAAAGGGGTACCCCTTTGGCCGGTGGCCAGATTCGGCACCGTTTTCTGGCATCCGTCAGTAAAATGGCTATCACTCTTTCCGCAGGTAAGCTTTACTCGTGAATCTTGTTGCGTTGGATTCCTAACTCAAATATCTACCGTACAAAAAGTTCAAACCGAAGAAACTCCTTTTGAGTCAACCTCTAGGTGATTATCAAGTTAATTTCCACAGCCGTCGCCTCTTATGTTGGGATCGGGGTGAACGTCGGGTTTTTCATTGAGTCCAGCATTTTTGAACACTAGAGTCCATTATGAATCAAACCATATGACTATATATGCCTAAGCCGTCCATTTTTGAAAAAATCAAATTTTCAAGCCCGCCCAAAGGGGTACCCCTTTGGTCGGTGGCCAGATTTGGCCCCGTTTTCTGGTAGCTGTCAGTAAAACGGCTATAACTCTCTCCAAATGTAAGCTTTACCGGTGATTCTTGTTGCGTTGGATTCCTAACTCAAATATCTACCCTACAAAAAGTTGAAATGGAAGAAACTCCTTTTGAGTAAACCTCTAGGTAATTATCAAGTTTATTTCCACAACCGTCGCCTCTTATGTAGTGATCGGGGTGAACGTCGGGTTTTTCATTGAGTCAAGCATTTTTGAACACTAGTGTCCATTATGAATCAAACCATATGACTATATATTCCTAATCCGTCCATTTTTGAAAAAATCAAATTTTCATGCCCGCCCAAAGGGGTACCCCTTTGGCCGGTGGCCAGATTTGGTCTCGTTTTCTGGCAGCCGTCAGTAAAACGGTTATAACTCTCTCCACAGGTAATCTTTACCTGTGATTCTTGTTGCGTTGGATTCCTAACTCAAATATCTACCCTAGAAAAAGTTCAAACGGAAGGAACTCCTTTTGAGTCAACCTCTAGGTGATTATCAAGTTGATCTCCACAACCGTCGCCTCTTATGTTGGGATCGGGGTGAACGTCGGGTTTTTCATTGAGTCCAGCATTTTTGAACACTAGAGTCCATTATGAATCAAACCATATGACTATATATGCCTAAGCCGTCCATTTTTGAAAAAATCAAATTTTCAAGCCCGCCCAAAGGGGTACCCCTTTGGTCGGTGGCCAGATTTGGCCCCGTTTTCTGGTAGCTGTCAGTAAAACGGCTATAACTCTCTCCAAATGTAAGCTTTACCGGTGATTCTTGTTGCGTTGGATTCCTAACTCAAATATCTACCCTACAAAAAGTTGAAATGGAAGAAACTCCTTTTGAGTAAACCTCTAGGTAATTATCAAGTTTATTTCCACAACCGTCGCCTCTTATGTAGTGATCGGGGTGAACGTCGGGTTTTTCATTGAGTCAAGCATTTTTGAACACTAGTGTCCATTATGAATTAAACCATATGACTATATATGCCTAATCCGTCCATTTTTGAAAAAATCAAATTTTCATGCCCGCCCAAAGGGGTACCCCTTTGGCCGGTGGCCAGATTTGGCCCCGTTTTCTGGCAACCGTCAGTAAAACGGCTATAACTCTCTCCACAGGTAAGCTTTACCCATGATTCTTGATGCGTTGGATTCCTAACTCAAATATCTACCCTAAAAAAAGTTCAAACGGAAGAAAATCCTTTTGAGTCAACCTGTAGGTGATTAACAATTTGATTTCCACAACCGTCGCCTCTTATGTTGGGATCGGGGTGAACGTCGGGTTTTTCATTGAGTCAAGTATTTTTGAACACTAGAGTCCATTATGAATCAAACCATATGACTATATATGCCTAATCCGTCCATTTTTTAAAAAATCAAATTTTCAAGCCTGCCTAATGGGGTACCCCTTTGGCCGGTGGCCAGATTTTTCCCCGTTTTCTGGCAGCCGTCAGTAAAACGGCTATAACTCTCTCCACAGGTAAGCTTTACCCGTGATTCTTATTGCCTTGGATTCCTAACTCAAATATCTACCCTAGAAAAAGTTCAAACAGAAGAAACTCCTTTTGAGTCCACCCCTAGGTGATTATCAAGTTGATTTCCACAACCGTCGCCTCTTATGTAAGGATCGGGGTGAACGTCGGGTTTTTCATTGAGTCCAGCATTTATGAACACTAGAGTCCATTATGAATCAAACCATATGACTATATATGCCTAATTCGTCAATTTTTGAAAAAATTAAATTTTAAAGCCCGCCCAAAGGGGTACCCCTTTGGCCGGTGGCCAGATTTGGCCCCGTTTTCTGGCAGCCGTCAGTAAAACGGCGATAACTCTCTCCACAGGTAAGCTTTACCCGTGATTATTGTTGCATTGGATTCCTAACTCAAATATCTACCCTACAAAAAGTTGAAATGGAAGAAGCTCCTTTTGAGTCAACATCTAGGTGATTATCAAGTTTATTTCCACAACCGTTGCCTCTTATGTAGGGATAGGGGTGAACGTCGGGTTTTTCATTGAGTCAAGCATTTTTCAACACTAGAGTCCATTATGAATCAAACCATATGACTATATATTTCTAATCCGTCCATATTTGAAAAAAATCAAATTTTCAAGCCCGCCCAAAGGGGTACCCCTTTGGCCGGTGGCCAGATTTGGCCCCGTTTTCTGGCAGCCGTCAGTAAAACGGCTATAACTCTCTCCACAGTTAAGCTTTACCCGTGATTCTTATTGCCTTAGATTCCTAACTCAAATATCTACCCTACAAAAAGTTCAAACGGAAGAAACTCCTTTTGAGTCAACCCCTAGGTGATTATCAAGTTGATTTCAACAATCGTCGCCTCTTATGTAGGGATCGGGGTGAACGTCGGGTTTTTCATTGAGTCCAGCATTGTTGAACACTAGAGTCCATTATGAATCAAACCATATGACTATATATGCCTAATTCGTCCATTTTTGAAAAAATCAAATTTTAAAGCTCGCCCAAAGGGTTACCCCTTTGGCCGGTGGCCAGATTTGGCCCCGTCTTCTGGCAACCGTCAGTAAAACGGCGATAACTCTCTCCACAGGTAAGCTTTACCCGTGATTCTTATTGCGTTGGATTTCTAACTCAAATATCTACCCTACAAAAGTTTAAACGGAAGAACCTCCTTTTGAGTCAACCTGTAGGTGATTATCAAGTTGATTTCTACAACCGTCGCCTCCTATGTTGGGATCGGGGTGAACGTCGGGTTTTTCATTGAGTCAAGTATTTTTGAACACTAGAGTCCATTATGAATCAAACCATATGACTATATATGCCTAATCCGTCCATTTTTTAAAAAATCAAATTTTCAAGCCTGCCTAATGGGGTACCCCTTTGGCCGGTGGCCAGATTTTTCCCCGTTTTCTGGCAGCCGTCAGTAAAACGGCTATAACTCTCTCCAAAGGTACGATTTACCCGTGATTCTCTTTGCGTTGGATTCCTATCTCAAATATCTACATGACAAAAACTTAAAACCGAAGAAACTCTTTTTGAGTCAAGCTCTAGGTGATTATTAAGTTGATTTCTACAACCGTCGCCTCTTATGTGGGGATAGGGGTGAACGTCGGGTTTTTCATTGAGTCCAGCATTTTTGAACACTAGAGTCCATTATGAATCAAACCATATGACTATATATGCCTAAGCCGTCCATTTTTGAAAAAATCAAAATTTCAAGCCCGCCCAAAGGGGTACCCCTTTGGCCGGTGGCCAGATTTGGCCCCGTTTTCTGGCAGCTGTCAGTAAAACGGCTATAACTCTCTCCACATGTAAGCTTTACCGGTGATTCTTGTTGTGTTGGATTCCTAACTCAAATATCTACCCTACAAAAATTTGAAATGGAAGAAGCTCCTTTTGAGTCAACCTCTAGGTGATTATCAAGTTTATTTCCACAACCGTCGCCTCTTATGTAGGGATAGGGGTGAACGTCGGGTTTTTCATTGAGTCAAGCATTTTTGAACACTAGAGTCCATTATGAATCAAACCATATGACTATATATTTCTAATCCGTCCATATTTGAAAAAAATCAAATTTTCAAGCCCGCCCAAAGGGGTACCCCTTTGGCCGGTGACCAGATTTGGCCCCGTTTTCTGGCAGCCGTCAGTAAAACGGCTATAACTCTCTCCACAGGTAAGCTTTACCCGTGATTCTTATTGCCTTGGATTTTTAACTCAAATATCTACCCTACAAAAATTTCAAAGGGAAGAAACTCCTTTTGTGTCAACCCCTAGGTGATTATCAAGTTGATTTCCACAATCGTCACCTCTTATGTAGGGATCGGGGTGAACGTCGGGTTTTTCATTGAGTCCAGCATTTTTGAACACTAGAGTCCATTATGAATCAAACCATATGACTATATATGCCTAATTCATCCATTTTTGAAAAAATTAAATTTTAAATCCCGCCCAAAGGGGTACCCCTTTGGACGGTGGCCAGATTTGGCCCCGTTTTCTGGCAGCCGTCAGTAAAACGGCTATAACTCTCTCTACAGGTAAGCTTTACCCGTGATTCTTGTTGCGATGGATTCCTAACTTAAATATCTACCCTACAAAAGTTCAAACGGAAGAAACTCCTTTTGAGTCAACCTGTAGGTGATTATCAAGTTGATTTCCACAACCGTCACCTCTTATGTTGGGATCGGGGTGAACGTCGGGTTTTTCATTGAGTCCAGTATTTTTCAACACTAGAGTCCATTATGAATCAAACCATATGACTATATATGCCTAATCCGTCCATTTTTTTAAAAATCAAATTTTCAAGCCTGCCTAATGGGGTACCCCTTTGGCCGGTGGCCAGATTTTTCCCCGTTTTCTGGCAGCCGTCAGTAAAACGGCTATAACTCTCTCCACAGGTAAGCTTTACCCGTGATTCTTATTCCCTTGGATTCCTAACTCAAATATCTACCCTACAAAAAGTTCAAACGGAAGAAAATCCTTTTAAGTCAACCTCTAGGTGATTATCAAGTTGATTTCCACAACCGTCGCCTCTTATGTAGGGATCGGGGTGAATATCGGATTTTTCATTGAGTCCAGCATTTTTGAACACTAGAGTCTATTATGAATCAAACCATATGACTATATATGCCTAATTTGTCCATTTTTGAAAAAATCAAATTTTAAAGCCCACCCAAAGGGTTACCCCTTTGGCCGGTGGCCAGATTTGGCCCCATTTTCTGGCAGCCGTCAGTAAAACGGCTATAACTTTCTTCACGGGTAAGCTTTACCCGTGAATCTTGTTGCGTTGGATTCCTAACTCAAATATCTTCCCTAAAAAAAGTTGAAATGGAAGAAACTTCTTTTGAGTCAACCTCTAGGTGATTATCAAGTTGATTTTCACAACCGTCGTCTCTTATGTAGGGATCGGGGTGAACATCGGGTTTTTCATTGAGTCCAGCATTTTTAAACACTAGAGTCCCTTATAAATAAAACCATATGACTATATATGCCTAATCCATCCATTTTTGAAAAAATGAAATTTTCAAGTCCGCCTAAAGGGGTACCCCTTTGGCCGGTGGCCAGATTTGGCCCCGTTTTCTGGCAGCCGTCAGTAAAACAGCTATAACTCTCTCCACAGGTAAGCTTTACCCGTGAATCTTGTTGCGTTGGATTCCTAACTCAAATATCTACCCTACAAAAAGTTCAAACGGAAGAAATTCTTTTTGAGTCAACCTCTAGGTGATTATCAAGTTGATTTCCACAACCGTCGCCTCTTATGTTGGGATCCGTGTGAACATCGGGTTTTTCATTGAGTCCAACATTTTTGAATACTAGAGTCAATTATGAATCAAACCATATGACTATATATGCCTAGTCCATCCATTTTTGAAAAAATCAAATTTTCAAGCCCGCCCAAAGGGGTACCCCTTTGGCCGGTGGCCAGATTTGGCCCCGTTTTCTGGCAGCCGTCAGTAAAACGGCTATAACTCTCTCCATAGGTAAGCTTTACCCGTGATTCTTGTTGCGTTGGATTACTAACTCAAATATCTACCCTAAAAAAAGTTCAAACGGAAGAAACTCCTTTTGAGTCAACCTCTAGGTGATTATCAAGTTGATTTCCACAACCGTCGCCTTTTATATAGGGATCGGGGTGAACGTCAGATTTTTCATTGACTCCAACATTTTTGAACACTAGAGTCCATTATGAATCAAACCATATGACTATATATGCCTAATCCGTCCATTTTTGAAAAAATCAAATTTTCAAGCCCGCCCAAAGGTGTACCCCTTTGGCCGGTGGCCAGATTTGACCCCGTTTTCTAGCAGCCGTCAGTAAAATGGCTATAACTCTCTCTACAGGTAAGATTTTCCCGTGATTCTTGTTGCGTTGGATTCCTAACTCAAATATCTACCCTACAAAAAGTTCAAACGGAAGAAACTCCTTTTGAGTCAACCTCTAGGTGATTATCAAGTTGATTTCCACAACCGTCGCCTCTTATGTAGGGATCGGGGTGAACGTCAGATTTTTCATTAAGTCCATCATTTTTGAACACTAGAGTCCATTATAAATCAAATCATACGACTATATATGCCTAATCCGTCCATTTTTGAAAAAATAAAATTTTCAAATCCGCCTAAAGGGGTACCTTTTTGGCTGGTGGCCAGATTTGGCCCCGTTTTCTGGTGACCATTGATTCTTGTTGCATTGGATTTCTAACTCAAATATCTACCTTACAAAATGTTCAAATGGAAAAGACTCCTTTTTAGTCAACCTCTAGGTGATTATCAATTTGATTTCCACAACTGTCGCCTCTTATGTAGGGATCGGGGTGAACGTTGGGTTTTTCATTGAGTCCAGCAATTTTGAACACTAGAGTCCATTAGGAATCAAACCATATGACTATATATGCCTAATCCATCCATTTTTGAAAAAATCAAATTTTCAAGCCCGCCCAAAGGTTTACCCCTTTGGCCGGTGGCCAGATTTGGCCCCGTTTTCTGGCAGCCGTCAGTAAAATGGCTATAACTCTCTCCACAGGTAAGCCTTACCTTTTGAGTCCACCTCTAGATGATTATCAAGTTGATTTCCACAACTGTCGCCTCTTATGTAGGGATCGGGGTGAACGTCGGGTTTTTTATTGAGTCCAGCAGTTTTGCACACTAGAGTCCATTATGAATCAAACTATATGACTATATATGCCTAATCCATCCATTTTTTAAAAAATCAAATTTTGAAGCCCGCCTAAATGGGTACCTCTTTGGCCGGTGGCCAGATTTGGCCCTGTTTTCTGGCAGCCGTCAGTAAAACGGCTATAACTCTCTCCACAGGTAAGCTTTACCCGTGATTCCTGTTGCGTTGGATTACTGACTCAAATATCTACCCTAAAAAAAGTTCAAACCGAAGAAACTCCTTTTGAGTCAACCTCTAGGTGATTATCAAGTTGATTTCCACAACCGTCGCCTCTTATGTTGGGATCGGGGTAAACGTCGAGTTTTTCATTGAGTCCAGCATTTTTAAACACTAGAGTCCATTATGAATCAAACCATATGACTATATATGCCTAGTACATCCATTTTTGAAAAAATCAAATATTCAAGCCCGCACAAAGGGGTACCCCTTTGGCGGGTGGCCAGATTTGGTTCCGTTTTCTTGCAGCCGTCAGTAAAACGGCTATAACTCTCTCCACGGGTAAGCTTTACCCATGATTCTTATTGCGTTATTTCCTAACTTAAATATCTACCCTACAAAAAGTTTAAACGGAAGAAACTCCTTTTGAGTCAACCTCTAGGTGATTATCAAGTTGATTTCCACAACCGTCGCCTCTTATGTAGGGATCAGGGTGAACGTCGGGTTTTTCATTGAGTCCAGCATTTTTGAACACTAGAGTCCATTATGAATCAAACCATATGACGATATAAGCCTAATCCGTCCATTTTTAAAAAAATTAAATTTTCAAGTCCGCCCAAAGGGGCAAAGGGGTACCCCTTTGGCCGGTGGCCAGATTTGGCCCCGTTTTCTAACAGCCGTCAGTAAAACGGCTATAACTCTCTCCACAGGTAACCTTTACCCGTGATTATTGTTGCGTTGGATTCCTAACTCAAATATCTAACCTACAAAATGTTCAAATGGAAGAAACTCCTTTTGATTCAACCTCTAGGTGATTATCAAGTTGATTTCCACAACCGTCGCCTCTTATGTTGCGATCGGGGTGAACGTCGGGTTTTTCATTGAGTCCAGCATTTTTGAACACTAGAGTCCATTATGAATCAAACCATATGACTATATATGCCTAATCCGTCCATTTTTAAAAAAATCAAATTTTCAAGCCGCCCAAAGGGGTACTCTTTTGGCCGGTGGCCGGATTTGGACCCATTTTCTGGCAGCCGTCAGTAAAACGGCTATAACTCTCTCCACATGTAAGCTTTACACGTGATTCTTGTTGCGTTGGATTCCTAACTCAAATATCTACCCTATAAAAAGTTCAAATGGAAGAAACTCCTTTTGAGTCAACCTCTAGGTGATTATCAAGTTGATTTCCACAACCATCGCCTCTTATGTAGGGATCGGGGTGAACGTCGGGATTTTCATTGCGTCCAGCATTTTTGAACACTAGAGTCCATTATGAATCAAACCATATGACTATATATGCCTAATCCGTCCATTTTTGAAAAAATCAAATTTTCAAGCCCGCCCAAAGGGGTACTCCTTTGGCCGGTGGCCGGATTTGGCCCTGTTTTCTAACAGCCGTCAGTAAAACGGCTATAACTTTCTCCACAGGTAAGATTTACCCGTGATTCTTATTGCGTTAGATTCCTAACTCAAATATCTACCCTACAAAAAGTGCAAACGGAAGAAACTCCTTTTGATTCAACCTCTATTTGATTATCAAGTTGATTTCCACAACCGTCACCTCTTATGTTGGGATCGGGGTGAACGTCGGGTTTTTCATTGAGTCCAGCATTTTTGAACACTAAAGTCCATTATGAATCAAACCACATGACTATATATGCCTAATCCGTCCATTTTTTAAAAAAGCAAATTTTCAAGCCCTCCCAAAGGGGTACCCCTTTGGCCGGTGGCCGGATTTGGCCCCGTTTTCTGGTAGCCATCAGTAAAACGGCTATAACTCTCTCCACAGGTAAGCTTTACCGGTGATTCCTGTTGCGTTGGATTCCTAACTCAATATCTACCCTACAAAAAGTTCAAATGGAAGAAATTCCATTTGAGTCAACCTCTAGGTGATTATCAAGTTGATTTCCACAACCGTCACCTCTTATGTTGGGATCGGGGTGAACATCGGGATTTTCATTGAGTCCAGCATTTTTGAACACTAGAGTCCATTATGAATCAAACCATATGACTATATCTGCCTAATCCGTCCATTTTTGAAAAAATCAAATTTTCAAGCCCGCCCAAAGGGGTACTCTTTTAGCCGGTGGCCGGATTTGGCCCCATTTTCTGGCAGCCGTAAGTAAAACGGCTATAACTCTCTCCACATGTAAGCTTTACCCGTGATTCTTGTTGCGTTGGATTCCTAACTTAAATATCTACCCTATAAAAAGTTCAAATGGAAGAAACTCCTTTTGAGTCAACCTCTAGGTGATTATCAAGTTGATTTCCACAACCGTCGCCTCTTCTGTTGGGATCGGGGTGAACGTCGGGTTTTTCATTTGAGTCTAGCTTTTTTTAACACTAGAGTCCATTATAAATCAAACCATATGACTATATATACCTAATCCGTCCATTTTTGAAAAAATCAAATTTTCAAGCCCGCCCAAAGGGGTACTACTTTGGCCGGTTGCCGGAATTCGCCCCATTTTCTGGCAGCCGTCAGTAAAACGGCTATAACTCTCTCCACATGTAAGCTTTACCCGTGATTCTTATTGCGTTGGATTCCTAACTCAAATATCTACCCTCCAAGAAGTTCAAATGGAAGAAACTCCTTTTGAGTCAACCTCTAGGTGATTATCAAGTTGATTTCCACAACCGTCGCCTCTTATGTTGGGATCGGGGTGAACGTCGGGTTTTTCATTGAGTCCAGCATTTTTGAACACTAGAGTACATTATGAATCAAACCATATGACAATATCTGCCTAATCCGTCCATTTTTGAAAAAATCAAATTTTCAAGCCCGCCCAAAGGGGTACTCCTTTAGCCGGTGGCCGGATTTGGCCCCGTTTTCTGGCAGCCGTAACTAAAACAGCTATAACTCTCTCCACATGTAAGCTTTATCCGTGATTCTTGTTGCGTTGGATTCGTAACTTAAATATCTACCCTACAAAAAGTTCAAATGGAAGAAACTACTTTTGAGTCAACCTCTAGGTGATTATGAAGTTGATTTCCACAACCGTCGCCTCTTCTGTTGGGATCGGGGTGAACGTCGGGTTTTTCATTTGAGTCTAGCTTTTTTTAACACTAGAGTCCATTATAAATCAAACCATATGACTATATATGCCTAATCCGTCCATTTTTGAAAAAATCAAATTTTCAAGCCCGCCCAAAGGGGTACTACTTTGGCCGGTTGCCGGATTTGGCCCCATTTTCTGGCAGCCGTCAGTAAAACGGCTATAACTCTCTCCACATGTAAGCTTTACCCGTGATTCTTGTTGCGTTGGATTCCTAACTCAAATATCTACCCTCCAAGAAGTTCAAATGGAAGAAAATCCTTGTGAGTCAACCTCTAGGTGATTATCAAGTTGATTTCCACAACCGTCGCCTCTTATGTAGGGATCGGGGTGAACGTCGGGTTTTTCATTGAGTCCAGCATTTTTGAACACTAGAGTCCATTATGAATCAAACCATATGACTATATAGGCCTAATCCGTCCATTTTTGAAAAAATCAAATTTTCAAGCCCGCCCAATGGGGTACCCCTTTGACCGCTGGCCAGATTTGGCCCTATTTTCTGGCAGCCGTCAGTAAAACGGCTATAACTCTCTCCACAGATAAGATTTACCCGTGATTCGTATTGCGTTGGATTACTAACTCAAATATCTACCCTACAAAAAGTTCAAACGGAAGAAACTCCTTTTGAGTCAAACTCTAGGTGATTATCAAGTTGATTTCCACAACCGTCGCCTCTTATGTGGGGATAGGGGTGAACGTCGGGTTTTTCATTGAGTCTAACATTTTTGAACACTAGAGTCCATTATGAATCAAACCATATGACTATATAGGCCTAATCCGTCCATTTTTGAAAAAATCAAACTTTCAAGCCCGCCCAGAGGGGTAATTTGGCCCCGTTTTCTGGCAGCCGTCAGTAAAACGGCTATAACTCTCTCCACAGATAAGATTTACCCGTGATTCGTATTGCGTTGGATTCCTAACTCAAATATCTACCCTTCAAGAAGTTCAAATGGAAGAAAATCCTTGTGAGTCAACCTCTAGGTGATTATCAAGTTGATTTCCACAACCGTCGCCTCTTATGTAGGGATCGGGGTGAACGTCGGGTTTTTCATTGAGTCCAGCATTTTTGAACACTAGAGTCCATTATGAATCAAACCATATGACTATATAGGCCTAATCCGTCCATTTTTGAAAAAATCAAATTTTCAAGCCCGCCCAATGGGGTACCACTTTGACCGCTGGCCAGATTTGGTCCTATTTTCTGGCAGCCGTCAGTAAAACGGCTATAACTCTCTCCACAGAAAAGCTTTACCCGTGATTCTTATTGCGTTGGATTACTAACTCAAATATCTACCCTACAAAAATTTCAAACGGAAGAAACTCCTTTGGAGTCAAACTCTAGGTGATTATCAAGTTGATTTCCAGAACCGTCGCCTCTTATGTAGGGATCGGGGTGAACGTCGGGTTTTTCATTGAGTCCAGCATTTTTGAACACTAGAGTCCATTATGAATCAAACCATATGACTATATTTGCCTAATCCGTCCATTTTTGAAAAAATCAAATTTTCAAGCCTGCCCAAAGGGGTACCCACCGGCCAGATTCGGCACCGTTTTCTGGCAGCCGTCAGTAAAATGGCTATCACTCTTTCCATAGGTAAGCTTTACCCGTGATTCTTGTTGCGTTGGATTCCTAACTCAAATATCTACCGTACAAAAAGTTCAAACCGAAGAAACTCCTTTTGAGTCAACCTCTAGGTGATTATCAAGTTAATTTCCACAGCCGTCGCCTCTTATGTTGGGATCGGGGTGAACGTCGGGTTTTTCATTGAGTCCAGCATTTTTGAACACTAGAGTCCATTATGAATCAAACCATATGACTATATATGCCTAATCCGTCCATTTTTGAAAAAATCAAATTTTCAAGCCCACCCAATGGGGTACCCCTTTGACCGCTGGCCAGATTTGTCCCCATTTTCTGGCAGCCGTCAGTAAAACGGCTATAACTCTCTCCACAGACAAGCTTTACCCGTGATTCTTATTGCGTTGGATGACTAACTCAAATATCTACCCTAAAAAACTTCAAACTGAAGAAACTCCTTTGGAGTCAAACTCTAGGTGATTATCAAGTTGATTTCCACAACCGTCGCCTCTTATGTAGGGATCGGGGTGAACGTCGGGTTTTTCATTGAGTCCAGCATTTTTAAACACTAGAGTCCATTATGAATCAAACCATATGACTATATTTTCCTAATCCGTCCATTTTTGAAAAAATCAAATTTTCAAGCCTGCCCAAAGGGGTACCCACCGGCCAGATTCGGCACCGTTTTCTGGCAGCCGTCAGTAAAATGGCTATCACTCTTTCCATAGGTAAGCTTTACCCGTGATTCTTATTGCGTTGGATTCCTAACTCAAATATCTACGGTACAAAAAGTTCAAACGGAAGAAACTCCTTTGGAGTCAAACTCTAGGTGATTATCAAGTTTATTACCACAACCGTCGCCTCTTATGTAGGGATCGGGGTGAACATCGAGTTTTTCATTGAGTCCAGCATTTTTGAACACTAGAGTCCATTATGAATCAAACCATATGACTATATTTGCCTAATCGGTCCATTTTTGAAAAAATCAAATTTTCAAGCCTGCCCAAAGGGGTACCCACCGGCCAGATTCGGCACCGTTTTCTGGCAGCCGTCAGTAAAATGGCTATCACTCTTTCCATAGGTAAGCTTTACCCGTGATTCTGGTTGCATTGGATTCCTAACTCAAATATCTACCGTACAAAAAGTTCAAACCGAAGAAACTCCTTTTGAGTCAACCTCTAGGTGATTATCAAGTTAATTTCCACAGCCGTCGCCTCTTATGTTGGGATCGGGGTGAACATCGGGTTTTTCATTGAGTCCAGCATTTTTGAACACTAGAGTCCATTATGAATCAAACCATATGACTATATAGGCCTAATCCGTCTATTTTTGAAAAAATCAAATTTTCAAGCCCGCCCAAAGGGGTACCCCTTTGGCCGGTGGCCAGATTCGGCACCGTTTTCTGGCAGCCGTCAGTAAAATGGCTATCACTCTTTCCACAGGTAAGCTTTACCCGTGATTCTTGTTGCGTTGGATTCCTAACTCAAATATCTACCGTAAAAAAAGTTCAAACCGAAGAAACTCCTTTTGAGTCAAACTCTAGGTGATTATCAAGTTGATTTCCACAACCGTCGCCTCTTATGTTGGGATCGGGGTGAACGTCGGGTTTTTCATTGAGTCCAGCATTTTTGAACACTAGAGTCCATTATGAATCAAACCATATGACTATATATGCCTAATCCGTCCATTTTTGAAAAAATCAAATTTTCAAGCCCACCCAATGGGGTACCCCTTTGACCGCTGGCCAGATTTGGCCCCGTTTTCTGACAGCCGTCAGTAAAACGGCTATAACTCTCTCCACAGATAAGCTTTACCCGTGATTCTTATTGCGTTGGATTACTAACTCAAATATCTACCGTACAAAAAGTTCAAACCGAAGAAACTCCTTTTGAGTCAACCTCTAGGTGATTATCAAGTTAATTTCCACAGCCGTCGCCTCTTATGTTGGGATCGGGGTGAACGTCGGGTTTTTCATTGAATCCAGCATTTTTGAACATTAGAGTCCATTATGAATCAAACAATATGACTATATAGGCCTAATCCGTCCATTTTTGAAAAATCAAATTTTCAAGCCCGCCCAAAGGGGTACCCCTTTGGCCGGTGGCCGGATTTGGCCCCGTTTTCCGGCAGCCATCAGTAAAACGGCTATAACTCTCTCCACAGGTAAGCTTTACCTGTGATTCTTGTTGCGTTGGATTCCTAACTCAAATATCTACCCTACAAAAAGTTCAAAAGGAAGAAACACCTTTTGAGTCAACCTCTAGGCGATTATAAAGTTGATTTCCACAACCGTAGTCTCTTATGTAGGGATCGGGGTGAACGTCGGGTTTTTCATTGAGTCCAGCATTTTTGAACACTAGAGTCCATTATGAATCAAACCATATGAGTATATATGGCTAATCCGTCCATTTTTGAAAAAATCAAATTTTCAAGCCCGCCCAAAGGGGTACCCCTTTGGCCGGTGGCCAGATTCGGCACCGTTTTCTGGCATCCGTCAGTAAAATGGCTATCACTCTTTCCGCAGGTAAGCTTTACTCGTGAATCTTCTTGCGTTGGATTCCTAACTCAAATATCTACCGTACAAAAAGTTCAAACTGAAGAAACTCCTTTTGAGTCAACCTCTAGGTGATTATCAAGTTAATTTCCACAGCCGTCGCCTCTTATGTTGGGATCGGGGTGAACGTCGGGTTTTTCATTGAATCCAGCATTTTTGAACATTAGAGTCCATTATGAATCAAACAATATGACTATATAGGCCTAATCCGTCCATTTTTGAAAAATCAAATTTTCAAGCCCGCCCAAAGGGGTACCCCTTTGGCCGGTGGCCGGATTTGGCCCCGTTTGCCGGCAGCCATCAGTAAAACGGCTATAACTCTCTCCACAGGTAAGCTTTACCCGTGATTCTTGTTGCTTTGGATTCCTAACTCAAATATCTACCCTACAAAAAGTTCAAACCAAAGAAACTCCTTTTGAGTCAACCTCTAGGTGATTATCAAGTTAATTTCCACAGTCGTCGCCTCTTATGTTGGGATCGGGATGAACGTCGGGTTTTTCATTGAGTCCAGCATATTTGAACACTAGCGTACGTTATGAATCAAACCATATGACTATATATGCCTAATCCGTCCATTTTTGAAAAAATCAAATTTTCAAGCCCGCCCAAAGGGGTACCCCTTTGGCCGACGGCCAGATTTGGCCCCGTTTTCTGGCAGCCGTCAGTAAAACGGCTATAACTCTCTCCACAGATAAGCTTTACCCGTGATTCTTATTGCGTTGGATTAATAACTCAAATATCTACCCTACAAAAAGTTCAAATGGAAGAAACTCCTTTTGAGTCAAACTCTAGGTGATTATCAAGTTGATTTCCACAACCGTCGCCTCTTATGTTGGGATAGGGGTGAACGTCGGGTTTTTCATTGAGTCTAACATTTTTGAACACTAGAGTCCATTATGAATCAAACCATATGACTATATAGGCCTAATCCGTCCATTTTTGAAAAAATCAAATTTTCAAGCCCGCCCAAAGGGGTACCCCTTTGGCCGGTGGCCGGATTTGGCCCCATTTTCCGGCAGCCATCAGTAAAACGGCTATAACTCTCTCCACAGGTAAGCCTTACCCGTGATTCTTGTTGCGTTCGATTCCTAACTCAAATATCTACCCTACAAAAAGTTCAACCGGAAGAAACTCCTTTTGAGTCAACCTCTAGGTGATTATCAATATTATTTCCACAACCGTCGCCTCTTATGTAGGGATCGGGGTGAACGTCGGGTTTTTCATTGAGTTCAGCATTTTTGAGCACTAGAGTTCATTATGAATCAAACCATATGACTGTATCTGCCTAATCCGTCCATTTTTGAAAAAATCAAATTTTCAAGTCAGCGCAAAGGGGTACCCCTTTGGCCGGTGGCCAGATTTGGCCCCGTTTTCTGGCAGCCGTCAGTAAAACGGCTATAACTCTCTCCACATATAAGCTTTACCCGTGATTCTTATTGCGTTGGATTACTAACTCAAATATCTACCTTACAAAAAGTTCAAACGGAAGAAACTCCTTTTGAGTCAAACTCTAGGGGATTATCAAGTTGATTTCCACAACCGTCGCCTCTTATGTTGGGATAGGGGTGAACGTCGGGTTTTTCATTGAGTCTAACATTTTTGAACACTAGAGTCCATTATGAATCAAACCATATGACTATATAGGCCTAATCCGTCCATTTTTGAAAAAATCAAATTTTCAAGCCCGCCCAAATGGGTACCCCTTTGGCCGGTGGCCGGATTTGGCCCCGTTTTCCGGCAGCCATCAGTAAAACGGCTATAACTCTCTCCACAGGTAAGCCTTATCCGTGATTCTTGTTGCGTTCGATTCCTAACTCAAATATCTACCCTACAAAAAGTTCAACCGGAAGAAACTCCTTTTGAGTCAACCTCTAGGTGATTATCAATATTATTTCCACAACCGTCGCCTCTTATGTAGGGATCGGGGTGAACGTCGGGTTCTTCATTGAGTTCAGCATTTTTGAACACTAGAGTTCATTATGAATCAAACCATATGACTGTATCTGCCTAATCCGTCCATTTTTGAAAAAATAAAATTTTCAAGTCAGCGCAAAGGGGTACCCCTTTGGCCGGTGGCCAGATTTGGCCCCGTTTTCTGGCAGCCGTCAGTAAAACGGCTATAACTCTCTCCACAGATAAGCTTTACCCGTGATTCTTATTGCGTTGGATTACTAACTCAAATATCTACCCTACAAAAAGTTCAAACGGAAGAAAATCCTTTTGAGTCAAACTCTAGGGGATTATCAAGTTGATTTCCACAACCGTCGCCTCTTATGTTGGGATCGGGGTGAACATCGGGTTTTTCATTGAGTCCAACATTTTTGAACACTAGAGTCCATTATATATCAAACCATATGACTATATAGGCCTAATCCATCCATTTTTGAAAAAATCAAATTTTCAAGCCCGCCCAAAGGGGTACCCCTTTGGCCGGTGGCCAGATTTGGCCCCGTTTTCTGGCAGCCGTCAGTAAAACGGCTATAACTCTCTCCACAGATAAGCTTTACCCGTGATTCTTATTGCGTTGGATTACTAACTCAAATATCTACCCTACAAAAAGTTCAAACGGAAGAAACTCCTTTTAAGTCAAACTCTAGGTGATTATTTAGTTGATTTCCACAACCGTCGCCTCTTATGTTGGGATCGGGGTGAACGTCGGGTTTTTCATTGAGTCCAACATTTTTGAACACTAGAGTCCATTATGAATCAAACCATATGACTATATAGGCCTAATCCGTCCATTTTTGAAAAAATCAAATTTTCAAGCCCGCCCAAAGGGGTACCCCTTTGGCCGGTGGCCGGATTTGGAACCGTTTTCTGGCAGCCGTCAGTAAAATGGCTATAACTCTCTCCACAGGTATGCTTTACCCGTGATTCTTGTTGCATTGGATTCCTAACTCAAATATCTACCCTACCAAAAGTCGAACCGGTAGAAACCCTATTTGAGTAAGTCTCTACGTGATTATCAAGTTGATTTCCAAAACCGTCACCTTTTATGTAGGGATCGGGGTTAACGTCGGGTTTTTCATTGAGTCTAGCATTTTTGAACACTAGAGTCCATTATGAATCAATCCATATGATCATATATGCCTAATCCGTCCACTTTTGAAAAAATCAAATTTTTGAGCCCCGCCCAAAGGGGTACCCCTTTGGCCGGTGGCCAGATTTGGCCCCGTTTTCTGGCAGCCGTCAGTAAAATGGCTATAACTCTCTCCACAGGTAAGATTTACCCGTGATTCTTGTTGCGTTGGATTCCTAACTCCAATATCTACCCTACTAAAAGTCGAACCGGTAGAAACCTCATTAGAGTAAGCCTCTAGGTGATTATCAAGTTGATTTACAAAACTGTCACCTTTTATGTAGGGATCGAGGTGAACGTCTGGTTTTTCATTGAGTCTAGCATTTTTGAACATTAGAGTCCATTATGAATCAATCTATATGATCATATATGCCTAATCCATCCAGTTTTGAAAAAATCAAATTTTTGAGCCCGCCCAAAGGGGTACCCCTTTGGCCGGTGGCCAGATTTGGCCCCGTTTTCTGGCAGCCATCGGTAAAACGGCTATAACTCTCTCCAGAAGTAAACTTTACCCGTGATTGTTGTTTCATTGGATTCCTAACTCAAATATCTACCCTACCAAATGTCGAACCGGTAGAAACCCTATTTGAGTAAGCCTCTACGTGATTATCAAGTTGATTTCCAAAAGAGTAACCTCTTATGTAGGGATCGGGGTGAACGTCGGGTTTTTCATTGAGTCTAGCATTTTTGAACACTAGAGTCCATTATGAATCAATCCATATGATCATATATGCCTAATCTGTCCACTTTTGAAAAAATCAAATTTTTGAGCCCGCCCGAATTGGTACCCCCTTTGGCCGGTGGCCAGATTTGGCCCCATTTTCTGGGAGCCGTCGGTAAAACGGCTATAACTCTCTCCACAGGTAAGCCTTACCCGTGATTCTTGTTGCGTTCGATTCCTAACTCAAATATCTACCCTACAAAAAGTTCAACCGGAAGAAACTCCTTTTGAGTCAACCTCTAGGTGATTATCAATATTATTTCCACAACCGTCGCCTCTTATGTAGGGATCGGGGTGAACGTCGGGTTCTTCATTGAGTTCAGCATTTTTGAACACTAGAGTTCATTATGAATCAAACCATATGACTGTATCTGCCTAATCCGTCCATTTTTGAAAAAATAAAATTTTCAAGTCAGCGCAAAGGGGTACCCCTTTGGCCGGTGGCCAGATTTGGCCCCGTTTTCTGGCAGCCGTCAGTAAAACGGCTATAACTCTCTCCACAGATAAGCTTTACCCGTGATTCTTATTGCGTTGGATTACTAACTCAAATATCTACCCTACAAAAAGTTCAAACGGAAGAAAATCCTTTTGAGTCAAACTCTAGGGGATTATCAAGTTGATTTCCACAACCGTCGCCTCTTATGTTGGGATCGGGGTGAACATCGGGTTTTTCATTGAGTCCAACATTTTTGAACACTAGAGTCCATTATATATCAAACCATATGACTATATAGGCCTAATCCATCCATTTTTGAAAAAATCAAATTTTCAAGCCCGCCCAAAGGGGTACCCCTTTGGCCGGTGGCCAGATTTGGCCCCGTTTTCTGGCAGCCGTCAGTAAAACGGCTATAACTCTCTCCACAGATAAGCTTTACCCGTGATTCTTATTGCGTTGGATTACTAACTCAAATATCTACCCTACAAAAAGTTCAAACGGAAGAAACTCCTTTTAAGTCAAACTCTAGGTGATTATTTAGTTGATTTCCACAACCGTCGCCTCTTATGTTGGGATCGGGGTGAACGTCGGGTTTTTCATTGAGTCCAACATTTTTGAACACTAGAGTCCATTATGAATCAAACCATATGACTATATAGGCCTAATCCGTCCATTTTTGAAAAAATCAAATTTTCAAGCCTGCCCAAAGGGGTACTCCTTTGGCCGGTGGCCGGATTTGGAACCGTTTTCTGGCAGCCGTCAGTAAAATGGCTATAACTCTCTCCACAGGTATGCTTTACCCGTGATTCTTGTTGCATTGGATTCCTAACTCAAATATCTACCCTACCAAAAGTCGAACCGGTAGAAACCCTATTTGAGTAAGTCTCTACGTGATTATCAAGTTGATTTCCAAAACCGTCACCTTTTATGTAGGGATCGGGGTTAACGTCGGGTTTTTCATTGAGTCTAGCATTTTTGAACACTAGAGTCCATTATGAATCAATCCATATGATCATATATGCCTAATCCGTCCACTTTTGAAAAAATCAAATTTTTGAGCCCCGCCCAAAGGGGTACCCCTTTGGCCGGTGGCCAGATTTGGCCCCGTTTTCTGGCAGCCGTCAGTAAAATGGCTATAACTCTCTCCACAGGTAAGCTTTACCCGTGATTCTTGTTGCGTTGGGTTCCTAACTCCAATATCTACCCTACTAAAAGTCGAACCGGTAGAAACCTCATTAGAGTAAGCCTCTAGGTGATTATCAAGTTGATTTACAAAACTGTCACCTTTTATGTAGGGATCGAGGTGAACGTCTGGTTTTTCATTGAGTCTAGCATTTTTGAACATTAGAGTCCATTATGAATCAATCTATATGATCATATATGCCTAATCCGTCCAGTTTTGAAAAAATCAAATTTTTGAGCCCGCCCAAAGGGGTACCCCTTTGGCCGGTGGCCAGATTTGGCCCCGTTTTCTGGCAACCATCGGTAAAACGGCTATAACTCTCTCCAGAAGTAAACTTTACCCGTAATTGTTGTTTCATTGGATTCCTAACTCAAATATCTACCCTACCAAATGTCGAACCGGTAGAAACCCTATTTGAGTAAGCCTCTACGTGATTATCAAGTTGATTTCCAAAAGAGTCACCTCTTATGTAGGGATCGGGGTGAACGTCGGGTTTTTCATTGAGTCTAGCATTTTTGAACACTAGAGTCCATTATGAATCAATCCATATGATCATATATGCCTAATCCGTCCACTTTTGAAAAAATCAAATTTTTGAGCCCGCCCGAATTGGTACCCCTTTGGCCGGTGGCCAGATTTGGCCCCATTTTCTGGGAGCCGTCGGTAAAACGGCTATAAATCTCTCCACAGGTAAGCTTTACCCGTGATTCTTGTTGCGTTGGATTCCTAACTCAAATATCTACCCTACCAAAAGTCGAACCGGTAGAAAGCCTATTTGAGTAAGCCTCTACGTGATTATCAAGTTGATTTCCAAAACCGTCACCTCTTATGTAGGGATCGGGGTGAACGTCGGGTTTTTCATTGAGTCTAGAATTTTTGAACACTAGAGTCCATTATTAATCAATCCATATGATCATATATGCCTAATTCGTCAACTTTTGAAAAATCAAATTTTTGAGCCCGCCCAAAGGGGTACCCCTTTGGCCGGTGGCCAGATTTGGCCCCGTTTTCTGGTAGCCATCGGTAAAACGGCTATAAATCTCTCCAGAAGTACACTTTACCCGTGATTGTTGTTTCGTTGGATTCCTAACTCAAATATCTACCCTACCAAAAGTCGAACCGGTAGAAACCCTATTTGAGTAAGCCTCTACGTGATTATCAAGTTGATTTCCAAAACCGTCACCTCTTATGTAGGGATCGGGGTGAACGTCGGGTTTTTCATTGAGTCTAGCATTTTTGAACACTAGAGTCCATTATGAATCAATCCATATGTTCATATATGCCTAATTGGTCCACTGTTGAAAAAATCAAATTTTTGAGCCCGCCGAAAGGGGTACCCCTTTGGCCGGTGGCCAGATTTGGCCCCGTTTTCTAGCAGTCGTCAGTAAAACGGCTATAACTCTCTCTACAGGTAAGCTTTACCCGTGATTCTTGTTGCGTTAGATTCCTAACTCAAATATCCACCCTACCAAAAGTCGAACTGGTAGAAACCCTATTTGAGTAAGCCTCTAGGTGATTATCAAGTTCATTTCCAAAACAGTGACCTCTTATGTCGGGTTCGGGGTGAACGTCGGGTTTTTCATTGAGTCTAGCATTTTTGAACACTAGAGTCTATTATGAATCAATCCATATGATCATATATGCCTAATCCGTCCACTTTTGAAAAAATCAAATTTTTGAGCCCGCCGAAAGGGGTACCCCTTTGGCCGGTGGCCAGATTTGGCCCCGTTTTCTGGCAGCCGTCAGTAAAATGGCTATAACTCTCTCCACAGGTATGCTTTACCCGTGATTCTTGTTGCGTTGGATTCCTAACTCAAATATCTACCCTACCAAAAGTCGAACTGGTAGAAACCCTATTTGAGTAAGCCTCTACGTGATTATCAAGTTGATTTCCAAAACCGTCACCTTTTATGTAGGGATCGGGCTTAACGTCGAGTTTTTCATTGAGTCTAGCATTTTTGAACACTAGAGTCCATTATGAATCAATCCATATGATCATATATGCCTAATCCGTCCACTTTTTAAAAAACCAAATTTTTGAGCCCGCCCGAAGGGGTACCCCTTTTGCCGGTTGCCAGATTTGGCCCCATTTTCTGGGAGCCGTCGGTAAAACGGCTATAACTCTCTCCACAGGTAAGCTTTACCTGTGATTCTTTTTGCGTTGGATTCCTAACTCAAATATCTACCCTACCAAAAGTCGAACCGATAGAAACTCTATTTAAGTAAGCCTCTACGTGATTATCAAGTTGATTTCCAAAACCGTCACCTCTTATGTAGGGATCGGGGTGAACGTCGGGTTTTGCATTGAGTCTAGCATTTTTGAACATTACAGTCCATTATGAATCAATCCATATGATCATATATGCCCAATCCGTCCACTGTTGAAAAAATCAATTTTTTGAGCCCGCTGAAAGGGGTACCCCTTTGGTCGGTGGCCAGATTTGGCCCCGTTTTCTAGCAGTCGTCAGTAAAACGGCTATAACTCTCTCCACAGGTAAGCTTTACCCGTGATTCTTATTGCGTTAGATTCCTAACTCAAATATCTACCCTACCAAAAGTCGAACTGGTAGAAACCCTATTGGAGTAAGCCTCTAGATGATTATCAAGTTCATTTCCAAAACAGTGACCTCTTATGTAGGGATCGGGGTGAACGTCGGGTTTTTCATTGAGTCTAGCATTTTTGAACACTAGAGTCTATTATGAATCAATCCATATGATCATATATGCCTAATCCATCCACTTTTGAAAAAATCAAGTTTTTGAGCCCGCCGAAAGGGGTACCCCTTTGGCCGGTGGCCAGATTTGGCCCCGTTTTCTGGCAGCCGTCAGTAAAACGGCTATAACTCTCTCCACAGGTATGCTTTACCCGTGATTCTTATTGCATTGGATTCCTAACTCAAATATCTACCCTACCAAAAGTCGAACCGGTAGAAACCCTATTTGAGTAAGCCTCTACGTGATTATCAAGTTGATTTCCAAAACCGTCACCTCTTATGTAGGGATCGGGGTTAACGTCGGGTTTTTCATTGAGTCTAGCATTTTTGAACACTAGAGTCCATTATGACTCAATCCATATGATCATATATGCCTAATCCATCCACTTTTTGAAAAATCAAATTTTTGAGCCCGTCGAAAGGGGTACTCCTTTGGCCAGTGGCCAGATTTGGCCCAGTTTTCTGGCAGCCGTGAGTAAAACGGCTATAACTCTCTCCACAAGAAAACTTTACCCATGATTCTTGTTGCGTTGGATTCCTAACTCAAATATCTACCCTATCAAAAGTCAAACCGGTAGAAACCCTATTTGAGTAAGTCTCTACGTGATTATCAAGTTGATTTCCAAAACCGTCACCTCTTATGTAGGGATCGGGGTGAACGTCGGGTTTTGCATTGAGTCTAGCATTTTTGAACATTAGAGTCCATTATGAATCAATCCATATGATCATATATGCCTAATCCGTCCACTGTTGAAAAAATCAATTTTTTGAGCCTGCCGAAAGGGGTACCCCTTTGGCCGGTGGCCAGATTTGGCCCCGTTTTCTAGCAGTCGTCAGTAAAACGGCTATAACTCTCTCCACAGGTAAGCTTTACCCGTGATTCTTGTTGCGTTAGATTCCTAACTCAAATATCTACCCTACCAAAAGTCGAACTGGTAGAAACCCTATTTGAGTAAGCCTCTAGGTGATTATCAAGTTCATTTCCAAAACAGTGACCTCTTATGTAGGGATCGGGGTGAACGTCGGGTTTTTCATTGAGTCTAGCATTTTTGAACACTAGAGTCTATTATGAATCAATCCATATGATCATATATGCCTAATCCGTCCACTTTTGAAAAAATCAAATTTTTGAGCCCGCCGAAAGGGGTACCCCTTTTGCCGGTGGTCAGATTTGGCCCCGTTTTCTGGCAGCCGTCAGAAAAATGGCTATAACTCTCTCCACAGGTATGCTTTACCCGTGATTCTTGTTGCGTTGGATTCCTAACTCAAATATCTACCCTACCAAAAGTCGAACCGGTAGAAACCCTATTTGAGTAAGCCTCTACGTGATTATCAAGTTGATTTCCAAAACCGTCACCTTTTATGTAGGGATCGGGGTTAACGTCGGGTTTTTCATTGAGTCTAGCATTTTTGAACATTACAGTCCATTATGAATCAATCCATATGATCATATATGCCTAATCCGTCCACTGTTGAAAAAATCAATTTTTTGAACCCGCCGAAAGGGGTACCCCTTTGGCCGGTGGCCAGATTTGGCCCCGTTTTCTAGCAGTCGTCAGTAAAACGGCTATAACTCTCTCCACAGGTAAGCTTTACCCGTGATTCTTG
Organism: Perilla frutescens; assembly: GCA_026008535.1. Taxonomy (NCBI): domain Eukaryota; kingdom Viridiplantae; phylum Streptophyta; class Magnoliopsida; order Lamiales; family Lamiaceae; genus Perilla; species Perilla frutescens. The sequence goes on along the minus strand of BRKX01000007.1, from coordinate 229,990 downwards.
TTGCGTTAGATTCCTAACTCAAATATCTACCCTACCAAAAGTCGAACTGGTAGAAACCCTATTGGAGTAAGCCTCTAGGTGATTATCAAGTTCATTTCCAAAACAGTGACCTCTTATGTAGGGATCGGGGTGAACGTCGGGTTTTTCATTGAGTCTAGCATTTTTGAACACTAGAGTCTATTATGAATCAATCCATATGATCATATATGCCTAATCCATCCACTTTTGAAAAAATCAAGTTTTTGAGCCCGCCGAAAGGGGTACCCCTTTGGCCGGTGGCCAGATTTGGCCCCGTTTTCTGGCAGCCGTCAGTAAAACGGCTATAACTCTCTCCATAGGTATGCTTTACCCGTGATTCTTGTTGCGTTGGATTCCTAACTCAAATATCTACCCTACCAAAAGTCGAACCGGTAGAAATCCTATTTGAGTAAGCCTCTACATGATTATCAAGTTGATTTCCAAAACCGTCACCTCTTATGTAGGGATCGGGGTTAACGTCGGGTTTATCATTGAGTCTAGCATTTTTGAACACTAGAGTCCATTATGAATCAATCCATATGATCATATATGCCTAATCCGTCCACTTTTTAAAAAATCAAATTTTTGAGCCCGTCGAAAGGGGTACTCCTTTGGCCAGTGGCCAGATTTGGCCCAGTTTTCTGGCAGCCGTGAGTAAAACGGCTATAACTCTCTCCACAAGAAAGCTTTACCCATGATTCTTGTTGCGTTGGATTCCTAACTCAAATATCTACCCTATCAAAAGTCAAACCGGTGGAAACCCTATTTGAGTAAGTCTCTACGTGATTATCAAGTTGATTTCCAAAACCGTCACCTCTTATGTAGGGATTGGGGTGAACGTCGGGTTTTTCATTGAGTCTAGCATTTTTGAACATTAGAGTCCATTATGAATCAATCCATATGATCATATATGCCTAATCCGTCCACTGTTGAAAAAATCAATTTTTTGAGCCCGCCGAAAGGGGTCCTAACTCAAATATCTACCCTACCAAAAGTGGAACTAGTAGAAACCCTATTTGAGTAAGCCTCTAGGTGATTATCAAGTTCATTTCCAAAACAGTGACCTCTTATGTAGGGATCGGGGTGAACGTCGGGTTTTTCATTGAGTCTAGCATTTTTGAACACTAGAGTCTATTATGAATCAATCCATATGATCATATATGCCTAATCCGTCCACTTTTGAAAAAATCAAATTTTTGAGCCCGCCGAAAGGGGTACCCCTTTGGCCGGTGGCCAGATTTGGCCCCGTTTTCTGGCAGCCGTCAGTAAAATGGCTATAACTCTGTCCACAGGTATGCTTTACCCGTGATCTTGTTGTGTTGAATTCCTAACTCAAATATATACCCTACCAAAAGTCGAACCGGTAGAAACCCTATTTGAGTAAGCCTCTACGTGATTGTCAAGTTGATTTCCAAAACCGTCACCTCTTATGTAGGGATCGGGGTTAACGTCGGGTTTTTCATTGAGTCTAGCATTTTTGAACACTAGAGTCCATTATGAATCAATCCATATGATCATATATGCCTAATCCGTACACTTTTTAAAAAATCAAATTTTTGAGCCCGTCGAAAGGGGTACCCCTTTGGCCAGTGGCCAGATTTGGCTCAGTTTTCTGGCAGCCGTGAGTAAAACGGCTATAACTCTCTCCACAAGAAAGCTTTACCCATGATTCTTGTTGCGTTGGATTCCTAACTCAAATATCTACCCTATCAAAATTCGAACCGGTAGAAACCCTATTTGAGTAAGTCTCTACGTGATTATCAAGTTGATTTCCAAAACCGTCACCTCTTATGTAGAGATCGGGGTGAACGTCGGGTTTTGCATTGAGTCTATCATTTTTGAACATTAGAGTCCATTATGAATCAATCCATATGATCATATATGCCTAATCCATCCACTGTTGAAAAAATCAATTTTTTGAGCCCGCCGAAAGGGGTACCCCTTTGGCCGGTGGCCAGATTTGGCCCCGTTTTCTAGCAGTCGTCAGTAAAACTGCTATAACTCTCTCCACGGGTAAGCTTTACCCGTGATTCTTGTTACGTTAGATTCCTAACTCAAATATCTACCCTACCAAAAGTCGAACTGGTAGAAACCCTATTTGAGTAAGCCTCTAGGTGATTATCAAGTTCATTTCCAAAACAGTGACCTCTTATGTAGGGATCGGGGTGAACGTCGGGTTTTTCATTGAGTCTAGCATTTTTGAACACTAGAGTCTATTATGAATCAATCCATATGATCATATATGCCTAATCCGTCCACTTTTGAAAAAATCAAATTTTTGAGCCCGCCGAAAGGGGTACCCCTTTGGCCGGTGGCCAGATTTGGCCCCGTTTTCTGGCAGCCGTCAGTAAAACGGCTATAACTCTCTCCACAGGTATGCTTTACCCGTGATTCTTGTTGCGTTGGATTCCTAACTCAAATATATACCCTACCAAAAGTCGAACCGGTAGAAACCCTATTTGAGTAAGCCTCTACGTGATTATCAAGTTGATTTCCAAAACCGTCACCTCTTATGTAGGGATCGGGGTTAACGTCGGGTTTTTCATTGAGTCTAGCATTTTTGAACACAAGAGTCCATTATGAATCAATCCATATGATCATATATGCCTAATCCGTCCAATTTTTAAAAAATCAAATTTTTGAGCCCATCGAAAGGGGTACCCCTTTGGCCAGTGGCCAGATTTGGCCCAGTTTTCTGGCAGCCGTGAGTTAAACGGCTATAACTCTCTCCACAAGTAAGCTTTACCCATAATTCTAGTTGCGTTGGATTTCTAACTCAAATATATACCCTATCAAAAGTCGAACCGGTAAAAACCCTATTTGAGTAAGTCTTTATGTGATTATCAAGTTTATTTCCAAAACCGTCACCTCTTATGTAGGGATCGGGGTGAACGTCGGGTTTTTCATTGAGTCTAGCATTTTTTAACATTAGAGTCCATTATGAATCAATCCATATGATCATATATGTCTAATCCGTCCACTTTTGAAGAAATCAAATTTTTGAGCCCGCCCAAAGGGGTACCCCTTTGGCCGGTGTCCAGATTTGGCCCCATTTTCTGGCAGCCGTCGGTAAAAGGACTATAACTGTCTCCAGAAGTAAACTTTACCCGTGATTCTTGTTGCGTTGGATTCCTAAATTAATATCTACCCTAAAAAAAGTCGAACTTGTAGAAACCCTATTTGAGTAAGCCTCTAGGTGATTATCAAGTTCATTTCCAAAACCGTGACCTCTTATGTAGGGATCGGGGTGAACGTCGGGTTTTTCATTGAGTCTAGCATTTTTGAACACTAGAGTCTATTATGAATCAATCCATATGATCATATATGCCTAATCCGTCCACTTTTGAAAAAATCAAATTTTTGAGCCCGCCGAAAGGGGTACCCCTTTGGCCGGTGGCCAGATTTGGCCCCGTTTTCTGGCAGCCATCGGTAAAACGGCTATAACTCTCTCAAATAAGGTTTCTACTAGTTCAACTTTTGGTAGGGTAGATATTTGAGTTAGGAATCCAATGCAACAAGAATCACAGGTAAAGCTTACTTCTGGAGAGAGTTATAGCCATTTTACTGACAGCTGCAAGGAAACGGGGCCAAATCTGGCCACCGGCCAAAGGGGTACCCCTTTAGGCGGGATCAAAAATTTGATTTTTTCAAAAGTGGACGGATTAGGCATATATGATCATATGGATTGATTCATAATGGACTCTAGTGTTCAAAAATGCTAGACTCAATGAAAAACCCGACGTTCACCCCGATCCCTACATAAGAGGTGACGGTTTTGGAAATCAACTTGATAATCACCTAGAGGCTTACTCAAATAGGGTTTCTACCAGTTCGACTTTTGGTAGGGTAGATATTTCAGTTAGGAATCCAACGCAACAAGAATCACAGGTAAAGCTTACTTCTGGAGAGAGTTATAGCCATTTTACTGACAGCTGCCAGAAAACGGGGCCAAATCTGGCCACCGGCCAAAGGGGTACCCCTTTAGGCGGGATCAAAAATTTAATTTTTTCAAAAGTAGACGGATTAGGCATATATGATCATATGGATTGATTCATAATGGACTCTAGTCTCCAAAATTCTAGACTCAATGAAAAACTCGACGTTCACCCCGATCCCTACATAAGAGGTGACGGTTTTAGAAATCAACTTGATAATCACCTAGAGGCTTACTCAAATAAGGTTTCTACTAGTTCAACTTTTGGTAGGGTAGATATTTGAGTTAGTAATCCAACGCAACAAGAATCACAGGTAAAGCTTATTTCTGGAGAGAGTTATAGCAATTTTACCGGCCAAAGGGGTACCCCTTTAGGCGGGATCAAAAATTTGATTTTTTCAAAAGTGGACGGATTAGGCATATATGATCATATGGATTGATTCATAATGGACTCTAGTCTGCAAAAATGCTAGACTCAATGAAAAACCCGACGTTCACCCCGATCCCTACATAAGATGTGACGGTTTTGGAAATCAACTTGGTAATCACCTAGAGGCCGACTGAAATAGGGTTTCTACCGGTTCGACTTTTAGTAGGGTAGATATTTGAGTTAGTAATCCAACGCAACAAGAATCACAGGTAAAGCTTACTTCTTGACAGAGTTATAGCCATTTTACTGACAGCTGCCAGAAAACGGGGCCAAATCTGGCCACCGGCCAAAGGGGTACCCCTTTAGGCGGGATCAAAAATTTGATTTTTTCAAAAGTAGACGGATTAGGCATATATGATCATATGGATTGATTCATAATGGACTCTAGTCTGCAAAAATGCTAGACTCAATGAAAAACCCGACGTTCACCCCGATCCCTACATAAGAGGTGACGGTTTTGGAAATCAACTTGGTAATCACCTAGAGGCCGACTGAAATAGGGTTTCTACCGGTTCGACTTTTAGTAGTGTAGATATTTGAGTTAGTAATCCAACGCAACAAGAATCACAGGTAAAGCTTACTTCTGGAGAGAGTTATAGCAATTTTACTGACAGCTGCAAGGAAACGGGGCCAAATCTGGCCACCGGCCAAAGGGTACCCCTTTAGGCGGGATCAAAAATTTGATTTTTTAAAAAGTGGACGGATTAGGCATATATGATCATATGGATTGATTCATAATGGACTCTAGTGTTCAAAAATGCTAGACTCAATGAAAAACCGGACGTTCACCCCGATCCCTACATAAGAGGTGACGGTTTTGGAAATCAACTTGATAATCACGTAAAGGCTTACTCAAATAGGGTTTCTACCAGTTCGACTTTTGGTAGGGTAGATATTTCAGTTAGGAATCCAACGCAACAAGAATCACAGGTAAAGCTTACTTCTGGAGAGAGTTATAGCCATTTTACTGACAGCTGCCAGAAAACGGGGCCAAATCTGGCCACCGGCCAAAGGGGTACCCCTTTAGGCGGGATCAAAAATTTGATTTTTTCAAAAGTAGACGGATTAGGCATATATGATCATATGGATTGATTCATAATGGACTCTAGTCTGCAAAAATGCTAGACTCAATGAAAAACCCGACTTTCACCCCGATCCCTACATAAGAGGTGACGGTTTTGGAAATCAACTTGGTAATCACCTAGAGGCCGACTCAAATAGGGTTTCTACCGGTTCGAATTTTAGTAGGGTAGATATTTGAGTTAGTAATCCAACGCAACAAGAATCACAGGTAAAGCTTATTTCTGGAGAGAGTTATAGCAATTTTACCGGCCAAAGGGGTACCCCTTTAGGCGGGATCAAAAATTTGATTTTTTCAAAAGTGGACGGATTAGGCATATATGATCATATGGATTGATTCATAATGGACTCTAGTCTGCAAAAATGCTAGACTCAATGAAAAACCCGACGTTCACCCCGATCCCTATATAAGAGGTGACGGTTTTGGAAATCAACTTGGTAATCACCTAGCGGCCGACTGAAATAGGGTTTCTACCGGTTCGACTTTTAGTAGGGTAGATATTTGAGTGAGTAATCCAACGCAACAAGAATCACAGGTAAAGCTTACTTCTTGACAGAGTTATAGCCATTTTACTGACAGCTGCCAGAAAACGGGGCCAAATCTGGCCACCGGCCAAAGGGGTACCCCTTTAGGTGGGATCAAAAATTTGATTTTTTCAAAAGTAGACGGATTAGGCATATATGATCATATGGATTGATTCATAATGGACTCTAGTCTGCAAAAATGCTAGACTCAATGAAAAACCCGACGTTAACCCCGATCCCTACATAAGAGGTGACGGTTTTGGAAATCAACTTGGTAATCACCTAGAGGCCGACTGAAATAGGGTTTCTACCGGTTCGACTTTTAGTAGGGTAGATATTTGAGTTAGTAATCCAACGCAACAAGAATCACAGGTAAAGCTTACTTCTTGACAGAGTTATAGCCATTTTACTGACAGCTGCCAGAAAACGGGGCCAAATCTGGCCACCGGCCAAAGGGGTACCCCTTTAGGCGGGATCAAAAATTTGATTTTTTCAAAAGTGGACGGATTAGGCATATATGATCATATGGATAGATTCATAATGTCTCTAGTGTTCAAAAATGCTAGACTCAATGAAAAACCGGACGTTCACCCCGATCCCTACATAAGAGGTGACGGTTTGGAAATCAATTTGATAATCACCTAGAGGCTTGCTCAAATAGGGTTTCTACCGGTTCGACTTTTGGTAGGTTAGATATTTGAGTTAGGAATCCAACGCAACAAGAATCACAGGTAAATCTTACTTCTGGAGAGAGTTATAGCCATTTTACTGACAGCTGCCAGAAAACGGGGCCAAATCTGGCCACCAGCCAAAGGGGTACCCCTTTAGGCGGGATCAAAAATTTGATTTTTTCAAAAGAGGACGGATTAGGCATATATGATCATATGGATTGATTCATAATGGACTCTAGTGTTCAGAAATGCTAGACTCAATGAAAAACTCGACGTTCACCCCGATCCCTACATAAGAGGTGACGGTTTTGGAAATCAACTTGATAATCACCTAGAGGCTTACTCAAATAGGGTTTCTACCGGTTCGACTTTAGTTAGAGTAGATATTTGAGTTAGGAATCCAACGCAACAAGAATGACATGTAAAGCTTACTTCTGGAGAGAGGTATAGCCATTTTACTGACAGCTGCCAGAAAACGGGGCCAAATCTGGCCACAGGCCAAAGGGGTACCCCTTTCGGCGGGATCAAAAATTTGATTTTTTCAAAAGTGGACGGATTTGGCATATATGATCATATGGATTGATTCATAATATCTCTAGTGTTCAACAATGCTAGACTCAATGAAAAACCCGACATTCACCCCGATCCCTACATAAGAGGTGACGGTTTTGGAAATCAACTTGATAATCACCTAGAGGCTTACTGAAATAGGGTTTCTACCAGTTCAAATTTTGGTAGGGTAGATATTTGAGTTAGGAATCCAACGCAACAAGAATCACAGGTAAAGCTTACTTCTAGAGAGAGTTATATCCATTTTACTGACAGTTGCCAGAAAACGGGGCCAAATCTGGCCACCGGCCAAAGGGGTACCCCTTTAGGCGGGATCAAAAATTTGATTTTTTCAAAAGAGGACGGATTAGGCATATATGATCATATCGATTGATTCATAATGGACTCTGGTGTTCAAAAATGCTAGACTTAATGAAAAACTCGACGTTCACCCCGATCCCTACATAAGAGGTGACGGTTTTGGAAATCAACTTGATAATCACCTAGAGGCTTACTCAAATAGGGTTTCTACCGGTTCGACTTTAGGTAGGGTAGATATTTGAGTTAGGAATCCAACGCAACAAGAATCACAGGTAAAGCTTACTTCTGGAGAGAGTTATAGCCATTTTACTGACAGCTGCCAGAAAACGGGGCCTAATCTGGCCACCGGCCAAAGGGGTACCCCTTTAGGTGGGATCAAAAATTTGATTTTTTCAAAAGTAGACGGATTAGGCATATATGATCATATGGATTGATTCATAATGGACTCTAGTCTGCAAAAATGCTAGACTCAATGAAAAACCCGACGTTCACCCCGATCCCTACATAAGAGGTGACGGTTTTGGAAATCAACTTGGTAATCACCTAGAGGCCGACTGAAATAGGGTTTCTACCGGTTCGACTTTTAGTAGGGTAGATATTTGAGTTAGTAATCCAACGCAACAAGAATCACAGGTAAAGCTTACTTCTTGACAGAGTTATAGCCATTTTACTGACAGCTGCCAGAAAACGGGGCCAAATCTGGCCACCGGCCAAAGGGGTACCCCTTTAGGCGGGATCAAAAATTTGATTTTTTCAAAAGTAGACGGATTAGGCATATATGATCATATGGATTGATTCATAATGGACTCTAGTCTGCAAAAATGCTAGACTCAATGAAAAACCCGACTTTCACCCCGATCCCTACATAAGAGGTGACGGTTTTGGAAATCAACTTGGTAATCACCTAGAGGCCGACTCAAATAGGGTTTCTACCGGTTCGAATTTTAGTAGGGTAGATATTTGAGTTAGTAATCCAACGCAACAAGAATCACAGGTAAAGCTTATTTCTGGAGAGAGTTATAGCAATTTTACCGGCCAAAGGGGTACCCCTTTAGGCGGGATCAAAAATTTGATTTTTTTAAAAGTGGACGGATTAGGCATATATGATCATATGGATTGATTCATAATGGACTCTAGTCTGCAAAAATGCTAGACTCAATGAAAAACCCGACGTTCACCCCGATCCCTATATAAGAGGTGACGGTTTTGGAAATCAACTTGGTAATCACCTAGCGGCCGACTGAAATAGGGTTTCTACCGGTTCGACTTTTAGTAGGGTAGATATTTGAGTGAGTAATCCAACGCAACAAGAATCACAGGTAAAGCTTACTTCTTGACAGAGTTATAGCCATTTTACTGACAGCTGCCAGAAAACGGGGCCAAATCTGGCCACCGGCCAAAGGGGTACCCCTTTGGGTGGGATCAAAAATTTGATTTTTTCAAAAGTAGACGGATTAGGCATATATGATCATATGGATTGATTCATAATGGACTCTAGTCTGCAAAAATGCTAGACTCAATGAAAAACCCGACGTTCACCCCGATCCCTACATAAGAGGTGACGGTTTTGGAAATCAACTTGGTAATCACCTAGAGGCCGACTGAAATAGGGTTTCTACCGGTTCGACTTTTAGTAGGGTAGATATTTGAGTTAGTAATCCAACGCAACAAGAATCACAGGTAAAGCTTACTTCTTGACAGAGTTATAGCCATTTTACTGACAGCTGCCAGAAAACGGGGCCAAATCTGGCCACCGGCCAAAGGGGTACCCCTTTAGGCGGGATCAAAAATTTGATTTTTTCAAAAGTGGACGGATTAGGCATATATGATCATATGGATAGATTCATAATGTCTCTAGTGTTCAAAAATGCTAGACTCAATGAAAAACCGGACGTTCACCCCGATCCCTACATAAGAGGTGACGGTTTTGGAAATCAATTTGATAATCACCTAGAGGCTTGCTCAAATAGGGTTTCTACCGGTTCGACTTTTGGTAGGTTAGATATTTGAGTTAGGAATCCAACGCAACAAGAATCACAGGTAAATCTTACTTCTGGAGAGAGTTATAGCCATTTTACTGACAGCTGCCAGAAAACGGGGCCAAATCTGGCCACCAGCCAAAGGGGTACCCCTTTAGGCGGGATCAAAAATTTGATTTTTTCAAAAGAGGACGGATTAGGCATATATGATCATATGGATTGATTCATAATGGACTCTAGTGTTCAGAAATGCTAGACTCAATGAAAAACTCGACGTTCACCCCGATCCCTACATAAGAGGTGACGGTTTTGGAAATCAACTTGATAATCACCTAGAGGCTTACTCAAATAGGGTTTCTACCGGTTCGACTTTAGTTAGAGTAGATATTTGAGTTAGGAATCCAACGCAACAAGAATCACATGTAAAGCTTACTTCTGGAGAGAGGTATAGCCATTTTACTGACAGCTGCCAGAAAACGGGGCCAAATCTGGCCACAGGCCAAAGGGGTACCCCTTTCGGCGGGATCAAAAATTTGATTTTTTCAAAAGTGGACGGATTTGGCATATATGATCATATGGATTGATTCATAATATCTCTAGTGTTCAACAATGCTAGACTCAATGAAAAACCCGACATTCACCCCGATCCCTACATAAGAGGTGACGGTTTTGGAAATCAACTTGATAATCACCTAGAGGCTTACTGAAATAGGGTTTCTACCAGTTCAAATTTTGGTAGGGTAGATATTTGAGTTAGGAATCCAACGCAACAAGAATCACAGGTAAAGCTTACTTCTAGAGAGAGTTATATCCATTTTACTGACAGTTGCCAGAAAACGGGGCCAAATCTGGCCACCGGCCAAAGGGGTACCCCTTTAGGCGGGATCAAAAATTTGATTTTTTCAAAAGAGGACGGATTAGGCATATATGATCATATCGATTGATTCATAATGGACTCTGGTGTTCAAAAATGCTAGACTTAATGAAAAACTCGACGTTCACCCCGATCCCTACATAAGAGGTGACGGTTTTGGAAATCAACTTGATAATCACCTAGAGGCTTACTCAAATAGGGTTTCTACCGGTTCGACTTTAGGTAGGGTAGATATTTGAGTTAGGAATCCAACGCAACAAGAATCACAGGTAAAGCTTACTTCTGGAGAGAGTTATAGCCATTTTACTGACAGCTGCCAGAAAACGGGGCCTAATCTGGCCACCGGCCAAAGGGGTACCCCTTTAGGCGGGATCAAAAATTTGATTTTTTCAAAAGTGGACGGATTAGGCATATATGATCATATGGATTTATTCATAATGGACTGTAGTGTTCAAAAATGCTAGACTCAATCAAAAACTCGACGTTCATCCCGATCCCTACATAAGAGGTGACGGTTTTGGAAATCAATTTGATAATCACCTAGAGGCTTGCTCAAATAGGGTTTCTACCGGTTCGACTTTTGGTAGGTTAGATATTTGAGTTAGGAATCCAACGCAACAAGAATCACAGGTAAATCTTACTTCTGGAGAGAGTTATAGCCATTTTACTGACAGCTGCCAGAAAACGGGGCCAAATCTGACCACCGGCCAAAGGGGCACCCCTTTAGGCGGGATCAAAAATTTGATTTTTTCAAAAGAGGATGGATTAGGCATATATGATCAAATGGATTGATTCATAATGGACTCTAGTGTTCAGAAATGCTAGACTCAATGAAAAACTCGACGTTCACCCCGATCCCTACATAAGAGGTGACGGTTTTGGAAATCAACTTGATAATCACCTAGAGGCTTACTCAAATAGGGTTTCTACCGGTTCGACTTTAGTTAGGGTAGATATTTGAGTTAGGAATCCAACGCAACAAGAATCACAGGTAAAGCTTACTTCTGGAGAGAGTTATAGCCATTTTACTGACAGCTGCCAGAAAACGGGGCCTAATCTGGCCACCGGCCAAAGGGGTACCCCTTTGGGCGGGATCAAAAATTTGATTTTTTAAAAAGTGGACGGATTAGGCATATATGATCATATGGATTGATTCATAATGGACTCTAGTGTGCAAAAATGCTAGACTCAATGAAAAACCCGACGTTCACCCCGATCCCTACATAAGAGGTGACGGTTTTGGAAATCAACTTGGTAATCATCTAGAGGCCGACTCAAATAGGGTTTCTACCAGTTCGACTATTAGTAGGGTAGATATTTGAGTTAGGAATCCAACGCAACAAGAATCATAGGTAAAGCTTACTTCTGGAGAGAGTTATAGCCATTTTACTGACAGCTGCCAGAAAACGGGGCCAAATCTGGCCACCGGCCAAAGGGGTACCCCTTTGGGCGGGATCAAAAATTTGATTTTTTCAAAAGTGGACGGATTTGGCATATATGATCATATGGATTGATTCATAATATCTCTAGTGTTCAACAATGCTAGACTCAATGAAAAACCCGACGTTCACCCCGATCCCTACATAAGAGGTGACGGTTTTGGAAATCAACTTGATAATCACCTAGAGGCTTACTGAAATAGGCTTTCTACCAGTTCGACTCTTGGTAGGGTAGATATTTGAGTTAGGAATCCAACGCAACAAAAATCACAGGTAAAGCTTACTTCTAGAGAGAGTTATATCCATTTTACTGACAGTTGCCAGAAAACGGGGCCAAATCTGGCCACCGGCCAAAGGGGTACCCCTTTAGGCGGGATCAAAAATTTGATTTTTTCAAAAGTGGACGGATTAGGCATATATGATCATATCGATTGATTCATAATGGACTCTGGTGTTCAAAAATGCTAGACTCAATGAAAAACTCAACGTTCACACCGATATCTACATAAGAGGTGACGGTTTTGGAAATCAACTTGATAATCACCTAGAGGCTTACTCAAATAGGGTTTCTACCAGTTCGACTTTTGGTAGGGTAGATATTTCAGTTAGGAATCCAACGCAACAAGAATCACAGGTAAAGCTTACTTCTGGAGAGAGTTATAGCCATTTTACTGACAGCTGCCAGAAAACGGGGCCAAATCTGGCCACCGGCCAAAGGGGTACCCCTTTAGGCGGGATCAAAAATTTGATTTTTTCAAAAGTGGACGGATTAGGCATATATGATCATATGGATTGATTCATAATGGACTGTAGTGTTCAAAAATGCTAGACTCAATCAAAAACTCGACGTTCACCCCGATCCCTACATAAGAGGTGACGGTTTTGGAAATCAATTTGATAATCACCTAGAGGCTTGCTCAAATAGGGTTTCTACCGGTTCGACTTTTGGTAGGTTAGATATTTAAGTTAGGAATCCAACGCAACAAGAATCACAGGTAAATCTTACTTCTGGAGAGAGTTATAGCCATTTTACTGACAGCTGCCAGAAAACGGGGCCAAATCTGGCCACCGGCCAAAGGGGTACCCCTTTAGGCGGGATCAAAAATTTAATTTTTTCAAAAGTGGACGGATTAGGCATATATGATCATATGGATAAATTCATAATGTCTCTAGTGTTCAAAAATGCTAGACTCAATGAAAAACTCGACGTTCACCCCGATCCCTACATAAGAGGTGACGGTTTTGGAAATCAATTTGATAATCACCTAGAGGCTTGCTCAAATAGGGTTTCTACCGGTTTGACTTTTGGTAGGTTAGATATTTGAGTTAGGAATCCAACGCAACAAGAATCACAGGTAAATCTTACTTCTGGAGAGAGTTATAGCCATTTTACTGACAGCTGCCAGAAAACGGGGCCAAATCTGGCCACCGGCCAAAGGGGTACCCCTTTAGGCGGGATCAAAAATTTGATTTTTTCAAAAGAGGACGGATTAGGCATATATGATCATATGGATTGATTCATAATGGACTCTAGTGTTCAGAAATGCTAGACTAAATGAAAAACTCGACGTTCACCCCGATCCCTACATAAGAGGTGACGGTTTTGGAAATCAACTTGATAATCACCTAGAGGCTTACTCAAATAGGGTTTCTACCGGTTCGACTTTAGGTAGGGTAGATATTTGAGTTAAGAATCAAACGCAACAAGAATCACAGGTAAAGCTTACTTCTGGAGAGAGTTATAGCCATTTTACTGACAGCTGCCAGAAAACGGGGCCAAATCTGGCCACCGGCCAAAGGGGTACCCCTTTGGGCGGGATCAAAAATTTGATTTTTTAAAAAGTGGACGGATTAGGCATATATGATCATATGGATTGATTCATAATGGACTCTAGTGTGCAAAAATGCTAGACTCAATGAAAAACCCGACGTTCACCCCGATCCCTACATAAGAGGTGACGGTTTTGGAAATCAACTTGGTAATCACCTAGAGGCTTACTGAAATAGGGTTTCTACCAGTTCGACTTTTGGTAGGGTCGATATTTGAGTTAGGAATCCAACACAACAAGAATCACAGGTAAAGCTTACTTCTAGAGAGAGTTATATCCATTTTACTGACAGCTGCCAGAAAACGGGGCCTAATCTGGCCACCGGCTAAAGGGGTACCCCTTTGGGCAGGATCAAAAATTTGATTTTTTCAAAAGAGGACGGATTAGGAATATATGATCATATCGATTGATTCATAATGGACTCTGGTGTTCAAAAATGCTAGACTCAATGAAAAACTCGACGTTCACACCGATCCCTACATAAGAGGTGACGGTTTTGGAAATCAACTTGATAATCACCTAGAGGCTTACTCAAATAGGGTTTCTACCAGTTCGACTTTTGGTAGAGTAGATATTTCAGTTAGGAATCCAACGCAACAAGAATCACAGGTAAAGCTTAATTCTGGAGAGAGAGTTATAGCCATTTTACTGACAGCCGCCAGAAAACGGGGCCAAATCTGGCCACCGGCCAAAGGGGTACCCCTTTAGGCGGGATCAAAAATTTGATTTTTTCAAAAGGGGACGGATTAGGCATATATGATCATATGGATTGATTCATAATGGACTGTAGTGTTCAAAAATGCTAGACTCAATCAAAAACTCGACGTTCACCCCGATCCCTACATAAGAGGTGACGGTTTTGGAAATCAATTTGATAATCACCTAGAGGCTTGCTCAAATAAGGTTTCTACCGGTTCGACATTTGGTAGGTTAGATATTTGAGTTAGGAATCCAACGCAACAAGAATCACAGGTAAATCTTACTTCTGGAGAGAGTTATAGCCATTTTACTGACAGCTGCCAGAAAACGGGGCCAAATCTGGCCACCGGCCAAAGGGGTACCCCTTCTGGCGGGATCAAAAATTTGATTTTTTCAAAAGAGGACGGATTAGGCATATATGATCATATTGATTGATTCATAATGGACTCTAGTGTTCAAAAATGCTAGACTCAATGAAAAACTCGACGTTCACCCCGATCCCTACATAAGAGGTGACGGTTTTGGAAATCAACTTGATAATCACCTAGAGGCTTACTCAAATAGGGTTTCTACCGGTTCGACTTTAGGTAGGGTAGATATTTGAGTTAGGAATCAAACGCAACAAGAATCACATGTAAAGCTTACTTCTGGAGAGAGTTATAGCGATTTTACTGACAGCTGCCAGAAAACGGGGCCAAATCTGGCCACCGGCCAAAGGGGTACCCCTTTCGGCGGGATCAAAAATTTGATTTTTTAAAAACTGGACGGATTAGGCATATATGATCATATGGATTGATTCATAATGGACTCTAGTGTGCAAAAATGCTAGACTCAATGAAAAACCCGACGTTCACCCCGATCCCTACATAAGAGGTGACGGTTTTGGAAATCAACTTGGTAATCACCTAGAGGCCGACTCAAATAGGGTTTCTACCGGTTCGACTATTGGTAGGGTACATATTTGAGTTAGGAATCCAACGCAACAAGAATCATAGGTAAAGCTTACTTCTGAAGAGAGTTATAGCCATTTTACTGACAGCTACCAGAAAACGGGGCCAAATCTGGCCACCGGCCAAAGGGGTACCCCTTTGGGCGGGATCAAAAATTTGATTTTTTCAAAAGTGGACGGATTTGGCATATATGATCATATGGATTGATTCATAATATCTCTAGTGTTCAACAATGCTAGACTCAATGAAAAACCCGACGTTCACCCCGATCCCTACATAAGAGGAGACGGTTTTGGAAATCAACTTGATAATCACCTAGAGTCTTACTGAAATAGGGTTTCTACCGGTTCGACTTTTGGTAGGGTAGATATTTGAGTTAGGAATCCAACGCAATAAGAATCACAGGTAAAGCTTACTTCTAGAGAGAGTTACATCCATTTTACTGACAGTTCCCAGAAAACGGGGCCAAATCTGGCCACCGGCCAAAGGGGTACCCCTTTAGGCGGGATCAAAAATTTGATTTTTTCAAAATTGGACGGATTAGACATATATGATCATATGGATTGATTCATAATAGACTGTAGTGTTCAAAAATGCTAGACTCAATCAAAAACTCGACGTTCACCCCGATCCCTACATAAGAGGTGACGGTTTTGGAAATCAATTTCATAATCACCTAGAGGCTTTCTCAAATAGGGTTTCTACCGGTTCGACTTTTGGTAGGTTAGATATTTGAGTTAGGAATCCAACGCAATAAGAATCACTGGTAAATCTTACTTCTGGAGAGAGTTATAGCCATTTTACTGACAGCTGCCAGAAAACGGGGCCAAATCTGGCCACCGGCCAAAGGGGTACCCCTTTAGGCGGGATCAAAAATTTGATTTTTTCAAAAGAGGACGGATTAGGCATATATGATCATATGGATTGATTCATAATGGACTCTATTGTTCAGAAATGCTAGACTCAATGAAAAACCCAACGTTCACCCCGATCCCTACATAAGAGGTAACGGTTTTGAAAATCAACTTGATAATCCCCTAGAGGCTTACTCAAATAGGGTTTCTACCGGTTCGACTTTTGGTAGGATAGATATTTGAGTTAAGAATCCAACGCAACAAGAATCACGGGTAAAGCTTACTTCTGGAGAGAGTTATAGCCATTTTACTGACAGCTGCCAGAAAACGGGGCCAAATTTGGCCAACGGCCAAAGGGGTACCCCTTTGGGCTGGATAAAAAATTGATTTTTTCAAAAGTGGACGGATTAGGCATATATGATCATATAGATTGATTCATAATGGACTCTAGTGTTCAAAAATACTAGACTCAATGGAAAACCCGACGTTCACCCCGATCCCTACATAAGAGGTGACGGTTTTGGAAATCAACTTGATAATCACCCAGAGGCTTACTCAAATAGGGTTTCTACTAGTTCGACTTTTGGTAGGGTAGATATTTGAGTTAGGAATCCAACGCAACAAGAATCACGGGTAAAGCTTACCTGTGGAGAGAGTTATAGCCGTTTTACTGACGGCTGCTAGAAAACGGGGCCAAATCTAGCCACCGGCCAAAGGGGTACCCCTTTGGGCGGGCTCAAAAATTTGATTTTTTCAAAAGTGAACGGATTAGGCATATATGATCATATGGATTGATTCATAATGGACTCTAGTGTTCAAAAATGCTAGACTCAATGAAAAACCCGACGTTCACCCCGATCCCTACGTAAGAGGTGACGGTTTTGGAAATCAACTAGATAATCACCCAGAGGCTTACTCAAATAGGGTTTCTACCGGTTCGACTTTTGGTAGGGTAGATATTTGAGTTAGGAATCCAACGCAACAAGAATCACGGGTAAAGCTTACCTGTGGAGAGAGTTATAGCCGTTTTACTGACGGCTGTTAGAAAACGGGGCCAAATCTGGCCACCGGCCAAAGGGGTACCCCTTTGGGCGGGCTCAAAAATTTGATTTTTTCAAAAGTGAATGGATTAGGCATATATGATCATATGGATTGATTCATAATGGAATCTAGTGTTCAAAAATGCTAGATTCAATGAAAAACCCGACGTTCACCCCGATCCCTATGTAAGAGGTGACGGTTTTGGAAATAATCTTTATAATCACCTAGAGACTTACACAAATAAGGTTTCTACCGGTTCGACTATTGGTAGGGTAGATATTTGAGTTAGTAATCCAACGCAACAAGAATCACAGGTAAAGCTTACTTCTGGAGAGAGTTATAGCCATTTTACTGACGGCTGCCAGAAAACGGGGCCAAATCTGGCCACCGGCCAAAGGGGTACCCCTTTGGGCGGGCTCAAAAATTTGATTTTTTCAAAAGTGAACGGATTAGGCATATATGATCATATGGATTGATTCATAATGGACTCTAGTGTTCAAAAATACTAGACTCAATGAAAAACCCGACGTTCACCCCGATCCCTACATAAGAGGTGACGGTTTTGGAAATCAACTTGATAATCACCCAGAGGTTTACTCAAATGGGGTTTCTACCGGTTCGACTTTTGGTGGGGTAGATATTTGAGTTAGGAATCCAACGCAACAAGAATCACGGGTAAAGCTTACCTGTGGAGAGAGTTATAGCCGTTTTACTAACGGCTGCCAGAAAACGGGGCCAAATCTAGCCAACGGCCAAAGGGGTACCCCTTTGGGCGGGCTCAAAAATTTGATTTTTTCAAAAGTGAACTGATTAGGCATATATGATCATATGGATTGATTAATAATGGACGCTAATGTTCAAAAATCCTAGACTCAATGAAAAACCCGACGTTTATCCTGATCCCTACATAAGAGGTCACGGTTTTGGAAATCAACTTGATAATCACCTAGAGGCTTACTAAAATAGGGTTTCTACCGGTTCGACTTTTGGTAGGGTAGATATTTGAGTTAGGAATCCAACGCAACAAGAATCATGGGTAAAGCTTACCTGTGGAGAGAGTTATAGCCGTTTTACTGACGGCTGCCAGAAAACGGGGCCAAATCTGGCCACCGGCCAACGGGGTACCCCTTTGGGCGGGCTCAAAAATTTGATTTTTTCAAAAGTGGATGGATTAGGCATATATGATCATATGGATTGATTCATAATGGACTCTCGTGTTCAAAAATGGTAGACTCAATGAAAAACCCGACGTTCACCCCGATCCCTATGTAAGAGGTGACGGTTTTGGAAATAATCTTTATAATCACCTAGAGACTTACACAAATAAGGTTTCTACCGGTTCGACTATTGGTAGGGTAGATATTTGAGTTAGTAATCCAACGCAACAAGAATCACAAGTAAAGCTTACTTCTGGAGAGAGTTATAGCCATTTTACTGACGGCTGCCAGAAAACGGGGCCAAATCTGGCCACCGGCCAAAGGGGTACCCCTTTGGGCGGGCTCAAAAATTTGATTTTTTCAAAAGTGGACGGATTAGGCATATATGATCATATGGATTGATTCATAATGGACTCTAGTGTTCAAAAATACTAGACTCAATGAAAAACCCGACGTTCACCCCGATCCCTACATAAGAGGTAACGGTTTTGGAAATCAACTTGATAATCACCCAGAGGCTTACTCAAATAGGGTTTCTACCGGTTCGACTTTTGGTGGGGTAGATATTTGAGTTAGGAATCCAACGCAACAAGAATCATCGGTAAAGCTTACCTGTGGAGAGAGTTATAGTCGTTTTACTGACGGCTACTAGAAAACGGGGCCAAATCTAGCCAACGGCCAAAGCGGTACCCCTTTGGGCGGGCTCAAAAATTTGATTTTTTCAAAAGTGAACGGATTAGGCATATATGATCATATGGATTGATTCATAATGGACTCTAGTGTTCAAAAATGCTAGACTCAATGAAAAACCCAACGTTCACCCCGATCCCTACGTAAGAGGTGACGATTTTGGAAATCAACTTGATAATCACCTAGAGGCTTACTCAAATAAGGTTTCTACCGGCTCAACAATTGGTAGGGTAGATATTTGAGTTAGGAATCCAACGCAACAAGAATCACAGGTAAAGCTTACTTCTGGAGAGAGTTATAGCTATTTTACTGACAGCTGCCAGAAAACGGGGCCAAATCTGGCCACCGGCCTAAGGGGTATCCCTTTGGGCGGGATAAAAAATTGATTTTTTCAAAAGTGGACGGATTAGGCATATATGATCATATAGATTGATTCATAATGGACTCTAGTGTTCAAAAATACTAGACTCAATGAAAAACCCGACGTTCACCCCGATCCCTACATAAGAGGTGACGGTTTTGGAAATAACCTTTATAATCACCTAGAGACTTACAAAAATAAGGTTTATACCGGTTCGACTTTTGGTAGGGTAGATATTTGAGTTAGGAATCCAACGCAACAAGAATCACGGGTAAAGCTTACCTGTGGAGAGAGTTATAGCCGTTTTACTAACGGCTGCAAGAAAACGGGGCCAAAGGGGTACCCCTTTGGGTGGGCTCAAAAATTTGATTTTTTCAAAAGTGGACTGATTAGGCATATATGATCATATGGATTGATTAATAATGGACGCTAGTGTTCAAAAATCCTAGACTAAATGAAAAACCCGACGTTCACCCCGATCCCTACATAAGAGGTAATGGTTTTGGAAATCAACTTGATAATCACCTAGAGGCTTGCTCAAATAGGGTTTCTACCGGTTCGACTTTTGGTAGGGTAGATATTTAAGTTAGGAATCCAACGCAACAAGAATCATGGGTAAAGCTTACCTGTGGAGAGAGTTATAGTCGTTTTACTGACGGCTGCCAAAAAAGGGGCCAAATCTGGCCACCGGCCAAAGGGGGTACCCCTTTGGGCGGGCTCAAAAATTTGATTTTTTCAAAAGTGGACGGATTAGGCATATATGATCATTCTTATTGATTCATAATAGACTCTAGTGTTCAAAAATGCTAGACTCAATAAAAAACTCGATGTTCACCCCGATCCCTACATAAGAGGTGACGGTTTTGGAAATCAACTTGATAATCACCTAAAGGCTTACTCAAATAGGGTTTCTACTGGTTCAACTATTGGTAGGGTAGATATTTGAGTTAGTAATCCAACGCAACAAGAATCACGAGTAAAGCTTACCTGTTGAGAGAGTTATAGCCGTTTTACTGACGGCTGCTAGAAAACGGGGCCAAATCTAGCCACCGGCTAAAGGGGTACCCCTTTGGGCGGGCTCAAAAATTTGACTTTTTCAAAAATGGACGGATTAGGCATATATGATCATATGGATTGATGCATAATGGACTCTAGTGTTCAAAAATGCTAGACTCAATGAAAAACCCGACGTTCACCCCGATCCCTACGTAAGAGGTGACAGTTTTGGAAATCAACTTGATAATCACATAGAGGCTAACTCAAATAGGGTTTCTACCGGTTCAACTATTGGTAGGGTAGATATTTGAGTTAGGAATCCAACGCAACAAGAATCACGGGTAAAGCTTACCTGTGGAGAGAGTTATAGCCGTTTTACTAACGGCTGCCAGAAAACGGAGCCAAATCTGGCCACCGGCCAAAGGGGATAACCCTTTGGGCGGGCTCAAAAATTTGATTTTTTCAAAAGTTGATGGATTAGGCATATATGATCATATGGATTGATTTATAATGGACTCTAGTGTTCAAAAATGCTAGACTCAATGAAAAACCCGACGTTCACCCCGATCCCTACATAAAAGGTGACGGTTTTGGAAATCAACTTGATAATCACCTAGAGGCTTACTCAAATAGGGTTTCTACTGGTTCGACTTTTGGTAGGGTGGATATTTGAGTTAGAAATCCAACGCAACAAGAATCACGGGTAAATCTTACATGTGGAGAGAGTTATAGCCGTTTTACTGACGGCTGCCAGAAAAAGGGACCAAATCTGGCCACCGGCCAAAGGGGTACCCCTTTGGGCGGGCTCAAAAATTTAATTTTTTCAAAAGTGGATGGATTAGGCATATATGATATTATGGAGTGATTCATAATGGACTGTAGTGTTCAAAAATGCTAGACTCAATTAAAAAACCCGACGTTCACCCCGATCCCTACATAAGAGGTGACGGTTTTGGAAATCAACTTGATAATCACCTAGAGGCTTACTCAAATAGGGTTTCTACCGGTTTGACTTTTGGTAGGGTGGATACTTGAGTTAGGAATCCAACGAAATAAGAATCATGGGTAAATCTTACATGTGGAGAGAGTTATAGCCGTTTTACTGACGGTTGCCAGAAAACGGGACCAAATCTGGCCACCGGCCAAAGGGGTACCCCTTTGGGCGGGCTCAAAAATTTGATTTTTTCAAAAGTGGATGGATTAGGCATATATGATCAGAAGGATTGATTGATAATGGACTTTAGTGTTCAAAAATGCTAGACTCAATGAAAAATCCGACGATCACCCCGATCCCCACATAAGAGGTGACGGTTTTGGAAATCAACTTGATAATCACCTAGAGGCTAACTCAAAAAGGGTTTCTACCGCTTCAACATTTGGTAGGGTAGATATTTGAGTTGGGAATCCAACGCAATAAGAATCACGGGTAAAGCTTACTTCTGGAGACAGTTATAGCCGTTTTACTGACGGCTGCCAGAAAACGGGGCCAAATCTGGCCACCGGCCAAAGAGGTACCCCTTTGGGCAGGCTAAAAAATTTGATTTTTTGAAAAGTGGACGGATTAGGCATATATGATCATATGGATTGATTCATAATGGACTCTAGTGTTCAAAAATGCTAGACTCAATGAAAAACCCGACGTTCATCCCGATCCCTACGTAAGAGGTGACGGTTTTGGAAATTAACTTGATAATCACCTAGAGGCTTACTCAAATAGGATTTCTACCGGTTCGACTTTTGGTAGGGTAGATATTTGAGTTAGGAATCCAATGCAACAAAAATCATGGGTAAAGCTTACTGCTGGAGAGAGTTATTGCCGTTTTACTGACGGCTGCCAGAAAACGGGGCCAAATCTGGCCACCGGCCAAAGGGGTACCCCTTTGGGTGGGCTCAAAAATTTGATTTTTTCAAAAGTGGACGGATTTGGCATATATGATCATATGGATTGATTCATAATGGACTCAAGTGTTCAAAAATGCTAGACTCAATGAAAAACCCGACGTTCACCCCGATCCGTACGTAAGAGGTGACGGTTTTGGAAATCAACTTGATAATCACCTAGAGGGTTACTGAAATAGGGTTTCTACCGGTTCAACTATTGGTAGGGTTGATATTTTAGTTAGAAATCCAACACAACAAGAATCACCGGTAAATCTTACCTATGGAGAGAGTTATAGCCGTTTTACTGACGGCTGCCAGAAAACGGGGCCAAATCTGGCCACCGGCCAAAGGGGTACCCCTTTGGGCGGCCTCAAAAATTTGACTTTTTCAAAAGTGGACGGATTTCGCATATATGATCATATGGATTGATTCATAATGGACTCTAGTGTTCAAAAATGCTAGACTCAATGAAAAACCCGACGTTCACCCCGATCCCTACGTAAGAGGTGACGGTTTTAGAAATCCACTTGATAATCACCTAGAGGCTTACTCAAATAGGGTCTCTACCGGTTCAACTATTGGTAGGGTAGATATTTGAGTTAGGAATCCAACGCAACAAGAATCACAGGTAAAGCTTACTACTGGAGAGAGTTATAGCTCTTTTACTGACAGCTGCCAGAAAACGGGGCCAAATCTGGCCACCGGCCAAAAGGGTACTCCTTTGCGCGGGCTCAAAAATTTGATTTTTTCAAAAGTGGACTGATTAGGCATATATGATCATATGGATTGATTAATAATGGACGCTAGTGTTCAAAAATCCTAGACTCAATGAAAAACTCGATGTTCACCCCGATCCCTACATAAGAGGTGACGGTTTTGGAAATCAACTTGATAATCACCTAGAGGATTACTCAAATAGGGTTTCTACCGGTTCAACTATTGGTAGGGTAGATATTTTAGTTAGGAATCCAACACAACAAGAATCACGGGTAAAGCTTACCTGTGGAGAGATTTATAGCCGTTTTACTGACGGCTGCCAGAAAACGGGGCCAAATCTGGCCACCGGCCAAAGGGGTACCCCTTTGGGCGGCCTCAAAAATTTGACTTTTTCAAAAGTGGATGGATTAGGCATATATGATCATATGAATTGATTCATAATGGACTCTAGTGTTCAAAAATGCTAGACTCAATGAAAAACCCGACGTTCACCCCGATCCCTACGTAAGAGGTGACGGTTTTGGAAATCCACTTGATAATCACCTAGAGGCTTACTCAAATAGGGTTTCTACCGGTTCAACTATTGGTAGGGTAGATATTTGAGTTAGGAATCCAACGCAACAAGAATCACAGGTAAAGCTTACTTCTGGAGAGAGTTATAGCCATTTTACTGACAGCTGCCAGAAAATGGGGCCAAATCTGGCCACCGGCCAAAGGGGTATCCCTTTGGGCGGGATAAAAAATTGATTTTTTCAAAAGTGGACGGATTAGGCATATATGATCATACGGATTGATTCATAATGGACTCTAGTGTTCAAAAATACTAGACTCAATGAAAAACCCGACTTTCACCCCGATCCCTACATAAGAGGTGACAGTTTTGGAAATAACCTTGATAATCCCCTAGAGACTTACTCAAATAAGGTTTCTACTGGTTCGACTTTTGGTAGAGTAGATATTTGAGTTAGGATTCCAACGCAACAAGAATCACGGGTAAAGCTTACCTGTGGAGAGAGTTATAGCCGTTTTACTAACGGCTGCCAGAAAACGGGGCCAAATCTAGCCACCGGCCAAAGGGTACCCCTTTGGGCGGGCTCAAAAATTTGATTTTTTCTAAAGTGGACGGATTTGGCATATATGATCATATGGATTGATTCATAATGGACTCAAGTGTTCAAAAATGCTAGACTCAATGAAAAACCCGACGTTCACCCCGATCCCTACGTAAGAGGTGACGGTTTTGGAAATCAACTTGATAATCACCTAGAGGCTTACTAAAATAGGGTTTCTACCGGTTCAACTATTGGTAGGGTTGATATTTTAGTTAGGAATCCAACACAACAAGAATCACTGGTAAAGCTTACCTATGGAGAGAGTTATAGCCGTTTTACTGACGGCTGCCAGAAAACGGGGCCAAATCTGGCCACCGGCCAAAGGGGTACCCCTTTGGGCGGCCTCAAAAATTTGACTTTTTCAAAAGTGGACGGATTAGGCATATATGATCATATGAATTGATTCATAATGGACTCTAGTGTTCAAAAATGCTAGACTCAATGAAAAACCCGACGTTCACCCCGATCCCTACGTAAGAGGTGACGGTTTTGGAAATCCACTCGATAATCACCTAGAGGCTTACTCAAATAGGGTTTCTACCGGTTCAACTATTGGTAGGGTAGATATTTGAGTTAGGAATCCAACGCAACAAGAATCACAGGTAAAGCTTACTTCTGGAGAGAGTTATAGCCATTTTACTGATAGCAGCCAGAAAACGGGGCCAAATCTGGCCACCGGCCAAAGGGGTATCCCTTTGGGCGGGATAAAAAATTGATTTTTTCAAAAGTGGACGGATTAGGCATATATGATCATATGGATTGATTCATAATGGACTCTAGTGTTCAAAAATACTAGACTCAATGAAAAACCCGACTTTCACCCCGATCCCTACATAAGAGGTGACAGTTTTGGAAATAACCTTGATAATCACCTAGAGACTTACTCAAATAAGGTTTCTACCGGTTCGACTTTTGGTAGGGTAGATATTTGAGTTAGGATTCCAACGCAACAAGAATCACGGGTAAAGCTTACCTGTGGAGAGAGTTATAGCCGTTTTACTAACGGCTGCCAGAAAACGGGGCCAAATCTGGCCACCGGCCAAAGGGGTACCCCTTTGGGCGGGCTCAAAAATTTGATTTTTTCTAAAGTGGACGGATTTGGCATATATGATCATATGGATTGATTCATAATGGACTCAAGTGTTCAAAAATGCTAGACTCAATGAAAAACCCGACGTTCACCCCGATCCCTACGTAAGAGGTGACGGTTTTGGAAATCAACTTGATAATCACCTAGAGGCTTACTAAAATAGGGTTTCTACCGGTTCAACTATTGGTAGGGTTGATATTTTAGTTAGGAATCCAACACAACAAGAATCACTGGTAAAGCTTACCTATGGAGAGAGTTATAGCCGTTTTACTGACGGCTGCCAGAAAACGGGGCTAAATCTGGCCACCGGCCAAAGGGGTACCCCTTTGGGCGGCCTCAAAAATTTGACTTTTTCAAAAGTGGACGGATTAGGCATATATGATCATATGAATTGATTCATAATGGACTCTAGTGTTCAAAAATGCTAGACTCAATGAAAAACCCGACGTTCACCCCGATCCCTACGTAAGAGGTGACGGTTTTGGAAATCCACTCGATAATCACCTAGAAGCTTACTCAAATAGGGTTTCTACCGGTTCAACTATTGGTAGGGTAGATATTTGAGTTAGGAATCCAACGCAACAAGAATCACAGGTAAAGCTTACTTCTGGAGAGAGTTATTGCCATTTTACTGATAGCAGCCAGAAAACGGGGCCAAATCTGGCCACCGGCCAAAGGGGTATCCCTTTGGGCGGGATAAAAAATTGATTTTTTCAAAAGTGGACGGATTAGGCATATATGATCATACGGATTGATTCATAATGGACTCTAGTGTTCAAAAATACTAGACTCAATGAAAAACCCGACTTTCACCCCGATCCCTACATAAGAGGTGACAGTTTTGGAAATAACCTTGATAATCCCCTAGAGACTTACTCAAATAAGGTTTCTACTGGTTCGACTTTTGGTAGAGTAGATATTTGAGTTAGGATTCCAACGCAACAAGAATCACGGGTAAAGCTTACCTGTGGAGAGAGTTATAGCCGTTTTACTAACGGCTGCCAGAAAACGGGGCCAAATCTAGCCACCGGCCAAAGGGGTACCCCTTTGGGCGGGCTCAAAAATTTGATTTTTTCTAAAGTGGACGGATTTGGCATATATGATCATATGGATTGATTCATAATGGACTCAAGTGTTCAAAAATGCTAGACTCAATGAAAAACCCGACGTTCACCCCGATCCCTACGTAAGAGGTGACGGTTTTGGAAATCCACTCGATAATCACCTAGAGGCTTACTCAAATAGGGTTTCTACCGGTTCAACTATTGGTAGGGTAGATATTTGAGTTAGGAATCCAACGCAACAAGAATCACAGGTAAAGCTTACTTCTGGAGAGAGTTATAGCCATTTTACTGATAGCAGCCAGAAAACGGGGCCAAATCTGGCCACCGGCCAAAGGGGTATCCCTTTGGGCGGGATAAAAAATTGATTTTTTCAAAAGTGGACGGATTAGGCATATATGATCATACGGATTGATTCATAATGGACTCTAGTGTTCAAAAATACTAGACTCAATGAAAAACCCGACTTTCACCCCGATCCCTACATAAGAGGTGACAGTTTTGGAAATAACCTTGATAATCACCTAGAGACTTACTCAAATAAGGTTTCTACCGGTTCGACTTTTGGTAGGGTAGATATTTGAGTTAGGATTCCAACGCAACAAGAATCACGGGTAAAGCTTACCTGTGGAGAGAGTTATAGCCGTTTTACTAACGGCTGCCAGAAAACGGGGCCAAATCTGGCCACCGGCCAAAGGGGTACCCCTTTGGGCGGGCTCAAAAATTTGATTTTTTCAAAAGTGGACGGATTTGGCATATATGATCATATTGATTGATTCATAATGGACTCAAGTGTTCAAAAATGCTAGACTCAATGAAAAACCCGACGTTCACCCCGATCCTTACATAAGAGGTGACGGTTTTGGAAATCAACTTGATAATCACCTAGAGGCTTACTCAAATAGGGTTTCTACCGGTTCGACTTTTGGTAGGGTAGATATTTGAGTTAGGAATACAATGCAATAAGAATCACGGGTAAAGCTTACTTCTGGAGAGAGTTATAGCCGTTTTACTGATGGCTGCCAGAAAACGGGGCCAAATCTGGCCACCGGCCAAAGGGGAACCCCTTTGGGCGGGCTCAAAAATTTGATTTTTTGAAAAGTGGACGGATTAGGCATATATCATCATATGGATTGATTCATAACGGACTCTAGTGTTCAAAAATGCTAGACTCATTGAAAAACCCGACGTTCACCCCGATCCCTACATAAGAGGTGACAGTTTTGGAAATTAACTTGATAATCAGCTAGAGGCTTACTCAAATAGGGTTTCTACCGGTTCGACTTTTGGTAGGGTAGATATTTGAGTTAGGAATCCAACGCAACAAGAATCACAAGTAAAGCTTACCTGTGGAAAGAGTTATAGCCGTTTTACTAACGGCTGCCAGAAAACGGGGCCAAATCTGGCCATCGGCCAAAGGGGTACCCCTTTGGGCGGGCTCAAAAATTTGATTTTTTCAAAAGTGGACGGGTAAGGCATATATGATCATATGGATTGATTAATAATGGACGCTAGTGTTCAAAAATCCTAGACTCAATGAAAAACACGACGTTCACCCCGATCCCTACATAAGAGGTCACGGTTTTGGAAATCTACTTGATAATCACCTAGAGGCTTACTCAAATAGGGTTTCTACCGGTTCGACTTTTGGTAGGGTAGATATTTGAGTTAGGAATCCAACGCAATAAGAATCACGGGTAAAGCTTACCTGTGGAGAGAGTTATAGCCGTTTTACTGACGGTTGCCAGAAAACGGGGCCAAATCTGGCCACCGGCCAAAGGGGTACCCCTTTGGGCGGGCTAAAAAATTTGACTTTTTCAAAAGTGGACGGATTAGGCATATATGATCATATGGATTGATTCATAATGGACTCTAGTGTTCAAAAATGCTAGACTCAATGAAAAACCCGACGTTCACCCCGATCCCTACGTAAGAGGTGACGATTTTGGAAATCCACTTGATAATCACCTAGAGGCTTACTCAAATAGGGTTTCTACTAGTTCAACTATTGGTAGGGTAGATATTTGAGTTAGGAATACAATGCAATAAGAATCACGGGTAAAGCTTACTTCTGGAGAGAGTTATAGCCGTTTTACTGACGGCTGCTAGAAAACGGGGCCAAATCTGGCCACCAGCCAAAGGGGAACCCCTTTGGGCGGGCTCAAAAATTTGATTTTTTGAAAAGTGGACGGATTAGGCATATATGATCATATGGATTGATTCATAATGGACTCTAGTGTTCAAAAATGCTAGACTCAATGAAAAACCCGACGTTCACCCCGATCCCTACATAAGAGGTGACGGTTTTGGAAATTAACTTGATAATCACCTAGAGGCTTACTCAAACAGGGTTTCTACCGGTTCGACTTTTGGTAGGATAGATATTTGAGTTAGGAATCCAACACAACAAGAATCACGGGTAAAGCTTACATGTGGAGACTGTTATAGCCGTTTTACTGACGGCTGCAAGAAAATGAGGCCAAATCTGGCCACCGGCCAAAGGGGTACCCCTTTGGGCGGGCTCAAAAATTTGATTTTTTCAAAAGTGGACGGATTAGACATATATGATCATATGGATTGATTCATAATGGACTCTAGTGTTCAAAAATGCTAGACTCAATGAAAAACCCGACGTTCACCCCGATCCCTATATAAGAGGTGACGGTTTTGGAAATCAACTTGATAATCACCTAGAGACCGACTCAAATAGGGTTTCTTCCGGTTCGACTTTTGGTAGGGTAGATATTTGAGTTAGGAATCCAACGCAACAAGAATCACAGGTAAAGCTTACTTCTGGAGAGAGTTATAGCCATTTTACTGACAGCTGCCAGAAAACGGGGCCAAATCTGGACACCGTCCAAACGGGTACCCCTTTGGGCG
This sequence comes from Perilla frutescens, assembly GCA_026008535.1. NCBI lineage: Eukaryota > Viridiplantae > Streptophyta > Magnoliopsida > Lamiales > Lamiaceae > Perilla > Perilla frutescens. The sequence goes on along the minus strand of BRKX01000007.1, from coordinate 200,852 downwards.
GGATCAAAAATTTGATTTTTTCAAAAGTGGATAGATTAGGCATATATGATCATATGGATTGATTCATAATGGACTCTAGTTTTCAAAAATGCTAGACTCAATGAAAAACCAGACGTTCACCCCGATCCCTACATAAGAGGTGACGGTTTTGGAAATCAACTTGATAATCACCTAGAGGCTTACTCAAATAGGGTTTCTACCGGTTCGACTTTTGGTAGGGTAGATATTTGAGTTAGGAATACAACGCAATAAAAATCACGGGTAAATCTTACTTCTGGAGAGAGTTATAGCCGTTTTACTGATGGCTGCCAGAAAACGGGGCCAAATCTGGCTACCGGCCAAAGGGGAACCCCTTTGGCGGGCTCAAAAATTTGATTTTTTGAAAAGTGGACGGATTAGGCATATATGATCATATGGATTGATTCATAATGGACTCTAGTGTTCAAAAATACTAGACTCAATGAAAACCCCGACGTTCACCCCGATCCTTACATAAGAGGTGACGGTTTTGGAAATCAACTTGATAATCACCTAGAGGCTTACTCAAATAGGGTTTCTAGCGGTTCTACTTTTGGTAGGGTAGATATTTGAGTTAGGAATACAACGCAATAAGAATCACGGGTAAAGCTTACTTCTGGAGAGAGTTATAGCCGTTTTACTGATGGCTGCCAGAAAACGGGGCCAAATCTGGCCACCGGCCAAAGGGGAACCCCTTTGGCGGGCTCAAAAATTTGATTTTTTGAAAAGTGGACGGATTAGGCATATATGATCATATGGATTGATTCATAATGGACTCTAGTGTTCAAAAATACTAGACTCAATGAAAAACCCGACGTTCACCCCGATCCTTACATAAGAGGTGACGGTTTTGGAAATCAACTTGATAATCACCTAGAGGCTTACTCAAATAGGGTTTCTAGCGGTTCGACTTTTGGTAGGGTAGATATTTGAGTTAGGAATACAACGCAATAAGAATCACGGGTAAAGCTTACTTCTGGAGAGAGTTATAGCCGTTTTACTGATGGCTGCCAGAAAACGGGGCCAAATCTGGCCACCGGCCAAAGGGGAACCCCTTTGGGCGGGCTCAAAAATTTGATTTTTTGAAAAGTGGACGGATTAGGCATATATGATCATATGGATTGATTCATAATGGACTCTAGTGTTCAAAAATGCTAGACTCAATGAAAAACCCGACGTTCACCCCGATCCCTACATAAGAGGTGACAGTTTTGGAAATTAAATTGATAATCAGCTAGAGGCTTACTCAAATAGGGTTTCTACCGGTTCGACTTTTGGTAGGGTAGATATTTGAGTTAGGAATCCAACGCAACAAGAAACACAAGTAAAGCTTACCCGTGGAAAGAGTTATAGCCGTTTTACTAACGGCTGCCAGAAAACGGGGCCAAATCTGGCCACCGGCCAAAGGGGTACCCCTTTGGGCGGGCTCAAAAATTTGATTTTTTCAAAAGTGGACGGGTAAGACATATATGATCATATGGATTGATTAATAATGGACGCTAGTGTTCAAAAATCCTAGACTCAATGAAAAACACGACGTTCACCCCGATCCCTACATAAGAGGTCACGGTTTTGGAAATCTACTTGATAATCACCTAGAGGCTTACTCAAATAGGGTTTCTACCGGTTCGACTTTTGGTAGGGTAGATATTTGAGTTAGGAATCCAACGCAACAATAATCACGGGTAAAGCTTACTTCTGGAGATAGTTATAGCCGTTTTACTGACGGCTGCCAGAAAACGGGGCCAAATCTGGCCACCGGCCAAAGGGGAACCCCTTTGGGCGGGCTCAAAAATTTGATTTTTTGAAAAGTGGACGGATTAGGCATATATGATCATATGGATTGATTCATAATGGACTCTAGTGTTCAAAAATGCTAGACTCAATGAAAAACCCGACGTTCACCCCGATCCCTACATAAGAGGTGACAGTTTTGGAAATTAAATTGATAATCAGCTAGAGGCTTACTCAAATAGGGTTTCTACCGGTTCGACTTTTGGTAGGGTAGATATTTGAGTTAGGAATCCAACGCAACAAGAAACACAAGTAAAGCTTACCCGTGGAAAGAGTTATAGCCGTTTTACTAACGGCTGCCAGAAAACGGGGCCAAATCTGGCCACCGGCCAAAGGGGTACCCCTTTGGGCGGGCTCAAAAATTTGATTTTTTCAAAAGTGGACGGGTAAGACATATATGATCATATGGATTGATTAATAATGGACGCTAGTGTTCAAAAATCCTAGACTCAATGAAAAACACGACGTTCACCCCGATCCCTACATAAGAGGTCACGGTTTTGGAAATCTACTTGATAATCACCTAGAGGCTTACTCAAATAGGGTTTCTACCGGTTCGACTTTTGGAGGGTAGATATTTGAGTTAGTAATCCAACACAACAAAAATCATGGGTAAAGCTTACTGCTGGAGAGAGTTATTGCCGTTTTACTGACGGCTGCCAGAAAACGGGGCCAAATCTGGCCACCGGCCAAAGGGGTACCCCTTTGGACGGGCTCAAAAATTTGATTTTTTCAAAAGTGGACGGATTTGGCATATATGATCATATGGATTGATTCATAATGGACTCAATTGTTCAAAAATGCTAGACTCAATGAAAAACCCGACGTTCACCCCGATCCCTACGTAAGAGGTGACGGTTTTGGAAATCAACTTGATAATCACCTAGAGGCTTACTAAAATAGGGTTTCTACCGGTTCAACTATTGGTAGGGTTGATATTTTAGTTAGGAATCCAACACAACAAGAATCACTGGTAAAGCTTACCTATGGAGAGAGTTATAGCCGTTTTACTGACGGCTGCTAGAAAACGGGGCCAAATCTGGCCACCGGCCAAAGGGGTACCCCTTTGGGAGGCCTCAAAAATTTGAATTTTTTAAAAGTGGACGGATTAGGCATATATGATCATATGAATTGATTCATAATGGACTCTAGTGTTCAAAAATGCTAGACTCAATGAAAAACCCGACGTTCACCCCGATCCCTACGTAAGAGGTGACGGTTTTGGAAATCCACTTGATAATCACCTAGAGGCTTACTCAAATAGTGTTTCTTCCGGTTCAACTATTGGTAGGGTAGATATTTGAGTTAGGAATCCAACGCAACAAGAATCACAGGTAAAGCTTACTTCTGGAGAGAGTTATAGCCATTTTACTGACAGCTGCCAGAAAACGGGGCCAAATCTGGCCACCGGCCAAAGGGGTATCCCTTTGGGCGGGATAAAAAATTGATTTTTTCAAAAGTGGACGGATTAGGCATATATGATCATACGGATTGATTCATAATGGACTCTAGTGTTCAAAAATACTAGACTCAATGAAAAACCCGACTTTCACCCCGATCCCTACATAAGAGGTGACAGTTTTGGAAATAACCTTGATAATCACCTAGAGACTTACTAAAATAAGGTTTCTACCGGTTCGACTTTTGGTAGAGTAGATATTTGAGTTAGTAATCCAACGCAACAAAAATCATGGGTAAAGCTTACTGCTGGAGAGAGTTATTGCCGTTTTACTGACGGCTGCCAGAAAACGGGGCCAAATCTGGCCACCGGCCAAAGGGGTACCCCTTTGGGCGGGCTCAAAAATTTGATTTTTTCAAAAGTTGACGGATTTGGCATATATGATCATATGGATTGATTCATAATGGACTCAAGTGTTCAAAAATGCTAGACTCAATGAAAAACCCGACGTTCACCCCGATCCCTACGTAAGAGGTGACGGTTTTGGAAATAAACTTGATAATCACCTAGAGGCTTACTGAAATAGGGTTTCTACCGGTTCAACTATTGGTAGGGTAGATATTTTAGTTAGGAATCCAACACAATAAGAATCACGGGTAAAGATTACCTGTGGAGAGAGTTATAGCCGTTTTACTGACGTTTGCCAGAAAACGGGGCCAAATCTGGCCACCGGCCAAAGAGGTACCCCTTTGGGCGGGCTCAAAAATTTTACTTTTTCAAAAGTGGACGGATTAGGCATATATGATCATATGGATTGATTCATAATGGACTCTAGTGTTCAAAAAAGCTAGACTCAATGAAAAACCCGACGTTCACCCCGATCCCTACGTAAGAGGTGACGATTTTGGAAATCCACTTGATAATCACCTAGAGGCTTACTCAAATAGGGTTTCTACTGGTTCAACTATTGGTAGGGTAGATATTTGAGTTAGGAATACAATGCAATAAGAATCACGGGTAAAGCTTACTTCTGGAGAGAGTTATAGCCGTTTTACTGACGGCTGCTAGAAAACGGGGCCAAATCTGGCCACCGGCCAAAGGGGAACCCCTTTGGGCGGGCTTAAAAATTTGATTTTTTGAAAAGTGGACGGATTAGGCATATATGATCATATGGATTCATTCATAATGGACTCTAGTGTTCAAAAATGCTAGACTCAATGAAAAACCCGACGTTCACCCCGATCCCTACATAAGAGGTGACAGTTTTGGAAATTAACTTGATAATCACCTAGAAGCTTACTCAAACAGGGTTTCTACCGGTTCAACTTTTGGTAGGGTAGATATTTGAGTTAGGAATCCAACACAACAAGAATCACGGGTAAAGCTTACATGTGGAGACAGTTATAGCCGTTTTACTGACGGCTGCCAGAAAACGAGGCCAAATCTGGCCACCGGCCAAAGGGGTACCCCTTTGGGCGGCTCAAAAATTTGATTTTTTCAAAAGTGGACGGATTAGGCATATATGATCATATGGATTGATTCATAACGGACTCTAGTGTTCAAAAATGCTAGACTCAATGAAAAACCCGACGTTCACCCCGATCCCTATATAAGAGGTGACGGTTTTGGAAATCAACTTGATAATCACCTAGAGACCGACTCAAATAGGTTTTCTTCCGGTTCGACTTTTGGTAGGGTAGATATTTGAGTTAGGAATCCAACGCAACAAGAATCACAGGTAAAGCTTACTTCTGGAGAGAGTTATAGCCATTTTACTGACAGCTGCCAGAAAACGGGGCCAAATCTGGACACCGTCCAAACGGGTACCCCTTTGGGCGGGATCAAAAATTTGATTTTTTCAAAAGTGGACAGATTAGGCATATATGATCATATGGATTGATTCATAATGGACTCTAGTTTTGAAAAATGCTAGACTCAATGAAAAACCAGACGTTCACCACGATCCCTACATAAGAGGTGACGGTTTTGGAAATCAACTTGATAATCACCTAGAGGCTTACTCAAATAGGGTTTCTACCGGTTCGACTTTTGGTAGGGTAGATATTTTAGTTAAGAATACAACGCAATAAGAATCACGGGTAAAGCTTACTTCTGGAGAGAGTTATAGCCGTTTTACTGATGGCTGCCAGAAAACGGGGCCAAATCTGGCCACCGGCCAAAGGGGAACCCCTTTGGGCGGGCTCAAAAATTTGATTTTTTGAAAAGTGGACGGATCAGGCATATATGATCATATGGATTGATTCATAATGGACTCTAGTGTTCAAAAATACTAGACTCAATGAAAAACCCGACGTTCACCCCGATCCTTACATAAGAGGTGACGGTTTTGGAAATCAACTTGATAATCACCTAGAGGCTTACTCAAATAGGGTTTCTACCGGTTCGACTTTTGGTAGGGTAGATATTTGAGTTAGGAATCCAACGCAATAAGAATCACGGGTAAAGCTTACTTCTGGAGAGAGTTATAGCCGTTTTACTGACGGCTGCCAGAAAACGGGGCCAAATCTGGCCACCGGCCAAAGGGGTACCCCTTTGGGCGGGATCAAAAATTTGATTTTTTCAAAAGTGCACGGATTAGGCATATATGATCATATGGATTGATTCATAATGGGCTCTAGTGTTCAAAAATGCTAGACTCAATAAAAAACCCGACGTTCACCCCGATCCCTGCATAAGAGGTGACGGTTTTGGAAATCAACTTGATAATCACATAGAGGCTTACTCAAATAGGTTTTCTACCGGTTCGACTTTTGGTAGGGTAGATATTTGAGTTAGGAATCCAACACAACAATAATCACGGGTAAAGCTTACCTGAGGAGAGAGTTATAGCCGTTTTACTGACGGCTGCCAGAAAACGGGGCCAAATCTGGCCACCGGCCAAAGGGGTACCCCTTTGGGCAGGCTCAAAAATTTGATTTTTTCAAAAGTGGACGGATTAGGCATATATGATCATATGGATTGATTTATAACGGACTCTAATGTACAAAAATGATAGACTCAATGAAAAACCCGACGTTAACCCCGATCCCTACATAAGAGGTGACAATTTTGGAAATCAACTTGATAATCACCTAGAGACCGACTCAAATAGGGTTTCTTCCGGTTCAACTTTTGGTAGGGTAGATATTTGAGTTAGGAATCCAACGGAATAAGAATCACGGGTAAAGCTTACCTGAGGAGAGAGTTATAGCCGTTTTACTGACAGCTGCCAGAAAACGGGGCCAAATCTGGCCACCGGCCAAAAGGGTACCCCTTTGGGCAGGCTCAAAAATTTGATTTTTTCAAAAGTGGACGGATTAGGCATATATGATCATATGGATTGATTCATAACGGACTCTAGTGTTCAAAAATGCTAGACTCAATGAAAAACCCGACGTTCACCCCGATCCCTATATAAGAGGTGACGGTTTTGGAAATCAACTTGATAATCACCTAGAGACCGACTCAAATAGGGTTTCTTCTGGTTCGACTTTTGGTAGGATAGATATTTGAGTTAGGAATCCAACGCAACAAGAATCACAGGTAAAGCTTACTTCTGGAGAGAGTTATAGCCATTTTACTGACAGCTGCCAGAAAACGGGGCCAAATCTGGACACCGGCCAAAGGGGTACCCCTTTGGGCGGGATCAAAAATTTGATTTTTTCAAAAGTGGACAGATTAGGCATATATGATCATATGGATTGATTCATAATGGACTCTAGTTTTCAAAAATGCTAGACTCAATGAAAAACCAGACGTTCACCCCGATCCCTACATAAGAGGTGACGGTTTTGGAAATCAACTTGATAATCACCTAGAGGCTTACTCAAATAGGGTTTCTACCGGTTCGACTTTTGGTAGGGTAGATATTTGAGTTAGGAATACAACGCAATAAGAATCACGGGTAAAGCTTACTTCTGGAGAGAGTTATAGCCGTTTTACTGACGGCTGCCAGAAAACGGGGCCAAATATGGCCACCGGGCAAAAGGGGTACCCCTTTGGGCGGGATCAAAAATTTGATTTTTTCAAAAGTGGACAGATTAGGCATATATGATCATATGGATTGATTCATAATGGGATCTAGTGTTCAAAAATGCTAGACTCAATGAAAAACCCGACGTTCACCCCGATCCCTGCATAAGAGGTGACGGTTTTGGAAATCAACTTGATAATCACATAGAGGCTTACTGAAATTGGTTTTCTACCGGTTCGACTTTTGGTAGGGTAGATATTTGAGTTAGAAATCCAACACAACAAGAATCACGGGTAAAGCTTACCTGAGGAGAGAGTTATAGCCGTTTTACTGATGGCTGCCAGAAAACGGGGCCAAATCTAGCCACCGGCCAAAGGGGTACCCCTTTGGGCAGGCTCAAAAATTTGATTTTTTCAAAAGTGGACGGATTAGGCATATATGATCATATGGATTGATTCATAACGGACTCTAATGTTCAAAAATGCTAGACTCAACGAAAAACCCGACGTTCACACCAATCCCTACATAAGAGGTGACGGTTTTGGAAATCAAATTGATAATCACCTAGAGACCGACTCAAATAGGGTTTCTTCCGGTTCGACTTTTGGCAGGGTAGTTATTTGAGTTAGGAATCTAACGCAACAAGAATCACGGGTAAAGCTTACCTGTGGAGAGAGTTATAGCTGTTTTACTGACGACTGCTAGAAAACGGGGCCAAATCTGGCCACCGGCCAAAGGGGTACCCCTTTCGACGGGCTCAAAAAATTGATTTTTTCAACAGTGGACGGATTAGGCATATATGATCATATGGATTGATTCATAATGGACTCTAATGTTCAAAAATGCTAGACTCAATGCAAAACCCGACGTTCACCCCGATCCCTACATAAGAGGTGACGGTTTTGGAAATCAACTTGATAATCACGTAGAGACTTACTCAAATAGGGTTTCTACCGGTTCGACTTTTGGTAGGGTATATATTTGAGTTAGGAATCCAACGCAACAAGTATCACAGGTAAAGCTTACCTGTGGAGAGAGTTATAGCCGTTTTACTTACGGCTGCCAGAAAACGGGGCCAAATTTGGCCACCGGCCAAAGGGGTACCCCTTTGGGCGGGCTCAAAAATTTGATTTTTTAACAAGTGGATGGACTAGGCATATATGATCATATGGATGGATTCATAATGGACTCTAGTGATCAAAAATGCTGGACTCAATGAAAAACCCGACGTTCACCCCGATCCCTACATAAGAGGTCACTGTTTTGGAAATGAACTTGATAATCACCTAGAGACTTACTCAAATAGGGTTTCTACCAGTTCGACTTTTGGTTGGGTAGATATTTGAGTTATGAATCTAACGCAACAAGAATCACGGGTAAAGCTTACCTGTTGAGAGAGTTATAGCTGTTTTACTGACGACTGCTAGAAAACGGGGCCAAATCTGGCCACCGGCCAAAGGGGTACCCCTTTCGGCGGGCTCAAAAAATTGATTTTTTCACAAGTGGATGGACTAGGCATATATGATCATATGGATGGATTCATAACGGACTCTAGTGATCAAAAATGCTGGACTCAATGAAAAACCCGACGTTCACCCAGATCCCTACATAAGAGGTCACTGTTTTGGAAATGAACTTGATAATCACCTAGAGACTTACTCAAATAGGGTTTCTACGAGTTCGAATTTTGGTTGGGTAGATATTGGAGTTATGAATCTAACGCAACAAGAATCACGGGTAAAGCTTACCTGTGGAGAGAGTTATAGCTGTTTTACTGACGACTGCTAGAAAACGGGGCCAAATCTGGCCACCGGCCAAAGGGGTACCCCTTTCGGCGGGCTCAAAAAATTGATTTTTTCAACAGTGGACGGATTAGGCATATATGATCATATGGATTGATTCATAATGGACTCTAATGTTCAAAAATGCTAGACTCAATGCAAAACCCGACGTTCACCCCGATCCCTACATAAGAGGTGACGGTTTTCGAAATCAACTTGATAATCACGTAGAAACTTAGTCAAATAGGGTTTCTACCGGTTCGACTTTTGGTAGGGTATATATTTGAGTTAGGAATCCAACGCAACAAGTATCACAGGTAAAGCTTACCTATGGAGAGAGTTATAGCCGTTTTACTGACGGCTGCCAGAAAACGGGGCCAAATTTGGCCACCGGCCAAAGGGGTACCCCTTTGGGCGGGCTCAAAAATTTGATTTTTTCAAAAGTGGATGGACTAGGCATATATGATCATATGGATGGATTCATAACGGACTCTAGTGATCAAAAATGCTAGACTCAATGAAAAACCCGACGTTCACCCCGATCCCTACATAAGAGGTCACTGTTTTGGAAATGAACTTGATAATCACCTAGAGACTTACTCAAATAGGGTTTCTACCAGTTCGACTTTTGGTAGGGTAGATATTTGAGTTAGGAATCTAACGCAACAAGAATCACAGGTAAAGCTTACTTCTGTAGAGAGTTATAGCAATTTTACTGACAGCTGCCAGAAAACGGGGCCAAATCTGGACACTGGCCAAAGGGGTACCCCTTTGGGCGGGATCAAAAATTTAATTTTTTTCAAAAGTGGACAGATTAGGCATATATGATCATATGGATTGATTCATAATGGACTCTAGTGTTCAAAAATGCTAGACTCAACGAAAAACCCGACGTTCACACCGATCCCTACATAAGAGGTGACGGTTTTGCAAATCAAATTGATAATCACCTAGAGACCGACTCAAATAGGGTTTCTTCCGGTTCGACTTTTGGCAGGGTAGTTATTTGAGTTAGGAATCTAACGCAACAAGAATCACGGGTAAAGCTTACCTGTGGAGAGAGTTATCGCTGTTTTACTGACGACTGCTAGAAAACGGGGCCAAATCTGGCCACCGGCCAAAGGGGTACCCCTTTCGGCGGGCTCAAAAAATTGATTTTTTCAACAGTGGACGGATTAGGCATATATGATCATATGGATTGATTCATAATGGACTCTAATGTTCAAAAATGCTAGACTCAATGCAAAACCCGACGTTCACCCCGATCCCTACATAAGAGGTGACGGTTTTGGAAATCAAATTGATAATCACCTAGAGACCGACTCAAATAGGGTTTCTACCGGTTCGACTTTTGGTAGGGTATATATTTGAGTTAGGAATCCAACGCAACAAGTATCACAGGTAAAGCTTACCTGTGGAGAGAGTTATAGCCGTTTTACTGACGGCTGCCAGAAAACGGGGCCAAATTTGGCCACCGGCCAAAGGGGTACCCCTTTGGGCGGGCTCAAAAATTTGATTTTTTCAAAAGTGGATGGACTAGGCATATATGATCATATGGATCGATTCATAACGGACTCTAGTGTTCAAAAATGATAGACTCAATGAAAAACCCGACGTTCACCCCGATCCCTATATAAGAGGTGACGGTTTTGGAAATCAACTTGATAATCACCTAGAGACCGACTCAAATAGGGTTTCTTCTGGTTCGACTTTTGGTCGGGTAGATATTTGAGTTAGGAATCCAAAGCAACAAGAATCACAGGTAAAGCTTACCTGTGGAGAGAGTTATAGCCGTTTTACTGACGGCTGCTAGAAAACGGGCCCAAATCTGGCCACCGGCCAAAGGGGTACCCCTTTCGGCGGGCTCAAAAAATTGATTTTTTCAACAGTGGACGGATTAGGCATATATGATCATATGGATTGATTTATAATGGACTCTAGTGTTCAAAAATGCTAGACTCAACGAAAAACCCGACGTTCACACCGATCCCTACATAAGAGGTGACGGTTTTGGAAATCAATTTGATAATCACCTAGAGGCTTACTCAAATAGGGTTTCTACCGGTTCGACTTTTGGTAGGGTAGATATTTGAGTTAGGAATCCAACGCAACAAGAATCACGGGTAAAGCTTACTTTTGGAGAGAGTTATAGCCGTTTTACTGACGGCTGCCAGAAAACGGGGCCAAATCTGGCCACCGGCCAAAGGGATACCCCTTTGGGCGGGCTCAAAATTTTGATTTTTTCAAAAGTGGACGGATTAGGCATATATGATCATATGGATTGATTCATAATGGACTCTAGTGTTCAAAAATGTTAGACTCAATGAAAAACCCGACGTTCACCCCGGTCCCTGAATAAGAGGTGACGGTTTTGGAGATCAACTTGATAATCACCTAGAGGCTTACTCAAATAGGGTTTATACCGGTTCGACTGTTGGTAGGGTATATATTTGAGTTAGGAATCCAACGCAACAAGAATCACAGGTAAAGCTTACCTGTGGAGAGAATAATAGCCGTTTTACTGACGGCTGCCAGAAAACGGGGCCAAATTTGGCCACCGGACAAAGGGGTACCCCTTTGGGCGGGCTCAAAAATTTGATTTTTTCAAAAGTGGATGGACTAGTCATATATGATCATATGGATGGATTCATAACGCACTCTAATGTTCAAAAATGATAGACTCAATGAAAAACCCGACGTTCACCCCGATCTCTACATAAGAGGTGACGGTTTTGGAAATCAACTTGATAATCACTTAGACACCGACTCAAATAGGGGTTTTTCCGGTTCGACTTTTAGTAGGGTAGATATTTGAGTTAGGAATCCAACGCTACAAGAATCACAGGTAAAGCTTACTTCTGGAGAGAGTTATAGCTATTTTACTGACAGTTGCCAGAAAACGGGGCTAAATCTGCCCACCGGCCAAAAGGGTACCCCTTTGGGCGGGATCAAAAATTTGATTTTTTCAAAAGTGCACGGATTAGGCATATATGATCATATGGATTGATTCATAATGGACTCTAGTGTTTAAAAATGCTAGACTCAATGAAAAACCCGACGTTCAACCCGATCCCTACATAAGAGGTGACGGTTTTGGAAATCAACTTGATAATCACCTAGAGGCTTACTCAAATAGGGTTTTTACCGGTTCGACTTTTAGTAGGGTAGATATTTGAGTTAGGAATCCAACGCAACAAGAATCACGGGTAAAGCTTACCTGTGGAGAGAGTTATAGCCGTTTTACTGATGGCTGCCAGAAAATGGGGCCAAATCTGGCCACCGGCCAAAGGGGTACCCCTTTGCGCGGGATCAAAAATTTGATTTTTTCAAAAGTGGACGGATTAGGCATATATGATCATATGGATTGATTCATAACGGACTCTAATGTTCAAAAATGATAGACTCAATGAAAAACCCGACGTTCACCCCGATCCCTACATTAGAGGTGACGGTTTTGGAAATCAACTTGATAATTACCTAGAGACCGACTCAAATAGGGTTTCTTCCGGTTCGACTTTTGGTATGGTAGATATTTGAGTTAGGAATCCAAAGCAACAAGAATCACAGGTAAACCTTACTTCTGGAGAGAGTTATAGCCATTTTACTGACAGCTGCCAGAAAACGGGGCCAAATCTGGCCACTGGCCAAAGGGGTACCCCTTTGGGCGGGATCAAAAATTTGATTTTTTCAAAAGTGCACGGATTAGGCATATATGATCATATGGATTGATTCATAATGGACTCTAGTGTTTAAAAATGCTAGACTCAATGAAAAACCCGACGTTCAACCCGATCCCTACATAAGAGGTGACGGTTTTGGAAATCAACTTGATAATCACCTAGAGGCTTACTCAAATAGGGTTTCTACCGGTTCGACTTTTGGTAGGGTAGATATTTGAGTTAGGAATCCAGCGCAACAAGAATCACGGGTAAAGCATACTTTTGGAGAGAGTTATAGCCGTTTTACTGACGGCTGCCAGAAAACGGGGCCAAATCTGGCCACCGGCCAAAGGGATACCCCTTTGGGCGGGCTCAAAAATTTGATTTTTTCAAAAGTAGACGGATTAGGCATATATGATCATATGGATTGATTCATAATGGACTCTAGTGTTTAAAAATGCTAGACTCAATGAAAAACCCGACGTTCACCCCGATCCCTGTATAAGAGGTGAGGGTTTTGGAAATCAACTTGATAATCACCTAGAGGCTTACTCAAATAGGGTTTTTACCGGTTCGACTTTTGGTAGGGTAGATATTTGAGTTAGGAATCCAACGCAACAAGAATCACGGGTAAAGCTTACCTGTGGAGAGAGTTATAGCCGTTTTACTGATGGCTGCCAGAAAATGGGGACAAATCTGGCCACCGGCCAAAGGGGTACCCCTTTGGGCGGGATCAAAAATTTGATTTTTTCAAAAGTGGACGGATTAGGCATATATGATCATATGGATTGATTCATAATGGACTCTAGTGTTTAAAAATGCTAGACTCAATAAAAAACCCGACGTTCAACCCGATCCCTACATAAGAGGTGACGGTTTTGGAAATCAACTTGATAATCACCTAGAGGCTTACTCAAATAGGGTTTCTACCGGTTCGACTTTTGGTAGGGTAGATATTCGAGTTAGGAATCCAGCGCAACAAGAATCACGGGTAAAGCTTACTTTTGGAGAGAGTTATAGCCGTTTTACTGACGGCTGCCAGAAAACGGGGCCAAATCTGGCCACCGGCCAAAGGGATACCCCTTTGGGCGGGCTCAAAAATTTGATTTTTTCAAAAGTAGACGGATTAGGCATATATGATCATATGGATTGATTCATAATGGACTCTAGTGTTTAAAAATGCTAGACTCAATGAAAAACCCGACGTTCACCCCGATCCCTGTATAAGAGGTGAGGGTTTTGGAAATCAACTTGATAATCACCTAGAGGCTTACTCAAATAGGGTTTTTACCGGTTCGACTTTTGGTAGGGTAGATATTTGAGTTAGGAATCCAACGCAACAAGAATCACGGGTAAAGCTTACCTGTGGAGAGAGTTATAGCCGTTTTACTGATGGCTGCCAGAAAATGGGGCCAAATCTGGCCACCGGCCAAAGGGGTACCCCTTTGGGCGGGATCAAAAATTTGATTTTTTCAAAAGTGGACGGATTAGGCATATATGATCATATGGATTGATTCATAACGGACTCTAATGTTCAAAAATGATAGACTCAATGAAAAACCCGACGTTCACCCCGATCCCTACATTAGAGGTGACGGTTTTGGAAATCAACTTGATAATTACCTAGAGACCGACTCAAATAGGGTTTCTTCCGGTTCGACTTTTGGTAGGGTAGATATTTGAGTTAGGAATCCAAAGCAACAAGAATCACAGGTAAACCTTACTTCTGGAGAGAGTTATAGCCGTTTTACTGACGGCTGCCAGAAAACGGGGCCAAATCTGGCCACCGGCCAAAGGGGTACCCCTTTGGACGGGATCAAAAATTTGATTTTTTCAAAAGTGCACGGATTAGGCATATATGATCATATGGATTGATTCATAATGGACTCTAGTGTTTAAAAATGCTAGACTCAATGAAAAACCCGACGTTCAACCCGATCCCTACATAAGAGGTGACGGTTTTGGAAATCAACTTGATAATCACCTAGAGGCTTACTCAAATAGGGTTTCTACCGGTTCGACTTTTGGTAGGGTAGATATTTGAGTTAGGAATCCAGCGCAACAAGAATCACGGGTAAAGCTTACTTTTGGAGAGAGTTATAGCCGTTTTACTGACGGCTGCCAGAAAACGGGGCCAAATCTGGCCACCGGCCAAAGGGATACCCCTTTGGGCGGGCTCAAAAATTTGATTTTTTCAAAAGTGGACGGATTAGGCATATATGATCATATGGATTGATTCATAATGGACTCTAGTGTTCAAAATGCTAGACTCAATGAAAAACCCGACGTTCACCCCGGTCCCTGAATAAGAGGTGACGGTTTTGGAAATCAACTTGATAATCACCTAGAGGCTTACTCAAATAGGGTTTATACCGGTTCGACTTTTGGTAGGGTATATATTTGAGTTAGGAATCCAACGCAACAAGAATCACAGGTAAAGCTTACCTGTGGAGAGAGTTATAGCCGTTTTACTGATGGCTGCCAGAAAATGGGGCCAAATCTGGCCACCGGCCAAAGGGGTACCCCTTTAGGCGGGATCAAAAATTTGATTTTTTCAAAAGTGGACGGATTAGGCATATATGATCATATGGATTGATTCATAACGGACTCTAATGTTCAAAAATGATAGACTCAATGAAAAACCCGACGTTCACCCCGATCCCTACATTAGAGGTGACGGTTTTGGAAATCAACTTGATAATTACCTAGAGACCGACTCAAATAGGGTTTCTTCCGGTTCGACTTTTGGTAGGGTAGATATTTGAGTTAGGAATCCAAAGCAACAAGAATCACAGGTAAACCTTACTTCTGGAGAGAGTTATAGCCGTTTTACTGACGGCTGCCAGAAAACGGGGCCAAATCTGGCCACCGGCCAAAGGGATACCCCTTTGGGCGGGCTCAAAATTTTGATTTTTTCAAAAGTGGACGGATTAGGCATATATGATCATATGGATTGATTCATAGTGGACTCTAGTGTTCAAAAATGCTAGACTCAATGAAAAACCCGACGTTCACCCCGGTCCCTATATAAGAGGTGACGGTTTTGGAAATCAACTTGATAATCACCTAGAGGCTTACTCAAATAGGGTTTATACCGGTTCAACTTTTGGTAGGGTATATATTTGAGTTAGGAATCCAACGCAACAAGAATCACAGGTAAAGCTTACCTGTGGAGAGAGTTATAACCGTTTTACTGACGGCTGCCAGAAAACGGGGCCAAATTTGGCCACCGGCCAATGGGGTACCCCTTTTTGCGGGCTCAAAAATTTGATTTTTCAAAAGTGGATGGATTAGGCATATATGATCATATGGATTGATTCATAATGGACTCTAGTGTTTAAAAATGCTAGACTCAATGAAAAACCCGACGTTCACCCCGATCCCTGTATAAGAGGTGATGGTTTTTGAAATCAACTTGATAATCACCTAGAGGCTTACTCAAATAGGGTTTCTACCGGTTAGACTTTTGGTAGGTTAGATATTTGAGTTAGGAATCCAACGCAACAAGAATCACGAGCAAAGCTTACATGTGGAGAGAGTTATAGCCGTTTTACTGACGGCTACCAGAATACGGGGCAAAATCTGGCCACCGGCCAAAGGGGTACCCCTTTGGGCGGGCTCAAAAATTTGATTTTTTCAAAAGTGGACAGATTAGGCATATATGATCATATGGATTGATTCATAACGGAATCTAGTGTTTAAAAATGCTAGGCTCAATGAAAAACCCGACGTTCACCCTGATCCCTACATAAGAGGTGACGGTTTTGGAAATCAATTTGACAATCACCTAGAGGCTTAGTCAAATAGGGTTTCTACCGGTTAGACTTTTGGTAAGGTAGATATTTGAGTTAGGAATCCAACGCAACAAAAATCACGAGCAAAGCTTACATATGGAGAGAGTTATAGCCGTTTTAGTGACGGCTACCAGAAAACGGGGCCAAATCTGGCCACCGGCCAAAGGGGTACCCCTTTGGGCGGGCTCAAAAATTTGATTTTTTCAAAAGTGGATGGATTAGGCATATATAATCATATGGATTGATTCATAACGGACTCTAGTGTTCAAAAATGCTAGACTCAATGAAAAACCCGACGTTCACCCCGATCCCTACATAAGAGGTGACGGTTTTGGAAATCAACTTGATAATCACCTAGAATCTTACTCAAATAGGGTTTCTACCGGTTCGACTATTGGTAGGATAGATATTTGAGTTAAGAATCCAACGCAACAAGAATTATGGGTAAAGCTTACCTGTGGAGAGAGTTATAGCCGTTTTACTGACGGCTGCCAGAAAACGGGGCCAAATCTGGCCACCGGCCAAAGGGGTACACCTTTGGGCGGGCTCAAAAATTTGATTTTTTCAAAAGTGGACAGATTAGGCATATATGATCATATGGATTGATTCATAACGGACTCTAGTGTTCAAAAATGCTAGACTCAATGAAAAACCCGAGGTTCACCCCGATCCCTACATAAGAGGTGACGGTTTTGGAAATCAACTTGATAATCACCTAGAATCTTACTCAAATAGGGTTTCAACCGGTTCGACTATTGGTAGGGTAGATATTTGAGTTAGGAATCCAACGCAACAAGAATTACGGATAAAGCTCACATGTGGAGAGAGTTATAGCCATTTTACTGACGGCTGCTAGAAAACGGGGCCAAATCTGGCCACCGGCCAAAGGGGTACCCCTTTGGGCGGGCTCAAAAATTTGATTTTTTCAAAAGTGGACGGATTAGGCATATATGATCGTATGGATTGATTCAAAACGGACTCTAGTGTTCAAAAATGCTAGACTCAATGAAAAACCCGACGTTCACCCCGATCCCTACATGAGAGGTGACGGTTTTGGAAATCAACTTGATAATCACCTAGAGACCGACTCAAATAGTGTTTCTTCCGATTCGACTTTTGGTAGGGTAGATATTTGAGTTAGAAATCCAAAGCAACAAGAATTACAGGTAAACCTTACTTCTAGAGAGAGTTATAGCCATTTTACTGAGAGCTACCAGAAAACGGGGCCAAATCTGGCCACCGGCCAAAGGGGTGCCCCTTTGGGCGGGCTCAAAAATTTAATTTTTTCAAAAGTGGACGGATTAGGCATATATGATCATATGGATTGATTCATAATGGACTCTAGTGTTCAAAAATGCTAGACTCAATGAAAAACCTGACGTTCACCCCGATCCCTACATAAGAGGTGACGGTTTTGGAAATCAACTTGATAATCACCTAGAGGCTTACTGAAATAGGGTTTCTACCAGTTCGACTTTTGGTAGGGTAGATATTTGAGTTAGGAATCCAACGCAACAAGAATCACAGGTCAAGCTTACCTGTAGAGAGAGTTATAGCCGTTTTACTGACGGCTGCTAGAAAACGGGGCCAAATCTGGCCACCGGCCAAAGGGATACCCCTTTGGGCGAGCTCAAAAATTTGATTTTTTCAAAAGTGGACGGATTAGGCATATATAATCATATGGATTGATTCATAACGGACTCTAGTTTTAAAAAATCCTAGACTCAATGAAAAACCCGACGTTCACCCCGATCCCTACATAAGAGGTGACGGTTTTGGAAATCAACTTGATAATCACCTAGAGACCGACTCAAATAGGGTTTCTTCTGGTTCGACTTTTGGTAGGGTAGATATTTGAGTTAAGAATCCAAAGCAAAAAGAATCACAGATAAACCTTACTTCTGGAGAGAGTTATAGCCATTTTACTGACACCTGCCAGAAAACGGGGCCAAATCTGGCCAACAGCAGAAAGGGGTACCCCTTTGGGCGGGATCAAAAATTTGATTTTTTCAAAATTGGATGTATTAGGCATATATGATCATATGGATTGATTCATAATGGACTCTAGTGTTCAAAAATGCTAGACTCAATGAAAAACCCGACGTTCAGCCCAAGGTGATGGTTTTGGAAATCAACTTGATAATCACCTAGAGGCTTACTCAAATAGGGTTTCTACGGGTTCGACTTTTGGCAGGGTACATATTTGAGTTAGGAATCCAACGCAACAAGAATCATGGGTAAAGTTTACCTGTGGAGAGAGTTATAGCCGTTTTACTGACGGCTGCCAGAAAACGGGGCCAAATCTGGCCACCGGCCAAAGGGGTGCCCCTTTTGGCGGGCTCAAAAATTTAATTTTTTCAAAAGTGGACGGATTAGGCATATATGATCAGATGGATTGATTCATAATGGACTCTAGTGTTCAAAAATGCTAGACTCAATGAAAAACCCGACGTTCACCCCGGTCCCTATATAAGAGGTGACGGTTTTGGAAATCAACTTGATAATCACCTAGAGGCTTACTCAAATAGGGTTTATACCGGTTCAACTTTTGGTAGGGTATATATTTGAGTTAGGAATCCAACGCAACAAGAATCACAGGTAAAGCTTACCTGTGGAGAGAGTTATAGCCGTTTTACTGACGGCTGTCAGAAAACGGGGCCAAATTTGGCCACCGGCCAATGGGGTACCCCTTTTTGCGGGCTCAAAAATTTGATTTTTCAAAAGTGGATGGATTAGGCATATATGATCATATGGATTGATTCATAATGGACTCTAGTGTTTAAAAATGCTAGACTCAATGAAAAACCCGACGTTCACCCCGATCCCTGTATAAGAGGTGATGGTTTTTGAAATCAACTTGATAATCACCTAGAGGCTTACTCAAATAGGGTTTCTACCGGTTAGACTTTTGGTAGGTTAGATATTTGAGTTAGGAATCCAACGCAACAAGAATCACGAGCAAAGCTTACATGTGGAGAGAGTTATAGCCGTTTTACTGACGGCTACCAGAAAACGGGGCAAAATCTGGCCACCGGCCAAAGGGGTACCCCTTTGGGCGGGCTCAAAAATTTGATTTTTTCAAAAGTGGACAGATTAGGCATATATGATCATATGGATTGATTCATAACGGAATCTAGTGTTTAAAAATGCTAGGCTCAATGAAAAACCCGACGTTCACCCTGATCCCTACATAAGAGGTGACGGTTTTGGAAATCAATTTGACAATCACCTAGAGGCTTAGTCAAATAGGGTTTCTACCGGTTAGACTTTTGGTAAGGTAGATATTTGAGTTAGGAATCCAACGCAACAAAAATCACGAGCAAAGCTTACATATGGAGAGAGTTATAGCCGTTTTAGTGACGGCTACCAGAAAACGGGGCCAAATCTGGCCACCGGCCAAAGGGGTACCCCTTTGGGCGGGCTCAAAAATTTGATTTTTTCAAAAGTGGATGGATTAGGCATATATAATCATATGGATTGATTCATAACGGACTCTAGTGTTCAAAAATGCTAGACTCAATGAAAAACCCGACGTTCACCCCGATCCCTACATAAGAGGTGACGGTTTTGGAAATCAACTTGATAATCACCTAGAATCTTACTCAAATAGGGTTTCTACCGGTTCGACTATTGGTAGGATAGATATTTGAGTTAAGAATCCAACGCAACAAGAATTATGGGTAAAGCTTACCTGTGGAGAGAGTTATAGCCGTTTTACTGACGGCTGCCAGAAAACGGGGCCAAATCTGGCCACCGGCCAAAGGGGTACACCTTTGGGCGGGCTCAAAAATTTGATTTTTTCAAAAGTGGACAGATTAGGCATATATGATCATATGGATTGATTCATAACGGACTCTAGTGTTCAAAAATGCTAGACTCAATGAAAAACCCGAGGTTCACCCCGATCCCTACATAAGAGGTGACGGTTTTGGAAATCAACTTGATAATCACCTAGAATCTTACTCAAATAGGGTTTCAACCGGTTCGACTATTGGTAGGGTAGATATTTGAGTTAGGAATCCAACGCAACAAGAATTACGGATAAAGCTCACATGTGGAGAGAGTTATAGCCATTTTACTGACGGCTGCTAGAAAACGGGGCCAAATCTGGCCACCGGCCAAAGGGGTACCCCTTTGGGCGGGCTCAAAAATTTGATTTTTTCAAAAGTGGACGGATTAGGCATATATGATCGTATGGATTGATTCAAAACGGACTCTAGTGTTCAAAAATGCTAAGACTCAATGAAAAACCCGACGTTCACCCCGATCCCTACATGAGAGGTGACGGTTTTGGAAATCAACTTGATAATCACCTAGAGACCGACTCAAATAGTGTTTCTTCCGATTCGACTTTTGGTAGGGTAGATATTTGAGTTAGAAATCCAAAGCAACAAGAATTACAGGTAAACCTTACTTCTAGAGAGAGTTATAGCCATTTTACTGAGAGCTACCAGAAAACGGGGCCAAATCTGGCCACCGGCCAAAGGGGTGCCCCTTTGGGCGGGCTCAAAAATTTAATTTTTTCAAAAGTGGACGGATTAGGCATATATGATCATATGGATTGATTCATAATGGACTCTAGTGTTCAAAAATGCTAGACTCAATGAAAAACCTGACGTTCACCCCGATCCCTACATAAGAGGTGACGGTTTTGGAAATCAACTTGATAATCACCTAGAGGCTTACTGAAATAGGGTTTCTACCAGTTCGACTTTTGGTAGGGTAGATATTTGAGTTAGGAATCCAACGCAACAAGAATCACAGGTCAAGCTTACCTGTAGAGAGAGTTATAGCCGTTTTACTGACGGCTGCTAGAAAACGGGGCCAAATCTGGCCACCGGCCAAAGGGATACCCCTTTGGGCGAGCTCAAAAATTTGATTTTTTCAAAAGTGGACGGATTAGGCATATATAATCATATGGATTGATTCATAACGGACTCTAGTTTTAAAAAATCCTAGACTCTTCCGATTCGACTTTTGGTAGGGTAGATATTTGAGTTAAGAATCCAAAGCAAAAAGAATCACAGATAAACCTTACTTCTGGAGAGAGTTATAGCCATTTTACTGACACCTGCCAGAAAACGGGGCCAAATCTGGCCAACAGCAGAAAGGGGTACCCCTTTGGGCGGGATCAAAAATTTGATTTTTTCAAAATTGGATGTATTAGGCATATATGATCATATGGATTGATTCATAATGGACTCTAGTGTTCAAAAATGCTAGACTCAATGAAAAACCCGACGTTCAGCACAAGGTGATGGTTTTGGAAATCAACTTGATAATCACCTAGAGGCTTACTCAAATAGGGTTTCTACGGGTTCGACTTTTGGCAGGGTACATATTTGAGTTAGGAATCCAACGCAACAAGAATCATGGGTAAAGTTTACCTGTGGAGAGAGTTATAGCCGTTTTACTGACGGCTGCCAGAAAACGGGGCCAAATCTGGCCACCGGCCAAAGGGGTGCCCCTTTTGGCGGGCTCAAAAATTTAATTTTTTCAAAAGTGGACGGATTAGGCATATATGATCAGATGGATTGATTCATAATGGACTCTAGTGTTCAAAAATGCTAGACTCAATGAAAAACCCGACGTTCACCCCGATCCCTACATAAGAGGTGACGGTTTTGGAAATCAACTTGATAATCACCTAGAGGCTTACTCAAATAGGGTTTCTACCGGTTAGACTTTTGGTAGGGTAGATATTTGAGTTAAGAATCCAACACAACAAGAATCACTGGTAAAGCTTTCCTGTGGAGAGAGTTATAGCCGTTTTACTGACGGCTGCCAGAAAATGTGGCCAAATTTGGCCACCGGCCAAAGGGGTACCCCTTTGGGCGGGCTCAAAAATTTGATTTTTTCAAAAGTAGATGGATTAGGCATATATGATCATATGGATTGATTCATAATGGACTCTAGTGTTCAAAAATGCTAGACTCAATGAAAAACCCGACGTTCACCCCGATCCCTACATAAGAGGTGACGGTTTTGGAAATCAACTTGATAATCACCTAGAGACCGACTCAAATAGGGTTTCTTCCAGTTAGACTTTTGGTAGGGTAGATATTTCAGTTAGGAATCCAACGCAACAAGAATAACGGGTAAAGCTTACCTGTGGAGAGAGTTATAACCGTTTTACTGACGGCTACCAGAAAACGGGGCCAAATCTGGCCACCGGGCAAAGGGGTACCCCTTTGGGCGGGCTCAAAAATTTGATTTTTTCAAAAGTGGACGGATTAGGCATATATGATCGTATGGATTGATTCATGACGGACTCTAGTGTTCAAAAATGCTAGACTCAATGAAAAACCCGACGTTCACCCCGATCCCTACATAAGAGGTGACGGTTTTGAAAATCAACTTGATAATCACCTAGAAACTTACTCAAATAGGGTTTCTACCGGTTCGACTATTGGTAGGGTAGATATTTGAGTTAGGAATCCAATGCAACAAGAATTACGGGTAAACCTTACATGTGGAGAGAGTTATAGCCGTTTTACTGACGGCTGCCAGAAAACGGGGCCAAATTTGGCCACCGGCCAAAAGGTACCCTTTTGGGCGGGCTCAAAAATTTGATTTTTTCAAAAGTGGACGGATTAGGCATATATGAACATATGGATTGATTCATAATGCACTCTAGTGTTCAAAAATGCTAGACTCAATGAAAAACCCGACGTTCATCCCGATCCCTACAAAAGAGGTGACGGTTTTGGAAATCAACTTGATAATCACCTAGAGGCTTACTCAAATAGGGTTTGTACCGGTTCCACTTTCGGTAGGGTAGATATTTGAGTTAGGAATCCAATGCAACAAGAATTACGGGTAAACCTTACATGTGGAGAGAGTTATAGCCGTTTTACTGACGGCTGCCAGAAAACGGGGCCAAATTTGGCCACCGGCCAAAAGGTACCCTTTTGGGCGGGCTCAAAAATTTGATTTTTTCAAAAGTGGACGGATTAGGCATATATGAACATATGGATTGATTCATAACGGACTCTAGTGTTCAAAAATGCTAGACTCAATGAAAAACCCGACGTTCACCCCGATCTCTACATAAGAGGTGACGATTTTGGAAATCAACTTGATAATCACCTAGAGACCGACTCAAATGGGGTTTCTTCCGGTTCGACTTTTGGTAGGGTAGATATTTGAGTTAGAAATCCAAAGCAACAAGAATTACAGGTAAACCTTACTTCTGGAGAGAGTTATAGCCATTTTCCTGACAGCTGCCAGAAAACGGGGCCAAATCTGGCCACCGGCCAAAAGGGTACCCCTTTGGGCGAGCTCAAAAATTTGATTTTTTTAAAAGTGGATGGATTAGGCATATATGATCGTATGGATTGATTCATAACGGATTCTAGTGTTCAAAAATGCTAGACTCAATGAAAAACCCGACGTTCACCCCGATCCCTACATAAGAGGTGACGGTTTTGGAAATCAACTTGATAATCACCTAGAGACCGACTCAAATAGGGTTTCTTCCGGTTCGACTTTTGGTAGGGTAGATATTTGAGTTAGAAATCCAACGCAATAAGAATCACATGTAAAGCTTACTTCTGGAGAGAGTTATAGCCATTTTACTGATAGCTGCCAGAAAACGGGGCCAAATCTGGACACCGGCCAAAGTGGTACCCCTTTGGGCGGGATCAAAAATTTGATTTTTTGAAAAGTGGACAGATTAGGCATATATGATCATATGGATTGATTAATAATGGACTCTAGTGTTCAAAAATGCTAGACTCAACGAAAAACCCGACGTTCACCCCGATCCCTACATAAGAGGTGACGATTTTGGAAATCAACTTGATAATCACCTAGAGGCTTACTGAAATAGGGTTTCTACCAGTTCGACTTTTGGTAGGGTAGATATTTGAGTTAGGAATCCAACGCAACAAGAATCACAAGTCAAGCTTACCTGTGGAGAGAGTTATAGCCGTTTTACTGACGGCTGCTAGAAAACGGGGCCAAATCTGGCCACCGGCCAAAGGGGTACCCCTTTGGGCGGGCTCAAAAATTTGATTTTTTCAAAAGTGGACGGATTAGGCATATATAATCATATGGATTGATTCATAACGGACTCTAGTTTTCAAAAATCCTAGACTCAATGAAAAACCCGACGTTCACCCCGATCCCTACATAAGAGGTGACGGTTTTGGAAGTCAACTTGATAATCACCTAGAGACCGATTCAAATAGGGTTTCTTCTGGTTCGACTTTTGGTAGGGTAGATATTTGAGTTAGGAATACAAATCAATAAGAATCACAGGTAAACCTTACTTCTGGAGAGAGTTATAGCCATTTTACTGACACCAGCCAGAAAACGGGGCCAAATCTGGCCACCGGCCAAAGGGGTACCCCTTTGGACGGGATCAAAAATTTGATTTTTTCAAAAGTGGATGTATTAAGCATATATGATCATATGGATTGATTCATAATGGACTCTAGTGTTCAAAAATGCTAGACTCAATGAAAAACCCGACGTTCACCCCGATCCCTACATAAGAAGTGATGGTTTTGGAAATCAACTTGATAATTACCTAGAGGGTTACTCAAATAAGGTTTCTACCGGTTCGACTTTTGGTAGGGTACATATTTGAGTTAGGAATCCAACGCAACAAGAATCATGGGTAAAGCTTACCTGTGGAGAAAGTTATAGCCATTTTACTAATGGCTGCCAGAAAACGGGGCCAAATCTGGCCACCGGCCAAAGGGGTGTTCCTTTGGGCGGGCTCAAAAATTTAATTTTTTCAAAAGTGGACGGATTAGGCATATATGATCAGATGGATTGATTCATAATGGACTCTAGTGTTCAAAAATGCTAGACTCAATGAAAAACCCGACGTTCACCCCGATCCCTACATAAGAGGTGACGGTTTTGGAAATCAACTTGATAATCACCTAAAGACTTACTCAAATAGGGTTTCTACCGGTTTGACTTTTCGTAGAGTAGATATTTGAGTTAGGAATCCAACGCAACAAGAATCACGGGTAAAGCTTACCTGTGGAGAGAGTTATAGCCGTTTTACTGACGGTTGCCAAAAAACGGGGCCAAATTTGGCCACCGGCCAAAGGGGTACCCCTTTGGGCGGGCTCAAAAATTTGATTTTTTCAAAACTAGAGGGATTAGGCATATATGATCATATGGATTGATTCATAATGGACTCTAGTGTTCAAAAATGCTAGACTCAATGAAAAACCCGACGTTCACCCCGATCTCTACATAAGAGGTGACGGTTTTGGAAATCAACTTGATAATCACCTAGAGGCTTACTCAAATAGGGTTTCTACCGGTGAGACTTTTGGTAGGGTAGATATTTCAGTTAGGAATCCAACGCAACAAGAATCACGGGTAAAGCTTACCTGTGGAGAGAGTTATAACCGTTTTACTGACGGCTGCCAGAAAACGGGGCCAAATCTGGCCACCGGCAAAGGGGTACCCCTTTGGGCGGGCTCAAAAATTTTATTTTTTCAAAAGTGGACGGATTAGGCATATATAATGGTATGGATTGATTCATGACGGACTCTAGTGTTCAAAAATGCTAGACTCAATGAAAAACCCGACGTTCACCCCGATCCCTACATAAGAGGTGACGGTTTTGGAAATCAACTTGATAATCACCTAAAGACTTACTCAAATAGGGTTTCTACCGGTTAGACTTTTCGTAGAGTAGATATTTGAGTTAGGAATCCAACGCAACAAGAATCACGGGTAAAGCTTACCTGTGGAGAGAGTTATAGCCGTTTTACTGACGGTTGCCAGAAAACGGGGCCAAATTTGGCCACCGGCCAAAGGGGTACCCCTTTGGGCGGGCTCAAAAATTTGATTTTTTCAAAACTAGAGGGATTAGGCATATATGATCATATGGATTGATTCATAATGGACTCTAGTGTTCAAAAATGCTAGACTCAATGAAAAACCCGACGTTCACCCCGATCTCTACATAAGAGGTGACGGTTTTGGAAATCAACTTGATAATCACCTAGAGGCTTACTCAAATAGGGTTTCTACCGGTGAGACTTTTGGTAGGGTAGATATTTCAGTTAGGAATCCAACGCAACAAGAATCACGGGTAAAGCTTACCTGTGGAGAGAGTTATAACCGTTTTACTGACGGCTGCCAGAAAACGGGGCCAAATCTGGCCACCGGCAAAGGGGTACCCCTTTGGGCGGGCTCAAAAATTTTATTTTTTCAAAAGTGGACGGATTAGGCATATATAATCGTATGGATTGATTCATGACGGACTCTAGTGTTCAAAAATGCTAGACTCAATGAAAAACCCGACGTTCACCCCGATCCCTACATAAGAGGTGACGGTTTTGGAAATCAACTTGATAATCACCTAGAGACCGACTCAAATAGGGTTTCTTCCGGTTCGACTTTTGGTAGGGTAGATATTTGACTTAGGAATCCAAAGCAACAAGAATCACAGGTAAACCTTACTTCTGGAGAGAGTTATAGCCATTTTACTGAGAGCTGCCAGAAAACGGGGCCAAATCTGGCCACCGGCCAAAGGGGTGCCCCTTTGGGCGGGCTCAAAAATTTAATTTTTTCAAAAGTGGACGGATTAGGCATATATGATCATATGGATTGATTCATAATGGACTCTAGTGTTCAAAAATGCTAGACTCAATGAAAAACCTGACGTTCACCCCGATCCCTACATAAGAGGTGACGGTTTTGGAAATCAACTTGATAATCATCTAGAGGCTTACTGAAATAGAGTTTCTACCAGTTCGACTTTTGGTAGAGTAGATATTTGAGTTAGGAATCCAACGCAACAAGAATCACAGGTCAAGCTTCCGTGTGGAGAGAGTTATAGCCGTTATACTGACGGCTGCTAGAAAACGGGGCCAAATCTGGCCACCGGCCAAAGGGCTACCCCTTTGGGCGGGCTCAAAAATTTGATTTTTTCAAAAGTGGACGGATTAGGCATATATAATCATATGGATTGATTCATAACGGACTCTAGTTTTCAAAAATCCTAGACTCAATGAAAAACCCGATGTTCACCCCGATCCCTACATAAGAGGTGACGGTTTTGGAAATCAACTTGATAATCACCTAGAGACCGACTCAAATAGGGTTTCTTCTCGTTCGACTTTTGGTAGGGTAGATATTTGAGTTAGGATTCCAAAGCAACAAGAATCACAGGTAAACCTTACTTCTGGAGAGTGTTATAGCCATTTCACTGACACCTGCCAGAAAACGGGGCCAAATCTGGCCACCGGCCAAAGGGGAACCCCTTTGGGCGGGATCAAAAATTTGATTTTTTCAAAAGTGGATGTATTAGGCATATATGATCATATGGATTGATTCATCATGGACTCTAGTGTTCAAAAATGCTAGACTCAATGAAAAACCCGACGTTCACCCCGATCCCTACATAAGAGGTGATGGTTTTGGAAATCAACTTGATAATCACCTAGAGGCTTACTCAAATAGGGTTTCTACCGATTCGACTTTTGGTAGGGTACATATTTGAGTTAGGAATCCAACGCAATAAGAATCACGGGTAAACCTTACTTCTGGAGAGAGTTATAGCCGTTTTACTGACGGCTGCCAGAAAACGGGGCCAAATTTGGCCACCGGCCAAAGGAGTACCCCTTTGGACGGGCTCAAAAATTTGATTTTTTCAAAAGTAGACGGATTAGGCATATATGATCATATGGATTGATTCATAATGGACTCTAGTGTTCAAAAATGCTAGTCTCAATGAAAAACCCGACGTTCACCCCGATCCCTACATAAGAGGTGACGGTTTTGGAAATCAACTTGATAATCACCTAGAGGCTTACTCAAATAGGGTTTTTTACCGGTTAGACTTTTGGTAGGGTAGATATTTCAGTTAGGAATCCAACGCAACAAGAATCACGGGTAAAGCTTACCTGTGGAGAGAGTTATAGCCGTTTTACTGACGGTTGCCAAAAAAGGGGCCAAATTTGGCCACCGGCCAAAGGGGTACCCCTTTGGGCGGGCTCAAAAATTTGATTTTTTCAAAACTAGAGGGATTAGGCATATATGATCATATGGATTGATTCATAATGGACTCTAGTGTTCAAAAATGCTAGACTCAATGAAAAACCCGACGTTCACCCCGATCTCTACATAAGAGGTGACGGTTTTGGAAATCAACTTGATAATCACCTAGAGGCTTACTCAAATAGGGTTTCTACCGGTTAGACTTTTGGTAGGGTAGATATTTCAGTTAGGAATCCAACGCAACAAGAATCACGGGTAAAGCTTACCTGTGGAGAGAGTTATAACCGTTTTACTGACGGCTGCCAGAAAACGGGGCCAAATCTGGCCACCGGCAAAGGGGTACCCCTTTGGGCGGGCTCAAAAATTTTATTTTTTCAAAAGTGGACGGATTAGGCATATATAATCGTATGGATTGATTCATGACGGACTCTAGTGTTCAAAAATGCTAGACTCAATGAAAAACCCGACGTTCACCCCGATCCCTACATAAGAGGTGACGGTTTTGGAAATCAACTTGATAATCACCTAGAGACCGACTCAAATAGGGTTTCTTCTGGTTCGACTTTTGGTAGGGTAGATATTTGACTTAGGAATCCAAAGCAACAAGAATCACAGGTAAACCTTACTTCTGGAGACAGTTATAGCCATTTTACTGAGAGCTGCCAGAAAACGGGGCCAAATCTGGCCACCGGCCAAAGGGGTGCCCCTTTGGGCGGGCTCAAAAATTTAATTTTTTCAAAAGTGGACGGATTAGGCATATATGATCATATGGATTGATTCATAATGGACTCTAGTGTTCAAAAATGCTAGACTCAATGAAAAACCTGACGTTCAACCCGATCCCTACATAAGAGGTGACGGTTTTGGAAATCAACTTGATAATCATCTAGAGGCTTACTGAAATAGGGTTTCTACCAGTTCGACTTTTGGTAGAGTAGATATTTGAGTTAGGAATCCAACGCAACAAGAATCACAGGTCAAGCTTCCCTGTGGAGAGAGTTATAGCCGTTATACTGACGGCTGCTAGAAAACGGGGCCAAATCTGGCCACCGGCCAAAGGGGTACCCCTTTGGGCGGGCTCAAAAATTTGATTTTTTCAAAAGTGGACGGATTAGGCATATATAATCATATGGATTGATTCATAACGGACTCTAGTTTTCAAAAATCCTAGACTCAATGAAAAACCCGACGTTCACCCCGATCCCTACATAAGAGGTGACGGTTTTGGAAATCAACTTGATAATCACCTAGAGACCGACTCAAATAGGGTTTCTTCTCGTTCGACTTTTGGTAGGGTAGATATTTGAGTTAGGAATCCAAAGCAACAAGAATCACAGGTAAACCTTACTTCTGGAGAGAGTTATAGCCATTTCACTGACACCTGCCAGAAAACGGGGCCAAATCTGGCCACCGGCCAAAGGGGAACCCCTTTGGGCGGGATCAAAAATTTGATTTTTTCAAAAGTGGATGTATTAGGCATATATGATCATATGGATTGATTCATCATGGACTCTAGTGTTCAAAAATGCTAGACTCAATGAAAAACCCGACGTTCACCCCGATCCCTACATAAGAGGTGATGGTTTTGGAAATCAACTTGATAATCACCTAGAGGCTTACTCAAATAGGGTTTCTACCGATTCGACTTTTGGTAGGGTACATATTTGAGTTAGGAATCCAACGCAATAAGAATCACGGGTAAACCTTACTTCTGGAGAGAGTTATAGCCGTTTTACTGACGGCTGCCAGAAAACGGGGCCAAATTTGGCCACCGGCCAAAGGGGTACCCCTTTGGACGGGCTCAAAAATTTGATTTTTTCAAAAGTAGACGGATTAGGCATATATGATCATATGGATTGATTCATAATGGACTCTAGTGTTCAAAAATGCTAGACTCAATGAAAAACCCGACGTTCACCCCGATCCCTACATAAGAGGTGACGGTTTTGGAAATCAACTTGATAATCACCTAGAGGCTTACTCAAATAGGGTTTTTTACCGGTTAGACTTTTGGTAGGGTAGATATTTCAGTTAGGAATCCAACGCAACAAGAATCACGGGTAAAGCTTACCTGTGGAGAGAGTTATAACCGTTTTACTGACGGCTGCCAGAAAACGGGGCCAAATCTGGCCACCGGCCAAAGGGGTACTCCTTTGGGCGGGCTCAAAAATTTGATTTTTTCAAAAGTAGACGGATTAGGCATATATGATCGTATGGATTGATTCATGACGGACTCTAGTGTTCAAAAATGCTAGACTCAATGAAAAACCCGACGTTCACCCCGATCCCTACATAAGAGGTGACAGTTTAGGAAATCAACTTGATAATCACCTAGAGACCGACTCAAATAGGGTTTCTTCCGGTTCGACTTTTGGTAGGGTAGATATTTGACTTAGGAATCCAAAGCAACAAGAATCACAGGTAAACCTTACTTCTGGAGAGAGTTATAGCCATTTTACTGAGAGCTGCCAGAAAACGGGGCCAAATCTGGCGACCGGCCAAAGGGGTACCCCTTTGGGCGGGCTCAAAAATTTGATTTTTTCAAAAGTGGACGGATTAGGCATATATAATCATATGGATTGATTCATAACGGACTCTAGTTTTCAAAAATCCTAGACTCAATGAAAAACCCGACGTTCACCCCGATCCCTACATAAGAGGTGACGGTTTTGGAAATCAACTTGATAATCACCTAGAGGTTTACTGAAATAGGGTTTCTACCGATTCGACTTTTGGTAGGGTAGATATTTGAGTTAGGAGTCCAAGGCAACAAGAATCACAGGCCAAGCTTACCTGTGGAGAGAGTTATAGCCGTTTTACTGACGGCTGCTAGAAAACGGGGCCAAATCTGGCCACCGGCCAAAGGGGTACCCCTTTGGGCGGGCTCAAAAATTTGATTTTTTCAAAAGTGGACGGATTAGGCATATATGATCGTATGGATTGATTCATGACGGACTCTAGTGTTCAAAAATGCTAGACTCAATGAAAAACCCGACGTTCACCCCGATCCCTACATAAGAGGTGACGGTTTTGGAAATCAACTTGATAATCACCTAGAGACCGACTCAAATAGGGTTTCTTCCAGTTCGACTTTTGGTTGGGTAGATATTTGAGTTAGGAATCCAAAGCAACAAGAATCACAGGTAAACCTTACTTCTGGAGAGAGTTATAGCCATTTTACTGACAGCTGCCAGAAAACGGGGCCAAATCTGGCCACTGGCCAAAGGGGTACCCCTTTGGACGGGATCAAAAATTTGATTTTTTCAAAAGTGGATGAATTAGGAATATATGATCATATGGATTGATTCATAATGGACTCTAGTGTTCAAAAATGCTAAACTCAATGAAAAACCCGACGTTCACCCCGATCCCTACATAAGAGGTGACGGTTTTTGAAATCAACTTGATAATCACCTAGAGGCTTACTCAAATAGGGTTTCTACCGGTTCGACTTTTGGTAGGGTAGATATTTGAGTTAGGAGTCCAACGCAACAAGAATCACAGGTCAAGCTTACCTGTGGAGAGAGTTATAGCCGTTTTACTGACGGCTGCTAGGAAACGGGGCCAAATCTGGCCACCGGCCTAAGGGGTACCCCTTTGGGCGGGCTCAAAAATTTGATTTTTTCAAAAGTGGACGGATTAGGCATATATGATTGTATGGATTGATTCATGACGGACTCTAGTGTTCAAAAATGCTAGACTCAATGAAAAACCCGACGTTCACCCCGATCCCTACATAAGAGGTGACGGTTTTGGAAATCAACTTGATAATCACCTAGAGGTTTACTGAAATAGGGTTTCTACCGATTCGACTTTTGGTAGGGTAGATATTTGAGTTAGGAGTCCAAGGCAACAAGAATCACAGGCCAAGCTTACCTGTGGAGAGAGTTATAGCCGTTTTACTGACGGCTGCTTGAAAACGGGGCCAAATCTGGCCACCGGCCAAAGGGGTACCCCTTTGGGCGGGCTCAAAAATTTGATTTTTTCAAAAGTGGACGGATTAGGCATATATGATCGTATGGATTGATTCATGACGGACTCTAGTGTTCAAAAATGCTAGACTCAATGAAAAACCCGACGTTCACCCCGATCCCTACATAAGAGGTGACGGTTTTGGAAATCAACTTGATAATCACCTAGAGACCGACTCAAATAGGGTTTCTTCCAGTTCGACTTTTGGTTGGGTAGATATTTGAGTTAGGAATCCAAAGCAACAAGAATCACAGGTAAACCTTACTTCTGGAGAGAGTTATAGCCATTTTACTGACAGCTGCCAGAAAACGGGGCCAAATCTGGCCACTGGCCAAAGGGGTACCCCTTTGGACGGGATCAAAAATTTGATTTTTTCAAAAGTGGATGAATTAGGCATATATGATCATATGGATTGATTCATAATGGACTCTAGTGTTCAAAAATGCTAGACTCAATGAAAAACCCGACGTTCACCCCGATCCCTACATAAGAGGTGACGGTTTTCGAAATCAACTTGATAATCACCTAGAGGCTTACTCAAATAGGGTTTCTACCGGTTCGACTTTTGGTAGGGTAGATATTTGAGTTAGGAGTCCAACGCAACAAGAATCACAGGTCAAGCTTACCTGTGGAGAGAGTTATAGCCGTTTTACTGACGGCTGCTAGGAAACGGGGCCAAATCTGGCCACCGGCCAAAGGGGTACCCCTTTGGGCGGGCTCAAAAATTTGATTTTTTCAAAAGTGGACGGATTAGGCATATATGATTGTATGGATTGATTCATGACGGACTCTAGTGTTCAAAAATGCTAGACTCAATGAAAAACCCGACGTTCACCCCGATCCCTACATAAGAGGTGACGGTTTTGGAAATCAACTTGATAATCACCTAGAGACCGACTCAAATAGGGTTTCTTCCAGTTCGACTTTTGGTTGGGTAGATATTTGAGTTAGGAATCCAAAGCAACAAGAATCACAGGTAAACCTTACTTCTGGAGAGAGTTATAGCCATTTTACTGACAGCTGCCAGAAAACGGGGCCAAATCTGGCCACTGGCCAAAGGGGTACCCCTTTGGACGGGATCAAAAATTTGATTTTTTCAAAAGTGGATGAATTAGGAATATATGATCATATGGATTGATTCATAATGGACTCTAGTGTTCAAAAATGCTAAACTCAATGAAAAACCCGACGTTCACCCCGATCCCTACATAAGAGGTGACGGTTTTCGAAATCAACTTGATAATCACCTAGAGGCTTACTCAAATAGGGTTTCTACCGGTTCGACTTTTGGTAGGGTAGATATTTGAGTTAGGAGTCCAACGCAACAAGAATCACAGGTCAAGCTTACCTGTGGAGAGAGTTATAGCCGTTTTACTGACGGCTGCTAGGAAACGGGGCCAAATCTGGCCACCGGCCTAAGGGGTACCCCTTTGGGCGGGCTCAAAAATTTGATTTTTTCAAAAGTGCACGGATTAGGCATATATGATTGTATGGATTGATTCATGACGGACTCTAGTGTTCAAAAATGCTAGACTCAATGAAAAACCCGACGTTCACCCCGATCCCTACATAAGAGGTGACGGTTTTGGAAATCAACTTGATAATCACCTAGAGGTTTACTGAAATAGGGTTTCTACCGATTCGACTTTTGGTAGGGTAGATATTTGAGTTAGGAGTCCAAGGCAACAAGAATCACAGGCCAAGCTTACCTGTGGAGAGAGTTATAGCCGTTTTACTGACGGCTGCTAGAAAACGGGGCCAAATCTGGCCACCGGCCAAAGGGGTACCCCTTTGGGCGGGCTCAAAAATTTGATTTTTTCAAAAGTGGACGGATTAGGCATATATGATCGTATGGATTGATTCATGACGGACTCTAGTGTTCAAAAATGCTAGACTCAATGAAAAACCCGACGTTCACCCCGATCCCTACATAAGAGGTGACGGTTTTGGAAATCAACTTGATAATCACCTAGAGACCGACTCAAATAGGGTTTCTTCCAGTTCGACTTTTGGTTGGGTAGATATTTGAGTTAGGAATCCAAAGCAACAAGAATCACAGGTAAACCTTACTTCTGGAGAGAGTTATAGCCATTTTACTGACAGCTGCCAGAAAACGGGGCCAAATCTGGCCACTGGCCAAAGGGGTACCCCTTTGGACGGGATCAAAAATTTGATTTTTTCAAAAGTGGATGAATTAGGCATATATGATCATATGGATTGATTCATAATGGACTCTAGTGTTCAAAAATGCTAGACTCAATGAAAAACCCGACGTTCACCCCGATCCCTACATAAGAGGTGACGGTTTTCGAAATCAACTTGATAATCACCTAGAGGCTTACTCAAATAGGGTTTCTACCGGTTCGACTTTTGGTAGGGTAGATATTTGAGTTAGGAGTCCAACGCAACAAGAATCACAGGTCAAGCTTACCTGTGGAGAGAGTTATAGCCGTTTTACTGACGGCTGCTAGGAAACGGGGCCAAATCTGGCCACCGGCCTAAGGGGTACCCCTTTGGGCGGGCTCAAAAATTTGATTTTTTCAAAAGTGGACGGATTAGGCATATATGATTGTATGGATTGATTCATGACGGACTCTAGTGTTCAAAAATGCTAGACTCAATGAAAAACCCGACGTTCACCCCGATCCCTACATAAGAGGTGACGGTTTTGGAAATCAACTTGATAATCACCTAGAGACCGACTCAAATAGGGTTTCTTCCGGTTGGACTTTTGGTAGGGTAGATATTTGAGTTACGAATCCAAAGCAACAAGAATCACAGGTAAACCTTACTTCTGGAGAGAGTTATAGCCATTTTACTGACAGCTGCCAGAAAACGGGGCCAAATCTGGCCACCGGCCAAAGGGGTACCCCTTTGGGCGGGATCAAAAATTTGATTTTTTCAAAAGTGGATGAATTAGGCATATATGATCATATGGATTGATTCATAATGGACTCTAGTGTTCAAAAATGCTAGACTCAATGAAAAACCCGACGTTCACCCCGATCCCTACATAAGAGGTGACGGTTTTCAAAATCAACTTGATAATCACCTAGAGGATTACTCAAATAGGGTTTCTACCGGTTCAACTTTTGGTAGGGTAGATATTTGAGTTAGGAGTCCAACGCAACAAGAATCACAGGTCAAGCTTACCTGTGGAGAGAGTTATAGCCATTTTACTGACGGCTGCTAGAAAACGGGGCCAAATCTGGCCACCGGCCAAAGGGGTACCCCTTTGGGCGGGCTCAAAAATTTGATTTTTTCAAAAGTGGACGGATTAGGCATATATAATCATATGGATTGATTCATAACGGACTCTAGTTTTCAAAAATCCTAGACTCAATGAAAAACCCGACGTTCACCCCGATCCCTACATAAGAGGTGATGGTTTTGGAAATCAACTTGATAATCACCTAGAGGCTTACTGAAATAGGGTTTCTACCGATTCGACTTTTGGTAGGGTAGATATTTGAGTTAGGAGTCCAACGCAACAAGAATCACAGGTCAAGCTTACCTGTGGAGAGAGTTATAGCCGTTTTACTGACGGCTGCTAGAAAACGGGGCCAAATCTGGCCACCGGCCAAAGGGGTACCCCTTTGGGCGGGCTCAAAAATTTGATTTTTGCAAAAGTAGACGGATTAGGCATATATGATCGTATGGATTGATTCATGACGGACTCTAGTGTTCAAAAATGCTAGACTCAATGAAAAACCCGACGTTCA
This sequence comes from Perilla frutescens, assembly GCA_026008535.1. Taxonomy (NCBI): domain Eukaryota; kingdom Viridiplantae; phylum Streptophyta; class Magnoliopsida; order Lamiales; family Lamiaceae; genus Perilla; species Perilla frutescens. Next base: position 164,764 of record BRKX01000007.1, on the reverse strand, counting down.
CCCCGATCCCTACATAAGAGGTGACGGTTTTGGAAATCAACTTGATAATCACCTAGAGACCGACTCAAATAGGGTTTCTACCGCTTCGACTTTTGGTAGGGTAGATATTTGAGTTAGAAGTCCAACGCAATAAGAATCATAGGTCAAGCTTACCTTTGGAGAGAGTTATAGCCGTTTTAATGACGGCTGCTTGAAAACGGGGCCAAATCTGGCCACCGGCCAAAGGGGTACCCCTTTGGGCGGTCTCAAAAATTTGATTTTTTCAAAAGTGGACGGATTAGGCATATATAATCATATGGATTGATTCATAACGGACTCTAGTTTTCAAAAATCCTAGACTCAATGAAAAACCCGACGTTCACCCCGATCCCTACATAAGAGGTGACGGTTTTGGAAATCAACTTGATAATCATCTAGAGGCTTACTGAAATAGGGTTTCTACCGGTTCGACTTTTGGTAGGGTAGATATTTGAGTTAGGAGTCCAACGCAACAAGAATCACAGGTCAAGCTTACCTGTGGAGAGAGTTATAGCCGTTTTACTGACGGCTGCTAGAAAACGGGGCCAAATCTGGCCACCGGCCAAAGGGGTACCCCTTTGGGCGGGCTCAAAAATTTGATTTTTTCAAAAGTGGACGGATTAGGCATATATAATCATATGGATTGATTCATAACGGTCTCTAGTTTTCAAAAATCCTAGACTCAATGAAAAACCCGACGTTCACCCCGATCCCTACATAAGAGGTGACGGTTTTGGAAATCAACTTGATAATCACCTAGAGGCTTACTGAAATAGGGTTTCTACCGGTTCGACTTTTGGTAGGGTAGATATTTGAGTTTGGAGTCCAACGCAACGAGAATCACAGGTCAAGCTTACCTGTGGAGAGAGTTATAGCCGTTTTACTGACGGCTGCTAGGAAACGGGGCCAAATCTGGCCACCGGCCAAAGGGGTACCCCTTTGGGCGGGCTCAAAAATTTGATTTTTTCAAAAGTGGACGGATTAGGCATATATGATCGTATGGATTGATTCATGATGGACTCTAGTGTTCAAAAATGCTAGATTCAATGAAAAACCCGACGTTCACCCCGATCCCTACATAAGAGGTGACGGTTTTGGAAATCAACTTGATAATCACCTAGAGACCGACTCAAATAGGGTTTCTTCCGGTTCGACTTTTGGTAGGGTAGATATTTGAGTTAGGAATCCAAAGCAACAAGAATCACAGGTAAACCTTACTTCTGGAGAGAGTTATAGCCATTTTACTGACAGCTGCCAGAAAACGGGGCCAAATCTGGCCACCGGCCAAAGGGGTACCCCGTTGGGCGGGTTCAAAAATTTGATTTTTTCAAAAGTGGACGGATTAGGCATATATAATCATATGGATTGATTCATAACGGACTCTAGTTTTCAAAAATCCTAGACTCAATGAAAAACCCGACGTTCACCCCGATCCCTACATAAGAGGTGATGGTTTTTGAAATCAACTTGATAATCACCTAGAGGCTTACTGAAATAGGGTTTCTACCGATTTGACTTTTGGTAGGGTAGATATTTGAGTTAGGAGTCCAACGCAATAAGAATCACAGGTCAAGCTTACCTGTGGAGAGAGTTATAGCCGTTTTACTGACGGCTGCTAGAAAACGGGGCCAAATCTGGCCACCGGCCAAAGGGGTACCCCTTTGGGCGGGCTCAAAAATTTGATTTTTTCAAAAGTAGACGGATTAGGCATATATGATCGTATGGATTGATTCATGACGGACTCTAGTGTTCAAAAATGCTAGACTCAATGAAAAACCCGACGTTCACCACGATCCCTATATACGAGGTGACGGTTTTGGAAATCAACTTGATAATCACCTAGAGAACGACTCAAATAGGGTTTCTACCGGTTCGACTTTTGGTAGGGTAGATATTTGAGTTAGGAGTCCAACGCAATAAGAATCATAGGTCAAGCTTACCTTTGGAGAGAGTTATAGCCGTTTTACTGACGGCTGCTTGAAAACGGGGCCAAATGTGGCCACCGGCCAAAGGGGTACCCCTTTGGGCGGGCTCAAAAATTTGATTTTTTCAAAAGTGGACGGATTAGGCATATATAATCATATGGATTGATTCATAACGGACTCTAGTTTTCAAAAATCCTAGACTCAATGAAAAACCCGACGTTCACCCCGATCCCTACATAAGAGGTGACGGTTTTGGAAATCAACTTGATAATCACCTAGAGTCTTACTGAAATAGGGTTTCTACCGGTTCGACTTTTGGTAGGGTAGATATTTGAGTTAGGAGTCCAACGCAACAAGAATCATAGGTCAAGCTTACCTTTGGAGAGAGTTATAGCCGTTTTACTGACGGTTGCTAGAAAACGGGGCCAAATCTGGCCACCGGCCAAAGGGGTACCCCTTTGGGCGGGCTCAAAAATTTGATTTTTTCAAAAGTGGACGGATTAGGCATATATAATCATATGGATTGATTCATAACGGACTCTAGTTTTCAAAAATCCTAGACTCAATGAAAAACCCGACGTTCACCCCGATCCCTACATAAGAGGTGACGGTTTTGGAAATCAACTTGATAATCACCTAGAGTCTTACTGAAATAGGGTTTCTACCGGTTCGACTTTTGGTAGGGTAGATATTTGAGTTAGGAGTCCAACGCAATAAGAATCATAGGTCAAGCTTACCTTTGGAGAGAGTTATAGCCGTTTTACTGACGGTTGCTTGAAAACGGGGCCAAATGTGGCCACCGGCCAAAGGGGTACCCCTTTGCGCGGGCTCAAAAATTTGATTTTTTCAAAAGTGGACGGATTAGGCATATATAATCATATGGATTAATTCATAACGGACTCTAGTTTTCAAAAATCCTAGACTCAATGAAAAACCCGACGTTCACCCCGATCCCTACATAAGAGGTGACGGTTTTGGAAACCAACTTGATAATCACCTAGAGTCTTACTGAAATAGGGTTTCTACCGGTTCGACTTTTGGTAGGGTAGATATTTGAGTTAGGAGTCCAACGCAACAAGAATCACAGGTCAAGCTTACCTTTGGAGAGAGTTATAGCCGTTTTACTGACGGCTGCTAGAAAACGGGGCCAAATCTGGCCACCGGCCAAAAGGGTACCCCTTTGGGCGGGCTCAAAAATTTGATTTTTTGAAAAGTGGACGGATTAGGCATATATAATCATATGGATTGATTCATAACGGACTCTAGTTTTCAAAAATCCTAGACTCAATGAAAAACCCGACGTTCACCCCGATCCCTACATAACAGGTGACGGTTTTGGAAATCAACTTGATAATCACCTAGAATCTTACTCAAATAGGGTTTCTACCGGTTCGACTTTTGGTAGGGTAGATATTTGAGTTAGGAATCCAACGCAACAAGAATCACGGGTAAAGCTTACCTATAGAGAGAGTTATAGCCGTTTTACTGACGGCTGCCAGAAAACGGGGCCAAATTTGTCCACCGGCCAAAGGGGTACCCCTTTGGGTGGGCTCAAAAATTTGATTTTTTCAAAAGTGGACGGATTAGGCATATATGATCATATGGATTGATTCATAATGGACTCTAGTGTTCAAAAATGCAAGACTCAATGAAAAACTCGACGTTCACCCCGATCCCTACATAAGAGGTGACGGTTTTGGAAATCAACTTGATAATCACCTAGAGACCGACTCAAATAGAGTTTCTTCCAGTTCGACTTTTGGTAGGGTAGATGTTTGAGTTAGGAATCCAACGCAACAAGAATCACGGGTAAAGCTTACTTCTGGAGAGAGTTATAGCCGTTTTACGGACGGCTGCCAGAAAACGGGGCTGAATCTGGCCACCGGCCAAAGGGGTACCCCTTTGGGCGGGTTCAAAAATTTGATTTTTTCTAAAGTTGACGGATTTGGCATATATGATCATATGGATTGATTCATAATGGATTCTAGTGTTCAAAAATGCTAGACTCAATCAAAACCCGACGTTCACCCCGATCCCTACATAAGAGGTGACTGTTTTGGAAATCAACTTGATAATCACCTAGAGGCTTACTCAAATAGGGTTTCTACCGGTTCGACTTTTGGTAGGGTAGATATTTGAGTTATAAATGAATTTTATAAAAGAAAACCCAAGAAATCCTAAAAGTCCCAGATATCACATGTCGATAACTCAGGGGACCGGAGCCTCATTAAAACCCATATGGAAAACCCATGGAGGGAAAAACCATGTGGGAAAAAGAGTACTCCTCTATACAAAGCGAAAATAACCACGAGAATGAAAATCTTCTAAAACAGCAGTCGAAATACAAGGAATATCATGTAACCAAAAACCAGAAACAAGAGAAGGGGAAAATAAAATATCAGCTATCCTATTTCCTTCTCTATAAACATGTGAAGCACAAAAATGAATACTATCAATATAATCGATAGCCGCACGCCAGCGAGCCTTGATAACCCAAGGAACCTGCAAGCTCCGAGTCTTGAGAAGAGATACCACATAGACGGAATCTGCCTCCAGCCAAATAAAGTCTAGAGACAGAATTCTTGCCCACTCCAATGCTACCAAAACCGCATGAACCTCTGCCAGGAAAGCAAAATCAATTCCTTCTTCAGTATGAACATACCCACAAATAGAGCCGTCAGATCTCTGAAACACCCCTCCCGTAAACATTTTTCCAGGAGCACCTAAAGCCGAACCATCAGTATTAATCTTAGTCCAACCCGGGGGAGGCGGCAACCAAGAAATCGAAATAGCCGACTTCAAAGGAGGTGGCCGCGGCTTAATACCAGGAGTCCTCAAAATGATCAAATCCTCAACATCATTTTTCATATGCCCTTTCTTACCGACCATATAATCCACTTCCCGCAAAGCAACACAAACCACATTAATCAGAATCAAAGGGGTTGGAATCAAGTCATCATAAATCGCCTTATTTCTAAAGGTCCAAATAGCCCAAACAACCGTAACAATTGCCAGCCTCCACAAAACTGAAACTTAGGAACTAAAAGCAAAGTTCATAAATTGAGTAAAAGCTTGATGAAAAGAAGCTGCACTCACGTCCTGAATATGAAACATATCAAATACCCAACGCCACACCAGCTTTGTCAACATGCAATCCCAAAATAAATGGTCCGTTGTTTCATGAGCATCACGGCACATAACACAAATAGAAGGCCCAACAAATGCATGCAACTTATCTATGGTAGGCAACCGAGAAAGAAGTAACCTCCAAACAACAAGAGATCGACGAACTGGAATTAAAGAATTCCATATCCAAACACCCCATTTGACCGTAGACGCAACAAGAATCACGGGTAAAGCTTACCTGTGGAGAGAGTTATAACCGTTTTACTGACGGCTTCCACAAAACGGGGCCAAATCTGGCCACCGGCCAAAAGGGTACTCCTTTAGGCGGGCTCAAAAATTTGATTTTTTCAAAAGTGGACGGATTAGGCATATATGATCATATGGATTGATTCATAATGGACTCTAGTGTTCAAAAATGCTAGACTCAATGAAAAACCCGACGTTCACCCCGATCCCTATATAAGAGGTGACGGTTTTGGAAATCAACTTGATAATCACCTAGATGCCGAGTGAAATAGGGTTTCTACAGATTCGACTTTTGGTAGGGTAGATATTTGAGTTAGGAATCCAACTCCACAAGAATCACGGGTAAACCTTACTTCTAGAGAGAGTTATAGCCGTTTTACTGACGGCTATCAGAAAACGGGGCCAAATCTGGCCACCGGCCAAAGGGGTACCCCTTTGGGCGGGATCAAAAATTTGATTTTTTTAAAAGTGGATGGATTAGGCATATATGATCATATGGATTGATTCATAATGGACTCTAATGTTCAAAAATGATAGACTCAATGAAAAACCCGACGTTCACCCCGATCCCTACATAAGAGGTGACGGTTTTTGAAATTAACTTGATAATCATCTAGATGCTTACTCAAATAGGGTTTCTACCGGTTCAACTTTTGGTAGGGTAGATATTTGAGTTAAGAATCTAACGCAATAAGAATCACGGGTAAAGCTTACCTGTGGAGAGAGTTATAGCCGTTTTACTGACGGCTGCCAGAAAACGGGGCCAAATCTGGCCACTGGCGAAAGGGGTACCCCTTTGGGCGGGCTCAAAAATTTGATTTTTTCAAAAGTGGACGGATTAGGCATATATGATCATATGGATTGATTTATAATGGACTCGAGTGTTCAAAAATGCTAGACTCAATGAAAAACCCGACGTTCACCCCGATCCCTATATAAGAGGTGACGGTTTTGGAAATCAACTTGATAATCACCTAGAGACTTACTCAAATAGGGTTTCTATGGGTTCGACTTTTGGTAGGGTAGAAATTTGAGTTAGGAATCCAACGCAATAAGAATCACGGGTAAAGCTTACTTCTGGAGAGAGTTATAGCCATTTTACTGACGGCTGCCAGAAAACTGGGCTAAATCTGGCCACTGGCCAAAGGGGTACCCCTTTGGGCGGGTTCAAAAATTTGATTTTTTCAAAAGTGGACGGATTAGGCATATATGATCATATGGATTGATTTATAATGGACTCGAGTGTTCAAAAATGCTAGACTCAATGAAAAACCCGACGTTCACCCCGATCCCTACATAAGAGGTGACGGTTTTGGAAATCAACTTGATAATCACCTAAAGGCCGACTGAAATAGGGTTTCTACCGGTTCGATTTTTGGTAGGGTAGATATTTGAGTTAGGAATCGAACACAACAAGAATGACAGGTAAAGCTTACTTCTGGAGAGAGTTATAGCCGTTTTACTGACGGCTGCCAGAAAATAGGGCCAAATCTGGCCACCGTCCAAAGGGGTACCCCTTTGGGCGGGCTCAAAAATTTGATTTTTTCAAAAGTGGACGGATTAGGCATATATGATCATATGGATTGATTTATAATGGACTCGAGTGTTCAAAAATGCTAGACTCAATGAAAAACCCAACGTTCACCCCGATCCCTACATAAGAGGTGACGGTTTTGGAAATCAACTTGATAATCACCTAGAGGCTTACTCAAATAGGGTTTCTACCGGTTCGACTTTTGGTATGGCAGATATTTGAGTTAGGAATCCAACGCAACAAGAATAACGGGTAAAGCGTACCTGTGGAGAGAATTATAGCCGTTTTACTGACGGCTGCCAGAAAACGGGGCTAAATCTGGCCACCGGCCAAAGGGGTACCCCTTTGGGCCGGCTCAAAAATTTGATTTTTTCAAAATTGGACGGATTAGGCATATATGATCATATGGATTGATTCATAAAGGATTCTAGTGTTCAAAAATGCTAGACTCAATGAAAAACCCGACGTTCACCCCGATCCCTACATAAGAGGTGACGGTTTTGGAAATCAACTTGATAATCACCTAGAGACTTACTCAAATAGGGTTTCTATGGGTTCGACTTTTGGTAGGGTAGAAATTTGAGTTAGGAATCCAACGCAATAAGAATCACGGGTAAAGCTTACTTCTGGAGAGAGTTATAGCCATTTTACTGACGGCTGCCAGAAAACGGGGCCAAATCTGGCCACTGGCCAAAGGGGTACCCCTTTGGGCGGGTTCAAAAATTTGATTTTTTCAAAAGTTGACGGATTTGGCATATATGATCATATGGATTGATTCATAATGGACTCTAGTGTTCAAAAATGCTAAACTCAATTAAAAACCCGACGTTCACCCCGATCCCTACATAAGAGGTGACGGTTTTGGAAATCAACTTGATAATCACCTAGAGGCTTATTCAAATAGGGTTTCTACCGGTTCGACTTTTGGTAGGGTAGATATTTGAGTTAAGAATCTAACGCAACAAGAATCATGGGTAAAGCTTACCTGTGGAGAGAGTTATAGCCGTTTTACTGACGGATGCCAGAAAACGGGGCCAAATCTGGCCACTGGCGAAAGGGGTACACCTTTGGGCGGGCTCAAAAATTTGATTTTTTCAAAAGTGGACGGATTAGGCATATATGATCATATGGATTGATTCATAATGGACTCTAGTGTTCAAAAATGCTAGACTCAATGAAAAATCCGACGTTCACCCCGATCCCTACATAACAGGTGACGGTTTTGGAAATCAACTTGATAATCACCTAGAGACCGACTCAAATAGGGTTTCTTCCGGTTCGACTTTTGGTAGGGTAGATATTTGAGTTAGGAATCCAAAGCAACAAGAATCACAGGTAAACCTTACTTCTGGAGAGAGTTATAGCCATTTTACTGACAGCTGCCAGAAAACGGGGCCAAATCTGGCCACCGGCCAAAGGGATACCCCTTTGGGCGGGATCAAAAATTTTATTTTTTCAAAAGTGGACGGATTAGGCATATATAATCATATGGATTGATTCATAACGGACTCTAGTTTTCAAAAATCCTAGACTCAATGAAAAACCCGACGTTCACCCCGATCCCTACATAAGAGGTGACGGTTTTGGAAATCAACTTGATAATCACCTAGAGGCTTACTGAAATAGGGTTTCTACCGATTCGACTTTTGGTAGGGTAGATATTTGAGTTAGGAGTCCAACGCAACAAGAATCATAGGTCAAGCTTACCTTTGGAGAGAGTTATAGCCGTTTTACTGACGGCTGCTTGAAAACGGGGCCAAATGTGGCCACCGGCCAAAGGGGTACCCCTTTGGGCGGGCTCAAAAATTTGATTTTTTCAAAAGTGGATGGATTAGGCATATATAATCATATGGATTGATTCATAACGGACTCTAGTTTTCAAAAATCCTAGACTCAATGAAAAACCCGACGTTCACCCCGATCCCTACATAAGAGGTGACGGTTTTGGAAATCAACTTGATAATCACCTAGAGGCTTACTGAAATAGGGTTTCTACCGGTTCGACTTTTGGTAGGGTAGATATTTGAGTTAGGAATCCAACGCAACAAGAATCACAGGTCAAGCTTACCTGTGGAGAGAGTTATAGCCGTTTTACTGACGGCTGCTAGAAAACGGGGCCAAATCTGGCCACCGGCCAAAGGGGCACCCCTTTGGGCGGGCTCAAAAATTTGATTTTTTCAAAAGTGGACGGATTAGGCATATATAATCATATGGATTAATTCATAACGGACTCTAGTTTTCAAAAATCCTAGACTCAATGAAAAACCCGACGTTCACCCCGATCCCTACATAAGAGGTGACAGTTTTGGAAATCAACTTGATAATCACCTAAAGGCTTACTGAAATAGGGTTTCTACCGGTTCGACTTTTGGTAGGGTAGATATTTGAGTTAGGAGTCCAACGCAACAAGAATCACAGGTCATGCTTACCTGTGGAGAGAGTTATAGCCGTTTTACTGACGGCTGCTAGAAAACGGGGCCAAATCTGGCCACCGGCCAAAGGGGTACCCCTTTGGGTGGGCTCAAAAATTTGATTTTTTGAAAAGTGGACGGATTAGGCATATATAATCATATGGATTGATTCATAACGGACTCTAGTTTTCAAAAATCCTAGACTCAATGAAAAACCCGACGTGCACCCTGATCCCTACATAAGAGGTGACGGTTTCGGAAATCAACTTGATAATCACCTAGAGGCTTACTGAAATAGGGTTTCTACCGGTTCGACTTTTGGTAGGGTAGATATTTGAGTTAGGAGTCCAACGCAACAAGAATCACAGGTCAAGCTTACCTGTGGAGAGAGTTATAGCCGTTTTACTGACGGCTGCCAGAAAATGGGGCCAAATCTGGCCACCGGCCAAAGGGGTACCCCTTTGGGCGGGCACAAAAATTTGATTTTTTCAAAAGTGGACAGATTAGGCATATATGATCATATAGATTGATTTATAACGGACACTAGTGTTTAAAAATTCTAGACTCAATGAAAAACCCGACGTTCACCCCGATCCCTACATAAGAGGTGACAGTTTTGGAAATCAACTTGACAATCACCTAGAGGCTTACTCAAATAGGGTTTCTACCGGTTCGACTTTTGGTAGGGTAGATATTTGAGTTAGGAATTCAACGCAAGAAGAATCACGGGTAAAGCTTACCTGTGGAGAGAGTTATAGCCGTTTTACTGACGGCTGCCAGAAAATGGGGACAAATCTGGCCACCGGCCAAAGGGGTACCCCTTTGGGCTGGCTCAAAAATTTGATTTTTTCAAAAGTGGACGGATTAGGCATATATGATCATATGGATTGATTTATAATGGACTCTAGTGTTCAAAAATACTAGACTCAATGAAAAACCCGACGTTCACCCCGATCCCTACATAACAGGTGACGGTTTTGGAAATCAACTTGATAATCACCTAGAATCTTACTCAAATAGGGTTTCTACCAGTTCGACTTTTGGTAGGGTAGATATTTGAGTTAGGAATCCAACGCAACAAGAATCACGGGTAAAGCTTACCTAGAGAGAGAGTTATAGCCGTTTTACTGACGGCTGCCAGAAAACGGGGCCAAATTTGTCCACCGGCCAAAGGGGTACCCCTTTGGGCGGGCTCAAAAATTTAATTTTTTCAAAAGTGGACGGATTAGGCATATATGATCATATGGATTGATTCATAACGGATTCTAGTGTTCAAAAATGCTAGACTCAATGAAAAACCCGACGTTCACCCCGATCCCTACATAAGAGGTGACGGTTTTGGAAATCAACTTGATAATCACCTAGAGACTTACTCAAATAGGGTTTCTATGGGTTCGACTTTTGGTAGGGTAGAAATTTGAGTTAGGAATCCAACGCAATAAGAATCACGGGTAAAGCTTACTTCTGGAGAGAGTTATAGCCATTTTACTGACGGCTGCCAGAAAACGGGGCCAAATCTGGCCACTGGCCAAAGGGGTACCCCTTTGGGCGGGTTCAAACATTTGATTTTTTCAAAAGTGGACGGATTAGGCATATATGATCATATGGATTGATTTATAATGGACTCGAGTGTTCAAAAATGCTAGACTCAATGAAAAACCCGACGTTCACCCCGATCCCTATATAAGAGGTGACGGTTTTGGAAATCAACTTGATAATCACCTAGATGCCGACTGAAATAGGGTTTCTACAGATTCGACTTTTGGTAGGGTAGATATTTGAGTTAGGAATCTAACTTAACTAGAATCATGGGTAAAGCTTACTTCTGGAGAGAGTTATAGCCGTTTTATTGACGGCTGCCAGAAAACGGGGCCAAATCTGGCCACCGGCCAAAGGGGTACCCCTTTGGGCGAGCTCAAAAATTTGATTTTTTCAAAAGTGGATGGATTAGGCATATATTATCATATGGATTGATTCATAATGGACTCTAGTGTTCAAAAATGCTAGACTCAATGAAAAAAACCCGATGTTCACCCCGATCCCTACATAAGAGGTGACGGTTTTGGAAATCAACTTGATAATCACCTAGAGGCCGACTGAAATAGGGTTTCTACAGGTTCGACTTTTGGTAGGGTAGATATTTGAGTTAGGAATCCAACTCCACAAGAATCACGGGTAAAGCTTACTTCTGGAGAGAGTTATAGCCGTTTTACTGAGGGCTGCCAGAAAACGGGGCCAAATCTGGCCACCGGCCAAAGGGGTACCCCTTTGGGAGGGCTCAAAAATTTGATTTTTTTAAAAGTGGATGGATTAGGCATATATGATCATATGGATTGATTCATAATTGACTCTAATGTTCAAAAATGATAGACTCAATGAAAAACCCGACGTTCACCCCGATCCATACATAAGAGGTGACGGTTTTTGAAATCAACTTGATAATCACCTAGAGGCTTACTCAAATAGGGTTTCTACCGGTTCGACTTTTGGTAGGGTAGATATTTGAGTTAAGAATCTAACGCAACAAGAATCACGGGTAAAGCTTACCTGTGGAGAGAGTTATAGCCGTTTTACTGACGGCTGCCAGAAAACGGGGCCAAATCTGGCCACTGGCGAAAAGGGTACCCCTTTGGGCGGGCTCAAAAATTTGATTTTTTCAAAAGTGGACGGATTAGGCATATATGATCATATGGATTGATTTATAATGGACTCGAGTGTTCAAAAATGCTAGACTCAATGAAAAACCCGACGTTCACCCCGATCCCTACATAAGAGGTGACGGTTTTGGAAATCAACTTGATAATCACCTAGAGGCCGACTGAAATAGGGTTTCTACCGGTTCGACTTTTGCTAGGGTAGATATTTGAGTTAGGAATCGAACACAACAAAAATGACAGCTAAAGCTTACTTCTGGAGAGAGTTATAGCCGTTTTACTGACAGTTGCCAGAAAACAGGGCCAAATCTGGCCACCGTCCAAAGGGGTACCCCTTTGGGCGGGCTCAAAAATTTGATTTTTTCAAAAGTGGACGGATTAGGCATATATGGTCATATTGATTGATTTATAATGGACTCGAGTGTTCAAAAATGCTAGACTCAATGAAAAACCCGACGTTCACCCCGATCCCTACATAAGAGGTGACGGTTTTCGAAATCAACTTGATAATCACCTAGAGGCTTACTCAAATAGGGTTTCTACCGGTTCGACTTTTGGTATGGTAGATATTTGAGTTAGGAATCCAACGCAATAAGAATAACGGGTAAAGCGTACCTGTGGAGAGAATTATAGCCGTTTTACTGACGGCTGCCAGAAAACGGGGCCAAATCTGGCCACCGGCCAAAGGGGTACCCCTTTGGGCGGGCTCAAAAATTTGATTTTTTCAAAAGTGGACGGATTAGGCATATATGATCATATGGATTGATTCATAAAGGATTCTAGTGTTCAAAAATGCTAGACTCAATGAAAAACCCGACGTTCACCCCGATCCCTACATAAGAGGTGACGGTTTTGGAAATCAACTTGATAATCACCTAGAGACTTACTCAAATAGGGTTTCTATGGGTTCGACTTTTGGTAGGGTAGAAATTTGAGTTAGGAATCCAACGCAATAAGAATCACGGGTAAAGCTTACTTCTGGAGAGAGTTATAGCCATTTTACTGACGGCTGCCAGAAAACGGGGCCAAATCTGGCCACTGGCTAAAGGGGTACCCCTTTGGGCGGGTTCAAACATTTGATTTTTTCAAAAGTGGATGAATTAGGCATATATGATCATATGGATTGATTTATAATGGACTCGAGTGTTCAAAAATGCTAGACTCAATGAAAAACTCGACGTTCACCCCGATCCCTACATAAGAGGTGACGGTTTTGGAAATCAACTTGATAATCACCTAGAGGCCGACTGAAATAGGGTTTCTACCGGTTCGATTTTTGGTAGGGTAGATATTTGAGTTAGGAATCGAACACAACAAGAATGACAGGTAAAGCTTACTTCTGGAGATAGTTATAGCCGTTTTACGGACGGCTGCCAGAAAACAAGGCCAAATCTGGCCACCGTCCAAAGGGGTACCCCTTTGGGCGGGCTTAAAAATTTGATTTTTTCAAAAGTTGACGGATTAGGCATATATGATCATATGGATTGATTTATAATGGACTCGAGTGTTCAAAAAAGCTAGACTCAATGAAAAACCCGACGTTCACCCCGATCCCTACATAAGAGGTGACGGTTTTGGAAATCAACTTGATAATCACCTAGAGGCTTACTCAAATAGGGTTTCTACGGGTTCGACTTTTGGTATGGTAGATATTGGAGTTAGGAATCCAACGAAACAAGAATAACGGGTAAAGCGTACCTGTGGAGAGAATTATAGCCGTTTTACTGACGGCTGCCAGAAAACGGGGCCAAATCTTGCCACTGGCGAAAGGGGTACCCCTTTGGGCGGGCTCAAAAATTTGATTTTTTCAAAAGTGGACGGATTAGGCATATATGATCATATGGATTGATTTATAATGCACTTGAGTGTTCAAAAATGCTAGACTCAATGAAAAACCCGACGTTCACCCCGATCCCTACATAAGAGGTGACGGTTTTGGAAATCAACTTGATAATCACCAAGAGGCCGACTGAAATAGGGTTTCTACCGGTTCGACTTTTGGTAGGGTAGATATTTGAGTTAGGAATCGAACACAACAAGAATGACAGGTAAAGCTTACTTCTGGAGAGAGTTATAGCCGTTTTACTGACAGCTGCCAGAAAATATGGCCAAATCTGGCCACCGTCTAAAGGGGTACCCCTTTGGGCGGGCTCAAAAATTTGATTTTTTCAAAAGTGGACGGATTAGGCATATATGATCATATGGATTGATTCATAATGGACTCTAGTGTTCAAAAATGCTAGACTCAATGAAAAACCCGACGTTCACCCCGATCGCTACATAAGAGATGACGGTTTTGGAAATCAACTTGATAATCACCTAGAGCCTTACTCAAATAGGGTTTCTACCGGTTCGACTTTTAGTACGGTAGATATTTGAGTTAGGAATCCAACGCAACAAGAATCACGGGTAAACCTTACTTCTGGAGAGAGTTTTAGCCGTTTTACGGACGGCTGCCAGAAAATGAGGCCAAATCTGGCCACCGGCCAAAGGGATACACCTTTGGGCGGGCTTAAAAATTTAATTTTTTCAAAAGTGGACGGATTGGGCATATATGATCATATGGATTGATTCATAATGGACTCTAGTGTTCAAAAATGCTAGACTCAATGAAAAACCCGACGTTCACCCCGATCGCTACATAAGAGGTGACGGTTTTTGGAATTAACTTGATAATCAGCTAAAGGCTTACTCAAATAGGGTTTCAACCGATTCGACTTTTGGTAGGGTAAATATTTGAGTTAGAAATACAACGCAACAAGAATCATGGGTAAAGCTTACTTCTGGAGAGAGTTATAGCCATTTTACTGACGGCTGCCAGAAAACGGGGCCAAATCTGGCCACCGGCCAAAGGGGTACCCCTTTGGACGGGCTCAAAAATTTTATTTTTTCAAAAGTGGACGGATTAGGCATATATGATCATATTGATTGATTTATAATGGACTCGAGTGTCCAAAAATGCTAGACTCAATGAAAAACCCGACGTTCACCCCGATCCCTACATAAGAGGTGACGATTTTGGAAATCAACTTCATAATCACCTAGAGGCTTACTCAAATAATGTTTCTACCGGTTTGACTTTTGGTAGGGTAGATATTTGAGTTAGGAATCCAACGCAACAAGAATCACGGGTAAAGCTTACTTCTGGAGAGAGTTATAGCCGTTTTACTGACGGCTGCCAGAAAAGGAGGCCAAATCTGGCCACCGGCCAAAGGGGTACCCCTTTGGGCGGGCTCAAAAATTTAATTTTTTCAAAAGTGGACGGATTAGGCATATATGATCATATTGATTGATTCATGATGGACTCAAGTGTTCAAAAATGCTAGACTCAATGAAAAACCCGACGTTCACCCCGATCCCTACATAAGCGGTGACGGTTTTGGAAATCAACTTGATAATCACCTAGAGGCTTACTCAAATAATGTTTCTACCGGTTTGACTTTTCGTAGGGTAGATATTTGAGTTAGTAATCCAACGCAACAAGAATCACGGGTAAAGCTTACTTCTGGAGAGACTTATGGCCGTTTTACTGACGGCTGCCAGAAAAGGAGGCCAAATCTGGCCACCGGCCAAAGGGATACCCCTTTGGGCGGGCTCAAAAATTCGATTTTTTCAAAAGTGGACGGATTAGGCATATATGATCATATGGATTGATTCATAATGGACTCTAGTGTTCAAAAATGCTAGACTCAATGAAAAACCCGACATTCACCCCGATCGCTACATAAGAGGTGACGGTTTTTGAAATCAACTTGATAATCACCTAGAGGCTTACTCAAATAGGGTTTCTACCGGTTCGACTTTTGGTACGGTAGATATTTGAGTTAGGAATCCAACACAACAAGAATCATGGGTAAACCTTACTTCTGGAGAGAGTAATAGCCGTTTTACTAACGGCTGCCAGAAAACGGGGCCAAATCTGGCCACCGGCCAAAGGGATACCCCTTTGGGCGGGCTCAAAAATTTTATTTTTTCAAAAGTGGACGGATTAGGCATATATGATCATATGGATTGATTCATAATGGACTCTAGTGTTCAAAAATGCTAGACTCAATGAAAAACCCGACGTTCACCCCGATCGCTACATAAGAGGTGACGGTTTTGGAAATCAACTTGATAAGCACCTAGAGGCTTACTCAAATAGGGTTTCTACCGGTTTGACTTTTGGTAGGGTAGATATTTGAGTTAGGAATCCAACACAACAAGAATCACGGGTAAACCTTACTTCTGGAGAGAGTAATAGCCGTTTTACTGACGGCTGCCAGAAAACGGGGCCAAATCTGGCCACTGGCCAAAGGGATACCCCTTTGGGCGGGCTAAAAAATTTTATTTTTTCAAAAGTGGACGGATTAGGCATATATCATCATATTGATTGATTCATAATGGACTCAAGTTTTCAAAAATGCTAGACTCAATGAAAAACCCGACGTTCACCCCGATCGCTACATAAGAGGTGACGGTTTTTGGAATCAACTTGATAATCAGCTAAAGGCTTACTCAAATAGGGTTTCAACCGGTTCGACTTTTGGTAGGGTAAATATTTGAGTTAGGAATCCAACGCAACAAGAATTATGGATAAAGCTTACTTCTGGAGAGAGTAATAGCCGTTTTACTGACGGCTGCCAGAAAACGGGGCCAAATCTGGCCACCGGCCAAAGGGGTACCCCTTTTGGCGGGCTCAAAAATTTGATTTTTTCAAAAGTGGACGGATTAGGCATATATGATCATATTGATTGATTTATAATGGACTCGAGTGTCCAAAAATGCTAGACTCAATGAAAAACCCGACGTTCACCCCGATCCCTACATAAGAGGTGACGATTTTGGAAATCAACTTCATAATCACCTAGAGGCTTACTCAAATAATGTTTCTACCGGTTTGACTTTTGGTAGGGTAGATATTTGAGTTAGGAATCCAACGCAACAAGAATCACGGGTAAAGCTTACTTCTGGAGAGAGTTATAGCCGTTTTACTGACGGCTGCCAGAAAAGGAGGCCAAATCTGGCCACCGGCCAAAGGGGTACCCCTTTGGGCGGGCTCAAAAATTTAATTTTTTCAAAAGTGGACGGATTAGGCATATATGATCATATTGATTGATTCATGATGGACTCAAGTGTTCAAAAATGCTAGACTCAATGAAAAACCCGACGTTCACCCCGATCCCTACATAAGCGGTGACGGTTTTGGAAATCAACTTGATAATCACCTAGAGGCTTACTCAAATAATGTTTCTACCGGTTTGACTTTTCGTAGGGTAGATATTTGAGTTAGTAATCCAACGCAACAAGAATCACGGGTAAAGCTTACTTCTGGAGAGACTTATGGCCGTTTTACTGACGGCTGCCAGAAAAGGAGGCCAAATCTGGCCACCGGCCAAAGGGATACCCCTTTGGGCGGGCTCAAAAATTCGATTTTTTCAAAAGTGGACGGATTAGGCATATATGATCATATGGATTGATTCATAATGGACTCTAGTGTTCAAAAATGCTAGACTCAATGAAAAACCCGACATTCTCCCCGATCGCTACATAAGAGGTGACGGTTTTTGAAATCAACTTGATAATCACCTAGAGGCTTACTCAAATAGGGTTTCTACCGGTTCGACTTTTGGTAGGGTAGATATTTGAGTTAGGAATCCAACACAACAAGAATCATGGGTAAACCTTACTTCTGGAGAGAGTAATAGCCGTTTTACTAACGGCTGCCAGAAAACGGGGCCAAATCTGGACACCGGCCAAAGGGATACCCCTTTGGGCGGGCTCAAAAATTTTATTTTTTCAAAAGTGGACGGATTAGGCATATATGATCATATGGATTGATTCATAATGGACTCTAGTGTTCAAAAATGCTAGACTCAATGAAAAACCCGACGTTCACCCCGATCGCTACATAAGAGGTGACGGTTTTGGAAATCAACTTGATAAGCACCTAGAGGCTTACTCAAATAGGGTTTCTACCGGTTTGACTTTTGGTAGGGTAGATATTTGAGTTAGGAATCCAACACAACAAGAATCACGGGTAAACCTTACTTCTGGAGAGAGTAATAGCCGTTTTACTGACGGCTGCCAGAAAACGGGGCCAAATCTGGCCACTGGCCAAAGGGATACCCCTTTGGGCGGGCTCAAAAATTTTATTTTTTCAAAAGTGGACGGACTAGGCATATATCATCATATTGATTGATTCATAATGGACTCAAGTTTTCAAAAATGCTAGACTCAATGAAAAACCCGACGTTCACCCCGATCGCTACATAAGAGGTGACGGTTTTTGGAATCAACTTGATAATCAGCTAAAGGCTTATTCAAATAGGGTTTCAACCGGTTCGACTTTTGGTAGGGTAAATATTTGAGTTAGGAATCCAACGCAACAAGAATTATGGATAAATCTTACTTCTGGAGAGAGTAATAGCCGTTTTACTGACGGCTGCCAGAAAACGGGGCCAAATCTGGCCACCGGCCAAAGGGGTACCCCTTTTGGCGGGCTCAAAAATTTGATTTTTTCAAAAGTGGACGGATTAGGCATATATGATCATATTGATTGATTTATAATGGACTCGAGTGTTCAAAAATGCTAGACTCAATGAAAAACCCGACGTTCACCCCGATCCCTACACAAGAGGTGACGGTTTTGGAAATCAACTTGATAATCACCTAGAGGCTTACTCAAATAGGGTTTCTACCGGTTCGACATTTGGTAGGGTAGATATTTGAGTTAAGAATCCAACGCAACAAGAATCACGGGTAAAGCTTACTTCTGGAGAGAGTTATAGCCGTTTTACTGACGGCTGCCAGAAAACGGGGCCAAATCTGGCCACCGGCCAAAGGGTACCCCTTTGGGCGGGCTCAAAAATTTAATTTTTTCAAAAGTTGACGGATTAGGCATATATGATCATATGGATTGATTCATAATGGACTCTAGTGTTCAAAAATGCTAGACTCAACGAAAAACCCGACGTTCAACCCGATCGCTACATAAGAGGTGACGGTTTTGGAAATCAACTTGATAATCACCTAGAGGCTTACTCAAATAGGGTTTCTACCGGTTTGACATTTGGTAGGGTAGATATTTGAGTTAGGAATCCAACGCAACAAGAATCACGGGTAAACCTTACTTCTGGAGAGAGTTATATCCGTTTTACTGACGGCTGCCAGAAAATGAGGCCAAATCTGGCCACCGGCCAAAGGGATACACCTTTGGGCGGGCTCAAAAATTTAATTTTTTCAAAAGTGGACGGATTGGGCATATATGATCATATGGATTGATTCATAATGGACTCTAGTGTTCAAAAATGCTAGACTCAATCAAAAAACCCGACGTTCACCCCGATCGCTACATAAGAGGTGACGGTTTTTGGAATCAAGTTGATAATCAGCTAAAGGCTTACTCAAATAGGGTTTCAACCGGTTCGACTTTTGGTAGGGTAAATATTTGAGTTAGGAATCCAACGCAACAAGAATCATGGGTAAAGCTTACTTCTGGAGAGAGTAATAGCCGTTTTACTAACGGCTGCCAGAAAACGGGGCCAAATTTGGCCACCGGCCAAAGAGGTACCCCTTTGGGCGGGCTCAAAAATTTTATTTTTTCAAAAGTGGACGGATTAGGCATATATGATCATATTGATTGATTCATAATGGACTCAAGTGTTCAAAAATGCTATACTTAATGAAAAACCCGACGTTCACCCGGATCGCTACATAAGAGGTGACGGTTTTTGAAATCAACTTGATAATCACCTAGAGGCTTACTCAAATAGGGTTTCAACCTGTTCGACTTTTGGTAGGTTAAATATTTGAGTTAGGAATCCAACGCAACAAGAATCATGCGTAAAGCTTACTTCTGGAGAGAGTAATAGCCGTTTTACTAACGGCTGCCAGAAAACGGGGCCAAATTTGGCCACCGCCCAAAGGGTACCCCTTTGGGCGGGCTCAAAAATTTAATTTTTTCAAAAGTTGACGGATTAGGCATATATGATCATATGGATTGATTCATAATGGACTCTAGTGTTCAAAAATGCTAGACTCAACGAAAAACCCGACGTTCAACCCGATCGCTACATAAAAGGTGACGGATTTGGAAATCAACTTGATAATCACCTAGAGGCTTACTCAAATAGGGTTTCTACCAGTTTGACATTTGGTAGGGTAGATATTTGAGTTAGGAATCCAACGCAACAAGAATCACGGGTAAAGCTTACTTCTGGAGAGAGTTATAGCCGTTTTACTGACGGCTGCCAGAAAAGGAGGCCAAATCTGGCCACCGGCCAAAGGGATACCCCTTTGGGCGGGCTCAAAAATTTGATTTTTTCAAAAGTGGATGGATTAGGCATATATGATCATATGGATTGATTCATAATGGACTCTAGTGTTCAAAAATGCTAGACTCAATGAAAAACCAGACGTTCACCCCGATCGCTACATAAGAGGTGACGGTTTTGGAAATCAACTTGATAATCACCTAGAGGCTTACTGGAATAGGGTTTCTACTGGTTCGACTTTTGGTAGGGTATATATTTGAGTTAGGAATCCAACGCAATAAGAATCACGGGTAAACCTTACTTCTGGAGAGAGTAATAGCCGTTTTACTGACGGCTGCCAGAAAACGGGGCCAAATCTGGCCACCGGCCAAAGGGGTACCCCTTTGGGCGGGCTCAAAAATTTTATTTTTTCAAAAGTGGACGGATTAGGCATATATGATCATATTGATTGATTCATAATGGACTCAAGTTTTCAAAAATGCTAGACTCAATGAAAAACCCGACGTTCACCCCGATCCCTACAAAAGAGGTGACGGTTTTTGGAATCAACTTGATAATCAGCTAAAGGCTTACTCAAATAGGGTTTCAACCGATTCGACTTTTGGTAAGGTAGATATTTGAGTTAGGAATCCAACGCAACAAGAATCACGGGTAAACCTTACTTCTGGAGAGAGTTATAGCCGTTTTACTGACGGCTGCCAGAAAACGAGGCCAAATCTGGCCACCGGCCAAAGGGATACACCTTTGGACGGGCTCAAAAATTTAATTTTTTCAAAAGTGGACGGATTGGGCATATATGATCATATGGATTGATTCATAATGGACTCTAGTGTTCAAAAATGCTAGACTCAATGAAAAACCCGACGTTCACCCCGATCGCTACATAAGAGGTGACGGTTTTGGAAATCAACTTGATAATCACCTAGAGGCTTACTGGAATAGGGTTTCTACTGGTTCGACTTTTGGTAGGGTAGATATTTGAGTTAGGAATCCAACGCAACAAGAATCACGGGTAAACCTTACTTCTGGAGAGAGTAATAGCCGTTTTACTGACGGCTGCCAGAAAACGGGGCCAAATCTGGCCACCGGCCAAAGGGGTACCCCTTTGGGCGGGCTCAAAAATTTGATTTTTTCAAAAGTGGACGGATTAGGCATATATGATCATATTGATTGATTCATAATGGACGCAAGTGTTCAAAAATGCAAGAGTCAATGAAAAACCCGACGTTCACCCCGATCCCTACATAAGAGGTGATGGTTTTGGAAATCAACTTCATAATCACCTAGAGGCTTACTCAAATAATGTTTCTACCGGTTTGACTTTTGGTAGGGTAGATATTTGAGTTAGGAATCCAACGCAACAAGAATCACGGGTAAAGCTTACTTCTGGAGAGAGTTATAGCCGTTTTACTGACGGCTGCCAGAAAAGGAGGCCAAATCTGGCCACCGGCCAAAGGGATACCCCTTTGGGCGGGCTCAAAAATTTGATTTTTTCAAAAGTGGACGGATTAGGCATATATGATCATATGGATTGATTCATAATGGACTCTAGTGTTCAAAAATGCTAGACTCAATGAAAAACCCGACGTTCACCCCGATCGCTACATAAGAGGTGACGGTTTTGGAAATCAACTTGATAATCACCTAGAGGCTTACTGGAATAGGGTTTCTACTGGTTCGACTTTTGGTAGGGTAGATATTTGAGTTAGGAATCCAACGCAATAAAATCACGGGTAAACCTTACTTCTGGAGAGAGTAATAGCCGTTTTACTGACGGCTGCCAGAAAACGGGGCCAAATCTGGCCACCGGCCAAAGGGGTACCCCTTTGGGCGGGCTCAAAAATTTAATTTTTTCAAAAGTGGACGGATTAGGCATATATCATCATATTGATTGATTCATAATGGACTCAAGTGTACAAAAATGCTAGACTCAATGAAAAACCCGACGTTCACCCCGATCCCTACATAAGCGGTGACGGTTTTGGAAATCAACTTGATAATCACCTAGAGGCTTACTCAAATAATGTTTCTACCGGTTTGACTTTTCGTAGGGTAGATATTTGAGTTAGTAATCCAACGCAACAAGAATCACGGGTAAAGCTTACTTCTGGAGAGACTTATAGCCGTTTTACTGACGGCTGCCATAAAAGGAGGCCAAATCTGGCCACCGGCCAAAGGGATACCCCTTTGGGCGGGCTCAAAAATTTTATTTTTTCAAAAGTGGACGGATTAGGCATATATCATCATATTGATTGATTCATAATGGACTCAAGTTTTCAAAAATGCTAGACTCAATGAAAAACCCGACGTTCACCCCGATCGCTACATAAGAGGTGACGGTTTTTTGAATCAACTTGATAATCAGCTAAAGGCTTACTCAAATAGGGTTTCAACCGGTTCGACTTTTGGTAGGGTAAATATTTGAGTTAGGAATCCAACGCAACAAGAATTATGGGTAAAGCTTACTTCTGGAGAGAGTAATAGCCGTTTTACTGACGGCTGCCAGAAAACGGGGCCAAATCTGGCCACCGGCCAAAGGGGTACCCCTTTGGGCGGGCTCAAAAATTTGATTTTTTCAAAAGTGGACGGATTAGGCATATATGATCATATTGATTGATTCATAATGGACGCAAGTGTTCAAAAATGCTAGACTCAATGAAAAACCCGACGTTCACCCCGATCCCTACATAAGAGGTGACGGTTTTGGAAATCAACTTCATAATCACCTAGAGGCTTACTCAAATAATGTTTCTACCGGTTTGACTTTTGGTAGGGTAGATATTTGAGTTAGGAATCCAACGCAACAAGAATCACGGGTAAAGCTTACTTCTGGAGAGAGTTATAGCCGTTTTACTGACGGCTGCCAGAAAAGGAGGCCAAATCTGGCCACCGGCCAAAGGGATACCCCTTTGGGCGGGCTCAAAAATTTGATTTTTTCAAAAGTGGACGGATTAGGCATATATGATCATATGGATTGATTCATAATGGACTCTAGTGTTCAAAAATGCTAGACTCAATGAAAAACCCGACGTTCACCCCGATCGCTACATAAGAGGTGACGGTTTTGGAAATCAACTTGATAATCACCTATAGGCTTACTGGAATAGGGTTTCTACTGGTTCGACTTTTGGTAGGGTAGATATTTGAGTTAGGAATCCAACGCAATAAGAATCACGGGTAAACCTTACTTCTGGAGAGAGTAATAGCCGTTTTACTGACGGCTGCCAGAAAACGGGGCCAAATCTGGCCACCGGCCAAAGGGGTACACCTTTGGGCGGGCTCAAAAATTTAATTTTTTCAAAAGTGGACGGATTAGGCATATATGATCATATTGATTGATTCATAATGGACTCAAGTGTACAAAAATGCTAGACTCAATGAAAAACCCGACGTTCACCCCGATCCCTACATAAGCGGTGACGGTTTTTGGAATCAACTTGATAATCAGCTAAAGGCTTACTCAAATAGGGTTTCAACCGGTTCGACTTTTGGTAGGGTAAATATTTGAGTTAGGAATCCAACGCAACAAAAATTATGGGTAAACCTTACTTCTGTAGAGAGTAATAGCCGTTTTACTGACGGCTGCCAGAAAACGGGGCCAAATCTGGCCACCGGCCAAAAGGGTACCCCTTTGGGCGGGCTCAAAAATTTGATTTTTTCAAAAGTGGACGGATTAGGCATATATGATCATATTGATTGATTTATAATGGACTCGATTGTTCAAAAATGCTAGACTCAATGAAAAACCCGACGTTCACCCCGATCCTTACACAAGAGGTGACGGTTTTGGAAATCAACTTGATAATCACCTAGAGGCTTACTCAAATAGGGTTTCTACCGGTTCGACATTTGGTAGGGTAGATATTTGAGTTAAGAATCCAACGCAACAAGAATCACGGGTAAAGCTTACTTCTGGAGAGAGTTATAGCCGTTTTACTGACGGCTGCCAGAAAACGGGGCCAAATCTGGCCACCGGCCAAAGGGTACCCCTTTGGGCGGGCTCAAAAATTTAATTTTTTCAAAAGTGGACGGATTAGGCATATATGATCATATGGATTGATTCATAATGGACTCTAGTGTTCAAAAATGCTAGACTCAATGAAAAACCCGACGTTCAACCCGATCGCTACATAAGAGGTGAAGGTTTTGGAAATCAACTTGATAATCACCTAGAGGCTTACTCAAATAGGGTTTCTACCGGTTTGACTTTTGGTAGGGTAGATATTTGAGTTAGGAATCCAACGCAACAAGAATCACGGGTAAACCTTACTTCTGGAGAGAGTTATAGCCGTTTTACTGACGTCTGCTAGAAAACGAGGCCAAATCTGGCCACCGGCCAAAGGGATACACCTTTGGGCGGGCTCAAAAATTTAATTTTTTCAAAAGTGGACGGATTGGGCATATATGATCATATGGATTGATTCATAATGGACTCTAGTGTTCAAAAATGCTAGACTCAATCAAAAAACCCGACGTTCACCCCGATCGCTACATAAGAGGTGACGGTTTTTGGAATCAACTTGATAATCAGCTAAAGGCTTACTCAAATAGGGTTTCAACCGGTTCGACTTTTGGTAGGGTAAATATTTGAATTAGGAATCCAACACAACAAGAATCACGGATAAAGCTTACTTCTGGAGAGAGTAGTAGCCGTTTTACTAACGGCTGCCAGAAAACGGGGCGAAATTTGGCCACCGGCCAAAGGGATACCCCTTTGGGCGGGCTCAAAAATTTGATTTTTTCAAAAGTGGACGGATTAGGCATATATGATCATATTGATTGATTCATAATGGACTCAAGTATTCAAAAATGCTAGACTCAATGAAAAAGCCGACGTTCACCCGGATCGCTACATAAGAGGTGACGGTTTTTGAAATCAACTTGATAATCACCTAGAGGCTTACTCAAATAGGGTTTCAACCTGTTCAACTTTTGGTAGGGTAAATATTTGAGTTAGGAATCCAACGCAACAAGAATCATGCGTAAAGCTTACTTCTGGAGAGAGTAATAGTCGTTTTACTGACGGCTGCCAGAAAACGGGGCCAAATCTGGCCACCGGCCAAAGGGGTACCCCTTTGGCCGGGCTCAAAAATTTAATTTTTTCAAAAGTGGACGGATTAGGCATATATGATCATATTGATTGATTCATAATGGACGCAAGTGTTCAAAAATGCTAGACTCAATGAAAAACCCGACGTTCACCCCGATCCCTACATAAGAGGTGACGGTTTTGGAAATCAACTTCATAATCACCTAGAGGCTTACTCAAATAATGTTTCTACCGGTTTGACTTTTGGTAGGGTAGATATTTGAGTTAGGAATCCAACGCAACAAGAATCACAGGTAAAGCTTACTTCTGGAGAGAGTTATAGCCGTTTTACTGACGGCTGCCAGAAAAGGAGGCCAAATCTGGCCACCGGCCAAAGGGATACCCCTTTGGGCGGGCTCAAAAATTTGATTTTTTCAAAAGTGGACGGATTAGGCATATATGATCATATGGATTGATTCATAATGGACTCTAGTGTTCAAAAATGCTAGACTCAATGAAAAACCCGACGTTCACCCCGATCGCTACATAAGAGGTGACGGTTTTGGAAATCAACTTGATAATCACCTATAGGCTTACTGGAATAGGGTTTCTACTGGTTCGACTTTTGGTAGGGTAGATATTTGAGTTAGGAATCCAACGCAATAATAATCACGGGTAAACCTTACTTCTGGAGAGAGTAATAGCCGTTTTACTGACGGCTGCCAGAAAACGGGGCCAAATCTGGCCACCGGCCAAAGGGGTACACCTTTGGGCGGGCTCAAAAATTTAATTTTTTCAAAAGTGGACGGATTAGGCATATATGATCATATTGATTGATTCATAATGGACTCAAGTGTACAAAAATGCTAGACTCAATGAAAAACCCGACGTTCACCCCGATCCCTACATAAGCGGTGACGGTTTTTGGAATCAACTTGATAATCAGCTAAAGGCTTACTCAAATAGGGTTTCAACCGGTTCGACTTTTGGTAGGGTAAATATTTGAGTTAGGAATCCAACGCAACAAAAATTATGGGTAAACCTTACTTCTGTAGAGAGTAATAGCCGTTTTACTGACGGCTGCCAGAAAACGGGGCCAAATCTGGCCACCGGCCAAAAGAGTACCCCTTTGGGCGGGCTCAAAAATTTGATTTTTTCCAAAGTGGACGGATTAGGCATATATGATCATATTGATTGATTTATAATGGACTCGAGTGTTCAAAAATGCTAGACTCAATGAAAAACCCGACGTTCACCCCGATCCTTACACAAGAGGTGACGGTTTTGGAAATCAACTTGATAATCACCTAGAGGCTTACTCAAATAGGGTTTCTACCGGTTCGACATTTGGTAGGGTAGATATTTGAGTTAAGAATCCAACGCAACAAGAATCACGGGTAAAGCTTACTTCTGGAGAGAGTTATAGCCGTTTTACTGACGGCTGCCAGAAAACGGGGCCAAATCTGGCCACTGGCCAAAGGGTACCCCTTTGGGCGGGCTCAAAAATTTAATTTTTTCAAAAGTGGACGGATTAGGCATATATGATCATATGGATTGATTCATAATGGACTCTAGTGTTCAAAAATGCTAGACTCAATGAAAAACCCGACGTTCAACCCGATCGCTACATAAGAGGTGAAGGTTTTGGAAATCAACTTGATAATCACCTAGAGGCTTACTCAAATAGGGTTTCTACCGGTTTGACTTTTGGTAGGGTAGATATTTGAGTTAGGAATCCAACGCAACAAGAATCATGGGTAAACCTTACTTCTGGAGAGAGTTATAGCCGTTTTACTGACGTCTGCTAGAAAACGAGGCCAAATCTGGCCACCGGCCAAAGGGATACACCTTTGGGCGGGCTCAAAAATTTAATTTTTTCAAAAGTGGACGGATTGGGCATATATGATCATATGGATTGATTCATAATGGACTCTAGTGTTCAAAAATGCTAGACTCAATCAAAAAACCCGACGTTCACCCCGATCGCTACATAAGAGGTGACGGTTTTTGGAATCAACTTGATAATCAGCTAAAGGCTTACTCAAATAGGGTTTCAACCGGTTCGACTTTTGGTAGGGTAAATATTTGAGTTAGGAATCCAACGCAACAAGAATCACGGATAAAGGTTACTTCTGGAGAGAGTAGTAGCCGTTTTACTAACGGCTGCCAGAAAACGGGGCCAAATTTGGCCACCGGCCAAAGGGATACCCCTTTGGGCGGGCTCAAAAATTTGATTTTTTCAAAAGTGGACGGATTAGGCATATATGATCATATTGATTGATTCATAATGGACTCAAGTGTTCAAAAATGCTAGACTCAATGAAAAACCCGACGTTCACCCGGATCGCTACATAAGAGGTGACGGTTTTTGAAATCAACTTGATAATCACCTAGAGGCTTACTCAAATAGGGTTTCAACCTGTTCGACTTTTGGTAGGGTAAATATTTGAGTTAGGAATCCAACGCAACAAGAATCATGCGTAAAGCTTACTTCTGGAGAGAGTAATAGTCGTTTTACTGACGGCTGCCAGAAAACGGGGCCAAATCTGGCCACCGGCCAAAGGGATACCCCTTTGGCCGGGCTCAAAAATTTAATTTTTTCAAAAGTGGACGGATTAGGCATATATGATCATATGGATTGATTCATAATGGACTCTAGTGTTCAAAAATGATAGACTCAATGAAAAACCCGACGTTCACCCCGATCGCTACATAAGAGGTGAAGGTTTTGGAAATCAACTTCATAATCACCTAGAGGCTTACTCAAATAGGGTTTCTACTGGTTCGACTTTTGGTAGGGTAGATATTTGAGTTAGGAATCCAACGCAATAAGAATCACGGGTAAACCTTACTTCTGGAGAGAGTTATAGCCGTTTTACTGACGGCTGCCAGAAAACGAGGCCAAATCTGGCCACCGGCCAAAGGGATACACCTTTGGACGGGCTCAAAAATTTAATTTTTTCAAAAGTGGACGGATTGGGCATATATGATCATATGGATTGAAGCATAATGGACTCTAGTGTTCAAAAATGCTAGACTCAATGAAAAACCCGACGTTCACCCTGATCGCTACATAAGAGGTGACGGTTTTTGGAATCAACTTGATAATCAGCTAAAGGCTTACTCAAATAGGGTTTCAACCGATTCGACTTTTGGTAGGGTAAATATTTGAGTTAGGAATCCAACGCAACAAGAATCATGGGTAAAGCTTACTTCTGGAGAGAGTAATAGCCATTTTACTGACGGCTGCCAGAAAACGGGGCCAAATCTGGCCACCGGCCAAAGGGGTACCCCTTTGGGCGGGCTCAAAAATTTGATTTTTTCAAAAGTGGACGGATTAGGCATATATGATCATATTGATTGATTCATAATGGACTCAAGTGTTCAAAAATGCTAGACTCAATGAAAAACCCGACGTTCACCCCGATCCCTACATAAGAGGTGACGGTTTTGGAAATCAACTTCATAATCACCTAGAGGCTTACTCAAATAATGTTTCTACCGGTTTGACTTTTGGTAGCGTAGATATTTGAGTTAGGAATCCAACGCAACAAGAATCACGGGTAAAGCTTACTTCTGGAGAGAGTTATAGCCGTTTTACTGACGTCTGCTAGAAAACGAGGCCAAATCTGGCCACCGGCCAAAGGGATACACCTTTGGGCGGGCTCAAAAATTTAATTTTTTCAAAAGTGGACGGATTGGGCATATATGATCATATGGATTGATTCATAATGGACTCTAGTGTTCAAAAATGCTAGACTCAATCAAAAAACCCGACGTTCACCCCGATCGCTACATAAGAGGTGACGGTTTTTGGAATCAACTTGATAATCAGCTAAAGGCTTACTCAAATAGGGTTTCAACCGGTTCGACTTTTGGTAGGGTAAATATTTGAGTTAGGAATCCAACGCAACAAGAATCACGGATAAAGCTTACTTCTGGAGAGAGTAGTAGCCGTTTTACTAACGGCTGCCAGAAAACGGGGCCAAATTTGGCCACCGGCCAAAGGGATACCCCTTTGGGCGGGCTCAAAAATTTGATTTTTTCAAAAGTGGACGGATTAGGCATATATGATCATATTGATTGATTCATAATGGACTCAAGTGTTCAAAAATGCTAGACTCAATGAAAAACCCGACGTTCACCCGGATCGCTACATAAGAGGTGACGGTTTTTGAAATCAACTTGATAATCACCTAGAGGCTTACTCAAATAGGGTTTCAACCTGTTCGACTTTTGGTAGGGTAAATATTTGAGTTAGGAATCCAACGCAACAAGAATCATGCGTAAAGCTTACTTCTGGAGAGAGTAATAGTCGTTTTACTGACGGCTGCCAGAAAACGGGGCCAAATCTGGCCACCGGCCAAAGGGGTACCCCTTTGGCCGGGCTCAAAAATTTAATTTTTTCAAAAGTGGACGGATTAGGCATATATGATCATATGGATTGATTCATAATGGACTCTAGTGTTCAAAAATGCTAGACTCAATGAAAAACCCGACGTTCACCCCGATCGCTACATAAGAGGTGAAGGTTTTGGAAATCAACTTCATAATCACCTAGAGGCTTACTCAAATAGGGTTTCTACTGGTTCGACTTTTGGTAGGGTAGATATTTGAGTTAGGAATCCAACGCAACAAGAATCACGGGTAAACCTTACTTCTGGAGAGAGTAATAGCCGTTTTACTGACGGCTGCCACAAAACGGGGCCAAATCTGGCCACCGGCCAAAGGGGTACCCCTTTGGGCGAGCTCAAAAATTTTATTTTTTCAAAAGTGGACGGATTAGGCATATATGATCATATTGATTGATTCATAATGGACTCAAGTTTTCAAAAATGCTAGACTCAATGAAAAACCCGACGTTCACCCCGATCCCTACATAAGAGGTGACGGTTTTTGGAATCAACTTGATAATCAGCTAAAGGCTTACTCAAATATGGTTTCAACCGAGTCGACTTTTGGTAAGGTAGATATTTGAGTTAGGAATCCAACGCAACAAGAATCACGGGTAAACCTTACTTCTGGAGAGAGTTATAGCCGTTTTACTGACGGCTGCCAGAAAACGAGGCCAAATCTGGCCACCGGCCAAAGGGATACACCTTTGGACGGGCTCAAAAATTTAATTTTTTCAAAAGTGGACGGATTGGGCATATATGATCATATGGATTGAAGCATAATGGACTCTAGTGTTCAAAAATGCTAGACTCAATGAAAAACCCGACGTTCACCCTGATCGCTACATAAGAGGTGACGGTTTTTGGAATCAACTTGATAATCAGCTAAAGGCTTACTCAAATAGGGTTTCAACCGATTCGACTTTTGGTAGGGTAAATATTTGAGTTAGGAATCCAACGCAACAAGAATCATGGGTAAAGCTTACTTCTGGAGAGAGTAATAGCCATTTTACTGACGGCTGCCAGAAAACGGGGCCAAATCTGGCCACCGGCCAAAGGGGTACCCCTTTGGGCGGGCTCAAAAATTTGATTTTTTCAAAAGTGGACGGATTAGGCATATATGATCATATTGATTGATTCATAATGGACTCTAGTGTTCAAAAATGCTAGACTCAATGAAAAACCCGACGTTCACCCCGATCGCTACATAAGTGGTGACGGTTTTGGAAATCAACTTGCTAATCACCTAGAGGCTTACTGGAATAGGGTTTCTACTGGTTCAACTTTTTGTAGGGTAGATATTTGAGTTAGGAATCCAACGCAATAAGAATCACGGGTAAACCTTTCTTCTGGAGAGAGTAATAGCCGTTTTACTGACGGCTGCCAGAAAACGGGGCCAAATCTGGCCACCGGCCAAAGGGGTACCCCTTTGGGCGGGCCCAAAAATTTAATTTTTTCAAAAGTGGACGGATTAGGCATATATGATCATATTGATTGATTCATAATGGACTCAAGTGTTCAAAAATGCTAGACTCAATGAAAAACCCGACGTTCACCCCGATCCCTACATAAGCGGTGACGGTTTTGGAAATGAACTTGATAATCACCTAGAGGCTTACTCAAATAATGTTTCTACCGGTTTGACTTTTGGTAGGGTAGATATTTGAGTTAGTAATCCAACGCAACAAGAATCACGGGTAAAGCTTACTTCTGGAGAGAGTTATAGCCGTTTTACTGACGGCTGCCAGAAAACGGGGCCAAATCTGGCCACCGGCCAAAGGGGTACCCCTTTGGGCGGGCCCAAAAATTTAATTTTTTCAAAAGTGGACGGATTAGGCATATATGATCATATTGATTGATTCATAATGGACTCAAGTGTTCAAAAATGCTAGACTCAATGAAAAACCCGACGTTCACCCCGATCCCTACATAAGCGGTGACGGTTTTGGAAATGAACTTGATAATCACCTAGAGGCTTACTCAAATAATGTTTCTACCGGTTTGACTTTTGGTAGGGTAGATATTTGAGTTAGTAATCCAACGCAACAAGAATTATGGGTAAAGCTTACTTCTGGAGAGAGTAATAGCCGTTTTACTGACGGCTGCCAGAAAACGGGGCCAAATCTGGCCACCGGCCAAAAGGGTACCCCTTTGGGCGGGCTCAAAAATTTGATTTTTTCAAAAGTGGACGGATTAGGCATATATGATCATATTGATTGATTTATAATGGACTCGAGTGTTCAAAAATGCTAGACTCAATGAAAAACCCAACGTTCACCCCGATCCCTACACAAGAGGTGACGGTTTTGGAAATCAACTTGATAATCACCTAGAGGCTTACTCAAATAGGGTTTCAACCGGTTCGACATTTGGTAGGGTAGATATTTGAGTTAAGAATCCAACGCAACAAGAATCACGGGTAAAGCTTACTTCTGGAGAGAGTTATAGCTGTTTTACTGACGGCTGCCAGAAAACGGGGCCAAATCTGGCCACCGGCCAAAGGGTACCCCTATGGGCGGGCTCAAAAATTTAATTTTTTCAAAAGTGGACGGATTAGGCATATATGATCATATGGATTGATTCATAATGGACTCTAGTGTTCAAAAATGCTAGACTCAATGAAAAACCCGACGTTCAACCTGATCGCTACATAAGAGGTGAAGGTTTTGGAAATCAACTTGATAATCACCTAGAGGCTTACTCAAATAGGGTTTCTACCGGTTTGACTTTTGGTAGGGTAGATATTTGAGTTAGGAATCCAACGCAACAAGAATCACGGGTAAACCTTACTTCTGGAGAGAGTTATAGCCGTTTTACTGACGGCTGCTAGAAAACGAGGCCAAATCTGGCCACCGGCCAAAGGGATACACCTTCTGGCGGGGCTCAAAAATTTAATTTTTTCAAAAGTGGACGGATTGGGCATATATGATCATATGGATTGATTTATAATGGACTCTAGTGTTCAAAAATGCTAGACTCAATCAAAAAACCCGACGTTCACCCCGATCGCTACATAAGAGGTGACGGTTTTTGGAATCAACTTCATAATCAGCTAAAGGCTTACTCAAATAGGGTTTCAACCGGTTCGACTTTTGGTAGGGTAAATATTTGAGTTAGGAATCCAACGCAACAAGAATCATGCGTAAAGCTTACTTCTGGAGAGAGTAATAGCCATTTTACTGACGGCTGCCAGAAAACGGGATCAAATCTGGCCACCGGCCAAAGGGGTACCCCTTTGGGCGGGCTCAAAAATTTGATTTTTTCAAAAGTGGACGGATTAGGCATATATGATCATATTCATTGATTCATAATGGACTCAAGTGTTCAAATATGCTAGACTCAATGAAAAACCCGACGTTCACCCCGATCCCTACATAAGAGGTGACGGTTTTGGAAATCAACTTCATAATCACCTAGAGGCTTACTCAAATAATGTTTCTACCGGTTTGACTTTTGGTAGGGTAGATATTTGAGTTAGGAATCCAACGCAACAAGAATCACGGGTAAAGCTTACTTCTGGAGAGAGTTATAGCCGTTTTACTGACGGCTGCCAGAAAAGGAGGCCAAATCTGGCCACCGGCCAAAGGGATACCGCTTTGGGCGGGCTCAAAAATTTGATTTTTTCAAAAGTGGATGGATTAGGCATATATGATCATATGGATTGATTCATAATGGACTCTAGTGTTCAAAAATGCTAGACTCAATGAAAAACCCGACGTTCACCCCGATCGCTACATAAGAGGTGACGGTTTTGGAAATCAACTTGATAATCACCTAGAGGCTTACTGGAATAGGGTTTCTACTGGTTCGACTTTTGGTAGGGTAGATATTTGAGTTAGGAATCCAACGCAATAAGAATCACGGGTAAACCTTACTTCTGGAGAGAATAATAGCCGTTTTACTGACGGCTGCTAGAAAACGGGGCCAAATCTGGCCACCGGCCAAAGGGGTACCCCTTTGGGCGGGCTCAAAAATTTTATTTTTTCAAAAGTGGACGGATTAGGCATATATGATCATATTGATTGATTCATAATGGACTCAAGTTTTCAAAAATGCTAGACTAAATGAAAAACCCGACGTTCACCCCGATCCCTACATAAGAGGTGACGGTTTTGGAAATCAACTTGATAATCACCTAGAGGCTTACTCAAATAGGGTTTCTACCGGTTCGACTTTTGGTAGGGTAGATATTTCAGTTAGAAATCCAACGCAACAAGAATCACGGGTAAACCTTACTTCTGGAGAGAGTAATAGCCGTTTTACTGACGGCTGCCAGAAAACGAGGCCAAATCTGGCCACCGGCCAAACGGATACCCCTTTGGGCAGGCTCAAAAATTTGATTTTTTCAAAAGTGGACGGATTGGGCATATATGATCATATGGATTGATTCATAATGGACTCTAGTGTTGAAAAATGCTAGACTCAATGAAAAACCCGACGTTCACCCCGATCGCTACATAAGAGTTGACGGTTTTGGAAATCAACTTGATAATCACCTAGAGGCTTACTCAAATAGGGTTTCTACCGGTTCGACTTTTGGTAGGGTAGATATTTCAGTTAGAAATCCAACGCAACAAGAATCACGGGTAAACCTTACTTCTGGAGAGAGTAATAGCCGTTTTACTGACGGCTGCCAGAAAACGGGGCCAAATCTGGCCACCGGCCAAAGTGGTACCCCTTTGGGCGGGCTCAAAAATTTTATTTTTTCAAAAGTGGACGGATTAGGCATATATTATCATATTGATTGATTCAAAATGGACTCAAGTGTTCAAAAATGCTAGACTCAATGAAAAACCCGACGTTCACCCCGATCCCTACATAAGAGGTGACGGTTTTGGAAATCAACTTGATAATCACCTAGAGGCTTACTCAAATAGGGTTTCTACCGGTTCGACTTTAGGTAGGGTAGATATTTGAGTTAGGAATCCAACGCAACAAGAATCACGGGTTAACCTTACTTCTGGAGAGAGTAATAGCCATTTTACTGACGGCTGCCAGAAAACGGGGCCAAATCTGGCCACCGGCCAAAGGGGTACCCCTTTGGGCGGGCTCAAAAATTTGTTTTTTTCAAAAGTGGACGGATTAGGCATATATGATCAAATGGATTGATTCATAATGGACACTAGTGTTCAAAAATGCTAGACTCAATGAAAAACCCGACGTTCACCCCGATCCCTACATAAGAGGTGACGGTTTTGGAAATCAACTTGATAATAACCTAGAGGCTTACTCAAATAGGGTTTCTACCGGTTCCACTTTTGGTAGGGTAGATATTTGAGTTAGGAATTCAACGCAACAAGAATCACGGGTAAACCTTACCTGTGGAGAGAGTTATAGCCATTTTACTGACGGCTGCCAGAAAACGGGGCCAAATCTGGCCACCGGCCAAAGGAGTACCCCTTTGGGTGGGCTCAAAAATTTGTTTTTTTCAAAAATGGATGGATTAGGCATATATGATCATATGGATTGATTCATAATGGACATTAGTGTTCAAAAATGCTAGACTCAATGAAAAACCCGACGTTCACCCCGATCCCTACATAACAGGTGACGGTTTTGGAAATCAACTTGATAATCACCTAGAGGCTTACTCAAATAGGGCTTCTACCGGTTCCACTTTTGGTAGGGTAGATATTTGAGTTAGGAATTCAACGCAACAAGAATCACGGGTAAACCTTACCTGTGGAGAGAGTTATAGCAGTTTTACTGACGGTTGCCAGAAAACGGGGCCAAATCTGGCCACCGGCCAAAGGGTTACCCCTTTGGGCGGGCTCAAAAATTTGTTTTTTTCAAAAGTGGACGGATTAGGCATATATGATCATATGGATTGATTGATAATGGACACTAGTGTTCAAAAATGCTAGACTCAATGAAAAACTCGACGTTCACCCCGATCCCTACATAAGAGATGACGGTTTTGGAAATCAACTTGATAATCAGATAGAGGCTTACTCAAATAGGGTTTCTACCGGTTCCACTTTTGGTAGGGTAGATATTTGAGTTAGGAATTCAACGCAACAAGAATCACGGGTAAACCTTACCTGTGGAGAGAGTTATAGCCGTTTTACTGACGGCTACCAGAAAACGGGGCCAAATCTGGCCACCGGCCAAAGGGGTACCCCTTTGGGCGGGCTCAAAAATTTGTTTTTTTCAAAAGTGGACAGATTAGGCATATATGATCATATGGATTGATTCATAATGGACACTAGTGTTCAAAAATGCTAGACTCAATGAAAAACCCGACGTTCACCCCGATCCCTACATAATAGGTGACGGTTTTGGAAATCAACTTGATAATCACCAAGAGGCTTACTCAAATAGGGTTTCTACCGGTTCCACTTTTGGTAGGGTAGATATTTGAGTTAGGAATTCAACGCAACAAGAATCATGGGTAAACCTTACCTGTGGAGAGAGTTATAGCCGTTTTACTGACGGCTGCCAGAAAATGGGGCCAAATCTGGCCACCGGCCAAAGGAGTACCCCTTTGGGCGGGCTCAAAAATTTGTTTTTTTCAAAAGTGGACGGATTAGGCATATATGATCATATGGATTGATTCATAATGGACACTAGTGTTCAAAAATGCTAGACTCAATGAAAAACCCGACGTTCACCCCGATCCCTACATAAGAGGTGACGGTTTTGGAAATCAACTTGATAATCACCTAGAGGCTTACTCAAATAGGGTTTCTACCGGTTCCACTTTTGGTAGGGTAGATATTTCAGTTAGGAATTCAACGCAACAACAGTCACGGGTAAACCTTACCTGTGGAGAGAGTTATAGCCGTTTTACTGACGGCTGCCAGAAAACGGGGCCAAATCTGGCCACCGGCCAAAGGGGTACCCCTTTGGGCGGGCTCAAAAATTTGTTTTTTTCAAAAGTGGACGGATTAGGCATATATGATCATATGGATTGATTCATAATGGACACTAGTGTTCAAAAATGCTAGACTCAATGAAAAACCCGACGTTCACCCCGATCCCTACATAATAGGTGACGGTTTTGGAATTCAACTTGATAATCACCTAGAGGCTTACTCAAATAGGGTTTCTACCGGTTCCACTTTTGGTAGGGTAGATATTTGAGTTAGGAATTCAACGCAACAAGAATCACAGGTAAACCTTACCTGTGGAGAGTGTTATAGCCGTTTTACTGACGGCTGCCAGAAAACGGGGCCAAATCTGGCCACCGGCCAAAGGGGTACCCCTTTGGGCGGGCTCAAAAATTTGATTTTTTCAAAAGTGGACGGATTAGGCATATATGATCATATGGATTGATTCATAATGGAAACTAGTGTCAAAAATGCTAGACTCAATGAAAAACCCGACGTTCACCCCGATCCCTACATAAGAGGTGACGGTTTTGGAAATCAACTTGATAATCACCAAGAGGCTTACTCAAATAGGGTTTCTACCGGTTCCACTTTTGGTAGGGTAGATATTTCAGTTAGGAATTCAACGCAACAAGAGTCACGGGTAAACCTTACCTGTGGAGAGAGTTATAGCCGTTTTACTGATGGCTGCCAGAAAACGGGGCTAAATCTGGCCACCGGCCAAAGGGGTACCCCTTTGGGCGGGCTCAAAAATTTGTTTTTTTCAAAAGTGGACGGATTAGGCATATATGATCATACGGATTGATTCATAATGGACACTAGTGTTCAAAAATGCTAGACTCAATGAAAAACCCGACGTTCACCCCGATCCCTACATAAGAGGTGACGGTTTTGGAAATCAACTTGATAATCACCTAGAGGCTTAATCAAATAGGGTTTCTACCTGTTCCACTTTTGGTAGGGTAGATATTTGAGTTAGGAATTCAACGCAACAAGAATCACGGGTAAACCTTACCTGTGGAGAGAGTTAAAGCCGTTTTACTGACTGCTGCCAGAAAACGGGGCCAAATCTGGCCACCGGCCAAAGGAGTACCCCTTTGGGCGGGCTCAAAAATTTGTTTTTTTCAAAAGTGGACGGATTAGGCATATATGATCATATGGATTGATTGATAATGGACACTAGTGTTCAAATATGCTAGACTCAATGAAAAACCCGACGTTCACCCCGATCCCTATATAAGAGGTGACGGTTTTGGAAATCAACTTGATAATCACCTAGAGGCTTACTCAAATAGGGTTTCTAATTGTTCCGCTTTTGTTAGGGTAGATATTTGAGTTAGGAATTCAACGCAACAAGAATCACGGGTAAACTTTACCTGTGGAGAGAGTTATAGCCGTTTTACTGACGGCTGCCAGAAAACGGGGCCAAATCTGGCCACCGGCCAAAGGAGTACCCCTTTGGGCGGGCTCAAAAATT
The DNA here is from genome assembly GCA_026008535.1 of Perilla frutescens. Taxonomy (NCBI): domain Eukaryota; kingdom Viridiplantae; phylum Streptophyta; class Magnoliopsida; order Lamiales; family Lamiaceae; genus Perilla; species Perilla frutescens. The sequence continues at coordinate 126,865 of BRKX01000007.1, read as the reverse complement.
TGTTTTTTTCAAAAGTGGACGGATTAGGCATATATGATCATATGGATTGAGTGATAATGGACACTAGTGTTCAAAAATGCTAGACTCAATGAAAAACCCGACGTTCACCCCGATCCCTACATAAGAGGTGATGGTTTTGGAAATCAACTTGATAATCACCTAGAGGCTTACTCAAATAGGGTTTCTACCGGTTCGACTTTTGGTAGGGTAGATATTTGAGTTAAGAATCCAACGCAACAAGAATCACGGGTAAAGCTTACTTCTGGAGAAGGTTATAGCCATTTTACTGACGGCTGCCAGAAAACGGGGCCAAATCTGGCCACCGGCCAAAGGGGTACCCCTTTGGGCGGGCTCAAAAATTTGATTTTTTCAAAAGTGGACGGATTAGGCATAAATGATCATATGGATTGATTCAAAATGGACTCTAGTGTTCAAAAATGCTAGACTCAATGAAAACCCGACGTTCACCCCGATCCCTACAAAAGAGGTGACGGTTTTGGAAATCAAATTGATAATCACCTAGAGGCTTACTCAAATAGGGCTTCTACCGGTTCCACTTTTGGTAGGGTAGATATTTGAGTTAGGAATTCAACGCAACAAGAATCACGGGTAAACCTTACCTGTGGAGAGAGTTATAGCCATTTTACTGACGGCTGCCAGAAAACGGGGCCAAATCTGGCCACCGGCCAAAGGGGTACCCCTTTGGGCGGGCTCAAAAATTTGATTTTTTCAAAAGTGGACGGATTAGGCATAAATGATCATATGGATTGATTCATAATGGACTCTAGTGTTCAAAAATGCTAGACTCAATGAAAAACCCGACGTTCACCCCGATCCCTACATAACAGGTGACGATTTTGGAAATCAACTTGATAATCACCTAGAGGCTTACTCAAATAGGGATTCTACCGGTTCCACTTTTGGTAGGGTAGATATTTGAGTTAGGAATTCAACGCAACAAGAATTATAGGTAAACCTTACCTGTGGAGAAAGTTATAGTCGTTTTACTTACGGCTGCCAGAAAACGGGGCCAAATCTGGCCACCGGCCAAAGGGGTACCCCTTTGGACGGGCTCAAAAATTTGTTTTTTTCAAAAGTGGACGGATTAGGCATATATGATCATATGGATTGATTGATAATGGACACTAGTGTTCAAAAATGCTAGACTCAATGAAAAACCCGACGTTCACCCCGATCCCTACATAAGAGGTGATGGTTTTGGAAATCAACTTGATAATCACCTAGAGGCTTACTCAAATAGGGTTTCTACCGGTTCGACTTTTGGTAGGGTAGATATTTGAGTTAAGAATCCAACGCAACAAGAATCACGGGTAAAGCTTACTTCTGGAGAAGGTTATAGCCATTTTACTGACGGCTGCCAGAAAACGGGGCCAAATCTGGCCACCGGCCAAAGGGGTACCCCTGTGGGCGGGCTCAAAAATTTGATTTTTTCAAAAGTGGACGGATTAGGCATAAATGATCATATGGATTGATTCAAAATGGACTCTAGTGTTCAAAAATGCTAGACTCAATGAAAAACCCGACGTTCACCCCGATCCCTACAAAAGAGGTGACGGTTTTGGAAATCAAATTGATAATCACCTAGAGGCTTACTCAAATAGGGCTTCTACCGGTTCCACTTTTGGTAGGGTAGATATTTGAGTTAGGAATTCAACGCAACAAGAATCACGGGTAAACCTTACCTGTGGAGAGAGTTATAGCCATTTTACTGACGGCTGCCAGAAAACGGGGCCAAATCTGGCCACCGGCCAAAGGGGTACCCCTTTGGGCGGGCTCAAAAATTTGATTTTTTCAAAAGTGGACGGATTAGGCATAAATGATCATATGGATTGATTCATAATGGACTCTAGTGTTCAAAAATGCTAGACTCAATGAAAAACCCGACGTTCACCCCGATCCCTACATAACAGGTGACGATTTTGGAAATCAACTTGATAATCACCTAGAGGCTTACTCAAATAGGGATTCTACCGGTTCCACTTTTGGTAGGGTAGATATTTGAGTTAGGAATTCAACGCAACAAGAATTATGGGTAAACCTTACCTGTGGAGAAAGTTATAGTCGTTTTACTGACGGCTGCCAGAAAACGGGGCCAAATCTGGCCACCGGCCAAAGGGGTACCCCTTTGGACGGGCTCAAAAATTTGTTTTTTTAAAAAGTGGACCGATTAGGCATATATAATCATATGGATTGATTCATAATGGACACTAGTGTTCAAAAATGCTAGACTCAATGAAAAACCCGACGTTCACCCCGATCCTTACATAAGAGGTGACAGTTTTGGAAATCAACTTGATAATCACCTAGAGGCTTACTCAAATAGGGTTTCTACCGGTTCGACTTTTGGTAAGGTAGATATTTGAGTTAGGAATCCAACACAACAAGAATCACGGGTAAAGCTGACTTCTGGAGAAAGTTATAGCCGTTTTACTGACGGCTGCCAGAAAACGGGGCTAAATCTGGCCACCGGCTAAAGGGGTACCCCTTTGGGCGGGCTCAAAAATTTGATTTTTTCAAAAGTGGACGGATTAGGCATAAATGATCATATGGATTTATTCATAATGGACTCTAGTGTTAAAAAATGCTAGACTCAATAATAAACCTGACGTTCACCCCGATCCCTACATAAGAGTTGACGGTTTTGGAAATCAACTTGATAATCATCTAGAGGCTTACTCAAATAGGCTTTCTACCGGTTCGACTTTCGGTAGGGTAGATATTTGAGTTAGGAATCCAACGCAACCAGAATCACGGTTAAAGCTTACCTGTGGAGAGAGTTATAGCCGTTTTACTGACGGCTGCCAGAAAACGGGGCCAAATCTGGCCACCGGCAAAAGGGGTATCCCTTTGGCCGGGCTCAAAAATTTGATTTTTTTAAAAGTCCACGGATTAGGCATATATGATCATATGGATTGATTCATAATGGACTCTAGTGTTCAAAAATTCTAGACTCAATGAAAAACCCGACGTTCATCCCGATCACTACATAAGAGGTGACGGTTTTGGAAATCAACTTGATAATCACCTAGAGGCTTACTCAAATAGGGTTTCTACTGGTTCGAATTTTGGTAGGGTAGATATTTGAGTTAGGAATCCAATACAACAAGAATCACGGGTAAAGCTTACCTGTGGAGAGAGTTATGGCCGTTTTACTGACGGCTGCCAGAAAACGGGGCCAAATCTGGCCACCGGCCAAAGGGGTACCCCTTTGGGCGGGCTCAAAAATTTAATTTTTTCAAAAGTGGACGTATTAGGCATATATGATCATATGGATTGATTCATAATGGACTCTAGTGTTCAAAAATCCTAGACTCAATGAAAAACCCGACATTCACCCCGATCCCTACATAAGAGGTGACGGTTTTGGAAATCAACTTGATAAGCACCTAGAGGCTTACTCAAATAGGGTTTCTACCGGTTCGACTTTTGGTAGGGTAGATATTTGAGGTAGGAATCCAACGCAACAAGAATTACGGGTAAAGCTTACTTCTGGAGAGAGTTATAGCCGTTTTACTGACGGCTGCCAGAAAACGGGGCCAAATCTGGCCACCGGCCAAAGGGGTACCCCTTTGGGCGGGCTCAAAAATTTAATTTTTTCAAAATTGGACGGATTAGGCATAAATGATCATATGGATTGATTCATAATGGACTCTAGTGTTCAAAAATGCTAGACTCAATGAAAAACCCGACGTTCACCCCGATCCCTACAAAAGAGGTGACGGTTTTGGAAATCAAATTGATAATCACCTAGAGGCTTACTCAAATAGGGCTTCTACCGGTTCCACTTTTGGTAGGGTAGATATTTGAGTTAGGAATTCAACGCAACAAGAATTATGGGTAAACCTTACCTGTGGAGAAAGTTATAGTCGTTTTACTGACGGCTGCCAGAAAACGGGGCCAAATCTGGCCACCGGCCAAAGGGGTACCCCTTTGGGCGGGCTCAAAAATTTGATTTTTTCAAAAGTGGACGGATTAGGCATAAATGATCATATGGATTGATTCATAATGGACTCTAGTGTTCAAAAATGCTAGACTCAATGAAAAACCCGACGTTCACCCCGATCCCTACATAACAGGTGACGATTTTGGAAATCAACTTGATAATCACCTAGAGGCTTACTCAAATAGGGATTCTACCGGTTCCACTTTTGGTAGGGTAGATATTTGAGTTAGGAATTCAACGCAACAAGAATTATGGGTAAACCTTACCTGTGGAGAAAGTTATAGTCGTTTTACTGACGGCTGCCAGAAAACGGGGCCAAATCTGGCCACCGGCCAAAGGGGTACCCCTTTGGACGGGCTCAAAAATTTGTTTTTTTAAAAAGTGGACCGATTAGGCATATATAATCATATGGATTGATTCATAATGGACACTAGTGTTCAAAAATGCTAGACTCAATGAAAAACCCGACGTTCACCCCGATCCTTACATAAAGAGGTGACAGTTTTGGAAATCAACTTGATAATCACCTAGAGGCTTACTCAAATAGGGTTTCTACCGGTTCGACTTTTGGTAAGGTAGATATTTGAGTTAGGAATCCAACACAACAAGAATCACTGGTAAAGCTGACTTCTGGAGAAAGTTATAGCCGTTTTACTGACGGCTGCCAGAAAACGGGGCTAAATCTGGCCACCGGCTAAAGGGGTACCCCTTTGGGCGGGCTCAAAAATTTGATTTTTTCAAAAGTGGACGGATTAGGCATAAATGATCATATGGATTTATTCATAATGGACTCTAGTGTTAAAAAATGCTAGACTCAATAAAAAACCTGACGTTCACCCCGATCCCTACATAAGAGTTGACGGTTTTGGAAATCAACTTGATAATCATCTAGAGGCTTACTCAAATAGGCTTTCTACCGGTTCGACTTTTGGTAGGGTAGATATTTGAGTTAGGAATCCAACGCAACCAGAATCACGGTTAAAGCTTACCTGTGGAGAGAGTTATAGCCGTTTTACTGACGGCTGCCAGAAAACGGGGCCAAATCTGGCCACCGGCAAAAGGGGTATCCCTTTGGCCGGGCTCAAAAATTTGATTTTTTTAAAAGTCCACGGATTAGGCATATATGATCATATGGATTGATTCATAATGGACTCTAGTGTTCAAAAATTCTAGACTCAATGAAAAACCCGACGTTCATCCCGATCACTACATAAGAGGTGACGGTTTTGGAAATCAACTTGATAATCACCTAGAGGCTTACTCAAATAGGGTTTCTACTGGTTCGAATTTTGGTAGGGTAGATATTTGAGTTAGGAATCCAATAGAACAAGAATCACGGGTAAAGCTTACCTGTGGAGAGAGTTATGGCCGTTTTACTGACGGCTGCCAGAAAACGGGGCCAAATCTGGCCACCGGCCAAAGGGGTACCCCTTTGGGCGGGCTCAAAAATTTGATTTTTTCAAAAGTGGACGGATTAGGCATATATGATCATATGGATTGATTCATAATGGACTCTAGTGTTCAAAAATCCTAGGCTCAATGAAAAACCCGACATTCACCCCGATCCCTACATAAGAGGTGACGGTTTTGGAAATCAACTTGATAATCACCTAGAGGCTTACTCAAATAGGGTTTCTACCGGTTCGACTTTTGGTAGGGTAGATATTTGAGGTAGGAATCCAACGCAACAAGAATCACGGGTAAAGCTTACTTCTGGAGAGAGTTATAGCAGTTTTACTGACGGCTGCCAGAAAACGGGGCCAAATCTGGCCACCGGCCAAAGGGGTACCCCTTTGGGCGGGCTCAAAAATTTAATTTTTTCAAAATTGGACGGATTAGGCATAAATGATCATATGGATTGATTCATAATGGACTCTAGTGTTCAAAAATGCTAGACTCAATGAAAAACCCGACGTTCACCCCGATCCCTACATAAGAGGTGACGGTTTTGGAAATCAACTTGATAATCACCTAGAGGCATACTCAAATAGGGCTTCTACCAGTTCCACTTTTGGTAGGGTAGATATTTTAGTTAGGAATTCAACGCAACAAGAATCAGGGGTAAACCTTACCTATGGAGAGAGTTATAGCCGTTTTACTGACGGCTGCCAGAAAACGGTGCCAAATCTCGCCACCGGCCAAAGGGGTACCCCTTTCGGCGGGCTCAAAAATTTGTTTTTTTCAAAAGTGGACGGATTAGGCATATAGGATCATATGGATTGATTCATAATGGACACTAGTGTTTAAAAATGCTAGACTCAATGAAAAACCCGACGTTCACCCCGATCCCTACATAAGAGGTGACGGTTTTGGAAATCAACTTGATAATCACCTAGAGGCTTACTCAAATAGGGATTCTACCGGTTCCACTTTTGGTAGGGTAGCTATTTGAGTTAAGAATCCAACGCAACAAGAATCACGGGTAAAGCTTACTTCTGGAGAGAGTTATAGCCGTTTTACTGACGGCTGCCAGAAAACGGTGCCAAATCTCGCCACCGGCCAAAGGGGTACCCCTTTCGGCGGGCTCAAAAATTTGTTTTTTTTCAAAAGTGGACGGATTAGGCATATAGGATCATATGGATTGATTCATAATGGACACTAGTGTTTAAAAATGCTAGACTCAATGAAAAACCCGACGTTCACCCCGATCCCTACATAAGAGGTGACGGTTTTGGAAATCAACTTGATAATCACCTAGAGGCTTACTCAAATAGGGATTCTACCGGTTCCACTTTTGGTAGGGTAGCTATTTGAGTTAGGAATCCAACGCAACAAGAATCACGGGTAAAGCTTACTTCTGGAGAGAGTTATAGCCGTTTTACTGACGGCTGCCAGAAAACGGTGCCAAATCTCGCCACCGGCCAAAGGGGTACCCCTTTCGGCGGGCTCAAAAATTTGTTTTTTTTCAAAAGTGGACGGATTAGGCATATAGGATCATATGGATTGATTCATAATGGACACTAGTGTTTAAAAATGCTAGACTCAATGAAAAACCCGACATTCACCCCGATCCCTACATAAGAGGTGACGGTTTTGGAAATCAACTTGATAATCACCTAGAGGCTTACTCAAATAGGGATTCTACCGGTTCCACTTTTGGTAGGGTAGATATTTGAGTTACGAATCCAACGCAACAAGAATCACGGGTAAAGCTTATCTGTGGAGAGAGTTATAGCCGTTTTACTGACGGCTGCCAGAAAACGGGGCCAAATATGGGCACCGGCCAAAGGGATACCCCTTTGGGCGGGCTCAAAAATTTAATTTTTTCAAAAATGGACGTATTAGGCATATATGATCATATGGATTGATTCATAATGGACTCTAGTGTTCAAAAATCCTAGACTCAATGAAAAACCCGACATTCACCCCGATCCCTACATAAGAGGTGACGGTTTTGGAAATCAACTTGATAATCACCTAGAGGCTTACTCAAATAGGGTTTCTACCGGTTCGACTTTTGGTAGGGTAGATATTTGAGGTAGGAATCCAACGCAACAAGAATCACGGGTAAAGCTTACTTCTGGAGAGAGTTATAGCAGTTTTACTGACGGCTGCCAGAAAACGGGGCCAAATCTGGCCACCGGCCAAAGGGGTACCCCTTTGGGCGGGCTCAAAAATTTAATTTTTTCAAAATTGGACGGATTAGGCATAAATGATCATATGGATTGATTCAAAATGGACTCTAGTGTTCAAAAATGCTAGACTCAATGAAAAACCCGACGTTCACCCCGATCCCTACAAAAGAGGTTACGGTTTTGGAAATCAAATTGATAATCACCTAGAGGCTTACTCAAATAGGGATTCTACCGGTTCCACTTTTGGTAGGGTGGATATTTGAGTTAGGAATTCAACGCAACAAGAATTATGGGTAAACCTTACCTGTGGAGAAAGTTATAGTCGTTTTACTGACGGCTGCCAGAAAACGGGGCCAAATCTGGCCACCGGCCAAAGGGGTACCCCTTTGGACGGGCTCAAAAATTTGTTTTTTTAAAAAGTGGACCGATTAGGCATATATAATCATATGGATTGATTCATAATGGACACTAGTGTTCAAAAATGATAGACTCAATGAAAAACCCGACGTTCACCCCGATCCTTACATAAGAGGTGACAGTTTTGGAAATCAACTTGATAATCACCTAGAGGCTTACTCAAATAGGGTTTCTACCGGTTCGACTTTTGGTAAGGTAGATATTTGAGTTAGGAATCCAACACAACAAGAATCACGGGTAAAGCTGACTTCTGGAGAAAGTTATAGCCGTTTTACTGACGGCTGCCAGAAAACGGGGCTAAATCTGGCCACCGGCTAAAGGGGTACCCCTTTGGGCGGGCTCAAAAATTTGATTTTTTCAAAATTGGACGGATTAGGCATAAATGATCATATGGATTTATTCATAATGGACTCTAGTGTTAAAAAATGCTAGACTCAATAAAAAACCTGACGTTCACCCCGATCCCTACATAAGAGTTGACGGTTTTGGAAATCAACTTGATAATCATCTAGAGGCTTACTCAAATAGGCTTTCTACCGGTTCGACTTTTGGTAGGGTAGATATTTGAGTTAGGAATCCAACGCAACCAGAATCACGGTTAAAGCTTACCTGTGGAGAGAGTTATAGCCGTTTTACTGACGGCTGCCAGAAAACGGGGCCAAATCTGGCCACCGGCAAAAGGGGTATCCCTTTGGCCGGGCTCAAAAATTTGATTTTTTTAAAAGTCCACGGATTAGGCATATATGATCATATGGATTGATTCATAATGGACTCTAGTGTTCAAAAATTCTAGACTCAATGAAAAACCCGACGTTCATCCCGATCACTACATAAGAGGTGACGGTTTTGGAAATCAACTTGATAATCAACTAGAGGCTTACTCAAATAGGGTTTCTACTGGTTCGAATTTTGGTAGGGTAGATATTTGAGTTAGGAATCCAATACAACAAGAATCACGGGTAAAGCTTACCTGTGGAGAGAGTTATGGCCGTTTTACTGACGGCTGCCAGAAAACGGGGCCAAATCTGGCCACCGGCCAAAGGGGTACCCCTTTGGGCGGGCTCAAAAATTTAATTTTTTCAAAAGTGGACGTATTAGGCATATATGATCATATGGATTGATTCATAATGGACTCTAGTGTTCAAAAATCCTAGACTCAATGAAAAACCCGACATTCACCCCGATCCCTACATAAGAGGTGACGGTTTTGGAAATCAACTTGATAATCACCTAGAGGCTTACTCAAATAGGGTTTCTACCGGTTCGACTTTTGGTAGGGTAGATATTTGAGGTAGGAATCCAACGCAACAAGAATCACGGGTAAAGCTTACTTCTGGAGAGAGTTATAGCCGTTTTACTGACGGCTGCCAGAAAACGGGGCCAAATCTGGCCACCGGCCAAAGGGGTACCCCTTTGGGCGGGCTCAAAAATTTAATTTTTTCAAAATTGGACGGATTAGGCATAAATGATCATATGGATTGATTCATAATGGACTCTAGTGTTCAAAAATGCTAGACTCAATGAAAAACCCGACGTTCACCCCGATCCCTACATAAGAGGTGACGGTTTTGGAAATCAACTTGATAATCACCTAGAGGCATACTCAAATAGGGCTTCTACCAGTTCCACTTTTGGTAGGGTAGATATTTTAGTTAGGAATTCAACGCAACAAGAATCAGGGGTAAACCTTACCTATGGAGAGAGTTATAGCCGTTTTACTGACGGCTGCCAGAAAACGGTGCCAAATCTCGCCACCGGCCAAAGGGGTACCCCTTTCGGCGGGCTCAAAAATTTGTTTTTTTCAAAAGTGGACGGATTAGGCATATAGGATCATATGGATTGATTCATAATGGACACTAGTGTTTAAAAATGCTAGACTCAATGAAAAACCCGACGTTCACCCCGATCCCTACATAAGAGGTGACGGTTTTGGAAATCAACTTGATAATCACCTAGAGGCTTACTCAAATAGGGATTCTACCGGTTCCACTTTTGGTAGGGTAGATATTTGAGTTAGGAATCCAACGCAACAAGAATCATGGGTAAAGCTTACTTCTGGAGAGAGTTATAGCCGTTTTACTGACGGCTGCCAGAAAACGGTGCCAAATCTCGCCACCGGCCAAAGGGGTACCCCTTTCGGCGGGCTCAAAAATTTGTTTTTTTTCAAAAGTTGACGGATTAGGCATATAGGATCATATGGATTGATTCATAATGGACACTAGTGTTTAAAAATGCTAGACTCAATGAAAAACCCGACGTTCACCCCGATCCCTACATAAGAGGTGACGGTTTTGGAAATCAACTTGATAATCACCTAGAGGCTTACTCAAATAGGGATTCTACCGGTTCCACTTTTGGTAGGGTAGATATTTGAGTTACGAATCCAACGCAACAAGAATCACGGGTAAAGCTTATCTGTGGAGAGAGTTATAGCCGTTTTACTGACGGCTGCCAGAAAACGGGGCCAAATATGGGCACCGGCCAAAGGGATACCCCTTTGGGCGGGCTCAAAAAATTGATTTTTTCAAAAGTGGACGGATTAGGCATATATGATCATATGGATTGATTCATAATGGACTCTAGTGTTCAAAAATGCTAGACTCATTGAAAAACCCGACGTTCACCCCGATCACTACATAAGAGGTGACGGTTTTGGAAATCAACTTGATAATCACCTAGAGGCTTACTCAAATAGGGTTTCTACCGGTTCGACATTTTGTAGGGTAGATATTTGAGTTAGGAATTCAACGCAACAAGAATCAGGGGTAAACCTTACCTGTGGAGAGAGTTATAGCCGTTTTACTGACGGCTGCCAGAAAACGGGGCCAAATCTGGCCACCGGCCAAAGGGGTAGCCCTTTGGGCGGGCTCAAAAATTTGTTTTTTTCAAAAGTGGACGGATTAGGCATATATGATCATATGGATTGATTCATAATGGACACTAGTGTTCGAAAATGCTAGACTCAATGAAAAACCCGACGTTCACCCCGATCCCTACATAAGAGGTGACGGTTTTGGAAATCAACTTGATAATCACCTAGAGGCTTACTCAAATAGGGTTTCTACCGGTTCTACTTTTGGTAGGGTAGATATTTGAGTTAGGAATTCAACGCAACAAGAATCCGGCGTAAACCTTACCTGTGGAGAGATTTATAGCCGTTTTACTGACGGCTGCCAGAAAACGGGGCCAAATCTGGCCACCGGCCAAAGGGGTAGCCCTTTGGGCGGGCTCAAAAATTTGATTTTTTCAAAAGTGGACGGATTAGGCATATATGATCATATGGATTGATTCATAATGGACTCTAGTGTTCAAAAATCCTAGGCTCAATGAAAAACCCGACATTCACCCCGATCCCTACATAAGAGGTGACGGTTTTGGAAATCAACTTGATAATCACCTAGAGGCTTACTCAAATAGGGTTTCTACTGGTTCTACTTTTGGTAAGGTAGATATTTGAGTTAGGAATCCAACGCAACAAGAATCACGGGTAAAGCTTACTTCTAGAGAGAGTTATAGCCGTTTTACTGACGGCTGCCAGAAAACGGGGCCAAATCTGGCCACCGGCCAAAGGGGTACCCCTTTGGGCGGGCTCAAAAATTTCATTTTTTAAAAAGTGGACGGATTAGGCATAAATGATCATATGGATTGATTCATAATGGACTCTAGTGTTCAAAAATGCTAGACTCAATGAAAAACCCGACGTTCACCTTGATCCCTACATAAGAGGTGACGGTTTTGGAAATCAACTTGATAATCACCTAGAGGCTTACTCAAATAGGGATTCTACCGGTTCCACTTTTGGTAGGGTAGATATTTGAGTTAGGAATCCAACGCAACAAAAATCACGGGTAAAGCTTACTTCTGGAGAGAGTTATAGCCGTTTTACTGACGGCTGCCAGAAAACGGGGCCAAACCTGGGCACCGGCCAAAGGGGTACCCCTTTGGGCGGGCTCAAAAATTTCATTTTTTCAAAAGTGGACGGATTAGGCATAAATAATCATATGGATTGATTCATAATGGACTCTAGTGTTCAAAAATGCTAGACTCAATGAAAAACCCGACGTTCACCCCGATCCCTACATAAGAGGTGACGGTTTTGGAAATCAACTTGATAATCACCTAGAGGCTTACTCAAATTGGGATTCTACCGGTTCCACTTTTGGTAGGGTAGATATTTGAGTTAGGAATCCAACGCAACAAAAATCACGGGTAAAGCTTACTTCTGGAGAGAGTTATAGCCGTTTTACTGACGGCTGCCAGAAAACGGGGCCAAACCTGGGCATCGGCCAAAGGGTTACCCCTTTGGGCGGGCTCAAAAATTTGTTTTTTTCAAAAGTGGACGGATTAGGCATATATGATCATATGGATTGATTCATAATGGACTCTAGTGTTCAAAAATGCTAGACTCATTGAAAAACCCGACGTTCACCCCTATCCCTACATAAGAGGTGACGGTTTTGGAAATCAACTTTATAATCACCCAGAGGCTTACGCAAATAGGCTTTCTACCGGTTCGACTTTTGGTAGAGTAGATATTTGAGTTACGAATCCAACACACCAAGAAACACGGGTAAAGCTTACCTGTGGAGAGAATTATAGCCGTTTTACTGACGGCTGCCAGAAAACGGGGCCAAATCTGGCCACCGGCCAAAGGGATACCCTTTTGGGCGGGCTCAAAAATTTGATTTTTTCAAAAGTGGACGGATTAGGCATATATGATCATATGGATTGATTCATAATGGACTCTAGTGTTCAAAAATGCTAGACTCAATGAAAAACCCGACGTTCACCCCGATCCCTACATAAGAGGTGACGGTTTTGGAAATCAACTTGATAATCACCTAGAGGCTTACTCAAATTGGGATTCTACCGGTTCCACTTTTGGTAGGGTAGATATTTGAGTTAGGAATCCAACACAACAAGAATCACGGGTAAAGCTTACCTGTGGAGAGAGTTATAGCCGTTTTACTGACGGCTGCCAGAAAACGGGGCCAAATCTGGCCACCGGCCAAAGAGGTACCCCTTTGGGCGGGCTCAAAAATTTCATTTTTTTAAAAGTGGACGGATTAGGCATAAATGATCATATGGATTGATTCATAATGGACTCTAGTGTTCAAAAATGCTAGACTCAATGAAAAACCCGACGTTCACCCCGGTCCCTACATAAGAGGTGACGGTTTTGGAAATCAACTTGATAATCACCTAGAGGCTTACTCAAATTGGGATTCTACCGGTTCCACTTTTGGTAGGGTAGATATTTGAGTTAGGAATCCAACGCAACAAAAATCACGGGTAAAGCTTACTTCTGGAGAGAGTTATAGCCGTTTTACTGACGGCTGCCAGAAAACGGGGCCAAACCTGGGCATCGGCCAAAGGGTTACCCCTTTGGGCGGGCTCAAAAATTTGTTTTTTTCAAAAGTGGACGGATTAGGCATATATGATCATATGGATTGATTCATAATGGACTCTAGTGTTCAAAAATGCTAGACTCATTGAAAAACCCGACGTTCACCCCTATCCCTACATAAGAGGTGACGGTTTTGGAAATCAACTTTATAATCACCCAGAGGCTTACTCAAATAGGCTTTCTACCGGTTCGACTTTTGGTAGAGTAGATATTTGAGTTACGAATCCAACACACCAAGAAACACGGGTAAAGCTTACCTGTGGAGAGAGTTATAGCCGTTTTACTGACGGCTGCCAGAAAACGGGGCCAAATCTGGCCACCGGCCAAAGGGATACCCTTTTGGGCGGGCTCAAAAATTTGATTTTTTCAAAAGTGGACGGATTAGGCATATATGATCATATGGATTGATTCATAATGGACTCTAGTGTTCAAAAATGCTAGACTCAATGAAAAACCCGACGTTCACCCCGATCACTACATAAGAGGTGACGGTTTTGGAAATCAACTTAATAATCACCTAGAGCCTTACTCAAATAGGGTTTCTACCGGTTAAACTTTTTGTAGGGTAGATATTTGAGTTAGGAATCCAACACAACAAGAATCACGGGTAAAGCTTACCTGTGGAGAGAGTTATAGCCGTTTTACTGACGGCTGCCAGAAAACGGGGCCAAATCTGGCCACCGGCCAAAGGGATACCCTTTTGGGCGGGCTCAAAAATTTGATTTTTTCAAAAGTGGACGGATTAGGCATATATGATCATATGGATTGATTCATAATGGACTCTAGTGTTCAAAAATGCTAGACTCAATGAAAAACCCGACGTTCACCCCGATCACTACATAAGAGGTGACGGTTTTGGAAATCAACTTAATAATCACCTAGAGCCTTACTCAAATAGGGTTTCTACCGGTTAAACTTTTTGTAGGGTAGATATTTGAGTTAGGAATCCAACACAACAAGAATCACGGGTAAAGCTTACCTGTGGAGAGAGTTATAGCCGTTTTACTGACGGCTGCCAGAAAACGGGGCCAAATCTGGCCACCGGCCAAAGAGGTACCCCTTTGGGCGGGCTCAAAAATTTCATTTTTTTAAAAGTGGACGGATTAGGCATAAATGATCATATGGATTGATTCATAATGGACTCTAGTGTTCAAAAATGCTAGACTCAATGAAAAACCCGACGTTCACCCCGATCCCTACATAAGAGGTGACGGTTTTGGAAATCAACTTGATAATCACCTAGAGGCTTACTCAAATAGGGCTTCTACCGGTTCCACTTTTGGTAGGGTAGATATTTGAGTTAGGAATTCAACGCAACAAGAATCAGGGGTAAACCTTACCTGTGGAGAGAGTTATAGCCGTTTTACTGACGGCTGCCAGAAAACGGGGCCAAATCTGGCCACCGGCCAAAGGGGTAGCCCTTTGGGCGGGCTCAAAAATTTGTTTTTTTCAAAAGTGGACGGATTAGGCATATATGATCATATGGATTGATTTATAATGGACACTAGTGTTCAAAAATGCTAGACTCAATGAAAAACCCGACGTTCACCCCAATCCCTACATAAGAGGTGACAGTTTTGGAAATCAACTTGATAATCACCTAGAGGCTTACTCAAATAGGGTTTCTACTGGTTCGACTTTTGGTAAGGTAGATATTTGAGTTAGGAATCCAACGCAACAAGAATCACGGGTAAAGCTGACTTCTGGAGAAAGTTATAGTCGTTTTACTGACGGCTGCCAGAAAACGGGGCCAAATCTGGCCACCGGCCAAAGGGGGTACCCCTTTGGGCGGGCTCAAACATTTGATTTTTTCAAAAGTGGACGGATTAGGCATAAATAATCATATGGATTGATTCATAATGGACTCTAGTGTTCAAAAATGCTAGACTCAATGAAAAACCCGACATTCACCCCGATCCCTACATAAGAGGTGACGGTTTTGGAAATCAACTTAATAATCACCTAGAGCCTTACTCAAATAGGGTTTCTACCGGTTCGACTTTTTGTAGGGTATATATTTGAGTTAGGAATCCAACACAACAAGAATCACGGGTAAAGCTTACCTGTGGAGAGAGTTATAGCCGTTTTACTGACGGCTGCCAGAAAACGGGGCCAAATCTGGCCACCGGCCAAAGGGGTACCCCTTTGGGCGGGCTCAAAAATTTCATTTTTTTAAAAGTGGACGGATTAGGCATAAATGATCATATGGATTGATTCATAATGGACACTAGTGTTCAAAAATGCTAGACTCAATGAAAAACCCGACGTTCACCCCGATCCCTACATAAGAGGTGACGGTTTTGGAAATCAACTTTATAATCACCTAGAGGCTTACTCAAATAGGGCTTCTACCGGTTCCACTTTTGGTAGGGTAGATATTTGAGTTAGGAATTCAACGCAACAAGAATCAGGGGTAAACCTTACCTGTGGAGAGAGTTATAGCCGTTTTACTGACGGCTGCCAGAAAACGGGGCCAAATCTGGCCACCGGCCAAAGGGGTAGCCCTTTGGGCGGGCTCAAAAATTTGTTTTTTTCAAAAGTGGACGGATTAGGCATATATGATCATATGGATTGATTTATAATGGACACTAGTGTTCAAAAATGCTAGACTCAATGAAAAACCCGACGTTCACCCCGATCCCTACATAAGAGGTGACAGTTTTCTAAATCAACTTGATAATCACCTAGAGGCTTACTCAAATAGGGTTTCTACTGGTTCGACTTTTGGTAAGGTAGATATTTGAGTTAGGAATCCAACGCAACAAGAATCACGGGTAAAGCTGACTTCTGGAGAAAGTTATAGTCATTTTACTGACGGCTGCCAGAAAACGGGGCCAAATCTGGCCACCGGCCAAAGGGGGTACCCCTTTGGGCGGGCTCAAACATTTGATTTTTTCAAAAGTGGACGGATTAGGCATAAATAATCATATGGATTGATTCATAATGGACTCTAGTGTTCAAAAATGCTAGACTCAATGAAAAACCCGACATTCACCCCGATCCCTACATAAGAGGTGACGGTTTTGGAAATCAACTTAATAATCACCTAGAGCCTTACTCAAATAGGGTTTCTACCGGTTCGACTTTTTGTAGGGTATATATTTGAGTTAGGAATCCAACACAACAAGAATCACGGGTAAAGCTTACCTGTGGAGAGAGTTATAGCCGTTTTACTGACGGCTGCCAGAAAACGGGGCCAAATCTGGCCACCGGCCAAAGGGGTACCCCTTTGGGCGGGCTCAAAAATTTCATTTTTTTAAAAGTGGACGGATTAGGCATAAATGATCATATGGATTGATTCATAATGGACACTAGTGTTCAAAAATGCTAGACTCAATGAAAAACCCGACGTTCACCCCGATCCCTACATAAGAGGTGACGGTTTTGGAAATCAACTTTATAATCACCTAGAGGCTTACTCAAATAGGGCTTCTACCGGTTCCACTTTTGGTAGGGTAGATATTTGAGTTAGGAATTCAACGCAACAAGAATCAGGGGTAAACCTTACCTGTGGAGAGAGTTATAGCCGTTTTACTGACGGCTGCCAGAAAACGGGGCCAAATCTGGCCACCGGCCAAAGGGGTAGCCCTTTGGGCGGGCTCAAAAATTTGTTTTTTTCAAAAGTGGACGGATTAGGCATATATGATCATATGGATTGATTTATAATGGACACTAGTGTTCAAAAATGCTAGACTCAATGAAAAACCCGACGTTCACCCCGATCCCTACATAAGAGGTGACAGTTTTGTAAATCAACTTGATAATCACCTAGAGGCTTACTCAAATAGGGTTTCTACTGGTTCGACTTTTGGTAAGGTAGATATTTGAGTTAGGAATCCAACGCAACAAGAATCACGGGTAAAGCTGACTTCTGGAGAAAGTTATAGCCGTTTTACTGACGGCTGCCAGAAAACGGGGCCAAATCTGGCCACCGGCCAAAGGGGGTACCCCTTTGGGCGGGCTCAAACATTTGATTTTTTCAAAAGTGGACGGATTAGGCATAAATGATCATATGGATTGATTCATAATGGACTCTAGTGTTCAAAAATGCTAGACTCAATGAAAAACCCGACGTTCACCCCGATCCCTACATAAGAGGTGACGGTTTTGGAAATCAACTTTATAATCACCCAGAGGCTTACTCAAATAGGCTTTCTACCGGTTCGACTTTTGGTAGAGTAGATATTAGAGTTACGAATCCAACGCAATAAGAAACACGGGTAAAGCTTACATGTGGAGAGAGTTATAGCCGTTTTACTGACGGCTGCCAGAAAACGGGGCCAAATCTGACCACCGGCCAAAGGGGTAGCCCTTTGGGCGGGCTCAAAAATTTATTTTTTTCAAAAGTGGACGGATTAGGCATATATGATCATATGGATTGATTTATAATGGACACTAGTGTTCAAAAATGCTAGACTCAATGAAAGACCCGACGTTCACCCCGATCACTACATAAGAGGTGACGGTTTTGGAAATCAACTTAATAATCACCTAGAGCCTTACTCAAATAGGGTTTCTACCGGTTCGACTTTTTGTAGGGTAGATATTTGAGTTAGGAATCTAACACAACAAGAATCACGGGTAAAGCTTACCTGTGGAGAGAGTTATAGCCGTTTTACTGACGGCTGCCAGAAAACGTGGCCAAATCTGGCCACCGGCCAAAGGGGTACCCCTTTGGGCTGGCTCAAAAATTTCATTTTTTTAAAAGTGGACGGATTAGGCATAAATGATCATATGGATTGATTCATAATGGACTCTAGTGTTCAAAAATGCCAGACTCAATGAAAAACCCGACGTTCACCCCGATCCCTACATAAGAGGTGACGGTTTTGGAAATCAACTTGATAATCACCTAGAGGCTTACTCAAATAGGGCTTCTACCGGTTCCACTTTTGGTAGGGTAGATATTTGAGTTAGGAATTCAACGCAACAAGAATCAGGGGTAAACCTTACCTGTGGAGAGAGTTATAGCCGTTTTACTGACGGCTGCCAGAAAACGGGGCCAAATCTGGCCACCGGCCAAAGGGATAGCCCTTTGGGCGGGCTCAAAAATTTGTTTTTTTCAAAAGTGGACGGATTAGGCATATATGATCATATGGATTGATTTATAATGGACACTAGTGTTCAAAAATGCTAGACTCAATGAAAAACCCGACGTTCACCCCGATCCCTACATAAGAGGTGACAGTTTTGGAAATCAACTTGATAATCACCTAGAGGCTTACTCAAATAGGGTTTCTACTGGTTTGACTTTTGGTAAGGTAGATATTTGAGTTAGGAATCCAACGCAACAAGAATCACGGGTAAAGCTGACTTCTGGAGAAAGTTATAGCCGTTTTACTGACGGCTGCCAGAAAAAGGGGCCAAATCTTGCCACCGGCACAAGGGGGTGGTACCCCTTTGGGCAGGCTCAAAAATTTGATTTTTTCAAAAGTGGACGGATTAGGCATAAATGATCATATGGATTGATTCATAATGGACTCTAGTGTTCAAAAATGCAAGACTCAATGAAAAACCCGACGTTCACCCCAATCCCTACATAAGAGGTGACGGTTTTGGAAATCAAATTGATAATCACCTAGAGGCTTACTCAAATAGGGATTCTACCGGTTCCACTTTTGGTAGGGTAGATATTTGAGTTAGAAATTCAACGCAACAAGAATCATGGGTAAACCTTACCTGTGGAGAGAGTTATAGCCGTTTTACTGACGGCTGCCAGAAAACGGGGCCAAATCTGGCCACCGGCCAAAGGGGTACCCCTTTGGGCGGGCTCAAAAATTTGTTTTTTTAAAAAGTGGACGGATTAGGCATATATGATCATATGGATTGATTCATAATGGACACTAGTGTTCAAAAATGCTAGACTCAATGAAAAATCCGACGTTTACCCCGATCCCTACATAAGAGGTGACAGTTTTGGAAATCAACTTGATAATCACCTAGAGGCTTACTCAAATAGGGTTTCTACCGGTTCGACTTTTGGTAAGGTAGATATTTGAGTTAGGAATCCAACGCAACAAGAATCACGGGTAAAGCTGACTTCTGGAGAAAGTTATAGCCGTTTTACTGACGGCTGCCAGAAAACGGGGCCAAATCTGGCCACCGGCCAAAGGGGGTACCCCTTTGGGCGGGCACAAAAATTTGATTTTTTCAAAAGTGGACGGATTAGGCATAAATGATCATATGGATTGATTCATAATGGACTCTAGTATTCAAAAATGCTAGACTCAATGAAAAACCCGACGTTCACCCCGATCCCTACATAAGAGGTGACGGTTTTGGAAATCAACTTGATAATCACCTAGAGGCTTACTCAAATAGGGATTCTACCGGTTCCACTTTTTGTAGGGTAGATATTTGAGTTAGTAATTCAACGCAACAAGAATCATGGGTAAACGTTACCTGTGGAGAGAGTTATAGCCGTTTTACTGACGACTGCCAGAAAACGGGGCCAAATCTGGCCACCGGCCAAAGGGGTACCCCTTTGGGCGGGCTCAAAAATTTGTTTTTTTAAAAAGTGGACGGATTAGGCATATATGATCATATGGATTGATTCATAATGGACACTAGTGTTCAAAAATGCTAGACTCAATGAAAAACCCGACGTTCACCCCGATCCCTACATAAGAGGTGACAGTTTTGGAAATCAACTTGATAATCACCTAGAGGCTTACTCAAATAGGGTTTCTACGGGTTCAACTTTTGGTAAGGTAGATATTTGAGTTAGGAATCCAACGCAACAAGAATCACGGGTAAAGCTGACTTCTGGAAAAAGTTATAGCCGTTTTACTGACGGCTGCCAGAAAACGGGGCTAAATCTGGCCACCGGCCAAAGGGGTACCCCTTTGGGCGGGCTCAAAAATTTGTTTTTTTAAAAAGTGGACGGATTAGGCATATATGATCATATGGATTGATTCATAATGGACACTAGTGTTCAAAAATGCTAGACTCAATGAAAAACCCGACGTTCACCCCGATCCCTACATAAGAGGTGACAGTTTTGGAAATCAACTTGATAATCACCTAGAGGCTTACTCAAATAGGGTTTCTACGGGTTCAACTTTTGGTAAGGTAGATATTTGAGTTAGGAATCCAACGCAACAAGAATCACGGGTAAAGCTGACTTCTGGAAAAAGTTATAGCCGTTTTACTGAAGGCTGCCAGAAAACGGGGCTAAATCTGGCACCGGCCAAAGGGGTACCTCTTTGGGCGGGCTCAAAAATTTGTTTTTTTAAAAAGTGGACGGATTAGGCATATATGATCATATGGATTGATTCATAATGGACACTAGTGTTCAAAAATACTAGACTCAATGAAAAACCCGACGTTTACCCCGATCCCTACATAAGAGGTGACAGTTTTGGAAATCAACTTGATAATCACCTAGAGGCTTACTCAAATAGGGTTTCTACCGGTTCGACTTTTGGTAAGGTAGATATTTGAGTTAGGAATCCAACGCAACAAGAATCACGGGTAAAGCTGACTTCTGGAGAAAGTTATAGCCGTTTTACTGACGGCTGCCAGAAAACGGGGCCAAATCTGGCCACCGGCCAAAGGGGGTACCCCTTTGGGCGGGCTCAAAAATTTGATTTTTTCAAAAGTGGACGGATTAGGCATAAATGATCATATGGATTGATTCATAATGGACTCTAGTGTTCAAAAATTCTAGACTCAATGAAAAACCCGACGTTCACCCCGATCCCTACATAAGAGGTGACGGTTTTGGAAATCAACCTTGATAATCACCTAGAGGCTTACTCAAATAGGGATTCTACCGGTTCCACTTTTGGTAGGGTAGATATTTGAGTTAGAAATTCAACGCAACAAGAATAATGGGTAAACGTTACCTGTGGAGAGAGTTATAGCCGTTTTACTGACGGATGCCAGAAAACGGGGCCAAATCTGGCCACCGGCCAAAGGGGTACCCCTTTGGGCGGGCTCAAAAATTTGTTTTTTTAAAAAGTGGACGGATTAGGCATATATGATCATATGGATTGATTCATAATGGACACTAGTGTTCAAAAATGCTAGACTCAATGAAAAACCCGACGTTCACCCCGATCCCTACATAAGAGGTGACAGTTTTGGAAATCAACTTGATAATCACCTAGAGGCTTACTCAAATAGGGATTCTACCGGTTCCACTTTTGGTAGGGTAGATATTTGAGTTAGAAATTCAACGCAACAAGAATCATGGGTAAACCTTACCTGTGGAGAGAGTTATAGCCGTTTTACTGACGGCTGCCAGAAAACGGGGCCAAATCTGGCCACCGGCCAAAGGGGTACCCCTTTGGGCGGGCTCAAAAATTTGTTTTTTTAAAAAGTGGTCGGATTAGGCATATATGATCATATGGATTGATTCATAATGGACACTAGTGTTCAAAAATGCTAGACTCAATGAAAAATCCGACGTTTACCCCGATCCCTACATAAGAGGTGACAGTTTTGGAAATCAACTTGATAATCACCTAGAGGCTTACTCAAATAGGGTTTCTACCGGTTCGACTTTTGGTAAGGTAGATATTTGAGTTAGGAATCCAACGCAACAAGAATCACGGGTAAAGCTGACTTCTGGAGAAAGTTATAGCCGTTTTACTGACGGCTGCCAGAAAACGGGGCCAAATCTGGCCACCGGCCAAAGGGGGTACCCCTTTGGGCGGGCACAAAAATTTGATTTTTTCAAAAGTGGACGGATTAGGCATAAATGATCATATGGATTGATTCATAATGGACTCTAGTATTCAAAAATGCTAGACTCAATGAAAAACCCGACGTTCACCCCGATCCCTACATAAGAGGTGACGGTTTTGGAAATCAACTTGATAATCACCTAGAGGCTTACTCAAATAGGGATTCTACCGGTTCCACTTTTGGTAGGGTAGATATTTGAGTTAGGAATCCAACGCAACAAAAATCACGGGTAAAGCTTACTTCTGGAGAGAGTTATAGCCGTTTTACTGACGGCTGCCAGAAAACGGGGCCAAATCTGGCCACCGGCCAAAGGGGGTACCCCTTTGGGCGGGCTCAAAAATTTGATTTTTTCAAAAGTGGACGGATTAGGCATAAATGATCATATGGATTGATTCATAATGGACTCTAGTGTTCAAAAATGCTAGACTCAATGAAAAACCCGACGTTCACCCCGATCCCTACATAAGAGGTGACGGTTTTGGAAATCAACTTGATAATCACCTAGAGGCTTACTCAAATAGGGATTCTACCGGTTCCACTTTTGGTAGGGTAGATATTTGAGTTAGAAATTCAACGCAACAAGAATAATGGGTAAACGTTACCTGTGGAGAGAGTTATAGCCGTTTTACTGACGGATGCCAGAAAACGGGGCCAAATCTTGCCACCGGCCAAAGGGGTACCCCTTTGGGCGGGCTCAAAAATTTGTTTTTTTAAAAAGTGGACGGATTAGGCATATATGATCATATGGATTGATTCATAATGGACACTAGTGTTCAAAAATGCTAGACTCAATGAAAAACCCGACGTTCACCCCGATCCCTACATAAGAGGTGACAGTTTTGGAAATCAACTTGATAATCACCTAGAGGCTTACTCAAATAGGGTTTCTACTGGTTTGACTTTTGGTAAGGTAGATATTTGAGTTAGGAATCCAACGCAACAAGAATCACGGGTAAAGCTGACTTCTGGAGAAAGTTATAGCCGTTTTACTGACGGCTGCCAGAAAAAGGGGCCAAATCTTGCCACCGGCCAAAGGGGGTGGTACCCCTTTGGGCAGGCTCAAAAATTTGATTTTTTCAAAAGTGGACGGATTAGGCATAAATGATCATATGGATTGATTCATAATGAACTCTAGTGTTCAAAAATGCAAGACTCAATGAAAAACCCGACGTTCACCCCAATCCCTACATAAGAGGTGACGGTTTTGGAAATCAACTTGATAGTCACCTAGAGGCTTACTCAAATAGGGATTCTACCGGTTCCACTTTTGGTAGGGTAGATATTTGAGTTAGAAATTCAACGCAACAAGAATCATGGGTAAACCTTACCTGTGGAGAGAGTTATAGCCGTTTTACTGACGGCTGCCAGAAAACGGGGCCAAATCTGGCCACCGGCCAAAGGGGTACCCCTTTGGGCGGGCTCAAAAATTTGTTTTTTTAAAAAGTGGACGGATTAGGCATATATGATCATATGGATTGATTCATAATGGACACTAGTGTTCAAAAATGCTAGACTCAATGAAAAACCCGACGTTCACCCCGATCCCTACATAAGAGGTGACAGTTTTGGAAATCAACTTGATAATCACCTAGAGGCTTACTCAAATAGGGATTCTACCGGTTCCACTTTTGGTAGGGTAGATATTTGAGTTAGAAATTCAACGCAACAAGAATCATGGGTAAACCTTACCTGTGGAGAGAGTTATAGCCGTTTTACTGACGGCTGCCAGAAAACGGGGCCAAATCTAGCCACCGGCCAAAGGGGTACCCCTTTGGGCGGGCTCAAAAATTTGTTTTTTTAAAAAGTGGACGGATTAGGCATATATGATCATATGGATTGATTCATAATGGACACTAGTGTTCAAAAATGCTAGACTCAATGAAAAATCCGACGTTTACCCCGATCCCTACATAAGAGGTGACAGTTTTGGAAATCAACTTGATAATCACCTAGAGGCTTACTCAAATAGGGTTTCTACCGGTTCGACTTTTGGTAAGGTAGATATTTGAGTTAGGAATCCAACGCAACAAGAATCACGGGTAAAGCTGACTTCTGGAGAAAGTTATAGCCGTTTTACTGACGGCTGCCAGAAAACGGGGCCAAATCTGGCCACCGGCCAAAGGGGGTACCCCTTTGGGCGGGCACAAAAATTTGATTTTTTCAAAAGTGGACGGATTAGGCATAAATGATCATATGGATTGATTCATAATGGACTCTAGTATTCAAAAATGCTAGACTCAATGAAAAACCCGACGTTCACCCCGATCCCTACATAAGAGGTGACGGTTTTGGAAATCAACTTGATAATCACCTAGAGGCTTACTCAAATAGGGATTCTACCGGTTCCACTTTTTGTAGGGTAGATATTTGAGTTAGTAATTCAACGCAACAAGAATCATGGGTAAACGTTACCTGTGGAGAGAGTTATAGCCGTTTTACTGACGGCTGCCAGAAAACGGGGCCAAATCTGGCCACCGGCCAAAGGGGTACCCCTTTGGGCGGGCTCAAAAATTTGTTTTTTTAAAAAGTGGACGGATTAGGCATATATGATCATATGGATTGATTCATAATGGACACTAGTGTTCAAAAATGCTAGACTCAATGAAAAACCCGACGTTCACCCCGATCCCTACATAAGAGGTGACGGTTTTGGAAATCAACTTGATAATCACCTAGAGGCTTACTCAAATAGGGATTCTACCGGTTCCACTTTTGGTAGGGTAGATATTTGAGTTAGAAATTCAACGCAACAAGAATAATGGGTAAACGTTACCTGTGGAGAGAGTTATAGCCGTTTTACTGACGGATGCCAGAAAACGGGGCCAAATCTGGCCACCGGCCAAAGGGGTACCCCTTTGGGCAGGCTCAAAAATTTGTTTTTTTAAAAAGTGGACGGATTAGGCATATATGATCATATGGATTGATTCATAATGGACACTAGTGTTCAAAAATGCTAGACTCAATGAAAAACCCGACGTTCACCCCGATCCCTACATAAGAGGTGACAGTTTTGGAAATCAACTTGATAATCACCTAGAGGCTTACTCAAATAGGGTTTCTACGGGTTCAACTTTTGGTAAGGTAGATATTTGAGTTAGGAATCCAACGCAACAAGAATCACGGGTAAAGCTGACTTCTGGAAAAAGTTATAGCCGTTTTACTGACGGCTGCCAGAAAACGGGGCTAAATCTGGCCACCGGCCAAAGGGGTACCCCTTTGGGCGGGCTCAAAAATTTGTTTTTTTAAAAAGTGGACGGATTAGGCATATATGATCATATGGATTGATTCATAATGGACACTAGTGTTCAAAAATACTAGACTCAATGAAAAACCCGACGTTTACCCCGATCCCTACATAAGAGGTGACAGTTTTGGAAATCAACTTGATAATCACCTAGAGGCTTACTCAAATAGGGTTTCTACCGGTTCGACTTTTGGTAAGGTAGATATTTGAGTTAGGAATCCAACGCAACAAGAATCACGGGTAAAGCTGACTTCTGGAGAAAGTTATAGCCGTTTTACTGACGGCTGCCAGAAAACGGGGCCAAATCTAGCCACCGGCCAAAGGGGGTACCCCTTTGGGCGGGCACAAAAATTTGATTTTTTCAAAAGTGGACGGATTAGGCATAAATGATCATATGGATTGATTCATAATGGACTCTAGTATTCAAAAATGCTAGACTCAATGAAAAACCCGACGTTCACCCCGATCCCTACATAAGAGGTGACGGTTTTGGAAATCAACTTGATAATCACCTAGAGGCTTACTCAAATAGGGATTCTACCGGTTCCACTTTTTGTAGGGTAGATATTTGAGTTAGTAATTCAACGCAACAAGAATCATGGGTAAACGTTACCTGTGGAGAGAGTTATAGCCGTTTTACTGACGGCTGCCAGAAAACGGGGCCAAATCTGGCCACCTGCCAAAGGGGTACCCCTTTGGGCGGGCTCAAAAATTTGTTTTTTTAAAAAGTGGACGGATTAGGCATATATGATCATATGGATTGATTCATAATGGACACTAGTGTTCAAAAATGCTAGACTCAATGAAAAACCCGACGTTCACCCCGATCCCTACATAAGAGGTGACGGTTTTGGAAATCAACTTGATAATCACCTAGAGGCTTACTCAAATAGGGATTCTACCGGTTCCACTTTTGGTAGGGTAGATATTTGAGTTAGAAATTCAACGCAACAAGAATAATGGGTAAACGTTACCTGTGGAGAGAGTTATAGCCGTTTTACTGACGGATGCCAGAAAACGGGGCCAAATCTGGCCACCGGCCAAAGGGGTACCCCTTTGGGCAGGCTCAAAAATTTGTTTTTTTAAAAAGTGGACGGATTAGGCATATATGATCATATGGATTGATTCATAATGGACACTAGTGTTCAAAAATGCTAGACTCAATGAAAAACCCGACGTTCACCCCCGATCCCTACATAAGAGGTGACAGTTTTGGAAATCAACTTGATAATCACCTAGAGGCTTACTCAAATAGGGTTTCTACGGGTTCAACTTTTGGTAAGGTAGATATTTGAGTTAGGAATCCAACGCAACAAGAATCACGGGTAAAGCTGACTTCTGGAAAAAGTTATAGCCGTTTTACTGACGGCTGCCAGAAAACGGGGCTAAATCTGGCCACCGGCCAAAGGGGTACCCCTTTGGGCGGGCTCAAAAATTTGTTTTTTTAAAAAGTGGACGGATTAGGCATATATGATCATATGGATTGATTCATAATGGACACTAGTGTTCAAAAATACTAGACTCAATGAAAAACCCGACGTTTACCCCGATCCCTACATAAGAGGTGACAGTTTTGGAAATCAACTTGATAATCACCTAGAGGCTTACTCAAATAGGGTTTCTACCGGTTCGACTTTTGGTAAGGTAGATATTTGAGTTAGGAATCCAACGCAACAAGAATCACGGGTAAAGCTGACTTCTGGAGAAAGTTATAGCCGTTTTACTGACGGCTGCCAGAAAACGGGGCCAAATCTGGCCACCGGCCAAAGGGGGTACCCCTTTGGGCGGGCTCAAAAATTTGATTTTTTCAAAAGTGGACGGATTAGGCATAAATGATCATATGGATTGATTCATAATGGACTCTAGTGTTCAAAAATGCTAGACTCAATGAAAAACCCGACGTTCACCCCGATCCCTACATAAGAGGTGACGGTTTTGGAAATCAACTTGATAATCACCTAGAGGCTTACTCAAATAGGGATTCTACCGGTTCCACTTTTGGTAGGGTAGATATTTGAGTTAGAAATTCAACGCAACAAGAATAATGGGTAAACGTTACCTGTGGAGAGAGTTATAGCCGTTTTACTGACGGATGCCAGAAAACGGGGCCAAATCTGGCCACCGGCCAAAGGGGTACCCCTTTGGGCAGGCTCAAAAATTTGTTTTTTTAAAAAGTGGACGGATTAGGCATATATGATCATATGGATTGATTCATAATGGACACTAGTGTTCAAAAATGCTAGACTCAATGAAAAACCCGACGTTCACCCCGATCCCTACATAAGAGGTGACAGTTTTGGAAATCAACTTGATAATCACCTAGAGGCTTACTCAAATAGGGTTTCTACGGGTTCAACTTTTGGTAAGGTAGATATTTGAGTTAGGAATCCAACGCAACAAGAATCACGGGTAAAGCTGACTTCTGGAAAAAGTTATAGCCATTTTACTGACGGCTGCCAGAAAACGGGGCTAAATCTGGCCACCGGCCAAAGGGGTACCCCTTTGGGCGGGCTCAAAAATTTGTTTTTTTAAAAAGTGGACGGATTAGGCATATATGATCATATGGATTGATTCATAATGGACACTAGTGTTCAAAAATACTAGACTTAATGAAAAACCCGACGTTTACCCCGATCCCTACATAAGAGGTGACAGTTTTGGAAATCAACTTGATAATCACCTAGAGGCTTACTCAAATAGGGTTTCTACCGGTTCGACTTTTGGTAAGGTAGATATTTGAGTTAGGAATCCAACGCAACAAGAATCACGGGTAAAGCTGACTTCTGGAGAAAGTTATAGCCGTTTTACTGACGGCTGCCAGAAAACGGGGCCAAATCTGGCCACCGGCCAAAGGGGGTACCCCTTTGGGCGGGCACAAAAATTTGATTTTTTCAAAAGTGGACGGATTAGGCATAAATGATCATATGGATTGATTCATAATGGACTCTAGTATTCAAAAATACTAGACTCAATGAAAAACCCGACGTTCACCCCGATCCCTACATAAGAGGTGACGGTTTTGGAAATCAACTTGATAATCACCTAGAGGCTTACTCAAATAGGGATTCTACCGGTTCCACTTTTTGTAGGGTAGATATTTGAGTTAGTAATTCAACGCAACAAGAATCATGGGTAAACGTTACCTGTGGAGAGAGTTATAGCCGTTTTACTGACGGCTGCCAGAAAACGGGGCCAAATCTGGCCACCGGCCAAAGGGGTACCCCTTTGGGCGGGCTCAAAAATTTGTTTTTTTAAAAAGTGGACGGATTAGGCATATATGATCATATGGATTGATTCATAATGGACACTAGTGTTCAAAAATGCTAGACTCAATGAAAAACCCGACGTTCACCCCGATCCCTACATAAGAGGTGACAGTTTTGGAAATCAACTTGATAATCACCTAGAGGCTTACTCAAATAGGGTTTCTACGGGTTCTACTTTTGGTAAGGTAGATATTTGAGTTAGGAATCCAACGCAACAAGAATCACGGATAAAGCTGACTTCTGGAAAAAGTTATAGCCGTTTTACTGACGGCTGCCAGAAAACGGGGCTAAATCTGGCCACCGGCCAAAGGGGTACCCCTTTGGGCGGGCTCAAAAATTTGTTTTTTTAAAAAGTGGACGGATTAGGCATATATGATCATATGGATTGATTCATAATGGACACTAGTGTTCAAAAATACTAGACTCAATGAAAAACCCGACGTTTACCCCGATCCCTACATAAGAGGTGACAGTTTTGGAAATCAACTTGATAATCACCTAGAGGCTTACTCAAATAGGGTTTCTACCGGTTCGACTTTTGGTAAGGTAGATATTTGAGTTAGGAATCCAACGCAACAAGAATCACGGGTAAAGCTGACTTCTGGAGAAAGTTATAGCCGTTTTACTGACGGCTGCCAGAAAACGGGGCCAAATCTGGCCACCGGCCAAAGGGGGTACCCCTTTGGGCGGGCTCAAAAATTTGATTTTTTCAAAAGTGGACGGATTAGGCATAAATGATCATATGGATTGATTCATAATGGACTCTAGTGTTCAAAAATGCTAGACTCAATGAAAAACCCGACGTTCACCCCGATCCCTACATAAGAGGTGACGGTTTTGGAAATCAACTTGATAATCACCCAGAGGCTTACTCAAATAGGCTTTCTACAGGTTCGACTTTTGGTAGGGTAGATATTTGAGTTAGGAATCCAACGCAATAAGAATCACAGTTAAAGCTTACCTGTGGAGAGAGTTATAGCCGTTTTACTGACGGCTGCCAGAAAACGGGGCCAAATCTGGCCACCGGCCAAAGGGGGTACCCCTTTGGGCGGGCTCAAAAATTTGATTTTTTCAAAAGTGGACGTATTATGCATAAATGATCATATGGATTGATTCATAATGGACTCTAGTGTTCAAAAATGCTAGACTCAATGAAAAACCCGACGTTCACCCCGCTCCCTACATAAGAGGTGACGGTTTTGGAAATCAACTTGATAATCACTTAGAGGCTTACTCAAATAGGGTTTCTACCGGTTCCACTTTTGTTAGGGTAGATATTTGAGTTAGAAATTCAACGCAACAAGAATCATGGGTAAACGTTACCTGTAAAGAGAGTTATAGCCGTTTTACTGACGGCTGCCAGAAAACGGGGCCAAATCTGGCCACCGGCCAAAGGGGTACCCCTTTGGGCGGGCTCAAAAATTTGTTTTTTTAAAAAGTGGACGGATTAGGCATATATGATCATATGGATTGATTCATAATGGACACTAGTGTTCAAAAATGCTAGACTCAATGAAAAACCCGACGTTCACCCCGATCCCTACATAAGAGGTGACAGTTTTGGAAATCAACTTGATAATCACCTAGAGCCTTACTCAAATAGGGTTTCTACCGGTTCGACTTTTGGTAAGGTAGATATTTGAGTGAGGAATGCAACGCAACAAGAATCACGGGTAAAGCTGACTTCTGGAGAAAGTTATAGCCGTTTTACTGTCGGCTGCCAGAAAACGGGGCTAAATCTGGCCACCGGCCAAAGGGGTACCCCTTTGGGCGGGCTCAAAAATTTGATTTTTTCAAAAGTGGACGGATTAGGCATAAATGATCATATGGATTGATTCATAATGGTCTCTAGTGTTAAAAAATGCTAGACTCAATGAAAAACCCGACGTTCACCCCCGATCCCTACATAAGAGGTGACGGTTTTGGAAATCAACTTGATAATCACCTAGAGGCTTACTCAAATAGGGTTTCTACCGGTTCCACTTTTGTTAGGGTAGATATTTGAGTTAGAAATTCAACGCAACAAGAATCACGGGTAAAGCTGACTTCTGGATAAAGTTATAGCCGTTTTACTGACGGCTACCAGAAAATGGGGCTAAATCTGGCCACCGGCCAAAGGGGTACCCCTTTGGGCGGGCTCAAAAATTTGATTTTTTCAAAAGTGGACGGATTAGGCATAAATGATCATATGGATTGATTCATAATGGTCTCTAGTGTTAAAAAATGCTAGACTCAATGAAAAACCCGACGTTCACCCCCGATCCCTACATAAGAGGTGACGGTTTTGGAAATCAACTTGAGAATCACCTAGAGGCTTACTCAAATAGGCTTTCTACAGGTTCCACTTTTGGTAGGGTAGATATTTGAGTAAGGAATCCAACGCAACAAGAATCACGGTTAAAGCTTACCTGTGGAGAGAGTTATAGCCGTTTTACTGACGGCTGCCAGAACACGGGGCCAAATCTGGCCACCGGCCAAAGGGGTATCCATTTGGGCGGGCTCAAAAATTTGATTTTTTCAAAAGTCGACGTATTATGCATAAATGATCATATGGATTGATTCATATGATTATCAAGTTGATTTCCAAAATCGTTACCTCTTATGTAGGGATCGGAGTGAATGTCGGGTTTTTCATTGAGTCTAGCATTTTTGATCACTAGAGTCCATTATGAATCAATCCATATGATCATATATGCCTAATCCGTCCACTTTTGAAAAAATTAAATTTTTGAGCCCGCCCAAAGGGGTACCCCTTTGGCCGGTGGCCAGATTTGGCCCCGTTTTCTGGCAGCCGTCAGTAAAACAGCTATAACTCTCTCCACAGGTAAGCTTTACCCGTGATTCTTGTTGTGTTGTATTCCTAACTCAAATATCTACCCTACAAAAAGTCGAACCGGTAGAAACCCTATTTGAGTAAGCCTCTAGGTGATTATGAAGTTGATTTCCAAAACCGTCACCTCTTATGTAGGGATCGGGGGTGAACGTCGGGTTTTTCATTGAGTCTAGCATTTTTGAACACTAGAGTCCATTATGAATCAATCCATATGATCATATATGCCTAATCCGTCCACTTTTAAAAAAAATCAAATTTTTGAGCCCGCCCAAAGGGGTACCCCCTTTGGCCGGTGGCCAGATTTGGGCCCTTTTCTGGCAGCCGTCAGTAAAACGGCTATAACTCTCTCCACAGGTAAGCTTTACCCGTGATTCTTGTTACGTTGGATTCGTAACTCAAATATCTACCCTACCAAATGTGGAACCGGTAAAAAGCCTATTTGAGTAAGCCTCTAGGTGATTATCAAGTTGATTTCCAAAACCGTCACCTCTTATGTAGGGATCGGGATGAACGTCGGGTTTTTCATTGAGTCTAGCATTTTTGAACACTAGAGTCCATTATGAATCAATCCATATGATCATATTTGCCTAATCCGTCCACTTTTGAAAAAAACAAATTTTTGAGCCCGCCCAAAGGGGTACCTCTTTGGCCGGTGGCCAGATTTGGCCCCGTTTTCTGGCAGCCGTCAGTAAAACGGCTATAACTCTCTGCACAGGTAAGGTTTACCCGTGATTCTTGTTGCGTTGAATTCCTAACTCAAATATCTACCCTAACAAAAATGAAACCGGTAGAAACCCTATTTGAGTAAGCCTCTAGGTGATTATCAAGTTGATTTCCAAAACCGTCACCTCTTATGTAGGGAGCGGGGTGAACGTCGGGTTTTTCATTGAGTCTAGCATTTTTGAACACTAGAGTCCATTATGAATCAATCCATATGATCATATATGCCTAATCCGTCCACTTTTGAAAAAAGCAAATTTTTGAGCCCGCCCAAAGGTGTACGCCTTTGGCCGGTGGCCAGATTTGGCCCCGTTTTCTGGCAGCCGTCAGTAAAACGGCTTTAACTTTTTCCAGAAGTAATCTTTATCCATTATTCTTGTTGCATTGGATTCCTAGCTCAAATATCTACCCTACCAAAAGTCGAACCGGTAGAAATCCTATTTGAGTAAGCCTCTAGGTGTTTATCAAGTTGATTTCCAAAACCGTTACCTCTTATGTAGGGATCGGGGTGAATGTCGGGTTTTTCATTGAGTCTAGCATTTTTGAACACTAGAGTCCATTATGAATCAATCCATATGATCATATATGCCTAATCCGTCCACTTTTGAAAAAATTAAATTTTTGAGCCCGCCCAAAGGGGTACCCCTTTGGCCGGTGTCCAGATTTGGCCCCGTTTTCTGGCAGCCGTCAGTAAAACGGCTATAACTCTGTCCACAGGTAAGCTTTACCCGTGATTCTTGTTGTATGGGATTCATAACTCAAATATCTACCCTACCAAAAGTCGAACCGGTAGAAACCCTATTTGAGTAAGCCTCTAGGTGATTATCAAGTTGATTTCCAAAACCGTCACCTCTTATGTAGTGATCAGGGTGAACATCGGGTTTTTCATTGAGTCTAGCATTTTTGAACACTAGAGTCCATTATGAATCAATCCATATGATCATATATGCCTAATCCGTCCACTTTTGAAAAAATCAAATTTTTGAGCCCGCCCAAAGGGGTACCCCTTTGGCCGGTGGCCAGATTTGGGCCCGTTTTCTGGCAGCCGTCAGTAAAACGGCTATAACTCTCTCCACAGGTAAGCTTTACCCGTGATTCTTGTTACGTTGGATTCGTAACTCAAATATCTACCCTACCAAAAGTAGAACCGGTAGAAAGCCTATTTGAGTAAGCCTCTAGGTGATTATCAAGTTGATTTCCAAACCCGTCACCTCTTATGTAGGGATCGGGGTGAACGTCGGGTTTTTCATTAAGTCTAGCATTTTTGAACACTAGAGTCCATTATGAATCAATCCATATGATCATATTTGCCTAATCCGTCCACTTTTGAAAAAAACAAATTTTTGAGCCCGCCCAAAGGGGTACCCCTTTTGCCGGTGGCCAGATTTGGCCCCGTTTTCTGGCAGCCGTCAGTAAAACGGCTATAACTCTCTGCACAGGTAAGGTTTACCCGTGATTCTTGTTGTGTTGAATTTCTAACTCAAATATCTACCCTAACAAAAGTGGAACCGGTAGAAACCCTATTTGAGTAAGCCTCTAGGTGATTATCAAGTTGATTTCCAAAACCGTCACCTCTTATGTAGGGAGCGGGGTGAACGTCGGGTTTTTCATTGAGTCTAGCATTTTTGAACACTAGAGTCTATTATGAATCAATCCATATGATCATTTATGCATAATACGTCCACTTTTGAAAAAATCAAATTTTTGAGCCCGCCCAAATGGATACCCCTTTGGCCGGTGGCCAGATTTGGCCCCGTTTTTGGGCAGCCGTCAGTAAAACGGCTATAACTCTCTCCACATGTAAGCTTTAACCGTGATTCTTGTTGCGTTGGATTCCTAACTCAAATATCTACCCTACCAAAAGTCGAACCGGTAGAAAGCCTATTTGAGTAAGCCTCTAGGTGATTATCAAGTTGATTTCCAAAACCGTCACCACTTATGTAGGGATCGGGGTGAACGTCGGGTTTTTCATTGAGTCTAGCATTTTTTAACACTAGAGACCATTATGAATCAATCCATATGATCATTTATGCCTAATCTGTCCACTATTGAAAAAATCAAATTTTTGAGCCCGCCCAAAGGGGTACCCCTTTGGCCGGTGGCCAGATTTAGCCCCGTTTTCTGGCAGCCGTCAGTATAACGGCTATAACTTTCTCCAGAAGTCAGCTTTACCCGTGATTCTTGTTGCGTTGCATTCCTAACTCAAATATCTACCTTACCAAAAGTTGAACCGGTAGAAACCCTATTTGAGTAAGCCTCTAGGTGATTATCAAGTTGATTTGCAAAACTGTCACCTCTTATGTAGGGATCGGGGTGAACGTCGGGTTTTTCATTTAGTCTAGCATTTTTGAACACTAGTGTCCATTATGAATCAATCCATATGATCATATATGCCTAATCCGTCCACTTTTTAAAAAAACAAATTTTTGAGCCCGCCCAAAGGGGTACCCCTTTGGCCGGTGGCCAGATTTGGCCCCGTTTTCTGGCAGCCGTCAGTAAAACGGCTATAACTCTCTCCACAGGTAACGTTTACCCATGATTCTTGTTGCGTTGAATTTCTAACTCAAATATCTACCCTACAAAAAGTGGAACCGGTAGAATCCCTATTTGAGTAAGCCTCTAGGTGATTACCAAGTTGATTTCCAAAACCGTCACCTCTTATGTAGGGATCGGGGTGAACGTCGGGTTTTTCATTGAGTCTAGCATTTTTGAACACTAGAGTCCATTATGAATCAATCCATATGATCATTTATGCCTAATCCGTCCGCTTTTGAAAAAATCAAATTTTTGAGCCCGCCCAAAGGGGTACCCCCTTTGGCCGGTGGCCAGATTTGGCCCCGTTTTCTGGCAGCCGTCAGTAAAACGGCTATACTTTTCTCCAGAAGTCAGCTTTACCCGTGATTCTTGTTGCGTTGGATTCCTAACTCAAATATCTACCTTACGAAACTTCGAACCGGTAGAAACCCTATTTGAGTAAGCCTCTAGGTGATTATCAAGTTGATTTCCAAAACTGTCACCTCTTATGTAGGGATCGGGGTGAACGTCGGGTTTTTCATTGAGTCTAGCATTTTTGAACACTAGTGTCCATTATGAATCAATCCATATGATCATATATGCCTAATCCGTCCACTTTTTAAAAAAACAAATTTTTGAGCCCGCCCAAAGGGGTACCCCTTTGGCCGGTGGCCAGATTTGGTCCTGTTGTCTGGCAGCCGTCAGTAAAACGGCTATAACTCTCTCCACAGGTAAGGTTTACCCATGATTCTTGTTGCGTTGAATTTCTAACTCAAATATCTACCCTACCAAAAGTGGAACCGGTAGAAACCCTATTTGAGTAAGCCTCTAGGTGATTATCAAGTTGATTTCCAAAACCGTCACCTCTTATGTAGGTAGCGGGGTGAACGTCGGGTTTTTCATTGAGTCTAGCATTTTTGAACACTAGAGTCCATTATGAATCAATCCATATGATCATTTATGCATAATACGTCCACTTTTGAAAAAATCAAATTTTTGAGCCCGCCCAAATGGATACCCCTTTGGCCGGTGGCCAAATTTGGCCCCGTGTTCTGGCAGCCGTCAGTAAAACGGCTATAACCCTCTCCACAGGTAAGCTTTAACCGTGATTCTTGTTGCGTTGGATTCCTAACTCAAATATCTACCCTACCAAAAGTGGAACCTGTAGAAAGCCTATTTGAGTAAGCCTCTAGGTGATTCTCAAGTTGATTTCCAAAACCGTCACCTCTTATGTAGGGATCGGGGTGAACGTCGGGTTTTTCATTGAGTCTAGCATTTTTTAACACTAGAGACCATTATGAATCAATCCATATGATCATTTATGCCTAATCCGTCCACTTTTGAAAAAATCAAATTTTTGAGCCCGCCCAAAGGGGTACCCCTTTGGCCGGTGGCCAGATTTAGCCCCATTTTCTGGCAGCCGTCAGTAAAACGGCTATAACTTTATCCAGAAGTCAGCTTTACCCGTGATTCTTGTTGCGTTGAATTTCTAACTCAAATATCTACCCTAACAAAAGTGGAACCGGTAGAAACCCTATTTGAGTAAGCCTCTAGGTGATTATCAAGTTGATTTCCAAAACCGCTACCTCTTATGTAGGGAGCGGGGTGAACGTCGGGTTTTTCATTGAGTCTAACATTTTTGAACACTAGAGTCCATTATGAATCAATCCATATGATCATTTATGCATAATACGTCCACTTTTGAAAAAATCAAATTTTTGAGCCCGCCCAAATGGATACCCCTTTGGCCGGTGGCCAGATTTGGCCCCGTCTTTGGGCAGCCGTCAGTAAAACGGCTATAACTCTCTCCACAGGTAAGCTTTAACCGTGATTCTTATTGCGTTGGATTCCTAACTCAAATATCTACCCTACCAAAAGTCGAACCGGTAGAAAGCCTATTTGAGTAAGCCTCTAGGTGATTATCAAGTTGATTTCCAAAACCGTCACCTCTTATGTAGGGATCGGGGTGAACGTCGGGTTTTTCATTGAGTCTAGCATTTTTTAACACTAGAGACCATTATGAATCAATCCATATGATCATTTATGCCTAATCTGTCCACTTTTGAAAAAATCAAATTTTTGAGCCCGCCCAAAGGGGTACCCCTTTGGCCGGTGGCCAGATTTAGCCCCGTTTTCTGGCAGCCGTCAGTAAAACGGCTATAACTTTCTCCAGAAGTCAGCTTTACCCGTGATTCTTGTTGCGTTGCATTCCTAACTCAAATATCTACCTTACCAAAAGTTGAACCGGTAGAAACCCTATTTGAGTAAGCCTCTAGGTGATTATCAAGTTGATTTCCAAAACTGTCACCTCTTATGTAGGGATCGGGGTTAACGTCGGATTTTTCATTGAGTCTAGCATTTTTGAACACTAGTGTCCATTATGAATCAATCCATATGATCATATATGCCTAATCCGTCCACTTTTTAAAAAAACAAATTTTTGAGCCCGCCCAAAGGGGTACCCCTTTGGCCGGTGGCCAGATTTGGCCCCGTTTTCTGGCAGCCGTCAGTAAAACGGCTATAACTCTCTCCACAGGTAACGTTTACCCATGATTCTTGTTGTGTTGAATTTCTAACTCAAATATATACCCTACAAAAAGTGGAACCGGTAGAATCCCTATTTGAGTAAGCCTCTAGGTGATTACCAAGTTGATTTCCAAAACCGTCACCTCTTACGTAGGGATCGGGGTGAACGTCGGGTTTTTCATTGAGTCTAGCATTTTTGAACACTAGAGTCCATTATGAATCAATCCATATGATCATTTATGCCTAATCCGTCCACTTTTGAAAAAATCAAATTTTTGAGCCCGCCCAAAGGGGTACCCCCTTTGGCCGGTGGCCAGATTTGGCCCCGTTTTCTGACAGCCGTCAGTAAAACGGCTATAGTTTTCTCCAGAAGTCAGCTTTACCCGTGATTCTTGTTGCGTTGGATTCCTAACTCAAATATCTACCTTACGAAAATTCGAACCGGTAGAAACCCTATTTGAGTAAGCCTCTAGGTGATTATCAAGTTGATTTCCAAAACTGTCACCTCTTATGTAGGGATCGGGGTGAACGTCGGGTTTTTCATTGAGTCTAGCATTTTTGAACACTAGTGTCCATTATGAATCAATCCATATGATCATATATGCCTAATCCGTCCACTTTTTAAAAAAACAAATTTTTGAGCCCGCCCAAAGGGGTACCCCTTTGGCCGCTGGCCAGATTTGGCCCTGTTTTCTGGCAGCCGTCAGTAAAACGGCTATAACTCTCTCCACAGGTAAGGTTTACCAATGATTCTTGTTGCGTTGAATTTCTAACTCAAATATCTACCCTTCCAAAGGTGGAACCGGTAGAAACCCTATTTGAGTAAGCCTCTAGGTGATTATCAAGTTGATTTCCAAAACCGTCACCTCTTATGTAGGGAGCGGGGTGAACGTCGGGTTTTTCATTGAGTCTAGCATTTTTGAACACTAGAGTCCATTATGAATCAATCCATATGATCATTTATGCATAATACGTCCACTTTTGAAAAAATCAAATTTTTGAGCCCGCCCAAATGGATACCCCTTTGGCCGGTGGCCAGATTTGGCCCCGTGTTCTGGCAGCCGTCAGTAAAACGGCTATAACTCTCTCCACAGGTAAGCTTTAACCGTGATTCTTATTGCGTTGGATTCCTAACTCAAATATCTACCCTACCAAAAGTCGAACCGGTAGAAAGCCTATTTGAGTAAGCCTCTAGGTGATTATCAAGTTGATTTCCAAAACCGTCACCTCTTATGTAGGGATCGGGGTGAACGTCGGGTTTTTCATTGAGTCTAGCATTTTTTAACACTAGAGACCATTATGAATCAATCCATATGATCATTTATGCCTAATCTGTCCACTTTTGAAAAAATCAAATTTTTGAGCCCGCCCAAAGGGGTACCCCTTTGGCCGGTGGCCAGATTTAGCCCCGTTTTCTGGCAGCCGTCAGTAAAACGGCTATAACTTTCTCCAGAAGTCAGCTTTACCCGTGATTCTTGTTGCGTTGCATTCCTAACTCAAATATCTACCTTACCAAAAGTTGAACCGGTAGAAACCCTATTTGAGTAAGCCTCTAGGTGATTATCAAGTTGATTTCCAAAACTGTCACCTCTTATGTAGGGATCGGGGTGAACGTCGGGTTTTTCATTGAGTCTAGCATTTTTTAACACTAGAGACCATTATGAATCAATCCATATGATCATTTATGCCTAATCTGTCCACTTTTGAAAAAATCAAATTTTTGAGCCCGCCCAAAGGGGTACCCCTTTGGCCGGTGGCCAGATTTAGCCCCGTTTTCTGGCAGCCGTCAGTAAAACGGCTATAACTTTCTCCAGAAGTCAGCTTTACCCGTGATTCTTGTTGCGTTGCATTCCTAACTCAAATATCTACCTTACCAAAAGTTGAACCGGTAGAAACCCTATTTGAGTAAGCCTCTAGGTGATTATCAAGTTGATTTCCAAAACTGTCACCTCTTATGTAGGGATCGGGGTTAACGTCGGATTTTTCATTGAGTCTAGCATTTTTGAACACTAGTGTCCATTATGAATCAATCCATATGATCATATATGCCTAATCCGTCCACTTTTTAAAAAAACAAATTTTTGAGCCCGCCCAAAGGGGTACCCCTTTGGCCGGTGGCCAGATTTGGCCCCGTTTTCTGGCAGCCGTCAGTAAAACGGCTATAACTCTCTCCACAGGTAACGTTTACCCATGATTCTTGTTGCGTTGAATTTCTAACTCAAATATATACCCTACAAAAAGTGGAACCGGTAGAATCCCTATTTGAGTAAGCCTCTAGGTGATTACCAAGTTGATTTCCAAAACCGTCACCTCTTACGTAGGGATCGGGGTGAACGTCGGGTTTTTCATTGAGTCTAGCATTTTTGAACACTAGAGTCCATTATGAATCAATCCATATGATCATTTATGCCTAATCCGTCCACTTTTGAAAAAATCAAATTTTTGAGCCCGCCCAAAGGGGTACCCCCTTTGGCCGGTGGCCAGATTTGGCCCCGTTTTCTGGCAGCCGTCAGTAAAACGGCTATAGTTTTCTCCAGAAGTCAGCTTTACCCGTGATTCTTGTTGCGTTGGATTCCTAACTCAAATATCTACCTTACGAAAATTCGAACCGGTAGAAACCCTATTTGAGTAAGCCTCTAGGTGATTATCAAGTTGATTTCCAAAACTGTCACCTCTTATGTAGGGATCGGGGTGAACGTCGGGTTTTTCATTGAGTCTAGCATTTTTGAACACTAGTGTCCATTATGAATCAATCCATATGATCATATATGCCTAATCCGTCCACTTTTTAAAAAAACAAATTTTTGAGCCCGCCCAAAGGGGTACCCCTTTGGCCGGTGGCCAGATTTGGCCCTGTTTTCTGGCAGCCGTCAGTAAAACGGCTATAACTCTCTCCACAGGTAAGGTTTACCAATGATTCTTGTTGCGTTGAATTTCTAACTCAAATATCTACCCTACCAAAAGTGGAACCGGTAGAAACCCTATTTGAGTAAGCCTCTAGGTGATTATCAAGTTGATTTCCAAAACCGTCACCTCTTATGTAGGGAGCGGGGTGAACGTCGGGTTTTTCATTGAGTCTAGCATTTTTGAACACTAGAGTCCATTATGAATCAATCCATATGATCATTTATGCATAATACGTCCACTTTTGAAAAAATCAAATTTTTGAGCCCGCCCAAATGGATACCCCTTTGGCCGGTGGCCAGATTTGGCCCCGTGTTCTGGCAGCCGTCAGTAAAACGGCTATAACTCTCTCCACAGGTAAGCTTTAACCGTGATTCTTATTGCGTTGGATTCCTAACTCAAATATCTACCCTACCAAAAGTCGAACCGGTAGAAAGCCTATTTGAGTAAGCCTCTAGGTGATTATCAAGTTGATTTCCAAAACCGTCACCTCTTATGTAGGGATCGGGGTGAACGTCGGGTTTTTCATTGAGTCTAGCATTTTTTAACACTAGAGACCATTATGAATCAATCCATATGATCATTTATGCCTAATCTGTCCACTTTTGAAAAAATCAAATTTTTGAGCCCGCCCAAAGGGGTACCCCTTTGGCCGGTGGCCAGATTTAGCCCCGTTTTCTGGCAGCCGTCAGTAAAACGGCTATAACTTTCTCCAGAAGTCAGCTTTACCCGTGATTCTTGTTGCGTTGCATTCCTAACTCAAATATCTACCTTACCAAAAGTTGAACCGGTAGAAACCCTATTTGAGTAAGCCTCTAGGTGATTATCAAGTTGATTTCCAAAACTGTCACCTCTTATGTAGGGATCGGGGTGAACGTCGGGTTTTTCATTGAGTCTAGCATTTTTTAACACTAGAGACCATTATGAATCAATCCATATGATCATTTATGCCTAATCTGTCCACTTTTGAAAAAATCAAATTTTTGAGCCCGCCCAAAGGGGTACCCCTTTGGCCGGTGGCCAGATTTAGCCCCGTTTTCTGGCAGCCGTCAGTAAAACGGCTATAACTTTCTCCAGAAGTCAGCTTTACCCGTGATTCTTGTTGCGTTGCATTCCTAACTCAAATATCTACCTTACCAAAAGTTGAACCGGTAGAAACCCTATTTGAGTAAGCCTCTAGGTGATTATCAAGTTGATTTCCAAAACTGTCACCTCTTATGTAGGGATCGGGGTTAACGTCGGATTTTTCATTGAGTCTAGCATTTTTGAACACTAGTGTCCATTATGAATCAATCCATATGATCATATATGCCTAATCCGTCCACTTTTTAAAAAAACAAATTTTTGAGCCCGCCCAAAGGGGTACCCCTTTGGCCGGTGGCCAGATTTGGCCCCGTTTTCTGGCAGCCGTCAGTAAAACGGCTATAACTCTCTCCACAGGTAACGTTTACCCATGATTCTTGTTGCGTTGAATTTCTAACTCAAATATATACCCTACAAAAAGTGGAACCGGTAGAATCCCTATTTGAGTAAGCCTCTAGGTGATTACCAAGTTGATTTCCAAAACCGTCACCTCTTACGTAGGGATCGGGGTGAACGTCGGGTTTTTCATTGAGTCTAGCATTTTTGAACACTAGAGTCCATTATGAATCAATCCATATGATCATTTATGCCTAATCCGTCCACTTTTGAAAAAATCAAATTTTTGAGCCCGCCCAAAGGGGTACCCCCTTTGGCCGATGGCCAGATTTGGCCCCGTTTTCTGGCAGCCGTCAGTAAAACGGCTATAGTTTTCTCCAGAAGTCAGCTTTACCCGTGATTCTTGTTGCGTTGGATTCCTAACTCAAATATCTACCTTACGAAAATTCGAACCGGTAGAAACCCTATTTGAGTAAGCCTCTAGGTGATTATCAAGTTGATTTCCAAAACTGTCACCTCTTATGTAGGGATCGGGGTGAACGTCGGGTTTTTCATTGAGTCTAGCATTTTTGAACACTAGTGTCCATTATGAATCAATCCATATGATCATATATGCCTAATCCGTCCACTTTTTAAAAAAACAAATTTTTGAGCCCGCCCAAAGGGGTACCCCTTTGGCCGGTGGCCAGATTTGGCCCTGTTTTCTGGCAGCCGTCAGTAAAACGGCTATAACTCTCTCCACAGGTAAGGTTTACCAATGATTCTTGTTGCGTTGAATTTCTAACTCAAATATCTACCCTACCAAAAGTGGAACCGGTAGAAACCCTATTTGAGTAAGCCTCTAGGTGATTATCAAGTTGATTTCCAAAACCGTCACCTCTTATGTAGGGAGCGGGGTGAACGTCGGGTTTTTCATTGAGTCTATCATTTTTGAACACTAGAGTCCATTATGAATCAATCCATATGATCATTTATGCATAATACGTCCACTTTTGAAAAAATCAAATTTTTGAGCCCGCCCAAATGGATACCCCTTTGGCCGGTGGCCAGATTTGGCCCCGTGTTCTGGCAGCCGTCAGTAAAACGGCTATAACTCTCTCCACAGGTAAGCTTTAACCGTGATTCTTGTTGCGTTGGATTCCTAACTCAAATCTCTACCCTACCAAAAGTGGAACCTGTAGAAAGCCTATTTGAGTAAGCCTCTAGGTGATTCTCAAGTTGATTTCCAAACCCGTCACCTCTTATGTAGGGATCGGGGTGAACGTCGGGTTTTTCATTGAGTCTAGCATTTTTTAACACTAGAGACCATTATGAATCAATCCATATGATCATTTATGCCTAATCCGTCCACTTTTGAAAAAATCAAATTTTTGAGCCCGCCCAAAGGGGTACCCCTTTGGCCGGTGGCCAGACTTAGCCCCATTTTCTGGCAGCCGTCAGTAAAACGGCTATAACTTTATCCAGAAGTCAGCTTTACCCGTGATTCTTGTTGCGTTGAATTTCTAACTCAAATATCTACCCTAACAAAAGTGGAACCGGTAGAAACCCTATTTGAGTAAGCCTCTAGGTGATTATCAAGTTGATTTCCAAAACCGTCACCTCTTATGTAGGGAGCGGGGTGAACGTCGGGTTTTTCATTGAGTCTAGCATTTTGAACACTAGAGTCCATTATGAATCAATCCATATGATCATTTATGCATAATACGTCCACTTTTGAAAAAATCAAATTTTTGAGCCCGCCCAAATGGATACCCCTTTGGCTGGTGGCCAGATTTGGCCCTGTTTTCTGGCAACCGTCAGTAAAACGGCTATAACTCTCTCCACAGGTAAGCTTTAACCGTGATTCTTGTTGCGTTGGATTCCTAACTCAAATATCTACCCTACCAAAAGTCGAACCTGTAGAAAGCCTATTTGAGTAAGCCTCTAGGTGATTATCAAGTTGATTTCCAAAACTGTCACCTCTTATGTAGGGATCGGG
Organism: Perilla frutescens; assembly: GCA_026008535.1. Lineage (NCBI taxonomy): Eukaryota > Viridiplantae > Streptophyta > Magnoliopsida > Lamiales > Lamiaceae > Perilla > Perilla frutescens. Next base: position 83,407 of record BRKX01000007.1, on the reverse strand, counting down.
GTGAACGTCGGGTTTTTCATTGAGTCTAGCATTTTTGAACACTAGTGTCCATTATGAATCAATCCATATGATCATATATGCCTAATCCGTCCACTTTTTAAAAAAACAAATTTTTGAGCCCGCCCAAAGGGGTACCCCTTTGGCCGGTGGCCAGATTTGGCCCCGTTTTCTGACAGCCGTAAATAAAACGGCTATAACTCTCTTTACAGGTAACGTTTACCCATGATTCTTGTTGCGTTGAATTTCTAACTCAAATATCTACCTTAACAAAAGTGGAACCGGTAGAAACCCTATTTGAGTAAGCCTCTAAGTGATTATCAAGTTGATTTCCAAAACCGTCACCTCTTATGTAGGGAGCGGGGTGAACGTCGGGTTTTTCATTGAGTCTAGCATTTTTGAACACTAGAGTCCATTATGAATCAATCCATATGATCATTTATGCATAATACGTCAACTTTTGAAAAAATCAAATTTTTGAGCCCGCCCAAAGGGGTACCCCCTTTGGCCGGTGGCCAGATTTGGCCCCGTTTTCTGGCAGCCGTCAGTAAAACGGCTATAACTCTCTCCACAGGTAAGCTTTAACCGTGATTCTTGTTGCGTTGGATTCCTAACTCAAATATCTACCCTACCAAAAGTCGAACCTGTAGAAAGCCTATTTGAGTAAGCCTCTAGGTGATTATCAAGTTGATTTCAAAAACCGTCACCTCTTATGTAGGGATCGGGGTGAACGTCGGGTTTTTCATTGAGTCTAGCATTTTTTAACACTAGAGACCATTATGAATCAATCCATATGATCATTTATGCCTAATCCGTCCACTTTTGAAAAAATTAAATTTTTGAGCCCGCCCAAAGGGGTACCCCTTTGGCCGGTGGCCAGATTTAGCCCCGTTTTCTGGCAGCCGTCAGTAAAACGGCTATAACTTTCTCCAGAAGTCAGCTTTACCCGTGATTCTTGTTGCGTTGCATTCCTCACTCAAATATCTACCTTACCAAAAGTCGAACCGGTAGAAACCCTATTTGAGTAAGCCTCTAGGTGATTATCAAGTTGATTTCCAAAACTGTCACCTCTTATGTAGGGATCGGGGTGAACGTCGGGTTTTTCATTGAGTCTAGCATTTTTGAACACTAGTGTCCATTATGAATCAATCCATATGATCATATATGCCTAATCCGTCCACTTTTTAAAAAATCAAATTTTTGAGCCCGCCCAAAGGGGTACCCCTTTGGCCGGTGGCCAGATTTAGCCCCGTTTTCTAGCAGCCGTCAGTAAAACGGCTATAACTTTCTCCAGAAGTCAGCTTTACCCGTGATTCTTGTTGCATTGGATTCCTAACTCAAATATCTACTTTACCAAAAGTCGAACCGGTAGAAACCCTATTTGAGTAAGCCTCTAGGTGATTATCAAGTTGATTTCCAAAACTGTCACCTCTTATGTAGGGATCGGGGTGAACGTCGGGTTTTTCATTGAGTCTAGCATTTTTGAACACTAGTGTCCATTATGAATCAATCCATATGATCATATATGCCTAATCCGTCCACTTTTTAAAAAAACAAATTTTTGAGCCCGCCCAAAGGGGTACCCCTTTGGCCGGTGGCCAGATTTGGCCCCGTTTTCTGGCAGCCGTCAGTAAAACGGCTAAAACTCTCTCCACAGGTAACGTTTACCCATGATTCTTGTTGCGTTGAATTTCTAACTCAAATATCTACCCTACGAAAAGTGGAACCGGTAGAATCCCTATTTGAGTAAGCCTCTAGGTGATTATCAAGTTGATTTCCAAAACCGTCACCTCTTATGTAGGGATCGGGGTGAACGTCGGGTTTTTCATTGAGTCTAGTATTTTTGAACACTAGAGTTCATTACGAATCAATCCATATGATCATTTATGCCTAATCCGTCCACTTTTGAAAAAATCAAATTTTTGAGCCCGCCCAAAGGGGTACCCCCTTTGGCCGGTGGCCAGATTTGGCCCCGTTTTCTGGCAGCCGTCAGTAAAACGGCTATAACTTTCTCCAGAAGTCAGCTTTACCTGTGATTCTTGTTGCGTTGGATTCCTAACTCAAATATCTACCTTACCAAAAGTCGAACTGGTAGAAACCCTATTTGAGTAAGTCTCTAGGTGATTATCAAGTTGATTTCCAAAACTGTCACCTCTTATGTAGGGATCGGGGTGAACGTCGGGTTTTTCATTGAGTCTAGCATTTTTGAACACTAGTGTCCATTATGAATCAATCCATATGATCATATATGCCTAATCCGTCCACTTTTTAAAAAATCAAATTTTTGAGCCCGCCCAAAGGGGTACCCTTTTGGCCGGTGGCCAGATTTAGCCCCGTTTTCTAGCAGCCGTCAGTAAAACGGCTATAACTTTCTCCAGAAGTCAGCTTTACCCGTGATTCTTGTTGCGTTGGATTCCTAACTCAAATATCTACTTTACCAAAAGTCGAACCGGTAGAAACCCTATTTGAGTAAGCCTCTAGGTGATTATCAAGTTGATTTCCAAAACTGTCACCTCATATGTAGGGATCGGGGTGAACGTCGGGTTTTTCATTGAGTCTAGCATTTTTGAACACTAGTGTCCATTATGAATCAATCCATATGATCATATATGCCTAATCCGTCCACTTTTTAAAAAAACAAAATTTTGAGCCCGCCCAAAGGGGTACCCCTTTGGCCGGTGGCCAGATTTGGCCCCGTTTTCTGGCATCCGTCAGTAAAACGGCTATAACTCTCTCCACAGGTAACGTTTACCCATGATTCTTGTTGCGTTGAATTTCTAACTCAAATATCTACCCTATCAAAAGTGGAACCGGTAGAATCCCTATTTGAGTAAGCCTCTAGGTGATTATCAAGTTGATTTCCAAAACCGTCACCTCTTATGTAGGGATCGGGGTGAACGTCGGGTTTTTCATTGAGTCTAGCATTTTTGAACACTAGAGTCCATTATGAATCAATCCATATGATCATTTATGCCTAATCCGTCCACTTTTGAAAAAATCAAATTTTTGAGCCCGCCCAAAGGGGTATCCCCTTTGGCCGGTGGCCAGATTTGGCCCCGTTTTCTGGCAGCCGTCAGTAAAACGGCTATAACTTTCTCCAGAAGTCAGCTTTACCCGTGATTCTTGTTGCGTTGGATTCCTAACTCAAATATCTACCTTACCAAAAGTCGAACCGGTAGAAACCCAATTTGAGTAAGCCTCTAGGTGATTATCAAGTTGATTTCCAAAACTGTCACCTCTTATGTAGGGATCGGGGTAAACGTCGGGTTTTTCATTGAGTCTAGCATTTTTGAACACTAGTGTCCATTATGAATCAATCCATATGATCATATATGCCTAATCCGTCCACTTTTTAAAAAAACAAATTTTTGAGCCCGCCCAAAGGGGTACCCCTTTGGCCGGTGGCCAGATTTAGCCCCGTTTTCTGGCAGCCGTCAGTAAAACGGCTATAACTTTTTCCAGAAGTCAGCTTTACCCGTGATTCTTGTTGCGTTGGATTCCTAACTCAAATATCTACCTTACCAAAAGTCGAACCCGTAGAAACCCTATTTGAGTAAGCCTCTAGGTTATTATCAAGTTGATTTCCAAAACTGTCACCTCTTATGTAGGGATCGGGGTGAACGTCGGGTTTTTCATTGAGTCTAGCATTTTTGAACACTAGAGTCCATTATGAATCAATCCATATGATCATTTATGCCTAATCCGTACACTTTTGAAAAAATCAAATTTTTGAGCCCGCCCAAAGGGGTACCCCCTTTGGCCGGTGGCCAGATTTGGCCCCGTTTTCTGGCAGCCGTCAGTAAAACGGCTATAACTCTCTCCACAGGTAACGTTTACCCATGATTCTTGTTGCGTTGAATTTCTAACTCAAATATCTACCCTACCAAAAGTGGAACCGGTAGAATCCCTATTTGAGTAAGCCTCTAGGTGATTATCAAGTTGATTTCCAAAACCGTCACCTCTTATGTAGGGATCGGGGTGAACGTCGGGTTTTTCATTGAATCTAGCATTTTTGAACACTAGAGTCCATTATGAATCAATCCATATGATCATTTATGCCTAATCCGTCCACTTTTGAAAAAATCAAATTTTTGAGCCCGCCCAAAGGGGTACCCCCTTTGGCCGGTGGCCAGATTTGGCCCCGTTTTCTGGCAGCCGTCAGTAAAACGGCTATAACTTTCTCCAGAAGTCAGCTTTACCCGTGATTCTTGTTGCGTTGGATTTCTAACTCAAATATCTACCTTACCAAAAGTCGAAACGGTAGAAACCCTATTTGAGTAAGCCTCTAGGTGATTATCAAGTTGATTTCCAAAACTGTCACCTCTTATGTAGGGATCGGGGTGAACGTCGGGTTTTTCATTGAGTCTAGCATTTTTGAACACTAGTGTCCATTATTAATCAATCCATATGATCATATATGCCTAATCCGTCCACTTTTTAAAAAAACAAATTTTTGAGCCCGCCCAAAGGGGTACCCCTTTGGCCGGTGGCCAGATTTGGCCCCGTTTTCTGGCAGCCGTCAGTAAAACGGCTATAACTTTCTCCAGAAGTCAGCTTTACCCGTGATTCTTGTTGCGTTGGATTCCTAACTCAAATATCTACCTTACCAAAAGTCGAACCGGTAGAAACCCTATTTGAGTAAGCCTCTAGGTGATTATCAAGTTGATTTCCAAAACTGTCACCTCTTATGTAGGGATCGGGGTAAACGTCGGGTTTTTCATTGAGTCTAGCATTTTTGAACACTAGTGTCCATTATGAATCAATCCATATGATCATATATGCCTAATCCGTCCACTTTTTAAAAAAACAAATTTTTGAGCCCGCCCAAAGGGGTACCCCTTTGGCCGGTGGCCAGATTTAGCCCCGTTTTCTGGCAGCCGTCAGTAAAACGGCTATAACTTTTTCCAGAAGTCAGCTTTACCCGTGATTCTTGTTGCGTTGGATTCCTAACTCAAATATCTACCTTACCAAAAGTCGAACCCGTAGAAACCCTATTTGAGTAAGCCTCTAGGTTATTATCAAGTTGATTTCCAAAACTGTCACCTCTTATGTAGGGATCGGGGTGAACGTCGGGTTTTTCATTGAGTCTAGCATTTTTGAACACTAGAGTCCATTATGAATCAATCCATATGATCATTTATGCCTAATCCGTACACTTTTGAAAAAATCAAATTTTTGAGCCCGCCCAAAGGGGTACCCCCTTTGGCCGGTGGCCAGATTTGGCCCCGTTTTCTGGCAGCCGTCAGTAAAACGGCTATAACTCTCTCCACAGGTAACGTTTACCCATGATTCTTGTTGCGTTGAATTTCTAACTCAAATATCTACCCTACCAAAAGTGGAACCGGTAGAATCCCTATTTGAGTAAGCCTCTAGGTGATTATCAAGTTGATTTCCAAAACCGTCACCTCTTATGTAGGGATCGGGGTGAACGTCGGGTTTTTCATTGAGTCTAGCATTTTTGAACACTAGAGTCCATTATGAATCAATCCATATGATCATTTATGCCTAATCCGTCCACTTTTGAAAAAATGAAATTTTTGAGCCCGTCCAAAGGGGTACCCCTTTGGCCGGTGGCCAGATTTGGCCCCGTTTTCTGGCAGCCGTCAGTAAAACGGCTATAACTTTCTCCAGAAGTCAGCTTTACCCGTGATTCTTGTTGCGTTGGATTTCTAACTCAAATATCTACCTTACCAAAAGTCGAAACGGTAGAAACCCTATTTGAGTAAGCCTCTAGGTGATTATCAAGTTGATTTCCAAAACTGTCACCTCTTATGTAGGGATCGGGGTGAACGTCGGGTTTTTCATTGAGTCTAGCATTTTTGAACACTAGTGTCCATTATTAATCAATCCATATGATCATATATGCCTAATCCGTCCACTTTTTAAAAAAACAAATTTTTGAGCCCGCCCAAAGGGGTACCCCTTTGGCCGGTGGCCAGATTTGGCCCCGTTTTCTGGCAGCCGTCAGTAAAACGGCTATAACTCTCTCCACAGGTAACGTTTACCCATGATTCTTGTTGCGTTGAATTACTAACTCAAATATCTACCCTACAAAAAGTGGAACCGGTAGAATCCCTATTTGAGTAAGCCTCTAGGTGATTATCAAGTTGATTTCCAAAACCGTCACCTCTTATGTAGGGATCGGGGTGAACGTCGGGTTTTTCATTGAGTCTAGCATTTTTGAATACTAGAGTCCATTATGAATCAATCCATATGATCATTTATGCCTAATCCGTCCACTTTTGAAAAAATAAAATTTTTGTGCCCGCCCAAAGGGGTACCCCCTTTGGCCGGTGGCCAGATTTGGCCCCGTTTTCTGGCAGCCGTCAGTAAAACGGCTATAACTTTCTCCAGAAGTCAGCTTTACCCGTGATTCTTGTTGCGTTGGATTCCTAACTCAAATATCTACCTTACCAAAAGTCGAACCGGTAGAAACCCTATTTGAGTAAGCCTCTAGGTGATTATCAAGTTGATTTCCAAAACTGTCACCTCTTATGTAGGGATCGGGGTAAACGTCGGATTTTTCATTGAGTCTAGCATTTTTGAACACTAGTGTCCATTATGAATCAATCCATATGATCATATATGCCTAATCCGTCCACTTTTTAAAAAAACAAATTTTTGAGCCCGCCCAAAGGGGTACCCCTTTGGCCGGTGGCCAGATTTGGCCCCATTTTCTGGCAGCCGTCAGTAAAACGGCTATAACTCTCTCCACAGGTAAGGTTTACCCATGATTCTTGTTGCGTTGAATTTCTAACTCAAATATCTACCCTACCAAAAGTGGAACCGGTAGAATCCCTATTTGAGTAAGCCTCTAGGTGATTATCAAGTTGATTTCCAAAACTGTCACCTCTTATGTAGGGATCGGGGTGAACGTCGGGTTTTTCATTGAGTCTAGCATTTTTGAACACTAGTGTCCATTATGAATCAATCCATATGATCATATATGCCTAATCCGTCCACTTTTTAAAAAAACAAATTTTTGAGCCCGCCCAAAGGGGTACCCCTTTGGCCGGTGGCCAGATTTGGCCCCGTTTTCTGGCAGCCGTCAGTAAAACGGCTATAACTCTCTCCACAGGTAAGGTTTACCCATGATTCTTGTTGCGTTGAATTTCTAACTCAAATATCTACCCTACCAAAAGTGGAACCGGTAGAATCCCTATTTGAGTAAGCCTCTAGGTGATTATCAAGTTGATTTCCAAAACTGTCACCTCTTATGTAGGGATCGGGGTGAACGTCGGGTTTTTCATTGAGTCTAGCATTTTTGGACACTAGTGTCCATTATGAATCAATCCATATGATCATATATACCTAATCCGTCCACTTTTTAAAAAAACAAATTTTTGAGCCCGCCGAAAGGGGTACCCCTTTGGCCGGTGGCCAGATTTGGCCCCGTTTTCTGGCATCCGTCAGTAAAACGGCTATAACTCTCTCCACAGGTAACGTTTACCCATTATTCTTGTTGCGTTGAATTTCTAACTCAAATATCTACCCTACCAAAAGTGGAACCGGTAGAATCCCTATTTGAGTAAGCCTCTAGGTGATTATCAAGTTGATTTCCAAAACCGTCACCTCTTATGTAGGGATCGGGGTGAACGTCGGGTTTTTCATTGAGTCTAGCATTTTTGAACACTAGAGTCCATTATGAATCAATCCATATGATCATTTATGCCTAATCCGTCCACTTTTGAAAAAATCAAATTTTTGAGCCCGCCCAAAGGGGTACCCCCTATGGCCGGTGGCCAGATTTGGCCCCGTTTTCTGGCAGCCGTCAGTAAAACGGCTATAACTTTCTCCAGAAGTCAGCTTTACCCGTGATTCTTGTTGCGTTGGATTCCTAACTCAAATATCTACCTTACCAAAAGTCGAACCGGTAGAAACCCTATTTGAGTAAGCCTCTAGGTGATTATCAAGTTGATTTCCAAAACTGTCACCTCTTATGTAGTGATCGGGGTAAACGTCGGGTTTTTCATTGAGTCTAGCATTTTTGAACACTAGTGTCCATTATGAATCAATCCATATGATCATATATGCCTAATCCGTCCACTTTTTAAAAAAACAAATTTTTGAGCCTGCCCAAAGGGGTACCCCTTTGGCCGGTGGCCAGATTTAGCCCCGTTTTCTGGCAGCCGTCAGTAAAACGGCTATAACTTTTTCCAGAAGTCAGCTTTACCCGTGATTCTTGTTGCGTTGGATTCCTAACTCAAATATCTACCTTACCAAAAGTCGAACCCGTAGAAACCCTATTTGAGTAAGCCTCTAGGTGATTATCAAGTTGATTTCCAAAACTGTCACCTCTTATGTAGGGATCGGGGTGAACGTCGGGTTTTTCATTGAGTCTAGCATTTTTGAACACTAGTGTCCATTATGAATCAATCCATATGATCATATATGCCTAATCCGTCCACTTTTTAAAAAAACAAATTTTTGAGCCCGCCCAAAGGGGTACCCCTTTGGCCGGTGGCCAGATTTGGCCCCGTTTTCTGGCAGTCGTCAGTAAAACGGCTATAACTCTCTCCACAGGTAACGTTTACCCATGATTCTTGTTGCGTTGAATTACTAACTCAAATATCTACCCTACAAAAAGTGGAACCGGTAGAATCCCTATTTGAGTAAGCCTCTAGGTGATTATCAAGTTGATTTCCAAAACCGTCACCTCTTATGTAGGGATCGGGGTGAACGTCGGGTTTTTCATTGAGTCTAGCATTTTTGAATACTAGAGTCCATTATGAATCAATCCATATGATCATTTATGCCTAATCCGTCCACTTTTGAAAAAATCAAATTTTTGTGCCCGCCCAAAGGGGTACCCCCTTTGGCCGGTGGCCAGATTTGGCCCCGTTTTCTGGCAGCCGTCAGTAAAACGGCTATAACTTTCTCCAGAAGTCAGCTTTACCCGTGATTCTTGTTGCGTTGGATTCCTAACTCAAATATCTACCTTACCAAAAGTCGAACCGGTAGAAACCCTATTTGAGTAAGCCTCTAGGTGATTATCAAGTTGATTTCCAAAACTGTCACCTCTTATGTAGGGATCGGGGTAAACGTCGGATTTTTCATTGAGTCTAGCATTTTTGAACACTAGTGTCCATTATGAATCAATCCATATGATGATATATGTCTAATCCGTCCACTTTTTAAAAAAACAAATTTTTGAGCCCGCCCAAAGGGGTACCCCTTTGGCCGGTGGCCAGATTTGGCCCCGTTTTCTGGCAGCCGTCAGTAAAACGGCTATAACTCTCTCCACAGGTAAGGTTTACCCATGATTCTTGTTGCGTTGAATTTCTAACTCAAATATCTACCCTACCAAAAGTGGAACCGGTAGAATCCCTATTTGAGTAAGCCTCTAGGTGATTATCAAGTTGATTTCCAAAACCGTCACCTCTTATGTAGGGATTGGGGTGAACGTCGGGTTTTTCATTGAGTCTTGCATTTTTGAACACTAGAGTCCATTATGAATCAATCCATATGATCATTTATGCCTAATCCGTCCACTTTTGAAAAAATCAAATTTTTGAGCCCGCCCAAAGGGGTACCACCCCCTTTGGCCGGTGGCAAGATTTGGCCCCGTTTTCTGGCAGCCGTCAGTAAAACGACTATAACTTTCTCCAGAAGTCAGCTTTACCCGTGATTCTTGTTGCGTTGGATTCCTAAGTCAAATATCTACCTTACCAAAAGTCAAACCAGTAGAAACCCTATTTGAGTAAGCCTCTAGGTGATTATCAAGTTGATTTCCAAAACTGTCACCTCTTATGTAGGGATCGGGGTGAACGTCGGGTTTTTCATTGAGTCTAGCATTTTTGAACACTAGGGTCCATTATAAATCAATCCATATGATCATATATGCCTAATCCGTCCACTTTTGAAAAAAACAAATTTTTGAGCCCGCCCAAAGGGCTATCCCTTTGGCCGGTGGCCAGATTTGGCCCCGTTTTCTGGCAGCCGTCAGTAAAACGGCTATAACTCTCTCCACAGGTAAGGTTTACCCCTGATTCTTGTTGCGTTGAATTCCTAACTCAAATATCTACCCTACCAAAAGTGGAACCGGTAGAAGCCCTATTTGAGTAAGCCTCTAGGTGATTATCAAGTTGATTTCCAAAACCGTCACCTCTTATGTAGGGATCGGGGTGAACGTCGGGTTTTTCATTGAGTCTAGCATTTTTGAACACTAGAGTCCATTATGAATCAATCCATATGATCATTTATGCCTAATCCATCCACTTTTAAAAAAATGAAATTTTTGAGCCCGCCCAAAGGGGTACCCCTTTGGCCGGTGGCCAGATTTGGCCACGTTTTCTGGCAGCCGTCAGTAAAACGGCTATAACTCTCTCCACAGGTAAGCTTTACCCGTGATTCTTGTTGTGTTAGATTCCTAACTCAAATATCTACCCTACGAAAAGTCGAACCGGTAGAAACCCTATTTGAGTAAGGCTCTAGGTGATTATTAAGTTGATTTCCAAAACCGTCACCTCTTATGTAGTGATCGGGGTGAACGTCGGGTCTTTCATTGAGTCTAGCATTTTTGAACACTAGTGTCCATTATAAATCAATCCATATGATCATATATGCCTAATCCGTCCACTTTTGAAAAAAATAAATTTTTGAGCCCGCCCAAAGGGCTACCCCTTTGGCCGGTGGTCAGATTTGGCCCCGTTTTCTGGCAGCCGTCAGTAAAACGGCTATAACTCTCTCCACAGGTAAGCTTTACCCGTGTTTCTTATTGCGTTGGATTCGTAACTCTAATATCTACTCTACCAAAAGTCTAACCGGTAGAAAGCCTATTTGAGTAAGCCTCTGGGTGATTATAAAGTTGATTTCCAAAACCGTCACCTCTTATGTAGGGATCGGGGTGAACGTCGGGTTTTTCATTGAGTCTAGCATTTTTGAACACTAGAGTCCATTATGAATCAATCCATATGATCATTTATGCCTAATCCATCCACTTTTGAAAAAATCAAATGTTTGAGCACGCCCAAAGGGGTACCCCCTTTGGCCGGTGGCCAGATTTGGCCCCGTTTTCTGGCAGCCGTCAGTAAAACGGCTATAACTTTCTCCAGAAGTCAGCTTTACCCGTGATTCTTGTTGCGTTGGATTCCTAACTCAAATATCTACCTTACCAAAAGTCGAACCAGTAGAAACCCTATTTGAGTAAGCCTCTAGGTGATTATCAAGTTGATTTACAAAACTGTCACCTCTTATGTAGGGATCGGGGTGAACGTCGGGTTTTTCATTGAGTCTAGCATTTTTGAACACTAGTGTCCATTATAAATCAATCCATATGATCATATATGCCTAATCCGTCCACTTTTGAAAAAAACAAATTTTTGAGCCCGCCCAAAGGGCTACCCCTTTGGCCGGTGGCCAGATTTGGCCCCGTTTTCTGGCAGCCGTCAGTAAAACGGCTATAACTCTCTCCACAGGTAAGGTTTACCCCTGATTCTTGTTGCGTTGAATTCCTAACTCAAATATCTACCCTACCAAAAGTGGAACCGGTAGAAGCCCTATTTGAGTAAGCCTCTAGGTGATTATCAAGTTGATTTCCAAAACCGTCACCTCTTATGTAGGGATCGGGGTGAACGTCGGGTTTTTCATTGAGTCTAGCATTTTTGAACACTAGAGTCCATTATGAATCAATCCATATGATCATTTATGCCTAATCCGTCCACTTTTAAAAAAATGAAATTTTTGAGCCCGCCCAAAGGGGTACCCCTTTGGCCGGTGGCCAGATTTGGCCACGTTTTCTGGCAGCCGTCAGTAAAACGGCTATAACTCTCTCCAAAGGTAAGCTTTACCCGTGATTCTTGTTGTGTTAGATTCCTAACTCAAATATCTACCCTACGAAAAGTCGAACCGGTAGAAACCCTATTTGAGTAAGGCTCTAGGTGATTATTAAGTTGATTTCCAAAACCGTCACCTCTTATGTAGTGATCGGGGTGAACGTCGGGTCTTTCATTGAGTCTAGCATTTTTGAACACTAGTGTCCATTATAAATCAATCCATATGATCATATATGCCTAATCCGTCCACTTTTGAAAAAAATAAATTTTTGAGCCCGCCCAAAGGGCTACCCCTTTGGCCGGTGGTCAGATTTGGCCCCGTTTTCTGGCAGCCGTCAGTAAAACGGCTATAACTCTCTCCACAGGTAAGCTTTACCCGTGTTTCTTATTGCGTTGGATTCGTAACTCTAATATCTACTCTACCAAAAGTCTAACCGGTAGAAAGCCTATTTGAGTAAGCCTCTGGGTGATTATAAAGTTGATTTCCAAAACCGTCACCTCTTATGTAGGGATCGGGGTGAACGTCGGGTTTTTCATTGAGTCTAGCATTTTTGAACACTAGAGTCCATTATGAAACAATCCATATGATCATTTATGCCTAATCCATCCACTTTTGAAAAAATCAAATGTTTGAGCCCGCCCAAAGGGGTACCCCCTTTGGCCGGTGGCCAGATTTGGCCCCGTTTTCTGGCGCCGTCAGTAAAACGGCTATAACTTTCTCCAGAAGTCAGCTTTACCCGTGATTCTTGTTGCGTTGGATTCCTAACTCAAATATCTACCTTACCAAAAGTCGAACCAGTAGAAACCCTATTTGAGTAAGCCTCTAGGTGATTATCAAGTTGATTTACAAAACTGTCACCTCTTATGTAGGGATCGGGGTGAACGTCGGGTTTTTCATTGAGTCTAGCATTTTTGAACACTAGTGTCCATTATAAATCAATCCATATGATCATATATGCCTAATCCGTCCACTTTTGAAAAAAACAAATTTTTGAGCCCGCCCAAAGGGCTACCCCTTTGGCCGGTGGCCAGATTTGGCCCCGTTTTCTGGCAGCCGTCAGTAAAACGGCTATAACTCTCTCCACAGGTAAGGTTTACCCCTGATTCTTGTTGCGTTGAATTCCTAACTCAAATATCTACCCTACCAAAAGTGGAACCGGTAGAAGCCCTATTTGAGTAAGCCTCTAGGTGATTATAAAGTTGATTTCCAAAACCGTCACCTCTTATGTAGGGATCGGGGTGAACGTCGGGTTTTTCATTGAGTCTAGCATTTTTGAACACTAGTGTCCATTATGAATCAATCCATATGATCATTTATGCCTAATCCGTCCACTTTTAAAAAAATGAAATTTTTGAGCCCGCCCAAAGGGGTACCCCTTTGGCCGGTGGCCAGATTTGGCCCCGTTTTCTGGCAGCCGTCAGTAAAACGGCTATAACTCTCTACACAGGTAAGCTTTACCCGTGATTCTTCTTGTGTTGGATTCCTAACTCAAATATCTACCCTACAAAAAGTCGAACCGGTAGAAACCCTATTTGAGTAAGGCTCTAGGTGATTATTAAGTTGATTTCCAAAACCGTCACCTCTTATGTAGGGATCGGGGTGAACGTCGGGTTTTTCATTGAGTCTAGCATTTTTGAACACTAGAGTCCATTATGAATCAATCCATATGATTATTTATGCCTAATCCGTCCACTTTTGAAAAAATCAAATGTTTGAGCCCGCCCAAAGGGTTACCCCCTTTGGCCGGTGGCCAGATTTATCCGCGTTTTCTGGCAGCCGTCAGTAAAACGACTATAACTTTCTCCAGAAGTCAACTTTACCCGTGATTCTTGTTGCGTTGGATTCCTAACTCAAATATCTACCTTACCAAAAGTCGAACCAGTAGAAACCCTATTTGAGTAAGCCTCTAGGTCATTATCAAGTTGATTTCCAAAACTGTCACCTCTTATGTAGGGATCGGGGTGAACGTCGGGTTTTTCATTGAGTCTAGCATTTTTGAACACTAGTGTCCATTATAAATCAATCCATATGATCATATATGCCTAATCCGTCCACTTTTGAAAAAAACAAATTTTTGAGCCCGCCCAAAGGGCTACCCCTTTGGCCGGTGGCCAGATTTGGCCCCGTTTTCTGGCAGCCGTCAGTAAAACGGCTATAACTCTCTCCACAGGTAAGGTTTACCCCTGATTCTTGTTGCGTTGAATTCCTAACTCAAATATCTACCCTACCAAAAGTGGAAACGGTAGAAGCCCTATTTGAGTAAGCCTCTAGGTGATTATCAAGTTGATTTCCAAAACCGTCACCTCTTATGTAGGGATCGGGGTGAACGTCGGGTTTTTCATTGAGTCTAGCATTTTTGAACACTAGAGTCCATTATGAATCAATCCATATGATCATTTATGCCTAATCCGTCCACTTTTAAAAAAATGAAATTTTTGAGCCCGCCCAAAGGGGTACCCCTTCGGCCGGTGGCCAGATTTGGCCCCGTTTTCTGGCAGCCGTCAGTAAAACGGCTATAACTCTCTGCACAGGTAAGCTTTACCCGTGATTCTTGTTGTGTTGGATTCCTAACTCAAATATCTACCCTACAAAAAGTTTAACCAGTAGAAACCCTATTTGAGTAAGGCTCTAGGTGATTATTAAGTTGATTTCCAAAACCGTCACCTCTTATGTAGTGATCGGGGTGAACGTCGGGTCTTTCATTGAGTCTAGCATTTTTGAACACTAGTGTCCATTATAAATCAATCCATATGATCATATATGCCTAATCCGTCCACTTTTGAAAAAAATAAATTTTTGAGCCCGCCCAAAGGGCTACCCCTTTGGCCGGTGGTCAGATTTGGCCCCGTTTTCTGGCAGCCGTCAGTAAAACGGCTATAACTCTCTCCACAGGTAAGCTTTACCCGTGTTTCTTATTGCGTTGGATTCGTAACTCTAATATCTACTCTACCAAAAGTCTAACCGGTAGAAAGCCTATTTGAGTAAGCCTCTGGGTGATTATAAAGTTGATTTCCAAAACCGTCACCTCTTATGTAGGGATCGGGGTGAACGTCGGGTTTTTCATTGAGTCTAGCATTTTTGAACACTAGAGTCCATTATGAATCAATCCATATGATCATTTATGCCTAATCCGTCCACTTTTGAAAAAATCAAATGTTTGAGCCCGCCCAAAGGGGTACCCCCTTTGGCCGGTGGCCCGATTTGGCCCCGTTTTCTGGCAGCCGTCAGTAAAACGGCTATAACTTTCTCCAGAAGTCAGCTTTACCCGTGATTCTTGTTGCGTTGGATTCCTAACTCAAATATCTACCTTACCAAAAGTCGAACCAGTAGAAACCCTATTTGAGTAAGCCTCTAGGTGATTATCAAGTTGATTTACAAAACTGTCACCTCTTATGTAGGGATCGGGGTGAACGTCGGGTTTTTCATTGAGTCTAGCATTTTTGAACACTAGTGTCCATTATAAATCAATCCATATGATCATATATGCCTAATCCGTCCACTTTTGAAAAAAACAAATTTTTGAGCCCGCCCAAAGGGCTACCCCTTTGGCCGGTGGCCAGATTTGGCCCCGTTTTCTGGCAGCCGTCAGTAAAACGGCTATAACTCTCTCCACAGGTAAGCTTTACCCGTGATTCTTGTTGCGTTGAATTCCTAACTCAAATATCTACCCTACAAAAAGTCGAACCGGTAGAAACCCTATTTGAGTAAGGCTCTAGGTGATTATTAAGTTGATTTCCAAAACCGTCACCTCTTATGTAGGGATCGGGGTGAACGTCGGGTTTTTCATTGAGTCTAGCATTTTTGAACACTAGAGTCCATTATGAATCAATCCATATGATTATTTATGCCTAATCCGTCCACTTTTGAAAAAATCAAATGTTTGAGCCCGCCCAAAGGGTTACCCCCTTTGGCCGGTGGCCAGATTTATCTGCGTTTTCTGGCAGCCGTCAGTAAAACGACTATAACTTTCTCCAGAAGTCAGCTTTACCCGTGATTCTTGTTGCGTTGGATTCCTAACTCAAATATCTACCTTACCAAAAGTCGAACCAGTAGAAACCCTATTTGAGTAAGCCTCTAGGTGATTATCAAGTTGATTTCCAAAACTGTCACCTCTTATGTAGGGATCGGGGTGAACGTCGGGTTTTTCATTGAGTCTAGCATTTTTGAACACTAGTGTCCATTATAAATCAATCCATATGATCATATATGCCTAATCCGTCCACTTTTGAAAAAAACAAATTTTTGAGCCCGCCCAAAGGGCTACCCCTTTGGCCGGTGGCCAGATTTGGCCCCGTTTTCTGGCAGCCGTCAGTAAAACGGCTATAACTCTCTCCACAGGTAAGGTTTACCCCTGATTCTTGTTGCGTTGAATTCCTAACTCAAATATCTACCCTACCAAAAGTGGAAACGGTAGAAGCCCTATTTGAGTAAGCCTCTAGGTGATTATCAAGTTGATTTCCAAAACCGTCACCTCTGATGTAGGGATCGGGGTGAACGTCGGGTTTTTCATTGAGTCTAGCATTTTTGAACACTAGAGTCCATTATGAATCAATCCATATGATCATTTATGCCTAATCCGTCCACTTTTAAAAAAATGAAATTTTTGAGCCCGCCCAAAGGGGTACCCCTTTGGCCGGTGGCCAGATTTGGCCCCGTTTTCTGGCAGCCGTCAGTAAAACGGCTATAACTCTCTCCACAGGTAAGCTTTACCCGTGATTCTTGTTGTGTTGGATTCCTAACTCAAATATCTACCCTACAAAAAGTTTAACCGGTAGAAACCCTATTTGAGTAAGGCTCTAGGTGATTATTAAGTTGATTTCCAAAACCGTCACCTCTTATGTAGTGATCGGGGTGAACGTCGGGTTTTTCATTGAGTCTAGCATTTTTGAACACTAGAGTCCATTATGAATCAATCCATATGATCATATATGCCTAATCCGTCCACTTTTGAAAAAATCAAATTTTTGAGCCCGCCCAAAAGGGTATCCCTTTGGCCGGTGGCCAGATTTGGCCCCGTTTTCTGGCAGCCGTCAGTAAAACGGCTATAACTCTCTCCACAGGTAAGCTTTACCCGTGTTTCTTGGTGTGTTGGATTCGTAACTCAAATATCTACTCTACCAAAAGTCGAACCGGTAGAAAGCCTATTTGAGTAAGCCTCTGGGTGATTATAAAGTTGATTTCCAAAACCGTCACCTCTTATGTAGGGATAGGGGTGAACGTCGGGTTTTTCAATGAGTCTAGCATTTTTGAACACTAGAGTCCATTATGAATCAATCCATATGATCATATATGCCTAATCCGTCCACTTTTGAAAAAAACAAATTTTTGAGCCCGCCCAAAGGGGTAACCCTTTGGCCGATGCCCAGGTTTGGCCCCGTTTTCTGGCAGCCGTCAGTAAAACGGCTATAACTCTCTCCAGAAGTAAGCTTTACCCGTGATTTTTGTTGCGTTGGATTCCTAACTCAAATATCTACCCTACCAAAAGTGGAACCGGTAGAATCCCTATTTGAGTAAGCCTCTAGGTGATTATCAAGTTGATTTCCAAAACCGTCACCTCTTATGTAGGGATCGGGGTGAACGTCGGGTTTTTCATTGAGTCTAGCATTTTTGAACACTAGAGTCCATTATGAATCAATCCATATGATCATTTATGCCTAATCCGTCCACTTTTGAAAAAATGAAATTTTTGAGCCCGTCCAAAGGGGTACCCCTTTGGCCGGTGGCCAGATTTGGCCCCGTTTTCTGGCAGCCGTCAGTAAAACGGCTATAACTCTCTCCAGAAGTAAGCTTTACCCGTGATTCTTGTTGCGTTGGATTCCTAACTCAAATATCTACCTTACCAAAAGTAGAACCAGTAGAAACCCTATTTGAGTAAGCCTCTAGGTGATTATCAAGTTGATTTCCAAAACCGTCACCTCTTATGTAGGGATCGGGGTGAATGTCGGGTTTTTCATTGAGCCTAGGATTTTTGAACACTAGAGTCCATTATGAATCAATCCATATGATCATATATGCCTAATCCGTCCACTTTTGAAAAAATCAAATTTTTGAGCCCGCCCAAAGGGCTACCCCTTTGGCCGGTGGCCAGATTTGGCCCCGTTTTCTGGCAGCCGTCAGTAAAACGGCTATAAATCTCTCCACAGGTAAGGTTTACCCCGGATTCTTGTTGCGTTGAATTCCTAACTCAAATATCTACCCTACCAAAAGTAGAACCGGTAGAAACCCTATTTGAGTAAGCCTCTAGGTGATTATCAAGTTGATTTCCAAAACCGTCACCTCTTATGTAGGGATCGGGGTGAACGTCGGGTTTTTCATTGAGTCTAGCATTTTTGAACACTAGTGTCCATTAAGAATCAATCCATATGATCATATATGCCTAATCCGTCCACTTTTGAAAAAAACAAATTTTTGAGCCCGCCCAAAGGGCTAGCCCTTTGGCCGGTGGCCAGATTTGGCCCCGTTTTCTGGCAGCCGTCAGTAAAACGGCTATAACTCTCTCCACAGGTAAGGTTTACCCCTGATTCTTGTTGCGTTGAATTCCTAACTCAAATATCTACCCTACAAAATGTCGAACCGGTAGAAACCCTATTTGAGTAAGCCTCTAGGTGATTATCAAGTTGATTTCCAAAACCGTCACCTCTTATGTAGTGATCGGGGTGAACGTCGGGTTTTTCAATGAGTCTAGCATTTTTGAACACTAGAGTCCATTATGAATCAATCCATATGATCATATATGCCTAATCCGTCCACTTTTTAAAAAAACAAATTTTTGAGCCCGCCCAAAGGGGTATCCCTTTGGCCGGTGCCCATATTTGGCCCCGTTTTCTGGCAGCCGTCAGTAAAACGGCTATAACTCTCTCCACAGATAAGCTTTACCCGTGATTCTTGTTGCGTTGGATTCGTAACTCAAATATCTACCCTACCAAAAGTGGAACCGGTAGAATCCCTATTTGAGTAAGCCTCTAGGTGATTATCAAGTTGATTTCCAAAACCGTCACCTCTTATGTAGTGATCGGGATGAACGTCGGGTTTTTCATTGAGTCTAGAATTTTTGAACACTAGAGTCCATTATGAATCAATCCATATGATCATATATGCCTAATCCGTGGACTTTTAAAAAAATCAAATTTTTGAGCCCGGCCCAAGGGATACCCCTTTTGCCCGTGGCCAGATTTGGCCCCGTTTTCTGGCAGCCGTCAGTAAAACGGCTATAACTCTCTCCACAGGTAAGCTTTAACCGTGATTCTGGTTGCGTTGGATGCCTAACTCAAATATCTACCCTACCAAAAGTCGAACCGGTAGAAAGCCTATTTGAGTAAGCCTCTAGATGATTATCAAGTTGATTTCCAAAACCGTCACCTCTTATGTAGGGATCGGGGTGAACGTCGGGTTTTTTATTGAGTCTAGCATTTTTTAACACTAGAGTCCATTATGAATAAATCCATATGATCATTTATGCCTAATCCGTCCACTTTTGAAAAAATCAAATTTTTGAGCCCGCCCAAAGGGGTACCCCTTTAGCCGGTGGCCAGATTTAGCCCCGTTTTCTGGCAGCCGTCAGTAAAACGGCTATAACTTTCTCCAGAAGTCAGCTTTACCCGTGATTCTTGTTGTGTTGGATTCCTAACTCAAATATCTACCTTACCAAAAGTGGAACCGGTAGAAACCCTATTTGAGTAAGCCTCTAGGTGATTATCAAGTTGATTTCCAAAACTGTCACCTCTTATGTAAGGATCGGGGTGAACGTCGGGTTTTTCATTGAGTCTAGCATTTTTGAACACTAGTGTCCATTATGAATCAATCCATATGATTATATATGCCTAATCGGTCCACTTTTTAAAAAAACAAATTTTTGAGCCCGTCCAAAGGGGTACCCCTTTGGCCGGTGGCCAGATTTGGCCCCGTTTTCTGGCAGCCGTCAGTAAAACGACTATAACTTTCTCCACAGGTAAGGTTTACCCATAATTCTTGTTGCGTTGAATTCCTAACTCAAATATCTACCCTACCAAAAGTGGAACCGGTAGAATCCCTATTTGAGTAAGCCTCTAGGTGATTATCAAGTTGATTTCCAAAATCGTCACCTGTTATGTAGGGATCGGGGTGAACGTCGGGTTTTTCATTGAGTCTAGCATTTTTGAACACTAGAGTCCATTATGAATCAATCCATATGATCATTTATGCCTAATCCGTCCACTTTTGAAAAAATCAAATTTTTGAGCCCGCCCAAAGGGGTACCCCTTTGGCCGGTGGCCAGATTTGGCCCCGTTTTCTGGCAGCCGTCAGTAAAATGGCTATAACTCTCTCCACAGGTAAGGTTTACCCGTGATTCTTGTTGCGTTGAATTCCTAACTCAAATATCTACCCTACCAAAAGTGGAACCGGTAGAAGCCCTATTTGAGTAAGCCTCTAGGTGATTATCAATTTGATTTCCAAAACCGTCACCTCTTTTGTAGGGATCGGGGTGAACGTCGGGTTTTTCATTGAGTCTAGCATTTTTGAACACTAGAGTCCATTATGAATCAATCCATATGATCATTTATGCCTAATCCGTCCAATTTTGAAAAAATTAAATTTTTGAGCCCGCCCAAAGGGGTACCCCTTTGGCCGGTGGCCAGATTTGGCCCCGTTTTCTGGCAGCCGTCAGTAAAACGGCTATAACTCTCTCCAGAAGTAAGCTTTACCCGTGATTCTTGTTGCGTTGGATTCCTACCTCAAATATCTACCCTACCAAAAGTCGAACCGGTAGAAACCCTATTTGAGTAAGCCTCTAGGTGATTATCAAGTTGATTTCCAAAACCGTCACCTCTTATGTAGTGATCGGGGTGAACGTCGGGTTTTTCAATGAGTCTAGCATTTTTGAACACTAGAGTCCATTATGAATCAATCCATATGATCATATATGCCTAATCCGTCCACTTTTTAAAAAAACAAATTTTTGAGCCCGCCCAAAGGGGTATCCCTTTGGCCGGTGCCCATATTTGGCCCCGTTTTCTGGCAGCCGTCAGTAAAACGGCTATAACTCTCTCCACAGATAAGCTTTACCCGTGATTCTTGTTGCGTTGGATTCGTAACTCAAATATCTACCCTACCAAAAGTGGAACCGGTAGAATCCCTATTTGAGTAAGCCTCTAGGTGATTATCAAGTTGATTTCCAAAACCGTCACCTCTTATGTAGTGATCGGGATGAACGTCGGGTTTTTCATTGAGTCTAGAATTTTTGAACACTAGAGTCCATTATGAATCAATCCATATGATCATATATGCCTAATCCGTGGACTTTTAAAAAAATCAAATTTTTGAGCCCGGCCCAAGGGATACCCCTTTTGCCCGTGGCCAGATTTGGCCCCGTTTTCTGGCAGCCGTCAGTAAAACGGCTATAACTCTCTCCACAGGTAAGCTTTAACCGTGATTCTGGTTGCGTTGGATTCCTAACTCAAATATCTACCCTACCAAAAGTCGAACCGGTAGAAAGCCTATTTGAGTAAGCCTCTAGATGATTATCAAGTTGATTTCCAAAACCGTCACCTCTTATGTAGGGATCGGGGTGAACGTCGGGTTTTTTATTGAGTCTAGCATTTTTTAACACTAGAGTCCATTATGAATAAATCCATATGATCATTTATGCCTAATCCGTCCACTTTTGAAAAAATCAAATTTTTGAGCCCGCCCAAAGGGGTACCCCTTTAGCCGGTGGCCAGATTTAGCCCCGTTTTCTGGCAGCCGTCAGTAAAACGGCTATAACTTTCTCCAGAAGTCAGCTTTACCCGTGATTCTTGTTGTGTTGGATTCCTAACTCAAATATCTACCTTACCAAAAGTGGAACCGGTAGAAACCCTATTTGAGTAAGCCTCTAGGTGATTATCAAGTTGATTTCCAAAACTGTCACCTCTTATGTAAGGATCGGGGTGAACGTCGGGTTTTTCATTGAGTCTAGCATTTTTTAACACTAGTGTCCATTATGAATCAATCCATATGATTATATATGCCTAATCGGTCCACTTTTTAAAAAAACAAATTTTTGAGCCCGTCCAAAGGGGTACCCCTTTGGCCGGTGGCCAGATTTGGCCCCGTTTTCTGGCAGCCGTCAGTAAAACGACTATAACTTTCTCCACAGGTAAGGTTTACCCATAATTCTTGTTGCGTTGAATTCCTAACTCAAATATCTACCCTACCAAAAGTGGAACCGGTAGAATCCCTATTTGAGTAAGCCTCTAGGTGATTATCAAGTTGATTTCCAAAATCGTCACCTGTTATGTAGGGATCGGGGTGAACGTCGGGTTTTTCATTGAGTCTAGCATTTTTGAACACTAGAGTCCATTATGAATCAATCCATATGATCATTTATGCCTAATCCGTCCACTTTTGAAAAAATCAAATTTTTGAGCCCGCCCAAAGGGGTACCCCTTTGGCCGGTGGCCAGATTTGGCCCCGTTTTCTGGCAGCCGTCAGTAAAATGGCTATAACTCTCTCCACAGGTAAGGTTTACCCGTGATTCTTGTTGCGTTGAATTCCTAACTCAAATATCTACCCTACCAAAAGTGGAACCGGTAGAAGCCCTATTTGAGTAAGCCTCTAGGTGATTATCAATTTGATTTCCAAAACCGTCACCTCTTTTGTAGGGATTGGGGTGAACGTCGGGTTTTTCATTGACTCTAGCATTTTTGAACACTAGAGTCCATTATGAATCAATCCATATGATCATTTATGCCTAATCCGTCCAATTTTGAAAAAATTAAATTTTTGAGCCCGCCCAAAGGGGTACCCCTTTGGCCGGTGGCCAGATTTGGCCCCGTTTTCTGGCAGCCGTCAGTAAAACGGCTATAACTCTCTCCAGAAGTAAGCTTTACCCGTGATTCTTGTTGCGTTGGATTCCTACCTCAAATATCTACCCTACCAAAAGTCGAACCGGTAGAAACCCTATTTGAGTAAGCCTCTAGGTGATTATCAAGTTGATTTCCAAAACCGTCACCTCTTATGTAGTGATCGGGGTGAACGTCGGGTTTTTCAATGAGTCTAGCATTTTTGAACACTAGAGTCCATTATGAATCAATCCATATGATCATATATGCCTAATACGTCCACTTTTGAAAAAATTAAATTTTTGAGCCCGCCCAAAGGGGTACCCCTTTGGCCGGTGGCCAGATTTGGCCCCGTTTTCTGGCAGCCGTCAGTAAAACGGCCATAACTCTCTCCACAGGTAAGCTCTACCCGTGATTCTTGTTGTATTGGATTCCTAACTCAAATATCTACCCTACCAAAATTCGAACCAGTAGAAACCCTATTTGAGTAAGCCTCTAGGTGATTATCAAGTTGATTTCCAAAACCGTCACCTCTTATGTAGTGATCGGGATGAACGTCGGGTTTTTCATTGAGTCTAGAATTTTTGAACACTAGAGTCCATTATGAATCAATCCATATGATCATATATGCCTAATCCGTGGACTTTTAAAAAAATCAAATTTTTGAGCCCGGCCAAAGGGATACCCCTTTTGCCGGTGGCCAGATTTGGCCCCGTTTTCTGGCAGCCGTCAGTAAAACGGCTATAACTCTCTCCACAGGTAAGCTTTAACCGTGATTCTGGTTGCGTTGGATTCCTAACTCAAATATCTACCCTACCAAAAGTCGAACCGGTAGAAAGCCTATTTGAGTAAGCCTCTAGATGATTATCAAATTGATTTCCAAAACCGTCACCTCTTATGTAGGGATCGGGGTGAACGTCAGGTTTTTTATTGAGTCTAGCATTTTTTAACACTAGAGTCCATTATGAATAAATCCATCTGATCATTTATGCCTAATCCGTCCACTTTTGAAAAAATCAAATTTTTGAGCCCGCCCAAAGGGGTACCCCTTTAGCCGGTGGCCAGATTTAGCCCCGTTTTCTGGCAGCCGTCAGTAAAACGGCTATAACTTTCTCCAGAAGTCAGCTTTACCCGTGATTCTTGTTGTGTTGGATTCCTAACTCAAATATCTACCTTACCAAAAGTCGAACCGGTAGAAACCCTATTTGAGTAAGCCTCTAGGTGATTATCAAGTTGATTTCCAAAACTGTCACCTCTTATGTAAGGATCGGGGTGAACGTCGGGTTTTTCATTGAGTCTAGCATTTTTGAACACTAGTGTCCATTATGAATCAATCCATATGATTATATATGCCTAATCGGTCCACTTTTTAAAAAAACAAATTTTTGAGCCCGTCCAAAGGGGTACCCCTTTGGCCGGTGGCCAGATTTGGCCCCGTTTTCTGGCAGCCGTCAGTAAAACGACTATAACTTTCTCCACAGGTAAGGTTTACCCATAATTCTTGTTGCGTTGAATTCCTAACTCAAATATCTACCCTACCAAAAGTAGAACCGGTAGAATCCCTATTTGAGTAAGCCTCTAGGTGATTATCAAGTTGATTTCCAAAATCGTCACCTGTTATGTAGGGATCGGGGTGAACGTCGGGTTTTTCATTGAGTCTAGCATTTTTGAACACTAGAGTCCATTATGAATCAATCCATATGATCATTTATGCCTAATCCGTCCACTTTTGAAAAAATCAAATTTTTGAGCCCGCCCAAAGGGGTACCCCTTTGGCCGGTGGCCAGATTTGGCCCCGTTTTCTGGCAGCCGTCAGTAAAATGGCTATAACTCTCTCCACAGGTAAGGTTTACCCGTGATTCTTGTTGCGTTGAATTCCTAACTCAAATATCTACCCTACCAAAAGTGGAACCGGTAGAAGCCCTATTTGAGTAAGCCTCTAGGTGATTATCAATTTGATTTCCAAAACCGTCACCTCTTTTGTAGGGATCGGGGTGAACGTCGGGTTTTTCATTGAGTCTAGCATTTTTGAACACTAGAGTCCATTATGAATCAATCCATATGATCATTTATGCCTAATCCGTCCAATTTTGAAAAAATTAAATTTTTGAGCCCGCCCAAAGGGGTACCCCTTTGGCCGGTGGCCAGATTTGGCCCCGTTTTCTGGCAGCCGTCAGTAAAACGGCTATAACTCTCTCCAGAAGTAAGCTTTACCCGTGATTCTTGTTGCGTTGGATTCCTACCTCAAATATCTACCCTACCAAAAGTCGAACCGGTAGAAACCCTATTTGAGTAAGCCTCTAGGTGATTATCAAGTTGATTTCCAAAACCGTCACCTCTTATGTAGGGATCGGGGTGAATGTCGGGTTTTTCATTGAGTCTAGGATTTTTGAACACTAGAGTCCATTATGAATCAATCCATATGATCATATATACCTAATACGTCCACTTTTGAAAAAATTAAATTTTTGAGCCCGCCCAAAGGGGTACCCCTTTGGCCGGTGGCCAGATTTGGCCCCGTTTTCTGGCAGCCGTCAGTAAAACGGCCATAACTCTCTCCACAGGTAAGCTTTACCCGTGATTCTTGTTGTATTGGATTCCTAACTCAAATATCTACCCTACCAAAATTCGAACCAGTAGAAACCCTATTTGAGTAAGCCTCTAGGTGATTATCAAGTTGATTTCCAAAACCGTCACCTCTTATGTAGTGATCGGGATGAACGTCGGGTTTTTCATTGAGTCTAGAATTTTTGAACACTAGAGTCCATTATGAATCAATCCATATGATCATATATGCCTAATCCGTGGACTTTTAAAAAAATCAAATTTTTGAGCCCGGCCAAAGGGATACCCCTTTTGCCGGTGGCCAGATTTGGCCCCGTTTTCTGGCAGCCGTCAGTAAAACGGCTATAACTCTCTCCACAGGTAAGCTTTAACCGTGACTCTTGTTGCGTTGAATTCCTAACTGAAATATCTACCCTACCAAAAGTGGAACCGGTAGAAACCCTATTTGAGTAAGCCTCTAGGTGATTATCAAGTTGATTTCCAAAACCGTCACCTCTTATGTAGGGATCGGGGTGAACGTCGGGTTTTTCATTGAGTCTAGCATTTTTGAACACTAGTGTCCATTATGAATCAATCCATATGATCATATATGCCTAATCCGTCCACTTTTGAAAAAAACAAATTTTTGAGCCCGCCCAAAGGGGTACTCCTTTGGCCGGTGGCCAGATTTGGCCCCATTTTCTGGCAGCCGTCAGTAAAACGGCTATAACTCTCTCCACAGGTAAGGTTTACCCATGATTCTTGTTGCGTTGAATTCCTAACTCAAATATCTACCCTACCAAAAGTGGAACCGGTAGAAACCCTATTTGAGTAAGCCTCTAGGTGATTATCAAGTTGATTTCCAAAACCGTCACCTATTATGTAGGGATCGGGGTGAACGTCGGGTTTTTCATTGAGTCTAGCATTTTTGAACACTAGTGTCCATTATGAATCAATCCATATGATCATATATGCCTAATCTGTCCACTTTTGAAAAAAACAAATTTTTGAGCCCGCCCAAAGGGGTACCCCTTTGGCCGGTGGCCAGATTTGGCCCCGTTTTCTGGCAGCCGTCAGTAAAACGGCTATAACTCTCTCCACAGGTAAGGTTTACCCGTGATTCTTGTTGCGTTGAATTCCTAACTCAAATATCTACCCTACCAAAAGTGGAACCGGTAGAAACCCTATTTGAGTAAGCCTCTATGTGATTATCAAGTTGATTTCCAAAACCGTCATCTCTTATGTAGGGATCGGGGTGAACGTCGAGTTTTTCATTGAGTCTAGCATTTTTGAACACTAGTGTCCATTACCAATCAATCCATATGATCATATATGCCTAATCCATCCACTTTTGAAAAAAACAAATTTTTGAGCCCACCCAAAGGGGTACTCCTTTGGCCGGTGGCCAGATTTGGCCCCGTTTTCTGGCAGCCGTCAGTAAAATGGCTATAACTCTCTCCACAGGTAATGTTTACCCGTGATTCTTATTGCGTTGAATTCCTAACTCAAATATCTACCCTACCAAAAGTGGAACCGGTAGAAACCCTATTTGAGTAAGCCTCTAGGTTATTATCAAGTTGATTTCCAAAACCGTCACCTCTTATGTAGGGATCGGGGTGAACGTCGGGTTTTTCATTGAGTCTAGCATTTTTGAACACTAGTGTCCATTATGAATCAATCCATTTGATCATATATGCCTAATCCGTCCACTTTTGAAAAAAACAAATTTTTGAGCCCGCCCAAAGGGGTACCCCTTTGGCCGGTGGCCAGATTTGGCCCCGTTTTCTGGCAGCCGTCAGTAAAATGGCTATTACTCTCTCCAGAAGTAAGGTTAACTCGTGATTCTTGTTGCGTTGGATTCCTAACTCAAATATCTACCCTACCTAAAGTCGAACCGGTAGAAACCCTATTTGAGTAAGCCTCTAGGTGATTATCAAGTTGATTTCCAAAACCGTCACCTCTTATGTAGGGATCGGGGTGAACGTCGGGTTTTTCATTGAGTCTAGCATTTTTGAACACTTGAGTCCATTTTGAATCAATCAATATGATAATATATGCCTAATCCGTCCACTTTTGAAAAAATAAAATTTTTGAGCCCGCCCAAAGGGGTACCACTTTGGCCGTTGGCCAGATTTGGCCCCGTTTTCTGGCAGCCGTCAGTAAAACGGCTATTACTCTCTCCAGAAGTAAGGTTTACCCGTGATTCTTGTTGCGTTGGATTTCTAACTGAAATATCTACCCTACCAAAAGTCGAACCGGTAGAAACCCTATTTGAGTAAGCCTCTAGGTGATTATCAAGTTGATTTCCAAAACCGTCAACTCTTATGTAGCGATCGGGGTGAACGTCGGGTTTTTCATTGAGTCTAGCATTTTTGAACACTAGAGTCCATTATGAATCAATCCATATGATCATATATGCCCAATCCGTCCACTTTTGAAAAAATCAAATTTTTGAGCCTGCCCAAAGGGGTATCCCTTTGGCCGGTGGCCAGATTTGGCCTCGTTTTCTGGCAGCCGTCAGTAAAACGGCTATTACTCTCTCCAGAAGTAAGGTTTACCCATGATTCTTGTTGCGTTGGATTTCTAACTGAAATATCTACCCTACCAAAAGTCGAACCGGTAGAAACCCTATTTGAGTAAGCCTCTAGGTGATTATCAAGTTGATTTCCAAAACCGTCACCTCTTATGTAGGGATCGGGGTGAACGTCGGGTTTTTCATTGAGTCTAGCATTTTTGAAAACTTGAGTCCATTATGAATCAATGAATATGATCATATATGCCTAATCCGTCCACTTTTGAAAAAATAAAATTTTTGAGCCCGCCCAAAGGGGTACCCCTTTGGTCGGTGGCCAGATTTGGCCCCGTTTTCTAGCAGCTGTCAGTAAAACGGCTATTATTCTCTCCAGAAGTAAGGTTTACCCGTGATTCTTATTGCGTTGGATTCCTAACTCAAATATCTACCCTACCAAAAGTCGAACCAGTAGAAACCCTATTCCAGTAAGCCTCTAGGTGATTATCAAGTTGATTTCCAAAACCGTCACCTCTTGTGTAGCGATCGGGGTGAACGTCGGGTTTTTCATTGAGTCTAGCATTTTTGAACACTAGAGTCCATTATGAATCAATCCATATGATCATATATGCCTAATCCATCCACTTTTGAAAAAATCAAATTTTTGAGATCGCCCAAAGCGGTATCCCTTTGGCCGGTGGCCAGATTTGACCTCCTTTTCTGGCAGCCGTCAGTAAAACGGCTATAACTCTCTCCAGAAGTAAGCTTTACCCGTGATTCTTGTTGCGTTGGATTCCTAACTCAAATATCTACCCTACCAAAAGTCAAACCGGTAGAAACATTATTTGAGTAAGCCTCTAGGTGATTATGAAGTTGATTTCCAAAACCGTCACCTCTTATGTAGGGATCGGGGTGAACGTTGGGTTTTTCATTGAGTCTAGCATGTTTGAACACTTGAGTCCATTATGAATCAATGAATATGATCATATATGGTAGGGTAGACTCAATGAAACGGCTATTACCCCTTTGGGCGGGCTCAAAAATTTGATTTTTTCAAAAGTGGATGGATTAGGCATATATGATCATATGGATTGATTCATAATGGATTCTAGTGTTCAAAAATGCTAGACTCAATCAAAAAACCCGACGTTCACCCCGATCGCTACATAAGAGGTGACGGTTTTTGGAATCAACTTCATAATCAGCTAAAGGCTTACTCAAATAGGGTTTCAACCGGTTCGACTTTTGGTAGGGTAAATATTTGAGTTAGGAATCCAACGCAACAAGAATCATGCATAAAGCTTACTTCTGGAGAGAGTAATAGCCGTTTTACTGACGGCTGCCAGAAAACGGGGCCAAATCTGGCCACCGGCCAAAGGGGTACCCCTTTGGGCGGGCTCAAAAATTTGATTTTTTCAAAAGTGGACGGATTAGGCATATATGATCATATTCATTGATTCATAATGGACTCAAGTGTTCAAACATGCTAGACTCAATGAAAAACCCGACGTTCACCCCGATCCCTACATAAGAGGTGACGGTTTTGGAAATCAACTTCATAATCACCTAGAGGCTTACTCAAATAATGTTTCTACCGGTTTGACTTTTGGTAGGGTAGATATTTGAGTTAGGAATCCAACGCAACAAGAATCACGGGTAAAGCTTACTTCTGGAGAGAGTTATAGCCGTTTTACTGACGGCTGCCAGAAAAGGAGGCCAAATCTGGCCACCGGCCAAAGGGATACCCCTTTGGGCGGGCTCAAAAATTTGATTTTTTCAAAAGTGGATGGATTAGGCATATATAATCATATGGATTGATTCATAATGGACTCTAGTGTTCAAAAATGCTAGACTCAATGAAAAACCCGACGTTCACCCCGATCGCTACATAAAAGGTGACGGTTTTTGAAATCAACTTGATAATCACCTAGAGGCTTACTGGAATAGGGTTTCTACTGGTTCGACTTTTGGTAGGGTAGATATTTGAGTTAGGAATCCAACGCAACAAGAATCACGGGTAAACCTTACTTCTGGAGAGAGTAATAGCCGTTTTACTGACGGCTGCCAGAAAACGGGGCCAAATCTGGACACCGGCCAAAGGGGTACCCCTTTGGGCGGGCTCAAAAATTTGATTTTTTCAAAAGTGGACGGATTAGGCATATATGATCATATTCATTGATTCATAATGGACTCAAGTGTTCAAACATGCTAGACTCAATGAAAAACCCGACGTTCACCCCGATCCCTACATAAGAGGTGACGGTTTTGGAAATCTACTTCATAATCACCTAGAGGCTTACTCAAATAATGTTTCTACCGGTTTGACTTTTGGTAGGGTAGATATTTGAGTTAGGAATCCAACGCAACAAGAATCACGGGTAAAGCTTACTTCTGGAGAGAGTTATAGCCGTTTTACTGACGGCTACAAGAAAAGGAGGCCAAATCTGGCCACCGGCCAAAGGGATACCCCTTTGGGCGGGCTCGAAAATTTGATTTTTTCAAAAGTGGATGGATTAGGCATATATGATCATATGGATTGATTCATAATGGACTCTAGTGTTCAAAAATGCTAGACTCAATCAAAAAACCCGACGTTCACCCCGATCGCTACATAAGAGGTGACGGTTTTTGGAATCAACTTCATAATCAGCTAAAGGCTTACTCAAATAGGGTTTCAACCGGTTCGACTTTTGGTAGGGTAAATATTTGAGTTAGGAATCCAACGCAACAAGAATCATGCATAAAGCTTACTTCTGGAGAGAGTAATAGCCGTTTTACTGACGGCTGCCAGAAAACGGGGCCAAATCTGGCCACCGGCCAAAGGGGTACCCCTTTGGGCGGGCTCAAAAATTTCATTTTTTCAAAAGTGGACGGATTAGGCATATATGATCATATTCATTGATTCATAATGGACTCAAGTGTTCAAACATGCTAGACTCAATGAAAAACCCGACGTTCACCCCGATCCCTACATAAGAGGTGACGGTTTTGGAAATCAACTTCATAATCACCTAGAGGCTTACTCAAATAATGTTTCTACCGGTTTGACTTTTGGTAGGGTAGATATTTGAGTTAGGAATCCAACGCAACAAGAATCACGGGTAAAGCTTACTTCTGGAGAGAGTTATAGCCGTTTTACTGACGGCTGCCAGAAAAGGAGGCCAAATCTGGCCACCGGCCAAAGGGATACCCCTTTGGGCGGGCTCAAAAATTTGATTTTTTCAAAAGTGGATGGATTAGGCATATATGATCATATGGATTGATTCATAATGGACTCTAGTGTTCAAAAATGCTAGACTCAATGAAAAACCCGACGTTCACCCCGATCGCTACATAAGAGGTGACGGTTTTGGAAATCAACTTGATAATCACCTAGAGGCTTACTGGAATAGGGTTTCTACTGGTTCGACTTTTGGTAGGGTAGATATTTGAGTTAGGAATCCAACGCAACAAGAATCACGGGTAAACCTTACTTCTGGAGAGAGTAATAGCCGTTTTACTGACGGCTGCCAGAAAACGGGGCCAAATCTGGACACCGGCCAAAGGGGTACCCCTTTGGGCGGGCTCAAAAATTTGATTTTTTCAAAAGTGGACGGATTAGGCATATATGATCATATTGATTGATTCATAATGGACTCAAGTGTTCAAAAATGCTATACTTAATGAAAAACCCGACATTTACCCGGATCGCTACATAAGAGGTGACGGTTTTTGAAATCAACTTGATAATCACCTAGAGGCTTACTCAAATAGGGTTTCAACCGGTTCGACTTTTGGTAGGGTAGATGTTTGAGTTAGGAATCCAACGCAACAAGAATCACGGGTAAAGCTTACTTCTGGAGAGAGTTATAGCCGTTTTACTGACGGCTGCCAGAAAAGGAGGCCAAATCTGGCCACCGGCCAAAGGGATACCGCTTTGGGCGGGCTCAAAAATTTGATTTTTTCAAAAGTGGATGGATTAGGCATATATGATCATATGGATTGATTCATAATGGACTCTAGTGTTCAAAAATGCTAGACTCAATGAAAAACCCGACGTTCACCCCGATCGCTACATAAGAGGTAACGGTTTTGGAAATCAACTTGATAATCACCTAGAGGCTTACTGGAATAGGGTTTCTACTGGTTCGACTTTTGGTAGGGTAGATATTTGAGTTAGGAATCCAACGCAACAAGAATCACGGGTAAACCTTACTTCTGGAGAGAATAATAGCCGTTTTACTGACGGCTGCCAGAAAACGGGGCCAAATCTGGCCACCGGCCAAAGGGGTACCCCTTTGGGCGGGCTCAAAAATTTTATTTTTTCAAAAGTGGACGGATTAGGCATATATGATCATATTGATTGATTCATAATGGACTCAAGTTTTCAAAAATGCTAGACTCAATGAAAAACCCGACGTTCACCCCGATCCCTACATAAGAGGTGACGGTTTTGGAAATCAACTTCATAATCACCTAGAGGCTTACTCAAATAATGTTTCTACCGGTTTGACTTTTGGTAGGGTAGATATTTGAGTTAGGAATCCAACGCAACAAGAATCACGGGTAAAGCTTACTTCTGGAGAGAGTTATAGCCGTTTTACTGACGGCTGCCAGAAAAGGAGGCCAAATCTGGCCACCGGCCAAAGGGATACCGCTTTGGGCGGGCTCAAAAATTTGATTTTTTCAAAAGTGGATGGATTAGGCATATATGATCATATGGATTGATTCATAATGGACTCTAGTGTTCAAAAATGCTAGACTCAATGAAAACCCGACGTTCACCCCGATCGCTACACAAGAGGTGACGGTTTTGGAAATCAACTTGATAATCACCTAGAGGCTTACTGGAATAGGGTTTCTACTGGTTCGACTTTTGGTAGGGTAGATATTTGAGTTAGGAATCCAACGCAATAAGAATCACGGGTAAACCTTACTTCTGGAGAGAATAATAGCCGTTTTACTGACAGCTGCTAGAAAACGGGGCCAAATCTGGCCACCGGCCAAAGGGGTACCCCTTTGGGCGGGCTCAAAAATTTTATTTTTTCAAAAGTGGACGGATTAGGCATATATGATCATATTGATTGATTCATAATGGACTCAAGTTTTCAAAAATGCTAGACTCAATGAAAAACCCGACGTTCACCCCGATCCCTACATAAGAGGTGACGGTTTTGGAAATCAACTTGATAATCACCTAGAGGCTTACTCAAATAGGGTTTCTACCGGTTCGACTTTTGGTAGGGTAGATATTTCAGTTAGAAATCCAACGCAACAAGAATCATGGGTAAACCTTACTTCTGGAGAGAGTAATAGCCGTTTTACTGACGGCTGCCAGAAAACGAGGCCAAATCTGGCCACCGGCCAAAGGGATACCCCTTTGGGCAGGCTCAAAAATTTGATTTTTTCAAAAGTGGACGGATTGGGCATATATGATCATATGGATTGATTCATAATGGACTCTAGTGTTGAAAAATGCTAGACTCAATGAAAAACCCGACGTTCACCCCGATCGCTACATAAGAGTTGACGGTTTTGGAAATCAACTTGATAATCACCTAGAGGCTTACTCAAATAGGGTTTCTACCGGTTCGACTTTTGGTAGGGTAGATATTTCAGTTAGAAATCCAACGCAACAAGAATCACGGGTAAACCTTACTTCTGGAGAGAGTAATAGCCGTTTTACTGACGGCTGCCAGAAAACGGGGCCAAATCTGGCCACCGGCCAAAGTGGTACCCCTTTGGGCGGGCTCAAAAATTTTATTTTTTCAAAAGTGGACGGATTAGGCATATATTATCATATTGATTAATTCAAAATGGACTCAAGTGTTCAAAAATGCTAGACTCAATGAAAAACCCGACGTTCACCCCGATCCCTACATAAGAGGTGACGGTTTTGGAAATCAACTTGATAATCACCTAGAGGCTTACTCAAATAGGGTTTCTACAGGTTCGACTTTAGGTAGGGTAGATATTTGAGTTAGGAATCCAACGCAACAAGAATCACGGGTTAACCTTACTTCTGGAGAGAGTAATAGCCATTTTACTGACGGCTGCCAGAAAACGGGGCCAAATCTGGCCACCGGCCAAAGGGGTACCCCTTTGGGCGGGCTCAAAAATTTGTTTTTTTCAAAAGTGGACGGATTAGGCATATATGATCAAATGGATTGATTCATAATGGACACTAGTGTTCAAAAATGCTAGACTCAATGAAAAACCCGACGTTCACCCCGATCCCTACATAAGAGGTGACGGTTTTGGAAATCAACTTGATAATAACCTAGAGGCTTACTCAAATAGGGTTTCTACCGGTTCCACTTTTGGTAGGGTAGATATTTGAGTTAGGAATTCAACGCAACAAGAATCACGGGTAAACCTTACCTGTGGAGAGAGTTATAGCCATTTTACTGACGGCTGCTAGAAAACGGGGCCAAATCTGGCCACCGGCCAAAGGAGTACCCCTTTGGGTGGGCTCAAAAATTTGTTTTTTTCAAAAGTGGATGGATTAGGCATATATGATCATATGGATTGATTGATAATGGACACTAGTGTTCAAAAATGCTAGACTCAATGAAAAACTCGACGTTCACCCCGATCCCTACATAAGAGATGACGGTTTTGGAAATCAACTTGATAATCACATAGAGGCTTACTCAAATAGGGTTTCTACCGGTTCCACTTTTGGTAGGGTAGATATTTGAGTTAGGAATTCAATGCAACAAGAATCACGGGTAAACCTTACCTGTGGAGAGAGTTATAGCCGTTTTACTGACGGCTGCCAGAAAACGGGGCCAAATCTGGCCACCGGCCAAAGGGGTACCCCTTTGGGCGGGCTCAAAAATTTGTTTTTTTCAAAAGTGGACAGATTAGGCATATATGATCATATGGATTGATTCATAATGGACACTAGTGTTCAAAAATGCTAGACTCAATGAAAAACCCGACGTTCACCCCGATCCCTACATAATAGGTGACGGTTTTGGAAATCAACTTGATAATCACCTAGAGGCTTACTCAAATAGGGTTTCTACCGGTTCCACTTTTGGTAGGGTAGATATTTGAGTTAGGAATTCAACGCAACAAGAATCATGGGTAAACCTTACCTGTGGAGAGAGTTATAGCCGTTTTACTGACGGCTGCCAGAAAGTGGGGCCAAATCTGGCCACCGGCCAAAGGAGTACCCCTTTGGGCGGGCTCAAAATTTGTTTTTTTCAAAAGTGGACGGATTAGGCATATATGATCATATGGATTGATTCATAATGGACACTAGTGTTCAAAAATGCTAGACTCAATGAAAAACCCGACGTTCACCCCGATCCCTACATAAGAGGTGACGGTTTTGGAAATCAACTTGATAATCACCTAGAGGCTTACTCAAATAGGGTTTCTACCGGTTCCACTTTTGGTAGGGTAGATATTTCAGTTAGGAATTCAACGCAACAAGAGTCACGGGTAAACCTTACCTGTGGAGAGAGTTATAGCCGTTTTACTGACGGCTGCCAGAAAACGGGGCCAAATCTGGCCACCGGCCAAAGGGGTACCCCTTTGGGCGGGCTCAAAAATTTTATTTTTTCAAAAGTGGACGGATTAGGCATATATGATCATATTGATTGATTCATAATGGACTCAAGTTTTCAAAAATGCTAGACTCAATGAAAAACCCGACGTTCACCCCGATCCCTACATAAGAGGTGACGGTTTTGGAAATCAACTTGATAATCACCTAGAGGCTTACTCAAATAGGGTTTCTACCGGTTCGACTTTTGGTAGGGTAGATATTTCAGTTAGAAATCCAACGCAACAAGAATCATGGGTAAACCTTACTTCTGGAGAGAGTAATAGCCGTTTTACTGACGGCTGCCAGAAAACGAGGCCAAATCTGGCCACCGGCCAAAGGGATACCCCTTTGGGCAGGCTCAAAAATTTGATTTTTTCAAAAGTGGACGGATTGGGCATATATGATCATATGGATTGATTCATAATGGACTCTAGTGTTGAAAAATGCTAGACTCAATGAAAAACCCGACGTTCACCCCGATCGCTACATAAGAGTTGACGGTTTTGGAAATCAACTTGATAATCACCTAGAGGCTTACTCAAATAGGGTTTCTACCGGTTCGACTTTTGGTAGGGTAGATATTTCAGTTAGAAATCCAACGCAACAAGAATCACGGGTAAACCTTACTTCTGGAGAGAGTAATAGCCGTTTTACTGACGGCTGCCAGAAAACGGGGCCAAATCTGGCCACCGGCCAAAGTGGTACCCCTTTGGGCGGGCTCAAAAATTTTATTTTTTCAAAAGTGGACGGATTAGGCATATATTATCATATTGATTAATTCAAAATGGACTCAAGTGTTCAAAAATGCTAGACTCAATGAAAAACCCGACGTTCACCCCGATCCCTACATAAGAGGTGACGGTTTTGGAAATCAACTTGATAATCACCTAGAGGCTTACTCAAATAGGGTTTCTACAGGTTCGACTTTAGGTAGGGTAGATATTTGAGTTAGGAATCCAACGCAACAAGAATCACGGGTTAACCTTACTTCTGGAGAGAGTAATAGCCATTTTACTGACGGCTGCCAGAAAACGGGGCCAAATCTGGCCACCGGCCAAAGGGGTACCCCTTTGGGCGGGCTCAAAAATTTGTTTTTTTCAAAAGTGGACGGATTAGGCATATATGATCAAATGGATTGA
The DNA here is from genome assembly GCA_026008535.1 of Perilla frutescens. Classification (NCBI taxonomy): domain Eukaryota; kingdom Viridiplantae; phylum Streptophyta; class Magnoliopsida; order Lamiales; family Lamiaceae; genus Perilla; species Perilla frutescens. Next base: position 47,107 of record BRKX01000007.1, on the reverse strand, counting down.
TTCATAATGGACACTAGTGTTCAAAAATGCTAGACTCAATGAAAAACCCGACGTTCACCCCGATCCCTACATAAGAGGTGACGGTTTTGGAAATCAACTTGATAATAACCTAGAGGCTTACTCAAATAGGGTTTCTACCGGTTCCACTTTTGGTAGGGTAGATATTTGAGTTAGGAATTCAACGCAACAAGAATCACGGGTAAACCTTACCTGTGGAGAGAGTTATAGCCATTTTACTGACGGCTGCTAGAAAACGGGGCCAAATCTGGCCACCGGCCAAAGGAGTACCCCTTTGGGTGGGCTCAAAAATTTGTTTTTTTCAAAAGTGGATGGATTAGGCATATATGATCATATGGATTGATTGATAATGGACACTAGTGTTCAAAAATGCTAGACTCAATGAAAAACTCGACGTTCACCCCGATCCCTACATAAGAGATGACGGTTTTGGAAATCAACTTGATAATCACATAGAGGCTTACTCAAATAGGGTTTCTACCGGTTCCACTTTTGGTAGGGTAGATATTTGAGTTAGGAATTCAATGCAACAAGAATCACGGGTAAACCTTACCTGTGGAGAGAGTTATAGCCGTTTTACTGACGGCTGCCAGAAAACGGGGCCAAATCTGGCCACCGGCCAAAGGGGTACCCCTTTGGGCGGGCTCAAAAATTTGTTTTTTTCAAAAGTGGACAGATTAGGCATATATGATCATATGGATTGATTCATAATGGACACTAGTGTTCAAAAATGCTAGACTCAATGAAAAACCCGACGTTCACCCCGATCCCTACATAATAGGTGACGGTTTTGGAAATCAACTTGATAATCACCTAGAGGCTTACTCAAATAGGGTTTCTACCGGTTCCACTTTTGGTAGGGTAGATATTTGAGTTAGGAATTCAACGCAACAAGAATCATGGGTAAACCTTACCTGTGGAGAGAGTTATAGCCGTTTTACTGACGGCTGCCAGAAAGTGGGGCCAAATCTGGCCACCGGCCAAAGGAGTACCCCTTTGGGCGGGCTCAAAATTTGTTTTTTTCAAAAGTGGACGGATTAGGCATATATGATCATATGGATTGATTCATAATGGACACTAGTGTTCAAAAATGCTAGACTCAATGAAAAACCCGACGTTCACCCCGATCCCTACATAAGAGGTGACGGTTTTGGAAATCAACTTGATAATCACCTAGAGGCTTACTCAAATAGGGTTTCTACCGGTTCCACTTTTGGTAGGGTAGATATTTCAGTTAGGAATTCAACGCAACAAGAGTCACGGGTAAACCTTACCTGTGGAGAGAGTTATAGCCGTTTTACTGACGGCTGCCAGAAAACGGGGCCAAATCTGGCCACCGGCCAAAGGGGTACCCCTTTGGGCGGGCTCAAAAATTTGATTTTTTCAAAAGTGGACGGATTAGGCATATATGATCATATGGATTGATTCATAATGGAAACTAGTGTTCAAAAATGCTAGACTCAATGAAAAACCCGACGTTCACCCCGATCCCTACATAAGAGGTGACGGTTTTGGAAATCAACTTGATAATCACCTAGAGGTTTACTCAAATAGGGTTTCTACCGGTTCCACTTTTGGTAGGGTAGATATTTCAGTTAGGAATTCAACGCAACAAGAGTCACGGGTAAACCTTACCTGTGGAGAGAGTTATAGCCGTTTTACTGATGGCTGCCAGAAAACGGGGCTAAATCTGGCCACCGGCCAAAGGGGTACCCCTTTGGGCGGGCTCAAAAATTTGTTTTTTTCAAAAGTGGACGGATTAGGCATATATGATCATACGGATTGATTCATAATGGACACTAGTGTTCAAAAATGCTAGACTCAATGAAAAACCCGACGTTCACCCCGATCCCTACATAAGAGGTGACGGTTTTGGAAATCAACTTGATAATCACCTAGAGGCTTAATCAAATAGGGTTTCTACCTGTTCCACTTTTGGTAGGGTAGATATTTGAGTTAGGAATTCAACGCAACAAGAATCACGGGTAAACCTTACCTGTGGAGAGAGTTATAGCCGTTTTACTGACTGCTGCCAGAAAACGGGGCCAAATCTGGCCACCGGCCAAAGGAGTACCCCTTTGGGCGGGCTCAAAAATTTGTTTTTTTCAAAAGTGGACGGATTAGGCATATATGATCATATGGATTGATTGATAATGGACACTAGTGTTCAAAAATGCTAGACTCAATGAAAAACCCGACGTTCACCCCGATCCCTATATAAGAGGTGACGGTTTTGGAAATCAACTTGATAATCACCTAGAGGCTTACTCAAATAGGGTTTCTAATTGTTCCGCTTTTGTTAGGGTAGATATTTGAGTTAGGAATTCAACGCAACAAGAATCACGGGTAAACTTTACCTGTGGAGAGAGTTATAGCCGTTTTACTGACGGCTGCCAGAAAACGGGGCCAAATCTGGCCACCGGCCAAAGGAGTACCCCTTTGGGCGGGCTCAAAAATTTGTTTTTTTCAAAAGTGGACGGATTAGGCATATATGATCATATGGATTGATTGATAATGGACACTAGTGTTCAAAAATGCTAGACTCAATGAAAAACCCGACGTTCACCCCGATCCCTACATAAGAGGTGATGGTTTTGGAAATCAACTTGATAATCACCTAGAGGCTTACTCAAATAGGGTTTCTACCGGTTCGACTTTTGGTAGGGTAGATATTTGAGTTAAGAATCCAACGCAACAAGAATCACAGGTAAAGCTTACTTCTGGAGAAGGTTATAGCCATTTTACTGACGGCTGCCAGAAAACGGGGCCAAATCTGGCCACCGGCCAAAGGGGTACCCCTTTGGGCGGGCTCAAAAATTTGATTTTTTCAAAAGTGGACGGATTAGGCATAAATGATCATATGGATTGATTCAAAATGGACTCTAGTGTTCAAAAATGCTAGACTCAATGAAAAACCCGACGTTCACCCCGATCCCTACAAAAGAGGTTACGGTTTTGGAAATCAAATTGATAATCACCTAGAGGCTTACTCAAATAGGGCTTCTACCGGTTCCACTTTTGGTAGGGTAGATATTTGAGTTAGGAATTCAACGCAACAAGAATCACGGGTAAACCTTACCTGTGGAGAGAGTTATAGCCATTTTACTGACGGCTGCCAGAAAACGGGGCCAAATCTGGCCACCGGCCAAAGGGGTACCCCTTTGGGCGGGCTCAAAAATTTGATTTTTTCAAAAGTGGACGGATTAGGCATAAATGATCATATGGATTGATTCATAATGGACTCTAGTGTTCAAAAATGCTAGACTCAATGAAAAACCCGACGTTCACCCCGATCCCTACATAACAGGTGACGATTTTGGAAATCAACTTGATAATCACCTAGAGGCTTACTCAAATAGGGTTTCTACCGGTTCCACTTTTGGTAGGGTAGATATTTCAGTTAGGAATTCAACGCAACAAGAGTCACGGGTAAACCTTACCTGTGGAGAGAGTTATAGCCGTTTTACTGACGGCTGCCAGAAAACGGGGCCAAATCTGGCCACCGGCCAAAGGGGTACCCCTTTGGGCGGGCTCAAAAATTTGATTTTTTCAAAAGTGGACGGATTAGGCATATATGATCATATGGATTGATTCATAATGGAAACTAGTGTTCAAAAATGCTAGACTCAATGAAAAACCCGACGTTCACCCCGATCCCTACATAAGAGGTGACGGTTTTGGAAATCAACTTGATAATCACCTAGAGGTTTACTCAAATAGGGTTTCTACCGGTTCCACTTTTGGTAGGGTAGATATTTCAGTTAGGAATTCAACGCAACAAGAGTCACGGGTAAACCTTACCTGTGGAGAGAGTTATAGCCGTTTTACTGACGGCTGCCAGAAAACGGGGCCAAATCTGGCCACCGGCCAAAGGGGTACCCCTTTGGGCGGGCTCAAAAATTTGATTTTTTCAAAAGTGGACGGATTAGGCATAAATGATCATATGGATTGATTCATAATGGACTCTAGTGTTCAAAAATGCTAGACTCAATGAAAAACCCGACGTTCACCCCGATCCCTACATAACAGGTGACGATTTTGGAAATCAACTTGATAATCACCTAGAGGCTTACTCAAATAGGGTTTCTACCGGTTCCACTTTTGGTAGGGTAGATATTTCAGTTAGGAATTCAACGCAACAAGAGTCACGGGTAAACCTTACCTGTGGAGAGAGTTATAGCCGTTTTACTGACGGCTGCCAGAAAACGGGGCCAAATCTGGCCACCGGCCAAAGGGGTACCCCTTTGGGCGGGCTCAAAAATTTGATTTTTTCAAAAGTGGACGGATTAGGCATATATGATCATATGGATTGATTCATAATGGAAACTAGTGTTCAAAAATGCTAGACTCAATGAAAAACCCGACGTTCACCCCGATCCCTACATAACAGGTGACGGTTTTGGAAATCAACTTGATAATCACCTAGAGGCTTACTCAAATAGGGTTTCTACCGGTTCCACTTTTGGTAGGGTAGATATTTCAGTTAGGAATTCAACGCAACAAGAGTCACGGGTAAACCTTACCTGTGGAGAGAGTTATAGCCGTTTTACTGACGGCTGCCAGAAAACGGGGCCAAATCTGGCCACCGGCCAAAGGGGTACCCCTTTGGGCGGGCTCAAAAATTTGATTTTTTCAAAAGTGGACGGATTAGGCATATATGATCATATGGATTGATTCATAATGGAAACTAGTGTTCAAAAATGCTAGACTCAATGAAAAACCCGACGTTCACCCCGATCCCTACATAAGAGGTGACGGTTTTGGAAATCAACTTGATAATCACCTAGAGGTTTACTCAAATAGGGTTTCTACCGGTTCCACTTTTGGTAGGGTAGATATTTCAGTTAGGAATTCAACGCAACAAGAGTCACGGGTAAACCTTACCTGTGGAGAGAGTTATAGCCGTTTTACTGATGGCTGCCAGAAAACGGGGCTAAATCTGGCCACCGGCCAAAGGGGTACCCCTTTGGGCGGGCTCAAAAATTTGATTTTTTCAAAAGTGGACGGATTAGGCATAAATGATCATATGGATTGATTCATAATGGACTCTAGTGTTCAAAAATGCTAGACTCAATGAAAAACCCGACGTTCACCCCGATCCCTACATAACAGGTGACGATTTTGGAAATCAACTTGATAATCACCTAGAGGCTTACTCAAATAGGGTTTCTACCGGTTCCACTTTTGGTAGGGTAGATATTTCAGTTAGGAATTCAACGCAACAAGAGTCACGGGTAAACCTTACCTGTGGAGAGAGTTATAGCCGTTTTACTGACGGCTGCCAGAAAACGGGGCCAAATCTGGCCACCGGCCAAAGGGGTACCCCTTTGGGCGGGCTCAAAAATTTGATTTTTTCAAAAGTGGACGGATTAGGCATATATGATCATATGGATTGATTCATAATGGAAACTAGTGTTCAAAAATGCTAGACTCAATGAAAAACCCGACGTTCACCCCGATCCCTACATAAGAGGTGACGGTTTTGGAAATCAACTTGATAATCACCTAGAGGTTTACTCAAATAGGGTTTCTACCGGTTCCACTTTTGGTAGGGTAGATATTTCAGTTAGGAATTCAACGCAACAAGAGTCACGGGTAAACCTTACCTGTGGAGAGAGTTATAGCCGTTTTACTGATGGCTGCCAGAAAACGGGGCTAAATCTGGCCACCGGCCAAAGGGGTATCCCTTTGGCCGGGCTCAAAAATTTGATTTTTTTAAAAGTCCACGGATTAGGCATATATGATCATATGGATTGATTCATAATGGACTCTAGTGTTCAAAAATTCTAGACTCAATGAAAAACCCGACGTTCATCCCGATCACTACATAAGAGGTGACGGTTTTGGAAATCAACTTGATAATCACCTAGAGGCTTACTCAAATAGGGTTTCTACTGGTTCGAATTTTGGTAGGGTAGATATTTGAGTTAGGAATCCAATACAACAAGAATCACGGGTAAAGCTTACCTGTGGAGAGAGTTATGGCCGTTTTACTGACGGCTGCCAGAAAACGGGGCCAAATCTGGCCACCGGCCAAAGGGGTACCCCTTTGGGCGGGCTCAAAAATTTAATTTTTTCAAAATTGGACGGATTAGGCATAAATGATCATATGGATTGATTCATAATGGACTCTAGTGTTCAAAAATGCTAGACTCAATGAAAAACCCGACGTTCACCCCGATCCCTACATAAGAGGTGACGGTTTTGGAAATCAACTTGATAATCACCTAGAGGCATACTCAAATAGGGCTTCTACCAGTTCCACTTTTGGTAGGGTAGATATTTTAGTTAGGAATTCAACGCAACAAGAATCAGGGGTAAACCTTACCTATGGAGAGAGTTATAGCCGTTTTACTGACGGCTGCCAGAAAACGGTGCCAAATCTCGCCACCGGCCAAAGGGGTACCCCTTTCGGCGGGCTCAAAAATTTGTTTTTTTCAAAAGTGGACGGATTAGGCATATAGGATCATATGGATTGATTCATAATGGACACTAGTGTTTAAAAATGCTAGACTCAATGAAAAACCCGACGTTCACCCCGATCCCTACATAAGAGGTGACGGTTTTGGAAATCAACTTGATAATCACCTAGAGGCTTACTCAAATAGGGATTCTACCGGTTCCACTTTTGGTAGGGTAGCTATTTGAGTTAGGAATCCAACGCAACAAGAATCACGGGTAAAGCTTACTTCTGGAGAGAGTTATAGCCGTTTTACTGACGGCTGCCAGAAAACGGTGCCAAATCTCGCCACCGGCCAAAGGGGTACCCCTTTCGGCGGGCTCAAAAATTTGTTTTTTTTCAAAAGTGGACGGATTAGGCATATAGGATCATATGGATTGATTCATAATGGACACTAGTGTTTAAAAATGCTAGACTCAATGAAAAACCCGACTTTCACCCCGATCCCTACATAAGAGGTGACGGTTTTGGAAATCAACTTGATAATCACCTAGAGGCTTACTCAAATAGGGATTCTACCGGTTCCACTTTTGGTAGGGTAGATATTTGAGTTACGAATCCAACGCAACAAGAATCACGGGTAAAGCTTATCTGTGGAGAGAGTTATAGCCGTTTTACTGACGGCTGCCAGAAAATGGGGCCAAATCTGGCCACCGGCCAAAGGGGTACCCCTTTGGGCGGGCTCAAAAATTTAATTTTTTCAAAAGTGGACGTATTAGGTATATATGATCATATGGATTGATTCATAATGGACTCTAGTGTTCAAAAATCCTAGACTCAATGAAAAACCCGACATTCACCCCGATCCCTACATAAGAGGTGACGGTTTTGGAAATCAACTTGATAATCACCTAGAGGCTTACTCAAATAGGGTTTCTACCGGTTCGACTTTTGGTAGGGTAGATATTTGAGGTAGGAATCCAACGCAACAAGAATCACGGGTAAAGCTTACTTCTGGAGAGAGTTATAGCCGTTTTACTGACGGCTGCCAGAAAACGGGGCCAAATCTGGCCACCGGCCAAAGGGGTACCCCTTTGGGCGGGCTCAAAAATTTAATTTTTTCAAAATTGGACGGATTAGGCATAAATGATCATATGGATTGATTCATAATGGACTCTAGTGTTCAAAAATGCTAGACTCATTGAAAAACCCGACGTTCACCCCGATCCCTACAAAAGAGGTAATCAAATTGATAATCACCTAGAGGCTTACTCAAATAGGGCTTCTACCGGTTCCACTTTTGGTAGGGTAGATATTTGAGTTAGGAATTCAACGCAACAAGAATCACGGGTAAACCTTACCTGTGGAGAGAGTTATAGCCATATTACTGACGGCTGCCAGAAAACGGGGCCAAATCTGGCCACCGGCCAAAGGGGTACCCCTTTGGGCGGGCTCAAAAATTTGATTTTTTCAAAAGTGGACGGATTAGGCATAAATGATCATATGGATTGATTCATAATGGACTCTAGTGTTCAAAAATGCTAGACTCAATGAAAAACCCGACGTTCACCCCGATCCCTACATAACAGGTGACGATTTTGGAAATCAACTTGATAATCACCTAGAGGCTTACTCAAATAGGGATTCTACCGGTTCCACTTTTGGTAGGGTAGATATTTGAGTTAGGAATTCAACGCAACAAGAATTATGGGTAAACCTTACCTGTGGAAAAAGTTATAGTCGTTTTACTGACGGCTGCCAGAAAACGGGGCCAAATCTGGCCACCGGCCAAAGGGGTACCCCTTTGGACGGGCTCAAAAATTTGTTTTTTTAAAAAGTGGACCGATTAGGCATATATAATCATATGGATTGATTCATAATGGACACTAGTGTTCAAAAATGCTAGACTCAATGAAAAACCCGACGTTCACCCCGATCCTTACATAAGAGGTGACAGTTTTGGAAATCAACTTGATAATCACCTAGAGGCTTACTCAAATAGGGTTTCTACCGGTTCGACTTTTGGTAAGGTAGATATTTGAGTTAGGAATCCAACACAACAAGAATCACGGGTAAAGCTGACTTCTGGAGAAAGTTATAGCCGTTTTACTGACGGCTGCCAGAAAACGGGGATAAATCTGGCCACCGGCTAAAGGGGTACCCCTTTGGGCGGGCTCAAAAATTTGATTTTTTCAAAAGTGCACGGATTAGGCATAAATGATCATATGGATTTATTCATAATGGACTCTAGTGTTAAAAAATGCTAGACTCAATAAAAAACCCGACGTTCACCCCGATCCCTACATAAGAGGTGACGGTTTTGGAAATCAACTTGATAATCATCTAGAGGCTTACTCAAATAGGCTTTCTACCGGTTCGACTTTTGGTAGGGTAGATATTTGAGTTAGGAATCCAACGCAACCAGAATCACGGTTAAAGCTTACCTGTGGAGAGAGTTATAGCCGTTTTACTGACGGCTGCCAGAAAACGGGGCCAAATCTGGCCACGGGCAAAAGGGGTATCCCTTTGGCCGGGCTCAAAAATTTGATTTTTTTAAAAGTCCACGGATTAGGCATATATGATCATATGGATTGATTCATAATGGACTCTAGTGTTCAAAAATTCTAGACTCAATGAAAAACCCGACGTTCATCCCGATCACTACATAAGAGGTGACGGTTTTGGAAATCAACTTGATAATCACCTAGAGGCTTACTCAAATAGGGTTTCTACTGGTTCGAATTTTGGTAGGGTAGATATTTGAGTTAGGAATCCAATACAACAAGAATCACGGGTAAAGCTTACCTGTGGAGAGAGTTATGGCCGTTTTACTGACGGCTGCCAGAAAACGGGGCCAAATCTGGCCACCGGCCAAAGGGGTACCCCTTTGGGCGGGCTCAAAAATTTAATTTTTTCAAAATTGGACGGATTAGGCATAAATGATCATATGGATTGATTCATAATGGACTCTAGTGTTCAAAAATGCTAGACTCAATGAAAAACCCGACGTTCACCCCGATCCCTACATAAGAGGTGACGGTTTTGGAAATCAACTTGATAATCACCTAGAGGCATACTCAAATAGGGCTTCTACCAGTTCCACTTTTGGTAGGGTAGATATTTTAGTTAGGAATTCAACGCAACAAGAATCAGGGGTAAACCTTACCTATGGAGAGAGTTATAGCCGTTTTACTGACGGCTGCCAGAAAACGGTGCCAAATCTCGCCACCGGCCAAAGGGGTACTCCTTTCGGCGGGCTCAAAAATTTGTTTTTTTCAAAAGTGGACGGATTAGGCATATAGGATCATATGGATTGATTCATAATGGACACTAGTGTTTAAAAATGCTAGACTCAATGAAAAACCCGACGTTCACCCCGATCCCTACATAAGAGGTGACGGTTTTGGAAATCAACTTGATAATCACCTAGAGGCTTACTCAAATAGGGATTCTACCCGTTCCACTTTTGGTAGGGTAGCTATTTGAGTTAGGAATCCAACGCAACAAGAATCACGGGTAAAGCTTACTTCTGGAGAGAGTTATAGCCGTTTTACTGACGGCTGCCAGAAAACGGTGCCAAATCTCGCCACCGGCCAAAGGGGTACCCCTTTCGGCGGGCTCAAAAATTTGTTTTTTTTCAAAAGTGGACGGATTAGGCATATAGGATCACGGGTAAAGCTGACTTCTGGAGAAAGTTATAGTCGTTTTACTGACGGCTGCCAGAAAACGCGGATAAATCTGGCCACCGGCCAAAGGGGGTACCCCTTTGGGCGGGCTCAAACATTTGATTTTTTCAAAAGTGGACGGATTAGGCATAAATAATCATATGGATTGATTCATAATGGACTCTAGTGTTCAAAAATGCTAGACTCAATGAAAAACCCGACGTTCACCCCGATCCCTACATAAGAGGTGACGGTTTTGGAAATCAACTTAATAATCACCTAGAGCCTTACTCAAATAGGGTTTCTACCGGTTCGACTTTTTGTAGGGTAGATATTTGAGTTAGGAATCCAACACAACAAGAATCACGGGTAAAGCTTACCTGTGGAGAGAGTTATAGCCGTTTTACTGACGGCTGCCAGAAAACGGGGCCAAATCTGGCCACCGGCCAAAGGGGTACCCCTTTGGGCGGGCTCAAAAATTTCATTTTTTCAAAAGTGGACGGATTAGGCATAAATGATCATATGGATTGATTCATAATGGACACTAGTGTTCAAAAATGCTAGACTCAATGAAAAACCCGACGTTCACCCCGATCCCTACATAAGAGGTGACGGTTTTGGAAATCAACTTTATAATCACCTAGAGGCTTACTCAAATAGGGCTTCTACCGGTTCCACTTTTGGTAGGGTAGATATTTGAGTTAGGAATTCAACGCAACAAGAATCAGGGGTAAACCTTACCTGTGGAGAGAGTTATAGCCGTTTTACTGACGGCTGCCAGAAAACGGGGCCAAATCTGGCCACCGGCCAAAGGGGTAGCCCTTTGGGCGGGCTCAAAAATTTGTTTTTTTCAAAAGTGGACGGATTAGGCATATATGATCATATGGATTGATTTATAATGGACACTAGTGTTCAAAAATGCTAGACTCAATGAAAAACCCGACGTTCACCCCGATCCCTACATAAGAGGTGACAGTTTTGTAAATCAACTTGATAATCACCTAGAGGCTTACTCAAATAGGGTTTCTACTGGTTCGACTTTTGGTAAGGTAGATATTTGAGTTAGGAATCCAACGCAACAAGAATCACGGGTAAAGCTGACTTCTGGAGAAAGTTATAGCCGTTTTACTGACGGCTGCCAGAAAACGGGGCCAAATCTGGCCACCGGCCAAAGGGGGTACCCCTTTGGGCGGGCTCAAACATTTGATTTTTTCAAAAGTGGACGGATTAGGCATAAATGATCATATGGATTGATTCATAATGGACTCTAGTGTTCAAAAATGCTAGACTCAATGAAAAACCCGACGTTCACCCCGATCCCTACATAAGAGGTGACGGTTTTGGAAATCAACTTTATAATCACCCAGAGGCTTACTCAAATAGGCTTTCTACCGGTTAGACTTTTGGTAGAGTAGATATTTGAGTTAGGAATCCAACGCAACAAGAATCACGGGTAAAGCTGACTTCTGGAGAAAGTTATAGCCATTTTACTGACGGCTGCCAGAAAACGGGGCCAAATCTGGCCACCGGCCAAAGGGGGTACCCCTTTGGGCGGGCTCAAACATTTGATTTTTTCAAAAGTGGACGGATTAGGCATAAATGATCATATGGATTGATTCATAATGGACTCTAGTGTTCAAAAATGCTAGACTCAATGAAAAACCCGACGTTCACCCCGATCCCTACATAAGAGGTGACAGTTTTGGAAATCAACTTTATAATCACCCAGAGGCTTACTCAAATAGGCTTTCTACCGGTTAGACTTTTGGTAGAGTAGATATTAGAGTTACGAATCCAACGCAACAAGAAACACGGGTAAAGCTTACCTGTGGAGAGAGTTATAGCCGTTTTACTGACGGCTGCCAGAAAACGGGGCCAAATCTGACCACCGGCCAAAGGGGTAGCCCTTTGGGCGGGCTCAAAAATTTATTTTTTTCAAAAGTGGATGGATTAGGCATATATGATCATATGGATTGATTTATAATGGACACTAGTGTTCAAAAATGCTAGACTCAATGAAAGACCCGACGTTCACCCCGATCACTACATAAGAGGTGACGGTTTTGGAAATCAACTTAATAATGACCTAGAGCCTTACTCAAATAAGGTTTCTACCGGTTCGACTTTTTGTAGGGTAGATATTTGAGTTAGGAATCTAACACAACAAGAATCACGGGTAAAGCTTACCTGTGGAGAGAGTTATAGCCGTTTTACTGACGGCTGCCAGAAAACGTGGCCAAATCTGGCCACCGGCCAAAGGGGTACCCCTTTGGGCGGGCTCAAAAATTTCATTTTTTTAAAAGTGGACGGATTAGGCATAAATGATCATATGGATTGATTCATAATGGACTCTAGTGTTCAAAACTGCTAGACTCAATGAAAAACCCGACGTTCACCCCGATCCCTACATAAGAGGTGACGGTTTTGGAAATCAACTTGATAATCACCTAGAGGCTTACTCAAATAGGGCTTCTACCGGTTCCACTTTTGGTAGGGTAGATATTTGAGTTAGGAATTCAACGCAACAAGAATCAGGGGTAAACCTTACCTGTGGAGAGAGTTATAGCCGTTTTACTGACGGCTGCCAGAAAACGGGGCCAAATCTGGCCACCGGCCAAAGGGATAGCCCTTTGGGCGGGCTCAAAAATTTGTTTTTTTCAAAAGTGGACGGATTAGGCATATATGATCATATGGATTGATTTATAATGGACACTAGTGTTCAAAAATGCTAGACTCAATGAAAAACCCGACGTTCACCCCGATCCCTACATAAGAGGTGACAGTTTTGGAAATCAACTTGATAATCACCTAGAGGCTTACTCAAATAGGGTTTCTACTGGTTTGACTTTTGGTAAGGTAGATATTTGAGTTAGGAATCCAACGCAATAAGAATCACGGGTAAAGCTGACTTCTGGAGAAAGTTATAGCCGTTTTACTGACGGCTGCCAGAAAACGGGGCCAAATCTTGCCACCGGCCAAAGGGGGTGGTACCCCTTTGGGCGGGCTCAAAAATTTGATTTTTTCAAAAGTGGACGGATTAGGCATAAATGATCATATGGATTGATTCATAATGGACTCTAGTGTTCAAAAATGCAAGACTCAATGAAAAACCCGACGTTCACCCCGATCCCTACATAAGAGGTGACAGTTTTGGAAATCAACTTTATAATCACCCAGAGGCTTACTCAAATAGGCTTTCTACCGGTTAGACTTTTGGTAGAGTAGATATTAGAGTTACGAATCCAACGCAACAAGAAACACGGGTAAAGCTTACCTGTGGAGAGAGTTATAGCCGTTTTACTGACGGCTGCCAGAAAACGGGGCCAAATCTGACCACCGGCCAAAGGGGTAGCCCTTTGGGCGGGCTCAAAAATTTATTTTTTTCAAAAGTGGATGGATTAGGCATATATGATCATATGGATTGATTTATAATGGACACTAGTGTTCAAAAATGCTAGACTCAATGAAAGACCCGACGTTCACCCCGATCACTACATAAGAGGTGACGGTTTTGGAAATCAACTTAATAATGACCTAGAGCCTTACTCAAATAGGGTTTCTACCGGTTCGACTTTTTGTAGGGTAGATATTTGAGTTAGGAATCTAACACAACAAGAATCACGGGTAAAGCTTACCTGTGGAGAGAGTTATAGCCGTTTTACTGACGGCTGCCAGAAAACGGGGCCAAATCTGGCCACCGGCCAAAGGGGTACCCCTTTGGGCGGGCTCAAAAATTTCATTTTTTCAAAAGTGGACGGATTAGGCATAAATGATCATATGGATTGATTCATAATGGACACTAGTGTTCAAAAATGCTAGACTCAATGAAAAACCCGACGTTCACCCCGATCCCTACATAAGAGGTGACGGTTTTGGAAATCAACTTTATAATCACCTAGAGGCTTACTCAAATAGGGCTTCTACCGGTTCCACTTTTGGTAGGGTAGATATTTGAGTTAGGAATTCAACGCAACAAGAATCAGGGGTAAACCTTACCTGTGGAGAGAGTTATAGCCGTTTTACTGACGGCTGCCAGAAAACGGGGCCAAATCTGGCCACCGGCCAAAGGGGTAGCCCTTTGGGCGGGCTCAAAAATTTGTTTTTTTCAAAAGTGGACGGATTAGGCATATATGATCATATGGATTGATTTATAATGGACACTAGTGTTCAAAAATGCTAGACTCAATGAAAAACCCGACGTTCACCCCGATCCCTACATAAGAGGTGACAGTTTTGTAAATCAACTTGATAATCACCTAGAGGCTTACTCAAATAGGGTTTCTACTGGTTCGACTTTTGGTAAGGTAGATATTTGAGTTAGGAATCCAACGCAACAAGAATCACGGGTAAAGCTGACTTCTGGAGAAAGTTATAGCCGTTTTACTGACGGCTGCCAGAAAACGGGGCCAAATCTGGCCACCGGCCAAAGGGGGTACCCCTTTGGGCGGGCTCAAACATTTGATTTTTTCAAAAGTGGACGGATTAGGCATAAATGATCATATGGATTGATTCATAATGGACTCTAGTGTTCAAAAATGCTAGACTCAATGAAAAACCCGACGTTCACCCCGATCCCTACATAAGAGGTGACGGTTTTGGAAATCAACTTTATAATCACCCAGAGGCTTACTCAAATAGGCTTTCTACCGGTTAGACTTTTGGTAGAGTAGATATTTGAGTTAGGAATCCAACGCAACAAGAATCACGGGTAAAGCTGACTTCTGGAGAAAGTTATAGCCATTTTACTGACGGCTGCCAGAAAACGGGGCCAAATCTGGCCACCGGCCAAAGGGGGTACCCCTTTGGGCGGGCTCAAACATTTGATTTTTTCAAAAGTGGACGGATTAGGCATAAATGATCATATGGATTGATTCATAATGGACTCTAGTGTTCAAAAATGCTAGACTCAATGAAAAACCCGACGTTCACCCCGATCCCTACATAAGAGGTGACAGTTTTGGAAATCAACTTTATAATCACCCAGAGGCTTACTCAAATAGGCTTTCTACCGGTTAGACTTTTGGTAGAGTAGATATTAGAGTTACGAATCCAACGCAACAAGAAACACGGGTAAAGCTTACCTGTGGAGAGAGTTATAGCCGTTTTACTGACGGCTGCCAGAAAACGGGGCCAAATCTGACCACCGGCCAAAGGGGTAGCCCTTTGGGCGGGCTCAAAAATTTATTTTTTTCAAAAGTGGATGGATTAGGCATATATGATCATATGGATTGATTTATAATGGACACTAGTGTTCAAAAATGCTAGACTCAATGAAAGACCCGACGTTCACCCCGATCACTACATAAGAGGTGACGGTTTTGGAAATCAACTTAATAATGACCTAGAGCCTTACTCAAATAGGGTTTCTACCGGTTCGACTTTTTGTAGGGTAGATATTTGAGTTAGGAATCTAACACAACAAGAATCACGGGTAAAGCTTACCTGTGGAGAGAGTTATAGCCGTTTTACTGACGGCTGCCAGAAAACGTGGCCAAATCTGGCCACCGGCCAAAGGGGTACCCCTTTGGGCGGGCTCAAAAATTTCATTTTTTTAAAAGTGGACGGATTAGGCATAAATGATCATATGGATTGATTCATAATGGACTCTAGTGTTCAAAACTGCTAGACTCAATGAAAAACCCGACGTTCACCCCGATCCCTACATAAGAGGTGACGGTTTTGGAAATCAACTTGATAATCACCTAGAGGCTTACTCAAATAGGGCTTCTACCGGTTCCACTTTTGGTAGGGTAGATATTTGAGTTAGGAATTCAACGCAACAAGAATCAGGGGTAAACCTTACCTGTGGAGAGAGTTATAGCCGTTTTACTGACGGCTGCCAGAAAACGGGGCCAAATCTGGCCACCGGCCAAAGGGATAGCCCTTTGGGCGGGCTCAAAAATTTGTTTTTTTCAAAAGTGGACGGATTAGGCATATATGATCATATGGATTGATTTATAATGGACACTAGTGTTCAAAAATGCTAGACTCAATGAAAAACCCGACGTTCACCCCGATCCCTACATAAGAGGTGACAGTTTTGGAAATCAACTTGATAATCACCTAGAGGCTTACTCAAATAGGGTTTCTACTGGTTTGACTTTTGGTAAGGTAGATATTTGAGTTAGGAATCCAACGCAATAAGAATCACGGGTAAAGCTGACTTCTGGAGAAAGTTATAGCCGTTTTACTGACGGCTGCCAGAAAACGGGGCCAAATCTTGCCACCGGCCAAAGGGGGTGGTACCCCTTTGGGCGGGCTCAAAAATTTGATTTTTTCAAAAGTGGACGGATTAGGCATAAATGATCATATGGATTGATTCATAATGGACTCTAGTGTTCAAAAATGCAAGACTCAATGAAAAACCCGACGTTCACCCCGATCCCTACATAAGAGGTGACAGTTTTGGAAATCAACTTTATAATCACCCAGAGGCTTACTCAAATAGGCTTTCTACCGGTTAGACTTTTGGTAGAGTAGATATTAGAGTTACGAATCCAACGCAACAAGAAACACGGGTAAAGCTTACCTGTGGAGAGAGTTATAGCCGTTTTACTGACGGCTGCCAGAAAACGGGGCCAAATCTGACCACCGGCCAAAGGGGTAGCCCTTTGGGCGGGCTCAAAAATTTATTTTTTTCAAAAGTGGATGGATTAGGCATATATGATCATATGGATTGATTTATAATGGACACTAGTGTTCAAAAATGCTAGACTCAATGAAAGACCCGACGTTCACCCCGATCACTACATAAGAGGTGACGGTTTTGGAAATCAACTTAATAATGACCTAGAGCCTTACTCAAATAGGGTTTCTACCGGTTCGACTTTTTGTAGGGTAGATATTTGAGTTAGGAATCTAACACAACAAGAATCACGGGTAAAGCTTACCTGTGGAGAGAGTTATAGCCGTTTTACTGACGGCTGCCAGAAAACGTGGCCAAATCTGGCCACCGGCCAAAGGGGTACCCCTTTGGGCGGGCTCAAAAATTTCATTTTTTTAAAAGTGGACGGATTAGGCATAAATGATCATATGGATTGATTCATAATGGACTCTAGTGTTCAAAAATGCTAGACTCAATGAAAAACCCGACGTTCACCCCGATCCCTACATAAGAGGTGACGGTTTTGGAAATCAACTTGATAATCACCTAGAGGCTTACTCAAATAGGGCTTCTACCGGTTCCACTTTTGGTAGGGTAGATATTTGAGTTAGGAATTCAACGCAACAAGAATCAGGGGTAAACCTTACCTGTGGAGAGAGTTATAGCCGTTTTACTGACGGCTGCCAGAAAACGGGGCCAAATCTGGCCACCGGCCAAAGGGATAGCCCTTTGGGCGGGCTCAAAAATTTGTTTTTTTCAAAAGTGGACGGATTAGGCATATATGATCATATGGATTGATTTATAATGGACACTAGTGTTCAAAAATGCTAGACTCAATGAAAAACCCGACGTTCACCCCGATCCCTACATAAGAGGTGACAGTTTTGGAAATCAACTTGATAATCACCTAGAGGCTTACTCAAATAGGGTTTCTACTGGTTTGACTTTTGGTAAGGTAGATATTTGAGTTAGGAATCCAACGCAACAAGAATCACGGGTAAAGCTGACTTCTGGAGAAAGTTATAGCCGTTTTACTGACGGCTGCCAGAAAACGGGGCCAAATCTTGCCACCGGCCAAAGGGGGTGGTACCCCTTTGGGCGGGCTCAAAAATTTGATTTTTTCAAAAGTGGACGGATTAGGCATAAATGATCATATGGATTGATTCATAATGGACTCTAGTGTTCAAAAATGCAAGACTCAATGAAAAACCCGACATTCACCCCAATCCCTACATAAGAGGTGACGGTTTTGGAAATCAACTTGATAATCACCTAGAGGCTTACTCAAATAGGGATTCTACCGGTTCCACTTTTGGTAGGGTAGATATTTAAGTTAGAAATTCAACGCAACAAGAATCATGGGTAAACCTTACCTGTGGAGAGAGTTATAGCCGTTTTACTGACGGCTGCCAGAAAACGGAGCCAAATCTGGCCACCGGCCAAAGGGGTACCCCTTTGGGCGGGCTCAAAAATTTGTTTTTTTAAAAAGTGGACGGATTAGGCATATATGATCATATGGATTGATTCATAATGGACACTAGTGTTCAAAAATGCTAGACTCAATGAAAAATCCGACGTTTACCCCGATCCCTACATAAGAGGTGACAGTTTTGGAAATCAACTTGATAATCACCTAGAGGCTTACTCAAATAGGGTTTCTACCGGTTCGACTTTTGGTAAGGTAGATATTTGAGTTAGGAATCCAACGCAACAAGAATCACGGGTAAAGCTGACTTCTGGAGAAAGTTATAGCCATTTTACTGACGGCTGCAAGAAAACGGGACCAAATCTGGCCACCGGCCAAAGGGGGTACCCCTTTGGGCGGGCACAAAAATTTGATTTTTTCAAAAGTGGACGGATTAGGCATAAATGATCATATGGATTGATTCATAATGGACTCTAGTATTCAAAAATGCTAGACTCAATGAAAAACCCGACGTTCACCCCGATCCCTACATAAGAGGTGACGGTTTTTGAAATGAACTTGATAATCACCTAGAGGCTTACTCAAATAGGGATTCTACCGGTTCCACTTTTTGTAGGGTAGATATTTGAGTTAGTAATTCAACGCAACAAGAATCATGGGTAAACGTTACCTGTGGAGAGAGTTATAGCCGTTTTACTGACGACTGCCAGAAAACGGGGCCAAATCTGGCCACCGGCCAAAGGGGTACCCCTTTGGGCGGGCTCAAAAATTTGTTTTTTTCAAAAGTGGACGGATTAGGCATATATGATCATATGGATTGATTCATAATGGACACTAGTGTTCAAAAATACTAGACTCAATGAAAAACCCGACGTTTACCCCGATCCCTACATAAGAGGTGACAGTTTTGGAAATCAACTTGATAATCACCTAGAGGCTTACTCAAATAGGGTTTCTACCGGTTCGACTTTTGGTAAGGTAGATATTTGAGTTAGGAATCCAACGCAACAAGAATCACGGGTAAAGCTGACTTCTGGAGAAAGTTATAGCCGTTTTACTGACGGCTGCCAGAAAACGGGGCCAAATCTGGCCACCGGCCAAAGGGGGTACCCCTTTGGGCGGGCTCAAAAATTTGATTTTTTCAAAAGTGGACGGATTAGGCATAAATGATCATATGGATTGATTCATAATGGACTCTAGTGTTCAAAAATGCTAGACTCAATGAAAAACCCGACGTTCACCCCGATCCCTACATAAGAGGTGACGGTTTTGGAAATCAACTTGATAATCACCTAGAGGCTTACTCAAATAGGGATTCTACCGGTTCCACTTTTGGTAGGGTAGATATTTGAGTTAGAAATTCAACGCAACAAGAATCATGGGTAAACCTTACCTGTGGAGAGAGTTATAGCCGTTTTACTGACGGCTGCCAGAAAACGGGGCCAAATCTGGCCACCGGCCAAAGGGGTACCCCTTTGGGCGGGCTCAAAAATTTGTTTTTTTAAAAAGTGGACGGATTAGGCATATATGATCATATGGATTGATTCATAATGGACACTAGTGTTCAAAAATGCTAGACTCAATGAAAAATCCGACGTTTACCCCGATCCCTACATAAGAGGTGACAGTTTTGGAAATCAACTTGATAATCACCTAGAGGCTTACTCAAATAGGGTTTCTACCGGTTCGACTTTTGGTAAGGTAGATATTTGAGTTAGGAATCCAACGCAACAAGAATCACGGGTAAAGCTGACTTCTGGAGAAAGTTATAGCCGTTTTACTGACGGCTGCCAGAAAACGGGGCCAAATCTGGCCACCGGCCAAAGGGGGTACCCCTTTGGGCGGGCACAAAAATTTGATTTTTTCAAAAGTGGACGGATTAGGCATAAATGATCATATGGATTGATTCATAATGGACTCTAGTATTCAAAAATGCTAGACTCAATGAAAAACCCGACGTTCACCCCGATCCCTACATAAGAGGTGACGGTTTTGGAAATCAACTTGATAATCACCTAGAGGCTTACTCAAATAGGGATTCTACCGGTTCCACTTTTTGTAGGGTAGATATTTGAGTTAGTAATTCAACGCAACAAGAATCATGGGTAAACGTTACCTGTGGAGAGAGTTATAGCCGTTTTACTGACGGCTGCCAGAAAACGGGGCCAAATCTGGCCACCGGCCAAAGGGGTACCCCTTTGGGCGGGCTCAAAAATTTGTTTTTTTAAAAAGTGGACGGATTAGGCATATATGATCATATGGATTGATTAATAATGGACACTAGTGTTCAAAAATGCTAGACTCAATGAAAAACCCGACGTTCACCCCGATCCCTACATAAGAGGTGACAGTTTTGGAAATCAACTTGATAATCACCTAGAGGCTTACTCAAATAGGGTTTCTACGGGTTCCACTTTTGGTAAGGTAGATATTTGAGTTAGGAATCCAACGCAACAAGAATCACGGGTAAAGCTGACTTCTGGAAAAAGTTATAGCCGTTTTACTGACGGCTGCCAGAAAACGGGGCTAAATCTGGCCACCGGCCAAAGGGGTACCCCTTTGGGCGGGCTCAAAAATTTGTTTTTTTAAAAAGTGGACGGATTAGGCATATATGATCATATGGATTGATTCATAATGGACACTAGTGTTCAAAAATACTAGACTCAATGAAAAACCCGACGTTTACCCCGATCCCTACATAAGAGGTGACAGTTTTGGAAATCAACTTGATAATCACCTAGAGGCTTACTCAAATAGGGTTTCTACCTGTTCGACTTTTCGTAAGGTAGATATTTGAGTTAGAAATCCAACGCAACAAGAATCACGGGTAAAGCTGACTTCTGGAGAAAGTTATAGCCGTTTTACTGACGGCTGCCAGAAAACGGGGCCAAATCTGGCCACCGGCCAAAGGGGGTACCCCTTTGGGCGGGCTCAAAAATTTGATTTTTTCAAAAGTGGACGGATTAGGCATAAATGATCATATGGATTGATTCATAATGGACTCTAGTGTTCAAAAATGCTAGACTCAATGAAAAACCCGACGTTCACCCCGATCCCTACATAAGAGGTGACGGTTTTGGAAATCAACTTGATAATCACCTAGAGGCTTACTCAAATAGGGATTCTACCGGTTCCACTTTTGGTAGGGTAGATATTTGAGTTAGAAATTCAACGCAACAAGAATCATGGGTAAACGTTACCTGTGGAGAGAGTTATAGCCGTTTTACTGACGGCTGCCAGAAAACGGGGCCAAATCTGGCCACCGGCCAAAGGGGGTACCCCTTTGGGCGGGCTCAAAAATTTGATTTTTTCAAAAGTGTACGGATTAGGCATAAATGATCATATGGATTGATTCATAATGGACTCTATTGTTCAAAAATGCTAGACTCAATGAAAAACCCGACGTTCACCCCGATCCCTACATAAGAGGTGACAGTTTTGGAAATCAACTTGATAATAACCTAGAGGCTTACTCAAATAGGGTTTCTACGGGTTCGACTTTTGGTAAGGTAGATATTTGAGTTAGGAATCCAACGCAACAAGAATCACGGGTAAAGCTGACTTCTGGAAAAAGTTATAGCCGTTTTACTGACGGCTGCCAGAAAACGGGGCTAAATCTGGCCACCGGCCAAAGGGGTACCCCTTTGGGCGGGCTCAAAAATTTGTTTTTTTAAAAAGTGGACGGATTAGGCATATATGATCATATGAATTGATTCATAATGGACACTAGTGTTCAAAAATGCTAGACTCAATGAAAAACCCGACGTTTACCCCGATCCCTACATAAGAGGTGACAGTTTTGGAAATCAACTTGATAATCACCTAGAGGCTTACTCAAATAGGGTTTCTACCGGTTCGACTTTTGGTAAGGTAGATATTTGAGTTAGGAATCCAACGCAACAAGAATCACGGGTAAAGCTGACTTCTGGAGAAAGTTATAGCCGTTTTACTGACGGCTGCCAGAAAACGGGGCCAAATCTGGCCACCGGCCAAAGGGGGTACCCCTTTGGGCGGGCTCAAAAATTTGATTTTTTCAAAAGAGGACGGATTAGGCATAAATGATCATATGGATTGATTCATAATGGACTCTAGTGTTCAAAAATGCTAGACTCAATGAAAAACCCGACGTTCACCCCGATCCCTACATAAGAGGTGATGGTTTTGGAAATCAACTTGATAATCACCTAGAGGCTTACTCAAATAGGGATTCTACCGGTTCCACTTTTGATAGGGTAGATATTTGAGTTAGAAATTCAACGCAACAAGAATCATGGGTAAACGTTACCTGTGGAGAGAGTTATAGCCGTTTTACTGACGGATGCCAGAAAACGGGGCCAAATCTGGCCACCGGCCAAAGGGGTACCCCTTTGGGCGGGCTCAAAATTTTGTTTTTTTAAAAAGTGGACGGATTAGGCATATATGATCATATGGATTGATTCATAATGGACACTAGTGTTCAAAAATGCTAGACTCAATGAAAAACCCGACGTTCACCCCGATCCCTACATAAGAGGTGACAGTTTTGGAAATCGACTTGATAATCACCTAGAGGCTTACTCAAATAGGGTTTCTACCGGTTCGACTTTTGGTAAAGTAGATATTTGAGTTAGGAATCCAACGCAACAAGAATCACGGGTAAAGCTGACTTCTGGAGAAAGTTATAGCCGTTTTACTGACGGCTGCTAGAAAACGGGGCTAAATCTGGCCACCGGCCAAAGGGGTACCCCTTTGGGCGGGCTCAAAAATTTGATTTTTTAAAAAGTGGACGGATTAGGCATATATGATCATATGGATTGATTCATAATGGACACTAGTGTTCAAAAATGCTAGACTCAATGAAAAACCCGACGTTCACCCCGATCCCTACATAAGAGGTGACAGTTTTGGAAATCAACTTGATAATCACCTAGAGACTTACTCAAATAGGGTTTCTACCAGTTCGACTTTTGGTAAGGTAGATATTTGAGTTAGGAATCCAACGCAACAAGAATCACAGGTAAAGCTGACTTCTGGAGAAAGTTATAGCCGTTTTACTGACGGCTGCCAGAAAACGTGGCCAAATCTGGCCACCGGCCAAAGGGGGTACCCCTTTGGGCGGGCTCAAAAATTTGATTTTTTCAAAAGTGGACGGATTAGGCATAAATGATCATATGGATTGATTCGTAATGGACTCTAGTGTTCAAAAATACTAGACTCAATGAAAAACCCGACGTTCACCCCGATCCCTACATAAGAGGTGACGGTTTTGGAAATCAACTTGATAATCACCTAGAGGCTTACTCAAATAGGGATTCTACCGGTTCCACTTTTGGTAGGGTAGATATTTGAGTTAGAAATTCAACGCAACAAGAATCATGGGTAAACGTTACCTGTGGAGAGAGTTTTAGCCGTTTTACTGACGGCTGCCAGAAAACGGGGCCAAATCTGGCCACCGGCCAAAGGGGTACCCCTTTGGGCGGGCTCAAAAATTTGTTTTTTTAAAAAGTGGACGGATTAGGCATATATGATCATATGGATTGATTCATAATGGACACTAGTGTTCAAAAATGCTAGACTCAATGAAAAACCCGACGTTCACCCCGATCCCTACATAAGAGGTGACAGTTTTGGAAATCAACTTGATAATCACCTAGAGGCTTACTCAAATAGGGTTTCTACCGGTTCGACTTTTGGTAAGGTAGATATTTGAGTGAGGAATGCAACGCAACAAGAATCACGGGTAAAGCTGACTTCTGGAGAAAGTTATAGCCGTTTTACTGACGGCTGCCAGAAAATGGGGCTAAATCTGGCCACCGGCCAAAGGAGTACCCCTTTGGGCGGGCTCAAAAATTTAATTTTTTTAAAAGTGGACGGATTAGGCATAAATGATCATATGGATTGATTCATAATGGTCTCTAGTGTTAAAAAATGCTAGACTCAATGAAAAACCCGACGTTCACCCCGATCCCTACATAAGAGGTGACGGTTTTGGAAATCAACTTGATAATCACCCAGAGGCTTACTCAAATAGGCTTTCTACAGGTTCGACTTTTGGTAGGGTAGATATTTGAGTTAGGAATCCAACGCAACAAGAATCACAGTTAAAGCTTACCTGTGGAGAGAGTTATAGCCGTTTTACTCACGGCTGCTAGAAAAAGGGGCCAAATCTGGCCACCGGCCAAAGGGGTATCCATTTGGGCGGGCTCAAAAATTTGATTTTTTCAAAAGTGGACGTATTATGCATAAATGATCATATGGATTGATTCATAATGGACTCTAGTGTTCCAAAATGCTAGACTCAATGAAAAACCCGACGTTCACCCCGCTCCCTACATAAGAGGTGACGGTTTTGGAAATCAACTTGATAATCACTTAGAGGCTTACTCAAATATGGTTTCTACCGGTTCCACTTTTGTTAGGGTAGATATTTGAGTTAGAAATTCAACGCAACAAGAATCATGGGTAAACGTTACCTGTGGAGAGAGTTATAGCCGTTTTACTGACGGCTGCCAGAAAACGGGGCCAAATCTGGCCACCGGCCAAAGGGGTACCCCTTTGGGCGGGCTCAAAAATTTGTTTTTTTAAAAAGTGGACGGATTAGGCATATATGATCATATGGATTGATTCATAATGGACACTAGTGTTCAAAAATGCTAGACTCAATGAAAAACCCGACGTTCACCCCGATCCCTACATAAGAGGTGACAGTTTTGGAAATCAACTTGATAATCACCTAGAGGCTTACTTAAATAGGGTTTCTATCGGTTCGACTTTTGGTAAGGTAGATATTTGAGTGAGGAATGCAACGCAACAAGAATCACGGGTAAAGCTGACTTCTGGAGAAAGTTATAGCCGTTTTACTGACGGCTGCCAGAAAACGGGGCTAAATCTGGCCACCGGCCAAAGGGGTACCCCTTTGGGCGGGCTCAAAAATTTGATTTTTTCAAAAGTGGACGGATTAGGCATAAATGATCATATGGATTGATTCATAATGGTCTCTAGTGTTAAAAAATGCTAGACTCAATGAAAAACCCGACGTTCACCCCGATCCCTACATAAGAGGTGACGGTTTTTTAAATCAACTTGATAATCACCTAGAGGCTTACTCAAATAGGCTTTCTACAGGTTCGACTTTTGGTAGGGTAGATATTTGAGTTAGGAATCCAACGCAACAAGAATCACGGTTAAAGCTTACCTGTGGAGAGAGTTATAGCCGTTTTACTGACGGCTGCCAGAAAACGGGGCCAAATCTGGCCACCGGCCAAAGGGGGTACCCCTTTGGGCGGGCTCAAAAATTTGATTTTTTCAAAAGTGGACGTATTATGCATAAATGATCATATGGATTGATTCATAATGGACTCTAGTGTTCAAAAATGCTAGACTCAATGAAAAACCCGACGTTCACCCCGCTCCCTACATAAGAGGTGACGGTTTTGGAAATCAACTTGATAATCACTTAGAGGCTTACTCAAATAGGGTTTCTACCGGTTCCACTTTTGTTAAGGTAGATATTTGAGTTAGAAATTCAACGCAACAAGAATCATGGGTAAACGTTACCTGTAAAGAGAGTTATAGCCGTTTTACTGACGGCTGCCAGAAAACGGGGCCAAATCTGGCCACCGGCCAAAGGGGTACCCCTTTGGGCGGGCTCAAAAATTTATTTTTTTAAAAAGTGGACGGATTAGGCATATATGATCATATGGATTGATTCATAATGGACACTAGTGTTCAAAAATGCTAGACTCAATGAAAAACCCGACGTTCACCCCGATCCCTACATAAGAGGTGACAGTTTTGGAAATCAACTTGATAATCACCTAGAGGCTTACTCAAATAGGGTTTCTACCGGTTCGACTTTTGGTAAGGTAGATATTTGAGTGAGGAATGCAACGCAACAAGAATCACGGGTAAAGCTGACTTCTGGAGAAAGTTATAGCCGTTTTACTGACGGCTGCCAAAAAACGGGGCTAAATCTGGCCACCGGCCAAAGGGGTACCCCTTTGGGCGGGCTCAAAAATTTGATTTTTTCAAAAGTGGACGGATTAGGCATAAATGATCATATGGATTGATTCATAATGGTCTCTAGTGTTAAAAAATGCTAGACTCAATGAAAAACCCGACGTTCACCCCGATCCCTACATAAGAGGTGACGGTTTTGGAAATCAACTTGATAATCACCTAGAGGCTTACTCAAATAGGCTTTCTACAGGTTCGACTTTTGGTAGGGTAGATATTTGAGTTAGGAATCCAACGCAACAAGAATCACGGTTAAAGCTTACCTGTGGAGAGAGTTATAGCCGTTTTACTGACAGTTGCCAGAAAACAGGGCCAAATCTGGCCACCAGCCAAAGGGGTATCCATTTGGGCGGGCTCAAAAATTTGATTTTTTCAAAAGTGGACGTATTATGCATAAATGATCATATGGATTGATTCATAATGGACTCTAGTGTTCAAAAATGCTAGACTCAATGAAAAACCCGACGTTCACCCCGCTCCCTACATAAGAGGTGACGGTTTTGGAAATCAACTTGATAATCACCTAGAGGCTTACTCAAATAGGGTTTCTACCGGTTCCACTTTTGTTAGGGTAGATATTTGAGTTAGAAATTCAACGCAACAAGAATCACGGGTAAAGCTGACTTCTGGATAAAGTTATAGCCGTTTTACTGACGGCTGCCAGAAAACGGGGCTAAATCTGGCCACCGGCCAAAGGGGTACCCCTTTGGGCGGGCTCAAAAATTTGATTTTTTCAAAAGTGGACGGATTAGGCATAAATGATCATATGGATTGATTCATAATGGTCTCTAGTGTTAAAAAATGCTAGACTCAATGAAAAACCCGACGTTCACCCCGATCCCTACATAAGAGGTGACGGTTTTTGAAATCAACTTGATAATCACCTAGAGGCTTACTCAAATAGGCTTTCTACAGGTTCGACTTTTGGTAGGGTAGATATTTGAGTTAGGAATCCAACGCAACAAGAATCACGGTTAAAGCTTACCTGTGGAGAGAGTTATAGCCGTTTTACTGACGGCTGCCAGAAAACGGGGCCAAATCTGGCCACCGGCCAAAGGGGGTACCCCTTTGGGCGGGCTCAAAAATTTGATTTTTTCAAAAGTGGACGTATTATGCATAAATGATCATATGGATTGATTCATAATGGACTCTAGTGTTCAAAAATGCTAGACTCAATGAAAAACCCGACGTTCACCCCGCTCCCTACATAAGAGGTGACGGTTTTGGAAATCAACTTGATAATCACTTAGAGGCTTACTCAAATAGGGTTTCTACCGGTTCCACTTTTGTTAAGGTAGATATTTGAGTTAGAAATTCAACGCAACAAGAATCATGGGTAAACGTTACCTGTAAAGAGAGTTATAGCCGTTTTACTGACGGCTGCCAGAAAATGGGGCCAAATCTGGCCACCGGCCAAAGAGGTACCCCTTTGGGCGGGCTCAAAAATTTATTTTTTTAAAAAGTGGACGGATTAGGCATATATGATCATATGGATTGATTCATAATGGACACTAGTGTTCAAAAATGCTAGACTCAATGAAAAACCCGACGTTCACCCCGATCCCTACATAAGAGGTGACAGTTTTGGAAATCAACTTGATAATCACCTAGAGGCTTACTCAAATAGGGTTTCTACCGGTTCGACTTTTGGTAAGGTAGATATTTGAGTGAGGAATGCAACGCAACAAGAATCACGGGTAAAGCAGACTTCTGGAGAAAGTTATAGCCGTTTTACTGACGGCTGCCAGAAAACGGGGCTAAATCTGGCCACCGGCCAAAGGGGTACCCCTTTGGGCGGGCTCAAAAATTTGATTTTTTCAAAAGTGGACGGATTAGGCATAAATGATCATATGGATTGATTCATAATGGTCTCTAGTGTTAAAAAATGCTAGACTCAATGAAAAACCCGACGTTCACCCCGATCCCTACATAAGAGGTGACGGTTTTGGAAATCAACTTGATAATCACCTAGAGGCTTACTCAAATAGGCTTTCTACAGGTTCGACTTTTGGTAGGGTAGATATTTGAGTTAGGAATCCAACGCAACAAGAATCACGGTTAAAGCTTACCTGTGGAGAGAGTTATAGCCGTTTTACTGACGGTTGCCAGAAAACAGGGCCAAATCTGGCCACCAGCCAAAGGGGTATCCATTTGGGCGGGCTCAAAAATTTGATTTTTTCAAAAGTGGACGTATTATGCATAAATGATCATATGGATTGATTCATAATGGACTCTAGTGTTCAAAAATGCTAGACTCAATGAAAAACCCGACGTTCACCCCGCTCCCTACATAAGAGGTGACGGTTTTGGAAATCAACTTGATAATCACCTAGAGGCTTACTCAAATAGGGTTTCTACCGGTTCCACTTTTGGTAGGGTAGATATTTGAGTTAGAAATTCAACGCAACAAGAATCATTGGTAAACCTTACCTGTGGAGAGAGTTATAGCCGTTTTACTGACGGCTGCCAGAAAACAGGGCCAAATCTGGCCACCGGCCAAAGGGGTACCCCTTTGGGCGGGCTCAAAAATTTGTTTTTTTAAAAAGTGGACGGATTAGGCATATATGATCATATGGATTGATTCATAATGGACACTAGTGTTCAAAAATGCTAGACTCAATGAAAAACCCGACGTTCACCCCGATCCCTACATAAGAGGTGACAGTTTTGGAAATCAACTTGATAATCACCTAGAGGCTTACTCAAATAGGGTTTTTACCGGTTCGAATTTTCGTAAGGTAGATATTTGAGTTAGGAATCCAACGCAACAAGAATCACGGGTAAAGCTGACTTCTGGAGAAAAGTATAGCCGTTTTACTGACGGCTGCCAGAAAACGGGGCCAAATCTGGCCACTGGCCAAAGGGGGTACCCCTTTGGGCGGGCTCAAAAATTTGATTTTTTCAAAAGTGGACGGATTAGGCATAAATGATCATATGGATTGATTCATAATGGACTCTAGTGTTCAAAAATGCTAGACTCAATGAAAAACCCGACGTTCACCCCGATCCCTACATAAGAGGTGACGGTTTTGGAAATCAACTTGGTAATCACCTAGAGGCTTACTCAAATAGGGATTCTACCGGTTCCACTTTTTGTAGGGTAGATATTTGAGTTAGAAATTCAACGCAACAAGAATCATGGGTAAACGTTACCTGTGGAGAGAGTTAAAGCCGTTTTACTGACGGCTGCCAGAAAACGGGGCCAAATCTGGCCACCGGCCAAAGGGGTACCCCTTTGGGCGGGCTCAAAAATTTGTTTTTTTAAAAAGTGGACGGATTAGGCATATATGATCATATGGATTGATTCATAATGGACACTAGTGTTCAAAAATGCTAGACTCAATGAAAAATCCGACGTTAACCCCGATCCCTACATAAGAGGTGACAGTTTTGGAAATCAACTTGATAATCACCTAGAGGCTTACTCAAATAGGGTTTCTACCGGTTCAACTTTTGGTAAGGTAGATATTTGAGTTAGGAATGCAACGCAACAAGAATCACGGGTAAAGCTGACTTCTGGAGAAAGTTATAGCCGTTTTACTGACGGCTGCCAGAAAACGGGGCTAAATCTGGCCACCGGCCAAAGGGGTACCCCTTTGGACGGGCTCAAAAATTTGATTTTTTCAAAAGTGGACAGATTAGGCATAAATGATCATATGGATTAATTCATAATGGTCTCTAGTGTTAAAAAATGCTAGACTCAATGAAAAACCCGACGTTCACCCCGATCCCTACATAAGAGGTGACGGTTTTGGAAATCAACTTGATAATCACCTAGAGGCTTACTCAAATAGGCTTTCTACCGGTTCGACTTTTGGTAGGGTAGATATTTGAGTTAGGAATCCAACGCAATAAGAATCACGGTTAAAGCTTACCTGTGGAGAGAGTTATAGCCGTTTTATTGACGGTTGCCCAAAAACGGGGCCAAATCTGGCCACCGGCCAAAGGGGTATCCATTTGGGCGGGCTCAAAAATTTGATTTTTTCAAAAGTGGACGTATTATGCATAAATGATCATATGGATTGATTCATAATGGACTCTAGTGTTCAAAAATGCTAGACTCAATGAAAAACCCGACGTTCACCCCGCTCCCTACATAAGAGGTGACGGTTTTGGAAATCAACTTGATAATCACCTAGAGGCTTACTCAAATAGGGTTTCTACCGGTTCCACTTTTGTTAGGGTAGATATTTGAGTTAGAAATTCAACGCAACAAGAATCACGGGTAAAGCTGACTTCTGGATAAAGTTATAGCCGTTTTACTGACGGCTGCCAGAAAATGGGGCTAAATCTGGCCACCGGCCAAAGGGGTACCCCTTTGGGCGGGCTCAAAAATTTGATTTTTTCAAAAGTGGACGGATTAGGCATAAATGATCATATGGATTGATTCATAATGGTCTCTAGTGTTAAAAAATGCTAGACTCAATGAAAAACCCGACGTTCACCCCGATCCCTACATAAGAGGTGACGGTTTTGGAAATCAACTTGAGAATCACCTAGAGGCTTACTCAAATAGGCTTTCTACAGGTTCCACTTTTGGTAGGGTAGATATTTGAGTTAGGAATCCAACGCAACAAGAATCACGGTTAAAGCTTACCTGTGGAGAGAGTTATAGCCGTTTTACTGACGGCTGCCAGAACACGGGGCCAAATTTGGCCACCGGCCAAAGGGGTATCCATTTGGGCGGGCTCAAAAATTTGATTTTTTCAAAAGTGGACGTATTATGCATAAATGATCATATGGATTGATTCATAATGGACTCTAGTGTTCAAAAATGCTAGACTCAATGAAAAACCCGACGTTCACCCCGCTACCTACATAAGAGGTGACGGTTTTGGAAATCAACTTGATAATCACCTAGAGGCTTACTCAAATAGGGTTTCTACCGGTTCCACTTTTGGTAGGGTAGATATTTGAGTTAGAAATTCAACGCAACAAGAATCATGGGTAAACCTTACCTGTGGAGAGAGTTATAGCCGTTTTACTGACGGCTGCCAGAAAACAGGGCCAAATCTGGCCACCGGCCAAAGGGGTACCCCTTTGGGCGGGCTCAAAAATTTGTTTTTTTAAAAAGTGGACGGATTAGGCATATATGATCATATGGATTGATTCATAATGGACACTAGTGTTCAAAAATGCTAGACTCAATGAAAAACCCGACGTTCACCCCGATCCCTACATAAGAGGTGACAGTTTTGGAAATCAACTTGATAATCACCTAGAGGCTTACTCAAATAGGGTTTCTACCGGTTCGAAGTTTCGTAAGGTAGATATTTGAGTTAGGAATCCAACGCAACAAGAATCACGGGTAAAGCTGACTTCTGGAGAAAAGTATAGCCGTTTTACTGACGGCTGCCAGAAAACGGGGCCAAATCTGGCCACCGGCCAAAGGGGGTACCCCTTTGGGCGGGCTCAAAAATTTGATTTTTTCAAAAGCGGACGGATTAGGCATAAATGATCATATGGATTGATTCATAATGGACTCTAGTGTTCAAAAATGCTAGACTCAATGAAAAACCCGACGTTCACCCCGATCCCTACATAAGAGGTGACGGTTTTGGAAATCAACTTGGTAATCACCTAGAGGCTTACTCAAATAGGGATTCTACCGGTTCCACTTTTTGTAGGGTAGATATTTGAGTTAGAAATTCAACGCAACAAGAATCATGGGTAAACGTTACCTGTGGAGAGAGTTATAGCCGTTTTACTGACGGCTGCCAGAAAACGGGGCCAAATCTGGCCACCGGCCAAAGGGGTACCCCTTTGGGCGGGCTCAAAAATTTGTTTTTTTAAAAAGTGGACGGATTAGGCATATATGATCATATGGATTGATTCATAATGGACACTAGTGTTCAAAAATGCTAGACTCAATGAAAAACCCGACGTTCACCCCGATCCCTACATAAGAGGTGACAGTTTTGGAAATCAACTTGATAATCACCTAGAGGCTTACTCAAATAGGGTTTCTACCGGTTCAACTTTTGGTAAGGTAGATATTTGAGTTAGGAATGCAACGCAACAAGAATCACGGGTAAAGCTGACTTCTGGAGAAAGTTATAGCCGTTTTACTGACGGCTGCCAGAAAACGGGGCTAAATCTGGCCACCGGCCAAAGGGGTACCCCTTTGGGCGGGCTCAAAAATTTGATTTTTTCAATAGTGGACAGATTAGGCATAAATGATCATATGGATTGATTCATAATGGTCTCTAGTGTTAAAAAATGCTAGACTCAATGAAAAACCCGACGTTCACCCCGATCCCTACATAAGAGGTGACGGTTTTGGAAATCAACTTGATAATCACCTAGAGGCTTACTCAAATAGGCTTTCTACCGGTTCGACTTTTGGTAGGGTAGATATTTGAGTTAGGAATCCAACGCAACAAGAATCACGGTTAAAGCTTACATGTGGAGAGAGTTATAGCCGTTTTACTGACGGCTGCCCAAAAACGGGGCGAAATCTGGCCACCGGCCAAAGGGGTATCCATTTGGGCGGGCTCAAAAATTTGATTTTTTCAAAAGTGGACGTATTATGCATAAATGATCATATGGATTGATTCATAATAGACTCTAGTGTTCAAAAATGCTAGACTCAATGAAAAACCCGACGTTCACCCCGCTCCCTACATAAGAGGTGACGGTTTTGGAAATCAACTTGATAATCACCTAGAGGCTTACTCAAATAGGGTTTCTACCGGTTCCACTTTTGTTAGGGTAGATATTTGAGTTAGAAATTCAACACAACAAGAATCACGGGTAAACCTTACCTGTGTAGAGAGTTATAGCCGTTTTACTGACGGCTGCCAGAAAACGGGGCCAAATCTGGCCACCGGCAAAAGGGGTACCCCTTTGGGCGGGCTCAAAAATTTGTTTTTTTCAAAAGTGGACGGATTAGGCAAATATGATCATATGGATTGATTCATAATGGACTCTAGTGTTCAAAAATGCTAGACTCAATGAAAAACCCGACGTTCACCCCGATCCCTACATAAGAGGTGACGGTTTTGGAAATCAACTTGATAATCACCTAGAGGCTTACTCAAATAGGCTTTCTACCGGTTCTACTTTTGGTAGGGTAGATATTTGAGTTACGAATCCAACGTAACAAGAATCACGGGTAAAGCTTACCTGTGGAGAGAGTTATAGCCGTTTTACTGACGGCTACCAGAAAACGGGCCCAAATCTGGCCACCGGCCAAAGGGGTACCCCTTTGGGCGGGCTCAAAAATTTGATTTTTTCAAAAGTGGACGGATTAGGCATATATGATCATATGGATTGATTCATAATGGACTCTAGTGTTCAAAAATGCTAGACTCAATGAAAAACCCGATGTTCACCCTGATCACTACATAAGAGGTGACGGTTTTGGAAATCAACTTGATAATCACCTAGAGGCTTACTCAAATAGGGTTTCTACCGGTTCGACTTTTGGTAGGGTAGATATTTGAGTTATGAATCCCATACAACAAGAATCACGGGTAAAGCTTACCTGTGGACAGAGTTATAGCCGTTTTACTGACGGCTGCCAGAAAACGAGGCCAAATCTGGCCACCGGCCAAAGGGGTACCCCTTTGGGCGGGCTCAAAAATTTAATTTTTTCAAAAGTGGACGGATTAGGCATATATGATCATATGGATTGATTCATAATGGACTCTAGTGTTCAAAAATGCTAGACTCAATGAAAAACCCGACATTCACCCCGATCCCTACATAAGAGGTAACGGTTTTGGAAATCAACTTGATAAAAACCTAGAGGCTTACTCAAATAGGGTTTCTACCGGTTCGACTTTTGGTAGGGTAGATATTTGAGCTAGGAATCCAATGCAACAAGAATAATGGATAAAGATTACTTCTGGAGAAAGTTAAAGCCGTTTTACTGACGGCTGCCAGAAAACGGGGCCAAATCTGGCCACCGGCCAAAGGCGTACCCCTTTGCGCGGGCTCAAAAATTTGCTTTTTTCAAAAGTGGACGGATTAGGCATATATGATCATATGGATTGATTCATAATGGACTCTAGTGTTCAAAAATGCTAGACTCAATGAAAAACCCGACGTTCACCCCGCTCCCTACATAAGAGGTGACGGTTTTGGAAATCAACTTGATAATCACCTAGAGGCTTACTCAAATAGGGTTTCTACCGGTTTCACTTTTGTTAGGGTAGATATTTGAGTTAGGAATTCAACGCAACAAGAATCACGGGTAAACCTTACCTGTGCAGAGAGTTATAGCCGTTTTACTGACGGCTGCCAGAAAACGGGGCCAAATCTGGCCACCGGCCAAAGAGGTACCCCTTTGGGCGGGCTCAAAAATTTGTTTTTTTCAAAAGTGGACGGATTAGGCAAATATGATCATATGGATTGATTCATAATGGACTCTAGTGTTCAAAAATGCTAGACTCAATGAAAAACCCGACGTTCATCCCGATCCCTACATAAGAGGTGACGGTTTTGGAAATCAACTTGATAATCACCTAGAGGCTTACTCAAATAGGCTTTTTACCGGTTCCACATTTGGTAGGGTAGATATTTGAGTTACGAATCCAACGTAACAAGAATCACGGGTAAAGCTTACCTGTGGAGAGAGTTATAGCCGTTTTACTGACGGCTGCCAGAAAAGGGCCCAAATCTGGCCACCGGCCAAAGGGGTACCCCTTTGGGCGGGCTCAAAAATTTGATTTTTTTTAAAAGTGGACGGATTAGGCATATATGATCATATGGATTGATTCATAATGGACTCTAGTGTTCAAAAATGCTAGACTCAATGAAAAACCCGACGTTCACCCCGATCCCTACATAAGAGGTGACGGTTTTGGAAATCAACTTCATAATCACCTAGAGGCTTACTCAAATAGGGTTTCTACTGGTTCGACTTTTTGTAGGGTAGATATTTGAGTTAGGAATACAACACAACAAGAATCACGGGTAAAGCTTACCTGTGGAGAGAGTTATAGCTGTTTTACTGACGGCTGCAAGAAAACGGGGCCAAATCTGGCCACCGGCCAAAGGGGTACCCCTTTGGGCGGGCTCAAAAATTTAATTTTTTCAAAAGTGGACGGATTAGGCATATATGATCATATGGATTGATTCATAATGGACTCTAGTGATCAAAAATGCTAGACTCAATGAAAAACCCGACATTCACTCCGATCCCTACATAAGAGGTAACGATTTTGGAAATCAACTTGATAATCACCTAGAGGCTTACTCAAATAGGGTTTCTACCGGTTCGACTTTCGGTAGGGTAGATATTTGAGCTAGAAATCCAATGCAACAAGAATAACGGGTAAAGATTACTTCTGGAGAAAGTTAAAGCCGTTTTACTGAGGGCTGCCAGAAAACGGGGCCAAATCTGGACACCGGCCAAAGGGATACCCCTTTGGGCGGGCTCAAAAATTTGATTTTTTCAAAAGTGGATGGATTAGGTATATATGATCATATGGATTGATTCATAATGGACTCTAGTGTTCAAAAATGCTATACTCAATGAAAAACCCGACGTTCACCCCGATCACTACATAAGAGGTGACGATTTTGGAAATTAACTTGATAATCACCTAGAGGCTTACTCAAATAGGGTTTCTACCGGTTCGACTTTTGGTAGGGTAGATATTTGAGTTAGGAATAAAATACAACAAGAATCACGGGTAAAGCTTACCTGTGGAGAGAGTTATAGCCGTTTTAGGGTTTGGGGTTTGGGGTTCGGGGTTCGGGGTTCGGGGTTCGGGGTTCGGGGTTCGGGGTTCGGGGTTCGGGGTTCGGGGTTCGGGGTTCGGGGTTCGGGGTTCGGGGTTCGGGGTTCGGGGTTTAGGGTTTAGGGTTTAGGGTTTAGGGTTTAGGGTTTAGGGTTTAGGGTTTAGGGTTTAGGGTTTAGGGTTTAGGGTTTAGGGTTTAGGGTTTAGGGTTTAGGGTTTAGGGTTTAGGGTTTAGGGTTTAGGGTTTAGGGTTTAGGGTTTAGGGTTTAGGGTTTAGGGTTTAGGGTTTAGGGTTTAGGGTTTAGGGTTTAGGGTTTAGGGTTTAGGGTTTAGGGTTTAGGGTTTAGGGTTTAGGGTTTAGGGTTTAGGGTTTAGGGTTTAGGGTTTAGGGTTTAGGGTTTAGGGTTTAGGGTTTAGGGTTTAGGGTTTAGGGTTTAGGGTTTAGGGTTTAGGGTTTAGGGTTTAGGGTTTAGGGTTTAGGGTTTTAGGGTTTAGGGTTTTAGGGTTTTAGGGTTTTAGGGTTTTAGGGTTTAGGGTTTTAGGGTTTAGGGTTTAGGGTTTAGGGTTTAGGGTTTAGGGTTTAGGGTTTAGGGTTTAGGGTTTAGGGTTTAGGGTTTAGGGTTTAGGGTTTAGGGTTTAGGGTTTAGGGTTTAGGGTTTAGGGTTTAGGGTTTAGGGTTTAGGGTTTAGGGTTTAGGGTTTAGGGTTTAGGGTTTAGGGTTTAGGGTTTAGGGTTTAGGGTTTAGGGTTTAGGGTTTAGGGTTTAGGGTTTAGGGTTTAGGGTTTTAGGGTTTTAGGGTTTAGGGTTTAGGGTTTTAGGGTTTTAGGGTTTTAGGGTTTAGGGTTTAGGGTTTAGGGTTTAGGGTTTAGGGTTTAGGGTTTAGGGTTTAGGGTTTTAGGGTTTAGGGTTTAGGGTTTAGGGTTTAGGGTTTAGGGTTTAGGGTTTAGGGTTTAGGGTTTAGGGTTTAGGGTTTAGGGTTTAGGGTTTAGGGTTTAGGGTTTAGGGTTTAGGGTTTAGGGTTTAGGGTTTAGGGTTTAGGGTTTAGGGTTTAGGGTTTAGGGTTTAGGGTTTAGGGTTTAGGGTTTAGGGTTTAGGGTTTAGGGTTTAGGGTTTAGGGTTTAGGGTTTAGGGTTTAGGGTTTAGGGTTTAGGGTTTAGGGTTTAGGGTTTAGGGTTTAGGGTTTAGGGTTTAGGGTTTAGGGTTTAGGGTTTAGGGTTTAGGGTTTAGGGTTTAGGGTTTAGGGTTTAGGGTTTAGGGTTTAGGGTTTAGGGTTTAGGGTTTAGGGTTTAGGGTTTAGGGTTTAGGGTTTAGGGTTTAGGGTTTAGGGTTTAGGGTTTAGGGTTTAGGGTTTAGGGTTTAGGGTTTAGGGTTTAGGGTTTAGGGTTTAGGGTTTAGGGTTTAGGGTTTAGGGTTTAGGGTTTAGGGTTTAGGGTTTAGGGTTTAGGGTTTAGGGTTTAGGGTTTTAGGGTTTAGGGTTTAGGGTTTAGGGTTTAGGGTTTAGGGTTTAGGGTTTAGGGTTTAGGGTTTAGGGTTTAGGGTTTAGGGTTTAGGGTTTAGGGTTTAGGGTTTAGGGTTTAGGGTTTAGGGTTTAGGGTTTAGGGTTTAGGGTTTAGGGTTTAGGGTTTAGGGTTTAGGGTTTAGGGTTTAGGGTTTAGGGTTTAGGGTTTAGGGTTTAGGGTTTAGGGTTTAGGGTTTAGGGTTTAGGGTTTAGGGTTTAGGGTTTAGGGTTTAGGGTTTAGGGTTTAGGGTTTAGGGTTTAGGGTTTAGGGTTTAGGGTTTAGGGTTTAGGGTTTAGGGTTTAGGGTTTAGGGTTTAGGGTTTAGGGTTTAGGGTTTAGGGTTTAGGGTTTAGGGTTTAGGGTTTAGGGTTTAGGGTTTAGGGTTTAGGGTTAGGTTAGGGTTTAGGGTTTAGGGTTTAGGGTTTAGGGTTTAGGGTTTAGGGTTTAGGGTTTAGGGTTTAGGGTTTAGGGTTTAGGGTTTAGGGTTTAGGGTTTAGGGTTTAGGGTTTAGGGTTTAGGGTTTAGGGTTTAGGGTTTAGGGTTTAGGGTTTAGGGTTTAGGGTTTAGGGTTTAGGGTTTAGGGTTTAGGGTTTAGGGTTTAGGGTTTAGGGTTTAGGGTTTAGGGTTTAGGGTTTAGGGTTTAGGGTTTAGGGTTTAGGGTTTAGGGTTTAGGGTTTAGGGTTTAGGGTTTAGGGTTTAGGGTTTAGGGTTTAGGGTTTAGGGTTTAGGGTTTAGGGTTTAGGGTTTAGGGTTTAGGGTTTAGGGTTTAGGGTTTAGGGTTTAGGGTTTAGGGTTTAGGGTTTAGGGTTTAGGGTTTAGGGTTTAGGGTTTAGGGTTTAGGGTTTAGGGTTTAGGGTTTAGGGTTTAGGGTTTAGGGTTTAGGGTTTAGGGTTTAGGGTTTAGGGTTTAGGGTTTAGGGTTTAGGGTTTAGGGTTTAGGGTTTAGGGTTTAGGGTTTAGGGTTTAGGGTTTAGGGTTTAGGGTTTAGGGTTTAGGGTTTAGGGTTTAGGGTTTAGGGTTTAGGGTTTAGGGTTTAGGGTTTAGGGTTTAGGGTTTAGGGTTTAGGGTTTAGGGTTTAGGGTTTAGGGTTTAGGGTTTAGGGTTTAGGGTTTAGGGTTTAGGGTTTAGGGTTTAGGGTTTAGGGTTTAGGGTTTAGGGTTTAGGGTTTAGGGTTTAGGGTTTAGGGTTTAGGGTTTAGGGTTTAGGGTTTAGGGTTTAGGGTTTAGGGTTTAGGGTTTAGGGTTTAGGGTTTAGGGTTTAGGGTTTAGGGTTTAGGGTTTAGGGTTTAGGGTTTAGGGTTTAGGGTTTAGGGTTTAGGGTTTAGGGTTTAGGGTTTAGGGTTTAGGGTTTAGGGTTTAGGGTTTAGGGTTTAGGGTTTAGGGTTTAGGGTTTAGGGTTTAGGGTTTAGGGTTTAGGGTTTAGGGTTTAGGGTTTAGGGTTTAGGGTTTAGGGTTTAGGGTTTAGGGTTTAGGGTTTAGGGTTTAGGGTTTAGGGTTTAGGGTTTAGGGTTTAGGGTTTAGGGTTTAGGGTTTAGGGTTTAGGGTTTAGGGTTTAGGGTTTAGGGTTTAGGGTTTAGGGTTTAGGGTTTAGGGTTTAGGGTTTAGGGTTTAGGGTTTAGGGTTTAGGGTTTAGGGTTTAGGGTTTAGGGTTTAGGGTTTAGGGTTTAGGGTTTAGGGTTTAGGGTTTAGGGTTTAGGGTTTAGGGTTTAGGGTTTAGGGTTTAGGGTTTAGGGTTTAGGGTTTAGGGTTTAGGGTTTAGGGTTTAGGGTTTAGGGTTTAGGGTTTAGGGTTTAGGGTTTAGGGTTTAGGGTTTAGGGTTTAGGGTTTAGGGTTTAGGGTTTAGGGTTTAGGGTTTAGGGTTTAGGGTTTAGGGTTTAGGGTTTAGGGTTTAGGGT
Source organism: Perilla frutescens (assembly GCA_026008535.1). Lineage (NCBI taxonomy): Eukaryota > Viridiplantae > Streptophyta > Magnoliopsida > Lamiales > Lamiaceae > Perilla > Perilla frutescens. Next base: position 7,919 of record BRKX01000007.1, on the reverse strand, counting down.
TTAGGGTTTAGGGTTTAGGGTTTAGGGTTTAGGGTTTAGGGTTTAGGGTTTAGGGTTTAGGGTTTAGGGTTTAGGGTTTAGGGTTTAGGGTTTAGGGTTTAGGGTTTAGGGTTTAGGGTTTAGGGTTTAGGGTTTAGGGTTTAGGGTTTAGGGTTTAGGGTTTAGGGTTTAGGGTTTAGGGTTTAGGGTTTAGGGTTTAGGGTTTAGGGTTTAGGGTTTAGGGTTTAGGGTTTAGGGTTTAGGGTTTAGGGTTTAGGGTTTAGGGTTTAGGGTTTAGGGTTTAGGGTTTAGGGTTTAGGGTTTAGGGTTTAGGGTTTAGGGTTTAGGGTTTAGGGTTTAGGGTTTAGGGTTTAGGGTTTAGGGTTTAGGGTTTAGGGTTTAGGGTTTAGGGTTTAGGGTTTAGGGTTTAGGGTTTAGGG